>CM037879.1:232884731-237684731 GCA_021292165.1 Shinisaurus crocodilurus
TTTCTCCAGCAAAAGAAGAGGAAACAGAAAGCATTCCCATAGGAGGGGGAGAGGGGGACGTGGATTCTTCAGAAGACAAGCCAGTGGTTCCCTTCCCAGTTCCTTTAGCCATGGCTGTACAGGGAATGCAAATGCCTCTGTTTGAGAAACTGTCAGACCTGAACTTTTCATTATGGTCATTTAAAATGGAAATGTATTTGACACAAGCCCAGTTATGGACTACAATATCTGAGCCCCCACTGCAATATGTTCTGAATATTTTATTTACGGTCTACCGACCACACCAATACATAAAACAATACAGTACAAACAAGATACACCAGCTCTTATTTATACACTCAAATAAAAACTTAGAAAATAAAAACAGAATCAGACAAGCATAAAAGGCCTAGTCACAATAGCAATATTCAAAAATTTTGCAACTTTCTTGGTAATTGAGCTATCTGAGCCGTCAAGCAGAGTGGACAAAAGAAACTCTGAGGATCGTCCAGGGAAAGTCTGGGTGATTGGATATATTATGTTTTCTCTAGCCCCTCGATAGAAGCTGCAATTAAAAAGGACATGTGCAACAGTTTCCACCTCCTCATTATTGCAGGGGCAACACCTGTTTTCCATTGGGATTTTATTGAATCTACCATCCAAAAGTTTGGAGGGTAGAACATTAAATCGAGCCAAGGAAAACGCTCTCCTATATTTTGGAATAGATAACCAATCTAAGTATAGCATCCCATTTGTAGAGTAAAGGTCTGACAGACCCATCGACAAGGGGGAGCATGGGCCCTGAGCCGCTCCATGGAGCTCTTGGAAGTCGATGTCAATTAATCTTTGCTTAACAAGAAATTTAGCTTTCTCCCAAGGCATGGATAACAAGTAGGAGGGTGACAGCCCGGCTGAGACAACCTTTTCCACCACTGCTTTGTTCCAAGCAGACACATGGGAATCTAACATCACCTGGAATGCAAAAGAGTTAAGCTTAAGCAGAGAATAGCAGCGAAGCCAAAAGTGAATAGAATGTATCCAAGCCATACAGCCAAGAGAATTAAGGCCAGCTTCCAGATAGAGAACAGCACTAGCCACACACTTGGGCATGCCAAATATCGCTCTTAGAAAGTAGGATTGAACACCTTCAAGAGAGTCTTTAAGGCCAGGAAACCAGATAGGGGCTCTGAAAAGAATCTGAGATACTATTTTGGCTTGAAAAACACGGGTAGCAGCTGGAATGAAATTCCCACCTTTAGTAAAAAAAACCCGTAATATAGCACCCAAATTTTGTTCAGCTTTAACCTTCGCACGTCTTGCCTGAACTCTCCAGTTTGTTGCCTCGTGAAACCAATACCCAAATATTTGTAGGAGTCAACTTGATCAAGCCTGCTATTATCCATGAACCAAGAGTATCTAACCTTCCTCCTTGCAAATACCATAACTTTAGATTTGGAGTAGTTAATTGTTAAAAGATTTTTATTACAAAACCCAGCAAATCCAGATAGTAAACGCTTGAGACCTAGTCGTGTCTGCGAAATTAAAACGGCATCATCTGCATAGAGGAGGATAAATATTCTTGTGGAGCAAATCTTAGGAGGGTGGGAGGCTATTGACCGTAGGTGGGTGGGAAGATCAGCCAGGTACAGATTGAATAAAGTGGGAGCAAGAACACAGCCTTGTCTAACACCACGAGAGGAGAAAATCTCCTGAGAGAAATGGCCATAGTTACTACAGCGCACCTGGGCAGATGTGTTTTGATGTAGGGTACGGATTAGAAACAATAACCTCCTATCAATAGAGAGCTGTTCCAATTTGCTCCAAAGGAGGGTCATGGGATATAGAATCAAAAGCAGACTTTAGATCAATAAAAGCAGTGAATAATTTGCCTCCTTTTGGGGTGGAGTATTTGTGTATTAAATGGGACAGAACCAAACAGTGATCAAAAGTAGAGTGGCCAGATTGAAACCCAATTTGCTCCTCCCCTAAGATATCATGGTCATTGATCCAGGCTTTCAATTTAAGGCACAAATAATTTGCATATACTTTCCCCACTATAGAAAGCAAGCTTATAGGCCGATAATTATTTGGGTCATCTTTGGGCCCTTTCTTATGTATTGGTATGATAAAAGCCTTTAGCCAGACCCCAGGGATTACACCAGATTTGTTTATTAGGGAGAAAAGAGTAGCTAATAGAGGGGCCCACCAACTGATGTTACACTTCAAAAGCTCAGACGGAATACCATCAGGTCCCGGAGCCTTGCCTGGTTTTAGTTGGAGTAACAGTTCCTCTACACTGCTTGACTCAACTGAAGGCCAGTCTGGGATGTCAGATGTTAAATGAGGGGTAGAGTTAGAAACAACAGAATTGGGGTTATTAAAAATTGAACGAAAATGGTCTTCCCAAACATTAGCTGGGATATGACAATCAGGAGATCCTACTGCAATATGGGGATGAAGGATATGACCTCTGGCTAGAAAGAAATTCTAGAGCGAAGGCTGCTATTGCCTTATCTGTGGAAGATTCTCAGATTAGTTATCTGAGAAACTTGGAAACAGCCCGTGACTATTGGAGAGCTCTTGAAAGGATTCATCAAAGAGCCACAGCTGGTAGCCGTGTACTCCTCCTACGGCAATTGTATAACACAAAGCTGCAACCAGGAGGGAATCTGCCTGACCATATTAAAACCATGCTGGATCTCTTTGAGAAGTTAAGAGTCCGGGGAATGGAGATTGATCCCATAAACAGGATATACACTTTGCTTTCATCTTTGGATAATTCTTTTGATGTTATAATCCAGATTTTGGAAAGTCAAGATGAACAATTATTGACTATGGATTATGTGACTGGATCCTTACTACAGGAATATCACAGGAGACAATTTGGAATGTCTAACACTAATTCTACTCCTGAGGGGGTTGCTAAAGTCAGTCAGCCTAAGGCTCAGCAAAAGGCTGGAAATAATGGTGGTGTTGTATCTGCTTTGAAAGTTAAGAGATGCTATAATTGTGGATCTCCCTCACACTTGCAGAAGGATTGTACTCAGAAGAACAAGAAGAAGAAACCATCTGGACACTTTAAGAGTAAACAGAGTTATTCTTCTGGGGGAGGGGATGTAAAACTTGTGCAAGGTTTTGTTGCTAGAGTTGAAAAGAATATGGCTTCTTGGTATCTTGACTCAGGGGCCAGTCGTCATATGTCTTATCAAAAGTCTTTATTTGATGGTGTGTCACTGAAATCTGTAAAGTACTCTGTATCTCTTGCAAATGGTGAATCCATAGAGATTGCAGGGGAAGGTGAGGTGTGTTTTCCAAGTCTTGGAAGTGAACCACAAAAGGTTTATTTTGTCCCTGATTTAGATTCAAATCTCTTGAGTGTTTCACAATTAACAAAAACTGGTTTTCAAGTGTCTTTCACAGATTCCATGTGCTATATCAAACGTGCAGGGAAAGTGTGTGCACAAGGGGAATTACAAAATTCATTGTACATACTAGATCTATTTGAAAAAGATTGTGCAATTGCTGCTAAAGCTGAGGCTGAAGCAAAAGTGTTTAACTGCAAGAAACATGACAATTGTGTACATTTATTCCACAGGAGGATGGAACATGCTAGTTTTAGCTCAATTGCAAAACTACCTGAGTTATCTGAGGGTGTAACTTTGAAACCATGTTCTGAATATGTAGAATGCACTGTTTGCAGTCAAACCAAATCACACAGAGCTGAAATCCCAAAGCATAGTGATAGAGTATCAAAAAGAATTTTTGAACTCTTACATGCAGATTTATGTGGACCATTTGAACCCAGTCATGGTGGGAATAGATATTTTCTATCAATAGTGGATGATTTCAGTCGTTTTGGATTTATTTTTCTTTTAAAAAGAAAGAGTGATACATTTGAACAGTTTAAAAATTTTGTACAATGGGCTGAAAATAGGTACAACAAACCCATAGCCACCCTAAGAACAGACAGGGGAGGTGAGTTCCTCAGTACTCAATTTAAAGGGTTTCTGGAAAAGAAAGGTATTCAGCATGAGCTGACAGCACCTTCTTCTCCTTTTCAAAATGGAGTAGCAGAAAGAAGAAACCGTACACTTCAAAACATGTTACGTGCTCAAATGAAAGAATCTGGTTTTAGTTCTTCTTTTTGGGGTGAATCTCTAGTAACATCCAATTATTTGGTAAACAGATTGCATTGTTCTGTGTCTGGGAAAACTCCTTATGAGTTATTTCATGGAAGAAAGCCAAAATTGGCTCACATCAGAGTTTTTGGGTGTAAGTGTTTTGTCCATGTGCAGAGTGAAAAGCAAACAAAGCTGTCTCAAAGAAGCTTTGAATGCAAATTCCTTGGCTATGATGCACATTCAAAAGCTTACAGGTGTTGGTCTCCAAGTCACAATGGTGTTGTTGTGAGTAGAGATGTTATATTCCATGAACATACACAGGAAGAAAACAAACAATTTGGTGGTTTGCCATTTCAGGAGGAGTCTGATACACAGAACCAGGCTTCTGTGTCAGATTCAGATGAAAATGAACCTAAGATAGAGGGACAGTCAGAGGCTGCTGATGAACAACCTCTAAGACGTTCAGGAAGGGAAAGAAAAACCCCAATCAGGTATCAGGATGAATTTCAAAGTAAACATGTGGTTCATAGAGCATTAAAAATGGCGTTTGAACCAGAAAGTTTTCAAGAAATTAGGAACATGGAACCAGAAATGCAAAAACATTGGCTTGATGCTATGGAGGAAGAAATAGAATCAATGCACACAAATGACACGTGGGAACTTGTTCCTTTGCCCACAGATAGAAAACCCATAACATGTAGATGGGTATTTAAACTGAAACAAAATGAAAATGGTCAAATAGAAAGGTACAAAGCTAGACTAGTAGCAAGAGGTTTTTCACAAAGACACAACATTGACTATGACACAGTATATGCTCCCACAACCAAATATTCCAGTGTGAGATTGCTATTGAAGCTTGCTGCAGAGGAACAACTTTGTGTTTCTCATTTTGATGTCAAAACAGCTTTTCTGTATGGGCATCTAGAAGAAGAAATTTACATGCAACAACCTGAAGGGTTTGTAACAGAACCAGGGTTAGTATGCAAGCTCAAACGCTCAATTTATGGATTGAAACAAGCTGCCAGATGCTGGAACAAAAAGTTAGACACTGTTTTGACAGGTATAGGTTTCAAACAAAGCAAGGCAGACCATTGTCTATACACGTGTCACACTGAATCAGGTTTCATGGGTTTACTGGTTTATGTGGATGATTTACTTCTAATCTCCCAGTCTGAAGCTCAGAAAAATGCATTTGCAAACAAATTGCAATCACATTTTGAAATAAAAGATCTGGGGCATGTAAAGAATTATTTAGGCATGCAGATAACCAGAAATATTGATGGATTTTTTTCAATTAGTCAGACTGGGAAAATCAAGAAACTGCTAGAAACACATAACATGGAAAACTGCAATCCAGTTTCCACTCCAATGACAACAGAATACTTGAAACACACAGATGACTCTGTATTTGAGGATGTAAATAAATATCAGAGTGTCATGGGAAGTCTGCTATACTTATCAAGTGTCAGCAGACCAGATATAACAAATGCTGTGAACATTCTCAGCAGGAAAGTACAAAAACCTGCTAATAGTGATTGGGCAGCTTTAAAACGTGTATTAAGGTATCTCAAAGGTTCTATGGAGTATAAACTGCATCTGTCAACACAAAACAAAGGTGGTTTTCTTGTGTACACTGATGCAAATTGGGCATCTGAAATGGACAGGAAGTCCACATCTGGCACAGTATTTTTATACGACCAATCCTTGATTGATTGGTACTCAAGAAAACAAAGTTGTGTTGCAGTTTCCAGTTGTGAAGCAGAATTCATAAGCTTGTCTTTAGCCTGCAATGAAATCGAATGGTTTAAACAGTTATTTACTGATTTAAAGATAAACATTCAAACTCCAGTAACAATTTATGAGGACAACCAAAGTTGTATCAGTATGGCTATTTCAGAAAAGAGTAGGCCTAAAACAAAACACATTGATGTCAGGTATTCACATGTGAAAGACTGTATACAAAAGGGTTGTGTAACACTTACATATTGTGGTACTGAACACATGCTAGCAGATGTTCTGACAAAACCTCTAGCATGTGAGAAACACAGAAAATTGATTGCTGAGTTGGGTGTTACTGAAGAGTAAAACAATTAAGCAAGAGGAGGAGTGTTGGATTATGAATCAAGCGTGAGCTTGCTTAAAGGTTTTTCCTTTCAGTAAAACTTAGCAGCAGGCAATTCAGCATTGCAATGCTGAAGGTCTTTGGAACAGGTGTTCCTCGTTCCCATATCTAGATGTCCTTGGCCATCTAGTTGGAGAAAGTGGGTGTTATAATATGACAGTTGCTATGCTGTCATATGCCTGTCTTAATTCCCATTGGCTCTCAAGCACAGCTGGGTGTGTATGTTTGCTGTGCTTGCTTCTTCGCTGTTGCTTGCCTTCTTGCCTTTTCGTCTTCTTCTTCTTCTAATTTGGATGTATGTTATGTGATGTTCTCAGAACTGTATGTTGTAGTGTATAATTGTTTTATGAAAGTAATAAAACAATTAGAATAGGAAAGCCTCTGTTTCCTGATTGCTACAACAGAGCAGGAGAACTAAAAGTTGGACTGTGGCAGAATTTGATCTGTGTTTGCTGGGAGCTAAAGCAAGGTTGCAGTTAGCAGGCACACAGGTGTACCACAGGACTTTGGGCTGGCATGTAAATGCCAACACCTATTCCTGAGCATCTTTCAGATGTATTGCATTGCAAAATCTTTTTATCTCATCCAGCTTCTATTGGCCAGGGCTGGGAAGTTACAGTCTATTGGCCATATTCAAGTCCCTCAGACAACCAGGACTGTGTCAGGCCATGCTGCAGTCAAACATTCCACAGGTGTATAGGGTAGCAATATCTGAGATGAGGCTGCTGGACAAGGTGATCTCTGAAGAACAATGGCAAAATGAGTACCTTTGGTTCTCAGACCAAATAATTAGATCTTGTCTGGAAGTTATTATGTATGTTCAGCTGCCACAGGAGTTCCTCTGCCCTATCAGGAGCCAAAGTAACTCCAATATATCACACTAGTTTTCTTGTAAACCCTACCTTTGGCCAACATTCAGTGATGGTGCACAGGCTGAATTACTGACTGGCATCCTCAAGATTGCAGACCTATAGCTTACTTCACCCTGATAACAATAAGACTAGTCTGATAGCTGCCAAAATTGTTAAAGTGTTTAAATGAGTTTCCCCTTCTTGATGCTGTTCCCTTACTTTCACATCGTGAAAACTTCAAGCACTAGGTTCACCATCGCCTTGGCAATCAACCACAATCATATCTGTGTTATGTTCGCAATAGTCAAGACGCTGAGCATGCCTGCTCAGAAAAGATGCAACTTATAAAGTTCAGCACAATGGGATGGTGAGTAGGGAATGGAGATCATTAGACATATCTACTTTCATTGATATTGCCTCATCTGCAAAGAATTAATTAGGCTCAGGAGGAAACTACATCTTGCATACATGTGCAAAGCAGCCCCAACAGCCCTGCCCCCAAGAAAAACAGTTTCATAAGGGGGCCATTTTGAGCATAGAAGTGGATGGAGGCGCTTAACCCTTTCCCAACTTTCCATTTTTTTGCTCCAGATCTCACACAACTACAAGTTGCTTCCCACCTACTCAGGGTTTCAAGCACATGTTTGCATGGTTGGGGTGGGGACAGCATAGTGGCAGCCATCAGGAAAAGGGTTAAGCTCCCCCTCCTGGTGCCACTTCTCCACTCAGACTATGACCCTGCCAAAACTGCTTTTGTTCTTTGGGGCTGGAAGGGAGGGAAGATATACTAGGACTGTATTACATGCATTTGTCTGCAGCATGTAGCTTGCCCCTGAGTCAAAAGCAAGCTAGCTATGCCTTTGTGTGGAATCAAATAACTACTTGAATGACTGCTTTAAAACTTCCTACAAGAAGGGTTCCCTGTAGCCATTGTTTCTACAAAGAGATGTCCAGAAGAGATTTTTGAGTGGTCAAAGGTCTATCACATCCTGGCCTATTAGAAGAAAACATAGATCACTTGATAGCACATTGTGACCAGTTTGCATGACATTTTGTAGACAAAAATCACTCATATACATGTCGATTTGGGTAGCACAGTTAGGACAGGCCTAGCTGATATAACTAGACAAGCAGAGGCCAAAGTTACAATAGATACTTTTCAGTTTGTACAGCCCAAGGATGTGGACAGGATCCTTGGAGAGGTGAGACCTACCATGTGTGCTTGACCCTTGCCCTTTCTGGCTTATAAAAACAGCCAAGAGGGGGACTGGCTGAGTAGTAATGGTAATGATGAATGCCTCTTTACAACAGGGTGCAATTCCACCATGCCTAAAAGAGGTGGTGGTGAGACCTACATTAAAAATAAATCCTCACTGAATCCTGCCATATTGAATCATTTCCTGCCAGTCTCCAATATTCCATTCTTGAGCAAGGTACTGGAATGTGTGATGGCATCTCAGCTCCAGTGGTTTCTGGATGAGGCAGATTATCTAGATCCATTCCAATCTGGCTTCAGGCCTAGTTTTAGGACAGAGACGGCTTTGGTCATCTTGGTAGACAATCTACACTGGGAATTGGACAGAGGGAGCTGGTCCCTGTTGGTTCTACTGGACCTCTCAGTGCCTTTCAATACCATCAACCATGGCATCCTTCTTGACCATAGAACAAGACTTGGAGACACCATTTTATGGTTGCTCTGGTCCTTCCTGGAAGGGTGATTTCAGAAGGTGGTTCTGGGAGACAATTTACAATTTACAAAGTTCATAGAAACTTGGTTTCCATTAATATTTGCCTGGCTTCTTTATGGATGTACAACTTAGACCATAGGTAGGTACGGTATGGGCCTGTTCAAAATTATTGGCATTGGCCTATGCTATCTCTCAGGGTTCCATCTTGTCCCCCATGCTATTTAACCTCTGGGAGACATTGTCCGGAGCTTGAGGATTGGTACCATCAGTATGCTCATTCCATTGACTTTAATAGAGGTGGGGAGAAAGCCCCCTGCCAAAAGAGGCATGAGGGAGGGAAGCCAACCCACCACCGAGGACCCTGGGGCAACAGGGTCCTTGGTGATGGGTGGGCACATCCCACACAGCTGCTTTTTTTGGCAGGGGACACTTTTCCCCACCTCTATTAAAGTCTTGTAATCTCTCTCCATTGACTTGAATAGAGACGGGGACAAAAATTCTCTGCCAAAAAATGGCTGGAGGGGTTGTCAAGAAAAGTGAGAATCCAGGTGCAGGGGGCAAGAAAAGTGTAAATCGAGGAAGGGGCGAGCACTCCAAACATTTTATCCCATACATATACACAGCAACTTGTTGCAATTGTTGCAATGCTCAGGGACACTTTTTCAAAATGTCAAATGTGCATGTCGGCCCAAAAAGGTTACCGTACCTACCTATGGTCTAAGTTGTATATCCATAAAGAAGCCAGGCAAATATTAATGGAAACCAAGTTTCTATGAACTTTGTAAATTGTAGTCCTTTGGGGGGGGATATTTTTTGAACTAGTTCTTATATATAACTATAGATCAAGGAAATAAATTATCAGTGTCTTATAGAATTGTATAATGGCAGCAATGAGGCTTTTTATTACTCTGAGTCCAAGTCTGAGTAATAAGCCACCCATGCAGATTCCATTTTCAACTGCTACTTTTTTTAGATGTGTGAAAACAGGTTATACAGTAGATATAGTGAAACGTACAGGCTTGTATGGCTTCTTTCCAGAAATAATATTTTCTTGGGCACATGCTGTTCTGGATCTTCAAAATGAACAAGTATGGAGAAAAAATTGCACAGTGTACATCACATAATGAATTTGTAAGGAACAAGGCAATTACTTCAGCAGGAAAGGAAACAAAAGCACCTTGAAGACAAACTATGAATGCCAAGCCATAATGTCTAACTAGGGGTGTGTGGACCAACCACAAGAGTCAGTTTGGACCCAGATTGGGTGATTCAGAAAACAGCCTGATTCACCTTGGACCAATTTGGAGGCTACCCAATTTGACTCAGGACTTCCTTTTCCTGAATGAGTGAGGTCGTGAAGATTCTGCCCTGCCTCCAAATTTAGTAAAAGAATCACTACGACTGCAATCCTATTAACACATTTACCTGGGATTAAGTCCCACTGAACTCAGTGGGGTTTAGATTTGAGTATATATGTATAGGATTGTACTGTAAATTAATAATACTGCTGTCCAGTTTTCTAAATAAATATTTGTTCCCCCCCAATTATATCCTTGATACCCTTATAGGGCAACCCAGGAAGATATAATCAGCCAAAGGCCAGGCACAGAGCCAGTGGCAGCCCTGGGATTCCACACCTCAAGACACAGAAATGTAACTGAAAGTCAATGTGGTATAATGGTTAAAGTGCTGGACTAGTCGTGGGGAAACCCAGCTGTTTTGAGCCAGTCACTATCTGAGCTTTTCTACAGGAGTGTTGAGGCCCTCCTTCCCCTCCTCCTTCCAAGAAGACCCAAGCTTTATTCCTACAGAGGCCAGCCTAGCAAACTGACTTTGAATTAAAGAAGTGATTTGCAGAGTCAATCACAAAGGAGACAAACTTAGTTAGAATAATAGCCATTAAGGAAGATAACTGGGAACCTCCCTTCCAGACTCAAAACTAGCCATACCCACGCCCCCTAAGGCGGGTCCTTATTCTTAAGAGCCAATCTCTTAGAGCACCTGACATTTGTCAGCTGTTCCCTCCTCCTTAGCTTAAGTCTGATGACCGGTGTGTGAGTGTGTGTGTGTGTGTGTTTAGTGATGCTTGATTCATCCTCCTCCCCAATCAGAGAGAGCTCAGACTGCTTTCCCATGGAATTTGACACTGATTGTTCCTGTAGAGTTTATCTCTCCAAGGCTCCTGGTCTTGAAGAGTCAGATGCCTCTCCCCCCCCGCCTTCCAACTCCTCCTCCTTCCCCTCTTCCTCAGACTCTGTTCCCAGATCCTCCGCTGGGCCCAATCCCTACAACAAGGCTGTTAATCTGCTGTCTCTACTTTTGCTTCCATCACAGAACTGAAATTTGATCACTACACAAGGAGTATTTCCTTTCTTGCTTTTCTGCTACACCTCTAGGTGGCACTGTGGTATAGCACAAATACACAAGAGGAAATCGTGCTTTCTGTCACTCTCACAGTTAAATGCTGTATTTTCTCTGTTCTAAAAAAAACCTTGCCAAAAGTGTTTAGAGACAGAAGAGAAACTGGAGGGTCACAATGTCATCGAAGGAACCCATAAACAGCTGTCAGTAGAGAATGATGGCCGCGGGATAAATGCCTCATGTAGAAAAGCCCTTTGTCAACTTAATCTATGTTACACAGGGCAGTTATGAGGATAAAATCGGTGGGGGGGGTACCTCTTCACCAGGGGTGGCCCTCCACATGTTTCAGTCTACAACTCCCATCAGTCATAGCCAGCAGAGCCAACGGTGAAGGATGATGGATTGTAGTCCAAAACATATGGAGGGCCACAAATTGCCCACCCCTGCTCAACACCATCCTGTGCTTCTTAGAGGAAAAGTGTGTTGGGGTGTGTGTGTGAAGTATGTTAATAAATAATAATGCACTGCTCTGACATTGTGTATATCAAGGTGTCTATTCTGCATGTTGGTCTCTAAGCCTTTGTGGGGTATAAGCCCATAGTTTGTTGGAATAATTGGAAACTAGGTTCAAAATTTAGAGCTTAGGATCTCCTGAAGGGCCACCATATTGGCTTAGATGAGAGATTTACTAAACCCTGCATAGAAGGCTGAACAGGAAATGGCCCTTGGGAGAAAGAGTACAGGGTTGCTATCTCTAACCAGGATTAGAGAAAAGAGCTGTGTGGCCCAATCATCCATTATAATTGCAAATGACTTATTAACAAGCTTGGTTGTTCTGAGAAAGCTACCTCATAACTCACAGAGTTCATGGGAGGGGTGTCTAAAGTTGAAAATGAGAGCCCCTTTCCCTCAATTTCATCTCCATAATTAGAGTACCTTATTGTGAAGCCATATATATATATATATATCAGCAACTCAGGCCTTGAGCAACCAGCTGAGTTGAGAACTCAGTGTAAGTTGTAGTGATCCAAAAAGTGAGACCTGGCTCATGGAGCAAAGGTGTGTGTGTATGTGTGGCTAACGCAGGTTGGGATTTCCCGCTCCTGCAAACAGTGGCTCTTCATCCGCATGCATCCAGAGTAAAATTGTGCAGACACATCTGGATGCAATCCAGTGGCAAGGAGCATTATCCTTAATGCCACAGCAAAGAAAGATTAGGAATTCAGAGGTCAGTGGAAAATTACATGGAACGTTCCTACTTCTTTCCCGCCCGCCCCTTGCCCCCAGTATACTGTAGCTAGAAACTCTTGTCTCACACATATATATATCATGACAGATATTTCCCTGGAAAGAGAAGTACATTCAAAGCAAGGATGTCTAAACTGAATTGCTTTGACAATAATAAAATGTTTAATACTTTTCTATGTAACATGGGCAATAATTTCCAGAGTACTGTTGGACAGCAGCTAGTATGAAATAAGCCAATTTTTAAGTCAAGTTAAAGATATTTAATTCCTGCAGTACCTGATGCCAGTCAGCCTATTATTTCTCAGTTACATTTATGCTGTATCTGTTTTTCATTTTAAAAGCAGAGGAAACATTTTCCTGGAAGTGGTTTCTTGGAAAAAGAAAGGGCAAGTCTTCTGACCATTAGTTATATTACTGAAAAATAAAGGCTTACCTAACTTCATGTAGTGTACCTCCAGAGTGCTCTGTTCAGCAAAACCATAGCTGTCTCCATTTGTTACTTCAGAAATGTATTATTTCATATGACTGATCAGAGAGAATACTGGAAGGAGATATGTAGTTATTAAACCACAAATGTATGCAATAACTTTGTACATGTACGAAGTACATTAAAAAGTCTTTCCAATTGTCCTTGTTTTTCATATTATAATGGGTTTTCAGGGGACAAATGTCAGACCTACATACATAACAGCTTTTGATCTGGTTATCTTGAGAATTTACCAGTTGAATATTTTGACACATTTTCAGGTTCCATAAATGAACCACTATCGGATATGAGACAGTACTAATAACTAAATATTCCATTCTGTCATCCTGGCACAGGAAAATATCTAGAATAGATTCTACATCTCAGATAACTGGAACTGGGGCTACTAACTGGGAAAATCTACAAACTAGCTATTAAGAGATATTTGATTTAATATTGCTGATGTCAACAATTATGCTGCTAAAGTGTCTCTGCTTGTCAGAGATGCCTCTAACTTAATATTTTTATAATGCCCCCCCTTCCTCATTAACTGTAGGTTGTTAGTCCAATAGATTTGCCAGCAACTATAAAAGAAGGACCATTGTGCCATTTGCCCAGCTAACAGTAATTAGGCTTTTGTGCTGATGCTTCTGCCACCAAATTCACACTGGCATCCATCTCCCATCATGATAGAAAACAACCCAGTTCCACTTGACATGAGGCTACTTTGCATACTCAAGTTATACAGTACTCAGATTCAAGGCAATCTGTACCCCTATGCAGATATTAGAGCCAGATAGAAAAGGGCGGTGGGACCACGTTTAGCCCCACACTCAGTCATGCAGCTCTTCCGAGCACCTCACAAGTTGAGAATTAACTTCTGTCTTAGGGAGCCTTTTCTATCCATATAGGCTCCCATGTGATTTAGAACCCTGGAAAACTTTAGGGGGAAAACCTGAGGGAACCCCAAACCATCAATGAGGATTGAACATGCTCAAGGGGGCATGAAATGCTGACTGACTATTGGAGAGAGAAAAGGAAAACCTTGGGGAAAGCATGAAAGGAATTCTTCTTCACTCTGTATTTCAAGTTATATATTATATCTACTGGCATAGGTGACCCCTAATGAGTTCCATGAAGTGGACTCTGGCTGACAAATTTAATTTAAGGAGTATATATGCTGCTTTTTCCTCCCAAAAAAGAGTCTCTCAAAGCAGATTAAAAAATATAAAGAGCCAAAACTAGCCATAGAATCATAGAAAAGTAGAGTTGGAAGGGGCCTATAAGGCCATCGAGTCCAACCCCCTGCTCAATGCAGGAATCCAAGTCAAAGCATCCCTCACAGATGGCTGTCCAGCTGTACCTTGAATGCCTCCAGTGTGGGAGAGCACACTACCGCCCTAGGTAGTTGGTTCCATTGGCGTATTGCTCTAACAATCAGGAAAATTTTCCTGATGTCCAGGCGAAATCTGGCTTCCTGTAACTTAAGCCCATTATTCCATGTCCTGCAATCAGGGATGATTGAGAAGAGATCCTGGCCCTCCTCCGTGTGACAACCTTTCAAGCACTTGAAGAGTGCTATCATATCTCCCCTCAGTCTTCTCTTCTGAAGGCTAAACATACCCAGTTCTTTCAGTCTCTCCTCATAGGCCTTTGTTTCCAATCCCCTGATCATCTTTGTTGTCCTCCTCTGAACCCTTTCCAGTTTGTCTAAGTCCTTCTTAAAGTGTGGTGCCCAGAACTGGACGCAGTACTCAAGATGAGGCCTAACCAGTGCTGAGTAGAAGGGAACTAGTACTTCATGCTATTTGGAAGCTATACTTCTATTAATGTAGCCAAAATAGCATTTGCCTTTTTTGCAGCCACATCACATTGCTGGCTCATATTCAGCTTGTGATCTACAACAATTCCAAGATCCTTCTCACTTGTAGTATTGTTGAGCCAAGTATCCCCCATCCTGTAACTGTGCAGTTGGTTTCTTTTTCCTAGGTGCAGCACTTGGCATTTATCCCTATTAAATTTCATTCTGTTGGTTTCAGCCCAGCGCTCTAGCCTATCGAGATTGCTTTGAACTTCGTTTCTGTCTTCTAGAGTATTAGCTGTTCCACCCAACTTTGTGTCATCTGCAAATTTGATAAGCATTCCCTGCACCTCCTCATCCAAGTCATTAATAAAAATGTTGACAAGCCAGTCAATAAATAAAATTAAGCAACAAATGGGTCAAATGCTTGTTTAAACAAAAATGTCTTCAGTTGTCCGCGGTACATAGATGAAGAGGACGATGGCCTATCTTCAACATCAGAGGTGGGCAAAATTGTAATTTTAAAAAATAATTTGGCACCCAGAGCTACCATTTGGAACCTTTTTAGTGCTCTGTAGCTACCATGGAGTACCAAAAGGATCAAAATTAGCTTTAAAACAAGCTAATTTTGACCCTTTGGGTGCTCCATAGCCACTCCGGACACCTTTTTTTCTGGTGCCACAGGGGGGTAGGGGCAGACTGCAGTGTGTGTGTATGGGGGGGGGATTGATCCTTAGAACTCTCAAATTTCCCAACCCTGCTCAATATCCACATCTAGGTCACCACCACCAAGAAAGCCCTCTTGCATGTTGCCACCAACCATGCTTCTGAAGAGGGACAGAACAGCTGATCTGAAAGGATTTTAAATGTGTTCATCCTTAAGATGCTACATGATTCTGCATCAGTATTCAGTATCTGTGATTTCCAATTTCTGCGCTACCACTGTGTATCAGTTGAGTTCAAAAGAAACTAGCTAAAATGGATAACTTTGAATAAAACAAAGAAGTTATATTTACCATTTGGCTTTTGCCTTACTAACACAAGCCTCCTGAGTAAGTGGCATAACATACTTATTATAAAGCCTCTGTTCAGCCAATCCATAGCTAATGCATTAAGGCTTCCCATGTTTCACTTATACTACTTGCTGTAAGCCATTTAGCTCATAGCCATAAATTTACAAGGAAATCCCTGGGCAATTCACAAATAAGATTTATCATTCCTCTGAAAACTGTTAGCTATTTCCCTTTGCCTTTATGTTTTCTCTAAACAAGTCCAATGGGACACTCAGCAGAGATAGTTAAATTGTTTCAGTTCATTTAGCAATTTTACATGTCCTTCAGTGTTCTGGAGATGTGAAGTGGCAGAAGAATCAGAGCTGTAGTAATAAAACATTTTATATAGTAAAACTGGCATAACTAAAATGTTTGTGTCAAAGTAAATCATGCAACTGGCCACGCAGAAAGAGAGCTGCTGCTGCTGCTGCTGGGCCATTTTGCATTTATTCTATAGCATTTTCTTGTAGCACAAAACTTTGGTCCAAATAATACTAGATTACACTTTGTATTTCACTCTTGTATATTCCCTTATATTTTAATATTTCATGGCCATGTCACCCATTATGGATTTCATAATTAGAAGGCACCTCCATGTAGAACACACATGTAAATTATAGATTATTGTGTGAATATAGCCCTGTTCAGCCCTTCTTAAAACTACTTCCTTCAACATGCAAATGTGGGTGCAGCTATGCCAAATAGCACTGACCCAACATCACACGCATCACATCATGCTCCTCCCCCAGGCATCTGTGCATGCAACACAAACTTCTATACAAATATGTACAGCTGTATACGAGGAGGCCGCCGTCCTGCAGACAGTTGCGCTGCATGCGTGGATACCTGGGGGTGGGGCTACAGCGCGTACACTGAAGAGGGGAGAGCATTTGCAGCAGCAGCTAGAGAGCTTGGGGGTGCACAATGGGGCTTGCAGGGCCTCCTGCAGGCTGTGTGTTGTGCACCCGTTCTATATGAAAGCACTTTCTAAACATATACAGTAATACCTTGGATTGCAAGTAACTTGGTTTGAGAGCGTTTTGCAAGACAAGCAAATTTTTAAATATTTATTTATTTATTTTTTGACTGGATATACAAGCGACGTCTTGCAATACAAGTACTGTAGTACAGCTTAAATTAAAAATCTCTGTACACATTTTTTTGGGGGGGATTTCATTTTGATATAAGAGTGTTTTCGATTACAAGCACGTTTCCGGAACGAATTATGCTCTCAATCCAAGGCATGACTGTAATCCACAATGCTTAAAAAGGCCTTCAAAACCAGCAGGCACTGAACAGATATCATGCAAAGGTTTCATATTTTAAGATTTCTAAATTATCAGGAAGTTCATGTGCAGATTTTGTAGCAGATTTTTACCGATGATTTTGAGCCAGAGATGCGGAATTCTTAGTTTAGTCTTACCTGAAATTCAAAAGAAAATATATTGCTTAACATAAAGGAAATAGCAGCTAAATAGGAACATAGGAAGCTGCTGAGTCAGTCCATTGGTCCATCATATCTCCATTGTCATATCTACACTGACTGGCAGTGACTCTCCAGGGTTTCAAACAGGAGTCTTCCTCAGCCTTACCTGGTGATACTGGAGGGTGATCCTGAGTCCTTTTGCACACAAAGCTACAGCTATTTTATATAATAAACTATGCAAGAATAAGGATATGGGTGAGAAAGATATTGGAAATGTTGTAAAAGTGTAAACCCACATCACACTTAAACTAATTTTCCAGATATGTCCATTAAAAAATCTCTTCCAGATTATCAGCTCAAAAACTGACAATTTTTCTCTAACATTTTTTTCCCATTCAGTCCATGGATTTCTGTACTATTCTCATTCATCTTCTTCTGTCAGCTCATACACATCCATCCATTTTGGCTCTAGTAAAAATAGTCTCTTACTTGATAAAATGGGTTTGTTTACTCCTGCAGTATGTTTCTGTCATCTTCAATACATTTGGTAAGGTGCTTTATCCAAGTATGAAATGTTGTTGTTGCTGTTGTTGTTGTTGTTTAGATTTTAGAGGTTTAGTGGTCTAAGATTACTACACAGTTGTGCAAACCAGAGGATCTAGCCTGCAGCTTAATTAAATACCATTGGAGTTAGTGGAGACCAGGAAACATGTTCCAGATGTTTGCAAATAACTTCCTAGAATTAGTATTAGCTGAGCTTATGTGTCAGTGGTAATTGTTTGGCTCAAACAGAAAAAAAAAGTGAGGATGTCACAGTGGGTCCAAGTGAATTTACAAATGTATTATCATTTGTCAGCTACATTTATACCCAGGTGTGAGCTTGCCCCAGACAAAAGGACATCAAATCCACCCTCCTCCATTGGCTCCATAAACAGAGAATGAGACAAGTAAATGCTGCTCAAGGATTTATTGGTCCTTTTCCATTTACATCACTGGTAAATGTAGGATCTTTGTATCAGCCCTATTATACAATACAACTCTGCCTTCCTCACCTTAGAGACTCCCAGTGTTGGGAATATCAACAACATGCTGTGAGTTTTTTGTTCATGGTACAAGTGGTACTAGGCAGGATGTGTATCTGTCTGGGCTGCACAGTTTGTTTACATTGGCTATTCCTGGTAGCTTCTGCTGAGGCGTGGGAAACAATCTTATGTGAAACAAGGTCATGTGACTGTTCTTGTGACGTGTACTGGGCTGTTCAGACAGTAGCCATTATTAGTAGAAGGGCTACTGCTCTTTGTTCATCTCTCTCTGATGGTGGGGTGAAGTTCTTCCTCTTTCTACTGGACTTTTGCTTGCTATGCTTTTGTACTCTGCACATGGACTGTATCTATGGAATGTATACTCTGTAGTGCTTACTTTGAATAAGTAAATAAACAGGTAGAATAGACTTGCTTGTGTCTACAGAGTGATTCCTGGGTCCTGGATTAATCTGCAACTGGGGGAGCTGAACACTGCTGCATGAGAGAGCTGACACTCTGCTTGCTGTGTGTGGAAGGCCAAGGCTAGCACACAGACTACAATCTTTTCATTCAACACCAACACCCAGGTCTCTTTCCCCTTAAAGGTACCACTCTTGGGATTAGAAGCAGCTCCTTTTCTGAGACTTCAACTTGTGTGTTTTTTCCTTCCAGGCCCAGTGTCCACCTCTAGCCACTCTTATACATGTCTACTCAGAAGGAAGTCCCATTGAGTTCACTGGGACTTATCCTCAGGTATGCGTGTATAGGATTGCTGCCTATGTCCAAAATTTAAAAGTCATTCCAAATGGTATATAAATATTGTACCCACAAATTATTCAATAAACTTCCATTGCCCATTAATTTGGAGCATAAGAGATGCAAAAAAAAAAATTACCTCACTTTCATATTAAAATTTATTACATAATAATGCCGTTTAACCAAATATTTTTAAATTTATTCTAAAAATGATATGGTGCACTGTAAAATAAAATCAATTTTGCTTTGTTCTCGAATGAATGGAAACGATCAGACCCTTGTACATTTGTGACCTGTAGAGGCATAAATAACTGATTTTATTCATGCCAAAGGATCTAGAGGCCTCTAAGAACATATGCAGAGCCATACTGGATCAGACCAAGGGTCCATCTAGTCCAGCATTCTGTTCACACAGTGACCAACCAGTTGCCCATGGGAAACCCACAAGCAGGACATGAGTAGAAAAGCATCCACCAGCCCATGTTCCTCAGCAAGTGGTGTACATAGGCATAGGACTAGTGGCCATTGATAGCCTTATCCTCCATGAATTTGTCCAACCCCCTTTTAAAGCCATCCAAACTGGTTGCCATCACTACATCTTGCATAAGTGAATTCCATAGTTTAACTATGTGCTGTATGAAGAAGTACTTCCTTTTATCTGTCCTGAATCTCCCACTAATCAGCTTCATGGGATGACCCCGGGTTCTAGTATTATGAGAGAGGGAGAAAAATGTCTCCCTATTCACACCATGCATAATTTTGGAACTCTCTCTGGAACATCAGCATTCTAGATTATACAAGCCAGGCTAAAATGCTGCATGCTGCCATACTAAGTACTGAGGTTGATTATGTTTCCATCTGGTAGTAAATGACAAACCAGGGATGGGACAGATCATGTCTTTTTCTAAATAGCAATGGAGTTTAGACTACTCTCAGTATCTTGACTATTAATATTTTACTGCAACACTGCTTATAGGCATATTTTATTTTCAGCATCCATCCTTCTTCTATAAAAGATGCAGTGGGGAACATCTGTGGGCACCATACTTTGGTCCTTATGGTTCTGAAAAGAGGGAGCTAAATTGAGTTCAAAATCTGGCCATTTGGGGATTTAAAATATGGGATTAAAATCCCTGCTTTTAAAATATTGGACCTAACATCCTTTCCCATTTCTTTTGTATGACTGCAAATCCCATTATCTGACATGAATCTTCAGATGCTTTTTTCTTTTTTAGTTTGAAAATTATACCTGTGGAAGAAGCTAGGAGCAACTTCTGGTGGTTAAATCACTTTGAACTTGCAAATAATGAAGCAATTGTGTTTCAAACAGTATCTGCAACATCCGCTGACATTTGCAGAATCCATTTTGGAAGGGGGAAAGCACAAGTACTAATTAATCAGTTTGATGTATTTGGTCTTTGAAAACAGAACCTACAGAAAAGGATGAAAATGTTTTAACAGTTTTTTTTTAAAGGCAAAAAATATTGCTTCAGTTTGACTTATTCAGTAAAACAGACAAGATTCGAACCTTGATGATCTTAATCAGTGATAATCTAAATCAAGGTTCAACAGTTAGCAAGCCTTGGTTTGAAGCATGGGCCCAAGGAAGGCCTTTATCTGGCTCCCTGACAGAGGTAAACTCTCATAAAACATACCGTAGGTAAACTCTTAAACAGGCAATGCTTGACTGATTGTCCAGCACCTGCTCAACATTCATCTTCCCTTACAACTTTTCTATGGGGGGAAAGCAATTGTCAATGTTTGTTTTATGTGTTTAACCACTCCTAGCATCTTATTTTAAAGTGATGTATTAAACCAATTAAAAGTTTAAGCAATGAAAGGGAAGGGGAAGAGAGAATCAACAAATTTTGGATTTGCGGAAAGTCATGGCGACGTAAGAACCATGAGAACTTTGGGGCCTGGAAAGAGTCTGGAAGGGTCACATGGTTGCAAAATTAAGATAAACTAAAAACTAATTACATATGACCACAAGTTAATGTACTGTGTGTACACTGTGTAGAAATAAACATGGGTAATTGAAAAAATATACTGAATTGGCTTGGATTCAATAACAGAAAAAAATACTCACCTTTAGCCATCCGACTACTGAAAAGGCATTTGATAGCATTCATTGGAATTTCCTGTTAAACACATTAGAGAAAGTTAACTTCCCTGCAGATGTTATTAATTGATCAATATTTATTTATTTAATTAATTCATTTTCTATACTGCCCAATAGCTGAAGCACTCTGGGCGGTGTACAACAATCAATTTTTTAAAATACAATAAAATACATTAAAAATATAAACAATAAAACATAAAAATTTAAAACCAATTTTTAAAATATCACTGAACAAGTTAACAAAACATGACCGCTAAAAACAATTTACCACCCTGCCATATACTATCTGTATAAATTTATTTCATTTATATCCCACCTTTCTTCCATCATGGAACTCAAGGTGGTGGCTACATGTGGTTCCCAGGTGGTCTCCCCTCCAAGCACTGACCAAACCCAGACCTGCTTAGCTTCAGCATGGTGGCTGCTTCATGCTGTGCCTTCACACAGCATGAATGTGCCTTCAGACCATTCCCTGGGACCAAAATGGTATATCTTTGTTCAACAACATTCCGAAGTGACACTCAATGGAGTTTCTTCAAACCTCTTTAAACTATGCAGTACTAGACAAAGGTACCTCCCTTAACATTTCTTAGTATCTTCCTTAATATTTGATTTAACAATCCCCCCTAGCTTGTGTCATTAGACAATTATAAAAGCATTCAAGGGATTAATATTTATTATTGTGAGAAGAAACTGTTTTTAATGCTGAACATGGCCATATAGGGCATGTTTGCACTGAACATGCCCTTTATTTCCCCTATAGAATCCACCTCCATTACTGCAGTTAACCATTTTGGAAAGTTGTCCAGTTTTAAAATTAACTAAAACAATGTTAAGACTCAGACTAGGCCAGGTTTCCCCTGCTTAGTCATATGATAATTGGCAACACCAATGGATTTCAACATATTCAGTATATGACACTAACTCTAGAGACACCAGAACGTTGGTAAGACAAAATGTACATCATTGCTTATGTCTGTTAGGCTGCAATCCTATACATACTTATTTGTGGGTAGGTCCCAATGAGCTCAATGGAGTTGGTTTCTGAGTAGACACATATAGGATTGCATTGCAAGTTATTTTGAAGAATTTTGAACCAATCAAATCTAGGAATCAGCAGCTGGAAATCCCTGAACTGAATCCAATAAAGATTAGTACAGTAATACCTTGGATTGCAAGCATAATTCGTTCCGGAACCGTGCTTGTAATCCAAAACACTGTTATATCAAAGCGAGTCTCTGGCGGGTGTGAGCGGGGCCGATTTCGGCCCACTACGCCCGCTCGAGGCGAGTGGTTACATCCCTACTTGTCTTGCAAAACCTTGCTCGTTTATCAAGTCAAAATTTTTTGCTTGTCTTGCAAAACGCTCTCAGACCAAGTTACTTGCAATCCAAGGTATTACTGTAATGCAAACGTACTGTAACTCTAGTGACTTCTGTATGAAACAGTCATCTGAATCAATCTTTACTCTCTTTAAGAACTACCGAAACACACTATGACCTGGTTTGGATGACACAAGAACCCACAATATTTTTTTTATCATGGGTGGGTCGTCATGTCGTGCAACTGCAGCCCAGGTCACCCACAGTGGGTTTTTTCAAAACAACCCACCCTGAGAACCCATGGGCTGTTCTAGGTTTGTTGCCAGCCACGATGGGTTGTCACATTATCTGAACCCGGATGACTCAACCCACCATGGGAAAGCCCCAACAGCCAGTAAGCCAATTGGCAAGAGTGGCAAAAATCCCTTGCTGCTCTTGCCAAGCGGCTGCCACGTGAGTGCCCACTGTTGCCAGAGGTGTCTGGGATCGCACTAGGGTCCAGGGGGGTCCCACAAGGTCTTAAGGCTCTGTAATGTCAGGGTCTTCATCCAGTGGGTTATTCTGGTCTGAAGCTGGCATGACACTTAGGGGGGTGGGGAGAGAAATGGCACCATCATCCCTGCTAATAAAAAGGTCCCAGGACATTCACCCTGTAAGCCCAGGTTCTATTACACTATTGCTTTTCACTCAGCCCCATTGATTTCAATAGCAGAAATTTAAGTACATGTTAAACTCTCTCCTATTGAATTCAGTGGAACTTTAACATGCTTAATTTTAGATGGATTGTAGCCTTTGCTAGGTGTGCTGTCCCAGCTGCTAAGAATTTTTACACAACTTCTGCTTAATAGAAGTAAAATGTGAAGTCCATTCAAAGAAGGAGTTAGGATGTCTGGATAGTTGCAAGTAATCCTCAGTGCATTTTTAAAATAGTCAGATCATAATGTTAAAAGCCTGTCCATTTATTCTTTTTCACTGAATGTTCCTGCCCCATCTGAAAATTTGCTATTTAGCACCTAGGAATTTGAAAAACATTTTTTCAGGGCTGGTGCCTAAAAGCTAGTTATGGTGTTGGCTAAAAAAATACGGAAAATGTCCCACTCCTGTCTATTTTACTGTTTTTCTTCTCATTAATATGAGTGATATCATGCTCAGATTTCTTTAGATCCATAAACACATTCAGAATTGTTATTTCAGAAGGTAATTTAGTTCAATCACATACAATGAGGAAGGAACTTACATAATGAGCTATGACTAACAGATTTGTCCATATAATAAAAATACAGAAAATGACCCACTTAGGCATTTTAACTCCCATTGATTTCAGTGAGAGAGTTTAGCATATGTTCAACTCTCTCTCCCACTGAAATAAATTAGATTTTTAAAATTTATTTATTTTTAATGCTTAACTTTGGCTGGATTGTGCCCTCGGCTAGGATCCAAAAAATAACTACGGTAGTTCAATCTGCCCAAGGAGGATTCAGTTTGTGTTTCTTGAACACCTGTCCCCCACCCACCCACCCACCCATGCCAAACCACTTTTGAACTGAGGGGACTTCCTGGAACAGGTTTTGTTTTTGTTTTAATACAGCACAGGGCTCCGCTGATCAAAGAAAAGTTCAAAGCTCTCTCACGAAGAGCTTTTCTACATGAGGCTGTTAATCCGCTGTTAATCCTCTGTATCTACTTTTGGTTTTGGGACAGAATTGAGATCCAAGCACTACACGAGCAGCATTTATTTTCCTGCTTTCCCACTATATAACCTCTAGGTGACGCTGTGGAATAGTGCAAATACACAAGAGGACATCGCTGCTTTCTTTCACTTTCCCAATTAATTTTATTTTATTTTATTTATTATATTTATACCCCGCCTTTTTTCCTGCAAGGAACCCAAGGCGGCTTACATTATCCTCCTTCTCCTCCCCATTTTATCCTCACAACAACCCTGTGAGGTAGGTTAGGCTGAGAGTCAGTGACTGGCCCAAAGTCACCCAGTGAGTTTCATGGCTGAGCGGGGACTAGAACCCAGATCTCCCGAGTCCCTAGGTATGCCCAAGCCTTAAGCATGCATAAAATAGCCTTCTGGATTCCAGCCATTATTCCCTCTATTTCCAAAATCAAGTGGCAAGTGTGGATCCTTACATAGCCAAAATGGCACCTTCCACACACAGGTGGAAACCCCAAGGTTTGCAGAAGTACAAAATGATCTTTATTCTTAAAAACATAAGGGGGAGGTCTCAAAAAAAGTCCAATGAGGATGAGCATGCTCAATGGATATGGAGTACTGACTGACTGTGGGAGATGGGGACAGAAAAATGTGTGTGGGGCTGAATGGAATGGAGTATCCTGGAGGAGAGCATGGTTGACTGAAACACTGAAGAGGAGCACTCCACACTGCAACATTTTGTTGTAGATCCATCCTACTAGTACTTTCTATTGCCCTCCAAGCAGAAAGCCAAAAGAACCATTAAATGCACTCTACACAAGGCTGCATTTCAAGTCAGCACATTATTTTTAAGAATGCTCAAGAAAGGTAAAAGAAAAGAAAAGTCAAACAATCTCCTCCATCCACCCCCTAGAATATCTACTTTGACTTCGGCTGAAATGCCTGCCAAATCACTAATATACCAATTACTAAGCCTCTGAGCATGCAAGAAAGGATTAACAATCAATATCCATGATGTATTTTGTAGCAGCCTTTCCCAACCTGCTGCCTTCCAGATGTGTTGGGCTACAACTCCCATCAACCCCACCAACATAGCCAGTGCTGGCTGGGGATGATGGAGGGTTGTAGTCTAACACATCTGGAGGATGCTCGGTTGTGCAAGGCTGTATATCATTGAACATGAACTTCTCAGATCACATTATAGAAGAGAAGGAATGGAGGATTCAAGCAATGGAAGAACAAAGAACAATGAAAATTATTTTTCTAAGCATAATTTCCCATGAGAAGATAAAAACCAACTGGTGATGGAACACACTTAATATCGTTAACCCACTTACCATCTACAAGGCACACACAAGTCTAAAAGAGAGCCCAAAGTACATCTGGTAGAAGAATGCTAGACCAACTGCACCTTGGAAAGTGATCAGTAATGCTTTTAGACTTCTATATCTGTTTGATATTTTTATCAGATTTGGCAGTGTACTGTCGCTTTGTTTGAATTGTCAGTGAGTTTACAAAATGTTTTCCAAAGACCTTAGCGCAACACATGTGTTGGACTGTGAATGTTATCAAATGCATTTCTTAATACTAATATATCCTTTGTCCAAGAACTAAAGCCTCACAACTGAGGAGTAATTGCAATGCCTTTTGCTGAACAGGAGCACCCTTCAGATAGCACAGACTTTTCTATAATTACTCCATACTCATATTCTTGACCCATTTTTTCTTGTCGCGATTTCAATTTATCTTTAGGAAACTGATATATGTGTTAACATGTTGCTATATGATTGTAGGGAGATCACCTCTACACCTCAGATTCCCCATTATTGTATAGATACAATTATCACTTCACTATTTTGCAGGTTCATTGTGAGAAAAGAGAGGGAGGTGAAAGTCTTTTCCTATTGCCCTATATAACATCTGTATTTTAAGTTATTTCCATTGCCATGCTATGATGAGCCTCTGCTCTGGTACAGCAGCTCATAGGATCTGGTTTATGGCACGAGGGCACAAGTGCAATGGGATCCAACAGCAGCCCCACTACCAGCATATCTATCTATTTATTGATTACTTTTAGAGCTATAACCAGGCCTGTGGCTCACGCTGGCTCAGCTTGTCTGAGTGTGGAAAGCTAAGCAGGGTCAGGCCTGGTTGTTACTTGGATGGGAGACCCCTCCTCTAGTTTCCTGCATTGAGCAGGGGGTTGGACTCGATGGCCTTGTAGGCCCCTTCCAACTCTATGATCTATGAAAATCTATGAAATCTATGAAATCTTACCTGGGTACAACAAATTTGTAAACAATAAACAAAATAAAACAAATCTAAATCTAAATCAATCAATCAATCAATCAAATAATAATAATTTAAAAAAAACCACTTGAGGAGTTAAAGGTAGCGTGTGTATTATTCCAGCAATTTAAACCATGGAACATTGACAAAATAAGAATATCTTAACAATTTATTTATTACATTTCTATGCTGCCCAATATCCAAAGCTCTCTGGGCAGTTCACAACAATTACAACCACAAAATACAACATAAAATACAGTATAAAAATTAAAAAATTTATAACTACAGTGTAAAATAGGAGTAAAAGCCAAAATAAAACCTAGCAGCAGTACAGAGATTTAAAATACAGTAAGGAATTATAAACATTGATTTAAAGACTAAAATTCCTGGGAAAATAAGAAGGTCTTCGAGAAATACCACGTAGGTGCCAGGCGAGCCTTTCTGGGAAGTTCATTCTACAACTGGGGTGCCACAACAGAAAAGGCCCTCTACCTAGTAGCCACCCACCTCACTTCCTTTGGCAGGGGGTCCTGGAGATGGACCGCTGAGGATGATCTTAGGGTCCAGGTAGGCATACCTGTATATGGGAAGAGACGATCCTTCAGGTAACCTGGCCCCAGGCTGCTTAGGGCTTTGTAAGTTAATACCAGCACTTCGAATTGGGCACGGACATGGACCAGCAGCCAGTGCAGATGGTAAAGCACATGGACTGGCAGCCAGTGCATATTGTTATAAAGAGCTGATAATACGTAATTCCTTTAGGAGGGAATTCCGGAATTGCAGTGACGCCACCAAAAAATCCTGTCTCCTTTTACTAAGCACCTTTGCTTCAGAAGGTGATGATCCCCTGAGAAGGGCTTCATCTCCATGATCTTGAATCAGAGGAAAGAACATATGGCAGAAGATAAATCCTTGCAAGGCCATGTGTGACCTTACAAGGTCAACAGCAGCACTTTGAATTCAGCCCGGAAAGTGGCAACCAGTGAATTTCTTTCAGAACTAACTACTATTGATATGTTGACTATATTCAAAGGTAGTTCTGTGTTTGGTGCATTACAATAGTTATGTTGAGAAGTTACCCATGCAGAACAATACAGAGTAGTAAGGGCCTCCTGCTTTCCTCTGCTTACCCATCCACTCCATATCACTTCTGCATGTTGCACAAAGGCACTTGTATGAAAGTGATAAATCCATTGTTAACTTTAAAGCATGATACTGTTTTAGCATTGAAAAGCCATGAAAATTCATTAAAGACCCAAGTAAAAGGTTTTAGGGTGTAATCCTATGCAAGTTTAGACAGAAAATAGGTCTACAACTCCCATGCTGGCTGGGGCATGTTGGGAGCTGTAGGCTTTTTTTCTACCTAACATGCATAGGATTGTACCTTTAAGGTGCAATCCAATCAGGATGCCTGTAACCCTCTGAACTCGGAGGATTATGGGCATCCTATGGAAGGTGGGAAGACTGCAGAGGTGAAGGTCACCTCCGCACTCCTCTCACTCTGCAAAGCACTTATACAGCTGATTTCGACCATCTAAGTGCGGCACTTCAGAGCAGGAGGGAAGGAGGTTGATGTGCCGCCAGGATACGTCGTATCTTGGTGATGCTTGTCTCCTCCCCTCCCCAGAACCCCCACCCACTAAACTCTGTCTCATGAACTCAGAGATGCAGCCAGCGCAATTCTTTCCACACCGGCAGGGTGGTGGTGCTCCGAGCGTGGAGCTGGGTCTCTGAAAAATCCTATGGCCATCTAGACACTGTCTAGCAACCATAGGAATGTGCTGCCCATCAGTAAAATTCATTTCATTTTCAGGGCTTTCCAGGGGTGGTCATGCTGTAAAGCTTTAGTGGGTTTCCATGACAAATGAAGCAGAGCAAAGCATAGGGTCTTAGCTGCAAACGGGGTGTGTTTTCTCAAATTGTATTACTCTCCAAGGTGGGGGGGGGGGGAATCCTGCTAGAGCTCTCTTGGTATAACTGACTGACATTCAACACAATACAAAGCATGAGGGGAAAGTCTGAGGTGGTAGAATTCTGGATTGTACCACTTCAGACTGCTGCTGTGGAGTTCATGTTAGTGCTCAAATTACATGGGAGGGCAAAGGAGGTTGATAGTCTTATATTTTGTTATGCTCCCCCCAAGCTACATTTTTAGAAGGCATGGGGCAAGGTTACAATTTGGCAAACATATGGGAGAGTCAAGAGACAGGGCTTATGAATGTAATTAAGGTATGGATTTAATTAAATGCCCCCCTACCTTCCTCCATAGTTTGAGCATTGGTCCATTAGTAAATTAAAGCATCAAAGTGAAAGTTTTAGTGTATCCCACTCCCTGAAAGCCCTGGGTAGGAAAGAGAGGGGGGGAGTCAATGATACAGCTCCTTCCTTCACCAGATTCCAGCAAGGTCAATGCTGGAATGCCAAGGAGCTGCACTGTCAACTCCTCCCAGATGACCTGGCATTTCTGACATTATCTTTGCAGTGTAGGAAGGAGCCGTGCAGCAATGGGGCTCTAAATAGTGTCCACTTTTGTCTTCAGCCCAAGGGAGAACAGATCAATGGAAAACAAAGTGTTGTTGCATGGATCGTATCAAAGTTCCCAAAACATCTGCAGAACATCTGGAGCCAGTGTGGCGTAGTGGTTAGAGTGTTGGACTGGGACTCTGGAGATCTGGGTTCTAGTCCCCGCTCGGCCATGAAACTCACTGGGTGACTTTGGGCCAGTCACTGACTCTCAGCCTAACCTACCTCACAGGGT
Source organism: Shinisaurus crocodilurus (assembly GCA_021292165.1). NCBI lineage: Eukaryota > Metazoa > Chordata > Lepidosauria > Squamata > Shinisauridae > Shinisaurus > Shinisaurus crocodilurus. The sequence goes on from CM037879.1 coordinate 232,913,779, forward strand.
TGTTGTGAGGGTAAAATGGAGAGGAAGGAGGAGGATTATGTAAGATGCCTTGGGTTCCTTTCATGAAAAAAGGCGGGGTATAAATATAATAAACAAACAAACAAACAAAGAAGGAGATTGTCTCAAGTAGTGCTGGCTCCAGGTTTTGGAGGGCCCTTGGGCAAGATACCTTCTGTGGGCCCCCTCCCTCAGTGAGACACCTTACCACCTAAGGGTGTGCAGATTCGCCTCGTGCAGGCGTAGCGGGCTGAAATTGGCCCCGCTCACGTCCGTGTGGGGCTCACGTGGGCCTACCTTGATCCAGCGGCGGCTCGCCTCTCCACGGCGAGCTGCCCACGCCGCCCGCGCTGGTCCTGTCGCGCACTTCTGGCGCACCCTGTTAAACAGCCCTGTTAAACAGCCCTGTTTCCCTGGTTTCCCCTGCCAAAAACATAGCGCGGGGGGTCCAGCGCGCCGGAGCAGGGTCCCGGCGCGTCACTTCCAGTGCAACGGGACAGTGCAGCTGGCGCCGGCAGCTCGACCGGCGCAGAGTTCTCCGCGCCACTCGAAGAATGAGGTGGGGGACCCGCCACTGCGGAGAGGAGAGGCAGCGGAGAGGCGGCGCCCAGACCAGGTTCGTGAGCACCACTATCACCACCATTGTCACCAGTTACTATTGCTCATCATCATCATCATCATCTTTGCCACTGCTTGCTTGCTTGCTTGACAGGCCGAGAGCCAGTGAGCAAGCAGGCAGCAGCATATTCTGCTGCTCCTTTGTACTACCACCATTGTCTGGGCCAGAGTGAGAGGCAGGTGAACAAGCAGGTTGCAATGGTGAAGAGGAGGAGCAACACCAAGGGGTTCTTGTCAGTGGGTCCCTGCTGGGGTGTAGGCCCTCAGCAGGTGCCCAAGCATGTCGACCCTTGACGCTGGCCTTGGTCTCATGTATACCTCAGAACTGATGTCATAATCAAAAAATGACATGGATGCAGTATGCAGTTTGTCTGTATACACTGTTGGCATTCTGCCTCCTCACCCCATACTAGATCAGTTCAGGAACCTTCCCTGTCAACTAAGAACATCATCTGCTATTTGAGCAAAAGCATGCATAGAAATGCAATATATATCAAATGGCCAGAATCTTACTCTGCCTTTATAAAATACCCAGAATGAATTACATTGAAAACAAATTGAGTTATTGATTCTGGAATTTTTGTTCCCATTTAGTTTTCATTCAGTTCATCATACTCTAGAGCAGGGCTCTCCAACCTTGGGTCCCCAGATGTTGCTGATCTACAGCTCCCAGCATACCCAGCCAGCATGGCTAATGGCAAGGGATTCTGGGAGCTGTAGTCCAGCAACATCTGGGGACCCAAGGTTGGAGAGCCCTGCTCTAGAGTCTAGGTGCTGAGCTCTACCCCACCCGGATTATTACCAGTAACTCACATTTTCCGTGTGTGTGTGTGTGTGTGTTCATTTTAAAATCCATTCTAGACTGCTGAATAATGGTAATGTGGCATTCCATGGTTTTAGCAATGAAGTGCATTGTACTTTTTCTAATATTTTAGAACATAACATGTTAAAAATCAATGTCTGTCTTGCCTAGCAGGAGATAGCAAAATATTCCACAAACGGCAGATGATATTTTAAATTATGTTTGTAAAGCACAGAATGCTCAAAGCATTTTCTACAAACCTTAACATTGCATTTCACAGTAGATCATTTTTCTTCCTGTAAGAAAAAACAATACACTTTAAAATAGAAATAGGCTACAGTTCTAAAACATTCACCATCTCTTAGCATTCTTGTTAGGCTGAAGCCTATGGAGTTCATCATTTGTTTAGAGGTAACTAGATCACATTAACGATAACATTTTTTTCAGAAATCTAACACCTAAAATCTTATAACCACTTACACTCCCATTTAATAATATTCTGATCTTAATTTTCTATGTGATAGGCACCATGAGTTGTTTTTACTACTCTTACCCATAGCAAGTGTTTTGTTTGAAGATGCCATGTGGTAAGAGGTGACATTTCATATGTTACAGAGAAACAATAAAAAACCAACTCTCCCCACATGATGGTGTGTCAAAATGAAATATTCACCATATCAAACTGATGTGATAAAATAACCTTTTAGTGACATTACCCAACTCCATAATTTGGCCTAGAAAGTTAATCAAATAAATCCAGCCTGAGTGTATCCTGCTCTGATTGGCCCCAGCCTCCCAGTATTCCTTACTTACACAAAAGAATAGGTGAGTAGTAGTTCCACTGCTTGCCTTGATTTGGTTGTCTCCTTCTACCTTCGCCATGCAGCTAGCTTTTCATGTTGTGAACAGTTCTTGCTGTGAGCTCCTGCTCCCACCCCTACGTGACATGTCACCACACTTGATGGACACTGGCTCTAAACCACAGTGGATGGAGGAGCACAAACTAAGATGACAGTGCAATCCACTTTGTGCGCCAGTCACCACCACCACGTAGATCAATAAGACAACGGCTTTGAAGTGTGTGTGTGTGTGTGTGTGTGTGCGCATATATAAAACTATCTGCCAATATTTACAGGAGCTGTGGTATAACAGCATGTTCTGGCTCTTTGCCTAAATGTTTTGCTTGCATCTGCTGGAATGCAGAAGAAAAAAATATCTCTTGTGACACTTATGTAGGCTCAGCAATATTTTTGGTCCTAGATACATACATAATTTGGAGTTCAGAAAGTAATATTATTAAATGCTGAACTATCTGGGGCTATGGCCGGTTGGCCGGTTGCCGGCCAGATGGGCGATTAATAAATGTAAATAATAAATAATAAATAAAATATAGGGAGTTATAGTGATGACAACATCACTAAAACTCACAAAAATATTTTTTCAATAGTTTTTAGGAGTGTAGAAAAAAGTGGGCTCATTTTTCCTCCTCAAAGGTTTCGTGTGAATCAGAACATTTTAGGAGAATCTTATTGATAAATTCTTTCAAACCATCTTATCCTTGCAAGAAATTATTAGGTTTTAAATAAATGTAGAGACATGTAGACTTTTCATTCCATGCTAGTATGAAAAAGGAAGTTTTTAGTATGATAAAACATGTATTCTTGCAGTTTTTTATTCCAACACTCCTACAGAAACAATAACATTTTTAATCACATTTGGATAATTACAATACTAAAAATAATAACATGTATGCTGCATGAATGTAATAACCCACCTTCAAACGACACCAATAAAAGCTGGCCAGACTAAACCTATCACACTCTTGCACCAGATAATGTTATTTATTTCAAGGGACTAATCCACAGTAAGTTAGGGAGTGTAGATTTCATACTAACTCAGAAATTCTATCTGCCAGTAGAGGGAGCTTGTGCTTTCAATTTTTTTCTGCTTTCCTTCTTATTGTAAGATTTTAAAAGTGTAAGAAAGTTCCAGAGTTAAAGTTCAATTTCATGGTGAACTAATAAAGAAGAAGGCCCAACTTATCCTTATTACCCACTTCATGTAAGAGGTGTGCACAGATATTGTTTGTTGGTAGCTTCATGATTTTTACTTGACTGTGTTGCAAGGATGGAATCTTTGTCTCTGGGTAAAATATTTATTTATTCCTTATTCAGCAACACACAATGGTAAAGTTGGTTTAATATTTGCATGTATGTTAAGCATAGACTGTTAGGCAAGGCCTGTTTGTGTAGAATGGCTGCAGGGCAACCCTTTTCAAGTGTTTTTATTACTCTTCTTATACATCACCAGATGTTATCGTCCTTAACATGCAATTCTTTTGTCATGAATTTGTCATGAAAGCTACTTCTGGAAAGAAACAGGGCAGATGTTTGGGCTATCTACAGAACTGTCTGTGTATTCCTTTGTAGGTACAGTTCCATAGAAATGTTTTTCATTTGACTATAATGTATTATTTGCTAACCAACTGTTTCTGCTGTGAAAAGCATGGGCCCTGAGTACCTGCAAGGTTGACAAATAAATGCCATCTCTGAAGCTGGAGGGAGGGAAACTATGCATGGACTAGAATCTGATGCTCATTTTCCAAAACCATATCTAAGACATCGAGGCAGGCAGCTAGCTGTCAGGGACTCAAACACATATGGTCATAGTCTCAGAAAATTTACAAAAAACAAAAACCAGCAACCAAGCAAACAGGAATTTATCCCATAGTCACACATAGCCATGGGGACTGGAAGATATACGCCAGAGTTTTGTGATCTGCACTGGTTTCCAGTCTGTTTCCACTCCAGGGCCAATTCAAAGTGTTGGTGTTAACTTTCTAAGCCCTAATTGGCTTGGGGCCAGGTTACCTGATGGATCGTCTCCTCCTCCTACCTGCCCAGACCCCAAGATCATCTTCAGAAGCCCTCCTCCAGGTGCCCCTGCCAAATGAGGTGAGTGGCTACTACAGAGAGGGGCACGGATTAAGGATGTGACAGAGCAGCTGCCGAGGCTCATGCAGCCCACCAACACATACCCCTTTCTTCTCTTCCACGTGGGTACAAATGATACTGCCAAGCGGAGTTACAAAGAAATCACGGCAGACTTTGAAGAGCTGGGAAGGGAACTCAAGAACTTCGGGGCCCAGATAGTTTTCTCATCCATCCTTCCAGTACTTGGAAGAGGCATAGAAAGGGAAAGAAAAATACTCCGAGTGAATGACTGGCTACGAAGGTGGAGCCGACGTGAGGGATTTGGATTCTGGGACCACGGGCTACACTTCCTGGAAGATGGACTGCTGGCAAAGGATGGGTTGCACCTCACAAGGACTGGGAAGAATGTGTTTGGACACAGCATGAGGAACTTAATCAGGAGGGCTTTAAACTGAATCCAACAGGGGAGGGAGACATAAACTCGGGGGTACCAATGGAAGAAGGCCTCTATGCCACAATGGAGAGAACAGCTCCAGCGGTGCCCATTGATAGTCTACCACAAAATGTAGGGGGAAAGTCGGACTATAAAGCACATAGTCTTCGATGTCTCTATACTAATGCCCAGAGTATGGGCAATAAACAAGACGAACTTGAACTCTTGATACATGAGGGCAAGTACGACTTGATAGGGATAACTGAAACCTGGTGGGATGACTCCCATGACTGGAATACAGCAATTGAAGGGTATAACTTGTTCAAAAGGAACAGAAGCAACAGAAAGGGAGGTGGAGTTGCACTGTATGTTAAAAATACGTATCTCTGCACAGAGATACAGGAAGAGGAGCTTGGCAGCCCCATTGAGAGCATCTGGGTTAAAATAAAGGGGGCAAAGAATAAAGCGAACATGGCGGTTGGAGTCTACTACCGACCACCCAATCAAGGAGAAAACGAGGATGGAACTTTTGAAAAGCAAATTGCCAGTGTTTCAAGGAGGCACGATGTGGTAGTAATGGGAGACTTCAATTTCCCTGATATCTGTTGGGAGACTTATTCAGCCAAACATGGCCCCTCCAAGAAATTCCTGAGCTGTGCTGCTGATAACTTCCTCCTTCAGAAAGTGGAGGAAGGAACTAGAGGATCGGCTATCCTTGACCTGATTCTAACCAACAGAGACGAGTTAGTGGATAAAGTGGCAGTTTCGGGAACTCTGGGGGAAAGTGACCATGTTATACTTGAGTTCTTGATTCTAACAGAAGCAAAAGCTGAGTGTAGCCAAACACGTACCCTGGATTTTAGGAAAGCCAATTTTAACAAACTCAGAACAATGATTAGTAAGATCCCATGGCAAGTGACTCTCACGAGAAAGGGAGCCCAGGAGGGGTGGGAGTTTTTAAAAAAGGAAATTTTAAAGGCACAATTGCAAACAATTCCCACAAGGAAAAAAGGCAGAGGGCAACAGAAGAAGCCAATGTGGCTTCACAATAAACTCAAAGATGACCTGAAAACAAAAAAGGACACGTATAGGAAGTGGAAGGAAGGACAGGCTACAGGGGAAGAGTACAGGCAGGTAGCACAGAACTGCAGGAATAGTGTCAGGAAGGCTAAAGCTGAGAATGAGCTAAGGTTAGCGAGGAATGCTAAAAGCAACAAAAAAGCTTTCTTCAGATACATGCACAGTAAAAGACAGAAGAAAGAACTGGTGGTTCAACTACGCAATGAGGATGGCAAATTGATAACAGAAGACAAAGAAAAGGCAGAAGTGTTCAATTCCTACTTCGGCTCGGTTTTCTCCCAAAAGAGGGTCTATGACCCCCCTGGCAAACCTGAAGTGCAGACTGAAGGGGCAGAATTGCAGCTTGAGATTGATAGGCAAATGGTCAAGGAGCACCTGATTACTCTGAACAAGTTTAAATCTCCAGGGCCTGATGAGCTGCATCCTAGAGTAATAAAGGAACTGGCAGAAGAACTCTCAGAACCACTGTCTATTATCTTTGAGAAATCATGGAGGACAGGTGAAGTGCCAGACGACTGGAGGAGGGCAAATGTTGTTCCCATCTTCAAAAAGGGCAAGAAGGAGGAACCTGGGAACTATAGGCCAGTCAGTCTGACATCAATCCCCGGGAAGATTTTGGAGCAGATTATAAAGAAGTCAGTCTGCAAGCACCTTGAAAACAATGCAGTGATTACTAGAAGCCAGCATGGATTTGTCAAGAACAAATCCTGTCAGACTAATCTGATCTCATTTTTTGATCGGGTAACCTCCCTTGTGGACTGTGGGAATGCTGTGGACATTATATACCTGGACTTCAGCAAAGCTTTCGACAAAGTGCCTCATGATATCCTGATTAGTAAGCTAGCTAAGAGTGGGCTAGATGGAACAACTATCAGGTGGATCCACAATTGGCTAAAGAATCGGACTCAAAGAGTGCTTATCAATGGTTCCTTCTCAAACTGGGGAGTGGTAACGAGCGGGGTACCACAGGGCTCGGTCCTGGGCCCGGTGCTCTTCAACATTTTTATTAATGACTTGGATGAGGAGGTACAGGGAATGCTTATCAAATTTGCAGATGACACAAAGTTGGGTGGAACAGCTAATACTCTGGAAGACAGAAACAAAATTCAAAGTGACCTCGATAGGCTGGAGCGCTGGGCCGAAAACAACAGAATGAAATTTAATAGGGATAAATGCCAAGTGCTGCACCTAGGGAGAGGAAACCAAATGCAGAGTTACAGAATGGGGGACACTTGGCTCAACAATACTACAAGTGAGAAGGATCTTGGAATTGTGGTAGATCACCAACTGAATATGAGCCAGCAATGCGACGTGGCTGCAAAGAAGGCAAATGCAATTTTGGGCTGTATTAATAGAAGTATAGCTTCCAAATCGCAGGAAGTGATAATTCCCCTTTACTCGGCACTGGTTAGGCCTCATCTTGAGTACTGCGTCCAGTTCTGGGCACCTCACTTTAAGAAGGACATAGACAAACTGGAGAGGGTTCAGAGGAGGGCAACAAGGATGATAAAGGGACTGGAAACAAGGCCCTATGAGGAGAGACTGAAAGAACTGGGCATGTTTAGCCTTCAGAAGAGGAGACTGAGGGGAGATATGATCGCACTCTTCCAGTATTTGAAGGGATGTCACACAGAGGAGGGCAAAGATCTCTTCTCGTTCATCCCAGTTTGCAGGACACGGAATAATGGGCTCAAGTTACAGGAACCTAGATTCCACCTAAACATCAGGAAAAATTTCCTGACTGTCAGAGCAATAAGACAATGGAATCAACTACCTAGGGAGGTGGTGGGCTCTCCCAGTCTGGAGGCATTCAAGGTGCGGCTGGACAGACATCTGTCAGAGATGCTTTGACCTGGATTCCTGCATTGAGCAGGGGGTTGGACTCGATGGCCTTGTAGGCCCCTTCCAACTCTACTTTTCTATGATTCTATGATTCTATTTTCAATCTTTTCATGGCACCCCAATTGTGGAATGCCCTCCCCAGAGAGGCTTGCCTGGCACCTACGTTGTTGTCTTTTTGGCACGAGGTGAAGACCTTTTTATTCTCCCAATCTCCCAGGCATTATAGTCCTTCAGTTTTTATTGTTTTAAATGTGTTGTATTTTTAGATTTTTACACTTCTGCTGGCTTTTACCTTAGTTTTATATTGTAGTTTTAAACTACATGCAGTGCAATCCTATACATGTTTACTCATAATGTACTCATCCTGGGTACATATGTATAGTATTGCTGTCTAAATATTGCATGTGTAAAGGGTGGAAATAACAAGTCAAGACAGTAAATATGGTACAAATTAGGGCCACATTTATTGATTAATCAAGATCTGTGAAGGGGAAGAAGTGTGGGTCCCTAGTTATACCGGCCACTGGCTAGTAGAGGTCTTGGGTGACGCATCCATCCCCGAGGGGTGGCGCCTGTACATTCCCAACCCCCAACTTTACACCGTCCTGGTGTTGGGAGGCTTTCCCAATGTCATCTCCTCATGGAGCCACAAAAACTCCAAGTGGGTGAGTCAGCCTCAAAGGCGATCCATATCTCCCCAGCTGGGCCACAATCACTGACACCTCTAGTTAAAAGCTTCTGAGATAATGACTTGGTAAGACTTTTGTCTGAGAGGTGCTGTCAGTCAGGGTTAACGGTACTGGGCTAGATGGACCAATGGCATGACTGGGTGTACAGCAGCTCTATATTCAAATGAATACCAAAAGATCAGTAAATAAGAAGAAACACAAAGTCTTAAAATATGAATTGGCTGTAAAAGATACATATTCCAGATAACCTTTGTCACTGAACTCACTAAGAAACTGAAATTGTGAAAATGCTTAATATTTTTTCTGGCTTATATGTGCCACTGAGAAACAATAAATCGTAATCCAGCCATTCATAAGAATATTTACCCAATTAACTGTGTCTCATAACCACAAAAAAGCCTACATAGAAGTGCTGACACATTATATCAACATCTTCCTGCTTTACCAAGTAGTACAGTCTTTTCCTTCTACTGCATTTTTTGCTTGGCCTTCAGTCTCCCTTCTCACATGTATGTTTAACCTAACTACTGCCACTAGAAATATACTAGAAGGTATAATATATAATATGCTCATTTAAACTTGTGTTTGGTGTTTTCAGTACCAAAGCGAAATCATGTGCAAGTTCAACAACTCCTCTTAAAAAATAAAGTGTCAATATTTCCTACTTAAAATAATGTTTGTTTAAAAAAAAATATGAGTACACCTACTTCTTATGTATGTTCAGAGGTTTGATACACATAGTCTGAAGGACTAGAAATATCTTAGTTTGCTTTACTTCTAAGTTAAAATTAAACGCCTCAAATAGTAATGAGAATTTATTATTTGACGGTCCTCCCCCAAGCAGGGGAGCCACCCTTGGAGTGAGAGAAGAGTCAGGGTGGCATTTGTGGAGTCTCACACAATCTGAACTAAATTCACTGAGCCACAATTCCCACCACCTCCACTGAACCTGGGTGCACTTCCTAAGGGCACAATCCAATCTGGATGCCCATAGCCCTCCGAACTTGGGAGGATTACGGGTATCCTATGCACAGTGCGAGGAGCGTGGAGTGAAGGTCGCCTCCGTGGTTCTCCCGCCCTGCAAAGCAGCCAGACAGCCAATTTTGGCTGTTTAACTGTGGCACTTTGGAGGGGGAGGGAAGGAGGCTGAGGCACAGCCAGGATACATCATATCTTGGTGGCGCTGGTCTCCTCCCTGCCCACCAGAACACCCACAAAACCCCTTCTCTGAGGTAGCATTTGTGAGCTAGACACAAACACCAAACAATTATTTCCATTAAACCTTTAATACATGGTGAAATTTGAAATGAACCATCTCACTTTCTCTCTCTCAGATGAAACCATTAGGGAATGGGGAGAGATTTGTTCAGTTCACATTTTAATGCAAACCTAGCTAATTTTGCACTGTCAGACCAATACGTGAACCAAAACTTAAATTATCCTACAAAATTCACTCTTCTCTGAATTTTGCAATGATTTTTCCAATTTAAAAAATCCGTACAAAAATGTGTATATTAGTGAAAATAACATTAAAAATGCTTTATACTAGGAAAACTGCTTGCACAAAAAAGGTGCATAAGGCAAAATTACATACAAAATGCATGTATTAGGAGAAATTCACACAAAAATGTATATGAATATTCATGTGAACTTTTTTTTTTTTTAAATCTCAACGTTCTGGACAAACTGAATTTAAAATTGGAAAAATTAGAAACTAAAATTGACAGACTCATTCATCCTTAGAAAACATCCCACTTTCTTTTTTGACCTACTTCTAGTACTGCACACAAGTTGTAAATTTTTTTAATGTAAAATATTTTTCTATTAAAAATGCATCTAAGGTGAATGTTCTGCATTTCAACCAAGGAGATGCACTGCCAACTTTAGAAAAGACAAATAACTCTACTTTTTAAAGTAGTGCTCAACTTCTTACAGTATCATTGGCATTGTATTTGGACATTTTCCAAAAAGAGTCCTGTGAACTTTTGAGGAGATAATCTTGCTTGAGGAACTAGTGATATGATACCTCCAGAATGACTCACTAAGTAACCCAGCTAATCACACACACTGTTTAAGAGCCTGATTCTGATATCAGATTTGGTACTGTGTATTATAAAAAGTAATTAAATGCAAGTGTAGACTCAAATATATCAGGTTTCTTGATATCAGTATCAAATTCCATAGGTGTGGCATTAATTGATAATGGGATTTCTACCCACTGGATACGCTGATAGGTTTATATTTTACAGTGTTCTTATAGGTTGAATTAAACTTTAGTATTTAGACATATGGTCTGCAGGGCTGGGGGTAAAATCTGCATGGCACATTTTTGAGGGATTGAGCATGTCCAGTCTCTTGGAATGGCAATATTGATAGGGAAACCAATGAGGAGGCATTTGAGTCAAGAGTTGTACTTCAGCATCCCCTGTCACATTGCAAGAGATTTTAGAGCACGCCTCTCAGACTGTGGTGTGACTGCCTGGGGTTGCAATGTGTCTTGTGCTTGCTCTGAATAACTGCTGGAACTGTGCATCTGTGTCTGAAGTGGCCCTTGAACAACATGGTGTTGTGGTCCCTCAGGTCAGCAAGAGTTAGATGTTCATGGGTTCACACACACACACTTCACTGGAGTCAGCTGGAACTGCTAAAACTACAAATTAGGGCCACATGAAGAAAGGGTACAACACCCAAAGGTAGGCATGAAAGTTTCCTATATGGGGAGGCAGCTGGCTGAGTGTAGATAAGGCAGGGTGATCCTATGAACCTCCTATGCTTGGAAGCCACTATGCCTGGACTAATATAATTCCATTGCAATCTCTCATGTACCCTGCTTCCAAGGCCCAGCATCACCCTGAAGAGCACTTGTATTCAGGCAGGTCACAGGTCTTCCCATTTTGGCGGAATCCTTGGCACCTCCTTCTATACTTGAGGACACAGCCATTGCATCAACCTCTGACTCTGAGGGTGGTTTCCCTGCAGCTTCTCTGACTCCAAGGGTGGGTCCCCTGCAACTCATTCAGCAGTTATTCAGAGCTGGCATGTCACACTGCAATCCCATGCAAGAGGAGCATGAGATTGCTGAAACAGAAGACCAGGCTCTGCCAGCCTTTTCAAGACTGCCTTCCTTTGCTGAGTCAACATCTTTTTCCAGCTCAGTTGTGTATAATGGGAGCTATCCACTGTCCTGATTTCCTCAATCCACCAAACCAAGCCAATAGTGGATCAGCTTGCCTTGACCTGTCCTGACTTACAGCGACCTGACTGACTCAACCTGATCTACTTGACTCAATCTAATTTCCTTCACGGGAATCTGTCCAACGTAACCTTGTGGGTCCCAAGCCCTGGCAACTGGAATACAATCTTATGTTCTCCCAGCAGGGCAAACATCACAACAAATACTATAGAAACAAAAGCCAATAAAGCAACACTCACAGACACACCCACAGTTACCCACAGTCATCATCATCATCATCATCAGGCGATCACTCGTGACCGAGTAAGATTGTCTTCCGGGATAAAAGGAGGAAATTCTAAAGAAGATTGTGTAGACTCTAGCGATGGGTCCGTAAGTGACTGTGGAGGCCAATTCTAGATCCACACAGCTTCCCACAGTGAGGACACAGGTTACCAGATAGAAGATGGTCCTGTAAAGGATTCATTTGACGTGCTTTTCGCTTAGCACGTTTCTCCCTTTCACCTTGCACTCGGGCTTCTTCAAAGTCCATGGAACCTTTGTGAAAGGCCAACCTCCAGTTAGATCGTTCATGGGCCAGAGCTTCCCAGTTTTCGATGTTTATATTGCATTTTTTTAGATTAGCCTTATGAACATCTTTAAACCTCTTATATTGACCACCGATATTCCGCTTTCCATCCTTGAGTTGGGAGTAAAGTAACTGCTTTGGGAGACGGCAGTCAGGCATTCGAACAACATGACCGGCCCACTGAAGTTGGTGTTGAAGGATCATTTTTTCAATGCTAGTAGTCTTTGCTTCTTCCAGTACACTGACATTTGTTCGCCTATCTTCCCAAGTAATTCGCAGGATTTTCCGGAGGCAACGTTGATGAAACCTTTCAAGGAGGTGGAAGTGACGTTTATAGATAGTCCATGTTTCGCAGGCATACAATAAAGTTGGTAATACAATGGCTTCATAAACCAGTGTTTTGGTCTTCTTACAAATATCCCGATCCTCGAACACTCTATGTTTCATTCGAGAAAATGCGGCACTTGCGGAGCTCAGACGATGCTGGATTTCACTGTCGATGTTAGCTGTAACAGAAACATAGCTGCCAAGATAGAGAAAATGATCGACATTTTCCAGTATTGTCCCGCCAAGCTGGATAGATGGCATCACCAAAGGATTGGCTTGCACTTGCTGATGAAGCACTTTGGTTTTTTTGATGTTAAGTGAGAGACCAAGTTTTTCGTATGCTTCTGCAAAAGCATTTAGGATAGTTTGGAGATCATCCTCTGAATGTGCGGAGACCACATTATCATCAGCATACTGAAGTTCCACAACGGAGGTTGTAATTACCTTACTTTTTGCTTTCAGCCTGCTGAGATTAAAAAGCTTTCCATCTGTTCGATATATAATTCCCACACCGGTGGGAAGTTTCCCCTTGACAAGATGTAAAACCATGGCGATGAAAATGGCAAATAATGTTGGGGCAATAACACATCCCTGTTTAACACCTGATCCCACTTTAAATGGAGCACCATGAGACACCCACAGTTACCCACAGTAACACTGCCACCACCCACCAACCAGAGGTTGCTTGCCAATGATGCCCCCATATTAGCCATGCCCCAGTCAACACACTGCCTGATCACCTGAGAGAGGGTTATTAAACTACTATATGATTTGTTCATATTGCATGCTGGAAGGGGAACATGCTCTGGATTTTTGAGTGCTCTGTAAACCTTGGCATGCTGGGGGTTAGAGGGTGCTTGCAGGGCCCATTTTGAATTATGGGTTTCCCCTCTTCACCTTTCCGTGTTGAGTGTCTTGTCCTTCCAGCCCCAGCAGTAGTGTTGGGATCCCTGATGCTTGTTTGTATCTGAAGTCCTGTAAGTTTAAGCAACTGCTAGAAATATGGCCTTCCCATTTTGTTGTGATCCGTAGCTGTTTGCACAAAGTGCTCTTTCACCAGTGCACACATCATCAAGTTCTCATTTGTGTGCTCTGTGTTCTATGGACATGAGGACAGAGTGATGTAGCCCCATGTCATAAGGTTTGATGTATGAGATATGGATTCCTGGAATGGGAATATACTCCTGTAATATACCGCTGGTGGTTTGTTGAGATTGGCTGCAACATTAGTTGGTATCCTATTCTCTGTTGTGACTGGAGTAGGAAGGAGAAGGTGGAGGAAGGGCTGTCATCTGGAGCTGTCTGTTGACTTCAGTTGGAATGTTATAACATGTACCTCTTTTGAAGGTATATGTTACACCATTACAGGACATAACCCAATTGCAGGGAGTGGAAACAAACCCTGATAGAGCATAGGATTCCTCCTAAGCTCCACTCCTCTCTTGCCATGCTCCCACTGCATCCCATGATGGTATTCTGCCCATGTAAACATGTGGCCGGTGGCAGCATCCCACCAGTGCAAGGGTATCACTGTGCTGATGATGATTTGTTTGACAGTGCTGTACTCCACCCATGTAGGATAAGGAACAATCCTCCACCAACCAGCAGGTATAACTCAAGAACAGGACTGCTCTGTCAGATGACTAATTTTCCTGCCAAGCAGTGAAGGAATCACTGTACAAAACTCAGTAATATGGAAAGAACTTATATGCAGTGAACACTTTGGCCACAACCTTTTCAGCAAGCCATATTTTTAACTTAATACAGTAATACCTTGGATTGCAAGTAACTTGGTTTGAGAGCATTTTGCAAGACAAGCAAATTTTTAAATATTTATTTAATTTTGTTTTACTTGATATACAAGCAACGTCTTGCAATACAAGTACTGTAGTACGGCTTAAATTAAAAATCTCTGTACAAATTTTTTTGGGGGGATTTCATTTTGATATAAGAGTGTTTTGGATTACAAGCACGTTTCCGGAACGAATTATGCTCTCAATCCAAGGCATGACTGTATACAATATTATAGAGATATCAAATAAAAACAGGAAACAGAATGAACTTCTAACAAACAGCCGTATTCCAGAACATGTCATATTTTTTAGGTTTGCTGAAAGTGCACTGGCTATAGAGACATTTGCATGTTACATCCCCTTCATACAACCGGTCATGTTGTTCGAATGCCTGACTGCCGTCTCCCAAAGCAGTTACTTTATTCCCAACTCAAGGATGGAAAGCGGAATATCGGTGGTCAATATAAGAGGTTTAAAGATGTTCATAAGGCTAATCTAAAAAAATGCAATATAAACATCGAAAACTGGGAAGCTCTGGCCCATGAACGATCTAAATGGAGGTTGGCCTTTCACAAAGATTCCATGGACTTTGAAGAAGCCCGAGTGCAAGGTGAAAGGGAGAAACGTGCTAAGTGAAAAGCACGTCAAATGAATCCTTTACAGGACCATCTTCGATCTGGTACCCTGTGTCCTCACTGTGGGAAGCTGTGTGGATCTAGAATTGGCCTCCACAGTCACTTACGGACCCATCGCTAGAGTCTACACAATCTTCTTTAGAATTTCCTCCTTTTATCCTGGAAGACAATCTTACTCGGTCACGAGTGATCACCTGATGATGATGATGACAATCCAGTCCTATATCTAGCCCAGCTATATGATGATATTATTATTTTTTTCATTTATATTTGAATTCATAAGTTTCTTTTCTTTCAAAAAACCTCCAAAGTGGCTTAAAGCAATTTAAAGTCATTTTAATTAAAGCTATAAAATCAGTAAGGAAAGGCAATAACAAAACTTAAGACACAAAAATGAAGAAAGCTGAGTTAGGAGCAACAGAGCTAAAAGGCCTGGGAAAATAAAAAGTGGGTTACCTGGGGCCAAAAAGATAGACTCAGTGCCAGGGAAACCTTCCTGGGGAATAAGTACTAGAGCTGCAGCACAATCACAGAGACAGTCTTATCCTCAGTGACCTCCCACCTCACCTTGGACAACACCTTGGACAACAATAGGGTAACCCAAAGAAGGGTTTCTAAGATAGATCTTAATACATGGGCAGGCTTGTGTGGGAACAGGCAGTCTCTGTAATGTTTCTTCCAAGTAAACATGCATACAAAGTCTGCTCTAGAAAGATTCAGATTACTGTCAACACCAAAAAAGAAAGCCCCCTACATATAATGGGTTGGATCCAGATGTAGGCACATATAATATGGCTGATAGAAGCTGGCTTTCCTGCCCTTTCCTCCCCACAGCACCAGCCCCCCAAATGTTATACAGAGACTCAGGGGACCTCTGGGGAAGGCTACGGTGCAGGAGGGTTGAGGGAGTCACTGAAAATGGAGTGGAAGCATCTTCCATGGCTGCTCATGGAAGGTGCCTCAATCTGATTTTTGGTGATCCACATTCACCAGGTTCCCCTGAAACTCTCAGTAGCTTTTGGGGGCACTGTAGGGGCTGCTATAGGGAGAAGAAGGTGGCAAAGTCTGCTCCTGCCAGCCCCAACGAACACGACTAAGTCTGGATCCAGCTTAGCATCCTATATGGGAGTGGTAACAGTGTAATTTCGTACAACAATTGGAAGGATCTGGATCTGGTTTAACTCACAAATATTTGGCATGCAGCACAAAATAAAGAATTCCAATCCAATCACATCCTGCTTCTAACAAGTTAAAGAAAACAAACACACCAGTCTTATTCAAAGGTTAATATTTGGATTAGTCGCAATTAAATAAAGGTATGTTAATATTTCATACCGGTCTATTAGATGATCAAACATATTTGTGCAAAATAAATAATGCTAAAGCAAAATATCATTTCCCACCCTCTCAATTATTAATCAAACCACATTTATCAAAAGGAAGTGAAGATATCAAGCCTAACTCATTATTTCCTCAGTACAAAAAGAACAAGGTAAACAGTGAACTTTATGCTCTTTCAGAACAAATTAAATATTTCTATAATAACCCAACAAAGAATTCAAATACTATTGCAACATACTTTTGAAAAATATTTACTTATCAGTTGACTACTATGTTGGCTTCCGTTGGCAAACTATCCTTTGGCAAAGTTCATGACCATTTGAACACACATGAATGGGACTGCCATCTTGCCACAGAGGTTACAGTATTCAGGTAACTGCAGTTATAGAAACTAACGGAAATGCTACACCAGGGGTCCCAACACAGTGCCTGCAGGTACCATGGTGCCCTTGGGCACCTGCAAAGGGGATCCCAACATGGTGCCCTTAGGCACCTGAATTTCCTGCCCTTTTAAAATATACATATATCGATTTGCATGAAATGCATGCAGCATTTGAGCAATTATACATAGACTTCAACAAAAACAGACCAAATATCCAAATAAGTATTCATTTGAAGTTGGCGTCCAATATTGAAATATTAATTCTTCAAATTAATAATTAATATTGAATATGCGTTCAAATATTGAAAGCATTGTAAGGTCCTCAATCAATTGCATTATAGTAAGTGACTGTTTATTTATACTTCCAATTTTGTAATATCAGTCTTTTAGCTGTCAAAAGGGCACAGAGAATCCATTTATGTTCACCATGTGTTAATTTCCATGAAGCAGGTAAATAATTTAAAAGAGCGTGTACATCAGTGAATATTAATATATTTGTTCCAGTAAAAAAAAAGTTCTATGCAATAACTTCCCTACAAAAAGAAGCCACTACTGGACAGTGCCAAAACATATGCTTAAAATAAGCATTATCTTTGTTGCACCACCAGCAATTAGCTGAATTAGACAATCCTTTACTAAGAAGACATTGTGGTGTCCCATAGACGAAACAAATGTTTTTACTGAATAAGATGCAGCCTTAGATCTATAGACGCAACAGGTAGATGCGACAGGTAGACGCCAAAGTGGCAAATCTGGCAATCCACTGATTAGGCAATTTGTGGTGGTGCGCACAGCAGTTTCTCAAATTCCAAAATGTACCCATGGCTCCAAAAAGGTTGGGAATCCTGTGCTACACATAGATTCAGAGGACCCTGCTTAATGGGGAATGCTATGGTGCAGGGGGGGGGGGGGTTGAGGGAGAAAGGGGATCACTGAAAATTGTGTGGAAGCACTTGTGTTTGACTAGGAATGTTTCAAGGAATTTTTTCAAGCTCTGCAGTGGCTGGTGTGCATACTCCTCCTGATAGTCCTTTGTCTTCTCATGGCAAATGGGACATCACACTCGGGGCCTTTCCAGATTAATCAGTTTTCTTTCTTTTTTCCTTCATGGCCAGGACTGGGGAGACCTAGGTTCGAATCCCCACTCGGCCATGAAGTATGCTGTGTGACCTCTCTATTAGAGTAAAATAGGTGGGAAGAGAAAAGGATCATATTTGCCATCGTGAGCTTCTTAGAGAAAAGGAGGGATATAAATGCAATCAATAAATAATCTAGTACAGGGCTGGAGATTAAACATGCTTTGTTTGATTTTTTTCCTCCCTCGGATATCCCCACCCCTCTCCATGATCTCATCCTGGGCCCATAAAAATGCACAGCATTTAATAGTTATTATAAGATGAGGAGAATCAAATCAAAGCACTATGTATGCCCAGAAAAGCACACGTGAAAACTTCCACTAATACAACTAATTAAAATGAATTAGAATTTGCAGATTCTAGATTGCCATTCCTAAGAGATTGAGATGGATTAACATGGGTACACCAACTACTGCCTGACCTTTAGAGACATGTAATAACTTGAATGACAGCCCCCAGTGATAATATTCTTCTACATTTTTACCACCAATTCTTAAGTTTTTGTTTGTGTGAACAAGTCCTCCATACATTTTTGAAATGGTAGATGTGAGAGAGACAAAAATTAGTTCGGTACGAGGTCTAGTTCTGTCTAAATCTAACGTGACTTTGGGCCAGTCACTGACTCTCAGCCTAACCTACCTCACAGGGTTGTTGTGAGGATAAAATGGAGAGGAGGAGGAGGAGGATTATGTAAGTCGCCTTGGGTTCCTTGCAGGAAAAAAGGCGGGGTATAAATGTAATAAATAAATAAATTTACCTATTTATCTTGTCATTCTCTCTCTCTCTCTCTCTCTCTCACACACACACACACACACACACACACACAAAGGCCACTCATGATAATACATCTGTTAATTTGCAGTAACACCACCCACTGGGCCACTCTGGCCACGCAAGCACCAGCTAGCCGTTACCAATCCCTTGACCATACATATATCCATGTTTTTGGTGTTCTGTAGGAGGAAGGGAGACAGACTTTGATGAAAATACAGCTCTCTACCTATGATTACTGAAAGGTATTTCACACGATGTTTTTTTCTACCCATGGTGTGTGTGTGTGTGTGATGAGGGAGGCAGGTTATATCATCATTTCCTAAGCGTGGCTGGAGTGTTTATTTTGCTGCAAGTCCTGAGTTGGGCAACTATCACACTTACATTACAATCCTATACAGGTCTATAGGTCAGAAGGAAGTTCTCAATGGGGCTTACTCCCAGCTAAGTTTAAAACTAAGGCAGTCTGCAGCCTTAGTCAAGCAGCTCAAGGAAGCTTTGTCTGAGGTGGCTAGAGTTGACATCTTTCTTTCTTTTCCCCTGGCTGGTCCCTTGTTCCTTTAACTCAGTGCTTCTCAATTATTTTCTGTCATGCCCCCCGTAGGAAGAAGAAAACATTTCGCGCGCCCCGCACGACTGTAAATAGTATCATTTGTCTATAAAATTGTTATAAGTACACCTCTGCATAACACTGTATCCTTATTAACGTATAAGAGAATAAAAAAAGAAAGAAATGTGGATCAATTTACAACAAAGAATAGCTTTATTAACTGTAGCAGAAAAGATTTAAAGGGTCTAAAAGTCACACGGGCGGGTTTGGCCAATCAGGCGAGCCCCCCTTTACGGAGCCTCGCGCCCCCCCAGGGGGGCCCGCCCCACTATTTGAGAAGCACTGCTTTTAACTGTTGAAGTTGTTTAACAGCTACAGGACAGTTGTTTGCTTGTTTGATGGATCTCTACATGGCCGCATCCCTACGACGGGCTGCACCTGCTGAATTCCCGCCACACCACGTAGTTAGTGGCGGAACGTCTGTCCGGGGACTCGTGCGCGGGGGGGGGGCGGGGGGAGATAATCTGCTACCGACGGCTGTGGAGATGCCAGGAGGGGAGTAAGAGAGATTATTCAGTTGCACGCGCGTGTGTGTGAGGGGGACCTATCACTCTCGCTCGCTTAGTTGCGTAAAAATGACTATCGCTTCACACAGACTTGAACCACTGCCAGGCTGGACTTTTCCCGTTTGGCACGAAAAGCAGCAGCGGCGGCGCGGAGGCAGTGAGAACAGGGAGCGCTGCCTCCTCCCCCCCCCCCTTCCATTCCCGGGCTCCAGAGTGAAGGACCGCGACAGCGCAGAAAGCCCCACCTCCGCCCTGCTCGCGAGCTTTCTTTTCGCTCTCAGACAAACACTCCCTCCGGCGCTGGCAGCAACCGCGGCAAGGCAGCGTTTGGGCTACGTCAGTGGGCGCGCGCGGTTTGGACTCCAGCTCTTTAAAAACGGCGTGTAAACTGAGATGCTACCACAGAGAGCAGCGCGCCAGCAGCGGCGGCGGTGGCTCGGGCTACGGCAGCAGGCGTCCCACCCGCAAGGGCGGCACAGGGGCACAAGCTCCAGCCTCGTGGAGCAGCAGCAGCAGCTGTTCGCACGCGCGCTCAGACACACACACACACACACGCTTCTACCTCATACTTTCTCGAGGCTCCTCTAGCTAAACGCCGACTCCGCTTCTCAGCATATACGCTCCCCGCCCGCTAGCAAACCCACCGCGCTCGCTGTGTACAGCTTAGGGGGCATGTCAGCAGCTCCCTCCGCTTCTACGAAAGCCACACAGCAGCCGCCTTCGCCGTTTGCGCCCAGCTCCGTCTTGGCACCATGGACACCTCCGCCGCCCGCGCGCTGCTGCTCCTCAGCGTGCTCGGGTTCAGCGCGGTCGCGCCTTCCGTACCGGGTGGCGGAGGCTCGGCCGGGAGCCCCGTTGGGAAGCGCCAACGGAGCTGCCCGGCCGCCTGTCACTGCGAGCGAGACGGGATGTTCCTGAGGGTGGACTGCTCGGACCTGGGCCTCACCGGCGTGCCCGCCAACCTCAGCGTCTTCACCTCCTACCTGTAAGTGTCCTTGGCGCGCGGGACGGGTTGGCGGGCTTCCTTCCGCAGCCCAAGAAATGGAGGAGAGGTGGAGAGCGAGGGGAGGGGAGAGGGAAAGGGAAAAGGGCAGAGAAACGGGAAGTCGCCGCCCGGCGAAAGTGACCAGATGCAGGCATTAGTCCTAGGGAAGCACTCGCCGCTACCACTTCCATCAGCCTCTTCTGCGGTGATGGTAATCACCAGTGAGAGGACCAGACTTGCTCTGCGGAGCACGTGATGTCCTGGGTTAAGGTACAGCCCTCCAAAATAAAGCCATGCTGCTTAAAACGAGGGGTATCTTCTGACCTATATGCACACACAAAAAAGGACCAGCAGAGGCTTCCTAATCATCATCATCATCTTGCATATTTCTTTATGGAAATGATGGTTTGGTTATTGCATGTGGACCTGTTTCACTGTTTAAAAAAATCTACATGAATTATATTGTGGAGCTGCCAGGTGAACCGTTCAAATATTAAGGGCATTGTGGAGTGGTGTTCTGTAAGAGCAGGAGAATTCCGGGTAAAGAGGTAGAGGGATGTATCCATCTCACTGGGATGGCCTGGAATCAAAAGGCAGTTCTGTAAAATTAAGGATATTTGACCTGCTTGTATCAGCCCATTCTGACTGCACTGCAGATGCAGAGACCAGGCACGTGCAACCAGTCAAAAGCTTGGGACCCACAACCAGTTTCACAAACGTGATGCTTGTCCACCACCAGCACAGAAGAAAAAAAATCCAGTTGCATCATCATGGATTGTGATGCAATTCTCAGCACTTTCTACGAGATTTTTTAAAATATGATTGGGCGTTGTAGCCACCATCATGAGCTATGCCATAATGATTTCTCAAAAATTTTATTTATTTATTTATTATTTATTTATTTCATTTTTATCCCACCCAATAGCCGAAGCTCTCTGGGCAGTTTACAGCAATTAACAAGACAGTCCCTGCCCGCAGGCTTACAATCTAAAAAGAGACAACACACAAGGAAAAAGAAATGGGGAGGGAAGAAGGGGGAATATTAATTAATACTCCTGGCAGGGCTGGTGGAATGGCCCTGCGCTCCCTCTCTTCTCCCTCCTCTCAGCCTGCTTGGGATGGCTGCTGGTGGTGACAGTAGAGGGAGCAGGAGCCTTCAGGAGGGCGGCCTTTCAGCAGGGCTGGTGGAATGGCCCTGCGCTCCCTCTCTTCTCCTTCCTCTCAGCCTGCTGGAATGGCTGCTGCTGGTGGCAGTTGAGGGAGGAGGAGCTTTCAAGAGGGCCGCCTTTCAGCAGGGCTGGTGGAATGGCCCTGCGCTCCCTCTCTTCTCCCTCCTCTCAGCCTGCTGGGATGGCAAATATGCGACAACACGGTCCCTTAAACTTTAGGACCAGGCGCATAAACCCTTCTCAGGCTAAGCACCAACACTTAAAAACCTGAGGGGAGGGTCAAATGAAACCTTTCCCCTACTAATGAGGGAAAAGATTAATACTGGTTATTAAGGATCTATTTTAAATTTATGATACTGTGGGTACAAAGGTGTGTGTGTGTGTGTAGATTTAATAGTAATGCAGGGTAATAATGCCAAGCTGACACGTAGGATTTGGGAAGATAACAGGGTAAACAAACATAAATAACAACAATAATAACTTTCATGCAAATACAAACTACCTGTAAAGTAAAAACAAGTTAATGGGTAACGTCCCAAAGTCAAAATTATTGGCTCCAATTTCAGTCCAGGAGCACAATATAAAGCTCCAAGATAAAAGTCTCACTTTCCAGCCGCAGCTTGAAGACTCCCTGTGAGATAGTCCATCAGCAACAATGTTCTCTCGACCGGCCACATGCTAGATCTCCGAATTGAAATGAAATTCCTGCAATCGCCACAACCACCACTGCAAAAGTTGGTTGTGGTTTTGCATTGTCTGCAGCCATAACAGTGCTTTATGATCAGTCTGTAGGATGAAATGTTAGGATTCAAATTGTACGTTTCCGTTCCTGAACCACATTATTTATTACATTTGATGGGTTTACTGCAGACTAAGTGCTTTGAAAACTTGAATACTTCACAGCAGGCCTCCAACTTGCTCAGCTTGTACTTCTTGTTGTATATTCAGAACTGATATATGTCGGGAGATCATGCAGACAGTGGAGTTCTGAAGCCTGGTTAAAATATATGTTCTAAATCTGTATTAAAGTCCCTGGAATTTGCTTAGTAGTGGCAAAATTCTTGTCAGTGGCAAGAAAGATCAGGAAGCAGTTGGTCAAAAGTTATTATGGGTTGCTGATGCTACTTTACGTTGTAATATATACATATTTTGTTCTCTTGTGCAGCAACTGTAACTGAACCTGTAAGTAATGCTTTGATTTTGGACCATTGACTCTAATATTACACTGACTGACTGATTGTATGAGTTTATTACTGTGTTGTCAAAGTGCAGTACATTTTGGGGAGGTTTAGCACAGACAAGTAGAAGACACATGTCAACAGGTAATTTAGAGAGCCTAGATGGAAAAAAATATGGTTGAGAAGGCAAGGCACCTTCATGTTACAAAATGTATACATGGAAAGCATATAGGAATTGAGCTATAACCTGTAATTAGCTTTCTTTTATACATGAATTAACCTGTAGCCTGTAATAACCTTACATGCTTAGGCTGTAGTTGTTGAACATGCATTGGGAAACTGTGATCGGTTGTAACGTCCCAGTACATATACATTGGATAATCCTTGCTTTATTCTAGTATGTCTTGAGCTGGTGCTGTGCAAACAAGGGTATCGATTCAGAGCCAAATCTTTGCACATGTAGGATGCACGTAATAATTAGAAGAGAATTACAACAGGCGTCATAGAAATAGAATTAATTTCTTGTCTGAGGGTCTGCAAAGTGTGTCAGTTGTCAAAAATATTGCTTTAATCATCTGCATTAGAAAATGGGATATAAGCCATTTACAGACATCATTGTGGTGTTATCCATTCGGATAGGTGTAAGGTACTCACACAAAAATATTGTATGAGTTATTGTTTATAGAGTAATTAAAAATGAGGCACAATCATAAACTTGACTAGACCTGCTAGACGTTATCTTTACCTTTGCTTCCCAAGGCAAGGCTTTGAACTGCTGCATTTCATTTAATCTTTAACTGATCTCTATCTAGATTTAGAGGGGTAAAATAGAGCAGGTGCCTATAAAGACAGGTAAATGCTCCACTAGCATCAGTGGAAAAGATGTGTCCCTGATCCAGGACCAGGTCATTTTGGATTTAGTACTCTAGAAAGGAAATTATACTATATGCTCCTGATCAAACTCAGTACTAAAACAGAGCATTGTAATAAGAGGTACGCATATCAAATAATGCTTTTCTCTGAAAATATGCATCTGACCTATAGTTTTGTATTGCATGTTTTACGTAACTGTACAGATGGTAGACAGCAAAGAACTATATGAATGGAAAACATATGGCTTGCTCCTACTTTTAGAATCTTCCAGTGATGTGTAAAGTACGGTATATGATTTCACAAAAGCAAATGCATTAACAAGTGATTTTTTATTCCCCTTTGCAATTATATGGTGGTGGGTCTATATAAAAATGTATTGTGTTTATTATTCTATCTATATTCTGTCAACGTTGTCTCCATTTTGTGTACAGCAAGTCTTTTAATAGTAGTTAAGTCATTATTTTCCACTTCTGGAGAAATTCATCTTTTGTGTTGAAAAATTCAGCACTAAAACAGGAGAGAACTTTACCTTTTTGATAGCTATAGATACTTGGTAATACCAGTAAGGCAATCCTTCCATGTGAATAATTTCTCACTTCTCCACCAAGTATTGCTCAATTATGCCAATACACAACAGTACATAAGTAAGTAGATTTCATATTGCCGCACTGCTGATGGATCTGGCCAGCCAAAATAGGCTACTTGGTTCCAATCTTATACACGCTTACCTAGGAATAAGTCTCATTGAGCTTACTGAGGCTTGCTTCTGAAGAGACATGCCTAGGATTACACTGCCAGAATTCCTTTTCCAGCCAGGACCAGTCACCCCCACACTTTGATCTCCTCAGAGCTATATATGTTTTTAGGCACATTCAAAGGGATTATTCACTATGAATATCATGGATCATTTTGGACCCCTTAAGCCTTATCCAAGCATGCACTGGGAACTGGTAAAGGATCTTGAATACAACTTTGTTTATTGGAAAAAGAGATTATTTTGAATGGAGCACATCACACGGGTTGCATTTGTGTAATGCTCTGAAGTGCAGCAGCCTAGTGTGGACACTTGGGTCCATCTGACACCTTCAACCTTCCCAGGTATAGGTACTGGGTGTGTTGTGTTAGAAAGGCCAAGGATAATTGGACATGGTGGAGACCATTCTTATTCAAGAGGCTCATGACAAAATAAATCTAGACACAGTAAAGTATAAGAACTTGATACTTGAGCCCCACTTAAAACCCCTTGATATGTGAGAACTGTTCTTCCACACCAGGAGGGGATGCTGCAACACAATCTTGTGAATTTTATACATTAATATTGATCCAATTTAAACTGCATTAGAGAAGCACGCAGTCTCCATTGGTATAGGTTTTGACATGATACAGGGGGCTAGAAGTTTGTTGCTGTGCTTTTAAAATAATGATTTTATGAGAAAATGCCATTTTTCATCAAACTGAACTGAGAAGATAACAGTTTGTTTTATTGTCATGACATCAGGATTTATAATTAAAATATTAGGTGAAATGTTATGACTACCACCCCTTTTTCTCTGTCAGCTTTGACAAACCTTTGGAACATTGTTATATATATATACCAGTTCCTGTATTCTTGTGTAATTAAATGTCTTTCTTCGTTTAAGACCAATATCATTTTGCTTTGCTGAGGATAAGTTTACCTGTTCTAGAGCTAATAATGGCATTTAGAAATATGGTAACAAATTACTGTTTATAAATCTAACATAAACCAAAACTTTAGAAAAAACAGAACTAAATAAAATTTAATTTCATATGTTATCTACCAATGGGACTGTTACCTTAGAATTTTGTTCCAAGAACCCCTCATTGTAAACGGGACAGGCAGAAATGTATCCTTCAGTTGCACCAAGTCCTAATATATTGTACACCACAGTTCATCAAAGACAGTAGGTGAAGGAAACATTCAAAGTCTGTCCCAGGTAATGTCTGCTTTGATGGCAAAAGTACTCAACCTGTATTCTTCAATGCTGGTATTTCAGGTATCTCACCAGGCATTTAGCTGGTCATGGGAAGCTGAGGGCTAAATGAATATAAACCACATAATTCCCTTATGTGCCTTACACTCTGATACTAAGCATATTTATGTTAAAGTACCTAAGTGTTTCATTTCTGTAGAAGTTGTTTGAAAGTAAGTATGTTAGGAATGAAGGCTTATAGGTTGAACCCAGAAGTAAACATGCCTAGGATCAACCTATAACCGTCATGGGAGGCAATTGGTTGAAGGGTGGTATATAAATACATTATGGGCACGATCCTATGCATATTTAGACAGAAAAAAAGATCCTGCAACTCCCAGCATTCCCGAGCCAGCCATGCTGCCTGGAGAATGCTGGGAGTTGTTGGACTTTTTTCTGACTAAACATGCATAGAATTGCACCTTAAGTAAATACACAGTAGGCCTCACTAAGTTGATGAGATTTACTCCCAAGTAAGTGTGATAGTATTTTAGCATTAATTACATAAGACTGATAAGCCAGAACCTCTGCATTGAAAATTTAGAGGACAGAGAAAAGGTGGAGTTATGAACTGTGCCTTTTAATATAATGTAATGTAAGTACATTACATTTACATTTAATGTAATGTAATGTAATTCTAGTAATTAGTTTCTGTAATAGGTGGAAAACTTGCTCCAACATGTCTGTGCTTTCTTCTGAAGAATCCAGCCTTCCCCAACCTGATGCCCTCCAGATGTTTTGGACTATACTTCCCATAATCCTTTTCCATTGGCTGGCTGGGGCTGATGGGACTTGTAATCCAACACATCTGGAGGGCGCCAGATTGGGGAAGGCTGTACTACATAGAGTATCTGCATAACTTTAGTCGTCCCACATGAAGCTTAATGAAGTGATTAAGTGACACACACACCCTTTGCTATTTGCATCAAGTTTCTTGATTTAAACTGAACTTTGACTAATTATGTGGTGGCATAGCTCTATCCCATTTGCCACTTCTTACTGATGGCTGAAAGACACTAAAGACACAATCTTATGCATGTTTAGACAGAAAAAATCCTACAATGCCCAGCATTCCTGATCCAGCATGGCTGGCTTGGTAATACTGGGAGTTGTAGGACTTCTTTCTGTCTATTTATTTTACTTATTTACATTTATTAATCGCCCATCTGGCCGGCCACCGGCCACCCTGGGCGATGTACATAGGATAAAAACAAGATAAAATACGGTACATTTAAAACAGTATACGTAAAAAAAAATTTAAATCTTAACCCACCCCATATTCCTGCCTGAACAGCCAGGTTTTTAATGAGCGGCGGAAGCTCAGCAGAGAGGGGGCATGGCGGAGGTCACTCGGGAGAGAGTTCCACAGTACGGGGGCCACCACATAAAAGGCCCTCTTCCTCGTCCCCACCAGTCTAGCTGCTCTGGCTGAAGGGACAAGGAGAAAGCCGTCTGTGGCAGATCTTGTTGAGCGGCCCACTTGGTGTTGCTGGAGGCGCTCCTTGAGATAGACTGGACCGGAGCCAATATAGGGTTTTAAAGGTCAACGCCAACACCTTGAATTCGGCTCGGCAAGCAACTGGTAGCCAGTGCAGCTCGTTGAGCACTGGCATGATGTGATCCCACCGGCGGCTGCCTTTAACCAAGCGAGCCGCCGCGTTCTGTACCAGCTGTAGCTTCCAAACCGTCTTCAAGGGTAACCCCACGTAGAGCATATTACAGTAGTCCAGGCGAGAGGAGACCAAGGCATGAACCACTGATGGGAGCAGGTGATTAGGAAGGTAGGGGCGCAGCTGCCATATCAGATGGAGTTGATACAGCGCCGCCCAGCTCACAGCTGACACTTGAGCCTCCATGGACAGCTGGGAGTCTAGAATGACCCCCAAGCTGCGGACCTGGTCCTTCAGGGGTAGATGTACCCCATTCAGCACCAGGTCACCATCCCCTAACCTCCCCTTGTCCCCCACCAGAAGTACCTCGGTCTTGTTGGGGTTCAGCTTCAGCATGTTCCTTCCCATCCAGCCACCCACTGACTCCGTCCAGGCACTTGGACAGGGTCTCAACAGCCAACCTCGGTGAGGACTTGAAAGAGAGGTAGAGCTGTGTGTCATCCGCATACTGATGACACCGCACCCCTAACCTCCTGATGATAGCTCCGAGCGGCTTTATGTAGATGTTGAATAACATTGAGGAGAGGATGGAACCCTGCGGCACCCCACAAATGAGCGGCCGAGGGTCTGAAGCCTCCTCCCCAAGAACTACCCTCTGGTACTTTCCAGAGAGGAAGAACTGGAACCACTGCAATACAGTGCCTCCCAAGCCCAAGCCCTCCAGGCGGTCCAGAAGGATACCGTGGTCCACGGTATCAAAAGCCGCTGAGAGATCGAGGAGGACTAGGAAGGAGCATTCGCCCCTATCCAAGGCCCTCCTCATATCATCCACCAAGGCGACCAAGGCCGTCTCTGTCCCATGTCCAGGCCTGCAGCCCGACTGGCATGGATCTAAGTAATCGGCTTCATTCAAGTGTGCCTTCAACTGAGCCCCCCCCCCCCACCCGCTCAATCACCTTGCCCAGAAATGGCAAATTGTAGACTGGGCGAAAGTTGTTCAGGTCTTGGGGATCCAAGGAGGGCTTCTTTAGAAGCAGTCTTATTACCGCCTCCTTGAGGGCTGATGGCATCACTCCCTCCTTGAGGGAGGCATTCACCACCGCCTTGATCCCCTCACCCAGTCTCTCCCTACAGCTCATAATGAGCCAGGACGGGCAAGGATCAAGCAAGCAGGTGGTCGGCCTCACAGATGAAAGCACCTTGTCCACTTCATCAGAAGGAAGAAGCCGGAACCAATCCCACAAAACCGGTCTGCCATTGGCCTCCTCCCGCTCACTCCCTGTGTCCACGACGCACGATATCCCACTCCTAATCTGATTGATTTTATCTGTGAAGTGCTTCACTAAAGCCTCACAGGAGGCTTTAGACTGTTCCATTGGGTCCGGAGCAGCTGGACCGACCAGACTCCGGACCACGTGGAACAGCCTCCTGGGGCAGCACTCCGCAGGCGCAATGGTCTAAGCTTGAGTAGGATTGCACCCTAAATAGACTTGGAAAAATCCTGGTTCCTCAAAAATGTGATGCTGGTGCTATAGAATTTAAAAATATTTTTCTATGGTGCTTGCAGATATGATGTTTACACTTGTCAAATAAGAAATGGTATATATACACATGTTCCCATAATATTTCAGCAGTTGGCAGCCTGAACATATATGTAAGAAACTTTTCCAGAATAAGGTGGCGTCGAGAGCACATAATGCAGGCCACATGCTGAAGCTAAGCAGGTATGAGCCGGGTCAGTGCTTGGATGGGTGACTGCCTGGGCTGCCCACATCTGTTCTCCTGCACTGAGCAGGGGGTTGGACTTGATGGCTTTATAGGCCCCTTCCAACTCTACGATTCTATGATTCTACTTTGGTTCTTACACTAGCTTGTCTGCTATCAAGTGTAGAAATGAGAATTTCATTCAGTTGTTTTTTTATTAGAACTTCCTAAAATTTGCATTTTATCATAAATGAGATAGAACGAACTTGAGATTTAATAAGAAAAAAAATCAACTGTGGGAAAAAGCAAAACTAATGGATTGGTCCATCCAGGCAGAGGACTATGAGTACTTAGCTCTTAAAAATCTGGGTTTGAATCCCTGTGTATTCAACTAAGTTTGTGATGCCGTAATAGGTTTGCCACCTATTTTTTCTGACAGGCTCCTCATCTTTAACAGCTACACATAGCAGGTAGGTACAACATGGGCCTCTCCATTCTGGGAATAGTTGTACCTATTGGATTTGGCCAGTGCAAATGGGTGAAAATTTTGTTTGGTTGTTATTGTTGTGTTTTATAAGAACTTAACATTTGAAAGTTTCTTCATAAACAGGATAGAAAGAACTTGAGAGTTATAGAAATCAAATGTGGGAGAAAGTGAAAATGATAGTCTTGTCCATCCCTGTTCAGGTGTTTCAATTAACACTAAACACTTGCACTGGTGTATCTGTCTGCAAGGTCACTGGCTCCATTCAGAAATCATTCCAAACCATGATTAAGGAAGTTTAATAATGGTTTGGTATGATGTCTGATTGACAAGCCATGGTTTGTGGTCCTGGTGCTGGGAAATAAGAATCAGAAACCATGGTTTTAAGCAGGGTTGCAAACCATGGTTTATGCTAACTATAGCCCTCTTCGGACATTAATTTAACACACCTATGGTACAAGCAGACTCTGCCATCATGATGATACTGCCCACCCAGATGACATTTAGGGCTATTACTTTGCCTTCAGAGGTTGTTGCACCATGGAGATGGGAGTGGACTTATCAGCCTGAGTTCTGAGAAGATGAAAAACAAAAGCAGCTCTAAATCATAGTTTCCCTGTTGTACTTCTGGAAGCTTAATGCATGTTTTGGGTTCTAAAGTGTGGTTAACTCAAATCACAATTTGGCATGATGTCTGAACTGAGTTACAACATTGTCTATGGCAAGGGTGTTGAACTTCCAGCCTGAGGTCCAAATTCAATTTCAGAGATGCTCTCAGTCTCAGGGACCACGTTCCAGCGGTGGGTAGGTCAGAAGGCAAAAGGCAGCCGGGCGAAAGGAGTGCCAACATATTTAAGCTTAAAGCTGTTACTGCCAGCAACTAAGCCTTAGAAGAGGCATTTCATTTCAACCTTTTAGAATAGAGGAAAAACTGCACAAAACCCAGGAAAACACCAAACACTCAGTGGTTGGGAAAAGAGGGTGGGTCATGTTTATTTAATTATGTGTCTTCTCCATTCACATATAAAGGGAGGGAGGCCAAAGTGTTAGATTGGGGGGGGGGGGGAAGTGTTGAGGCAATGAACCACTGTGAGATAAGAAATGGGAAGGTTCAGCTCCTTATACAGGAGCACACTGTTTGATAATAAAACTTACTCCACCACTATCACTCACTTGAATTAGACATATGAGTAAACAAACGTGGCTGCCCCATCACAGATATTTGGCCCTTAGAATTAAGCTTCAATCACCAAGGAAACTTTAGTCAATATTAGAGAAACATGTTCTGTGCCCATATGTGGGTTTAGAGTGGATAATCCAGAGTACTGTTTACCTTTAAAACTGAAAATTTTGTCTGAATCCCTGAGGTTCTTAGGCTGCAATCCTAAACACACCCACTTCTTAATAAATGGGCATGCTGGGAGTTATATGCCTTTTTTCTGTCTAAACATGCATAAGACTGTGCCTTAAATCAATTAAATATTAAAACAATCTGATAGTTTAGATATCTCTGGATGTGTGTTACGTTATAGCTTCTGGTATGGGTTTTTTGTGATGATATAGGGTGTTTCCAAACAAAGGGCTCCTAGTGCTACCACCAGTCAAAAGTCATTGTGCATCTATTCCACCTTTTCCTCCTTAACTATTTTTTTTTTCCTGGTAAGAAAAAACAGTTCAGGCTGCAGGAAAACACAAGGTTACAAATGGAAAGCAACATCATCTGCATTCCCTGTAAAAATTCCATGTTTGTAGGCAGGGTTATTGCAGGATAAAAAGCTTTGTTTGTAAGCAACCATATTGTATCAGCATGCATTGTTAGCATCATCCAGCTAAAATGTAAGCACTTCTTAGTCTCACTGATTTTAATGGGAGGCCTATACAAATGCATGAAATCAATTAGACTTGAATGTGCTTCACTTTGGTTGGATCATGCTCTGTGTTTTTGTGCTATTGCCAGAGAGCTATGTTGTAAAAGTAATAAAAACTACAGAGACATTGACTAGACAGTTTGTTCCTGAACTCCAGTTCATATACAAAAACATACCTTTTTGTTTGCAGTTACATACTGTATCAAAAAGATACTTTAAAGTGTGATGGCTTCCGTATCTACCTTAGGCCTGATAACACACAC
The DNA here is from genome assembly GCA_021292165.1 of Shinisaurus crocodilurus. NCBI lineage: Eukaryota > Metazoa > Chordata > Lepidosauria > Squamata > Shinisauridae > Shinisaurus > Shinisaurus crocodilurus. Next base: position 232,945,560 of record CM037879.1, read on the forward strand.
AGTGCACTTGGTTCCTATTGATGTACAGGTGAATTCCACATGCTGGAATTAAGATTGAGATTAAACTAGGAGCCTCTGTTTTAATTACAAAACATGATGCATTCTTATCAGCGTGTTGTAGTAAAATCTAAGAGCCAGGATCTGCAAGTCCTTTACACGTGGAATTTCCGTTAGGTCCTACAACAATCCTCTGCCATAGGAAAGCCTTATCTCTGTTCAGTGAGAGTAGATAACAGATGGGAAGAAAATTCTTGAAGTCTTATATATACACTGCTTCTGGTAGAACCAAAATGCAATTTCCATAATGTCTGTTCTTGTTGTTTCTGACCATGGATGACAAAAACCAAAAAAAGCTTGACTTGATACCACTTACTGTGCCTGGATTAACCCCGTAAGAATTCAGTGAAACAACAAGAAAGAGTGACTGCAGCCTAAAATTGGCCTCTCTCCCAGACAGCCTCATTTGCTCTTTGCATACCCATACTGTTAATAAGTTGAGACTATATATCCCATTCATGTGTGATATATATATTTACCCAAATTTTGCTTTGATTATTTCCAGTGCCCATACTTCAGTACTGTTTGAGGGAGGCCCCACTTTAGAGAACTCGCTCCCCAGCTTTTAATTGAGTTGAGCTATGCTTCTAACTAGGGCATAGGCAAAGCCTATAGCTTACATCAGGGGTGGGGAACCTCAGGCCCATGGGCCAAGTCCAGCCCTTCAGGGTTACCCAGATGACCATGCAGCCTTCCTCTAGCCCCACCTCTTTTCTCAGACTGCCACCATTTGTTAGTTTTCTGACTTTTGTGTAGGTCCCCCCCCCCCATTCTTAAAGGTTGAAATGCTTCCCCTTAGGCTTAGTTACTGGCAGTAAAAGCTTTAAGCTACAATGTGCTGGTACTTTTTGTTTTGGGGTTGTTGTTTTTTGTATTTTTGCCCCCACCTCTTTTGCCTTCAGCCCTGCACCCCCACACACACACTGGAATGCAGCCCCCAAGAGCTTCTCTGAAATTGAATTCAGCCCTTGGGCTGAAAGAGGTTCCCCATCCCTGGCTTACATGGAGATGCTGTAATGATTTCTTTCACTGCCCTGTGTTAGTTTGAACTTTTCTTAGTTGAAAGTAGATGTTATGTTTTGAATAAATCGTACCTGTCTTATGGAAAGTCAACAGACACATAACGATTTCTAATGTTCAGTCTAGCTGTAGCACAAAAGGAAGCGAATGAGAGGGGGAGGTTTACCTGTTCTCAAAGATTCACATATTGCCTCATTTGCAATTTCAAAAAGCAAACCGTTATCCTGTAATAAAATACTTTTAAATAATTTTATTAAAAAGTAAATTGCTATATGTTTCAAACATGCATTGATAGAATGCCGGTATAAAAATAAATTCAAAGATATACTCTGTAATGAAGGGAAAATTCAGACTAAGAAATGGAGGTGGAGGAAAATTTGGAACTCATTGCTCCAGTTTGCATGATCATCGTTGCCCACTATGGTTTGTTTACTGTAAGCCATGGTGAGCCGTGGCATGTGCCGGGCAGTTTTTGAATATTCAAGCAGCAGCCACGGCTTGTCGTGTCATCTGAACATGGGGCCCGTGGGTTATGTGAGAGTTAAACATGGTCTGTTGTTGGGTTATGTCAGGGTTTTTTAACCCTCACATAACCCAGAACCCCCGAGTTCGGATGAAACAACAAGCCACAGCCGCAGCTTGAATATTCAAAATAGCTGCCAGCATACACTACATCCCACCATGGCTTAAATTAGCCATGGTGGGCAGTTTGGTCATACAAACAGGCCCATAATTTACTACTGTAGAGGTGGAAGTTAAGGATTCTTCCCTCTAGTTATCATTCTTTTCTATACACTGTTTTGGCTAACTTACAGTTAAATTCATCATACTTATTAATAAATATTCTTATAAATATTTAGAGGGGGCCTCTAATGTAACATCTCGATCATGGGAATGGCTCAGATGATAGCATTATAACAAGTTTAAACACATTTATTTTCCTTTGTTTTAAACGGGGGCAAGGAAATAAGTATAGATTAACCTTGAATCTTCTTGTACTTTATTAAAATGCAGCCAAAACCCATCACTTTCCCTGTTTGCTAAATCTGCATGTTGTTCTTTAAGGGGAGGGATTGAAAAGACACTTGCACACACACAATGCTCCTTTTTGTGGTGACTGCTCTGTGGAAATTATGTAAGCTGACAGGGGGGTAAGGAAACTCTCTTTAAATGAGTAAAATACAAGGATCTGGCAGTGAAGGTACCTTCAGTTTGGCTTAGTATCTTGAGGGCAGAGGACAATTGGACTGACAGAAGGAGTCTGACTCCAGCTGAGAACACGTGCATGGAGGTGACCTTCCCCAGTCAACATGCCAGCTGAGATTAGACTTCCTTCAAGTGTTCCCTTGTTAACTCAGCCTTTTCTCCTGTGCAGTTTGTCTTTCAAATGCTCACTATTAAACTCACAACCCAGATCTGGAGAAACTCAGAATGCCTTCTTTCTAAATTCTCTGTGGCTCCCATCCATTCTTGTTGAAGGCTGTGATGTTAATCATTTCCATTCAGAGCAATGGGATTTACATACATGTGAACATGTAGTATAGGGTTATTGTGGAGAAAAAGCCCAGCCAAGTACACACAGCCACACACGACCATCAATTCTGCCTAGGGCAGAAGCAGCTCAGCTCCAAGTAGTCATTTGCATCCACCTTCATTTACATTTACCTCAATGGGATCCATCTGCATATCCCCATGGCGACTCCCCCCCCCCCAACAGCCACAATGAGCTGTGAAGCACCTTTGAGCACCAAGAAGGGCGCCAAGATACCTGGTAGTCTCAAAGAGCTGCCAAGTACTGTTAAGTACCCAGGGGAAGCCCAACGAATCAACAGGGAGAACTGGGTTTTCCAGATAGCAAGAGGGGAGGGGAAAACATGAAGGGCGGGGGGAGCAAGAGAGGAGGTAAAAGAGGGGGCACCCTGGCCAGAAAGGTTGTTGGTCGGTGGGCACAAGGCTGCACGGACGTCCGGAGCTTCGGTCCGGACTCAGAGATCCAACCCCGGGAAGCTCCCTGTGAATAAAGCTGAAAGCCTCTGATAGCTGGCAGGTCGCGGCTTTTGAGGAACTAAGGTCATTCCAGGTAACGCTTGCGCTGTACTGGCTCTGCTCAATCTAGGAACTGTGATTGGAGGCGCGTCACTGTAGAGATGTACAATCGAGCCTCGCCGGGGCAGAACGAGGCCAAACATGGCCCCGCTCACGCCCCGGCGAGGCCTTACCTTATCTTCTGGGCGGCTCGCACACTCCGCAGAGAGCCGCCCCAGCCTGCGCTCCTCTATCGGTCCCGTCGCGTCACTTCCGGGACCAGAAATGATGCGACGGGACCGTTCTGCACCTGCGCAGGGGTCCATTTCCGGCCCCGAAAGTGTCGGACGGGGTAAGGAGATCGTTCGAGCGGCACACAGCGCTGCTCGAAAAAATGAGGCGAGGAGGGGGGCGGGGGGGAAAATAAGGCTCGGGCAGCGCGCCCAGCCTTATTTCCACGTCTAGGCGCGTGTACCTTGTTAACACGTCTTGTTTGTTTCATTAAAATCTGTTTATCCATAAACAGTGTAGTAAATTCATTCATTCTCTGTTTCACCGTCAATCTTTGGTCGCAGCTTCCTTCTGAGTGCCGAAGAGCCGCGTAGGAAGGGTTTTCTCCGCTCCAGTTAACCCTTTCAGTTCCGAACCTGCGTAACGGACCGGTTACGGTCCATCACAGTTATTAATTCTTTGCAGGTGTTTAAAATGCTGCAGCTAATGCCATTTATGTTTCCTTGTCAGATAATTGAAGTCATAACTTATCTAATTGCTGAGATCCCAAGGCAAGTTTCAGTATTGCCATATAGAGAAGAACTTGGGGGGGGGGGGGTGTTGATTATTGTAAGTGGGAGAATTGAATTTACAGGACTGATTATGAAGCATATATGTCATGATGTTTAACCCTTTCAATAATAGTGAAATAGCTTAAGAGGCAGAGGTGAAATAGCTTAAGAGGTAGGTCCATAACTCAGCTGTGCTAAACAGTTCTGTGGGGTGCTACACAAATGACCCTCATCTCCAGTAAACCGCAGCCACCTCTGGATGCAAGGAAGACTGCACAGCCCAGCAGCCATGCAACAACTGGCATTGTGTTGGTGATTAGTGGGAGCAGTAGCTAAGATGGCCATGTATCCTTTACAGAGGACAGTCCTCTGTTTGAACGGCTGTCTGGTTTAAAGATAAAAACCCATAAGAAGGGAAAGCAACAGGGGCCTTGAAGTTACCTGTGAACTGTTAGCACCTGGACCACAGATTGAACAAGCACACAGTTCACCTGGTCACATTCTTTCCGACTGTGATGAGTTTTATTGTATTTCTATTTAAATAATAAGTATTTCTAAATGTGCATCTGTACATATAAATTTGGATGTGTAGATTTTATGCAAATCTATGTCCTCTTTTGTTTTGTTGTCTTTTTTGTTGATGGGTAAGTGGCCACCCTAGCAGGAACAATTGCTCTCTCTCTGGAAGCTGGTGCTCCTTGGATCATGTACAGCAAGTGTGGAGAGTCTGTGGACCCCCAGACGTTGTTGGAGTACAATATTCATATTTCCTGACTACTGGCCAAGCTGGTTGGAGTTGGAGTCCAACAACATCTGTAGTGTGTTCCCCACCCTTGATTTACAGCAATACAGGCTGTTAGTTGCATAGCAGCTGGGTTTTGAAATCTTCTTATGGTGGCCATGTTTCTTACTTTCCTGAGGATAGTCCTTTATTTGATGGGCTGTGAAAGAACAGTCCTCTTCTTGAAGGCATCCTCTACTTGAAGGGCTGTCCAGTTTAAACATAAAGAATCATAAGAAGGGAGAGCAATGGGGGGCCTTGAAGTTGCCCAACCGTGGTGAGCACCGGCAGATCAGACTGACCAGGCACATAGGTCATCTGGTCACAGTCTTCCCCACTATGGTGAGATGTATGGTATTTCTGTTTAAATTATAGTAATTATTTCTAAATTTGCATCTATACTTTGGTTTGTATCCAATGTTAGTGCTATTTAGAGTAGACCCAATGAAACGAATGGGACTTAAGTTAGTCATGGCTAATTCAAATCCCATTCATTTCAATCGGTCTTTTCTAAGTCGGACTAACATTGGATACAACCCATATAAACTAGCATGTGCAAATTTTATGCAAACATGCGCCCTCTTCTGTTCTCTTTATTTGTGATGCATTTTCTCTTTTTTGGTGATTCATAAGTGGCCACCCTACCTCTGGTTCCAGGTATACATGCTGTTCACTGGGACTCGGCATTCTCTGTCAATTCCACCCAGAATGAGTAACTTCTGTGTTTTCTGCTGGAGAAAAAGACAAGACAAAGTTCCATATACTCTGAATAAAACAAATCAAACTTTAAATACTGTCCTTAAGGGTTTGTTGTGAAGGACCGCCACTGGTCCTTTCCTGCAAGATTGGGAGCTGCGCAGCTATTTTGACAGTTCAGAGCTCCCGATCTCACTCGCCAGGTCAAATCAGGTCACTTACACTGGATTGAGGCACTGTCAAAACAAAACTACTCCTTCAGGCAAAAGTGAAACAAGTTTATTGGCAGGAGTAAATATACAAATTAGGTCAGGGAGATAAGGGTGAAACTGACAAAGGGGAAAGTGAAGCTTACTCTGCACAGGCAAAAAACAAAACAAAAAAGAACCTACACTATTCTCATCTAACATTGAAGAATCTACCCTAGTCTAATACTAGCAACTATGACAGACTTATGGCAAAGTACCCAGGCGGTCTGCTTGGGGGTTGAGTGTCCGGGCTGGCCTGAGCCGACAACCTGCTCCGTGATCCCTTGCACCTTGTTCCCAACAACCCCCAGGAGCCTTGGCTGCTGCTTTTACTCCCTCTCTCCCCCCCTCTCAATCCCCCGCCCCCTCGCTCTGCTAACAGGATGAACCGGTCCGGCCAGGTTCTCGGAGCCACCTTGCCCATGGCTCTTCAAGGGTGCTTGGAGGGGTGCTTGAGGGTACTTGACAGCCCATGGAGAATGCTTGGGGGGAAACCATCAAATCGAATGTAAATGTGTGTCCGGGACTTGGCAACCCATTGAGGGTGCTTGGCAAAGACTATCTGAATGCAAATGTGCATCTGGGACTGAGGTCTCCTGCCTTGGGCAGAGATTATGCAGGTGACTGGGGTGGGGCGTAGTGTGTGTTCTGGCAGGCTCTCTCTCCACATTTGTTTATTATGTTAACAACCTGATTGTGTAAAGCTATTTTAGCTGCCACCATGCAAGCAGTAGTTTGTGCCAGTGCTACAGAAATTAAAATGGAATCTTATACTTTAGAAGTGGGGTAACACTTTCTGTTCTGCCCCTGCTTACCAGAATATTGGTAAGACATACAGTAATTTCACTAACACTTCATATACACTATCTCAGTCATCCTTACAACTGTGTAGAGAAGACCAGCATTATCCCCCTATTACAGCTGTGGGGCTCAGAAATAGTGGCTTGGCTTGCCTAAAGCCACCCAGTGAGCTCCTGGCTTAGTTGAAGTTTGAACTACAGACTTCTAGTTTGTAGCTCATAGACTTCTTCTTAACCACTGTGCTACACCAGCAGAAAACTCAGGCCCAATTCACATGTACAGTCAGGAGGTGTGGTGGCAATGTATAGCATATCCAATAAAATCATTGCAAAGAAAATTCAAACTTCAGCTATCAGTCATATATTAACAGCAACTAATAGAAAAATAAACCTACATTTGGACTATGCACTCATAGAAACATTGATCATGGTGTTAAAATATGCAAAATGTGATTTACTGATACTTTATCAGAATAAAAGTAAACATTTCAAATGTCAGATTGCACTAAATCCTAATGAATTACAAAATTTGAGGGTAAAAGTTTCAGAATTTGAAAACGACAGCATGTAAGAGATACGGTAGTTACAGAGGACGACATAAATAACAGGATTTATTATGCACTCCACAGGACACAAAACATATGGTAATCTGGAAATTATATTGTCAGGCACTACAAGGACATATGAGATTGTACAGCCTGATAATTATCCAGTATCCCAGTCTTCAAATATTTGTAAATGCTGCTGTCTTTTTAGGCCAATTATTTTTTATGCTTCAGCTTAATGATCTTTAGAATCAAAAGAGTCATGCAGAACAAGAGAAGACAAAATTTGACATTAAAATATCAAAACAAATCTTAACATGTTTCCTGGGAAATCAGAACTGTCATATTCAGATGTCATTTTTGCTGTAATATCTTCTGTTTCAGTGGGCAATTCACAGAGGTTTTATATGTGTAATGGTGGTGGTTCCTATTTGATGTGTACATTTTTAAGAAACAAGCCCCATTCAGGCATTCTGAAAGAGGTAAAAGTTAATAAGTAAGGAGAGGGAGCACTCTCTTCCCACCCCTTGCTCATGCATTTCTGTCACCCTGTACTCATGGAGAGCAACTTTCTGAAGAGGAGACCCTCCTGTATCTGTGGAGGCTCTCCACGCAATCGAGAACCCTGACTTTCCAGTGTTCTTTATCATGTGGAGAACCTCCATGGATACAAGAGGCTCTCCTCTCCAGAAAGTCACCCCCTCCACAAGTACTGGCAATGGAAACACACGAGGAGGGGCGTGGGGCTAGAGCACCTTTCTCCTCAGACGTTAACTTTTACCTCTTTCAAAATGCCTGAATAGGGCTAGCGTCTTTGCTCCATTGTGTACATTAGTACATAGTACATGTGAGTTGGCACATGATTATATACAGAAAGCAAGTGTCATCGTTTTTGTGTGAACCAACCCTAGATACTTATCACTGACAGAGAATATTCAGCTGTTTGTTGAGGTGTGATGGTCCTTCTGACACACTTGGAGAATCAAGAGTGGCAGAAATTCCATTAGTGGCTTTTGATATGTTAGAGGGAAGACAAGCAATATGTCCTTGATGCTCTGCATCTTCTCTTCCACCACCTTGTTGCTAGCCAGAACTGACTTGGAATAGAGGCTCTCCCTTGCCTTCCCCTAACACTCATTACCTCCCTGAGCTATTACTTGACCCTATACCACCACCACAACCTGTCCTCAGACTTCAAACGCTGGAAGTATACCAATCCAGCTGGCAAAATTATTGCACATCGACATTTATTCTCTTGTGTGCCAGTAGACTATAAATGCAGAGTTGGAAGAGATCCCATGGGCCCTGTAGCCCATCCACTCTGCAGGATAAATGCCCAATCACCAGAAGGTGCCAAATCTTTAAAGTCGTGCCCTATATACATACCTCAGAGACTGACTTTCCCCATGTGTGCCTGTTGTTACTTTGCTTTGTGTGCCAACGGGGCTTTCTTGGTGGTTGCTCTGGAGTTGTGGAACAACTTCCCAGAAAAAGTATTTCTTTAAACAAAGCAAGGAACACTGAAATTTAGCCAGGAGTCTTCCCATTTTAGAAACTGAAAGAAGTTGTAAGAAAAATACAGCTTAAATAATCCACTAGCCTTAGGTCTTGGGAGTTCTGAGTTTCATTGTAGGTATGGACAAAAAAATGGATCCATCTGTATAAAAATCAATCTCATCTACTAATTGTTCTTGGTTTGGTGTACCCAACTTAGTCGGAGCATTGACATTTAGCCAATTTGTGACTGTAAAAGTCTCAAAAGTGAAAAATGAATATAAATTTCTCACCACCACAGATCCGCATGTTAAAAACATTTGTTTGTTTGTTTACTGTTTTCCTCTAAAACCTATCCCCTGCCTAGAGACCACCCAGGAATATTTTTAAGGGTTCTCTTAAATAATTATTGGTTGAGCAGCAATTTCATACCAAAAGGTATGAGCCGTGGATGAAGAACAATAGTTATCTATTTTTGTGCAATTATGTATCCCCACTATGGATTAAATTTTAGTGCTTTCTTAAGTGTCTACTTTTATTGTCACTGATATGAAAAATATTTGCAACACAAGGGGCAGGAATATTAATGCTTTTTCACTATTGGTATATCACATTTGAACCCAGCTTTGCCATGTACATCACATGGGAGCACCTTGCCTGGTGAACAACACTGAATTAGGTCTTAATCGTATGATCTTTTGAGCCCATGGCAGCTACAGTTTCAGTCCATACTTGCTTCAGCTATGCTGCCACAGGCTGCATCAGTCATGTCTGAATTTGGCTTTTGGCATACCTGGTGGGTTAGTGGTGGTGTTTCAAAAGCCAAATTCAGCAATTACATGATCACACCAGCTTTTGGTAGCACAACCAGAAGCCAGCATGGCCTTATAGAAGTCCACAACTGTCACAGGCTGAAAATGATTTGAGACTTGTTTCTGGATCAGCCTTTATTTTTTCTTTTGCACAAATGTTTACATTTTCAATATATCTTGGCTTTGACATACACTTCTAGGTATTCTTATTTCTTTATCATCTCTCCTTACTAAATATATTCATAGGCTTTGTGATTAATCTTTTATACCAAAATATTGATCAATATGATTCATAAAGTTGTTCATCAAATTTCATTTTGCAAAGTTACACTGCAAATTTGTTGTTAACTTTTCTAACGTAATACAATTACACTGTATTGTTTTGTAGTTCAGACAACTCAGCAGGCTGCCTTGGAAGTCCATTCAATTGATTAACATTAAATCAACAACTAGGGCTTCTTTCTGTCTTTCTCTAGTAGGATTAATGGATTTGGGCATGATTGGGACATCTAGCAGTAAAAGCTCTTGCTGAGAAAGCTAGGAAGCTTGTCTAATTCCCAGCAGTGCTGACTTCATAAACTTTTATTTCAAACTTTAAAGTTTGATGGAAGATTAAAGGTAATGACTTCATGCTGGTATCTTTGAATATGGCATACACAAATACCTATATCAAATCTGGAGTGCAAAATCTACCTTTTAACCATGAATATGAGCAACAAACTTATACATATCATTTTGCATAAGTCCTTTTTATATTTATTTGAAGCAAAACTCTTGTTACCTGTTATTTTGAAACATTTTTTAAAATGCAGTACGGTATATTCCAAGTATTTGAGCCATTAAATACTTGTTAGTTAGACAATGCAGACAGTGGCAGAGAGACAGATAACACAGTTCAGAACAGTTTGTTTTAATAAGGAAAATGAGCTGTTTATAATTTTCTTGTAACAAGATAATTTTCTTGAATTAAGACTACCAATTTTCACCAGCAAAGCAAACTATTAAGTTTCCTCCTGTTCAGATTGCTTCAGAATCAGTATTCATGAAAGCAAACAGAAAAGGGGGGGAAAGATGGAAAAATATTTTCAGCCTGTCTGACAAGACTACATAAAAAGCTTGTGATCAAAGGGTCTTAAGTACATGTTACTGGTGTGACAAACAACATTTTTGTTCCTTTATTAGATTTATTTTTCTTCTGAAAACTGCAGTGACCAGTGTATAGATTGTGAAAGAAGGCTAGCAGGGTTGTATTCTTTGATTCCTAATTAACACCTTCAGTCTCAAAGGAGAACTAAAAGAAATACCATAAAATGTTGCAGCTGCATTGTTATTCCGCTTGGCTGGTTTGTTAAAAGTCGGCTGGGCATTGGCAGCTGCAATAAAGGGAAAGCTCAATGGATGTTTTGTATTGTACCCACTGAAGTGAAAGAAGGCAACCATTTTATTTTCAAATGGGCAGCTGCATAGTGAGGTTTAAATGGATCTAAATGTAAGATCTACTGTTAATGTATAGTAATTGACAATAAATAAAGGAGCAGCATAGCCAACTTGCATCTATTATGTCTATGGCACACAAATTTTAGGAAAACCTTCCATGAGGAAACAAACTCTTTTTCAAAACTTAGTGAACAGGAAAGTTGTGAGTGAAACACATTAACAGGAGCATATTATAGAGATGAATCTAAACTGAGCATTTTGAAGCAGCTAACAAAGCCACGTTTTAAAAGACAACATTTATTCTTGGCAGGTGAAAGACATTTTCTGTTTTTAATATTGTGACTGCTTCTGTCACCCATTTTATTAAAAATGACTTCTTCTTGTTCCTCAACTGAATAATTCGATATATTATTTTCATTCTTCATCTTGGAATTCTTATTTTACCATAGTAGTGAAATAAAGAAAACACTTAAACTCTGGTCAGATATGTTGCACACACATTCAGAAAATATGGAAATCTAGATGTTTCATCAAGGGGTTCCTCGTTCTTTTTGTGCACAATGACTGAACTAAAGAACTTCAGTGGCTGTGTAAGAACCATTGTTCCAGCCACAGCACTTGTTAGAAACAGAGTCCAGACTGGCCGTGGGAAATACCTACATATTTGACATAGTCCCTATTTTGGAGAGAAAGGGGGTGGAATAGAAAGTATGGAGATTTTACTGCTGCATTCTAATTGGCCACGATCTGCCTAATTTGCTTTACTCAAGAAGATAAATTAATTTTCCTATTGTCTGGATAAAAGTAATTAGCAAGCCAATACTTTCATGTTTTTGAAAAGGGCATAGAATGGGAGAGCAGAAATTGTAATCGTGGGAGCAAAGTACAGCCTTTTGGCTCTTCGGAGAGCATTGTTCAAAATAGGATGCTGACATAGGAGAGGCCCTGGCTAAAGATGCTATTTCAAATTGCGATGCATAACATCATGCAACTAAAACAAGGTTTCAGTAGAACAATTAATTATAATCTGTTTTAGTAAGTTTAGGCTAAAAGAATCCTCTTCACAGTCTAAAATTTTGTTTTATTTTCCTAAATTCATTTCAGAGATCTTAATAGATTTTGTCAAATATCAGTGATTGGGATGTGGTTCATGAGCTATTTTATTTGTTTTACATAGCATTTATTGATAGTCATTACAGTCATGCCTTGGATTGAGAGCATGATTCATTCCGGAAACGTGCTTGTAATCCAAAACACTCTTATATCAAAACGAAATCCCCCCAAAAAAATCTGTACAGAGATTTTTAATTTAAGCTGTACTACAGTACTTGTATTGCAAGACGTCGCTTGTATATCAAGTAAAAAAAAATTAAATAAATATTTAAAAATTTGCTTGTCTTGCAAAACGCTCTCAAACCAAGTTACTTGCAATCCAAGGTATTACTGTATATCTAAAAGCTTTGTAATTAAATAAGAAGGTGTAGAAATAGCCTTGATTTTTTATTGTCTTAGCCAAATTGATTCCATTTTGATTTTTACCTTTTCATTTGCTGCTGGCTACCTCTGTTCTTCTACATTGAGCTGTATAGTCCTAGATTGTCAGGTAATTTTATGTTCTTAATGGCTAGGCCCACCTGGGTTAGTGTGCAGGTGAGTTGTCTGCTTTATAGGAGGATAGGAAGTAGTCTGAGGTGAAAACAAGAGGGAAGAACTCATAGATATGGAAGTGGGAGAAGATACTAATTCCTCTTTAGCCTTATGAACTTTTCTTCCTTTATTTCCTGCTTCCCCTTTCTCAATTAACGTCCTTCTCCCTTTTCTTCTCCCATTAACCTCCTTCCATTTCATAGATTCATAGATAGAGTTGGAAGGGGCCTACAAGGCCATCGAGTCCAACCCCCTGCTCAATGCAGGAAACTAGAGGAGGGGTCTCCCATCCAAGTAATAACCAGGCCTGACCCTGCTTAGCTTTCCATACTCAGACAAGCTGAGCCAGCATGAGCCAAGACTCTGCATTCCCCCTGCTTCATTTTACTTTTCTTCTTTTTGTTTTGCCTCTTATCTCATTCTCTTGACCAAAACATTTGTGGGGGGGGAGGTGCCCTTACTCCCCCTTTTATTCCTATAACCCCTTGCAGAATGCCAAGAAAGAGGTGGATGCTGAACTTGGTTTTAAATTTGGGCACAACTGTTTTTGATTTACAATCACTACATGATCAATTGAGATCAGTATGGGGTGGCAAGGATGACATGTCTGTCTACTTTAACCAAGGAACTGGTCTGGCTATCCAGCTGCAATTCCCCCTTTGGAGCCATGGCTCAAACCTGAGCCAGCTGCCTATAATGAAGCACTATGCCTAGCCGTATGGATATATGAAGATAAGCTTCATTCAACTCTTTCCAGCCAAGTCTCGTGATAGCCAGGAAATTCTGGCAGATGCGAGGTATCACCTTTTTAATCTCGTAGTAGCTGGGAACACCCCAAGCCATCGCAAGTTCTTTCTCTCAAAGGCCCACAATGGCCAGGAATTGTCCCCAATGATCATGAGGTCAGTTTGTGCCTTTCAGCAGTTTTCTCACACCTTTGAAGGAGAGAAGCAGATAGCACCATCTCTCCCAACCCCACAATCTTCCCTTGCCCTGGCAGGTTTTCTGTGGTTGAGAGGGATCCCTTTTCTTTACTGACCCTTTTCCCCCTCACTATTTTCTTTCCTCGCTGTGATACAGAAGGATAACCATGCACCATCTGTGTGTGGGTTTGCCTGATATTTGCAACTGTTCCTCTATCAGAAGGTTCTCTCATAGAACTCCCAAAGTGCCCCTTAAACTCCACTCAAAAAGCAGATTAGGGATTTGGTGTGAGAGCTTTTAAAAAGGAAAATGTCACTAGTGTATGTGTACCGCATATCCCTGATTTCTGCTTTTAAAAGCTCTTATACACAAATTGGCTTTTGATCTAACAGTAACCTTAAGTGGTGCTGTGCTGAAATTCTGCCTTATCTCTACATTGTGGCTCAGTATCATAAAAGAAAACTGCCATAGGATGCCTATGTGTTGAAACAGCCAGATCCCCTTCAGCCTCAATGTGCAAAATTGTTCCTACTTTATTTATTTCTTTGAAATATTTTAGGCCAACCTTCAGTAAAACAGGGAGGCGTACAGGAAAATAATGAAAGCATAAATATAAAATCACAATAAAATAAATACAAAAGAGAACAATGGCATAAAATTCCAGTAGAGAGAGAACCTAATCAACTAGTTCACATTCCATGCTGGGCAAATAAAAACGTCTTTATCTGGCAGCAAAAAGACAACACTGTTGGATGATGAACGTAGTGTTCAGACAGGCTCATGCTGTAGAAGGTGGTCCTTTATTTACTCGGGTCCCAAGCTATTTAGAGTGGTATAGGTAAGCACCAGCACATTGAATTTTGCCAGGAAATGGGGTAGCAGCCAGGGTAGCAGAAAACATATTTGTTGTTGTTTGAGATATACTGGCCCAGTCTTCTGATCCGGATGTCAACTTCCCTTAGCTGCTTTTGTTGCACTACCCCCAATACTTTTTGGCACTAATCTGTCAACCCATGCTCAAGACTTCCATGATCCAATTATAGATTCTGAAATTTAGATGTGGTTTTCTGTAATGGATTTTCTGTGTCCATTTGTCAGTCTTCCCCTGTCCCTTTATTCTTCTCGTTTCTGTTAAAACACTTCAGGATATGCAACAGTATCAAGGTGGCTTTCTCTGAAATTTATCTGAAATGCTGCCACACATAGGGCCAGCTAGACAGGCGAAGCGGAGGAGTCTCAATGCGTGAATGAGACGGTGCTGCAGGGAGGAGGGATTCAGATTTGTTAGGCAGTGGGGAACATTTTGGGACAAGTTGGCCCTGTACAAGAGGGATGGGCTCCACTTGAACCAAAATGGAACCAGACTGCTGATGCTAAACATAAAAATGGTGGCAGAGCAGCTTTTAAACTGAACCTTGGGGGAAAGCTGACAGGAGCTGGGAAGCATCTGCCTTGGGTTAAATCATCCCTAGGGGATGAAGATGAAAATGTTTCCAATTATTACCCAAGTGGAGACAGGGAGGAAATAGGTCATAAGCATATGGTGAAACATGATAGCCAAAGAGGCCTAAATGCCAAAGCAGAAGATGCACACACGAGGGACACTTGGGGAGGGACACCATGTAAAGGTATTTCTATACAAATGCTAGAAGCCTCCGAGCGAAAACAGGAGAGTTGGAGTGCCTGGTTTTAAAGGAGATCCTAGATATAGTGGGGCTAATGGAAACCTGGTAGAATGGAGAGAACCAGTGGGATACAGACATCTCTGGATATGAACTTTATAGGAAGGACAGGAAAGGGCGTAATGGAGGAGGTGTTACTCTGTACAGCAGAGAGGGCATAGAGTAAAGCAGACTAGAAAACCAAAAAGGGCAGACTCTTCCACAGAAGCACTGTGAGTGACAATACCAGGCTCCAAAAATAATTTAGTAGTAGGAACATGCTATCATTCCCCAGACCAGAACACTCAGGATGATACTAAGATGGAAAATGAAATCAGGAAGGCCAATCAAGGAAGTGTTGTAATAATGGGTTACTTCAATTGTCCCAATATTGACTGGGTAAATACATGTTCCAGTTAGGACAAAGGGGTTAAATTTCTTGATGCCCTAAATGACTGTGCCCTAGAACGGTTGGTCATGGAACCCACCAGAAAGGAGGTGACCCGGGATTTAATCTTAAGTGTTGGCAACCAGGACCTAGTTTGAGATGTGAGTGTTGTTGAACCAATTGGAAACAGTGACCACAGTGATCAGATTTAATATACATTTAAGTGGAAAATTGACAAGGAAGTCCAACACAGTCACATTTGACTTCAAAAGAGAAAATCTCTCTAAAATGAGTGAACTGGAAAAAAGGAAGTTGAAACAGGGAGTCAAGAGGGTTAAACCCCTTAGAGGTTACTAAAAACCACACTATTAGAAGTTCAGCTAGAATGTATACCGTAGGCTAGGAAAAGTAGCACCAAGTCCAAGAGGTCACCAGCATTGGTCAAGGAAGCTATTAGAGAAAAGAAGTATTCCTTCAAAAAATGGAAGTCTTGCCTAAGTGAGGAAGTGAGGGTGGCCGGGTAACTGGCCAGATGGGCGATTCAAAAAAATATATGTAATAAATAAATAAATAAAACAAAAGGGAACACAACCTTGCACAAAGGAGATGCAGGAGGACATTAAGAGATGCAAAAAAAACCCCTAACCCCTACACATATTTTGAGGAGCATATCGCTAACAACATCAAGGCCAACAATAAAGAATTCTTTAAATATATTAGAAGCAGGAAAATAGCTAGGGAGGCAGTTGGATCATTGGATGCCAATGGAATTAAAGGAGTACTAAGAGAGGATAAGGAGATTGCAGAGAAATTGAATGAATTCTTTAAATCTGTCTTTACTTCAGAAGATATAGGAGAGATACCTGTGGCTGAACTGATGTTTTCAGGAAGGGAGTCTGAGAAACTGAGGCAAGGCCCTTCCCCCGGAACACACACAGCTGTGGGAGGGGAGAATTTTGTGGGCATGGGGGAAGGAGGAGAGACATACCTGAACACACAGGTGTCACGTCAGGTAAATGGGGCGGGGCTGCAGGAGCCAATATTAGGCCTGGCTTCCCCCACCAAAAACATAGCGCGGGGGTCCAGCGTGCCGGAGCAGGGTCCTGTCGTGACGTGATGGGACCAACGTGGCCTGTGCAGACGGCTTGCCGCGGAGAGCCAAGCCGAGGAGCCGCTGGACGCCCGCAGGTAGGCCCACGCGAGCCTCGTGCAGGCGGGGCCGAGTTCGGTCCCACTTGTGCCCACGCGAGCCAACGGTTACATCCCTAGTTTGGCAAAGTCCCTCACCAAAAACTCCTGGGTAAATTTAGCAGTCATGGAATAAGAAGAGAGATCCTCTTTTGGATCAGTAACAAGTTAAAGAACAGAAAGCAGAGAGTAGGAATAAATGGTAAATTCTCCCAATGGAGGGATGTAAACAGTGTGATCTCACAGGGATCTATATTGGGGGACCAATGCTTTTCAACTTATTCATAAATGATCTGGAGTTAGGAGTGAGCAGTGAAGTGGCCAAGTTTGCTGATGACCCCAAATTATTTAGGTGATTAAAACAAAAAGGGATTGCAAGGAGCTCCAAAAGGATCTCTCCAAACTGGGAGAATGGACATCAAAATGGCAAATGTGGTTCAGCATAGGCAAGTGTAAAATGTTGCAGATTGGGGCAATATATCTCAACTTCATGTACTTGCTGATGGGATCTCAGCTGGCAGTGACTGACCAGGAAAGAGATTTTGGAGTTATGGTGGGCAGCTCAATGAAAATGTCAACCTAGTGTGCAGCTACTGTAAAAAAGGCAAATTCCATGTTAGTCATAGTTAGAAAAGGAATCTAAAGAAAAACTGCTAAGATCATACTGCCTATATATAAATCTATGGTGCGACCACACTTGGAATACTGTGTATAGTTCTGGTCACCACACCTAAAAATGATATTGTTGAGTTGGAAAAAGGGCAGAAAAGGGCAACTAAAATTATCAAGGGGCTGGAGCATCTCGCATCTCCCCTATGAGGAAAGGTTACCAAATCTGGGACTGTTTACCTTTGAAAAGAGGCGAGTAAGGGGAGACATGATAGAGGTGTATAAAATTATGCATGGTGTGGAGAAGTGGATAGCGAGACATTTTTCTCCCTCTCTCATAATACTAGAACCTGGGGTCATTCCATGAAGCTGATTGGTGGGATATTCAGGACAGATAAAAGGAAGTCCCGTATATACTCAAATATAAGTCTAGTTTTTCAGCACATTTTTTGTGCTGAAAAATGCCCCCTCGACTTATAAGTGGGTCAGCGCTCCCCCAGGACCCCCGCTGCCACCGCCAGGCACCCCCCTCCACCCCCAGGACCCCTGCCGCCACCCCCAGACACCCCCACGCCACGCTGTTCCTCTCCGCTCACTCTTTAAAATTATTTTCCTCCCCCCCCCATACCTTTGTCAGCGGCGGCTCGCTCTGCTGGCGCCTTGCGCGCTACCATGCCGGCTCCTAGGCAGGGAAGCGGCACAGCAGCGCGAGGCGCCCGTAGAGTGAGTGGCTGGGCTGCGTCTCCCTGGCAGGGAGACATGTGGAGCCACTCCGCTGTTCCTCTCCGCTCGCTCTTTAAAATTATTTTCCTCCCCCCCCCATATCTTTACCAGCAGCCGCTCGCTCTGCTGGCGCCTCGCGCGCTGCCATGCTGCTTCATTCCCGGGACCCACAATGGAGCTGCTCCGCCATTCCCTACTTTTCTCTTTGTCAGCGGCGGCTTGCCACGCTGCCGGCGCCGTCCTCGTCACATCCGGCCCCAGAAGTGACGCGTATGGGTGCAGGTACGGGGGTGGGGTGGGGGGTGGCGGCGGGGGTCCTGGGGGGGCTTTGGCAGTGGCGGGGCTTCGGCGGCAGCGGGTGCAGGTACGGGGGTGGGGCTTCGGCGGCGGCGGGTGCAGGTACGGTGGCGGGGAGTGTCTGGGGGTGGCGGCGGGAGTCTCCCCTCATACATTTCCCACCCTAGACTTATACTGGGGGCAATAAGTTTTCCCAGTTTTGGGGGGTGAAATTAGGGGCCACGACTTATATTAGGGCCGACCTGTACTTGAGTATTTACGGTATATACTCAAGTATAAGTCGAGTTTTTCAGCACATTTTTGTGCTGAAAAATGCCCCCTCGACTTATACTTGGGTCAGCGCACTTATACTGGAGGCAATAAGTTTTCCCAGTTTTTTGGGGTGAAATTAGGGGCCTCGACTTATATTAGGGTCCACTTATACTTGAGTATATACGGTAATTGTGCAATTGTCAGTTTAATGTTCCTGAATTGAAACTGATTATACGTAATAAAAATAACAAGCCATGACAAATAGACAATAGATTTCAATAATTCACTAAAGAATCTCTCTACCAAGCCTTTGTGGCAAATGTCTTGTCTGCAAGACAAATGCAGAGTTGAAATAACAAGCCATGAATGCCACTGGTGAAATGGCTATGTGTACACAAGGTGAATGCTAAAGCTTTTCCTGCTGAATGGACCTTTTAATCTAGGCATTATCTAAACTCTGAAAAAACCCTCAGTGGCCTTACATACAGCTTAATGGGGAAAGCTGAGACCCAGAGTTGAGCTATTTGAAGAAAAAGTTTTAAAGATTTACTGATGGTTGACAAATGCCATTTAAGTTTCAAAGCCATCAGTAACCTATTGAAAAAGAATTCAAGGGAAACCCTCCCACTATAGAAAGACAACTCTGAAAGATCTCAGTGGTAGCTCCTTCCTTCCCCCCACTACCCATTCCCTCCATATCCTTCACTGGCTTCCTTCAGCATTTGGAACCCTGAAACACGTGGCCTTGGAAAACAGGGTGGGAAGGCCCCTTTTAGAGACATTTGTATATAACTGATTGGCACAATCTGCTATTGTGCAGCCATGAGAACTGAATAGAACTGTTTCTAGAAAAGTCTCTGGGATCATGGTCAGCCTTTCAATAGCCATTCCGCTAATAGTTTTTTAATGTGAGAGCTGGGTGTGGCAGAATAAAATTTGTGAAGAACTTGATGAACCTGAAACACTGACCCCAACTTTTACCCTAATCTGTGTAAAGTGAGGGGAGCTCTTTCCCCCACCCCAACTTTCTTAAAAACTAGTCAAATTCCAATTATATGTATGTGGCATATGCCTTTTGCAGATCCTTTTCTGCAAACATAGCCCATGCAAACAAGCTCTTAAAACTTTTGTTCAGTAAGAGAGTAAGAGAAAGAAAAGCACTACAGGACATATAGCAGCACATAAATTGGCTAAAAGGTTTTGCTTTTACAAGTTGCCTCGATAACAGAAAATTTAATGGACCTATACACTCTGGAAATACTTAGGCAAGTCATAGTGCTAGTTCCTGGGGAAAGGGTAAAATTCCAGTTCTAAAAGGAATGGAGCTAGTGCCTGAGGTTGGACTGCCAAAGGAGCTACATGATGGCTCATAGCAATGGTGAGTATTTGCAGTTCAACAGGAGAAAAAGCCAATTCTGAAGAGCACTATGTGCATCACCATTTGATAATATCCACAGAAATTTTTCCCCACTGTGGCACCATTTGTTAAGCTTACAGGACCAATGTGGTGTAACGGCTAGCTCACTGTGTGACCCTGGACTAGTCACTACACTCACATAGTTGTTGTGAGGGTAAAATAAATTGATGACTGGGTTCGCCCAACATGACAACCCACTGTGCATTGCTGCCCACGATAAGTTGTTGTCGTGTCATGCAAACTCAGACCAATTTCCACAGGGTAGCTAGTGCGTAGGCAACAAGCCACCCCAACAACCCAAGGGCTGTTGTAGTTGTTCTACCCACAATGGGATGGCCTGTCATCCAAGCCTGATGACTTGGCTTGGGGAATGGGCTACTACAGAGCCCCATGGCAAGAGTAGTAAAATACCCTTGCTGCTCTTGCCATGGAGCTCCCAGGCAACCGCCAATGCCAGCCACCCCCAAATTGCCCAAGCAGCACTTGGGGACAGCTGGTACTGGCTTCCCCCCCCCCCCATCCCCACCATGATCACTAGCTGTTTCAGGCTTGCTGCAGCTTTTTTCTCCTTTAAACGTTTATTTTCTGGAGATTGTTAAAGCCGGCTGTCAAGCCAGCTTTTTCACAATCCCTGTTGACAGCTATGAGCAGTCCCTTCAAAGTGTCCCCGCAGCAATGTTGGAGGGGCTGCCCATGGTTGGCAAGCATTTTTTTCACCCAAAAAATGTGCAATAAATGTGCTCAAAAAAATAATTTTTTAAATTATTTTTCACACCCTGAAATTGTTGCAAATTTTGTGTGTGTGGGGGGGAATTATTATTATTATTTACCCATAATAATGGTGCAGGGAAGCCATTTGGAGATTTTTCCATGAGGTGTCATCAGCATACTGATGGAACTTGGTTCTCATTTTCATCAGATTCAGGGAGTGGAAGTACTGAATTGGTGTCTGGGGTCGGTAATAGACTTGCTGAGGGCCAATGAACTGAAACTCAGTCCAGATAAGATGGAGGTGCAGTTGGTAGATGGTTCATCTGACCAGGGAGGTGGTTTTCATTTTATGTGGGCTTGCATTTTCCCTATCAGAGTACTGTTTGAGACAGCATTGTCACTAGACCAGTGTGCCAGTGTGGTGTAGTGGTTAGAGTGTTGGACTGGGACTTGGGAAATCCAGGTTCTAGTCCCCACTCGGCCATGAAGCTCACTGGGTGACTTTGGGCCAGTCACAGACGCTCAGCCTAACCTACCTCACAGGGTTGTTGTGAGGATAAAATGACGTGCAGGAGGAGGATTATGTAAGCCGCCTTGGGTTCTTTGCAGCAAAAAGGTGGGATATAAATATAATAAATAAATAAAATAAATAGATGCCCAAGATCTGTGCTTTGCAATGCCTTTTACCAGCTAAGCCTGGTGCACTAGCTGCAACCCCTTCTGGACAGAGAGAGCCTAGCCACAGTTACCCATGTCCTGGTAACCTCTTGTTTAGACTACTTCAGTGTGCTGTACCTGGTGCTGCCTTTGAAGACTTCTCAGAAAATCCAGTTAGTGCAAAATATGGATGATAGGTTACTAACTGGGACCAGCTTTAGGGAACATATCTTACCAATACTTAAGCAACTACAGTGGCTGCCTGTTTCCAGGCATAATTCAAAATGCTGTACATTTCATTACTTCACATGTTCATTCTACAAGCCAAAGGCCATGACAAAAAGGATATCACTTCAACAAATTAGCTGGGAATAAAAAGTTAAAAGAGATATATGTAAAAGAGATATATGTATACAGTAGAGTATGGATCCTAGGCTCCAGGGCTCTCCAACATACCAACGTCTGCTCTATTTTTCTTTGCTGTTAGTGCAAACATCTACAGCATTGTTTCTCAACCTTTTTCCTGTGGCCCCCTTCCGACCTTGTTTCCTTCCTGTGCCCCCCCTGTCCTACCGGTAGAAAGGTAGCCATTTAAATGTTTTACTTGTAAATAGAACATGCTTTATTATATTTTTTTATAATTTATACAAAATACAATAATTAAATAAAAAATTATACTTTACTTTAAGTATTTCTCTATCAATGTGACCTTTGTGCTTGATGACCAGAAACAAGCTTTTTAATATCTGGTTCTATTGCTGTGAAGGATAACCGAAGATCACCTCTGTCCATTATGTTAAGGCGATTCCGCATTAGGTTGAGTAAATAATTCACACAACTGAAACCTGATTCTACCAAATACGAAGTAGGAAATGCCATGAAAAACCATTTTGCTTTATCCCAAAGCTGTGGAAACACTTCTCTGTTTTCTTTTCTTTTCTGTTTTCTTTTCTCGGTCACTTCTCTGTTTTCTTCATTTCTCTCTGTGGCCCCCTAATCTCGTGCCGTGGCCCCCCTTTTACATGATTTTCACCTGTGCCCCCCTTGGAATATCCTGGGGGGCCCTGGGGGCCATATGGCCCCAGGTTGAGAACTACTGCTCTACAGGTAGTTGCCGTATCCAGATCTGATAGCAAATAACAGACTGTTTCTACATCTGAAGCAAACTCATGAGCTACTAGGATACCATTTATAAATTTAACTCTAATGTCACTAAACGGGACATTTCAGAAAGTAATGCATCAAGTCCTCAATCTGATGTGAGCATTTCGGACACACCAGCTGCTACCTTAGCTATACAGCTTGAGGAATGGTACATGGCCACATAAAGGACTGTCTTGTTCTGCATGAATCCACCTGAAACCTTCATTCTTCTTCTGAGGTCCTTCTCAGGGTTCCCTTGCCATCTGAAGTTAGACAAATAGGCCTCTTCAGTTGTGCCACCTCAGACATGGAATGCCCTCACCTAGAGCCAACTTTCATGGCTTTTCAGCCCTAGTCAAAGGTGTTTTATAGCTAAGCTTAATGTTGCTTTACAACTTTGCTGGATTTTAGTGAGTTTTGCTGCAGCAATTTGCTGCAATTTAAAACAATTTTAAATTGTTTGCCATCCTGAGAATCTTGTTACTGAAGGACAGCTTATAATAAATCAACAGAGATGAATAAATATATCTATTGAGGTCCTACTAGAAGTCCTTTTGCCAGACCCCCCCCCCCCCCACTTCTGAGATGATACAAGTGGGAACTGGAGCATGGGCGTTTTAAATTGTGGCCTTTTCTACTACTTTTCTCAGGAGGCTCACCTGGTTCCTGCTTTTTTGTTTTCTTTTTCAGTGCCAGGCAAAGACCTTTTCCCAGGCATTTAAACATCATCTGAATTGTTTTTATTCCTCCTCCTGCTGTGGTTTTGTTGTGACTGCTGATTTATTTGTTGTTTTTGATATGCTGCTTCATTAATTGTTTGTTTGTAACTATCCTAGAAGTACAAATACTAGAGGGCAGGATACACAATATTTTTCAAATCAATAAAATCCTTGAATTAAGCTTGGGCAGTGTTCGCTTCTACCTTCATAAAAGCTGCCACAAAGGAGTCAAACAGGCCCACTGCTACAGGAGACATAGATTTCATAGAACATAGAGCTGGAAGGAGCCTACAAGGCTATCGAGTCCAACCCCCTGCTCAATGCAGGAAACTAGAGGAGGGGTCTCCCATCCAAGTAATAACCAGGCCTGACCCTGCTTAGCTTTCCACACTCAGACAAGCTGAGCCAGCGTAAGCCACAGGCCTGTATGCATCAAATCAATGATGTTTGATCTCCTAACCCTAAGCCTTTCCCTGCCCCCCTCCTTCTCACCTCCAAGTTTGTAGTGTGCCAAACCTGCCTCCCTACTCTCCTGTTGCTCATTGCTTAGCAACAGTGGCCTGCCAGTACAGCCTGCCCTCTCCATGCATGATTACAGACTGGCTGTTGAGACTACCAGGTTTTGGCTAAACAGCTCTTATTCATGAGTGGGAAGGAAGATAGGGAACTAACTGCTGCTGGCTTTGCCTATCCAGCCCCTACTGTGACCTACTCTTTGTGGACTACTGTTGGGCAAAGGATCATTCCCATGGTCTGTAATGTAAATACTGTAACTATTACTTAAGAATAAAATTAGAAAAATTGGATATAAGGAGAATTAGTCACTTCATCATCCTTCACCACAACGATGTGTGGTAATTGTTCTTTATTTATCTCGTGCAACCCAACAGCCAAATGAAATGAATGGCTGACAGTTGAATTTGTTTTTGTTAAGTTGCCCTGATAATTTATTGCTCACCTCATTGAATTCTTTGATCCAAATGAAATGGCATACCTAGTGGAAAAGATTGATGATTTTATGGCAGCCTGCCTAATATGCTCAAGAGCAGAGGAAACCAAACTTAATAATAATAATAATAATAATAATAATAATAATAATAAATTTTATTTCTTACCCGCCTCTCCATCTAGATCGAGGCAGGGAACAGCAAAAATATAAAATACACAATACATACTATTAAAACATCTTAAGACATATTTAAAAATCATAAAAACATCATAAAACATCATTAAAACATCTTAAAATATCTTTAAAACATCTTAAAGGCAACCTAAAATTCCGCTGGATAGGCCTGCCGGAAGAGGCCAGTCTTTATGGCTTTTTTAAATTCCAAAAGACTGGTGAGCTGACGAATCTCCTCCGGCAGGCCATTCCATAATCTGGGAGCAGCAGAAGAAAAGGTCTTCTGGGTAGTACCCGTCAGCCTAGTTTTGGCTGACTGAAGTAAATTCTTCCCAGAGGACCTGAGTGTGCGGGGTGGATTGTATGGGAGAAGGCGATCCCGTAGGTAGCCTGGACCCAAATCATGTAGGGCTTTAAAGGTAATAACCAACACTTTATACTTCGCCCGGAAACTGATTGGCAGCCAGTGGAGTGCTTTTAAAACTGGTGTGATGTGAGCACCCCTAGGTGTACCAGTAACCAGTCTGGCTGCCATATTTTGCACTAGTTGAAGTTTCCGGACTAGGTGCAAAGATAGCCCTATGTTCAGCGCATTGCAGAAGTCGAGCCTTGAAGTTACCAGTGCGTGCACTACTGTCTTTAGGTCCTCCGACTCTAGGAAGGGGCGCAGCTGGCGTATCAGCCGAAGTTGATAACAGGCACTCCTAGCCGTCGCATCTATCTGAGATGTCATTTGGAGCAACAGATCTAGAAGCACCCCCAAGCTGCGAACACAGTCTTTCAGGGGGAGTGTAACCCCATCCAGAACTGGTTGACATACCTCCAAACCCAGATTGTGGCCTTTGACAGCAAGCACTGTTTCAGTTTATTTTTCCTCATCCAGCCCATTACTGCCTCCAGGCATTCATTCAGAGGAGACACACTGTCCTTAGCTGACACTGTTGCCGAAGGCATAGAGAAATATATTTGGGTGTCATCAGCATACTGATAGCACCCCGCCCCATGCCCCCGGATGATCTCTCCCAGCGGTTTCATGTAGATATTAAATAGCATTGGGGAAAGAATAGCTCCTTGTGGCACGCCACATAGCAGCTCCTTTTTGGAGGAGCAGCTATCCCCAAGCATCACCATCTGGAACCTACCCGAGAGGTAGGACCGGAACCACTGAAGCACAGTGCCCCCGATTCCCAGTCCCCTCAGACGTTCCAGAAGGATACCATGGTCAATGATATCGAAAGCCGCTGAGAGGTCCAAAAGCACCAACAGGGACACACTCCCCCTGTTGGTACTCAGGCGTAGATCATCTGCTAAGGCGACCATAGCAGTCTCAACTCCGTATCCTGCTCTGAAGCCAGTTTGAAATGGGTCTAGAAAATCGGTGTCATCCAAAACTGCTTGGAGTTGGAAGGCAACTGCCCTCTCGATCACCTTGCCCAAAAATGGAAGATTTGACACTGGTCTGTAATTGTTAAGGTCCAAGGGATCCAGGGAAGGCTTTTTAAAAAGCGGCTGTACCACCGCTTCTTTCAGACATGATGGAAAATTCCCTCCCTGGAGAGATGCATTAACAATACAGTTGTAGTTGTAATCCAACTGCATCTCTTCCTTGGACAACCAACCAGGAAGGACAGGGATCGAGAGGGCAAGTAGTCCTCTTCACTCGACCAAGCAGTTTGTCCACGTCCTTGGTACTCACCAACTGAAACTGATCCAGTGTAATCCTACTTGCGGAGTTACTGGACACTCCATTGTCTGCCTCTGCTACAATGCAGTCGGCTCTTATCTGAGAGATTTTATCTGTGAAATGATCGTTAAAGGCATCACAGCGAGCAACCGTAGGCTCTAAAATCGGGTTCAGGGGGGAAGGTGTCTGCGTTAGACCCCTCACCACCCTGAACAGTTCTGCTGGACACGAATTCGCAGACTGCAATGCGTGCAGAAAAGAAGGCTTTCTTTGCTGCATGTATTGCCACCCCATAGGAGCGAAGATGCTCTCTATGGCGTGTCTTATCGGATATGAGTCGAGTTTTCCGCCATCTGCGCTCCAGTCGTCCTTTCCGCTTCAGCTCCCTGAGATCTTCTGTATACCAGGGTGCCCGGTTAGAAGCGGGCCGGAGAGGATGTTTGGGGGCGATCATGTCGATAGCCCTGGTTAGGTCTTGATTCCATCTGTCAACCAGGGCTTCAACAGGTTCGTCGACGGTACCAGCCATAGACCCCTCTAAGACTTCCCGGAACCCAAGAGGATCCATCAGCCTTCGAGGGCGGACCATCTTAATAGGTCCGCCACCCCTGCAGGGGCGGATAGTAGCTGCGATACTAACCCTAACCAGAAAATGATCTGTCCATGACAATGCAGAGGTATTGATCACCTCCGCCCACAGATCTGTCTGTTCAGAACTGAAAACAGCATCGAGGGTGTGACCTGCTGAATGGGTGGGTCCAGAGACCAATTGGGATAGGCCCATGTTTGTCATGGATGCCATGAACTCCTGAGCTGCACCTGACAAACTGGTCCCAAATTGGATGTTGAAGTCACCCAGGAGCAAAAGCCTGGGCGAGTCCAACACCAGCTCTGAGACCAGTTCCGTGAGCTCGGCCAGGGATTCTGTTAGGCAGCGGGGTGGCCGGTACACCAACAGAATCCCTAGTCTATCCTTGGTCTTCAGACTCAGGTACACACACTCAATGTGATTCAATTCCCGAACAGGAAGTCTGGTCAGGTTGAGATTGTCTTTATAGACCACAGCTACTCCACCCCCCCGCCCACTTTCCCTCACCTGCTCACTAACACAGATTATGAATCTTATCACTAAAAATAAAATGTCAGCTAGTTGCCTGATTAATGTATCATTGTGTATATAATCTGAGCCTTCCACTTTACCTTCTCCCTCATCCAATGTATTACTAAATCCAGACAGTGGTTCAGCACTTCTACAGCCTCACCTGACTCAGGTGACAAAGAGAAATAGAGCTGGGAGGCACCTCACTCCAGATCCCTGGATGACCTCACCCAGCAGCTTCATATAAATACTGAGGAGCATGGGGGATAAGCTGGACCCTAACAGGATTCCACAGCTCAAATGCCATAGAGTTGAGCAAAAATTTCCCAGTGCTGCTTTCTGAAACTGACTCTGCATGTATGTACAAGTGGAACCACTGCATCACCATGGCCTCCAACCCCAATCCATAGATACCATGGCATACCACTGAAACAACAAGGAGAATCAACAGGGCTGCACTCCTCGTGCCTCTCTCTCCCTCTGCTTCCCCAGCCATGTAGGTTTTGAGAACAGGAAAGGTGGTTGGGTGGGTTCAGCAGATTAAGGTAGGTGCTTGGTCCCTGTTGTGTACCAGATGATGTAATTGGGATTATTATGGGATAAACTTCAAATGTGTTCAGATATGATGCAAGGTTCTTTTTGATTTGGGGGAGAATAATTCATTTTAACTGAGGCCATTCCTAACTGAGATGGGAGATGCTCAGCCATCATCACTAGTCTCCACCAGTCTTGGGGTCATCAATATCACAGGACTCTTTCCCAGATGCCAAGGTCGCTGACTCCAGATCATGGACCATGGAAAGTACAATGTCCACTATGAAGTGACATGTGCATGCATGGGCAGATTTTGGTAGCTCACTCCCTAAAAGAATTCAAAATATAACAATTTAGCATTAATTTGCACATTTAAAAAAGCAGAGAGAGTACAGTAGATCCCTGCATTCATTGACAATAGGACGTAACGCCATGTGTGCTGACTCATGCACAAGTGCCAGACAGCTTTACCTTCTCTTCTAAGAGAAAGAAAGCAGCTGCCACATCTGATGGAAATTGCTAGCATGCACATGAAGTCCTTGTAAATGTGGAGTTTTGGATTATGGTAAATGGGTTTAAATTACAGGAAGGTAAATTACCATGGAACAAACTGATAGAATGTAGTAAAAGTGTCTTCTTCCCTGAATGTTTTCAGGAACAACCTGTACAGAAAACTTCCTTAGATAAAGGGTTCCACCATGACTTAGGGAAGAGATTCTCTTTCAACTTTATATAACTGTGATTTCGCAACTGCTATACTTGTGCATGATGAGCAAGAGTATACTGTATAGCAAAATAGAGCCAGTGTAGAGGCGCAAGTTTGTGACAGGTATTCCCTGCTGTGATTTTGAAACTGGGAAATTTTTACCTGGGCCTGTGTTAATTGTATACAAATTTGCAAACTGGACACTAATTTTGTAGATTTGATTGTGTATCTCTCTTTCAGAGTATAAATTTAGATAAATTTGCCTGTATGGGGTCTGTCAGTTATTCCAGAAATCAGTCCTATTCAGAACATGCCCCTTGAATAATGAAGTATTTATTCAACTCCACTATCAGCATATGTAGAAAATACATCATCATTCAAAAGGCTTTAATTAATTTGATGGATTGGATTTCATTTGCTGTATTTTTGTTCTTTTGCCAAAGAAAATCTTTTGTTGCTTTGTCAAAATAAAGGCGAAGTAGGCAACTACTGAAGAGAAAGAATAGCATGATTAAATATTACAACAAGAGAGAATTTAATAACTACCCTTGCATTGTTTAATAAGTGAGCTTTTGAAGTGACTGTGAAACAACAGATTTCTAGTTGAAAATGGATAATTGTTAAGAAATATTAATAAAACTCATTTATTTTCATGTTTTCCCTGTATAACTGTATGTTGTCAATGAAATAGCAGTAAACTAGTAAAAATGTATTTATGTGTTTAAAAATGCTTGGCTAAAAGCAATTTTAGCCTCTGAACAGCCAGCGTGATAACTTAAAATGTACGCAGTAATAAAATTCAGATTACCTGCTTACAATAACATTTTCCACAAGATGAAAGATGTTCTGTTGAATCTATATTCAGTATTCTTTACTGCCTGATCTGGAACCTAAGTCAGCTGAAGCAGAATATTTAAGTTTAATGCTGATTTCCTCCCAGTATAATAAGTAGGTTAAATATAAACATTCCCATTTAGCTCAATTATGGTCCACATTGTTTATATATCTAGAAAATTGTCACTTCCTTAAAAGTAAAGGTGGCTATTTATGTTTTATATACTGGTTTTGATTGCATCAATACTGTACTTATGCTGCTTTCAGAATTAGTTATACAAAATGGTGCAGTCACAGTGTGGAGTGGTCCTATTCAGGGAGCTAGCCAGCCAACAATGCCCTTTTGCAGGATACTCTATTCAACATTCCCCCCCCCCCCCGGTTTTCTGGTTTTTAAGTCTCTCCCAACAGTTAGCATTCCATAGTCCTTGAGCCTGCTAAGTCCTCATTCAGCTGTTTGTTGGGGAGCAGGACAATTCCTCTTTAGTTCCCCCCCCCAAAGATTGTTTGTACTTCAGCAAACCTTGGTGTTTTCCCAAGCCTACTGATACATCCCTCTTGTGCGTGTACAGTGCTGCTTTGCCTACATAAGGTTTAGCGCCTGGCAAAGCTACTACCAGGTTTGGCAGGGCCCTTGGCAGCCCTCCTGGGCTGGCCCCTCAGCAGGAAGGATTTGATTTAAATCAATTTGATTTAAATCAAATCAATTTGATTTAAATCATCATTTAAATCACAATTTAAAACACTACTCAGAAAGACTTGGTTTAATCATGTGATCCCCCCCCCCAAGTGCATCCTTCCTTGCTATAACCTTAATACATATTTTACACAACTCAGAGTTACCAAAGCTCATAGAAACAGATATTTGTGAATGCACTGGAAGGTGAACAATCTCCAGTAGAACAGGTTATTCATGAATATTCAGAGGATTTTCTTACCTTACCTTAGGACAATTGAAACCAACTCCAGACAGACACTGAAACTATTTTATTTAACTAAAACAGTACTGTATTGTGGATTTTTGTTTCTTCAACAGTAAAGATATAATATTTAACAAGAATATGGGTTTTTTCCATTTTTTGAAATTTTATTAAACATTTAATTTTTTCAGATATTTTGAGATCAAGTTTATTTTTAAATGATACTTTTATTTTTTAAAAAACAAAAATTAAATAGACTGTATCAGGTATTCTGCACATATCATTACACTTTCATTTCTATTGCCTGCCCCTCCCTTCTTGCATTTATCTCCAGGCTTCTTCTCCTTGCCCAGATTGACTCCACCTCCAATAATCCTCTATTCATTGACACTTTTAGTGCCGGAAAGTGTGCACTTTCAGAGAGAGAGTTGAAGGCTTGACTTTGTCCACACAAAGTTGCAGAGGGACAATAGCTAGGGTTGCCATTCTAAAGGAATCAGCATCACTCAAGGATACTATTGAAAGCAATCCTGGATATTTTAATAGGAATTCTAAGAATTTCCAACATTATGTCATGTTGGGAGAAGAAGAAAAAAAGCTCCAGGATTGGAATAACTTTAATCAGAGTTGGATAATGATCAAATCTGTTATTTCTCATATCCATATATTGCTGTTAACAAGTATGTATCTCTAGAGACACAAACCCTGTTTGAGAACTGCAAAATTTTCTGATGGTATCTTCTAGACTGAGTACTAGCCTGCAAGAGGAGAACTCAGACCTTTCAACAGCCCGCTGTGAACAATTTGCTCAGCACTTTGCAGACACTTGGATCTCCTCTGACTTGGACACTATGGTTGATACAGACCCAGTGGATGTAACTTTGGCTCCTGCTTGTCCACTGTTATTGGATACTTTTCCATTTGTACAGCCTGAGGATGTGGACAGGATCCTTGGAGAGGTGAGAGCCACCACGTGTGTTCTAGATCTTTGCCCTTCCTGGCTCATAAAAGCAGCCAGAGGTGGACTGGTCGAGTGGGTAAGTGGAGTGGTTAATGCCTCTCCTTGTCAAGGCAGGGTTCCAGCCTGCCTGAAGGTGAAAAAGCCTTCCCTGAATCCCACTATATTGGATAATTAGTGGCCAGTCTCCTGTATTCGATTTCTGGGCAAGGTATTGGAGCGTGTGGTAGCCTCCCAACTCCAGGGATTCCTGGATGAGACAGCTTATCTAGATCCGTTTCGATTTGGCTTCAGACCTATTATGGGGCAGAAACAGCTTTGGTCACCTTGGTAGATGATCTATGTCAGGAACTAGACAGGGGGGAGTGTGTCCTGTTGGTTCTCAGCAGCTTTCTATACTATTGACCATGGTATCCTTCTGGGCCGCCTTTCTGGGATGGGATGTGGAGGCACTGTTTTACAGTGGCTCCATTCCTTCCTGGAGGGGCAGACCCAGAAGGTGGTGCTGGGCGACTTTTGTTCGACTTCCTGGCTGTTGGCCTGTGGAGTTCCTCAGGGTTCTGTTTTGTCCCCCATGCTATTTAACCTATATATGAAGCCTTTGGGAGAGGTTGTCTGGCATTTTGGGGTTCGGTGTCACCAGTATGCTGATGACACCCAACTCTGTTTCTCCTTTCCATCTAATTCCAAGGAAGCTGTTGCTGTGCTAATCCGGTATCTGTCGGCAGTAATGGACTGGATGAGGGCAAACAAATTGAAGCTTAACCCAGACAAGACAGAGGTGCTCCTGGTCAGTCGGAAGGCAGACCAAGAAGGAATAGGGATTCAACTTGTGTTGGATGGGGTTACACTTCCCCTGAAGACACAGGTTCGCAGCTTGGGTGTACTTCTGCATTCAGCCCTGTGGATGGCCAGGTTTCGGCAGTGGCCAGGAGTGTATTTACACAATTAAAAGCTAGTGCGCCAGCTGCACCCATTCTTTGAGATGTCTGATTTGACCACCATGACATATGCCTTAGTTACATCCCAGTTGGATTTCTGTAACGCGCTCTATGTGGGGCTACCTCTGAAGAGTGTTCAGAAACTTCAGCTAGTTCAAAGAGCTGTTGCCAGACTGCTGACTGGAGCTGGCTAGAGGGAGCACACAGCTCCTCTGTTTCAACAGCTTCACTGGCTCCCAGTCTGTTTCCAGGCACAATTCAAAGTGCTGGTTATGACCTATAAAGCCCTATCCGGCTCTGGTCCAGGTTATCTGAAAGACTGTATTCTCCCTTATGAGCCTTCCCATACCCTGAGATCTTCAGGGGAGGCCATTCTCTTGGTTCCGCCACCATCGCAGGCATGCTTGATGAGAATGTGGTAGAGGGCCTTCTCGGTGGCTGCCTCAAGGTTCTGGAATTCCCTTCCCAGGGAGGCTAAAGTGGCGCCCTCCTTGTTATGTTTCCAGAGGCAGGCGAAAAACTTTTTTGTTCTGGCAGGCCTTTGGGAATAGTCTGGACCTGTGAGAATGCAATGGATTAGCACTATTGTTTATATTGCTGTTGCTGTTTTAATGTTGATGTTTTATATAATTTTAATATTATAGATGATTTAATTATATTTTTTAACTTTTGTATATTTCTATTTATATGTTTTAATTGTACAAGTTTTAATGTTGTAAAGCTGCCTTGAGTCCCAGTACAGGGGGAAAGGTGGGATATAAATAAATTGATGATGATGATGATGATGATGATGATGATGATAATCTGAGTACTTGGGGAGATAGAAAGATTAATCTAAATAATCTATACAGAAGTCTACGGAACCCCATAAAATTGACGCCCCAATCCAAGACCCTAGTTACAGAACTTTTTTTAAAAAAGATTATATAAATACATTGTCTCATAATACAGAATTAGAATTTATAATCCCTATTCTATAATGAGAACTTTGAACTATAACACATTTTAAATTAAAACTATGATCATATAGACTTTCTTAAAAAAAAAAAAAAAAAGCATTGTAACAATAAAAATTTAAAAAATCCGATTTAATTTTTTTTAAAAATCTGATTTTTAAAATTCTTTTTTTTAATTGATTTTTATCCACCCTGGCCCTCAGTACCAGTGGAATCTCCCACTACAGGAGACAGCGCCCCCCCATGGACAAGAGAGCTAGCGGTGTCCCGTGTCCCCCCTTCCCCAGGCAGTGGTAAGAGACGTGGAGCTGCTTGAGCCAGTGAAACCCTCCCCATTCCCAGACAGCAAGGACAAGGCCACCAGCGGCTCCGATTGTCTCCCCTTCCCTTGTTGAAGAGGCACCAGCAGCAGCAAAAGAGCCAGTCTCACCTGCAGGGCAGTTGCCACACCCACCATTTTAGTGATCCCACAATGCATCTGGGGTCCTGACGGAATGTTGCACTGGAGCAATGCTCTGAAGAGCCCCCTGAGACATTGTGGGAGAATTACAATGGCAGGAACAGCAGTCATTTCTGGTAAGATTGGCTTTTTTTCTTTCTTTTTTTTTGCTACTGCTGTTGCTGCTGGTATGGTGATGTCCACTTCGAAAAGGAAAGGAGTGGTGGAGGGCTTTGGGGCTTGGCAGATCCTGGGCCTGGCATTCTGAGAACTGATTTTGCTATTACTCTTAGTGTATAGGATAAATATTGTATTTTGCATGAAATGTTCTACTTTTGTGTATTCCATTCATTGCTGTGCCCACCCAGGCAAAAATCCACTGGGAATGGAAAAGTCCACTGAAAAGGTTTTCCTGCACAAACCAACTGAATGCATGGGGCTTGTGTAGGAGAACCTCTTAGTGGATTTTTGCCCTGTATGGGCAGAGGCAATTTAGCCATGCCCTTGTATAGCTTCTATGTCTTTAATGGGGCTGTCCCGGTGGATTTTGGCAAATAATTATTCTGGCCTAGCATGGGAAAAGCACTGGATTTTTGTGATGTGATTAAAGGGAATATTGTATAAAACTAAGGCTGATTTGACTTGGAAAAAGCTGTTGGTTTCCTGTGCCAGGAACTACTGTGGAATCCCATCAGGAAGTGTGCTACATAGCAGGATCACATTGTACCTTTGTTTTGTGTTTCATTTCACTTATTTAGTGTAACTAGAGAATCTGCAAAGGGAGTACATTAAAAAGAGAGTGTTGGGGGTATATGATTTATGTGAATCAAAATATTTGTCTTTACAGTTTTGTAACATCAGACAGAATTCCTAAAGCTATATTTTATATTCTGCAGCTAGCTAGAGTGAAATACAGGTTAGCATCTCTCCTCAACCCCAGACTATAAGTAGATATTTAAACAGTGTTTTGTCATGTTACAAAGGGCGTGTTCACACATCATGGTAATCCACCCTGGCAATAAGTCAGGGTGGATTGGTTGTTCCCCAAACAACCCATGGTGTGCCCAAAAGACAATCGGGCTCACTGTGGGTTGTCCCCCACCACCACCTTCCCCCTCTGTCCTCCCATGGGTATCACCGGGGACTCCATAGCAGGATCGACTTGACTGCTCCCCTTGCCATGATTGCAAGCCCTTTTTCACTCACTGCACCTTTCCCCCCTCTTTAACCCTTTTTCTTTTTTCTGGAGATTGCAATCTCCACTTTGACAGCCAGTTTTCACAGTCTCCATTTTGACAGCCAGTGACAGCCCTTTCAAGATGTCGAAATGTACAAGAACCTGAGGACAGTCAGGGCAAAAAAGAAAAAGATGAGGATCTCGCCACAAACGGGGTGAAAATCTTGCCACCCCCTTTTCGTGAGCAAAAATCCATTGACAGTTCACTTGTAACAGCTGTCAAGAGAACACAAAGGGGAAAAAACCTATTTGGAGTCTCTCTAGTTCAATGTCCAGGGTTAATACATGCTACACTTTGACAGCAGGTACCCCCCAGGACATTGCCCAGTGGAGGCTTCCCATTTTTGTACCTGCGGAACTGCAGAGGTCCACAGTTGTGCAAGTACGGCTAAAAAAAATTATTTTAAAAAGTATGAAAATATTTGCACTCATTGTGGGGGCAATTTTTTTTTAAAAGGGTTGCCCGCCAACTAACAGCCCCTCTGGTGTGCTGCTTGGGCACAATGTCTTCTGGAGGACTTCTAGTTAATTCATTAGCAGCTTGAGGACTTCTAGTTAATTCATTAGCCCTAATAGGGGAACTATTTGTTGTTATTAATATGCTACTTTGAAATGTACAAATAAAAAACTGGATACTGCAATTATTCTAACCTACCTCACAGGGTTGTTGTGAGGATAAAATGGAGAGGAGGAGGATTATGTAAGCCGCCTTGCAGGAAAAAAGGTGGGGTATAAATAAAATAAAATAAAATAAGTAAATAAATATACATGCTCTGTCTCTTTTTCCTCTACAGTGACCTCAGTATGAACAACATCTCTAAGCTGCCCTCAGACTTCCTGCACAATCTCCGCTTCCTGGAAGAGCTGTATGTATCATTGTATCATTGACTGGCATAGTTGAGAGCTAGGCACATTCTTGGGTTTGTTTCTCGTACTTACTCTGGAAACCAGTTAACACAGCACAGAGAAACTGTGAGCTTTGACACTTTGGGCACATACGGAAACACTTAGTTGAAAAAAGCAATTGCTTGTGATTCTGGAAATGAACTTACCAAAAAAAGAAAAGTTACCATGAGGCTACAACTTTTCTAAGCAGAGACAGAGCCATACAAATTAATTTTTTAAAGGGTTGTTTAAAGAGCTGAATTGCTATTTGGAAATAGTTAAGCAGCAGGATATTAAAAGTTTGAACACTGGCTCATGTTTATTAAAATAGCAAGTAAAGTTATAATCAAAACCAAAACCTGCTGCCTGGTTCTGCCTGTCAAGGACACTTGCATTCACATTTCATAGTTCTAAGTCTCTTGTTGTAATCACATTTAATTACTGTTTCCTTACTCTTTAGCTTTTAGCATCCCTCAAGGCTAAGCATGAAACACAGAACCCTGTATAGCTTAGTTTGCTCTATTTGGTGCTTTCTGTTTTAAAAGAAAAAGGGATGCTGTAAAAATGAGGTAATCAAACACAGGATCACAAGTGGAATGTTGATTAAAAGTGATAATGTCCAGCCAGAAATGGAAAGCACTCAGCGCATATAAGACTTGGATATATGACAAAGTGACCAGAGTTAGAACTAGGAATTTGAAAATGCTTTCAAATTCTCACGCTTTACAACTCTTTGTAATGCCAAAGCCTGTGATTTCTAACTACTGATGAGCCACAAAACCCTACATATCTCCTACACATATGTTTTGCGTAAACAAAATTATATTGCTCCCTCACCTACCCGCAAATACCCAAATTAAAATTTCCCTTACTTAGGAGAAACATGCAAAGGTTCTCTTTTTAAGGTCTTCAGTTTGGGATTTTACTCCAAGTAGGAGACTTGATCACTTGGTACTGGGATGGCTCCCCAAGCTCATTCTAATGCACTTTCTATCTAGAAAAAAGGTCTAAACTTTCACTGGCATGCATAATGCCTGATCATTTGAGGATGTTGTGATGGGAACTCTGGCTATTAACTGCTGCAACCTCAGTGCTCTGAATACCAATACATTGTACTACTCTGCAAAGTCTCGCCAGCCAGTCTCCTACAACTGCCTGATAATTAAGTGAATAGCATGAACTATAGAACCTGTGGCCACTTGATTGCTTCTGCAGCTCTGAAGGAGAAAGCCAGTCATGTTGCTGGAGCTAGTTACAGCATTGTTGAATAAGACATATCTCCTTTCCTTTCTAAGACTGAAAAATTGGTCATTTCAAACAAAAGCAGAGTGGGCAAAGCTCCAAGCAGTTTTTAGTACACTGCTATTACTGAACAACTTTACAGCAGGTGCCCTTAGCAGAACAATGCACAGATAAATTCACTTTAGGACGACTGGGTTGTTTTCCCCCCCCTCCTCTTTCAACAGAATTTGAGAACTGGTTTCAGATAACAACCATTTTGCAGACCAAGCAACAAAGTCACTTCAAACTATAGTTCTTCTGACTTGGTTACAGGTGCAAACCAACAAAAATAAGTATCATTCCATTTTTTCAAGGAGTATGATATGCAACTCTTGTGTGCTTTTAGATTTTATATTTTTTGTTACCATCAGTGAGAGAAAGCTTTCCAAGATTGTATAATAATTCAGTAGTGAAGTACAAAGACACAGGACAAAAGTAAAAGAAAGTGATTGCAATTTTCAAAGCAAAAATGCTGGCTTTTAAACAGTAGACATTTAACAAAAACTAGCCATACTAGAATACAGTCTTGCCATCAATCCTATGGATAAGCCTCATTGACTGGGTTTGCACCACACGACAACCCATTGTGGGTGATAAGCCATGGTGGTTTGTTGTGTTGTGTGAACCTGGACTGATTCCAGCAGGGTGGCTTGTTCACGGGTAAGACGCCACACTGACAATCCATGGGTTCTTCTAAGGCATGAGCAAAGGTGCAAGTGATCTATAGTCATCTGTCTCTGTCAAAAAACACTCATTGCCCTGCCAAAAAAAAAACCTTTTAAAGGGGACCCAGGGTTTTGACAGCTAGCTATCACAACTCCTTTTTCTCAGAAAAAGGGGGTAGGATGCACTTTTGCACTTTCCTGAGCAGCTAGTCTCAGGGAAAAGTACAAAAGGTGCCTCACCCAGAGGACAATCAAGGCAAAAAAGAAAAGGAAGAGGATCTTGTTGCAAAGGGAGTGTAAATCTCACCCACCCCCTTTTTGTGAGCAAAGATCACTCACACCTTTGCTTTCCTTTGACAGCTCGCCTTTTGCCAGCTGTCAAGAAAAAGCTTAGCAAAGGAAAGAAAAACCCTATCTGGAGCCTCTTTGGGGCAATGTCCAGGGTGGGTACCTGTTGCACTTTGGCAGCAGGTACCCCCAAGGACATCGACCCAGCCAAGGCTTCAAATTTCCACACTTGCGGAACTGCACACCTCTGCAGTTGTGCAAGTGCAGCTAAAAAAAAAGAAAATAGAACAAACATATTTGTACACATTGTGGGTGCAAAAAAAATTAAAAAATAGTTTGGCAGCCACTGACAGCCCCTCCATGGTGCCACTTGGGCACTTTGAAGGGACTGTAAGTGGATGTCGAAACGGGGATCACGAAAGCCAGCTGTCAAGTTGGCTTTTGTGATCTCTGGACAGAAAAAAAAAGGTAATGGCCAAAAAAGCTGTGGCAAGCCAAAAACGGCTCATGATCGCAGCAGGGAGAGGGAGACAAGTCAGTCCTGCCATGATGTTACCTGGGATACCCACGGGATGATTGAGGGGGAAGGAGGGGGTGAACAACCAATGGTGAGCCCAATCGTCTGTCAGGTGCACCGTGGGCTGTTCACAGAACAACCAACCCACCGTGGTTTATTGCCAGGGTGGGTTGGCATGATGTGCGAACATGTCTTCAGTGTGCTGGATTGCAACCTATACCCGCAAACCAGAGAACTGCAAGCTCAGCAGGAGGCTGTGCACCCACTACTTCACTCAGGTTTAAAATAGAGCTATCTGGGTTAGAGAGTGAAATCTTTAAAATCAGTGGATTAGTGCAATAGCACCAACAGCAAAAGAGGAATGGTAAATGATCCAAGGAAGTGGCCAGTG
Organism: Shinisaurus crocodilurus; assembly: GCA_021292165.1. Lineage (NCBI taxonomy): Eukaryota > Metazoa > Chordata > Lepidosauria > Squamata > Shinisauridae > Shinisaurus > Shinisaurus crocodilurus. Next base: position 232,984,051 of record CM037879.1, read on the forward strand.
TGTGATTTCTGTCCAGACTAGTTACACAAAAGTTTGCTCCTCTTTAATGAGCCAGACCATGACAAGACCTGTGATAAAAGTACACAAAACTGAACAGATTTTAAAAAGTGAAGTACAATTGTTCTCAATTCCACAAAATTATAGAATTATTATTATGCTGCAAAATTAAATTAATATGCAGCAAATTTAAAACAAGCCAAGGTTTAAAAGCTTTTTCATACCATGCTGAAGAAATTAAATTCCCTGCCACCGGCAAAGGTAATATCATAGCAGTGATCGGTATACAATTAAATTGAGTTTTAAAAATGACTAGAAAAAAACCATAGAAGATACTTATCACTCTTTGTTAGGTTGCCTAAAGGTACTCTTTTCCTTGAGCTTTCTGGAGTGGACTCTGATAACGAAGTTACAAGCTTCCTCAAGAATCTGGAGCTGACCATGGTGAAGGCAGGACCCTGGGCTTGTTCTTACGTATTGGCATGCTTCTCTCAGTACGAACAATAGCTTTTGACTTTGCATATGTTCTCACTAGCGCGGTTCACACAATCACAGAAGGGGAAATAAGCCACCAAGGCTTATTTCCCCCAGCACATGCGATGGTTGCATGCCGGGAGGGGGGGGGATTACCCTCAGCAGCTCTGCTTGTCATGGCATGCAAACCCAGTTAGGGTAGCTTGTTGCCATGGGTAACAAGCCACCCAGAACTCATGGGCTCTAGTAGGGTGGTTAACTAACCACCGTGGCTTATTAACCACCCTGCATTCGTGTGAACCAGGTCACTATGTGCCTTTCTCTGTATTTATGGGAATTTTATAACTTGCACTGAAAAAGCCATGTACGGTACAGATTATTTTCCTGTGTTTTAAAGTACAGTATTGTTTTTTGATCAGATATGTCTGTCCCCAAGCAGGCAAACAGCCAATAGCACATTGTAAATTCCATTGCCATAAGACAGACTTGATCATACAACCAGGAACTCCAGGACATTGGTTAAAACAGAAAAAGGCACTAAAACCCTGCTCAAGAGATCACAGCAGTCATTTAAAATTAACCATACTTTTTTAATTTAAAAAGTACTAAGGTATTCATATAATTATTTGGGTTAATAATTCCCAAGCATTTTTACTTAGTTTTTAACACATACTCAGTATGACAGAGGATTGTTTTAGACAACAATAATAAGATTTGACCATTCCCCATAGTAATAAGACTTAATAAAATCTGTCTTATCCTCTTCTTCAATAGTATATTTAGGCTGCAATCCTATACACACTTACCTGGGAGTAAAGGTGCAATCCTATGCAAGTTTAGACAGAAAAAAGGCCTACAACTCCCAGCATGCCCCAGCCTACAACTCCCAGCTGGGGCATGCTGGGAGTTGTAGGCCTTTTTTTCTGTCTAAGCTTGCATAGGATTGCACCCTAAGTCTATTAAGCTCAGTGATATGTCTGAAGGGTTGCACTGTTACTTACCGGTAGTTATTTACCAAGGCTGCTGTTCATCGTCCATTAACTCCTCAATTGTCTGAAGGACTTGCATCAGAAGAGCAAATAAGATGTGAATTATGATTTAGATTTACTTTTTCATAATGATGCTTATTGAAAAAAGGAAGCATTGCTTCAGTTTGGGCATGTGCTGAACCATTAACAGCAATAGTTTTCCACTTTGAGGATCAGGTTGCCCACCTTCTTCTAGCCATTAAAAAACAAGAGAATCTCTTCCATGCTGAATCTACAAAGTACATATATATTAGTCACAGTAGCTAACTTCCTCAAGAATCTGGAGCTGACCATGGTGAAGGCAGGACCCTGGGCTTGTTCTTATGTATTGGCATGCTTCTCTCAGTACAAACAATAGCTTTTGACTTTGCATATGTTCTCACTAGCGCGGTTCACACAATCACAGAAGGGGAAATAAGCCACCAAGGCTTATTTCCCCCAGCACATGCGATGGTTGCATGCCGGGAGGGGGGGGGATTACCCTCAGCAGCTCTGCTTGTCATGTCATGCAAACCCAGTTAGGGTAGCTTGTTGCCATGGGTAACAAGCCACCCAGAATTCATGGGCTCTTGTAGGGTGGTTAACTGACCACCGTGGCTTATTAACCACCCTGCATTCGTGTGAACCAGGTCACTATGTGCCTTTCTCTGTATTTATGGGAATTTTATAACTTGCACTGAAAAAGCCATGTACGGTACAGATTATTTTAGTTTACAACAATGAAGACAACTCTTGAGAATGCAATAAAGAACCAAAAATTTAGTGGAATGCTAGTTTAAAACATTTCTTTCATAATTTTTTTTCAGAAGCATGTGGCATGTTTCCATTATAGCTTTGGCTCTGGTATATTCCCTTTTCTACTTTATGTATCTCTATGAAACGTCATTATTGCGGCAATCCTAAACACACTTGCTATGGAGTAAGTCACATTGAACTCAGTGGTACTTACTTCTGAATAAATAGGATTGTACTGTAAATCACTTAGAACATGAGATTACAAATCCAAGGACACAGAAAGAGATGCAATCCTGGCAGTTCAAGGAGAATATAATATATAGGCTGATCCACAAACCAGTTCTACTGCAATCCTTTATTCATTTCCTTGACTGCTGAATCCTCCAGAAGGACAACAATGGTTTAAAATAAAATTAAAAAACTATCCAGGTGAAACTAGATCAGCCCAAGGTTGAAACTATTTCATCCAGTGACATAAATTATACTAAAGTGAACAATGTTTTAGATGACTAACCAATAAAGTAAGTGAGTTACAATTTTTAACCTGAGCAAGCTCAAGATGATGTGTGTGTAGCCATCCCATTATCTTCACGACAATCCTACAAAGTGGGTTAAGGTGAAAAAAGGTGAATAATCCATGGAGTGTTTTGAGGACTGACAACATGCTAATTTAAACAAAAACACTAGAATCAAAGCACTCCTCAATTTAAAGTGATTCCTAAGCCTACACTTTTCAAACCTTTTTAACCCAACAGACTTTTGCCCTTTTTCCAAGGAATTTGGGGACCCTTTGGCACAAACTCTAATGCATAGAAGGGCCCTTTGTTGATGCCAGGCGAGGGGAAATTGTTTAAGGGCTTGTTCGCACGACACGGGAACTGCAAGTCCCCCGCGGTTCCCGTGTCGTGTGCACGCTGACCGGGGGTGCCCCCGTGGGGCAGCCGCGGGCAGGACGCACGCAAAGTGACCATGATCGGTAGAGGGGTAAGCCCCTACCGCGTGTGGTCACTGTGCCATCCAAACAGCGGGTGGCCGTCTCGTGGTGTCCCCACAGAGACGGCAGCCCAGAGCGGCCAGAGCGGCCGCCGCTCCAGTCTGTTGGGGCAAACAGCCCCTCTGGACATCCCGGGGGCCCGCCCCCTAGCACCGGGAGGCCCGCACTGCAGTGCAGGGACCGCGGGGTCTGCCCACGCGCGCGGGGCGCCGGTCGTGTGCGGCGCCCCGCCGGACCCCACGGACGGCCCCGTGGTTCCTCCCCCGCCAGCAGCCTGGGTCGTGTGAACCGGCCCTAAGAGTCTGGTGGAATCAGAGATCTCTGTAGAGGTCTCAGTCAAACTCACTTTGAGAATCACTACTCTACACAGAGAATGCCAATTGTCAACCACTCCTGACGGACACCGTGTGCACAATGGTCCACAGAAATCTGCAGCCAACCTGTGTGGCCTCCTCTAGGAAGCTACCTGGCCCATAGCTACAAACAGGTGAAAGAAGGGTGTGCAGAGAACAGGATCTGTAGCAGTAAGGCTTGCATTTTCAGGCTACTTTAGAAGGTGGGGATGGGACCTTCTACACATACCTCCCAGTCACTTTTCACAGTGACCTTTCAGCAAAACTGGGTGCTGGCCAGGCTTTAAAGCATTTGATTTGTGTGCTTGATTTTCCTGCTATATATACTTTCCCTGATTATCTGAAGCTGCCAATTAAAAATACCTACCTGGAAGTAGGTCCCAGGTGAAGGACAAGACGATGCCTTCCATTCCAACACAAAAGCCAACCAGACTGGCAGTTGAATGTTAACTTCAGCATCCTCCACTGCACCTGAGGGCAGCAGACTAACAGGGCAGGCTGTGTGGCACACACACACCGTTCTGTCCTCCAGCAGAGGGGAATGGCCAGGGGAGCTCAAGAGGAACAGCCAAGAGAGCCGCTGGTGCTGCCCTCGACTATCCATGACCTGAGGCGATTGCCTTGCACTACCTAATGGTAGGGGTAGCCATGATGAATGATCTCATCTCTGTAGGATTTATTTCTGAATAAACATGCTTAAGACCATGCTGTAAAACTCAATAAATAAGATATAGACATACATGAAACATTAGTTAGATGCTCTTCAATGAGTTCTTTTTTTTTTTAACATACCCCACATATATATATATAATTCAGATGCCTTTTAAAAGGTAACTTACAGAGGTGTAGGACATCATTCTCCAACAGAGTACCCTCCAGATGTTTTCAACTCTAATTCCCATCAGTCCCATCCAGCATAGTCAGTGATGATGGGAGGTGTAGTCCAAACATCTGGAGAGTACGAGGTTGGGGAAGGGTGATGTAGAATGTTGGTCTGTTGCAGCAAAATCAGCAAAAAGCCTTGGAGCATTTTAAAGACTAATATTTTTGCATTTTATAAAGCAATGTTTTGCATTCAGTCTAGGTGTAATAAGATCTACCAGGTGATATGTTCTTGGATCTCTCTGGACATGTTTAGTTTAATAGCACTAAAAGAGGGGTAGTACAGGATTTTCTGCCTGCTAGATATGAGGCCTTCATGCAATCAAAATATTTGCTTTTCCAAGTATTTCCAAAAGGTGCTAGGGAGAACGGTTTTGTATGTAATACTCTAGTCTCTGTCTTGCTATACTGTACATAGTCATAGGGTGTTCAGAAAAAAAACGTGCCCAAAAGGTAAAGGGATTGCTTATATGACTTATTTGGATTTTAATATTAATGGTGATGTAAGAGAAATTATTTTATTTTATTTATTTATTATATTTATACCCCGCCTTTTTTCCTGCAAGGAACCCAAGGCGGCTTACATAATCCTCCTCCTCCTCTCCATTTTATCCTCACAACAACCCTGTGAGGTAGGTTAGGCTGAGAGTCAGTGACTGGCCCAAAGTCACCCAGTGAGTTTCATGGCCGAGCGGGGACTAGAAATTATGATTATAATCAAGATATAAATATATTTGGTCTGTTTGGAAATATTTACTTAAAACTTTTAGTATGTTTTGTGCAGGCTTTGAAGCATTAAATGGGAGTCTTTTTTTTAAAAAATAAAAAGATGGCTTACGTGCCTCTTCTGTTTTGTTAGCTGTCACTTATCTCTTAATTTTTAAAATTAAAAGTTAAGGAGTTTCTGTTGGATAGATAGAAAGAAAAAATGAGCAACTGTAATAAGACAAATGTGCTGGCTAGATGTTTTGGTACTAGAGAGTTGGGGGGGAGTATTAAAAACCTTTGTCATGTGGTTATTTACTAAATACCGTATTTTTCCGTGTATAAGACGCCCCCATGTATAAGACGCCCCCCACTGGGCAGTTTCGCAACCCCGCGGTTCTCTGCTTACTTCCATGTATAAGACGTCCCTCAATTTTTAGTCTAACAATTTTAGGAAAAAGTATAGTCTTATACATGGAAAAATACTGTAGTTTATAGTTACTTTTTATCCTTGGGATTTTCAATATGCTCTATCTTGTAATTGGAAACAATATTAAATGAAACTATAGTGTTTTTTTATCCATAAATGTTGAATTTAAAGTAGATTAAATAGTTGATCTATATTTGGGGTGGGTGGAGACCTCTTGTGTTTGTCTTTTTTTTGTTTTTTGCCATAACTGGAAGTGATCTTTGGCTAATAGAAAATTTTCTAAGAATAACTGTGGTTGCTTATATGCTGTGGAGAAGATTGGAAGTTCATTCTAATTTTGTTTATTTTTTGTTGTATATGTGTCTCTGTGTTTTTTTTATGATTAAAATTCTTTTAAAAAAACAAAAACATGCCCAAGTTCCACCCACCCCTTCCCATCCAGCATCCTCCAATGACTTGGAATAAAGTCATGATTTGGCCAAGGCTTCTCATGCAACCCCTTTTCTTTTCTTTTTTTGCTACTTCCCTTGCCCCTCACCCTCTTTTTCCAACAGTTTGCAAATTTTAAATCAGTGGTGCTAGAAACGAAACAGGACACATGTGGTAGTTATCATGTGCACTGATCCCCCAATTGATATGCAGCTCTGGCAAAAAGAAGCTTGTTAGCATGAGTGCCAGTCTTAACGCTTCCAATGCTGAGATTGAATTGAAATGTGGCATAGCATTGATCAGTTCCCTTGATACTATTCTCATATTTACTTCTCTCCAGTAGTATTTAACACTATTGTAAGAAATGCATCTACAGGCAGTCCCCGGGTTACAAACGAGATCCGTTCGTAAGTCTGTCTTTAAGTCGAATGTGTACATAAGTCGGAACAGAAGCCACACAATGTTTTTAAAGTGTCGCAAAGTATAGTGCGTGCGTTCATAAGTACGACCTATTGTATTTAACTCAGATTTTTACATATATGGCGGTTTGTTCTTAAGTATGAGTTGTCCGTAAGTCGGGATGTTTGTAACCTGGGGACTACCTGTATACTATAATAGAGAGGGAACCAGGTTGCTGCTTATTGGGCTATGTAAAATCATACAAACAGAAGCACATTTAAATTTTATTATTAATATTGAGGGGACAAGGAATTAATGGCCAAGCAGATTTTTTAAAAGCCAATAACCCATTCTGAAGAAGCATGTGCCCTTTTAGTAACCATGTGGTCTCTTGCAGTTAATGAAGTTTAGCCATTTATGTGTGTACTTCCTGTGACTGTATTCATGTCTGCTGGGGCAAATTCAAAGTTATGAAAATGATATATAATAGCCAGCCTATAGTCTAGAATTGTGCATTGTTTGCTTCTGAAGCAGAACAGGTTGAACAATTATACATGCACCATAAACTAGATTTATTGAAGCAAATGCATTTGCCCAGCTGCCTGTAAATGGATTATATAGGTATAGGATGTTTTGTACAGAACATTAATGATGACAAATCAAGGCTCTTAAACATTTGCTTCTGGCCCCAGTGCTTCCACCATAGCTGTCTTGTACATTTTAACATCCAAATTAATTCCACATGAAATGAAATCTATTTATCTTTTTTGTTTTTAACCCTGCAGACGTCTAGCGGGAAATGGCTTGACACATATCCCCAAAGGAGCATTTGCTGGGCTTTTCAGTCTTAAAGTTTTGTAAGTAAACTGGACATTGTTTTGTTTCAAACATTTTAATGTTATTTGTTAAAAGCTCCCAGGATCTAATATTAATGCAACACTTAAGTGAAATGTTTATTTTGATCAGAGTATGCACAGGAAAGGAAGCTGTACATGTTTAGAAACAACACATTTGCTTCATTGTGTTGAAGATCTCTAAACTTGAAAAGATGAGTGATGTTCCAAAAACAGTTTACTCATCAAGTTAACGTCTCTGTACAATATCAAATACAAATGTAATTTCATGTAATTGTTTCTTTAACTTCCCACAAAAGGGCAGGTTTCAGTTCTCAAAGTTCAGAGGCATTTGTAATGATGATGGAAAACAGGAGATCATTTTTATTTCTATGTATAGAGGTAGAGGAGAGAAGGAGAAAATGAGTAGATTAATAGCAGAATTTTAAGAAACATTCTGTGTTCATATCTTAAGTTGTATCTCCTGGTACATATAATCAATTCAGGATAAATGTGCAACCTATTTTTTAAAAGCTGAAGAATATTCTCTGACTTTACTAGAATAAGTCTCCCCCCCCCGCTTTTTTTTTCTTTTTAGTAAAACACATTCCTTTTGAGAAATAGAATGCTGTTCATAGACATTAGACCCTCATTCAGAGGAAGTTGGTGGTTGTGTGTAAGCCCAGTGGCAGCTGATGCAGTAGGTTGCTTGTGGGATGCCAGCTTCTACCGGTGAGTGCCACTGTGTCAGGTAGATGGATCCAGTGCCTCCACTGGAGAGTGCTGTAAGGTGATGGTAGCAGCATCAGAGACTCCTACTTCAGTCTCATTCAGATGCACTGAATGGGTACGACACCTGATGTAGGCTGCACAGTGCTCCAGTTTTATAGCTACACAGCCCCTGTGCCTATACCACTACTTTGCAATGCCCTCCAGTTAGGCCATAGGTCTGCTCCCACATGCACCAGTGCAAACTGCTGCACAAGCTGCCGCTGCAAGCCCCACTGAAGTTAATAGGACACTGAAGTTAACAGGCTGCTATCTTAAATATACGTACAACAAAGTAAGTCCCATTTAACTTAGAAGAACTTACTTCTAAGTAAACATACTTAGGATTGTGCTGTAAGTGTGACTAATTAACTGTCCCCAGATTGGGATCTTAGTTGTATTGTACTTAAGGTACTATAACACAGTAGCAAAGCCTGTTGCATAACAAGCTGCTTTGAAAATATAGAAAGGGAAGCTACATTCTTTTGCAGACCCTAAAGTGATGGCCAAAATCCACCAGTGACATAAATATAACCAGTGGTGTTTGTTAGTGTAGGGATTCATTTCCCAAACCTGTATTTCATTAACAAATACCTTTAAAAAAGAGAGGCACTTTCCACGAATGATCTTCCCAGATCATTGTACAGTTTAACACATATAAAGCTTGATTAAATTGAGAGAGGGAAACTTTTTTTTTGGCTCACCAAAGCTGTAATACATTTATTTTGATATATCTTAAAATGATGAGAAAAGTCACACTTTTACATTTATCAATTTGTTGCATTAATATCTAACCTTCCTTCAAGGGTGGCATACATGATATTTCTTGCCACCCCCATTTTATGCTCACAACAATCCTGTGAGGTATGTTAGGCTGACAGATTAATCATTGGACCAAGATTACCCAGTGAGTATCATGACTGAATGAGGATTTGAACCTAGGTCCCCCTAATCCTATCACTTGAACCACCCCATATACCACATTGGCTCTCATATTACGTGAGCAAACTGATTTCAAAATAGTGGCAATTAGTGGGTGGTACAATCAGTGGGGATATATTTGGGGCCCAGATTTACTCATAACTAACCGCAAACCTGTGTGACCTCCATCTTGCTTCTGGGTTGGGGGTTTATGCCAGTATAAGATAGCAAAAACTGGCTGAACTAAAATTATTTTGTTCACTCTATGTACAAATGCAGAATGCTTCAGAACAATCTGCTAAGACAAATTCCCAATGAAGCACTCCAGAATCTGCGGTCTCTCCAGTCTCTGTAAGTATATGCATACTTCTTACAGCAGTCTACACTGCAGTTAATGTGATAATACAGAAGGATTTTTATTTATTTATTTATACATACATACATACATACATTTATGCATCACATTTCCACACAATTTGGACTCCCCAGTGACTTACAATTAAAACTTTTTTTAAAATTTAAACTTTTTTTAAAATGCAAATGTCATCCGAATTACAGACGAAACACTGCATGACAGAATTGTGCTGAAATGTGGCACAGGATCACAGATTTTTTCAGAAGTATAATGCTTATTGATTGGTCAAAAGATAACTGAACAAGGAATTACTTCCCCGAACATTCCGCCCTATTTTAGATAGAACTGGTTCAATGGTCGAAGAAATGCAAAAGGAAAACTGAGTATGAGAGGGATTTAACTAATTTGAAAATATGGTTATGTCTAGAGATGGCCTACCAGGTAATGCATCAACAAGAAGTATAACAAGGGATTTATATAGATTGATTCAAAAAGCAGAGGAACAAGATCAGCTAAAGGCAGTTTGGGATAATGAATTTGAAGAGGTGACCTCGAAGGTGGGGTGGAACAATATATGGGATAGATGGATTGTGAAAGTGATGTCAACTAGGATAAAGGAAAATTTTTATAAACTAATTTGGAGATGGTATTTAACTCCAGTAAGATTAAATAGAATAGATAATAATTGTTCTGCATTTTGTTGGAGAGGATGTCAGGAAAAAGGGACATATGTTCATATGTGGTGGAGTTGTAAAAATGTTTTGGTGTTTTGGCAAGAGGTTTTTACAGAAATATCAAAAATTATTGGTATTAATTTAGAGGTCTGTCCAAAATTAGCATTGTTATCAATAACGGAGAAGCTTATTTGCGACCAAAATACGGAGTTAATTGTAAACTTGTTAACTGCGGCCAGGCTAATGATAGCGATAAATTGGAAAGTACAACATGTTTTCCTAATAACAGACTGGTATAAGGAAGTTTGGGACATAGCCCTAAACGATAAACTAACTAGTAGTATCTAATGCAGAAAAGGATTGCTAAAGAAGAATAATTTTATGGATATATGGAATCAATTACTAGACTATGTATTAATAAAGGGGAAGGGGAGCATGCCTTGTCAGGGTATGTTATATTTTTGGAATTTGGAATTCATTTGTTCAAGAGGATGAAAGTATATTAATTGGTCCCTTGGAGGGGGTGCACTTTATGACTTATTGTATGCTGTTTAGGTTATATTTTTGTGATATTTTTGTATTTTGTTATATTTTGTTTTGAAAAGTAAATAAAATATTTATTTATTTTTTTAAAAAGAACTGGTTCAGGTGTGATAAATCCCTCATTGCAAAGTGTTCCATTCTAATGTATATTTAAATAATATGGGCAGTACCCTATGTTGCCTGCATGCCAGTGAGATCCACTGGTAGTGCATCTAGCAGGAGCTAAAGGTTCTTAAAGCAATCAGGCAGAAACACTTGTTTCTGAAATGGAGCAGGTCAGCAGAGTTCATAGAAGGGAGCTCCACTGACCTGTCTCGATCTGGAAATGAGTGTTTCTGCTAGTTTCCAGGGTTACTTTAGGAAGCACTAATTCCACATTGCACTAGTGGTGAATCCTGCAGGCACAATGGAATGAGAAGGAGCACAGCAGCAATATTGAGTACTATCCTAAATCTACTATTCAGATTCTATGCTACAAAACCATAGTATTTGATTGTGACACTTAGTGACCGATCAAAGACTAGTGGGCTTGATAAATTATTTTCATATATATTTCTGGCCTGAACAATATATTTCTCTTTCATTTCAAATAAACTATTGAAGACTGTAAAACAGGGTTAAGCAATGTACGTTTCACGTGCAGTATCGACTTAGAATTTTGAGTTTCCAAGTTTTCATTTTAAATGAAACTAAGTCCCCAGTCCACATGATTGCAGAAATAAGCCTGGAAAAGATGACCAAACAAATAATAAAACAAAATAGTGAGTAAAAAATGGAACTTTAAATTAATTACATTTTCCAGTTCTGATGATTTTTAAGTCAACCTAACCTCTCTTGCTCTCCTTGCAATGCCCAAACAGTAACTTTAGGAGAAACTGTGGACCTGCAGAAATGATAGGTCATATATACAAAGGGTTCTTTGTTGTATTGAGAGAGACTTGATGCTTCAGCAGGGTTTCTAAATAAACTATATCACCACCTTTCATTCTTTGTTGCAAACATATTTCCATAAGGTGGAGAAGAGGAGGCTAAGGAAAGAAAGGAAGAAAACTGAGTGGTTGTGTTGCCTGTGTAAGGGCCTGGTGTTTGATGACAGAATTAAAATAAAAAGAAAGTAAGAGTGGCCGGCAGGAACTTTAAACAGCTGTGAAGCAGACAGCAGATAGAATGATAAGGGCAAGTACAGAATGGCGACTATCAGTTGAAAGAGGATCGTTGGAAAATGTGACCTCTTTGAGGAAAAGAAAACTGGGATTATTTTGTTTCTTCCAAATGAGTTGGGCCAGTCTGATAAGGGTGTGCAGAGATTCAGTTTCTTGTTTCATACAACCTAGTAATTTTCTGTCTATACGGTGATTTGTGGATTACTTTGAAACTATTGAAAAGCAGGAAACTTTTATTTTAAAGGAATTGAAAGCTTTAAAGCTGGATGGATGCATTTTTAAAAAATAAATGTTTTCTTTAAGGTATAACAAGGCTGAGAAGCTTGTTAATTTCAAGGTGGTTGATCTGAATATTGAGGGTCCTTTGTCCTATTTTGCTCATGTTTATTGATGGCTAGCCAAGCTAATCTTACTGCTGCTGTACAGGTTGCACAGAATGTTATGACTATGTCAGTTCTTCTTTCTAGTACAAATAGTTCCTTAGGGTGCAATCCTATGCACATTTAGACAGAAAAAAGACCTACAACTCCCAGTATGCCTCATGGCTGACTGGGACATGCTAGGAGTTGTAGGCCTTTTTTCTGTCTAAACATGCATAGGATTGTGCCTTTAATGGTTTATACTCTTATACTCTGCTCCTGCCCGCACCAACCTGATGCCCTACAGATGTTTTGTACTGCAACACCCATCAGTCCCAGACCTCATCACCAATGATCAGGGATTATGTGGGGTTGTAGTTCAAGACATCTGGAGGCCACCAGGTTGGGGAAGGCTGCTTTACTCCCAAATGGAGAATGAATTTACTGGATCATCATGGGACAAGTTGTTTCTCCCTTGCCCTCAATATCTTCACAACCAATTTCTGGGATAAGGGGTGTTTGGGGCTGGGATAAATGGCCTGTTACTTTTAACAACCAGACATTTATGACCTATACCATGGGTCAGCAACCTAGTGTCCTTCATATGTTTTTGACGACAACTCCCATAAGCCCCAGCCAGCATTCCCAATGATCAGGGAGTATGGGAGTTGTAGTCTAAAACATCTGGAGGACACTATCTGGAGGTTGCCTATCCCTGGCCTAGATATTTGTTGCCTAGACATTCATGCATAGTGTTCATTTACGGTAGATGTATCATATCTTAGCAGTAATTTTGACTTAAAAACAAAGTTTATAGCTGTTGACACAGTTCTGTCAGAATGCAAGAATTTCCCATGTGCTTCATTCTCTAAATTACAGCATGAACAGCTAATATTCTAAACCACAGAACACCCAGCTTGCAGCTGTATAATCCTACAGTGGCAGCGTGGGCTCTGTGGACTGTTGGAAAAACGTTGTTGGACTGGATATGTGTTGCATATCATCACAAAGGTTTTGTCTGCACTAGGCTTTTATGTTTGATCAGTATGTATTATGACATGTGTAAATGTATATTTGGCTTGTGACATCCAGGGATGGGGACTCGGACTCGAGGACTCGACTCGTGAGTCGGACTGAGTCCCCCCTCTGACTCGACTCGGACTCGAGTCCCAATATTTTTAATGGGACTCGAGACTCGACTCGGGACTCGAGACCAAGGACTCGTCAACATCCCTGGGCTGTTGACAAGTCTTCTGGCTGTGCCAGAAGGAGCGCGATCACCGGTGAAGAGCGCATGGAAGCGAGGCGCGCCGCTGCTCGGCCACTATGGACAGCTACCAGGAGCGCAGCCCCAACAATGTGTTGAGATTTATTTTGATTGATGTGTTGTTGTGGGGGGTTTGGGTTAGGGTCAGACATTTTGGGTTTGGCTGCCTCTGCCTGCCTGTTTGGGGTTCCTAGCCTCCTCTGCCTGCCTGGTCTCTTCTTGACCTGTTCAACAGTTGAATTGTCCAAGACAAAGGCCTCTGCCTGCCTGCTTTGGGGTTCCCTGCCTCCTCTGCCTGCCTGGTTATTTTGGGTTTTTCTGCCTGGTCTGTTCTTGCCAAAATCAGTTGCAGAGTTTTGAAATAAAAAGGCACACTTGTGCCTAGAATTTATTTAAGCCACACATCTGAAGTAGCCTTATTTTGTTGGGGGGAAACCCCACTGATTTTAATAGGGACTCGTGGAGTCAGTTTTGGGAGTGACTCAGGACTCGTGACTCGTGAGTCACCATTTTGGACCAAGGACTCGGACTCGGACTCGAGACTCGGGTCCAAAGACTCGTGACTCGACTCGTGACTCGAGACCAAGGACTCTTCAACATCCCTGGTGACATCTGCAAAAAATATACATATCCACACTGGCTTGGAGGTAGGTGGCATCTTTGTAAAGTGCTTGGAAACCTGAAGACAGGGCAGCACACAGCTGAAAAGAGGAAATTCACTACTTCTGTCATAACTGGTAACCAACATGTGCCAGGGAAGCCTTGTTCATTTACCAGAGGGCTTCGGTGGAGAGGCTGGCCTGTGATAGGGATGTACAGATTTTGTTTAATCTGTTCTCTGTGTGTTTCATAGATTCTTAGGCATCTTTTGTTCTGTCATCCGCTCATTGACGGAATCAGATTTTTTTCTCCTTCAGAAAAGAATACAAAAAAGTCCAATGCAATTTACATAACTTTTGCTGGTACGCAATATTTTGTTGGAGATTGGAGATGTATAAAACATTGTTTTTGTTTTGTTTTGTTTTGTTTTAAAGGCAATTATATTGGTGTATTTTCCAGTAACTTTCATACAACTAAATTTGCATGTAATTCCAGAAAGTAAAAAATGGTCTGCAAGTCTGCAAAATCCGCATGACTTGGAAAAAGCTGATCCACTGCAGAATTTGCAGGTTGAATTCATTGAAATCTGAAGTCACTGGAATCCGTTTCGGATTTCTCTGACATCCCTAGCCTGCAGTACCCTCAAGAGTGGCCTGATGCCATCATTGTGGCAGTGCGCCCCTCACCACAGACCACATCTTGACAGGATTACTGTACTGCAGCTGTGCAGATCCTCTGTACACAGTGAAAACAAGAGCAGTGTGCATATAAGGGCCTGAGCCAGCGGATGCTCCACTGGGGAATGTTTGTGTTACTGTGCCAATTTGGCATGTCATGGTTGTAACACCCGTTATTTATTTTATTAGGACTGCAACCCAATTAAACAAATTTTAATTGATATGGGTCTTAGGGTGCAATCCTATGGCCACTACTAGACAGAGGAGAGGTCAGAGTCCCATAGGAGACCTCAGGATGGCCATAGGAGAGGTTGAAGTCCCAGCTTCGACCTCAGCAACGCCCTCCAATGTCGGAGCTGGGAATGCAACTTCAGGGCACCCTCCCTCTGCCCTCACAGCTGGTGTGGAAAGAACTGTGCCGGGTGGGGCTCCAAGGTCAGAAGACCGACCTTGGAAATGCCATTCTGCGGGCATTCCAGGGGGCAGGGAGGGGAAGAATAAGGCTCTGCCACAATACAAAGTATCCTGGCAGTGCCTCATCCTCCCCTCCTATCATGCCAGGGCAAAAGACTGTCTAAGCCTTTTCCTCCTGCTGTCTAAGCCTTTTCCTCCTGCCCTCCATAGGATTCCCGCAATCCTCTGAGTTCAGAGGGTTATGGGCAGCCACATTGGATTGCGCTGCCCGTTGATTAATCAATTAATCTATCAACTAAATTTGCATCTGGGTAGAACAGTCATTCTGAAGCAAGAAGCGCACTTTCTTTGTTTTTAAGATAATGCATCCATGTATCATAAGCAGGTATCATTTTAGAGAGGCATCCTCTCTTATGTGAGAGAAACAGGGGAATATGCTTGCCATCTCTAGTTTCTAGAAGTACTTGTATTAAATAATATCTGCTGTCCAAATAAATTGTGGACACCTTTTTAGTTGATTAGTGCTGCAACTCAATGGGACTTACCCACGAGCAGACATGCATAGGATTGCATTGTAAAAGTTGTTTAAATCAATTATTCTAATTAATTAGTCAATTGTATATCATAGTCCTAATTTTATTTATTTAAAATATACACTTTGGATTATTTTCCACCTAATTCATTGTAGGATTTTTTCTGCTGTCAGATGCACACTTGTACAGACTTCATAGATTTTTTAAAAAAACCTGTTGTACATGCATTATGAAAATTAAAAGACAGACAGAGAGAAGGTGATCACAAAGATAACCTATCCATGCATCCTTTTGGGCAGTCCAAAAGTGACAGCAGGACCTCAAGTCAAAACTATCCTCTCTTTTAAGGGCATTTAGGTCTCAATCACCACCTCCTCAAATGCCATTTTATGGCTTCCCAAGTCCTGCATTTGTATTTTTCTTGAGATGAATGTATGTGATGGCTGTGGCTCAGGAAATGTATTGTAACAACTTAAGGAATCTGTACTTTATTCCTAGATATAACATTGACCTGGTTCACCCAATCAAAATAAACCACGCTGGCTTATTTACATTGTGGCACGTGTGGGGTGCGATTTCTGTAATTACCACCCAGGCAGAGCTTGTTGTGTCACCCAAGCCCAGGCACTATGGCTTGTTGGAGGAGGAGACAACTCTTCAATAACTCTACAACAGCCCATGGGTTATTGGAGGGCTGTTTCCCACTCCAACAAGCCATGCCACCCAAGTTCGGATGACAGAGTAAGCCATGTCTAGGTGGTGATTATAGAAACAGCGCCCCGCACGCACCTGGCATGCACTGCAATTTAAATAAGTAATCGTGGCTTAAATAAGCCACAGTGGCGTATTTTGATCATGTGAACCAGCCCATTCAGTCTTTCTACTTTCTTCTCATTATAACTCTTCAGGTATAATATGTTCTACATAAGCTAGAGAACATATGCTTAGAGCATGCATAATACGTTATTAAAAGTGACATGCTCACATTGCTTATGCTTCATGAATTCTGCTTGAAAGATTTGGACATTTTAAGTGAGTACATGATCAATTTGATGTTCTATTCCTTTTTATATGCTATCTATAGTAGGAAATAAAATATTTTTGTATCCCTAAATTGGCCCTCTTTTTAGTATAATAGCTGCTTTTAAACTTTCCACATGTTAGCCATATATTTTAAATTATAAATAAAGTATTGTTTATGAGCTAATGGATTTAGCTTTGAAAGTGCCAAAACTTTGATCAGCACAACTAAAACAACTGAATGAAAATGTAAGGTTTCATTGCATTTTTATAGATCAGTGTGCATTATTTACATTATGAAAGGAAGCACAATCATTTATGAAATGTTTTATTATCTGCAAGTAGAAAAAATGTTTCTTAAGAATAAAAGAAAGATTAGATAAGAGAGAAACATTTGTGGCGGTAGGTTTTAAGGTACTTTGTGAACCCTTTAACTGGGTTACTTATTCTGTAATACATGCCATAGTAGCTTCTTAGTTTGGCAGGTTAAATATTAACTCCGCTGGATTTGAATCAAAAAATAATATTGTTACTTCTGTATGTCATGCATACACACACACACACACACACAGACACAGAGAGATTTAAAGGTTAAAAGTTCATACCCAGATCTAAAACTGTTTTTAGGAACAAGTATTGCTTCAAAGTGCATGTTACTGCTATCTACAAACCATGTCATCTTTTGTGTATGAGGAATTCTAAACAAAGGCCCCAGTTCTGCTAGTATTGTCTAAAGTAACCATTTGTATACTTTCCTAAAGAGTAAACACAATTGAACACAATGGGATTTTACTTCTGAGTAAATGTACCTAGGCTTGCATTGCATGTCCCACTGAAAGCACTGGACTAACTTAGTTATGGGAGGATGAGGGGAGGGTACAATTTACTGGGGCCAAGAGGTCCAGGGCAAACTGGTCCAGACTACAACCCCATGAGGGGGAAAAATGAGGCTACATTGTAGATCATGCTTGCGGATATTTCCATGTATCTATGAATCATCCAGCTCTTACGAGATTTGCTGGAGCCAATCAGGAGTACTAGAGCAGAACAAGCTATATTCTAAACAGTGAGTTGCTGGCCCTGGCCCTTCCCTAGAACAGAGAGTGTGTCATTGCGCAATTCATAGTCTGAGTCTGAGAGACTAGATTTGTGATTCCCTTTGTAACATGCTGTCTCTCATTAGTGTGGACATGTGTCCTACTTTACAGAGTGGAGTTCTCTATTTGAAGGGCTGTCCAGTCCAAGTCTGGTTTAAAGGTAAAGAACCATAAGAAGGGAGCAGGTGCTTTGAAGTTGCCCATCAAGAATTAGCACCCAGACAGCAGACTGACCAGGCACAGAGATCACCTGGTCTCAGTCTTGCCCACTATGGTGAGATGTTCAGTAATACCTTGGATTGCAAGCATAATTCGTTCCGGAACTGTGCTTGTAATCCAAAACACTTGTATATTATGGAGGAAGGGGGGGCTGGCTGACCCGCCACAACCCCGCCCTTTCCTACCCTAAAGGACCCAAAACCCCCAGAGATCTCAAGGTACCAGATTGCCAGCCTCAGCTGTCTGCAATCGTACTTGAATCTCTGTTCAGGGACTTGCCTTTCTGACTGTAACCTGGATTTAGTTACTGAAGCAAGCAGAGCGACCACAAACACCATGTGGGGTAAAAAACCAAAGAGGTTTATTCTGGTAGCATTTCACAACAAGAATAGGGAAATGAGGGAAGCACACGAAATTAGAGAGAGACACTTTGGTACACAGTAATAGAGCTGCAAAAATAACAAAATCTACTGATTCCTTATATCTCCCAGGCACACAACTCTGTTACCTGGGGGTCAGTTCTCTTCCAGGGTTGGATCCAGCACAGCCTTGCTGCCCGGGAAGACTACTTCACCTACCCGAAGGTCCGAGATGGGTAGCCCTCCACAAGGCCTGCCTTTACCAGAGCCCTCATTCAGCTAATTTCACCAGGTGCTACCTGGGGTCGGATCCTGAGGCCCCCCGAAGGCTTGGGCCTCTGCTTGGCTTGCGGCCATTGCTCCACAGCCAGCAACCACGCGACGAACCAAGACAAAGACACACAGGCTACACTTTGGGAATATACCTTTTCCCCCTCCCCCCTCCTTCCTGTAGCTCTACTGCCTCCAGCCAATCATGATGCACTTCACCTGGCCAGGCAGGGAGGGGAACTCATGACTCATGACATTTGCATTTGAAAGCCGGGTCACTGTAGACTTTGGGACTCCGGCAGGGGCTATCAAGAGGAACCATACACACCCCGCCCCCCCAGCCTTTAGCCGGTTCACACATGAGGGTGTGTGTGTGTGTGTCTGCGCATGTAGGAACCCCCAAAGGCAATTTCCTTCACAATCAAAGCGAAATTCCCCATAAGAAATTTGTACACATATTTTTAATTTAAGCTGCAATATAGAATGATAGTGTAAAGTCTTCATTTTTCTTGACCATACTACAGTACTTGTATTGTAAGACGTCGCTTGTTTATCAAGTCAAAATTTATTTTAAAAATTTGCTTGTCTTGCAAAATGCTCTCAGACCAAGTTACTTGAAATCCAAGGTATTACTGTATTGTATTTCTTTTTTTCTTTTTTTTATTATTTTATTTATTTTTCAAAACAAATTATAACAAAAAATATATATAACAAAATACAAGATTATCACACAAATATAACATAATCAACATACAATAAATCATGAAGTGCTCCCCCCCTACCCTCCAAGGGACCAATTAATATACTTCTATCCTCTTGATCAAATGAATTCTAAATTCCAAAAATATAACATATCCTAACAAGGCATGTTACCCTTCCCCTTTATTAATACATAATCTAGTAATTGATTCCATATCTCCATAAAATTATTTTTCTTTAGCAATCCTTTTTTGCATTTGATACTACTAGTTAGTTTATCATTTAGGGCTATGTCCCAAACTTCCTTATACCAGACTGTATTGTATTTCTATTTGAATCATAGTAATTTTTTCAAAAATTTGCACATAAATTACCATATGCAAATATTGTGCAAATCTGCATCATCCTCCATTCTCTTTTTTAGTGATGTGTAAGTGGTCACCTTATTGTGTATAGGCATGAGGCAGGGACAGATAATGGTCAGGGGAGACAAAGCACCATAATAATCAGGGACATTGATCTCTAGGGCAGTGGGAACTAGTATTGATGGTAGGATTTACAGGCCCCAAATATATGTGAATTAAAATGTCTAGTTCTCACTCACACACACACACACACACACACACACACGCTACTGCCATGTCAAGCTATAAATATGGATCATGGGACTGTATATATGGAATGGGATTGTGGAATGTGTGTGGGAGACGGCCTACGTGGCAAGTTTGTACTGGGCCCCAAAAAATGATGCATGGGCCCTGAGATCAGGTCTAGTGTTCGGTATCTGGTGCAGAATTTAGAATCTTGAGGAGAAAAGAACAAAAACAGATTTCTAGCATTTTTCTCTCTTTGTGGATAGATTGGAAAGCATTCAGGCACTTCATAGTAGGCTTTTTGATGCCTTTGTAGTGACCTGCCCCTGCACCCTGTAATTCAGTCACGTTCAACCATACCCCTAACTATTCCTCACGTCATACCCCTTCACACAGTTCCCTCAGTCTGTAGAAGTGGTGGGTTTTGGTCATGCGGATTGAGGGACTTGTGTAACTGTCATGCACAGAGGTCTGCACAGATCAGGTTTTGCTCTCACTAGCAAATTGCTGTCACTGTCTGAGGCAGTCATGAGAATGAGTCTTGAGTTACACTTGACTGCTACTGTTTGTCTTCTAGCCAAAAGGTTTAAAATTTTTGCAAATAATTCAGTATCAGTGTCAAAATGCCAGTGTGGCATAGTGGTTAGAATGTAGGACTGGGACGGGGGATCCGAGTTCTAGTCCCCACTCAGCCATGAAGCTCACTGAGTAACTTTGGGCCAGTCCCTGGCTCTCAGCCACACAGGGTTGTTGTGAGGATAAAATCGAGAGGAGAAGGAGAATTATGTAAGCCGCTTTGGGTTCCTTGCAGGAAAAAAGGCAGGATAACCATCATCATCATCATCCATGTACAGTATGCTGAGAAATTCCTGGGCAGCTGCAGAGGGCCAGTGAGTGTTGACAACTGCTGATTTGGTCTCCCATTTGGTCCACCCATCCATTCCCAATTTTTACCTTTTAACAGGGGATGTGAGTCATTTAAATTTTACATTTCATGCAATGCTTCAGAGCATTGTCATATTGGAGCATTGTCAGGGGCGGCTCCAATCAGAGCGTGCTCTGGGCTCTGACCCACCATTGTGCTTTTCCCTCCCCCCCACCTTAACTTTTAAAAATAAAAATTTCTTCTTCGCTGAGCCACTGCTGGCCTCTCCATGGCAGCCAGATGTTGCTGCTGCTGTGCTACCATAGAAGCTCCTGGCAGTGCAGCAGCAGCTTCAGTTACACAACTGAGCATGTGTGAACTCCCGCACATGCTCAGAGCATTCCTGCTGTTCCAGGGCCTTCCCCTGGAATGGAAAGGCTTTGGAGGCTACCTGGTGCCCAGCACCAGGCAGCGCTAGCATCCTTCATCAGGGGGGAAGTATTAGAAAATATTGGCTCAGCTCAGGCTGTTAGCTTGAGATGGCCAATCAGAGATGTCTCCTTCCCTCCACAAGGGAGGGGGTCTTCTGGGTGAGGTTGAGGCACCCAGGAGCTGGCACAGCGCACCTTGCCTTTCTTCATGCAGGTGGTCAGAGCAGTTCCAGCAGCAGCAGCTGCTCCAGCTCCATTACTGGCATGTTGTTGGTTACTCTTTGAAGGTGTGTGTGTCTGGTCTGGTCTGGTCTGGGGTTTCTGTGTATGGGGTGTGTGTGTGTGTGTGTGTGTGTGTGTGTGTGTGTGTATGGTCTGGTCTGGAATTTCTGTGTGTATGGTCTAATCTGGGGTTTCTGTGTATGGTCTGCTGTGTGTGTGTGTGTGTGTGTGGGTGGGGGTGGTCTGGGGTGTGGGTGTGGGGTGGGTGTGGGTGGGTGGGTGGTCTGCTGTGTGTGTGTGTGTGTGTGTGTGTGTGTGTGGTCTGGGGTTTGTGGGTGTGTGTGTGTGTGTGTGTGGTCTGGTCTGGGGTTTGTGTGTATGTATGGTGTGGTTTCTGTGTATCATTTGGTTTGCATGTATGGTCTGGGGTTTCTCTGTGTGTGTGTTTGTGTGTGTGTGGTCTGGTCTGTGATATCTGTGTGTATGGCCTAATCTGGAGTTTGTGTGTATGGCCTGAGGTTTGTGTTTGTGTGTGGTCTGGGGTTTGTGTGTGTGTGTGTGTGTGTGTGTGTGTTTGGTCTGGGATTTCTGATTTCTGTGTGTGTTCCAAAAGCTGCTTTTCTGTGTGGCTCTGAGAATATCATGTCTTATTTTAATTATTATTATTATCATTATTATTATTATTTATATTATCATTATCATTGTTATTATGGTTTGTGATTTGTGTGTGTATATGGTTTAGCATGTGTGTGTGTGCGTGTGTGCGTGCGTGCATGTATAGCCTTCTTTTATCAATTCCTCTCTTGATTTTATTTTACATTCACCTTGAGAGATTTCCAGTAAATCCCGATATGTCACCCATACAGGGCCGGTGCAAGGCAGTTTGGTGCAGTTTGGTGCCCTAGGCAAGTTCAGATATTTAGCGCCCCCCCCTTCCCACTTGAGCCCTCCCTCCCTATTTCTGGCGCCCCCTTTAGCCCTGCGCCCATGGCAGCTGCCTAGTTGGCCTAATGGTAGCACCAGCCCTGCGCCCATACTTTCTCCTGAGCAATCCAGTCCTTACTTCTTGCAAGATATGAATAATCTGGAATTTTGTACTGTGCTGCTTCTGAGTAGGCAAGCTCTAGTGGATGCTTTGTGATGAATATACAAAGGCATGGATTTTGGGATGCTTTCAGAACTTGTTCCTGTGTTCCAAAGGCTGCTTTTCTGTCTGGCTCTTATTTTAATTATTCTCTTTATCATTGTTATTCTGGCTGTGTGGATTCTCCCATCCCACTTGAGTCACATGATTCTCTGTGGAATGGGAGTTGTTGCTGGCTGGAACAGGAGAATGTGGGTCCAATGGAGTGTGGCTGTGTGATTTCCCACCCCCACCCCTTTTCTTGTTTTGGGCCTCAGTTTTTTCTTTCTGCAGTATGGGTTGCTGACTGTTGGGGATTGAAAGACTGCGCCTCCTCTTGTGACTCCTTGGCTCTGCTTCTCGTGACCCCTTGGCTCCGCCTCTGCTGACCTGCCCTCTGCCCCACCACTCAGACTGGTCAATCCCCTGGGCATTGTGAGAAATTTAAAATGGTGGGAAATATAACATGGCTTGCAGCTGCTCACCACAAATTGCTGTGCTGCCCACCACTATTGCTGCCCACCGGGGTGTGTGTGGTGTGGTGTGTGGGAGGAGGCACTTTGCCAGGGGGAACCATTTAACCTGGAGGCGGCTCGCTCTGAGAAAAAATATTGTAAAATACAGGTATTCTGTAACTTATTGTTTAATTTGAGAGTATAACATCTGAATTGTCATGATGCAGATTGCTTTGGTACAGAGTATGCCTACTGCTCCTGCACATGTATATCATGCAGGCTGATGCCTAATATCCTACAATCCTAACTGGTATAAGCAGCAACCTTGGAGTTGGAGGGAAAAGCTGTAAGATCTAGGTCATATATAAGCCAGGATATTAACCCTGCTGGAGTAAAAACATATGAATTGATTAAAGCTTTTTTTTTCTCCCTTTAATCAGTGTAACTGTCAAGCTAGTGCAACTCTTAAGTCCTTGGCTTAGACAGAAACATCACACAGACAAGAAATTTATTCCTGCTAAATGCAAAAAACTTCCATATTTTCTTTTAAAGTATGTCTTACTTGAAAACACAGAACAAAATATGCTGTTGCTTTTGCAGAAAGGAGAGGCGCTGGGTGGGTATTTCCAAACATTTTCAGCTTCTCCAATTTCTGGACAGACTTTGTGAGCTATTTTGGAATCTGGGTCCTTATGGCCTGCCATGTCGGTTATCATATTTAAAATTTAATTGTAAAAGGGCTTTGACACTGAACTTTATAAATTTGTTCCAACTGACCTTGTCTCAGCTATTTGCCAGCCTGGCACGAAGCCACAGAAATTGTTATTTGTTCTCGTGCAGTAGGTAGAAAGACTGTGGACAAGGAGATAGAATGGACCTGACATTTTATGTGACTGTAAATGAAGAAGCAGCTTTAAATAAAGAGATTAGCATGTTTGCCACAAAGCCCAATTTCTCTCAAATGAGCTAGGTTAGGTTTGTGCAGGATTACTTGTATTCTGCACAAGATTAGTCTGCTTTGTATCCTCTTCTCTTCTTTTCATGTAGCATATTTTAAAATTGTTTTCCCTTTCTTGGCATGCTTTAATCTGACTACAGTTGAATGTAATTACGTAGTCTGATAACAGCTTCCTGAATCACTATCTCAAGACTGTATCATTGCAGGCTGTTATCACTGCAGATATGCAGTCTAGTCTACCACTTACTCTCCCAGACCCAGTAACATCTCCACCCAGTGCCACTTTTTACTTTTTCCCTGTTGTTGTCTTTTTTGTTTGTTTAATGTCAAGCCTGAGGAAGAGTTCTGTGAGGCTCAAAAGCTAGTTCACTTCTTTGTGATTTTTACTTGGTTTAATAAAGATATTCCATTCCTGTTTGGCTTAACCAACATCTTGCTCTCCCTCTTAGGGACTGCGAATATAAAGACAAGTACTAAAACTTTAATTTTAAAAAGGAGCAGTTACCACTAACAGTAAAATCATACCATATATTGTTCCTGATGTATTTTGTTTGTGAAAAGGTCTTGTTGGCGCCTTCAGTGCCATTTTTGGTAGAAAGGCAGGGTACAAGTCAAATAAATAAATAAATACCACTTTTGCTCTTCCTGAGATAGTTGGATTCATTACATCTACTCAATCTGATAAAAATAAATCATAATCCTAATTAAGAATAGATTATGTATTCCAAAGAGGCCAGCCCTGTTCTTATGCTTTTATTCTGTACTGCAAGAGTTCCATCCTACTGCCACTTTTTACTTTTTCCCTGTTTTTGTCTTTTTTGTTTGTAGCACAAAACTGCTAAAAGTTTCGATGCAAAGGCAGCTGGATCTACACATACTGTGCCAGATCCTCAGTTTCAAAACCACCAAAAAATGTCAGCTGCTAAATAGTACTGAGGAATTATATGACCTGATGGCTACCTTGTGCAATAACAAAGTCTGCTTGCACTCAGACCTTTTGTGGTTTTGGCTATAAAGTCTTCATTGTTTGTGAAAATAGACTGGTGGCACCTGCACCATGGCATTGAGGAAAGAAAATAAAACCTGTAGAATTCTGAAGAAAAGCAACATTATATTGTTGTGCTATTGCTGGCTCTGCAGCAGCCAGCATTTCATAGATCATAGAGTTGGAAGGAGCCTACAAGGCTATCGAGTCCAACCCCCTGCTCAATGCAGGAAACTAGAGGAGGGGTCTCCCATCCAAGTAATAACCAGACTTGATCTGCTTAGCTTTCCACGCTCAGACAAGCTGAGCCAGCGTAAGCCACCGGCCTGTATTCAATTAGAAGTTCTTTCCTGACTTTAAATTCTCCTCAGGAAGTACACTGGGTTAAGGTAAAAGAAAGAGCTAACTAAAAAGGGACGCTTAATTTCAACTTTGATTTGGAAAACAGACAAGAGGGATGATCTAGTCCAGTGCTTCTCAATTATTTTCTGTCATGCCCCCCCTAGTAAGAAGAAACACATTTTCGCGCCCCCCCCCGCGCCGAGGAAAGCAGTGATGGCAAACCTTTTGAGCCCGAGTGCCCAAACTGCAACACAAAACCAACTTATTTATTTCAAAGTGCCAACCTGCAATTAAACCTGAATACTGGGTTTTTAGTTTAGTAAAAACAACTCATACAGTTGTCTGAACTAATTAACATATTTTTGTCTTAAAAGAAAAACACAATAACAGGGCTTTCAATGATACAGTTTTTTATTGAAAAAAAATCAACTCAATTTTTTTAAATAGTACTACATTGTACACATAGCCTGAAGGTAATTTAGGGGGAAAGAGGGGGGGATTGTGAAGAAGCCAGGGAGAATGTGGGGAAAGGAGGAGGAGGTGCTGGCTAGGAGGGAATGAGGCGGCTGGGGGGCAAGAATGAGGCGGCTCCATGGGAACGCACGGCAGGGATGTAATACGAGCCTTACCTGGGCTCTTCCGATCGTTCCTGCGGCGGCCCGATCTCACTCTTCTGAGCGGCGTGGAGTGTTCTCCGTGCCGCTCAAGCTGCTGCTGCCGCTGCCGCCGCCGCCGTCACCCGTCACTCTCCTGAGCGGCGCGGAGCATTCTCCACGCCGCTCAAGCTGCTGCTGCCGTCCGTCGCTCTTCTGAGCGGCGTGTTCTCCGCGCTGCTGAAGCCGGCTCCGCCTCTGGACCCGCCGTCGCAGCCCGTCGCGTCATGCCATGTGCGCTGGATCCCCGCGCTCTGTTTTCGGCGGCGGGGGGGGAACCAGGGCAGCAACAGGACTTAAACAGCCCTGTTGCCCTGGTTCCCCCCCGCCAAAAACAGAGCGCGGGGATCCAGCGCGCAGGACATGACGTGACGGGCGGCGGATCCGGCGTGCAGGACATGATGCGACGGGCAGCGGCGGGTCCAGCGCAGCCGGCATGGAGGCAGCAGGTAGGCCCGTCGTCCCCGTCCGCCGCATCACGGCCTGAGCCCTGGCGCGCAGCATGACGCTGCCTCACGCGGGCCTACCAATTGGTTTGGCCAATCAGGCGCGCCCCCCTTTACGGAGCCTCGCGCCCCCCCAGGGGGGCGCGCCCCACTATTTGAGAAGCACTGATCTAGTCCCTCTCTGGAGCGATTCCTTCATGCACTTATGAATCCTATCCGTGCATCAGAACTGCGCATGGACATTGCCACACACAGAGAATGAATCATCTTAATGTTTAACAGTTAATTCAGTGAAATGATTTGTAGTTTTGTTAAGAATGGCAAGTCACATTTTTATTCTCATAGCCCTTTTCTAGCATACAACATGCAATACAATTCTTATCTCATGTGCCCTCGAGCCAGGAAGGGCCAGTTGGAAGCCCACAGCCTGGATCTGGCCCATGGAGCAATTCTTATCTGGCTCATAAAAAACCTATTTTTACTAAAAGTGTAATAAAATGTTTGAACTTGATTCCTTTCCTTATGAGTGAGATTTGTTTTCCCAAAAGTTGTAAGACCCAGTCCTGTTCCACGCTTCAGTGTTGCATCTCTTGTTGGCTTTTAGCTGATAGTTCTTTTGAAGACGTGAAAACAGCCTGACTACCCAAGATGAGATGGAGTTGTGTGGCCAAATGCAAGTCATGACCCCTGGACCACTGTTTTTCAAACAGAACCCCTCCCCCAATACAGAGTTTGCCATCCCTGTTCAGATGGTTTTATTGTTGTTTTTATGTATAGAGTGTTGTGAACCGCCCAGAGAGCTTCGGCTGTGGAGCGGTATATAAATGAAATAAATGAATGAATGAACAAGGCTTTTATGTAGATTGGCCTACGTATGATGAAATGGTAGCTTACTGAATACACAGCGAGAGCCAATTTCCATGTTACATTTTTGTACATGCAAGTCTACACTGATGTATGAAGAGGGACTCATTTGTTACTATTGAATGGTTAGCCAGAGGGTAGCCATGTTAGGATATAAGTATCTAAGTACTGACTGGTTATGACTGTGTTTGTTGTTGTAGTTGTAGTTGTTATTCTGATGTTGGTCATGCAACTGATCTTCCACAAGCAAACCTAAATTTTATACACATCCTCATTGTTTTATTTATATAGTATCATCAGCAAATATGGCACTTCACAGCATTAGCAGAAAAAGTAAAGCCTCTCCCTCAAGGAGGTTACAGTCTGACATTCCACAAAGTACAGAGAGCGGAAGAGAGGGATGCAGAAAAAACAAAGAATGAATATGAGCAAATGGAGTCACATGAACTTTGTTGTAGTTGGATATGAAGACTGGGGTCTCTCGGCAAATTTGCTTACCTTGATAAGTTCAGGTTCAACTTTTATTTGTGCATGATTTGGGTTAACTTCAGTGCAGTACTCTTTAGTTGCTGTTCTTTAGGACAGAGTATGAACATCTGCCCATAGGTCTATGCTTCTGTAACATCCACAGATGTGTTCTTAAGGGATGGGTCACATACATGATGACTGCAGAAAAAAGTGGTGGCTTGCTTGTCTGAATCAGTTTGCTTGTACTGATCAAGCACCTCTTATGGAATTTGCTGTGTAAGCCACTCTGGATAGTTTCAGCAGAAAAGCCGCTGACAAACATCGCCTCTGTGGAGTTGGTTTATACAGCCAACCCCCAAATCATCAAAGAAATCAAATGATGTACATGCATCTTGTAAACAGGCCCTAAATGCCTTGTCTAGAAACCAGCATCCCATGTTCCAAGCTAGGTGCTATAACAATCAAATGGCCATGCAGGAAGTGTCCCAGGGAAAGACAGGTACCTTTTCCCCCAGGGCAGTCATGCTCAGTACTCATGTGGATTACATAACTGGTAGGGTCCTGCCTGATCCTTATCAGCTGTATGAACTAGTGGGAGCTAGTGTGGGTCAAAGCATGCTGCACATCTGCAGTGTGGTGATCAAATGCATGGAAACAGCACACTTGATCCTTGAAACTAGGGCCATCTTGCCATTCTTGAAGACTGCTGTACCCCATTCAACCCACCCACCCCCACTTCTTTTCATTTGTTAAAGGCACCACAGATGCTTAGATCTCCAAAGACAACCAAGGCCAGGATATAAAATATTTGTAAATAATGAAGTCTCTCATATATATCTTTTTTGGTTTTTGTTGTATTTTCTACTGTTTTTGTAAACCACTCAGGGAGCCTTTTGGCTGATGGGCGGTAAATAAATGTTTTAAATAAATAATAAATAAATAATAAATATCTAAGTGTTGCAGAAAATAAGAGCAAGTGCACAAAACAGAAGAAATCGGATATGGTAACTCTATAAAATGCAGAAAATTGTGACCTTTTTTTCCTATTAAGTCCACTCATTTACAAAACATTGCATCCCCCCCCCCCCAACATTAAAATTCTACATTTATGTTTCTCTTAGACGTCTGGATGCTAACCATATCAGCTTCGTGCCTCTCAACTGTTTCAGCGGCTTGGTTTCACTCAGACACCTGTGGCTAGATGACAACTCTTTGACAGAAATTCCAGTGCAAGCTTTCCGGAGTTTGCCAGCACTTCAGGCAATGACGCTGGCACTGAACAAAATACACCACATTCCAGATTATGCTTTTGGAAACCTCTCCAGTTTAGTAGTTCTGTAAGTTCTTCTTGCATTCCAAAATATAACATCATAGTTAACAGACCCTTTCAAGAACTTTGAGCTGTTGGCATCTTGAAGTAATTTGTTTAATATAAACTTAATGAGAGAGACAATGTGCTTTTAGCAGATGGAGTAGCAAAAATGTGAAATGATTGATAAATCCAAAAATAAGTTAACAATGCCAGTTGAATGCTAGTATTTAAGTGGAGGCGGTTAGGCTGTAAATGTTCATGCTCTCCTTTGTTCTTGTATTTTATTTAAAGATATAGCATAGCTTCTCTCACCCATGCAAAGGGAGATGAAATGAATTGGTAAATAAGCTTTGCTTGTAGCCTAATAAACATTTTAAGATATAGTGGCTTTGTCACATGGCTGGTTATGTAGAAGAGGAGCAGGTTATGTGGAAGGGGAGTCCTCAAATTTGGGGTGAGGGCTGAGTGATTTGCTTCCCCTTCATTCCCCCATGTTTTTTGGGGGGGCAACTGTATGAAAATGGCACCCATCCGCAAAAAATAGGGGGTTTAGGTCTTCCTAATATAAAGTGGTATTATTTAGCCAACCAAGTAAGACATATTTTGGACATTATAGCAGGGAAAGACAAAATGTGGTTGGAACTAGAATCACGAGAATTAGGAAACATGATGGTGAATATATTATTTAAGAAAAATATAAATAATATTATAAAAGGACTAGAAAATCCCTTTTTGAGGAGTATGTTAGAGAGTTGGAATAGCACGAGGAAAATTTTTACACCAGAGGTATCCCCGTTAACTCCGGTAGTGGCCATGGAGGTCTTTCCAGAAAATGTAAGACATCTAGAAGCTATATTAAGGAGAAAAAAGGTGATTAAATTAATGGATTGGGTGGAAAAAATTGAAGACTAGAGAACATATAATAGAAATAGTAGGAAGAGAGAGAATATCATGGTTAAATTCAATGCAATTGGAATTGTGGTTAAAGAAGTGGAGGACAAGAATGGACAGCGAAAGAGAACTAACCAATTTTGAAAAGATAGTTTTGACTAGAGAAGCTATAGAAGGTAATGTTTCAACAAGAGGCACAACAAAGGCTTTATATACGATGTTACAAAATGAAGAAGAGCATAAAGATTCTCAGTGTTATGGGATAATGAATTTGATGAGGAAATATCGAAACAAAGTTGGAAAAATATTTGGGATAGACGAATTGTAAGAGTTATGTCAACTAGGATAAAAGAGAACTTTTATAAAGTCGTATGGAGCTGGTATTTAACTCCAGTAAGATTAAATCGGATAGATAAAAATTGCTCCGCATTGTGTTGGAGAGGATGTAATGTAAAAGGTACATATGCCCACATGTGGTGGAGCTGTAAAAATGTTCTGGAATTTTGGCAGAAAGTATTTGCAGAAATATCAGAAATAATTGGAATGGAATTAGAAGTCTGCTCAAAATTAGCATTGTTAACAATTACAGAAAAGTTAGTTTGTTTAAAAAATACAAAAGAATTGATTGTGAATTTGTTAACAGCAGCAAAATTAATGATAGCTAGGAATTGGAAGGTTCAACATGTGTTTTCAATTAATGAATGGTATACAGAGATATGGGATATCGCGTTAAATGATAAGTTAACTTGTAATATTAAGTGTCAAAAAGGGCAATTGGAGAAAGACACCTTTGGGAACATTTGGGGCAAATTTTTGGATTATGTGTTGGTAAAGGGGAGGGGGAACAAACCTTGTCAAGATTTGTTATATTTTTGGAATATAGAATAATAGCTTGTATATATACACACACACACACACACACCAAAAAAAAATTAAAAAAAAATTGGGGTGAGAAATATAACTTGGTCCCAAGAGGTGGGGGGGGGGTGCACAATGTTTATGTTGTATTTTTTGTTGTTGTATTCATTAGTAGTTGTAAGATGTGAAAAATTCAAAATTTAATAAAGATACTGACCTAAAAAAAGAAAAAAAGAAAATGGCACCCATCATAGAGGTGTCTCCAGGCAAGAAGGATAGGTGCAGGGGCTAGGGAGTTATGATGATTGAAAACTAGTTTAAGGCCCTTTTCAACATGAATCCTGGTAGTGCTGGAAGAACAGCCATCTCATTGTCCCATCCTTTCACTCCCCCAAAGTATAGTGATTGGAGAGCCCCTGGTAAAATGCACCCTATGATAGAGTGGCTCTAT
The DNA here is from genome assembly GCA_021292165.1 of Shinisaurus crocodilurus. Classification (NCBI taxonomy): domain Eukaryota; kingdom Metazoa; phylum Chordata; class Lepidosauria; order Squamata; family Shinisauridae; genus Shinisaurus; species Shinisaurus crocodilurus. The sequence continues at coordinate 233,015,165 of CM037879.1, forward strand.
CAGTCACTCAACCCCGCTCCCTCTCTCTTCCCACCTATCAAGGTTTACAGAAACAAAAGCAAAAGACATTGACTTTGGAGACACACTGCCTGCCTTCCCAAAGCCGAATTGTGAACGAAGCCTTGTGCAGGGTCCAGCTTTGGTTCTGGTCACTTCTAAGAGATGTCTGCTTCTCCTCAGGAAGCCCCAGAAATGGTCTGAAGGGGCCCAATTCAACTCAGGCTTCAGCCAAACTCAAAGCACATCCCTACTATAGTATAAATTTGTTTAATTAATTAATTAAATTCATATGAAGTAAGTAGCAAATGATACCTGTCACCTTTACAAGAGGCTCCAAAATAGCTCAACCAATTACCGCAGCAGAATATCATTTGAAATTCCATGGCATACTGGTGATTGTTAAGCAGAGCAATTAAACAAAAGTGGCTCATACATGCTGAAACTCTGATGTGATCCAATTCTCCTTTTTGCATTCAGTTGAATAACCCAATGCTGCCCAGCTCCTTTGTGACATCAGAGAAGCTAAGCCATTGGCAAGCAGATGGGCTATTGACATCTGTCTGCAAAATCCCTTTGTGACATCAGATTATACCAGCCAGTGGTATAAAAAGAGCTGGAGCAGGCAGACAAATCAGAGTCTGAGAAGGTTATTGCAAGAGTGAAGAGATCAAGAGGATGAGGATGAGGGTAATAAAGAATAATCAAAGGGAGCATCCAAAGATACGTGAACATGTGCCTTGTCAGTGCAAGTTAACATGCAAAATGGACATGGATAATAAACACAAATCATGGTCTATGATCGTGTTAGTAGTTAATATTAGTAGAATTTTTTTAAAAATGAAATAAAAGAATGATTTTCTTTGGTTCATGTGTATCCAAATATGGTATCTGTTCTCAATATTTTCTTTTTGTGTGTGTAGATTAACATTTAGTCACTCACCTGTCTGAAAACAAGGAGTGCTCTACACTCCTCTGCCCTGTTACCTTGCAGTTTCATCTGTATCATTACTAGCGCAGCAAGTTATATAAATCTTCAGGTCAAAGGGAAATCTGATACCATCTTCAATGGGAGAAAAACTGGGCCTTCTGTCAATAAAAATGTAAATGTAATATTAGCCCATGGTGTTTTTGGGAGAAATTGCTTAAAGATTAATATGGGAAGCAGGCCTATTTTCCATCTAGGTTGTGGTGGGTGTGATTTGTTGGCTTTCAGTATCTTTTCTCTTTTTTACAAGGTCACTCTTATGAAGTTCTTTCTGCGCCAGTTGTGAGATGGGGAGGGTCCTTTGAGTGCAGAGTCCCAGCTCCGAGGTCAGAGCTGTTTTCCGACGTCGGAGCTGGGATTCCAAAAAAATCCTATGGCCCTCTAGACACTATCTCGAGGGCCATAGGATCGCTCTGTAACTTCCATTAATATTCCTGTAGGTTTACTTGTGTGTTGCTAACCTCCCCATACTTGTCTCGCTGTGAACCTGTCCAGCTATTAAGATCTGGAGGGCCTTTGGAGGGCGCCATGGCCCACAGAGGCCCATTTGTTGGGCATGCGTGAAAGGGCTTTCTCCTGTATGGTTCCCAAAGTATGGAATGCGCTCCCTCAAAATCTGTGATTAGCTCCCACTCCCTTGGCTTTTAGAAAGGATGTAAAGATGCATCTTTCAGTTTAGCCTTTTAAAATGTGTAGTTTAATGTTTTACCTTTTTTAATGCTCTTGCTGTTATTGTTTTACAATTTTGTTGTTTTAAATGGTTGTATGATAGCACTCTTCCAGTACTTAAAGGGTTGTCAAAAAGAGGAGGGCCAGGATCTCTTCTCGATCATCCCAGTTTGCAGGACATGGAATAATGGGCTCAAGTTACAGGAACCCAGATTCCACCTAAACATCAGGAAAAATTTCCTGACTGTCAGAGCAATAAGACAATGGAACCAACTACCTAGGGAGGTGGTGGGCTCTCCCACTCTGGAGGCATTCAAGGTGCAGCTGGACAGCCATCTGTTTTGCCACAGGTTCCCCAAAAGGGATTGGCAAAGGTTCTTTAAAGGATTTTCAGACCATAATAAATATTCCTCCAGGAAGTTAAAGCCAAACATCTTTATTGCAAAGCTGAGCATGAAATACAACAATGCTATGCCTTCCTCCAAGTTCCCTGGTGGAACTCCCACTCCTTAGCTACACAGTCACTGTATTATTTCCAACCAACCCTGCTAGTTCCAGCAGCTCTCCACCTGGGTACCTCTGCTCCTCCTTGCTCCTTCCGATTCTTCAGCACTCCACCACTACACACACACACACACACACACACACACACACACACACACACAACCAACCACCACCACTACCAACAACCACCACACTTCAGTCTGCATTTGCTAGTCTTATATACTTTTTCTAGCACCAAACTCCATGGGCTGCAGACCTCATGCTTAATTGGTAGCACCTGGGCTGTTGTGCAGTGTCATTCCTCTGGCCTGCAGCTAGGTCACATGCCAGCAAGTTGCTGAAGATTGCATCAGCCTGGCTAGCAGCCAACTCACAATTTAAGCAAGGTCATGCCTTGCTATTACAGAGCAAAATACAGGGTATAATACCATACAGAGCATAATACAGAGCATAGTATCATACAAAGCATAATACAGGGCATTGAGGCAGGACTGTTGTGCAACACTGCACTCCTCGCCATCTTCCACAACTCATATTACACCATCTGTCAGGGATGCTTTGACCTGGATTCCTGCATTGAACAGGGGGTTGGACTCAATGGCCTTGTAGGCCCCTTCCAACTCTACTTTTCTATAATTCTATGGTGTCTTTAGCAGAGTATATAAATGCTAATAAATAAATAAATAAATAAAACCTCAGTTATACTTTTTCATTTTTTTTCTTTTTTGCTGCTAGCCTGAACCTCATTATTTTAGATGCCTGTTAAATTACAAACTTAACCTGCTTATTTGTAATATACATAAAGAAACACTTTGGGCGTGGTCCTATGGGTTGCGCCCTTGATGATTGTAAGCCCCCAAAATCAGATGCTATTCAGGGCGGGAGGAGCAGCAGAGGCGATCTCCGCCTCCCCATCCTGCTGCCCTGCATTTTTGCTAGATGGGGTTTTTTTGCCCGGGTACTGAAAACATTTCGGAGAGAGAGGGAAGGAGGCTGGAGATGCCCCAGGATAGCTCATATCCTGGCCTCTCCAGTCTCCTACCCTCCCCGCCTGCCAAGACACCCCCTTTCCTCCCTCTCCGAGGTTGCATTCCTGACCTCAGAGAGGCACCAGCATAGTTGTTTTCATGCTGCAAGGGGGAGGGGGGGGTCAGATCTCAGATTCTCCCCTCCGAGGTCAGAGTGTTGTCTCCAGTCATGGAATTGGGAAATCCGAAGTATCCTATGACCCCCTCAGATGTTGACTAGGGGCCATAGGATTGCTCCCTCCCCCAAGATTGTGCCTTGTGCACTCTGAGTATACTAGTTAAGTTTGTGATTGTAAAAGAAACTTTTAGAACACATCATGCTTCTAAAATAATGGATGTTGGGCTGAGAAAGGAGAACAAGGAGCAAAAATGGAATCACTTACATGTAGTAGAGAAGTAAATAAGAACAAGAACACTTGGGCACTTTGGGTGGGAGAGTCTGGAGTGGAAACTAAATAATTGCTAATCTGGGCAGTTTTAAGTGAAAGCCCATGCAAAGGGCTAAGTGACAGGTAGAAAACATTCCCTCCCATCCATGCCCTTGTGAAAACCTGACTTGCATATTTATTTATTTTATTTATTTATTCAATTTATATCCCGCCTATACACAAATGCCATAATCACGCCTGCTTGGAAAAAAAATAACTTCCATTAGGTTTAACTGTCAAAATGTTTTCCTTGAGTCTTCTGTGTGTAGTATGTTTTTCTGACTCCTGTTCTTAACATTCTACTGCAGGCATCTCCATAATAATAGAATCTACTCCCTGGGAAAGAAATGCTTTGATGGTCTCCACAGCCTAGAGACTTTGTGAGTTGACCTTTTATTTGTTATGCTTTGTTTTCAGTGTTTTCACTGACGTTCTGCAAAAATAAAAAAGCCAAACATGCTTAGGGATTACTATAGGCACAGAGTGATCATTTATGATGACTGTATAAAAATAAACTTTAAATTATTCCTTTGACTTTTCCTTTGAGTAGACAATAGAGCATAACAGTGGTATTTGAAGAGTACTTACTATCTATCAATGGGTGGTTCTTGCACATTCTTAAATTATTATCAATTTTGACATATTTTTGCCTAGATTAAACTGTCAATTTGTTCATATTTGCTGATACAGATTTTAATGTATATGATTTTAATCTGCAACAAGTGCCTACAACAGTATTCTTGGTTTGGCTTACCTTTTTTAAAAGTATCATTGCAAGTGGGGTTTTTTTTCTTTTTCTTTAAAAGTAATTTAGGATGTTGACATGTACCGTATTTTAAGGATGGTACACCTCCGCTCTCACTCTGGTCTGCTCAGGAAGTGAATCAAAGATTATTCTTTGGAGATAGATTAACTAAACAGAAATCATCATCATCATCATCATCATCATCATCATCATCATCACCATCATCATCAAGGAAGATGTCTCAGTTACAAATATCCATAAACACATCATGTTCCTAAAGTTCTATAAATACATAGACCTTAAAATACAATGCATATACCTATAAATGCAATGTAGATATAATATTTTCTTGAAAATATGAACAAATACTATATTATTCATTCAATGATACCTAATGTCTGGTTTCTTTGTTTTTAATCCAGAGATCTAAATTACAACAATCTGGATGAATTCCCTACCTCTGTCAGAGCCCTCAGAAACCTGAAAGAACTGTAAGTACTGAATTTAGGGTTTCTAAGAATCCCCTATTCCCAGCACTCAGCATTTCATTTCAGTGCTGATGACTTTATCAGCTAACTGTATATCCTATATATTCTAAAAATACTAGAGATCCTCCCTGTTTTACAGCCTAGGAAAAAGAAATTTCATTTTGGCTTTCCAGCTTCAAGTGCATCTTTTGTTGCCTAAACTGGTATGGTGAACAATGTCCCCTCCTCATAGCCAGAATCAAGAATCACAATTTGACTCAACCCTGAGCAGAGGGAGGTGAAAGATGGAGGCCAAAAAAAACATGCTGCATTATTATTGGATCCCTGCTTCATCCTTCTGGCAATGAAGTTGGGGCAAGGAGGAACATGTAATCAAGGCAAGCTCAGAACCAAATCATCCAGTTACCTCTGGGAGTGTAGCAATTCTGAGAGTGATAGCAGCCGCCAGTCTTGAACTAGATAGGCAGCATAGTCATTCGGTCTTTCCCCAACATAGGGAATACATAAAGAGTTGGGGGAACAGGAGATTATTTGCACCTAGTGGGGATAGTTCCACTTTCTTGATAGTAAGCATACAGTACTTCTAAGGATATTTTTAGGCATTTATTTTTTGAAGCCTGGAACTGTAATTCTTTGAAACAAAAATTCAGTACATATTACTAAAATGCAGCACTTTTATGTTGTGTTATGGGGGGAGCTTTATGGAGTCTTCAAATTGTAATGGCACTACTATGTCTACCATGAAAAAGCTGATACAGTGACCCAGTTCACACAATGAAACAGTGGCACTGTTTCTTAACCATGGGCTGTTTGGGAGCATGTGGAAGCATGTGAGCATGCTGGCTTGCAACTGCTTGTCTGCTTCCAGTGTACTAAACAACCCAGGGATGCCCCATCCCTGGGTTGTTGTCCATGACATGCAAACCCGGAACTCTGGGTTGTTGAGGGAGAAACAACTTAGAGTTTTAAGCCATGGTTTGTTTTTTGTGTTATAACTCTGGGTTATTTCTCCCTCAACAATTAGCACACTAGAAGTGGGCGAGCTGTCAGGAGCCAGCACACTTGCTTGCTCTGACATGCTGCTAAACAACCCATGGTTAACAAACGGTGAGTTGTTTCATCGTGCAAACTGGGCCAATGAATGCTTTCAAAGCACTCTATATTGTGGTGTGGTTTCTCAGAATGCTAGTCAGGGCCAGATCAAGGCCATGATGGGCCCCAGGGCTAACAGTCTATAGTGGGCCCCATTCTGCAGTTGGTTGCTCTCCACTTATCTCTATTTCCAAATGTTGATCATAGCTGTGATTTCACTCATTGGCTAAACACACTGAAACATGGTGGCAGGCTCATTTCTCGCAAAACAATGAAGCAAAATGACTGTCCATTTCTCAAAACCTGTTGGAATATGCCTGAACATTTTGTCTCATATCCCGGGTTGTACAAGGGCTAGAGACTTGCTCTTTTTTCTTTTTCTCTTTTGAAAGCTGGGAATCTGGGCTAGTCAGTGGGTCCTCTCAGATCATCAGCTGGGGGCTGCAGCCCTCTTAGCACTGTGGTTAATCCGGCTGCGGTGCTAATACAACTCTCAGAATTTTAAATAAAAAGTGCTTGAAATAAATGAATGAAAGAATAAATTTTTAAAAAACTGGAAGAGCCAGTTCTAGAGAAGTTAGCATTATTGAGCATGACTGGTTTATTTGCCTTCCCAATATCAGACTGGAATATAAGAAAGAAAGATACATGTTACATACTGGTACAACTAGTAATACATGAGGCCAACCATATGGGGAGAGCATGTGTGGTGCCATGGATAGAATGTTGGCCGTGAGGCTCGCTTGGTGACCTTGGCTGATTCATTGGCTCTCAGTCTAGCCTCCCTCAGACCCAATATAAATGTGACACTAGGCGTGTCAGAAGAAAAAGGAAAAAAGCAACTTACCTGTCTGGCATTCCACATCTCACTTCAAGTGGGGGTCACCTTTCCTGCGTAGCCATCATTAGTACACCAGGGATCTGTGGCACAGACAGAGTCTATGTACTCACACTGAACACACAGTTGCTGGTTTAAACCTGAAACTGGCCATGTGGAATGATCATCTTGCTGTCCTGGCATTTTGTCTCTGGCTTATGCTAGTTTTAACTGCCTGTTCTGGTTTGTAGTTTGAAGATGTTATTCTGTCATATAGGTTGGATCCAGATTTAGGCTCATGCAACTGGGCTGGTGGAAGTGGACTTCACCACCCTCTCCTCCCCAGGGCATCCCTCCAGCCCCAGCCCCAAATGCTATACAGAGGTTATGAGGGCCCTGCCGTGGGGTGGGAAAGGGGATATTCCCAAAAATCATGTGGAGGCACCTTCTGCACCATGGGGAGGAGGAGATTGAGAAATCCACTTCTGCCAGCCTAGTGGCATGTGACTAAATCTGGATCCAACCCTATGTTTTTATTTGTAAGCTGCTCTGAGAGCCAAGGCTGTAGAACAGCCTAAAAATATTAGTAATAATTAACTAAATCATTTTTTTTTCAAAAAAAATCACATTTAAACAGAGCCACACAGGATTGTTATGAGGGTAACATGGGTATTTATAAATGCAGTAAAATAAGCACAAAACTGCATCCTCTGTGCAGAGGAAGATAGCAGGCAAAATCTGGTTGTAGCCAATTGATTGTACCTGCTATGAACTTAGGTACACCTTAGGTAGGTCTCAGTGAAGATCAAGTTTGTTTTGGCAGAAATAACAGATCTTCTGCTCCTGGTTATAGGAGTAGATTAATTAAAATTCTTTTTTAAAAAGATTGTCAGCGTTACAACAGTATTCAGCCAAACCACTATATTACATTGTATTATTCTGGTGAGCTGTCTGCACTTTTAGCCTTGACATATGATCTATCAGATTTATGAATTAAATTGATTTTTTTCCAAATTTGGAGGTTATATGGAACACACAGCCTCTAGTGATAATGGAAAATATTTTGCTATTTTTACTGGCTATTAAAAAAATGAATTGGCCATGTTTGTGGTTTAACAAGGATACTTGATTCCCCATTTTATAATGTAACTGAAAGAACTTTAGTGAAAATAGAACTGTAATGTCTCAAATTCTGGGAATCAATAAGATAACGTGAAAGGGAGGGATTGAAGGGAGATAGGCTCACCTCAGTTCTTTGTGCGAACTACTCAGAACAATTAAGGGGCTATAAGGGGATTCTCAAAGTCATCTAGTCTAACCCTATGAACTAAGACAAAATTCTGTAACTGCCAATTCACCCTGTTATTCAATAGTACCTCTGTAATAATGCAGAGGAAGCAAAAATGATAACTGGTGATATAACCTTGTTTGTGGTGGCCAGTTCTTCTTCCCATAGGGTTGATCTGGCCCATATATACCTCTGTGGCAGGATTACCACTTCTGTTGGTCAGAGTCTCACCCTGCAAGAATACTGTTTCAAACTGGGCCCTATGTGTTGCATGGATATGGTTAATTCCCATGCCACATGGTTCCAGCTTCCAGATATTATTGCTTTGACATGGGATCCAAACCATGTAAAAGTAGCAGCCATGCCTGTAGGTATGAACTGGACCACTGTGACACTCTGAGAAAGCAGTAGTGTTGTCCGATATGAGATTCACTACAGCATCCCTACAGTTTACTTACCATGAGTGTGGGTCAAACAACACATTACATTAAATTTATGATTGTATTTAATATGTCCGGGCGGTGGGGGTCTTTCAAGTAGTAGCCAAAGAGGAGAGGCAGTCAAGATTGAAGGGGGTTAATCCTTTCCCCTGAGCTGCGATTCTGACAAAAATCCCCTCCCACACACACTTTTAACATCTAATTGGGCCCTAATTTAACAGTCTGTAAAGTATTTTCTGCTGTTAAGAGTAACAGAGCTACTTTTCTATTATTCATCTGTAAAAATTAATTATCACAGGCCTTGGAATGTACGTGTCCCTACACTCAAGGGCAGGAGTAGGCAAGTTGTGGCCCTCCAGATGTTTTGGCCCACAACTCCCATCAACACCAGCCAGCATAGTCAATGGTAAGGGATGCTGGGAGTTGTAGCAAAAACATCTGGAGGGCCACAAGTTGCCAACCCCTTCTCTAGGGCCTAGGTGATCCATTTTAGAAATGGGTGAGAATCTACCATCTGCCATGGTAGTTTCCTTCAATGATTAAATCACAGTAATGTGACTGACCACTCGGTCAGTGGATAGAGTAGTTTTAAATATGAGCACAATCCAGTAAAAATGTTGCAAGTAAGTACCACTGAAAGCAACAGAATAGTATAGTCTCACAACTAATTTAAATTCTGTTGATTTCAGTAGGAAGTAGTAAAAACTAATCTTTGCTGGACTGTATTCATGGTGCTTTGCCTTACCATGGTATTTTAGCTACACATGTAGTACAATCTTGTGCATGTTTACTTGGAAGTAATTCCTACTGTGTTCAGTGGGGCTTACTTCCTAGTACATGCATTTAGGATGCAGCCTTAGGCATCCTAAGTGAAGCTTTTCTGCTTAATCTGCAATGCTTCTCTGAGTGTCTGCTGTGAATCACTGCTGCCATGACTCCGTGAAGTCACATTCCACATGCAGTTCCCTGCATGTGAAAGTGTTATTTCATATTATATTCTCCTTCTCCATCATCTAAAGTGGTGTGGCTGTCATTTAACATATGGAAACATTTTCCACACTAAAAATTATTTGGGCAAAAATGCAACTGAATTTTGCCCATCACTGCCACATGAAATATGCATCTCCAGATGCTACCAGGATGGCCAAAAACACATCCTGTAGACATTAAAAAGAAATCATTATGATCCAGATAAATGACAGTTGCACTTGTAACAGAATTTCTCAATTCCCAAGTCTTTGAACAGAAATTGAGATATCATCTGGAAATGCTGCCAACAAGGCTAGCTCTCAGGACCGCTTCATGCATGAGCATGACATTTTTGCCTTTGCCGCAAGCAGCCTTCAGTTCCCAGAATCCAGGCAACACATTGGACTATATTGCCCAAATCCTCCACAGTGACTTCATTTATTCACATGGTGATTCATGAGTATCAGCCCACGCACACACACACACACATACACAGAGTAGGTTCAAGAGTGGCCATATGTATAGTACTACTTACATAAGCAATTGAAAATATTGTCTGAAATTGGCAGGCAGTATTTGAACTATCTCTTGTAAACAAGGCCACAAAAGTTACTAGTCTACAAAAAATATATGCTAGTCTACTGTGGAGAGTTCCAGCCCTCCTGCAGCAGCCCACTGCAGTCCTATGTTGGGTGTGGAGGAAGGGCCTTCCATCCTCTGGCAGCCCACTTGGCTTCTCTGTGCAGCCTGCATGGTTTCCTCTTGATGCAGAGGAAGGGTTCTGTCCCTTCTCTACCAACCCACTCACTCACCTGCATGCAGTTCCTCATAACCTATGGCTACCAGGGTAGTGCTTAAATACAAGGCTTCACTATTAAGCTACAGTCAAATTAAATATGAATATATATAATACAAATTGTGCAAGATAAAGCCAGCAAAACAGTTTGATCTTCTTCCCCTTCCTTCCATGGGATCTTTCCAGTCATTTTTCCTGCCAAACTCATTTTGCTCTTAGGATACTTTTCATGTCACCTATGACCTGGGCAGCCCCATCCCATGTGGGTGCCTGGAACCTTCCGAACTTGAAGGATTACAGGCATCCAGTGGAAGGTGGGAGGAGCACTGCAACTAGGATTGCTGCAGTGCTCCCCTTGCCCTCCAAAACATTTAGATGCCTGATTTTGGCTGTCTAAATGTTTTCCCTTCCTCTCAAGAAGGAGATGCTGAGGCACCGCCAGGATTCTTCGGAGGACAGTGGTGCCTCACTCCTCCCCTCCCTGCCCCCAGGAACGCCGCCCCCATCAGTACTGAAGATGGTCTTCTGTCTTTGGATCCCAGCAAGCGCAAAAACAACCATGCCAGCTGTGCCGAGGGAGGAGGGTGTTCTACAGGCGGAGTCACAGGTCACAGCAGCAGCTCCGACCTATCCTATGGCCCCCCAGACAAGGTCAGGGGGCCATAGGATTGCACCCTACGCCTCCTTAAGTCCATACATCAGATCTCTGTGATGTTGTGCATGAACCTTAAGCTTCTATCTCTTTTAAAGCTTAAAACTCTTCATCTTTCCCCTTGACTATGAGCCAGTCTCTCACATGTAATTTGAACTTATATTCTTTGTCTGGTGTTCCCAGCTATTCAGTGGTGTGCATGTGCAAAGGGGCTGTTTTTAGTAGTATGCCTTCACCTACCATATCTGCACAAAACAGATCTATATATTAATATATATATAATGGTGGTTGCCATTAAAATGAGGTCTACAATGGTACCCTGGTTCTAAATTTTTAAATCTTTTTTTTTTATTATTTTACTTTAAGTTTAGTCTGTCAGTCCTATTTGCTTATTAGTGTTTTATTTATTCATTCATTCATTCATTCATTTTCTATACCGCCCAATAGCCAAAGCTCTCTGGGCGGTGTCCAACAATCAATTACCTAAAAAATACAATCCAATACAATTAAATATAAACAATAAAAACATTATACAAATTTAAAACCAATTTTAAAAATATCACAAAAACTAAAAACAAGCTAATAAAATGTCTGATGGTTTTTGTGGCTGCTCTAATTTTTTAAATATTTTTTAGTTTGACAATTTTATCTGTTATATTGTGTTTTATGTATGATGTCACAATGGCTTATGGCTGATGCAAATAAAATTTCTATTCTGTTGAGAGCACTATGTAGACAAAAAATGAGCCTAACATATATGAATGAATGAATGAATGAATATTTATTACGGTCATTGACCAGAACCAACAATAACATTAAAAACAGGGAAACAATCAATCAATACAACATGCATTACTACTATACATCATTACACCAGCATACATATCAAGTTCACAACAAAATTTTATATCAAAATTATAACAGTCAAGCAAGGCCAGAGTCAGAGGTTAAAAAGGTGCGGCATGTAATGGCAGTCGCACAAAATTTAGCCACTCTATTAGTGATATGAGGAACTGTATCAGCGAGTAGCAGGGAAATATAGAATTTTTCAGTTCTACCTGGGCAATTATATAAGATAGGAAGAATAAGCTCTTCACGAAGATCCCGGTAGAAGGGGCAATATAAAAGTACATGCAACGCTCTCCTTCTTCTCCTTACTCTCCCCTTTTCTCATTCCCTCTCTTCCATGCAAGCTCATCTACCTGCCCCATTATATCCTTTTCCCAGTGCTAGATCTGTTCCCTCTGCGTGGAAGAGCCACCACCCTTTTCTTAGGCTACTTTCCTCACCTCTGTAAACGGCTGTCATGTACAATTTCAGACTGCATGTGGAGGGCCAAATGTTTGTATGTTCCCCTTACATTAAACAACCGCCACCAAACCTCTCTGCATATTGGGGAGGAGGCTAATGTGAACAGTCATTAATTTATGTTGAAAACATACTATTTTTGCACTGCTGTTCAAATAGTATTGCTACAGTCAGCACATTTGCTGCCTGATCCTCAGAAAACTTCCCTGTTATATCTTTTTCCCCAGGATATGATAACAATAAAGCACTATGAAAATTTCTGGGTTTTTAACATGCAGTTTAGATATCCACAAAATTGTTCCATGTTGTGCTCTGCCTTAACTTGCATTGTTCCACATTTTCCTCTAGAGAGACAACTTTCTTGTGCAGCCAGTTTTCTGAGCCAGCCTTGGTATGGTCACTAATCTCAGCAGCTGATAATCTTGCCCAAGCAATATAGAGGTGCTTGAATCAGTGAACCATCCGATGCTTCAGTTTAAATCTGGGAATCTTTGTTCATACCTGATTGAACAAATGAACATTTCCCACGCAAATCATTACTGTTCCTGGTGAACACTTTGTCGCTGCTTTTGTTTTTAACAATAGATTATTACTCATGTGAACAAAATGCTGTAATTAATTGGGAAACAATTTGCTTCCATCTTAAATAGGAGTAATTACATTGTTTAGCTTGTCTATTTAAAATACTTTCATAAAGAAACTGTGTGAACGGATAAAATGTACAGGATGCCCTGGGATCTTATGTATATTCACATTCATTAGCATCCTAATCTAAAACACACTGGAAATAAATCCTATTGATTTTAATTAAAACTTTGTCAAATAAATGGCTTAGGAGAATGGTCTAAGTACACTTACATGGGGAACAAGTCCCACTGAACTCATTTGGGACCTACTTCGAAGTAAGCATGTAGGGACTCAGGCTGGAAGTCTCATTAACCCAAAATGTGCTTCAGCAGAAACTGTGCACAACATTGAGCATACCAGCTGCTTTACTAGTGCAGCATCATAAAACATTTGATCTTATTGCTATTAGGGGCATGATTGTGTGCTCTGTGCAGATTTTTTAGGGGTACAAAAGGCTTGAGAAAATTGATGCTAGTGCTACAAAATTAAGAAAATGTTCCATCTGTCTAGCCATAATGTATATCGAACAAAACGTCTCCACTGTTTCAGCTGCTAGCATTCTACAGAACTGAATCAGTCACAAGTAATTTTGCTTTAGAATATCCCTAGAACAAAACATGGCTTTCACATCTTGCAACTGTGTGTATCATACTTTTTGTTGTTTTGTTTCTAGGGGATTTCATAGTAATAATATCAGGTCAATACCTGAACAGGCATTTGTGAGCAATCCATCACTTATAGCAATGTAAGTAGTAGCAGTTTACTTTTCATAGAAAATGTGAAATTAATTGCTATATTTCATTATCAGTCCTATTATATGAATAGTCCAGTGCTTCTCAAACCACATGAAATTCCATCCTCCTTCTGTACACACTATATTTTCAATGCCCCAACCTAAAAACTTCATTGGGATTCTCTTCCCACCTCCTACACCCCATGTTGCTTCTTCCACACGTGCCTATTTCCCTAGATGCCACACCCAACTCCATGACACTTCCACTCTTCTCAGCTCTGGCACATAGATACCCCATCATGCTATTTCTTCCTCTGACTCCTGCACACACACTTTCCCTTTATCACTTCATTTCCAGCCTGATGTAAAGAAACTACAACAGTCAGGAAATTGCAACCTGGCTCAACTTGTCTGAGTGTGGAAAGCTAAGCAGGGTCAGGCCTGGTTATTACTTGGATGGGAGACCCCTCCTCTAGTTTCCTGCATTGAGCAGGGGGTTGGACTCGATGGCCTTGTAGGCTCCTTCCAACTCTATGATCTATGAAATCTATGAAACCCCAGTCCTCCTTTGATTGATTCCAGAAGGGTCACATCCTCAGACTGGTAAGCCCTGATTCTTGACTATCTATAGGCCTGTTATCAAAAAGACTTGAGAAGTTTTTTTGGACCCCCTTTCCACTAATGTTTCATGCCTCTCTACTTGGCCATCTACCTCCTCAGCCTGGGAATCAATGGAATAGTAGTGTAGAGTATTTAACTGCATTGTGGATATACGAGTCCTCAATTCCATACTTCTATAGTAAGACCGCTAAACTCCTGTGGCCTTTTGGTATGCTTTTATACTCAAGTTGCTACTTCTGCAGGCCAATTTAAATATTATAGTCCATATGGAGACTGCTGAAAAGCATTTATCCATGTTGGTGTTCCACACAGTGGGCAAAATGTGAAAAGGCCTCTGATTTTGAATGCCAGCCCATCTTCATTTCCACTGCCAGGGATGTACACCCTGGCATACAGATTCCACATATATATGAACCAGTGCACAGAGTATGGATTTCCTTTTTCCAGTCCCACAAAGGCTATTTTTATTATCACCCTTTTCAATTAGTTGGCAATGAAGGAGTCAGACACGTTAATGTTCATAGATGAAAGTAACATACTTGGTTCATAATGTCTTCAGCAACATATGTCAATGACATATGGAAATGTAAGAATATGAAGGAAAATGTGTTTAAGGTTACTTGTCTAAACCTATGTAAGGCCTTTTTCATATTGGGCTTGATTTTGAGACCAAACACAGCTACAGATTCCCAGTTTGGGTGTAATATATCTCAGCTTATTAAGCCAAGGTATGCACAAGCCTTTTACCCACTCCACCATCCTCACATGGCACCTTCCCTCTTCCCTTCTCAGGGCACCATGACTGAAGACTTCTTGTGTGACTTGACCATGGTTTCCTGGAGAACTATAGTTTCCAGGTTTGGGACAAACGAGGATCTGAAATCCTAGTTAATACATAACTAGTTAAAACATAGTAAATATTATTAAAATATTCTTTAAAACCTTTAAAAGTATCCTAAAAACTCTTAAAATTCCACTGGGTAGGCCTGTCGGAAGAGGTCAGTCTTTATGGCCTTTTTAAAAGCTAAGAGACTATCTAGTTGACGAGTCTCCTCCGACAGGCCATTCCACAGTCTGGGAGCAGCAAAAGAGAAGATCCTCTGGGTAGTACTCGCCAGCCTAGTCTTGGCTGACTGGAGTAAATTTCTCCCAGAGGACCTAAGTGTGCGGGGCGGATTGTACGGGAGAAGGCGATCCTGCAGGTAACCCGGACCCAAATCATGTAGGGCTTTAAAGGTAATAATCAACACTTTATACTTCGCCCGGAAACTGATTGGCAGCCAGTGTAATGCTTTTAAAGCTGGTGTAATATGGGCACCTCTAGATGTACCGGTGACCAATCTGGCTACCATATTTTGCACCAATTGAAGTTTCTGAACTAGGTACAAAGGTAGCCCTATGTACAACGCATAGCAGAAGTCAAGCCTCGAAGTTACTAGCATGTGCACTACCGTCTTTAGGTCTTCCAATCTCTAGGAAGGGGCGCAGCAGGCGTATCAGTCGGAGCTGATAGTAGGCACTCCTAGCCGTCGCATCTATCTGAGCTGTCATTTGAAGCAACGGGTCCAGAAGCACCCGCAGACTGTGAACACAGTCTTTCAGGGGGAGTGTAACCCCATCCAGAACTGGTTGACACACCTCCAAACCCAAGTTGTGGCCTTTGACAGCAAGCACCTCCGTTTTGTCTGGATTCAGCTTCAGTTTGTTTTTCCTCATCCAGCCCATTACCGCCTCCAAGCATTCATTCAGAGGAGACACATTATCCTTAGCTGACACTGTTACCGAAGGCATAGAGAAATATATTTGGGTGTCATCAGCATACTGATAACACCCTGCCCCATGCCTCTGGATGATCTCTCCCAGCGGTTTCATGTAAATATTAAATAGCATTGGGGGACAGAATGGCACCTTGTGGCACGCCACATAGCAGCTCCTTTTTTGAGGAGCAGCTATCCCCAAGCATCACCATCTGGAACCTACCCGAGAGGTAGGACCAGAACCACTGGAGCACAGTGCCCCCAATTCCCAATCCCCTCAGGCGTTCCAGAAGGATGCCATGGTCGATGGTATCAAAAGCCGCTGAGAGGTCCAAAAGCACTAACAGGGATACACTCCCCCTGTCGGTACTCAGGTGTAGATCATCCACTAAGGCGACCATACCAGTCTCAACTCCGTATCCTGCTCTGAAGCTGGTTTGAAATGGGTCTAGAAAATTGGTTTTCATCCAAGACTGCTTGGAGTTGGAAGGCAACCGACCTCTCAGTCACCTTGCCCAAAAATGAAAGATTTGATACTGGTCTATAGTTGTTATAGTCCAGGGGATACAGGGAGGGCTTTTTAAGAAGCGGCTGTACCACCACCTCTTTTAAACATGATGGAAGGTTCCCTTCCTGGAGAAATGCATTAATAATACGTTGTAACTGTCGTCTAACTGCATCTCCTCCCTGGACGACCAACCAGGAAGGATAGGGATCGAGAGGGCAAGTAGTCCTCCTCACTCGACCAAGCAGCTTAATGAACCAAGATATATTACATCCAAACCAGGCCAGAGACTACCACCCAATAAAATACAGTAATACCTTGGATTGCAAGTAACTTGGTTTGAGAGCATTTTGCAAGACAAGCAAATTTTTAAATATTTATTTAATTTTTTTTGACTTGATATACAAGCGACGTCTTGCAATACAAGTACTGTAGTACGGCTTAAATTAAAAATCTCTGTACAAATTTTTTGGGGAGGATTTCGTTTTGATATAAGAGTGTTTTGGATTACAAGCACGTTTCCAGAACGAATTATGCTCTCAATCCAAGGCATGACTGTAAAATTAAAAAGTCTGCCTCTAGAGAGGGCATTCTTAGGCTAATATGAATAGCATCTTCCTTACTGGGGCATTTTTCACACAAATATATGAAGTAATGCTCAATCTCATCCCTGCCCATTTCAGGCCCCTCTAAACATTTTACCCATAGTCTACACTGAACTATAAACATATATTTGGTCTAAGACAGAATATGGCTATAATTGTAGTTTGGGAACAAATTCAGGGAGGAAACCTGCTTGTGGCACATTAAAAGTAGCCCTAGGGGAGAAGGCTTAATGACCACATTGCAGGCAAGGTCATCAAAGCTTTTATGAGCACCCCCAGTTTTTTGCATAAGTATTTGAAGATATAAATCTTGAGTGTTAAATCTCTTGTCTCCTTCTTCACAGCCATTTTTATGACAACCCTATTCAGATTGTGGGAAAGTCTGCTTTTCAGCACTTACCTGAACTCAGAACCTTGTATGTATTCACATCTTTAAAAGCATTTCACCTCCACAATTCCTCCACTCCTTTAGAAAAAAAAAGAAAAGAAAAACTCACTAATTATGTTGTGTTTGTAACTTTAGGACATTAAATGGTGCTTCACAGATAACAGAGTTTCCTGATCTGACCGGGACAACAAGTCTGGAAAGCCTGTAAGTATCAGAGAGATAGTTCATGTTACCTCTGAAAGCAGATGGCATTAATTATTGCAGATGCTGAGTTGCTTTAAAGGAGCTGTCCTTCAACCAGCCATTTGCAACCCGATCTGCAACCTGGTTAATCTAAAATTTGTTGATTTGAGCTAGTTTGATCCTATTGACACTATGACCTGGTTCATGTACTTACTGGGCAACGAATCTTCTTATTTGTATGGTAGAGAAGCAGGTGAGTACCCCTCTACTAGGCCATGCACACAATGTCAGTATGTGAGGCAGTGCTCCATACAGAGGCCAATACATAAGCCTGATTAATATGACACTGGGCAGATTCACATGACACAACAACCCACCCTGCGAATAAGGTACATGTGTGAGTTGTTTGTGGAACAACCCACGATGCACTCAACAGACAATCAGGCTTACCTTGGGTTATTCTCCCCTTCCTTCCCCACTGGTCCTCCAGGTTGTATCCCAGGGTCCTGCACAGCAGAACCCATCTTGTCTCCCCCTCCCTGATACAATTGTGTCCCCTTTTCGTTGGTGGTTCCCCCACCCCCCAAAAAATATACACAGATTTCATGGCTGTATATTTCCCTGTATATTTGACGGCTGTCAAAAGAAAGTGCTCATGAAAAGCGGTTGGGATGTAGATCTCCCCTTTCTGGAGTACCTAGAGGATCAGGGAAGTGTGGAAAAGGTGAAGGGGACTGAGAACAGTCAGGGCAAAACTAAAGAACTAGAGGATCACACCTGAAAGGTAGAGATGTACTCGCCACCTCCTTTTAGGGAACAAGACCCTTTGTCACTTTGCTTTTCAATTGACAGCTGTCAAGTGTGCGCAAAGCAAGCTATATGCAGCCTTGCTTGGTCAGTGTCCATGGATGTTGCCTACTGCACTTTGACAGCAGACACTTAGCAGAACATTGGCTAGGCATTTTGGTTCTTAATAGGTGTGCACCTGAGAAGGACCAGAAATTAAAAACATATATATATATGAATGAAATTGCGCACATTTGTGCCACCCAATTATTTTTTTTAAGGGTAAGGAGCAGTCAAAAAGTGCTGCTTGGGTATCAGTGTAGGGCTGTCTTTGGCTGTCACTCGTGGTGGCACAGGTGACATCGACAAGAGTGGAAAGGGGCTTTTGCCGCTCTTGCTGAGTGGTTAGTTCACAGCTTCCCACAGCCCACGATGGGATCGATCTCCTGGGTTTGGATGACATACCAACCCATCATGGGTTCAGCAATTCCTGTAACAAACCATGGGTTATCAGGGTGGCTTGTTGCCCAGAAACAAGCCACCCTGTGGGAAGCGGTCTGAATTCGGATGGTATGGCAACCCACCGTGGCTAGTTACTCACGATGGGTTGCTGTGTCGTGCAAACCCAGGCTTTCTCCACAACCCCCTTCACTGGAAGAATCATGGGCCTTTGCATGGGCTGCTTACCTCACATGTTAATGTATGTGCATAGTGTAGAGAAGTGATAGACTGCAAGCTTATTCCTCCTATACACATAGAGGACTGTCAGCCTGGTAGCTATATGAACTAGATATAGGGCACTGAATAGGAATTTATTCTAGCACTTCAATTTAATCCAGTTGTGGATCAGGCTGTTAATTAATTAATATTGACTGTGTGTAATTTTCATACCTTAACAGAACCCTTACAGGAGCTCAGATCACATCACTTCCTGAAACAGTCTGTGATCAACTCCCCAACGTCCAAGTACTGTAAGTATAAAGAGGAGATTACATTAAATTATATGAACTTGCAATATACAATGTTATTGATAATTTATTATAAAGTATGTAAATTCAAGCATTTAGACCTCTAAATTCAAGGGTAGACATAGGCATATACCAAAGAATTTAGCACTTCATAAAATACTGCCTATCATTTTGTGAGCAAATACGATGAATGACCTGGTTTGCATGCCATGACAGCCCACCTTGGCTTAATTTACCCATGGGGCTGTTGCATTGTGCCGGGTACCAGCAGGCACCATTTTTGCATGGCACCCATGGGCGCCCAGTTTGGCATGACTTGTCATGTCGTGCGAACCCAGGCAGCAGGGGTGTTTGAGGGTTATTTGAGAGTTGTCGAAGGGCTTTCATGTTGTGCAAACCAGGTCATTCACAAGTATGGATTTAAATATGGATTAATATACGAATTTTCATGCAGATTTTTTGAAAGCACATATTAACACGGAAACAGGATGGGCTTATGAATGAACAGGTGCAAAGCTGACCTGGACTGGAAACAGACTGATCTGTCCACCCCTACTCATAACACAGATAAAGAGTGAAACCATAATAGTTCAGGAAAGGTTTTGCCCATGAAATCGGTTTTAAGGAAAAATTGAAAAAGAGGGTGAAGAAAGACAGAGAAGGGGAGTGGTTTCTATAACCATAGGGAGTAACCTGGTAGCAGGCATAAAAGTGAGGATGGGTACTGTGGCAAAAGGAGCTGTTAGAGTAGCTTGCACAGAATATGAGAAGAACACTTGGTGGAGAAGAAAGAAATGTAAAGGCTTAAATGTAAGGACCAGGAACCAGTGTAAAGATCGAGTATAGGAAGAGGAGTGGTATGATCATAGTGACAGGATGTTAGGAGAAGCATGTTGGATTTATTTACCAAAGAGCAGAGAGATGGCAGGAGAGACCGTAAGCTAAGAGGAGATTACAGTAATCTAAATGAGACATGACCAGACAATGGTAGGTCAACTTGTTTAAAAACATGTACATAACAGTAGGTTGTAATGAGTACAACTCTACAGATGTGGGAAACCTGGGTTGAAATCAGTTCATCCATGAGTTTACTAGATGGACTTGGATAACATCTCTAGAAAAGAGTTTGCATTATAATGCAGAAAGTAAAATGTATGCTGGGCCAGCCTGGTAGATTGAGATAAACCAGCAGTATCATGAGCAAATATGGTCAGGCAAAATAGACTCCGTTACTGAAGTACAGATATTTTGAGGGGAGGGGCGGGAAGAATTAAGCATGTATATGATGGTGATCTTATGGATTTGTGCAAGCTTTTGCCTATTTCTCAAACGGTTTTTAAAAGTCACCAGTGTCCAGATAGCATAAAGATAGGGCAGAGAAGCTCTATTTCCATTCCTCCACCCTAAATCCGACCTGGGCTCAGAAATCCTCTGCAGAGTTGAATACTAAACATGTGAAAGGAACTTTTTCTTTCTTTCCTTGTTATTGAATCTTAATTTAACACTGAAATAAGGACAGGCTCTGTCCTTGCTTAAGTACTTGATTTATTTGATTCCATATGGATACCGTAATGTTCCATATCTTTATTTTCTCTCTAAGCCACATTTATTCAACTGGGATTTTGAACAGTATTCCTGAGATATGTGGGAGACCTAGTTTCTCATAATGATTAACCGATACATTATTGTAACTTGCAAGAATGCTGCAGTGTTAGTTTAATCACTATCAAAAGTAATCATTCTGTCTACTTCTTTGTGAATGAGCCAACTGCACTTTCTTTTCACAATTACATCATGATGAATATATCTGGTATTAGTTTGCCTAGGCAACATTCTAATAGAACTAATTGTAACACACTACCATAGTACCAAAGTGGCCCTTATGGGCATTTCTGAGAAAGTTAAGTACTAATTTTATCAGAGCAACATTAATTATTGCTGCCTTTGTGCCATTGATAGTGGGAGCAATAAATGAAGCTTCCTGCAAAGCACAGAATAGCTTCCAACTAAGCTAAAGTGTTTTAAGATCAAAGTATTTCTACCATAACAAATCAGTCATATGTTTATAAAATCATCCACTTTAAATTCACATTTGTGTTTGAAAGATACTTTTCGAGAAGCAGTTAATAATTCTAAAACTAATACTGTTGGATAGCAACAACCCTTAGAAATCTATGTATGTCAGTTTGAATGTACTTTCCAATATTGAATTTTTATTCATTAACTGTTTGAAAAACAAGGTTTTTAAATTAATTTTTTATTGTGAATTTCAACAAAACAAAACCGTAAGAAGAGTGGGGGAAAGAAAGAAAAGGGGGGAAAATACAATTTTCTTACATACATTGAAATACGTCACTTAGAATAGGTACATATGAAATGTATACCTATAAGTATATATGTGTATATGAAAATACAGCTATCAATAAAAACAATTATGCATAAGCTTCAAGAAAGGCAGATCAAATATCCATATATTTATCATTCACAGGTGGCATCTAAATACCACCCATTCAAATGTTGAAAGTGTCATTAGGTCCTCAATCCATTGTGTTATAGGAGGTGGGTGTTTATCTTTCCAATGTGTAATATCAGTCTTTTAGCTGTCAAAAGGGTGCAGAAAATCCATTTACGTTGACCCTGCGTTAACTTCCAAGCAACAGATAAATAATTTTGGAGAACATGTGCATCAGTAAATATTAATGAGCATTCCAATATAAAGTTTATCTGTATTATGACCTCCTCCCAAAAAGAGGCAACTATTGGACATTGCCAAAATATATGGGTAAGAAAAGCATTCGCTGTATTTCACCTCCAGCAGTTAGCCAGCTTAGACAAACCCTTATTAAAAAGACAACAAGTTATTACAACACTAGTTCAACCAGATCAGGTGGGGTTTATTAAAAATACATAGGTGGCTGATAATCTTAGGTTAGTTGTTGATCTGATTGCTTTAAATACTGATAGAACAGACCCAGCTGCCATTGTTTCTTTGGACGCCGAAAAGGCCTTTGACAAAATTCATTGGAAATTTATCTTTGTTACGTTGAGAAATTTTGGCTTTCCTTTAGAATTTTTGAAATGGGTCAAAATTCTATATTCAACCTCAAGAGCTAGAGTTATGACCAATGGTCTTTTTTCAGGTGTTTTTATACTTGGGAGACAGGGATGTCTGCTTTCTCCACTGATATTTAGTTTATATTTGGAACCCCTGGTGTGTGCTATTAGGCAGAATAGTAGTATTCACGGATTTGTATATGAGCATTTAGAATTCAAAATTATTCTTTATGCTGATGATCTTTTACTGTTTATCTTGAAACTCTAGTCATCTGTTCTAGCTTTGATGCAGGTGATTAATAGTTTTGGTGATTTGTCTGGCTATTCAATTAACTGGCCAAAGTCTGAATTGATGCCAATTGGAGACACTATATCTCATAGTGTATTAGCTAATTGGCAAATTCAATGGTGCCCAGATCTTATTACTTGTTTAGGAATACTTATTCCCAGAGGCATATCTCAAGTGATCAAGTTAAATTTGAGTAAGTTAATTAATGAGATCTCATGGGATATAGATAGATGGGTATCTCTAAAGTTGAGTTTGTGGGATAAGGTTAATACAGTTAAAATGAATATTATACCTAGCATTGTCTATGTTTTACATGGGATTCCTCTATTTATACCGCAAGTATTTTCAAAAACTTATTTACTCTGTTCCATAAATTTCTTTGGGGTTCTTCCCTGCCACAAATTTCTTTGAAAAGGATGTAACTTCCAATTAAAGAAGGCAGGTTTGGCCTTCCAGATCTTGCTTTATAGCATAGGGCTTATTTGTTGACCAGTACTAAATTTTGGTCTTTTCCTCTTAGAAACATTTCATCTTTTCCACTTTCCACCTTGGTCAGTTTTGGAATCTTTATGTCTGGATCCTCTCTCTAAATGGATGGCATTAGGTTCTTGGCACACTAAATTGGATAGGGTTCCTCGTACAATTATGGTGATCAGAGAGATGTGGCATATAACATCATGTCAATTACAGTTTGATCCATTTTCTCATGCTCAATTTACTCTATGGGGAAACCCAGATTTAAAAATTGATAAGAAAATGTTCATGTGGCGTGGGCTTGGATGAATAAGTTGATTTTTTACCTTGCATCAATTAGTGCGTGCCGATGATGAGTTTTTATCATTCTCAGCTTTGCGTGCCAAATACAATTTGCCTGCTACGGCTGAATGGCAATACTTGTAATTGCAACATTTGTTAGAATCTAGGTTTGACCCTGCCACTTTTACAGCTTCAGAGTCTCCTTTGCTATTAGAAGCACTTATTGAAGTTGATCCTTTATATTGACCCACAGTCCATGTTTATAAATGCTTATCAGTGAATAAATATGATATGCAGGGTCTTAAGCAGGAATAGAATAGGGAGCTAGACTGTCCTATTTGCCTAATCAATGGATTGTCATTTTTGCATCTGTGCCAGAAGCATCAGTGGGTCTTAGGTCTGTCTTATTCAGCAAACACTTTTGTTTCATGTTTATTGGGCACCATGTGTGTTTGAAAAATAAGTTGACAATGTTCTTTTAAGGCAAGGGTGGGGAACTTTTCTTGGCCTGGGGGAAGGGAAGGGTCTCGGGGGCTGCATTCCAGCAGTGGGTGGGGCTAAGGGCACAGAGCCAGGGCTAAGGACAGCATAAGCAGGGTCAAAGGAAAGTGGGTGGGGCCAGATGTACTTTGTAACAATTTGGATGTTTTCCCACCGAACATACAAGGCACAGCTCAATTCTAGACATATCTACTCAGGAGTAAGCTCCAG
This sequence comes from Shinisaurus crocodilurus, assembly GCA_021292165.1. NCBI lineage: Eukaryota > Metazoa > Chordata > Lepidosauria > Squamata > Shinisauridae > Shinisaurus > Shinisaurus crocodilurus. The sequence continues at coordinate 233,039,357 of CM037879.1, forward strand.
TGCAACAGCTTTATCTGTTCAGGCATAAGGCACAGAAGTACAGAAGTAAGACACAAAAAATGGATTTTAAAATACAAGCCTCCAGTTTCTACACTTTCTCCTTACAGGAATGGTTTAAATGCCTTTAAATTTTAAAGAGCAAGATATTTAAAGTTTAAATGCCTTTAAATCTTCTCTTATCCCCGATCACTGGTTGGAGATAAGAGCAGGATTTCCATGCACTGAGCTTAAGAAAGACTACCTTCCTTCAGCACTCAGCAGGGAAGTCCCAGCTCTTATCTCCAATTAGTGATCAGAGATAAGAGTGGAGGTTTCCTGCACAGGGCTGGAGGGAGAAGGGATGTGGCCTGCAGAAGAAATTCACGGGTTGGATCCAGGTCCACCACCCTTCTTTACGCCCTTTTTGTAAACAAAATCATTCAGAAAAGTAGTTTCAGCTTAAAGAATATGTTTCTCTGTCCAAATATGCATTTCATAGTAGTCCTATTCAGATATTCCCCTCATGCAATGAACAATCTTGTGGAAGGGGAGAGGTGGGCTATGCCTATTGGTCCTATCCCCATCTTCATGTCCCCACCACCTATACACTGAGGTGAAAGTCTGTCGAGGGGAGCCTACTGTGCACATGTAGGTTTCCCCCGCATAGGTTCCATCCCCATGATGTGAAACCACAATCAGGATTCCATATCATGTGTACAGCAGGGTCCCCTCTACAGATGTCCCCCACATTGCAGGGACAGCAGGGAGTGGGGACAGGAGGCACAGCCTCACTGTCCTGCTCTACGCATTAGTTAATTCCATGAGAACACCTGAACAGGCTGTAAACTCACCTGAATCACACCTGAATCACATCATGAAAAGGTATCATGAGAACAGAGAAGCTGCCTTATATGTCTATTCGAACTGGCAGCATCATTCCAGGGTCTCAGGTCTTCCTCATCACCTGCTACCATAACCAGAAAAGGTACACACACTGTAGTTGCATATAGAATTTGCTTGAACAAAAAGCAAGTTGAAGTGCAACGGCAACATGCGGCCCCACCTGTCCATTTTTGAGACCACTGTTGCCAAATCACTGCCAAATTTGCCTTCCAAGAGTGCAGTTTTGCTTCCTAACAAGGTCCGTGCTTCCTGTGTGCCTTGTTTTAAGGGGAAAGTGCTGCTTTTTTACCACCACACTACTGAATATTGGCAGCAGGGGAGAGGTGTGGCCCCTGGTGGGTTACGAGGGGGCATTTGGCCCCTGGGCCCACCGACATTGCCCCCCCATCCTAGATGCTATAATTGCTCATTCCAAAGGGAAGACCTATGAACTCTCAGGTTGCTGAATTTGGGGGAATCAGAAAACCATGACTCAGTGGTTCCTTGAGATTGGCAATTACTAAGCCACTCCTCCCTTAGTCAAAGCCCCAACCAGGCGCGGCTTATTTGGGTATGGAGTGATTTTCTCTTTGGTCTTAAAATGTACATCTGGGTTATGACCTACAATCCAGGCCCTGGACCATATCCTTCCATGAGGATTTCTTGCCAATATCTGCAGATAATCAGTCTTCAAGTCCAGGCACCCATATTAGATTGTTCTACCAGAGATGCAAAGATGGCCATACCTAGTCTTTGGGATATTCTGGGAGTTCATTCTCCAATTTCACTGCATTGACCATTTTTACAGTCACTCTACCCTACCCTTGTGTTAGAATTTTGCTTCTCCACTCTGAGACTGCCCCTCCCGCGCCGCCGCCCAGGGTTCTCTCTGGTAGCCTAACTTCAAGTCTAACTTCCCTGTGCCTCTGCAACTTCCCCCTTTGGAGAAGATTACAGGTCACTTTTGTATCTTCCTATTTCCTGACTGAGCATCTCCTGGACCTTGTGGCAGGGGGGAATCCTTGAGACCTTCCCCATTCCTATGAGAAGTAAATACTCTCTGGCAAGAGAGAATTTGATTTTTGAGCAACATAAATTTGAGTTAATTGTAAAGAATTAACACAGGCATAAAACTTTACCATCTAAGGTTAAAAAATAGAAACAAAGGACTTGTCTCTCTGTCCAGTCTCATTTCTTTCTTTACAGAGGCAAACATCCTATTAAACCTGATGGGAGTTTTCCCTGCACAAAGGAGTACAGGATAGAAATCTATTTCCTTTTTTCTTTCTTTCTTTTTTTTACAATTTCTGCAAATTACCGTGGCTTGTTTTTGATTAGTTATATTATACTATAAATGATTCCAGATGTTTCAGTTATTCTGTAATTTGTTGAGTTTTGGCTCAAATCATTTGAAAGGCTTTTTTGCTTGTAGTGATTGATTTTCAGAGTTAGTTCTAGTTCCACAAACCACTTTCCTCAGCTAAATATATGGTAGTTCTAAAGGTCAGAAGCAAGATTATTTAATTTAAAGTGTAGTCTGGGAAGCTAATTAAATTTCACTGTGATTGCAGCTACAAATATGGGATCTTCCTAGAAAAAAAAAAGATTCAAAACCAAGTATCTAGTAGATTATTTAAAATAATTAAAAGGAGAAAAACTGGAGCCAGTAATACTGCCAGTATCATCCTTTTACAGAAAGCAGTAATTCTAAAATATGTTTTTACTGTTTAGCAGAGCAATGTGCCTTGTGTTTTTTCTGCATTTGTATTTCAGAGACCTCTCATATAATCAGCTGGAAGACTTGCCCCATTTCACCGCTTGTGAAAAACTTCAGAAAATGTAAGGTTTCCAAAAAGCTTTTGATCCATGCCCATGTGGAGCAGGCTTCCCCATCCTCTCCAGTGCAGGGAGCAGATCTGTAAACATGAGAGTCTGAACATTTGTTTGCCTGTATTTGATATTCATATTTTTGGTTAGGGGATGAATCATTTTATCCCACCACATCACACACTTCTTTTGTATGTGTAGTGGAATATGTGTCTCCTCTGGGAGGATACAATATAACCATAAGGGGCATTTGATGGTGGAGAGGATTGGTGCTTCCTAGTTTTTAGATGACTCTGCCTATGGGGCTTTCAGTACAGTTTGAAAGCTCCAGACCTTGGTCACCCTATTCCGCGCCAGCCACAGGGGCAGGCACTCCGAGGTCAGAGCCCAGCCCCAACCTCGGAGCTCTTTTCCGAGGTTGGAACTGGGACTCCAACTTCTTCTATGGCTGTCTAGACTCTGTCTAGTGGCCATATGATTGTGCCCTTAGTGTGTAGTCATACTCTGGTTTGTTATTTTCCTCTACTTTGTTATCTTTCTTACATGTTTTACAACCCCATTTTATTGTTTAAATAATAATTGCTTTAATAATAATTGTTTTAACAATAATTGTTTTATGTACTAACCTGTGGAAAGGTCTATGGACCAAGTAGATTGATTGATTGATTGATTGATTGATTGATTGATTGATTGATTGATATGGGAGAGCCGATCCTCCAATATTCTTCCCCACCTTATTCACTCCTTATGGCTCCTTGTTCCCAGCTCCTTAATCCTTGTTCTCTTCCCTCAGGATAAAGGGGTAAGATGAATAGAGTGCATATCCCTGGAGGGGAAGGGATTCCTTCTGCATGAGAATTTTGGAAACTCCTGTTCCAGCGCAGCCTTTCCCAACCTGGTGCCTTCCAAAAGTTGTGGACTACAACTCCCTGCATTCCTGCCCATTGCCCATGCTGGCTGGGGCTGATGGGAGTTGCAGTCCAAAATATCTGAAGGGCACCAGGCTGTTCTAGTGCAACATCTAGCTCTAAAAAAAATCTAAACAAGATCCAAAGAACCATACAACTAGTTCTGCTCATTCAGGGGAAATTTGGATCCATGTTTCCTGAACACCAGTTCCCTATGCCATATATAGCAAGCCACTTACAAATCTGAGAAAACTTTTCAAAAGCCGTTTGTGATATGGCATGGGAGTTTAGATGTGTCCAAACTCTTGGGCACATCTGAAGTAGCTCTTGAATTTGAAATTCTCCAAAAGTTGATATCTATAAATCCAATTTTTGCTATTACAGTGACTTACACCACAATGAAATATATGAAATCCAAGTGGGCACTTTTCAGCAGCTGGTTGCCCTGCGTTCACTGTGAGTACAGCCATAAAAGAGCTATTTACCTTGGTACTGAGAATCATGGAAGCTCACATTCCTTTCCTCTGCCTGCTCCTACATATTGTGGTTTCCATTTTTCCCCTTTGATCATTCAGCTTGCTGGGTTAGATTTGCCAAAGCAAAACAAACATTCTGATGTTGAGCATTTCCAGCAATAAATTCACACAGCTATGAACAAAAAAAGCAAAAATCCCTTGAAGTAGCTTCCACTTGTAGACTTCACTTGAAGAAACAGGAAGCTTGAATTAATCATATATATAACCCTCTTATTGATACACTCCAAAATCCACTGATGAATGGAAAAGCTGAGTGACTTTTATACAGATCACAATATTAAAGTAATAGGGACAGGCTGTAAATCTATAAAAATCAACAGCCTTGCTGAAAGTGGAGTACTGCTTGAATAGAATATTTTGGGAACAGATAAAACTATTCCTATATTGTACTGTGCTTGTAGTGATGAAGCCTGGCCCTGAACAGCACATGCATCAAGAAGGAGGTGGGGGAGAGAAAGATGTGGGAGAAAATGTTACAAAAATGAAACTTATACAGGAGAGAAGTAGAGGGAGAGAAATAGATGTGCAAGAGACAAAGAGACAGGTGTGACAGTGATGGATAATAGAAAAGTCTGTTTCAGATGGTTTGCTGGAGTGTGTACAAGCTCAAGTGCTTCCTCCTTCCCTTTCCTTCATCCTCTTGCACGTGTGGCTTAAGAGGAGACATCCTGGTTTGTTAAATCACAGTTTCCTGTGACATGTGAACTGGGCAACGGTGGCTTCAACACTGCCTACGAACCATGAATGCAAATCATAGTTTGATCTTGGTTTGCAAACCAGGATGGTAGACAGCACTGAAACCTCAGTTTCCTGGTTCAGACATCAAGGTGATTTAGCAGCTGGGAATTCTCTTCTCAAGCTGGGCATTTGAGGAAATGGGGGGAGGGGGAGGAGAGAGCACTCAGGGACATTACTCATTCACACTCCAACAAGCCACAGTTTGTTGGAGCAACAGCATTACATTTGAACCAGGCCAGAGTTTGTTCCATAGTTTGATGATTTGGTAAATAGGTGGTGGGTCAAGAAAAGGGATGTATTTGTTCAAATATACCAGCCCAAACATTGGCTGCAGGGATCTATTTTGACTCTAGTGACTTTTAAATTGGATACATCTCTTTCACTATGACAGCCTAAAATCAAACTACTGGAAGTCATTTCATGCAGTTATTTTTAAATTTAAAGATTTAATGTAAAACTCCATGCATTACTAAGCACATTATCATTTTCATCCTTCCTGTAGGGATTTAGCTTGGAACAAAATATCGATCATTCATGCCAATGCATTCTCCTCTTTACTGTCCTTGATTAAACTGTAAGTGTCTGCTTATTTTTTGTTATTTTAATGTTCGATGGAGTCAATGATCATTCAAATATCCAGTGGCAAAAAACAAAAAAAAAGTTAAGTGCAGAGCAAAATAGATTAGAACAATTTAAAGAACAATGAAATGCAAAGCGAAGCAGTTGTTTCCCTCTGGCCAACACAGTAGTCTTGCAGTTCTGCATTGCAGTTAGTGATGGGGTAGAATCCTAAACAGGAGTGCATGTACACCAGATTCTTGGTGTCTGCCCCCACATAATTCAGTTAGGATCAGACCCAGATCACTCTGGAGCCCAGTTAGATTAATTTCAGCTCCCAACCACTGTAGCATCTACATTCATTCATTCATTCCATTCCATTCCATTCCACTCTTCAGCCAGAAAGGCTTCAAGAGTGGCTACAGATCAATAAAAATGAGAGAGTCCCTGCCCTCAGGCTTACAACTTAATCCACCTTCCCCCTAATGTACTGATCCCCCTAATTTACTGAGGTGGCAGGGAGAAATTACATTGGATGTGGCATTAAGTCCTCCAGTGACTATGGACACTACTGTAAACATGCATAGCATAGAAGCTTGGAGCCATGGGAAATGTAGTTCAAAATGTCTACATTTCCCATCGTTCCTGGAATCTATAAATGTTGCTGTGCATGTTTGTGGCAATGTCCATAGACACTAGGAGGCCTAACACAACACCTGTTGTGAATTCTCTCCACCGCCCTAGTAATCTGAGGGAAAGTGGAATGATGGGGAACATTCGTGTCAGCACTTTTGTAGGACTCAATCTGCTCTAGGCACAGTTTGGGTTCTGGTTGATTTCACCAAACATTTGAAAGATGTTCAGCGTAATAATCTGGAAGTGACAAAATGTTTCCAGAGTGGATTGGTGGGGATTCACCTTTCATTGCTTAATAGATTGCAAGCATAGATATAATGAGCTATCCGAAAGAGTATTGATCCTACCTACTTTGAGGTTGAGGTCAAATTATATAGGTCAATGTGACCTTATAGGTCAAATTATCAATACAAGCAAGGGCAGGTAAAGGCATTAATTGAGAAGATAAAATGCAGTGCAAATCCAATCCCCATCAGACCAAGCCAGAAATGCATGACTCTCAAGATATTTGTTTTCTGTTGCCCAGTGGCAACAGAAATTTTGGATTTTGATATGACAATGGGTGAATATGTACAACCAGTTTACCATGTGGGAAATATTGGGAAGTTAGAGCCAGTGTGGCGTAGTGGTCAGAGTGTTGGGCTGGGATTCAGGAGATCTGGGTTCTAGTCCCTTCTCGGCCATGAAGTTCACTGGGTGACTTTGTGCAAGTCATTCACTCTCAGTCTAACTTACGTTCACAGGGTTGTTGTGGGGATAAAATGGAGAGGAGAAGGAGGAGGAGGATTATTTAAGCTGCCTTGGGTTCCTCGCAGGAAAAAAGGAGGGATATAAATATAATTAATAAATAAATTAAATGTGTGCTAGATTTCAGCAACAGTGACTAGTTTAATGCTGAATTATTCCAAGTTGCTGTCGCTTCACTCCACATACAAACTAACATTCTGCTGCTATAGAGTGAAGACCTTTCTACCTATTCCCTCAAACAGTGCCTCAGTGTTTATCATTACCTCCTGTTTCTCTGTTAATAGGAAAATGCCAAAATCCATATTAGTGTGATGCCTTTGTTAGGCCAATCAAAAGATCACAAAAAACGTGCAAGCTTTTAAAATCTCCAGATCTCTTCATCAAGTAAAATGTTACAAAAAGCAGGTTTTGCGAAGGAGGAGGAGAAAAAAACCTATCTTGATACTGTGATTTCACCATCAGGTCAGGGTTTTTTCTCTCTATCCTTCTCCACTCCCCCGCCAAACCTGCTTTTTAATCTTGCCTGATTAAGATATCTGGAGATCTCAAAAGCTTGCACATTTTTGTGATTAATGTAATAAAGATATTACATTAATATGGATTTTGGGATTTTTCTTATTGTCAGCATGGCTACCTTTGGGTTCTTTTTCGTGGTATGTGTGCATCACACATATGGGTTGGGTTCTGCACCTATGTGGAGCCCCATTTTGGAAACTTCTATAGCTGAGGAATTTTTGGCATGTACCCTCCCCCACTGTCCCAATGCGCATATCCCTAGCAGGTTCCTGTCTATCCCCTCATTTCTCCTTCTACTGCCATTGTGGTAACCTCGTAGGGAACATCTCTCATTCACAGTTTGTAGTACAACTGCTGAAGTATTTTTTCTTCTACTTGCCTTTCTGTCCTCACATCTTTCTTCCTGTTACTGCATTATGGGATTTTATTTGTTTCCTTTGTGTTTGTGATCTCCACGATTGCCTATGGCCATGAGGGGCCCATTATAGAAGTGTGTCCATTGTGGCAGTAAATTGCCTCCCACTGAAGGGCACTCCGTGTGTCTTTTTTGCCTGGGAGAAGAACACAAAGTGGAGGCCTGCACTCATTGTCAAGCCTTTACAAAACAGGCAAGAAGTAATTGCTCTGACAGGCTGCAGGCTGTTTTGTGGAGGAAAGCCCTTGAAGCGGTGGAGCCTTTGGCAACTAAGCCTGCTATGCCACAGGTGTCAAAGCCCCCCACCCTGCTTGGGGTTTCAGAGAGCCTTTCCTGCTCACCTTAGCCTTTGGAAGTTTCAAGGATTGCTTCTTCCCCTACTCGAGCCCTGAATTCAAGCTGTACTGACCCACCCACACTTGGGTGGTCATCGAAGCTTACCGTAGCAGAGAAGCAATCAAAAAGGACAGAGCACAACAATCCTCTTCAGAGCCAAAGGAAACATAAGCGAAGAAGGCAGCAGTCAGGTCTGCAACAGACCCGATGCCACAATTGCCCATCTTGGTATTGATCGTACCATCAACCATACCGGCCCCTCTGCAAGCTCGGCCTACGGAACAGGCTCTGGTGACCAACCCTATGCAGGAGTCTGTACCAGTCACATCTACATCAGAAGGCAAGATTAGAGAGACCGACTTTCAAGACGACTGGTAACTGGAGCAGATCTCCCTGTTGCCAGGGTCATCAATCTCCCTGTTGGAGAATGGAGAGGATCTCCAGATTCCATGTTCTTGGTCTATTGCTCCTCTGCTCGAGTTGGAGTGATCATACCTCTAGGTTATACAAGCATCCCAGATACAGATCTGGGATGCTTTCGGATTGGGATAGGTGTTTGAGCTTCTACCTACCACCTCAGTGCAACTACTATTGGGACAAGCTGCCCTCTGGATATGGAGGGCAGACACTGGATGAATATTACTGAGATCGTCCTTGCTATCTAAGTCTTGTCTCCCCTGATCAGTACCAATGCACACCGTTGGCTACAGTTTCTTGGCCTCTGCCAGACTAGGGATTACTCCTCCTCCGGTCCCACAGCCATGGCCAATGCACACCACTGCACTGCCATGGCCCAGTCACCAGCGTTGTGGACAGAAGTAGAGGCTTTCCTAGCAAAGGGTGCCATAGAGTGCATCCCACCGCATCAGCTTCATGACAGTTTCTATTCCCGTTACTTTACTGTTCCAAAGAAGGATGGAAGGCTTCAACCAGTCCTGGATGTCAGGGGCATGAATGCCTTTATCACCCCCAAGCAGTTCCAGATGGTCACGCTGACATCCATTCTTCCACTCCTACGGAAAGGGGACTGGTTCACATCTGTGCATTTGAAGGACACGTATGTCCATATTGCCATCAATTGGAAATATCAAAGCTTCCTCCAACTCATCATTGGACCTGATACCTACCAGTTTCAGATGCTGCCCTTCAGGCTTACCATCACACTGAGGGTATTCACCAAGTGTATGGCTGTGATGGGGACTCACCTTTGCATTCAAGGCGTGGCAGTGTACCCCTATATCAATGCCTGGCTGCTGGTGGTGTCCACAAGGGCTGCCTGTCTTCCTGACATGTCATTTTCTGTGGAACCTCGATCTCTACCTGAACAAAAAAAAATCCCACTTGAAATCAATGCAGAGAATCCAATTCATCAGGGCAGTCTTTGATTCTATGGTGGGCCAAGGATTCCTTCCCCCAGAGCATGCATCGCATGCTGTCCAGGAAACTTATTCACTCAGAAGGTTACCTGCACAGTACACATCCAGCAGTTCCTGGGACTGATGGTGGCTACTACTGCAGTAGTGCCTTTTGCATGGTTGAGGGCGAGGGTGCTTCAGAATCCAGGTGTTCAACCCTGCTGCAACTCCTGTCGCACCCTTCTTAGTGTATCCCAGGAAGCAGCAAACTCTTCAGTGTGGTGGATTGATGCTTCCAACCTGGAGGTGGGACTCCTGTTTTTCCAACTTTCCCTGTCCCAAATCCTTACCATAGATCTCTGTCTGGGTGGGGAACTCACAGTGGGCCCTTGGAGATGCACTAGGTGTGGACCAAGGCAGAATCCACACAACACAACAGTTTCTTGGAGTTGCTGGCAGTTGAGAAGGCCCTGTGAGCTTTCAAGACCAATGTCAGAGGTAACTTGGTTCACGTAGTCTTGGACAATACCACCACCATTTACTATTTGAACAAGCAAGGGGGTACAAAATCTCACCCTCCAGTCGACCTAACCCTCAGGATCTTTGACTGGTACATCTCCCATCAGATTGGTCTGGTTGCAGTACACATTACCAGGGTGGACAATATCATAGCCGGCCAGCTAAGTTGGACCTACTCTGCTTCCCACAAGTGGGAACTGGACAGGGTAGTCCTTGCAGATATATTTCATCTTTGGGACACTCTGGAGGACTTGTTCGCCTTGGCAATAAACGCCATTTGCCCGACATTCTGCAGTAGAGCAGGGGTGGACAAGAAGTCCATGGGGAACGCCTTTGTCTTCCAGTGGATAGAATGCTTTTTAATCTTTTCCTGTCCTTCTTGCTCATAACAAAAGTGTTATGACAAAGATAACGGTGGAGGGGATGGATTGTATCTTGATCATGCCATGATAGCCAAGGCAACCTTGGATCACCACTCTTTTTCAACTCTCCCATGGGGAGTGTTGCCTGTTTCCATTGATACTGGACCTGATCACACATGATCAAGGCAAAATATGGCATCCAGACCTCAATACACTATGACTGACAGTGTGGAGGGTCTGTTGACCCTTTCCAACCCTTGGTTCCCTGACGCAGTAAAATGCATTCTGGATGCTGCTCGCAAACCATCTACAAGACACTCTTATGCCCGTAAGTGGGCATCCTTTTGCTCCTTTTCTGCCACTCCCAGTACTGACTTGGAGTTTGTTGGTTGTTCTGCAGGCCTTGATAACCAAGTCATTCAAGCTGCTTGCAACAACAGATTTCCATCTTCCTTTCCAAACTGCCTTTCTGGTGGCTATTACATCAGCCTACCAGTCCAATGAACTGTGTGCATTGTGTACAGATCCACCTGATATGACTTTCCATCATGATAAGGTGGTGCTCCATCCCGACGTCACATTCCTGCCCAAGGTGGTGTGGAGTTCCACTCGAATCAGGACATTATACTCCCAGCTTTCTTTCCATCTCCTTCTACTCTGCTTGAATCTACTCTTCATACCCTGGATATTCAAAGGGCTTTGACTTTCTACAAATCATGGACTGAACCCTTTCATCAGTCCCCTTGTTTATTTGTGTGCTATGCTGGCAAGTGTCAAGGACTACCAGGGTTGTCGCAGAGCCTGTCATCCTGGGTAGTCCACACTATTAAGTTGCCAATAAACTGACTGGTCTTAAACTTTTCTGGTCCAATCTGAGTTCACTCAATTCATGCCATGGCTACACCAGTGGCGTTTGGAAAAGGCATCTCTCTTCCTGAGCTCTGCAGAGTGGCCACCTGGTCAAAATGGTTGACCTTCATCAGCCATTACCAACTTGATTTGCGGGCTAGAGCAGACTGCTCCTTTGGCCACAGAGTTCTGTCTGCTGCCTTGCAGTTGGACACTGACCCGCCACCAGTTAATCAGCTTGCTGTTCACATATGTGTGATGCACAGAGACCATGAAGAAGATAGTCAGGTTGGTTATCTGTAACTGTAGTTCTTCAAGTGGTCATCTGTACATTCACACAACCTGCCCACCATCCCTGCTTTGGTGTCAATGTCGATATTAATGTTAGTACTGAAAACTCCTCTCAGTTCCAAGGCTACCATGATGGTCTCAAGGAACTGAGGCAATAAGCAGGTACCCTGTAGGGACATGCACCATGGGACAGTGGGAGAGGGTTCCTGCCAAAAATTCCTCAGCTATAGAAGTTTCCCAAACAGAGCTTCATGCAGGCACAGAGCGCATATGTGTGTACGCACAGATGATCACTCAAAGAACTACAGATACACATATGCAACCTGTCTTTTTGTTTATGGAAGTAGATTATTATTCTTACTGTTTTAAAAGTTTATTCTGGTATTATTTCAAAAGAAGACAATAAAATATTTCGCCGCCTCCTCTGAGTCATTCTCTTTCTCTTAGGGGGGAAAAAGCCCCTGTCTTTTAAAAAAGAATATTGCATTGCTTTTATGCCTGTGAAGTCATCTGCTGCTTGTAATTTTAAATTATCCAGACACATTTTATGTGTGTGCGCTGAAGAAGAAAAAATTAAATTGTGATGTGTGCACAGTGCTGCTTCAGTGAAATAAAATGAAGGTGAAGAAACCCTAAAATAATGCTACTTTACACTTTAAAGTCTTAGACACGCACACGCACACACATGCCACTGAACCCTTCATCACACAAACACAGAGAGGGTTGTCTGCAGTGGTGTCCTTCTGCCAGCCGAACAGACACCAAAGGCAGATCGAGTTCTACCTCCCACCTGCAGACCGTGTGTGTGTGTGTGTGTGTGTGTGTGTGTGTGTGTCCCAGATCTGCTCTGTAAGGTTTGGTGACCCTCCAGAGCAGATTTGAGGACATGCAGCTGAAGAAGGGGGGCAGAAAACTGTTGTGCTCGCATAATATTGGATAAAGTTACGGAGAATTGTAACTTCAGAAATATGACTATGGTTCTTGCTAAAACAAAACACACACTCCCCACAAATGTTTAATTTGTGAACATTAAAAAATATCTCATGATAGCTGCAAATATTTAAATTCTTCAAAATACCTAAGTAGCATTTGGAATAGAAATGTGAACTTAAAATCTAAAAACGTTGGATAAAAATCAAGCACACAAGCCATTCCTTAAATATAATTCTAGCCATGAAACTCTGTAGCTTGAGGAAATATCTTCCCTACTCAATGTCACTAGCCACTGATTAGGAATATAACTGACCACATGGAAATTGTGGAGAAGCCTTATCACTTGGAAAAGCCATCCTTTGCCACATAAAGATCACACCATGTTTCCATTAACAGAGACAACCGTGTGCTAAGTTTGGCATTGGTATTGGCTCAATAATTGCAAGTAAATATTTCAATGGGCTTTTTGGTATGTAGTGCCATTGCCATACGAACTCCACAGATGAGCGATGCCTAGGTACATTCAGACATCACAGTGTGAGAGATGGACTGACCCGGGTTCAAAAGCTCCCCTAGCCAATGACCTTCAGTCCGAGTCACGCAGGCGGAAGGAGGAGATAACAGCAGTTAATAAAGATTAAAGAGTTTATTTGTAAGACCCAGTTACATGGGATTAAGGCAATCAATGCATCTCTACTCACTACATCATTGCAGACTCAAATCCTATACCCCAGTGGTAAGGCTAGATGAAGTGAAGTCCAAAACAATACACATGTCGTGTCGAGACGAGCAAGACAGCAAGGAGTGAAGGAGAGCAAGCAAGCAAGTGAAAGCTATCAGCAAGTGTGCTAGCTTTATACCCCAGACCCTGCATCTATAAATAGGATATTACTCACCCCAGTTGTATAACCTATTCATCAACATGTTGACTGCTTCAAACCTGTTCAAGGTTGCTGAGTCACATCACCTCGAGACTATGTCTTATGACCAAAGACCTTGTATACTTGAACTCAAGTAACACCCACCAGGTCAGGTGATAATCCCGATGTCAGGTGGTAATCTCGTTCTGCCTATGCAAAACCCAACATCCCCCTGCTTTTGCATTTGCGCAGAACGTGGTTATTTACCTCATACAACAGCAACAGCTTTGTTGACATCTGATGCTGTTCCTTCATCTATGGACTTTGATAAAAAAACTTCTGCAGGAATGACTTTACCTGCCAGAAATTTGAACCACCATCAAATCACTTCTGATGTATCCCTCCTTATGACACAGTTTTATTTGCAAACCCAAAACGTTGTGTATTGCTATCTGCCTGCAGCATAGCAATCCTGGCTTTGGTTTGCTGAAAAAACTGTAATAGGTTTTTCACATCAATCTCAGCATCATTTAAACACTTTTAACAATTTAAACTATTTAAACAAATGCATTCACTATTCAAGCTTTACAATAGCATAATAGCACAATACATAATACAATGCATTCAGTTCAATTTCAGTTGAACTCTAACCTTCAAATGATTGTTTTTACAAAATCAATCAAACAAAGTATGGTTATAAAAATAACAAACTTCAGGTGTGTTCTTGTTGTTCTTACTATCACAACCACAACTGGCATTTCTGTGAATCTGTAAGCCACCTGTGCTCTGACTTGTAACTCTTAGTCTGAAGTGTGATGTTCCTTCCAGATAACACTCAACTCCCTTTCAGAGCTCTCCAAGCATGTCCTGTTGGTCTAACAGCCTGCCCATTACACTGACAGCAATATCTGGCCTTGTTGCTTGTACAGTAAAGCTCAACAGCCCAATGCTTCTGTGTAGCATTCAAACTGCTTTTCCATCAGCATGTGCTTGAAAATCCTCAATTATTTGGAGTCTCTCACTGAGTTAACTTTCTCCAAAATTCTCAATCACATCCATGATATTTCTCTGGTTTGTTGCAGTAAGATACTGCCCTCTTGGTTCTCCCTCAACCTCTATTTACAAATAAACAGTTGATCCTCCACCAAGCAGTTTCAATTCAATGAAATTCCAAACCCTGGATCAATTATATCATATTGCTTTTATCTGTCCAGAAGAAACAATAGATCATCCAACTAAACAAAGTACATACAGTCTATGTCCCTGTTCTTCCTGTTTAACAAACAAACATTGATCTGCCTCTCTGTGCAAATCTCAATTTCAGCAATGTTTGAGTTCAAAACAGAATTCCAGCCTCCAGCTGATTCTAGCTTTTCTACAGAAAATCTCACAGTTTTCCAAAGACTTCCTCTCATTTAAAATGCTTATGTTCCAATATTTCCATTGTGAAATATTCATACATCTTTACATTCTTAAACATCAGTCTAACTGTTTCCAAAGCAAATTGTTGTTGCACTCACTCATGATTATCCAGCTCCTTTATAACCTGAGCAAAATCACAAGCAACCAATCTTGCTATTTGTCATATAACCTTTTCCAATCTGGTTAGTTTTCATCTAAAAATCTATCTGGTAACAATGAGTTCCATGGATTGCTGTTTGTTTCCCCAGCTTCCATGTTTTGTTCTTTATCCAAAGAATTCAACTCAGCTTGCATAGCCTGAAGCTATGGTTCAGCTTCCTTAACAGACAATTTTTCACCTCTTTGAAATTTTGAATTTCAAATGGCTTTTCCTGCAAATTCATTCTGATATCTCACAGGTTGTTTGACTCACCTGTTCCTTACCTCATCAGTTATCAGGTTCCTGTTCCAATAAATTTGCACCAATGATGAACAATCATTTGTTTAGCCTCCTCTAAACCAAATGTGTATCAGATTTGTCAAATTTACCTGACTGTCTTTCAGCAAATGCTTTTCTATTCTGACTCTGAGCTTGATGCATCTCCTGCATTAACAGAATTAATTTTGAAAATTGATCTCACATTTTCATTCAGCATTATACTCAACACTTCTAGATAATCTCACTATCCAAGTGTTGTTCATGTGAAACACAATATTCTCATTTCTAGAAAAATCTCATGTAAGCTCCCTTACAGATTTCTTCTAACTTTGAGGTGTATGTACCTACATATCAGATCCAAGATCCTGAAATGTTTCTCCAGAAGATTCCTCCTTCTACACTACTTTCCATAAGGTGTACAGTTCAATCACACAGAACTAAAACTTCTATCATGTACATAATCAAAACATTTAAGAGCTTCTACCCAAACCTCATTATCTAAATTAGTATCACCTCTTCTGAGTGTTTGTTTACTCTTCCACACAATCCATGTGTTCAATATCACATCCTGTTAGAAAGTCATCAAAACATGCACTGAATTGAACTTCCCCATATCTCAAAAGAAAATAGGTAACATGCGTAATATGCTTGTTTCCCATCCAAGCACAAAACACCTTGACTTTGTTCAATACTACAGTTTTCTATCTAACATGTACACAACCTGTACCTCGTGTATTGATCAATTAACATCATGAAATAACGTGCCTTTCCTCTAAAGACCATCAGAGTAGCACAAGATCACCAAGAACAAATTGAAATGAAATGAACTGTTTTTTCAGCTTGCCTTCCAGTTTACCTGTTGAAGCTAGCATCCCTTGTTTATGTGCACAAAATTACCTTTCATGTGAAAATTTCAGTTTTCAAATGCTTATCCCACCAGAGTTTGCATTTTCTTTCACAAGCCTGTGAATCTAAATGATCAAACATTCATGTGATATGCATGCATGTACATGTCATACATATAAGCATTTAACCTTTTTTATAGTTGCAACAGTACTAACTTTCCATTTCTTTATTACATCATTACAGTATAAAAGAAATAATCCATCTCTTAGCTTTGCCATATAAACATACCTACTTATTCAGTATTTTACATTTTGCTACAGAAAAATCCACAATATACTCAAGTCATATATACATTCAGTACATTTCCTGACATTTCAGAGCATATATTACACTTTCTTGAATCCAAGTTATCCAACTTTCAAGAAATACAGTTTCAAAAACATGACTGTTAAATTCCTGACCATTTGCATAGTCCTCTTCCTGTTTATTTATGTCCAACACAGAAAGCTTCGTTTAAACAATCCAATGTTTTCTGCTCACAACAAAATAATGTGCATTTTGTTATGTCCTGGGTTAAAACACAAAGTTTGTCTCATCAGCAGCACCCCTGCTGATTTCAAGCTCCTTCTTCTGTGATCCCACATGAAGAAAATGAAGAACAGCTTCCCATTTTAAGCACAGCTTTCTCTGTTCAAAACTGCCGCGCTGTTTTTCCTGTTGTTTTAAAACCACGCCTCCGCTGGTTTGATACAGCCTCCCGTGTAGTATCAGGTTTCCCAGATACGTTTCTGTCACACGTGACTTTGCTGCGACACAACTGCTCCAGACGCTTTGCCCACGTAATCCACGCATTTGTCAGACTGTAATCCACGCATTTGTAATCCAAGCCACTTGTTGATACAATGCAAAAGATAGCTGATCCGCTGCTGTGTGAAGAAGCAAACTGCAAATGAAATATGATCCTCCTGCTGTAGCCTTGACTCAAATGAGTTGACACAGAGCCTCCTGAAGATTATTTCCTTGCCCGATACAGCTCCTTAACAATCACTCCAGCAAGCTGTGGAAAACGAAATCCTTGTGTCCAGCGTTGTTCACTTTTCAGCCTAGTAGCTGCCCAGTAGCCTCGGATTTTGCCAAGCCTGGCACCTCCGTTCCAGCTGCTTCCAAAACGAAAAATCCTCCGTCTCTCTGTTTTGCATTTTTCAGTTGTGCTGCATTCCAAGCCGCTGTTATCAGCACCCAGCTTTAGCAACACTGCATCGCCTTCCCGGTTTATTTACAAACCGTTCTTACAAATAGTAAACAAATTCCTTTAACTCTATAACTGCCGAATTTTTCCGAACTGCGTCTCTGTGGCTTATCTGCCCATCTGAGATAACCATCAGATCCTAATCTCTGGGCCCATAACCAGATGTGAGAGATGGACTGACCCGGGTTCAAAAGCTCCCCTAGCCAATGACCTTCAGTCCCAGTCACTGCAGGCAGAAGGAGGAGATAACAGCAGTTAATAAAGATTAAAGAGTTTATTTGTAAGACCCAGTTACATGGGATTAAGGCAATCAATGCATCTCTACTCACTACATCATTGCAGACTCAAATCCTATACCCCAGTGGTAAGGCTAGATGAAGTGAAGTCCAAAACAATACACATGTCGTGTTGAGACGAGCAAGACAGCAAGGAGTGAAGGAGAGCAAGCAAGCAAGTGAAAGCTATCAGCAAGTGTGCTAGCTTTATACCCCAGACCCTGCATCTATAAATAGGATTACTCACCCCAGTTGTATAACCTATTCATCAACATGTTAACTGCTTCAAACCTGTTCAAGGTTGCTGAGTCACATCACCTCGAGACTATGTCTTATGACCAAAGACCTTGTATACTTGAACTCAAGTAACACCCACCAGGTCAGGTGATAATCCCGATGTCAGGTGGTAATCTCGTTCTGCCTATGCAAAACCCAACACACAGTTCAAGGCCATTATCAAATGCAGATTATTTAATTAGTCCTGGGTAGTCACTGCACACTTTTCTGCCATTTAAAGGACTTTCAGATATGAAAAATGGGCTCTGCTACCTTCTAACTAAAATTGTTATTATAACTACTTTGAGTAATTAAATTGATATCCTTTTTACGACTTTTTTTTCTTAAGAAAGGGCCAGTCTCACAATTAGACTGGGGAGAATATGAGGTCTTCAGACAGAATGAAAAGTTTTGTAGGCAATTCTAGATTATGCAAGGGGTTGGATCCAAAAGTGCCCTTCCACTCTCTGAAGGAGTTTTCTGCTCACGGAACGGCTGTTTTACAACTCACAATATAGACTATTGTGTGATAAACGTAAAACTGAATACAGAGATACACTGTTTGTGCAACAGTTTAGCAACCTCTGGTACAAGCAAAGCGTGAGAACTGCTATTGAACCTGTTACAGCATTCCATAAATTCTTAAGTGTTTGCAGAACAGCACTAGTGGTTTATGGTTCTTTGGATCCAAAGCAAGACAATCAGGTTAGCATGCAACTCAAAGCACACTTATTTGGAGTTAATTTTCATTTAAATCACTGGGACCGACATCCAACTAAAGATAACTTCCGTAAAGGGTCCTTAGCACATCAAAGAGCTGTACACAATAAAAACTAAGAGGAGAATCCACTAACATGTTCTTGCAATCCTCTATTCATTTCAGTGGGGCTTCTACAAGACAATTTCCAACTGGATTGTGCTCTAATGTGAAGTGACAGACTCTTACTAGTGACCCCAAGGAAAAAGCTTTGTTTTAACTGAATCCAGATAGACAGTTCTGGTTCTGGTTCATCTTTTGTCTGCTGAGTAGTGTTTCTGTTGGTTTAATAATCTGTGACAAAAACAAATATCCTCGGGTAAAATAATCCTATCCTTCTAGAATTGTAAGCTGATTTTTTTTATTTTTTTTATTTTTTTTGTTATTTTGCAGGGATCTGTCATCCAACCTTTTGTCCTCTTTTCCTGTAACTGGCCTATATGGTTTAACTCATCTAAAATTAACAGGAAATCACGCACTACAAAGTTTGATATCATCTGAAAACTTTCCAGAACTCAAGTGAGTACCTCATTAAAACTAATAAGGCACACTTGTGTTCATGTGCAGTGGAAGGGGTGTCACTGTATAATGTGTGTTACTTCCTATTCAAAGTCTTTGAACGATAGCACAGAAACTAAGACATACATGGTAAAAATTATGGCCTTATTACATCCTTTTTTATCTCAAGAAAATATGATTGATTTTGAACACCCTGGTAGCTGTTCACTCTGAAACACATCTGCTTCTCAGCAATGCTTTCCCAAAAAAAATATACACAGCCTCTTTTCCTAAAATTACTTTGTATAATTTATACTTTATAGTGGCATGCTTCCCTCTGCTTGACTGTTGCTTCATCAACTACCACTTTGTTTAAAAAATGCAGGCAATGTGTAACTACAAAGAAATATAGGTAGTTTGAAGATGGAAGTAAATACTTCGACATATTCACAGTGCAAAAATCCTGCATCTGAGACAGAGTTATTAATGGCTTGCTCCTGTGAGAGGTTGAGTTGGCATGTAAGAACATAAAACCAGGCTCAAAGACCGCCAAGGAGGCATAGGGTTGCAATTTGCTGCATGGCACCAATATTATGAACCAACCTGGGGTGTTGAATGACTATCACCAGCTGCAGCGTAGACGCAACACAAGTCAGTTTGTCTTTAGAAAAAATCAGCTATGCAATGCAAAACTAATGTCACATCTAGTTTGGTCATCAGATAATAAGTTCACTATTCTCGAGTGGGACCTACAACAAAGTTGCAGTGCGGAGTGCGGCTGTTCAGGATTACAGCCATTCTGTTCTGCTCCCCAGTTTTGCGCGTGTAAAGGCGACATAAAGAAGAGGCAGACACAGGGTATATGGTTTCAAATGAGGGCCACATTTATTGAATTGAAGATGTGTGAAGGGTGAAGTGTGGTTCTAACCTAGCCCGACCCTTGGCCGGGTAAAAGACCAATATTTGGCGAATACATCCTAACTGAACTGGAGGCAGGATGGCCCGCCACCGGCCAGTTGCCCTCCATGTGGAGCTGGAGGGCTTTACCATCTCCAGGCTCCCAAAGTAGGTGAGAAAGGTAAAACCCCAAAGTCATCTCAATCTCCCTCCTGTCAGTCAGCATCCTGTGGCATGTTCAGTCCTCACTGGACTGTTTTTTGGGTGTCCTCCCCCCCCATTAGGTTTTCCCCTAAATATTCTTTGTACTTCTGCAAATCTTGGAGCACTCCAGGCCTCCTGATACCTTCCTCTTGTGTGATGGTGCTGTTTTGGCTACATAAGCACCAGCACTCGCAACCTGAACACTAGAAATAGAGGGAATGATGGTGAGATATGCACAAATGTTCTGAAATGTACAGGGCTGTTGGAATAATGTGCTTCCCCTTAATTTTTGATATGTGTTTACGGTAATCTGCCAGAGCCCTGACTTTCTGTTGCTCCAGTTTGATACTAATTACCATTTGTATTGTTGACTTTGCAAAGGATGTGAAGGTTAAGTATACTGAGCTGTTTTAAAAATGAGTGTAATCATATCTTATCTGTTTCTCTTAAAGGGTAATAGAAATGCCTTACGCTTACCAGTGCTGTGCATTTGGAGCTTGTGACAGCTACTACAAAATCCAAAACCAATGGAACAAAGATGAGAACAGCAGTATGGATGAATTTCAGAGGAAAGATGCTGGCATTTTCCATACACATGGTAAATTTAAAAATCAATTAAATAATATTTAAAATGAGGGTATTTGCTATTGATTTGAATGTAGTAGCCAGTGATCAAATACTTGTATGCCTTTCTAATTTTGCTATTTTAATAGGAGAATGCCAGTACAAATAAACTCTCTATAAGATACATATTACGTCTTTCTTAAACAGTGTTGTTGTTGTTGTTTTATTTCTACCAGTGAGGTTACTAGTGACTTTGAGTGGGGAAGGGATTGCATTTCGGCATGATATGTTTTGTTAAGCACTAGAAATTTTTGTGAGCATTCCACTCTGCTGTTTCAATCTTTTTATTGCTTATATTGTTCTATTGTTGTTTTTATGTTTTAGACCAGTGTTCTCCAACCTTGGGTCCCCATATGTTTTTGGCCTACAACTCCCAGCATGCCCCAGCCATATGGGGACCCAAGGTTGGAGAACACTGCGTTAGAGAAAAGTGCAAACAAAACTGCATTATGTTAATGGAAAAGTACATGGGGAAAATTGAAAAAAAAATATGCACGTTTACTTATGAGAGAAATGCTGGCTGGGGCATGCTGGGAGTTGTAGGCCAAAAACATCTGGGGACCCAAGGTTGGAGAACACTGTTTTAGACTGTACTGTAAGCTGCCCAAGGATTATAATACATAACATGGTCTAGATTACATGCATTGATCTGGGCAAGGGGAACCTGGTATCTTCGTGATTCTAAAAGATAACAGACTGTGCATAAATGGGTCAAGCGTGTGTGTGTGTGTGTGTGTGTGTGTGCGTGTGCGTGTGTGTGCGTGCATGCGTGCGCAGAATGATTAACAATAGTTTCCATATGCTATTTTTAATGGAAGCAGGGTTAGGCCTAGTTCTCACCTTCTTCAGATGAAGTTTTTTTTCCCTCTGAACTATACCACTTGAGACTGCAGGTCAGGTCAGACATGACTGACAGTAGTATTCTTCTCTGCAGTCTGAAATGTTATAGTTAGGAACCCGGTCTGCCTCCTTATATTCTGTAAGACGGCCTTTAGACAATTTCTATTATTTTAAAACATTTCCTGAATTTGCCACCAAAAATCTTGTTTGTTTATAGTGTTATCAGTGTGCATGTTGCTTTATGGAGTTCAAGAGAACAGAGCTCTGCCCCAGTGAGCTTACAGTCTAAAAGATCACACAAAGGAAGGGGAACAAAATGGTGGCAGGGATAAACTGGAAAGGAATAAGTGACTGAGACTTAGGCTTAGTTACAAGTCAGGTTGTTACATTAGGGCATCTTCTGGAACTATTGAATAGGATAGCATCCTCTCTCTCTCTCTCTCCCTCTCCCTCTGAACGCTACTGGGGTGAACGCTATAGACAGCCCCTCAAGTCTCTTTCTATGCCACAGAGTACATTTACAGAATGTTATGGACACTCTGGCCCCCATTCCCAAATGAAAGTGAGGGGTGGGGTTGTAGGCCAGACTGCATGGCTTTGCACCACTCTGCTCCGCTCCATCACACTTCCATTCTCAGCATATCATCACTTAGCCAAATGATACAGAACCTGCATAGGAGGACCCTTTTATTTGGTTTTCAGTATCAGAATCATTCCAAATTATATAAGGGTGTCAAACCTCTGGCCTGCTGGCCTAATCCAGCCTGCTGGAGGTCCAAATCTGGCCCATGGAGGTCTCCCCCCCCCATGCCCTGCCCCCCCCTCTGTGGGAGGGGATTCCCTGATATTATCTCCCATTGGACAGTGTGTGGCACGTGAAGGAAGTGCCTGACTCAATCACTGTACAGAGGACCTACTCCTCCATGTGCCAGACAAGTGATCCTTCATGCACCATGTGCCACCCCATGGGAAGGAGGTTCCCAACTTGGCCAGTACACAGGGGAGCTGCTCCTCCATGCACCATCCAAATGAACCTTTGCCCCAGGACCCAACCCATTTTGACACCCCTGAAATAATATTTCAAAAAGCAGTAGATCCAGGGCTTTTTTTCTGGTGGAACTCACCAGAACTGAGTTCCAGCACCTTTTCTTCTATTAATTGCATTACAATTTAATCGCCATCTACTCCTGAGGAAATGTAATCCAAGAGTTCCGGTACCCTTTTCTCCAGAAAAAAAGCACTGAGTAGATCCAAACATGGCAATTTGGAGTTCTTTACAAGAGTATGATCAGAATATCAGGTCACAACCATAGCTACAGATAAGATGTCATCAGCAATATCTTCTTTTCATTCCTCTCCTACAGGAGGTTGGACATCACCATGACTAGACTGTCTTTAGATGTAGCCCCTCCAAACAATGAAATTGTATTGCTCCTGACCCAGTCTCTTAAGGTTTTTCAGCCAAGCAGTTCTTCTTCCTACACTTCTTTTCCCATTTATTTTACCTTGAAAAATCAGCTGCAACAGTCTATATTTTGCATTTCTCATTATGTGACCAAAATATTCTAATTTCCTGCGTTTTCTGTGTTTTATGATTTCTTGGTCTTTTATATACTATTCTCTTTAATACTTCTTCACTGGTCACCCTTTTGGTCCAAGCAATTTGTAACATACTGTGATAAATCCACATTTCAAATGCTTCTACCTTTTTTATGGTAGTCTGTGTTAGAGTCCACGATTCCATGCCATACAATGGAACTGGGAATACATAACACCGTATAAGGCACATTCTCAAGGCTAATTTTAAGTTTTTATTACATACTACATTTTTCATCTTTAAAAAGCTACTCCGGGCCATCTCTACCCTAACTTTTATTGCATTCTTATGATCCCACTGCTCATTTAGCCAGATTCCAAGATATTTATATTTATCGACCCCGCTCCACACTTTCATTTTGGATCTTTAACTAAACTTCTTGGGCTACTTGCTTTTTACTTGTTACCATGCACCTGGTTTTTTTAACATTCATTTTTAAACCATAAAGTTATTTTATCAACTTTATCAAGTAATCTTTGAAAAACATCTAAATTGTCAGCTAGCAATTTATTGATGTTATTGGTAATCTCTCCATTAACAATGATACCATCACTTGAATCAGCAAGTGTTTCTTTAACGATATTCTCAGAGTACAAATTAAGAAGCAATGGTGAAAGTATACATCCTTGTACTCCTCTTCATAGTTCTATATCCTCTGTCATCTACAAGTTGCCAATGATCAGCAATATAAGTGACTGAATACTGTGGTATTCTTTCCTACAGATGACCATGACTTTGAGGATTTTCTTTTTGACTTTGATGAAGATTTGAAAGCTCATCATTCAGTGCAGTGCTCTCCCTCTCCAGGTATGCATCCTGCCGCGTATGTACATGTGGGTTTTTGTTTTGTTTTGGTCCAAATTTTTTATAGAATCCTGTATAGTGTTTTATATTGCCACCACTTCAGTCAACCTGCCACATCCTAATCCCACCCACATCCAGATACTGAATCAGCACTGGCACTTCATGTCCTAAGTTACTTGAAAAGGAAATACTGTGCTGGTTGCCATTAGCGCATTGTGTGGAAATTTGGGATGAGATGCAAGCCTCACCTGTGACTTTCTATTAAGCAGCCATTTCCCCAAAGGGGAGGTTGCAAATAGTCCATTGGCTGGATTGATGATAGCCATTTAACAGCAGGCAAAGAGGAGGCTTAGTGAAGTGCCATTTTTTGAAACCAGAAACCAACAAATTAAGGCTTAGAACAAGAAATAGTTTACTCCATTTCCACAGTGCAGGAATTGGAGAGGAATGAAAACCGAACACAGGTTATATGACTCCACAATCTAAACTTTATATGACTCTGCTTTTCCTGTCTTGTCACTGCAGGACCCTTCAAACCTTGTGACTACCTCTTTGGCAGTTGGCTAATCAGAATCGGAGTTTGGACAATAGTGGTTTTGGCCTTTATTTGCAATGCATTGGTGATTGCAACAATCTTCAGATTCCCGCTGTTCATCTCCTCCATAAAGTTGTTAATTGGACTAATAGCCATTGTGAACACTCTCATGGGTGTGTGTAGCAGTGTGCTGGCCAGTGTGGATGCACTAACCTTTGGAGTCTTTGCTCAGTATGGTGCTTGGTGGGAAGGTGGGGTTGGTTGCCACATGATTGGCCTTCTCTTCATCTTTGCTTCAGAGGCTTCAATTTTCTTGCTCACATTAGCAGCTCTTGAGCGTGGGTTCTCTGTGAAAAATGCCACAAAGTTTGAGACAAAAACTACCCTTGCTAGTGTAAGAATAGCTATTTTCTTTTGCTTTGTGTTGGCGTTAATCATTGCAGTGATACCAGTACTGGGTGGGAGTGAATATGGGGTTTCTCCCCTGTGCATAGCATTACCATTTGGGAAGCCAACTGCTGTGGGTTACATGGTAGCACTAGTCTTGTTGAACTCTCTTTGTTTTCTTGTAATGACAATAGCCTATACAAAACTCTACTGTAGTCTGGATAAGGGAGAATTGGACAATATTTTGGACTGTTCCATGGTCAAGCATATAGCTTTATTACTTTTTACTAACTGCATTCTCTATTGTCCTGTGACCATCTTATCATTTTCTTCCTTACTAAACCTTACTTTTATCAGCCCAGAAGTAATTAAACCAATACTTCTAGTGATTGTTCCCCTACCTGCATGTCTAAACCCACTTCTCTACATACTTTTTAATCCACATTTCAAGGAAGACCTAGGAAGTCTTCGAAAGCAGACATTTGCATGGAAAGCATCAAAGCATGCCAGTCTAGTCTCTCTTAATTCAGAGGATGCAGAAAAACAGTCATGTGATTCAACACAGGCTCTAGTAACCTTTGCAGGCACTGGAATATATGATGTTGCCCCCAACAATTCATTAGTGCCATCATCCTATCGAACGAGTGAAAACTGTAACCTTACATCAGTACCATTTGTTCCATGCCGTTAGCTTCATGTCAAAGGTACCTGTTATGTTTACAGAATTATCAATCTCAGATTACATGAATGTGAATGAATTTCTTATGCAGAGAGAGAAAAAGAATTGCCTACTCCTATTACATGTGTAAAAAATGTTGGATGGCAATGAAAACTGGCATTCTGAAATGCTAATAGATACTAACTCAGTCTGCTTTAAACACACACACACACACACACACACACTATAATTTAGAGTAATCTTTTTAAAAGTCCAAAACCCATTACTGTATACAGCACTGGCTCTGATGTTTTGCAGTACTGAGCAAAACAATAAATAAAAAAGAAGCAAGTTCCAAAGAAAGTAATAAAACATGCACTGTTCCTGAATCCTTTTGTTGTTATAGTGAAGCTGATTTTTTAAGGGGCTGAAAAAATTAAGAAGAGCTATCTTGCCAAGTAAAAGCTGAAGATTTATAAGAAAAAAATGCACCTATCCTAGTCAATGCAAGATACTTACATTTGAACTGTACTCTTGTTTAAATAAGTGTGAAAGTCAAGAACCATACTTATTTTTTTAAAAAGGTTAAGGCTGCAATCCTATATCCACTTACCTGGTGGTAATACCCATTGAAATCAATTAGATTTACTTCTTAGTAGACATATATAGGACTGCACAATTCAATGTATCCAACTGAAAATGTTAATTAGAAATGACCTCTGGTCCTTGCACAACTTGTCAGCATCTAAGGTACAACTTTATATTTGGAAGTCTATTAACAGTAGACATGTTTGGAAGAGCCACATGGAATGGTGTGGGTGGGTAGACTTTTATTATTTTCAGTTCTATGCTGCATCCATTTACTAGCTGACACGTGCATCCTTGGAAAAGAAAATGAACAAATGCATAAACTATGCACAGAAATGCATGATTATCATTTTCCTTTATCTCCTTGGATTTTGAAGCAATGCAGTTGGAGAATTGTTCTGAAAACCACTGTGGATTAAGCAAGAGATCATCTGACCATTGCACAATACTTATTACCATGTTTATTTAGCTTTATTTTTTACTGTGGTTCAGTTATGGAGTGCTGCTTAATGTCAATGAAATTGTTCCTCACGTGTCTATATTTACTTTTGTATACAAGTTTGAGAAGTAAAAGAATAAGTCTGAAGACTGACTCAAGAAAGATTCGTTTATATTAAAAATGAAGATTAGATAAATTTAAGAACAAAACAGGCTACTATGCATATTATTTTTATAAGCAACTTCAAAAGCTTTGATTCAGATATTTTAACTTGGAAATATTAAAATTCATTTCAGAGAAGCTTTTAAAAAATACAATTTGTAAATAGAGAACTGTATTTATTATTACAGTAAAATCATACTAAAAGATGAGAATAAGCCATGTACAGTTTCATACTGATATATTTGCTAGATTTCTATTTTCTTTTCATATATTTGACTAAATTCACTATCTGTATATAATATATGTAAATGTGTAGTGATTGTAAATAGATTGTGTGCTTTCTTTTTTACTGGTGTTTCAAATATATGTAATTTGTAATAAAATCTGCAATGAAGCAAAAAGGGTACTTCAGTGCCTTATACTCATAAAAGTTTATAGTTCCAAATATCTGGATTATTTTTACCATTTCATCATCATAGAACATGTAAATTATTATTTTTCCACAGAAGAGAAGGCCAAACCTAAAATAATACTTCACATTCACACTTTACCTAATCTAGCTTCTCTCACATACTAAAAATGTATTGGCATGATCGTCTAATTTGAGGATTTTTATGGCACATACTTTCCTGTTTTTCATATTTCAGTTCAGGTTGCCATAACAAACTTCTCATAAAGAATTGCATGAAAGGCTATAATTTCAGAATAATCTAATAATGGTGCATTACAGGTACCAAGACAAAGACTCTTCAAGAGGTAAAGATTAGAGGTAGTAGGGAGGAATGTGATCACAGACACTCACCAAAACTTATATTTGTTTGTAGTAGCATGTAACTGACTTTGGGAAATAAGCATACATTGATGGATTTAGACCAACGTTCTCCAACCTGGGGGTTGCGACCCCCAAGGGGGTCGCGACGTGTTTCCTGGGGGGTCACCAGCCAGGGTGGAAGCGAGTAGCATTCCTGTGCCCCTTTGCTGTTGGCTGGAACGACTATACTGGAAGGAGGGAGGGGTGGGTATTTTGCTACAGAAGGAGAGAGCGCGCGCGCACCCACACGTGGTGCTTTGTGGGTAACAGGCATGCGAGCCTTGAGAAGGAGCCGCTGCCTGCAGACAGTTGCCTCCAACACGCTGCTTCTGCTGCTGCTGCAGATCTCTGCTCTGCAAGAACGAGTTGGAGGAGGCTGGGCGGATTGAGCTGAAGGGGAGGTGGTCGTGGCAGCGTCCAGGGGCGAGGGGAGGCTAAATGGGGCACAGAAACCACACCAAATCAGAAGCCTCCCTGGTTTCTCCCCCTCTGCTTCGCTTCTTTCTCTCTCTCTCTCTCTCTCTCTCTCCCCGTGTGCCGGTCTCTTCTTCTGTTTTTGTTGTCCCCAGGCTTGCTTTCTCTTCCTGTCTCTCTCTCTCTCTCTCTCTCTCCCCCTCCTCCTTTTCTTTCCCCGCTGCGGCTCCCTCCTTTTTTTCGCCGTCCTCCTGCTGCTGCTCTGCCACTTGCCCGTGCCTTATGCTGCTCCTGTTTCTAAGCTGCTTTCTCGTACAGCACATGGGGCGATAAGGGGAGGAGAAGAGGGGGGGTTAGGGAGGGAGGTGGCGGCCGCGGCAGCGCTGGAGAAGGTGGGTGGGTGGAGGGAGGGAGGGAGGGAGGCAGAAAGAGAGAGGGGGGTAACCAGAGTGAACTCTCCCCAAGCTGAGGAGCCCCCCCACTAGCCAGGGAGAATGATAAAAGGGGTGGGGGTGGGGGAGGAGGAGGAAGGGGGGCTGGGGGAGCAAAAAAATTAATAAATTTTTATTTAATAATAAATATCAGAAGCAAAAAATAAACCAGAATTTTGCATGCACGTGAAAGTAGAAATTGGAGAGGGTGGGGGGAAGAGGAGCTTGCAGGAGAGGAGATGGGGGGGAGGAGGAGAGAGAAATTTTGCACATACACACAAAAAAGAAGGTAAAGGGGGAGGGGAGCAAAAGGGAGAGAGAGAGAGAGAGAGAGAGACTGTGTGAATGAATTTCATTTCACTTGCTTCTGTGGCTGTTGCAGAACTATTTTTAGCTGTCCCCAGCAGAACAGAGAGCCAGGGTGGCGTAATTGTGAGAGTGTTGGACTGGGACTCAGGAGATCCGGGTTCTAGTCCCCGTTTGGCCATAAAACTCACTGGGTTACTTTGAGCCAGTCACTGACTCTCAGCCTAACCCACCTCACAGGGTTGTTGTGAGGATAACATGGAGAGGAGGAGGATTATGTAAGCTGCCTTGGGTTCCTTGCAGGAAGAAAGGCGGGGTATAAATAAAGTAAAATAAATAAATAAAATGTCTTCTCCTTTCTGATACAAAGCTGGCTAGTCAAATGATAAATCCGCTCACTCACCTGCTCCCTGTTGGGCCCTATTTCCACCAACATCCAGAGAGAGGAAGGGCAGGTGAGCAAGTACAACAATAGAAATACAAAAATTGTATTTTTTTCATGTTTTTTCTTTACCCCATCAAAATGCAAATTCATGCAAATGTGGTGGGGGGGTCCCCGGTTACTTTGCCATTACAAAAGGGGGTCCAGACTCGAAAAAGGTTGGGGACCACTGATTTAGACCAACATTTTAGCCAATAATAGGCATGAGTATCTAAGTTCATTTTGAGATACACACATCATCATCATTTTAAAAGTTAAAAACACTGCTATTCCCTAAATAAAAACTTGCTAAACAGTTCTGTGTTATCCTTAAAGATTCAGCCCAAGAATCTGATCCAAATCTGTCTTCAAAATGATGGATGAGGTCTCTTGCTGCATTTGATGACTTCCCTGTTTAAGAGAAAATGCCAATGTATACACAGAAGTAGTAAATAGATCTAGCTATGTCTATGCATGAAAGCATGTAGGGGGAAATTAAACAACTTCTTTAATAGTTTGTTCACATATCAAGAAAAGTAATATTTGAAAAATAAAACAAAATTACAAGCATGTATTTTACGAAATATTGATATAGCACTTAGGGTGGCCACTTACTCCTCACCCAAAAAGAGGAAATGCATCAGCAAAAACAGGACAAAGTAGGACAGAGACTTGTAAATGCTAATTCATATGTATATATACAGATTTAGAAAGAATTGTCATAGCTTAAACAGAAATATGGTACAGAGTATTAGAGATGAACGGTCATAGCAAAATGTGGGTGCATGGAACAGAACCTAAATTTTAAGCTAGCACAGTATATAAGGCATTCTATAGTCTAGCATATCTGCTTTCAATGAACACGAGTCAAGGCAGGGGTGGGCAACTTGTGGCTCTCCAGATGTTGCTGGACTCCAACCCATGTTGGGACATCTGGCAGGACCACAGGTTGTCCACCCCAAAGGTAAGGTAGGAGCCTTAAGTTGCAAATTCTATTTAAAAAATATTTTGACATATGAGTGAATTTGTAGGATTAATACTTCTCCTAAACTGAAGGTGTTGTTTTTTTAAATAAAAAACAACACCCTAAGACAGTGATGGCGAACCTTTTTGAGCCCGAGTGCCCAAACCAGCAACACAAAACCAACTTATTTATTTCAAAGTGCCAACACTGCAAATAACCTGAATACCGAGGTTTCAGTTTTAGAAAAACAACTCATACAGTTGTCCGAACTAATTAACATCTTTTGTCTTTAAAGAAAAACACAATAGCAGAGCTTTCAATGATACAAACAGTTTTTTGTTGGGGAAAAAAAATCAACTCAAAAAATTATTATAGTACTACATTGTACACATAGCCTGAAGGGAATGTATACAAACTTTCTTCAAAATCTTTTAAAAGTGATAACAATGTAGAAAAGAATTCTGTAACAGGAATTCTGGAATAAAATCATTCTGTTCCACACTGTGAGAAAGAACAAGATCATTAGTGTTTTGCAGAAGGGGACGGTCTTTTCGCGATCTGGTGACCAGGGATGTTGAAGAGTCCTTGGTCACGAGTCGAGTCACGAGTCTTTGGATCCGAGTCTCGAGTCCGAGTCCGAGTCCTTGGTCCAAAATGGTGACTCACGAGTCACGAGTCCTGAGTCACTCCCAAAACTGACTCCACGAGTCCCTATTAAAATCAGTGGGGTTTCCCCCCAACAAAATAAGGCTACTTCAGATGTGTGGCTTAAATAAATTCTAGGCACAAGTGTGCCTTTTTATTTCAAAACTCTGCAACTGATTTTGGCAAGAACAGACCAGGCAGAAAAACCCAAAATAACCAGGCAGGCAGAGGAGGCAGGGAACCCCAAAGCAGGCAGGCAGAGGCCTTTGTCTTGGACAATTCAACTGTTGAACAGGTCAAGAAGAGACCAGGCAGGCAGAGGAGGCTAGGAACCCCAAACAGGCAGGCAGAGGCAGCCAAACCCAAAATGTCTGACCCTAACCCAAACCCCCCACAACAACACATCAATCAAAATAAATCTCAACACATTGTTGGGGCTGCGCTCCTGGTAGCTGTCCATAGTGGCCGAGCAGCGGCGCGCCTCGCTTCCATGCGCTCTTCACCGGTGATCGCGCTCCTTCTGGCACAGCCAGAAGACTCATCAACAGCCCAGGGATGTTGACGAGTCCTTGGTCTCGAGTCCCGAGTCGAGTCTCGAGTCCCATTAAAAATATTGGGACTCGAGTCCGAGTCGAGTCAGAGGGGGGACTCAGTCCGACTCACGAGTTGAGTCCTCGAGTCCGAGTCCCCATCCCTGCTGGTGACCAATGGCTCGAGTGCCCACAGAGAGGTCCCTGCGTGCCGGCTGTGGCACCCGTGCCGTAGGTTCGCCCTAAGACATTCCCTATTGTTTGAAAAGGAAATGCACCAACTCATCTTGCAGCAGTACCAGGTACTTATTATCTTGCAGGGATAAACCCTGGCATATGTAATTTGTGATTAGGAAAGCTGCACCTGTTGAACATCTGTTTAAATATTTATTACTACACCCTAGTGCACTTACGTGGGCAGTGTGCATCCGTTCACTGGGCCACTCAAGCAATTCTCTGCATCTCAGGAGGGAAGATTTCTGATCTCTTCAGGTGGACCATTTTTCCATCCCACTGGCTGAAAGGTGAACCACACTCCTTCAAAGCCTGTGCTGCAAGCTCCATGCCTCAGCAAGGAATACATCCTTACTAATATACTGCATTACTGCACATCAATTATTCGCTCAATGAACATTCAAATACCAGCTCTTCCCCAGGTTACATGTGTATCCCTATACGTGCACTCATTCGCTTTTTGAGCAGAAAAGCTAGACCTCTTGAATTTTTGGCTGGTCAGTTACTGCTACTCACCACTTGTTTTCATAATGAACAACCCTACACTAGCTCAACTCAAGCAATACTCCTCAAATTGCTAGCTCATCTACATGTGCCAATGTGTTCTCGCTCTCGCTTGCTCTGTGTTTAAAACTTGACACTCAATCCTTGTTGAGTTTGGGGGTGAAGGAATTAGATACAGGAAAGCATTATTTCTTTGCTTCACTGAACTAAACAAGGGAAGTGTGTTGCAGGCTCCACCGTGCTAATATTGCTCTTCCCTCTTGAAGCTTCCTTAGTGGAGCATGTGCTCCATAAATTGTCCATACAATGGATTTTCACCAAACCAATGAAGAGGTACCCTAAGGAACAAATCTGGATTTTGGAAATAATTTCAATTTCCAAAAAAAAAAACCCTAAGGTACATTATTTACTGATAAAAGTAGTAATAGTTTTTTTAAAAAACCACTTTTCCAGTCCAAATGTTTAAAATAGCATAGTTCATTTTTCATCTGATTTCTTTGGCATTTAGAAAACTTGAACACATAACCATGAAGACACTCCATACCAGATTTCATACTGTCCAGAGACAAGGCAACACTAAATTATTTCACGTGGTGAAAATAAAAAGGGATTGTGAGGAGCTCCAAAAGGATCTCTCCAAACTGGGAGAATGGGCATCAAAATGGCAAATGTGGTTCAGTGTAAGCAAGTGTAAAGTGATGCACGTTGGGGCAAAAAATCCCAACTTCAAGTATAAACTGATGGGATCTGAGCTAGCAGTGACTGACCAAGAAAGAGATCTTGGGGTTGTGGTGGAGAGCACGAAGAAAATGTCGACCTAGTGTGTGGCTGCTGTGAAAAAGGCAAACTCCATGTTAGGCATAATTAAGAAAGGAATTGAAAATAAAACTGCCAGGATCATACTGCCCTTATACAAATCTATAGTGCGACTGCACTTAGAATACTGTGTACAGTTCTGGTCACTGCACCCAAAAAAGGACACTGTAGAGTTGGAAAAAGGGCAACTAAAAAGATCAAGGGACTGGAGCATTTGCAATTAATTGGTAAATGTTCAAGGTGCCACACAGCTCCTTGCCAGTCCCAGGCACTCCATCGTCCCCATCTGGATTTGGGCCTGAAAGACCAAGGAAAAGTGTGGGCGCATAGAGGGTAAGTTTTAAGCAAGCACAATTTGGGACATTGCACAGTTCTGACCTGAAAGCAAGCAAGTGGTTAATTAGCTTGCCTTTTATAATATTTAAATTATTGTAATTATTTCTGATTATGCACATTTATTTGCACATGTAAATTAGCACATGCAAATTTGTGTACATTTTTTGTTCTATGGGCCTCAGCCCTGGATCGTTTAGGTACCTAGCAACGCCCCTGGGTAGGGGTTTCTGCATATACAGGGGACTCTGCATGCACAGAAGCATATTAGTGTGTAAATTAAAATAAAAAGGTTAGTTGTTTTTTTTCAAAGTGAGGTTTCAGTACCTATGGAATGTTGGAGGATTCAGTTGGGTGGGGAAAAGGAAAATGGGGACAAAGGGATTGGCCTGCTTGAGCCCCCAAGTTTTTAGTATCCAGGAAGTGGGATTACGGTGAATGGGATATATAAATCACAAAATTAAAAACCTTCCCACCACCACCCATTTACCACTTTATAGAACAGCTGGGGACATTTCACTGCAACATGTAGTTGTGAATTTGCACTTCCATTTTATAATGATAGGCTACTAAAAAGTGGGCAGGTTTTAACTATGCAGCCACTCTTGTTGCTCTATAATCTTTTTTCCTTGGGCACCTTTGCTACTTAGACCACAGTGAAACAGGCAAAGAGACTCAGGAACCAGACTGGATAGTTTTAGTACAGAGTTGGCCTTCAAGAGCGCCTGCAGCTGAGAAGCCACCCACTCTCTTGAGCACCTTACTCAGGAATGGGGTATTTGTGACCGGAACAATAGTTGGCATAGATCTCTGGATCCAGGGAGGGTTTTTTCAGGCATGGTCACACCACTGACTCCTTCATGGCAGTAGGGACCACACCATCACACAACGATGCATTCACTACTCCCCCGATCCATCCGGTCAGTCCCCTGTGGCTAGCTCTAATAAGCCATGAAGGGCAAGGGTCGAGAGAGAACAAGTGGTGGGTTGTACAGGCCAGCATCTTGTCCACATCCTCAGGCTCCCAAAACTGCAATTGATCCCACAAAGCAGGATAAGATGATGCACTGGACACGTCAACAGACACTGCACCAATAGTGGTGTTCAAGTAAGCAAATTAGAAATTAAACACTTCATCACTTTATTTTCCTTTCGAACACACTGAGAATTCCTGATAATGCAAGTGATTAGAGTACAGTAATACCTTGGATTGCCAGTAACTTGGTTTGAGAGCGTTTCGCAAGAAAAGCAAATTTTTAAATATTTACTTATTTGATATACAAGTACGGCTTAAATTTAAAATCTCTGTACAAATTTTTTGGGGGGAATTTCGTTTTGATATAAGAGTGTTTTGGATTACAAGCACATTTCCGGAACGAATTATGCTCTCAATCCAAGGCATGACTGTAATTAGGAAAGATTATTCAGTTCTAGATTGCCCAGTAAATTCCTTGGCAGCCCTCTGCTTCAAGGCTTTCCATCCCAAATACCACTGTCATAAGAAAGACATTTAGAAACATTTAACATGTATGATTTCAAATCATGTGCCAGCCAAGGGGGACCTTAACTAGCTAGCAAAAGGATCTCAGATGTTGCTTTCAAAAAATTAATTCATCGTCATGATCATACCCCAAATTAATACATTCTTATGACTTGGCATAAAGTTTTTCAAATAGTAGGTTACAGACCACTTAATAATTGAAAGAAAATGTGATCTCTTTTTTTCAAGTGAACAAAGGGAATATTTGTCCCTAGGGAACTTGTGGAAGTGTAACCTGACTGGAAACAGAATGAGTATGACAGATGATAGAATCCATGTACGATTAGAGTATCATTCTTACTCAATATTTCTTGGAATTACAGAGGACATAAATTTAACTCTAGTCCTAACCTAAAAGAAGGGCATGGGGGTTAAATTCATGGCTACTTTTCCTGCCTAGAAGACTTATTTAGTTATTCATGGCTTTCCTCATGTTAAAGGTAGACATGCTTCCCATTAAAGAATATAAACATATCTCTAATTGTTAAGGACACGCTTCTTAGCCATTGAAGGTAGCTGCTGGGAGAATGAAACCAGCCCTTAGAGGAAGAGCATTCCAAGCCCTGCTAAAACAGCAAATCTCCAAGTTCGTAATTCTGGGCGTTAAAAGTAGCAGGACCTGTAAGAAGAGCTGGGATTACCCACTAACACAGTGATGGCGAACCTATGGCACGGGTACCACAGCTGGCACGCAGGGACCTCTCTGTGGGCACTCGAGCCATTGGTCACCAGATTGCGAAAAGACTGTCCCCTTCTGCAAAACACTAATGATCTTGTTCTTTCTCACAGTGTGGAACAGAATTATTTTATTCTAGAATTCCTGTTACAGAATTATTTTCTACATTGTTACCACATTTAAAAGATTTTGAAGAATGATGCACAGAGCATGGCTTGGATGTAAAGCCCTAACAGTTGACCTGAGTGCTGCATGTGTTGCTCTCAAACTAATGGAGTATGAGCCAAGGTTTGACAAATGATCAGCATGCATGCAATAGCAAAAATCACATTAATTGTGCAAAAGCATGCCCAACGCAAACTTTTACCTAATGCAGTGTTTGCAGTCCAAGACATAAAAGTGTTTAAAATGTGTTAAGCACGTTCAGTTTTCTTGTTTATCTTGCTCATCCTAGTACAGGTTGACTTTTACTTTTACTAATCCGACACCTGTAGAAGCAGGGAAAGGACCCGGGGTAAAGCTTGCCCCATACAATTTCAGTCTGGCATATAATCATATTACAAGTTGAGAATCCCTTATCCAAAAATACATGTGCCTAATTATTTAAAAAGTTTGAATAAATTCCCTTCAGGCTATGTGTACAATGTAGTACTATAATAATTTTTTGAGTTGATTTTTTTCCAACAAAAAACTGTTTGTATCATTGAAAGCTCTGTTATTGTGTTTTTCTTTTAAGACAAAAGATGTTAATTAGTTCGGGCAACTCTGAGTTGTTTTTCTAAAACTAAAACCTCGGTATTCAGGTTTAATTGCAGTGTTAGCACTTTGAAATAAATAAGTTGGTTTTGTGTTGCAGTTTGGGCACTCGGGCTCAAAAAGGTTCGCCATCACTGCACTAACATCTGCCTGGACCATGGAATTCTAGACATGGCCATGCCGTCGTTTACTGATGGGTTGGAAGGCAAATGGGGTACAAGTGCAAACGCAGTGCGGTGTTTTATCCTCACAACCATGGCAAGTTAGTTTGGTGAGAGGTAATGACAGGCCCAAGACTTTTCAATTAACTTTACAGAATAGTACGGTCTTCAACCTAGGTCTCCTCCTAGGTCTGAGCCCAACTTTATTTCCTGCATCATACTAGCTTAGAGAATGCATATAACGGCATTATGATACTGGACATGCTTGCTTTTATTCTTTTCAGTCCCTTTCCAACTAATGCCTAACACTGAATCAATCTTTCTTTTCCACTGCCATACATGGGCTATGATTTAAACTCCAACACAGTGTGTATGTAAAGCTAGAACATGGTGTCTGAGTATGCATCGTTTTGCTGTGCATTTCTTCTGCCGCTGGGATGGTTCCCATGACTGAACAGCCTACCGAGCAGGTGGCCATTTTGAATATTCATTGCCGGGCCCTGCAGCTTCTCCCAGCCCCGAAGCTGCTGCAGTAAATTTCCCTCTCATTAGCATCAGTGGGAGGGAAACAGCTTAGAGAAAGAAGTGGAGGGAGGAACAGTAAGAGGAAAAGAAGAAGGATACTGATTCTCCCTCCCTGGGCATGAGCTGGGCAGGGCTTTAGATTTTCTGGAGCCTCTGATGTTGGGGTTCTCCATCCCTGTGATAGGATTGCTCTGTTAGAGCCCGTTACAGTCTGCTTGGGATTTTACCATCTTGCATAGTCTGGTGACATCTGCAAGCTTTGGCTAGTCTAATCAAGAATGCTTTTTTTAAAAAAAATGTGTCCCTCGCGGTAGTAATACATTTCTTTTTCAGTTTGGAATTTCTGCCCGTGAAAATTCTATGAATAAAAAGTTCTGATTTATTGAAATCTGTGCCTCCTTTGACTTGCAGAGCAATACTAACTCCAATGCTACTTTGTCTTTTGCATCTATTTAATTTTCAAGGATAACTTTATCCCACCAGGTTTCTGATATGTCCTTCTATAGTCACCTTTATTCTTTAGTATAGAGCCCTTTAATACGCCATCCTTGACTTGCAGGGGGAGGGGTTATATTTATATATAACTATATATTTTATCCCTACTTAAGGCTGCAATCCTATACAATCATGCCTTGGATTGAGAGCATAATTCATTCCGGAAACATGCTGGTAATCCAAAACACTCTTACATCAAAATGAAATCCCCCCAAAAAAATTTGTACAGAGATTTTTAATTTAAGCCGTACTACAGTACTTGTATTGCAAGACGTCGCTTGTATATCAAGTAAAAAAAAAAATTAAATAAATATTTAAAAATTTGCTTGTCTTGCAAAACGCTCTCAAACCAAGTTACTTGCAATCCAAGGTATTACTGTACTAGGTATAGTATACCCACTTACCTGGAATTAAACCCCATTGAACTCAATGGGACTTACTTCTGAATAGACATGTATAGGATTGTGGTATAAATGTCTTTTTTTGTGAGAATTTCTTCCTATGAAACATATATGAAGTTATATGTTTGGGCCAGAAAGCTAATTAAAGTTAGTCAAATTGGACAGCCTTGCCTGGCATGCCTTTTTGTTAGGGAGATTATTGACCAATGGGCACATGGCCAGGGAAGTGTCTTTTAATAGGAGTCAGTAGACAGAAAGTAACAGAAAGGTCCCAGGAACCCGGAATCCAGTGTTCCCAACACATCACCTGCAGAGTCATGCCCTTGTACCTGCTGCCACACCATCCATCGCTGCCAATCATGCTTCCACCCCCCGACATCCCTACCCATGCAGGGGGCTGGCACCTGTTTTTGTATGGGAGCTGCTCAACTGCCATCTATGGCAAGTGGCCACCATCTTAGATCCCTCTAAATGGATCTAAGATGGTGGTCTCTTGCTGAAGATAGCATTAGGCACCGGAGCAGAGAAGAACGCTCAGGAAAATCACAGTAAATGGGTTGTGAGCCAAGTGAGCCCTGGGAGGATCTGGGAGCAGCGTGACAGAGAATCTCCCCACACTGGGTCTCATGATCAAAGAGTGTGCTGGGCAGTTACATACCCCAAATTGGGAGTGCATAAGGACAGTGACCAGACTCGGGATGAGGCAGAAGAAAAGGATCAATAGCTTGGCTGGGGGGTGGCAGTGGGATAAAGGAAACCTTGATGCCTGGCTACTGGTCTGAATTAAAGCCAGCCGGCTGTGCTTTAAAAAAGCCATGCTTCCGACAGTTGGATAGAAGCACCAGAACAATAAAGGTATAGTGAGAGGTGCCCACATGGTGCTTTAACCTGCAGATCTAGCTTGAGATGAGGATGCGTCCCACCACAACTGGATGTTTTCCCACCACAACTCTAGATTGGCCAGCCTTCTGGGTTGCTTGACTAGGGAGGTGACTTGAAGGTCAGGAAGGCATTTGCACGCATCCAGCGTTCCCAAGCTTTGCATACTGCAGGAAAGCTGCTCCTTTGATTAGGTTACAGTAGAGGACACACAAGTCAATGCACTTCACTTATAATAAAGGCAGGTGACCTAGCATGCTAACCTCAGGATCATTTTATTCCTAGCTGCCCCCCTGTGGGGTGTTCGTTGATACCCTTGCTCATGCAGCCTTTCCCAGAGCAAAATACACTAATATGTTTACCACTGATTTTAAACAGTATTTTTCAAATAGGTAAAATCTCTAGAAAATTTATGTCAGTTGGATGGAGAAATCAGGAAGATTCTTAAACGAAGTTCATCAAGAGCTGAATATCTTTATGCGCAACCCATTCTTTGATCTTACTTGACCTGATAAATCGCAACAAAGAGCTACAGAATGCTAGGCTCTTGGAAGATGTCCATGAATAAAGGACGTAAACATGAGTTTTATATGTCTGCTTGGATTTTATAATCCTCCATTGACTAATGTGAGTTCTATGAATACAGTTGTTGTTTATATCTTGGAATGATTCCAGGAAATATTCCCCTTTATGCAGCAAGGTGATTATACATAGTTCAACACAGGGATGAACTACACTTCCTTTTAACCCCACTTCCCATTTCCAATATTCCCCATTAACTTTGGCCGTTATGCCAACTGCGACCCTACCTGGATGGAGATACTCTTGCTTCAGTTATCCAAGCTTTGGCAAACCTGTTCTTTGGATTACTGCAGTGCGTTGTACGTAGGCCTGAAAATGAGCTGGACACTTTGATTAGACCAGGATAGGGTGGCAAGACTGGACAATGTGATCACACCATGCCAGAGTTTTATCATCTCCATGGGTGACCAGTCTGTTGCTGGGCCCAAATCAAGCTGCTGGTTGTGACCTTCAAAGCCCTCAAGGGCTTGGGACCAGGTTACCTAAAGGATCACTTCCTCCCACGTGTGCCTACTCAGGCTGGGAGCATCTTAAGAAGCCCTTCTCCAGGTGCTTCATGTGTTATTGTTTGTAAGCTGCCCAGAGAACACTGTTATTGGCCAGCATATTGTAAATACATTAAATAAAGTCTCCAATATTTCTTTTAGATCGTAGCAATACTCCTCCATCAGAAAGCACTGGAAAAGGACTGTCTGACCTCTGCTCCAAAGTCACTCTGCCACTGGGGTTGCAGACAGTGCTACAAAAGCACCATGATTTGTATGCATTGATGCACTGAGGGTGTGTATTCCTATGCATGTTTAGACATTAAAAAGTCCTACAACTCCCAGCATTCCCAAGCCAGCTATGCTTGGACCACACTACTGCAGGGCAACTACACTAGAGTTGAAATGGAATTCTGCACAAATTTGAAATTTAGCAAAATGTCAGGATTTGAAAATTTGCACATTTTGCTTTTAAGGCAGGGGAGATGGGACATGTGGCTCTCCAGATGTTGGCCTGCAACTCCCAACAGCCCTAGCCAGCATAGGCAATGATGAGGGATGATGGGAGTTGTGGTCCAACAATATCTGGATGGCCACATGTTCCCCGACCTCTGTGTTAAGGGATGCTTTAAAAAAGTACAAATCTTAAATCTTCCTGATGCATTTTAAGGCAGTAATATTAAGCAGTTTACTGAATTCTACATGTTTATATCTTTCCCCACTAAAATTCTAAAAACCCAACAGTATCTATGAGGGGAACAACCAAAAAAGAATATAAATGATAATGTTTGCAACAACAACCAAAGTAAACTACTAGGATTCTCTGCTTTAGCAATCATATCATAGCTCTCAGGCAAGAAGGAATTGGGCCCCATGGATCCAACACACAGGGGCCCCCAGAGGATTCAGTCATCAGCACATCTACTTTCTCTTCAAATGGTTTTTTGCTTTAAGTACAGTATACAAATCGTAATATTAAAAAATATTGCAAACTGCCCCAAGCAAACAGGATAGAAGGGGATATACCTTTCAAATACATGCATACACTTAAAAGAGCACAGATACATTTTCTCCTGCTGCTCTCACTTGGCCCCTTTCTACATGCACGGAACGATGCTAAACTGAGAGCCAGTGTGGCACAGTGGTGAGAGTGTTGGACTGGGACTCGGGAGATCCGGGTTCTAGTCCCTGCTCGGCCATGAAACTCACTGGGTCACTTTGGGCCAGTCACTGCCTCTCAGCCTAACCTACCTCACCGGGTTGTTGTGAGGATAAAATAAAAATAGGAGGAGGATTATGTAAGCCGCCTTGGGTTCCTTGCAGGAAAAAAGGCGGGGTATATAAATAAAATAAACTACCTTTTCCCTTGGCCAGGTCGGTTCTATGCCGACAGGTGCAACTGAAATCTTTTACAATCTGAGACTACCCTCCCTTCCAACGGAAAAGCAAATAAATTTCAGCATCCTGTGCCAACAATTTCACAAGGTTTGTTTTCAGCTGCAATACGTCTCTCTTTAATGTACCAGATAGCCAGCCAGGGTGGTTAAGATTATTTCCAGCAGCAGCAACTGCAAACATATAAAGAAAAGTGGCTGTCAAAGATATGAA
The DNA here is from genome assembly GCA_021292165.1 of Shinisaurus crocodilurus. Lineage (NCBI taxonomy): Eukaryota > Metazoa > Chordata > Lepidosauria > Squamata > Shinisauridae > Shinisaurus > Shinisaurus crocodilurus. The sequence goes on from CM037879.1 coordinate 233,080,597, forward strand.
AAAGCCTCCTGGGCTGGGCTGCAGTCACAAATACTTTTCTCAGCATCACTCTTGCTTTAGCTGAAATACCTTCATCAGTTACTCACATCAGATAGTTAAAATATCCACATCAGTTTGGGCCTGGAATGGGCTTTTTTGTTTGGCAAGGAAAATCTGGTTTTGAAAATTTAGCAATCCTCTCCATTTTTAAACTTTCTAGGATTCTGAAGAATTTAACAATTTATTTCTAAAGACTTCTCCAGCAACAACTTAAGAATCAAAGCGCTGAAAGGAGCCAAGTGTCTGACAGTGAGCAAAGTGAGAGTGAGCATGTGCTCCACCATTGAATTATAAGCCACCCCCAGGGGAAAGGGAATTTAAGATACTAAATTCAGATGACACAACAACCCACTGTGGGTATAACAACCCCTAGTACAAGCCATGGGTTCTCAGGGTGGCCTGTTGCCCATGAACAAGCTACACTGTGGGAGACAGTCCGGGTTCACAAAGTGGTACAAATCCACACCTCTCCAAATGTCAATGCACCAGGAAGAGGAGAGAATCCAGGCATACATATGGGGGGAGGGAAAAGTCCCACCTCCCAACAGGGTATACATGAGGCAGGATTAGGTGTGCATTACTCATTGACTGGGTTCACCCATTGTGGGTGACAAGCCACAGTAGATTGTTGAGTTGTGTGAACCCGGACTGTCTCCCACAGTGTAGCTTGTTCATGGGCAACAGGCCACCCTGAGAACCCATGGCTTGTACTAGGGGTTGTTATACCCACAGTGGGTTGTTGTGTCATCTGAACCCGGGCAACTGACCCCTTCGTGGGTACCAGGAAGCATCTAGCAAGGCACTTGGCAAGAGTGGCAAAAACCTCTTCCCCTTCTTGCCAAGGCTACTACCCAAGCAGCAAGGTGGAGCAGCCCCCACTGGCTCTGTGCCCCCCGACATGATCACCCTTTTGTCAAAACTCGTTCCTTTTAAAAGGTTTTTTTTTCCCCCCACAGGGCTCCCCATGTTTTTTTTGACAGGGACAGATGTATTCATGCTGTGCTCATTTTTGTGCCATAAACCCCAGGTTTTGTGCCACTATCCGCTATTGTGTATTGACACAATAGTTAACACCCCAAAACCAAGTTATATTCACTCAAAACCTATGCCAAAGTTTTGTGCTGGTTTGACAATCAACCAAGTTTTGTGCTGCCACCCACAAATGTGTAACTTGTATACCCAGTGTAGGGACTTACTGAACACCCCAACCCCAACATTGTCATAGTCCTCAAACCCTATGACAAAAGTTTTGTGCTATTTTGTCCAGCAGAGTCCAAGCTTTGTACTGCCACCCATTACTGTATCATGACATATCTAGTTGGGGTTCCGATATATTTTAGGGTTGGATGATGTAGCAGAAACTAACCCATGGTGGCTTAGCATTATCTGCGAACTGGCCGTGTGTGTGTGTGTGTGTGTGTGTGTGTGTGTGTGTGGCTTTTCCAGGGAGCATTGTTATGCAGTCCCATTCCCAGAGTTTAGCGAAAGGAAAACTGAACAAAGGGAAGAGCCTGGGGCCAGAAAGCCAAATTTTCAGCCACACTCCCTTGTTTATTTAGTTGAGCACCTGAATACGGCTGCTGGCTACTTAGGATGCCATCTTAACCGAAAGCCCTCTGGTGCTTTGTTGTTGTTTTGATGTTTTTGTTTTATTTGTAAACAGCTTTAAAAAAAATCCTTTGAGAGGGAGGTAAAATGTGTTTAATGCATTATTTCAATTCAGCATTACACATTTTTTTTTTAAATGGATAGATTTTATACGCTTCTCCAAAATCACAGGTGCATACCAATGGAGTTGCCACCACCTTTTAAATTGCAGAGGTACCAGACAGGGATGCTTGTCTGGAACTGAGACTGCAAAAGGTGCTACTTATGAAGGTGCGTACATAATAGGTTTACATGCAGGTGCTTTTTTTCTTTTGAATGAAACTACTTAATCTATACCAGCCCCGATAACTTTATTTGAAGTTACTCTATTTATTTGAAGTAACTATTTGAAGTTGAACTTTATTTCAGTACTCTCTGAGTACTCTATAAATTGGAGAAAATCAGAACTGCTACTAATTGGGGCCAATTCCTCACAAGCTTCTATTCAAGTGGTGCTCTGATGCCATAATGTACTGGGGGCTTAAAATAGATAAGCCCCCAGTACTTTATGACATCAGAGCACCACTTGAATAGAAGCTTGTGAGGAATACAATAGTGAAAGTGAATTTGGACCCTCTTCTGCAACAAATCAAACCAGATTTGAAAAGATGGGCCTCTTTGATGTTAAGCTTGTGGGGGGGGGGAGTTAACACCATTAAAATATATATGCCACCCCAGCTAACTTAAATTGGGAGAGGTCTACTTGTACTCATTCCAGCTTCTGTTCGGGCATACATAAATAGGATACAGAATCTCCCCAGTTTTTAATGTTATAAAAGACAGGATTCAGTTCTCCTGACTTATAAACATAGCACAAAGGAATATTGCTGTGTGTGAAGCTCTGGAAAAATCTGTCTCATTACTGTTCTCTCATGGGCTCACTTAGAATCTTCTCAGCCCGAGTTGCTCAAAAGCATTAAATTCAACACACATTGTTTGGGGACTACCTTCCCTCAAATCAAGCTGCTAGGGAAACCTGCCGTGCCCTGAAAAAAAGTTTAAGTCAGACTTTTTTTGCTCATGTAAAACTTGTCCCCTGGTGCAATCCAGGCATCAAAGTTGCTGACAGGCTATCTCTTTGGCAAACATGGGGGAAATGTAGTATTAATTTTAGATCAGCTGATCAGGCCAGATGAATTTATTTCTGCGAGCTGCAGACCTAACACAGCTTACCAAGACTAGCCAAAAGGCAATACCTCCTATTAAAGCATACTTCTGCTCTGGATTTGCAAGTGCAGCAGAGCCCCTTGAAATTAACTTGTGTAGACATCTAAGTTTTATTAGTCTAATATTCTTTTGTATAAAGGGTAGCAAAACTATACCAAACTAGATGTACCAATGATCTGAGTAGACTGTAACAGAGAACCTGAACATCGTTTAAGAGAGCCAGTGTGTAGTAGTGGTGAGTGCTGGACTGGGACTCAGGAGATCCAGGTTCTAGTCCCCGCTTGGCCATGAAACTCCCTGGGTGACTTTGGGCCAGTCACTGACTCTCAGCCTAACCTACCTCACAGAGTTGTTGTGAGGATAAAACCGAGAGGAGGATTATGTAAGGCGCCTTGGGTTCCTTGCAGGAAAAAAGGGGGTATAAATATAATAAAAGTATCTATGGACATATGCCTTGGCAACTATTTGTTCAGCATCTTCAGTTTTGAGACTTAAGTGTATTGGACACTCTAGGCTATACCTGAAAAACTCATTGGTAGCCTCCTTTGCTGGTGGTGGAAGGAGGATTATTTCTCATATGTATGATGTGGGGATTGTCCCCGGTGCACCTTATCATCTGGTGTTTATTTGCCGTAATCTTGTTCTGGAATCAACATTTCATTCTGCCGACGCTCACGTATTGCTGAATTATATTCCCTCATTATGGACTCTGTCAGACTGGCCCTTTTAGTGACCTAATGACTTATATTGCAGCATTGGAAAGAGCATCACCCTCCCTCTATGTACAGTCATGCCTTGGATTGAGAGCATAATTCGTTCCGGAAACGTGCTTGTAATCCAAAACACTCATATCAAAACGAAACCTCCCCAAAAAAATTTGTAGAGAGATTTTTAATTTAAGCCGTACTACAGTACTTGTATTGCAAGACGTCGCTTGTATATCAAGTAAAAAAAAATTAAATATTTAAAAATTTGCTTGTCTTGCAAAATGCTCTCAAACCAAGTTACTTGCAATCCAAGGAATTACTGTACTAATGAACAAAATACCTGACTGTACTCGTTATGTAAACATGCTTCCTGTTGCAGATTTCAGTATATGGACAGTACATTTAAAGATTTGGTCAGGCTATACAGAATTTTTTGCCATGAATCATGTTGACCAGCTTGAATTTTATTAAATTCAAGCTGGTGACTTGTCCATCCCTCTACCAAATGCAATATGATCCCAAGTGTATTTTTCTTCTTAACAAATAAGCATCCCACCCAAAAAAACCCTTCCCATCCTTTCGGTTTTTTGTACAAGTGTTACTAGTGTGGCCCGTTTAGTACTGTGATGTTGAAAACCAAAACTCATTTAATAAAAAAATATAATTTAAACAATGCACTGTTCTCCTTTTCCAGTTCAAGTCTTCTTGCCATTTCTAACAGTGCAACACTATGCATATTTATTCAGACTTGAGTACCACTGGGTTCAATAGGAGTTACTCCCAAGTGTGCACAGGATTGCAGCCTAAATAGTGTTCACATTTAGAACAAAGTGCTCTACTTTTTGTAGTTTTTTTCATTCCACATACAGTTTATGATACAACAAATGGCCTGGTGTTTCAGGATAAATATCACATAGGAACTAAATATTTATATTTGTTTATGAAGGATCTCAGCTTGGAGAACTGTGCGTGACTAAGTGAATAAAGGACAATTTGTACAAGCAAGAAAAACAGTCTCAGGTTCTCTCTGTATATGGGAATAATTATGAGCTAAATAACAAGGGGGTGCTATTGCTAAGAAAGATCACTATTTAGATGACACACCGTTGCTTAATTTCTCTTCAAATTGGTGGTGGTGAAGGAACAGAAGAGAAGCTAGAACACCAGAGCATTTAATACACAATTACATTTGGTCCAATTGGTGGTGTGGTCACAAATTCACAGTATTTTGTGCCCTTTTCCAATCAGTGACTGAGGCTGGGGATTCGTTCTAACTTGTGCAGGCCACCCCATTGCGTGGCTCCAGGATGCAGTCGTTATTGGTTACCTCTGAAGAATCCTTCTGCAGTTCTCCAGTGCATTTCTAAAGTCAATGGTCCCACCAATACAAAAAACAATCACTTTTGGGCAACTGCCTAGTGGGGTCTGAGGTTATTGTGCATGTCTGTGTACTTTTAAAATTTTTAAGCTGTCCCACTAAGATAGAAGTGTGTTGTTTAAGAGCAGAATAGAGGGGGAAAGACACCAAACCACACATTTCAACCACACCTGTACCATATGATTAAAGACAATGAAGACAGCAGATTTTTAAAAACTTATATTCAAAATATCTTTGTATAAACAATAGCAATACTACAGAGTAGTATCTTAATACAAATCAGTTCAATATTATTAACTGTTAAACTTTTATTATAAATTAAAATTTCTTTACAAAAAATTGCACATAATGAATTGACCACTCTTTAGTTTCTGATGCACTGGCATTTGCAATAGTAATTTAATCTTCAAGTTTAAGTCTCTGCCACAAGTCCAGAATGCAGAAAGGGCATTAAACCACCCTCAGAGCCTTCAAGTGCAAAAAGCATACTTGTGGACATGGCAGTTACTTTCCTTAAGAGCGGCTGCTTTTGTTTTAAATCCTGCAATGAAAACAAAACTCCAAAACGAAACAAAAGGGGATTTGGGGAAAGGGGAAAAAAGAAAACAAAGTGGACTGCTTGTTTTTAAATGTAAACACAGCCAATGTTGTTAATCGCAAAACACAGATTGCTTAGGCATCAGTACGAGCGTCAAGTGAAATCAGGAACAGCACGGAAGAAAGAAAATGAAAAATTGAAAATAAAAAAGATAACACATTTAAGTCTGTCATTGGGATGAACTATACTTACGTACATGATGTTATGAGAGTCTGGCAGGGCCCAGAAGCAGGCCAGACAGGGCATTCATTTATCCAAGGAGGCGGCCATGTTAATTGTTTCCAGGTTCAAGGAAAGCAGACCAGAGACTCGATATGCTCAGCATTGCTCATCTGCTTTACACAGGCCTAAAGCCAGAGATCAGCCTGGAGAATCATTCAAATGATTTTGGCATTTAATAGGACTTAGCACTGACTGCACCCCAGTGTTCAGCGATTCGTGCTTTCTGTTCTGTAAGTGTTTAAATTTAAAAGCTCATCTAGGCTGACTCCAACCTCTTGGCACTTGGAAACTAGTTTTCTCAGGTTATCTGTTTTACCTCCTCCTGATGCTTCAAACAGGAGCTGCTGTAAGAGATGGGGAAGCAGACATAAGATTTAGCCAGAGCTTGAATATCACCACATCGATGGACATGGGATATGCAGAAAATTGAAATGAAACCTTAAACTAAAACATAAGGAGAAAACATTACATCTTTCCATAGGGTTGCACAAAGGGGTAACTTCTGAAAGGCTCTCTGATATAAGTGATGGACCTGTAAAGGAGAGACAAGAACCAATTCAATGTTATCCCAACATGAACAAGATTTTGTAGCATAATCACATTTTTCTGTCCTATGCCTGTAATACAGGTTAGGAGTAGGCAGGTTATGGAATGTGACCACTTAGGGGCTATTGCTGGATTTAAGAAGCTTTCATTCTTTAAAAAGTGCATAGCTTTTAAAACTATAGAGACAACATGAAAGTCTGATGATAGCATATTAAGTGCTCAGAAGCAAGTTAAAGATTCCTAATGTATCCCTAATTCAGACTGATTAAATTGGTTTATTACATCAACCATCAACATGCACAAACATCTGCTTAAAAAAAATCACATTGGTCAAGCCACCCAGGCATTTCTGAATTGTCAGTACAGGAACACAATTTTTCTGTGAGGAATTTAAGCTATTTTTTGTCTGTTTTGATAAAGACTCTTAATTGTGCATTAAGGCTGTAATCCAATACCCGTTTATCTGTGAGTAAGCCTCACTGAAATCAAGGGGGTTTACTTCTGAGTAGACAGGTATAGAACTGCATTGTAAATAAGGTAGCACAACAAATAAAAGAAATTAACATGCAAACACAAAAAGCTATTGAAGCTGCAATGGTACAGATATCTGTGTTGTGCCACAGCTAAACCTAGTCTGCCTGTGAACCCCGCCCCCACAAAGAACTCTACACCGAGGAGGAAAGAGAGCGAACCACAATCTCCTTTCACCACCTCATACAATGGCAGACAAAGTGGGATTATGTGCACATAATAAACCAGGAATCCTAGTTTAATAAATCAAGACATGAGTGAGCCCCATGCTAGTGCATCCAAACGAACAAGGAAGGGAATAGCTTTCCATGATGTCCAGATCTGGGATTATGGTTAAGTGCATCCAAAGACCTAGATCATAAAGCAGTTTTAAAGCTGGTATACAAATCCTGGCATGAATGGGAGGACTTAACTATACACTCAGATTTGGACATCATGTGAAGCTATCCCTTCTTGATTTGTTTACCTATCACATGAAGTAAAAGAGAGAATGGGCACAGCTCATTCACACTGCAATTAATTAAGCCAGGATTCTTGGCTTATTGTTATAAGTCAGTGGCACAATTTCTGGAATATGGAAAAGTAGGCAGCAGACATTACACATTAGCTTACCCAGAATACTATTGCTACTATCCCTAGCACTGCTTCTTTAAAAATAAAAATTCACCATGTAGACATTATTAAATTCAGGTATGAGACAAGTTAAGGATCTTTGCAACTAGCTTTTCTTACCTCTCTCTGTCCCTTTAGAAAGCACTCGGCAGCAATGGCTCTGAAGGGAAGAAATAAAAATGACTTATTTTTGCAGTAATTGAATATCTTTATGGGAAGAACACTGAGTATGGGATGGAACTATAAAAGTCCTGAAGTAACAGACTAATTCCCAATGATGGTAATCTATAGTGAAGAGACAAAAAAGATCCATTTCTTAAACAATCTTACATGAGCAAGACATTTCAGTTGTTCCCATTATGTACAAACACTGCAGACAATGATCAGTTCATCATCACTGGATATTGCTATTATGATATATAAAGGGGGAGGGTAAAAAGGAGGAGGAAACAGAAGTCAATAATTTAAATGGTAAGACACTCCAAAGTAACAACAAGAAAATTTATCAACACATTTTCCTTACTTATACACACAAGGCATACTTACTTCTGCAATATTTTTGTATGGAGAAGCAAGAGTCCTCATTTTACGACATTAGTGCCAGGTATCTTTCTAAATCAAAGTTTGTTGAAAGACTGCAGTAATGAAAAGCCTTTCTAGCATAAAACCAATCTGAAGGCTATTTCAGATTTATCTTTATGAAGCAAACCTTAATCTTTTTTAAAAATAGTATCTATGGTAACAGGTGTATGACTGTTGAATTACATTTTCCAGATGGCCAGGCAAGTTGGGATATTATATGTAAACATCTTGGCTTGCAGCTTCAGAATCTGAACATTGCTCTCTTCCCAATATTGTTGAAGCAGCCTGCAATGACAAAGGAGCACAGGCAGTGCTGTTATATAAAAAGGTTAAACAGTACTAAACCATTTTCAAAGTTCCAGCAGGGGAAAAAATAGTTGTAAATGCAAGTTTAGTGTTCAAATGTGCTGACAGTATAAATGTGATGGTTCAAGTCTTATGCAGTAATATTGGTAAAAATCCAACAACAGACTGAAGCCGCTTGCTCCATCTACTCTGCAATTCTGCAGCACTCATGGGTAGTTCCACCTAAGAGAAAATATTTGTTTAGGTCCCATCTTAAAATTTACTATGGAGTAAAATTAATAGCTACAGATGGGAGTGTGCCCATTGTGCGATTATGTAACACTTTAAAACGTGATAGCATAGCAGACTTAGAGTCTCAAATGTTTAGAGATGAAACAGGTACCTGCCATAATACCCTTCTAAAAATGTCTAAGTTTCAGTTGGCCAAATAACTGAAATGATATCAATATAGAAGATTTTAGGCTCCTGGTTCATACTATTGATGATCAGCACTTAGGATTTTTTTTTTTACTATAAAATTAAGAAGTTGCAACCAGTTAACTATACATGACTTTCCTATCAGTACATCTTATGCAACATTTTTTAAATCTGGAAGACTTCTTTTTGCATCTGTTGGAAAATATACCATTAATACCCAACAGAAAGAAAAGTATACTATTTAAAGCCTTTCCCAAATAAAAATGCATATTTTAAAGTTACATTAGACTTTTCAAACTCTTTATTACAAAATTACAATAAAACCATCATTGGTATAATTGAAGCAAATTACGTAGTCAAGACTCCACCAAATATCCTCAATGAAAATAGTACATCATTTGTCAGCAGCCAGTATTATTTTTCTGTAGATCTGCCAAAGTTTAGCTACCTTTTGATATTATTTAAATGGGCTGGGAAAACAAAGAAGTCTGCAATTATGTTCTTCAACACACAGGAGAGATAAATAGAAATGGATGAAAAATGATAAACAACCAACCATGATCAAACAAAATCATGGTTTATTAGGTCTAGCATTAGGGAGACCCAATCCTGGGGCACAACCATGAGTGTGAGGCAAAATTCAAATGTCATTTTTTAACATCTGAACCAGTGTGGCCCAGTGGTGAGAGTGTTGGACTGGGACTCAGGAGATCCAGGTTCTAGTCCCTCCTCGGCCATGAAACTCACTGGGTGACTTTGGGCCAGTCACTGTCTCTCAGCCTAACCTACCTCACAGGGTTGTTGTGAGGATAAAATAAAAATGGGGGGGGAGGAGGAGGATTATGTAAGCCGCCTTGGGTTCCTTGCAGGAAAAAAGGCGGGGTATAAATATAATAAATAAATAAATGAATAACTTTTTGCCAAAAACATTGCCAGGTTTTCCTCCAGTAGAAAGGTTAATCATCTCAGGATCAATATTGGAGCCCACCCCCCCAAATCTAGTGATCCATTCAGAGTTGAATTTGCTGTCCTCCATCCATCATATATAAAGATACATATCAAAAGATAGGTGTTTATCAAACAGCTGTAATGGAAGCATCGGAGGGCCTGATTTTCACACCACAAGAGATAGCAGCATTGTACACTAACATCTCTCATGAGGAGACCAGAATGGTGTTTACTAATACTTTGGGACAACAGACCTCACCTGGAGGGCTGGTTCATACGTAACGCTACTGGTTTCGTGCTACGTGGATGAGCCTGCAGGAATCTGAGCAAAGCATCTGGCTCACACACTCCTCCCACCAGCAGGGAGGACTTTAAACTAATTAAGAATTTGTTTGATAAGCCAGTTTCTAAATCCATGGTGTGAAGCTGGCTTGTTTAGAAACTAACTAGAGTTTGTTTTAAAATAGGATCCCTGGTTTGATCATAATGATAAGCTGGGATTCTTTAAAATTGAAACTAAACTCTGCCAAAGTCCTTCCTCCAGGCTGAATGGAAAAAGGAAATCGTCCAAGTAGCAAGCACTAAACCATGTTTTAGTGTTATGTGCAAACCAGCCTAGTATTTTCTTATGGCCCTGCTGGAGAAGCATTTTTGCTTTAAGAACCAGTTTTATTTTCAAATAAAGAGGACAGCAATGGGGAAGCATTGTAACAAGCCTTTTGGGATGCAACACTATACACACATATCTTGGAGTAAGTCCAACTGAACACAGTGGGTTTTACTTCTCAGTAGACAAGCATAGGCTTGTACTGTTAATGTTCTAAATAAGGAAGGAATTAACAAATCATATCTAAAGGGAAGTGTCCCTACAGTTATAATATCGTATGTTGTTATATTGATATTTGCAGGCAAAAACATCTGCATTTCTTTCCACTGCATAAACATTCATCCTTAACAATATTTATCTGCAAGTACAGTTAAGAATACTATTTCTAAGCCTCCCCTCAAGCTGAAAGGAAAATACTAGTTATGTATCTGTTCCCTTTGCTCTGAACTACTTACTTCCAGATCGCATTTTTGAGAGATGTTAAAAATCTCCACTTATCTATCTAGCTTACAGGATTAGCAAGGGGAAAAAAGATAGAAACAGGTACATGCACTTCTAAATGCTTCCACCAATGTTTTCTTACCTGAATGCAAGTCCAGGATTAACAGGCATGGTAGAGCAAAATCGCTCCAAGGCTTTGGAATGCTGAGACTTTGGAATACAACTCAGATAAAAGGAAATGACCTGTAAAGGTTAATTTTTTAAAAAAAGTTAGATAATTCCAGTTGACTTCTATGATGATGAATGAGACAACGTGCACTCTTTTGAATTCAACGATATAGTGAACAGCACTGACTTGTACCTCTTCCAGGTACTACTGGTACCCAGATGTCTCACAGGAAGGAGCAACACATGGGACTCCAGACCTGCTCAGCATTTGTTGAAGCAGTGAGTCCTTGAAAAAGGCAAGGAGGGAGGGCTGGTGGATAGGAAAGTACCAGGTGACAGAGCATGTGAGACATATCAGCCAAAGATGAAATCCATCCAACCAAATGAACCTCAAGGGGTTCAGCATTGGATGAAGACGGTGACATGTAACCCCCACCCCTTTAGGGCATGGGTTCTGCAACACCAGGTTTCTATAGTGCCCCCAAATCCTCAGTCTTCAAAACATTTTTCTGTAGTTGTTTAGAAAGTTGATATTCTACCAGCTTATTTACTATACACACACCCACACACACCCAAAAGGTTTTCCCATATGTGTTTGTTTCTCTGATGAAGAAAATGCTGGGCAAATCCTACAAGTACTTCAGCATGGCAACTTTTATAGAAGAGTCCCAATTTAAGAATGTGGGATTCTATAACTGGAGGAAGATAAGAATTTACTACCTGAAGATGGGACTTTACTGTTTGAGGGTTTCCTTCTGTCCAACCACTAGGTAACACCCAATTTGGTTTGTACTATTTTTTAAACCTAGTGTGCTACCCAAAATTAATTTCCAGCTTTGCTAATACAAAAACGGCTATGTTTCATTTTACTTTTGTTCTCTGCCTCTGTTTCACCTAAGGTTGAAGCCAAATTCACATGGTGGAAGAGGCCATTATGTGTTTGTTTGTCCCAACAGTACTAGGTGTAACCTAAATCTGCATGACACTTGGTAGAGTCTAATCCATTTAAATTTGTGCCACTTTGTCCATTCCATCTTAAGACACTAGGTATACAGACTTCATGACTTCAACATCAATTCGGTCTTTCCTCCCAACTCTTCTTCCCACTTCACTCCCATTTTGTAACAGTTTGCCTGATGAAGAGATTTGGAAATCTTGAAACTTGCCCACAATTCTGTGCATATTTGTTTGGTCTGAATAAAGGCATTATTGCCTTACTGTGAGTTTTGAAATACCTTGTTATGAAATTCATAGTTGGTCCAATAATCAGCAGTACTAAATGGAATAGGGTAACGGGTGGGGACTGTAACAAGGCATCTGTTCACAAGATCAGTAAAAAGTTTGAATTCTTGAACTTGATTGTTGGATCTGAGAACTTTGCCATTGCTGAAAACAAGGTAACTGGAAAACAGAAGTGAAACCCAGATGTTAACACTTCTGAATTGCTTGACTTCAAGTAAAGTCAAGAAAAATCTCATCCTTTAAACTTACTCCATCCAAATTTGCTGAACTATTTCCTCTTGCATAACTGCTCCCAGGGCTGCCTCATAGGCATCTGTTGCTTCTCCAGAACTTCCATGAAGAGACTGGTATAAACTATTTGGTGTTGTGTTTTTTTAAAAAAAGAAAACAATGTTACATTTTCAAAAACTACTTGATGCCTTTTCTAAAAGAAAAGCGCAATGGAGAAACATGACATTATATACAATTAGAAGCCCAAAATTTTCAAGCAGTATTAAATGTGCCCTGGTTCACATGTAATGGTAAACCATGGAGCCTAGTGCTGTTCAGATGTTTTGGACTACAAAGCATTCCTCACTATTGGCCATGCTGTCTGGGGCTGATGGGAGTTGAAGTCCAAAATATCTGGAGGGCACCAGGTTGAGGAAGGCTGGTTCAGCACTATGTGCACAAGCTGTAGAGACCAAGTGAAGTCATGGGCTCACATGCTGCCCCCTCCCCTCTGCTCCTCCTGCACAGTCAGGAGGACTTTGCTAGCATTTACTTTCGCATTTTACTAACCCTGGCTTGTCGTTACATACAAACCAGAGATGGTGGTTTTAAACAAGCTCTGGTCAGTTTTATACAAGCTTTCTCCTTCTGTGCAGAAGGAGAGGGGACTGGGGAGTGTGTGAGCCTAAGGCTTCACTCAGGTTCCTTCCTGCTCATGCATGCACTACTAAACCAGGGTTTAGTGATATGTGCAACCAGGGCCAGTGTTTCAACTTTAACAGTACATAGTAGTTAATAAACCGGCAAGTATGCCAAAGATAAAGGAATGTTAAATTATTAAATATAAATACATTTCACATCAATATACAAAAGCAAAATAGCTGTTCACCACCTGTTTTTTGCCCAATGCCTATAGGAGAAACTCTGCAGTCAAAAATCCAGATGCTGTACCCAATATGGATATGACCCAAGACGGAGCAGGGTAGACTGCTCACAAAAGTAGAAAATAATTTTCCATTACTGACCACATTTGAAGAAAGACTTTGTCAGCTGTCTAGGTAATTTGAAGATACTTACCTCCCCATTGTGCTTGTATATAGTTCAAAACATAAATATGGGGCACTGGGCTCAAGCAACATATCTTAAAACACATCCAACCTTACGATTTATTCATTTCTTTTACAACAGAATTCCATGTTTCCTAATACTACCGGTAATCTACAAAACTAAATGGCAGAAGAAAGCAGGCTGTGCGGGAGGAAGAGTCACAAGGAACCCCTTGTGTATGTTCATAACATCACACCAGGACAACAAGATTCTAGATGACACTGGCCAAACAGCAGAAATGAAAAACTTCCAAGAACATGACCAGTGCAATGACTCCCACACTCGTAAGATTTGCTCTACTGTAAGAACAGATTAGCTGCCCCTGCAAGAATTGATTTAGCGAAGCTTTCACATGGACAATGTTGTAATATTAAAACATTCTCAGAGTCTGGAAAAAAAACTCACCAGTATGTTTGCCACAAGTAAGGAATTTGCTGGTTTAAAGCCTCTTCTGTAAAACCTCCCTTATACAAAGGTGGTGTAAATTCAATTGGCATTGGAAAATTCAAAAAATATCTAGAACAAAGAGTCCTTTTTCAGTGAGAAAATGTTCACTATACAGAAACAATCCTAGCCTCCTCTATGCAACAAGAGTTAAAGATCCAAGCAAAAATGAGAGTGTGCACACTACTATGTTGAGCTACAAGACAAGTAACAGCCAAACTAGATGTTGCAAGAAATATGCAGCTGCAATGCCACCAAATAGTAGCCATGTGTCTAGTTTCCCTATCAATATTGTACAACTTAGCCATGATGTTTTGCATTTTCTTACTAATGGCTACCAACAACGTGAGGTAGGGTGATGTCAAATACCAGGATGCTGATAAGCTGGGCTAGGAATGAGGGGACTAGATACACAAGTTGCCATTTCTGGCTGGAGCTGCACTCTAATTGTAGTATCTCGAATCCATGTGAAATGAGCACCGAAGGCAATACCAGGATAAAGGGAAGTATCCATGGGAACCACTCTGCCTCTTCTGTTTCTGTTGCGTTTGTGGGAGCAACTACTTGTGCAAAGGGGCTTTCATACTTCTAAAAATAAACCCCAAAAATGATTGGAAAAGCTTGTTTCTGTTCCATTCCAGAAATGAGCATCTCTGCTCGTTTTGGGTTATTTTTAGAAGTGCAAACGCCCCACTGCACAAGTGGTCACTCCTGTGAACGCACAGGCACAATAGGATATTACACAAAGTATTTAAAACATGCTTAATCTGCACATTTTGTAGAGATGTCTAAAGAAGTACAACATGTAACACTAGGGCATTTTGTAACTCAATGGGTGTGTGCATGCCTTAATTAACTGGAGTGGGTTAATTTGGACCTTTAAATGACTGTACAGCATCCTAAGTGAGTGGCTGCTGCTGGAACCTATTTCAGAAGCTCTGGGTGCTGCAAACATGTACCTCAATGCTTGCAGCACCACTGTTAATAATTCAATATTGGCTACTTCACTTGGTCATTTCAGCTGGGGTTTGCCAAACCACTTACAGAGTATTCACAGACAACCCAGGAGAATGGCTTAATAACAGCCTCTCAGACAGAGTTGTGCACTGCTTTTCAAAACAATGGGTTATATCCATCGTAATATTAGTGGAAAAGGTACAGAAGGTGACTTTGTTCTGCTAGTGGTTGCACAAGTGCTAGTGGAACAACTAGGACAATACCTAGCAAAATGAAATAGTAATGAGTTTTGGAAGTGCTTGTACAATGGCTTGCACAAACTGAATCAAGTAATGGATTTGACACTTGTACAAGCTTACAGTAATCTAAAGGCATAACTAGTCATCATAACCTTATGCATACAAATCTTAGAAACATGCAAAGTAAACTGCAAACTGACAACATATAACTAGTATTTTTACAAGTATCGTTTACAAGATCTATACAACATGGAATGATAGTGTATTTGACAGACTTACCGTAACAGATCCACAGGACTGTTCTCTTGATGTACACTCTCAAAAAATGCTGCAACAAAGGCTTGCAATAGTGGAGGAATACTATCTGATCTATTCTGTCATAAAAGAGTAAATATGACATTAGACTTTATTGCAAAATATCTAGCACAACTCAAAATTTTGTGAAATACATTTTTAATGGCTCCTTGAAACCAAGCCAATTCAACAGGCTGTCATATGGGAGTAATATACAAAAGAAACTTCATTCAGCTATTACACAAAAGAACAGACAGAGGAAGCATGAACTGCAGTGCTTCAGGTGTTTAACATGCAAGGGTGAATTCTGTAGCAACATCACAGTTTGGATGTATCAGTTTACCCTTAAGAAGGGTGAAGAAATGGGTGATTGTCATGGGCTACTGAAGCTACTTTGTAATGTTCTATGTCACCCAATGAACCATAATGTTCAGAATTCTAGCTTTTTAGCAATCACGGATAGTGACAATACAAATTCAACTCCTCCAAGTTCTAAACCATGCTCTTGGTCAAACCCTTCCATTTTAACTAACTTTGAATGAGTTTACCATTTTGCATTGGACAAACTCTCAAGTTTATTTAAATGGTTATAAATCACATCTGAAGCAAATTGATGGTGTTTTACCTGGAACTTGAAGAATTTGCACATAAAGTAGAAAACCTGGGCATTTTGAGGGTTTCTTTCAAATGCTGTAAGCCATACGTCACAAGCTCTTTCAATCTGGCCTGTCCGCAAGTACAAACCAACCAGAGTTTCCAAAAGCTGACAGTCAACAGGGCTTAATTTCAGGAGTGATTTACAAAGCTCAATGGCAGCTTCCCACCTTGAACGAAACAGTAAAGAAGTTCTCCTTGAACAACTGCACAAAGAAGTGAATTATTTAAAAAAGACAACCTAGTAAAAAACTTCATGAGCCTCTTTGTGAATTATTTCACTCTTTAGGTATTATCTTTGACCATTCCTTTTTAAAAATATGAGTGTGAGTGTGAACAACCTCGTTTTTGTGCTATGTTCTGCTTAGTTAATAACAGGAACATTTCAAATTGTATTTACTGTAAGCATAGGGAACTGGGGAGAAGGGAAAGACAAGGTTCAAGAATGTACTGGAATAAGTGTGATTCATCATTGTACCTATATGCCTTTTTAATACAAAATTTTAAAAGCCATATACAAAAATGTCAACTTTGCAGCAAAAACAACAAAACCATACCTTTCTAGAAGCTTCTGCAAAACTATCATGTTTCTGTACAATGGAAGACAGAGAACTAGTCTCTCATCAGCCGAAGTATCCTCATTCGCACATGACTGGATGGCATCTAAAAAAGACAAACATGGATATAAGAGTACCCATTCACAAATACAACACTTAGCCATAGAATAACTTTACATGTTAGCCATCTGCATGTGGTGGAAAAAGTGCAGCCATGGATTTCAGGCACTATGCCTGGAAGAATTAGCTATGAAGAGATTTCAGACTTATCTTTAAAGAGAGAAGATTTAAATTCTCTAAGGGCATAATCCTATGGCTGCTAGACAGAGTCTAGATGGCCGTAGGAAAATTCAGAGTCCCAGCTCCAACCTTGGAAACAAGTTCTGAGGTCGGAGCTGGGACTGCAAATTGAGAGCGCCCGCCCAGTCAGCACAGAAAGAACTGTGCCAGCTGTGGCTCTAAGGTCAGGATGACATTCTGTGGGCATTATGGGGGCCAGGGAGGGGAGCAGTAAGGCTCTGCCAGCATATGATGTACCCTGGCAGAGCCTCAGCCTCCTCTCCTCGTGAGCCGGAGCAAAAGGCTTAGATAGCTGGAATCAGCCATCTAAGTCTTCTGAAGGGTGGGAGTAGCGTGGAAGCAACTTCAGCCTCCGCGCTCCTCCTGCCCTCCATAGGATGCCCATAATCCTCCAAGTTCTGAGGGTTACAGGCAGCCACATTGGATTGCGCTGTACGCTGACCATCTGTTTTATCTATTTCTAAAGAATTAATCCACATGTATGATCCAAGATGGAATGGGAATAGATGAGATCTCAGATTCATATGAAAGCCAAGGGAGAATTTTAGATTTAAAACCTAAATGGAATGTGTACCTCAAACTCTTTTCTTAAATTCAACCTTTAAAACATGGAATACATAAAATTTAGCCCCAATAATTGAAACACTGTTTATTTTAGATTTTGGGGGTCCCACTTTTATTTTTTTTAAAAACTCCTAAAGTGGTTCACAAAGTAAAATCATAATACAATATAATTAATCAATATCTGAAAATGGTCTGTTATGGGCAAAGATAGATTACCTAAATAGAGATCCTTAAATTTTTCCCAATCTTGACCCTGTAAAATATCTATCAATTAAAACATGCATCCAAATATTTTAAACTTTCTAGCAGTGAATGACTGTACCTTTGTAGCTATTAAGGTTTTTCAAGCAGTTGCTTAAAGCCTAGACAGGGGTTCCCAACCTTTTTGGACCTGTGGGCACATTTGGGAATTTGAGAAACTGCTGTGGGCACCACCACAAAATGGCTCCCATGGAGGATGTGGCTACATAATGTGGGGGCTTGGCTAGTCAAGAGGTGTGTAGTGTGTGTATGGGGGGGAAGGGAAATAACAAGGCTTGAGGCTCGGAGGGAGGCGGAAATGGAAAGAGTTGCTTCCTGGCTCGCCCAATCTTCTTCTGCCCACACAGACCTTTCCCCTTTGCTCTCTCTCCACTCAGGCCTTATCCTCACTATTTCGCTCTCTGAACCCCTAGCTTTGCTCCTTCTCTCCCACTCACCTTTATCTTGCTGTTTCTCTAAATTCCCATCCTCTAGTCTCAATATTCCTCTCTTCCTACGTCTAGCCTTGCTCTTTCTCTCCTCCATCCCCTTTGCCTTGCTTTCCATTCTTGCCTGCTGAACAGCGGCAGGTTCAGGAACAGGAAAAAGAACCTGACGCCCTAAGATATTGTAATTTTTTATTACATCTTTTTTTGAAGGGGGCAGGGGGTGAAGAGTTGTGTAGGCATCATTGGAGGTGCCCATGGGCACCATGGTGGAAACCCCTGGCCTGGAAAGTATGTTTTGGATAATAAACTGTATTCAATGAAAAACTTAACTTCTACTAGCCAACAACAATAGAACTGAAGTGAAGAACAGAAAAGGTATCCTTTGCAGTGAAACGTGCACCAAGCTTCTTTTTTGCATGTAATTGTGTTAATAGTCAATGTCATTATATCTTGACATCAGTTTATGGTATTTGCTATATCCTATAAATAAAAGTTATCTCTGGCCAAAACCATATCAACATACAACACAGCAGCAAAATAATGGCTGGTTAAAAGTAATGGATGAAAATAAAAGAGTGGATGCCTTTCAATACTTTGGAATGATGGGAAGAGAGCCAAAAGGCAAACCTTGCCACACCCTAAATGGGACTGAGAAAGGTTCAGTTAACAGCATACCCAAGAAATAATATAGCCATTGTTCTTAACAGCAATAGTATGCAATGATTACAACTGTCTTACTAGAGCAATCCTATATATGTATACTCAGAAAGAAGCCCCACTGAATTCAATGGGACGTACACTCCAGTAAGAATGTACAGGATTACAGCCAGAGAGCAGTATCAAATTTGGCACTAGCAGTAACGTAAATTATGTTATGCTAGTGTAAGAGAGCTCTAGCACAACGCCAATAGCATTTGCTGGCACGATGCGTTTCCCTGAAAAACCCATCCCACCAGCAAATACTATTGGTGTTGTGCTAGAGGTCATTTATGCTAGCGCAATATAGTTTCCACAGGGATGGGGACTCGGACTCCAGGACTCGACTCGTGAGTCGGACTGAGTCCCCCCTCTGACTCGAGTCCCAATATTTTTAATGGGACTCGAGACTCGAGACCAAGGACTCGTGTTCCGAAATCGTGTTCCTCAAATGCAACATGGATAGGTTTTAGGAAGTACAGCAAGTTTATTTTTTAAAATCATTTTCCTAAAATGCAACCTTTCAGACATTTTGGGTTTGGCTGCCTCTGCCTGCCTGTCTGGGGTTCCCAGCCTCCTCTGCCTGCCTGGTCTCTTCTTGACCAGTTCAACAGTTGAATTGTCCAAGACAAAGGCCTCTGCCTGCCTGCTTTGGGGTTCCCTGCCTCCTCTGCCTGCCTGGTTATTTTGGGTTTGTCTGCCTGGTCTGTTCTTGCCAAAATCAGTTGCAGAGTTTTGAAATAAAAAGGCACACTTGTGCCTAGAATTTATTTAAACCACGCATCTGAAATAGCCTTATTTTGTTGGGAAAAAACCCCATTGATTTTAATAGGGACTCGTGGAGTCAGCTTTGGGAGTGATTCGTGACTCACCATTTTGGACCAAGGACTCGGACTCGAGTCCAAAGACTCGTGACTCGAAACCAAGGACTCTTCAACATCCCTGATCCATCAGCACTAGTGCCAAATGGGATACTGCCCTTAATGTCTCCTAGACGTTCTATGTATATGCAATAAATAAAGGCGACAAGAGCCTCCACTTTGATAGTATATTGAACACAGGACTGTTGAAAACAGAATTGTTATTAGAGATGCTATTAAGCATTAATTCAAGAAATAAACCACAGCTGAATTTATACTGGTAGAAATACCTTCAAACACAGCTAACAATGTATCAGGATCAGCCTTCACATCTTCAATTG
This sequence comes from Shinisaurus crocodilurus, assembly GCA_021292165.1. Lineage (NCBI taxonomy): Eukaryota > Metazoa > Chordata > Lepidosauria > Squamata > Shinisauridae > Shinisaurus > Shinisaurus crocodilurus. The sequence goes on from CM037879.1 coordinate 233,100,667, forward strand.
TTTTCCAGGGTATTAAAAATGGCTCCTTCTTCATTATTTTTGAAGGGTTGCTGTTGGCAGGATCATAGAACTTGACTGGGAGATCACCAAATTCAATCAAATGTATGTAGGCTAGCCAAGCTAAGCAGCGGTCACTTATACTCAGGTGCTGCACTATAACCTTTTCACTTGCTGACTTCAGAGCATTCTGCGGAGCAGAAAGTGACATACTGCTTAAAACTTGAAAACTTAAAAAGGGGAAACATTGTTGCATTATGCCTGGTCATAGAAAGACATTCTAGAGATACAGGTAATGACAAATTATTTATTGCCTAAAATAAATACATCCGATGGTAACAATCATCAAGGTTGGGGGTATTATTTCCTATATATATATTATTTCGTATATAGAAATAACAGATTATTGCAATCTATTGTGAGCCACCATGAGAATCATTTGAACAAAATTTGGGCCCTAAACATAAACCATAGAAACTGCTTAGTTGCATCTTTTTTTTAATAGAAAGATGAAAATTTTCTAAGCATCATATCACATTGTGATACTCCAACCCATGCTTCAAAACAAATATTGCATTGAAAATCATTTTATAATGTTTATACTCAAACTTACCTCCAAGGAGGTCAAGGCGGCATACATATGTCCCCCCCCCCCCATCCTTACATCCATCCTGTGAGGTGGCGTTAGACTGAGAATGACTAGTCCAAGGTCACGGCTTACGCTGGCTCAGCTTGTCTGAGCGTGGAAAGCTAAGCAGGGTCAGGCCTGGTTATTACTTGGATGGGAGACCCCTCCTCTAGTTTCCTGCATTGAGCAGGGGGTTGGACTCGATAGCCTTGTAGGCTCCTTCCAACTCTATGATCTATGAAATCTATGTATTCAACCTGGTAAGATTCATGGTGGGGTGGGGGCTGAGCCAGGGACTCTCCTAGTCCAAGACTCTAACCACTACAACACACTGGATCTCAATAGGCAGGCTTCTTTAACTGGAATTACCATACAATTTTTAGAGCCAAATAAATTGGAACTAGCCTCGTGTTTACACTACAATTTTATTGTAAGAAACATTTTTTAAAGCATGCCTCTTTGTACTTTCATGAGAAACTATAACTAGAAATGACTCAAAACTGAAACAGTGGCCTGGTTTACATAACACAACAACCCATCATGGGTAATCATCCATGGTGGGTTGTTGTGATGTCCGAACCTGGTGCAGTTTTTGCAGGGTAGCTTATTTTTCACTAACAAGCCCCCCTGAGAACCCATGGCTTGTTGCTGGGTTGTTTAGGATGGCTTGTCATGAGGTCTGAACCAGGCAGGGCAAATTCATTGTGGGTTGTCGGGCACAGCTAGACAGCCACCTGGCAAGAGCAGTGCAAACCCCTGCCACTCCTCACAATCTCGCTAGTGCTGCCGCCATCCTCCCTCAACTCTTCTCAGTGCCCTCTGCTCCTAAAAATCAAGAAGAAAGGACACCAAAGAGTGTCCTGAAAGCATTCACAACCTTCTTTCTTTTTTGGTCTTGCGCAAATATGCAACTGGGAAAATCCATCACTATGAAATTTGTGTAATTTCCCCCTCGGCATTACTACTCCACCATGAAATCTGCGTATTTTTAGCGATCTGCCTCACTGCTCCGCCATGCATTTTGCATAATTTCCCCCTCAGCTTTACTGCTCTGCCTTGAAATCTGCATACGTTTACCTTGAAATTTGTGTATCTTTACTGATCCCCCTCACTGCTCTGTAACTTACATGTATATCTGACAGCTAACAATAGAGACCAGTGGAGGGAAACAACAAGCACAAAGGTGGAGAGGGGGAGCCGAAAGCGGCCGGCAGCTGCAGGAGAAGGATCTTTTGGGGCAGGTGTGCTTACTTCGGGAGAAGGGAAAGCAGCGTTAAAAAAAAGAAGTATTCGCTAGCAATGGAAACACCTGGGGTGGTGGTGGATGAAATTGACAAGGACATTGAGGGGATATCAGTATGCTTGGCTAAACAGCAGACAGCTGGTCTTGCTTAGACCCTGAAATAAATAAATAAATGCAAACGTGTAGCTGCATTCATAGGGGCTCAGAACATTAATTCCATTTGGTGATCTGATGCAGCGGGAGCGGGGGGTCCCCTCGGGAGCCGGCAACCCCAGCAGGCTTAGAGTTAGAAAAACACAGGAATGCTTCACATGTTATACAAAGGACAGTTTCTGCCCACCTTTTGACTCCTCTCCAGAAATGACAATGGCTGCCACAAACACATTTGGTGAACAAGTGGGGTCTCTTTTTTGTGACATGTAAAGTAGCTTTTATCCATTACTGAATAAGTCATAGGATATTCCCCCTCACTGCTACTTTCTTTTATTTACTTACTTGGGCAAAGGGAATACTAGCCTCCATCTAGAACAGGGGTGTGTGGCTCAAGGAGCCATGGAGACCCTTGCCCAGAGATCAGTTAGTGCTGTCTTGTGGGGCAGGAAGTGTGTGCATGTGCGTGTGTGTGTGTGGGGGGGGAGTATGTGCACACTCATGCATATGCTGTGCTTGCACACACATACAATCTAACCTCTCATTCAGCACTGGATTAAGAACTCAGGGCTTAAAAGTTGTGCACTCCAATCTAAAAACAACAATGCTATAAGTAGGGATGTGCGCGTAGCTCAACGGGGGATAGAAGTGGGGTGAACTCGGCCTTCTCGACCCCCCCCCAGAGCTCCGCGCGACTTACCTTTCCCTGGCTTGGCACAAGTCCCTGTGAGAGGAGCCGGGGAAACGAACTCCTTGGTCCCTGGCGCATCACTTCCTGGTACCCAGTGCTGCTTTTTAAATGTAAAAACCAGGGGAAACCACCTTAAAACGGCCGCGATTTGCAAATTGCGGCAGTTTTAAGGTAGCTTACCCTGGTTTTTATGTAAAAAACGCAGGGGCGGGGACCCAGAAGTCCGCCGAGCACCTCAGCTGGCGCCGCGAGATGGATTGTGTGGCGGGGTGCTTGCCGAGCGCCCGACAAGGTGAGCTCACGAATTCGTCCATCCCTAGCTATCATCAACAAGTATCACTAAACACTAATGCCAGAATAATTTAGATAAAAGTATAGCCAACATAACATGATTATTATTTAAAAAATAAACAAGTACCTGGAATAATGCAACAGCATTTTGATGTTTCCCAGTAAAAAGGCTTAGGTGAACTCTATACAGCAACATCTCCAGCAAGTGAAAGGACTGAAGATCCAGGTTCTCCTCACACTTTGGAGCTTCTGTTAGGAATTGTAGCATTCTTCCACACACATAGTCCTTTCCATCAAAGGTGTTTTCCAGATTTAGAAACTGAGTAACAGTTAAGGGGGAAAAAGTATTTTTACAGCAAGCTAGGTATAAGAATCATTCCCCTTCTGTTGTATAAGTTCAGTACACTAGAACATGAAAAATTATTTCTCAAAAAAGTCCATGATTTGCTCAGAAATATTACTTTTATATTTGATCTTCTATCATACCAAACAGAAATCGAAACACAGCAGCCAAGATACAAAGAGCAACATCAAGTAGGCTGCTCAACAAGATTTGCCACGGACGGCCTTCTCCCTGTCCCATCAGCCAGAGAAACCAAGCTGGTGGGAACTAGGAAGAGGGCCTTTTCTGTGGCAGCCCCCAATTTATGGAACTCTCTCCCCAGTGACCTCCGCCATGCCCCTTCCTTGATTAGCTTACGCCGGGCATTAAAAATGAGGCTTTTCAGGTGGGAATATGGGGTGGGTTAGGATTTTTAAGTTTTGTACTGTTTTTAATTGTTTTATACTGTGTGTGTGTGTGTGTGCGTGTGTCCCCTGTATTTTATTGGACTGTACATCGCTCAGAGTGGCCGGATGTCTGGCCAGATGGGCAATTCATAAATATAATAAAGAAAGAAAGGAGGGTGGGCATCGGATACAGACACCAGGGGGGGGGGGGACCTCAAAGGTGCACTAGAAATAGGGTTTTATTTAACCCAAAGTATTTCAAATCAAAGTTACCCTGAGACAGTAAAGAAGGCTGTTTTGTTTAACCAGTGGCTTTGAAGAAGAGCCATCAGACTGAAATGCATTGGGCTAAATAACGTATTTCCAGCGCATGGTGTGTACTTTTGAGGTTGAATCTCATTTTCTTTCAGGATCTAAAGAACTCCATGCATGTTCCCTAAAGCACTTCTATGTATGCACGGGAATATTTCAGATAATTGCTTTTAACTGCAGCCACTTGCAATGTTACTCTGGAAGCATATGATGTTTTGTTTATAAGGGGGACAAGGTGATGGGAAAAGGACCCCAGAAGGCTTCAGTGTATGTATCACAGCACCTGGTATATTTTTAGGTTTTATATTCCCTGTGTCTATCAAAACTAAGTCTGATAAGTGAACACAAGGGGAAAACACAAATTGTGAGCTTTAAAAATTCTTCAGTGGAAGCTTTTGAATTAAACATATAAAGGAAGTTACAATATATTAATATACACTTAAAAATACTCAAAAGATGGTTAGTTTTTGTGTACAGTACTTGTAGTTTTTCCAGAGACCAAACTTACAGTCCACCAGATCTTGTAAGTAGGGGCATATTCCACTGCTGTCTCACACATTTCTTGCACCTCTTCCTTAATTCCTCTTTTTGAAAATAGCTTAAGGTAATGACACCAGATTTCAGAATTTTCTTTGTTATTTTCTAGTGCTCGTGCCAAAACATTCAAAGCAGAATCCAAGCATTCTGAGGACGATCTTCAATAAGAAAGAGAAACAGGAAAATATTGTACATTCCCATTATGTGTAATGGTACAATCCTGAACTTCACACAGACAGATTTCCCCCTCAGAAGCTCTCCCCAACCTCCACATGAGTTTCCTCTTTGGTATTTGTAACAGTTTGAGGGAGTTGAAATGGGGGGGGGGGAGGATGTGAAGCTGCTGCTGAACAGCCAACTTGCAAAGTAATTCCAGGGCACTTCAGGGATTTGAAGTGAGGACAAAAAAAAGAAGAAGCTGCTGCTGAACAGGGAACTTGCAAAGTAACTCTAGAGCACTTGTGGATACTGCGCCACAACTGCAGTTTGCTGTCAATACTTTCAAAACGCCTGATAGTTCCTGCTGAAAAGATTTCTTGTGTAAGTCGTTTCTGAGATGTCATCTTGCTCGAGACCAATATTTCCCACTTTATCACAACAAATTAAAAAAGAACACTTTATTTCCGCATAAATTTAGAAATCCACTGAATTGTGTAACTTATTCTTTTAAACAAATGAGTCTTTCTTGTACTACTGAAATGAAACATGTTTTGATTTAAAGTGTCAGAATACTTCATTACTTACTCTGCACTGTGTGCACAAGGAAAGAGCTAATCAATTTTTTTCAACTGCTTCTAAACAATAACCTACTTGTGACTTCACCAAAGAAACAACGGGCCCTTTGATGCTAGTGAGATAACCCAATACAGCAACACAGGTGAGAAGCCCTAGCCAAAAAGAGCAACTGATTTGTTTGCATAGTAAGAACCACCTACCCTTCATTTTGATTCAGATATTTATAGGCCAATTTGATCCAAAGCTGAACATTATAAGGGTTCTCAAGTACGCTTGCCTCCAGGTTTGCGATGTCATCAGTCTCGTTCGTAAAATACCTCACATCATCAGGGGTCACAACAGCATCCAGAGCAGGAACATTTGTTTTGTTTTCCACTGCAGGAGCTGCAAATAAAAGCATTTCTTTTTCAAGACGGTCACAATTTTCAGATTTGAAACCAAAACCACATTTTAAGTTGAGGTTAGTTATTACTATTAGCTAGTACCCTATTGTGTCCATGCGCTTGCAGGAGAGACCGCTTGCACAACGGGGCTTTTGCACTTCTAAAAATAACCTAAAAGGAGCAGAAATGCATGTTTCCAGAATAGGGCAGGCCACCGGAGTTCATAGAAGTGAGCCCTGCTGACCTGTCTCAATCCAGAAACAAGCATTTCTACTCATTTCCAGGGATATTTTAAGACGTGCAAAAGCCCTGTTGCGCAAGCCATCACTCCTGCGACCACAATGGAACCAGTGGAGGCAGATTAGCCCCACTGGATACTGCCTTCTGTGTGAAAAAGAATATACAGGCAGTCCCCAGGTTATGAACGAGTTCCGTTCTTAAGAATGTCTTTAAGTCGAATCTGTATTAATTCGGACCAACACTGTGTTCTATAGGTTAATATCAGCATTTACGCAAATTGCGTAAATTACGCAAATTGTGTAGTATACTACGCTATGTACTCTACGTAAACCATGTAGCACTGGGGGACCCAGAAATCCATTCTTAAGTATGGGTTGTCTGTAAGTCGGACATTCTTAACTCAGAGGGAGAGGGATTTTCTCAGCAAATAAACTAAGGGACTTCATACTATCCATGGAAAACTGGTTTGCTTTAAAATGGGAGAGCCAGATTGAACCAGCAATGGGCAGCAATGATAATAAATTCTACTGGAACTTTCACTAAACATTATCATTTCATTTTTTCAGATTCTTATGGTAACTGCTGAAGTAAAGTGCCATTAATATAACTGACTGACCCAAGCACATGACTGACCCACTAAGCATGCTCTATCTTCAGAACCCAGGCCATATCAACTAGTCCCTTATAAGATATAGCCCACAGAAATTCTACATGCTCCCCAGTTGCTTCCTAAATATTTATCTTAAGAGTGTGATCCTATAGGATTGACACTTATTAGACAACTCTGTCTATTCTAAGCTCTGCCGGCAAAAGCCAGGCAAGGTGGGAGGAATGATGGAGGCTTTTACAGCTTCTCCATCCTCCTTTGTTTTATTCTGAGCTAGGTAGGGCTAAGCCAGTCTAGCTCACCTTCCTGGCTAGGGGTGGAGACAGAGGATCCATGGCCTCTCCTCTCCCCATCCACTGGCATGCTCAGTTTCCTCTCTCCGTCTTCTTCCAAACTCGGGAGAGGAGATGTGATGGAGCTCTCTGCAACAGCTGGGAGGGGTGGAAATTCAAGCAGTTATTTTCCCTTCTGAGGCCATAACTCTGTCTATGGCCTCAGAGGGAGAAATTTCCAGTATCCTATAGCCCCTCAGATGCAATCTAGGAGCCATAGGATTGCTCTTTAAATGTCTATGATTAGATTTATCATTATGCATCAAATTTAAGAGAAAGTCAAGTAAATATGTTCAAGTACAAATGTTATTCTGCACATTTTGTAATTGACCTACACCCCTGATTTAGTTGCACTATATTAATGTTACCATATTTAATAGGGCCAGAGGACTGTTCTTCTTCATTGCTGGCATCACTGTCCAAAGGTGTCTTTTTTGAGAACTTGGGCTTCCATTTCCTTTTTTCTTTCCAAGTTGTAAATGGAGGGGCTGTTAAGCAATGAAAGTAAAACTGAGGTACAACATTTTTATAAGAACCACTATATACTGATGTAGAGTGCATGATAAAGCCTAACAAATAAATAAAAGCCATGTTGAGATATTCTAAAGTTACTTACTGTGACCTTTGCTTTCATTAACATTGCTAACAAGAAGAACAGCCATCTGATCCATTGCCACGCGATCTTTGTTTACACCAAAAAGTTTGTCAACATATTTTTCTGAAATGAGATTGTAGCAATATCTAAGACATATAATCCTATCAGTATTCTATAAGTGTATGCATTCACATATCCAAGAAGAAATCCACACAGAACTCTGAAAAAAGTCTAAATGCTGCAAGTGGTTTTAAAGTGGTAGCGCCAGTGACAATCAATAGAAGTGCAAGTACTTTTCACTTTTATGAAGTTTGATCCTTTGTTAAATTTAAATCGGTGAGGATTACAAAGGAACTACAGGCTTACATGAGACTAAGGTACGGCAGAATGTTGAAATACACTTTGGTTAACCTATTACAGTGAATAATGGAAGCAAAAATTAGAAAGCAGCTCACTTCCTACACCAACAAAAAAAAATAACTTATTTTAAAATTAAACTAAATAGGGTTTTTTAAAAAAATCAGAATTTAATTGCTTTGCTGATGATACCAACAAGCAACTTACCTGTTGCAGTGCATATTTCTTCATCGGTGCTTTTTTCTGAACAGCCTATCAAAGCTAAATTGTATGAAAGAACATCCTCAAACAGCTGTCTTCGGCTGAGAGTGCAGTCTTTCATATGTTGCCTAAAAAGAAGAAATAATCCAACTTTTAAACAGCCAAAGAAAAAAAGAACATTATACCAAAAGAATATGAATGTTGCTTTTAAATAACATTAAAAACTATCCCAAGTATCAAGGGCATACAGTGCTTAGTTGAGAGTATAAAGCAGTGTTCTCCAACCTTGGGTCCCCAGATGTTTTTGGCCTACAACTCCCAGCATGCCCCAGCCATGCAATATAAAAACTGAAGACTATATATAAAATGAGAATTAGTGAATAGCCTCAAAGAGTTACTGTATCCATTCTAAAGCACTGTGCAAATTCAAAGTGCTCTGCAAAAACCAAACGAAAGTAACGCTGTCTAGGATTGCTCTCTAAATCTTTTGGCAGGCATTCTAGGACCTTTGGCTGCTGGGCAGCTAATACTAGCCATTGCTCTTTCTGCATATATGTTGTCACTATAACCAATTTCTTTAAACATACGTTAGTATCTTGTCAGCCATGCAAGTAATTTTTCAAGGTAGGGCAGGATGCAAATGTGAAACCCTTAAAAAACAAACAAACCCCATCCCTTAGATTTTTACATTCCAGTCTTAAGCAGTTAAATTTGTAATAAAAAGCTTGCTCAATCAGATGATAAATTTGCTTGGATTCCTGGTGGCAATAATCTGTGCAACAGATATTGTTCAGCTGAAGATGTGGAAGGTGAATGGGGAGATAATCAACTCACCACTGGCAATCATCATCATTGCATGTGCCTGTTAGATCAAAACGGCAGAAACACTGTTTGGGCTCAATCATATTGCTGTAGGATACTGAACTGAGGTAAAGCTTTTCTTTTGTTCGAAAATAAGGGCTAAACCTAAAGAGGATAAATAAAAACACAAGATGTTTATTTTCACATCAAGAACAGTAGCTCTTTGTTTAAAAGCAAATATGCTGAAGGTACTAAATTTGACTCCGATATCACTTCACTTTTGAAAGATAAGCATAAGCAGATATGTAGCACCACCTGTTGTCCAACCCCAAAGGGAATAGAGGCTTGTTTTTCTTTCCTCATAGGACTCTTTTAAAGCGAGGTCAGCTGGGTATTGGAACCACCGACTGGGAAGATGTGATAATATGCACAGGCTTATACATTTGATCTAAATTAGATCATGCAATGTATTATTCTATCCCTATTTATCTGCTTTCATCTCAAAACCAGTATCAGGAGGACACCAGCAGAGGAAAGTTAAGTCAATGTTGTGTTTTAAATGTTTTGTTCCTTGGGCGTCTTTTGCGCTCTCTCTCTGGCCAGGTTCGCATGTCACTAAACCCAGAGAGGCTCTGGAATCTCTCTGGGTTTAAAGTGGACCTGGGCCCCAGCTGTGCCCAAAGGCTCCACCTCTCCCCTCATGCTTCTTCAGTCCTCCTGTCCGGTATCCTGGAGGCACCGCATGGGAGCACTGAGGGCAGTGAGAGGGGACGACAGCTGGCAAAAAGTACCCAAGAGGCACTTTCACCAGCTGTCATTTGTCCTTCCTTGGTGGGGCCGCTCCTCACCAGAGCAGCAGCCCTGCCGAGCAACGGCAACGAGTCCCATGACGCTATGCTTCCCCGAGAGTAAACGCAGCACCACGAGGCTCGTCCTTGGGCCTTTCTCGGCATGGCTGCCACAGCGACCACGCCAAGAAAGGTCCTTCCCCATCCCATCTTCGCCTCACCTGGCTGCACCCCCGCCCAGCTGCCCTCCCTTGACTTACCTTGTTCGGCTGTGCCTTGTGGGAAAGCCGATGACAGCCAGCCAAGTGCCACTTGGGCACTTGGCCGGCTGTCATTGGTCAGAGCCCCGTGTCCAGAGCAGCAGTCATTGTTTGCTGCTCTGGGCAGGGGGCTCTATGCCCTTTTTGGTTTGTGGTGGGATTACCATGTCGTCCAGGTTCGTACGACACGCTAAACCTACTACGGTTACCATAACCCTACCGCAAACCATGGTTTTTCAGGGTGGTTTAGAAGCCACACTAGGTTGGCTTCTAAACACCCCGCAGGGGTCAGATGACATGATAAGCCTCAGTAGGGATTAACCTACTGAGGTTTACCATGTCGTGCGAACCCAGTCTCTCTCTCTCTCTCTCACTCACACACAAACACACACACACACACACACACACACCCTACAGTGTCTGGCAGCTAGTGCTGTTTATGTTGCATTAGTGGAAAACAATGCTAGTGCAGTGTAATGTAGAATAAGAATCTTGCGCTATGCTATTTTCATGTTACACAGCTCAAATGAGTAGACCATGAGCCATTATTAGTGCATTAAGTCAGCAGATATGCCGAATCTTGCTCTGTCCCACTCTACAACGGGGTAGGCAACTGCCAGGGCTTGGGGGCCCTCATTTCCTCCCCTGGAACCCTGCAGGGGCTGCACTCCTTATCCCCAACACCAGGCGTAGCTGCCAAAATCCCAGCAATTCTACTGAGAAACAGGACACCTGGAGTAGGTACGGTATTCCAATCTGGATAAGAGGATTTGATCCCAGTGTTGAACGAGTCCTTTCCTCCTTTTTATATACACTTTTCGGCGTTCCCAAATGTGTATCGGCGGCAGTTTTACGACTGGAAGCGGGTTGCCTTTCTGTCGAAGGTACCGCATGGCTACGGGCTCTCAGGTTCTGGCTAAGACTGATCTTTGCTGAGGAATCCTCTGGACTTATATACCTTCTTTACCGGGACACTTATGTTAGTATGTGGCACAAAACCTTGACCAACAAATTACAACTCTTAGGTCTGTCTATAAATTTTCTTCTCTCTATAGGATACCATCAGGCAAAAACCATTCTAGATTCCCGTGTCAAAGATATTGATATTCAGCAGTCCACTGCTAATGCCCAGAAGACCTGCTCTCCTCTAATTTTGGTTTATCCTTCCCTCCCCCAGAAAGTTATGCTAGATATCTGGAGAATTTATCTATCCCTAAATACCGTTTGATTTTTACGAGAGCTAGGTTCAATTGTTTTCCATCTGCGGTATTGGATGGACGGTTTAGGGGTGTTCCTTATGGTGAACGATTATGTCCTTGTGGTGATGGGGCTATAGAATCTCTAGCCCATATGGTTTTTGCCTGTAAATTCTATAAAGATGACCGGGTTAGGTTAATAACATCTGAACTTTCTAAATTTCCAGGCCGGTCATCTGAATGGTATTTGACCTATCTTTTAGCAGACAAGAACAAATCAGTCACAGAGTTGGTGGCTAGATTTCTCTTTCTGGTTATAAAAACACGGAAGGGAACTTCCTCTAACTAAAATAATTCTCCCTTCAGGGTTATTAATATTATAATTTTTATTCCATCACCAATTAACTTATTTATGCTATTTTATTATGTTAATTACATTTAGTGTACACATCTAATAACTGGTCTTTTATATTATATTATATCTATTTTAGATATTTTATATTATTATATTTTATTATGACGTTCTAACTTTTATAATTTCTCATGTTTTTAATGTTCTTGTATTATAATATCTATATTGTGTTGCGATCCGTATGATTTTACTTTGTTTGATTTGGGTCTATGACCGTACAATAAAGAATTGATTGATTGATTGACACCTGGAGTAGGTGCACTGTTTCCCAACAGAATAGGGATCCCAACAGCCCACCAAAGAGCTGTTTGGTGGGCTATCTGCAGAATGGGGTTCCCGAGACACAGAGCGCCCAAGGGAAGCCATCCCTTTGTGACCTGTTTCTCTGCAGAAACAGCAATTTTCCTGGAAAACAGAGAGCACAGGGAGTGCACACCCTGTTTCCCAGCAGAATTGCACCCTGAGCTCTTTGGTAGGCTGTCTGGAGGCCCATTCTTCTGGGAAACAAGGTGCACGCTCCCTGTATGCCTTGTTTTCCAGCAGATTTGCTGGGATTTCTAGGGGTGGGTGGGGCTACATAAATGGTCGTGGCAGGCCACGCACTGCCCACCCCTGCTCTAGAGTGGCCAGGAAAAAAAACATGGTGGGAATAAACAGATAATCTGCAGGCTGTTCCCAATGGCCCTTCTAAACTTCAAATGGGAGAAATTTAGGAAGCTACGATCAGTAGTCTCAGATCACCAGAGGAGGGGAGGTTTTATCCCCACCTCGATGGTTTACCAAAATGCACCTCTTTGTTTGCCATAGAAGTGAATAGCAGGTATGCCCCATATGGGAGAAGTAAAGTTGTACACTTAGGACATCACTGCACTGTGGGGAAAATCTATGCCCACCTAACACTGTATGGTGCTGCTTTCACTGATAGGGGCCATGCAGGGGATGCAAAGTCTCTGCAGGTCACACAATGATGATGTTTACATGTGCCTGTACACCCAGGTCACTACAGGCCCTCCCCCTACTCATGAGAACATCATGCACTTTGCTCGAGTAGAATAGATATAAAGGCCTCTTCATATACAGTAGTACCTTGGATTACGAGCATAATTCGTTCCGGACCCATGCTCGTAATCCAAAATACTCGTACATCAAAGCAAGTTTCCCCATTAGAAATAATGGGAACTCTGCTGATTCGTTCCACAACCATTTAATCACTGCTTTGCCGGCTCCCTGGCAGGGAGCCCCATGGAGGGAGCCGGCAAAGCAGTGATTAAATGCTTGTGGAATGAATTCCTGGGAGCCGGCACCGCAGCGCGAGGCACCTGCAGAGCAAGCGGCTGCGCTGCGCCACACCTCCACTCGCTCTGCAGGCGCCTCTTGCGCTGCCGTGCCGGCTCCCAGGCAGGGAAGCAGCAGCGCGAGGCGCCAGCAGAGCGAGTGGCCGCACCTGGCCTCCACGGCTCCCTGCCAGGGAGCTGGCAAAGCACTGCCAGCTCCCTGGCAGGGAGCTGTGTGGAGGCGCTCCCACCGCTCCCTACCTTTTCTTTTCCAGTGGGGGCTCGCTGAGGGGAGGTGAGCCGCCCACGCTGCCATCCCCGGTCCCATCACATCCTGAAGCGGCTCCCTTTTCTTTTCCAGCGGCGGCTCTGCTCTCCTCAGCGAGCCGCCCGCGCTGCCATCGGCGGTCCCGTCGCATCCGGAAGTGACACGACGGGACCGGCGGCACGGGCGGCTCGCTGCGGAGAGCAGAGCCGCCGCTGGAAAAGCGGCTCCCTTTTCTTCGCCATGTGGCTCCTTTTTCTTTTCCAGCAGCGGCTCGCCTCCCCTCAGCGAGCCGCCCGCGCTGCCATCGCCGGTCCCGTCGCGTCATCTCCCCCTGGAAGTGACGCAACGGGACTGGCGATGGCGGCGCGGGCGGCTCGCTGAGGGGAGGCGAGCCGCTGCTGGAAAAGAAAAGGGAGCCACATGCAGAAGAAAAGGGAGCTGCTTTTCCAGCGGCGGCTCGCCTCTCCGCAGCAAGCCGCCCGCGCCGCCGGTCCCGTCGCGTCACTTCCGGATGCGACGGGACCGCCGATGGCAGCGCGGGCGGCTCGCTGAGGAGAGCAGAGCCGCCGCTGGAAAAGAAAAGGGAGCCGCTTCAGGATGCGATGGGACCGGGTATGGCAGCGTGGGCGGCTCGCCTCCCCTCAGTGAGCCTCCGCTGGAAAAGAAAAGGTAGGGAGCGGTGGGAGCGCCTCCACGCAGCTCCCTGCCATGGAGCTGGCAGTGCTTTGCCGGTTCCCTGGCAGGGAGCCGTGGAGGCCAGGCGCGGCCACTTGCTCTGCACCGGCTCCTGGGCGGCTCCACGCGGCAGCGAGTAACCCGGTGTGCTCGTTTTGCAAGACCTCGCTCGTTTAGCAAGTCACAATTTTTGCAAAAACTTTTGCTCGTCTTTCAAAATGCTCGCACACCGGGTTACTCGTAATCCAAGGTATTACTGTAATGAGTAACAAAACAGGCTAGCAAAAATAATTCATCCAGTTTATAAATTTATAGATTAAAAAATCATAAACAGATTGTGTAATGTGAAATGTTTCAGCATAAAACTCTAGCTTCAGTCACAAATAAGAGTATGTTACAATACCACTTATAAACTGAGGTAGTACCAATCAGGAACAGGCCAAACCCCAGTGGGGGAACCAAAGATTAACAATCAGCACCTGTTTTCAACAGCCAATCAAGCCATATTAATATACATCATGGCTTGTTTTATCTCATTGTTCACACTGATAGCGGGTTTCAGCTGATCAATAAACATTGCCTCATTAATCTTTCTCCTTTGGAGGCTCTGTTCAATTGCTAGCAGAGATCTTCACTAAGGTTCTCTGTCAGCATGTTTCTCCTTCATATGAAGGGACCAAGGTCTCGCATGTGTTTCATTCTGCTAAATATCAGCCAAGTGCTCCTTATATCTTTTTAGAAGAGGTCTTCCCATTTCACAAATGTAAAAGGAATTATAATGGATAATAAAATATTTTAATTTGGTTTCTTCTCCTTTCTAAAGGGAAACTCAATCATTACAAAAACAAATGGGGCTTAGCATCTGCTGCTCGATGTCATTAGAAACCACAGTTGCACTCCCTGCATCAGGATCATCAATGCAGCTATGCTATGCTCCCACACTTTCATTTCTCCAGTTCCGCTCTACTGCTCCCTTGGATTTTCTAGCTCAGCGGCCCCCAACCTTTTTGGCACCAGGGACCAGTTTCGTGGAAGACAATCTTTCCACGGATGGGGGGGGGGTGTCGCCCACCGCTCACCTCCTGCTGTGCGTGGCGGGGATATATCCGAGAGCCTCGAGGGGGCTGAAGCGAATCGAACTCGCCCCACTCGAGCCCCCGAGACTCTCAGCGACTTTCCTGCTGCCGCTCAACCCAAACGCGCCGGGGAAAGGAGCTACGAGGTCCCCGGCGCATCACTTCCTGGTTCTCCGGCGCTGCTCTTTTTACGTAAATGCCATGGTAAAGTACCTTAAAACAGCTGCGATTTGCTATTCACGGCAATTTTAAGGTACTTTACCATGGTATTTACGTAAAAAGAGCAGCGCTGGGGAACCAGGAAGTGACGCAACAGGAGAGGTACGAGCGGTGGGGATGATCGCCGGAGTTCACGAGCACCCCGAGAGCCAGGTGGGGTGCTCACGGCATGTCCTGGTGGTGTGGCAGCCGGGCGTCCTGGCCCAGTTCCTAACAGGCCACAGACCGGGACCAGTCCGCGGACCGGGGGTTGGGGACCCTTGCTCTAGCTCCCCAACCCGCCTTTCCATGCCAAGCCATTTTCTATTTACCATCGTGATCCTCATCCACACCCAAAGCAGCCTTACAACAATATGACATTTGTGGTATACCATCGTTAACAATGCGAAATTCATACCTGTAAGATTTAAAAACAAGAAGAGGGCTATGATATGGTCCAAATGGATATGGCTTTCCTTCTGTTTGTTTACTTGGAGCTGTGAAGGGGTCTACATCCACTGTTATTTCCTAGAAAAGAGATACATATATGCGTATGGTTGATTTTTTTATATGAAGACTCAAGCCACAGTGATCCATCAAAAATTATTATGTTAGTACAGTGATACCTTGGATTGCAAGTAACTTGGTTTGAGAGCGTTTTGCAAGACTAGCAAATTTTTAAATATTTATTAAAAAAAATTTTACTTGATATACAAGCGACGTCTTGCAATACATGTACTGTAGTACAGCTTAAATTAAAAATCTCTGTACAATTTTTTTGGGGGGGAATTTCGTTTTGATATAAGTGTTTTGGATTACAAGCACGTTTCCGGAACGAATTATGCTCTCAATCCAAGGCATGACTATTATTTAAAACACAGAATTACCTGACTGTGCAAGTTTTCTTCATTAGAAATTATGAGTGTTGTATTTTTTCTCAAGACATCTTTCAAGCCATCAGCTTTCACATAAAGCTTTTTCAGTTCATCAATATTTAGACCCAAAAAGAGCTCTGGTTCCTCTAGTGCCTTTTTAGAAAGTTTGTTCGTAGTTTCTTGTTTGGGGGTGTCTATGTGCTTAAGATTAGGTTTGGTAAAAGAATTTGATTCTCTGAAAGACCTCCTTCGTTCTCTACTGGAGTTGGACAAAATTTCATCATCAAAATAGTTCTCTTCACTATCCAAAGTCAATTTGTCTTGTGTTAGATCATGAAGGGAGGGTTGAGGTAGTGCAAATTCAGGTTCCTCTTCTGCAATGGGGAGAATATTTGATCGGTCCTTAGTCTGATGTGCATGGACCTCCTTTAGTTGCTGAATTTTTAGAGCATACTCATACTGTAGTTGCTGTAGTCTTTTTTTCTCCAGTGCAATCAGCTCCGCTGAATGTTTTCTGGG
Source organism: Shinisaurus crocodilurus (assembly GCA_021292165.1). NCBI lineage: Eukaryota > Metazoa > Chordata > Lepidosauria > Squamata > Shinisauridae > Shinisaurus > Shinisaurus crocodilurus. Next base: position 233,117,037 of record CM037879.1, read on the forward strand.
GCTTGAGGAAGGAGATTTCTCCATTTTCAATATTTTGTTTGGCTGCCAAGAAACACACGCAAAATTCTTAATCTCTCACACTTACTCAGTTACAGACAACATAAAACACAACATTTGACTAACTTCAAGAGTGACCCTATGGCCCCTAGACAGCATCTAGAGGGACACAGGATGCTTTGGATTCCCAGATCCGAGGACGAAGAAGAGCTCTGACCTCAGAGCTGGGGATCTGCGCCTGGATCCCCCTTCCCGCGTGCCCCCCCTGCAGCCGGCACAGAAAGAACCATGCCAGTTGCGTCTCTGAGGTTGTAAGTGTGACCTTGGAGAAGGGGTAAATAGGGCATTCCAGAGGGGGCGGGGAGGGGGAGAGACCAGGTCTGCCAGAATACGAGGTATCTTGGCAGCGCTCCAACCGCCTTCCCTCCCTGTCCGAAGCACCTCAGCTAGATGGCCGAAATCGGCCATCTAGCTGACTTGCAGGGCAGAAGGAGCACAGAGGCAAAGGTCATTTTTGTGCTCCTCCTGCCCTGCACAGGACGCCCATAATCCTCCAAGTTCAGAGGCTTACAGGCATCCCCATTGGACTGTGCCCTTCATATTCTAAATTTTTGCCAGAGAATTTATACATGCAACAGGGAAACCACACCATGATTTGCCACAAATCCAGTGGCGTGTTTATTAGGGAATCAATAAAATTATGCCATGGTAAGTATATTTACAAGGATTCAAAGTTTTGTTCACCATGGAAAGTGCTAATTCAACTTCTGGGAAGCATGACAGGCCCCACTGTTTGCCAAGTGGCCAGCAAGCACAGAGAAAACCCAAGCCTTCACTTCCTCCAAGCGAGGGGGGGGGGAGTTTATATCTGTGCATCCTGGCCACTCCAAGTTCCCAGCAAGTACAGACACAAAACCTGTCTCTGTCCGCCCCATCTAGCACCTGAGAAGCTGCTATTCTCAGTCGGCCCTGTCCAGGTGGCTGTAGAAAGAGAAGGTGTGTAGCCTTACCCCTGCAGTAGCTGGGCACTCTGAGTGTCCAACCAGCACAGAACCAAACTAAGCTTCCACCTGCTGGGCATGGAATCCCCCACCTAGTTCCAACCCTAGAGTTGGAAAGGGTTGCAAGCTATTGTCCGTGACCTCAGGTTGTTTTTGGAGGAGCATAATAAGGTCAGACACAAGATCTTGCCCCTTTGGGTGAGGGACATGGTCCTGGTGATCATCAGTTTCTGGTTGGCGACCAAGATATACATTTAATTTATGTTTTATGCAGACTAGCCTTTGGAACCCAATTAAAAGCTGTTATGGAACTTTTAGACAGAGGATAAAAAGGAGCATAAGAAAGTTTGAATAAAATATATTGGGACAATTTGAACATGCTCTCTGAAAGATATGAACAGCAGTTTCACAAGAGGGACAAAAACAGTAGGAAGGCTTCACCACAACATAGCTCAATGAGAAGAGTCACACTCCTGTTAACTTCACTGCTCATATGACACAAAGCAAAGGCAAGGCCTAAATCCATAATGGTGAGCATCCAAAGAACTACTGTATGTACATCCAAAACCTGAGACTGGCTCAGTGGGACTTTTCCCCTCTTAGGTAGTAAATCACTGCCATATCCTGGAGGCAGTGGGTGGCTGGATGGGAAGGAACATGCTGAAACTGAACCCCAACAGGACCAAGGTACTTCTGGTGGGAGACAAGGGAAGGTTAGGGGATGTTGACCTGGTGCTGAATGGGGTACATCTACCCCTGAAGGACCAGGTCCGCAGCTTGGGAGTCGTTCTAGACTCCCAGCTGTCCATGGAGGCTCAAGTGCCAGCTGTGAGCCAGGCGGCGCTGTATCAGCTCCATCTGATGCAGCCGTTGCGCCCCTACCTTCCTAATCACCTGCTCCCATCAGTGGTCCATGCCTTTGTTTCCTCTCGCCTAGACTACTGTAATGTGCTCTACGTGGGGTTACCCTGGAAGACGGTTCAGAAGTTGCAGCTGGTACAGAATGCAGCAGCTCGCCTGGTTAAAGGTTGGCACTGGCGTGATCATATCACTCCAGTGCTCAAAGAGTTACACTGGCTACCAGTTGTTTGCCGATCCGAATTCAAGGTGTTGGTTTTGAGCTTTAAAACCCTGTACGGCTCCGGTCCAGTTTATCTCAAGGAGAGCCTCCAGCAACATCAAGTAGGCCGCTCAACAAGATCTGCCACGGACGGCCTTCTCCCTCTCCCATCAGCCAGGCTGGTGGGGACTAGGAGGGCCTTTTCTGTGGCAGCCCCCAATTTATGGAACTCTCTCCCCAGTGACCTCCGCCATGCCCCTTCCTTGATTAGCTTCCACTGGGCATTAAAAATGTGGCTTTTCAGGCAGGAATATGGGGTGGGTTAGGGGTTTTAAGCTTTGTACTGTTTTTAATTGTGTTTTATACTGTGTGTGTGTGTGTGTGTGTGTTCCCCCCCCCCTTGTATTTTATTGGACTGTACATCACTCAGAGTGGCCGGATGACTGGCCAGATGGGGGATTCATAAATATCAATCAATCAATCAATAAATATCACAAACTGTTTTTGAAAGTCTCCTAAGTTTCAGAAGTGATTTGCCATGCGACAAAGAGTGTTGCTGCTTAGGAACAAGCCCAAACCTTGCTTGGGTATGCAAAAATAGTTGAATGGTTCCTTGAATCCTAGTCAATATTCTTAATTGATATAACAATCCCTTTTGCTTTTTACTAAGAGTTGAAACTTGCTAAGAATTCCTAGAATAAACTTACCCCAAAATGATCATGCTCAAGTTTTCGTTTTCCCATTTCTTTGCTGGCCAGCGCTTTTGCTCGGGCGAGTTCTTCCCCATATTTCAATGCCAGTGCTTTCTTCACTGTTACTCTTTGTTGTACTCTGTGAATCTGAAGCATTTCAACATTCTTCAGAAAATGCCACATTTGAACCAAAGCATATATGAAAAGAAAATAAACTGATAAAACTATCCCCAAGCACGTCTAGCAAGATCAGATGGCCTTAAAAAACTATTGCTACCAAGGCTGAATATTTACACAGTTATAGAGAAAGGCAATTTACCTGTTCTTGAAGCTTCTTCAAAAACACCTTATTAGCATTTAATATCTTCTCTGTTGCTTGCAGCTGCTCATTAAGTTTAGCGACCTTGCTTTCAGCAAGACGAACAGACTCTTTCTTCTTTGCCTCTTGTTGGAGGAGATGTTTCAACACAGACTCATCCTTCAGTAAGAGAAGTCTAAAGAGAACAGAGTTAAAGTCTTATATTCATTCCTATATCCAAAGACTGTATGAGATCAGATCAAAACTATTTGCAGTCTAGGCATTTTCATAGCATTGTTGGTCACAAGGGCCAGGATTGGACACACGCAGCTCATTGTGGGTTATTTAACCCATGATGAGCCATAGCACCCATGGGCACCAGACTAAATATGCAACCCCCACTTGTGGGTTGTCGTGTCGTGGCAACCAGGCAAGCCCGGGGTTATGCAAGGGTTAAATAACCCTAAAACAGACCATGGGTTATGAGAGGGTTTTTTAAACCCTCGCATAACCCACACTCACCAGGCTCACACAACACAACCTCCAAGCAGAAGCTGCATATTCAAAATGGCAGCTGCACACAGCATGCACACACCACTGCCTCACCATGGGTTAAAGAATCCACAGTGGGCTGCCACGTCATGCAAACAGCCATTATCTTACGCCAAAAGCAATTCAGTACCAAAAAATTCTATTAAAACCAGAGTAACATTAGGTAAAAGTTAAATGCCAAACAGTAAAAAAACTGAGCAATTCCATCCACAAGGGCCAAGATAGCAGCCTAAAATACTAAGATTTTATCAAATACCTGAATAAAAACACTGCTGTGTTCGGCAGGCCTAGACCCACCCACCCTTACATATAACATGGGTCCATACCCAATGAAATATTGGCTTCTTGAAGGGGAAAAAATAGGGCATATACTGCAAATATGTCTATATAAATAAAAAATTAAAACATTACCATACACCATAATAAGAGTACAGGGAGAAACTATCAAGGGTCTACCTCTGTACCATGTCCTGTTTAGTAGCAGGATAAAGTACCACCTAGAATTCCCAAAATGGGTACAGTATACTGTGCGCACAGAACTAAATACAGGCAGTCCCCGGGTTACGAACAAGATCCGTTCCTAAGTCTGTCTTTAAGTCTATTTTGTTCATAACTCGGAACAGGTACATACGTCCCCAGCTTTACCTCGTTTACATAGAAAACTGCGTAAGATATGCCGTTTACGTAGAGTATAGCGTAGTATACATTAAAAATGGCATTTACACAAATTGTGGCCTTTTAACGTATACTACGCTATACACTATGTAAAGGAGGTAGAGCCAAGGAACCAGGAAGTCCAGCGAGTGCCTCAGCTGGCGCTTGCTGGAGGCTCACCGATCTGTTCGTAAGTATGAGTTGTCTGTAAGTCGGACATTCGTAACCCGGGGACTGCCTGTATTCAGCTGCTGCCAGTTAAATTATGTTAATACTTAACAGTATTTAGTGTCAAGTACACACACACTAATAGGGTAAAGTTGGACTTAAAATGAAGTGTTTCAAACACTTAATAAACGACACATATGAATGTGAGGCTATGGCATGAGAAAGGAATACCATCTTTCAACTTTTTAAACTTAAGTATCATACTCAAAATCTTTAATAATAAAAGAGGGTGTGGGTCTGTCTGTTGGTCTGTACCAAGACCATGAAACCTAGACACCTGAAACCTGGCATGCATACTAAATGGGTCCTAAGAGTGTGAACCTCAGGGTTATTTTATTTTTAAAATGCAGTACCGTAATTTTAATCCTATTTTAAATTGGTTTAAATATGTTGTTGAAGCCTGCAGTATCATCTTCAGTCACTTGGGGCAGACCTCCCTGCACATAGCTTTGCAGTCAATTGTTTGAAGCCAGGGAAGATTAATAAGCCAAGGGACAGAGTGATATGCCTGCCCCCGGCCACTGCTATGGAGCAGCCCCTCCCCCCTCAGGGGAATGGAGTAGACAGATCCCTCCCTCCCTCAGGGGGCTATGGGCATGCAGCTTGGCAGCAACAGTGCCTAGGGGTGCCAGTGGGCATGCCTTCACTCAGATGGGGCAGGAACAATGTGTCCAACTCTGATCCTGTGTAAATTTGCTTGAAGGCTTCACTGTATCAAATAAAAGGCTATTCCAATCCGTGTGAATCTGGGTATGTTTGCTAGTTAAGAAGTATGACAATACAGTGTACACTTCAAATGAGCTGAGAACTTAAGAGAACTTTTAAGGATGAGAAAAGGTTAAGGCAGCAATAGCGAGAAGAAAATTATGGGGAATTTGCCAACATTCTAGTGGTAGACAGACACTTTGCAGTAGGCAGCAGAATATCAAAGGCTAGTCTTGCCCTTGCTATGAAGGGTTAACATTACAAGGAGACTTACTTGTGTTTTTTGAGTTTTGCTTCTGCATCTGTAACTTGTTTTGTTACTATTGCTATCCTACCAACAGCATCAACTTCCACATCAGAGTTCGCTGGTGATGAACTTGCCTTCAAGGGTTCAGGTATTATCAAGCGTTGCTTCTCCCGACTAAAGGATTCAAAACGTATTATTTTCAAAACTGCAAACATTAGAGATTTTCAAATTTTATAGATGTAGACAAAAATTAAAAAGTTATTTTCTGAGAAAGTAAAATCACTGATCACTTAGAATTAGGTTATCATGCAAAATAATTTTAAAATAAACTGAAATGATAGTTTAAAAAAACAAACAAACCCTAAATGAAATAATTTAAAATAAACTAGACTAGATCAGCCCCCTCAGATTGAGAGTTTTAAATTATCAGTATTTTAAAGTGGTCTTCTTGATTATTACTGTGTAACACCAATATACCTGGCTATCTCTTCTTTCAGGAGTCTATACTCCATCTTTTTATCTTCTGGTAATGCCTCAGGAGTTCTCACAGGATTATTTTCTTTTTCTGACTTTAAAGGTGCTTTGGGTTTTGATGCCTGCAACAGAAAGATCCAACACCATTACACACAGGAACCTTAATCAAGAATTAAGGGCACAACCCTATCAGCAGCATGTTTAGGCAGAAAAAAGTCCTACAACTCCCAGCATTCCCCAGCCAGACTTTTTTCCTGTCTAAACATGCATAGGATTGTGCCCTAAAGAAAGCTACTAAAGAACAGGAAGTTGGATTTACCATGAAAGTACATTCTGTTTAGAAGGCAGGAAGAACAGGCAAGATTAACTTCTCTGACTCAGAAGGGGAGCAACCAACTTAAGTGTCCCCTTCAGAAGGGGATTTTTCCCTCCCAGTTTTGAAAATAACTGCAGCAAGAATGAATTACATGTTACAAGAGTAACATGTAATAAAAAAATGAACTACCATGGAACCAGAATATCCACAGAGCTATGAAAAGTAGTAGGAAGACGCCTGAAAATATAAGCATATTCAGAGGCCCAATTGTAGCTTCTTAATGGGCTATCCTGCCAACATGACCTTGCAACCCATTCCAAAGTCACATGTTACTGTTAGCTGGATCTGCATGCTCTCCTACCTACCTTACAGAAGGAACTATCATGGTTAGGTCAAACTTCCTTTTCTCATTTATTGGTAGGAGTGCAGGCAGAATAAACACGTTCCTAAGCAGTACTACATTCTAGAATGGATCCCAAGTAAACAGGCCACCTAGCCTCTCCCCATGTAACAAAGACATCAGGAGAAAAATGAGACAAAATGTGCTTTCACAGTGGCTCTCACTTCAATTATGCAGAGCCACACAACCCTGCTCCTTTATTTTTATTATCACATTTATATCCCGCCTTTTTTCCTCTTGCAAGGAACCCAAGGCAGCTTACGTGGTCCTCTTCCTCTCCATTTTATCCTCACAACCCTGTGAGGTAGGTTAGGCTGAGAACAGTGACTGGCCCAAAGTTACCCAGTGAGCTTCACGGCAGAAAGGGGACTAGAACCCAGATCTCCCGAGTCCTAGTCCAGCACTCTAACCACTACACCGCAACTGGCTCTCTTTCTTGTGAGAAATCAGAGCCAAGGACCGGAAGAACTCATCTCTGGAAGGGGATACTGAAATTGCTTGCCCTGCCTGCTGAGCCAGGAGGAGTTAACCCAATCTTTCCTACTCATCTACATCTAGAGAAGACAGACTGTTTTACATACTCGTACGATTTTAAAAGAAATTGGTTGATTAAACACCCACACCCACTCTGTTTACCTCCACAGTTCTTCTAGCTTCCTTGATCATAGATTCTAGGCCACCAAACACACTTGTAGAGGAGTTAGATTGTTCTGCATCTGATTCACTGTCATCTGAATCATTCAGTGTAACTACGACTGACTTGTGCTTTGGAAGCTACAGAAATAAAATATTAATCGTTTTCTCAATGTTATGTTGACTACTAGCTCTTTCACAACGTTTTTGAGTTTTCACTTCCCCCACACTAAAACACTAACATTCTCCCATATTTTTCAGAACTCACTACCATTTGAGATGTTTACCCTCCTCCAAAATACAACTCATTCCAAAAAGTTTCAAAACCCTATAAAGACAAGGGTGCCAGGGACTACTTTAAGAATAGGGGATTCGTTGTCCTTTGAAAACAACATAAGATAGGAACCAATCCAGCCAGCTCCAATAACATACTACCAATCCAGCTTCTGAATCAGCACAAACCAAATATCTAGGAGTTTACACTTTAGTTTGTGCCTTACATAGATTATGGTTCCATAAAATATAAAGCACTTTTACATATGAAGCCAATTAAAAAATAATTTCATTACCGTGATCACTGTTCGGGGGGGCCTTGGTACTCTAATAATCTTTGTGTTCTTTACACGAGGTTGACACACTGTATTAATACTGACGGCTGAAAGATTGCTTCTTGGCACAGAATGGGAATTAATGGGGAAAGGTGGTGAAGGTGGACCACTATTACTTGAGTTCTCCTAGTAAAAACAACAACAACAAGCATTAAGTAACACATTTTGCATTCTATCAACATTGTTAAGGTTATATATTTAAATCCACAAATGCTAGCTTAACCTGAGTGAGGGATCAGTTAGCTGTCACCAAGTTAGATTTATGAATCTTTAATGACACCAGATACCACCAAGCTTGGAAGTGGCCACCACTGGACTAAAATCAGATCATCACCAAGTAAAGCTATCATTGCTCAGGTTTCAGCAATCTGAATTCTTACTAATTATCCAGCAAGAAAAGCTGAGATAATACCCATCAATGGGTAAAGCAACCTGTTCAGCTTAAAGCAAATTTACCCCTCAACCATGAGAGCTGTACAATTATTTTACAAGAAAAAGTATAGATGACTTGGAGACTGTCCACAGCCTTCAAGTTGTCCAATTTCTGGCCTATAGTTTTGCTTTTCAAACTAAAATCACACACAGAACATGCTTGGTGTATTGCAGATCAGGACTGCCATCTAGTGATGTTATTAAATACCTCAGGTTTGAAAGCTCGTTTGTTTGCTAGAGATTTAAGTAGCTCTTCTCGGAGTAGCATTTCTTCTTCCTCCTCCTCATCTGCAAATGGAGGCTTTGGTGGCTGTTCAGGTTCTTCAGGTGGAAGAGGAGGAAGAGGTGGTAGAAGTTCCAAACAAACACTTGAAATGCCTTCCATATACACTTGGCTAATTGGTGGCAGAGTCTGAAACACGTCACAAAGAAAGAAAAAGGAGTTTAATTGCTACTTGGCTGTCCCAAGTAATGTGCTAAGTGTATCAGATCAGACTGATGCTACACTTCAAAAAATGATCACCAATCCCAAAAGCCAAGATATTGCACTGCTGAAAACTACTATTTTCTCAGGTACACACTAATGGGTAAGTGCTTATCACATGAAGTAACTAACAATGTAATCCCTATGCATCAGCCTTCCCCAACCTGGTGCCGGCCAGATGTTTTGGACTTGAACCCCCATCAGCCACAGACAGCATGGTGGCCAGGAATGGTGGGACTTTTCGTTCAAAACATCTGAAGGGCATCAGGTTGGGGAAGGCTGCTATACGTATCTACTCAGAACTAAGCACCATTAAGTTCAATAGAACTTATTCATAGGTAAGAGGATAGAGATTTACAGCCTTAGTTCTTCAAATAATATTAGAAGCCAACCTATAGCACTCATAACAGTTCAGTAGTAACTAGGGGCACTATCATACCAGTGTCATTCTGCTAATGCAAATTACATTGCACTACAGTAAGGGACCTCTAGCACAACACAAAAACAGCATTAGGTTGCATGATGGGTTTTCTGGGGAATCCCACCATACAAGTTAACACAATCAGCCCTGCACTAAAGTCCCTTACATTATCTGCATTAACAGAATGACAATGTAGGATAGTTTCCTAGGTGTGCAGTTACTGGGGAAGTATTCCTCAGGAATATTTTTAAATTTTCAGCAGAACCAGATGACACAGAACACAGAAGCTGCCTGTGCTCAGTGGGCATTAGTACTGGCACTAAGCAGTGAGATAAGAACATGGCAAGAAATTATTTTGATTCAGCAAAAGTCCCATTTCCTTAGTTACCAAAAGGGAGAACTTCCAAAAGGGCCAGAAGAAATGTATCAACATAAGAGATAACCTCCTAGAATACAAATGGCTTCCAAATTTACATACAGAAGGACTAACAATATTCCTAGTTTCAGGTTTCTCTAGTTCAAAACTATTTCATCTTGCAAAATCACTTACTGACGCCTGTGGTGTAAGAGGCTGTGTGATTTGTGGAAGAGCAGGAGGAAAGTATCCAACAGGGCATTCAAAGTATGGAGGCTGTACTGGAGAAGATGCTATAAAAGGATTACGAAAAGCAAAAAATAATGTACATGAGCTTACATTTTAATTTTAGGAACCACATTAGTACATTTTATTTTTAGGAACCACTTATATATTTCCATTCATGGCAATCAAAATTCACACAATATGAATTCACAGAACAGACAAAGTAGTAATTTCTCTCATCACATACTGCACTTACTCTTCTTCTCACTCCATAGTAGGCTGCCCTTGAAAATGGTTCAAAAACTTCAGCCAGTGAAGAATGCAGCCACTAACTACTGGTGGGAACACAGTGCTTGGACCATGCGAGACCTATACTGCACCAACTGCATTGGTTACCAATGCATTTCCAAGCCCAATTTAAAGTGACAGTTCTAACCTTTAAAGTTTTAAATGGTTTGGAGCATAGTTATTTGAAGGACCACATTCAATCATATCAACCTGTTAGCCCCCCGAGTTCCATCTTCCATCTACTTACAGGCCTACCCCTGAGAACAATCGCTTGGTAGGCAGGGGAGAGGGGTTTTTCAGCAGTGGCCCTAGCACATCTAGTGAACACACTAGCTCTTGGGGTGCAAGGGCTCATTCTTGCAGGCCTTTAGGAGAGCTGTAAAAAGCTGTTTTCAGTGGCTCTCTGCTAAATTGGTTTATTATGCTGCTGAATAGAAATGATATAACCTGCAACTATTATTGGATTTTAATATTTGTGTTAGGATGGATATTTTAGTCGTATCTGCTGGTTCATAGTTGTGTTTTGCAACTTTGCATTATTCATGTTTCACTGATTACTAGAAACTGCCTTGAGAGGGCTTTACCATTAGAGGCCTAGACCGTTTTTTGAATGAATAAATAAATAAAACACCGAAAGATGCAGATTCAAATCTGCTCTGAATAGTAATGCTAAAAATCTCAGTCACACAGAACATATGCAAACTTAGGAACATTCCCTCTTTCAGTACAGCTGCACCAATAGGTCTATTGAAGTTTATGACACGGCAACAGGCCATATCGCACCACACACTAGTCTGGGTGCAAATACAAGATCAGTAGAGAAGGCACTGCATTTGAATGCTAGTCTTTCAAACGGCCTCTCAGGCAGCAGTCATAATGTTAAGAAAATCAGTAAACCAAAATACGGTAGTATGCAATATACAAGTTTAAATATTGCTTCGTTAGGAAAAGAACAGTGTGCGCTGTAATCCACATATATTAGGAAGTCAACACTTACCAGGCGAATTAGTTTCACTTTCTGTGTCCATAGCGACTTCGTCATAATTGTCATATTGATAGATCCCTCCTGCACTCTCAGTAGATTGCTTATCTAATGACCGCCTCAAATCTTTATCTGAAGACTACACAAAAAATTTTTTGTTAGTCTTGCATATAGTGTTATTTGCTTTCTTGAACACTTATAAAACCACCACAGTTTTGCCACCAGTAACTTTCAGGGAGAAAGGCAATAGCAATTAGAAAGGCAAAACCAAGGGGGACCACCCTTGGTTTTGAGGCCAACCACTGGCTTATGTTTGTTGTACCTTCTCTCAAGACAACACCTGAAGGTTAAGTAAGGGACAGTAGGGGGGGGGGATTTTTTTTTACACTGAATGCTTTATTATAAATGGGTATCAAATCATACAACTTAGTAGCATGAAAAAAAAGACACTCTTTTCAAAGCTACTGAATCATACTATAATAATTTTCAACTGTGCTGGGAGAGAAATATCTCAATCATCTCCACACCTGCAGAACAGAAACTCATCTCACATAGCCATCAGAATAAAATGTGATCAGGACAGTAAAGCATGTTACCCAAATTGCTACAAAACACAGTTGCAAATGGTTTTGCTACTAAATAGCTCTATCCATTTTAAGTTTTTTTGTAACCAGCACCTAAAACTACCAATATTATTGTTTTCTAAATCCAAGAGATTTTACTCTAGAGATGTGCAAAACTTCTCATTGAATACCCGCAGACATTTATACCTTCCAGCATGCTGAATCTAATACTTCTGCAATGGTATATACTTCAAAGAATGATTAAAGTGGTGACTGGATGTGCAAGTACTGGCTCAAAAATTCAATGGATTCGTGTCATTTCTTGTTCCCCGTGTGAAGCACATTTCTATTCAAAATGAGACACACTGAAATATATTGATATTGTTATAATTGAAACTGCTTGAAGCCACCCAATTTACTTTATTAAAATTAAGAAATAAAGAAATTGAGAATCATAGAATCGTAGAGTTGGAAGGGGCCTATAAGGCCATCGAGTCCAACCCCCTGTGCAACGCAAGAATCCAAGTCAAAGCATCCCTGACAGATGGTTGTCCAGCTGCACCTTGAATGCCTCCAGTGTGGGAGAGCCCACTACCTCCCTAGGTAGCTGGTTCCATTGGCGTATCGCCCTAACAGACAGGAATTTTTTCCTGATGTTTAGGTGGAATCTGGGTTCCTGTAACTTGAGCCCATTATTCTGTGTCCTGCAATCTGGGATGATTGAGAAGAGATCCTGGCCCTCCTCTGTGTGACAACCTTTCAAGTACTTGAAGAGTGCTATCGCAGTCTTCTCTTCTGAAGGCTAAACATGCCCAGTTCTTTCAGTCTCTCCTCATAGGGCTTTGTTTCCAGTCCCCTGATCATCTTTATTGCCCTCCTCTGAACCCTTTCCAGTTTGTCTACATTCTTCTTAAAGTGTGGTGCCCAGAACTGGAGGGAGTACTCAAGATGAGGCCTAACCAGTGCTGAGTAAAGGGGAATTACCGTAGTACTTCACGCGATTTGGAAGCTATACTTCTATTAATGCAGACCAAAATAGAGTTTGCCTTTTTTGCAGCCACAACACATTGATGGCTCATATTCAGCTTGTGACCTAAAACAATTCCAAGATCCTTCTCACTTCTAGTATTGTTGAGTAAAGTATCCCCCACCCTGTAACTGTGCATTTGGTTTCTTTTTCCTAGGTGCAGCACTTGGCATTCATCCCTATTAAATTTCATCCTGTTATTTTCAGCCCAACACATTTTAATAATAGAAATCACTTTGAACATTTTCCTCCTGTCTTCCAGAGTTTTAGCTATCCCACCCAATTTTGTGTCATCTGCAAATTTGATAAGCTTTCCCTGCACCTCCTCATCCAAGTCATTAATAAAAATGTTGAAGAGCACTGGGCCCAGGACCGAGCCCTCTATTTATTATTAAAATGCGGGTTATAAGAAAACAGTTCTAATAAACCAAGATTACAATGAGGAATGTAATAGATTATAAATGGAGTCCATTTCTCTACAATAACGGCTGGAGAAAATAATTCATTTCTCATTGGAATAATACCACTTAAAGTTCCCAACTTCAGCCATTTCATCTTTTCATAAATACATTGGCAGATTTCCAATGCCTTGCTTAGACTGCAGGTTCAATATGAAGAGCCTAACAGGAAATTACATCAACCTGGTTTGCACAATGTGACAGCATGCTATAATTTACCCGAGGGGGCTGTCACTTTGTGCTGGGTGCCCATGGGTGGCATTTTTGCATGGCACCCACGGGCGCCCGGCTTGTCCTGTCGTGCAATCCCAGGAGGCAGGGGTTGCTGGATGGTTAGAGAGCCCCTGCCGCCTGGGCTTGCACAACAACACAAGCCAGCACCCATGGATGTCATGCAAAAATAGCACCCATAGGCACCCAGCACAACACAATAGCCCCTGCAGGTAAATTAACCCATGGTGAGGGCTCGTGCGAACAGGCTCACTGTGTGGGTAAGAGACTTCAAACAAAAATATAGGCCAGGTTCACACATCACTTTAAACTCACAGCAGTTCTGAAAGCTGTGTGGATTTAAAGTTGCCCCAGGCCCCGGCTCTGCCTGTTTAATGGTCAGGCACAGTGGGGGTCCGGAGTCACTGAGGGGAGCAGAGTGGGGATGACAGCTCGTGAAAAGTGCCCAAGCAGCACTTTTCGCCAGCTGTCAGTTGCCCTTGCTCAGCAAGGCCATATTGGCCCCGCCAAGCAAGGGCAACTTCACCCCTGTCCCCTCCTCGCCCCCCTGCTCCCGCGTTGTTGCGGCGCCTGTGGGCACTTGCAACAAGTGGGAGCAGGGGGCGAGGGGGTGTGTGCATGCTGCCAGCCCCCTTCCCACTTGGGAAGGTGCTGGGCATCAGACCCCGCCACCACCGCACACCCAGCACTCCCCAGCAATGGTGGGGTTAACCGTGTTAACTGGGCAGTGCGTGACCAATCCTTCTTCCTTGCCGCCACAGACAGGGCGCTCCCTAACAACGGCAGGGTTAACCTCGCCATGCTAGGAAGTGCCCCAGCGACAGCAATGAGGGGACGTGGCCACGTGCTGTCATAGCATGCAGCCATGTCCCTTCACCGTCGTAATCAGTCCCCCCCAACCTAAATCAGTCCCCCCACCAAATCTAGCAAGTCCTGGAGGGTGGGGGGACTGATTCCCCCACTCATGCCTCTACACCCTTGCTGGGTGTTGCGCCCACAGGCACCACATCCAATGAGAGGGGGCAGGAGGGAGTTAGATTCTCTGCCAGCGCCACACATGTGGCGCTAGCAGAGAGAATGAGCCCCCTCCTGTCGTGAGACGTCCTGCGACTCCTGCAGTGGGTTGGGGGCTCATTCTCCTTCCACCCTCCTTTTCCATTCTCCCAGGAGCCACAGTAAAGCAGAGCCCGGGAGAAAGGAAAAGGGAGGGGAACCATTTCCTGTGCTGGGTTTACATAGAAGTAAGCCCAGCAGAAGGGAACATTTTTAATGCTCCCTTCTGCTGGGCTTACTTCTACATAAACACTGCACAGGGAACGGTTCTCCTTCCCCCTTCTCCCAGGTGCCGCTTGACAGCGGCGCTGGGGAGGAAGGGAATGGAGGATGGGGCGAAGGAGAACCCACGGGACACCCCCTCGCCACAGCCACGCATCTCCTCTTCCCCGAACCCCAAGTGGGGCTTGAGGAGGAGTGTGGTGGCAGCTGTGATGAGGATTTGCTGCCAGGGCCCGCTGCCGCCCACTTGGGGCTGGGTGGGGAGGTGGTGTCCAGCGCTGGTGGACCCCGGTGACTTCCCCACACACTCGCAGGACATCGGCAGGAGCATGCAGGGAAGCCGATGACAGCCAGCCAAGTGCCACTTGGGCTCTTAGTCGGCTGTCATCAGGCAGACCCCTGGGCCAGAGTGGAAGCCTTGCTTGCTGCTCTGACCAAGGGGCTCTATGCCCTTTTGGCTTGAGGTAGGGTTAGCATGTCATCTGGGGTCAGACAACATGCTAAGCTTCAGTAGGTTAAGTAAACCCTACCACAAGCCATGCCTTAGTAGGGCGGTTAAGGAGACTCTCCTTAACCACCCTAACTAACCCTTCCCAGATTCGCAGGACACTAAACCTCAGTAGGTTTACTCGTGCAGTAAAACTACTGAGGTTTAACGTGTCATGTGAACCCTGTACCAGTTACTTGGCAAATCTAATCCAAAGTATGCAGTCAAATGCTTGGACCTTATTACGAGTCCCCCAAAGGTGGGGGGGAAACCCCAGCAGCTTATCCTGCCATACATTTCAGTGTGCAAATCTATTAGCACAAGACTGTTACATCTAAATTGTGTCATATGTCACCTGCAGACACCTTATACTGAAGCTTCCTGCAAACCAACTCCCGCAATGGCCTTATAATGCTAGTGTGGACATCAACTCAACTTTTTAATGAAATAACAGATCCTAAATCTTGACCCCAAATTATCTTAAATTCTTCTTCGTGTCCAACGATCACATCATTTTTTAAATTAAGGAAAGAGCCCCTCTTTTATTTATGAACCACTTGTTTGAACCAGTGTTTTATTTATGAACCACTTTCCCCAAGTACTTAATTCACAGACTAAAAGAAACGGGGGGGGGGGGGGTAGTTGTACTTAAGCAGCTTTCTTCTTGTGCTATGAAAAAAAATTCAGTTAAAGATAAAATCCAGCTCTCTGTGCAGACCATATTCATTCCATCAAGTAAAGTCTCCTAACCTCTTGCCTGCTATTGAAAAGCACAGCTGAAAGAAGTATTAACTCTTCAAGGGGGCATGTTATGTGCTTTGTGATCTGAACTTAGCTTACAGCCAGGTGAAGTTCCCAATTTGAAGCACATCCCTAAATTCCATTCTCTTTTGAGACACGTGAAATAGTTGGAAATATAGTTGGGAGGATTATGGAATTCCTGCAGTTTCCTGTTTTTGTACAAGACCTTGCACACCCATATCCAGTTCACAAGTAAATGAAGCAGGAGTGAGCGAATGAACATGCTGGTTCCTGCCACTTGATCGCTCCTGCTGCCAGCAGGAGAAGCAAAACAACTCAAGGACAATCCATCCCTGGGTTGTGAAGCATGATGTGCAAACCAGGATTTCTTGGTTGCTGGGAAAGACACAACCCAGAGTCATAACCCAAGGTTAAAAAAACCTCTAGGTTGTCATAATGTGCAAACCAAGCCCCCGTTTCTGCTTTTATTACCCACTGAAAACACAAAAGGTTGGATCCAGATTTAGGCATGTGAAACTGGGTTGGCGTAAGTATACTTCCCCACCTTCTCCCCCCCACCTCAATCCCTCCAGCCCCAGAAAAATGTGACACAGAGCTCTGCTCATGAAAGGTGCTCCTATCCAATTTTCAGGGATCTCTCCCTTCCCGCAGCACAACAGCCTACCCTGTTCAACAGGGTTCTCTGACCCTCCATATAGCATTGGGGGAATGGGGGGGGGGGGGAACTGGGAGGGGAGTCTGCTTCCACCAGCCCAGTTGCATGTGCCTAAATCTGGATCCAAACCTGAAAATCCCCCATCTGTTGTTTATTCAGGACACATTTGTACAAAACCAGATCTATCCTGGTCACAGATAAAATTTGCAAATCATGGATATCTACAATACCACTATTCCTAGTAATCAGCATATGGCACTTTAAAAAAAACAACCAAAACACTTGGCAGCGTTCTGGAACAGTTAATTTAGTCAGAGCTGTACTATGACAAAGCAGTACATCAACTTGAAATGACTAACAAAGTGAGTTTAACATTTTCAGTGCCCTAGCACAGTTGCAAGCACTCTTTTTGGTCTCAGTACCTACTAGTAAGCAGTTGCTGCCTAGCATAGCCTTTCTACTAATTATCACCTACATCCATAGCCATCTGCAATTCCTTTGCTTATTTTGGCAGCCAGCAGGTTGGGGGGGAAAAAGAAACCCAAGTGTTAAAGGACTTTCAGTTTCTCAGGCTACAATCCTATTCATGCCTAGTTCACACGTAATGACAACCTAGAGTATGGGCTGAGTATGGTTTGTCGTAACTCTGGGTTGTTCGTGGGTAATCATTGATTCATAAAACATAACAACCTTGTTAAGCAGGTCAGTATTTCTGATAGGAAACTGAGGCTGAAAAATAGCAGCTTGAACAGGGCCAATAAAGCTCATGACTGAGATAAGAGTTTAACCTAGGACTCTCGGGTCATAATCTAATCCTAACAGATTGCGGGCCATCAAGATGACCAAATCCCAAATACACACATGATCAATACACCAACAGGTAAGTACCTCAATTCTATGTGAAGCCACCACCAATCAGCACTGCCTTAAGGCCCAAATATCTGCACATAATCCACGCCTGCCAATTTACCTTGCTTCTTGATCTTGTCTTTCCCCCAACCAGCTTCATGAACCTGTTATACTGTTCTTCTTGGTTTGAAAGATCACGAATTTTTCTAATTTCCTCTTCTCTTTTTCTTCTTTCCTCCTCTTCCTCTTGTTTTCGTTGTTCCTCTTCTTTCTGGCGCCTTTCTTGTTCCTTTTGCTGCTGCAATTTTTTCCACACTTTTGTTCGCTGTTTCCTCAATGCTTGCTTAGCTTTAAATAAAGAATAAAGCTTAATTTCTAAAAAAATACAGAACAAATCTACCAAGAATGCAGTCAGCCAAATATTAAACATTACACTTCTCAACTCTGAAAGCCACTGCTAACCAATTTAATTATTTACCTGCAGTGCTGGTTTTTTTCACAGAATGTGATTTTGTACTGATTTTGACCTTTTGCTGTACAGTTTTTGCCTTCGTTAGTTTTTCTTTGCTTTCTTTCATCACCTGCTGTTCTTTTTGCTGCCACTTTTTACTGGCAGACTGAAGAGCTAGTAGTCTTAGCTGCAACTCTGACACTTCTTCTTCTTCATCAAGGAGTTTCTTTTTTGGGAATAAAAGGATAAACACACACCTCAGTTCTCTATTCATCTCTAATATTTATCAAAAAACATTTTTACCCAACACAAAGACTTGCTAAGACTAAAGCTCCAGAGCCCCATAGAAGAATAGTTTTCAAACCCTAAGGCTGGAATATTACACACACTTACTAGGGAGTAAGCCCCATTACACAGTAGGGCTTACTTCCATGTAAACATGCATAGGATTGTACTGCAAGTCGATATTTTGCTAGAACTAAAGTTAAACTCTTGATTTTACGTGTGAAAAGGAAGTTACTTTTCTTACCTTCTCTGCTGCAGCATCTGAAGGGCTAAGCTTTTGTTCTCCTTGTTCTTTTTCATCAACTGCTTGAAAAAGGAAGAGCAGCACATTTTTATAAGCAAAATGACAAAGCCAAACGGTCAGACGTGAATTAAAGCATGCAAACCCCACATTTTAAATATCTATCAACATTTTAGCATGTATATTAAACATAAAATACCTCCAAGTATTTGCTGCTTATAAGGTGTTAAGGAGTATATTTGCTTTGTGTGTAAAAACAAGCACACATGCCTCTAAGCACCTGCCTTTTCTTAGTTTATTTTTTACATTACATACAAGTGCACTCCATGCTGTGGAAAACTGAAACAAAGATGGCTCCCTAGTCACACCAACTCTTCCACTAATTCCTGTGAGTCAACCTCAAGTTCTGGAAACACCAGAGGCACTGTGCAAGAGGGCCTCAGGAAGAGGGTTCCACACTCCCTCTCTCACCGGGTTCAAGATCAGTTCAAGACCTGACCCCATAGAGCAGCACTGCAGATGCTGCAGATTCCAAGCCACCTACTCTTACAATCACAGTCATGTCTGGACAGGGTTTCTCCACATCAATGACAAGAATGCCTGGCAAACACACCCTCAGTTAGATGACATAGGATTGCCAATGGTAGAAAAGTAGGAAAATAGATGACCTAATCAAAATAGGACATGCAGGAGGATAAAGCTCATCTCCCAAGCTACTTTATGTTTACCAGTAAGTGTAAAAGCTAAATAAAAACAGTAATTGTTGTTCTGTGCTTACAATGTTACAATAATATGGTCAAAATTGGAAGTTACTTTGTTACAAGCAGAAACAGGTTTTTTTAAAAACCATGACAATTCAACTTTAAATCTACAATCAGGAAATAACTTTTATTAGGAACAACCAAATATGCACAAAATCGTGGGCAAGCTTTCAAGATCTCCAGCTTTAAAGTTTTCAAAGAGTACACATAGTTACCTTGATTGGCATTCAATAATTCAGATTTTTGTGACTGTTGTTTTACTCCATCTTTCACTTTTTTCAACTTGCTCCTCTCAGCCAATGTAGGCAGTTTTTGTCTGAGAGGCTTTAGTTCAAATGCCTGAAAGGTTAACACTTTATTCTTCTCCTCAGGAGACACTTCATTTACAACATCCTTTGTAATACTGACATTTTCTATTATTATTTGGTCCTCAGGACTGTCCATTTCATCACTGCCTTGCTGAGCAGTTTCTTCTTTATTATTCAGAGCAAGTTTCTCATCTTTATTAATATATTCAAGTTCCAGTTGAATCTGCTTATATTTCAACAACAAATCTTCAAAACTCTCTTCAGCTGAGTTATCATTTTTAGATGAATAGTTCTGCTTTCTAGATGGGGATTTTCCAAACGTTTTGGCTGATTTATTTATTAAGAAAAGTACGTAGAGCACATTTGTCATCAACACCATTATAACGACACTAATAATATGTAGCCACTGAAATTTAATTTCCTCTCCTGGCTGATTTTACTGCAGTCTCATACTGAAATACAAAATGTTTCATTCCAAGCAGTGATTAAATCATGTTTCAATGTGCAGCGGACAAAACATACTATATTTCCATCTTTACTCACACAGTACTGCTTTATTCTAAGGCAGGAATGGGCAACTTGTAGGCCAAAACATCTGGAGTGCCACAACTCACATGACCCCTCATCATTGGCTATGCTGGGTGGGGCTGATGGGAGTTGTAGGCCAAAACATCTGGAGGGCCACATGTTGCCCAACTCTGTGTAAGGTCCTACAATAGGGGAAACTGTGTTCCTCCTCTCCCCAAACATCTGAGGCTTGGCATTACAACCACCTTCTGTTTTTATAGATCTCATAGATCACAGAGTTGGAAGGAGCCTACAAGGCTATCGAGTCCAACCCGCTGCCCAATGCAGGAAACTAGAGGAGGGGTCTCCCACCCAAGTAATAGCCAGGCTTGACCTTGCTTACCGTAATTTCCACGCTCAGACAAGCTGAGCCAGCATAAGCTACTCTTCAAGGCTTTGGGGACATGCAGTGCCACAACCAGTCTTGATTCTTTCCCTCCTGGGGTGTGCCTACGTTCAATACATCCATAGCCCAGGTGATATTTTCTTCCAAGATCTATTTCAGCAAATTCCTAACCTTAAACAGCAGAGCCTTAAAAGTACTACTGGGCATGCTGTCAAGGTTGTCCAGTGACCATTTACATTATTAAATGGTTGGTTGGCCTCCTTCCTATTTAAATAAGCTGGTGTCAGATTTACCAAAGTTTAAGGATTAAAATAAATCTTATCTTTGCTCATTTTGATGCTTTACTTATAAAACATCACAGCCTATTGCAGAGTCTGAAGGGAGAGGAAGCAGCCGCATTTATGACATGATATACTTGGGGCAGTGCATACTCAGTACTAAAAAAAAAATCTGTGCCAAGGTAATTCAATTTTTTTCACCAAGAAAGGCTCTACTTGTTACCTATGACAATTTTCCATAAAGCCCATAATGTCTATGTAATTGGAAAGCTTCCTAGAATATATTTCAACAGAAACTAACCCAGAGTAGTTTATATAGTAGCTGTCTTACTGGCAAATGAAACATGGGAGCTTGAATATAAAAAAGCTGTTATATCCACAACTTATACCTAAATAAGAACTGCTACTATTTATCTTACAGAATTAGATAATGCACATGAAGTGTTTTGAACATTTGGAAGTGCTATACTACTACTACTACTATTATTATTAGAGTTTATGCTAGGAATGCTGTCTGTTTAAAACACACTCATCCATGTGCTTCCAAGGACAACTGTTTAGGTTAAATTACTGTTCTAGGCATCTCACTTTTGTGCCTTCATAGGAAGCATATTGAATGAAACAAGGGCTTGCCCCAAATATATCGATGGCCACACTGCCATGCTCAACTTCCTATCCAGATGGTGGCATTTCAGAAAGTAACTGAGCTTCTGAAAAGGTAGAGTACACGGGGGTATCCTCTTTTATCCTTTTACCTATGCCTTCTTTTAGGGTTGTTTCCCCCTCCAACAACCCCTGCTGCCCGGGTTCAAACAATATAACAAACCATGGCAAACCCACCCCCCACTGGTGGTTAAATATTCAAAATGCCTGCCCGCACGCACCACAACCCAACCCACCATGGGTCAAATAAGCCAACAGTGGGCTGCAGTAATCATGTGAACCAACCCACTGAGTTGCCATCCAGGCAGCCTCATGGCTGAGTATGGATTCAAATCCAGGTGTCCACATTCCAGGCTATCACTCTACTATATAACAATAGTTGCTGCAGGCTGAGATGCTCATGTAAGTAAACCTACTCAATTTGTCCATTTAAAGCAGCTCTCCGCTTTAAATATAAATGAATGAAATGGAATTCACAGTGTCATCTGCAGATGTATGAATATGGGAGATGGGGAAACAGTGACTGAAAAGCCTCAGCTGTTATTCTAGACAATTTTTTAAATCCTTCCATTCTGAACACAGACAACAGATGGGTAAGTTGCAACATAGAGCACACACACAGAACAAGCTACTTAACAGTTCAGAATATGCCTCCACAAAGTTTTATTCTTCCATTTCATATGGAAAACTGAAACTGGACACAGGACAAGAACCACACCCTGTTCAAAGTGCAGCAGAAGAATAGACTGCCATAATTAAATGAAGTTCACTGAAAAATAGGTTAACGTACTTGCTCAAATAGTAAATACCCAAGATATTACGTAATCACTGCAGGAATTCCTGCAAATGTTAAGTTACTCAACCAATGCGAAGGCAACAGTCTTGTGGCACCTTAAAAGACTAACAGTTTTTTTCTGGCATAAACTTCTGTGGACTATAGTCCACTTCATCAGATGTATGGAGCTGATGAAGTGAATCCAGGAAAGCTTATGCAAGAATAAATTTGTTAGGGAATGATACTATGCCCCCTAGACATTGTCTGAGAGGCCATAGGATAGTTCAGATTCCCAGCTCCAAGGTCAGAGATAGCACTCAGACCTGGGAACTGGAGCTCCAATCTCCCTCCACCACAGCCAGCACAGAAAGAACCACACTGGCTGATCTCTGTCAGGAAAGCAACCTTGGAGAGGAGTTAAAGGGGGTGTGAAGAGCAGATTTCATAGATTATAGAGTTGGAAGGAGCCTACAAGGCCAACCCCCTGCTCAATGCAGGAAACTAGAGGAGGGGTCTCCCATCCAAGTAATAACCAGGCCTGACCCTGCTTAGTTTTCCACACTCAGACAAGCTGAGCCAGCGTAAGCCACAGGCCTGTATATCACCCCCACCACTCCTCGTGCTTTGCACTGGATGAGCGCAAGGTTCAGAGGCGTATCATCTTCTCCATAGGATTGTGCCCTTAGTCTTCTAAGGTGCCACAGGACCCTTTGTTGTTTTTGCTGCAATGGACTAACATGGCTATCCTCTGGAAATTCAACCAATGGAGACTCCTTGAACATGCTTTTAAACTTAATGGCAAATGTAAGCCACCTCTAGTTGATATGATCAAAAACAGTTAACATTTGCGCCTCACCTGTGTATTCGAAAGTAAATCCTACCAATTTCAATGTGTCTTACTCTCTAATAATCCTGGCCCTAGTTATGTAACTTTTAGTATAATCCTAAACCTGTCTATTCAGGAGTAAATCTTACTAACATACTTCCAAGTGTATAGGATTATAGTATAGTATCCTAGTATAGGTTTGTAGCCCAGTGTACTATCCATCTACACAATATGTAAAATTTTATAAGCATTCATTCATTCATTTAGGCATTTCTGTCCCATCTTTCTAGGATAAATCATACTCAAGATGGTTAACAAGAATATCACAATGAATTAAAAATAATCCATAACATAAAAGCAAAACATCAAATGCAGATACAAGACTTTAAACAAACGTTGGTTGGCATATTTTTGAGACCGCGCCCCGTCACCACAGCTAAATACACACCAGAATTGTTCTAGAACTGTATCGCTAACAACTTGCTTAAATGTGAAATTAAGCTCTAAGCGTTTCAAGATCTCTCAAGCGCCACATCTGAAAGCAAATGTGACTCATCCGAGGTGGCACCCCCAAGGATGCTTAGTATTTCAGAACCCTACCAAGCAACGTACGTAAGTTCTAGGAAGACATGCCTCACTTCTGCAGAGCCTTGAAAACACGCACTCTCTAAAACCTTAACTCTATATTCAGCTCCTCTATTACACTGAATAAGGAAAGTAGCTCTTTGCACTACGTGCTTTCGTCACCGCAGCCTCCACCCAACCCTGAGCAAGCAAAACAGGGCAAATTGACTCCTCCAGGCTCATGTCTTCGCTCTGGTCAAGCGACCCCAGTCGTTAGCGTCTCAACCAGGACACGTCACGTACCCAATCACCTCTCCACCCCCATTTCCTGAGGTAGAGCAGCAGCAGAAAAGAGGCCAATACTCTCGTGGCAAGGATACATTTCCGTGGCGAAGGCTCCCTCCAACCCTGGTTGCCGCTGTACCCGCCGCCGCCACCCACTCCTCCTCCCGGAGGTCTTCCCGGGGGGTTGCCGCCGCGGCTCCTGCCCCATCGGCCCCCACCCCGGTAGGCCCGGCCTCGAAAGCGAAACCGGTCCAGCGCGTTGTGACTGCGCTCCCAGAACGAGAGTCTGGGGCCGGTGTCGGGGTGTGGGCCGGGCGGCAACCGCGAGCAGGACGAAGAGGGCGGCGGCGGCGGGTGCGACCGGAAAGACTCCTTGAGCCGGTACCCGCCGCGGCCGTGGAGGTGCCCGAGCTCGGGAGGAGGCTGGTGGCGCAAGTGAGAGAAGCGGCGAGACGAGGAGAGGGGGAGGCTGCTCCGCAGGTCGGGAGGCGGCCTACGCCGGGCGTACGAGCCCTTAGTGCCGCCGCCGCCGCCAGTATGTCTTGTGCTGGGCTCCGGAGGCCCATCGTTATTGTCGTCGTCGCTGATTTCTCCGTCCTCCAGCTCCCCTTCCTCTTTCGGGGAGCGGTCGCTCGGGGCTGCCGCCGCCTTCTCCTCAGCCGCAGGCGCCGCCATAGGAGTTACTCAGCGCAAACTGGGCCGCAGATGCAAGGAAGAAGCGGCTCAGGCTGATCCACCCACTGTCGCTCGCGAGCGCCCTGCTCAGCTACGGCGCTTTCCCCGAGTGGCGCGACGACCCAGTCAGACCCCAAACTTGTACGCGCAACACCACCCTTTCCCCTTCCCTCGCAGCGCTCTCGCGATATCTAGCTAGGCTCTCGCTCGCTCTCCACACTCCCCCCTCCCCACCCGCTTGTTTCTTCCTCAAAGGACAATGAAACATCACAAAGGAGAGGGGGCCGGCGAATGGCACGATGGGAGTTGTAGTCGCCGGCTCTCTGGTGATTGATCGAGAAGAACCCGTCCGCCCCAATGCCAAGGACAGGGGAATAAATAACGGTCCGTTAACGGCACCAGTGTACGAGTTAAAAGGGCAGGGCTGGCAGAAGCGATCTCCAGGAAAGCAGCCGTTTCAGTGGGCGGAAAGAAGACTAGATTGTGGGTAGATGCAGAGCAAGGCAGGCCTCGGCTTTACCGGGTGGGTGTTCGCGCTCATACCTGACGGAAATCTCTGTCTTAAGATGTGGAGATGGCTTTGAAAGGGAATTACACACAAATTCATGGAGGATCAATGGCTACAAGTCATGGCGGCTAAATAATCCCTCCAGGTCCCAGAGGGAATATACTTCTTAATGCCAATTGCTAGGATCAATTGTGGGAAAGGGCTATTGCCTTCCTGTCCTGCCTGTGAATTTCCCAGGTGCATCTGGTTGGCCACTGTGGGAAATAGGATGCTGGAGCCGATCGGCCTTTGGTCTGATCCAGCAGGGCTTTTCAGAGTAAACAGCTCCAGAAATTGTTAATTAAGGGCACGATCCTATGCATGTTTAAACAGGAAAAAATCCTACAACTCCTAGCTGGCTGGGGGATACGGGGAATTGTAGGACTTTTTTTTCTGTCTAAACATGATAGGGTTGCACCCTAAAAAAAAAGCAAAAGAAAGCCATGCAGGTCCGTGTGTGCATGCGTGTGGGGGGGAGAGATCCACAGTTGGGCAATACCTTTATCAGGACCAAACAAAATTCCACAAAAATGTACAAGCTTTTGAGTTCTCCATCAGCATTGCTTCTCTTTCAGAAAATACATTGCTAGGTGTAATCTGATACCTGCAACACCTACCACTGAATAATTCAGTCAGACTGCAATCTCCATTTTGCGATTGTGTGTAAACTGTACACCTATAGCCATAACAACTTGCCAGATTTTTGGTCTTTTCTGTTTCTTACCCCATCCGCTGCTTTTTGTGCCTGATTAAGAATTCTGGAGAACTCGAAAGCTTGCACATTTTTGTGGAATCCTAGTTGCTCCAGAAATTGCTGTAGTTCTCCAGCAAGGCTGCCAACAGTGAAGAATCCTAACATTATTTTTAAAGAGCGTGCATGGGGTAGTCTGGAATAATGAAAAGGGCATCAGCCTTCAAGAGGCATCTGTGTAACCCATTCTTTAAACCAGGGCTCTCCAACCTTGGGTCTCCAGATGTTCGTGGACTACAGCTCCCAGAATCCCTTGCCATTAGCCATGTTGGCTGGGTATGCTGGAAGCTGTAGGCCAGCAACATCTGGGGACCCAAGGTTGGAGAGCCCTGCTTTAAACGCACACAATGAAGAGTCTTGTGGCACCTTAAAGACTTAACAGATTTAAGGCGCATTCCTCCTGCAAGTGGGCTTCACTTGTCTGTTGCCTTCCCTGCATGGGAAAGATGAAGGACCAGTGAAGCTGGTCTAAGCAGCTTCACCTGCCTTGCATCCTCTCCCCAAAGGGAGAAGGCATGGGGCAGGCAAAGCAGGTTGCCAGAAACCAAATTATGCCATGGGGCATGACTATACCCCTTTGATGGCCCACAGAAGGCTGGCTGGGAGTCATCTACCCCCCACAACCAATTTTGGTTGCTCACCTCTGAGCTAGGCTATCCACCTCCAGATAGGGTCATCATCGCTGGGGTACTAACCAAAGCAGGTAAAAGGCATTCTGTGCCCCAGAGGCCACTTGAGCCTATAATCACAGTGATGGATCCAGGAGCACCCCAAGCTTTGTACCTGATTTTTCAGGGTGAGTGAGAAACCCTCTCTAGAACAGATTGAGCCCCACTCCTCTAGTGTGAGGAATGACCCACTAGCAGTGCCTCTGTCTTGCCTGGATTAAGTAGACATGCTTCTTAATTGAGGCATAAGCCTCTCTGGCTTGCATACACCAAGTGCAAGAGAATTCTTAGCATAGAAAGGATTAAGGTGCCCATTCTGCAAGTGACTCTGAAGTCATTTCATATCTGCTGCTTTTGCCCCTGGCTTGAATGATCTGTGGAGATTCCTGTGATGATAGTGATAGGATAGGAATCTCCCCCTCTCCCCCAAACATTCTCCCTTCTTTGCACCACTGTTTTCATACGCATACTTTAAAGAGAGAGAAAATCATCTCTGAGCCTGGTTTCTGTAACCAATTGTCTTCAGGGGCCTTGTTTCGTAAATCTTTTAAGGAGTAGCAATTTTGTTTGCACATTCTCAGGTGCAAATGTGCTCATATTCAGGAATTCCCAAGCTTGCAAGTCCTACTCTGAAAGAAAAATCAAAGCAGATTCCAAATCTGCATATATCAGGTAATGCCTTACCACACCAACTCCACCCTTGAATCTCTGCCTCAGGTTAGAAGCTACATGAAAGCTTGGTCAGTGGTTTCTAAACTATGATGCTGTTTCACAAATACAGTTTATCACTTCATAGTTATAAAGCGATGAACATACACATGTGAGTTCAACCGTAAAGTGGGCCTCTCCGCTAACAACCAGATCCTACGCATGTTTACTCAGGGGGCAAGGCTCACTTTATTCAATGGAACTTATTTTGAGCTACGTAAGTGTGAAAAAGATTGCACCAAAACAGGCTTACATTATTGCACATTCCCAGGAATGGCTAAGCATGTAGCTGTCAAAACTGGACTGTTGCAATGTTAAAAGAAGCCATTGCCACTACTACGGATCAGTGTGTGTGTGTGTGTGTGTGTGTGGGATTAGAATAGTTTCCTATAAAATATTCACGTTAAATACTATCCAATTTGTAACCACTTCTTTATGATGTTGATTGTAGAGAAGTGGTTGGTGAGGGTAGAAGAGCACCTGGCTTGCATGCAGAAGGTCCCGGGTTCAATCCCTGGCGTCTCCAGGTAGGGCTAGGAAAGAATCCCTGAAACCCTGGAGACCGCTGGCAGACAGTGTCAACTAGACTAGGCTAGATTGACTAATGGTCTGACTCAGTATAAGGCAGCTTCCTACATTTTATTTATTTTATTTTATTTTTTATTTATTATATTTATACCCCGCCTTTTTTTCCTGCAACAAACCCAAGGTGACTTACATAATCCTCCTCCTCTCCATTTTATCCTCACAACAACCTTGTGAGGTAGGTTAGGCTGAGAGTCGGTGACTGGCCCAAAGTCACCCAGTGAGTTTCATGGCTGAGCGAGGACTAGAACCCGGATCTCTCAAGTCCCAGTCCAACACTCACCACTACGCCACAATTATCGATATGCCACCCTTGCAGGAACAAATCCTACCAAGGTGGCCTACAAGTAACATAAAAATAATAAAATCACAATAAACAAAATTAACAATTAAAAAAAATAATCAGGATCCTTCCCACTGGACAGTTGGTAGAAGATGGAGAGTCCAGCTGGAGTATGAACAGTGACTGGTGTTATTCTCATCTCCCACCCTCTCTTTCCTAGAATTTTTCCCATAGGGCAGTTGATGGTAGATGCCCATGCGGGAGGGGAGGAGAGTTCAGCTGGGGCAGGCCCTGAGGTCTTCTGCCCCTCTCCCTCTCTCTCCTGGAATTCTTCCCAGAGGGGAGTTGATGGTAGATGACAAAAAGGTTATGAGTTTGATTTCCCCTCACACAAGTCCTGCATTTTTATCTCTATAAATTCATTCTTTTAATGCCTGAATCAATGCTCATTTTACAGAGAAAGTTTGTTTTTGAGGATTGTTCCTGGATAAGTGTGTGTAAGATTGCAGCCTGAGCCATATGCACATTTATGACAATTCCCAATGTTTCTTACAATGTTTAATTGGGAGTAAAGCCCGTTGAGTTCTTCAGGACATAATTCTAGATCCAGCTTGAACTGGGCAAACCTGCTTTATGACGTTTTTCCTTTTATTTATTTTGCAAAACCTGAGGAACAAGTTTGTCCATCAGTTTTAGGAGAATATGTATGAGACACAGAGGAACAGTATAATTGCAGCCTGCTTGTTGCCTCTTGCTCGTGCCCGGACCACAGTGGTGGGTGAGAAGGAGGAGCAGTAGATGCCACTGCCTTCTTGCTCACTGGCTCTCTGCCTGTCAAGCATGTAAGTGGTAGCAATGATGAGGAAGAGGATGAGGAGCAATAGCAGGTGGTGACAACGGTGGTGAGAAGGTAGACTCACTAAGGGAGGGCGGCCATTGAGGATGTCTTGCTGAAGTGCCATCCAAAACCTGGAGCTGTCACTGGCCTGAAAGAATGACACACTGGTTGCTGCAGCAGAAATGCCTTAAATGTAAAATTTTTGTAATGTTTCAAGTTGTCCTTATACAAAAAGCTTCCATGGTTCTGGTTTCCTAGTACTAATTACTGTAGTATCCATATCAGTTTATACAGTTTATACAATTAGCCTATGTTTTGTTGTTGGCTTAACTGCTGGGTTGTTTAGCCCCTAAACAACCCATCGGTCCAGGTTCGCACATCATGCTGACAACCTCCAATCGTGCCAATCAGAGGTTGTTTACAGAAAACAGAAGCAGCCCGTGTGCAGTGCGGCTCGCATCCCTGCATATCGTGGGTTAATTAACCCACGATATGCTGCTGTGACGTATGAACTTGTGTGTTGAACTTGGTGCACTTACATGCGCCAAGTAACTTTTACAATGTAAAATGTCAGAATTACACCAGCAATTCAAAATAATTTGAATTAGGGAGTACATACCATTGAACTAAGCGGGGCTTACCTCTGAGTAACAATTCTTAGTATTCTCATGGCTGCACATAGGAGTAAGTCTCATTGAACACAGTGAGTCTTCTGAGGAAAGATGCATAGAATGGGGGCTGCACAGGTATAAAGAGAATTGTAATATTGGTTGGTTCATTCTTCTGTTTCAGTGCTGATAGAAGACACTGGGTGGATCTCTGGTTTCACAGGAAGAGAAAGACTACACCAATTACAGACATGATTTTGATGTGAGGCCTACAGGCTAGGACACACCCTGTCTTTCTTTCTTTCCCCAATGCTGCCCTGTCTCATAAAGAAGTTACAAGGGAGTTTAGGTTCTGCTCTACAGAACTGAAAGAATGTGAGCAAAAACTGATTTACTGTGGGTGAAAAGGGAAACCCATTTCAGTATTCTTCCAAGATAAACTACAGACAGCAACTTAGTATGCCATTTTTGACATTTTCTCAGAACTTCTGCCTGTGGTTTTGAGATACTTGTTTTACTTTTGTATACTTCCTGAAATTTTTCCAAAGCTGTGCTGTATTCTACAGAACAGGTAAGGAATACTGATTTAGCTTTTAGAAACATTCATTCTCACTCTTCCACTATATTGCTTTATGGGTTTTCTTGTGGATTATATTTTGTTATGGTTGTAATAAATTCTGCAGAATTCTTTTAAAAGATTTCTTCTAATACAAATAACCCCTGCTTCATTGATTCTTGAATATAACAAGTGCAGTTAATATGCTAATATGTATAGGTGACGGGCATCCTGACCCTATATGTGTTTACTCAGCAATAAATCCCCCTGAGTTCAATGGAATTTGCTCCCAATAAGGACTGTAAGTCTAAACGACTAATGATAACATTTCACACCACCTGAATTTAAATCCATAATCAGCATAATAAACAGAAGACAGTCATTTTCTGACAGTGATCCTAAACACTTTTAGTTGAAAATAAGTCCCATTGAAAGGATTTCCTTCAAGTAATTGTATTAAGGATTGCACCATTAAAATATCAGTACCTTTCTAATACAGTAATACCTTGGATTGCAAGTAACTTGGTTTGAGAGTGTTTTGCAAGACAAGCAAATTTTTAAATATTTATTTAATTTTTTTTTACTTGATATGCAAGCGACGTCTTGCAATACAAGTACTGTAGTATGGCTTAAATTAACAATCTCTGTACAATTTTTTTTGGGGGGGTTTCGTTTTGATATAAGAGTATTTTGGATTACAAGCACGTTTCCGGAACGAATTATACTCTCAATCCAAGGCATGACTGTATTTATGCATGTATTTATTTCCTACACATTCACACACTCAGGACAGTTCACCATTTAAAATAATGCTTACAATCTAACAGACATGATACAATAAGGGGAATGAGACATGGGGAAGAAAAGGAAAATATTACTACAGTTCATAGTTGCGGTCCGTTCGGTCCACTCAGAGGAGAGCCTTTAATTTACTGGCTCCCACTCTGTGGAACTCCCTGCCTGCTAATGTCAGGCAGGCACCAACATTGTTTTTGGTACCTGCTGAGGACATTTTTTATTTAAACAAGCCTTCCCTGATTGGCCAGCCACAGTTTTATTGCTATCATCTGATTTTAAAAGTTTTAATTCTGTATTTGGATTCTGTTTTCTTTCTTTTATTGTTCTCCACTCGGGAATCTTGTTAGATATAGAGTGGTATATATAAATCTTGTAAATAAAATAAATAAGTAAAAGAACTATTAAAGTCAGTGACAGATTCAAAGTAAATGGATTTCAGCTTATATGGGTGCAAAGTTGGTATGATTTATGAAAACCCAGTAGGAAATGTTGTCATACTGCCAGCAGCAGTGATGAAAGATAATACAATCCACTACCCTCCTGGGGGAAGCAACTATGAAGATCAACTCCCTCAGTTCTCTTTTGGTCCCCATCTGTGCCTGTTGCTTGCTGACCAACTGCAGCCTGATAGTTGCTAGGATGATTTAGAAAGCTCCCTAGGAACTCAAGGTAGGCTTTGTATCCGATGTTGAAATCTTTTGACTTTGATGGAATAACCAGGCGAGCAGACTCCTCAGTTTAAAAATAAATAAATTTAAAAATGCAAGATGATAACTTAGATAGTTGGAAATATTGCTATCAGACTGCTGCCTGGAGTTTTCATCCCGGCTTGACTGTATGTTGAGGTTCCTGGTAGTGTCATCCTCAAACATTTTGTTGCCTGAAGCAGAGCCCAAATTCCCCCTGCTAGTGCCAAGCTTTCAAAAAGTCTTGCTGCACTATTTGGACACCATTTCCTGCCTTTATCCGTTGCTGCCTTTATCATGGTGCTGCCTGAAACAGGTTGCATCATGCTCCTGCATTGTATCATCCTACACAGTTTCAGGGTGTTGGTTGGGGACTTCGGAGTACATGAACTTGTCTGTGGCTTTATTCCTGTGACCAGCTCTGGTCAATTGCTGTGAGGTCTGTGGCTCATGCTGACTCAGCTTGTCTGAGTGTGGAAAGCTAAGCAGCGTCAGGCCTGGTTATTACTTGGATGGGAGACCCTTCCTCTAGTTTCCTGCATTGAGCAGGGGGTTGGACTCGATGGCCTTGTAGGCCCCTTCCAACTCTATGATCTATGAAACCTCTATGAATCTTGCCCACACACCTCTGACAGTGACTTGTAGGGAAAAAAGTGATCTGCTCGATTTCAAACACTGGCAATGAGATGTGGCTTGATTTACATTGCTTGAGATCACTGATTAAGTTTTTAGTCCTTGAACTACAGAGCTTACGATTTTGTTCTCTTATTGGCAAGTCCCAACCTATTATTATTATCATCATCATCATCATCATCAATTTAATTTGTTATTTGCCCCATAGCCAAAGCTCTCAGGGCAGCATACATACCAAAAACAAGCACAATAAAACCAATAACAAATAATTTATAAGTATCAACAACTCTTTAAAAAAATAATTATAAAAGTAGATATAACTATCAAAGCCACTAAAACATGTAAGAGGGCATTTTTAAAAACACAGCTTTAAATGTATTATTAAAAGCAAAACAAGCAGCAGCTAAACATTTAAAAGGCCTGAGAGAATAAAAAAAAAGTCGTTGCCTCATGCTTATCTCTATGGTCCCCTG
The DNA here is from genome assembly GCA_021292165.1 of Shinisaurus crocodilurus. Taxonomy (NCBI): domain Eukaryota; kingdom Metazoa; phylum Chordata; class Lepidosauria; order Squamata; family Shinisauridae; genus Shinisaurus; species Shinisaurus crocodilurus. Next base: position 233,149,555 of record CM037879.1, read on the forward strand.
CTAATGTCATCTGTGGTTAAGTTATATATATTTGACTCCTCACATCAGCAGACGTTCATCCCCATGCAAACCCTGATCTGCTGACAAAGGACTTTTGCTACATGGTGTACACAAAGAGCATTTGCTGGAGAGTGAATCACCTTATAGCCAGACTCTTGCCAACCTAGGCCTTCACTCATAGCAAATAGACAGATAAACAGCTCTGGGTGGCCAACAATATGTCTTGTGTAAATGCCATAAAAAGACACAATTACCTGTCACAAACACTCACAGACTGGGTTCACACAGCACGGCAACACATCATGGGTAACTAGCCACGGTATGTTGTCGTGTTGTCTGAACCCAGACTGCTTCCTGCAGGGTGGCTTGTTTTGGGCAACAAGGCACCCTGACAATTCATGGCATGTTCTAGGGGTTGAACCCACGGTTAGTTGTCATGTCGTCCAAACCCAGGAGACCAATCCCATTGTAGTTTGCGGGAAGTGGTGAGTGAGCCACTCGGCAAACATACAGGCCTGTGGCTTACGCTGGCTCAGCTTGTCTGAGTGTGGAGCTAAGCAGGGTCAAGCCTGGTTATTACTTGGATGGGAGACCCCTCCTCTAGTTTCCTGCATTGAGCAGGGGGTTGGACTCGATGGCCTTGTAGGCTCCTTCCAACTCTATGATCTATGAAATCTATAAAGAAAGCGGCAAAAAACCCTTGATGCTCTTGGCAATCTCACCCATGCCACCTTCAGTGAAACTGCTTCACTGATGCCCAAGCAGCACTTGGGCAACCATCATTGGCTCATTACCTTTTTTTGGTCGTGGTGGTGGGGCACAAATGTGCACATTTTGTTAGTTTTTTTCCCCCCTTCAGTCCTTCGCAGGTGCACACCTACACATGCCCAAAATGTGGAGGTTTGCCTGGCCAGTGACCTGGTAAGGTTCTGCTGTCAAAGTGCAGTAGGCAACATCCATGGACATTGACCAAGCAAGGCTGCATATAGGTTGCTTTGCACACATTTGCCCCCCACCCCCCGAAAGCGGGTGGCAAGTACATTTCCCCCTTTTCGGTGTGATTCTCTAGTTTTTTAGTATTGCCCTGACTGTTCTCAGTCCCCTCTGTGTTTTCCACCCTTCCCCGAACCTCTAGGTACTCCAGAAAGGGGAGATCTACATTCCAACCCTCTTTTCGGGAGCAGTTTTTTTTTTTTTTTGACAGCTCTCAAAAGAAAGGTTTCTTTTATTTCAACCTATCTAGCAAATTTGAGCATTTTGGGAGAACAGGGAAATATATGCACATTTCATAGCTGTATATTCCCCTGTCCAAAAAAAAAATGTTCAAATTTGCTAGATAGGTTGAAAGAAAAGTAAATATATTAGTATATTTTCTATATTCATTAACACAAAAGGTGACTTTGGTAGTCAAGAACTGTTCATAATATACCTAGGTGGTTACAAAGCAATGTTCTGATGTATTGATACTTTATGGTTTTCTGTCCATTTTGTAAGAGCTGTGAATATTTCTCTATTATGATTTTGAACTGATGTTTTCAGGGACTTCTTCACCATGAGAGCAAGATGATGTTCTTGCTAATTGCTAGGTGTACTTATATATGTACCGGTAATTCCCAGCTGGAGTGTGTGTGTCATGTTTATTCCTCTTTCAGCATAACGTTGAAAGTGTTAGGCTGAAGTTGCCATTTGTCTCCCTGAATTAGGGCTAAACTACCATACATGTTAACTTACATAGTTTAAACCAGGGGTCATAGGTTCATAGATCATAGAGTTGGAAGGAGCCTACACAAGGCTATCGAGTCCAACCCCCTGCTCAATGCAGGAAACTAGAGGAGGGGTCTCCCATCCAAGTAACAACCAGGCTTGATCCTGCTTAGCTTTCCACGCTCAGACAAGCTGAGCCAGCGTAAGCCACAGGTCCCCAACCTTTTTGGACCTGTGGGCACATTTGGAAATTTGAGAAACTGCCGTGGGAACCACCACAAAATGCCTAATCAGTGGGTCACCACTTTGGCATCTACCTGTCATGTCTATGGGTCTTAGGCTGCGTCTTATACAGCAAAAACTTTTGTTTTGTGTCTGTTGGACACCACAACATCTCTTTAATAAGGGATTGTCTAATTCAGCTAATTGCTGGTGATGCGATACAGCTAATGCTTCTTTTAACATATATTTTGGCAAATGTCCAGTAGTTGCTTCTTTTTGGGAGGAAGTTATTGCACAGATAATTTTGAACTGGAACAGTCTTTAATATTCACTGTATACACTCTTTTAAATTATTTACCTGCTTCATGGAAATTAACAAATAGAAGGGGAAACAGATTCTCTATGCCAGCTAAAAGTCTGATATTACCACATTGGAAGGATAAACACACCACCTATAATGGAATGGATTGAGGACCCAACGCTTTTGATATATATGAATGGGTGGCATATAGACGCCAACTTCAAATGAATACTTATTTGGATATTTGGTCCGCTCTTGTTGAAGCCTATGTTTAATTGCTAGAAAGTTGCATACATTTCATACAATTCCATATTAAACTATATAATATATATGTAATATATATTACGTATATTAAAAAAATAAGCATTTTTAATTTTTTTTAAAAAAAATGGGGTCCCCAACATGGCCACCACATTGGGGACCCCTTTGTGGGTGTGGGCACCATTGGAGGTACCTGCTGGTGTCATGGCCTCTGCAGGTGTCATGGCATCCACAGGTGCTGTCATGGCATCCACTTTCCCCTCCCAGTCCCTTGTCCCACCCACCCACTCTGTGTGCAGTGTCTAAAGAAAGGGGGGGGGGCTCCTTTGGCACCAATGGAGGCTTTTCTTTCTTTCTTTAGCCCTCTCACAGGTGAATTAAAAAATACAAGTGACTGGGAGGTGTTTAAACCTCCCTTAGCCGCACATGGTAGTCCCAAGGCAGATTGCAGCCCCATGCACAAAATTGTAAGAGAAAGAAAGGCTAAGCTGCATGCCACATATTTAATATATCATATAGTTTAACCCTTTGTTGCTAGCTCAGGAATTGCAGCTGATTTATGATGTTTGTTCTATGTTTGCCAAGGCAAGAGCCTCGGTTAGGTGGAGCTACTAAAGTGGTGTTCCCCAACCTGGTGCCCTCCAGCTGTGTTGGACTTCAGCTCCAATCATCCTCCAGCCAGCATGGCCTGAGATAGGAGTTATAGTCCAGCACGTCGGGTAGGCTCCAAGTTGGAGAAGGACTGCTTAAGCTAATATTTACTTCCTAACATGTGGCATAGTGGTTAGAGTACTGGACTAGGACTTGGGAGATTGGGGTTCAGGTCTGCAGTGATTCTATCCCAAATGCCCATCGGTCTAAAGAGAGCCCTGCATGCTTTGGCCCAATACTGTTTTGATGACCATCTCCAAATAAATTTCCAGAAAACCAAGATCATGACCTTCGCTAAACGACCAAAGATGCACCGCTGGTCCCTGGATGGTCACAGGATCGAGCAGGTCAAGTCTTTCAAATATTTGGGCATAGTTTTTCAGGCCAATGGCAGCCATCAGGCTCATGTAGAAAATGTTGCTTCGTCAGCACAAAGGAGTGCCTCAGCAATCCTTAATTTTTTCCATTCTAGAGGCGGTCTTTTTGTTCCAGCAGCAATAAAACTGTTCGAGGCCAAATGTATAACCCAGCTCCTATATGGAGCACAACTTGGTCCATATTCCAGTTTTGCACGTCTGGAAGCTGTCCAATCCAAATTTTTAAGAACAATTTTGCAAGTCCCTTCATGTGTGTCAAATGCAACAGTACGACTTGAGATGGGCCTGCAAAAGATCGAAGCTAGGGCCTGGATTATGGTTTTCAACTTCTGGCTGAGGCTAATTTTCTTCCCGTCTAGTTTAGCTCAATTCACCCTCTGGGATGGATTTCAGTCTACTTGGAAGCAAGCAATTTCCCGAAAGATCCAGCAATGTGGTCTCTCATTGCAGCATCTTATTTCTACGGGGCCAGAGAAGGCCAGGGCAATTTTCAAGCAGCGTATCTTGGATATAGACCGTCAGCTTGATCTTAGTACTGTCTGTGTCCTGCCAAATTTTCATCAATAGAGCGCCCCAAATGTCTATACCATCTAACTATCTTTTTGCGCTTTCTGTTCCAAAACATCGTAGGGCTTTTACTTTAGTACGTTTCAATATCCTTCCCTCAAATATTTTGGAGGGCAGATACCAGAAAATTCCCTATCACAATCGTAAATGCCCTTGTGATTCTGGTGAGATTGAATCTGTGACTCATGTTCTCCTTTATTTATATTTATTTATTATATTTATACCCCGCCTTTTTTCCTTCAAGGAACCCAAGGCGGCTTACATTATCCTCATCCTCCTCTCCATTTTATCCTCACAACAACCCTGTGAGGTAGGTTATTGCTCCTTTTACCGAGATTTGCGGAGAACCTTTATTGATCCAGTTCTCCGAAATACCCCTGGACGCTCAGATGCCTTTTATATGTCATTACTCCTTTCGAATCAGTTTCTCACAATTACTTTACAAGTAGCTAAATTTTGTACTGCCGCCATTAAAACCCGTCAACAGGTGATTTTAGCATGTTCTTAACACTGTAGTATGTATGAACCTCGTGTATCTTGTTTTATCTTTTGTAATTTATACTGGTCACTGACTGTAATAAACAGAATTGAAGGGATTCAGGTCCCCACTCAGCCATGAAACCCACTGGGTGACTTTGGGCCAGTCTCTGACTCTCAGCCTAACCTACCTCACAGGGTTGTTGTGAGGATAAAATGGAGGGGAGGAGGAGGAGGATTATGTAAGCTGCCTCGGGTTCCTTGCAGGAAAAAAGGCGGGGTATAAATATAAATAAATAAAATTTAAAAATCATCATCAACAGTGCAGGAACAACTGGGAAAAGAGAATACCCCAAATCAAACCCAAATAAGCTGAAGGGGCAAGTTCCACATTCAGCAGATGCTCAAGGGCTACATTAATTCTTTCTCCAAAAAGTGCCAATTCCAGTAAAGCCTGAAATGTGTCTAGTTATAAACTAGAGTCTGAAAAATTTCCTTTCAGTTTCTTTCCGTTCTGGCAATGCCAGAACTTTCACTTCTTTCAGTTCTAATGGCTATGCACTAGCAGCTGTTGCCAAGTTGGCCACTTTGCCACGTGATAAGCATCAGTTTCCTAGCCCTGAGGATAGCTCGGTAGGAATGTTCTAGACCAGCGATGGAGAACTTGTGACCTTCCATATGTTGTTGGGCTGCAACTCTCATCATCCGTCACCATTGGCTATGCCTGTTCTAGACCATGTTAGGGATCTCAAAGGGCCTGAGAATACCCATTGCACTTCTCTGAATTCTCTACATGTGTATTCCAACCTTTACACCAGGGGTGTGGAACCTGTGGCCTTCCCAATGTTGTTGGACTCCAGCTCCGAGCATTCCTTCCTATTGGTCATGCTGGCTGGGGCTGATGGGAGTTGGGCTCCAACATCAACTGGAGGGCTGCAGGTTCCCCATTCCTGCTTTACACATTCCTAATATCAGGTAATATGTGAGTAGCCATTTTGGTCTGATGCTAGAATGTGTATGTTCTTCCTCTCCTATACCTGTTTATCAATAGAAACTTCATGGGGTTCTGCCCCACCTGCATTTTGGACACAATAAGTTAAGTTATTTCATATATTGCCACTGTTAATGAGTAACCTATGGCACCAGAACCTGGACTCCACAATGGAATAAATCAAAAGTTGAATTATTTGTGTGATGTGCAGTATGATACTTATATTGTTACATTATATAATATAACATTATATTATGCCCTGCGGGAAAACATAGTAAAAAAAAACCTGAACACCATTATCACTTAATCCTCTTACTAGCTGTGCAACCTCCCTTAGCAATGTGTAATGTTAAAATCCTTTTCCTCTGGATGCTGATGGAATCTGAAGGATCCTTGAGCCCTTGGAGAGTTTCCAGTTGGCATGACTTGCTCCTGTCAAGATCTTAGACCAGAGTTAGGCACATTGGTGTTTTGGACTACAACTCTCATCATTCCTAGCTTGCATGGTTAGTGGTCAGGGATTATAGAAGTTGTAGTCCACCCGGTTGCCTCCCCCCCCCACACACACACACTCTGTGGATCACCTGAGGTGACTATGGCAGTTGACACAATTTCTCCTAAGTGTCCTCTCCCAAAATGCAGAGCTCACCTTATCAGTGAGCTTGGAGCAATGAAGCAAGTTGGGAGATATTTGGAACATTCTATTTGTTTCCTTTTTATTGCATCCTTCCTCCAAAGTCCTCCGCTTGGTTGCCATAGACTGTCTATGGCACAGAGAGTTAGAGATACAACAGGTCAAACAGGTGCCTCAGATAAATTACAGGCACTAAATCTACCTTAAAATATCCAAACATCAATATCTGCCACCATCTTCTAGATTAATAGAATCGTTGAGCTCTTAAGCATTATGTGGGGAAAGATCAAACTGGGGTACTGACCAAGTCACCAGTCTGCCAGCTTCCAGTCTCTGCCCAGTGCCATCCAGCTCCCCTAAGAGGGTCAGCACACACTTTTATTGCATCTTGGCCAAGAGAACCAAGGCAGTAATGTGGGGTGAGATGCATTATTCAGAATCCCCTTGGATCAGAACATACCAGATTAGTTAATTTAAATATGAGGTATATTAACAAAACATAGAATTGCAGTCAATTGAATCAGGTTGATTCTATATGCCCTAGCTGCTATAATAGGCAGGTAGGTAGTATTTTACATGCTGTAGAAGATCCATAATAGGCAATACCCAAGTCTCTTTCTAGCCTCCTGGTAAAAAATGCAGCATGGAATCCAAGGAACATAGCTAGCCAACTCTAATTGAAGGCACCCAATGCCAGACTTTAGAGGATTTAACCTCTGATTTTACCAACAGATTACCCATGAGGAAATGCAGCCCTTGACAGAAAAAAGCCTGCCCACCCCAATCTAGGTGAAACAAAGGTCAGATACAGACTTTAAAATATTGAAAATGCACTTGCTGCATCCCTAACTTTCCACAGGTTTCCCTCCTCTACACTTACAAGCCTCACAGCAACATTATTAGATACGGTAGGTTAGGTTGAGGCAAACTGGCCAGGATCATGTTCTTTTGGAGTTCTCTGGATCATAGCCATTATTCCTGTACACTTATGTTTGTAAGAGTTGTGATAGGATAACAAAGAATTTCCCTGTGTTATTTAATCTGGAGAAATGGTTCTCTAGATAATAATGTCCTTGGACCATATTCAGAGCTAATTTAAGTCAGTCAGTGTTGCACTATTAATCTCAGTTAAATGTGCTGATCTGCTTCAGAAGAAGATCTGAGCTACTAAAGATCTACTAAAAGTATTTTGGTTTCAAAAGAAATGCAAGGAATGCCTTTTGGTCTGGAATGCCTCACTTCTGAATGTTCTGATACAATAGAAAGATGTGTCAATTTCAAATGTAATATACATTTTAGTGACTAAAATCAAGTCAATGAAACATTGTTATTTGATTTGAAGATATGGGGGTGGGAGGGAAGTATTTTTTAGCGTTGTTTATTAAAATGGTCAAGAATAAGACCATTTTTTGTACTTGTACTGTTCTTGTACTGGATGGACCTAACGGTATTTGATGTGCAAATGGTGCTTATAAGCCTGAGAGCAAACCCAGCTCCCAGATCTGCTGGCTGGCTGGGATTAGGATGGGGCGGAGGTGCCTTCTTTCCAGTGGAGGGGAGCACAACCACTCTAGAGGCCCCAATTCTGCCCACAGACAGTGACTGGGTTTGCACAACATGACAACCCATTGTGGGTGATAAGCCACGGTGGGTTGTTGTGTCGTGCAAACCTGGACCGTTTCCCTCAGGGTGGCTTGTTCGTGGGCAACAAGCCACCCGACAACCCATGGCTTGTTTTGGGGATTGTCGAACCTACAACGGGTTGTCATGTCATCCACTTTTGTTAATACGTTAGCTCTTTTATAGAGGTTCAAATGCACAATGAATCCTTTTAACAGGGGATACCTGCAAAGCAATCCAGATTTTCCATGTCTTGCTCAGATTAATTTGGAGGTAATCCTCATCAGTTTTACAGCTGTGTTCTCAAACCCTTTCTTCCATGCTATACGGTAATTCTTGTTCCATGGCTTAAACAAACATAGCTACTGAAAAGCCACTCAAGCAGGCTGGCAATCACTGGCTTTCCAGCCTTGGAAAAGCATTAAAAGTAATAAAATCCAAAGATGTCTCTTCAGAAGTGGAGATTTTACATGTGCAGGTTTTACTCTGAAGAAAAAAACAATTTACGGAATTACAACATTCTAGCATCAGGAAACATATGGAAGGTAGGAATTTAAAAAAAACCAAACTTCTTTAATGTTTCTTGGCATAGGTGGGATATTTTATATCCAGTTAAAACAAGCCAGCATGTCTGCCAATATTTCTGAGGTATTTTAAAGAGTGTGGACTCCTTTTTTCCTGACTTGCTCTTTGAAGCAAGTTGCCATGTTTTAAATGGAACTTGGAGTGGTTGCAATCCTGTGTATGCTTGGGAGCAAGTTCCATTGAACTCAGTGGGACTTGTTTCTGAGTAACCATGCATAGGATCTGGCTGTAAGTGTGTTTCAGGACTGCAGACAAGAAGGAATGATGAAATGAGTATACGGTTTATAGCAGCGTATTATACTCCTTAGTTTATTTGGCTTCCTTATTTCATCACTGTATTTTAAAGCAGAACAGGTTCTTTGAAGATTTCTACATGTATTATAGAGATGCATTAGCTCAGGATATTTCAGGTCAGCATTCCTCTTGTTGTTAATACATAAAAATGGACTTTTTTTTAGCATAAAAATGTACATCTCTCTCACACACGGGGCCAAATATCAGAAGGAAAGAGCAATAGGATAAGCCATATTAGGTAGCTTGAGAACACCGTGTCTGTATTTTCCTACAATTATGAACATGTGTGTCCCTTTCCTTCAAGTGGGAACATATGCTTCCCTTCCCTATCTTATAATAAGAAAAAAACTGAGAACCAGCATGGTGTAGTGGCACTTAGAGTATCGTATTAGGAGTGGGAAAAATGGGGTTCCAATCTCCCAGCCATCCATGGCATTGTTCAATGGGTGTTGCACCAGTCACTATCTCTCAGCCTAACTCATTCTCACAACAATCCTGTGAGGTAAAATGGAGAGGGGTGAATGGTATATGCCCCATATCCTGAGCTCCTTAGAGCAGCCTTCCCCAACTGCGTGCCCTCCAGATGTTTTTGACTACAACTCCCAGCATTCCTGACCATTGGCCATGCAGGCTGGGGCTGATGGGAGTTGAAGTTCAAAACAACGGGAGGGCTACAGATTCTCCATCCCTGTTCTAGAACATTCTGCCTGATCTCTGAAGCAGCTCAGCTGAGAGGTAAGAGCAGGTGGGTCATTGCAAACTTTTCTGAATCATGAAGACAAGGCCCAGACAGTGTCCTTCACAGACAGTGGAATTTACAGTGCAATCCTATACATGCCTATTCAGAAGCAAGCCCCACTGAGTTCAATGGGGGTTTACTCCCAGACAAGTGTGTCTAGGACCATGCTGTTAAGCTGCAATCCCATGCACACTTACCTGGGAGTAAGCCCCATTGAACTCCATGGGTCTTGCTTCCAAGTAGACATATATAGGCTTGAGAAGCATGGACTGTCCTCCCCTCTTATACAATTCGGAAATGGAGCAAGGAGCTCCATTTATGTAATTAGGAAATGGAGCAAGAAGCAAAAGAGAAAAATGGGCAAGCATTTTATCTAGAGGTCTGATTTCTTCTGATAGTGCATAACCCACCGCAATGAAAGGGCTGAAGCCCAAGTGATGATTGGACTGTAAATAATTGCACTATTGTCATGAATTTGATCTTAATATTTGTGATTTTCCCATTTTGGCTTATAATAAAGGAATTATATGATATTGACCTAGACCTAGAGACACTTGCAGCCTGTGTCTCTCCTCCATTTACTTGGAGGTAAGTCCCACAGACCAATGGGGCTTACTCCCTGGTAAATACACAGGATTGCAGCCTTAAATTCCTGCACCTTTGTTACTTGGAATGGGTTAATCTTATATCTCCTTGCATGGTTGTTCCAAATATATTGGTATTTAGAGCAATGCTACTGAAATAGAAAACGGCAATGGCATGGGAAAGCGTCAAGGTAACGTGGTCTGAAAACATTTTGTGAAAGAAGATATTTACCTAATACACACACAGAGTATGCATTAAACTAGTCTGCTATGATTTTTCAGGACTTTTATCAAAATTGTGAATTTATGCATGTTCTCTCTGAAAGGCATTTCTTCAGAATCAATGTGACTTCCAGGATATATGTTTTGACATGGTATAGTATAATAAAATTATTTGTTGAGCATCTTAAAAAGGTAGGTGCTGTTTAGAATACATGAGACAACAGGCCCTTCCCAAATAGGTTTACAATCCAATTTATTTTATTATAAAGATTTTAATTAATCCCACCTTTCCACCACAATGACTTTCAAGGTGGCTTACAAATTCAGTTTAAAAACAATTAAAAAGTGAACAGCCTACAAATAGATAAACAACACAAATAAACAGCAGGTCCATATTAACCATATTATATTATACTAACGATAAATACATTGTATTTACCATAAAGAAACAAACTGCTATTAACAAAAGCCCAGCAAAATATAAACTGCAAGGACAACATACAAAATAATATAATTGTGCTAATAACATTCTGGAAGATTACGCTGCAATACTTGTTTAAGTAAGCTTACCTGCATATGTTGTAGTGGATCAAGGATACAAGGTTACTTGAAAATTATACAAATGCTTTGGGAAAGTGTAGCCTAGTCCCTAATGCCCATCTTGACGTTTTTACCACTTCTCATCCAGTGAGAGAAACACACTTCCCAGTCAATTTCTGATTCATCTGTAGGTGCTGTGCTTCTTTTTTAAATACACATTTTATTAGGTGCTTTGCTAACACTGTAATACACCATTTTGGCATATCCTTGCTAAAGTTGCCAGACTGGCTTGACTTGCAGTCATGTGGAGCTTATTTTAAGAGTGTTTAATCTCTCCCTTTGGTTCTGAAGGATTTTGTAGCAGTTTTTAACAAGTGTACAGTCCCAGAAATAATTTTTGAAGAAATCACTCCCACACTGCTGGTTTTCTTATTTTCAGCTTCCTGTTGATACCACTACCCCTTCTTCCATATATTATTACTTATTCTGAAATAAAATGAAAAGGTGGGTGAGTTTATTTATCTATTTTTCACATGTATCAAGCCAGTCTATTTATTTGTATACTGCCTTTCCACAGTAAAATTGCACTCATGACAGTTTACAACAAATTAAATAAGAGCAATAATAAACAGCAATCTATAATAATGCTATTCAGTAGCACTGTTCTAAATATCAGCTTAAAAATATTTTCACAGTTTTATTAATACAAGAATTTGCTGAAATATAAGCAGGTTGACAAAACCAAATAACTAGTAATAACAAAGTACATTACTTTCAAAGCAATTAATTTCATAAACATAATATGCTTCAAAAGCATATTATATAACATTAAAATAATGGACAGAGCAATCCTACGGCCCCTAGACAGCATCTAGAGGGTCATAGGATTTTTCAGAGTCCCAGCTCCAATGTCCTTGGAATGTCCTTTGCTTCTCTGAGGTCGCAAAAGTGACTGTGGTGAAAGGGTTTAGGGGGCGGGGCGGGGGGAGGAGACTGGTGCTGCCGAGATACAAGGTATCCTGGTGGTGCCGCTCAGCCTCCTTTCCTCCCCCTCTGAAGCGCTGCACTTAGACGGCTGATATTGGCTGTCTAGCTGTTTTGCAGGGCGGGAGGAATGTGGAGGCGACCTTCACCTTCGCACTCCTCCCAGCCTGCATAGGATGCCTGTAATCCTCCGAGTTCGGAGGGTTTGGGGCATCCCCATAGGATTGCGCCTTAAAGACAGCTTCTATAAAGACTTCCACAGAACTCTATAAAACAAAGTACACAATAGCAGGGCACAGTGCAAATATACAGTGCAAAAATCACAGTGAGACTACTTCCACACAGCCATATAAATTTAATTTTAAGCAGCAATCATAAAAAAGAATAAATTCTTAGGTTTGCAATCATATACACACTTAGCTGAAGTAAGTCCTATTGAGCTCAACAGGGCTTACATCTGAGTAGACATGTATAAGATTGCACTACAGAGTGCCTTCTGCTCATCCACATTATATTCAAAAGTTCCCCCATATCCTGCACCACCAATTTCGTGCCAAGGGAATTCCACCAGCCCTGCTGAAAACCTTGCTCATGAAGGCTCCTCTTCCCTCAACTGTCCCCACCAGCAGCCATTCCAGCAGGCTGAATTAAGGAAGATGAGAGGGAGAGCTTTGCTAAATTAATTTCTCCCTCTTCCCTTCCCCTTCCTTTTTCCTTGTGTGTCCTGTCTTTTCAGATTGTATGCCTGTGGGTAGAGACTTTCTTGTTTAATTGGTTATATGTAAGTCGCTCTGGGAATCATTTTGGCTGAGGAATGGCATAAAAATACTATAAATAAATATAGCACATAATAATAAATGAACTATCATGAAGAATGTCTTGCCTCTCATTCAGATACCAGGCATCCCCCACTTTTCACCTTGGGAACTGATACCCTTCCTTCCTCTTCTCTCACCAGAGGGATTCAAACAGAATAGTTCAAACAGAACAATCAAACAGAATAGTGACCTCTCTCTCTCTCTCTCTCTCTCTCTCTCTGAACAACCCCCAAAGTGTCAACATCCTTTTTTATCATAGAGACTCAAGGCATTTTGTTCTTTTGTGACTTTCATATGGTTTCTGTTTGGTGTGTGGTCCAATTGGGAATGCCAGAAATATCCTTCTCCAAAACACAATAATTCATCTGTTGATGCCCTACAGCTGGGTAATGGTATGTAAAGAAATGTATGGGTGATCAGCGCAGGCTTACTTTATCATGGCTGGATGGGGGATGCTGGGAGTTGTAGTCCAACACATTTGGAGGGCACCAGGTTGGGACGGCTACCATAGAGCTTCCAGGCCTCTGTTAACTACCTTATTAGGAAGGAGGGGGCTGTTTAGGCAGGAAAAAAGGCCTACAACTCCCAGCATGCCCCCAGCCAGCATAACCTTTTTTTCTGTCTAAACTTGCATAGGATTATGCCCATAGTGTGATTCTAAATAAACGCTTTGTTGAAGCTACAGGGAACAGAGTTGAATCTTTTGATGAATTCAGCTGATGTGCATTGTAATCAAGGATGGCCAACTTAAGAGCAGTGACAGAGTATCCTGGGAGACTGAAGTGTGCCCTCACTGGTTTTTGAATATTGCCATTTCTGATGTCAGATTTATGTCCATTTATTCTTTTGAGTAGAGACTAGCCTGTTTGTCCCATGTAGAATGTAGTATGGCATCGCTGGCAAATGATGGCATACATCACATGTTGTGGTTGATGTGATTAGGTCCTGCAATAGTATTGTTGTGACATGTAACAACACAACAGCTGTGGCACGATTGTTTTCATTTGGAAAGGTACAGAATGGCTAGAATAACAAGTCATGTTTAGTCTGCCACTTCGTGCTTGTTCTCATGGGAAAAGTAGGTGGGAAAGAAATACGAGCTGATCACATGGTTTGTACTTTCTGATGACGTAGAATTGATTTGTTAGCTTTCGTTCTGTAGCCATTTTTTTAGTAGAGAGTTGGATTGCTTCTTTGGTTCTTCTTTCTGTTGCTCTGACTAATTGCTTGCTGGACTTGCAAACATGTAAGGTCTGTACTGGGGTGGACTTGCTCCACTGGACTAGTGCGTGCTATGCATTATAATCTGCAATATGGACTGTAATATAGGAGATTGTATTTACTCTGATGTAGAAATAAACAGGTAGCAAGAAACCTGTTGTGGATTCTACGGAGTTATTTCCTTATTACTGAAGCTGCAACAGGAGGCTGCGAGCTGGCTGAAATCCGAGACACTTGGAATGCTGCGAGGGGGGAGAGACAGCTCTGGAGCTCTGTGTGTACTTCATGGGCCAGTTACACACAGAGAACAGGGTCTTAAATCTTCCATCTCATGCTCTGCTTTTCCACAAGGCCGGCAGGCCTACAGGGTGGATTAGTTGTAAAAGCCTTCAGGGCTGAGTCATTGCCCTTTCAGGGTTATGCGCCCAGACAATCGGATTACGCGAGACCTGTTGGACCGGAGCCGGGAACCGAGCGGAGACAAGTTCGGGGCAAGGTCGTAGGTCTGTGCCAGCTGCTGTGTGTCAACGCTTCCTCTATTCGGAGAAGCAGTGATTTATGGCAGAGAAGGACATCGAGGCGGAAGAGAAATCTCCTGGGCCTTCTTCGTCCGGTTAGGAAAGGGAAGAAGAGGGAGGTGTGTCTGCTGAGGGCTCTGACAGCGAAGCCGGGAGTTCTGAGGGGGAAGAGGCGGCAGCTCTCCCTGTTGCCAGAATGGCGGCTGCACCGGCCCTTAATCCACAAGAGAGCGGGAGGTGTGTATGCTGAGAGCTGGCAGGCTCTGTTCAAGCCGGAAGCTCAGTCAGCGAGGCCGAGAATTCTGGAAGGGAAGGAGGGGGGAAACCCTGTTCCCGGGAATGCGGCAGCACCAGCTCTTAACTCACAGATAGTGGTAAAGCTATCTGGGCCGAACTGTGTATTATGAAACGACCAGAAGCAGCATTTGTTTAACTCATGCCGGGGCTCTGGAATGTTGTAATACGAGAAGCAATTGCAGTTGCAGTGGGAGACGGAGAACAGTTTCTGGACACTGTAAAGCAGATCTGGGAGTAGGATTACAATTGCGTGGAAGCTGTACCAGTTGAGCTAACAGGCAGCCAGATCGGAATCTGACCATGGCATATGTGTCAGGCAAGCTTCTCTCTGAGAGGGAGAAACGGAAAGGCAACAAAAGGAATGCTGAACGTAAATCAGCAGACAGCGCGGCTGATTCAGGAAGCGGCAAGCTGGTGGGAGTTACCCAAGCGGCAGCTTTAAAAGTGAGAAAATGCTTTTGTTGCGGTTCGACTTCGCATCTTAAAAAAGACTGTACTTTTAAGGGCAAGAAAAAGAAAAAAAAGGAAGTTACCAGTACACCTGAGGAGACAATTAAAATGGGCAAAAGTTTGATTGCTCGGGTGGGTTTTTCCAACAAAGACATGTGGGTACTTGACAGCGGAGCTTCTCACCACATGGCAAATTCCAGAGACATGTTTCAATCTCTGGATGATGGATATACAAATCAATTTGTGGAACTGGCTGATGGAAAACGAATCCAGGTGACAGCTGCAGGAACAATTGACTTTGCTACTTTGGGTCAACAAAGGGCACTGCTTGTTCAAGAACTGGACACAAACCTGATAAGTATATCACAACTGGCTAATGATGGATATGAAATAAGTTTTTCTAACAGCAACTGTGTAATTTCACATGAAGGGGTGATCTGTGCAAAAGGTGATTTGCAGAATTCTCTGTATGTTATAAATCCATTTGTAACACATGATGAGAAGGCAAAGTATGCAAATTGTAAAACCCATGAAAATTGTTTACATATTTTCCACAATAGGTTTGCACATGCCAACTACAGAAGCATAGAAAAAATGCCGGGTATGAAAATGAAACCTTGTTCTAAGTATGTGGAATGTGAAGTATGTAGTACAGCAAAGTCACACAGGTCTAACATTCAGAAACACAGTGATAGAGTTAGCACAAGAATCTTTGAGCTAGTACACTCTGATGTTGCTGGTCCATTTGAAAATAGCTATGGGGGGAACAGGTACTATTTGACTCTGACTGATGATTATTCTCGATTTGGATTTGTTTATCTTCTGCAGCATAAATCTCAGGTTCACGAGAGATTTGAATCATTTGTTAAATGGGCTGGGAACAGATATAAACAATATCCAATAGGAGAATTACTCACAGATGGTGGGGGAGAGTACATGAGTACAAAGTTCAAGAAATTTTTGGAAAATGAGGGTATAGGGCACAAAGTCACTGCCCCATACTCCCCATTTCAAAATGGCGTTGCTGAAAGAAGAAACAGAACACTCCAGGACATGATGAGGGCCCAATTGACTGAGTCAAAGGTGGGAAACCGTTTCTGGGGGGATGCATTGTCAAATGCAAATTATCTGCTGAACAGGTTACCAAATTCCACAATTGGGAAAACTCCATATGAAATGTTTCATGGGAGGAAACCAAAGATAGCACACGTGCGCATTTTTGGGTGTAAATGTTTTGTTCATGTACAGGCAAGAAGCTTTGAATGTTTGCTGCTGGGGTATGATGCACAAACAAAAGGGTACAGGTTGTGATCACCACACCACAACAAGGTAATTCTGAGCAGGGATGTGATTTTCACGAGCAAACAGATGACCAGAAACAGCTGGTGGAATTGCCAATGCATGCAATGTCTGAAACACAGCAGGATGCTTCTGGGACAGAACAGGCCACTGGGCAGATATCTGGGGAACAGGAGGGAGGTGAACAATCTCTGAGGCATTCAACCCGAGAACGCAAAACACCTGTTAGATATCAGGATGAATTCCAAAGTGGGAAAACTGTTGTACATAAAGCTCTCAAAATAGCTTTAGAACCACAAAGTTTTGAGGAAATTCAAAGCATGGAACCAAAAGTAAAGAATGATTGGTTTGAGGCCATGCAGGATGAAATCAATGCAATGCATGAAAACAACACATGGAGTCTAGTATCTTTGCCTGTGGGGTGCAAAGCCATCACCTGTAAATGGGTGTATAAGGTGAAGACAAATCACCAGGGGCAGGTGGAAAGGTACAGGGCAAGGCTCGTTGCAAGGGGGTTTGCACAAAAACATGGGGTAGATTTTGATTCCGTGTTTGCACCAACAACAAGGTATGCAACTGTCAGACTGTTGTTGAAATTGGCAGCACAAAGAAAAATGATGGCATTTCATTTTGATGTAAAAACTGCTTTTTTATATGGTGAATTACAAGAGGAACTCTACATGGTGCAACCAAAAGGTTTTGTAGAAAATCCTGGTCTTGTATGTCGTCTGAACAAGTCCATATATGGGTTGAAGCAGGCAGCTCGATGCTGGAACCAAAAGCTAGACAGAGTTTTGATTAGTTTGGGATTCAAACAAAGCAAGGCTGATCACTGTCTGTATACAAATCACACAGAACAGGGAAACTGGGTGTATTTGTTGGTCTTTGTTGATGATATCTTACTGGTAACACAAACAGTAAGTCAAAAAGACAAAATTGCACAAGAATTGCAAGCACACTTTGAACTGAAAGATCTGGGTTTGGTACAACACTATCTTGGAATGCAATTATCTCAAGATGAGGAAGGTTCTTTCATGGTTGAACAAAGTGGGAAAATTCAGAAATTGCTGGAAGTTCATGGATTGGAGAATTGTAACCCAGTTACTATTCCAATGACTCTTGAATATCAGAAACACACAGATAACACTGGATTTGATGATATTGGCAAATATCAGAGTGTTATTGGAAGCCTGCTATATTTGGCAAATGTGAGTAGGCCAGACATCAGCAATGCTGTAAACATACTTAGCAGGAAAACGCAAAATCCTTCTAACTATGATTGGCTAGCTGTGAAACGGGTGTTAAGGTATTTAAAAGGTACCATGAATTGCAAACTGAAATTGTCATCACACACAAATGGAGGTTTTTCTGTGTACACTGATGCTGATTGGGGATCTGCAACAGATAGAAAGTCCACAAGTGGGACGGTTTTAATGTATGAAAACAGTCTAATTGACTGGTACACACGTAAACAATCTTGTGTGGCTATTTCTAGCACAGAATCTGAATTCATCAGTTTATCTCAAGCATGTAATGAGATTGAGTGGTTCAAACAATTGTTTGCTGATATGCACATACCAGTAGACAAGGCTGTTACAATTTTTGAGGACAACCAAGCTTGCATTAGCATGGCTCAAAATGAAAAAAGTAGGCCAAGAACCAAACACATTGATGTTCGTTACTCTCATGTAAAGGACTGTGTGCAAAAAGGGTGGGTAACACTCAAGTACTGTGCAACAGGGGATATGGTGGCAGATCTTTTCACAAAACCATTGCCTGTAGTAAGACACAGGAAACTAATGACGGCGCTAGGCCTCATTGAGTAAATGTAAACAAGATGTATCACAGGCTGTGGGGGGATGTTGTGACATGTAACAACACAACAGCTGTGGCACAATTGTTTTCATTTGGAAAGGTACAGAATGGCTAGAATAACAAGTCATGTTTAGTCTGCCACTTCGTGCTTGTTCTCATGGGAAAAGTAGGTGGGAAAGAAATACGAGCTGATCACATGGTTTGTACTTTCTGATGACGTAGAATTGATTTGTTAGCTTTCGTTCTGTAGCCATTTTTTTAGTAGAGAGTTGGATTGCTTCTTTGGTTCTTCTCTCTGTTGCTCTGACTAATTGCTTGCTGGACTTGCAAACATGTAAGGTCTGTGCTGGGGTGGACTTGCTCCACTGGACTAGTGCGTGGTATGCATTATAATCTGCAATATGGACTGTAATATAGGAGATTGTATTTACTCTGATGTAGAAATAAACAGGTAGCAAGAAACCTGTTGTGGATTCTACGGAGTTATTTCCTTATTACTGAAGCTGCAACAGGAGGCTGCGAGCTGGCTGAAATCCGAGACGCTTGGAATGCTGCGAGGGGGGAGAGACAGCTCTGGAGCTCTGTGTGTACTTCATGGGCCAGTTACACACAGAGAACAGGGTCTTAAATCTTCCATCTCATGCTCTGCTTTTCCACAAGGCCGGCAGGCCTACAGGGTGGATTAGTTGTAAAAGCCTTCAGGGCTGAGTCATTGCCCTTTCAAGTATTGCCAGAGTAAATATGGAGACAGGGTTGGCATTTCATCTTCCTCTGACCTCACTGTTACAATCCCACCCCAACACCATCTCTCTCTGTGTGTATGTATTTGTATGCATCTGCTGAAATAGACTGAAGTCTGCAAAAGCTTATTTTTTATTATTTATTTGAGCTGTTTCTGTACCACTTGACATCCAAGGATTTTGATGGAGGTGTGTAAAAACACATACAGTATAAAAACTGACATAAAAACAGGATAAAACTATAAATACCTTTAAAATATTACAATAAAAGTAGTAAAACAGAGCACTGTCATGATTGATTATCGGTCAGGGAAAGCCTGAGTAGAAAAATACATTTTCAAGAGGCATTTGAAGCTCGCCACCATTTCTGCCTCTTGAACCACATGTGGGAGAGTGTTCCAGAGGGTGGGCACCACCAAGAAGTCCTGCTTACATGCTGTTACTTGACGACACTGTTCGTAGTGGAACAACCAATAAGGCTTCCATATGTTGGAGGATATGGAAACGTGTGAAGAAAAGCCGACCCTTCTCCAACACACACACACGTGTAAACAAGTGTAATCCCAGCTGGAGGCTGAGAAATTCATGCAAATGTACATAGCTTCCTCTGATGGCTCCTGACGCCTCAGAGTCTCCCATGATGTCCCTGTGCCCCAAGTATTCACATGCAAATGTTCCCAAGCCCTCTAGGAGCCACCCCTCCCCTGCCTAGCCCAGATGAAGTTCATCCTGATTGGCCAAAGACAGCCAAGCTACTGAAAGGAGGGTTGGGTGGGGGGAATCTATACTGCCAGCCTTGGCTTTTGGGCTTTGTTGTTGTCTAGACGCGAAGAAGCGCGGAGTAGGGCTTTTTGCTGAGGCAAGCTCTAAAGAAGACCAACCCCCAGGCAAGGAGTAAGTGCCTGGGTATTTATATAGTAAGGGACTAGTTTTGTTGTTTTGTAGCTCTACTTGTGTATACCAAAGTGTCTCCCTACCTTTTCCCCCTTCCCTCATTCCCCACCTTTTATTGTAATCTGTTTACCTTAAATAAACTTTCATGGTTTTAGCCCACATGGTGTGTGTGGTTCCTCTCTGTGGTTCAGTGCTAAATCCAGTGTATAGACTAAGGGCAAGGCCCTGAGAGAATCAGGTCAAGATTTCATAGATGTCATAGATCATAGAGTTGGAAGGAGCCTACAAGGCTATTGAGTCCAACCCCCTGCTCAATGCAGGAAACTAGAGGAGGGGTCTCCCATCCAAGTAACAACCAGGCTTGACCCTGCTTAGCTTTCCACGCTCAGACAAGCTGAGCCAGCATAAGCCACAGGCCTGTATGGCAGAGCTAAGGCTGGCAGTTTTGCACCTTTGATCTCTGGTCTTGAGTAAAGAACCCATTGGCAGTCCTTCACAAAAGGAGTTGGTCCTATACTGGTTAGGACGAAGCAGAGTTTTCCCCCTTATGCACAGCCTGGTTATTGAAACTGGTTATCACCATGTGGGTTGTTAAACCCAGCTAAAAGGCTCTTAAAAGGAAACAGATTGTCCAAACAAGGTTTAAAACTAATAAAGACATTTATTAGTTTTACTTACAGTCCATTTATTCATATATGCAGGATGCATATAGGTAGATTAGAGTTTTGGATGTTAAGAGTCCACTTCATTGGAGATCACTGGCTGGAAGCCAGCTCAGATCGTGTGTCCATCAGGTTGGAGAGGGGAAGAGAGAGAGAGAGAGAGAGAGAGAGAGAGAGAGATGGCCACAGAGAGGCCAGAAGTAGGGAGGAGGGGTTACAAAACATGCACCCTGGGGATTGTTCAATTAACCCTTTCCTCCCACTGGTGGTTACATTACAGTAATACAGTATTTTTCCATGTATAAGACTATACTTTTTCCTAAAACTGTTAGACTAAAAATTGAGGGTCGTCTTATACACGGAAGTAAGCTGAGGAGAGAACCGCGTGGTTGCGAAACTGCCCAGTGGGGGGGCGTCTTATACATGGGGGCGTCTTATAGACGGAAAAGTACGGTACCTTGGATTGCAAGTAACTTGGTTTGAGAGCGTTTTGCAAGACAAGCAAATTTTTAAATATTTATTATTATTTTTTACTTGATATACAAGCGACGTCTTGCAATACAAGTACTGCAGTACGGCTTAAATTAAAAATCTCTGTACAAATTTTTTGGGGGGAATTTCGTTTTGATATAAGAGTGTTTTGGATTACAAGCACATTTCCGGAACGAATTATGCTCTCAATCCAAGGCATGACTGTACCTCGTTGATTTAAGCAGGCAATATTACAATTTCCATCGCCTTATGCCACAATAAATGTCTTTAAGGCAGGGGTGCAGAACATCAAGCCCGGGGTCCCAGTCTGGCCCACCCAGGGTTCTCAGATGGCACTGCCCGCCTTCCCCCCAAACCACCAATCATTTGGTGGTTTGCCAGCTTTTGTGTAGTTTGCCCCCATTCTAAAAGGTTAAAATGCCGCTTCTAAGGCCTAGTTACTTATTGGTAGTAAGAGCTTTAAGCGAAAATATGCTGGTATTTTTGGCCCTGCCCCTTTTGCCTTCAGCTTTACCCACCACTAGACAGCTTCTCCAAAATGGAATTTGGCCCTCTGGCTGAATGGGGTTCTGCACCCAGGCTTCAAGGTGTCACAAAGCTTCTTGTTTTTGCTGCGACAGACTAACACAGCTACGCCTCTAGAAACTGTACATTAAGACTGTATTAGTGTAATACATTTTATTAGGCCAACCAAAAGATCACAGAAAGATTTCATAGATCATAGAGTTGGAAGGAGCCTACAAGGCTATCGAGTCCAACCCCCTGCTCAATGCAGGAAACTAGAGGAGGGGTCTCCCATCCAAGTAAAAACCAGGCTTGACATCAGCAGGCAAGATGTTACAAAAAGTAGGTTGCGGGGAATGGCAGAGTGGGGGAACTGACTTGATAGTGAAGTCACAGTGTCTTTATGGTCAGAGTCCCAACATGAAGTGAGGACGAGGGGTCTGCAGACATTAAAATTATGCTCTGCAGGTCATGTGATGAAGAGATCTCGAAAGCTTGAACATTTTTTATGATCTTTTGATTGGCCTAAGAAAAATATAACACTAATATGGATTTTGACTTTCTTTCTTTCTGTGTTTATTATTACATTTATATCCCACCTTTTCTCCTCTTGCGAGGAACCCAAGGCGGCTTACATGATCCTCTTCTCATTTTTATCTTCACAACAACCCTGTGAGCTAGGTTAGGCTGATAGTCAGCGACTGACCAAAGTCATCCAGTGAGCTTCATGGCCAAACAGGAACTAGAACATGGATCTCCTGAGTCCACTGGCTCTTGTGTGGTCAACATGGCTAGCTTTGCTTTTATACAGGAAGAGAAGGGAAAAATGAAGTTCCAGATACAACTGAAAAAGTGTAGGAGGAATGAAGTAAGCATTTTTGCATACAACAGTAAGAGCAAGTTTTGTTGGGTTGGGGAAGGGTGGTAAAGCCATTGCTATCATGTCCTGCTTCTGGCTGGTCATTGTGAAAAACAGGATGCTGGTTTAGATAGACTAATTAGATGGTCTAATCCAGCAAGCAATTCTAATGATGTGTTTCTGAACTGATTGGAAACAGTGACCACAGTCCTATCAAATTTAATTGATATGTACGTGGAAAATTCCGAAGTAAATCCAACACAGTCACATTTGACTTCAGCAATGGAAGCTTCTCTAAAATGAGGGAACTGGTAAAAAGGATGTTGAAAGGGAAAATTAAGAGGGTCAAATCTCTCCAGAATTCTTAGGTTACTCAAAACCACAATAATAGACACTCAGCTAGAATGTATACCACAAATCAGGAAAGGTAGCACCAAGTCCAAGAGGTCACCAGAGTGGTTAACTAGCAGTGTCAAGAAAGCTATTGGAGAAAAGAAGGCTTCCTTCAGGAAACGAAAGTCTTGCCACTGTGCAAACAAAATGATGGACTAGATAGGTCTTGGGTCTGATCCACTGACAGTTACATATTTTGGAAGGTGCTTGGACAAGACACCTAATAGCCCACTCCCTCAGCAAGTCTACCTTCTCACTACCATTGTCACCAGCTGCTGTTGCTCTTCCTCATCATTGTTACCACTTGCTTGGTATGAGAAAATGGATAGGGAGAAGGTTTTCTCCTTCTCTCTTAATACTTGAACCTGTGGTCATCTCATAAAGCTGAATGGTGGGAGATTCAGAACAGATAAGATGAAGTACTTCTTCATACAGCATAAACTATGGAATTAACTGCCACAGGATGTGATGGCTCCAACTTGGACAGCTTTAAAAGGGGATTAAACAAATTCATGGAGAATAAGGCTATCAATGGTTACTAGTCATGTTGGCTATATATTACCTCCTGTATTGAAGGCATATGCATCTGCTGGGAAACACGAGTAAGAAGGTACTGTTGTCCTTGTGTCCTACTTGTGGGCTTCCCATAGTCTGTGGGAACAGAATGCTGGACTAGATACACCTTTGGTCTGCTCCAAATACAAGTCGTCTTAGTAGATGTATCCCTCAGTGCCAGTGAGCCACTAGATGTAGTCCTAGCTCAACCCTACCTTTCATCTCCTCACCTGTGAAGAAAATAATCGAGTTCTTTTGTTCTTCTTGGACATCATTTTTAGATAGCACTAGGAGAGGGCTGTACTCCAACACATCTGGAGGGCACCAGGTAGGGGAAGGCTGGTCTATGTTTTCTAAATATGATGGGCTGGGTGAGGACTGCTTGCCAAAGAATGGTTGATTTCAGTGGCATCTGTATAATTACTGTAATTATACTTCAGGCCTAATTTACATGAACTTACCACTTACCTAATGTGCCCAAGCATTCAAATAGCAGGTCCATACATCTATGCACATTCCACTATGGCTTCACATCAATCATGTGATCATTCAGATGCACTCCAAGTTCTGCATGAATGGCAAGACTCCACCAAGAGAGAAAACAATGGGGTTAACAAAAAATATTTATTGATCCAATAAATCAAGACCATTTATTGATCCAATAAATTCAGACCCTTTCATATGGCCCTTCATCAGGAAAATCTACAAAAGATGTACCAATAACTGTTGTTATAAAACTTAAAATACTTCTATCATTGTTCACATAATCCATGCCTACTCCTAGGCTACAATGAGTCACGCAGATGAAGCCAAGCTAATAAATCTACAAGTCCTAATCAATCAGCTTGGCTTCATCTTCCTGATGCACAGAAGACCGAAGAGTGAGCACAATCTAATCAGAAAATGTCATTGTTTTTTGTTTTTTATCCGCTGCGAACATAGATGAATGCTGGATGACATGTTTACTGTTTTAATGGTTTGTAAGGAGAAAATTATATTATTTTATATTTATGAAAATTGGAGCCTCTTAGAGATATTGAATGGGTTAGAGCTATGGTTTATGAACACATGTCTTAATGTTAGAGTAACAATATTCCATTTCTTATTTTATTATGTTTATATTGTTATAAGGAGGCATGGGTTATGTGACTTAGGATAGAAGAATGTTTAGAGCCGCAATCCTATGCGTGTTTAGATGGAGAAAAGGCCTATAACCCCCAGCATGCCCTAGCCAGCCATGGCTGGCTGGGGCATGCTGGGCGTTGGTAGGCTTTTTGTCTAAACATGCATAGGATTGCACCCTAACTCTTATAACAAAAGTTACTGGTACATCTTTTCCCTGATGAAGGCCCATATAGAAGGGTCCAAAACGTGTTGGATCAATAAATATTTTTTTGTTCTCCCCATTGTTCTTGGTGACCTATTTTTGGGGATCCCATTTTGTTGGGAGTTCATAACCTACGCTGCCTGAAAAGAATGGGGATAAATTGCGTTGCAAGGCGACCAGATTGTACTTGCTTTCAAAATCTTAATTGCTTTAGCTAAAAATTATTTTAGTAACTAATCTTACAGTGCAATCCTATACATGTCTAGTCAAAAGTAAGCCCCATTATGTTCAATAGGACTTATTCCTAGGCAAACATAGGGCTGCCTTCATTGTCTTACAGTGCAATCCTATACATGTCTACTCAGAAGTCCACTGATTTCAGTGAGGCTTACTCCCAGGTAAATGGGCATAGGATTGCAGCCTCAAGTAAGAAAAGATACATGATATAACAAAGGTTTAACCACTCATATAATCTGAAGATTCAGACATACAGAGCTTAAAAGGAGGGGAAGGAAAGCGCGTTAAATGCAATCCTGTACAGGCACGCTTGCTTGGGGAAAAGTCCCTTTGAATTCAGTGGTACTTAAACAGCCATAGGAGGACAGGGCCTTAGAAAGTTAAACGCGTGAAAATGTTTTGATTTCTACTTGGGGAGGAAGCGGGGTTTGTTGTTTGTTTTGGAGGAACACCTAATTCACGGTGCTGCTGAGAGAGGGTCGATAAATTCAGGTTCCGCGTCCGGGACCATTAGGCAAGACCCAGCTGTTCACGAGGCGACAGGTCCAATCGCGAGAATGTTACATGTGAAGGAGGAACAGTCCGGTCACGGGGTGGGCCAATAGGCGGTTGTAGCAAGGAGGGCAAGAAAAAGCGAAAGTCATTTCCAAGCGGCCGCAGAAATATCTCGAGGATAAGTCAGTCTCCTTCCTCCTTTCTATTTCTCCGGTAAAAGAGAAGTTAAGATGAGAACGGAGATTCATCCTTCACCCAGCAGCTGAGGCGCATGCGTCTTAGTAGACAAGTAGTGAGCCAGAAGCCATAGAGATCGGAAAAGATAGAATGACAATAAAACTGTTGAAAGACGGGACCGTCTGGTTCTATTGCGACAGCCTTGTAATGTAGCCCTACTGATAATATTACAAATTAAAGGTGGGGCTGAGAGGCTAAGTTTGGGCTTCCGGCCAAGGTTGCAGCAAAGGCCACTCTACTTAAACTGCCTCGGCCACACATAGCCCAAATCCACAGCTCTGTTGTATACGATGCCTCGTTGCGCCTCTAACGGTGCAATCCTATGCATGCCTACTCAAAAGCAAGTCTCATTGATGTCAGTGGAGCTGACTGCCAGATAGGACTGCAGTTTGAAAACTTTTTTTTTTAAATGTCACACCAAATAATCCCTGAGCATTTTGCTCTTGGGAGAACATGCTGTTGCCCAAACACAGCTACGGTAAGCTTCATTGTTTTCTACGGGCAGTTCCCACTCCGGCTCGGGAGAGACTGAGAATGCCGGCCGATGTCAACCCGGAAGCTTGAAACGGTGTACGAGTTCTTCACAATATCAGTCTATAGTCTCAGATCTTAAGCGACCGGACGTCGTTTTGGGTTCCAAAGCGGCTCGCTTGGGTTTCCCAGCCTCGCGGCTGACTTGAGGGTTGGCAGCGCGCGGGCGAGGAAGATGGGGCGGATCCCGCACCACCAGCACAGTCAGCATAAGCCAGGCGAGGCCCGAGCGGCCCTGAGGTGCGTAAGAGAACAGCAGCAGAGCTGTGGAGGAAGCTCTGCAGCAGCAGGAGGCTCTTGGGAGCCGCTAGGCGAGGGCTGGGAGTCTCCAGCACAGCCGCCGCGCGCACTGTTTGACCGCGAGGCTGGAGCCTTCCCCCGACTCCTTGCCTGGCCCCTCCGCCGTTTCATTGCCCGGCCCGCCTTCTTCAGGATAGGTCAGGCTCGCAGCCTTTCCCCAGCCTGGCGCCCTCCGGATGTGTTGGGACTACAACTCCCGGCACCCCCCAGCGAGCTCGCTGGGGGGTGCCGGGAGATGTAGTCCCAACTCCCAACACATCCGGAGGGCGCCAGGCTGGGGAAAGGCTGGGGTCAGAGCGCGGGCTGCTTTGCCCCGTGTGTATATTGCGTTCGTCCGGATTCAAACGGATTTAACACTCCAGAGGGAGCTCTGCTGGCTTGTTGCCGCAGGAGCAACGGAGTCTTGGGTAACTTTTTTTCGGGTGGCATGAGCGAGCCACGAAAGGGGAAGGAACAGGAGAAGCAGGCAGGCGAAGAGGATCTCAGAGGCTGCTCCGGCTGGACTGCCCCCCTTCCGTTCACACCTCCACTCCGCCCGGGCTATCTGCCCCCAACTGTCCTGTGGGGAGCATCTTCATGAATTGTGTTTGATCTTGGCTTATGGTGATAGTATTTTATTTTGTTATTGTGCTTGTAAGCTGCCTTGGAAGGATTTGTATCCTGAAAGATGGGGATATTAGTGATTAGAATAATAAACATGGAATGGACTCGCGTGCGTGAATGCTTATGCTGCAATAAGTCTGTTAGGCGTTAGGTGTCAGAAGATGGGGTGGGTGGATTTAAAAATGTTTATCTGCTATGGCTCTCAACAAACAAAGGGACCATGGGAACCAAAGTTCTAAGACGTGGCTAACAATCTGTAGTAAAGCATTCTTAGCACTCTGACAAAAGCACAATTCTCAGAGTTCTTTGAAGGGAGGCTGTAGCAGTTAAACTGGTTTCAACGTGATTTCAGTCTATGGTGTACATTAGCCTGGGTGGTCTTGCCTTAACTGATAGTTTAATTTCCACATTGTTTTCCAATTCATGCCCCCCCCCCCCGCCCCCGTATGTAGTTCCGGAACATACTAGAAGCAGCCAGTGAACTCCATGCATTATCCTGGATGGTAATTCTGTTTAGGATTACATTGTTGGGTTTTGTTACATGCAGGCTTTTCATCTGATTAAAGAACCCTTAATTGATTAATCAATAGTTCTGAAGCAAAAAGGTTTTGTTACATGCAGGCTTTTCATCTGATTAAAGAACCCTTAGTTGAATAAAATCAATAGTTCTGAAGCAAAAAGGATACATTTGTCATTTTTAGATGCACGCATACATCGTAGTGTGTGTGAGAAAAGTAGGGATGCCTCTTGAAGATGCTGCTTGCTATATATGGGTTTTGTAAGTGCTTGTTTTACACACACACACACACACACACACCTGCTCTCCTCTGGGGCTCCTTTTTTACAGTCAGGATCTAACTGATTATTTAAACATTGCAGAAACAAGAGTCTGAACCTTGTTGTACAGGTACTAACTTTCTGATGGTGTTCCTTTCAGAATATATAGACATCACATAAGGAACATGTTTCCTTTTAGCTTGTTGCTTGAAATGGCTGTCTGGCATCTCTCCTTGAATAATTGCCCCAGTCTTCCATTCCCTTGTGTATCTTTATTTCTGTATTGTTGTTTGTACATGTGCCGGGTGCATGCATAAGGAAGTATATAGGGAGCCAACCCCCTGCTTTGCATGTTAACAGGGCAGACATGTGACTAAACAAATGGCTACCATCACATATAGTTTGGCCCCTAACTTGGATTGCTTCTTTATTTTAAGGTAAGGAGAATCCCAGTAGTTCCCTAAAGGACAACTTGCATTATTAAACTGTTTCTCCTGGTATTATTTTCTAAATGTAAACTATTCCCACATTGTATTTTCGTGAGCTACCTTATTTCTACAGTGTTTGATTTATTTTCTATTATTTTTTAGAACATTTAATTGAAAGCATGTTCTTGCTCCTTCTACACACAGGTGATCAGCCTTGGTTTTTCCATGCTATTTTATTCCTGGGACGACTTCAACAAAGATTTTTTCAAAATGATAACAAATATTATCATCTTGAGCGTGCTAATTTGCATTTCTTTATCTTTTTGGATTGTGTCTATGACTGCAAGCACATATTATGGTAAAGTTTAAATGGTTGGATTTCATGAAAATGCTATGGTTTACTGCAGCAGATGCAAGACTTTTACCAGTCTTAATAGCTAATCTTAATATGTGAATATAGTTCTTAAAGAGAATCTCTCAAAAACAACAACAAATAAACTGTTGTCTTACAGATATTTCTATAAGGGAGCGCCTGTGGCCCCTAGACATTGTCTGGACAGCTCCAGGATAGTTCAGATTCCCAGCTCTAAGGTCGGAGACAGAGCTCTGACCTTGGACCTGGTAATCGGAGTCCCGATCTGCCCCTTCACAGCCGGTGTGGAAAGAAATGTGTTGGCTGCTCTCTTAGGTCAGAAAGCAACCTCAGAGAGTGGTAGAAGGGGATGTTTCTGCGGGAAGGGAGGGGAGGAGACTGGGGTGGCCAGGATACAAGTACAGTAATACCTTGGATTGCGAGCATAATTCGTTCTGGAACTGTGGTTGTAATCCAAAACACTCTTATATCAAAGCGAGTCTCTGGCGGGTGTGAGCGGGGCCAATTTCGGCCCGCTATACCTGCTCGAGGCGAGCGGTTACATCCCTACGACTACTTGTCTTGCAAGACCTTGCTTGTTTATCAAGTAAAAAAAATTTAATTTTTTTTGCTTGTCTTGCAAAACGCTCTCAGACCAAGTTATTTGCAATCCAAGGTATTACTGTATCTTGAAGCTGCTCCAGCCTCCTTCCCTCCCCCGAGTTGCCATTGGTAGATGGAAAACCCGAAAACGGCCATCTAGCGAAAATGCAGAGCAGGAGGAGTGGGAAGGGCAAAGATTGCCTCCTCTTGCTCTGCATTGGATGAGCATGAGCCTCCAAGTTCGGAGGCTCATGCTCATCTTGATAGGATTGCACCCTAAGTGAACTCTCTTTATGTGACTGCTAAACAGTTGTCAGACTTTAGAAAATAAATTAATATTTAAATTTGTAATAACTGCTTAGATTTGTGCCCTCAGTATCACTAATTGCTTTAATAACTTTTTATAGCATTATTAGTGTTAATATGTTTCACTAGAAATACCGTAACATACAGTCATGCCTTGGATTGAGAGCATAATTCGTTCCGGAAATGTGCTTGTAATCCAAAACACTCTTATATCAAAACGAAATTCCCCCAAAAAAATTTGTACAGAGATTTTTAATTTAAGCCGTACTACAGTACTTGTATTGCAAGACGTCGCTTGTATATCAAGTCAAATTTTTTAAATTAAATATTTAACATTTTGCTTGTCTTGCAAAACGCTCTCAAACCAAGTTACTTGCAATCCAAGGTATTACTGTACTCCCATTAAGGGGGTAGGTAAGCCAATGTTGCCAAAAACATGTTCATTTGTCAACAAAATACTTCACAATATTCAGAAGCTGATATTTTTAGAATGTTTAATAAAGACTACCATTCCAGCTAAATAGCACAGAGAAATAACTTACCGTACTGATAATGGGTTGGATCCAGATTTAGTCATACCTAGAGTAGACCCATTGAAATTAATGGGACAAGTTGGTCATAATTCACTTCCTCCATTGATTTCAATGGGTCTTCCCGAAGCATGGCTAAACCTGGATCCAACCCAGAAAAATCTAAAGGTTGGTGGTTGTAATCCAATGATCTGTATGTGCTGCAGACAGATGTGCATGTACTTGCACTATGTTTCAGGATCTGTCAGTGTTTTGGATTGCAGAATATTACATCTGCTAATTTCTGTGCATATGTTTCTACTTGTAGAGACCTTTCCTCACCTGCATTACATTCTCTGTATCACAGCTATTGGCTTACAACAATTCATATGAAACACCTCTGCATATTCACTGTAGGCACAAGTGGAGCCACTGCGGATAGTGCTGGAATTCAGGATTACTGGATTTGGGGATCTGTGGCCTACCAGAACCATTTTTGACCATAGCTGCATTTATTGGAGTTTTCAGCAGTCCAAAATAGATCCATTTAAGGAACTTAAACGAAATCCCCCCCTCCCTTTTAGAGTGTTGGACTGGGGAGACCCAGGTTCAAACACATGCTGAGCCATGAAGTTTCCTGGGTGATCTTAGGTCAACCTAACCTACCTCCACAGGCTTCTTGTGTACTTCTGCCCTCGGTTGTCTTTCCCAAGACTTAAAAAGTCCTCTGTGATATCAAAGTAGCGGAGCAAATTGTAGCCTAATGTTCCATGGCATCTGTGGCTGACATCAGACTCTTTGATGACACACAGGGTTTTTCAAACCTAGGACCAGTCAGCTGATTCATTGGCAAGAGTAACACAGGCCCCTGCTGTTAGAGGAGATCAGCTGGTAGCCTCGAGGCGGAGGAGATACAGGAGAGCACAAGATTTTTCAGGCGGGCTGGGAGAGATGCAGCAGCATGTGGAGTCTTTTGTACTGACATGCCCTTAGCTAGTGTGTTTAAATTTTCCAAAATCACTAATGGCAGCAAATACTTAATTTGAATTGGAGTAGATATGTTTGTATTTAGCCACTCAGGAAATATTGTGATAGAAGCTTTCTAGACACTTAGATATACATATTTTTAATTCTCAGTTATAGCCTCAAACTGAAAGAGTCCTAATAGCGTAACAAAATATTATTTTACAAAAGCAATAGTTTTTCTTATGTCCTAGTCATCTATGAAATCATATACAGTAATGCCTTGGATTGCAAGTGAGAGCTTTTTGCAAGACAAGCAAATTTTTTTAAATAAATTTTGACTTGATAAACAAGTGACGTCTTGCAATACAAGGTAGGGATGTAACCGCTCGCCTCGAGCGGGCGTAGCAGGCCGAAATCGGCCCTGCTCACGCCCGCCAGAGACTCGCTTTGATATAAGAGTGTTTTGGATTACAAGCACGGTTCCGGAACGAATTATGCTTGCAATCCAAGGTATTACTGTATGTTAATTGTGAACTCATTGTGAGTGCCAATCAGTGTGGTATAGTGGTTATAGTGTTGGACTGGGGACTGGGAAGACCCGGGTTCAAGTCCCCACTCGGCCATGAAGCTCACTGGGTGACTTTGGGCCAGCCATTGACTGGCCTACTTCACAGAGGTGTTATGAGGATATAATGGAGAGGAGGAGAATCATGTATGCCACTTTGGGCCCCTTGAAGGAAAAGGTTGGATATAATTGTAACAAATAAACAAATCATTATGTAGCAAAACAGCACCATCCACATAAAGAGAGAGGTATCAGCAAGCCTGGGTTAAACCTGAGAGTTGCAGAAGTATAAAAACTCCCCCCCCTAGGGTTAAAAGAAACCCCCCAAAACAGCCCAGTGATGGCTGAACATGTTTGGTGGCCACAGCAACCTGGGTGGCTGTTAGGGGGAAGAGAAAACTGGGGGGGGGGGATTGAATGGAATATCCTGAACAATGGAATGGCTAGCTGGAATGCTGAACTGGAGCACTCTACATTGCAACATTTTGTTGTAGGTCCCTCTTGTCAATTCCTACTGCCAACATATAATCAAGACTAAGCACTACTCCAAGCGATAGAGATCATGAATGAGATCCATCCACCCACCTTGTGTGGAAGTAGAAAGCTTTTCTGCTCATGCACAGGAAAGGGGCAAAACTTCCAATTTATGCCATATAGGGTGCCTCTCCAGAGGGCCTCCAGACGTTGGGAAGGTGCTTTTTGGGAGAGGAACCTAAAAACCTCCATTCACAAGTAGAACAGCTGTTTATGCTGGTTTGAATCCTAAACCATATTTTTTTTAAGTGCAGAGAATGAACCAAAGGAAAAATCAATCCAGTTGTGTACATAAAGAAATGAAAGAAGACAGTTTCAAAGTTTCTGTATTTTAAAATGTACAAGAACATAAACCTCATGAGCAGTGACCTTTAGGCAGTTGAGCATTCTTAAACAATTTAAGATCATTACGAAATGTATAATGCAATCTTGCTATTCTGACACTTTTGACACACTACTAAACACTGTTTTTAACAACCTTCTTAGGTACTTTGCGGCCCATTTCTCCATGGCGTTGGCTGTTTTCAATCTTAATTCCACTAATAATTGCTTCACGAGGATTTAAGAAAAAGAGTCTTGATCATGGTGGAGCAATAGGAGGTATGCTTCTGAACCTTAATTTTGGTCGTGCATATATTTTTTAGAGATGTATTGATTCCCCCTCCCTCCCCATCCTTCAGTAGAACATTAAGTATTACTATGGATTATTTTTGGCTTTAATGTTCTTATGCTATTTTATCTTACCTGTGTGCGTAAGCTACTTTGCAAGTAATACAATGTCTCTACTATATTCTGAAGTTATTGCCACTGCAGATGATCTACTTATAGATGACATGCATATTGTCCAACTGATTTGAAGTCACTAGAACCTAACTAATGTAAATGGTACAGTTGTCTTGACTAAAATGCGATGTTAGCAAATCCAGTGCTGACACCAACAATGGGCTGTGTATGGTACATAACATTGGTGAGATGTGGCTCTTAGCAAGAAGATCTACAGACCATATTAACTGGAGATGGGAAGAGGTCTATGTTCAGCGATTGAGAATGATATGGTAGGGGAAAGTTTGGTGGCACTGGAAGACCATCTAAAGAACTTTGTGAAAGAAGTGGAACTTAATGGAGGAGAGAAAAGCTTGGGAGCTATTCTGAGCAATCTGCTATTGGTAATTTGGGGGAGGAGGGGATGTGCAGTCCATACTGCATCCCAGAATATATCCACTTCTATGCTCCCCCCCCCCCCCGCAAAGTGTGTGCTCTCACTCTCTCTGGTTGTTATTCTGCCCCTTGTCCTTTTATAGGAGGAAACCACCACCCCTCGCCATGTCCAATAGTGAATTGCACCACTAGTCCTATGCACTAATATACCTGCAAACTTTGTTAATTTCATTAATTCTTTTTAGCAGAAGCTAATCCTGACTATTTCAGGATCCCATTTCAAGATTTTTCACCCTTTTTTTAGGTTTGCTCTGTGTGTGTGTGTGTGTGTGTGTGTGTGTGTGTATAAGTATTAATGTGATCTAATTTATTGGAGGCTGTGAAGAAATCCAGCCTTAAGGCAGGGAGGGGGTAACTGCAAAAAGGCCTTTTCCCTTCTCTGGCCCCTTGTCTTGGGATGGTTTGAGCTAGCTGAGGTGATTTACCACCACCTTATCAAGTTGGTGCTGGGTAGGTCCATCCTCAAGGCCATCTAGCCTGCTAGATAAATTGGCCCCAATAACTCAGCTGGAAGGACTGTGGGAAGATGCCCTCGTCCGGAGGTGGCAAGATAGATGGTGGGCTGAGAGTTGATTGGTTAAGGAAAATCTGCCCAATTACCAAGGGAGGGGGTTAAAAGGCCACCCCAAAGAAGAGTCTTTTGCCTCTTGTCCTGGTGACTGACCGAGGTGTGTAGGCTAATGTAAGACCTGGCTGGATTTCTGCCCGAGGAGAGACCCCCTGGCTTGGGTAAGAAGCTGATTAGCTCAAGCTAGCTTTTGGTTGTTGTTTTTCTTGACTGTGATGATATACCAAAGGAGTCTGTATAAGCTATTTTGTATTCCTATCCTCTCTCCCTTTCCCCATTTCCTTTTTAAATCCTTTTTACTAAACTGTACATCTACCTCAACTGAGTGTGGTTTCTTCCAATTTGACTCAGTGCTCATTTCAGTGCCTCAGACCGAGTGACTGGCTACCTAATCGTGTCTTGGGTTGGGGAAACTGCAATGGAGGGCTGCAGCTTGCACCCTTATTCCAGTCTTCCTCAACAGATCTGCGAGACCTGAGGTCCCCTTTCTCGAGCTGCAATGGATAATTAAGGGGTGGTGGCAGCCTACTAGTAAGGTTTGACTGGTATGCAGGAGTGTTGGGAGGATTTGCCCTTCGTATTTATGACAATTTGCACAAATTCAGCATTTATTACAAGAGAGGATAAACCAAAATCTTTAGTACTGAAGAGAAAAGATGGATGAGAGATGCATGAAGACTTGTGCTAATCAAAACTGAAATTAAATGTATAACATATGCTGGTCTGGATACATCCATGTGTCCTGAGATGGGGAGAGGCTTCCAGTCATGTGATCCGTAGGTTCTAAGGCACAAAGGCATAAGTGGGAGGAAGAGAGATTAAAATAGAAATGAAAAGTCAGAACAGAGAGCATGAACAGAACTGAAAATCTAGTCCCAATCCAAAAAGTCTGTGAAGTTGTTCTATAAATTGCTATATTTGGAAAGCCTGCTGCTGCTGCTGCTGCTGCTGCTGCCCAAAGATAATGAAATAGTAGTACAGTACTTGTTTTTACACATACATTTTCAAAGTGCTGTACAGAGATTGAAAGGTAAGCCAGTCCCTGTCCACAGACTCACATATTTTTATAATTTCCTGATAAGAAAGGAAAAAGGAACGGTGAGGAATAGCAAACATTTGGAGCAGCTGCCCCTTCATATATACTAATAGTGAACTAATTTTCTAATGGCGCCATGCAGTGTGGCTTCCCGTAACCTTCCAAACTCGGAGGATTACAGGCGTCCAATTGAACACGGGAGGAGCGCGGAGGCAAGGATTGCCTCAATGCTTCCCCTGCCCCACAAAAGACATAGATGGCTGATTTCGGTCATCTATGTCTTTTGCCCCTGATTGCGAGGAGGAGGGGCTGAGGCCCCACCAGGATACGTCGTATCTTGGCGGAGCCTAACTCCTCCACTCCCCACGCCCTGGAATGCCCCCCCCAGCGCCTTCTCCAAAGTCACACTTGTGACTTCTGAGCTGTAGCCGGTGTGGAAAGAATCGTGCCAGATAGGAGGGCAGAGGGAGGGCACTCCGCAGTCGGGATCCCAGCTCCGACCTCGGAATGCATTTCCGTGGTCGGAACTGGGACTCTGACCTATCCTATGGCTGTCTAGACAGCACCTGGCGGCCATGGGATTATGCCATCAGTTACGATGGCTCTGTAGCCAAAACAGGGTTCCTGAAAAACAAGATGGAAGATGCCCAGGCTTGGGGGAATCACAAGGTTTGCAGAAGTAGAAGAAAAAAGTCCTTATGAAAAGAAACCAAAGGGGCAAAAAGAACAACCCCAATGAGGGACTGAGCATGCTCAGTAGCTACAGAATTCTGTGCATGTTTGAGGAGGGACAAATGAAAACGTGGGGGAATTTATTTTATTTATTTATTTATTTATTACATTTATACCCCGCCTTTTTTCCTGCAAGGAACCCAAGGTGGCTTACATAATCCTCCTCCTCCTCTCCATTTTATCCTCACAACAACCCTGGGAGGTAGGTTAGGCTGAGAGGCAGTGACTGGCCCAAAGTCACCCAGTGAGTTTCATGGCCGAGCGGGGACTAGAACCCGGATCTCCAGAGTCCCAGTCCAACACTCTCACCACTACACCACACTGGCTACACACACAATGGGATGCAATGCAATATGCTGAGAGAGGCATGGCTGGCCTTCATTTTTGTTGCATGTTATTACATTTGTATGTGACAATATTTAGCTTTACTTTTAGCACATTTTCCTATTTCATCAGTTAAGAGAGGTGAGTATTAGTTTTTCTATTATTATTGGCTATGTAATGGAATCCAAAGAGGATAGATTGCTGGATCCCCCCCCCCCCCCCGAATGATTTAACCTGCATACCTTTAGAAAGAACAATAATATAATTGCCTTGTCAGCTTAGTCTAGGCTGATTTTGAACTAATTTTTTAGTCAGGAACTAACTTGTGATTTAATTGCCTTGCAATAAATTATTGGACAAAGTAACTTGTCATTTCCCCCCTCCCCCTCTCTCAGGTTTAATAGTTGGATTTATCCTCACTGTTGCAAATTACAGCTTTTTCACTGCCATGCTCATGTTTTTCATTACTTCCTCCAAATTAACCAAGTGGAAAGGCGAAATAAAGAAGCAAATAGATTCCGAATACAAAGAAGGTAAGACTTAAATATAAATTTTTAAGATAATTTAAAATTGAATTTTGACTTTAATTAAAGGAGTAAGGATGTGCACAGAATGAACTATACACTATGGACTGGATCCAGAGATCCATTTCCACTGCAGCAGCAGGTGAAAGCTGACTTTTCAATCCCCTCCTCTCCCTGCTAGCCCCCAGAGCTCCCTGGAAATGCTCCCCTGGGGGAGCCTGCTGAGTAAGGTGGGGGCTGAGGGGGATGGAGGATTTGTAGAAAATCAGGCTTTGGGGGCTGGCTGGTAGAGGGGGTGGGAAAGTCAGCTTCTGCCTGCCCCTGGGCAGATCTATGGATCAAAACCTATGTAAATATTTTTTCCCACCTTCATCTTTCTAATGAGTTACCAATTCTTTTATTGCCTGCTTATAGCGGTAGTACTATGTGTCAGATTTCTCTTAGATTTG
The DNA here is from genome assembly GCA_021292165.1 of Shinisaurus crocodilurus. Classification (NCBI taxonomy): domain Eukaryota; kingdom Metazoa; phylum Chordata; class Lepidosauria; order Squamata; family Shinisauridae; genus Shinisaurus; species Shinisaurus crocodilurus. The sequence goes on from CM037879.1 coordinate 233,186,446, forward strand.
TCTTAACAACTTGTGCCTTCTCTATTTGTGCATAGGTGGGCAAAGAAACTGGGTGCAAGTGTTCTGCAATGGTGGTGTACCTGCAGAATTGGCCCTGTTATACATGATTGAAAATGGACCAGGTGAAATTCCCATAGACTTCTCCAAGCAGTATACAGCATCCTGGATGTGCCTGTCACTACTGGGTGCTTTGGCCTGCTGTGCTGGTGACACATGGGCTTCAGAGATTGGCACTGTCTTGAGTCGTGAACCCCGGTTGATAACAACCTGGAGAAAGGTTCCAGTAGGTAAGACTGAATTTCTGCTTTTGTCTCCAGAAACCATCTTGGTTTAATGATTGAGCAGTAGACAGTCCACTAAATTCCTTTCTGTGGCCTGGGATACCTTGAAGATCTACACTGAGTGCAGCTCATGTAGCCTTGAATTTAGCCTGAAAAGACTGCTTTGTGCTAGCTTAAGTGTAACTGCCCACTATCATCAAATTCCCCTGCATTTGTTTCAGTGACACCACAACTTAATTGGTAGACTGTCTAAAAATAATGGGAGGAGTTATGGCAGCTTGTGGGTCTTACTGGGGGTATGATTTTATGCAAACTTGTAGATGTACCCATCACTTTATTAGAATATTCTTGAAAATAGTACGATACTAAAAATATACCTGTCTTCTAGGACAGGGAAATATTTTGAATTTTATTATTTTGGATGTAGGAAAGCACAATATTTGAAACATCTGCTTTTCTGAAACAGAGTATGTTGCTCCTTAAGCTTGGCTTACACCTGAATAATGGATCACAGCTGAGTGAAGTGCTTTGACTGAGTTGTTGAACTTTTGTCCAATGGTCTAGTCAACCAAACAATAAATTAATGTTGACATCAGCATAAATTCTGCACTAGTCACCTAATTCTCCTGCTCTTCTAACAAAATGTGCTTAAGGCAACAATCCTGTATTAGGAAAAGGGGACGTAGCTCAGTGGTCAAGCAGCTTTCTTGCATGAAGAAGATCCCAAATTCAGTCCCCTGCTTCTCCAGGTAGGGTTAGGAAAGAATCCTGCCTGAAACCCTGAAGAGCTGTTGCCAGTCAGTGTCGATTGTACTGGGCTAGATGGACCAAGGGTCTGACTTGGTATAAGGCAGGTTCCTATGTTCCTGTACACATTTACCTGGGAGTAAGTCCCATTGAACTCAGTGGGACTTACTTTTGCGTAGACATGCATAGGATTGCTCACTCAAAAAGTGGCATGTTTGGATGGAGAGAGCCCATTTCACACACACCCTCATCTTATTCCTTCAAGATAATTTTCCTTGTGTGCAATTTTTTAAATTGACTTGCCCTGAATTTTGATAAGTTACATTCTGGCAACCTTTATCTGTGCTAACAAATTACCCACCCTTGCTTTAGTATGATCAGATCTTTCAAGGTAACCACACTTTGTGTGTGGTCAAAATAAATACTGGCATTGCCATTTACTGTTATGGGCTGGTGAAAACATTCCTGATTTCATAACGATGGTAACAGATCAGGAGCGGGTTGTTGGTTTTGTATGCTTTCTCCTGACTTCTTCCATGTGAATTCTCCCTTTCATTCTTCTTTCAGTGGTAACCATGGTATTTTATTTATTTATTTATTACATTTCTATCTCACCTTTCTTCCATCATGGAACTCAAGGTGGCTATGTCTGGTTCCCAGATGTTCTCCCCCTAGGCACTGACCAGACCCAGACCTGCTTAGCTCCAGCAAGGTCTTGTGTGCCTTCAGACCATACCCTGGGACCACTGACACTATGCTAACCATGGTTAGCTTTTAACCAGGGATGGAATCAGTCTTGCTGACCATGGTTACTGCCAACATTAATAGAGACATAATGCTATATTGGGATTAACACTGACAAGTGAGGGCATGGGGAATTTGTGGGGAGGGAGCTTGCAAGCCTGTGGCTAGCTCCATATCTCTTAATCATGGTTATTTGGTTGGGAATACTATGTCTACACTAGTCCTATGTTTTTGCTCTGGATTCTTAAGACAGGATTGTTTTAAAATCATTTAAGGAAGACTCAGATTATCCTAGTTCCTTTCTAACACTGCTGTGCACTGTTGCATAAAGAGTAAAGGTGGATGTTGTCTTAATTTTTCTTCTTTTAAAGTAAAGCAAGATTTCTCATTGCTCAAATATGTGTAATAAATGTACAGCTGGTTTTCTTTCTGCCCCATTGAATGCTTGTGCTGAATAGTTTAGAATGCCAGTTCTGTTCTGTTTTTAACATTCTTTTTAGGTACCAATGGTGGTGTTACTTTAGTGGGCCTAATCTCAAGTCTGCTTGGTGGTACATTAGTAGGTGTAGCATTCTTCATTTCCCAGTTGATCTTTGTGAATGATCTGGATATATCTGCTCCACAATGGCCCGTTGTTGTGTTTGGTGGATTTGCTGGTTTACTAGGATCTATAATTGATTCTTATTTAGGAGCAACCATGCAATACAGTGGTAAGTTAATTTCTTTTAATTTAAAGTTAGTATAAAATTGGTGTTACATTATTGGGAGAGGATAGTTTTCAATGATAGGATAGGTTTACTTCAAAGCTTGTGATTCACAGTGACTTCAAATATATTTAAATTTTTGATTACTTGAAATCCCTTGGGAATCCCCTTTTTGTGCTGGTTTATATTGTTGCGTCGTTGGGGTTTCAGGCTGAATGTAGGTCATTAGCAGAAGTGCTGGAAAAATGCTAGTCCATGTCTAGTGCCTAAGCAATGGGAATATTGTTTCCAGCCCTACTAGAAAGATTCAGAGAAAAAGGCATTATGCTCTTGTAAACCCTCTGGTTTGGCAAGCAGAAATGGAAATGTAAGCAACCGAACTGCACGACCAGGGGGATGTTGTTCTCCCACCCCTAGAAATGTTTTAACACAAAGAGAATAATATTTTGCTTGCTGGAAGCAGAATGGCTACAGAGCCAATTGTTTGGGCCATTGGGTTAAACAAGGCATATTCCCAGGTAAGTGTGTATAGGATTGCAGCCTTAAGCCCTGTATAAAATATACCGTAATTACTGGCTGCTGATAAGTAATCAAGTTGATTTTAAAATGTAGAATAGTCTGCATTTTGAGTGTTTTAAATGTGAGTGCTTTTATTGAAAGCAATGTTGAGTGTCTTCTCACCAATAGTTCTCATTTGTGCAGTGTTCGTACATATTCATTTGATGACACACATCCTAATTACTGGAGGAGAATGTCCTCCCCAGTTAATTGATGTTGTTGTTGTACTTACTTCCCGCAGGTTTCAATACACGTACTGGAATGGTTGTCAACCATCAGACAGAAGATGTAAAGCACATATCTGGAAAACCTATCCTAGATAACAATGCAGTGAATCTCTTCTCTTCTGTTGTCATTGCTTTGTTATTGCCTGGAGCAGCATGGGGATTTTGGCCAAGAGGGTGAAGTCAAGGTATTGACTCCCATACATTTTCTTTGAATAAGCTGTGACCTAAAGGATTCTCCACAAGGCACTTTTATAACTCTGGGGTGGAATGTGTTTTCCTGCAAATGTTATGGAAGCATGAGGAGTCATCAGGCTATTAAAACTACACTTCCTACAGCAGCTGCAGTTCTTACAGGCAAAGTGGACTGAAAGAGACAGTATTGATTTGACATCATTTCTTCTGTAATAGAATACAGTTCTCACTTGAATTATTTGAGTCAATACTTTTACAAGTTTGGATACTTGATCTCAGTTCATTCCCCCTGATCTAGCAATTAGGGCAATAGGAAAACTAAAATATAACCTGTGACGGAATGCCACTGCAATCATCAAAGCTATGGATCTTAACATTTTACATCTCCTACATTATTCTTCTGTAGTAGAATTTTGAAGCCTTGTGTTGTATTTCTTTTGTAAGGTGTGCTTCCTGTGCTGTTAAAGGGTGTTGGGGAGTGACAACACTGTGTTTGGTCTCAGGTGAATGACTCTATAAAATCAAACTTTTTTTTTCTTCAGTAGAACACAATAAAATATTGGCTTTTGAAAGCATGTGTGCTATTTTTGATAGCACTGCTATGAGATCTAATACTTAATTATTGATGTCTAAAGTTTAAAGATTTAATTTATTGAGTTTGTTATAAACACTAGATTTTAAGAATACTTGTTTTGGCCAATGCCTGTAGTTATTAGCTAGGGTTTTATCCTGGCATATTGAACAAATAGTATTTTTGCATTCCAAGTAGTTCTGTGTCTTTGTGATGGATGTTGCTGTTCGTTTGTTTTTAAATCTGAGGGTGGTGATAGCCTGCAGTTTCACCTCAGTCATCAGGAAATACAGTTCTTGCTTGTGTCTGTTACATGGTCAGTTACATGGCAGATAGTTCATCTTTACACAGAAAGAGGGATGAATTGGGGTAAAAGTTGTAATCAATATGAAATTTCTGCTGGTGAAAAAACTTTCAAGTAGTACAACTGTATATTGGTGAGTTTGATTACAGACACTGTAAAATATGCTTCATTGTACTTTTGATTCATCTAGTTTTGCAAATAGATCTGTTTTCTGTAATCTTGCATCTTACCACTAATGCTAACACTTAATTTGGCATTAAATATTAAGAAAAAGTGTAGGAGGCCAGCTAATACTACGAAGAAGATATGCCAACAAATTGGTTTTAAGATACTATCCATGCAAATGCTGTCTATATTTTCAAGTGGTAGTTACAAATCTATCTACGAGTTCCCACTGACAATAGTACTGAAGTGAAAAGGCAAATTGCAAGGATATTTGTAAAATGATCAGCAAAACACTAAATGCCTTGAAATGTACTGTAGAGAACTTTCTTTAGTATAAATAGGGTTATACGTGGCACAGTAAAGTGAACACCCCAAAGCAACATCTTGGTGCTGATATTGCATAATAGCCAGCCTGGAGGATTGTTGGCCCTTTATGGGAAGATGGCAAAAGTGATGAAAAGGAGAAATGAAAAGTGCTAGCTTAAGGCAATAAAAGAAGAAATTTTGATGGAACTGGAAAAGAGCTGCCAGAGGTTGTTGCTTCTGATGACCTACACATTCTAGCCATCACTAGAACAGAGAAAGCATGAAAGTGAGAGCAAGTTATAAAGGGGAGGGAGGATTGGTGGACTGAGATATTTAATGTCTGAGTGGAGGTTTCACTGAACTGGGGTATTTATTTTCTTTGTCTCTGAGTCCTTACTTTGAGAGAAATGGGGCCATAGCTTTCTGTACTCATGTGCAGATAAATAATGTCTTATCCAGATGGGGCCTGATATAATTTTATAAACTTGTTCAATTAAATCTGACTTGAAAATGACATCCAGTGTTTTTACTGATCAGCCATTAGAGAAAAACTTCAGAAACAAATGAAAATAAAATTGTATGACAAATTGCTTTTGAGAACATTCAGACATTTGTGACACCATCAGTTGTAACCACATTTATCTTCATAAATTCTGTTCGTGCCTTGACTAGCACTAATAAAGCTAAGAGACAACCCTTTTCATTATCTTGGAATCATTATTGAAAAGCAAACCTCTCTTTTGAAAGGTGGACCATTTATCACCCATCTATAAAAAGTCAGATATTATTTTCTTTTGCACCCTGCATCAGTAGACAGACAAATAGTAAAGAACATCCTTAACTTGGTTAGACAGTGACTGGGTTCGCATGACGTGGCAACCCATTGTAGGTAACTAGCCGTGGTGGATTGTTTTGTCGTGTGAACTCGGACCACTTCCCACAGGTTGGCTTGTTTTTGGGCAACAAGCCACCCTGACAACCCATGGCTTGTTCTAGGGGTTGTTGAACTCACGGTGGGTTGCCGTGTCATCTGAACCTGGGCAACTGACCCCATTGTGGGTTTAGGGAGGCAGCAAGCGAGCTGCTCGACAAGAGTGGCAAACCCCCCTTGCTGAGCTCATGCAGGCCACCACCAGTGACAGCTACTCCACTGATGTCCAAGGAGCATGACTGAAACAGTGACTGAAACTGGAAATTGCAACACGTTCTCTCTCACCAGTGGAGTCTTCCAGTAAATAAGAGTTAGCATTGGTTTGTCCCTGTTCTGAAACAATCAGCCTGAAAATCATGATTGTGGAACATACCGTAATAAAATGTACGGTTCTTAACTTCTGAGCCATTGGGAAACACTTTCCTTGATAGATTATCACTTTAATTCTTTCCAAACCTCTCACAAAGTAGTATTTGGTACTATTTGAGTTTTAAAATGGTTCTTGGTAAGTTTCTCTGTGGTTTAATAAAATCTGTTTTAGATTTACCCCTCTAGCAAACAGAACCTGATAAATGTTTTAATTATTATAGGCGTAAAGTACGATAGATAACCTTAGAACAATTTTTCTTTATTGCCCCATTTAATGAAATTGATGAAATATGTGATATATATGTGTGTGTGTGTGTGTATGTATGTACTGGGCTAGACGGGCAAATCAGAAGCTAGCTTATGCCAGACCAGACTATGTTCCGCCCTTTTTGCTTCAGTAAAGAGTTGGACCACTGTCTGCATTTAATTTCTATCCCCCTCCCTGCTAAAGGTACTGGCTGGGAAAAGGCACCCCCCGCCCCATTTCCAGATTAGTGCGGCTGGCTGTAACATGAAGCCAACACTGGGGCACAGCCCTCTTCATTATTATTTATGTTCTATACCATCTCTCTATTACTGGAAACAAGATCCAAGGAAACTGATTCCTACCCCCTATTAATTATTTTACTGAGTGCCAATATAAAAAGAGCATCCAAATAAGCAAGGAGATTAACTGCCAATTTTCTGGTGTGCTCTGGCCCAGTTTGGGTCCTTTATCTGGTGTTCCATAAAATGTCACTTAAAAATGTGAAGACATTTGTTCTGACTTGGAATGGGGTGTGCCACCTACTGGTTTTCTCATGTACTTGCAACCATAAAGCTGGAAAAGCAAAGCACAAAATCTAATTTGACTACTGCTCAAGAAAAGACACACCAGACTTCTGAAAATACGTTCACTTTGCATTCTCCCAGGCCTGCTGTTAGGATACCAGCATGCGGGTGTAGTATGTATGTTGGGAGTGTGAGATTTTGTTTGCTGTCAGAAACATGCATACTTTAAAAAAACATGCTGCAATCCTATGCCCACTTATCTGGGAGCAAGCCCTATTGATGTATTTCTGAGCAGGGATGTGTAGCATTGGAATGTAATGGCTCTTAAGGGGAAATACTTTAAAAATTTATTCATTCAATATTTTTGTATCTTCTTCCAGTTCTGGAACACAGAACAGCTAGCACAAAATATTAAAACAACCATAGAGAAAAATATATAGCCATCCTTAAAATCACAATACTTATATTAAAAACAAAACAAAACAGCAGTGATAAATCTTTCTTGGACTGCACTGAGATACACTATAGAAAGTCCAAATGACTGAACTAATTAAAATGTCTTCAGCCTTTGCTTCAACAATTGAACTGTAGAGGCAGTATCAATCATGAAGAAGTTCCAGAAACAGGTTACCACCACAGAAAATGTTGTCTTGTGTCACCACTTTCCTAGCCTCTGCTTCTGGCAGGACCATGAGCAAGGCATGGGTCGGTTTGTAACAGGGGAGGCATTCCTTCAAGTACTTGGGTTATGTTCAATAGAACATCATTAGCCATTCTGGAAAAAAAAAAACCACTTATTTTCCTTGCATCCAAGATTAATTGCCCAGCCAGAAGATGAGGGGATTAGAGACTCCTGAACATATCTTATTTCTGCGGTGGGGGATGGAATATTTACCTCCCACCTTAGCAGCTATAAATATGCATTTGGGGGAAGGAGCAGTTATTTTGGATAGAATTTGATTTATTTAGGCCTTTTAAAATGAATGCTATAGTCCAAAATGTGTTCTTGCTGGGGAAGGCACTTTTTATTCTCCGGAGAGATAGTAACTCTACAATTTTCTCTGAAATTACCGGCTATTTTCTGCTTGAAAACATTTCTTCCTCGGGGTGAACATGGAGCTTTGAAAGCCGCACAGAAATTCTGTGGGGCAGCTGGTACACCGTTTCCTGGCCAGAGAATGTCTCAGGCTGGGGGATCTACTTCTCATTAGAGAAGCGAAGATCTGAGGTTACTCCCAAATTATCTCATAGGGTCATAAATTGCTTTTTTTCTGTCTTATGACGGATAAAGGCAGCGGGTGATCTGAGGTGGGGGAAAACGGCGCTGTATTCGGAGACCGGTTTTACCGATCATCAGAAGTATGCATGTTCGCTTCCAAAATAAAGGAGTACATCTGGAGTGGCTAATTTGGAATCTTTCTGCAGCAGAGTGGGATTTATAATTAACTGTAAGACTATGTTTATCTGGGAGGCGAAAAAGATAAGAGAGGAAACCTGAAAGGAGGTCTATAAATCTTATATGTTTGGAAGCGTCTTGGAAATATCTATACGCAAGGCAAGATGTTTGCAGTTGCAGCATTCTTAAACCTGTGGAACGAAATGGAGAGAGAAATTCTAAACAGATTGGAAGTAAGAATCCAGACTTTGAACGTAAATCTTAAAGTGAATCAATCAGAAGAACAACGTAAGACAGATTTCTTTACAGGACCGGCAGAGGAGAAGACAGAAGAAGTAAATAAGGACTTGGGAAACTTACCAGAAATTCACAGGGACTGTGAAGTCATAATTGGATTGAATTGGCACGAGAAGACAGTTCAACAAGAAGTTGTGATGCACTTTTTAAAATCTAAGATGGCGGAGCCGGAAACCGGTATGCAGGAGCCCACAAAACAACAGAACAAGCTGATTTCATTCTTGGTTCAAAACCTGGAACTTAATTATTATCCCTTTGACAGAGGAAAGCAATGAAAGAGACTACTATCTTCATGGTCTTTTATTGGCAAAAGATAAAGGGTTGATGTATACTGTATTACGTGTCTAGTTGGAAATATAAATAATCTTTTGATTTTAAATATTAATGGCAAAGGTAAAGGGATTGCTTATATGACTTATTTGAATTTTAAATAATGGTGATGTAAGAGAAATTATTATAATTAAGATATAATTATATTTGGTCTGTTTGGAAATATTTAGTTTTTCTTTAAAAAATCTTTTTTGTTGTTGTTGGATAACTAAAATTGCAGTCAAAACCTATGGCTCATGTTTCACCAGGTAATTGGGTGAAATGGTTAAGATCACTGATACCTTCTAGGGTGGTTTTCCTAGAAGGTACTTATTGAATTATTAACAGCCTGAACAGGAAGGGGGCGTAGCTCCCAGCTTCTTCCTCTTTCTGTTCAGACTCCTAGTGAGCGTGGCACCACCAGGTTGTTGTCTCTATGTGGTCCTTGTAGCAGCATGTAGCCAGAGTTGCTGGTCTGAACTCCACAAGTTCAGACCCCAAGTAACTACAAATGAACTTGTAACCAACTGTAAGAAACGCTTTTAAGCCTGCCTGAATGAAACTGCATAATCTGAGTGAGTAAATGTTACTTTTAACTTTGACAAGACTGTGTCTCTGATTATTGTTCTGAGGGAGAGAAAAGGGGGCAAAACCAGGGAAATCCAGTCTGCCTTAAAGCATCCTGGATTACCAAATGCTAACTGGCTAACACTAGCCAAATCTAAGCTTCTTTTAAGCTGGAAAGGGACTCTACTTTGCTGATCTCACTAACGTGAGATAGGAAGGATATTATTCCACAATATATCCTCTCCTAGTATCTTTTTCAAGTCCCAACAGTTGTTGTTGTTGTTGGGGGTGTTGTTTTGTGGAGGCTTTGTTTGAAGTATTAAAGGGGAAGGTCTTTTGTTTTTTGTTCTGTGCTTTTGTGCTTCTGCTGTTTTGTCAGATGTCACTTATTTCTTAATTTTTAGACTTATCTTTCTTTTCTTTTAAAAAAAATATCTTGGGAGATTAAAAGTGAAGGAATTTCTGTTTAGATAGAAAGAAATAATGAGTAATTGTAATAATACAAATGTGTTGATTAGATGGTTAGGTACTAGAGAGTGCGGGGGGGGGATACAAAATGCTTTTGTTATGTGGTCACTTGCTAATTAGTTTATAGTTACTTTTTACTTTTGGGATTCTTAATATACTGTATTTTGGAATTGAAAACACTATTTAATGAAACTATAGGTTTTCTTTTTTGGTGTATCTATAAATGTTGAATTTAATAGATTAAATAGTTGATGTATATTGGGGGAGGGTGGAGACCTCTGGTGTTTGTTCCTTTTAGGGTTCTTTTTTGCCATAACTGGAAGTGATTTTTTTGTTAACAGAAAAGATTTTAAGAATAACTGTGGTTGATTAAGCTGTGGAGAAGATTGGAAGTCCATTATTGTGTTTGTGTTTGTTTTTTATGAATAAAAATTAAAAGTTTAGTAATAAAAAAAGAAAACATTTCTTCCTCCTGGTTTTCTTTGCAAAGATTCCCATCCCCATAAAGAAGATCAGTAGTGTTGCAGAGGCAGCTAAGGAGCTGCCAAGCCAAAATCCTCTAACGTAATCTTAATTAGAGACTCTTAAGATTCTTAGGGTGCAATCCTATGCATCTTTAGGCAGAAAAACGTCCTACAACTCCCTGCATTCCCCAGCCAGCAACTGCTTACGCAATGGAAAGGTTCCTTGAAGCCCCGCTAGTACTTTACAGAGTTTACAGAATGACACTGTTGGAAACTGTCCCTAGTCTCATTATAGGTATTTAAAAGGTAACTAAGGCTGCAATCTTTTACACACTTAACTGGGAGTAACTAAGTCCCACTGAACATAGTAGGACTTACTTCTGGTTAGACATGCATAGGATTGCACTGTAACTGGCTTTTAAGATTTACAGGTGCCACAAGTACTTTTCTTAAAGCTGATGTTTTTACTGAAAGATTGGAACTTTACTTCTAAACTGCAGTGTCTCTTTCAGTAGTATGAGGGCAAAAGGTTCAGATGAGCCACTGCATCTATTTCAACTACTGCTCATTTGTCCATACGCAGTACCAGGGACATTTGAAAATTGCTTTTAAAGCACATTAGGATGAACAGAGCGCAAAGGCAATGATATAAATTGTGAAGGATCAGCAACCGGATCCTTTGCGTGAGTTCGGCAACTTTAGGGTTAACCGGCACAGCGCTAAGGCTCGTATCGGCTCTCGATTACAAGAGGAAAAGCCACCAGTCTTTGTATGCCCAAATAAGGCTTTTATTTGTTTATACAGCAATCAAGTCGGAACTACCAGTCTTCTAAGAATACGTTTACAGTCAACAAAACCTTAGTTGACTCGCGTCTTACCCAATGAGCGGGCTCCGCGGCTAGCAGGTTACACTCGGGTCACTCTACTTACATCAAAGACAATACTCTAGTCAGTTTCAGCCCAGCTCTCGATCGGCGCTTCCTAGCGGAGAACGGAGTGCCTGGGCGGCTGTTGCTTAGGAGGATCTGGCCCCGTGGTTCCCAACAACCCGAACCGGGACGGGAGAGGGGTTTTCTACCCTGGATTCCCCGCTCTCCCCCCGCCCCCTAGGTCAGGTGGGGGCTTATGCCTGCCCCTTCGTGCAGATAGGCTTATTCCTGCCCGGGAAGAAGGTGACGTAGGGCGACCTTTGCAGCTCTTCGAGGCTGCCCTTTGTGCTGATGGTCCTTGATGGCCCTTCCTGGACGGTTGTGGATCTCTGCCGAGGTCCTCCTTTGTTGGGGCTGATGGCTTGTCTGGCTACTCCCTGGTGACCTCATCCCTCCTCCCCTGGCCCCCTCCTTTGGGGAAAGATGTGTGTGCGTGTGTGTACTGATTTTTGGGCTTTCTCCACACCCTCCCATTTGGGGAAAGATGGCATTGGGGTCCACCACCCCAATCCCTATCTAACTGTCTCCTACTGAGAAAGCCCGGGACAACCCATCTGCCACGATGTTGTCCTTCCCCTTGATGTGTTCTACTAAAAAATCAAAATCTTGCAGGGCTAAACTCCACCGTAAGAGCTTCTGGTTGGACCCCTTCACCCTATCCAGCCAGCACAAGGGGGAATGGTCGGTCTGCAGTCGGAACCGGCGGCCCCACAGATAGGGGCGAAGCTTGGTCACTGCCCACACTATTGCTAGGCACTCTTTCTCGACAGTGGCCAAGTTCCGCTCCCGAGGCAGAAGTTTTTTACTTAAAAAGGCAACCGGGCACAGCCCCTGCTCTGGTCGTTCCTGCAGCAAGACGGCTCCCATCCCCGCTTCCGAGGCATCCGTCTGCAGAACAAAAGGGGCTTCAAAGTCTGGGGCTTGCAGCACAGGGGCTGCCATCAAGCAGGCTTTCAGTCCCTCAAACGCTGCCTGGCAAGCGGCTGACCATTGGACCTTAACGGGTTGCCGCTTCTTGCACAAGTCAGTCAGGGGGGCGGCTAGCTGGCTAAAATGGGGCACAAATTTACGATAATAGCCAGCCAGCCCTAAAAAAGCTTGGACCTGCTTCTTCGTCTGGGGTTGGGGCCAGGTGCGCACTGATTCTATCTTGGCTTCTAGGGGCTTGACACTACCTCCCCCTACCTTGTGTCCCAGATACTCCACCTCCCCCCTCCCAACCTGGCATTTCTTTGCCTTTACCGTCAACCCAGCACCCTGAATCCTTTGAAACACCTGGCGGACATGTTGCAAATGCTGTTCCCAGGTGGAACTGAAAATGGCGATGTCGTCTAGGTACGCGCAGGCGAACTCCCCCAGCCCATTTAACATTCCGTTTACCAACCTCTGGAAGGTAGCCGGACCATTGCGGACCCCAAACGGAAGGGTGGTGAATTGGAACAACCCCAGGTGGGTCACGAAAGCAGATTTCAAGGCAGCGTCCGCATCGAGCGGAACCTGCCAATACCCCTTTGTCAGATCCAGGGTGGTGATGTACTTGGCCCCCCCCAGCCTCTCCAGCAGCACATCCATGTTGGGGATGGGGTAGGGGTCCGGGACGGTCACCTTGTTTATTTTCCGGTAGTCTACGCAGAACCGGACACCCCCATCCTTTTTGGCTACTAATACGATCGGGGAGGACCAGGGGCTCGAGCTGGGCACAATGACTCCCAAGTCCAGCATGGCTTGTACCTCCTCGGCCACGACTTGGGCATGAGGCCCCACCGCCCGGTAGGGTAGGGACTGTATGGGGGGGCTATCCCCTGTGTCAATGGTGTGTTGTGTGAGTGTGGTGCATCCCGGTCGGTCTGAGAACATGGGCTGAAATTCTTCCAAGACCTGGGTGATCTGCTGCCGCTGCTGTTCGGACAGGGAGGGGGACAGTTTGATCTCCTCCATTCCTCCCCCTTCCCCCCACTCGGCCAACAACCCCCCATCAGGGTCTCCCGGTTCCACACACTCTTGTACTCCCCCCACCTTCGTCCCGCGTTCTACATACAGTTTCAGCATATTTACATGGAAAACCTTCTGCCTCCCCGGCTGCCCCGGGAAAGCCACTTGGTAGTTTACCTCCCCCGACCTTCCAATGACGGTCCCTGGGCCCTCCCACTTTAAGCACAGTTTGTCCGTCTTTTGGGGGCGCAGTACCAACACCTGGTCCCCCACTTCGAAAGTCCGTGGCACAGCCGTCCGGTTGTACCACGCGCTCTGCCGCTGCTGGGCTGTTTCGAGATGCTGCTGCGCCGTCTCCCTCACCTCTCGAAGGACAGTCTGGAGGTGTTGCATGAACGTATGCACCGGCACGGAGGCTTTTGCGGCAACCCCCTCCCATTCCGCCCGCAACAGAGCCAAAGGTCCCCGGAGCTCCCTCCCAAACATCAGTTCATTGGGGGAGAATCCTAGGCTTTCTTGGGGGGAGTCCCGGTAGGCAAATAACAAGTAGGGGAGGGCTTGATCCCAAGTCCCAGGGTGCTTCGCCGCATATGCCCTGATCATCTTTTCCAGAGTCTGGTTGAAACGCTCCACCAACCCATTGGTCTCGTGGTGGTATGGCACCGAAGTCAGGTGCTCCACCCCCCCCAGTTCCCACAATTTTTTAAACAGTTTGGACACGAAGCCCGTGCCGCAGTCCGAAACCACCGTGTGGGGCATTCCTAGGCGGGCGAAAAGAGAGAGGAGAGTCTTAGCCAGGCTGGTGGCGGAAATGGAGGCTAAAGCAAAAGCCTCTGCATAACGGGTGGCAAAGTCAACCACAGTCAATATAAACTTCTTCCCCGTCTTGGTGGGGGGATTCAAGGGTCCCACGATATCCATCCCTATTCTTTCAAAGGGGATGCCCACAATGGGTAGGGGTTGCAGGGGGGCTTTAGGATGGTCCCGGTTATGCCCCACCCGCTGGCAGACATCGCAGGACCGGCAATATTCTTGCACCTCATTTGCCACCATGGGCCAGTAGAACCCCTCTGTCACCCTAACCAGAGTCCGTTTCTGTCCCAAGTGCCCTCCCCACGCTACATCGTGGGCCAGTTGTAGTACAGCCTGGCGGTACCTCGCAGGCACAACTAATTGTCTCTTCTTTGGTTTTGGACCCGGTCCTGTCCTTGGGCAGAATTCTCTGTAGAGGGCTCCCGCCTCCCACAAAAAGCGTTCGGACTGGTCCCCTACCCCGGGCCCTTGACTGGCCCGCTCCCGACATCCCTGGAGGGATGGGTCGCTCTGCTGCTCTTCTTGGAACGCCTTCTGAGTCCCAAAATCACGGGCCATTGGCGCGAACCCCCCGGGGTCTTCGTCCTCCCCCACAACTGGGGGGAGCGGCGGGGGACGGCTGGCTGCCGCTGCCGGGGCCGCTTTACCGCGACCGGGAGGCGGGCCCGGGGACCTGGGAGGCTGCGGGTCAGGGGCTTGGTTGGCCCGACGCCGGGTCACCACCCCCACCTTGACCTGGGCAGCCCGGAACGCAACGTCGTTCCCAATGATGATTCCCCATTCTTGCTGGCCATGCACTATAACGTCCATCTCCCCTTCCCACCCCCTGTACTTGACCCAGACCCGGGCGAGGGGAACGGCTATGTTGGGAGAGTTATAGGGCTTTATGGCACAGGTGCGCCCCTTTAGCAACTGTCTCTTCTTTACCTTACTTCGAGGTAAAGCAGTGATGTCCGCCCCAGTGTCCCTATACCCCACCTGGGAAACATTGTTTACAGAGATGGACTCACAGAATTTGTCCTGGCTCCACCGCAGCTGCTCCGGGGAGGCAATGCGCATCAATGATGCCTGCGAGATGGCCCCCAGCGAATGCTGTCCTCCGCTCCTCAGGGACCGCGCCGCATCTTCACCGTCTCCCTCGAGGGACGAGCTGGACTGCTGATCCTCCTCGTGCTCCTCCGGTTCGCGGGACTCCGGCGCAAGCATCCTCCCCACCTTGCCCGGCGATGTCTTGGCGTGGCGGTTCTTTGTGATCAGTTTGGGGCAGCTCCTCTTGAGGTGCCCCGGTTCTTTACAATAGAAACATCCACTGGTGCCGGGGTTGTCTTTGGGCTTGCCTAGGGCTCCCTCCCGAGGTTTGGGGTTGCCCTTCTCCACACTTCCCTTGGTCCCGCCATGACTGAGGTTACCCCCCTTGGGTCCTTTGGGCTGCCGATACAGTCCCATTTGGTCGGCCAACTTGCCCATTTCCCTACAGTTTGGGGGGTCCCGATCCCGCACCGCCGTAGCTAGGTCCTCAGGGATAGTGGCACAGAATTGTTCCTGGATCAGGAACTCCCGCACCTCCGCCAAGGAGGTCCTCCCGGTGGCCCCGATCCATGCGTCCCACACCTGCCCCAGGTGCGCCATCCAGGAGGCATACGTGTCCCCTGGGTTAGGCCGCCCGTAACGAAATTTACGGCGACAATGCTCAGCGGTGAGGGCAAACCTCTCTCTCACCGCTTCTTTGAACGCTCCATAGTCCAAGGGAGCGGTTTGGGTGTGGATGCCCAGAAGATCAGCCAGTTCCCCGCTGACTTGCGTCCTCAGGGCAGACATCCTTAAGTTGTCCGGCACCTTCTGCTCTACGCAGGCAGCCTCGAACAGGGTGAAAAAGATCAGTACATCCTGTCCCGACTGGTAGGTGGGAAATTGCTTCCTGTCCCATTTGGGGGTTGTGGTGCCCCCACCCTGGGATGCAGGGGTTCCCCCTTGTCCGGTGCCCCTGGTCAGCCTGGCCAACTCCAGCTGCATCTGTAGCATCTCTTGTTGATGCTGCATCAACTCCCTGGCTTGTTGCCAATTGAGTTGGGGAAAGAGGGCATCCAACCCTCCTCCCCCCATGGCTCCGCCAGCAACCCTTCTGCCGAGGTCTTCCTCCGCCTCTGGGTCCCTTAACTCGTTTCTCCTGCCGCTACTGGTAAGGCTGGGGCTACCCCACTGCTTGGGTTCCTGCCCTCCTAACAATGGTGAGGGGGCTTCACCCCCTTCCTGCCTTGCCGTCTTCGGCCGCACCACCCACTCCATTGTGGAGGTCTGGGTTGGGGTTTCTGGGCTGCTCACTAGCTCCACCTGCTCTTGGCTCAGACTATTCATTTTTCCTTGCTCTGAGCGCTCCCCAGCAATCTACTAGCCTGCCCGAAGTCCTGTTAGTTCCGACTGTCAAATGTGGTTTCCAATTGTCCCGTCGCCTGCCACCATGTGAAGGATCAGCAACCGGATCCTTTGCGTGAGTTCGGCAACTTTAGGGTTAACCGGCACAGCGCTAAGGCTCGTATCGGCTCTCGATTACAAGAGGAAAAGCCACCAGTCTTTGTATGCCCAAATAAGGCTTTTATTTGTTTATACAGCAATCAAGTCGGAACTACCAGTCTTCTAAGAATACGTTTACAGTCAACAAAACCTTAGTTGACTCGCGTCTTACCCAATGAGCGGGCTCCGCGGCTAGCAGGTTACACTCGGGTCACTCTACTTACATCAAAGACAATACTCTAGTCAGTTTCAGCCCAGCTCTCGATCGGCGCTTCCTAGCGGAGAACGGAGTGCCTGGGCGGCTGTTGCTTAGGAGGATCTGGCCCCGTGGTTCCCAACAACCCGAACCGGGACGGGAGAGGGGTTTTCTACCCTGGATTCCCCGCTCTCCCCCCGCCCCCTAGGTCAGGTGGGGGCTTATGCCTGCCCCTTCGTGCAGATAGGCTTATTCCTGCCCGGGAAGAAGGTGACGTAGGGCGACCTTTGCAGCTCTTCGAGGCTGCCCTTTGTGCTGATGGTCCTTGATGGCCCTTCCTGGACGGTTGTGGATCTCTGCCGAGGTCCTCCTTTGTTGGGGCTGATGGCTTGTCTGGCTACTCCCTGGTGACCTCATCCCTCCTCCCCTGGCCCCCTCCTTTGGGGAAAGATGTGTGTGCGTGTGTGTACTGAATTTTGGGCTTTCTCCACATAAATCAATTTGTTTCTTCAGCAGTCAGAGTACCTGGCTGTTGTATCTAACCACAAAGGTCATTCCTAAAAATGGATTCTTTGCAATCTGTTTCTGGTCCTTAAGTTTCAAAAATGGCTGTGTGATAAATGGCTTCTATTTAAAATAGATGGCAAGATAATTGTTCTGCTTGTTGCTATAAGCCTGAATATCCAGATAAATGGCTCCAAAAGGCCGAGTCACTGTTTGTAAGCGGATGCAACTGTTTTCAAGTTGGATATTCAAAGCTGTGCAAAGTTAGGGTCTGATAAACCTGCACATAAATACATAGGCCATGTATCAGTTGTTACTTTCCTCTCCAGGGAGATTCATACTTGAATATTAAAAAAAAGTGTGTGCAAAGTAATTAAAAATGGTTGCAGCTAGGCTCACAGTGCTAATCCTACAGCAATATCAATCTTCTTCCCAACCCCAATAAAATCAGGTCTCTTTGCTAGTCCAATCCAAACCATCTGCTTTCAGCTCTTCCCACATACACTCTGCAAGGCAAACCTAGTTTCAAGGCCAACATGTGCAGATTGGTATGACTCACATGCGTGAAACAGCTTTATACTGCAATCCTATTTTTTAAAAAAGCTGTAGACAAATGGGTGTGTGTGTCTGGAGGCCATTTTCACCCCAACTCCCCACCCCTGCAGGCTCCACACCCCATGGCGCCTGCAAAAGAAATGGTAGTTTTGCCACTGAAATTCAGTGACAAACCGCTACAGTGCACTCAAAGGATCAAATTTGGCTTCAGAACAAGCTAAATTTGACCACTGTGGTGGCACTAAAGCAGCCATTTTTTAAAAGGGTCTTCTTTGGCAGGGGGGAGTGCAGGAGCTGCATGTGGCCCACATATTGCTCACCCCTGCCCTACACACTTGCCTTTGAGTAAGCCCCATTAAACTCAATAGAATAGACACGAATAGGACTGCACTGATATTGACTGCTGCCACCCATCTATGTCCAATGATCATACTAAAGTCTAATGAAGCACACTTTCTCGGCTTTGCATAAGACAGCAACAGGACTCTACATATTTTGGTTCTGATACCTATTCTGGAAAGCGGCTCTGACAACAGATTTAGCTGAGCAAAATATATACTGATATAGTCAAATTTATATAGCAACAACTTTGTACACCTTACAGTAAAATTCCAACACAATTGTGCCTTTGTGTTGGGAAATGCTAGATGTTTGGGAAATGGATACCCAGGTTTAGACACAGGCATACACTTAGATTGTAAGCCTGCTGGCAGGAACTGTCTTGTTAATTGCTGTAAACCGCCCAGAGAGCTTTGGCTATTGGGCGGTATAAAAATGAAATAAATAAAATTAATGTCGCTCTTAAGCATGCAGCAGTCTCAATGAGAAAATTTTTCATCTTCTAGATTCTGTATTTCATTATGCTTGTAGAAGTTTTGCAATATAGATGCATGCAGCTGTGCTTTGTAAGTTAACTACCTCAGGCTTCTATTAACCTCGGTCAGTATTGTTTTGACCCCAAAATGCTCTTTGATCTTCATATACAGTGCCCTGTAGGCATCTTCACCACATACCTCCTCCATCTTCTGAACTCGATCAGGGATTTAATAGAATTAGATTTCATAGATCATAGAGTTGGAAGGAGCCTACAAGGCTATCGGGTGCTGCTCAATGCAGGAAACTAGAGGAGGGGTCTTCCATCCAAGTCATCATCATCATCATCATCATCATCAGGCGATCACTCGTGACCGAGTAAGATTGTCTTCCAGGATAAAAGGAGGAAATTCTAAAGAAGACTCTAGTGTAGTGTAGACTCTAGCGATGGGTCCGTAAGTGACTGTGTGGAGGCCAATTCTAGATCCACACAGCTTCCCACAGTGAGGACACAGGTTACCAGATGGAAGATGGTCTTGTAAAGGATTCGTTTGACTTTCGCTTAGCACGTTTCTCCCTTTCACCTTGCACTCGGGCTTCTTCAAAGTCCATGAAACCTTTGTGAAAGGCCAACCTCCATTTAGATCGTTCATGGGCCAGAGCTTCCCAGTTTTCGATGTTTATATTGCATTTTTTTAGATTAGCCTTATGAACATCTTTAAACCTCTTATATTGACCACCGATATTCCGCTTTCCATCCTTGAGTTGGGAATAAAATAACCAGGCTTGACCCTGCTTAGCTTTCCACACTCAGACAAGCTGAGCCAGCATAAGCCACAGATGGAAATCTGTTCATCATCATTTTCTTTCAGATACTTTGCAACTTTTACAAAAGCTGCTCCCCCTTGGCGCGCCTTCACCTCGCGCCGGTTTCCAAAGGCTTAGGAAGTTGGACGCGCCACTTCCTCCTCCTCCTCCTGCCCCACCCCGCTTTTAGAGAGGGGGCGGGGCTTCGAAGGGACGGAGCGTCAACAGCCAGCGGGCATGTCGCGTGACCGCACGCCAGATGACGTAGGAGGAAGACGACGACGCCATTAGAGGGAGGCTGAGTGGGCCGCCCCGGTGGAGGGAAGTGTGCTTGTATTCCTGTCTACGCTGTCGCTTTCTCTTCTGCCCCCGCCACCCACACCCACGCCACGCTGGGCCTTTCCCGGCGCGTCTGTCTGTGTGCGGCCTCGGCTCCCCCTTTCTCTTTGGCCCAGGCCTTCCTCTGCGTCCCCCGTGTAGGTAGTGGAGCAGGTTTCGGTCGTCGCTGATGTGAGGCCGCGGCGGCCACTTCGCTGCGAATGGCGACGGCACCGGCCACTTCTGGCTCGGGCAGCGGCGCTGCTGCTGCTGGCGGGCGAAGCTTCTCCTTTAAGGTGGTGCTGCTCGGCGAGGGCTGCGTGGGGAAGACCTCGCTGGTTCTCCGCTACTGCGAGAACAAGTTCAATGACAAGCACATCACCACCCTACAGGTAAGTCTGGGCAGCGGGAGGCCGCTCCGGGGCTCGGACTGTCGCTAGTCACAGTTGGCTTTCTTGGAAGAAGTGGAGGGGGCTTTCCCTTTTCCGATGGGTGCAAACGCAGGCAGGCACGGACGTCGCTCTCCGAGTTTGGGGTGGTGACTTCCAAGGCCCTGTTCTCGCTACCCTTAAGACACTCTGTTACTTCTCTGTCTGCTTTAAGTGCTACTTTGTTTGTTTCGAGTTGTATAGCGAGGGGTGGGACTTGAATCTGTGGTGCATAAGTTTCTTGAGTGGGCCGTGTTGCTTCTTTACTGCTTCTAGCGTAAAGCTGCTGCTGCTAAACAATTATCTGGAAGCAGTAGGTTTAGAAACAAACAAAAGCAAGTGTAATATTTCCAAGGGGGTGTTGTGCTTCAAAGGGTAGCTATATTGGTAGTAAAATGATGAGTTTGTTGGCAGTCTAAAAAAACAAAAACTGTTAACTTGCTGTTTCAGTGATCTGTTCTAAATGTTCCTAGGTATCAAAACAGATATGCAGAAGTCCTTGTGTGTAAAAATAAAAGAGTCCTGTGGTACCTTAAAGACAGATTTGGGACATAAGCTTCTGTGGGCTGGAGCCCACTTCACCAGATACAGAACATGCATCTGGCAAAGTAGGGCCCCATCCATCACAATAAATCTGTTAGTCTTTAAGGTGCCACAAGATGTACACATATGCATGTGGTGACAGACAAAACTACCCTGCAATTTGAACACATCAAGTTTTGCTATGTATACATAAGATATTGGAGTCCATTCACTATACTGATTTCCCTCCTAGTGTTATTCCATCTGATAAGTCTGACTCAGTAAAATGTTTCTCTACTTTTAATGGACAACTACCTTTAAAGAGCATGTTTCCATACACTAAGTGATAGTTTTCTGAAATAGGGAGTTGGACTCTGGGTATAGAAAGGATAGAAGGTCAGTGTTGGTGGGAATAGACTGAGAAACTAGCTGTGTGGCCTTTCTGCAAAACTGTGAACTTGACAAAAGGAATGGGATATTAAACAGAAATGAGCAAAGGAGCAGTGAGATTATGCTCTAAGCTGTTTGGGCTGTTTGTTTATGGTTGAATTCTTTTTCTATGCTTCAACACTCTTGCATGCTGGGAAGAAGGGTTCTTGATAAATGCTCTTCACATATTCTGCCACATCGACAAAACACCAGTCTTTCTAGTCAGGGCAGGGTTTTGTGATTTAAATCAGACATATTTTTAAAATTGCCTATTTGGACTTCGACTATCTACTGAAGTGCTCATGATTAGGCTAATATAATAATTTAAACATGTTTTACAACTACGGTAAGTAGTTTCTGTAGGATGGTAATCTGAAGTGCTTGTTGCTGCAGCTCATATGCTTTTTGTGCTGCAATGCACTGTGTTTAGAGACATGGCGGAGGGTATTGTTAAATTCAGAGACTGATCATATGCAGAGTTGGGTATTAATAATTGCTTACTGAAATCAACTCTACATACAATCAGGCTACAGATGGATTTGTTTGTGATGAGTATGTATCCAAGGACACTAAACAAGGCCATTTAGTTAGAGGAGGCCGAGTACCGTACTTCTGGAAGCAAGGCTTGGTAGTTACTGAGCAAATCATTGTGTTCCCTGAGAGGAAAAACAGATGTTCCTGTAACATTAAATATCAGTGATACTTGGCTCTGTTCGCTAATCTGGCCTGTAATACTTTCAGCAATTAGGGTAAATTTGGTATTTTAAAGTAGTGGTCGCAACCCATCAACTAAGTGATGCGTCCCACTCAGTTTAAATATGACAATTGTTCAAGGAAACATTAAGGATTACACTAGGCCTGGCAGTAGTTCTGATCCTGTTACTTTGTACCAAAAAGGAGGCTATGCCAAGAGAGAACATGGCCTTCTATGCCTGTTGTGAGCAGTTGATTCTCCCTGCAGAAGAGTAGAGAGAAGAACACTGCTCCCAAGTTTACAAAGTTCCTGAGCTGATGACAGGAGGGTTTCCCTGGTCTCTCCTATCAATATGAGAGATCAGTATCTTTTTCAAGCCTTCCAAGTCTACAAAGCTTATGAGGTGGTTTGTTAGGATCTCCCTTTCCTCACTGTCAGCAGGGAGAAGGGAAAGTTTATTCACCTGCAGCACACTGTCAGATGTTCAGGTTGGCAGGCTGCCTGCACTGTTCTGAACAATTACTGATACCTTGCTGTTAGTGGGGAAATATTGAAACCTTAGAAGCTTGCAGCTGCATTTTAAGATGTGCCTTTCTCTAGAGATGACAGCGGGAAGACAATCTGCACCTACTTCCAGTGTACATTGTCTCAGGTAGCTCAGAGTTTCGCCCCTTCTTAAAATAGAGAAGGTGAAGAAGCCCACCTGTTTCTCTTTGCTGAAACTTAGTTTCTGCTAATTTCTGCCTTCTGAGGAGCTCAGTGAGGCTTATATGGTTCCCCACTCCTTTATCCTCACAACAACTGTCAGGTTATGCTGAGAGAGTTTGGCCCAAGTTCAGGATTTGAACCTGGATCCCCCCCAGCCCTGGCCTGGCACGTAAACCACTGCACCACACTGTCACAGTTTGTTATATGAAAACCTACAGTTTGTAAATCACAAGCACAAGAGGCATGTGGAGCATATTCTTTATGGACCAAACTGGAGTTTGCCTCTAAACAAAAGTAATTTTTGTGTTAACTAAAGTATTTAGTAACTGCTTCTGATTAGCATCCATCACAAATACTTAGGGGAAATGAAACCAGAAATCTAAGTAGTAGTAGATGTTGTAGAGTTGGAAATTATTGTTGCAAAGTGAGTATATAAATTTTGAAATATTTAGATTTTATTGGAATCATATTTATTCTAAAAAACCCTCACTCTTAAAACAAGCAAGTAGGAAAACTTGCTGAATCCTAATTCTTAGATCAGTGATAAACAACTCTGTGTTCCTACATATATCAACCACCTGTTTTATACATTGGTTATTAGTTTGTGGTAACTTAATTATGGTGCAATTGCTGTAAGATCACTAAGGGCACAATCCTACTTCTGTTAGACAGAAAAAGATCCTACAGCTCCCAGCATCCCCCAGCCAGCATGGTTAGCTGGGAGATGCTAGGTGTTGTAGGACTTTTTTCCTGTCTAAACATGCATAGGATTGCACCTTAAGTAACTTAATACTGAAGTCATAAGATGTCACAGGATCCAACATGGTGGTAGTGTGATCTGATGTTGAAGTTCACTTCATAGAATTAATTTGTGGCCTTCTGTTCTTTGAAGTAATATCCACAAGGCATTACGTAGATTTGCAATTTGCTGCTTTCTTGTGGTAAGTAGGAGAGGCAAGACTGCATCTATGTTTGAATGCTTCCCACCAACAAAGTGCTGCAAGTATGGGCCTTCTGTCTCTTCTATCCTTAACACTATAGGAAAGTGGGGGAAGTGGGCAGTTGCTATTTCCTGAACAAGTAAACAGCCATCAATCCACAGTATTGAGTGTCCATGCATTCTCAGGTTACTCTGTGATTCATGCCAGGAGAGGCAAGGAGTTTCCCTAGCTGGGGAAATATATCCTTCACATGCTCTTCTGATTTGGGATGATATATTAGGTCAGATCACATTATTGCAGTACAACAACTATATTGGCAGTAGCCCTAGTCAGGTCATAGGTAGAGACATAGAATGTAGAAAAAATATGGAAATTTGGGGGAAATTGAAATATGCAATACTTATTTTCATGTATGTTCTAAGCTTACTTTATTAATTCAATAATATAAAATGCATTAAGTATAACTTAGCACATAAAACTATACTGTGTTCTGTTTACTAAATTTAAAGTACAAATGCCTTGGTTCTATTCAAATAGTAATTACAGATACACACCCAATGTTAGAATGGAGCTTAGCTGCTCCTCTCTAACATACCAGACATTTTGGGCTTTGCCATTTGGGAAAATAGGGGAAAATTGAGTTTAAAACAGAAACCATCAGTATTGTAGTAAACAAAGGAGATGTTTTTGTTGGGTTTACAGTCTCATCTCCACAGGCAACATTATCTAAAGACAGATGAAACTGTACAACCCCCACCCCACAAAAAACAACCTTCAATGCCATAGTCATTGCTCTTTCAAACTGTTTCAACGCACTTAAAAAGTAATGTTTGTCTCACTTAACCAGTCATACAGTTAAGGTCTACAGTATACAGAAACTGCGATTTCCTAGTTATTAACCATTTTGAAGGAATGAAGTACAGCTAAAAACAATAGTTTAATCCCTTGCTTCAAAAAGCATTCACTCATTATAAAAGAGAAAATAGTTTGTAAGAGGTCCCCCCCCAATAAATTTCCAATTTATTCTTGGAAAAATGGAAGAAAAGATGGAGGGCAAAGATGGGGAAACAGACAGGAAAACATTTTTTGTCTCTTTCCCCAGAATGTCATAGGGATTTATGTGTCTTTCTCCAGTTGCTGCATCCATATATATTGAACAGAAACTTGGCTATTAAATGCATATGTGCTGCTTAGAATTAACATGCTGTTACTTGCATTTTGTACGTGGATATTTGTACTTACGGTAAGTACAAAAAGTAAAGTGTGAATTGGCCTTTTGAGCTGTGAAGATAGGTTACATGATCAGTGTATTATGATTGGCTTTTATGATAACTGGCCTTAATTGTAGAAAAACCTGTACCTCTTGTCCTTAATTTGGTTCTATTGATCCATTTTTTCTTGCAGAAGATTATTATAGCTTCATACCTTTGTATAATTATTGGTAAAAAGACCTCAGATGCACTCTTATGACTACAACACTTCTGAATTTTTAAAATACATTATCATGATTTGATGTAATTTGGGTATCATAGATACTGAATGTGTGTGTTCTTCATTTGTAGGCATCTTTTCTAACAAAGAAGCTAAATATTGGAGGAAAAAGAGTAAACCTTGCAATATGGGTATGTGTCTATCACAACTTTATGTTTGCTATTGGAAGCAGTATGCTTCTGTATATCAGTTGCTGGGGAACATGAGCGGGAGGGTGCTATTGCACTCATGTCCTGCTTCTGGGCTTCTCATTGGCATCTTGTTGGCCACTGTATGAATAGAATGCTGGGCTGGATAGGTCTTTTGTCTGATCCAGCATGACTCTTATATGTCTAAAAATAGTACTCTATTTACCACAGCAAATAGCACTGACTTTGCTTTTAGCAGTTTAAATGAGAATTAACGTGCATATCTTTGCTACATGCAGGATACAGCAGGGCAAGAAAGATTTCATGCACTGGGTCCCATTTACTACAGAGACTCTAATGGAGCTATTTTAGTGTATGATATAACAGATGAAGACTCTTTTCAGAAGGTAACTAACCTTTCCAAACATGAAAGCTTCAAGCTTACTACTTGTAAACTGCAGGGTGGGGAGTGTTCAAATTAATATTCACTCTTTTTGGCTTTGCAAATGACTTCTATGTAAACTTCAAAAGTTGTGCCGTATGTTTGCACAATTGATCTGAAATGCCCTTACACTACCGTCCTATACATATCCGTTCAGAAGTAAACCACATTGAATTCAATGGGGCTTACTTCTGAGCAGACATGTAAAGGGTTGTACTGTAAGGGGATTTCAGGGAGCTCAGTGAGGCTTATTTCCAAGTAAGTGGGTACAGGATTGCCCTGTAAGACTGCTGCAGAGAGCTCTGATGTTGCATCCAAGACATCCAAAGCTTTGCCAGCATGAGCTGAGTGGAAGAGAGGCATTTTGTTTGTTTTAATTCCATGCCGATTTTTGCTTTTACTATTTCTTTCCCGTTGGAAGCAATCCAAGGTTGGCTCTCTCTTGGGTCAGACCTCTCTGTCCACCCTTGAAAGAAGAGATCCGAACAATCCTATGGCCTTTGGGATGCCCTCCCGGGGAGCATAGGTTTGCAGCCTTCATGTAGGAAACTAGAAGAGTTGGAACTTCCACCTGTTTGTGCTAATATATTAGAAGTATCCTTTTGTCACCTACAGCTTATTTTAATGATACTGAAATAAAACAATTAAAAATTTCTTCACATCCTTGCAGGTAAAAAATTGGGTCAAGGAATTAAGAAAAATGTTGGGAAATGAAATTTGTCTATGCATAGTTGGTAAGCTTTTGGTTTTTACATCTTATTAAATGGCTGGGGAATCTTGTTTCTTCAGTTTAAGGTCTAATTTGCATTTAAAATGATTGCTCAAAACTTCTGTGCTTTTCTAAAGTTATTTTTGTGCTGGTTGTGTTCACTGTTGCACAGTAAAGGAAACAATATTTGTGCACTTTAAAAGTGAGTAGATGGAAAAGTTGAGGGTAAAATGGCAAAAGCAATAATGTGAAAAACTTTGAGCAGAAGATGGCAAATTTCTGAATGTGGTAGAGTTCTTTACTAGATGTCTGTCTGTCTCCAAGAAAACATTAGTTTTAAAAAAAACCTCTTTAGGAACAAGCTACAATTTACTCAGCATTGCTATTATTTAGACCAGTGAAGGATTTCCTTAAGTAGGATTATAATACACATTACTGACACTTCTGGTAAAAAGCTTCTGTATCTCCTTTAAATTAAGCCTGGTTATAACTTTATCTGTGCTACAGTAACCACAGCTTCCTGTGTAACTGCAAAAGTGAACACATCTTGAAGAGTTTGATAGGGATGTAGCAAGAATTGTGTGGGGTGGGGGAAGATGCATTTCATGCTCCTTGCTGCTTTCACTGTCAATGTAAGGCACCACAGTAAGGTCTCAAGATGATATTGTCCATTCCCATTGTGTAGCACACTCATAAGTGGTCTTGGGATTTGAGGTTGATCAGCTAATCAGTGATAGCTGGATGACATCTGGGTGGGTGTAGAGGCAGAAGAGCAATAGTTGAAAACAGCTTGTAGATATTGAGCAGATGGTGGTTTCTAATATATTTTGGATACTAAGGAAATCTGAATTCCTGACAGGTAACAAAATAGATTTGGACAAGGAGAGACATGTGTCTATTCAAGAAGCAGAAACGTAAGTTTAAGTCTCTTAATTTCAGTAGTACTTTGAAGAAATCACTCTTAAACATAGCTGCATTGCTTTAGGCTAGCAATGGTTCTGCCTGAACTTTGCACAACGTATAGCTCAAGATACAAAGTGTTAATGCATTCTGAGCAGACACTAGTGATTTCTAATCTTTTCCTCAATTCAGCTGATTTTTGTTTTTGTTTTTACTGATTGTTGTGAAGCAGCTAATTCTTGAAATCAGTTGTCTACAGTTGTCCAAGTTATCAGGGGCTTGGCTATGGCAAACGATTATCAGTAACCTAACAACTTGTGACCACGCATGTGAGGGTAGCGTTGGTTTGTAAACCAAGGCTACTCAATGCCTTCATGATACCCGAGGATGCTCTGAATCTAATTGATCCTTGCACTCCTTCTCTTTGCTAAGCTTCTGGCAGTTTAAACCTTGCACAGATGTGGCTGCTGTCAGGTTCTGGAACTCCTTGCCAAGGGAGCTCTGTGTAGCCCAGGGGTGGGCAACTTGTAGCCTTCCAAATCTTTTGGCCTACAACTCCCAGCATCGCTTGCTATTGGCCATGCTGGATAGGGCTGATGGGAGTTGTGGCCCACCAGATGTTTTGGCTTACAAGTTGCCCAGCTGTGGTCGCCCTTTCTCTGACCTTCCATTAGCATGCAAAGACATTTTTGTTTGGACAGGCCTTGGGCCTCATAACCGGACTAGTCAAACTACTGTCAATATGCTGCATTTTATTAAACTGGTTGTAGTTTTTGTCAGTTTTATTGACATGTTTTCACCTGTCTTGTTCTTATTTATTTTGATATTTATGTATTTTACTGCTAGCTATCCTGAGCACATTTTAAATAATAGCTTCAGTCATAACACCTTCATTTAGCCTCTGTTTGCTAGGCACTGAGGGTATCTAAATTTTGCACTTACTATTTACTTAAAATATAGAATAATATGTAAAGATTGCTTATTTTTCAGTTGGAGGGTAAAGGCTTTCCTTTTTTGCAGATATGCAGAATCGGTGGGAGCAAAACACTATCACACATCAGCCAAACAGAACAAAGGAATAGAAGAACTCTTTCTTGATCTGTGTAAAAGTAGGTTTTTTATATTTATAGATTTGCTGGCCATCTTTTGTGAAATTAAAAAACTTAAAGCATGATGGCAATTGACTTTTGAGCTATGCATTCTCTTTAAAATGTAGTACAAATGGAGCTAGCTGTTAAAAGTCTGAAGCACAACTTGTGTTCTGTAATCTTTTAATTCAATTAACCAGCACAGGACTTTCTGTCCAAGCTGACAATTTTGCTCTACGAATGGTAGTCATTATGTAGTTTTGAATGTTTTGTGCATGGAATTTTATTGCTTGCTCAGTTCTTGTTACCAGTTAAAATTGAACTATAAATTTTAAATAGCTACTAATGTGGCTGTATAACTTAACCTATTCAATTTTTTAATGCTATATATTAAAATAGTTCCTAACGTAACTGTTAAGGATTCCTGTCCTGTAGTAAAATGTGCATGCATGTTAAGATGTTGAGACTTAAATTTCTTTGCCACTGTGCTTTCTTGGCCTAGGAGGTTTTTCTTAATTTTGCCAGATAGTAAAATTTCACAAAAATGGTTAGGGACTTCCGTGGGGGGGTGGGGGGGAGTCATGTGCCACAATTCACATTCTAGATCATGGAACTTCCATATTTATGGGGTCCTCTGACCCAGTTTGATGGTGTAATCTTCCTCTTAATATCTATGGCCTTGTATTTTGTTAATAATGCTATGCATTCCCATTGGTCAGCCAAGTCAAAGTTTAAGGATCATCTGTACTGAGAGCCAGTGTGGTGTAGTGGTTAGAGTGTTGAACTAGAACTGGGGAGAGATTGTAAGAGTTATGTCAACTAGGATAAAAGAGAATTTCTATAAAGTGGTATGGAGATGGTATCTAACTCCAGTAAGATTAAATCATATAGATAATAACTGTTCCACATTCTGCTAGAGAGGGTGTAATAAAAAAGCTACATATGCCCACATGTGGTGGAGCTGTAAAAATGTTCTGGAATTCTGGCAGAAAGTGTTTGCAGAAATATTGGAAATAATTGGAGTGGAATTAGAGGTCTGCCCAAAATTAGCATTGTTATCAATAACAGAAAAAGTAGTTTGTTTAAAAAATACTAAGGAATTGATTGCAAATTTGTTAACAGCAGCTAAATTAATGATAGCTAGGAAATGGAAAGTTCAACATGTCTTTTTCAATTTTTGGATTATGTGTTGGTGAAGGGGAAGGGTAACGAACCTTGTCAAGATTTGTTACATTTCTGGAATACAGAATAATATCTAATATCTTCTGGGAAATATAACTTGGTCCCAAGAGGTGGGGGGGGGGTGCACAATGTTAATGTTGTTTTTGTCATTATTTTGTTACTATTTTGTTATTACCGTAGTTGTTATGACTAGGGAAAAAAATCAATAAACTTTATTAAATAAAAGAACTGGGGAGACCTGGGTTCAAGTCCCCACTCAGCCATGAAGCGCACTGGGTAACTTTGGGCAAATCACCGACTCTCAGCCTAACCTACCTCACAGGATTGTTGTGAGGATAAAATGGAGAGGAGGGTGTACACTGCCTTGGGCTCCTTAGAGGAAAGGTGGGATATAAATGTAGCAAATACATTTAAAAATACTATTAAAAATACAGAGAGATGTTGCTAGTCGCTGACAAGTGGACTGCTGTTGAATAATCTGGGATCTCCACAATAAAATGGTAACTAACCAGAGGGACCTATCTCAGATTAACAGTGGGATAATCGAAACTTGCTGATAAAATTGCCAGCTTATTCCCTACACCTGAACTTCTTAGGTCATGTTATATATTGGACTAAGAACCCACTGGGTATTTAAAACTAGCTTTCTATTTATAAGTATTGTGATTGTCAGCTTACAAATAATACATGTCAAAAGCATCTTTTGAAAATCTCTTGCAATACTTCTGAATGTGCTGAACTTACCAGTGTGATTTAAATTGCTTTTATGAACAGGCATTTATAGTGCTATCTAGCCTAATGCAATATCCTTAAATCCTAGGAATGATAGAAACTGCACAAGTTGATGAGAGAGCACGGGGCAATGGTTCCAGTCAGTCAGGAGCTGCAAGGCGGGGAGTACAGATAATTGATGACGAACCAGCAGTTCAGAGCAGTGGAGGTTGCTGCTCATCTGGATAATTGTATAAGACTCTGCATCTTTGCCCCCTTAGTGAAGACTGCCGTATTCAAAGTCTCATTCTTTATCAGCGGAGAGCCGGAATTAACAGTATTTAAAATCATTTGTAACAATTCAGTACCATTAAGTGCTAAACTAGTGGAGTATGTGACCTGAGAATTGGCATTTTCTACAATGGTTAACAAAGCAAACCAATGGCCTTTTTACATATTTCTTTAATAATGAATAATATTGCATGTGGGAAAGACTTATGGCTTCATTTATATTTTAAATGAGATCATTATTTAATAACTTATATACACTATTGGAATGAGACATTTTTTTCAGCCCTTTGTATTTTGTGGTAGATTGAACTGTATCACTTCAAAATTGCACATTTATTTCTTTTTAATTAGCAGATACCTGGATACTATTTTTGCAGGGATGACCTATAACTGTCTGACTACTTTGATATATTCATCCTGTACTCCATACTGGTAAAATAAATTGTAAATTACATATTAAATATTTTATCTGCTTTTACAAGTGCAGGTGCAAAAATATGTACATTAGTCTTGTCAGTGATTGTGAAGTGAATAGCAGTTGGTAAAATGATACAAGGTTAATTACTGCTCACTTTTCTCTCTGCTAGATTATGACCATTCTTTTTGCTTGCTCTGAAGTTTACATAACTTTTTTGAATTTTCTGACAAATAATTGGTCTAACATCTTAGGTCCAAAAATCTAGCTGAAATGTTGTGAACTGCTGCTACACTTATTTCTACAAATAAGTTTGACATGCCTAAAATATTCAACTGCTTCAGCTGCTTATGTCACACACGAATTTAATCGTATGAATATGGCCTCTTCCATCTGATAATCACTAAACAAGACCTGCTTATAAAACTTCTGTTGTTCTTATATCATTGCTTCCTCATGTAATGTTTTTTTCCCAGTTAAACTGAAGTGAAGTGAAAATAACTTGGCTGCAACAGTTTTCTTTTTGTAGGCCATTAAAATTGGCAGGAGCTCAGCTGTTACTCCTAGATAAGCTTTGTTTTAAATCAACTTTGTTTTTCAGTTGAAGGAATTTCAAATACCCTCTGAAGATAAGTATCTTCTGAAAGAACAAAAATGGAAAATGAACCTGGAACTGTTGTGTCAAAACTAGAAGTGTACAGCTAAAATAGAATATTTCTTGACTTCCTAAGGGAAATATCACTTAAGGTGTTTTTTGGTAAATGCGTATATATTGGTGTGGAAAATACCTAGTACACAGTTTAGCTTTTAGAAACTGGCTTGTGTTATTCTAACTTCACATGTGGTGGTTTCAATTTTCAGTGGTGCAGTGATGAATACGCATGCTCAAACATGAAAAAAGTCACACTGGGAAGTTGACACACATCCCATTAACTTCACTCTCCAGAACCTGTCACAGAATCTTTAAGAACAATAGTTTTAGAAAACACTGCATGCATTTATTATCCTGCTTAAGTTGATGTATAAAAATCAACTGAGGTCTATGAAAAGAAACTAGCTGTCACACTTGGCCATAATCTGGATAAATATGTACATTGTACTCTGTACCTTAACCCTTACTGAAATTGTAAGCTAGATCTGTTAAGTTCATATGTTTAAGTAGCTTGGTTACTGTGACTTCTACCATGTTCTGCTGTAAGCTGCTCTATCGTCATTAAATATTCTTATTTAGTACCTTCTACTTATAACTACTTTTCTGTAGTGAATACTGTGTAGCATGGGGCAGCTATAAGTGAACATAGGTTCAAACCAAGATGGATCTGAAACTGATTTAGAAGGAAAGTCTTCTGCCAGTTTGATTTATGTGCATTAATATTCATGGCTCTAAAAATTATCCTCTTTGCCCTTCCAACTCTGTCAGTCAAAACATCCTCCTACAAGGTGGTGCAAAGGAGCAGGCAGGTTTGCACGATAACCATGGCTTAAACAAGCCATGGTGGCTTATCTAAGCCGTGGTATGTGCTAGGTGCTTTTTTCCTAATCACCTGCCCGGATGCAGCTTGTGTTGTCTGAATCCAGGTGGCATGGCTTATTGGAGGGGGAACAACCCTAAAATAACCCATGGGCAGTTGTTGGGTTATTTGTGGGTTTTTCCCTCTCAAATAAGCCATGCCCCCTGGGTTCAGATGACTTGATAAGCTGTGCCTGGGTGGGTAATTAGGCAAATGGCCTTGATTAAGCCGCAGTGATCATGTGAACCAGGTCATTAGGTGCATCACTGGTTCACTAGCTGTTTGATTTGGCTGGGGTTTGGAGGAGTCTTCCTGACACCAAAGACACGTTGGGCCCTGAACAGAACTCATTTACAGGAAAAACATTCTAGCTACAATTCCAGGACACCCAGATATATACCCTGATCCCTTGAACATAAGTTTCCTCATGTAAGTTATCTCTACAGGTTGCTTTTTAAAAAATAGCTGGTGTATGATGCAACTGGTATTTCTTCTGCCTGTAACAGATCAGTGTCTCAATCTGACCTTTGACAATACTGACTAGTTGTTGCACAGTGGGGCTGAGTTCACACACTCGCATCACTCCTACTCTTTAACAAGTAGTGTTGCAGGCTTCAGCTTCAGACCTCTCAACATACACAGATAAATAATGCAAGAGGGAGTTGTCCATGCATTTGATGGTTGGCTTGATTGGGTGGTTTTTGGGTGCAATCCTATGAATGTTTAAACATGCCATGCTGACGGGGGGGGGGGGGTCTGGGAATTGTAGATTTGTTGTCTAAACATGCATAGGATTGCACCCTTTGTTTTTTGCATTCTTGACACAGACATGTAGACTTCTCTGAAACTGCTCTTAAATGGTTTCCAGCAAAATTCTCTTGGTTTGGACTGCATTCCTATGCATACTTACCTGGGAGTAAGTCCCATTTAAGTCAATGAAGCTTGCTTCTGAGTGGGCATGTATAGGAATTCACTGTAAATCTTTTCTACTAATCCTTATGATTCTCCTAGTATGTTAGCTATTTCCTCACTCCCCCCCCCCCAATGCTCTATAGAACAGCATCAGCACTTGTTCCCTCAAAAGTTTGCAACCCTTGCTCTGCTTGTTTATACTACCTGTCAAATGATACTGCTCTTTCTAGCTTTAAAGGGTACTGGCTTGAGGTTAAACACAGTGCAGCACTATAAAGACTGCATTAATAAATCTCCATATAGAAGAGATGCAATTTGCCAATTAATATTTGCATGGGGGTGGTTGTAGCTACTGCTACAGCAAGTAGCAGACTACATTGCTGTACAGCTTCTGGAGAGCTCAGTTCCTGAAGATGGAACCCTTAACCTTTCCCTATGCTTTGGCATTGTTGGCAGGATTTATTGTAATATCCTGTGACATGGCCAAAGTACTCAACTTTGGAGGCTGTAATTCTCCTGGCCTCCAAACATCCAGATATGTAAATTGCTGCTGCTGCTGCAAGGTCCCTGCTATGGCCACGACAATTTGTGTGTTCTTGCTGGTGCTTATTACATTGTTACTTCATGTAAGCAATGATGGAAGAAATAGGAACATAAAGTGGAGAGTTTGGAATGTGGTGGATATTGGCAAATGTTTACTCTAATGGGCCTTAGTAGAAGTATTGGAATTCTAGTCTTTCCAATGCTGTTGTGACTTACATACCTGCTATATTTTGAAGATCTTTGAGGTGAATACACTTTATTTACTTGTTGATATTGTGTACCGGTAAATGGAAAACATGAGGAATTATAACCCTTTCCATACAAACTGTGCTTACTGCCTCTTAATGCTAGACAATAAATAAAAAACAGCACTTTCGCACATAAACAATGCAATGGTAGTTGAAATATGCACTGTAACTAATTTTGTCCCCTTGGACTCAAAAGTGCTATGGATGGATTGCTGTTTGGGAAATGCAAACCCAAAGTCCCATTGGATAAATGGAACTCCAATTCCTCTGAGTAGTAAAGCTAGTTCCATGAGCCCAAGGTGGCCTTAGACATGATTCTTCTAATGGTAACCCTCCCCACCCCGTGCCACATGGGCAAACTACTTTTGAAACAGGGAAATTTGAAATGAAGTTTTGGTTTAGCATGAGGGGCAGCTGTTAAAAGAACAGTAAAACAATCAACTGGGCTAGTATATGCCTCTGCATGAGCAGCCAGTGTGGAAAGTCAGGTTACTTTGATAATTTTAGCGATTCTATTTAATTGTGCTTTACATTAATAACCTTAAACTTCCATGTGGTGGTTTTACAAAATATGTATATGTACAGCTCCAAATTGGTATACAAAGGGTATTGGCAACAAACATGTTAATAGAACAAACAGTAGTTGTATTCAAATTAATCTGGATATTGTCAGCACACATATAAGCTCTTCATTGTTTGTTTACATTGCAACTATGCATAGTAGTCAGTGCTCTGTGGTGGTATTGGTCATTGTAAAAAGATTAGCTCACTTGTGCAGGTTTAAAACATCACAGTAGAGAAGCAGAAATGCAGGACCCCATCCTAAAGAGATGGTTATTGTGGGATTCTTCTAGACCGGGGCTCTCCAACCTTGGATCCCCAGATGTTGCTGGCCTACAGCTCCCAGCATACCCAGCCAGCATGGCTAATGGCAAGGGATTCTGGGAGCCTGTAGTCCAGCAACATCTGGGGACCCAAGGTTGGAGAACCCTGTTCTAGACCCATGCTATGCATGCTTATGTGATGGTAAAAATCTGTAGATTCAGATTTTTGTAGAATCTGTAGATTGATAAGTCAAAACCTATCCCTCTTCAACATAGTGCCTGATGATGAATTATGTGAAGAACATAAGAGTTTTGCTGAATCAGACCAAAGACCTATCTAGTCCAAGTTTCTGTTCACACAGCCAACCAGCTGCCTATGGGAAACTCACAAGCAGGACATGAGTGCAATAGCACCCTCAACCTGAATGCTTGAGTATCACATTGTAAATCAGGGTTAGTCCTAATAAAAGTAATGGTTGTGTTCCTGCTTGAATTTGTGTCTATGGCCACTATCACTGTCTTCTGATATTTTTTGAATACCAACTTCAGAGTTTGAAAGTTTAGAGTGAATGTGCATGAACTGTCAAGCATACCAACAGAAGCCATGAAAGTTAAACCAAATTCTAAAGGAGATATCTCTCCTTTAGTAAATGGGAATAAGAAATACCATAGCAAAAGCAGTTATCCTCTATCAGCCTGAATAAACAGTGTATTGAATTAACAGTGGTTGAATATTGCACTTATGTGTGAAAAGAACTTTACCAAAATGGCACCCATAAATGAGGATAGTCTACTGCAAATCATCAGCTAAAATGCTATGATTCCTTCTGGAAGCTGAAAAACAAACCAGTCTAGCAGTATAAAAAATAATATTCCATAGAAGTCCCTGCAAGATCCTTTCCCTTCACAGAATGGGTGCACAGGAGAAATTTGGGGTGTATTTCAATAAGGGGGTATACAGATGTACATTTCTGGGAAAGTGGTGCAACAGTACTATGCTGATATTGGTCTCTATTTTCTTCCTCTGCCCCACCATCAGCCTGAACATTGGAGCAATGTACTACACTGCAGAGGCACATGTTGCTAAGGAATTAATAATGGATCTCTGAAATTCAAATTTGCCTTTCTATTCTTGCCTCACCTTTAAGTCTTCAGGCAACTCTCTTGAATTCCTTTGAAATGTACCTTTATAATGGCCCATACATTGTACATTTACAATCTCCCTCCATGCTGCTTTTATTAAGTGTGCATATAAACAATATTTTTTATTTATTATATTTATACCCCACCTTTTTTTTCCTGCAAGGAACCCAAGGCAGCTTACATAGTCGTCCCCTCTCCATTTTATCCTTGCAACAATCCCGTGAGGTAGGTTAGGCTGAGTGTCAGTGACTGGCCCAAAGTCACCCAGTGAGTTTCATGGCCGAGTGGGGACTAGAACCTGGATCTCCCGAGTCCCAGTCCAACACTCACTACACCACCACACTGGCTCTCATAAATACACAAGAAGAAAAACCTAAATTTTGCCAGCACACAGACTTCCCAAAATAAGCTTGCAAGTTAAGAGCTGCACATCATGTCTTCAAATAAAGCAATATATGGTTAGATGTTTACCTAGATTTCTTTGGCCTTTTCCTTGAATGATGTCTTAGTGGATGCTATGAGAATGTATGGATCACCATTTCATATTGGATTTGGGTGTAATGTTGGCTGAACCATGCAGCTTCCTGTGACTGGCACATGCAACAACAGGTAATGAGAGCCAGGATTTCATCATGCTTCTGTATTTCAGGCACTACAGTGGCCATTCAGAAAAATAGAGGGTGAGGGAAAAGAATTGTTATGTACATTTAAATAGCTTTAAAAATTGCAGTGAATGTGCAGGAGGCAGCCTTCTGGCAAAAAGCAAGAGAAAAGAAGGTTGAAAATGGTACGTGTGACCTAACTGGAGTGAAAGAAAGAATGGAATATGGAGAAGATGCAATTGAGGAATGCATCTTGAGACAGTCCCTGGGTGGGTGATGTCCAGGCTTGGGAAAGCAACAGCTGACTCACAGGTGAAATAACCTGAACAACCAGTTTGTATGGAAGGTTGCCCCACTGCAGAGATACATTTGTATGAAAGGGCAAGTCTGCCTTTTACCCTACATCTGCTGCACACAACATGGTGTCTATATCCTAAGCGACATAGCTGTAGGCACCCGCACCCCAGCAATTTCATAAATCTTTTAATTTAAAAGTTGGAATTTAACTCTTAAAAATTTAAGAGTTGGAAGAAGCCTACAAGGCCATCGAGTCCAACCCCCTGCTCAATGCAGGAAACTATAGGAGGGGTCTCCCATCCAAGTAATAACCAGGCTTGACCCTGCTTAGCCTTCCACGCTTAGACAAGCTGAGCCAGCGTAAGGAAAATATCAGTGGGTTTAAACAAGAGTAGCTCATCTCAAAGTAACGCTTGTCTTGTATAACTTCGCGGCATTAGTTTAAAAGCAAAAGTTTAACAGATCAATAGTAATTAATGTTCTGAAATGTAAGCAGCATAGAGGATACTGTGTTCTTATTTTTTTTGGCCTAAAACAGGGTGTTTCGCCCAGCCACAATACTAGAGAATTTATTTTTTAAAAAACTGCCAGAAACTCACAGTACAGTGTGTGTTTAGTGCATTATAGTCAAGCAGCTCTGTAGGGTTGCATTGGGGAACCTTTTACAGCGAAAGGGCCGAATTGGCATCCGGCAAAGATGCTGGAGGCCACAAGCCAACAATGGGTGAGGCCACCGATGTTATGCCGCCCCCCACACCATTTTCACGCTCACATACTAAGCCAGCTTTCCGTCGGGAAACGCAAGGGGGGAGCTAAGCCCTGGCGACGTGCTGCCTCAAGGCACCGGGTGCGCATAAAGTGAGCCAGTGCTCGGCCGCCTTTCGATTTGGGAAAGGTGAGCGGGAGAGCGAAGCAGACCGAGCCGCTGACAAAGCAGACCGAGCGAAGTGTCCTCCTCAAAATCTCCCCTTCAGCGGGTGAGGCACAAAAAAGGGCGCGCAGGAAAGAGAAACGGCCAAAATTATCCGGTGGCTGGAGCTGCGGCACCACACCCACTCTCTCTCTCCGCTTCCGCTTTCGGCAACTTTCGTTGCTTTCCGTCGGTGCCCACCGCGCAGAATCCGTTCCTTCCCCCGCTCACACCCGGCTTTTTTTTTTAAAGGTGCGCATGCGTCAACGCGCCAGGGCCTGCGAGGCGGGGCTAGAGCGGAGTTGTTGTGAAGCTGCTGGGAGCACGTGAAGAGAGCAACGTCATCATAAACATTAGTAGCCAACATGGCGGCTCCTGTGAGCGGAAAGGTAAGAGGAAGGGAGAAAGAAGAGCGTTCTTGACCCGGGGAGAGGGGAAGGTTCCTTAGAAGGGCTCTGGTAGTGGAGAAGGTCCCTCTCGCATCACTTCCTCTGGATACTTCATTGTTGGCGAGCTATGGAGATAGGGGGGGGGGGGCAGGGTGATGACTCAGTGTTCCTGGCTGAGGTGGGACGGTGTCAGGCCTTCGGCTGGCGTCACTCGAGGGGGTGGCGGCGTTTGATTTGTGTGGGGAGGGGCCGTTTGATGAGGCGAGAGATTTAATGCTCGTCCCTCATGTACTAGCCTCTGACACGTGGGAGTTTCCCCTTTCTTAGGGTTGGGGTTGTAATGCTCGGCATCCCATACTGCTGCCTGTGACGGGCGCGCAACGTAGACTTCCTTGGAACAGAACAGCTGCTTAGGACAGATTAATTTTCATGGCATAACTGCCATTCATTCGTTTACGATTTTCAGTAACTCATCCGGTTTAGGGACGGCGCTTTTCACGTACATCGCTGAATGAATTGGCAGGGGGAGCCCATCCTTTCTCTTGTCCTGCTTTCTAACCTCGTGTGCTGGTTATACAGAGGAGTGCCTATTAAGGAGACCAAACTAACGTGCATTGTGTGATTATAGACTACTAGCCTGTCCCAACCTGGTACCCTTCAGATGTTTGGACTAGAATTCCCAGCATTCTTGACCATGCTGGCTGGGGCTGATGGGAGTTGGTCCAAAACATCTGGAGGGCTCTGGGTTGGGGAAGGCTATTATAGACCTTTGACTCTTACAGAACCAGCTACTGTGTTCTCAAAATGCAGACAAAAGTAACTTTACAGAACATTTACTGTCAAATAGTTCCTTTGTATTGTGTGTGTTTGTTTCTCATTAGAAGAAATTGGAGATTAATAAAGTTAACCATCTGTCTTTTAAAGTTAAATGCTCAAACAAGTAGGGCAGCTAAGGGAGCAAGTAAGACATCTGTCATGTAGATAGGAATTCTGATGGGTTTGGCAGTGAGAATGCAGGACAGGTCATGAGAGGAATGAAAATAAGAGGGTTTTTTTTAAATAGGGGGCATTCTTTCACCATTGCAGTGTACTTTTCACAGTGATTGCTACAAATAGGTGATGTAGAGTAATATAGTAGATAGAACACTGTGTGGACATTGGGTGATTGAGGCTCAAATACTTCCCTTAGGGCACAATACTGTGCATGTTTAGACAGTAAAAAGTCCTACAACTCCTAGCATTTATCATGTCTCCTCTTAGTCATCTTTTTTTCTAAACTGAAAAGCCCCAAACAGATTAGCCTTTGCTCATGGGAAGCTGCTCCAAGACCCTTGATAATTTAGGTTACCCTTTTCCAGCATTATGATATCCTTTTTTGCAGTGAGATGACCAGAACTTCACACAACATTCCAAATATGGCTGAACTATAGATTTATATTGGGGAACTGAGATACAGGCT
Source organism: Shinisaurus crocodilurus (assembly GCA_021292165.1). NCBI lineage: Eukaryota > Metazoa > Chordata > Lepidosauria > Squamata > Shinisauridae > Shinisaurus > Shinisaurus crocodilurus. Next base: position 233,226,112 of record CM037879.1, read on the forward strand.
GCCTTATTTTAATTCCCTTTCTTAATTATCTCTAGCATAGAATTGATCCTTTTCACTACTGCTGCACACAGGGTTGATATTTTTATTGAAATTGCAACCACCCTAAGATCACTTTCCTGGTTGGTCACCATTAGCTCAGATCCCACCAGTGTCCATGTGAAGATACAGTCATGCCTTGGATTGAGAGCATAATTCGTTCTGGAAACGTGCTTGTAATCCAAAACACACTTATATCAAAACGAAATTCCCCCAAAAAAATTTGTACAGAGATTTTTAATTTAAGCCGTACTACAGTACTTGTATTGCAAGACATCGCTTGTATATCAAAATAATAATAATAATAATAATAAATATTTAAAAATTTGCTTGTCTTGCAAAACGCTCTCAAACCAAGTTACTTGCAATCCAAGGTATTACTGTAACTTTTTTGCAATTGTTGGTTGATATAGCCGTGTACTACAACAATTCTGTATTGAAGGCTTTAAGGGCATAATCCTATGCATATTTAAATAGAGAAAAGTCCTACAACTCCCAGCATCCCTCCAGCCAGCCATGCTGGAAATTGTAGGACTTTTTCCTGTCTAAACATGCATAGGATTCCACCCTTGGATACATAATAGATAGAAAGAGTCCCACAATTTCCACAATTAAATATAGTGTACCTTTATCCAGGACATGTATACAAGCAAGACAGTTTTGAAGTTTGCTATCATGAACAAGGGCAGAGGTATACCTCTTTGTTGTTACTATAATTCAGCATGAGAAAAACCTGTAACAGAAAAAAATCTGTTTTCCTCAAGATAGCAAGATAAAGAAAAACCATAGGTGAGGCATTGGGTACGTTCTGATTTGCTGCCCCATGGTGCAATTTGTATTTGTCTATAATTTTACCTCGTGTTTCCTAGCCCAGGGTAGGCACAACTCCCCCCTCCCTCCCGGGTAGAGAAAGTTCCTGAGAGATGTATGTTTCCACACTCAATTATGCATTCTTTACCTGAAAATCTTGTGTATGTTTTTTGGTCAGTGCCTCTCACTAGAGTCTGCTCCCAGAAATTGAAACACTGTCTGCTCCCAGTTTCTTTATCAGTTCTACTAACCAGCTAGCAACAGTTTAAGCTAAAACTTCAATCCTAGGAATTAATTAGCGGTATCATTAGCCACATGCTCTCATCCCACAGGGACATGCAGAGTGTATCTACATGAGGAGAGGTATGAGTTCATCAAATTTGAACTAGGGGAACTCTGGTTACTTTAAACCAGTGATGGCGAACCTTTTTGAGCCTGAGTGCCCAAACTGCAACACAAAACCAACATATTTATTTCAAAGTGTCAACACTGCAATTAAACCTGAATAAATATATGATAAAATAAATAATGAATATAATAAACAATAAATATAATATTAATAATGATAAAAGAGAGGATAATCCTGATGATAAAAATGATTTGATTGATTAAAACCCCCATGTAGACGCTTTCCTTACATTTGTCCAATTTTCAGGCTGTAGAAAGTTTATAGTTCTTATTTATGCTAAAAATGATGAGTGGTTTATAATTCATGTATAAATAATGTTCATAAAGCCCATAGATAAAATTTCTTATATACTACAGTCTGTGGAGCTCCTAAGTCCAGGACAGGGCAAAACTATAAAAAATACACCAGAAAACAGAAGTGGGGGGAGGCATTCAAAGAAGTAAATTCAAACCTTAACAATGCAGTACAGGAGGCTGGGTAGGTACCCTCATGAAAGCTAAATTAGTGGAACAGCCATCTGACCTGCGGTTTTTCCTCTTCATGTCATCCCAGCACTTCCCACAAAAATGCAACAGGAACAAGGAAAGCAGTTTAGAAAGGTTTTCTGGTAGCTAATGTGGAGGCAAAGCTCCTTGTAATCCCCCCCCCCATTATAATTTATGGAAGCAGGAGACATGAATGCTATGGCTCTCTCTCTCTCTCTCTCTCTCTCTCTCTCTCTCTCTCTCACACACACACACACACACACACACACACACACACAGATTTGTCTGCCTACTTCTGCCTATCTCTGTCTCGCTGCAGAGACAGATGGGGAGGGAAATGGCTCCAGCAGCAGCAGCAGCAGCAAACCCAGAGAATCCCTGAGCATGGTAGTCATGCTGGCGGAAGGGGGAGTGTGCAAACCCAAGGCTTACTGTGGCTCATTCTCATCACACTAAACTATGGTTTCATATGACATCCAAATGCAGCCTTTGTCTACTCTTTTTCCAATATTGTTTACTCCCTTTATGAAGGTAATCAAGACTGATTTGGTTGGTTATACTTTAATATTTTGATACTTATTATGCCATATCTGAGGCCAGTTCTTAATGCAACACCCATTGTAGTCCTGTTTATTTTCCCAGCTGGACCAGCATATCAATAGGCATAGCTATGGCTTCTTCTAACAGAAACCCTACCCAGTTTGTTACATGATTGTGTCACATGCTGTCAGGGGCAGATCTGGTCACCCTGTCTAAGGGTCCAGGTTAGGTTACAGCAATTGGTTCTATCCCTAGGAGCACTTCAGGACATACATAAATACTTATGTATTTTATGTTGTGGTTGTTCCCCGCCTCGATCTGAGTGGAGAGGCGGGTAAGAAATGTTGTTGTTGTTGTTGTTGTTGTTATTATTATTATTATTATTATTATTATTATTATTATTATTATCAAATTGCCAAAAATACTCTTACAAAACAACCGTCCTTATTCTTTTTTATTATTGTTATTATTTTAGGTTGTATATGAACAAGAAGGGGTTTTCATTCACTCCTCCAGTGGAAACAATGATGATCAGGATTCCTTACTATCTGGGATACTACGAGTCATAGAAAAGGTGTTAAATCAAAATTTTGGTATCTGTCTATTGCCTGTAATTCACCTAGAATGTTTTCTGTCAATTTACCTTCTCTCTTGCCATCTCACAATGATGATGTCTTACTGACAAGCATACCTTATTTGTCTGTAAAGTAAATGAAGTTCATTATTTTTGTAAATTGGAAGAAGTATAACCTTAATGGCATTATTGAGTTGCATTTGAATAATTACATAATTTGTGTTGTAGGATACTGAAGTAGTGGTAGATTGGAGACCACTGGATGATTCATTAGACTCTTCTAATATACTATATGCTAGAAAGGTATGTTGTTTTACTTGCAGCTATCTTCCTTGAAAGGTTTGGAAACTTGCCTTAAAAACGCAAAGTAAAAGCAGTCGTTGATTTTCAGAAACCATTTCTGCTCTTGCATGGTAAATTAGCACAAAGGCCTAACTGTACTATCTGACTCTTGGGTACAGAATCCATGGATCTCTCGACTGGTCATGACTGGACTGGTCTTTTCTATTATCATATGCTATTGGTATAGACAAATGAGTGTCTTGGCTGAGATCCATCTATTGCAAATGTAAAGATGACTGTGAAGAAGGGATGAACAGTTTATTTGTCTCAGAGGGCCTTAGTAGGGAACATCAGTAATGATGGAAGGTAGGCTGTGTCCTCTGAAGTGATTTTATAGACTTTCTAGTATAAAACCTTGGGTAGTTCCCTGCATGTTTTATAGCTAGTGAGCAGTGGGAGATATTCCCGGTGATGGTATAAATCCAAATTTTGACTGCAAGCAAAAAACGTCAAGTTCCTTGACTCAACTAGCATACTGCTTTTTTGTTTCCAAGGTTTTTTCCACGATCTGGAGGGCTAAATATGATGGTTCTTGTTTTTAAGAACTTAATTTAATAGGGTTTTCAAGGCAAGAGCTTGGGAGTTTTGAGTTCTTTCATGGTGCTATGCTATGAAAGCTGGAAGAATGCTTCTCCCTTCTGACCTAAGAACTCATAGCTCTAAGTCTACAGGGAAAACAGTGTTCAGCCTCCTCCATGTGTTAGGCTTGTATTAACAACATATAGCAGTACAATAAAGGTACATATGACTTTCCCCTTCTACTTTGAGCTTTAAGTTTGGAAGCTGGGGGGCAGAGGAAAAAAGCTTGCAGTGACTGGGAGAACAGGAGGAGGGTAACTTGCAGTGGCAGTAGCATGGAGCTGGGAAAGGACTAATGGCCTAGACAAGTGAAGGATTGAGTGTTACTATCCCTGAGTTATTATTCATAAGCTCTGAGGTGTTTTGCTTTTGTTTGAAACTAAAATGCTGCTGTTTCTTCTGAGTGGAGACATAAATCAAAAATTTCTTGCTGTTTGGTAGTTATATTCTCCAAAGGATGTTAGAGTTCAGCTCACTCTGTCTTTTAGCTTCAATTGGTTTTGACAAAAAGTGTGTTTCCTTAACAAGATCACTTTATAGTTATGGAAACTAAAAATGGCTTTTATTACTAGTTGCAAGAAAAACTGCTGTTGGTGTTGTTTTTATATCTTGTTTAGGATTCCAGTTCTGTTGTTGAGTGGGCCCAGACTCCTAAAGAAAAGACTCTGCGAGTGCCAGAACATATGAACAGTTACGAGGCAGAATGGGATATGGTCAACACAGTCTCTTTTAAAAAGAAACCACATTCAAATGGAGGTACATGAAGAATGTTGTGTATTACAGTATTAAAGTGACACTGTAGTTGGTCCAGTGCGCCAGTGTAGTTGGTCCACTCAGCAGATAGTGCTAATTATCTGTTAGCAGTGGAGAGGCAGGCTGTGAGACTATGAATCAGGTTGAATATGTGTAAAAAGGTGTTTGTTAACAATCAGCACTCCCCAGCTTTCATTTTTCCTGGTAGAACTTTCTGTATCCATGAAACAGCCTGTTCCTTCCCTGTCCAGTAGTATCTTTCCCCTTGGTTACTGTTGAAATGGGTGAAGAGCTTATGCTTAGTCAGGTTTTAGAGAACTGCTCTTCTCGGTTATTTAGACTAGCAGAACGGTGCGTCTTCCCCAGCACAATAGGGTTTTTTTTTTTTTTTTTTAAAATAAATTTTATTTAGTTATTATAAACTACATACAAAACTATAAAACACAAACATACAACTAAAATAAATCATAAGGTGCACCCCCCCCCACCTGCCTAGGGACCAACTAATATACATCCATCCCCTTAATCAATTAAATTCCACATTCCAAAAATATAACATCCTGACAAGGCATACTCCCCTTCCCCTTTATTAATACAAAGTCTAATAAAGCACAATAGTATCTCTTAATAATTCTTAATTTATTTTTAACAGGGATTGGGGGGGGGGGTAAACTAGTAGGTTCCACATGGACTTATGGCCCAGTTGGAATCCACCAGGAGAAGAGCCTTCAGTGTGGTGACTCCACTTCTGTGGAACTCCCTGCCTCTGGAGGTCAGGCAGACTCCAACACTGCGTTGTTTTTGGCACCTGCTGAAGATGTCTTTGTTTCGGGAAGCCTTCCTTGCTGACCAGCCATGGTTTTAATGTTGTTCTGTTTTTAATGCATTGTTTTTATTCTTTTATCGGTTTTAATTGTTCTCTGCTCCAGAATCTGTCTAGATATGCCAAAGCCTCAAGAAAAAACGTTGCCCATTTTATTTTGTCGCTGCAAAAACAGCTTTTATACCTGAAAGCTGCATACAAATAGATGAGGGTTCTGCAATCTCTTCATTTGCAAAACAAAGAAGCATTTTGGTGTATTCACATAACATTCCTAGCTTCTCAGTTTAAAACTGGTATTGAGAGAGAGAAACAGAGAGAGAGAAAGGGGGAGATAAATTTTGTGTATGTGTGCATGTATGTATATTTTTTTTAAACCCTTGGAAATGGGTTATTAGAATTTAGGTGACTTTCTTTTACCTGCTCACCATTAGAGAAACATTGTGGTGGCTAAACATTATGGAATCAATCCAGTTGAGAGTGTACACAAACTGCATTTGGAGAAGTTAAAATTTTCACCTTTAAACATTTCCAGTAGTGTATTTACAGGTTATTTTGAGTTCTGCAAAGGATATGTGGATCAGTGGAGAACATTGGAGCAACACACAAGAACTGGATAGCTTATAAACAGCTGTTTATATATGTTACTTAGGCTGCTCTAGTAGTTTGCTGCTCTGCTAGGACCAACAGTAATCATCCTTGGGTTTACACTATTGTAGTTAGCTGTGCCTACGACACATGGATCATGATCTCTCTAAAAAAGTGTCCAAGGCATGCATGCAGTTGCTATCACAAGGCAGCTGCATAACTGACGAGGTTTTTGTCTTCTAGTTTCAAAGTGCTAGACAGCCCTCAATGCTAGAAGAGGGTAAACAGAACTGTGTGTGAGGTCGCAGTATTAGGAGAGGTGTGTGTGTGTGCGGAGAAGCAGTGGTACCAAGTGGAATGAGCAGTGGGCAACAATCCCCTAAATAATTTCTGGGTGCTGATGTCATATTACTAAATAAATACTGTGGGTATAATTTTACTATTTACTGTTCTTACAGTATTTTGACAGGATATTGCAGGTTTAGAAGTGCACAGGATAGCTGATGCTATCCTAGTTGTTGGTTGGGAAGGGAAGAGTTAAATGAGTTAAATGTACAAAGACTTCAAATATGTGGATGCAGGTCAAATTGCATATGTACATACAAGTTTCCTTATACTGTCAGACTGTTGCTCCATTTAGTGCCAGTTGACATAGACTGTACTGGATGTGATTCTCCAAAGTCTTGGGCAGAGCCCTTCATTTTCTTTTAACCAGAAATTGGACCTATGACCTTCTGAATGTACACCAATGCTTTGTCAGTCGGGAATCGGTAGGTGAAGAGGACCTATTGGAAATTAAGAATTGAATGCAGTGTATGCTGACATGATGCTATGTACACGTATTCTCAGAAGTACTGTTGGTATTTTCCAGTGCTGTGCATTGCATATTGAAGCAAAAGTATTATTTTTCTTACTCTTCAGATGCGATTGTTCGTACAAATGGAGAGAGCAAGTGGTCCTTCCTGTTTAGTTTAACAGATTTGAAGTCCATTAAGCAAAACAAAGAAGGAATGGGATGGTCCTATTTGGTGTTCTGTTTAAAGGATGATGTTGTCCTCCCAGCTCTTCACTTCCATCATGGAGACAGCAGCTTATTGATTCAGTCACTGAAAAAATATGTGGTGCTCTGTGAGTAAGTATTCTTAATGAAAATTCCTGAAGAAAAAATCAATCTAGTTCTGTTGTTTGTAGAGTTAGTATAACAACCACAAGGAGTTGAATAACTTTTTAAAAAACTGGCCAGTAATTAAATTCTGCATCTATTAATACTTAACATCAGTAGGCTCAATCATTCATACATTATAGATTCATAGATCATAGAGTTAGAAGAGGTCTATAGGCCATTGAGTCCAACCCCCTGCTCAATGCAGGAAACTAGAGGTGGGGTCTCCCATCCAAGTAATAACCAGGCCTGACCCTGCTTAGTTTCCCACATTCAGACAAGCTGAGCCAGCGTGAGCCACTTAGTTGTAATTTTAAATTTAAATTTTGAAATACAAAATGTAGTTATCAAGTGCAGCTTTACAGAGGACCTGTGGTTTTTTGTAATGATACTGCAGGATACTACTTAATTGACCTATAGTGCAGAAATTGAAGGTAAGGAGAGTGATTTCTCTGAGGAACACTTACATTGGGCCAGTTCGCACAATCAAACAAGCCATGATAGCTTAAATAAGCCATGGTGGTTTGATTTAATCCCTGACGTGCCCTGGGCGCCATTTCCTTAATTACCTGCCTGGGCGCAGCATATCGTGTCATCCAATCCTGGGCAGCATTGCTTATTTGAGGAGAAACAACCCTCAAATAACCCTAGAACAGGCCAGGGTTGTTTCCTCCTTAAACTGGGTATGCCTCCTGAGACAACACAAGCCAGTTAGGGAAATGGTGCCAGGCACTTTCTGGAGATTAAAACAAACTTGTTTGATCATTTGAACCAGGTCATTGACTTGTTTGGACCATTCATATGTAGATGATCTCAGCTGATAGCCTCATCATGGTATATAGCAAGAAGGATAACAGTGAATGTAGGGGAAAGGAATGCTGGAGTAAGAGTCTCCTGTGCTACTGAATTCTCTTGCCCCTATTAGCTGTATCTTCAGCAGTGAGTGAGTATGGATGCAAAATAGAAAATCCCAGCCAGGTTTGAGGTTTTTTCCCCCCAGTCACCATAGCTGGAAGGAGTGTGGAATACAGCATTGCGCTGCCCTCCCAAGAATAGCAGTTCAATTGAGGGGTCTCTTCTTGAGGTGACAGTGGTCAAGCTTTTGTAACAACATATCCTTATTCTGAAAAATGCATATAGGGACACAGAGGCCAGTCCATATCTGTAGCTGTGTTAAGAGCCTTGTATCTGGACTAACAATCGCACACAACTAGACCTTCAAGCACTCTCTTGCCCCCCATGTCCCCTGGTTCTTTCTCCTGCCCTTTCCGGGTTTCATAGCCTCTTCAAAGATTTTCTTCTGGTAACTCATCTTGGATCAAAATAGGTAATACAGACAAGAATGATTTCACTTGGAGACTAGTATCTATCCTATGTGTCTAAAATTATTTCTAGGCTGCCTTTAAGGGTGGAACCCTTAGTAATAGAAAATCAAACTATGAAACACTAAAACAGAGTACAGTAGAGCCTGGCCAATGGCCTGATGATCAGCGGTGAGGAGGAAGTTTCTCTGGTGGACTGAACAAATACTAACACAGGATAGCCTTGTCTTCAACATTTGTTTGCATCTTACAGTCCTTGGCCATGATTTAGCACCTTTGAACTACTTGTAAAAATGTACTCTTGAGTGAGTAGGCATTTTCTAGTTAGCACTCAGTCTATTAGAAACTTAATAGTTTTTCAGTTACTAGTACCAAATTAGTAGTTTGAAGTAGATGAGAGAGAATTTTATTTTTTTTAAGGATTTATGTCTTTGGAAAGGCTGAATTCAACTTAATTATGTTGGAGCAATCCGTATTTCCATGGTAACAATATTGTAAATAAGTGCTCTGAGCAAGTTCAGTAATGTTCATTTATTGTGGATATTACCCAAGGCAAATTTAATTAAAATGGAACTATCTTTGAGGTGTATTTTTTTTCTCTGTTCTGGTGGGTTAGCTAAGTGTGACACAACACCTTTGCTTCCTGTGCTGTATTAGTAAGCGCCAGTTTGGTTTATTAACAGCCATGTCATCGGGACTGATTATATAGCCCCTTCTGACTTCAAGATGCAATCTCTTGTTGAATTTCATATCCTCTGGCACAAATGCTGCATCCTCTCATGCTAGTATTGGAAAGCGATAGCATTTATTAAAAGTCTTATCTAGAGCTTCAATAATAGGCAGTAGGTGTTCCAGGTAACAATGCAATTGTGTTTTTGTTTCAGAAACTAGTAATAGTTAATTCAGTCAGCTAATTTCCTGAATAACTAGGGGTGGTAATCAAATACTTTCAACTTTCTAACTAGTGTTTTATTTTGTGTGTGTACTTGTTATTATTTCATTTCTATACCTCCCAATAGCCAAAGCTCTCTGTGCGGTTCACGGCAATTCATAAAGCCCCCTGCAAACCACAATAAAATAAAAACAACATAATCATTTCAATATACAAAATTTAGAACAGAATTTAAAATAACTTGAGCAGCTAAAACAATTTGTAATACAGCTAGACCAGTATGAAAGCCCCCATATGCCATTAAATGCCACTGAATACCTCTGAGAAGAAGGCAGTCTTAACCCGGTGCCGAAAGGATGGTCTTTGTGGCTGTGGGACTCTCCCTCTACCTGCAGCACTCATTGGCTAGTCCTCCCGGTTGCAAGTGGAAAAGAATATTTCTTAGAAGTATTAATGATGCTCCTCCCTTAATTTCTTTCGCTGAAAGATGCAAAGCTGAAGCGATTGAAAAACTGTGGATTGAAATGAGAAAGAGAACCACACCTGGACCTCCTCCTGCTAGGACCTGCTGGCTTTTCCTTTTCCTTTGAGTTTGTGCGGGTTCAGTGGGATGGGAATCATCCTTCCGAGTGCTGAGAAGATGCTTGTCCTTCCCCCTCTTTCCTGGATTTCTGATCCAGAGCTGGAAAGTGCCAGCTGCAAGCTTAGTTTATTAACTTGTTCAGTTATTTCCCATTTTAAATTTGGTTTTAAACTTTTGTAATGAAATTGGATGTTTTTATTGTTATCTGTACATTATTATATGTATTATTGTTTCTATGAATTGTTGTAAACCGCCCAGAGAGCTTCAGCTATGGGGTGATACAGAAATAAAAGTTGGCACCAAGTGAGCCTCAGTGGGGAGATCATTCCATAATTGGGGGGCCACCACTGAGAAGGCCCTCCCCTTGTTTCCACCCTCAGAGCCTCCCTTGGAGGTGGCACTCGGAAGAAGTCCTCAGATGTTGTAGTTTCCAGGTAGATTCTGGATAGATACATATACATATATACATCTTACATTGTTGCTCAATGATTTTGTTTTGTGGCAGTTTTGCTTTCTCAAATGCAATGGCTGTATTATTGGATTGCCCAAAAATAGTTTTTGATCTTGTCCTCAGATCTCCACAGGATAAAAGGATTCTTGTAAACTGTCAGAGTATGCCACAGTCCTTTGAAAATCTCCTTGATGAACCAACATATGGTCTAATACAGGTCTGTGTGATCCAGTATTTGTTGTACTTTTAAAGTTTATGATTCAGGATATTAAAATGCCTATTTCTTGAAAGCAATTAAATTCCTGCACTGTTGGCAGATGCATCTATCTATCTATCCATCTATCCATCCCATCCATCTAATCTATAATGTCTTCTGTATTAAATGAAATATTTACAGCTTTACAATTAGTTTGTGGTGACTGTAATCTTGTTGAATAAAGGTGGGTATTTTCTAAGTAATATGCATTACCACTCTCTTGCACAACTTTTCATCACTTCTTCTGGATCTTCCCTGTAGAGTGCTATAGGGTTCCATCCTGTTCATGTTCACCCTCCCTATGTTCAGTGCAGGGGTGAAGGCAGTGGATAAAATAATGCAATGATCTGGCATTATTTCTCTTTCCAGTCAGACCAGAGCTTCTGTGCCAGGTCTGGCCTCAGTGAAGGGCCTGATTTCAGATGAGCAAGTTGAACATTAATCTGAAAAAACCCAAGGTAATGAAGATTGGGAGGTACCTATGTCACTAGGATTCAACCTCCCCAAGGCATTAAAGTGCACGGACCTGGAGTATTCCTCTTCTGCTGTATTTCTTCCAGCCCCGTCTGGTGACAGAAGCTATAATCTATTCTATTGGAGTTGTATTTTACAGATTCCTATTGCTCAGGGGTAGAGAACCTTTTTCAGCCCAAGGGCCAGATCACCACCTGGGAAACTTCTCGGGGGCCACATGCCAGCAGTGGGTGTGTCCACCACTCTTTTTCTCTTCCCAGCCCCTCTTTCCCAGCTGATTTTTGCAGATGTTGCGAAGGCAGTGGCCATTTTCATCCCCATCATGGTGTGCTGGACAGGGAGGTTTAAGCCTCCCTGTCCAGTGTGCCACAATGGGGAAAACTCTTTATGGCCAATCAACTGCTGATCAGCAATAAGAGTGTTTCCCTACTGATGGAATAGCCTTTGGGCACAACTTATATTGGTTATTACTCTTGGGACTTCTGTTTATTGTTTGTAAGAACACAACTCACACGATCAACACTTCTTCTAAACATTTACAAGCTTACATGAGCCATTAAAAATTTACTCTCATGCTGTTTTCAGAAATTGAAAAAGGATCCTTACACAGCAACAATGGGAGGATTTTCCAAAGTGACCAACTATATTTTTGATGGTTTACGAAGAAGTGACTTGACAGCTCAGCAACGGCCTGCATCAGAAATGGCAGACTTCATTAGTGATGCTATTCCAGGACTAAAAATAAATCAGCAGGAAGAACCAGGGTTTGAAGTCATTACACGAGTGAGTGTTGCTCTTCAACTTCTTGGACGCTTCGATAACAAGACATTCATCTGTGTGTGGTTTTAAAATTAGTGCCTTGGCAGTAATGTAACAGTTTTTTGGTACATATTTTAGATTGATTTAGGAAAGCGACCTGAAGTTCACAGAAGGCAGCCAGTGTCGGCTGAAGAATGGACTAAGACCATGGATTCTGAAGGAAGAATCTTAAATGTTGACTCTATGAAGCAAATGATATTCAGAGGGGTAATATCTTAGGAATTCTCTTTTAAAAATGTGTTTGATTCCTCACTGTTGGGATTATGGATAGCCAACAAGTATTTACAAGTTTGGTCATCCCTCCAGAACTTTGGATGAAGTTAAAAACCGTGGAGGTACCAGGGCTGTAGCTTAATATAAACCATTTAAGTTTTCTTTTGAGCCCCGTTATTCTGGCCTCAACTTCACCATGAGTCAGGTTCAGCTAATCATGCTATTTCTGGTGACAACTAGGTAATGCAGTGATATTGCAAATTGCTGTACCACACCTTGAGTGCCTGAAACTGAATCGGTTGTAGAGGCAGAGGTCTAGGAATAACTGTCCCTCGGACTGAACAGTATACAAAAATACATGCAGCATATGAAAAATGCACTCTGCAATCCTTTAAGAGAGAAATTAGTAGAATGTGCTAGCCTTAATACAAGGTTTAAGTGAAGTCCAACAGGGCTTTAAGCCTATTTTTTAATCTATAAATTTGTAGGAAAGAGCTGTCCTGAATTGCAAAGTATACTGGATATGAATAAAGTGTACATTTTGAGAATTCCATAACAAGTTTGAGTAGGAACATAGGAAGCTGCCTTATATTGAGTCAGACCATTGGTCCATCTAGCCCATTATTGTTACTAATCCAATTTTAAATTTTAAGAAAAAATAAAACACTAACAAGCATTAGAAAACTTACAAAACCACGATTCTTCTATTGGGATCCCTCTCACCAATCCCTTACAAGTATTCTCCCATTTGGATCTCTCTCACAGATCCATTTGGGGTTCAGAACCACCTTAATTCTTCCATTCGAACCTCGCTCAAAAGTCCCTTCTAAGTTCAGCCACTAGCCTCTCTACATTTATAAAAAAAGCAAATGATAAGCCATCAACTAGTGACCAACCAACCCCCCCCCCCCATCTCCAATAATCTGCAAGCATCATAACGTAGCATCTAGCCCATTATTGTTGATGCTGTCTGGTGACTCTCCAGGGTCCAGGCAAGAGTTTTTCCAACCCTACCTGGAGATGCTGGTGTTTGCACCTGGGACCATGTCAATGTGTTCTACCACCGAGCTATGGCCCCTCCCCTGTTGTGCAGTTAGCTTGTAACAGCTGCACAATACCACTTGGATGTTTGCATTAATCTTGTTTCTTCTAGATGGCTCTAGGCAAAGGCAAATAGGACTTCTTTTGCTAGGTGGTGACAATTATTTGTTGTAGTAGGTTTGGCTTCTCCATAAACATCGTGGTTTTAATTTAACTTGATCAGCATCTTCTGGTTTGTTTTTAAATAAACTGTTTAAATTTAAACTGTTGCTCTGAATTATCACCATTATTATCACCATGAATTATCGCCATGATGCTGAAAAATATTAAGGTAGGAAAACCAAGGTAAAAGACTAGGTCTTAATGAGTATTCTAAAGAGAAGTTGAAGAAACTAGGTAGCCTTGACAGCAGGAGAAGGGGAATCATCATCATCATCCCACAAGAAATGACCAAAAGAAAGCAAAGAAAGCAAAAGAACAGTAGGTAGCAATAAAGGAAGTTAATGCTACATACCATAGGGCTACTTTATTCTTCGATACGAAACTTGTTGTTGTTATTTAAAAAGTGCCCAGTGTTGCTTTTATTTATTATGTTCTCTTTATTTTAGGGGCTTTGTCATGCGTTGAGGAAGGAAGTGTGGAAATTTCTTTTGGGTTATTATCCTTGGCACAGTACTAGGGAAGAGCGAACAAATGTGCAGAGAAGGAAAACGTAAGTGCAGGCACCTTAGTGTTGTAAAGTACATGTAAACAACATTTAAAGTACAGATATTTGTCATGATATGTACCACTATGTGTATTTGCAAGAAAAATACGCTATAAAGTGAAATGTTTTTGCTGCTCTTTCAAGTTATGAATATGATAGTTTTCTCATACCTCCTAATTAATATCTTTTTTTCTTCAGAGATGAGTATTTCAGGATGAAGCTTCAGTGGAAATCTGTCAGTGAAGAACAAGAAAAAAGAAACTATCGATTGAGGGACTACAGAAGTCTTATAGGTAATTTAAGACGCATAGAATGCAAGACATGCATTGGTTATAAACTTTAAAATCTTCAAAATTGGGATGATGTGATCAGTGCCTAGAATAATCTACCTGTTGTGTTCCTTAAAGGCTGTTCCTTTAATCATGTTGTGACCTATCTGGTTCACTGTGTCAGGGTCAGTATTTTCTTTCTCCTCCCCCACCTCCCTGTTTCAGAGTGCCCAGAAGACAAATACCATATTAACAGTGCAATCCTATGGCCGCTAGACAGTGTCTAGACGGCCATAGGATTTTTCAGAGACCCAGCTACGAGGTCAGAAAATCACTGCGACCGAGCACGGAGACAACCTTTGCCTCCGCACTCCTCTTGCCCTCTATAGCAGGGCTCTCCAACCTTGGGTCCCCAGATGTTGCTGGCCTACAGCTCCCAGCATACCCAGCCAGCATGGCTAATGGCAACAGCTTCTGGGAGCTGTAGTCCAGCAACATCTGGGGACCCAAGGTTGGAGAGCCCTGCTCTATAGGATGCCTGTATAACATTTAGAAAGTGTAATCCTACCAAGTTTGGAGGCTTACGGGCATCCCCATTGGATTAATAATGGGATTATTATTAATAAAGGGATTAATAATTCATACAAAGGAGCAAAATATTAAAATGGGCTTCGAAGTCAGTTTACATCTTGTAATGGCATGGTACGGTTATTTCAGTATGCTTAAGTAAATTGTGCCTTTTTGCTCTACAGTATTAAAACATTGTGTGCAAGTGTGTAAGAAAAATATGAAATACCGTAGGCAGTGGTGTTTGTAGTGAAGGAGCAGCAGCGTGGGATGAGGCACCTAACCCTTTCTCTTCTTGTTGCTTTTCTGCTCCAAACCACCTTCCCCCGGCTGATTTTTGTCTCTGGGGTTTCAAACACATTTTGCTAACGCAGGCAGGCAGAAATTTGAAATGGAGAGAATTGACTTGGAGGTGTGATTTGGAGCATAGAAATAGCAAGTGTACTTCCTTTTTGCCATTTAAATTGTTCTAACACTGGGCTGTACCAAATGGGTTTTTATTTTTAGCCTTTTAATACAATCAGCAACGCAATAGGTAACATCAAAGTCAAGTATAGCTGGAAAATTAACGTTTATTCTTCTCCCATGTCTTTTCTATAAAAATGATCTATTTTAATCAGATACTGGTAGTGTCAGCTGTGTGGCATACTAAAGCAACATAAAAATGTATGACTTATGTTGGAGACTGAAAGAAACTAGGCTTGGCAATGATTAAACAAACATGACAAGATGGAATTTCCTAATAATGCCATCTCATAGCAAAACCAAGCAATTAAAACCTCAACAAAATCCCTTTAATTTAGGCTTGATTGCATATCAGCTTTTCACCATTAAATTTAAAGCAACAACATGTATCTAGTAAATTTGAGTGACATTTTACATTTAATATATCTGAAATAGACTCCAGTGTGTTTTAATTCAATGAAAATGTTTTACATTTTAATCATGAGGTTTCTAAAAAAAATGTATAACATTTAGAAAGTGTTTGAAAATCTCCTTATAAGAAATCATCTCATTTGAGGCAGGAAGACTTTTTTCTTTTAAATACTCTTAAAAGCTGCATTAATGCATTTTAGATGACATCCTAGGCATTCAGTTGTCTTACTAGACACTTCAAAGCTCAGCACAGTGTTTGAGAAACTGGAAACCTAAAGAGCATTCTGAATTTTTTAGATATAGGCTTAGCAGAAGCTGTTTTGAAAATGCATAAAATCTGTATGCTGTTTTTCAGAAAAAGATGTAAACAGAACAGACCGAACAAACAAGTTTTATGAAGGCCAAGATAATCCTGGATTGATCTTACTTCATGATATTTTGATGACCTATTGTATGTATGACTTTGACTTGGGTAAGTAGGTCTCTTTATGTCTAGGGTTACTTCTTGAAATTAGTCCTCAGAGAAGGCCTGATGTATTCAGTCTTAAAAGTATTGCATTTTGAAATCCTTACCAGTACTTAATGATTTGTTGTATATCTTAAGTTAACTTGGGGACGAGTGAGACTTGCAATGAAACCAAAGAGCAGTGCTTGAAATGTGGTTCAGGCCTCTCGAGGGAAGGAGGGTTCAGGAAGGGGAGAAAGGGACATCCCCCCCCCCCACCTTCTTCTGCTGTGCTATGCAGTGCTAGAGGTGCTGGACTAGATAGGCATTTGGTCTGAGTCTAATCCAGCATGGCTCTTCTTAAATTATGTTCTTACTAGGCCTCATTAAGATGTTAAACCAGGGGTTCTCAACCAGGGGGGAATTCCCCCCGGGGGTAATTTTAGGGTTTCGGGGGGGGAATTGGGGGGGGAATTTGAGACTCAAACTATTGGAATACTGATCTTTCAACAGATTACAATTCTACAGATTGTACATAATCTACAGGGCACCACACCTGGCACAGATTAAGTCAGACAATCTTGGAAAGGGGGGGAATGACATTCTGACATATGGTGAAAGGGGTGCATGGGGCAAAAAAGGTTGAGAACCACTGTGTTAAACCAATGTCTGGGCTGTTCTACTTCAGACTACCACTAGGGGGCTCATGATTAAATTCTCCTCAATTTTATATCTATCTATAGATAGATATGGAGAAAAATAAAAATGCTTCCACATAGAAAACAGGTGTGTCTGTGAGAAGGGTTGCAGGCTATCCTTCTTCCTGGCATGTGAGTTTTCTATACTTATTGTCATTAGTGTGCACTATAGAAATATGTATGTATGAAGTCAGAATGCCATGTGAGCTTCCGTCAGTAGTACCATTCAGATGTAGATTTATCATCTCAGTGAAAAGTAGGCAGAACTTTGTTGTGATTCTGTGCCTTTCTCCCACAATGTTATTTGTGTGCCTTTCATCCCATTCTCATGGCACACTGGTCACTGCATCTCAAAAAGAAGATTGTATAGCTGGAAAAGGTACAGAAAAGGGTAGGCAAAAATGATCAAGGGGCCAGAGAGACTCTTCTATGAGGAGCTTTTTTATCTACTAAAATGTTAAGACTCAAAGGCGCTCATCCTCTGAGTCGTAAAGAAGGGAGAGAAATTAATTCCTTTTACAGTGTAGCAGCTTTGCCTGTCATATGTTTGAGAGTATCTGTTCTCTTCCTTGATTTTAAACACATGGAAGCAAATGTTGTTGAAACAGTAGCATTTAGTTTCACTTGAATGTGCAGACCTGTTGCAGGAGGGCATTCTTTACTCCAGGATGCCTCTTCTTTGTCAGCTGGAATCCGAACCAAGCTCAGACTTCAGGGGCATTGCCTTGCTCACTGACATAATCTGGCCCGCAGAGTTCCCAGTGGGGATCATCTATAAAACAGTTCCCCACCCCTACTTATGATTTGATTTTAAATATGAAATTTGCCACCTCAGGAAGGGAGAGAGTAAATCATCGGTTATTTTTAAAACTTTCAGGTGAAGTTTACAATTGTCCTATTAAACAGTTTCTCCTTTCTTTCCTCCCCCCCCCCCCCTTAAGGCTATGTTCAGGGAATGAGTGACTTACTTTCTCCTATTTTATATGTGATGGAGAATGAAGTGGATGCTTTTTGGTGCTTTGCATTGTACATGGATCAAATGGTAAACATTTTCATTTTTAGTCTTACTGTTATCTTAAGTTACTGTTTGTGTACATTTTTACTTTACTGTCTGTTTGTTTAACCTTAAACTTTGTCAGCAATTTTTGTAGTATTTCTCATACAAAGTATAGGAAGATACCCAAACCGGACATGTATGTTTAATAAAGTGCAAAGGTAACTGAAGAAGGCAGCAGTGAGGATATTCTGAATGGTACCCACGTAGTCACAATGCAAGGTGTCTTCTAATGTAGGTTGTACACATAATCAAAACAGGAGCTATCAGCCAGCTGTATCGTTCTGCTGGTACTTCCAAAATGTACCATCTTTTCCCATTCCAGCTGGTCATTATAAGAACTGTAAGAATAGATGGCTGAGTTTGCTTTTTTCCTCTTGCATCCCCATCCCTTTTTCCTTTTGTGTTGTGTCATTTAGAATTGCAGTCCTGTGAGCAGGGACTCTTGTTCTTACTGAATGTATGTAAGCTATACGTTCTGGGAGTCTGTTTGGCTGAAGAGTGGGGCAAAATGGCTCTAAATAAGTAAATAAAATGCCACATATAAGAAGATGCTTGCCAGCATTGCATTCTGTGAACTTCCTTTGTTCTTAAATGATCACCTGGCAACAGGAGAGCACGGGGCATAGCGGTGCACTGAAATGCATGTTAGTGAGGTCAAGGAGGATCTTGGCCTACTAGGAATGGCTGAGCAAATTCTGGCATGCCTGTCACAACAGTAGCTTGACCAGTGCAAGGTTGTTATGGGAAGGGAGGGTTTCCTTTATGTTCTGTGAGGAGCCCCCTGCAGACTGCTTTCCACGTGCTGAAAAGAGTGGATCATGCACAAAATATTTTGTGCATGATCCACCCTTTTCAGCACGTGGAAAGCAGTCTGCAGGGGGCTCCTCACAGAACATAAAGGAAACCCTCCCTTCCCATAACAACCTTGCATCTGGGTGCCTATTTTTTATTAAATTCTATTCTGTCTTAAATCCAGCAGTTCAGTGCATGTAACAGCACATGGAACCATGTGCACTCTCCTGCCATGTAGAAAATGACATACCATGTTTGGTGTGTATACAATACTCTGACTCTAGTATTCCATCCACTGGAGTCTTTCCACTCGTTTGGGAAGGCAACTGTCATATGTTTGGATGGGCACAGGTATACCCAGTTCAGAGAATACACACAAATGCACACACTCACTTATGGACCAGCATCCTATCTCATGTAGAGAACCAATGTGAGAATCAGCCTTACCAGTGTAACTTTAAAAACTAGCTGTATAGTTTTTGTTTAAAATGCATTTAAAAAATAATTCCAAGAACAGCTGCACTTTTTCATTAAATACACGTGGAACATATATTGTAAATAGTTTAGGAGCGGATAAACAAGCTCATACAGGAGTCACTGCTTAAAGATAGTTTAGGAAGATACAATATAGATAGCACTGAGCTCAGACTTCCATATTATTAATATTATTTTGCTTCAAGTGTCTACTGGATTGAAGTTAGCAGATCAACCATTGGGGCCAAAATTTAAAATTTTGTGACTATATAAGTGTTTTGACTGAATACTGATATTAGCACTCATGTAGTATATAATTTGTTAAACTTGCTTCCCATTAAGCACCAGAATTTTGAAGAGCAAATGCAGGGTATGAAGACACAACTAATTCAACTTAGTACATTACTTCGCTTGCTAGATAGTGGATTTTGCAGTTACTTGGGTAAGTATAATATCTCAAAACAGCTTAGTGGATTTTGCAGTTACTTGGGTAAGTATAATATCTCAAAACAGCTTACCAGCTTACCACTGTTCTTACTGGCATGTTCAGATATTCTAGACAGTCCTTTAAAGCATCTTTCCTGTACTAATTGCTTTCTCAATTATAAAAAGAGGCATATTTTTAAGATATTACTTCTATCTAGCCTGTCAGACAGTATTTACTCTTAGGCCCAAAGTCCTTTAGGTAACAGTGGTTAGATTCCTGTACTGAATTGACAATGAATGTTCAAAGAGAGGATTGACAATATTATATGAATAATTATGTTTGTCCATAGTTTCCTCACCGCCCCCCCCCCCCCCCCCCCCAATTCTAGACCAAGCTAGATGACATCTTAAGTAGATAATTCTAGTCATTTTGGTGTCTGGAATTCATAACCAGCTTTTCTATCAAGAATATATGTGTATGTTTTTCATTTCTTTAGAATCTCAGGATTCAGGGTACCTTTATTTTTGCTTCCGGTGGCTTCTAATAAGATTTAAAAGAGAATTTAGTTTTCCAGATATTCTTCGCTTATGGGAGGTAAGAAAATAGTACTTACTTTAGCATCTAACTTTGTTACACTTCCTTAAATGCTGGAGACATTATGATCAAGGAGAATTAGGCACAATTTAGCTTAACTCTATAATGTTAAGGGAAATGCATATAATGTTAAGGGAAATGCATTATAGTGGCATCCCTCTGAAGGACAGAAGCTGGCAAAACTGCCTTCTGGGGGCAACTTTTTGCCAAGTGGGGGTGTGGAAGAACCAGTTCTTGGCCTTGGGGCTAGTGCCTTGCTGTGCAAGCCACCCATTGGTCTAAATCCTTGGCCAGTCAGCTGCTGACTTTCTATGGGTGGGAAGACCAGAGTGGAGACTTAAAATCGTAGAATTAGCGGGGCCTTGTAGGCCACCAAATCCAACCCCTTGATTGATGCAAGAAATCCAGAACTAGGGCATCTCTAACAGAAGGCTGTCCAGACTCTGCTTGAAGAACTCTAGCAAGGGAGAGCCCCTAGATAATTGGTTCCATTGCTGAACTTCTTTTACCATTATATTTCTCCTGAAATCTACCTTTCTGTAACTTCAGCCCATTAGATCTAGTCCTACCCTTTTGGGGCAGCAGGGAACAAGTGTTTGCCCCTTCTATGTAACAGCCTTTCAGGAATTTGGAGAGTGCTGTCACGACTGCCTCAGTCTTCTCTCTTCCAGGATAAATATGCCCAGTTACTTCAATCTTTCCTCATAGCACTTGTTTTGCATGCCTCTGGCCAACTTCACTGCCTTCCTCTGAACCCATTCCAATTTGTCTCCATCCTTTTAAAAGTGCAGTTCCCAGAACTGGACACAATACTTCAGATGAAGTCTGGCTGGTGTGGAATAAAGTGGAACAGTTACTTCCTGTTAATGCAGCCTAAAAATGCATTAGCCTTTTTTGGAGCAGCATCACACTCCTTCCTCACCTTCAGCATGTGATTGACTGATATACTTTTCATAACTACTATTGCCCATCTAGCTATCCCCGATCCTATATCTGGATATTTGATTCTCTCCCCCCTCCCCCAATGCAGAACTTTGCACTTCTCACCGAATTTCATTTTCTTAATTTCATCCTAGTTTCCTGTTTTCTGAGGTGTTAGCTATCCTTTCCTGTTTGGTGTTCTTTTGCAAATTTGATAAGGATTTCCAGCATTCCTTCAGCTAAATCACTGATTAAAATGTTGGAGAGTACCAGGTCAGGACATATGCTTGTAGCACCTCCAATTTGAGCCATTGATAAGCACTCTTGGCTACAGTTTTCCAACCAGCTGATAGGGTGGCTGTAGGTGGGCAGAGATGGTTCACATAATCTACCATCATGCCATCTTTGTTTCCTACCCTTGGACAGCCAAATTCATGGAACCCATAGCTAATAAAGTTGTGGTTTTAAACCTAGCTCTGTGTTGGTTCTTGTTCATTCTGCTCCCCATTTTACACTTCAAGTATAAGCAACATTCTCTTCATTTAGCTATGATTGGTCAAGCCACACAAAATTACTGTTGCCAACTTCATGGAAAATCAATATTTGTTAACTAAAGTGGGTGAGGGATTCCTCTTTCTAGAAAACAAAATTGACTAAGTTGCCCCTCCTTGTCCTCTTCCTGTCACTATCAGCAACACAGTGACCTGCCTCCCCCATACCAACTTGCTTCAGACCACGATCAGGTGACTGTAGCAAGAGTTCCTTCTCTTTTTCTGTTCCTAGGATGGAGAACACATACTTGTTGCAGTTTTAAGAGTCCTGAAAAGGTTGCTCTTCTTGATTAATGTTAGTCAGTTATTCCATTATATTTTCAAGACTAGTGATTGAAAATCAGGAGCAAAAAACAATGCATGATCCCACGTAAGGATGCTGAGGACCCACCAGAAATATCTGATATTCATTATGAATAGCAGATGCTTTCAGGACATAACTCTACCATTTGCCTTGTCAGGGTCTCCAGAAAACTCTGTAGCAAGAAATTAATTATAGATAGAAAAATACAATACCTTGCTTACGAACTATGTAGATAAGGGTTTAATTAGAGCTACCAATATGGAAACATTTATAACCTTTAATGAAATCTGTAATGAAAATTTGGCCAACTATTTTTTCTTGCTGATATAATTAAGCTTCCAGAAAAATGAGCATTCTTTGTAGACCTTGGGAATTATAGATATAGTCAGTCTGAAATTGTAGCAAGTTATAGAAGTTGAATGATGCTTCAACTGAAATTTCCAAGCATTTAAAAATAGTATGGAAGGATTTATTTGTAATACTGTAGAGTACAACTTTAAAAGATGACCCAATGCAACTTTGCATAACAGCATGGAGCAATCCTGTTCAGAAGCTCTTGGCTTCCATTTTTTAGGTTCAAGATAACAACCCAGACAATAAGGATCTTGGACATAAGGATTAGATTTGATCTATCTTAACTAAATAATATGAAGAAACTAGAATGAATTATGGTAAACCATAAATATGTAGAGAGTTGATATATTCAAGCTACAGACAGCTTATATTTTAACACCATACAAGTAATAGGTGAAGAAGACAGAAAGAGTCATAAACTTCTTTATTTTAATTGATTGGCAAAATCAAAAGATGGAGTGAATTTTACCAAGCTAGTGATGCCCTGGTGCGCCTTGCACAGGGGTGCAGAGCTTCATCTGTAGCCAGGAAAAATAAGGAAGTGTTGCAGAATCTGACCTGGTATGACTGTAATTAACCCATAGTTGGTTGGGGCAACGAGCTAGTGAGCTGCTTCCCGCTTTTCATCCAGTTGACAAAACT
Organism: Shinisaurus crocodilurus; assembly: GCA_021292165.1. Lineage (NCBI taxonomy): Eukaryota > Metazoa > Chordata > Lepidosauria > Squamata > Shinisauridae > Shinisaurus > Shinisaurus crocodilurus. The sequence continues at coordinate 233,248,938 of CM037879.1, forward strand.
ATCCTGGAATGCCACTCATGGGTTGTTCGGCATGGCGTGTGAACCCAGAACTCTGGGTTGTTGAGTGGGAAAGAACCCAGAGTTTTAGCCCAACAACAAAACCTGGGTTAAAACTCTAGGTTGCTTCCCTGTCAACAGCCCAGTTCCAGGTTCACACATCATGCCAAACAACCCAGGAACATGGTGTTTTGTTAACCGGATGCAGAGTTTCACTCCCCAGTACTCACATAATTCCCCCATCGTGTGAGGAACATGTGAAGGAGAATTCAGATGGGGTGCTGAGTGTTCTGTTTTTGTATTTTTATCCCCCCATTCCTCTAAGGAGGTCAGCATGACTGTTTGAGAACCCTGTGTAATTTTTCAGCTTGGACCTGCCTAACTTAAGAGAGGGAAGTACTTCAGCTGCCTCTGTTGCCACTTTCATTGCTATTGACTTCAACATATGATGATTTAGTTTAAAATGGCAAGCAGTTACTTTTCACTCAGTGCACTAAACTTGTGGAAGACATTGTGGAATGCTTGGTCAGTATCCAACTGTCATTCCGTTAGCGCAAATGATGTTACGCTAGCAAAAAAAATAGGTTCTGAACTGTGCACAGGAGAAGAATCCAACTAAAGATGTTTGTGCAAGCACAGTTGCACGAGTGTTTGCACAAGTACAGTTGTGCAAGAGTAATGTGCAATGGGTTACTCTTTCAGCTCATGAAGTTGATTTACTGCAATTCCCATCCTTTCAGTTCCCCAATTTCTGTCCCTGATCTGAGAAATTACAAAGGGTTTTCGAGCAACAACATCTGGAGGGCCACAGGTTCTCCATCCCTGCTGAAAGTATTGTTCTGGCAAAAAAAAAAAAAAAAGGTCTGCCAAATACAGAAATGGTTGATAGGCATGCATATTTTATTATTAGGCTAACTTAAGTGGCTAAAACTCTGCTATTATCTTTCAGTATCTGCCTTTCACTTCAGGTAAAAGGCCAAGTTCTTGATCTATCCGCAACTTTAATATTTTACTAGGTGATGTGGACAGACTTGCCTTGTCAGAACTTCCATCTTCTTATCTGTTGTGCTATCCTGGAATCTGAGAAGCAGCAAATAATGGAGAAGCATTATGGTTTTAATGAAATACTCAAGGTACCTATTGCACATTAATTTAAATCCAGATTATTCATGTTCTGTTCTTTCCTGTGTTTGAAAATGAGTAATATTCCATTCCACAGTCCTGTAAGAAGTGAGACAGCATAACAAATTTTAGTACTTAGCCATGTTTCTATTGTATGAAAGATGCTCAACTTTGAGTTAACAGATATCAGTAGTATATAAACTGATATTGTTAAGAGAAAGTATTTTGAAGCAGATTTCTCATACAGCTATGTAAAACTGGTTGTTCTGTTTTCAGAGCCAGTAAGAGGGCCGCTTGTTTGTCCAGAAGCAGCTTCATAAGTATGCTGCCCAAGGTGAAGGATTCCAGTTGAAATACGAACTTTCAGCTGGGCTTAGCTTTAAGTCTTCACATTGCGATGTGTGGGAGGTAACCCACAGATCCAACAGCCCCCAGTTCAAGAAAAGGCTATCCCAGGGTGCTGGGGAATTCATAGGAAAATGGCAGTCCCCTTCTAGACCTAAGGGCCTGTTTTACTCTTATAGGCCTCACTGTGTAGCCATGGGTTGGTGGTGAGAGGTGGCCTGGGGGAGTCACCAGCCTAGGGTTGCCATATCAGAGAACAAATTCAAGCAGCAATTATAATTTACGTATCATATCTTGACCATATACTAATGATGCAAGCATACTAATGAAGTTAGCATAACATTTCGTAGAAAATGCCAACACAAGGAATCAGAATGCTACAGCTCAGAAAGCTATGCATTTAGCATAACATTCTCCATCCTTTGGTGCGCTTTGTCATTCCTTTTTTTCTATTTTAGCATATCAATGAACTGTCTATGAAAATGGATGTGGAAGATGTGCTTTGCAAAGCAGAAGCTGTTTCTATGCAGATGATGAATTGCAAGGTAAAAGTAAAGCATATTTTATGACCATATCATGAAGAAACACAGCAAAAGTTGAAATCTTCTCAGTCTATTCAGTCTTTGATACGATTTTTTAGATTCTAAGGGGACAGTTTTGTTGCCCCTGCAGTTGAGGTGCTTCTGAAGAAGGTAGTCTCACAATTGACATACAGGGCAGAGATATGGGGATATTAAAATGTTTCCACTATAGAAGTGGTTCAGAATTCTTATGAAATTTTGCTTAACTGTCTCCCGAGGAACACCTGCAGCACTTTTAAGGGCAGAATTAGGACTAATCTCTATTGAAACTTGTGTTCATGTTGCACTGGCTTTATATTGATTGAAGCTGATTTGTATTAGTGACTCCTGTCTGCCAAAAATATGTTTTCAGGACCTGCAAATTCTATCTCAAAAGTCCTGGGTAAATTCAGTTAGAATTACTTTACATGTCTGCAGGATCATTCTTGAGGCTTTACCTGCTCTTTCCCCTAATAGAGCTAAACAAATGTTAAAAGAGAAAAATTATCTCTATTCTAAGCAGTGGGATTTGTATTCAACTTCACAAATGTTTTATTTCAACTGATACCCATTATATGAAACAACATTTGGTTTTGGAGAATTACTTTATAATCCTTACTATGGCTCCTTTAAGAAAATCATTTACAATGCTTTACAACTCCAGTGTATGCCCTCTGCTGCTGCTTCTTTTTTTAAAGGGATATGTAAAAACATCCCAATCCATCAACAACTTTGTATTTGTAAGTTTGGGGAGGTTAAGGATATTTCTCATTATTTACTAAGTTGTCCCTTATATGATCATTCTAGGCAGAAGTTTCTTATCTGTATTCTTCAGCACCTGTCAAATAGACTACGCCCCCACCCCAGACCAGGTGTGTACACTGGTTTTAGGCAAAGATGTAATCATTACCACCCAAGTAGTAAAATTAGCTTTGGCAGCTAAGAAAATATGAGCTACATTTCAAAAAACTTAAAGATGAGGGATGACATGATGAGTTCCTTTTTTTGTATCTTCAATCTTTGTATCTATGGTATTGTATATTGTAACTTTAACAGTTTATTGCAGAGCAGTTATGTGGTTATAAATCTGATTGTTGAATATGTTAAGTTTGTTGTATTTATATTGTGGTGGCCTATGGCTTTAAACAAAGTTGTTCACCTTCAACTAAGTGAATAATTATTGAAAGTAATCCTTCGAAGTATGAGATACAGTGTTTACTTATGGTAAAGATCTGGCAGCTATGAAGAAATGTTTAAGGGTGGGTGGCTGGCTACCTGGATGCTGCTCCTCCTGTGGAAGCTACATATATCAATTTGTGCTCTTTTCTTTTGGATTTAATACCAGAAAGGGGTGCGGAATGCAGCCATTGTAGCATTGTGCTGCAGTTCCTCTGCACAGGATGCACTGTTTTGCACTGTGGTGACTGTCAGTTTTCCTCACATCTTTTCACCTTAAAACTAGAAGAGAGTGAGAGAGTGTACCTTTGGCACTTGCCTGTGAGTTTAAGGCCACGACAGGCATTGAAAGATTCAAGACTGTCATCTGCCATAGTGCAACACTTTGTTTCCTTGGTTAGGGAAATGCAGTGTAGTGGGATGCAAAACATTGGATGCATTGGTTTGGAGCCGACATCCCCAACCTGATGCCTAGGGATATATAGATTTTGCTAAATCCGTTCTGTCTGTCCTTCACGGATTGTCAGGTGCCTTTCGTTCTCTCGTCCATTCATTGACTGAATTGGATTTTTTTCAGTTTCCTGAACTTGCGTTTGTGCTCACTTGTGCAAATTTGCACTTCTGAAAATGTACAAATCCCCCCAAAATGTGCATTTTCATGCTTTAGCTTTGTTTGGGGGAGGATGCAATTTATGTCAGTGTTTTTTTTATTTTTCTACAACTAAATTCTGGTAAGTAAAAAGCTGGTCTGCAAGTCCACGGAATCCATGCAGCTCGGGAAAAGCCAATCTGCTGCAGAATCCGCAGGTCGTGTTCATAGGATCCAACTCAGATCGGTTGCGGATCGGAATGGGCCCAAAGTTTGGACTGATTCCAATCGCCCACCACAGAACGTCAGGGAATGGAATTGGACCAACCTGTCTGGAAGGGAGTGACCAGCCTTTGAACACTTTTACCCCAACTTTTTCTTCTCATCAAGAGTAAAGAGGGAGAGTGCTTGAGAGAGATGTACTTGGGAATTAGAGGGAAAAGGGCAGCTTTGAGAACAGCTGCCGTAGAAGTGTGCCACATTTTCCTGTACCTTGGAAACTGTAGCAGTAGTATATTTGCTGCTTGACTGCTTTTCTAGAGAGGCATTTGCTATTCATGCCAAGCAAATGACAGGTTAGATCCTGTGCTCTCCTGTACAGTCCATATTTGTGTACACTTCATCAAAAGGTACTACTGTATTGGGAAGTCTGGAGTCTTGTTTAGTTTCGCCACATGACATAAATAAACCAGTACAAGCAACACCACAAAATGGTACTTTGCCCAGAGATAGTTTAATCTATCAATTTAAAAAGATAAGAGGGGATTGAACACTTTGGTATTTCCATTTTCATCTAAAATATCCTCTAGTTATCCTGGAGCTACCTCTTTGAAAGGAAACAGTTTTTCCTTCCAGAATTAACAAAAGACCTATTTTAGCACACACTTTATATTTGCCTGTAAGTGCATTTCATGTGAATTTAGCATGTTAAACTTTAAAGAACCACCACAGCAACAACAAAGCAACCAGTGTTATTCCCTCCCCACCTAGGAATTGCCTCAAGCAGTCTGTGAGGTCTTGGGATTAGAAAACAGTGCTGTAACAACACCAGATTCAGACACCGGAGAAGATGAAACTTCTGGAGGGCTAAGTTGCCCTACTACAGCATATCCAAATACCGCCATGCCTGTTGCTGCTGCCAATGGAACAAACGAGAGCATTGAACAAGTGGCCCACCCGGTGTGACAAACTGAAACGTGTACAGTTGTTTGGTTGTATTTTTGAAGAGACACTTTATTACAGCTGTTTTTGTTTCTTTCAAGCACTTCAGGTGGGTATTTAAAATGTTGTGTTGATTAAGCTTTAAAGTTTTGGAAAAGATATCATGTACTGTATTACTCTTGCATCAAAGCTTTACAACATGAGCTAATTATTTTTGTAGTTCCTTCTACCAAAATAGCCTTTTTGATTTTCAATAACATTCCTTAATACTTTTGTAGCCAAGTGGGTTCCCCCCCCCCCCGCCCTCTCCAGTGAAATGGGCATCAGATGAATGTGAATGGCTTGGAAATAAATGCATCTGTATTGCTTTTACTTTGAAAAGTCTTGAGCATTGATGATTCTTCAATATCATAAGCTTCAAAAACTCCTCTATACTATTTCCTAAGTGAAAACATGCGAACTCCATAAACAGTGCTTTGTAAATGAAAGGATTGTATTCCTTCTCAAATGTTTACAAAAACACTTTCTAAGTATTTGTGGTGATTGAATGTAGATTTGCAATGAAGATTTTCATTTGTGCTGTTCCCTGATCCTGAGTTTTGTCTAATCCCAGGAATGACTGAACAGTACATTTTTACATTTTAACATCTCTGCACTTATACATATGTATGTATAAATTAGATATTGAGACTTGTGAGTATTAAAGGAAATCTATTTTTGACTAAGCAAACTTGGCTGTTCATTCAGGCAGCTTTGACCAAATTTTAATACATAGCTCCAAATCTGGCTATTTTTGAAAATCATTTTTTCTAAATAAGGATAAATATGTGTGGCTATATTAGTTTCTCCACCTGATATAATTTTACAATGGTTTTCTTGCTCAACTGACTAATGTTTATCTTTGCTGAATAGTTTAGTAACTGATCAATACAAATCAACTTACATTGCCTTTATATTAGACTACATGATAAACTTCTAAAAAGCAGGTAAAAATAAATGCAAAATACTAATCACCTTGGGTGTGTTTCCCCGTTTAGTTCTGTGTCAGCTCTCACTGAGGGCACAACTAGCACAGAAGGATCTTTTTGTGGATTGTGCCCATTGTCCTTAACAAGAAATAACTTGCATATGAGAAGTATAAGCTTATACTATGCCATTCTTTGACTTTTTATAGTAATGTGGAATCTGAAATAACTGATTCAGTGTATTTGTTTCTATTTGAGAACCACTGTACATACTATGAAATAAAATGCAAAGTTGACTTAATGTTCTTAATTAAAACATACTTTTAAAAACTTGTGTGGCTATGGGGGAAAGGGTTGCTAGATTTCAGTGATCTGCATACAGATTTCAGCTACCGTATTTTTCGTTCCATAAGAAGCACCGGACCATAAGACGCACTTACCGTATGGTACAAAAAAAAAACAAAAAATTTTTTTAATCAGCTGTTCCACGGGGAATCAGCTGAGAGGCGGGGATTCCCCGCTCTGCCCAGGAGTCCTCTGCTCTTCCGGACCAGCAGAGGAAAGTAATAATAATAATAATAATAATAATTATTAAATCAGCGGAACAGCTGATTTAATTTTTTTTTTAAATAATAATAATAATTATTATTATTATTTTAAAAAAAATTTAAATCAGCTGTTTCGCGGGGAATCAGCTGAGAGGCGGGGGCTTCCCCTGCCCCGCCCAGGAGTCCTCCGCTCTTCCGGACCAGCAGAGGAAAGTAAAAATAAAAAAACCCAATTTTTTTGTTTTTTCTTACTATATTCGCTCCATAGGACGCACAGACATTTCCACCTAGTTTTTTTGGGGGGGAAGTGCGTCTTATGGAGCGAAAAATACGGTATATAATGAAGAACAACTCAGTTTTCTTGTGTCAGAACACTTTGATCAGGATAAGGTTGCTGTTGACAGATGGGCAAGATAATGGCAAATGTTCTTGTCTCAGTGAAATCAATGGGACTGTGTCCACAACTAACCACTTGAATTTCAGTGATTTCAGCTGAATTGGAGCACACAAAATGACTGGGTTCGCATGACATGGCAACCCATCATGGCTAACTAGCCACAGTGAGTTGTTAGGTCATCTGAACCCAGACCACTTCCTGCAGGGTGGTTTATTTTCAGGCAACAAGCCACCCTGACAACTCATGGCTTGTTCTAGAGGATGTTTGACCCACGATGGGTTGTCGTGTCGTCCAGACCTGGGAGACTGATTCCTTTGTGGGTTGTGGGGATCTGCTAGCAAGCCACTTGTCAAGAGCAGCAAAAACCCCTTGCCACTCTTCATGATCTTGTCCATGCCAGTGACAGTTGCTCCACCAACGCCCAGGCGGCACTTTGGAGTGACGGTCACTGGCTTGCCACCTTTATTTATTGGCCCCAGAAATGTGTCTTTGTACTTTTTTTTAATAAAAAAATGTTTTGTCAGTCGTTCAGAGGTGTGCAGGTGTGCACTTACAGCTGTCTGATATATGTAGACTTGCCTAGTCGATGTCCTTGTAAGTTCCAGCTGTACAAAGGGAGCGAAGTGCAGTTGATAACACAGATGGAATTTGGCAAGGTGAGACTGCATATAGGCTAATTTGCCCACAGTTGCCAAGCTGTCAATTGAAAATCACCAGTAAATGGGAAAAATCTAGGTGCACTGAAAGAGAGTGGTGACAAGATCTCGCTCTAAGTAGTGTAAATGTTGAACTGACAGTTGTCAGTGCCCTCCACATTCTCAACACTTCCCTGGGTCTCCAGCTACTCCGTAAATGGGAGATATTAACCGCACACCCACGCTTTTGCAACTCCTTGTCGGAGCAGTTACTGTGGTTCCCTGGCAGTTCTAAAAAAGCAAACAAAAGCAACCCTGAGAAGGTGGCTGAATGGGGCTACTTTCTGTGTGTGTGAGAGAGAAAGTCCTGCTGGTGCTGGTGCCCCATTTGCTCCATCCGGTTCTGCCACTTCTAAGGTGTGTTGTTTTTTTTAAACTGTCAAATTTGCACTTTTTAAAAAAACCAGGAAATCCATACAAATGTCCTAGCTGGGAAGTAAATGGAGAGGAAATACATGCAGATTTCATGGCTGGGAAGTCACACAAGTTTCCCCTCGATTTACTTCCCAGCCTTGAAATCTGCATATATTTCCCAGTCTGACAAATTTGTGCATTTTTCTTTTTTGAGAGGGAGACAAGACAGATTCTGCTGTGAAGGACACTGGGATGCCAGCTGAAGGACTGAGGGGGAAGGAGGGGCAGAACAAACCACGGGGAGCCTAATGGTCTGTTGGGAGCACCATGGGTTAGTCAGCGAACAACAACCCCCCCCCCCCGGTGCCTTATTCGTAGGGTAGCTGAGCGTGTTATGCGAACCTGTCCAATGTGAACTTTGTAATATTCAACTGTCGCTGCAGGTCCCCTTTTCACAGCAGCATCCTAAGCCGTGTAGTGGCAGTAAACAAAAGAAGCCAATATGCTTTCTTCCAACATATTTGGCGGGGTGGGTAGCTGCAGGTGCGGGAAGGAAGTGATATATGAAATAGTACTTAACCATGTAAACTGAACCTGCTATGCCTGAAGGATTAATTTTCTTCCATATACATTCTGAAAAGGAGCATATAGTGAATAAAAAGCAAATCCGTATATGGGCTTGGGTCACTTCAGGTGATAAAGGCAAGTTGCTGCATTAATATGGAGGAACTGATGAAACTTCCAGTTATGGACACATAAATCAGAAGGTGAAATCTCTGCAGTTCTTGGCTTTAATATCAGTGTGCTTATCTTTTATCAGTTAATAACAAAAGAACCCCATTCTGCAAATGGCAAGGATTCAAGGCCCAGCATCCCTAGGCTTTCATTTCCTGCTTACAGGAAATAATTTTTGAACTACTTTGCCCTTTTTGTTCTGTTGTAGAGCTTTGGCATTATTATGTTATACATGGCCTTAGGATTTAATAATTTTTCTGGTACAGTCTATTGGCTAAATGTTGGCAAGATTCCAAAATGAACATTGTTTTAGGTTTGAAGGCAATTTTATTAAGGACTTCACTCAGTGAATGTCTAGATGTTTTCATGCAAAATTCCAGGTATGCTTTGCTGTGGAAATTGGAAAAAGGGTCATATAACATGACTTCAATAGGTATACTTTTATATTATTGATTTTCTTGGAAATAAGTTCCACTGAAGCTAGTGTACATTACTTTCACAGTAGTATACTTGAAGCTCTGAGTACAGCAGCAGTTCAGAGAGCTCCTTAAGCTCTGCAAGAGCCTTTGTAGACACAGTTGTCTCCTTTTTTTTAATAATATGATTTAGGGAAAACCCCACCTCTCCCTCTTCAAAACATTGCTCAGTACATCACTATGAAAACAAAATAGAATTGCTCAATAAAACAATGTAACAATGACGCAAACTGAAACAACTGCAGCACATAAAAACCAACGGCTTCACCTATTAACATCTCAACTAGGTAAGCAAAAAGCCTGCCTAAATAAAATCTTGACTTGGCAGCTGAAGACAAGACAGAGATGGGGCAAATGGACCACCCGAAGAAGGGAGTTTCATAATTTAGGTGCAGCCATCTAGAAGGTGCTTTCATATATCCCAACCAGACCTGTAATCTGGCAGAGGCAAAGATCCCCATCAGATCTAAGGGAGTGGGTAAGATGGTATGGGAAGAGATGGTGCTTCAGGTAACCTGGACCTAAGCTATTTGTTTCATTGTGCCTTTTCTTCCTGCAATAACTTTTACTTATTAAATTTCTTAAAATGCCTCAAAGACAAAGTATCTCTAGGTGTTGCACAGATTAAAAACTTTTGTTATTACCTGGATAAAGTAGGACTGCCTTGACTAACTTAAGTCCCGTTGATTTCAAAGGGTCCACTCTTAAGTTTGATTAAATCTGGATCCAAAGATAAGTTTTAAATGGGACTAATTTGAACATAGCATCACAGGAAAACTATCTTGTTGGTTGGGCTCTTACTAGATTTTTTTTTAGTGCTGTGAAATACCTAAAAGCTATAAAGCTCTAAATACCTAAAAAAGCAAGAGCCACTTTGTACAAGTGTTGTATACCATAAGGACCCCACAATTCTCTGTCTACTGCTATCTGACTTTTATATGGATCAAATGCATTGAATATGTACATCTAAGCCCTGCTTTAAAAAACAACAACCTGGGTGCCTAAGCCCCTTGGTTTGAGGACCAACAGCCATCTGGGTGTGGCTGAAGGGTAGAGAAACAAAACAAAAAAAATCAGAATTTTCTTTAATAGAAATTTTATGTTCCATCAAAAGTATTTCCTGGAAAATTCAATGTGTCTCTGATACACACACGCGTGCACACACACACTATGTAGATATCAGATAAGGAAATTCTGCCAAATCTTCATACATTTGATTATATACCATTGCTAATATTTTTGTTTTCAGATGGCCTAATTCTATTCCACTCAGAAGTAAATGGCTGCCATTGGTCTAACAGTGACAGATGATTAACCTTGACCGTTCCCCACGTTCTTTTATAAAGTGCCAGTTTTCTCATTAACATATTCAAAGTATCACTTGAAGCGAGAGCATGGCAAGCTGAGCTTTAGTGGCAGTTAAGACACCGGCTTGGTGCACAACATCAATAAAACTTTAATCCCAGGTACCACATCAATGAAATTCGACAAGGAGGTGAAAGAGGGAGCAGTAGAATATACTTATGGACAGGACAAGAATGCAACTGTGAAAAACAAATATGAATAAATTCCTGCACTCATTTTCTAAAATGATAGCTACCTCTGCTCCAGGAGTGATTGTTCTGAATGATACAATGCTTGCTTGTTAGCTGAAGCACTAGAGCTGGAATCAGGCTGCCCTGCTTGGTTTAGGTATCACACTCCAGTAATAAAAAGTTACCCAAATTATGACACATTGGTTTGTTGCTTTCTCCTGCCTTGGTGCTTTCCCTGGCCCTCTTGTAAAGAAAGGCACTGCCAACTATCGTTAGAGACTAGCTATAAAAATATCACTAATTCTCTAAAGCCCCTCAGCTTGTGACAAAAGGGTGTTATCAGTCAGAAGAAGCAAGGAATCGGGATGGCTAGTTAATTGATTGCATTTAGAAGACAGCAAGACCTGCGTCTTCTGCGTGTGTGTGCGTGTGCGTGTGCGTGTGTGTAGAAAGAAATGTGTTTCCCGGCCACCGTGGGGCGTTAAAAGTGCCAGCTTTAGTGAGGCTGCCCTAATCAGCCTTCTATCAGTTCTTGCCTAGGCATATAAAAACCATCACAGGGAGGGAAGGCACTTGATCGCTCCTTGTTTGTTCAGCACCAGTGTGGTGGACAGCTCTCTGCAGGCGGCCCTGAAGCCTGTTTCCGCCTGCTTTGGAGGGGGGAAATTACACAGGCCATGATGCAGCCAGCGATGATGATGTTCTCCAGCAAATACTGGGCCAGGCGGGGCCTTTCTCTGGATTCAGCTGTGCCCCATGAACATCCGCTCCATGGCAACGTAACCGTGAGTATCAAGGGCTGTGTCAGTCCAGAATGAACAAATCATACCCTTAAGATGGCTTCAGGCTTTCCCACAAACTTTTTGAAACAGTTTCCAGAGGGTAGCCTGTTAATCTATTGCAGCAAAAACAACAAAGTCTTGTGGGAACTTGAAAGACTGGCAAAATTATTTTGGTTTAAGCTTTTGCAGACTAGAGTCCATTTCATCAGATGCATGGAGTATTATGGAGAGTTTCAAGTGTTTCATTATACAGTACATTGTGTGTGTGTGTGTGTGTGTGTGTGTGTGTGTCTGTCTGGGGGAGAGAATGGTAAACACTGAAGCCAGAAAAAAATTCAGTGCAGAAAGTACTGATGGTGAAAATCCCATTATTAACAGTGGTCATCACAGTGCAGCTGTTGCTAACAAACGCTCTGGCACTAGTCCATAAAAGCTTGTGCCAGAATAAATTTATTCATCTTCGTTGTTCATGAAACAGACACCTGTATGCAGGCTTTTTCTTTAAACACATTTTCTTGCTCAGAAAAAGTTTATGATGGATTCGTTTCATTTGTCAGCCCTCCACCCCCTCTTTCCTGCAGCTCAACCATCTATGCACAAATAATCAAGGAAAGATTTTACTGGAAACATAAGCCTTTGTGGGGGAGGTGGAGATCTTTTTCGCACACATCTCTGTGTTCTTTCCCTTTAATTCTGCAGTGGATGTGCTTAGATGTTGAATTTAATCCGCTTTGGTACCAAAAGCTCACTTTCTCTGCCTTGGGATTTGCAGTGTCTACTTGGTGATTTTTTAAAAGTTGTAAAGTGTGACTTTTCTAGCCTCTTATGGCAGCCTAAAGCTGTGATCCTAAGCACATATATTCGGAAGTAAGCTCATTTGAATTAATGAGACTTTTGTCCAAGTAAGGCCATTGTGGTTGTCATGAATGGCATCTGTTGGCCATCACTTCTGATGTCATTTAAAAACAAGGTAGATTTCTGCATTAATCAGAACTATGAAAATAATGTCTCTTCCTTTGCTCTATGGTCAAAGTGTAATCAGACTTGTCATGAAATGAGCCTTTCCTTGTGTTTATATTTTTTTAAATAACAACTACATGGTGGAGAGGGGGAAATTGTCAACAGCAAGAACAAACATGCCAATAAATGTAGCTAACAGACACAGCATGAAGTACAAGGTGTTAAAAATCTTAATCTAACTGAATTAAATTTAGAATTCTGAATGTTATATACTGTTATAGAATAGAGAGAGAATAACTCGCAGGTTAAAAAAGCTGATACTTGCTGCTATCTGATTTTTAAGATATCGAGCTGGAGCCAGATTTAGGTGCATGCAACTAGGCTAGTGGAAGTGGAATTCCTCACCACCTTCTTCCCACAGCAACCCCTTCAACCTCCGTGCCCCCCACAATGCTAGAAAGACGGTCGGGGGACCCTGCTGAATGAAGTAGGCTGCCACGTGGGGTGGAGAGGGGATCTCTGAAAATCAGGCAGAGACGTCTTCTGAGAGATGAGCTCAGCTCATGGAAGGTGCCTCTGCCCAATTTTCAGGGTTCCCCCGACCTTCTGTGTAGCATTTGGGGGAGGGCTGAAGGAGCTGCCATGGGGAGAAGGTGGTGGGGAAGTCAGCTTCCAAAAGCCCAGTTGCACACCCCTAGGTCTGGATCCAACCCATTCAGCTGGTTTGCACGATCACCTCAGCCCACCATGGCTTATTTAAGCCACCACGGTGGGTTGTGGCAGCCATGGGTGCCAAGTTGCTCAATTCATGCAATTCATAGATTTTTGTGTCATCCCAACCCGGCAAGGGTGGTTTTGGGGGTGGTTAACAAACCACCCTATAACAGGCCATGAGTTCTGGGTGGTTTGTTAAGCACCCCAACAGGCCACCCTCCCTGTTTGGATGAGACAACAAACTCTGCCTGGCAAAGGTAATTAGGGAAATGAGCCAGCATGTGCGGGGGCGGTTAACAAGCCACTGTGGTGTACTAACCACCCTTGTGTCATGCAGACCAGGCCAGTGACTGGATTCACACAGTCACAGAGGGAAAATAAGCCGCGGTGCCTTATTTTCCCTCCCCACATGTGCCAGTTGTGAGCCACCTATGACAACAGCTGCATCATCCAGCCTGCCATGGTTATCCAGCCCATGACGATAACTGGTTTGAAGTCCTAACCCTTTTAACTTCTCCTCCCGCAAGAGCCATTTTACTTTTGTGATAACTAGAAGTGCTTCTTCAGATTTCAATGGGGGGGGGGGACTCTTGGCAGACTCTGAAGGCCTGCTCTTGGACATATTCAAAATTAAACTTCCAAAAAGTTATCAAGAGCATTTCCTGCAGTTATTTTTATGCCTCGTAATATTGATACTGTGGAGAAAGCCTGACACAAGTCTGCATGCACATACACACACACACACAGTCTCCGCCCAAGGGAAGGGGGCGAGGAGGGGGGGGATTGAGTTACAGGGGAAGCAGCCAGACAGACCGGCATCCCCAACAATGGAGAGTCTCGGTGGAATTCCACAAAACCCAAGGAAGAACCATCAAACTATCAAGAACCATCAAACTATCAGGGCAGTCTCAAAGAGCTGTAAAGTACCCAGTACGTCACCTTCTTCCCGGGCAGGAATAAGCCCACCTGATATGAAGGGGCAGGCATAAGCCCCCACCTGACCTGGAGGGTGGGGAGAGCGGGAACTCAGGGGTAGAAAACCCCTCTCCCTTCCGGTAAGGGGTTGTTGGGAACCCAGGGCGCTTCGGAACCAGATTCATCCTCCAAGCGGCGGCTGGAGTAAGCTGTTCCCATCCCCGGATCGGCCGACCCGGAGCCAGGCTGAAACTGACTAGCGTAAAGTCTTTAGTCTAAGGTAACTGACTAATCCCAATGCGCTAGCCTGGGAGCCTGTTTCATTGACAAACGTAGAGGTCACCTCAGGTTGTGTTGACATTATAGTATTCCTAGAAAGCTGTTAGTTCCGCTCCGTATCTTGTGTAAATAAATAAAGCCTTATTTGGTCATTTAAAGGGCTCTAGTTTCCTCTTGTGTGTGCGAACCTCCTAGGCGGTTTCCTGTGCTTGTACGGGCTGTAACTCAGTGCCGGTTAACCCGTTAAGCGCCGAACTCACACAAAGGATCCAGGTGTTGATCCTTCACAGATACCAATGTAATCAACAAAGCTCAATCTCTCTCTCTCCCCTTCCCTCACCCCTCTCCCCCACCCCTTTCCTCTCCCTCTCCCTTTTAAGGAAAATATATCTGCCTTTGGCATGACTATATGCTAGTCACTGTTAGGGATGTGAAGGCCTGGAAAAAAACAGGAAAAAATGGGATAAAAACAGGGGGAAATAAACTCTTTTTACAAGGGTTTTTTTGGGGGGGGATTTGGGGAGAGACAGTTCCCCCCCAATTTTTTCTAGTTTCCCTCCAGTTTTTTCCCAAGCCTTCACATGTCTAGTCATTCTGTATGAAGGACCAGAAATATAGGTGCTTTTGAGCAAAAATCTCATGGTCTGAAATGGGTGGGGTGTCCTCCCCGTTAAATGAGGTTCTTTATACTACGGTAATTGATGTAGTCCTCAGTATTGCATGTTTTCACTTCCAAGCTTAAAAAAAAAGAAAAGCTGATACTTTCAAAGAAATATCAGCTATTCCAGAGACCTCCTTTTAAAAGCTGCTTGAAATGTGGTAGAAAAAAGGAGGTGGGGTTTGATGTTGAGGAATAACAACCATCTAGCCATGAATGCATGTTCATTAATTTCTAAAAAGAAAGCTGCCAGTTCTCAACCTGCCTGGACATCCCACTAATTGCAGGGCAGCTGAGGATACTCACTGGGGAAATTTCCGTGCTCACCCACCTTTTAATACAGTGTTCTCCAACCTTGGGTCCCCAGATGTTTTTGGCCTACAGTTGTAGGCCAAAAACATCTGGGGACCCAAGGTTGGAGAACACTGTTTTAATATAATGTTAAAGATATGTATTTTTCAGTCACAGCCCCTGCCATAAGAGCACCAGGCCAGGGAAGCCTTGTACATGTGTGCCATACTGGATGACATTGTAAAACTGACATGGGCTGTTCCTGAATGCTGTTAAAAAAGGAGGGGCAGTGCTACATCCTAAGGCAGCCTTCCCGACCTGCGGTGGAGGCTGGTGATGACTCCTAATTCAGTGGGGCTGCTAATCTATTGCAGCTTTTATTTGGAGCTTTACAAGAGCTAACCATGGTGCTCCATGGTGATGAACCTATTTTGGAGATGGAGTTCAGCACCATGGATAGCTCCCATAAAGCTCTAAATAAAACCTACAATGGATTAGGAACCCCACTGAAATAGGAGTCACCAGCCTCCCCTGCCGACCTGGTGCCCTCCAGACAGGCTACAATCCCATCATCCCCAGCCAGGCTGGGGATGACACGGGTTGTAGTCCAACACATCTGAAGAGTGCCAGGTTGGGGAAGGATGTCCTGTGGTAATGTCGGTCACAGAATTGTATTTTCACTTTTGTTATTTTTTTCCATTGTAACCGTCAACAACTGTTTATTGTATCCACTAGTTTATTCAGTGTTCCTGGTGCTTTTGAGGATAACTGATATGCTGGATCAGGGTGCTGTACACTCATCATCACCCAGATGCCACCAGTGCCAAACTTGGTGCTGATTATATGTATTACCCCAAACCTACTAGCTGGATCACCAGTGGAAGAATAGCAATTATTGCAACAACAACAACAACAAGCATGACGGTGGCTGCAGAGTCTTCACTGTCCCTCAGTAATGGGTACTTCTTCTATGCAATACTTCCTGTTTTGCTTCTTTGCATCCAAAGCACACATCACTCCAGTGGTCCCCAACGCGGCACCTGCGGGTGCCACGACACCTGTGGACACCTCCAGTGGCACCCCGCACAGCACTTCAATCCTTGCCCCTTTTAAATAATAAAAAAAAGAAGAATGTTAAGGCTCCAGGTTCTCCCTGTTCCTGAACCTGCCGCTGATCAGCTGTTTAGTGAGCAGGAAGAGAAAGCAAGGCAAAGGGGGAGAGGGGAGAGAAAGAGCGAGGCTAGAGGCTAGGAAGGGAGAGAAAGAAGAAGACAAGGGATGGAGAAGGCAGAGAAATAGCACGGAAAGGGGTTGGGGAAGAGAAATAGCAGGGCTAGAGGCTGGGAGTGGAGATAGATAGATAGAGCAACGTGGAAAGGTCTGTGTGGATGCAAGAAGATTGGGTGGGCTGGGAACAACTCTTTCTGTTCCCCCCTCCCAGCCTCTAGCCTCACTATTTCTCCCCCCAACACACACACACACACACACACACACACACACTGCCCCCTCTGCAGCCATTATCTGACTAGCCACATCCTCCATGGGAGCCATTTTGTGGTGCATTTTCTCAAATTCCCAAATGTGCCCATCGGTCTAAAAAGGCTGGGGACTCCTAAAGCAGTGGTGGGCAACTTGTGGCCCTCCCAATGTTTTGTATCAAGGGATGATACAACACCCATCATCCCTTGCCATTGTCTATGCTGACTAGGGCTGATGGGAGTTATAGGCCAAAACATTGGGAGGTCCTCAAATTGCACAAACCTGCTTTAAAGACCAGACCAGCCCCAGCACAATCTCTCCCACCACCCGATGCAGGAAAGCACATGTGTCACCACCCCTGCTGTTGCATTGTTGGGAAACTACCAAATGATTGGTGGTCAGGGGAAAGGGGGTGTGGCCAGGCGTCATTGCCATTTGGAGACCCCTGGAGGGCCAGACTGGAATCCCAGGCAGGCCAGATTTGGCCCATGAGCCTGAGTTCCAACACCCCCACTCTAGAGCAAGTGCAGATCCCTCGATCTAGATCAGGATGCCAGCATGGGGTTAGATGGTCCCCGCACTGTGGTCCTGACCCAGATTGGGGGCCCTGCACCTATAATTTATATTTCCATATAGGAAGGCCAAAATGTTGTCAACCACCCGCAGGGCTTTATCTATCTATCTATCTATCTATCTATCTATCTATCTATCTATCTATCTCAGCTGCAGATCTGGACTGATACCATGGTGTAGGGGAAGGGAGAGTTTAACACTCCCCCTGTGCTGTTTTCCTCGCTCCCACTCCCACAAAGCTACAGTTTGCCCCAGGAGGGAAGCTACTCTGAGTGCAAATAGCAGCTCACCGTCTGGAGCAAGTAGCAGCAGGGGGTGCGGGAGAGAAGAGAAGATTTTTGCCATGAAGATGGTGCTGGATAAAAGGATTAAGCCCCCTCCCCACTCCCACCATGGTCCAGATCAGGGCCTCCTCCTGTGACTATTTTTACAAAAATTAAAGATGTGGAAAGGTGCTCACAAATTTAAGATATGGCCTGGTTTGACCCTATGTTTGTGGCTACCACTGCTGCAGAAAATATGTCTGGACACTCCCTCAGCAAATGCTTCGATGTGTTTCCTGCTGAAGTGGAATAATTTATTCCTTTGCCAGTTTTTGTTTGGTGGTGGTTTAACTGGGCAAAACAAAGATTACTTCTTTAATGACATAGCCATGGTGCAGGGCCCCCGATCTGAACTGGGACCCTTGCATGTGGGGTACGGGCTTTAACTCTCCCCCTGCTATGGGGCCGATCCATACTGGGGGTCCTGCACCTGCAATTTGTATTGCAAAATAGTGATTCATTTGCTTTATGGATCACTATTTTGCAACAGAAATTGCAGTTTGCATGGCCTGATCCAAACTGAGCCCATATTCTGTGAGTTTGGGGCAGGATGGAAGCCCCCCCCCCATGCCTATGCTAGGGTACTCATCCAAATCAGTCCCCCTGCACCTACTCTAGAGTAAAAATGATTTAAAGTAATGCCTGTTTTGTCCTCCAAATAGATATCCTTAGAATGAATTGATGGAATTTGACCCGTCAGCTTAGGAATTCTTCAAATGTTATAAATTTCCATCTTCCATATTGAAGATAGTATGCAAAGCATGTGACGGTTGCAAACATTTCAGTTTAGCAGCATGTGTGCCCATCTTCTTGGGGAGGCACAATTGGACACAGCTTCTCAGGATGTGTATACAATGTGTACATGCCACAAAATAGAGAAATTCGTGACTGTCCTATGTGACAAGGTATACAAGGAGTTTGCATATAACATGTTACACTCAATTGCTATTTAGGAAATTCATCATGGTTGATGTGGCCTTAAATACCCTTTGATTAAGTGTTTTATCTTGTTTGCTTTCATTCTTTGATTATCCTTGCAATTTTCTAACAATTAGCAATTGTAAAGAGTAGCTTTCAGTAAGGTTTTTTTTTTTTTTTAATCTACTTCACAGATAGTTGCCTCATACAATTATGGGAATTCATTGACTTTAATAGAAACAGCCTACTGAGTGCCCTCAAGTTAGATGGTGTTGAGTAGCCCTATCAACTTGCAATGAAGAGTGCTAATTCAGACATATTATCTCTTCACAATGTAAGAGTAGATAGACATTGAAAAATACGAAGTTATGTAGCATGCCTCTTCCAGGCATAAAGAGCAGTAATGGCAGAAGGAATGGAAATGGGAGAGAGTCGGGAGACAGATGACAGGCAGGAGATGAAACTGAGGAATAAAGGGAGGAAGGAGTAGCAGAAGAGGAGGAAGGAGATGTAATCAGGATGGTTTCAAAGACAGCACAGTAGCAAATCCAGGTTTACCACTGAGTGTACAATAGACATTGAGCCTCAGGGAATCCCAGCTCTCTTACAAGTCTATAATCTGCAGGTGTACCCCTAAAAATGTAAAACATGAATATGACTAATGTGTTTGCAAGTATGTATATCTACATGATATACATGTTTGCAAACACGTTAGTCATATCCATGTTTTACATTTTTAGGGGTACACCTGCAGATACAGGCCCCTTATCTATTTATCTAGAAGGGCCTTCCCCAATCTGGTGCCCTCCAGATATGTTGGACTGCAATTCCCATCATTCCCAGCCAGCATGCCTATTGTTACAATCCTACACCTCTGGAGGGCACCGGGTTGGGGAAGGCTGAATATAGACCCATTTCAGCTGAGCATCTCTCCAGGATTCAGAAGAACCTTGGTCACCTTGATCGACAACCTTTGCTGGGGGGAAGATAGTGGGATTGTGACCCTGGGTAGTTTTCTTGGACCCTTCAGAGGTTTTTGATACCATCAGTCATGTTATCTTGGATCAACTGTATAGCTGAGAATCAGTGGCACAGCTTTGTGGTGGTTCCACTCTTTGCTCACTGAGAGATTCCAGAACATGATGCTGGGAGATTGGTGTCTTTCTACGTGGAAATTATCCAGCGGGAGAATAGATCCCTGCAATGCACCTCCCATGATATTTAATATTTGCGTGAAACCACTAGGATAAGTTGTCTAGGTTTTGGTTTTTAGTTTTTAAATATACTGGGCTCAGTTCTGAGCGGTCCCAGTGCCATGTCTCCTTTCCATTTGAACCAGGTATGGTGGCCTCTTGCTTGAATCACTGCCTGGCATCTGTGCTGAAAAGATGAAGTTGTTCATGATGGGGGTGCCTGTACTGGGAGGGGTCACATGCTGCCCACAATATAACAAGTTGGCAGCTTGGGGGTGCTCCTGGATCCAGGTCTCCTCTGTGGAGGGTGTGGCCAGCAGTGCTTTTTATCAGCTTCACCTGATGTGTCAAATGTGCCACTGCCTGCAAGAGAGGGATGCCACCACTCTTGTGCAAGTCCCAGTAACCTCTCAGCTGGACTACTGTAATGCATTGTACATGGGAATTGCCCTTGAAAACAGCACAGAAAAGACAGTAGCCAGGCTAATGGAGTATGTAACACCAAAGATGCAAGAGCACCACTGGTTACCAATTTGTTTCCAGGCTAAATTAAAGGTGCTTGTTTAAACCTTAAAAAAACAAAACAAAACAAGAAAACACATGGCTTGGGGGAAGCACCTACTCCCAGGCGTCTGTCCTCATTCTTTGTGGTCTAGCATTGTAAGATTGTAGGCTTGTGTGGGCATGGCCTGTACTGTTGAATTCTTGCACATTGACTAGCAGTTAGGCACTTTATAAACATAAATAAATACAGTACTTGCAATGAACCCTTGTTGTGCATGCCACTCCCATCAAATTCTACAGGTAATCATCTCCCCTGTAGTGTTCCCACGTTTATGGAATTTCCTTCCAATTAATATTTGCCAGCTCTGGATATTTGGGCCATTTAGGCATAACATGAAGATTTTTCTGCTAGGCAGGCTTCCCAGCTAATTAATAAATGTCAAGCAAGTTTTAAGGTACCCGGTTGTTTGAGTCCCTATTATACATGAGGGGTATATTCTAGTTTCCTGGCATAGACTGGTACAGAGTGATGCTTAAAAATCTGCACACAGATGAATGAACGGTAGACAAGTATCTGACAAAAGTGAACATTTCCCTTGCATTTCTGCAAAGTAAGGTAACAGACATACTGAATGTCTTTGAAATAGTTTGTTATTGCACCTTCCATCTCCCCTGTGCTTTCAAAAGAAGAGCCTATCATAAATATCTAAGACCAGATTGCTCCACATAGAATCTTCTGAGAAGAAGGCATAATTTGCACAATCCACTATGATAGGTCACCCCACTGCAGGTCTAGTCAAATAATGTTTTGATTCTCTAAGATCTAAGGAGCAAGACCCTTCATAACCCCAACGAAGCCACAAGTGAAACACAATAATAGACAGTCTTTCATTTGATTTATCAAAACTTGTGGCATTTCCCCTTTTGACCTTAGCGGCCAAAAGGTACACTAGGATGCTACGTAGCTGGACTATCAATTCTCCTCCAACTTCCACCCAGCCTCACCAAAACCCACTGGCAGCAGGAGAAATTCAGCACCAAGCATGAATGCAAAAATGTTGCAAAGAGAGAACAAGGATTGAAAGTGTGCCTTTCATATTCTTTAAGCATTTTTTTAGATTAAAAAATTATAGGTGGTCTCTTGCCACTAATTGATATACAAGGGTCATTGATATGAAAACTTGACATGTGATGTTCTATGTGTGACTCACACTGGAATTTATAAGGTAGAACTCAGAAACCATAATCAGTTCCGCAAAGAAGTGGAAAGTAGACCTAAGACATACAGCATGAGTTTTATACATAAAAAAGTATAGTAACCAAAGGTGTAACTATGCTATGATATATTCCGTTATGCTCTTTTCTTGATCTTTTTTTAGAATAATCATTCATGTCTGCTTGTAACCTGTAATTCTTCTTCTGAATATGCCTTTCAAAAGGGGGGGGGGACACACCACTCCACTCTTGAAGGAGATACCTAAATGCTAAACTCAAACAAGAACAGTCTGCTTGAAAGGAAAGTTTAATGCTTTTTGAGGAGCACATAGAAATCCTTGTATTCTGTATCTATTTTCTTTCAGCTAAACAGAAGCAGCTCTGGTAAAAATGATGATAAAAAGGGTAATAAAGGTGCAGGCAAGTATGAATCAACGTCAGAAGGCGGCAAGATGGCTGTGGTGTTTTCTTTGAAAAATGAAGTTGGTGGCTTGGTAAAAGCTCTCAGACTTTTCCAGGTAAAAAAAGCTTCATTTTGGGGTGGGGGTGGGGGTGTAATAATAACCAATTGATAAGACACTCTGTGGATTGATCGCTATTAAGCTGAATCTTGATCCAGACAAGATGGAGATACTGCTGGTTGGGGGTTCCAGTGACCTGGAGCTGGGTATTCAACTGTTCTGGATGGCATTGAACTCCCTCTGACGGACTGTGTTCTCATCTTTGGGATACCTGAGCTATCCTTGGATGCCCAAGTGGGTGGCAATGGCAAATATAGTGCCTCTTGCTAGCTTCAGCTGGTGCATCAGTTGTGAACTTTCAAAGAGAAACTAGACCTGGCTTCAGTCATTCATGCCTTACTTACATCCTGATTAGACTTCCACAATATGTTCTACTACATGTGGAAGCCTCTGAAGCTTCTAGACTGTCTTCAGCTGGTACAAAACGCAGCTGCGAGAGCATTTTAGCTGGGGTCCATAGATTGGATCTCACACCACTCCACTTCATTGGTTACTGATTTGCTTCTGGTTTCAGTTCGAAGTGCTGGTGTGTTCATTTAAAGCTCTACATAGCCTAAGACCAAGATGCCTTTAAGAACTGCCTCCTCTCACATGAACCTGCTGGAGTCCTGAGATCAACCTCTGAGGCTCTCCTCTCTGTACCATCACCATGGGATATCCAGCTATAAGCACAAGAGGAAGTCCCTTTTCCGTAGATTGGGGCTGTTGAACCTTAGGCCCACAGGCCAACCCCAACCCCAACCCCTTGGCCGTCCAGGGTTCCCCAGATAGCCATGCCCCCTTCCCTGGCCCCACCCCTTTCCTCCAACCACCAATCATTTATTGGTATAATTTGTTGGGACCCCCTCCATTCTATAAGGTTAAAATCCCACTCCTAAGGCTTAGTTACTGGCTGTAAGAGCTTTAAGCTGAAATATGCTGGTATTTTTGGTATTTTGGCCCTGCCCCTTTTGCCTTTGGCCCTGCCCACCACTGGAATATGCCCCCTGAAAGCTTCTCTAAAATTTGGCCCTCAGTCTGGAAGAGGTTTTGCACCCCTGCCGTAGATGGTCTCAGACTATGGAATGTCATTGTGGGTGGAATCCACCTGGTTCCCACAAGCCCTTATACTCTGTCCTGCCTCTTCCTTTTCTCCCCACTAATATGGCTACCACGTGCCTTGGCTTGTAATGAGTGTTTGGACAGTGGCAGCGGTGCGCCTGGTGTTCTCCCATGGAGATGGCCATATTCCCCATCACCATCACTGCTGCATGGTGGGAGATTGCCTGCTTTTTGGAATCGGGGATTGTGACCAACAGAAGCATCCATATGTTTCTGTATATTGCTTAATTAGATTAAAAATAGATTGAAATAAATATTACTATTGTATGTTCAAGTTATTCCATTTCTTGGCAGTTAATTTATCTTGCCAATAAATTTGGCATTCGTGTGTGTGTGTATTACCATGAACAACTGTTTTATAAGCAATATTCTTTGTAAATCATTTTTAATTATCCTAAGATATTTATAGTTCCCATCCTAGACATCTAATGAAATGAAGCAATGAATACATTCATAATTTTACAGTAGGACTAACAATGACAAATAATTTAATCCAGTTCAGGGTTTATTTTAACATAAATGCCTTCAAATATGCTGGCTCAGCTTGTCTGAGTGTGGAAAGCTAAGCAGGGTCAGGCCTGGTTGTTACTTGGATGGGAGACCCGACCCCTCCTCTAGTTTCCTGCATTGAGCAGGGGGTTGGATTCGATAGCCTTGTAGTAGGCTCCTTCCAACTCTATCTATGAAATGCATATTGAACTATATCCTGTTAAGATACAGTCATAGCCACTTAACCACCACTGCTCCAAGAGACTTTAGTGTATCTGTGAACCGATCTTTCTTCTGTCCACAGGAGAAGCATGTGAGTATGGTTCACATTGAATCAAGAAAATCCAAGAGAAGGAGTTCAGAGGTAGAAATTTTTGTGGATTGTGACTGCAGCAAGAAAGAATTCAATGAGCTCATCCAGTTGTTAAAGTATGAAACGAACATTGTAACTCTGAATCCACCAGAAAACATCTGGACTGATGAGGAAGGCAAGATTATTTCTCTCTCTCTCTCTCTCTCTTTCATTTTATTTTGAAATTAGCAAAGATTTGTGAAGAAGCAGTGAGAATCTGATACCTCCAATCACTCTGTGTTTTCTCCAGAGCTTGACTGTGTTCCTTGGTTCCCCAGGAAGATTGCTGAATTAGACAAATGTTCCCAAAGAGTTCTAATGTATGGCTCCGAACTGGACTGCAGATCACCCTGTAAGTGTTCAGGAAATATCAGTGGAGGTTGGTCGAGTAAATATCTGTGACAATCAGATTGACCTGGTTTGCACATAACGAGAAGCCACCATGGCTGAATTTCCTCACTGGGTTTCTTGTTGTGGCAGCTGCTGCCATTTTGAATATTCGAGCTGCACAGAGATGCACTTTGGCTTGTTGTTACATGCAAACCCAAGGAGGGTGGGTTGTTGGGGTGGTTGACAAGCCACACAGAACCCATAGGTTCACACGTAACAACAAGCTATGCTTCACTCCCGCCACAGATCGAATATTCAAAATGGCAGCCGCCACTGCAACGAGAAACCCCTTGGGGAAATGCACCCACAGGGACTTCTCGTTATGTGCAAACCAGGCCATTATAAAGAACCTAGCAATTTATGTAAAAACAAGTAACTAGGGGTGCTTCCAGATGAGTTTTTTAATCATGCAATTTCCCTGCTTCATTCACAGAATTTTACTGGGTCTTCAGATGATGTAATCTTCAAGTTATAACTCTCCCACCACTTCTTCCATCTTTTTTCTTTCCACAAAAAAAATCTGTTTAGGAGAAGAAGATGGAATAGCTACACAATACCTTTTTACTGGTAGTGCTAGGAGCCCTCTGTCTGGAAGCACCAAAGAACTGTTGGTACCGGTGCTGTCAATAATAATTACCACCACCAACAACATACATAAACAGTTGTAATCCAGTGCATTTGCTAAGGCCTCAGAGTGCTTTGCATACATTATTACAACAGTCATTTCAACAGCCCTGTAAATTAGGCCAGAAACATTATCCCCATATTATATTTTACTTACTACTAAGACTTGTTGCAGAAACAATAAATTATAAACATAATGTGTATATCTATAATGTTGAGATACGGCTTGTTGTCAGAGCAGAGCCATGAGATGTGGCGTGTAACTGGCATAGGCATTTTTCATGGGTTGGATGCATTTATCCATCTTATCCCTTCTGGTCATTTGGTGCTAATTCCAATGATCCTCGCTGAATGCAAGAGGTATCGTGCGTTTCTTCTGAAACCCATAATCTTTTGTGACATCTTCTCACACAGCCATAGGATGGTTACTTGAAGCCAATTTCATAGAGTCATAGACTGGGTTCAGACAACATGATAAGCTAAACACTCAAGGGTTGGCTATGGGTTGAGTGTGGGTTGTTGTTGAACTGTGGGTTGTTGCTGAAACATGGGTTATTGTGTTGTCTGAACCCAGTCGAGATAACAAACCATGGTGAACAACCCACAGTTCACAACAAACCATGGATTCTCTTCATAGGTTGTTTGTGGTTAACAAGCCATGGCTTGTTAGCACAGTTGGGTTCAACTGCCTTGTAGGCCATCTAGTCCAGGCCCCTGTTCAATGCAGGGAATACAGAGCTAGAGCAACCCCCAACAGATGACTTTTCAGCTTGAAGATCAGGAGAGAGCAAACTTCAGCCTGCAGGCCTAATTTCAGCCCATGCTGGAGTCAAATCCAGCCCGTGGAGGGTTGAGACTCCTCTGTGGGTCCCACCCCCTGACCTCCCCAAGCTCCATCCCTGAGAGAAGAGGAATCCCCATGCTATCTCTGATCAGAGATCAGATATAAGCTGGGGGATTCCCCCGCTCTGCTTGGCTGTGGCTTGCAAGAGCTGGCTCATGCAAGCACCAGTCAAGTTCCTTCCTGATTGCCCCCTTGTTGGGACACGAGCAGGGCAGAAAGGAGGTGCTTGGCTGCCACTTGCAGGAGACAGCTCCTGCAAGTGCTGGCCAAATTGTTTTCCATGCATGAGAGCTCCAAGCTTCTCTCTGCATAGGGGAAAAAAAAGTGGGTGCCGTGGTGCTGATAATGTCACAGGAGCTGGTGGGTCTTTCGAGGGCGAAGTCTTACTCTTTGACATCATCTGGCCTGCCAGGCTCTATCCAAGAGGCAATCTGGCCCCTGGAACAAAAGAGGTTGCTGGCCCCTACTGAAGACCTTCAGTGAGGGAGACCCTATGGTTACCACCACGACCACCCTAGGCAACTGGTTCAGTTGTCAAACTGCTCTTAGGAAGAACATAGGAAGCTGCCAAGTCAGAAATTGTTCCATCTTGATCAGTGCTGTCTACACTGTCTGGTAGCAGCTCTCCAGGGCTTCAGGGACATTCCCAGCCTGACCTGGAGATGCCAGAGATTGAACTAGGGACCTTCAGCATGTGCTCTGATCTTGAACTACAGCCCTTCCACTGCTCTTACTGTTAGGATGTTTCTCCTAATGTTCAACCAAACTCTACGCTCCTGTAACTTCAGCCCATTAGATCTAGCCTTGCCCTCTGGGGCAGCAGAGGGCAACTCTTTGTCCTCTTTGGTTTCTCGAGTAATTCTTAACCACTCAGATTGGCCCTTACGGCAGGACTCGTTTCTATGTTACAAACTGTCTCTGGGAAAGTTTGGGGATTGTATTTCAGATTAAGGTATACACAGACTTAAGTAGTTCTGTAGACCACAGCTTCTGCTTAAGACTGGTGTGGGGAATCTGTGTCCTCTAGAAGTTTCTGGACTACACCCCCCCAAATCCATGACCATTGGCCATACTAGCCGGGACTGATGGGAGTTGGAGGCCAACAACATCTGGAGAGCTACAGGTCCCCCCCCCCTGGCTTAAAAGATGCATTGGAGAACTTTGGAGGGGTTGCTTCCACATGGGAGAGTTGCTCTTCTAAGCATGCAGTCCTTGGTTGCGCCCTTGATGATCATAAGCCTCTGAACTATGCAGGTGGGAGGAGAGGCAGAGACGATATTTGCCTCCCCATCCTCCTGCCCTGCATTTTTTTGCAGGACGGGCTTTTTTGCCCGTCTAACTGGCATGCGTCAGAGCAGAGGGGGAGGGAAGGAGGCTGGAGAGGCCTCAGGATAACTTGTATCGTGGCCTCCCCAGTCTCTCCCCTCCCTGCCACCGAAACGCCTCCTTCTCCCCTTCTCCGAGGTCAAGTTCCTGACTGTGGAGAGCAGCCGGTGTGGTTCCTTCTTCACTGGCTGCAAGGGGGGCGGGGAGAAAGGGGAGGGGGTCGGAGCGCCACTTCCTCCCTCCTAGGGTCGGAGTGCGGTCTCCGATCTTGGATCGGGGAATCTGAAATATCCTATGGCCCCTCAGATGCGGTCTTCGGGGCCATAGAATTGCTCCCTCCATTGCTCAAATAGCTGTAATCATGCACACTTCTCTGAGTTCCCTTAAAAGAATATAGATATTAAATGAATATTCCCATCGGTGTGGGAGGAGAAAGAAGACGGCGTTTGAAAAGCTGCTCAGACTCAGGGAGATAATTATGAAGTAGAAATCATAGGATACTTCAGGCTCAGCAGGAATGCAGCTGGCGCATAGGTTCCTTGTGTCCCCCCCCCCTCTGTTTTTAATACAGCTGCACTGTTTCAGCTCATATTTCACACTCTGTGCAGGCTCACGTGCTGCCAAAAACCACAAATCCAAAGCTAAGGGAAATTAACCTATTTGAAACCATTTGCCTTGCCTTCATTTGCCAGGATTAGCTTCTGCATTTGCTTAAACTTCAAGATCTTAAGCCAGAGGTAGGCAACCTGGTGCCCTCCAGATGTTTTGGACCACAACTCACATCAGGCCCAGCCGGCATCGCCAATGGTAATTGTTTTTACCACAAGATAGAGAACCAAGACTATCAGTTTGGAACAAAAATAGTAGCAAAGTCAAGGTGTTTTCTTTTCTTTTTAGCCTTGAGGGACAAAGCAGAGCTCAGCGCTGGGTGGGGCATTGATTATACTGTTCACTTTGACTTGCTATCTTCAATTAAGTCTCCCTTATTATCATTTTACTTTAAAGATAATTAACTTGAGGCAAAATTGTATAAAAGGCAGTCACAAGTAAGTTGCCTTAAGGAGAGATGGACCTTTTTTCTTTTCTTTTTTTTTAAAGTGCCATTTGTTTAAATTACATCACATTAATATTTCATCCTTTGACCTGAAGGGCCCTCAGGATGTTAAGTTGCCCTTTGAGATGAACACCTAAAATAATTTGATGGCTGTTTCCATTCACACAGCAAATGGAACATAGCAAAGAAACTAAGTTTTATATATATATAATATAAACCTTAGTTTCTTTGCTATGTTCCATTTGCTGTGTGAATGGAAACAGCCATCAAATTATTTTAGGTGTTCATCTCAAAGGGCAACTTAACATCCTGAGGGCCCTTCAGGTCAAAGATATAGATATATATCTATATCTGTTTCTCTTCACACTTCACAGGAGAGAGAAGGAGGCAGGCTAGGATAACACCAGGTTTTTTCATAGATCATAGAGTTGGAAGGGGCCTACAAGGCCATCGAGTCCAACCCCCTGCTCAATGCAGGAAACTAGAGGAGGGGTCTCCCATTCAAGTAACAACCAGGCTTGACCCTCCTTAGCTTTCCACGCTCAGCCAGCATGAGCTGTGCTTGCGTGCTGCAGCTGGAATGTCTCTCCCACTTACATACACACCGGGCCATCTACCACCAACGGCCTTGTGGGAAGGATTCCAGGAGAGGGAGGAAGGCAGGAAGGCAAGCCAAGAATACCTCAGCATGCTCCAGCTGAATTGTCCCTCCGCTACAGAGTCATTACCACCAATAACCTTGTGGGAAGCCCTGATGACTTGTTCCATGTTGATATTGTTTATTGTGGATTTTACTATTGTGGGTTACTATATTTATTGGATGTTACTTGTAAGCCACCTTGGAAGGATTTGTATCTTACAAGGCAGGATAGAAACAATTGTAATGAATATATATTAAATAAAATGAGATTAATCAGGACTCACAGAATCATAGAAAAGTAGAGTTGGAAGGGGCCTACAAGGCCATCGAGTCCAACCCCCTGCTCAGTGCAGGAATCCAGGTCAAAGCATCCCTGACAGATGGCTGTCCAGCCGCACCTTGAATGCCTCCAGAGTGGGAGAGCCCACCACCTCCCTAGGTAGTTGGTTCCATTGTCTTATTGCTCTAACAGTCAGGAAATTTTTCCTGATGTTTAGGTGGAATCTGGGTTCCTGTAACTTGAGCCCATTATTCCGTGTCCTGCAAACTGGGATGATCGAGAAGGGATCCTGGCCCTCCTCTGTGTGACAACCCTTCAAGTACTGGAGGAGTGCTATCATATCTCCCCTCAGTCTCCTATTCTGAAGGCTAAGCATGCCCAGTTCTTTCAGTCTGCCTCATAGGGCTTTGTTTCCAGTCCCTTGCTTTATCATCCTTGTTGCCCTCCTCTGAACCCTCTCCAGTTTGTCTACATCCTTCTTAAAGTGTGGTGCCCAGAACTGGATGCAATACTCAAGATGAGGCCTAACCAGTGCTGAGTAAAGGGGAATTATCACTTCACGCGATTTGGAAGCTATACTTCTGTTAATGCAGCCCAAAATAGCAGTTGCCTTCTTTGCAGCCATATCGCATTGCTGGCTCATATTCAGTTTGTGATCTACAATGATTCCAAGATCCTTCTCACTTGTAGTATTGTTGAGCCAAGTGTCCCCCATTCTGTAACTCCAGCCTATCGAGATCACTTTGAATTTTGTTTCTGTCTTCCAGAGTATTAGCTGTTCCCACCCAACTTTGTGTCATCTGCAAATGTGATAAGCATTCCCTGCACCTCCTCATCCAAGTCCAGAGGCAGCCAAACCCAAAATGTCTGATCCTAACCCAACCCCCCACAACAAAACATCAATCAAAATAAATCTCAACACATTGTTGGGGCTGCGCTCCTGGTAGCTGTCCATAGTGGCCGAGCAGCGGCGCGCCTCGCTTCCATGCGCTCTTCACCGGTGATCGCACTCCTTCTGGCACAGCCAGAAGACTCGTCAACAGCCCAGGGATGTTGACGAGTCCTTGGTCTCGAGTCCCGAGTCGAGTCTCGAGTCCCATTAAAAATATTGGGACTCGAGTCCGAGTCGAGTCAGAGGGGGGACTCAGTCCGACTCACGAGTCGAGTCCTCGAGTCCGAGTCCCCATCCCTGGACATTAATAAAAATGTTGAAGAGCAATTGGCCCAGGACCGAGCCCTGCGGTACCCCGCTCGTTACCTCTTCTTTGAGAAGGAACCATTGATAAGCACTCTTTGAGTCTGATTCTGTAGCCAATTGTGGATCCACCTGATAGTTGTTCCATCTAGCCCACTTTTAGCTAGCTTGCTAATCAGAATATCATGAGGCACTTTGTCGAAAGCTTTGCTGAAGTCCAGATATATTATGTCCACAGCATTCCCACAGTCCACAAGGGAGGCTACCCGATCAAAAAATGAGATCAGATTAGTCTGGCAGCATTTGTTCTCCCCAATCCCATGTACTTTAATGCATCCATTGAATTGTTTTGGTTGTCACTTACATTTTAGTTGCTTTATGGGGTGGTGGAATTTTAGCGGAACATTGTTTTTGGCTGTTTTACATTTTGTATGTTTTAATTTTGTTTTAAGATGCCTGGAACCTTTGTAGTGGATATGTAGAATTGTAGATGTAGTCCAGATGGATCAGATTTTGGAATCTGGCGTTGTGACTAAGAGTGCAGTCCTGTCGGGATGCCCGCAAGCCCCCAAACTCGGAGGCTGATAGGGATCCAGTGCAGAGTGGGAGGGGTGGCAGAGGTGATCTCCACCTCTCCATCCTCCCACGTCTTGGAGGGGGACCATTTTGGAGGGGGAGGAGAGGAGGCCAGAGAGGCTTCAGGATACCTTGTATCCTGGCCTCCCCAGTATCCCCCCTCCCTGCCTCCAAAAATCCCTCTTTTACCCCTTGCTGAGGTCCCTTTTCTAACCTCAGAGAGCAGCCAGTGCAAGTCTTTCTACATCTGCTGTGAGGGGGCCGGGGGGGGGGAGAGGGTGGAGCTTTGATTCCCAGCTCCAGGGTTGGAGCGTAGTCTCCGACCTCGGATCTGGGAATCCCAAAGATCCTATGGCCCCTCAGATGCTGTCTAGGGGCCGTCCTAAAAATGCTTGCTGTTTGAAAGGCCAGGTGTATTAGAAATAATATTCTTTTCAAACTTTGGAGCTGTCGCCTGCAACATCCTTGCTGCAGATTAGTTCCATTCACGTGACTGTCTGGGGTAACTGGCCAAAGACTTCAGTCTTAGTAAAGGCTCGTTCTTTTTCCCAACACGTGTATGGTTGTGTTTGCTAAAAGCTCAGTGGGTGGTATGAATTAGAATATTAATAGGCATTTAAAAGCACTTTGATTTCTTTAAACATTCCTTCTGTGTTTATCGCTCTTTGTTATAAATTAATTGTTTTTATTTGCTTTAGGGATTTAAGGACAACGTCTATCGACAGAGAAGAAAATATTTTGTAGATATTGCCATGAATTATAAATAGTGAGTACTGATTTTTAAAAACAAAACAAAACATGGAATTGCTACCGATTCAGAAGGAATGCACCGTCTGCTTGTTCTCAACTCTGAGCTTTGCAATAGGCGGATGGTAGCCATTAAGCTGTGACTACTTACACAACCAAACTGGTATGGTGAACACGTGAGTTGAGCTTATTTGGGTTGAATTGTGGAGCATAGGAAGCTGCCTTCCATGGAGTCACGCCATTGGTCCATTTAGCCTACACCCAGGATGGGTAACGTGTGGCCTTACAGATGTTGTTGAACAGCAACTCCCATCATCCCTCACTATTAGCTAGGCTGGCTAGGGATAATGGTGTGAGAGTTTGGCTGGGGTTCCAAAGTTTACCCAGCAAGGGACTCCCAATCCCACAGATGGAAAGAGGAGATAACAGCTGTTTATAAAGATTAAAGAGTTTATTCAGTAGGACCCATTTCCATGGGATTAAGGCAAGCAATGCAGGCATCTCTTACGCAGAAGAGATGATTCTGTCTCACTACATCATTGCAGATACAAGTCCAAGACCCAAGCAGGTCTCAAGTTCCAAGATGTGTGAATGAAGATGAAGTTGAAGTGAAGTGACTGTGATGTGACAACATGTTTACTTACCCCAACCTTTATAGGAAGGTATTTATACCTATAAATAGGATATTACCAATTATATAACCTGTTGTTCACAACATGTTGTCTCCAAACAGGCTCTGACTCATAGACCCCCTTGTGACTATTAGGTGACTTTCTGTACTCCATGTCAGGAGACCTCTTGTTTTGCTTACCATAACAAAACCTAACAAATAGGAGTTGCAGTCCAATAACATCTGGAGAGCCACACATTCCCCAGCCCTCACCTACAAGACTTTCTAGGGCAGTGTTTTCCAACCTTGGGTCCCCAGATGTTTTTGGCCTACAACTCCCAGCATGCCCCAGCCAGCATAGCTGGCTGGGGCATGCCGGGAGTTGTAGGCCAAAAACATCTGGGGACCCAAGGCTGGAGAACACTGCTCTAGGGTTTCAGTCAGGAGTCTTTCCCAGACTTGTCTGGAGATGCTAGGGCAGGGGGTCTCGAATTTCATGCCTGTGGGCCATACTTGGTCCACCTGAAGTCCCAGTTGAGCCCTTTGGGGTTCCCCAAATGGCCTCCCCCTTTCCCCAGCCCCCCTTGTGCCTGAGCCACAGCCACCAATCGTTTGGTAGTCTCTTGGCTTTCCCCCCATTCTAGAACGGTTGAAATGTCTCTCCTAAGGCTTCGTTCCTGGCGACCCAGCTTTCTGCATATGTCTGCAAGTGCACAGCAAACAAATTTTGTGGTTATAGGCAGAAAACATGGTCCTGCACATGGGGGCTGTCTGGTGGCCACAGGGCATAACTAAATAACATGGGAACAGCAAGCAGCTACCATGGGCCTGATTATGTAAATTTGCCAGTCCTTTTTTTTTTTTTAGTAATTTTTTAATTTGAATTTTAAAGTCCAAAAGAACAAAATAAAAACCAAACAAACATACACTACAAAAACCAAACAACATTAAAGTAAAAAAAGACTTCCAATTTTTCCACAACCAAGTATAAGTAACATGAAATATTCTATATTATAATTATAAAGAAATTACTTTCTTTTTTCTTTTAAACAAACAAACAAAAATCCCCCCTCTTATTTATCAACCTCACAAATTCACAAAGCCTCGAAACCTTACAACACTTTACTCCTAAACATAGATAGAAATTCTTCTACTTGAACAATATTTAATGTTTCTACTTATATTTAATGAAAATCTCTACCTTCTTTCCCTCTATTTATAAAAACAAACAGCCTAGTTTTTATTATTATTTTTAAAAATACTTTCACATTTCTACATTACTTCACATCCCAAATTTTAGCCCATATTTAGTTGGTTCCTTTCCATTACTCATTCTCAATGCTAAGTTTCATCCAGGCTCAATACAGTTTTACCAATAACCAATTACTAATCAGATTCTAATTCAATATTAAGCCTTATCCTTATTTTACTCAGCAACTAATCTTTTTTCTTTTCTTGTCAAGAAAAGTTTTTTCTTGAACTTTTCTTGAAAGTTCAGTGATCCTGAACTTTCCCCCTTCAGGATCAAAGTTAACACATTAATGAAACAAAGAAACACCACCTCAGACTGGAGAAGTTCTCCTTTCTCTCAAAGAGGTTCCTCTCACCAACCCCTTTAAGTTCAGATCTATGAATGTTCTGTTTGGATCACTATCAGCGATCCCTTTAAATTTCTCCCATTTGGATTCCTCCCACCAATCCATTTGGGGAACTAAACCCTCTTACTTCTTTCGTTAGAACCTCTCCCTTCCATTCCAATAATCAGCAATTATCATAACATGGGTCAAACCATTTATCCCATCCAATAATCAGCAAACCATTTTCCCCGATCAAACACAGTATTCACAATATACATCTTTTTCAGGCTCATATTCCACAAAACACTTTTTTTTTTCTTGTAAGCCCCTGTAGGCTAGCTGGCTTCCTCCAAATAGCCTGGTAGGAATAACCTTTCCAGTTCTCCGTGAATGGCTTCCCCCTTACATTCCCGTAAATGTCTTCACTGTCTGATTCAATGGCAATCCCCATTGAAGTTTCAGTTGTTCTCTCTCATAGCATATCAACCTTCCCCTTGTCCTCCCTGTTCTGTTCAAACTTCACAGACGATCGGTCACCCTCTGTATTATCCTGGAATTTTTGAATTATTTGTACAGTCTGCACTTCTGATTTCACCAATCTCCCCAGCAGTTTTTTTTTTGGAACGCTTCAAACATAACCATCAGCTCTTCAGATAACTTCTGACATAAATCATGAGTAGCCATCTTGTCTGTGACGCAGTGTAAATTTAACAGACAGCTACTCCTGCTTTAGAGTTTTCCAAAATCCAAAGTAATAAGAGTTACAATACCTCTTTCTTTCTCGTTTCAAAGCACATTTGTTGATCTTCCCATTATGAAGTTTTTAAAGCATATTTTCTTTTTAATATTCCAGAAAAATGGGTATTTAGTCCTGATTGTGGATAAAATTTCTCTTTGTTCCTAATTGGCAATAAATCTTTAAGAAATAGAGTTGTCGATCTTCAGGTTCTTGAAAAAAGAACTCCAAAGTCCAAACACGATGGTGAGCGATGATGGATACTCCCACTCTCTACCCCTCCCCGAGAGAAACTGCAGACGCCCAAGCCACTGCAAATAACTCACAGAGAGAGCATTTAGAGATATGCTGGGAATCACTCTTAGATCATCCTCTTATTCCGAGGAGATTAACCAGCCAGGATAACCTCTTGACTGGATTTCACGCCATGCCGGTCTCCCACAATCCTGCGGAAGTGTCAGGTCGACATTAAACTCCACCGGAAGCTCCTTAAATTTGCCAGTGCTGAAACCTGGTGCCTTAAGGTCAAACAACACATTATGTTAATTATGTAGAATGTAACTAACCCCTCTCTTGCTTTCTTACTTGAGAGTAAGACCTTTTATACACGAGGCATTTATTGTGTGCTCGTGATTCCTTACGGTTGTTTATGGGTTCTTTAGATGACACTGTGATTCTCCAGTTTCGCTTCTGGTTTTTAAGAGTACTTCCCCGGGGGGGGGGGGTTAGAGTGGGGAAAACGGAGTATTATTTCTGAAAGTGAAAGAAAAGGTATTTTCCTACTTGTGTAACGGCAATATTCCACTATAGCACTGCGCCACCTAGAGGTTATGTAGCAGAAGAGCAGGAAAGGAAAAGCTCTTTGTATAGAGCTCGGGTCTCAATGCTGCAACAAAATCAAAAGTAGATACAGCGATTAACAGCCTCATGTAGAAAAGCTCTAAGTGCTCACGGCCCCAATTTGGATTGGGACCAGCCTGCACTGGGCGGGGAGGATTAAACCATTTCCACAGATATGCAAAAGGAGCCTGCACAGGAACAGTTAAATTCACTGCTGACTGCAAGTTTTTGAGGGCCCTTGAGCAAGGCATCCTCAATGATCCCCTCCCTCAGTGAGCCTCCCTTCTCCTCACCATAGTCGCCAGCTGCCATTGCTCCACATTTTCTTTCTCATCATTGCTACTGCTTGCTTGCTTGATGGACAGAGAGCCAAGGAGCAAGTAGGCAGTGGCATCTACTGCTCCTCCTTCTCACCACCACCATTGTTTGTGCCTGAGCAAGAGGCAGGCGAAGAAGCAGGTTGCAATGATGAAGAGGAGGAGCAAATCCATGGGGCTCTTGTCAGTGGGCCCCTGCTGGGGTGAGGGCCCTCGGCAGGTGCCCAACCATGCCGACCTTTGACACTGGCCCTGGTTAGATCTATATCCATATCACTTGGGAGGTCTTTGCAGCAGTCATGCTTAGAGTCATAGTATCGCCTACATGCATAGGGTGCTTTGTTCTAACATCTCCAGATGTAGGAGTAGAGCAGCCTTCCCCAACCTGGTGCATTCCAGATGTGTTTGGACTACAACTTCCATAATCCCAAGTCAGCATGGCCCTTGGGTCCTCTAGGTGTGCACAATATGAAGCCATTGAGGTATGCCCCCCATGCCGTGCCCCCTGACATCAGACTAATGGGCTCCCAAGCAAGGGAGCCCATATACAGCTGTGGTTGGGCTGTGATTGGCTGCAGAGATAGCTGGAATTCTATAATGGATTTCTTCCTGCCCTGAGTGCCATTATTTGGCAGACAGGCAGGATATAAATTAAATAATAAATAAAGTTACACCGATACACTTGATTTTATGCCAGTGCTGGGTCCCCAAAGCCAGTGGATCCCCAAGCTTAGCTGACACAGTGGATTGATTTAGACCAAGTCCTAAAGGGTTCCAGCCAGATTAAATTTAGCATAGGATTGCACACTTACAGCACAATCCTATTCATGTCTACTCAGAAGTAAGTCCCTTTGAGTTCAATGAGGCCTACTCCTAGTGACATGGGTTTAGGACTGCAGCCTTAGTAACTTACTCTGCAACTAATAAGATAAATTCCTTCCCTTTCAAATGCTTCACTTTTCTTTTCTTTTCAAATAGAAAACATTGTCTTTGCAGATCAAGCCTACATTGTGAATTCATTATCATCCACGGAGAGTTAGTAAATTTCCAGCACTACCTACAAATACCTGCTGTTTTACAATTTTCTTGTCACATAGCCTTCCAAGTCAAGCTAATTCCAATCACATTCTCGTTTTATTTGTAATGGGCCAAATTCTTCACACTCCAAAGAAGGCACACACTAATTTTACGTACTTTCCGATTTTATGCTTTCTTTTAAAAAAGCAAAAAAACTTTATTTTTCTTCTTTGTGGTGTCTAGTCTGCCTCTTTGAATTTTCCAAACACAGAAGTGCTGCAGAGAGTTGGGCGGGAGCATTTATTTTCCCCAGCAGAGGGGGGGGGGGGAAATGCGTGGCAGGAAAAGAGTATGCTTAAAAGCCCATAAAAAGGCTTTATGTTGTGGGGATATATAAAACTAATAAGGATATAGCATGAGAATAGGGAGGGAATTTGTATCCTGTGAGCAGAGGCAGCAGTTTTTCTCTCTGTATAGATCACCGCTGTTCTATTAGCATTTTATATGGATATGGATCT
The DNA here is from genome assembly GCA_021292165.1 of Shinisaurus crocodilurus. NCBI lineage: Eukaryota > Metazoa > Chordata > Lepidosauria > Squamata > Shinisauridae > Shinisaurus > Shinisaurus crocodilurus. The sequence goes on from CM037879.1 coordinate 233,286,151, forward strand.
CCTAACTGTTCCCGTGCAGGCTCCTTTTGCAGAGCTGTGCTCTGCTTTGGTTGTACTTGACTAGTTTCAAACCAGCCTGAACCGGTTTTTTTTTTCCTGCTGCCCTGCTGTGATGAGTTTTTTTTCTTTCTTTCTAAACTCAGGGTAGGAGAAAGGGGAATGTTTAAACGTGTGTGCAATCAATTTAGCTTAATTACAGCATGGAAATGAGCAAAGGCTCCTCCTGCTTCTGGATATGAGAAACTTACCTTTAGCGGCACTTGTTAGCTCCCAAAACTGTATTCCTGGAGTTGCTTTGGCCCTAAAATATTGTTTCCACTAGAAACCCTTCAACATCTGCTCCTTCTCATCTTATTGGTTGAATCCAACAAAAAACGGGAAACCCCCACAAGGAGTGCCAAAATGCAAATGCCAGGAGCAAGCATCATTTGATTGGCCTACACTGAATTTCCCTGAAGAAGGACTTATATGTGGTCCAGAATGCATTGGAACGATTCATTTTTGTTGAATAAAACAATTTTGTTTACCCCGTGGCTTTTTGGCACATCTTATTGTTGGTTGCCCTTAATTGTCAATTGGATGTAATTATACTGATAGCAATAGCCGTGCATTGTCTGATCACATAATTCTCCCATCTCTGGATGTGTGATTTGTAACATCTATTTTAAATTATATGGGACCATCCAGGCACCTTACAGATGAGCTCAGAAGAATTAGTTAGCTTCCGAGATCCCTAAAGAAATTTCTACCGATACCCCTTCATTTTGCGCTAGGGCTGACAATTCTGGTAAGTGAGCTAAAGAGCAGGCAGGGACTAGTTATTAGAGGTGCTGGGTCTTGAACCTCTTGTTGTGTGGGTCTTTACGCATAATCCCAGATGTATGTGGCCTGGTCATAGTTGCTTGGTGGAGAAGAAGCAGCACTCTGAAAGCCAAACTTTTCCATATTATTACACTAAGCTCTGGCCTTGAAAACGGGTTCTGGGTTAGCTCTTAATGAGGCTAGCTCTTGCTAAACTAGGGCTCTTCTTACAGAATAATTAGATCTGTTCTTGGATATGGCAACTGACTGTAGCTACCCTGCTTCTTGCACCCAGCTTATCTCTCTCTCCCCCCCCCTCCCTCTATCTATATCTATCATTTTATTATTTGATATGCCACTTTCCTCAACCAAAACCAACAGAGCTAGTTTTGGATACTTTTTTTTTAAAAGGGCACTTAACATGCTCATAGATACGAAACACAGAACATGAAGATCTGCAGAAAACCTATAATTCTGCCAAATTTCCCAACAAGAGAGGTATGACAAAAGAAAAACAAACAAACCCTGCAGTAAACAAAGGCTCCAGTTTTTTAAACTTCCTAGATATTGGCTGTAAGAACATTGGCCTCAGCTGACTGACATGAGCCTCACCCCTGTCATTAGCTTAGCAGCTGTTTATGAATATTCCAACTGCAAAGAAGTGGTTAAAAAATGGCTGTCAGTCTGCTAAGCCTAGGGACCAGATGGGGCTATTGGTGGTAAGGGATGCGGAGGAGGCAGCATTATCACGATCAGACCCAGCCCAATATATTTTGCCATCTGAGGAGGAGGACAAGATGGCACCCCCCCCCACCGCATTTCATGTGCAAAAGCCAATTGGAGTGATAGCTGAATCTTTCTTCCACACTGGCAATGGGACAGCATCCTCCACCGCATCTGAAGGCAGCAGGCTAGCTTAGGGGGCACGGGGCAGTCCACGTGGCTCACAGCCCTCCCCTCCAGTACTCTGCTGCCACCTCCCAGCATCTGTCACCTGAAACGACCGCCTCACTCTGCCTCATGGTAGGGCTGGCCCTGATCACAATCATAATATACCTCTGGGGCCAAACTAGGCCAAATGCAGGATGCATTCTTCGTTTCAGCCTTGTTTCAAGACCCTATATGTACTTAGCATTTTTTAAAAAATATGGTAAGTGGCGTATAAATCTATTAAATAAATAATACTGTCCATTCACTTCTGGCATGGTTTGCTAGCAACTCCCCCATCCCACCCCCCAGCAAAGACCTTGATGTAACTGTTTGTTCTTGGCAAAAGAAAGAAGTGAAGGTGGGAGAAAGGAAAGGAAGACAATTGCATTTAATGAGAACTTCCAGGCTGAATAGGCAGTCTCAAAGCACATTAATTCCAAATGATTCTGTCTCCACAGGATATACCTATTATTGGAGTAGCTTCTATAGTGAGGGTTGGTATCAGATCTTGCATCTAAGAAATGTCTGGCACATATCCTGCTTTCCTGGAGTAGAGAGACAGAAGGAGGGAACGCTCATTCAGGCATCACAAAACTTGACAGTAGGAGGCCCAACGCTCCTCTGTCAGTGTATTGTTCTAGTCCTTTTCGTTTCCAACGTGCTTTATGATTGTTATCACATCCACAAGGACCTGATGAGAAATGTCATTTTCCAGGTAGGAGGCTGAGCTGAGAGACAGGGCCACGGCCATCTAGGGATTTGAAGGGCTAAGCAGGGGTTTCAACATGACTGAGTATTCCAAGTCACCATTCAGCATTCACCCTGATTGTAATGACACCTCGAGTGTTTTATTTTTAGTTATACCAACCTGGAAAGTGAGGCATTGATCAAAAGCAATCCAATCAAAGCACGCAAAGCGGCCTATAACAGGGGCAAGGAAACCTCTTCCAGCCCGGGGGCTAAATTTAATTTCAGATAAGTTCTTGCTGGGTGGGTCCAAAAGCAAAAGGGGCGGGGCCAAAATATAAAAAATACAAGCATAATTTTACTTTGTGGAGAAAGTAGACAGAGAGACTGTCTTTATTACAGTCAATAGACCATTCCTCACACAATATATGTAGTACAGACAAACAACTCAGTTAATTAGACACGTGAAAACGGGAAGTCAAACATAATCTGGTAAAGATAGCCTGGTTCAGAAATTTGGCCACTTGCTCAGTGATTAACTTATCAGAGCTGCTGAGTAATAAAGTTATTAAAAATTCCGTAGGGTGCCCAGGAAAAGACCGTAGAATAGGGTAGATCAGGTCTTTCCTGGCCCTATGGTAGAAGCTGCAGGAAAGTAAAACATGCTGTATGGATTCTACCTCAAAGTTATTACATGGGCAGCATCTTTCAGAAAGTGGAGTTCCGTTATATCTGCCATCCAGCAATTTAGAAGGGAGAGCATTAAATCTTGCTAATGAGAATGCTCTCCTAAATTTGGGAATCGTCAGCCAGCATAGATAAGGCAGCCCCTCCTTGGTAAAAAAAAAAAAGCTGGCAGACCTAAGGATAGAGGAGAGCAGGGGCCCCTGGCAGCTCCCTGTAATTCTTGTAAATCAATGTCCAACAACCTCTGTTTCACAGTTGATTTAGCACTAACTAATTCACTAGATAATAACATATCTGGTGAAAGCCCTACTTAATTTTACTTAAAGCTCTTAGTGCCAGTAACAAAGCATTCGGAGAGGCATTTCAAGCTTTTAAAATGGAAAAAAAGACATGCAAAAGCTGGAAAACCACCAACTGATTGGCAGTCAAGGGAAAAGGGGTATGGCCAGGAAAGGGGGCATGGCAATTTAGGGAACTGGGCCAGATTTGGCCCACAGGCCTGAGTTTCCCCACCCCTGTCCTATAGCAATGACTAAATAAATATCACACAAGTGGGTGATAGTGATGGTGGCAGGAAATATTGCAAGAGGCGAGCATTTCTAACTTTCTTGACAGGAGGTAAGAAAATAAAATCCTTATCTTAATCTCTGATTTAACCCCTTCTCCATCATCAGCCCCAGCCACACAAGCAACCAAAGTGGTCGCCTGAGGCAGAAATATCTCCTGGAGAGCCACTAAAAGCAATGTACCATCTGGTGCGTCTCAGCGTACCGTCAAATGTCACAGAGAATGCTGGGGTGGAACTGGGATGATAATGCTGTGTCACACCACAAGGGTAGCACCCCAAATCCAAGGCAGAAGGATCAATTCCATTAGCTGCAGGAGATAGTCTTAAGAAACACAACACAGGCCTTAGTGCAGTGTTCTCCAAGCTTAGCTGGCTGGGGTATGCTGGGAGTTGTAGGCCAAAAACATCTGGGGACCCAAGGTTGGAGAACACTGCCTTAGTGCGTTTTAGCAGAATGTCTTCCTCAGGAACAGCGTTTTAGAATTCCTCCATAGGTTGCTCCAAAGGAAGCTATTGACACCACCCTAGTGTTTGAAACAGGGTGATGCTACTGTAGGTACTAGGGTGGCATTAGAAGCTCCTTTTAGAGCAAACAAAAGAAGAAATCCCAACTGTTTCCAGAACACGTTGGGACCACAATGTTGTGTTTGTTTTAAACTATTTCTTGTACCTACGAAGATATTTTCCCTTGAATAATATTTATGATTTATTTTATTTTGAAGATTTATACCCCACCTTTCAATCAAATACTTCTCAAGGAAGCTCACAACAGTTTGTAATTATCCCCCCGCCCCTGCAAACTCTCACAAATGCACACCCAATCTGGCAGCTTTGGCTCTCTGGCTGATGGATGGGGCAGAATGTGTTTCCCTTCCATTCTGCAGTGCCAGGTGACTTAGCAGTTGGAACTACTTATATGTGCAGTTATACACATTCCTTTCTCTACACTGCCATACTGAAAAGGCAAGACTTTTTACTTAGCGGCCAATGACATGAACTAACACTGCAGTATTATGGAGAGCTACTGTGCTCTAACCCCAGTTCTTACATTTGGCTATCATTTGACTAAGTTTGCATATCATTATGATGCAATTGAGTAACCTATGAAATACAAAGCTTGAATCCTTCCTGTGCCATGAACTAAAAAATAATAATCTTCAAAGTAAGGCACTCTCTTTCTCAACCGTTTTGCTCATTTTGAACTATGGGGAAATATTAACCTCCTAGATGGGCTTTTTGTTTCAGGATTACAAAACTAACCAAAACACTGCATGTGAGGAGTAGACGAGTAGTATCGGTTTCCCAAAAGACACGGTACAAATGGAGAAATTAGCCAATAAATATAAACCCATTAAAGTCTATGGAAAAAGGCCTGACAATACTCGTCAAACTGCCAGAGGTCACTCATCAAATTTTAAATTCCTATAAATAAACCATTTCTTACTCTTTTACCTCAAAATCAGCACAGAGCACCCTCAAACGGATCTCTCCTACACAGCCAAGTTTCAGATCAATCCTCTCAGCTGTTTTCTGAGTATGAGCTATAGAACCTACTGCTCCCTAATATCTGGTTATAATGGCGGACTGTGATTTGTCCAATTCATCCTTAACATAGGGCCACAGTATAGCAACAATTTTAACAGCTCCCTTGGGTTACGCACAGCTGATGTCAGATCTCTTGGAGGGCTCAACTCAGACGATGCAGTACATTGTTTAGGGCAGCAAAATGTCATGGTCCTACCCTTATATCTACTTTCCCCTTGTGTGATGTCTGGCTTGTATCCAGGTGTTTCTAAGAAATGTACCTTGACTTATAAACCTGTTACCTGAAGGCTGTGTGGGGAATTGGGGGTAGCAGGGAGCTGGTTCTTCTTAAACTGCAGCCTAGAAGCTCCTAAATCCATGCTTACAAACTGGAGAATGAGCTTCTTACTCACCATACTAGTTGAGGAGTTATTATTAATGTTTCACACGTTATAATTTCCCACCTTGGGGATGAGTCTGGGGCAACACCAATGTCAGGTGTTGCTGCAGATAAGCTTGGAATGGGACTGAAAAGTAGTTACTCCTTTTAAAATGCCAGTGTATGCCCATGTTTGGGGGGTTGTGGGGGTTTGGGAGGAGGGGCTGTGGGGAGGATGTAACTGGAGAGCTGTTTGTTTTTAGAACTCTTGTGTGTTTTGCAATTTGTTTTTTTTCTTTAGTGGCCAGCCAATCCCTAGAGTGGACTATACGCCCGAAGAAATAAAAACTTGGGGTGTAGTTTTCCGAGAACTTACTAAACTCTACCCTACTCATGCATGTCGAGAATATTTGAAAAACTTCCCTTTGCTGACAAAGCACTGTGGCTATAGAGAGGACAATGTCCCTCAGCTGGAGGATGTGTCTATGTTTCTTAAAGGTAAGGAAAAAAAACCTAGCTAGTCGCTGGACAAGGTGCTGTAACAATGCCAAATCATGGCCTCATCAATATGTCATTAACAGGAAAATGTCGGCTGATTTCAGGAAAAAATAGGTCAAACTGTTGTTCCACGACTTTGGGCAGTATCCATTGCTGGCAGCCCCCCAGTGCCAATCATGTTGCACTACTGGAACATAAGAAGATAAAAACATAAAAGAGCCCTGCTGGATCAGACCAACGTCCATCTAGTCCAGCATTCTGTTCACATCATGGCCAACCAGCTGCCCACAGGATCCCACAAGCAGGACAGGAGTGCAACAGCACCCTCCTGCCCATTTCCCCTAGCAATTGGTGTACGTAGCCATACTGCCTCTGATACTGGAAACAACCACTAGCACAATGGGAAGCACAACCCCAGAAACTAAGCCCAAACTGGGGCTTCTGGAATGGGACAGGTCAGCGGAGCTCCCTTCTGCTAGCTCCATTGACGTGTCCCATTCTGGAAGTGCTAGTTTGGGCTAGTTTACAGTTGCACTATCAAACACTAGCTTCCTATTGTGCTAGTGGTCATTTCTGCTAGCACAAGGACAGCATTGAATATTGCCCTCTGCCAATGACATGTGGGTAGTCCCCTTGTTGTCAGTGAAAATACTTGTGCATCTCTGGTTTTAGGATTGCACATGGGTCTTGTGCAAATATTCCTTTTCAGTGGGTTGGTCCAGCAGCGTATTGTATATTTTGGGGTGCTAACTTTAGGTCATATGAAATCTGTGATAAATAATACTAATAAGATAGATGAAAACATTAACCTCCCTTTGATGCAGGAACATTGTGGAAGATGCCTTCAGGTACCACTAAGAAATAATTCACACAGGTCTGTACATTGTAGTCAACACATTATTTGGTGACCAGTGCCGAAATAGTGTGGTGGTGGAGTGGTGTGAGCTTCACCCCACATCCAGGTAAATAACCTCATGTGGGAAGAAGAGCCTACCCATCAATGCCTAATTGGGCAGAGGTCCTGTTGGCTTGATGCCTCTTGACTTCTTGGTTGAGGGTAAATAATGTGAACAAAAGCCCTGATGCATAGTTCTTTCTGTCAAAAGAAAAGAAAAGAAAAGGGCAGGAGGCCATAAAATAACAGGGCCTCTGCCTGATCAGGTGCCCTGGCTTACATGGGAGGTTATTTGACAGATTCAGGGGTGGATCTGATAATTCTAACTGAATGTGTAAATTGCCTCCATTGGAAAGCACTGGAGATCATTAGAGATGATAGGAAAGCACTATCTACAGCAGGGGTGGGGAATGTGTGCCCAACAGCTGTTGGTGAACTGTAACTCCCATCAGCCCTAGGCAGCATAGCCAGTGGTGAGGGATGTTGGGTGTTGCAGTCCAACAACATCTGGAGGACCACTTGTTCCCCATCCCTTGTCTACAGTGTTTGATCTACAGTGGCTGTTCTATGCAAGCAACTGATCTGATGTAGTCATGGAGCAAGGTTGAAAAAATGGAAGCCATGACCATGCTTGTGTGAACTCATCCTTATTTTTCTTGATATCTAGATGCCTATTAGGGGTAGTTATTTTTCTCTGCTTGCCAACACTCACACACACATCCCTCAGCATCTTACGTGCATGATTCTGACAGTGGCTTTGGATGTGATGGAGATGCAGAGGAAATAGAAAGCACCAGTATCCTGTGCTTCTTGCTTTCCTGCTTCTTCATAATGGGTAAAGTGGAACTTCCACATCTCTTATTCCCCTGCCCCACGATGAGATGCATAAACTCTTGGTGCAGGAACAGTTTGCATATCTCGCCACATGGTAAGTTGCTAATCCACTTTGGATGTTACAGAGAAGCACAAGGAACAGGAAGAGTGATAGGCTCAGTACTTGTGCTTCCTGTTCTTCCCCCATCTCTGTCACTTTTGGAGCTACTCTTACTTGTGCCACTTCTTGCTACTTTTAGGGCCAAGTTCCTGACCATTTTAGCATGCCAAGGATCTGGACAGAAGAATATCTAAGCTGATTTTGTGCAGTGGTTAGAGTGTCAGACTAAGACTGAGCATACTTGGGTTCGTTCAAATCGCCACAGCAATGAAACTCAATGGGTGACCTTGGGCCAGTCACTACCTCTTAGAGCAACATACTTCTTCACATGGTTGTTGGGAGGATAAAATGGTGGGAGAACCATGTATGCACTTTGAGGTCCTTGGAGGGAAGGTGAAATATATTGTTGTTATTCTTGGTTTGGGTACACCAATCTTTTACAGGTTGAGATGGTCATGAGAACTGGCCCTCAGATATCACAAATGAGCAACCCCTTCATTAAGTAGATGCTTTAAGTAAACGTTAAGTCTGAATGCACATCTTGTATAATACACAGCAGCCTTTCTCTTGTGTCAATCTCCCCTGAAAATGCAGAATAATTGCCCGTTGTATTCACACGCCATGTATATCGATAAGCAAGTGCTTTCAAGGGTTGCAGAACTGGTACAGACCAGCTTCCTGTTTAGGAAGGGCTTGGTGATGAGAGCTGGTGTTTGTTTGTTTTTAAACCTTTTTCCCCCACAAAATAACTATTCGTATTTAATAAGGGGATACAGAACAAACAAATCTGTGGGCAGAAACACACACACACACACACACACACCTTTCAAGAACCTTTACCACAGGGATGGGGAACGTGTGGTCCTTCAGATGTGGCTGGACTGTGTCAGGCCTTCCTTCTGCCTCCACCTTGTCCTTCCACCATCTCCTGTCACCACCTCCGTGAGCACTTCAAAAATCAACACTCTCTTAATCCGCTGCCACCCCCCTCTCTCCCCCTGAACCGCACCACCCACTGACGGTTTATATAACACAGGCTTCGCACACGCACACGCACACGCACATGCACACACTCAGCCAATCAGCTGACATCTCAACATTCCACACTCCCTCCTCTCCTCACATACTGACTGCTATAACGCTTTGCCCATGGGCAGGGGCATGGCAGACTGCAAGTCCCATCAGCCCTCACTACTGGCTATGTTGGCTAAGACTGGTGGGAGCTGCAGTCCACCAACATCTGGCAGGCCACACGATAACACCCCCCCCACTTTAAAGTTTCTCATTTGGGAAGTTGTTACAGCTGAGAAAATCCTTGCTGTGTTGAGGGAATTCTGCAGAAAAGTTCTAGCTGAGCCCTCCTCCCCTCAGAGGCCTCCTCTGTTGTGACATGTGTCTTCTGACTATGCCTGAACTACACCCGAATACAAAATGAGCAGGTGAATTCTGTGCCTAGAAGCCCTCTGCAGCAATAAAATATGCTTCATAGTTGGTCTTATATGGGGTGTTAGCAGCACCACTTTATTTATTGCACAAAATGGGGGTTCCATATGTCCTTTGTGTGAAGGCTTGTACAGTGTAGAGCCGTATATGCTGCATCAGATAAGACCTGAACTAGAATGTTTGTAAAGCAGCGTAAGGGCTTCAGACTTTCTTTTTTTTTTTTTGGCAAGTGCTTGCCTTTTCTTGAGGTGATAACTGAACTGGAAGCTGCTGTATCTCTCAGCTGAGCACCAAATTTGGAAGGCTATGACAGTGTTCGCACCACATGACAACCCAACATGGGTAGCTAGTCATGGTGGGTTGTTGTGTCGTGTAACCCAGACAGCTTCCTGCAAGGTGGCTTGTTGCCCCAAAACTCATGGCTTGTTCTGTGGATTGTCATGTCATCTGAACCTGGGAGGCTGATCTCATTGTGGGTTGTGGGAAGTGGTGAGCAAGCCACTTGGCAAGCCACCTGTGAAAGACCGATTAAAAATAATAATTACACTCTCAATTGTGCATATTTCTGCTCCCCCCCCCCAAAGTGAGTGACTGTCACTGGCAGTGGCACGGAGCTCTGGGAGAAAGAAAATGGTGAATGAAAATGGGTTATCAATCAGAGCAGGAAGGGGCAAAAACCCCTTGCCACACTTGGCGATCTCACCCATGATGCTACCAGTGATGGTCACTCCACCGAGGCCCAAGCGACTGATGCACTTTAGAGCAACCATCACTGGCTTGTTAATTTGGGGTGTTGGTGGTAGAAATGTGTGCAATTGATAGCGTAATTTCTTTTTTAAAATTTTCCTTGTCTTTCACAGTTGCACACTGAAGGCTGCCCGAGATGTGGAGTCTTGCCTGGCCAATGTCCTGGTATGTGTCTGCTGTCAAAGTGCAGTAGGGAAATCCATGGACATTGACCGAGCAAGGCTGCATTTTTTTTTTTGGACAGGGAATATGCATGCATATATTTCCCTGTCCAAAAATAATGCTCAAATTTGCCAGATAGGATTTTTTTTTTTTTAAAAAGAATCCTTTCTTTTGATAGCTGTCAAAAGTAAGTGCTCATGAAAAAGGGGTGGCATGTAGATCTCCTCTTTTGGGAGTACCTACAGGATCGGGGAAGTGTGGAAAAGGTGGAGGGCACTGAGAACTGTCAGGGCAATACTTACAAACTAGAGAATTGCACTGCGAAGGGGGATATATACTCACCACCCCCTTTGGGGGCATACCCCCCCTATTGTTGCTTTGCTTTTCAATGGACAGTTCACCAATTGACAGCTGTCAAGTGTGTGCAAAGCAACCTATATGCAGCCTTGCTTGGTCAATGTCCATGGATGTTGCCTACTCCACTTTGACAGCAGACATTTACCAGAACATTGGCCAGGTAAGACTCCACATTTCAGGCAGGCATAAGTGCGCACACCTGTGAAAGACCGATTAAAAATAATAATTACACTCTCAATTGTGCATATTTCTGCTGCCCCCCCCCCCCAAAGTGAGTGACTGTCACTGGCAGTGGCACGGAGCTCTGGGAGAAAGAAAATGGTGAATGAAAATGGGTTATCAATCAGAGCAGGAAGGGGGAGACAAAACAGGTTTTGCCATGCAGTACCCTGGGAGACCGGCTGGAGAACCAGAGGGGGAAGGAGGGGGAGAACAACCCATGATAAGCCCAGTACCGTAGGTTGTTCTGTGAAAAACTCACACTGCGTAGCTAATTCGCAGGGTGGGTTGCTGTGTCGTGCGAGCTCACCTTATGGGATTGAAATGCTCCTGCCAGTTTGCTCCAAGCCTTTTGCTCAGTGGCGAATGTTGCTTATTATCTCCCAGTTGTAACTTATCTTCCGGTCCTCTTCCTTGTCTTTTGGAAAACTCTATTTTAGAGTCTTATGTTTTAATTAATTTCAATTTGATCCCACCCACTCGTTCCATGATCAGGGTGTCTTACATAGCCCTTCCCTCCTCCTTTTATCTTAACAAAAGCCCTGTGTGATAACTTAGGTTGAGAGAGACTGACTGGCCCAAAGTCACCCAGTGAGTGTCATGGCTTAGTGGGGATTTGAACCTGGGTCTCCCCAGTCTTGGCTTGATACCTAACCACTGCTCTGCACTGGCTGTCATATGTCTCTACCAAGACCATTATGTTTCATAATTTTCCAGTGATACCATGTAGGCCAATTAATTTCAGTTAGTTTCACTCCATTGCGCCTCCCTCCCCATTCCCTTCTTCCTTCTGTGTCATGTTTTGTTTTTTTTTAGACTGAAAGCCTGAGGGTAGGAACTCTCTTGGGCTTTTAAACATTTATTTTAAAATCTCTAAGCCACTCTGGGAGCCTTTTTAGAAAGCAGTGCATAAATGCTTCAGATAAATAAATAAATAAATAAATAAAACAAAAATTCATTGAAGTTGTGCGCAGCACTGCTTCGTTTGTAGAAACTGCTCTGAGAGCACTGTGATGAGAAAACGTCTGTAGCTGAAGAAGACCAAGCAAGCACCAAGACTCTTTGCCTTCATCTCGTCATAGAAATCAACCCGATAGCTTGCGATCACTCACTGTCCCGTGTCCTGGGTGATCTTTTACTATTCATGTCCAAGAAAGTTATTAGTGAGGCCTTTTGCAGTGATTCTCAGAGCCTATATTTCTAACAACATAACATGTTTAACTTGGGGTGGGGGAGGAGGGACCCACCCTGCCACCGCTACAAGTGCAGCAAAGTCACAGCAAAGTACCTGAGGAAGAGTTTTCAATTGAAAATAAAATATAGTGTATGGTTTGAAAGGCTAACCTGCCACCAACTCCCTCTCCTTGCTTTATTCTGCCTTTATGGCTGGCAGCACTTAACGTTAATTGGCTTGCTGCTCTTTGAGCCTGGTCTTCTCTTTCAAAGGTGCCTCCTGCATTGTTCTCTTGGTCCCCAAGGAAATGGCGCTGAAGTACAATTCCTTTTTTCTTTGCTTGAAGGTAGAAAGGCACTCTAAGGTTCAAAAGTATCCTCTCGACCAAAGACAACAGTAATAATTCTGAGCAAAGGACTAAGCTTGGATCCTTTCCCGGTAAACAGTATCTAATGAGATGAGAAAGAAGTTGGGAAAGAACTAGCCTGTTCAAAGTCACCAAGGGTTTGGAGGGACTCTGCGGAGACCCTTTCTTAACATGGAAGAAGTGTGTATCTGAATTTGATGAATTTGTCCCAAAAAACGTTATTCTGAACTTTTTGACGTGTAGAAAACAACCACACACTTAGCTTAAATTTAGTTTCTCGATTGTCAGCCACTGTTGTTCTAAAAGGTTGTATGGAGCCCGGTACATTTTAGAAATGTTTGATGGTGGTGGTGATTTCCACAGGAAAGGCTGCCAGTAGGCTTCATGAAGTACCTGAGGCTCCATGTACATATAGGAGACATTCTGTGTTTTGCTACGCATATCAGACAGCCATAATAAGTATGCAACAACAACAACAACAATATATTACCGCAATTGTGCATTTTTGAGGCACTGAAAAAGAACAATAAAAAAAGCTGGGGAATGAGTGATGGTCCTTCCAAAGTGCCATTTTGGCATTATTGGAAGGGCAGTTGCTGGTGAGATTGCAAAGAGTGAGCAGCACAGGCTTTTTTGCTGCTCCTGCCAAGTGGCTCTGTAGCCGATTATGGCAACCCATGATAAAATCAGTCTCCCAGGTTCAGATGACACAACAACCCATCATGGGCACGAACAATCCTACAATAAGCCATGGGTTCTCGGCATGGCTTGTTCACGAAAGATAAGCCACCCTGCAGAAAATGCTGTGTTCAGATGACACGGCAACCAATAATGGCTGGCTGCCAATGGTGGGTTGTCATGTTGTGCGGACCCAGTCAATGGCTGGGTTCACACAACATGACAACCCACAGTCAAGGTTGAGTGCGGGTTGTTGTTGAACCATGGGTTGTTGTTGAAATGTTCATTGTTGTGTTGTGTGAACCCAGCCGCACTAACAAACCATGGTTTATTAACTACAAATAACCCACAGTTCACAACCCAACAACAAACCACGGGTTCTCTTCATGGGTCATTCATGGTTAATGAACCATGGTTTGTTAGCATGGCTGGGATCACACAACATGACAATCCACACTCAACCTTGAGTGTGGGTTGTTGTTGAACTGTGGGTTATGTTGTGTGAACCCAGCCAATGTGGATTCCTTTAAAAAAAAATAATTATTTTTTTTGCAAGAATAATTTGTGTTTTTGATTGATTGACACATATACTCAAATCATTTCGATCTCTTCTCCACTTCAGAAAGATCTGGCTTCACAGTCAGACCAGTTGGCGGATATTTGTCACCCCGTGATTTCTTAGCAGGACTCGCCTATCGAGTTTTCCACTGTACTCAGTACATACGCCATGGCTCTGACCCCCTCTACACTCCTGAACCGTGAGTATCATTTATCATGATTTAGTATTTATTTATTACATTCATTTATTGCCTTTTCTCTATGGAGCTCAAGGTGGCATGTGTAATTCTCTCCCACCCCCACCTCCAATTTGACCTCATACCAGCCCTGCAATGTAGGTTATGCTGAGGGAGTGCCTGCCCAAGATCACCCATCGAGCTTCATGGCTGAGTGGGGATTTGAACCAGGTTTCTCCAGTCCTAGTTCAAACTCTAACACCAGCCTTCCCCAACCTGGTGCCCTCCAGATGTGCTGGACTGCAGCTCCCATCATCCCCAGCCAGCTGGAAATGATGGAAGTTGCAGTTCAACACATCTGGAGGGCACCAGGTTGAGAGAGGATGCTCTATAAATAGGTAAGTGGGCCTATCTCCAGAGGTGTGCCCCTAAAAATATAAAATATAAATATGACATGTTTGATTGGCTTTTTAAATTGTTGTTATTTTTTAAATGTTTTGCTATGTCTTTTTTATGATTTTTGTTTTCTGAATTTGGGTACAAACTATAATGTGTTTAAAGTAGCAAGCAAGCTTTTGAGTTCACCATAATAATTAAACAGAAACAGGTGGGACCTGTAATGAAATCAGCGTGAAGTGTTCCTCCCAGCCAGCCAGCTATGCCTTCTCTTAGTATAGTCCATTCCATTCTCCCTCCACCCTGGTTTTCCTCCCAACAGACACTCAGCATTGGGCTTGGGGGATTTCACAAAACTTCTCTCTTCCATGAAGCACTGCCCAAGTCAACCTGTAGCAGCTTTTGTTGGGTTCCCTTTCAGCCCTGCTGCTTGAGAACATTTGCCTTGAACCCGCAGCAAAGCATGTGTTCTACCACTGAGCTTACAACGTTGCTCCTGAAAAGAAAGGTTATCATAGTAAGCCAAAATCAATGGAGGCAATCCTGTTCTACTTAATAGTGTTCTTTCTCACATAGAAGAACTCTTGGCATTGAAAAGAAAGGAGAATTGTAATGTGGAACATGACACATGAACTTATCACCTGCAGGAGAATTTGGATTATTGTTCACCTGGTAACAAGTGGCCCTATTTCCAATGGAGAAGTCTTTCACAAGAAGCAGAAAGTGGCAGTTCAAAATCGAAAATGAATGCCAAGTCTTTAAAACTGAAGCTCTGTTCAGTATCCCCTGATGTCTGCTTCTATACTGTCAGAGAGAAATGAATACAGAAAATAGACAAACTGGGAAACTCCTGCTTGCTTCATAACTACCCATTGTCCTATTCATGCATAGCATATTCCTTGCGCACATGTCTGATTCAGTGAATAATGGTAGGTAGATTGATACAGATCATTCAGGCACATACTAGTGAGTTGTGTTGTTTTGATGGGAGGGATCAGGATTATAATGGGGAGCAGAGTATAATATTCAAAAAAACCTGCAGTGGACTTTGATGTGGGAATACACACACACACACACACACACACACTAGTAGCCCAAGTATTATTTTGCTTGAAAACAGAGACAAGAGGCACATTTTAAAGTGATGAACAGCAAGAAGGATTAAGAGTTCTTTGAAAAAATTAAATGGAGGGCTTTATTTCTTTTGTGACTGAGTGGCTCTGTCAGATTTCATGTCTTTCAGAACAAAATATACCGTACTTTATAGAAGACAAATGGTGGGAGACCAGGTTGGAAGATTAAAAAAACAAAACAAAAACATTTTCCAGCTGCTAATCAAAGATTTATTTTTGTAAACAAACCTTTTAACAGTTATGGCAGCCAGGTTTTGGAGTTTACTTTTATTAAAAAAGCAAACTGAACTATTTCAGGATGGCTGAAGAGGTTTGCATGTGCACTGCTCCATGATACTTCTATACATGTACTAACTTTGCATTCTAATTCTGTGGCAGGGATACATGCCATGAACTCCTGGGACATGTGCCTCTGCTTGCTGATCCTAAATTTGCCCAGTTTTCCCAAGAGATTGGCTTGGCTTCCCTGGGCGCATCTGATGAAGATGTCCAAAAACTTGCCACTGTGAGTCACTAAGTTTTAAAGTGTGAGTTTTCCTTGATTCTTAAGAATCTGCATTTATTAAAATGAAGAGTGTTTTTCAGTGTGATGATGCAGCAGGCCGCCCACTTCCCTCAGCCTAACATACACAGACCCCTTCCTCCTCGGACAGGCCTGGGGCTAGCCTCAGTGTGTGGTTAAAGGCAGTGGGGTAAGTTATGGGAGTGGGGTAAGTTACCTCTGTATGGAGGTAGATATATATTTGGGACAATGAAGCTTGGGCTCATTATATTATGCTCTTTCTCGGAGTGTGCTTTTACAAAAGGTATTGTAAGTGGAGTACATGGCTTTTATGATCACGTCCACTGTGACAATGCAGATGAAAACAAGCTACCTAATTGTGAAAGCTGGCTTCTTCATTTATTGCAATGTCATGGGCAGCACCATACATGCAATGGAGAGGAAGGCCATGCAGTTCTGTCTGACATGCACAGAGTGAGGAAGGCCTTGTATGAGTGTGCATCAGAGCTCCCCTGCATGCGAGGAATGCCTGGATCAAGAGGTGTGCATGATAAGCAGCTCTCTCTTTCAAATCTGTTCTGCAGAGACTCGTGTAAAGACAAAGCCCTAGCATTGCTTGAGTCTTTGAGCTGAATTTATGGCCATTGCTGCAAGGAATACATTTCTTATTTATAAATGGAGTGTTTGGCAAGACTATAAATATTGAAGGAAATCTGCAGTGTCATTTTTCCAGGTAGTTTTAGAGAAGGTTTTAAAAGTCACAGGGAGGAAGAATTAGAAATATTTCTGGAAATGCATATGGAGATGGATCTGACAGTTTTGCGTCTCCCACATTCGATCTTATTCTTTTAAATCTCAAATTCTCTCTGTCCCATTGATGAAGACATTTGTGAATTTTGTTAAGTTCTTATTGAAACAAACAAGCCAAACAAAATCCTTAGCCATCCCTAAGTGTAGAAATGGCTAATGTGCAAGCACTGCCTATGCCAAGTCAGATTCGATTTTTGAACACATTATGATAAAATTTAGATCTAATTACTCCATGGCAGTGATCACAAGCTTTGATGTACACTCAGAGCTTCACACATCCAGACACTTCACTGTAAGAACATAAGAAGAGCCATGCTGGATCAGACCAAGGGTCCATCTAGTCCAGCATTCTGTTCACCCAGTGACAGCCAGCTGCCTGCAGGATCCCACAGCAGCACCCTCCTGCCCATGTTCCCCCACAACTGGTGTATAAAGGCATATTACTGTCTCTGATACTGGAGGTAGCATATAGCCATCAGGACTAATAGCCGTTGATAGCCTTCTCCTCCATGAATTCGCCCAATCCCCTTTTAAAGCCCTCCAAATTGGTGGCCATCATTACATAGTTTAACTATGAGGTGTGTGAAGAGGTACTTCTTTTTATCTGTCCTGAAACTCCCACCAATCAGCTTCATGGGATGACCCCGGTTTCTAGTATTTTGAGAGAGGGAGAAAAATGTCTTCCTCTCCACTTTCTCCACACCATGCATAATTCTGTACACCTCCATTATGTCTCCCCTTACTCGCCTCTTTTCTAAGCTAAACACTCCCAGCTGCTGTAACCTTTCCTCATAGGGGAGTTGCTCCACCCCCGTGATCATTTTAGCCCTTTTCTGCACTCTTTACAACTCTACAATGTCCTTTTTTGTGGTGACCAGAACTGTACACAGTATTCCAAGTGTGGTTGCGCCATAGATTTGCATAAGGGCAGTATGATCTTGGCAGTTTTACTTTCCATTCTTTCTCTAATTATGGCTGACATGGAGTTTGCCTTTTTTCATAGCAGCTGCACGCTGGGTCAACGTCTTCATCAAGCTGTCCACCAGATCCACCACCAGATCTCTTTCTTGGTCAGTCACTGCTAGCTCAGATCCCATCAACTTTTACTTGAAGTTGGGAGATCTTTTGCCCCAACATGCATCACTTTACACTTGCTTACATTGAATGGCATTTGCCATTTTGATGCCCATCCTCCCAGTTTGGAGAGATCATCCTTTTGGAGCTCCTCACAATCCCTTTTTGTTCTAACCACCCTAAATAATTTGGTGTCACCAGCAAACTTGGCCACTTCACTGCTCACTCCTAATTCCAGATCATTTATGAGTAAATTGAAAAGCCTTGGTCCCATCCCAATGCAGATCCCTGTGAGACCCCACCGTTTAAATCCCTGCATTGAGAGAAATTTACTGCTTATTCCTACTCTCTGCTGCTGGTCTCTCCTGTGTTTCCTTCAATGAACTGGGGAATACTTGCTGTTTCCAATGCAGAATCTTTCTATGTGCATGGAGATGCATAAGCCCCAGGAGCCGTGGGGCTTTAGATCACACCCAATATTTCTAATTTTGGGGGAAAGTGTGTTACACCCCACCAACTGAATGTCTGACAAGATTGATTTATTTGGTTTGATATGTAGCCCACTTTCCTATCAAGAAAAATGGCACTCAGGGGAGCTTGCTTGTGTAACATCGTGGTTTGTGACATTTTATGCTATCGTAGTGATGGGACTGAGTCATCCTCTCCCTTTATTTGTTGGTCTCAGTATTTGGGTCAAGAAATTAATGCCCATTGTTTCAGAAATGAAGAAGGCAGCATTTTGTATATCAACCTTCTGTAGCTTCTTTCTCTGCAGCACTATCTGCAAATCTGTCCAATTAAAGAAATTGCTGTCAGGAGCTAATTGGCTCCATTAAACTCTTCCAAGTCCCCCCCCCCCCAGTACTTTGAAGCTGCTTTTCAACCTCACTCTTATGTATTAAGAACTGCAGCCCGTTCTTTTCTTTCTTGGTAACATTTATTGTGACATTTTTAATCTAGCGCTGGGGAATGAAAACTAAACAATTCCTGCTCTTTTTTGCTGGTCTGTGTACAGAAACAGGAGAAAATGGAGGTTTTGCAAATGCTTATAGAGCTCATTTTTATAGATATAAATGACTTATCCTTGACTGAATGATATAGGAAGTCAATGCTATGGCTGTGTGTGTGTGTGTGTGTGTGTGTGTGTATGCCAATAGAATTGTGTGCATTAAAAGAGAGCTTTCAACATTTTCACCCACTAAGGGAAAAATAAATAGCATTTCTTCTGGCTATCTCATCAATTTGATGAATTTGGGGTTTTCTTATAAGCTTAAAATAGCAGTTACTGTGGTCAAATCATTAGATTCTGCTAGCCTTTTCTCAGATGCTTCAGATCTCCCTATTTACGAAGGACAGACATTTTTTGTTGCCTCTTCCTGCTATCAGTGTCCCTACTTTTTCTTTTGGGAGATACCTTGTTAAAAAAATTTGTTACCCAGTTACTAGATTGTCATACTTCAGCTTCTCCCATGGCATTTCCTACAAGCACTTGAGGAATTCCATCTTGGTGAATTCTGAGATGAACTGACCTGGGGTTGTATCCAACCCTGACCATTCACCAGTGGAATGCAAACCACTGGCAGAAAGGGTTTCCCTTCTCTCTGTAGCTCCCCAGATCTGCTCTGGAGGGTTGACGGACCCTCCCCAGAGCAGATTTGGGCGTGACGTGGGGGGCACAGAGAGCAAGGGGAAGCCCCATCACATGAGCAGAAGTCTACTCATGTGGTGTTGGATGTAAACCTCCTGAATGAATGTGTGGATTGGAATGCGGCTCAGAATTCACACTTCTCCAGATGTCTCAGTGAACTTCTTGACTCAAAACCCAGTATCAAAATGCATTACAAAATGCATATTTGGAGATAAAATACATTTAGAAATGTGTATTTGGAGAGAAAATGATTCCAAAATGCATATTTAAGTGTGTGTTTTAAAAACCCACCAGAGTTTAATGCAGAAACGGAACAGGACAGGCTTATGCACAAACACATGCGAACGTGACACAGACCAGAGATAGCTTATTCCATCCACTGCTACCTATGGTATGTTACATTTCTCAGTGTGGGAACCTTTACTCTAGTGCACATGTAGCGCACAGCCTGTTATTTCACACAGCGCAACTGCTGAGGAGGAATACTTTGAACTGTGATAGTGTATTGTCAGACAAGTACATCTTTCTAATAGATCTTTAACCAAAAGAACAAACGGTGCCTTGGCTTTTACATAGGCAGCGGACTGGCTGTTCCAGAACAGATGAATACAACCCCCAGCACGCAGAGTAGAGCCTTCAGAAATATGTAATGGGGTGTGTGTGTGTGGGCAGTAATCTTTGGCCTGACAATAGAGGCGTTACAAGTGTGCCCTTCTTTTCATCTGTGAAACGTTAGACAGAGGGCATGTTTCCTTTCACCATGAAAACATTGAAAACATTACTGCTAATCGGTGGAGGCTGGTGACTCCTGTGTCAGTGGGGCTCTTTCTCCATTACATCTTTTTTGTTTGAACTTTATAGGAGCTCTCCATGGTGTTCCATGGTGGCAAACCCATTTTAGAGATGGAGTTTAGCACCATGGATAGCTCCTATAAAGCTCAAACAAAAAGATGCAAAGACCAGAGGAAGGAATCACCAGCCTCCCCTGCTGTTAATAGGGTCTAAATACACAGATATCATAGAATCATAGAAAAGTAGAGTTGGAAGGGGCCTACAAGGCCATCGAGTCCAACCCCCTGCTCAATGCAGGAATCCAGGTCAAAGCATCCCTGACAGATGGCTGTCCAGCTGCACCTTGAATGCCTACAGATTGGGAAAGCCCACCACCTCCCTAGGTAGTTGGTTCCATTGTTCCATCAACAGTGGATCCATTAAAAAAAAAACTGTAAGCCAATCGAACACAGGTTAGAGCTGCATCTTCAGCCTGCCAGGTGGCGGTGGCAGGCATGTAAATCGAGCCTCGCTGGGGCAGAACGAGGCCCCGAGCATGGCCCCGCTCACCTCCTTACCTCCTCTTCAGGACGGCTCGCGCACTCCGCGGAGAGCTGCCCAAGCCGCCCGATCCGGCGGAGAACCGCCCGCTCTGTTCGAGAGGTCCCGTCGCGTCACTTCCAGGACTGGAAATGATGTGACGGGACCAATCTGCGCCTGTGCAGAGGCCCCGTCGCGTCATTTCCAGTCCCGGAAGTGACGTGATGGGACCTCCGAACCGGTAAGCGCCGCTCGAAAAAAATGGGGCGGGCAGGGGGGGAGAAACGGGGCGTGTGGCATGCCCAGCCTTAACTAAATGGCTAGGCGGTGGAGGCAGCAAAAAAGAATTTCTATGCTGCCTCCATCGCGTCTGCGGAATGCTGCCCCAGGAGGCTGTTCCAAGTGGTTCAGAGCCTGGTCGGTCCAGTTGCTCCGGATCTGATGGAACAATCCAAAGCCTCCTGTGAGGCTTTAGCGAAGCACTTTGCAGATAAAATTGATCGGATTAGGAGTGGGATTTCGTGCGTCGTGGATACAGGAAGTGAGCGGGAGGAGGCCAATGGTAGACTGGTCTTGTGGGATCGGTTCCAGCCTCTTCCTTCTGATGAAGTGGACAAGGTGTTTTCATCTGTGAAGCCAATCACCTGCTTGCTTGATCCTTGCCCGTCCTGACTAGAGCTGCAGGGAGAGACTAGGTGAGGGGATCAGGGAGGTGGTGAATGCCTCCCTCGATGAGGGAGTGATCCCATCAGCCCTTAAGGAGGCTGCAGTAAGACCACTTTTAAAGAAGCCCTCCTTGGATCCCCAAGACCTGAACAACTTTCGCCCAGTCTACAATTTGCCATTTCTGGGCAAGGTGATTGAACGAGTGGTGGGGGCTCAGTTGAAGGCACACTTGGATGAAGCCGATTACTTAGATCCATGCCAGTTGGGCTTCAGGCCTGGACATGGGACGGAGACGGCCTTGGTTGCCTTGGTGGATGATATGAGGAGGGCCTTGGATAGGGGCGAATGCTCCTTCCTAGTCCTCCTTGATCTCTCAGCGGCTTTTGATACTGTGGACCACGGTATCCTCCTGGACCGCCTGGAGGGGTTGGGTATTGGAGGCACTGTATTACAGTGGTTCCGGTCCTTCCTCTCTGGAAGGTACCAGAGGGTAGTTCTTGGGGAGGAGGTTTCGGACACTCGGCTGCTCACTTGTGGGGTGCCGCAGGGTTCCATCCTCTCCCCGATGCTATTCAACATCTACCTAAACCCGCTGGGGGCTATCATCAGGAGGTTTGGGGTGCGGTGTCATCAATATGCGGATGACACGCAGTTCTACCTCTCTTTCAAGTCCTCACCAAGGTTGCCCGTTGAGACCCTGTCCAAGTGCCTGGAGGCAGTGGCTGGCTGGATGGGAAGGAGCATGTTGAAAACCCTGACAAGACCGAGGTACTTCTGGTGGGGGACAAGGTGAGGTTAGGGGATGTTGACCTGGTGCTGAATGGGGTACATCTACCCCTGAAGGATCAGGTCCGCAGCTTGGGGGTCATTCTAGACTCCCAGATGTCCATGGAGGCTCAGGTGTCAGCTGTGAGCTGGGCAGCGCTGTATCAACTCCATCTGATACGGCATCTGCGCCCCTACCTTCCTAATCATCTGCTCCCATCAGTGGTTCATGCCTTGGTCTCCTCTCGCCTAGACTACTGTAATGCGCTCTATGTGGGGTTACCCTGGAAGATGGTTCGGAAGCTTCAGCTGGTACAGAACGCGGCGGCTCGCCTGATTAAGGGCAGCCGCCGGCGTGATCACATCACGCCAGGGCTTAAGGAGTTGCACTGGCTACCAGTTGCTTGCCGAACCGAATTCAAGGTGTTGGTTTTGACCTTTAAAACCTTATACGGCTCCGGTCCAGTCTATCTCAAGGAGCGTCTCCAGCAACACCAAGTGGGCCGCTCAACAAGATCTGCCACGGACGGCCTTCTCCTTATCCCATCAGCCAGAGCAGCCAGGCTGGTGGGGACTAGGAAGAGGGCCTTCTCTGTGGCGGCCCCCACATTATGGAACTCCCTCCCTAGTGACCTTCGCCATGCCCCCTCCATGATGAGCTTCCGCCGTGCATTAAAAACATGGCTGTTCAGGCGGGAATATGGGGTGGGTTAGGATTTTAAAAGAATTTTTTATACTGTTTTAATTATCATATTTTATTGTATTGTTTCATTGTATTGTTTTAATTGTACATCGCCCAGGGTGGCTGGGTGACCGGCCAGATGGGCGATTAATAAATAGAAGAAATAAATAAATAAATAAAATTGTAATTTGGGTAACATAACTAGTAAATGCTAAACAATTAAAATTGGCAAGCCTGCCAACTACTGTCCTGAATGTAATGTAGCCTATAGTCTCAGCTTCAGACACCATCCTCCTGATAATGGCTATGGCATAAGACCCAGGACCCTGCAACATTTCACAGATAACAAATGGCTACAGATGCACAGTGAAGTTAACCAGAATATACAATGTAAATATGGCAGTACTTAGCACAGGCTAAGAGAACAGTGGTTAGGGCAGCCTTCCTAGCCTGATGGCCTACAGAAGAGTTGTACTATGGGGCTAATTAGGGGTTATTCCCCCCCCCCCGGGACATAAGCAGCTATGAAATCTGCATAAGTTCCTGCCTGTCAAAAATCCTGATTAGCCTTGTCAAACCCCCTGTTTTAAAAGGAAGCCCGAGTTTTGACAGCTGTCAAAACTCCATGCTCCCATAAAGCAATTTTCCCCTTTCCCGAGCACATAGAGTCTTGGGAAAGGGTTGAAAAGGTGGAGGGCACTGAGAACAGTCAGGTCCAAACCCCCCTCCAACAACAACTAGAGGATCTCAGCAGGAAGGGGGTGATCTACACGCCATCCCCTTTCACCAGCAAAGATCCCCTTGTGGCTTCACTTCTCACTTGACAGCTCACCATTTGACAGCTGTTGAATGAGAAGCAAAGCAATGAATTAAGCTATCTGTAGTAGGGCTGTGCATGCAATCACATCTTGAACCCAAATCGGAATCGGATTGGCCTGATCCGGGTTACGTTTTGATTATGGTTGAATCGAATCGACCCACACCCAGATCGGATGTAATTGGCTGTCATTGGTCCCATTTGATTACAGGCAATTACGTCGATCTGGGTGAGCAGCCAGGCAGGAAGCTCCTTTTTTCTTTCCCCTTTCTGAATGGAACGGGGGGGGGGGGGGAGGAGAGTATTATTGGCAGCACCATTACCCAGTGGTGCTAATGAGGAAGTTGCCCTTCTCCAATAGCTAGCGACCTGGAGGAGGGCTAAGGGAGATCCATGTGTTGTTTTTATTTCTCTGACCATGTGCATTTGGATCAGTTGCCGCTTGCCTCGTGGCATTGGAGAGAAGAGGCTTATAGGGGGTGGGTGTCTCTTTTTGGATTTCTTTTTATTTATTCCTCAATATTATTGCATTTAGGAGTAGCTTCATTTTGAATACAAACAAATCCATTTACTTTACTTTTCTTTTGACCCCAGTTTGGGGAAGGGGGACTGAAGGAGCGTTTGTTTGTCACCTCGGGCTCCTAATTGCTTTGCTTTAATATATCCTAAGTTTTTTAAATCTTTTATTAGGATTTAGTTTAGGACAATTAAAGTCCTTTTTGCTCATACAGTTTGTGGCAGTGAGGGACTGTTTGAATCTGCTGCCCACTTCTGTTCAGCCTTTTCCTGCCAGACTTACTCACAGGAAAGTGTGTATTCATGGGGTGTGTGTGTCAGTGCTTGCAGGCCAATCCCTTTCTTTTTGTTTAAAAATTGTCAGGATTGGCACAAATTCAACAGGTGAAGTTTACCCACCCACCCCACACCCATGTGACTGAAATTTGGGGGGCATAAGCAGCTCGAGGATATCTGCAATCTCACCAGGTTTCATGTTTCCATCTCTTAAAATGAAGAAGTGAAAGACATTTCCCCCCAAATGCAAGTCTATGGAAAAAACTAGACGGAATTGGATCAGGATATATACAGATCGGATGGAATCATGATCGGGCCCGATCCTGATTACACAGATCGTAATCGGAATCAGATTGGAGGGGCAGTGCACAGCCCTATATTTTGTAGCCTTAATTTGTCAGTGTCCATGGATGGTGCCTCCTGTACTTTGACAGGGGACACCATACAGGGCATTGACGACTCAAGGCTGCTCATTTGGGATAGTCGGAGTTGCTCACCTCTGAAAATCTAACAAAAAATAAAAAATAACAAAAACATTTTTGCAAATCTCAGGCGCAACCCCTCCCCCCAAACCAGGTGGCAAACCACTCCAATGTGCTGCTTGGGCACTTTAAATGGGCTGTCAGTTCAGAGATCATGAAAAGCGATCTCTGGGGGGGGGGAAGGGTAAAAGGGGGGGAAGCTGTGTTGACTGCAAAAGGGATCATGGGCAGTGTGGAGACAGAGACAGAGCCAGTTGCTCCAAATGCCACTTGTCACTGGTGGTGGCTCGAGCGAGCTCAGGAATAGCAGCGAGGGGTTTTTGCTTCTCTTGCCAAGTGGCTTGCTCACCGCTTTCCTGTACTCATGATGGAATCAGTCACTCAAGTTCGGACGACGTGACAACCCATCATGGGTACAACAACCCCTAGAACAAGCCATGGGTTGTCAGGGTGACTTGTTGCCCACCAACAAACCACCCTGAGGAAAGTGGTCCAGGTTCCCATAGCACGACAAACCACTGTGGCTTGTCACCCACGATGGGTTGCCATGTTGTGCGAACCCAGTCAGAATGAAATATATTGGGCTCAATAACAATATTCTCTTGTACACCTGGAGGTCTTCTGCTTTCTTTTTCCTAGTGATTGACGCCTTCCCATTTTTTCCCCTTGCATAACGGAGAATACATCCCTCCCCAAACATTGGTTACTTTACGATTTAAAGAAGAAAGAAAAAGAAGCCAATGTGTGCATTCCTTGTTCAGCAGCTATTTACTATTTGTTCATGATTACATTTTTATACTGTGCCCTCAGCACAAATGCTCTCAGGGCAACTAACAAAACAAATAAAACAAAACGATGTATCAATAAAATCAATAAACAGTAACAAGTAGCAGAAGATAAAACACAACCAATTGACACATATGCTGATAAGAGGGAACTTTAAAAGTTCAGTGGCTTAAAAGGCCTAAAAACCTTGGGGGAATAACTACACAGAAACTACACATTACAGATAAACTCTGAAATCAAGGCACAGAGCTGCTGCAACTTTGCCTCACTACTGGTACAGTAATACCTTGGATTGCAAGTAACTTGGTTTGAGAGCGTTTTGCAAGACAAGCAAATTTTTAAATATTTATTATTATTATTTTGACTTGATATACAAGCGACGTCTTGCAATACAAGTACTGTAGTACGGCTTAAATTAAAAATCTCTGTACAAATTTTTTTGGGGGGATTTCATTTTGATATAAGAGTGTTTTGGATTACAAGCACGTTTCCGGAATGAATTATGCTCTCAATCCAAGGCATGACTGTACTTCTAATGACTATGGATAGATTAACAGCGCACATGTTCCTTTACTTATGCACCTGGCAGACACACATGGCCATCTTGTGTTTTTGACTGTGACTCTTCAAGTAGGATTCACAGATCAAAACTATGGTGAGATGCAGAGGTTGCTGGGGTCTCTCTGATGTTGCTGCAGCCAAAATCTGCAACTCCCACTTGAAAAACATTACTTTAACTGATGAGTACTGGAAGTGTAAGATACTTGCATGTATCTTATATTCAAGGTGTCTTTAGCCAGGTCGGTCCTACCATTAGGGAGAGTGAGGCAGCTGCCTCAGGCAGCTGATTTTGGGTGCCATGAAAGGGCAGCATAATGTTATGTACTACTTTATTATTTTTGTATTTATGCTCCCAGGGAAATGTGCTTGTGGGATTTTCTGCCTAGCGGGCCAAAATAACTTGGTCAGCATTGGGTTCTGTGCACCTTATGGGGGGGTGGGATGGGGCAACAGTATTTGCTTCTTTCCATCAGGTAGCAAAATGTCTTGGGCTAGCCCTGTCAGACACTGAAATGAGTTCAGGGATTTTTATGTCAGGAAAATAAGTGGTATGAACACACCCTTCCTCTTCCTAACCAAATGCTCCAAATTATCCAAATCAAACATGGTTGCCTCCTTAGGCTGCAGTCCTATGTGCACATATCTGGGAATAAGCTTCACTGAACATAGCGGGACTTATTTCTGAGTAAACATGTGCAGGTTTGCTCTGCATATGTCTCCCTCTCAACACCCATTTGGACACATGGATTTCATAACTGAGGCACTGATCTGTAGTTATAAATTCGATGGTAATTCTGTATAGCCAACTTGAACTCTAATTTACATTAAAGGAGCCTATGTAACATAACTGTAAACAGGATAGCACCCAAATCCTGTAAATGGAGATTCTGATAAAATGCACAGCTGTGCAAAAGAAATGATTTGATTGTATAGTTGCTAAAAGCTTTGGATGATATTATCTTTACATGTATAGTGTAAAACCACAGAGGCACTAACAGGATGCTTGTGGCACCTTAAGGACCAATATACTGGGGCATAAGCTTTTTGTGCACTACAGTCCCTTTCATCAGAAACATCTAGTCCGCAAAAGGTTATGCTATAATTAATGTGTTAGTCTCTAAGGTGCCTTAAGATTCCTTGTTGTTTTGGATGCAACAGACTAATACGGCTAACCATCTGGTAAAAGGATGCTGTTTCCACAAGTCCTGAAATTGGAGAGATGTGTCGGAAAAATATATATTCAACTATCCAGAAATTTAGAAGTCCATAACATGCATATTCTGGATGTTTTATGATGATGTTTTCTAAGGGCTTGTATAATGAACATTGCCCAGCATGTCAACTTTCAGGCACAAAAATGTAATAGATTTTGATATTCAAGTTAATAAGAGAATAATGTGAGCCTGACAAAGCATTTGCATGCTCATTATGTCTGCCATTTTCAGGGGAAAACATCATCATCATTAAGAAATTGCAGAATCGGCAATCACAGTCCTCAGCTGAAGTTCAATCGCTCACGCTGTGAATCTGTGGTCTGCGAGGGTGGGAAGAAAAGAAAGAAAGAATGCTCTGAAAAACATCTTTCTGATGAGTTCTGTAGTCTTCAAGAGTAACGGAATTAATTAGTTAAGTAACAAAGGTCATACTCCAAATATTTGCTTTTGTAGACATGTATTAGAGATTTCATCTTGTTTTCTGTTATATATGGAATAGAAATCAAACTAGGAAAGAAATATGTGTGGGTGTCATCCTGACCCCATTACCACAAGTCAGTGGGAATGAGAATTCAATCGTAAGCTTTTCTTAAAAGACCAAATGAAAGTGTAACTCCTGCTCTGTCCCAGATTACCAAAATTGTGTGAGTTTATAACCATTGCGAGTTTATAGCTATTACGAACAGAACTTGGTTTCTTAAAAACTACATAAGCTATGGCTTTTTATGAAAAATATTTTTAACCTACAACTCTGAGCATTCCAGGCAGCTGACATATGTACATTAAAATCACAATAAAATCACAAACTGTTTTAATTTAATTTTTTTTTAATTGCAGCAATGAACAGTGATATAATCTGAAATCTCGAGAAAAGAATAAAGCAATGGGCAGAGCAATCCTATGGCCCCTAGACAGCATCTCAAGGACCATAGGATTCTTCGGATTCCCAGATCCGAGGTCAGAGAAAGAGCTCCAACCTCAGAGCGGGGGATCTGTGTTCGGATCTCCCCCGCCTTGCAGCCAGTGTGGAGAGAACTGCGCGGCCCACTTCTCTGAGGTCATAAGAGCGACCTCAGAGAAGGGGTAAAGAGGGCATTCTGTGGGGTGGGGAGGGGAGAGACTGGGTCCACCAGAATATAATATATCCTGGCCGCGCTCCAGCCTCCTTCCCTTCCCATCTGAAGCCCCTCAGCTAGATGGCCAAAATCGGCCGTCTATTTGACTTGCAGGGCAGGAGGACGGGGGAGGCAGAGATCGCCTCTGCCACTCCTCCTGCCCTGCACAGGAAGCCTGTAATCCTCCAAGTTCAGGGACTTATAATAGACATCCCCATTGGACTGTACCCTCAGTTTCCAAAAGTTTAGCTGGAAAGGTGGGCTTTACAGTGTTTGTTAAATATTGGCAAGGGTGTAAGATGATGTGCCTGCCTGCTCTAGGAGCTCATTCTAGAGCTCCTCTGCCCAGTGCCGATAAGGCCTCGCTCCTTCCTGCTAAGTTCCTTATAATAAGCTGCTCAGAGCTTCCTTGTCTACATTGTAGACAACAAGGAAGCCCTTAGCAGCTGATCAGTACTCAATGGGACCCTTACCTGCCAATCTTAATTTACAACAGTGGAGGATCAAACAGGAAGAGACATTCCCCAAGGTTGCAGGCATTCTCTGAAAGGCCTATTTCCTCTACCTTATCTTCTTTCCCTATGCAACTTCTTTGGCTCCAAGGGCAGCATGCAGTGCTGTGTATGATGGCAGAGCACAATAGCAGCACCAGACTTCAGTCAACAGACACAAGCACACACAGAACTTGTTTCTAAGTAGATGCTTTTAAATTAAATAATAGTAATATAAGATTTCTTAGGTACTATAAGCTTGATGGTTACAGACTTTGTAAGTGCAGTTTCTTAAATGTTACTTATTCTGTGAGGAAAGGAAAACACAGTTTAATCCCTTGGTTAAAACCAAGCAAGTGTCAGTTAAGTTTGTTAACTGTAGGACTAGTCTAACTGTGAGAGAATGGAATTTCTAACTTGTTGCTAGGCAACATCCAGCATTCCCTCCCCTGATTCAATCAAGTGGTTTGCTCCACTGAACCCTGCTCCCTGACTTCTCAGAGAAGCTTGGTTTCTGCCTTTGACCTTTAACTAGACTATAATGGTCCATCTTAACCATTTACTGGGCAGTCAACTTAAAAACCCTCCCTGCAGAGTTGACATCTTCTTGTCACATACTCCAACAATGAAGTGGGTCAGAAGCTATATGCACGAGTGCACACATACATTGATTCATTCATCCACACCCACACACAGGATGAGATTGCTGGAGCAGTCTTTCCCTGCCCGACCTGGAGACACCAGCAATCCTGATCGAGATCACCATTTCTTCACCACTATTAGCCTAGGGAGCCTGATTTTGCTGGGTGTCACATTTCCAGAGTCTGAGCCTAGCAGTTGCAGGTTCAAGGGCCCAAGAGCTCAAAGGACAGGAGTTCAGCACAAACAGGGGTCAGGCAAAAGGCAAGGTCCCAAGGCAACACAGCACAGCAGACAAGGAGCAGGTATAGAGGGGCAACCAGAGTTCAGTCCAGAAGTCCTCACACACCAGGAATCAGTCAAGGCAGCAGTCCAGAATCAAGGGAAGGGAAGCTGGATTCAGGAAAGTCTGGTCAACATTTCCCCCCAGAAATTCTCTCAGCCTTACACTGCCGTTTTTTATGCAGAAGCTGTCAGAGCCACACCCAAGCCTCGCTGTGAGCTGTTCGTGACTGCAGCTGAAAAGACCCTCCTTGTGAGCAAGCCCCCTACATGCAAGTGGACCTTTTCTCACAAGGAGGCCTCCGGCTCAGTCTAGCACTCCTTCTGAGTTCCTGTCTTTCATGTGGTGTCTCTCCCAAGGGCTTGGGGGTTTCACTGCCTCCACCTCAGAGGCCAAGTCCTTGTCCTCCACAGGTGACACCCTCATCATGGTAGTCACCCCTGGGGGCCCAGAATCCTCCTGGTCTATTGGTAGATCCTGGACATTGCTGGTGGCAGGTGTTTCCTGGTCCTCCAGCTCTTCCAGTGGGGGGGCGTGACACTGGGGAAGAGGGCATGCAGGAATGACTTGCCCTGTGTGCCCCCTCCCCCAGCTTAATCAGGCTTCTGACAGACTGCCAAAAAGCTGTTTGGCGGGCTGTCAAAAGTGCGATTGAGCTGGGAAAGGGGCACACAGGAAGACTCATCCCAGTATGCCCTCTTCCCCAGCGCAATCAAACTGCCTCAGCAAGAGGGGGGAAAGGGCGGGGAGCCTTGGGCACTGAGAGGGCCACATGCAGCCTGCAGTCTATGAGTTGCCCACCCCTAGTCTACACTGACCAGTAGCAGCTCTTCAGGGTTTCAGACAGGAGTCTTTCCTTGCCCTACTGGAGATGCCAGGGATTGAACCGGAGGCCTTCTGTATGCAAAGCAGCTGCTCTATCCCTGAGCTACCACCCTTCTCCTAATGAATAATGTGCGTGAAAGCTTGTGAAATTGGAACCACCAATGAAAGAAAGAAATCCACCTCTTCTCTATATATATTTTTTTCCAGTAAGAGCAGTGTGGCTACAAATATTCAAATCTACTAGGAAAGTCTGACACATTTGTGCTTCCTTTTGGCCATGTGTGTCAAAGTTATTTTTCTACTCAGTGGAAAATAGTATTCAGTGTTGCTGTATATTAAAGAAGATGCTTTTAATCACTGTCCACTGTGAATGGCCAAATCAAATTTGTGTTACCTGATTCTTTCTCTCTGCTCGATGCCGGGTGTTTTTGGTTGTCTGTGTAGCTGAACAAATGAAAATTGGACATAATAAGCTTGACTATACGTCTAGGATAGGGCTTAATTAATTACTTGATGATACAGCTTGGAAGGGTTGGCATCGTAGCATTAGAGGGCACCAGGGATGGATAATGGAATATAATCTTTGCATTTTTTAATGGGGTGTGATATGATCTCTTTGTCAGAACAGCTTAATTAAATTTTTATAAACCCAGGCTTCCCATCCTAGAACCAAATGGGAATTGTGCCATTGTCATGAGTTCCCTCTGGGACAAATATTATCTTCATTTACATTTAGCAGCCTTATAATATTAAACTATGCACATATAAATGCATGCGGAACAAAACCCTGTATTATTTATTGTTATGTTCTCAGAATCAGGCATATATATTTTTAGAGCTGAAAGAGACCAGTATCAGCCTCTTACTTACCATGATAGCCTATCTCCTTATAGCAAAGGATGCCTTATTAAAGCCACAATTGCTGCTGAGCTGGAGGCTTTGCTTGGTTTTCACAATGCACTACAATGGACAGAAATGATCTAGAGCAAGTGCCTCAAAGTGCCTTGCAAACATGCAGAGATATGTGCCACTGGAATGCAGCCGTGAGAGAATGTCACCCTCTGCTTGCTTACATTTATAAATGTGATAAATAAATAAATAAATAGGTGAAAAAACATGAATATTTTTCAAAGCTCTAACATACCACCACCAAAAACCAGTGGATATGCATGGCAGGATCTGCATTTATTGATATACCTTATTTTTCATATCAATAGCTCCCAGTGACTTCCATTGAACTCCCAGTGGTCCCCTTCCAGGACTGATCAAGTTCTTACTTTCTTAGCTTCAGCAACGTTACAGTGGCAGGCACTCCCATGGCACTCGGTGCATTGTATTTCTGTGTGTGTGTGTGTGTTTGTGTGTGAAAAGTCGCAGTGCCAGGCGGAATAGCATTATCCATTAATAGTTGAGTAGAAGGGAGAGTGAACATTTCCCACCATGTTAGCACTATGACAAACGGACAGCTGCACCTTCTGAAATGCTCTTCTCTGAGCAACTATGTCTTATATTTAAACAATTGGCCCTGGTCAAATTGATCCTTGGATTTAGGAACATAGGAGACTGCTGTGTCCTGAGTCAGACCCTTGGTCCATCTAGCCCAGCATTGTCTACAGCAGTGTTCTCCAACCTTGGCTCCTCAGATGTTTTTGGCCTACAGCTCCCAGCATAGCGTAGCTGGCTGGGGCATGCTGGGAGTTGTAGGCCAAAAACATCTGGGGAGCCAAGGTTGGAGAACACTGGTCTACAGTGATTGGCAGTGCCTCTCCAGGGTTTCAGTCAAGAACTTTTCCAGCCCTACCAGGGGATGCCAGGGATTGAACCTAGGACCTTCTGCATGCAAAGCGTGTGCTTGACCACTGGGCCTCAGCCCATCCCCTTTTGTCTGCTCATAGAAAGGAAAGGTATTATCTATATTTATATCCAAAAATTGTAATAGCCATCCTTAAATTCAACCATGCTTTGACAAATCCATGACACATTTACCAGGACTGAGAAAGGGTTTTTTTTGGTGGTTGGTCATGGTTATTTTGAACTAGCACTGTGCCTGTGCATTCAATATCTCTGAGTCCAAAAATTTGCAGTTCCACAGAATTCAAGCCTTTTGTGTCAAACCAAAACACATGGGTGCAAGAATGATTATTTGTGTAGCCTTCAGGCTATGAAATCGATGCTGCAATGTGTCAAGGATTGAAAGACAAACGTCCAAAACCTTTGAAGGCCGTGGATAAAAGTGAACAATTGATAATACTGATAGAATTTCCGCACAATCCTAGCTGGCTAAAATTTGAATCTCTGGAGGGATTTTGTGCAGAAAACGATTGCAGAAAACTAGGGAGATGGAACAAAACATTGAATTCTTCACATTGAATCCATTCTTCTCCCATGAGCAAGGGAGGCTGGCGACTCTTGCGTCAGTGGGGCTCCTTATCCATTGCAGCTTTTATCCTGAGCTTTATAGGAGCTATCCATGGTGCTGTACTGCATCCCCAAAATAGGCTCGCCACCATGGAGCACCATGGATAGCTCCTATGAAGTGCCAAATAAAGCCTGCAATGGATTAGGAACCCCACTGACATAGGAGTCACCAGCCTCCCCTGCCCATGACTGAATGTAACATCGGAAGCTCAGCTTAACTGCAGCTTCTGATCAATGAATGATTTCCCTCCCTAAATAAATGTACCAGTTCATACTGAAAAGTATTTCTTATCCCACTCTTCAGCTAAAAAGGCTCCCAGAGCACCTTATATATGATCAGTAAAACAAGGCAGTCCCTGGTCACAGGCTTACAGTCTAAAAAGACATGATACACAAGGAAAAAGGAATTGGAAGGGAAGAGGAAAAAGTCAGTCTTTCAGCAGCAGGACTGCTGGAATGGCCATGCTTCCCCCTCTCATCTCAGCAGTGGCTGCTGCTGGTGACCGCTGAGGGAGGAGGAGCCTTCATGGATCATTATTTCCCACTTCATTTTCCTATGATCTTAATTCAGCAAGTCCCACCAAGATACTGAATACTAGTCTCTTTCCCGTTGGGGATTTGCTTATTTGTTTCTGAGAGTTTAAAGTACTTCACGAAGCAGCCCAGCCTGACACACATAAACACACCCCATCCTACGTTTCTGCTTTGCACTTCCGTGAAGCTCAAATGTTGGGCTTTGCGTTATCACTAGCACAGTGGTCTCTTCTTAACCTGTTTTATAACTCGGGTAACTTTTCTGACTGTCTGTTTTTCATGATGGAGGAGACTTAGGTTGTGGAACCTTCAAATGGGACAAGTATTTAGAAGAACCTGTATGGGCTGTACAAGACCTTTTGGCCAAGTATTGATAGGCAGCGCAGTCCAATGAGGTTGCCTGTAACCCACCGAACCCGGAGGATTACGGACATCCTACGAAGGGCAGAAGGAGCATGGAGGCAATAGTTGCCTCCGGGCTCCTCCTTCCCTGCAAAACACTTAGATGGCTGATTTCAGCCATCTAAGTGTCTTGCCGCCCGGAGCGTGGGGGGAAGAGGCTGAGGCACTGCCAGGATACGATGTATGCTAGCG
Source organism: Shinisaurus crocodilurus (assembly GCA_021292165.1). Classification (NCBI taxonomy): domain Eukaryota; kingdom Metazoa; phylum Chordata; class Lepidosauria; order Squamata; family Shinisauridae; genus Shinisaurus; species Shinisaurus crocodilurus. The sequence continues at coordinate 233,320,473 of CM037879.1, forward strand.
AAGCCTGCCTCCTCCCCTTCCCACCCGCAAAACTCCATTTCTGAGGTTGCCTTTGTGACCTCGGAGCCGCAGCTGGTGTGGCTCTTTCCATGCGGGCTGCGAGGGCCGAGGGAGGGCGCTCCAAGTTCAGAATCCCAGCACCAGCCTCGGAGCGTGTTTCTGAGGTCGGAGCTGGGAATCCAAATTTTCCTATGGCTGTCTAGATAGACTCTATCTAGCAGCCATAGGATTGCGCCCTACATTGATTTATTATGTATTTATTTACAACATGTGTATGCCACCCCACAACCAAGCTTTCTGGCTGGCTTACAATAAACAAAAACGATATAGATACAAAATAGAACATGAAGGAAGCCGCAACATTAAGAGTAAGATCAAATACAAGAGCCAAACTTGCATCAACCATAAAATGAAAAACACAGATTTTAAAACTGAGATGCCCAGATGACATACGTTATTCAAAAGATGGGAAAAGATTGAATAAAAGGCTGCCGGACTCGGAGTGGTGCCAGCTGACTCTCTCTGGAATGGCTGTTTTGTAACAGGTGCCTCCACTGAAAAGTTAGCCTTGTGCCGAAAGACACAACTTGCTTATAGCTTTTAACTTTCTGTATATTCAGCTCCTTTATGACATATTTGCAGGCTTCTGCCTGGTAATGTAACGGTGAGTCACCACTCAAATCTATATTTATAGCACTCCCCCGACCCACATCCATGCCCTTACCACTGCAAAGCACCCTAGCAGATGCTAAATTCTGTTTGAAAAAGAGATTCCGCATCAGAGCTGTTGTAAGCCCCCCTCCAGGTTGGGAGATTTTCTCAGGAACAGAATTAGCAGGTGCATAAAGATCCCCACCCCTTTCTCTCCCCACCCCAGTCACTCTTTTCCCTTGATGTATTGTTCAGATTCAAATGGGCAAACTTCAAATAGACCTCCCAGTTTTTACCAAGTAGGTTAGGCTGCAATCATGGGGCAGTATCCAATGCAACACTACCACTAACCTAAATTAGGTTGCGCTAAATTACCGTATGTTGTATCATTCCTAGCCGTGCTGGTTAGGAATGATGGGAGATGCAGTGCAACACACCTGGAGAGGGCACCAGGTTGGGGGAGGCTTCCTTACCCAGCTTCCTGGGTGTAGATTCCACTGAACTCAGTAGGACTTTTGAGTAGACATGTATAGGATGGTGCTGTGAGTCAAAAACATAAAGAACCATGGATCTCAAGAGTTTATTCACTCTGGGAGCAATCCAATGGCCCCTAGACATTGTCTGAGGGGCCATAGGGTAGTCAGGATTCCCCCCCACCCCCACCAAGGTCAGAGACAGCGCTCTGACCTGGGAAGGGGGAGGCAGAGATCTCTCTCCCCCTCACAGCCGCCATGGAAAGAACAATGCTGTCTGGTTGGAAAATTGACCGTGGATAGTGGGGGAAAGGGGGCATTCCAGTGGGCAGGAAGGAGACTGGAGATGCCAGGATATGAGCTATCCTGAGCCTCTTCCAGCCTCCTTCCCTCCCCCTCCAAAGTAAATTGGAGACTATGAAGGGCAAAAAATGCAACAATCAGAGGATGCAACAATTGGAGGTGATCTTTGCCTTCGCCACTCCACCTGCCCTGCAAGCTTCAGCCCGGCAGGCCATTGGACACACATAAGCCTCTCAGTTTGGAGGCTCCCGTCTCGCAAGGCCACCACCCATAAGACTGGGCCCTTACTTACTTTCAGTAGTTATATGCCTACCAGGGCAAAGCCCTTCCAAGGCAACTTACAAAAGATAATTAACTTTATATACATAGCAGAATCATTTAGCTTCATATAGAGCAGGAACATTATGATTTGCAGTACAATTCCCTTGCAATGCTGCCAGTCCAGTCCCGCAGTGATCTTCCTTCTACCCATCCACTTCTGATCTTTTCTGCTATTCCTAGCCCCTTTCCCATCCTGGTTCCACTTCCCACCACATATGGTAAGGCATCTTAGTCTGTAAAACTGTTTGAATGAAGGAAATATTTTAGCCCAAAGAATAAAGGGTTGGATCCAGAGCTCCTTCTGCTCATGGAAGGGACTCAGAACCAGTAGAGGCTGGAGGAAGGTGCTAATTCCTCTTGCAGCTCCCAGCTGTTTGAGAAACCTCCAGGACAGCTTTTTGAGTAGCACAGAGCGTTGCAGGGAAAAGAGAGGTGCAACAAAAATCACCGCCCCCCACCCACACTCTCCTCCCAATGGTTGTCGTGTTCCAGACATGGAGTTCTGCTTTCCGCTATTCTGGATCAATCCAAAGTGTTTGCTGTGAATCAAGATATATTGAAAAATACCACAAGGCTGCAGTTAATTAAAGCAGATACAGGTAACAGGTAACTTTTACAGGTCACACAGGTAACTTTAAAAACCGTAATCCTTGTAATTGTTGCAGGACAGGATCCTGGAACCATACATGCTCAATAGTTTTATTTATTGATTTTTAAAATTTATACTCCACACTTCAACCAATATTAACAACTGATATATCATAGTCTCCAATTGCCATGAAAATGCCGGGACCAACACAAAAAACTCTTAAGCCATCATGGCTTCTCACTTTGCCATGCAGAGGCCCGAATTCCCAGCTACTTTAAGCTGCTCATAAAGGGGCCATGGGAAAAATTGCAGCTAAGCTTGCAGTTTTAGCTTAGCTGCAATTTTGTCCATGACATGGCCCCTGGGCCAGGCAAGGATGTGTGTGCACGCACATATGCATGCTCTACCTGCTGCCTCTGCTGCAGGTTGCTGTATGGAAGAGATTAGCTGGGTGAAAAGAAAAGGAAGTGGAGGCTGCACCCACTGGCCTGGACGGAGGGAGAGGTGAATGAGGGAATTTATCACATGATTCCTATCTTTATATTGCCAAAGATTTTATTTCCTAACAGAGCTGACATTGTGCCTCTAACAAGTGAGATAACATGTCAGAAAGAAATGCAAGAAACTTCCCCTTCTCTATGAAGCCCCATGTTTGGGGGTGTGGAGTGGGTGGGTAAGCTTCACCTGTTGAATTTGTGCCAATCCTGACCATTTTAAAACAAAAAGGAGATTACCCTGCAAGCACTGACCCCCCCCCCACCACCCCCAATGAAAAACTCCAGATATCAACAATTAAGAGTTTAAGGTTAAAAAAAATTACAAAAGCCACTTATAAAATATTATAAAATAACATATAATTTAGTAATGTAATAATTATAATATATAAGATATTATATAATAATATAATTATGGGAAAGTCATCCTAGCACTGGTGCTGCTGCTGCTACCTCTTCTTCTAGCAAGGAGCAGCATTTCACAATTATTTATCCCTCAATTACACAATACTTCTTCACACAATGCATAACCAATTTGCTGCCACAAGATGTGATGGTCGGTGTTGTAGATTGCTTTAAAACATGGAACTTCAGTGTTTAATACTAGAGATATGTGCTCAAATGCAAGATTTGAATTGTGGGAAGGAAAAATATTTATTAACCTCTAACCATGAATTTTAAAAAAAGTATAAAGGTTGAAATATTTTGTCCCAGAATACATTTACATTTAAGGCATACCTTTTCTCCATAATAATAAAAACAACCTGTTAGGCCTTCTGAGTCTTTTAACAAAGCATAGTCAATACCGGTGGCACTCCTTGACAACTTACCGTATTTTTCGCTCCATAAGATGCACTTCCCCCCCAAAAAAACTAGGTGGAAATGTCTGTGCGTCCTATGGAGCGAATATAGTAATTTTTTTATTATTTATTTATTTATTTATTTTTTACTTTCCTCTGCTGGTCCGGAAGAGCGGAGGACTCCTGGGCAGGGCGGGGGAAGCCCCCGCCTCTCAGCTGATTCCCCCCGGAATAGCTGATTTAATTTTTTAAAAAATTATAATAATAATAATTATTATTATTATTTACTTTCCTCTGCTGGTCCGGAAGAGCGGAGGACTCCTGGGCAGGGCGGGGAATCCCCGCCTCTCAGCTGATTCCCTGCGGAGCAACTGATTAAAATTTTTTTTGGGGGGGTACCATATGGTAAGTGCGTCTTATGGTCTGGTGCGTCTTATGGAACGAAAAATACGGTATTATTGAATTTACCTAAATCTAATAGTGTGATTTAATTGTACACTTACTTGGGAGCAAGCCCTATTGAATTTAATGGGACATACTTCTGAGTGATCATGCCTAGGATTGTGGTATAAGGTAGCAGTCTTCTGGCCACTTCCTTGAGAGTAAAGCCCCATTGAAAGAAGTGGGAGTAGCTTTTGAATGAACATTTATAGCATCAGGCTGTAGAACTAGACTTTTCTCCTATCGGAACCCCAGGAATAGCCCTTGATGGTCAGAGACTTATAATGGGAAGCTTCTAATTAATTTACTCTGAAGACTGACACAATTTGTGCCCTTAAAAGGCTTGTGCTCTGAACTTGGCTGTCAAAAATTAACCTCCAAATTGCCTTATTCAACCCACAAGTCTAACAGACAAAAGGAAGGACATCTTCATGCAAACCAAGTTCCTGCATACACTTAAGCAACTTGGGTTTGTATGTAGGAACTGGGCTTGGATCTTCTTGTAAGAGAAGGTGTTCATGCCTTCCTCTCTGTGCTAGGTGAAGACTGTAAGACCATAAAAAGAGCCCTACTGGGAAGGCCTATCTGGTCCAGCATCCTGTTTCCCACAGTGACCAACCAGATGCTCTGGAAAACTCTCAAGCAGGACATGAGGGTAACAGTACGCTCCCACTCATGTTCCCCAGCAACTGGTATTCAGAGACATGGTGTCTCCAATCCTGGAGGTGCTATGTAGCCATCATGACTAATCCATTGATAGCCTTATCAGTAATATAATGCCTTGAGAAAGGAAACCAGATACTAACCTCCATGAATTTGTCTACTCCAAGTTGGCAGCCATCGCTACATCTTGTGGCAGTGAATTCCACAGTTTAACTATGCACTATGCAAAGAAATACTTCATTTTGTTTGTCCCAAATGTGCCACCATTTAGCTTTAGTGGATAACCCCAGGTTCTAGGTGAGAGGGAGAAAATGCTGCAGTTTTGTGTTTCTTCTAATAACTTTTGTACTTGACCATGCCCTTTGGTTGCCTGGCCATGCCCTCAAGTTGCCTGGCCACACCCTCTTGGTCACCACCCCCTTGATCACACCTTCATGTTGCTTAACCATACCTCTTAGAAATTCACATGTGTGTCCCTGTTTTCATCTGTGAAATGTTGGAAGGTATGATATATTGTTGCAATAGCGTGTGTGTGTGTTTGTAGAACTAGGGCCATACGAGGCAGCTCTAACTTCTGCCAAGGTGGTTTCTCCTTGTTAGCAGCTAAATTAGGTCTCATGAGACCAACCAAATGAACTCACTATTCATGACCCAGTGTCAGATGATGTAGTCAGCATATCCTGGCTCCTGAGATCCTCTTGACATTGTTCCCCTGGGTGTAACTTCATCAACAGGAACATGAGTATATGGCTATTGTATTTTGTATCCATTATTACTCAAGCTATGAAAAAAGGGTTCTCTTCATATTTTGGGGCATGATTCCAAAATTAATTCTAATTAGAAGGTAATTTTAAAAGCTAGCTGCTTACTAAATGTACTGCTTCTGAATTCTAAGTTGGGAAATGTGCAATAAAATCCACTTAGGCTGCAATCCTACTTACGCTCACCTAAGAGTAAGTCCCATTGAACTCAGTGTTGCTTACTTCTGAGCACACATGCATAAGATTGCTCTGTTATTGTCTCAGAATATATATCATCACTGATAAATACAATGATTTAGGGTAGGATGAGTAAACTAGAAGCCTGTAGGCCTGAATATAAACAGAAGAGCAATTATATTGATTTCCCATAGCCAGACCTAATTTTGATCAAGATAGAAGAAGAAATCCCAATTTCACTTTTAAGGTAAAGAAAATTATTCTCAAACATTGTGTGTGTGTGTGTGTGTGTGTGTGAGAGAGAGAGAGAGAGAGAGAGAGAGGGAGGGAGGGATTCCACAAATTAATGTCACATTTTTTCTTTGGGTATTATATGTAATGCTCCAGTTATGTCTGAGCACATCTGCTTCCTAACAGTGAAAGTCTTACTTCTAGGTGGCACCACCTTTATTATAGAACCTGAATGTCCATGAAGAGTTTTTCTGTGTTGCAAAACACACTTTATTTTTTTTTAAAAAAAGTACCCCCCGCTTTGAGTTTTCTATTTTGTACCTACCCCCCCCATTCCATCCCATCCCATAGAGCTACAAAAGTGACTGCCTTGCCTAAGAGCTGTAAATGTACCTCTTTTGTTGTTTTTATATCATGTATGTGTCTTCTGCTATTGGAATATATTTACCCTGTTGATCGTTTTTAAATAAAAGGGTAGACAGATTCTCCTAGTTGCTGCTTTCTGTACCTACCCCCCATTCCTATGGCACAGGGATATTGCTCCTGTGATATCAGGTGTTCTGTCCCATGCAGTGGTCTTAAATGGATGGGATTTTAGCTTAAGGGTGTGGGTGGGTGTGCTAGGCACAGGTTTGATTCTGACAAGGGAAGCAAGGCAAAGTTAAGCAAGATCAGGCTTTGGTAAGGCATGGTCAAGCACAGCAGAATTCAGGGTCCAATAAGGCATAGTCATGCAAAGCAGGTAGCACCCTGTGAAGCTCGGGCTGGAGAGCCATACAAGCAAGCTCAAACGTTGCTTCAACGACAAGCAAACCCAGACTGAGCCTCAAATAGAGCTGCACTTCCAGTGAAAGGGGCCTAGCCTGCTTCAGTAGCCATCAACTCTGATGATGTAGGGGAGCCAGTGGTTCTGCTGGGACTTCTGGGCTGGAGTCCTTGAAGGATGGCAACACAATCTCCTCAGGCTGGAGATGTGCTGGCAAAATTGACTCCTCTTGCGCTAGAGCTTCCAGGGCAATGGTGACATCCGAGGACAGTTCTCCCTTTCTCACTGTGATGCTTTCTTCAGATCAGCACCTCATCCTCTGAAGATGGGAAGTCCAACCCTGAGGTAATGACATTAGCCAACTTGTGGCTAGCACTACTTTAGCGGAAAAGATTGTTAATACTAGCAGACCAGCCCTTTTCACAACTAACACTTCCATGTTGAATCAGTGTGTAAGTGGGGCCATGCCAACTAGCCCCACCCCTGTGTCATGACTCATGTATGCCGGCTTCCCCCCTCCCTTGATGTCCCCTCCCCCTCCCAAGTCAGTTCTAGCAGTTTTCATCCCCACTTGGAGCAGGTCTTTTGTAAGGTGAATGGGTCTTAATTGCCCATTCAAGATCTAACCACCCCAAAGTAATTTCCATTACAACAGGGAACAATTTTGTTGCTGGGAAAATTCATTCCCCCACCCCCAGCTATTGACTGGGTTCAGACAACACGATACCCACACTCAGGGGTTGAGTGTTGGTTGTTGTTGAACTGTGGGTTATCGTGTTGTCTGAACCCAGCTGCGCTCACAAGCCATGGCCTTGTTAACCACAAACAATCCATGAAGAGAACCTATGGTTTGTTGTTGGGTTGTGAACTATGGGTTGTTCACCATAGTTTGTTATCTCAGCTGGGTTCAGACAACGTGATAACCCACGGTTCAATGACAACCCGCAGTCTACCCATAGTCAACCACCCTTGACTGTGGGCTATTATGTTGTCTGAACCCAGTCACTGTGTGAATTACGGCTAAGCTCAGAGGGAACAGGGAATTCTGAGCAGGGAGGAGGCAGATGATGTCAGCATCCCTGCTAATAAAAAAAATGCTGGTGCTGCGTCCCTGTGAGCCCCAGCTCCACTGCACCACTGCCTGTTACTGTCATGTTTCACTGTGGCTTCCATCATCCCCACCAAGCAACAGCTCAAGGGAGGGGGTCACTGGGTTGAAAAGCAGCTGACGTAGTTCTGGAGGTTCAGAACTGTAGGTGCTGATTCAGGGACTGTAGACTCAAATTCCATAGCATGGAGAGAAATCCTGTAGCTAGTTAAGACAAGTAGCCCTAGCACTAACTAAAAGCAACTGATAGGGTTTTAAAGCCAGGCTAGGAGAATCCTTCCGGGAGCTTCACCTCAAGTGCTGCATCTGGTTTTTAAAGGGCCACTGCCCTTTCCTACAGTTGCTGGCTTCTTCTGGGTGGTGAGTCTGGGGACTGAGGAGCTGGTTGGGAAATGCTCCTCAGGCCTCTCTGCTCACTGGAGGAATCTGAGGTCCGCTCCTTGGAGTTGGAGGGCAGTGGCACCTCCTGAGGATCAAGTAGGCATGGTGAAGGATCAAACATGGAGGACCCCAAGGTCCAGGAACTGGTTCTGACTCTTTCTCAGAGTTGCTGCCTCTAGAAACCTCAGTCTCAGGGGTTCTGAGCCATGAAAATTATTGTGGTAACACACACATCAGAGATTGATTGGGGAAAAGCATCCAGATTGTGTATATAATTGGTGAGGAACAGCAGGAGGCAAGGTCTTCTCCAAAAACAGGACTAGGGACTGGGTTTTTTTCCTCCCAAGAGACAGATTGAGTGGCTTTAACTGAACCAGTGCAGATGGTTGTGGTGGTGGTGGGAGTTAAACTTCCTCCTTCCAACTTGTTTAACACATCTGAAGCTGGGACTGTGCATCTTCTTCATGAAGAAGAAATGATAGGATTAATGTTTAGAATGTCCAACAAGAGTTGGAAGAGGAAATGTAACTCCCTGACACTTCCTGTCTCTTTATAATCCTGGAGGGCAGAATCTCCATCATGCTTGACCTAGGTTTGAGCTACATGTTGCAACAACTATGGGGGTCAGTGGTTCTTCACTCCTAGCCATAATGTGTACAAGCTCTTGCCATGTGACACTGTCCAGCACAAGGGAGCTGGAGCAAGAAGCTCAATAGCAGCTGTTAACCCAGTAAAGGTCTAGGAGAAGACTGAAAGTTTATATGCATGTTATCAGCTATTCTTCTTGGTTCAGCAGTTGCATCTGGGACCACTTCCCTACTGTCTGCAGCTTGAACTTCCCCCCCTCACAAGTAGAGAAGTAGACCATTGAAAGTAGATCTTGAATAGACCCTTTTGAATAGGTCCTGGCCAAAAGGGTCTTTGACACTTTGGCAGCCAGGTGGCAGTGCAATGACGACGCTGAGTCTCCCACCTGGTCTGCCTCTGATGCAGTGGAGAGTCACAGGACAAGGGAGGAGAGTTGGGACCCAAAACAGGGCTTGGGATGGGGCCAAAGGGGCTCTTTGGGACCTCAGGTAAGGCATTGCTGTGATGGGACTCCTCAAGTTGCCCCATGTCTTCTGTGGGACTGGGGTTTACCATGGAATCCCAACCCTCCTCCTCAAAATAGGTCTCCCCTGGACTTGGGTCAGCCAGGAGCCTGACACACAAGTCATTGTCACATACTTGGTCCACGTTGATGGCACTTCCTGGGCAGGGATACATACAAAACAATGAGGATGACATGTTCCATGGTCACATCTTACATGTTATGCTTCCATCTTGCTACCAGATGGAGAGGGTAACGAAACCACAGACAAATGTTCTAGGCATTGGTCATGTACAGAATGCAAATTGAACAATGGAGTGGCCATTCATGAAGCACAGCCCCTAGTTCAGGGGTGGGAAACCTCTTTCAGCCTGAGGGCTGGTTTCAATTTCTGAAAAACTCTCAGGGCCCATATTCTGATGGTGGGCGGGCAAAAGGCAAAAGGGATGGAGCCAAAATACAAAAATAAAATAAAATACTAGCATATTTTAGCTTAAAGTGCTTACTGCCAGTAACTAAGCCTTCGGAGAGGCATTTCAACCTTTTAGCATGGGAAAAAACTTGCAAGAGCTGGATAACCACCACCAAATATTCAGTGGTCAAGGGAAAGGCGGGTGGCCAGGATAGGGGTATGTGATCATCTGTGGAACCCCAGAAGGGCCTGGTTTGGCCCATGAGCCAGAGGTTCCCTAGTTCTCTCCATGTATTAATTTCAGTTAATTTTGCTTGGGATATTTATTTTTGTTGTCCTCAGAAAAGATGGCAGCTCCTATTTCTCAAAACTGACAGAGCACAGCAAAGTCCTAAGACAGTTGAATGAATCTGGCCCTGGCACTGTGAAGGGAAATGGTGTTTCAATGATTTTACAGAAAGCAGCATTGCTGGTGAAGGGTGTGGGAGGACAGTGATGATGTATGTTTACCCTGCTTATTTTTTGTAGTTTGGCATCCAGGGGATCCCTTTTCCAGGAGCTCTGGAGATAGGATGTCAAAAGGCTGATTTTGCTTCCCTCGAGATAAAGTGTGAACTATTTTAGACAGCCAAAACTGGAGCAACAGCTTGAGAAAGAAAGGAACAAATGTTCGCTTAAGCTACTCACGAGAACTTTGAATATAAATGAATGTGACACACTTTTTAATGTCAATTGGAAGGGGAATTGTTTTCATTGCATATTGTTCTTTCTTTAGAATGCCAGGATAAATTAATAACATTAAATTCCAAATCTTTCAACCTGCCAAAGATAAGAAACAACTGGAAAGGGAATGAAAGCAGGTTTTGAAAGACCAGCACCAGGGGTGGCCTGTTCGTTTTGCCCAAGAGAGCCACGTGTGTAGTTCTGTGATGGTTTGGCAGGCAGCCATTTATCTACACAAAATCACCTCCCACCTGCCTTTCTCCTCCTGTCTAATGTTTTCTGCTGCTGCAGCTGGTGGTGGGGCGGTGTGTCCAGCAATTTAGAGTAGACCAATGGCTGGCAAGAAAATGGTTAAAAATCCCCCTACCCTCTAAACAGCCCTTCCCTCACTGGTCCTCCACTCAGCCTGAAACCATCAGCTGCTGTTTTGCACTTTGAAACAAAATCAGGGAAATTTATTTCTTTATTTCACTAGATTTACTTTTTAAAAATAAATAAATAAATCTGGTTTTAAAATGGGGACATTTATTGATTTTACAACATTTACATCGTGCCTTTCTTCCAAGGAGCTCAGGGCAGCATATATTGCTCACCCCACTCCATTTTGTTCTCACAACAGCCCTGTAATGTAGGTAAGGCTGAGAGGGAGTGTGGTTGACCCGAGGTCACTCTTCATGGCCAAGTGACAATTTGAACCCAGATCTTCCTGGTCCTAGTCCAACACTCTACACCACTATACCAGGCCGCTGTCGTAAATCCGCCCAGTGTCAAGCTAAGCCGTCGTCGTTATCAGTCCAAGGGTCGAAGCCAAAATATATATGTCCGAAAAGCAGCAAACAGAAACCAGTTCAGGAGTAGGCAAAAGCGTTGTCAAGGTCATTCTGAGGTTCAAAGGCACAAGTCTGAGTTTGGGGGTGTCAAGGCGTCTGGCTGAAGCTGTATAAGCAAACAATTGCTTCCAGCATCCGAGTGTGTTTGGGACTTGCCTTTTGAGCAGGCGCTGATTGGTAAGGCTGCCCAGCTGGGTCAGGCTGCACTTAGCCTGGCCCCACCCCAAACACACTCCGGCACGGCTGGTCTCCGTCTGACCCACTGGAGGCACAACAGCCACTTATAGGTTATTTATGTGCGATTGAAAAATGTGCATTTGTGATATCATCCTTCAGAACACAAATAAGCCCAGCTTCCTTTTGTAGAGCAGGGTATTGATTCTATGGTGTCATTCTTAAGAACTAAGGGAACAATCCTATGGCCCCTGGACATGGTCTGGGGCGGGGGGCATGGGATCATTTGGACTCCCAGCTCCGAGGTCAGAGACAGTGCTGTGACCTTGTAGCTGGGGATCATCGGTGCTCCAGTCCCCTCCCCCGCCCTCTCATAGCTGGCATGGAAAGAACCGCACTGGTTGCTCTCTGAGGCTGGAAAAACAACATGGGAGAGGGCTTAAAAGGGGCAGGGAGGAGACCGGAGCAGCTAGGATATGAGGTATCCTGCTGCCACTCCAGCCTCCTTCCTTCCCCCTCCAAAGTACCCCAGCTAGACAGCCGAAAACAGCCATCTAGCAAAAATGTGGAGCGGAGGAGCGGGGAGGCAACAATCACTTCCGCTGCTCCTCCTGTTCTTCATAGGATGCCCGTAATCCTCCTAGTTTGAGGGCTTCCCGGCATCTCAGTCAGATTGAGCCCTGTGTGCCAGACTAAAGAGCAGACTCAACGGCAATCTTAATAGTGTTTGCCAGGAGTGCTTGACTTGTAAAATGTGGATCTCATGGCAAGCAATGAGCAATGGCTCTCCATTTTGGTTCATATTTAGTGGTCTGGTTCCTATAAAGTCTTTCATAGTCATTTGGGGCATGGAGCCTATGAAGCTCCATGTTCGTTCATTTAGGCTGGAAAGAGCTGGCATCTCCAATGCGGTGCCTGCAGGCACCTCTTTTGGTACCTGCCAGCCTTCCTGCCCCCTCCTGATTTTTATTTTATTTTATTTCTTAAGCTTTATTCGTCTGTTTATTTCCTTAATGGGGAGTGCTGCCCTCCTGCGCCCATCTGTATTTGGGTTCAAAAGAGTGGTTTTGTGATTTGGATCTCAGACCCCACTTCTGCCTTGTGCTTAGGTTCCTGTGCAAGTTACTTTTCTTTTAGTCTCACCAGTGCCTTCTGGGAAATGAGTGTTTTGTGACCAACGATGACCACTACGGCAGCCATTTTCTGAATAGGTGAGCCTACCCATCCATTCCCATGCAGCAATTTTGTAAGAATGCTCACAACATTGTCTTAAAATTCTAAATATACCCACCAATGCAAAAAAAAAGTTGGGGGGCCCTGATATAGAGGTATTATGGTCTATTGCCTCATATTCTATTAGCTGCAAATACGAAGGGGTAAGCGCAGAGGTTGTTGAGCTTCATGCAAAGGGTTGTTCAGCAAAGTTGAATGGAGAGTTATATGCATTCTATTGTGAATTTGCATCCTTTCATAGGTTGTGCAACTTTGATCTTGTCATTAGGAACATGATTGACATAGAATCATAGAATCATAGAAAAGTAGAGTTGGAAGGGGCCTACAAGGCCATCGAGTCCAACCCCCTGCTCAATGCAGGAATCCAGGTCAAAGCATCTCTGACAGATGTCTGTCCAGCCGCACCTTGAATGCCTCCAGACTGGGAGAGCCCACCACCTCCCTAGGTAGTTGATTCCATTGTCTTATTGCTCTGACAGTCAGGAAATTTTTCCTGATGTTTAGGTGGAATCTAGGTTCCTGTAACTTGAGCCCATTATTCCGTGTCCTGCAAACTGGGATGAACGAGAAGAGATCTTTGCCCTCCTCTGTGTGACATCCCTTCAAATACTGGAAGAGTGCGATCATATCTCCCCTCAGTCTCCTCTTCTGAAGGCTAAACATGCCCAGTTCTTTCAGTCTCTCCTCATAGGGCCTTGTTTCCAGTCCCTTTATCATCCTTGTTGCCCTCCTCTGAACCCTCTCCAGTTTGTCTATGTCCTTGTTAAAGTGAGGTGCCCAGAACTGGACGCAGTACTCAAGATGAGGCCTAACCAGTGCCGAGTAAAGGGGAATTATCACTTCCCGCAATTTGGAAGCTATACTTCTATTAATACAGCCCAAAATTGCATTTGCCTTCTTTGCAGCCACGTCGCATTGCTGGCTCATATTCAGTTTGTGATCTACCACAATTCCAAGATCCTTCTCACTTGTAGTATTGTTGAGCCAAGTGTCCCCCATTCTGTAACTCTGCATTTGGTTTCCTCTCCCTAGGTGCAGCACTTGGCATTTATCCCTGTTAAATTTCATTCTGTTGTTTTCGGCCCAGCGCTCCAGCCTATCGAGGTCACTTTGAATTTTGTTTCTGTCTTCCAGAGTATTAGCTGTTCCACCCAACTTTGTGTCATCTGCAAATTTGATAAGCATTCCCTGTACCTCCTCATCCAGGTCATTAATAAAAATGTTGAAGAGCACCGGGCCCAGGACCGAGCCCTGTGGTACCCCGCTCGTTACCTCTCCCCAGTTTGAGAAGGAACCATTGATAAGCACTCTTTGAGTCCGATTCTGTAGCCAATTGTGCATGCATGTGCATGTGTGCGCGCGCAATTATTTATGAAAACCATGAATTAGCTGACTTTCCAGTGCACAAGGTGTGATGCACAATAAAAATAAAAGAAAACCAAGTGTTGTAAACCCCCCATCCCCATGAGGGCCCGGGAGTTTACTTATTTATTTATATTTATTTAAGATATTTGTATGCTGTCTTTAAGGGAAAACCTATCATTACCACTGAAGGGAGAGCCTCCAAATTATGTAATCTTTTGAATATAGAGAAGTTGCAGACACCATCAAAAGTTGCAGAAGCCATCAAAACAGACATCGGCTATTCCTTCTAATAAAACGATGGCTAGAGAGATTGCCTGAGAAATGGTGTTAGGCTCTGGATTGCACGTTAGCTGAGCCACCACAAAACAATGCTTGTGCAGCAGTAAATAATGCCAGTATGTAAGCTTTAGCTACCTAAAAGAAATTTTTGCTAAAGAAGTATAATGGAAACTCTAGAGTATTTGCCCTACCCCTCATATTGAGTCTTGATATAAAGAAAGCATAAAAAATACATCAAAATAAGCAAGAACGGTAATCTTTCAATAACAAGCCCTCTCCAGTTCTGCCATGATACAAAAAGTAACACTCCATTTCCAGCTAATATCCAGTGTATTGACAGTGTCCTATATCCAGGTCATTCATCTTTAACTTGCTTTTCTGCAATTAGCTGGAAGCAGCATTAATAAAAAATGTTCCACACAGCACTTTTAATTACGTAATGCAACTTTCTTTTAAGCAAACATTATTGAAGAATCTTGGCCATGGGGAAGGGCATGGTTGGATAATTCAGTGCTATATTGCTTCTGTATTGTGGCAGAAGGGGTGTGCATGTTGTTAGTACCAGGTGATAAGTATGGCATGTCAGAACCAGGCTTCTGAGAGCCATTCAGTGCCCACACTCCTGGAATCTAGCAATGATTAAACTTGTGAATTCTTTGGAACAAGAAGAGTTCATAGTAAAATTAATTTGCTTAGCCACTTCTGACCCAAAATTTCCCTATAGCAGGGATTGGCAGATATTTTGGACATCAACTCCCAGAATTCCTAATCATTGGTCATGCTGGCAGGGGCTTCTGGGAGCTGAAGTCCCAAACATCTAGAAATCTACCATGAGCTTCATCTTCACTCCATCTCCAGTTACTGGGATTGACATGAAGAATTAGCCCATGGGAAGGAGGAGCAATGGATATGTAAGAGTTTTCTGTAGTGTCAGTCTTTGGAATAAATTTATTCCAAAGATGATTATTTCCATTTTGTAGCTTCCTCTTATAAAGATATAAAGGAATTGTAGTATTAGACAAGGCGCTAAGCATTGCCAGAAAAACTAATAATAGGGGGTTAGCTGAAATTGAGCAGGCATCTGGTCCATTAGTGATTGTTAATAGAAGATGCACAGAGTGTATTTCCAGATTTGATTAGCAGGACACTCACAGATTTTTGAAAAAATAATAGGAGGGTTTGGGAGTCCAATAAATAAAACAAACTCTTAATATTTTGCTTGTCCAGATATGCCAATCAAGTGCTCCCCACTCCATTCTATAGTCTATTGTCTAAACTCCATCATCTCTCTCTCGTCATACTAGAACCCAAAGGGCTCATCCCATGAAGCTGATTGGTGGGAAATTCAGGACAGATAAAAAGAAGCACTTCTTCACGCAGCACATAGTTAAACTATGGAATTCACTTCCACAAGATGTAGTGGTCACCAATTTCGACAGCTTTAAAAGGGGATTGGACAAATTCATGGAAGAGAAAGCTATCAATAGCTACTAGTCTGATGGCTACATGCTACCTCCACTATCAGAGGCAGTATGACTATGTGCACCAGTTGCTGGGGAACATTGGTAGGAGGGTCCTGTTGCACTCATGTCCCCCAGGCAGCTGGTTGGCCACTGTGTGAACAGAATGATAGACTAGATGGACCTTTGGTCAGATCCAGCAAGGCTCTTCTTATGTTCTTAATATGACTAAAATATTGATCAAGGAATGAAAGATGGGTAACCAGCAGTCTAGTGAAGTCATTTTAGACACTGGACATAATGGCTGTGGGAGTGGGTGGAACTTCATGTGGTAATGTGCGTGCATTACTTCAGTAAGTGAGCCAGTGTGGCGTAGTGGTGAGAGTGTTGGACTGAGATTCAGGAGATCTGGGTTCTAGTCCCCACTCAGCCATGAAGTGACTTTGGGCCAGTCACTGACTCTCAGACCAACCTACCTCACAGGGTTGTTGTGAAGACAAAATAGAGAGGAAGATTAGGATTATGTAAGCTGCCTTGGGTTCCTGGCAGGAAAAAATGGCAGGATATAAATATAATAAATAAATAAATAGTAGTAAGCCAGCCCTACTGAGTTTGGGGGTCCTCCTGGTTATTCTGCTGAGTGGTGCCCTAAACCTCTGCCCCAACGTCCTCCCTTGACATCACCACTGTTGTGTAACTGTGGGCCACAAGCCAACACAAAATTAGGCACATTAACGCCTATTGATGTAAATGGGCCTAAGAGCACCAAAGATGTTTTAAGAATATGACCTCTGAGTTGATCATACATCCTACTTGCTTAATCAAATGCTATGGACAATTTCTGTTCCACTAGTGTTGTGATTCCAGGTGTGTTTACTTCTTAAGTTTCCATTTAGAATTTCATTGCAAGAATATCTTAACTGCTTTTGCACAATGCAAGTTTGGACAGTTCTGCTAATAACCATACCCCGTTCTAGCTAGCTAGATATGTAGATATGAAAACCCACATTCTTAGCTGTCAGTGTGGTATTTCCTAAGTGCAAAGTAAGGCTCACTGGTTCTGCTTGTAAAATACAACCCAGCAATGCCACACGACACATGCTCAGTGTCCTGTTTATAAATAGTCTCTTCCAAAGAGTATGTGTTAGCAAAAGCCCAAAGTGCAAAGTAGTGGGAGAATGGAGAGAAATACAGTGCTATTAGAGAAGAAAAGAGTCGTGTTTTGAGAAACACAAAAGGAGTTGCCGCTCTCTTAGCCTAAATGCATTTTAAGGTAGTAATTTACACAGAATGCTTGAATGAAAAGGTATTCTGAAAACAGGCTCCATTTGGTTTTTTAATTATTATTTAGAAACCTGGTTTCTGTTTTCAATGACTCTGATACAAAAAAGTGAAAAATGCATAATTCGTACAAAGAATCATTCACAATTCCATCAGGTTTCTTTTGTGTAACTGTGGGCCACAAGCCAACACAAAATTAGGCACATTAACGCCAAATTAACTCCAAAGATCTCCCTTCTCGTTCCATGGATGGAAGCCTCTGTCAATGCAGTGACACCATTAGGATACAGCCCAAACAATCTCTGCCACTGGGCGTGGTGGGAGCATGGGTCTGGGGCCATGCTGCACCCACTGCCAGAGCCACACACCAGTGCCCTCTGACAAATGTCCACCAGACATTCATGGGAAAGAGTTCTTCACGAGCAGCGGTAAACTGTGAAGTGCAGACACTCGTCGCGACAGTCTCCGCAGCCACACCCCAAAGGAGAGTAAAAAAATGCAGTCAGCTATGTTGATCCATACCAACAAATCCATTCTAACAGCTCTCATCCCTACCAGGGGCAGGCCTTAATTTTCTTTAACAACAGGGATAGCTCACAACTACGTATTGTTGCTGAGAAGATCAATTTCTGCCCAGTTATGTGAGGATTGTGAGGATCACAGCTAAGCTCAGAGGGAAGAGAGAATTCTAAGGGGAGTGGCAGATGATGTCAGCATCCCTGCTAGTCAAAAAATGACAGCATTGTGTCTCTGTGAGCCCTGGCTTCACTACACCAATGTGCATGAGTACAGATGTACACACAGAGAGCTTCTACCCTCAGAGAGGAATGCAGCTCAGTAAGGGTCCTTCCTCTAGTGTTGGAGCTCTCCAGTTGTATAGATGTACATGCAGATGACTCTTTCTCCTGAACATTCAAAATGTTCGTCAGGAGAGCAGTTCATCCAGGGCCAGTGCAAGGCAGTTTGGTGCAGTTTGGTGCCCTAGGCAAGATCAGATATCTAGCGCCCCCCCTTCCCACTTGAGCCCTCCCTCCCTATTTCTGGCACCCCCTTTAACCCTGCGCCCTAGGCAGCTGCCTAGTTGGCCTAATGGTAGCACCAGCCCTGGGTACATCAGGGGTGCAGTTCTGGCAGTGGCTGGGGCTAGCCCTTGCGGCCCTAAGAACCCCTCCATGTATTCATTGATATGTGTGGGGATTGTGCGCCCCCCCCTTCCCACTTGAGCCGCCTATATTGATTAGTTTCCCCAGCAACAGGGGAATTAACTCCTCTTAATGATGATTCAAGCTACAAACATACTCATGGTTTCACATTTTTAGATTTTGGGCATCATTGTTTAAGACTGACCTGAACAACAGCAGTGAAGCAATGTTGCCCCATTGATTGCTGCTAGCCATGTTCAGCAATCTGAAGTCTACATATGATATTAGATTGGAGAGATGTTGTTGTACTTTTGGAAGAGTCACCCATATATCCATGAATGTGAACTTCCTAAATGTGCACTTCCCAAATGTAAACATGAACCACAATGTGGTGTGCCACTGAAATCTCCACATCTCCAAAGTTTGCAGTGCAGTTTGCAAAAACCAACAATGTACTCCTGTGCACTTAAAATACATATTTTTTTTTAAAAAAAATACAAACATTTTTTTTAAAAGAATGTGCACAAAAATGTGTATATTTACAAAAATACACACAAGAATGCTTTATTCAATGGGAAAAATATGTGCATTTACAGAATTGCACACACAAATGTGAACATTTGGGGAAATGCATACAAAAAAGGTGCATGACAATGCATGCACTTTTTTGTGTGTGGGCTGAGTGCAGATGCAGTGCCCCCCTGGATGTCAGGTGCCATGAAAAGCTACTTAGCCTCTGCCGGCTGAGTCCCACCACCCCACATTCCTGCTCTTATCTCTGATCTGAGATAAGAGTGGGGACTCTCCTGGTGGCGTACAACTTGTGGGGAACCCGCCACTGTTATCTCTGATCTCAGGTTGGAGATAACAGTGAGGATGCCCTCTGAGGGGATTCCTCCAGGGGGCAGGGCTTGGAGGTTAAGCCCTGCCCTATAGAGGAATCCTAGAAGGTTTTCAGGCTGGATTGGGGTGCCCAGAGATTCTGCACCTGTATATTAGGCATCAGGTGTTCTCAATCTTGCCAAGCTGTTTTGCTCCTACATCCAAAAATGTACCACTTGGAAACAAGTCCCATTGATTTAAATGGGTCTACTATCTTCCAGATTATGTGCTTAGGAGCCATATGTTTGATATGCTTCAGCTAAATCAGTAAATCAGCTGGAAAGATCCCATGCTGATAAAGTTTAATTGAATTTTCATCTTCAGTTCATACCTTGATTTGTGGTCCAAAAGATGTTTCAAACAAAGGTCTTTCTGGCTCCATCAGATAAATGCATAGTTAAAAGTTAGAAACTTTGTTTCCTTTCATCAACTGTGCTTCTGCTGGCCCTGTATGTTGCATTGATCATTTCCACAGGAGGCTCCAATCTAATGGTCTAATAAAATAAACTCCCTGCTGATTTACCTTTCTAAGGCTTCCTATGGTTCCTGCTGACATTAATAGGACAATTTCCATTGGCCCAAATTCAAGGTGTCTTTACGCACGAGTAAGCATTACTTGAAGGGGTTATGCTCATGCTTGGGTGTGTTTGGGCAAAGGCCAATGATTTCAGTGAAAGAAGTGTGTGTGTGTGTGTGTGTGTGTGTGTGTGTGTGTGTAAAAAGCACTTTTTGCTGGGATATCAAAGAATTGCAATGAGATATAACAGCTCTAGTCATGAGCATCCATCAAGATCAATAGGATCCATATGAACAGAGGCAAACATTTGTACAACCAGTATATAAAGAGACCGTTACATGTAGGAAGGTGTATAAATTAAGAATTACTATTCATTTCTCCTGTTACATTGTCTTAGTAGTCATAGAAAGAAAGAATGAAATATAACCCAAGAATCCCAAAAGAGAGAGGTTTGTTTAATCATTGGCTTGGTTTGAGTAATGCATTTAATTACTCCCTTTTAATCTAAGAATAGTTTAAAACACACACACACACACACACACACACACACACACACTTAAAGGTGCAATCCTATGCAAGTTTGGACAGAAAAAAAGGCCTACAACTCCCAGGATTTCCCAGCCAGCATAGCTGGCTGGGGCATTCTGGGAGTTGTAGGCTTCCCCCCCCCAGTCTAAACTTGCATAGGATTGCACCCTAAAAGGCTTAACAGAGAATAATAAAATTAAATTTGTTAGTTAAAGAAATTAAGGGGAGTAGAGTGAAGTTTGATGGGATCCTGATATTGTTTAAAATGTGAATCCTGTGTTTTTTCTTAATCAGTGTGATTAAGGATGGCCTTTTCTTAATCACTCTGATTTATTGCCAAAACAGTTGTCCACAGCAGTGAAATCAACAGATGTAACATGCTGAATATTCTGCAAAGGTTAAAATAATTGTATTAAGGGCTAATGATCTGAAGATGGCAGCATTGGGTGAGATACCTCATTTTATAGCCTAACAAAGGTTTTGTGAGCCAGACAGAATCTATCTTAGCCACTGCATATTGCAACTATATCGCAGCAGCTTCCCCCACCCCTTCATATGAAGGGTTTTTCCTAAATATACAATATTGATAAAAAAATTAGAACTTGGCAGATACAACGTACATGTAACCATCTGGACATTTTATATTTAGTTTATCTATATATATATTCACAGAACATGGGCTTTTCAAAAATTGTTATCACTTAAAAATGAAAAATGAGTTATTTTGCCATGTATATATAGTGATGGAATGGATCCATTTTAATGCACTAATTCCAGCAGTTTTCTATTATCATCTATCTTTTACACATACACATAAATGAATTAAATTCCAGAACATCTCTGGCAAACAGGTAAATAAGCTCTCAGTTTCTGCCAATGAACAGATGTAATAAGGACATTACAGAGGAACATGGCATCTATTACACACAATGTTATGTCCAGTTTGACTATAATATGAGGACTGAAACTAGGGAGGGAGTCAGAATGTAAGAAGGGGGAAAATCACATTGTCAATCTCAGTTAGCTAGCTTGCTGGTACTGAACCTGAAATGGCTCAGATTATCAACTTCTCTCAGGGTCATGACTGGTCCTCTGCATTGCCCCAGTGAAGACACAGATGCTGCTGCCCTACTCAGGAAGGAACCTTCAGCATTGCCTCCTGTTCCCTCCCAGCCTAAGGACATGGTCCTTCCATCTTCCTCGGACTCAGAGGATGAGTCCCTTGTAATGTTTCCATCCCCCGTGCTTTGCAGAAGCCAGAACTTGCAGAAGAGGACAGGGGCCTTTCAAAGAAAGCACAGCCAACTCCTCCAAGGAGGTGGAGCCAACTGCAGTACAGGCCTTGCCAGCCTACATAAGGCTTCAGATAGTCTCTGCTCTCTGTTAAGACAGTGGCTGGGTCCAGACAACACGATGACCCACACTCAAGGGTTGAGTGTGGGTTGTCGTTGAACCATGTGGTGTTGTTGAAATGTGGGTTATTGTGTTATCTGAACCTAGCCAAGATAAACCATGGTAAACAATCCGCAGCTCATAACCCAACAACAAACCATGAGTTCTAGTCATGGGTTATTCGTGGTTAACAAGCCATGACTTGTTAGCGCAGCTGGGTTCAGACAACATGATAACCCATGTTTCAGCAACAACCCACACTCAACCCTTGACTGTGGGTTATCATGCTGTCTGAACCCAGTCACTGTATGTATCTCCATTGCTCAGCCAACCATGCAATTGGGGGTTTCACTGGGAGCTGTCCATGGTCCTGTCTTCTGCTTAATGAGGTCTGGCCTGCCTTTGGCTACTCAGCCTGGCTGGAAGAAACCATGTTGAACTGCTTCCACTTGCCCTGTGGGCCCCAAGCCCTAGCAGAACAGGAGTCTCTGCAACGGGAATACTGACATCAGAGAGAATAGGAATTAGCACCATGCATATGCAGCTACATAATTCCTATTCTGAAAGCTGCCCGTGTTAATTTATTTGCCCATTTCAATTAGTTGGCCTGTGCTTATAGACTGCTTAATCTGAAAGCTCTAAGCCAGGGCTCTCCAACCTTGGGACCCCAGATGTTGCTGGACTGCAGCTCCCAGAATCCCTTGCCATTAGCCATGCTGGCTGGGTATGCTGGGAGCTGTAGGACAGCAACATCTGGGGACCCAAGGTTGGAGAGCCCTGCTCTAAGCAATACACAGCAATACTGCAGTAACCCATGATCACCATCTATTGGATGTTCATATTCAAAGTAATACAAGCAATTCATGGCTTCAAAAATCATCTGCAAACCACAGGAGATCAAGGCCAGGATCTGTGGAGCACCATGAAACGAGGTCTGTGAGGCTTTTATACTTCTTTTCCTCAAACCGCAGCTACCAATACCACACAGCAAATTGCTTTTGAAACTGAGGAGAGCATCAGAAGCACTTTCTGAGAGGCCACAGAGACCACAGCACAGAGGCCACAGCACTTTCTGAGAGGCCACAGAGGTCAGCTGTTCAAAGGGGGGGGGGAAAGGCCCAAATGCCACTTGGATAGTGCAAGCCCTTGTGTGAGCTCAAGCAGCTGCCTGGGTCTCTGCCAATACCTGATAACACAGAGGTCGCAGAAGATGGTTAACATCAGGAGTAAACAAAGATGCTTCAGGAACACCCCCTGGTGGCAATCATAGTATGTTGTCAGGCTAGCCTTCGGAGTGCATACTGCTCCTCTGTAGTACCAGTCGTTGAACAAATGGATTCAAGTAATTGATTTCTGGTTCTCTAGAATTGCCATACGCTGGCTTTTACCATAAGATGCAAATTCAAGATTACAGATTTCCTTTTACAACTTTCATTCAGAAGATATTTTTGTATCTCCTCTTAAGAGTCCTCCAAAATTCATGGTTCACACATAAATAGACAACTCTCATAGATTAGTTATTTCCACTGGCTGCAGTCGTAATTTCTCCAACTGTAAGAAAAGGTTGGAAACAAATTAATAGCATTGATAGGTTGCCCGTATCTGAAACTACATTCTAGATTGCATCTAAGATAGCTGGATGTCTCGGTATTTTATTTTTTATTTTTAGGATTTATTTATTTTTCATGCATCTGTCAATGAAAGCATAAGTGCTGAAAGTATGTAAGACAAAGCAGTGAAATATTGTGATGGCAGAGCCATCATCTTTGCATGGTTCAGATAAGAGTCACATTTAAGATAAGAATCAGACTTTTTATTGTTGCTTCTAGAAGTCCTATAAGTTTCAAAATACAGTAATACCTTGGATTGTAAGTAACCTGGTTTGAGAGCATTTTGCAAGACAAGCAAATTTTTAAATATTTATTTATTTATTTTTTACTTGATATACAAGCGACGTCTTGCAATACAAGTACTGTAGTACGGCTTAAATTAATAATTTCTGTACAAATTTTTTGGGGGGGATTTCGTTTTGATATAAGAGTGTTTTGGATTACAAGCGTGTTTCCGGAACGAATTATGCTCTCAATCCAAGGCATGACTGTATTGACCAGGGACCAAGTAGGCAGAGATGGAGTAGTGTCATTGGGGAACTGCTCAACCACAGGTCATTCCTGACAGTCATCTCCTCCTACATTAACCTGCCTTTACTCTGAGGTCATCCTCAGAGGTCCTTCTATTTGTGCCCCTGCCCACTGAGATTAGGCAGGTGGTGATGAGAGACAGAGAGACTTTTTGGTTGTGGCTCCCTATCTTTGGAACACTCTCTTCAGGAAGGCTCAACTGGTGCCTACCCTCATGTCCTTTGGATGCAAGGGGAAGACCCTTTTTAATTTCCCCAGGTCTTTTAAAACTTCAGTTGCATAGGTTCTTATTTTGGTGCTATGATATTTCATGTTTTTACCATTTTATCTGCTGTTCTTATTGCTTGATGTTGTCCACCCCCACCCTGTTCCCCCTGTTTTTACTGTTGTTTTTCTCGAAGGGGGCGGTTGCTACTATTTTCCTGCAGTTTTTCTGTTTTTTATCCTGTTGCTATTGTTCGGTGTTCAACTTCGTTATTTTAAAAATAGTTTTACATGATTGGTTAGCCACCCTGGAAGTAGCAATACTGAAGGGCAGTGTACGAATGTATGTATGTATGTATGTATAGATAAAACTATATAAAATTGCTCTTGCTAATGATTTCTTTTCTTTTGCTTCATTCATAATCTCAGGGATTGTTTCAAGTTACCCACATTGTTTATTATGAGGTTGATTATATTGGCTGCATTAGCTGCTGTAAATGATATATGTAGGCGGCCCCCATGTGTTTTCTGCTCGTTGATTCTGGGGGTGGCAGCGGAGGTGGGGGTGGGCAGGGAGAGAAGGTTTAATAATCTGACATATTTAAGCAAGCAAGGATGTATATGTACTGTCTTAACCATAAATGCTTCCTTTCGTGAATCATGTTCATTCTTATAGCGATTCTTCCTAAATAGATTTATGAAGGAACCAAAGGAAATAAATCAGAGTATTCCTGATTTTGCTCTTTATAGGGAAATTACATTTGAAGGACTGAACCATAGATGTCCTTCAATGAACTTATTTAAAAAACATGAAATTCTGAAGAAGTGGCGTATGCAAGTGAATGCCCTGATGACATGCTTGCTTTGAACTCGTGCATCCAAATGTATGCCCATCTGGTTTTTTCTTTTCTTTTCTTCTTTTCTTTTTATAGTGCTATTTTTTCACCATTGAATTTGGCCTTTGTAAGCAAGATGGGCAACTACGGGCTTATGGAGCTGGTCTTCTGTCTTCCATTGGAGAACTCAAGGTATGAATGTAGACAATAAACATCCATAACTCTGTATTGTTTATGGATAGAAATCAGATCTCCATTTTGTGCATAAAGGTTCATATTGCTTGTGTGATTTTATACTGATCTAATTGTTATTTTACCTTTACTGTGCTGGGAACTGTTTGTCTGAAGGGCAGTATTTAAATGTAACCCCCCCCACACACACACAAAGCATTGTCAAAATTTTACAATTCCAGATAAATCCTGTGATTGTTTTCTGTCAATGCATAAATTTGAAAGAAAAGAAATGACACAAACAGCCGAAGATACACATTTGGAATGGAACGCCTGCTATCATGGGCAACCTGATAACATTTAATTGTGCAATTTCCCAAAATTTTATTTTCTCCAGCAGTAGAACAACAACAACAACAACAACAACAACAACAACAACAACTTAAAATCAGTGTAGAGTTTCAGGCAACTTTGCCTTTCATGTGGCCCACAGAGAGGACAGCATTTACAGTTAATAATCTCTGTTTCCTTCTCACCCTTTGCTAGCTACAGTACTTGTATTCAATCACTCTTGATCACTGTAGATCAATACTGTTGATTGATTGCAGGTCCAGCAGCAAGGGTATGCAGGGTTGGGCCTGCTGACAAGATCCTCCTGGACTGGTTCCTCCTCCTCACTGTTGCAATCTGCTTGTCCACCTGCTTCTCACTCTGGCCCAGACAACGGTGGTGGTGAGAAGGTGGAGGAGAAGATGCCGCTGCCTACTTGCCTCACCACCGGCTCTCTGCCTGTCAAGCCAGCAAGTAGTAGCAATGAAGAGGATGAGGAGCAATAGCAGGTGGTGACAATGGTGATGAGAAGGTGGGCTCCCTGAGGGAGGGAGCCCATTGAGGGAGTCCTGCCCAAGGGCCCTCAAAAACCTGGAGCCAGCACTGATTGACTGTATCCCAGACTTTGGCTCAGAACAGAGAGAGCTTACAATTACACTCTTTAATGTGTCTATTGTATTCTGAACAAGCATGAGAGATACAGTGAGAGCAGGAACCACAGTGTTCCATGAGAGTGTCCAGGAAGGGAGCCAGTTCTAGGCAGGGCCGGTGCTACCATTAGGCCAACTAGGCAGCTGCCTAGGGCGCAGGGCTAAAGAGGGCGCCAGAAACGCCTTGAAAAAAAATATAGCGCTCTCAAGTGGGAAGGGGTGGTGCTAAATATCTGATCTTGCCTAGGGCACCAAACTTCCTTGCACCGGTCCTGGTTCTAGGGAACACCAGTAGGGAACTGAACCTTAGTAGTAGTCATTTTGAGATTAATAGTCATAGCAAGAGTAGCTTTATGTTAAGTAAAGTTTGATTGTTCCATGCTTCAGTGTACAGTGTCATCATTTTACAACATTACAGCAAATGTTATTGTAGAAGGCGCTGCCATATGATGCTATGCTTATGCCTGGAAGTTGAAAGCATACAGTGTATAAAATTCTAGTGTTCTTTGAGGTCATAAAATAATTAAAACGAAACCTTTTAAAGCTCGTGACACTGCTACTCCAGGTGACAATTTCAGTCTTGGTCTAGCAACCATTTTGCCAATATTGCTAAAAAGGAAATTTGATTGTGATTTCAGGGAACCTGGACCTGCTCCACACAGCCAGTTCCAGATTTATTTTTATATTTAAGACATTTATATACTGCCTTTCATATTAGGGGAGGCTGGTGACTCCTATGGCAGCGGGACTCCCCATCCATTGCAGCTTTTATCCTGAGCTTTATAGGAGCTATCCATGGTGCTGTACTGCACCCCCAAAATAGGCTCACCACCATGGAGCACCATGGATAACTCTTACAAAGCTCAAAATAAAAGTTGCAATGGATAAGGAGCCCCACTGACATAGAAGTCACCAGCCTCCCCTGTTTCATATGTGTCTGTCTGTCTGTCTGTCTGTCTATCCCAGCAAAGTTTATAGTACAAATTAAAGCAATAGGCACGAGTGAAATCCAGGCCAGACTACTGTAGTGTGTTCAATGTAGGGCTGCCTTGGAAGACAGGTCAGAAACTTCAAAATGTGGCAGCCCAGAGGTTGATATGAGTAGGGTAGTCTGGGCAGATCACCCCAATGTTTTACCAGTTGCACTGGTTGCCAATGCATTTCTGAGCCCAATTAGAAATGCTGGTTTTGAACTTACAACCCCTAGTGCACAATCCTATGCATGTTTAGACAGAAAAAAGTCCTCTAAATCCTAACATTGCCTAGCCAGCCAGTTTGGGACCAGGCTACTTGAAGGACTGTCTACACTTGCATCAGCCTGCCCATACTTTAAGGTCATCCTGTGAGTCTTATTTATTCTCTGTTGCTTTTTCTTGACAATTATATGATGCTGCTATAATTTGATCTCCTGATTATTCTATATATTTTAAAGATATTGTGTTGAGTTGAATGTTGCTATTTATTGTTGTGAAGGGAAGAGCCTTTGGGGGTTCCTACACACACACACACACACACACACACACACACACACACACACACGCCTCCTCATGTGTAAATCAAGTAAGGCCGGTTGGGGGCTGGGAGGAGGCGAAAGGTACATAAAGCATCGGATGGAATGGATGGCGTCTGGAAGTCCGGAGAAGCCGGCCTAGGGCTTTCATGTGCAAATGTAGTTCAGGCCCAGTAAGCCATGAGTCATGACTCATGAGTCTCCCTCCCCCTGCCTGGCCAAGTGAAGTTCATTCTAATTGGCTGGAGGCAGGAAAGCTACAGAAAGGGGGAGGGGGGAAGAGCTATATTCCCAAAGTGTAGCCTTTCTTCTTTGTCTGTCTTTTGGGTCACCGCATGGTGGCTGTTGGAGCAATGGCGGTAAGCCAGGGAGAGGCCCCAAGCCTTCGGGGGGGCCATCAGGATCCGACCCCAGGTAGCTCCTGGTGAAATTAGCTGAATGAGGGCTCTGGTAAAGGCAGGCCCTGTGGAGGGCTACCCACCTCGGACCTTCGGGTAGATGGAATAGTTCCCCCTGGGCGGCAGGGCTGTGCTGGATCCAACCCTGGAAGAGGACTGACCCCCAGGTAACAAAGTTATGTGCCTGGGAGATAGAATCAGGTTTTGTTATTTTGCAGCTCTATTTCTGTGTGCCAAAGTGTCTCTCTCTTTTGTGCTTCTCTCATTTCCCACCTTTTGTTGTAAAATGCTACCAGAATAAACCTTTGTCTTGGTTTTACCCCACATTGTAGTTGCTCTGCTTGGTTCAGTATCTAAATCCAGGTTACAGAATTAAAGGCGAGTCCCTGAACAGAGATTCAAGTAGGATTGCAGACAGTTGAGGCTGGCAATCTGGTACCTTGAGATCTCTGGGGGTCTTGGTTCCTTTGGGGTAGGAAAGGGTGGGGTGGTGGTGGGCCAGCCAATCTCCCCTTCCTCCACAATTGTAATAATCCCACTTCTATTTTCTTAATGTTGGTTTTTATTGTTGTTTTTATGCTGTCTCGCACATGTGATGCTTTGTGGTGATTTTATTTTTTTATGAAATATTGTTATTTTATATTTCTAGGGATGGAAGCTGCCTTGTGACCCCAAAAGGTGGCTTATCACTAATTTAGATTTAAAAAAATAAAGAAATAATACTAAAATATAAGAGGTAATTAAAAAGCATGGGAGAATAGAATATATTTTTTTCTGTCTGGCACCTACAAGATAACAGAATAGGTGTCAGGTATCCTTCTTTGGGGATGAAGTTCAGTAACTGGGATGCCACTGCTGAAAAATTCCTCCGCTTGGTCACCACCTACCTGGAGAAGGGCCTCAGACAGAAGGCTGTGGCAGTAGGTGTTCCTTAAGCATTCCTTAAGTAGGCATTTCTTAATGCTGAGGTGGACAGAAGGTAGATCTCCAGATGTTCTCAATGTCAGCTCCTAGCATTCCTGACCATTTGACATGCTGTCAGGGGCTTATGGGAGTTGAAGCCCCAAACATCTGGATATATACTTTCTCCCCATCCTTATCAGTACCAGGGCCTCAATCCAGATGTGAAGACTGGGATATGTATGTGATCCCAGGGAGAGAGAACAGCGCTTCCTTCCCCTGTCTAGGACATCCTTAGGCTTTGAGCTGACTCACACTTGATCTACCTGCTCTTGCTTGCTTGCCTTTATTTCCTAGCAGCAGCTATAATACAGAAATGATTGGGTTATGAGTGTCTCTCCATTTTGGACTGTCTCTTTTAGAACAAGACAGGTAACCCACAGCTGCCCTCCCAAATTGTCCTATATAGAAGAAAAATGAAAGCTCTTCTTCTGGAGATGTGATTTATGTTGAGAACAGGCACCTGTCATGGGTGACTGATGCTTAGCTCTCTGGGGTATGCTACCACATCTGAATTCAATATTTAACACATTTTTAGACGTACCAATATTTTTTGGCACTTTGTTATCCCTCTTTCCTTTAAAGCCACTTATGAGTGCGTCTTTCTGCTGTTAAGTTTCACCATTTTCTCAGTCTGCAGATAACACTGTTTTGCAGGTACTCAGCTCTAAAAATATATTAGCACCAGGCAAAAACCCAATGGTAAGCTTGGTCTAAGTTGTGGAGCACAGGCTTAGGATGCCTGAAGTGTTGCCTGGAATTACTGTCTCATTTTAAGTGTTTAGTCTTAATTAATTGAATCCACTTGACCTTTGTGTTTGAGATCATCGTAATACAGAATTACCATTACTATGCATGTATATTTCAATGCATAGATATTTACACGAGGAGCAATGGAACAGAAATCCGTTACAGTATCAATTTCAGATTCCAAAATTCAAATACTTTTCAAGACCATGTACGTATGTGCTGTAATGGGTGCAAAACTTTGCAGATGGATTGCTAGAAGTCTCAGTGAAGGCATTGGACCTTCTAGCACAGCCATCCCCAAGCTGGTGCCCTCCAGATGTTGTGGACTTCAACTCCCACCAGCCCCAGTCAGCATGGCCAGTAGTCAGGAATCCTGGAAGTTGTAGTCCAAAACATCCGGAGAACACCAGGTCAGGGAATGGTGTTCTAGCATTTTGGGTATTATTCAAGGTTCTAGTTTTGACCTATAATATCTTACACAGACCATCTTTCTCTAAGCCTGATTATTAGCCCCAAAATTGACCAAGAACAGCCTGTGCATCAAGCATCTTTGGGGGGAGGCTGGCATGTTCTCTTAAAGGATGCATTTGCTTGGTACTTTTTTCAAGGATCAACATGAATGAAAGATAGTGATTGGATGGTTAATGATGGAGAAATGAACCACAGACATCCAGAACATTCTTCAACAACCATTCAATGCCATATTTTTACCTTGTTTGAATATTCATAACATGACATGGTTTCCTGCAAGTGCCATATTTGGCCAGTCCAATCCTATTTCAGACAAGGAAATATAGAGCAAGGTATTATTTCTCTTTTATTTTGTCACAAAGAAGCCGATCTAATACAAATAAGGAATATGATCTAATAGCTCTCCTCTGCCTCCTATGTCCATATACATGATATACCTGCCTTTTATCAGGATAGAATAAAAAGCATTACACAGTGGTCATCATATACCGGTATTCATGTCACTTCTAGACCTAAATGCACTGTCATGATATGATATTGGCTGTGAAACAAATGGCACAGGTTGTGTGAATGACACTGATGAGATTCAAATTTTACCTGAATGGGTGAACATGTGTTGCTTCTGCTTTGGAGAAACTGATAAGTTTAGCTACACCAGTGATTGTGGTTGGAATATTTATTTGATAACCATCTCCTCTTCAAATCTGATGGTTTCAGCCACTTCTGAATGCAAGGTAGAAATATCTCTTGGCTGTACTTGATTATGTAATCATTTGGGGAGGGGGAATCTTACAGCAATAGATTTTTGAATAAACATTGATTTACCCTATTCATGATGAAAGACCACTCTGGATAAATAAAACACGTGAATCTAGTGACTGTTTGAGAGCATACTGCATACTGGGTGCATAGAAACACTTGAGAGTTCTGTAATATAATTTAACAGATGATGTGGTGTATTTTGCAGCATGCTCTGTCTGATAAAGCCCATGTGAAAACATTTGATCCAAAGACAACCTGCTTGCAAGAATGCCTTATCACGACTTTCCAGGAAGCCTACTTTGTCTCAGAAAGTTTTGAAGAAGCCAAAGAAAAAATGAGGTAAGTTGTTTCCCTTGACCCTTAAAAACAACCTGCAAATCTAATTTTCTCTTATCTGTAGGTGCAGAAATAGGAGTTAATTTTCTTTTTCTTTTTCTTTTTCTTTCAGAGACTTTGCAAAATCAATCAACCGTCCCTTTTCTGTATATTTCAACCCATACACCCAAAGCATTGAAACTCTGAAAGACACCAGAAGTATTGAAAATGTTGTCCAGGATCTTCGGAGCGACCTCAACACAGTGTGTGATGCTCTAAGCAAAATGAACAGATATCTGGGGATATGATGTCTTCAGTGTTGTAGCTTTGGAGCATTGTTCTCCAACATTGAGTCCCCAGATGTTTTTGGCCTACAATTCCCAGCATGCCCCAGCCAGCGGCATGTTGGGAGTTGTAGGCCAAAAACATCTGGGGACCCAAGGTTGGAGAACACTGCTATGGAGCATAGCTATCCCAGCACCATTAGGAGATGCAATTACCTTTTCAGCACTGTCTGTTCCCTTTCTATTGCATGGGCCATTGCGCTTGCTCAGTGTGCCGTTCTATCCAACTGTAGCTTCTGATATGCCAGTGCTAACATGCAAATTCACAAGGAAATAGAACATATGTTATTTATTTGTTTGCTTAAATGTCTATCTCACCACATGGTGAGATTAAAAAGCCTGTAGGGCAGCTTACAAACACATAAAATCAACACAACATGCAATTCTATCAATAAAAGGACATATTAAAGACAAAAAAGCATCACCGCCGTCATCAAACAACAGCAGTCACAAAATAAAACTACAATAAGAACCGTATGATCTCTGAAATAACATGTGGGTTTTTTTGCTAGTTTCCTGAAGACTGTAGCAGGCCGGCCTAATGAACTTCAATGGGATGAAATACCATAAAGTTGGCACTGCAACCCAAAAGGTCCCTGCCACATGTTTAAGACAATGCTGGCACTTAATGTAGGGCCTGACCAGCTGATCTAGCACAGGCGGGGAGTTCGTGTGGCTGAAGGTGTTCCTGGATTACCCTGAAGCCATGCCATTTAGGGCTCTAAAAGTTATGTCCAGCACTTTAAACTGTATCTGGAAATAAACTGGGAGTGATACATTTCATTCTGCACAGGTGTGCTCCATGTGGCTTGCTCTTGTTAATAATATGCAGGCTGCCACCCTCTAAACCAGTTGTGGTTTCTGGATACTCTTGAGTGCTTTAATGTGTAATGTAGAGCACACATTACAACAGGTCCAGCCATGCATGCATTGATGCAAAAGTTATCAATGCGTGCATGGCTGGGGCTCTAGGGCTATCCGCACAGCTGGAATGCATAAAAGGCACCTTTGGCAATGGCAGCTACCTGAGCCTCCAGGGCTAGAGCTGTATCTACTTCTAAAACAGGGGTGGGGAAACTCAGGCCTGGAGCTCAAATCTATAAAGTTGCGGCCCTTCCACAGGCTCCCCTCTTCCACCACCCCCAACCACTCATCATTTGGTGGTTTCCTGGCTCCCCCCCCCCCATCTAAAAAGTTGAAATGCCTCTCTTAATGCTTTGTTACTGGCAATAAGAGCTTTAAGCTACAACATGCTGGTATGGTTTTGTATTTTTGACCCCATGTCTTTTGCCTTTGGCCCCACCCATCTTGAGAGCTTTTCCGAAATTGAATTTGGTCTTTGGGCAGAAAGCGGCTCCCCACCCCTGTTCTAAACCTATACTTCAGAGAGAGTGCAACTTCATCTAGAACAGATAAACCAGCCAGCAACTCCCAGGTATAGCCAGCAATTCAGATGAGATTAGATGCTTGTGCTCGCATGTATACAGGGCCGGCGCTACCGCTAGGCAGACCCAGGCGGCTGCCTAGGGCGCGTGGCGGAAGAGGGCGCAGAACTCTGCGCCCCTTCCTCGCCTCCGGAGCGCTCCTGCCCTGCCTGCCGCCTCCGCCGCGCCTCCCCGCCCACTTGCCAGCCGCTGCCGCCGCCGCCGCACCTCCTCCCCGTGCGCGCGCCCGCGCCCGCCCGCCAACCACCTACCTTCCCGTCGTAAGCACGGGGGTCCCATTGCGTCGGAGGAGGAGGTGGCGGCGGCGGCGGCAGCAGCAGCAGCAGCAGCCAGCAGCGGGGGCGGGGGGAAGGTAGGTGGTGGTGGCGTCGGCGCGGGTGTGTGTGTTGCAGAGCAGGGCTGCTTTGCTCTGGAGCCCCCCCCCACGGCACGAGGGGGGGCGCTAAATGTAATTTGGCCTAGGGCGCCAAACAGCCCTGCACCGCTCCTGCATGTATATCCATCACTTGAGGGCTGCAGCTTGAAGTGCTGCTGACTTTCATGTGAATGAGCACTCATCAAACACTTCACCATCATCTGAACCACAATGCTTTGCAAAGTGAGTCATCAAGTTTTGAATAACCAAGTGATTATGTATATACCCTGTAGGTGTGCAAGGCCACACTGATGTCCTCTGCAAATGTAGGTACTAAAAAAATCTTATTTGCCATTGTTTTCTTTAACAAGTACCGATAGTCTCTTGAAAAAGAAAATATAAGGAACATCTCCTCTTTTCCATTAGGGATACATACAGTATTTGTTTTCCCTTTACAACTACTGGAAGCCCAGTAGAACTTGTTTTTGGAGGAAGGACATTTGCAGAATTTTCATTTTCCTTGTAAATGAAGACATGTTTCTTTCTTGCTTAGTGATGACTATATATTTCCCCTCCTCTGTTTGTATCTTTTGATATCTCTTGTGACTCAGCTAAATGGTTTATGTGACTGTGAAGTACAAGAACATCATAGATTTCAGTTAAATGGTCACTGGAGGATGCAGAGGATAGTATGCGTCACGGACAAATATTTCAAAGCATCCGAGTAATTCTAAAGCACTGAAATATGAATATGAATATAAGTTGGCTTCAGAGTGTCCTTTCCAGGAACAGAAGTGACTGGGATCCAGAAGAGGCCCCTGATGGAGGAAAGGCGAGAGGTTATTTCTGTGATTTCCCCCTTTCTCCTTGCCACATCCCACACAATTCTGGAGGGTTTCCACTCTCAGCCCTTCAGAGCAGCTTTTGAGGGGGCATAGAGTGTAGGGGAATCAGCAAAAAATCACTGTCCCTTCAGTGGTTGGGTCCCTGTGGGGAACCTCCGACCTGGGGTCCCAATGTGGCCCTATGGGGTTTCCCAGATCACCAAGCCCCTTTCCCCCAACCATAGATTAATTGGTGGTTTCCCAGCTTTTGTGCAGTGCCCCCCCTCTAAAATGTTGAAATGCACTAAAAGCTTTAAACTAAAACTTGCTGGTGGGTTGTGTGTGTGTTTTGCGCATTTGTGGTATTTTTGCCTGCACCACCTTTCTCTTTGACCCCACCCAACACTGGAATGTGCCCCCCCCTGAAAGTTTCTCCATAATTGAATTTGGCTCTTGGGCTGAAACTGGTCCCCCATCCCTGGATTAGGAGATCCTTTCTTATATATAATCTATCGATTCCAGCAAGTAATACAAAGATGCAGGATACTGTTCCTCACATACTTTCCTTAAAGATGCTGGGCATGAAGAAATTCAAGGGAGTTTAGGCTGCAATCTATTGAACTCAGTGGGGCTTGCTTCTGAGTAAACATGCTGTGTTAGTCAATTATCTATCTCATTCTTAGCTGACTGATAGACTGAAAGAAATATTACAACATATCAATAAAAGTGATGCTTTACTGGGTCGTTTAATCAAGCATAATTTCTCTCAACTAAATAGCAGAGATATAACATATTGTTTGGAAATTCCTCTTAAATTCATTGCCTAAATCAAGAGATATAACCAATGATAGCTCTCTGTGATTAGCTCTAAACAAAGAGGGCAGCTCTGATTACAAACAGCTTTTAAAAATTCAAAATCTTAATTTGCAGTTGAATGCGACAAATTAATCACAAACTGCGCTTGGCTCCAGTGAAACGGTAGATTCTAAATTAGCTATGGAAATCCTGAGAGCATTTTCCCTGGCTTGCAAACTCTCTGGGGCCATTGTGTCTCCTTCTGCATTATCCAGAGGTGTTTATTTACATGCAGGTTTCTAGATGTGTGTGACTGATGTTTACTCAGTGGCGGCTGGTGGTATCCACTCTAGGTTTCAGTCTGAACTTTAAAGGAGCTATCCATGGTGATGAACCTATTTTGGGGGGCGTTGGGGTTGGGTTCAGCACCACAGGCAGCTCCTTTAATGGTCAGACTGAACCCTGGAGTGGATATACCGCTCCACTGACATTCGAGCCACCGGGCGGCTGCCACTGTGATAGGTACTGGGACCACTTTCAGCTTTCACATGAGCCAGGGAAGGCTGGTTTCCAGTGGAGAAGATTCTGCTTCCTTACAAGTGACCTGATGGGTATGGGAGCCATCTTTTTGTCACACCAACTGTAGCTTAGCTCGTGAAGTGAAAGCAGTCTGGCCAGGCATATTAATGGGAGTAATGTTTCA
Source organism: Shinisaurus crocodilurus (assembly GCA_021292165.1). Taxonomy (NCBI): domain Eukaryota; kingdom Metazoa; phylum Chordata; class Lepidosauria; order Squamata; family Shinisauridae; genus Shinisaurus; species Shinisaurus crocodilurus. Next base: position 233,355,904 of record CM037879.1, read on the forward strand.
GTGGTGTATATCTTCAGCAGGGCTGGCCCTAGGAAATATAGCACCCTGGGCGAGAAATAACCCCTGCCCCCAAATGCAGCTTACACCTTTCTTTTATTATTATGTCTAATATTCATAGTGTTTCAGGGGAGACTGGTGACTATGTCAGTGGGGCTCCTGATGCGTTGCAACTTTTATTCTGCGCTTTATAGGAGCTATCCATGGTGGTGAAGCTATTTTGGCGATGGAGTACAGCACCATGGACAGCTCATATAAAGCTCAGAATAAAAGCTGGCAATGCATCAGGAGCCCCATTGACACAGGAGTCACCAGCCTCCCCTGTTTATAGTGCTTGGTACTATTCCCTGAAAGTTAACCCGTGTTCCGCTGATATTTATCTAGAACAAATGACATCAAATTAGAAACTGAAAAAGGCAATATTTTAAAGCTAATTGGTGGAAATTAATTTCTATAGTTAGTATCAAAACAGCCTATAGAACCTCTTTTTAAAAGGATAGAAACACTTACTGCTTTCGTTTTCCCTCTGATGGTACACTCAACAAATACTGAATTACCCAGGTCAGCTCAGTGTCCTCTTCAGCTTGGGCTTGGCACCCGGGCAAGTACCCAGTAAACCCACCCTTAAGGCCAGCCCTCAAGGATGGATCGTTGATACTGCTTGGAATCGCTGGTTCAGAGAAAATAACTATTCATATCGTGTGTTGAATTTAAGCATAAAACGAACAAAAATCAATGATAACTGGAGCAGTCAAAAGGTCATGTTATTATCATAAACATCTGGGAAAGCTGGCAAGGCCCAAATCATCTGTGCAAGCTATTCTCTTGGTGGTTGCTTGAAATACAACCACGAAGCAGCTTCAGGTGGCAAAGCACTGCACGCGCACACCAGGCAACGTCAGTCATGCCAGTGCAAACTGCAAAAGAAAGAGAGAGACAAAGAGGTTCCTTTTGGTGTGGTGGAAATTCCCCAGTCAAGTGTGGAGCCATTTCCACCAAATGGCTTGGCACATGGAGTTGCCTGCACCCAGTTGTGTGTCAAGCTGGCTGCCTGAAAGTGTCTACCAAGTGTCAGCTTTGGAGATGGGATGTAATCCTGCAGCACATCTGATCCCCACGGTCCACACATGGCAGAGGGCTTCAGTTTGTACTCAGTCTAATGCCGTTGGGGGAAAGGGCTGTAGCTCAGTGGTAGAGTGCATGATTTGCATGGAGAAGATCCCAGATTCAATTCCTGACATCTCCAAGGAGGGTTGGAAAGACTCCAGTCCAAAACCCTGGAGACCTGCTGCTGCCAGTCTGTGTAGACAAAACTGAAGAAGGTGTACTAATGGTGTGACGCAGTTTATGGCAGCTTCCCATGTTCCTGTGAAAGCTGCTAAGTCAATGTGGAGTGTGAAGTCAGCACAGAGAGCTGGCCCTATACTGTTTTACTTCCACACGATCCAAGAGGTGCACCCCAGCCACATCTGTGACATTGGAAGGGATCCTGGTGCATATGTCTTGGGTTGCATGCAGCTTCATTGGTGCCTGTTCAAATACATTGCCACCCCAGGCTTACTTGTGCAGCTGGGTCAGGCTTAACCACATGGCCGGGACAGGTTCCTGTTCTCCATGTGGGTGTTGTGTGCAGAGCGGAGTGTGCTCTATTGGCTGCCTTTCCAAGATCACTTCTTTACACTTCTGGTTGTATGTACCCTTGAATATGGGAGTGGTTCAAGATGCACCACTTTCCTCACTTTACACCTTGTGAAGGATGGGTACCATAGAGGGGAGAAAACTATGAGTTTTTCTACATGAGGATGTTAATTGGCTGTTAATCCTCTGTATCTACTTTCGGTTTCCTCACAAACTTGAGATCCAAGGGCTCCATGGAAAGCATTTCCTCTCCTGCTTTTCCACTACATAACCTCTAGGTGGCACTGTAGTATAGCAGAATAGTGCAATTACACAAGAGGAAATCACACTTTCTTTTGCTTTCACAATTAAATGCTGCATTTCCCGGCTTTAAAAACAGCTCACCGAAACTGCTGGTTAGACACAGAAGTGAAACTGGAGGGTCACAATGTCATCTGAAGAAGCCACAAACAACTGTGAGTAGGGAATGATGAGTGCATGATAAATGCCTCATGCAGAAAAGCCCTATGTGACTATGCCTGTACAACATCAGAGAGAGAAATTAAACCAAGACAATGAGCAGGCTGAAGGAGCTCTGTACTTCTGTAGCTCTACATCTCTTGCTGTTCAGTCCTCATCCATGAGCAGCCATTCAAGAGTAGCAAATGACTTGTGGCCAGAGGTTTTGCAAATGTCTTTCTGCTTCCCACTTTTAAAAAGTCTAATAACTATCTTGTAGCATTTCACCGGGAAATTGTAGGCTATCAGGATTTACTGCAGTGGATCTCAAAACCACTATAACAGAAATCGACTTGCCTTCGTCAGGTAATCGAGCACAAAAGAATCTTGACTGTGAAGCAACCAGCCTCCACTCCGAGAACTGCTGCAAAGGGCTCTTCGTGATGCATTCCCCTCTTTTATTAGCATAGTGCAGAGAAAGCTGTACTAATCATTATAATGTCAGTATTTATTGTAAGCTGTTCAGGAAATGTCCACAGCTTTTTTTGTTTTGTTTTGTTTAAAGAAGCAGCACATCTTAATTATGTAGAAGAGCTAAGAAGTAAATCTTAGAATGGATTAGGGACCAGCTGTTGAAATCTTATAGACAGTTTAGGATTAATGAAGTCAACATCTTCTGTGAAGATGTGACGTTCTCACTGAAATGGACCACTGTGAAAGGATAAAGGTTTCCTGCTACTAAAGTGTGCTTAATGCAATGGCTTAATTTTACTATAGGAGACACAATTAAAATAAATGAAATGTTACAGGGTGTTACAAGATGATTGCTTACTCTTTCCTTATTCGAATGTTTTGTGATGTTAGGTGTAGGACTCATCCAGATGGCAAATTGCCATCTTGCTAAGGCCAAACTGGACGTTATCTTGGCTAATGCATGGTCCCAAACCTACATTTACTGATGCGATGGGAATATGTGTGTGGGAGCGTGGCGCCTGGGACCCAGACCCACGCCAGGATGACTCTTCAGACAGAGAGCCTGACTTTGCAGAGCCTGAAGACCATGTGGAATCCCCTGACCTGATGCTCGTGCTACCCCAGGCCTTTCCAGTATCTGTAGGAAAGCCACACTGGGACCTTTAACAGTGGAGGAACCTGAGAACCCATGCCATGCACAGGGCCCCCGAGGAATGTGCCTCACCCATGGTGTCAGAGGAAGAGGCTGAGCAATCACCCAGCCCGAGAGAGTGCTGCTGGTGGCAGAAGGGGCAGGCACGGGCGGCTTACTCAGAGGTGAAGCATGTGCTCCAAGGCCCAAAACAACCAGTCTCCTTGAGAGTAAAGGTTTACTCAACAGCTGTCCATCTGTTAATCCCCACATCACGTGGATGTAGTTTAAAAGTGCACGGACATCTGCTATTATCACAGATTTTTCAAGAACAAAATGTATATGAGCAATGACTTCCATCCAAAAAGAAGCCACTACAGGACATGCACCTCAGTGAGGCATTGTCCTCATTACATTGCCAGCATCTAGCAGAGCTAGCTAGCTGCTTCTTAGCAAGCCTCTGTGGTGCCCAATGTACACAAAGCAACAACGTTTGCTGAATCAATCTCAATTTTAAATCTACAGAAATAATATACATCGAAGCTAAGGCAACTTTCCAGTGATTCAACTGTACAGAGCATTCCAATTCCTTATTCCATTCATCTCTGATCTTCTGAACATCTGCTTTACTACATTCTAAAAGACTTTTATAGACAGCTATTGTAGGCTTAGCTGCCTGTAAGGAACCAATTAATTCCTCCAACAATGCAGGAGGCACTGAAACACTCATTGCTGATGGGCCATATATAGACTCCAACAAATGCTGAAACAGAATATACTGCCAGCTAGTACTAGATGATAAATGATATCTAATCCACAATACTGAAAATGGTGGGAATTCATTGTCCAAACTTATTTGCTGATCAAAAATATAAACTTCATTGTCAGGCCAACTCCTCCACATAAAAGGTCATCTCCCTTTTTTCAAAACTGGATTCTCCCGTAGGGCTAGTTTAGCATGAGAATATGGATCAAATTGCAGCTGGCGAGCCATTGCATTCCAAGTCTTGGCTCACTGCTAAGGTTGTTGGTGGAGCCATTCCTTCCTTTTTCCTTACACCATCCAGCCAGAAAAGGGTGCCAAATAATTTGACTCCTCAAGAGTAAAGATCTGCTCAAGAGCAAGGGTCTCCTCAGAAGCAGGGAGGCTCTGATGCGTAGGCGAATGGCTTGCAGCTGTACCTGGGTGGGTGTGGAGACCTGGCTACATACATAGGCCTTCAGTGGAGAGCCGCTGGAACAGCATCCTGTATTTCCGCTTGCAGTGTTTTGAAACAGTGCTGCTTTAATCTTGCTACTTCTTGGACTGATCTCTTATGTTGTCAACCACTGGATCCTTGGTAAGATCCTGCTTTGAATTGCCCTTTTGTTCTACTGAGAAAACTGTGCTCTTGACCTTTTGCCTGCCTGCTGAATGGGCTAAACAGATTTGCCCCATAGTTGTCTCCAGGGCTGACCCTGACCCAGCCATAGCAGGACAGGAGGACTGGGGGTTAGGAGTGGTACTTAACTCTTCCCACACACACCCCCTGTAAACTTCTCCCTGTGCTGAAGCCATTTATCTCCTAGCTGGACTTACTTTGTGTTTGAGTTCAATTGGAGAGAAACCCTGGCTAGTATCCAGTGCAACACTACCATAAGGTAAATTACATTGTGCTAGCATGAGCACCCTCTAGCACATTGGCAATCGTGCTTGCTGGCCTGATGGGTTTTCTGGGGAAACCTGTCACACCAGCAAGCACCATTGTTCTAGAGGTCATTTATGCTAGCACGATATTATGTATCTGTTGTGTTGGATACTGCTCCCTCACTGATGTTGCGGGGTGTATTGCACAGAATAATGGCAGAGAGCAGAAGAGGTAAGTATCCTGTCCTGCCTACTGATTCACCACTGCAACTCCCCCTAACCCAGCATTAGTGTTACTGAGGGAAAGGAGGAGGTGGGCCCCCGAGCTTGTCTCATAATGTCTAGTTTGGTCCCTGTGGCTGAATGCTTTAGAAGATTGGCAGGAGAGAAGATCTTTTCCTCTGTTGCTCCCATTGTTAGGAGTAGAACCAATGGGTGGAAATTGTAGGGAAGCAGCAATTTCCTAATGGTCAGAGCTGTTTGTCAGTGGAATGGCCTCAGGAGGTGATAGGCTATCCTTTGCTGGAAGAGTTTAAGCAGAGGCTGGCTGCTCATCTGTCAGTGGTGCTGTAGATGCATCCTGCATGGTAGGGGCTGGACTAGAAGACCACCAAGACCTCCTCCATCTCTATGATCCTATGCTGGGCGGATAGATGGCACATGATGCAAGCACTCCCTGCAGGAAGCCAGGCACTGGTCTTGACCTATTAATTTCTGAGCCTTGTGGATCAGAGGGAGGACAGCAAGGGTGGTCACACCCCACACATATGGAATGTGGGGATCCAAAACACTGAAGCAGTGCATCCCATCCCAAAATATCCAGCCTTATCCATGTGCTCTTAGAGAAAAAGAAACCAGCCTAAACGTGGTGAGTACACAGGTCTGAAGGAAACGTTGTTTTCAAGAAGTGTGCTGCACCTCTATGACTCAGATAGTTTTATCTTAGTTGCAATATCTCTTCAGAGTTTTTATTAACAAATTAAGATCAACCATCTAGCAGTCTTCTTGCTTGACAAACTCATTTGCATAATGAGGGCATTATCGACAGTTATCAAATTGCACTCTCATTCCTCTGGAAATAGGTTACATTTATCTAAGGTGTTTCACTCAGCTTTAGTGATCTGGACTCTGGAAATTGGGTTTCTGGCTCAGACTCATTTATTTACTGCGTAACTCAGAATGGATGCTTTATGGGGATGAGATATAGGCAGGCACTTGCTTTGCTTGCAAAGAGTGAATGGTCCTGAGCTTAATGAATGTAAAGGATTGCAATGTTAACAGCCATACAAAGTCTAAAAATGAACTGCAGCATGCCGAGACATATTATTGAAGGGATGTACAGCCACTTGCATTTGCAAACAAAGAGATGGTGCACAACATTTTGCTTCTACTATTTGAAGAAGCCATGAATGTATAATGCTACTTGGCTCTAGTTCATTTCAGTGATGGAACGGGGGGGGGGGGGGATGTAGGACACCCTTAACAAAATCCACAAGCTCCATCTCCTGAATTGCCTCAGTTTTAACCAAATCAGGCTCTTGTAACTTAAAAAACAAACAAAACAGTAGCTAAGGGGGGGGGCATAACTAAGGAGCCTAGGCCCCCTCTGGTTTCCTATAATTCGAGCACAGCTTCATTTGGGGCCAGATCAAAAGCCAACTGCAGTAACTTTTCCAGTCTTAGCCAAAAGATGAGCAAACTGTTGGCTTGCTTTCATGTAATGGTCTACCTTGTGCTGGAATGAAATAGCATGAGGAAAGCTATACGGGCAACAGTGTACAACTCTCATTGGAATGCTCCATTTGTTTAGAAGAGCCGGCCTGTTTAGATGTTCTCTAAACCATCTACCCCGACACCTGAGCAGGGCTGGGGCTGTGCTGAGTAGCCCCTCCCCTTATGTTGTGCAGATCACATCGCCCCTCCCCTGATGTCTGTGCATGCAGCATGAACATGTGCAGGGAGTGGACCTTTGTGTACATGGGGAGGCTTCCATTATGAACAGGAAATGTCACATAACCCCTCCCCTGATAATGTACATCAGGGTGGGGGCTATGTGAAATGCATGATGCTGTGCCAAGTAGCACTGTCCCCAACACTACCCTTGCTTGCGTGTCGGAGTAAGTGATTCAGAGAAAGCCTGGGGAGTGTAAAAGCCTGCAGTCGGTTGCTGCTTTCACTCGGAATTGGATGAAATCAATATACAAATTAAGGGTCTCGGAGACCCCAGCTAGGATTAATTTCTTTTGGCAGTGCTCCGGTATGGAAGTTGTGCCTTCCCTGCTCTATCCACTGGTGTCAGGGTCAGACTGGGGCTGTGAGCATCATTCCTGAGTGAATCTATACCTGGAGAATATGTTTTCCAAAGCAACAAGTGACCCTAAGGTCCCTTGTTGGAGACTGGAGGATGTTGAAGTGCTGCAGGCAGAAGACCTACTGAGCTGTAAGCCAGGCTGGGACAGTTCCTGCTGTTTATCATCATTTCTACTCCATCGAATAGCCAATATCTCTAGGCAGTTGACGAAAGGTTAAAACCTTAAAAATACAATATAAAGCATAATATAAAAACCATTTACATACAAAAACAGTCTAAAACAATAAACATCCCGGGGACCAGTTAAAAACCTTACCCTATACTGTCAAATGCATGGGAGTAGAGGAAAGTTTTAACTTGGCACTGAAAAGGATGACAATGTTGGCACCAGGTAGACCTCAGTTTGGAGAAGCATTCTGCAATCGGGGAGGCCATCACCAAGAAGGCCCCTCTCTGTTCATGACAATGCAGAGGTTTAATAGTGCCTGCCAGAAGAGCACTCTGAGATCTAAGCACAAGCCCTAGCCCCAGATCACACACCACGCCATGTTCTAGCCCAGTGTTCTCCAACTTTGGGTCCCCAGATGCTTTTGGCTTACAACTTCCAGCATGCTGGGAGTTATAGGCCAAAAACAACTGGGGACCCAAGGTTGGAGAACACTGTAATCTAGCCTCAGGCTTCTCCTGGTACAAATCTCACCATCCCTGAGACAAGGCTTTCAGACCTAAACACAGTGGCTGTTAGGAGGAAAGTGACCATTTCCCTTGGAGGACGGAAAATCTAAAACAATGCAAGCTGCTCAGAATCAAGAGCACATGCATGCTCTCCTCCATAAGGACGTAAGAGCTGTGCTGGATCAGAGTAAAGGTCCATCTAGTTCAGCATCCTGTTTTGTTCAGAGGCCAACCAGTATCAGATGCCTCTGGCAAGCCCACAAGCCGGACATAAAGGAAATGGCGCTCCTTCTCTCTCTGTTTCCCAGCAGCTGGTACTGGCTGTGCTGGCTGGGAATGATGGGAGTTGTAGTCAAACACATCTGGAGAGTACCAGATTGGGGAAGGCTGTTCTAGTGTTAATACCTAGTGTGGAAGCATCCTCCACTGAATTTGGATAGGGTTCAGTACATTGAAAGAAGATCCCTTGTACAAATTGTATAATTTGAGAGCATGATGATTCAGATAAATTAGCTCATTCAGTTATGGTTTAACTCCCCACCCCCCTTACACTGGCAATGAAAATTTATACTCCTACTGAATATGTGGAGATGCCTGGCAGTCATTCCCCTGGAGGCACTCTTGTGGTCACTTTATTCTATTAACTCTTTCTAATTAGCAGAGACCCAGAACCATGCTGAATCAGGGGCATTATCCATCCTTAGCATTTGCAAACTAGTGAATGCTTTTTTTGTATACAAGTTCCCCGATTCCAATGAATAGCTAATGAGGCCAATTATTGGTAAATGTGTCTAAGGCTAAGAACACACTGAATATGCCTGCACAGCAGAATTCGTTCCTGGCAATCAGTTTGGATGAATTCCCTTCTGATAATTATATCTGATTGATCATTATCTATGGAACTATGAAGGCACACTCTTCTCAAATCAGACATGTGCTTGGGATGAAAAGCTCAGCCTTGCAAGGGCAGCACATATTCTACTATGCATTTCATTGTGAAGACCAATCAATTAAATTAAAACTGGCTTGAAATAGCTCTTTTTGATTCTGCTGTTGCAGTTCTGTTTTGGTTAAAGGGACAGATTTTCATCTGAGCCGTAACTTGTTTGCCAACATCTGCAAAGAATACACTTTGCAAAAATTGGGACATTTTCTTTGAAATACAGATTGTTAGCCTTCGAAAGAAAAAAAACCATTTAGGTTTATAGATAAATGGTGTTTCTTTAAATTGTTACCGTGCAGGAGGAGAAAAGCAAGCATTTCAACATTTTACATTATTTTATTTATGTTAAATTTTACCCTGCCTTTGGGCCCCCAAAAGGCAGCTTCCAGATTAAAAACACAAAAATAGGATAATACAGAGATAAAAACAAATACAATACATAAATTAAATCATTAAAACAGCAGCTCAAGAGGGGCATAAAACAACTGGGTCAGTTTAAAAATACATTTCCACAGCAGGAAGTTAGAACGGATTAAAGGCACAGTGGAATAAAACCTTTTACATTAAGGGGGGGGGGGGAAGAAGTTAATTCCAATCCAGTTTAAATGTGTGTGACTCACATACCACTGGCACTGCTCTTTGGTTCTGTTCTGACAGCATAATCCTAAACATGTCTACTCAGAAGTAAGCCCCACTGAGTTCAATGAGGCTTACTCCCAGGTAAGTGTTAGGATTGCAGCCTACACCCAAAGCCTAAGGTATAAAAATTATATTTAATAATTATGTTTCAGTAAATGAGGTCATAATAATTGCTGTGTTACCTTGACATTCTGGTACCCCATCATCACACGTTCATTGTATGAGCCAAAGGAATATAACTTGAAGAAAGACATTTAACCAAAGAATAAAAAGTTAGAAGATAAATGTGTATACAATAGAGCAGGGCTCTCCAACCTTGGGTCCCCAGATGTTGCTGGACTACAGCTCCCAGAAGCTCTTGCCATTAGCCATGCTGGCTGGGTATGCTGGGAGTTGTAGGCCAGCAACATCTGGGGACCCAAGGTTGGAGAGCCCGGCAGTACAGTATGGATCAGAGGCACCAGGGTCCTCCAACATACATACCACTGTCTGCTCTATTTTCTTTCATGTTAGTGCAGACATTGATACTCTACAGGTAGTTGCCATATCTAGATCTGACAGCAAATAGCAGACTGTTTCTACATCTGAAGCAAACTCATGAGCTCCTAGGGTACCACTTAAAATTTAACTCTGATATCACTAAATAGGGGACATTTCCGAAAGTAATGCACTACGTCCACAATCTGAGGTGGGCGTTCTGGACACACTTGCTGCTGCCATCCTAGTACCCTGATTCACACATTGACTCGGTTTGCACGACACGGCAACCCATCATTGGTTGCTTCTCATGATGGGTTGTCGTGTTGTGAGAGCCCAGACCAATTTCCCCAGGGTGGCTTGTGTGTGGGCAACAAGCCAGCCCAACAACCCATGAGCTGTTGTAGGGCTTGTCCTACTCACGATGGGTTATTGTGTTATCCAAACCTGGACTACTGACCCCATTGTGGGTATAGCGAATTAGCTAGTGAGCCCTATGACAAGAGTGTGTGGGGGGGGAGTGTCCCAGCGCCACATTGGAGGGGCTGCCTGCAGTTGCCAAACATTTTTGCACAAAAGAATGTGTGCAAAAAAAAATAATTTTAATTTTTTTATTTTTTTAGCCACAGTTGCACAACTGAACTTTCACAACTGAACTGTGGGGATTTGAAGCCTCAGCTGGGGCAATGTCCAGGGGGGTGCCTGCTGCCAAGGGGCAGCAGGGTCCAACCCTGGACATTGCCCAGAAAAGGCTACAAATGCATTCCCTGCCTTTGTTTTTTCTTGACAGCTGTCAGAAGGCGAGCTTTCAAGAAAAATGAAAGGCGTGAGGGATCTTCAGCTGTAAAAAAAGGGGTTTGGAGAGATTTAAACCCCCTTTGCAGCAAGATATTAAAAAAAAAAACACCCTCATTTTAGTTCCCACCAGCATGCACAATTTGCACTTTGTCCTTAGCCTCCAGGTGCTTGGGAAAGTGCAAATCTGCACTCCCCCCTATTTTTTCAAGGGAAAGGGGGAGTTTGAGTGGGAACTGGGTGGTTTTGGATTGGGACATATGTCTGTGTAAAGTGAAAGTGAACATGTATGTGTGAAATGGCCCAAGGCCTGTAGCTCGATGGCACAGAACATGCTTTAGATATAGGTTCAATATTCGGCATCTCCAGTTAGGGATGGGAAAGCCCATGTCCAAAACCTTGGAAGGCAGTGTAGGCCAGGGGTGTTTAGCCTCTTTCAGGGGGCAAATTTCATTTTTGAGAAATTCTTGGGGGTCGCATTCCACTGGTGAGCACGGCTGAAGGCAAAAGGGGCGGGGCCAAAAATACCAGCATATTTTAGCTTAAAGCGCTATTTTAGCTTAAAGGCAATATCTAAGCCTTAGGAGAGGCATTTTAATCTTTTAGAATGGGGAAGTATTTACAAAAGCTGTGAAACAAGCAGAGGAAAGTGGGTGAGGCCAGGGGAAGGGGACATTGCCATGTGGGCTACCCCAGAAGGGGACATTGCCATGTGGGCTACCCCAGAAGGGGACATTGCCATGTGGGCTACCCCAGAAGGGGACATTGCCATGTGGGCTGGACTTGAGATTCTGCCATCCTGGTGTAGAAGATAAGCCGATGGGCCAAGGCTCTGACGTGGTATAAGGCAGCTTGCTACGTTTTTACAGAGCAGGAGGGCAGGATCATATAGTGATGCCCTTCTTCTGTTAGGATGTGTAGATGAATAAGCACACGCAAGTGGCAATGAATTGGTAAGATGGTAGGAAACCTGCAGTCTTGCAGTTTCTTGACCAATAGGCTTCTTTTGAAGAGAAAAAAAAATTCTCTTTCCTATCTAGGACATGCTCGAACAAGAGAGGCTCTCAGGTTTGCTAAGCAAGTAATTTTATTTTCCTAACCTAAACTATGGCATTACAAAATGAGTTTGTTCAGCAGATGTACAATGGAAACCATTAAAATCTCAACAGACCTCATAAGCATAACGTATGGAACAAAACGGTTTCATCCTGGCTGGCAGATTGGCTGGTTTTTAAACTATTGGCTGACATTTTGATCTGGGTTTTTTTGTGTGGCAAGGTCAGTGTGTTTTCATTCTTCTTCACATGTCAACCTTTGAAATCCCGGGAGAATCCAAATGGGTGACATTTCCTAGCCGTTCTAGTATAGGAAACATTGCGGAATGCTCTGCCATTCCTCTTTAGCCTGTCCTCAGTTAGGAAAAAATTAGGAATGGAGGGGGAGAGAGAGAATTCTGTTTTCACAATATTATGTAAAAGCTGTTGTACTCATAATGCTCCATTTCACAAAGCAACTTGCATTTCTCTCCCCACACCCCTCCACTCCCGCCCCTTCCTGTTAAAAAATGAAAACCTGGTCCAAAAGGAGTGCATTAAGTCCGTAATGTAAATGTCCCTGTGTTTGCAGGCAAGGAAATGCTAAATGAATATTGGGAGATGCTAAGTGTTGGGAGAGCAATTCTTTCTAGCTGTGTAGCTAATGGACTGAGTTAAAAAAAAAAAGTGAACAATTTATTTCATATGATGATTCACTAGCACTCTAACTGACAAGGTTTCAATTTCTGAGTCCTGTTTCATATTCAGCTCCTTGTTTTACAGTGCAATAGTACAATTACCTGCCTATCTGTTGAGTTTTATGAAACGGGGATGGATTGGACATGGGAGAGGAATAAAAACAGGCATATGATTCCTTGCAGCTGGAGGCAAGGAATGAGGTGAGAAATGGGTCTTTGTGTGAGTGTGGATATCCCTCCCCAATGTTTTGCACCCCTGTAACATTAACTAAATTTTGGGAAAGACTAGAAAAGATGCCTGACTCTTTTAATTATTTTGAGATTTTCTCTAGGACATATCACAATAACATCTCATCAAATAATACTGAAAACAATATCAGCGCAGGCACAGCTACGAAGTCGAGAGATCTGTCTTGACCCCAGCAATATGAATCCAAAGGGAACATGTAGGCGTGCACAGGGAGTCATTTTTCCATTTCTATTCAACATTTTCATGCCTTTCTCCTCTGCCCAATTTGCCAGTGAGGATCACAACAAAATGCTTTCAGTTTGAGGCCGCTTGGCCAACTGCTAGAGGTGTATCCAGGGCCCTATTACAGAGGTGAATTGACAATGCAAAGCTTTTAGGGGAGCTGAACGGTTATTCCCAAGGGGCTCTGCTGCGCCAGACTTAAGCACTGCCTTGGAAACCCACCCTGGTAGCTTCAGTTTTACTGCCCGCTTTCCTGACAATTGGAAGTTGTTAGGGTTATTCCACATTTCGGATTTTAATTTGAACATGTTTGCATGACGACGTGCTATACCAGGATATGCTCCATGCTTTATGTTTACTGACAGCAGCACTCATTTCACAAGAATGCCCTGCGTATTCAGACTGGGGCAGCCTTGCAGTTAGTTGTAACTAGGTGGCTGCCTCAGGTGGAACATGGCAGGGGCAGCAAAGAAGTAGCCTGAAACAAACGGACATGGATTTGATTACGGCTACAAGTTTTCCAGATGGCAGTGGAGGAGGCTGGTGGCGCCAGTGACAGTGGGGCAGTGTATCCACCCCAGGTTGTAGTCTGTGAAGAAAAGAGCCTCTGAGGGTTCCTACACACACACTCACACGCCTACACACACACACACACGCCTACACACACACACACACACACACACACACACACCTCCTCATGTGTAAACTAGGTAATCCCGACTGGGGGCTGGGAGGAGGCAAAATGTGCATAAGTATCAGATAAAGCATGGTGCCTAAAAGTCCTGAAAAGCTGGTCTAGTCTACAGTGACCATCATATGCAAGATGCAGAAGCCCACTAGTCATGAGTCACCCCTCCCCTCTGCCTGGGCCAGGTGAGGTTCATCCTGATTGGCTAGAGGCAGCAGAGCTACAGAAAGGAGATGGGGAGGGGGGGAAGGTATATTGCCAAGCTGTGGCTGCTGGGTGTTGTTGGATCATGGGCAAACAAGCTGTGCGGAGGTCCAAGCCTTCGGGCTGGCCTCAGGATCCGGCCCCAGGTAGCTCCTGGTGAAATTAGCTGAATGAGGGCTGTGGCAAAGGCAAGCCCTGAGGAGGGCTACCCATCTCGGACCTTAGGGTAGGTGTGGTAGTCTCCTCGGGTGGCAGGGCTGTGCTGAAACCAACCCTGAAGAGAACCAGCCCCCAGGTAACTAGTGTGTGCCTGGGAGATATAAGGAATCAGTTTTTTTTGTTATTTTGCAGCTTTACTGTGTGTACCTAAGTGTCTCTCTATTTTGTGTCCTTCCCTCATTTCCCACCTTTTGTTGTAATATGCTACCTGAATAAACCTTCTTGGTTTTTACCCCACATGGCGTTTGTGGTTGCTCTGTTGGTTCAGCTAAATCCAGGTTATAGTCAAGGGCAAGTCCCTGAACAGAGATTCAAGTAGGATTGCAGAGCTGAGGCTGGCAGTCTGGCACCTTGAGATCTCTGGGGGTCTTTTGGGTAGGAAAGGGTGGGTTGGCGGAGTCAGCCAACCCCCCTTCCTCCACATAGTCTGAACTTTTAAGTTGCTATCCATGGTGTCTAACCTACGGTTGGGGTGGGGTTCAGCACCACGGACAGCTCCTTAAAAGTTCGGGACTAAAAACCCAGAGTGGATACATCACCCCCACTGACATCGGAGCCACCGACCTCCACTGCCAGATGGGATGAGATGGTTAAAAAGGACTGTGGTGGGGTCCAATATTTGCAAGAGCATACAGTAATACCTTGGATTGCAAGTAACTTGGTTTGAGAGCATTTTGCAAGACAAGCAAATTTTTAAATATTTATTAAAAATATTTTTACTTGATATACAAGCGACGTCTTGCAATACAAGTACTGTAGTACGGCTTAAATTAAAAATCTCTGTACAATTTTTTTGGGGGGGATTTCGTTTTGATATAAGAGTGTTTTGGATTAAACAAGCACGTTTCCAGAACGAATTATGCTCTCAATCCAAGGCATGACTGTATATCCTTTCCCCTCGTGTGAGGTTAGGGTTTAATCTATGCCTGATGCATATCTGGACACAAATTCCCATGGCCTGCTAGCCCAACATAGATTAGGCTATGATTGTGCTCCAATGAGAAAACCGGAATGAAGTACTTGCAGAGCAGATAACACTAGGAGACCTAAACAGGTGAGCCATGCAAGTAAAACATAACAGAAATCCATACAGTATATTCTGGGGGAGAGGGGTGAAATGATTCTCTCATTTAAAGCCTTCATAAAAGGGACCTGGCAGAGGTTAGGAAAAGCATCAACTCATTCAATTGACAGGGATACAAATTCTCCCCCAAACAATAAGGGGCTGTCCCCTCCCAGTGTATCAGAAAAGGATTGTTCAGACCTGGGGTCTCCAATGTGGTGCCCACGAACACCTCTCTTGGCACCCACCAGGCTACTTGCCTCTCCTGATTTTTATTGTATTCCTTAAGATATATATTTTTTAAATTGGGAGGATAGCATGCTGGAAAGCAAAAGGCTGCCCTCCAGCAACATCGGTATTTGGGTTCCAGAGAATGGTTTTGTGTTTTGGAGCTCAGATCCCACCTTTGCCTTGTACTTAGGTTCTTGGGCAGGTTACTTTTCTTGGGGAGCTTTTCTACACAAGGCATTTATTCTGTGCTCATGATTTCTTACTCATGGCTGTTTATGGGGTCGTTAGACAACATCGTGACCCTTCAGTTTCGCTTCTGTTTTTTAAGAACACTTTCCCAGTTTTTTTGTTTTGTTTTGTTTTTTGAATGGGGAAAATGGGGTATTCTGAAAGTAAAAGTATTTTCCTACTTGTGTAATTGTGATATTCTGCTATAGCACAGCACCACTTAGAGGTTATGTAGTGGAAAGCAGGAAAGGAAAAGCTCTCTGTGTAGACTTAGTCTCACCAGTTGGAGCGTTTTGTGGCTGCCATGCCCACCATGGTAGCCATTTTATGAATGGACAGCCCCCTGCATGGCAGTCATTTTGTGAGAACACCACAACACTCTCAAAATTCAAAATGTGACCAGTGACCCAAACAAGTCAGTTCAGGATCTTGGAAATGTTGTAGACCACAAGCTGAATATTAGCCAGCAATCTGATGTGGCTGCAAAAAAGGCAAATGCTAGTTTGGGCTGCATTAATAGAAGTATAGCTTCCAAATTGCGTTAAGTACTTGTTCCCCTCCCCTCTACTCAGCACTGGTCAGGCCTCATCTTGAGTACTGCGTCCAGTTCTGGGCACCACACTTTAAGAAGGATGTAGACAAACTGGAAAAGGTTCAGAGGAGGGCAACAAAGATGATTAGGGGACTGGAAACAAAGCCCTATGAGGAGAGACTGAAAGAACTGGGCATGTTCAGCCTTCAGAAGAGAAGACTGAGGGGAGATATATTAGTGCTCTTCAAGTACTTGAAAGGTTGTCACACAGAGGAGGGTCAGGATCTCTTCTTGACCATCCCAGAGTGCAGGACATGGAATAATGGGCTCAAGTTACAGGAAGCCAGATTCTGGCTGAACATCAGGAAAAACCTCCTGACTGTTAGAGCAATACGCCAATGGAACCAACTACCTAGGGAGGTAGTGTGCCCTCCCACACTGGAGGCATTCAAGGTGCAGCTGTCAGGGATGCTTTGACTTGGATTCCTGCATTGAACAGGGGATGGACTCGATGGCCTTATAGGCCCCTTCCAACTCCACTATTCTATGATTCTAGGCAGAATGTATGCCTCCTTGTAAGTCAGAGGTGTATGGTTGTATTTGCACCAATTACATGTATATGTCAGCAAGTCTGAATCTTCAATTTGGGGTGGTTGACCCTGCACTTCTTCTTCTTCCTGGGCTAGCAGGCCTAAAGACACAATTGCATTTGCTGGCAGATAAACACACGTTAGGAGGCTCAGCCTCTGACTGGCACTCAAGCTGCCTGTGGGTTGTGTTTGCATTTACGGCGAGGTTCTCCACATGCCGCTTTGCACTCTGTAAAATGTACTGCCTGTTCATAATGGGGTATTGTGCATGCATACGAATTCAGGAATATGCAGTAACCTAATAAAAGAACAGCAAATGGGATCAAGATGCCTTAATGTGTACAAATGCAGTAATCTCACATACATGCACCATTAAAAATTTGGGGGGGTGGGGGTGGCGGCAGGAAGAAACCTAGCCTTGTCCTTAAAAACTCAAGCTTCACCTACACACATTCTGGTAACCAGCCAGGAGGTGAAAATAGGGCACACAAAGACATGGGATCCAGAGATCAACCTGAGAGAAGCAGCAGTTAGAAAATGTTAGTCCTTATCACTCCTCAACAGAACAAAATTCACTTCAGATGTTTTGGCCTACAACTCCCATCAGCCCTAGCTAATGGTGAGGGTTGATGAGAAGTGCAGGCCAAAACATCTGGAGGGCAACAAGTTGTCCTCACCTAAATTTAAGTGTTATGGTATGAGACAATTTGCTACCTAAGACCCCCTCCCAAACCCCACATATTTACTGAGGCTATATTTTCATGAGAGATCCAAATCTGCTGATCGGGTCCAGCACAGAAATGTTTAAAGACAATACTAAAACAGCCTCAGGGTCAAGCTAGATATGATATAGGTCATGTGGCTTGACTTGACTGATTTTTTTTTTTTTAAGAAATAGCTGGTGTGAGAAGGCCTGAGTCAAATTAGGATCGTGATGTGGTTAGCCTTTTGCCTCCACCATGGTCCTCATCAGAATCCCCCTCCCTGCTCCCATTGCCGCCTTGTTCTAGGGTAGACTAACTGGGAGCTAGAATAAGCTGTTACCGAATGGAACAACTGATGCTACACAACTGTTGTTGGGCCCTGAATAAGTACTATGATCTAAGGGGCATTATGGATGTTGATTAGGGTTAACAAACTGGCCTAGACTGCCTTGGATTCTATTGGAAATAAATAATGCAAACTTGCCTTACCCCTTCTTCAGTCAGTTAGCTGCACTTTCTTGGCGTGGAGGTAGATTCTCACTTTTGCTATCAGCAGCGCTCCAGTTTCCTTATTCACCACAGTGCCACCCTATAAGTGGTTCTTTTTGATGCCCCTTACTCTGCTGTTGCCTACTGCAGCTGTGTTTCCTGTTGCCTCCGGCACTACAGTGTAGTGAGAAAGGGAACTCATGTTTTATTTCACAGAACTGTTCACTTTCCTCTTTGCTTCTCTGTACATGGCGGGGTGAAATGGATCTCTGTTTTTCTTTAAAATATGAAGACGGTATTGGGATAACGAGGAGAGCAGTGTGCCCATTTTCATCCTGTGTCATCTCTGTACCTCTGCTGTCTTTATAATATCTATTGTTATGAGACTAGATAAATGTGTATTGGAGGCAGAGGCTGATGATCGCTCAGTGTTAGCAACTGCTGTACTAACTCCTGCTGTACTAACTCCGGCAGGTTCCAGCAATCACACCAATGTGTGAGTGAGTAACAATTGACAGGTGGTTTAATAGGCTAGGTAAAACAGGAAATGACAGGTGCAGTTACCTGGAGAGTGGCACTTCAGAACTGAATTTAAAATGTGGTAATTCAGGTACTTTCAACCAGGCTTATGTGGTTACTAATTCAGCGACAGAATTGCACAGTTCTGGGGCAAAGTGTCATCAGTATGCTGTTTGACACCCAGCTCTATTTCTCTGTAACATCTGAGTTAGGAGAGGGCATGCATGCTTTGAACTGGATGCAGTTATGGACAGGATGCGGGCCAATAAACAAACTGAATCCTGATGTGACAGATGTTCTGTGGGTGGACAGTTCCTAGGTCCAGGAAGTGGGTTGTACACCTGTTCTGGATAGGGGTTGCACCTCCCTCCTTGAAGGAACAGGCATATAGTCTGGTGGTGCTCCTGGATCCATCTTTCACACTGGAGGCCCAGGTGACCTCAGTGCCTCAGAGTGCACATTACCAACTTCGGTTGATGTGACAACTGTGCCCACTCCTAGATAGGGATAGCCTAGCCACTTTGGTTCATGCACTGGTAAACCTCATAATTAGATTACTGTACTACACTCTATGGGGAGCTGCCCTTGTTGCACCTGGTTTGGAAGCTGCAGCTAGTGCAGAACACAGTAGCTAGGATGCTCGGTAGGACACCCAACTAAGTTCCCAGTGGTCCCTTTTAAGTTCTATGGGGGAACGTAAATGAACATGACCAGGGGAAACGAAACTCACCATCTGCTTGAGACACTGCTGCTGGTGGTCCCTATAATATACAGGCCCTGCCTCTCCACCCACTCTCTACCCATCATAATGACAAACATTCCATTAGTTATTAAACTCACCTTGGCCTTCTAAATATGATGAGGCTATTGAGGCTTCACTTCTGTAGATATTTAATTGATAAAGCTAGCTTGCTTTTCAAATCTCCTTCTGGTAATTGGCACTCAAGGTTATATAAAAATTGTTTATGGGGTTATCAAGCTGAAAGCACAATTGACATCATTTAACTAACCCGTATTGACTACCATATGCCTTGAGGTGTCTAAGGCTTGTGGCATTGTGGCAACTACTAATAAAAAGCATTTGTGTGTGCTTCCTTGTTCCACTGCTTTTTGATGTTCCTCTCTTGGTATGTTGTTATCTTGCTGCATATCAAAACATGCTGCCCTGCACTCACATGGACTGATGGACAATAGCTTTGGTGTGGCATCCTTGTGTTCATTACATTACATCGTTTCACTCAATCATTCATCAGAGGAATGATGACTGATTAGCTACAGCTAATTGCTTTAGGCAAATGCTTACTAGATGCTCGACAAAATATAATTCTTTTTAATGATAACTGAACTTTCAACATTCTTACTGGCAGTGCTTTTTTTCTGGAGAAAAGGGTACCGGAACTCTTGGATTACATTTCCTCGGGAGTAGATGGCGATTAAATTGTAATGCAATTAATAGAAGAAAAGGTGCTGGAACTCAGTTCCGGTGAGTTCCACCAGAAAAAAAGCCCTGCTTACTGGATGAGCCAGTTACCTTGTTTCTTATTGGTACCAAGCGCCCATTAATATCATCTAATTTCTTCATTTTCCCCAAGTCTGCTGTACTGTTTATTCTCTCAAGCCAATAAAACTGGATTAGATTAGTTTTAAGGAGATTCAAGGTCCAATTCCAGTAGGTCACTGTGACAGCACTAAGAATGGGATGTGATGACTGCTACACCAATGCAATATTGCATCAGCATGTTCATGACCAGTCTTCCATCAGCACTGTGTGCCAATGAAGGATATTTTAGCAGCTTATCTGGATAGGCTGATGCAACAGCACTGGCAACACATGCTACAAAAAGGCATTGCACAACCTTGTTGTTCAGCATAAAAATGGAGGGATATGGAGTAATAATTATTCATTCCACTTATACCCTACCTTTCCGTCAAGAAACTCAAGGGAGCTACGTAGTTCTCTCTCCAAATCCATCACATCCTTATAAGCACCCTTGTAAAGTATCTGGTTAAACTGACAGATAGTCACTGGTCCAAGGTCACCCAGTGAGCTTCATGGCTAAGTGGGGAATTGCACCTGAATCTTGCTAATTCTAGTCCTACATTCTAACCACTACACTGGCTATTATTATCATTATTTATTTATTTACTGTATTTGTATACTGCTCTACATCAAGCAGATTCTGGAGCGGTGAACAATAACAAGACAAAAGCAGATAAAAGAAACAAAAACAATACATTGAAAACAAACCAAAATTACATTGGTGGTTGGAGAGCAGAGAAGGTTTCCCGGAACAAGGAGGTTTTCAGCAGGTGATGAAAGCAGCACAATGTTGGAGTCTGCCTGACTTCCAGAGGCAGGGAGTTCCACAGAAATGGAGCCACCACACCGAAGGCCCTTCTCCTGGAAGGGGCCTATCAGTATGGAAGGAGCAACAATGATTCTCAGTATGGAAGGGACACCTAGAATAACCTCCCTATGTACTATCATAAATACACTTGGTCACCGTCAAGGCACTTTAAACTGAATCCAATTTCCTTTTGAAATTTTCAAATGTTTGAAAGAAAACCTACAAAGAAGAGAAACTATCGTTCCAGCCTATCTACTATAGATCGGACAACAGGTAATAGTTTTAAACACAGGGATTTAGATTTGGGGGAAGAGACATTTGTGTGTGCAGGTGCTCCTGGATGAAACCTTGATCTGATCCAATCCAGGTTCAGGCATGGCTTCGGGACAGAATTAGCCTTGGTTGCCCTGATGGATCGCTGCCTTTGGGAGTGGGACGGGGTCAGTGTAGCCCTATTAATTATTCTAGATCATTTGGTAGCTTTTGATACTGTTGGCCACAGTAACCTGAGAGTTGGGGCACTGTGTGTGTTCTGATAGTTTGACTTATTTATGGTGTTGGTTCCAGAGAATAATGATGGGTGACTGTGCCTCAGCCCTGGCAGTTGAACTGTGTGGTGCCACAGGGTACTATTTTGTCCCCCATGTTGTTTGTCATCTATATGAAGCCACTGGGAATAGTCATTAGGTGATTTGAGGCAAGGCATCATCAGTATGCTGACACCTAGCTCTTTTTCTCCTGAATCAGGAGAAGCTGTGCACATTGTGAATCGGTGACTGGATACAGTTGTGAGCTGGTTGAGGGCTAATATACTGAATCCTGATAAGATAAAGACCCTATGGGTAGGTGGTTCCTGGGTCCAGGAATTGGTTTGTTTACCTATTCTAGTTGGAACTGCATTCCCTCTGAAGGAACAAATATGTCATTTGGGGGTGCTACTGGATCCATCCTGGAGGTCCAGGTGACCTCAGTGGCCTGGAGTGCCCATTAAGAACTTCAGTTGGTTCACCACCAGGTATGCCTGTTCCTGTATAGGAATAGCCTAGTCACTGTGACTCATAAACTGGTAACTTCACAACCAGGCTACTGTAAGGCAATCTATGTGGGGCTACCCTTGCACCTGGTTTGGAAGCTGCAGCTACTGCAGAATGCAGCAGCTAGGATGCTCATTGGGACTCCAGTCCTAGCTACACACATATTACACCTGTTTTAAAAGAACAACACTGGCCGCCTACTGAGCCATGATCAAGGTTCTGCTGCTGACGACATACAGAGCCCTAAACAACTCAGGGCCAGCACACCTAGCAGACAACCTTGACACCAAGTCAACCTCTGAAATCTTCAGAGGCAGC
Source organism: Shinisaurus crocodilurus (assembly GCA_021292165.1). NCBI lineage: Eukaryota > Metazoa > Chordata > Lepidosauria > Squamata > Shinisauridae > Shinisaurus > Shinisaurus crocodilurus. Next base: position 233,377,920 of record CM037879.1, read on the forward strand.
CTTATTGGTTGTTCTGCAACCAACAATGTCATCAGGTTATATCACAAGAGTGGGTCTTCTCAGTAGTGGCACCTACCCTCTGGAACACCCTCCCAAATGTGATTTGAGAGACAGAAACTGGCATATCTCAATTGCCTTTTGAAATTGTATTTGTTCATACAGGCTTTCTGTATACTGTTTATGACACTGCTCTGTTTTACTGTTCTTGTTGTAATGTTTTAAATTATATATATATATATATATATATATATAGTTGCATATACATTTTAGTGTAAACTGTTTAGATATTTTATTATATTAAGTGGTATATAAGTGTTATAAATGAATATATTGCTCAGTAGAATGGACACCACTGGACTAGATGGACCAATGGCAGCTTCAGATGAATCTTTTATAGAAAATTTAGAGGTCACTTAGTCTAGTGCCTTGTCCAAAAGGAGGAACATCCAATCACCAGCCTGTTGGCCTACCCAATATAGTGCAATACAGCCCCTCACACATACAGATAAGGTGTTCCATTGAGAGCTACCTGTAGACCCCCATGGGCCCCCCTGCTCACAAAAGGCTTCTCATGTGTGGATTCAGACTGGCAGTCTCTATGCAGCTTGGGTAATATCTGAGGTTGGCCACAGTATTTTGGCATTCTCCATCTTGACTTCTAGTCTAGACAATTTCTGATGGCTCAAAATAAAGAAAAATGCCTAAAGTCTTGGGATTGGGGAGATTTCCTCCTGCAAAATAACTCCTATTGGCAAAATCCATATTTAGGGCACAGCTACTCAACACAAGGGCTATTTATTTACCTTGCTCTGTTTCTTTGTTGTACTGGAGCTGCATGCATTTTTTATATTATTGGTTTCTTTGGTCCTCATATCACAGATTGATGAAACAATCTCTCAGAGACACCAATAATGTGTATAAGTTCATCAGATCATTCCTCTGCTAGACAGGTCCTTAACTGACATAATCTATATTTGTAATTAAAACAAAGAAAATATGTTTTTGGATGTGCACATGATACACCAAAAGTCTGCATTTTTTTCAGTATGCATATGACACACAAAATATATTTCCAGTGAGACTCTTGTAGTGTAATCCGAACCATTTTTATTCAGAGGTTAGTTTCATGGATTTCAATGGGACTTACTCAAAGGTAAGTTCATGAGGGTTGTAGCCTCAAATCACAAAGCACTATGTTGGAGCCTTAAATGACACACTTTCCCTGAGTGGGGGAAACAAAAGTAAAACAGAATTAATTGCTAGAATTAGAGTTTAGAGTAGGAAAACTACCTACCTGGCCTTTAATCATATCCTATATTTAGGTTTTTCTTAATTCATGCATCTTGCAAACAATGTTTCCTCATGCTCCAAAAAATGAAGAATCAAGGGCAATTTTTAAGGTCTACAACATGACAATTCTTATCTCCTTGCCTAATAAGAGAGTCTCTGAAATAGTCCATAAGTATCTGTTGTATTTTATACATACATTCATGGATGTACCTATATCTTTGTGTCTTTGGTATCAGGGGAACTCTATCTAGGCCAGTGTTCTCCAAGCTTGGGTCCCCAGATGTTTTTGACCTACAACTCCCAGCATACACCAGCCCAGCCAGCATAGCTGGCTGGGAGTTGTAGGCCAAAAACATCTGGGGACCCAAGCTTGGAGAACACTGATCTAGGCTGTACTATTTCAGACTGTAGATGGGGTCTCACATGTTATTCTGTACAAACCCCCCCCCCAAACATAGTGCACTCACATGTCAGGGGTAAGGCTGGGGTAGAACAGTTTCCTATGACGTGTTATTTTCTATGTCGAGAGAATTGCGTGTGCGCTCTACAGACTGTAGCGGTACAGCCCCAGAACCAGCCCTACCGTTAGGCAGAGCGAAGCAGCTGCTTCAGACAGTAGATGCTGGTGGGGGGAGCAACTTTTTGGAGGACAGAGCTGTGTGTACCACATGGCTTGCCCTGTGCCTCCTAAATTAACCTGCCTTCAGGTGCAGTGGAGGATGCTGTCCTTTCACCAGTGTTGAAGTAAGAATTAACTGCCAGACTGGTTGGCTTCTGCATGTGGAATAGGTCAGGGAACATCTTACCTTTCACTTCAGGCAACAAAAGATCTTGGGCCTGCCCTGAACAGCCCAGACACAGGTTTACCATTTTGGTGAGGGGAGGCTTCTATTACACCGTTTACTAGGTAGAATATATATTTACATTTTCCCAGGCCTTGTATCTGAGGGCATATTTGACCAAGAAGTCAATGTGAAAGGCCATAATAAATCTTTGTGATTAATTCTCTCTCTCTAGGAATATAATTACCGTTGTAAGGGACAATAAAATAAGTGTGGGGATGGTGGTGGTGAGAAACCCGTTATCCTGAACTGTGCTGCAGAAACCACTCTACTGTTTCATCCTTCCAGGATCAAGGCAATAACCATGCTCCATACATTTGATATTCCAGTGAGATAAAGGCTGTATTTGGAGTTACAGAAATAGCTTTTTAATTTTCTCTGTGAAGAAATATAAAGTCACCAAAAATAACTGGTTATACTTCTAAACTCTGCTTCATGCAACTGAGTAGCTGTAATGAACTCTGAAGGACTTTTAATTGGGGGAAAGAAAGGAAGATGTAAACTGAAAGCAAATATAGTCATGTGGTGCAAAGAAAAAGGAAATAAGATAAAGCCGCACTTAAAAAAAAAATCCCCTGTGATTTGTGGGTTTGTTCTGTACTTTGTGAGAAGGCTTAAGATTTATCTAGCCCCTAAATATTTTATAAGCAAATTATCGGAAGCAAGGCTGGCTGAAAGCATATGGGGATGATGTAGAGCCACCTTCGGGGGACCTGAAGATCTCTGACCCATATTTCTAGGGGCATAGAAGTCATTTTCCCCCTGGCAATTTGCATACTGGGTCATGCTGTACAGACAGGCAAAGGCAGGCACCTTTCCACATGATAGATCAAAGGACATGTGCATTCAGCTTCTTCTGTGTACCTGGAAATATTCCTCCATCACAGCCTTCCCTGCTGTTGGTGGCTGGGGATGATGGAAGTTGTAGTCCAGCACATCTGGAGGGCACAAGGTTAGGTGAGGGTGTTCTATCATATGGTGAAAGAAATATCACATTGCCTTCAACTGAAGAAAACAGATACACCTATTTTATGCCAGGTGAATGAAATTCACAACATGGTATTAAGTTGGCTACGCACTGGTGGCATGACCCACTGAAGGCTTTTTGCAATATTAACTTCAGAATATACATTTTCCTAGAGCCAACCTTTAGATTGTTGACGTTTTAAACACTTTAGCTGTTTGGGACTAAGATAGGCTGTGATCATTACACAGAATAATGTAAACAAACAACCTGCTTTCACCCGTATTTCTATAATTTAGTGGAAAATATGGCAGTATCATGGAAATGATTAAATCCGGTAGTTTGGCCAAAGGCACTTACTTGACCTGGAGATTTATTCATAAACTTCAGAAATGTTTGTCATGAGAGTTATTTTGGACAGCTTCCAAGTTGCTGCAGCAAATGTTAGTGCTTATCAGTAAATGACAGGACAGAGAATATTTGAGGTGTGGCCCTGCTCCTCCTCTGCACCCATCACTGAGTATGTGCAGGCAGCTCCCCCATGAGTGCAGCTCTCCTGAAGTGGGATGGCTGCTGATGGTGGGAGGGGAAAAACTAACAGATCTTGAACATCCAGACCTGAACACTGGACATAGATCTTTAATTACTTTACTGCATATATTGGAAATCGGACCTTGGCATCGTCTCTTTGCACCTATCTCACCCAAATGACCACTGGGGGCACTGGGAGTAGAGCAGATAGAGAGATACCCCCTTTCCTTACTCTATGACCTCTACTTCCTGCTGCCTCTCTCACGTAGACTGATACTCTCGGGCGGGCGGGGGGGGGGGCTTTGTTCTGTGGTCACTCTTACTTCCTGTTGTGCTGCTGCTCTTCCATGTGCTCATCATGAGCACATGGCTTTCTAGACAGAATTAAGTGTTAGGCTTTCCTATCCGAATGTAGTGTTCTTCATAAACCTTTTAAGACTCCCCCCCCCCCCCCACTAAGCTACAGCCTCTGCCTGAGTCATTTCTCCCCTGAAACTGGGGCACATCAAACATGGGATTGAAGGCCTACAGGGCAATTCCAATGTGCTCACTCTGTTAACAGAGAGAGAACTTCTTACAGGGTTCTCCCCAAAATACCCCAATGCTGCAGGGGTGCACAACTAGTCTGGAGTGGGGGGGCTGGCTTGCCCTCCCCCAGACCCTCCATGGACCGGATGGCATCAGTGAGCATGCCTCTCTCATCATGGAGAAAGGTCCTTGGCCGGCCGGCACTAGTCCTCCCAGTGCCAGCTGAGCCCCTTGCTGTGCATGACACACACAGTGTCCCGTGTGTCACTGGACAGTGTCCTTGTGTATGCTGCATACAGAGCTGCCTCTGGACTCCCTCCTGGCAGACTACCACTCCATGCAGGACTAGGCCCCCAGGTATCGAACTGGTGTTTGCTGACCACCTTCACCTGCCACTTACCTGGAAGGGTCATATAGACCAGCTGGTTGTGGGGGCGGGCCTTTAGGTCGATCCTTCGGGGAGTGCCAAGGACAAGGGCACCATCCCCCTTCTCCAGCAAGTGTACTGTATAGTTATAGTTATATTTATTGTATATGTTTCATATGTCCCGCCCTTTGGTGCAAAGGGCATTAGAAATAAACGTTTATTATTATTAACACTGCACAATGTGGCTCATCTGTCACTGGGAAGAGCAGCTGCTCTTCCTGCCATTGGCTGGGTCCCCCACCACCCACATCCCTGGTGTTATCTCCAATTGGAGATCAGAGATTCATTCCAGGGGGTGGGAATTCCCTCTGTGGGAGATTCTTCCAGGGCGGTCAAGCCCCACCCCCTGGAGGAACCCCAGGAGGTTCTGCAGGCCAGATCAGGGAGCCCGGTGGGCTCAATTAAGTGCATGGACATGGGTTTTTGCACCCCTGGTGTACTGTCTGGGTGAGAAGAACTGGACAGGTAGCAACCCTATTAAAGAAGCAAGTCCATTCTTGCTTACATGCTACCATTGAAAAATGCCTTGCATTAGAAGTCAGCCACACTATGCAGGTGCTAATGAAGCTGGAAAGACTTACAAGACTGGGCCTGCCCACAAGGTTACTTCATTCACATGCAGCACATAACCATGTGGGATTGTACCACCAGGAACCAGGTCCACATGAAGTGGGCTTCTGCCACAGGTGGAGAGGAAGAGTAAAGGATACCATAGCAAGGATCCTGGATAAGAGGGGATATGATAGAGGTGAATAATAATTTGCACAATGTGGAGAAACTGGGTAGGGAGAAGTTTTTCTCCCCGTCTCATAATACTAGAGCCCAATGGAGGTATCTAATGAAGCTGAATGGTGGGAGATTCAGGGCAGGTTAAAGGAAGTACCTCTTCACACAGGACATGTAGGTGAGATATTTCATTACTTTAAAGCCAATGCTCCTAAAACTAACCTTAAAATGCTTTAAAAATATGTTTTGGTTGTAACAAGTATGGTTTTTTTTTGTATTTGTTCAATGCTCTTACATCATGAAATGTAGAAATGGCTTCAGATTTTAAAGATGAAAAGACATGCTGATCTCAGAGTCCTCTATCTTAAACCATATCTGTGTCCATACCAGGAATGTTTAAATTTACATTTCCTTGGTGACACTTTGTACCTGGAATATGGCATGGGATACGTTACCTGCTGAGCCCTGATCAAGCTAAATACAAAAGTCCCATATCATAATATCCCTAGACAAGGACAAATCTGTCACAAGTTGCTGGGGAACAGGAGCAGGAGGGTCCTACTGTACACATGTCCTACTTGTGGGGTTCTGATAGGTATCTGGGTGGCCACTGTGTGAACCGAATGCTGGACTAGATAGACTCTTGGTGTGATCCAGCATGGCTCTTCTTGTTCTTATCCTGGAAGGTCGATTCCTACTTAAGCCACACACTATGTGGTTCTGTAGAAGCAGCTTTTGACTGGCAGCTTACCATTATATCTTTGTACCTATTGTCACCTGTTTATAGTAGGCTATAGCTTAGGGTTACTTAATGAGGTTTAATCCCTTGGGGAAATTAGTGATGCAAGCAGGGATGGGATTGCTATCTTCCATGAAGGTGTACTGTATTATAACTAAAATACAGTTTCATTGGGCTGGTTGCTTACTTTCACATCCATTCTTCTAGTGCCGTCCAGCTATCTAGTTCACCCTGACTGGTCCAGATCAGAATCACACAATGGGGGCCTTGGAGAGATGGTGTTGCCATCTTTATTTCCCTGAAACAGCCTCTGAGCCTTTCATGCTTCATTCATAACAGACAGAAATTCAACAGGCACAGCCTTAACTGTTGCTGCAGCTCTACCAGCACCTGCCAGGTGACAGTTAAAATATAGTTAAAATATAGTCTCCATAAAGGGGGTGTGGTCAGTAGCAGCTCTCCAAGGTAGACACTTTGGTGTGGAGGTCTTTGGTAATATTTTGTGAATTAGAATTTATTTAAGTGCGTGTGGGGGAAAAGAACAGCCCATGAGAAGGTTTCTAGAAGACCTAGGCCTGATAATGTGCTGGGAAAAATGAAGATGTTTTGCAGTTCGCCTTTCCTGTTCAGCATAGAAGGAAACAAATTAAGTAGCAAAGGAGTATTCCTGGCACCAGCCCAGTTGCTAGGTCCACACATGCACTCACGCATACACGCACACCGGGTTTTGGGTTTTTGTGCATGTAGCAAAATGGGCAGCACAAGTGGAGTCCTTCCAGGCCAGCAGATTTTTCACATACATCACCACTCAAGGCCTTTGGGCTCATTAGGTTTGTGCTCTGTATTGCACAGAAAAGAAGCAATTGACAGAAGGACTTTACTGGAGAGTCTGTCATTCTGGCCTGAACCAGAGAGCACATCTAAGACAGTTTCTTTGTGGCTGTATGATGAAGCAGAAAAGGGGAAAGTGCCAATGTGCCACTGATTCAAAGGGACGAATCGGATTCAGAGAAGAATTTCAGTAAAATAAATAGCAGCTGTTAAAGAATGTTGAGGAATTAGAAAATTATTGGCATGGGCAAACGCTGAATCTGCAACTTCAGGGCAAGAGGTCTCTAAGGCTACAATCCTGTACACACTTACCTGAGAGTAAACCCATTGAACTCAATGCGGCTCAAGTAGACATGTATAAGATTGCACTGTAAACAACTTTCCCTGGCTCCTTCTGTCCTCTATTTAGTTATTAACAGTAGTTTATGATGCTAAGACATTTTTATGCCTTGGTCTCTGTGTGTCTGTGTGTGCAGGTGTGTGTGTGTGTATGTACACCCACCCACCCACAGTTTCTGCTTTTCCTGGATTTCACAGTGTGTTGTTGCAAGCATTGCACTGCCAGATTTCTTATTTTACTATCTCTCTGCTGGTGAAGATGCTGAATATATCTATAGCACGGCCTTTTAATGGAGGGAGGAGGAAATGACCAGCCATCCCACAGGACTATTAATTACAGCTGCAGGAAGCACTGAGAGTGTCTAGCTGAAAAGAATGGAATTTTTGCTTCTGACTCTGCTGTAACATCACTGCCAACATCTGTAGCAGACACTGAACTAGCAGCAGCGGCGGCGAAGCGGGCATAATTTGTGTGCTGTGAGCAGGGAGGCCGTGTAAAGGACTCTACCGGCTGGCTAATGACATAATCAGTTCATGCTAGTCTCCGCTGTTGGTGGCCTTTATATAGGCACAGCATGGTTTCCCCTTCAGCATGTAGGCCAGGCTACTCTCCATCCTCAGCCACTGGCTAGCAGTGGCAGACAGGGGATACAAGGGCCCTTTGGCCCTCAGCTGCTTAGTGGCAGCAGCTTAGCAGTGCAATACGCAACCCGTTATTCAGGTTTACAGAATGCAAGCCATGTGTCCTCTTTTACAGAGGGCAGTCCTCTATTTAAGGTTTACAGATCTTTTTGGCACCAGTCATATTAGTCCTTCAGTTTGGGTTGGTGTTAAATGATCCCCTCGCCGGATCCCCTCGCCGGATCGTCACCTTGAAGTGGTGAGTGGGCTTGCGTGTTCCGATGAATCCTGTGAGCAATGCCGTCGGGAGCTATGTACTCCCAGTAGGGTCACCCATGGCGGTAAGGTCCGGGGAGAGGAACCAGACAAAGAACGATCCAAAACATAAAGTCCTCAACGGCAGAACAGGCGGAAGATAATTAAACCTAAATTACAACGGCTGTGAAGGCGGATGAAGGCTGCAGCAGAGAATGGTTTTCCAATCGTCAGGGTAACCGTGCCATTGGATCTCTGCCATACTCTGTCAAGTTTGTGTGGTGATTCGTTGTGCACCGATCTCCCCACATAAAACAGTTTCACGCACAGGCGTCTTCCAACCCAACCCATCCAACCCAACCCAACCCAACCCAAACAACAAAAAAAAAGTCCCATGGCGACTGGCGAATGGCAACGGGGGCAGGACTGTGAATCTGGAAGCCCCTAGTCATGGACCAGCACATGGGCGGTGGATGCAGACTCAGTCGCCCTGTTCAAGGAACGAGGTAGTCGAGCAGCTCGGCAGCTGTATCCATGACTGAGCAGCCCTATTTAGGATCCACTCTGCTCACCCCGTATGGGGAGGGGGCTAGAAAAGGTGCCCTAAACATAGTCTACCTCTTTCTCCCCTGACTGGATTACCGCGTCCAGTGGGGTCACCATTTTAGCGGTCGAAAAAGACATTTGAACTTTGGAACATGGAATATACGGACATTGCTGGATAACATAGATAGTGAACGCCCTGAGCGTAGGACTGCTATTATTGCAAGGGAGCTGAGACGGTTTAAAATTGACATAGCAGCACTTCAAGAAACTCGAAGGGCAGGAGAGGGACAGCTGAAAGAAGAAAAAGGAGGTTATACCTTCTTCTGGAAAGGACTACCTGAGCAGGACCGACGAATACATGGTGTAGGCTTTGCCATCAAAAATGAACTAGTGAACTCTTTGTCAGAAGTTCCTACTGGCATTAACGAACGCCTGATAACTCTTCGATTAAAGCTCGCCAATAACCAACAGGTAACTATTTTGAGCGCTTATGCACCAACATTAGATGCTGATGATGACATCAAGGAAAGTTTTTACAGCCAGTTGGACACTCTCCTGTCAGAGATACCTAAGGAGGATAAAATTATCCTCCTGGGCGATTTTAACGCAAGAGTCGGGCGTGACTTTGATTTATGGCCAGAAACTATTGGAAAAGACGGAGTAGGTAATAGCAACCCGAACGGACTCTTACTTTTGTCTATATGTGCAGAGCATAATCTCACTATCACAAACACGCTCTTTCGACAAAAGAATAAGTTTAAAACATCGTGGCAGCACCCACGGTCAAAGCACTGGCATCTTCTGGATTATGTAATTGTCCGTGTTAGAGATCGCCGCGATGTACTTCTTACTAGGGCCATGGTGAGTGCCGACGACTGCTGGACAGACCACCGACTAATCCGGTCCACAATGGTTATCAACATTGCTCCCCAACGTAGGCTTCAAGGAAGGAAACCAAGGCGTAAAATGAACATCCAAGTCCTTCAAGATCCTATTAAGCAAACTCGTCTTCAATCACTTCTTAAGGAACATCTACCTACGGAACCTCCTGACAACATTGAGGACCATTGGTCTAAGCTGAAAACCTCCATTACTGCAGCTTGTGAACAAACTATTGGATATGAAACTAAGAAACATCAGGATTGGTTTGATGAAAATGACAATGAGATTAAATATATAATTGACCAAAAAAGGAAAGCCTTCCAAATATGGCAAAATGATATTAACTGCGCTGCCAAGAAAAAAACCTACGCTAGCGCAAAGGCTGAGGTCCAAAGAAGAACAAGAGAACTTAAGAACGCTTGGTGGAAAAAGAAAGCTGAAGAAATTCAACAACTTGCAGAATCTCATGATGCACGGGGCTTTTTTAAGGCCACAAGGGCCATTTATGGACCAAAAACCTATGGTACAAACCCTTTACAATCAAAAGATGGCACCAAACTCTTAAAAGACAAAGAGTCTATTGCACTGCGTTGGAAAGAGCATTATTATGACCTTTTAAATCGTAAATCTAAGGTGGATAATGAGATTTTTTCGCAAATCCCGCAAAAACAAATTAAAGAGGAACTTGCAATACTCCCCACTTTGGATGAAGTAAAAAAAGCCATTAATCAAATGAAGAACAACAAAGCTAGTGGACCAGATGGGATTCCTGCTGAAATCTTTAAAGAAGGGGGCCCCGAACTTGTACAACATCTTCATAAACTCATCGAAAAAATCTGGATAAGAGAAGAGATCCCAGAAGACTTCAGGGATGCCATAATTATCACCCTCTTTAAGAAGGGTGATAGAACAGACTGTGGAAACTATCGGGGCATTTCTCTCTTAGCAACCGCAGGTAAAATATTTGCTAGGATTCTCGCAAACCGTCTTCTATCTATTTCAGAAGAGATCCTCCCTGAAACTCAATATGGTTTCCGCCCCTCTAGAGGGACAGTAGACATGATTTTTACTGCACGTCAGCTCCAAGAAAAATGCCGGGAGCAAAATCAACCCCTTTATATGGCATTTATCGATCTGGCTAAGGCCTTTGATACTGTAGACCGTACAGCTCTCTGGACTATCCTTATGAAAATTGGATGCCCCAATAAATTTGTGAATATCTTGCGACTTCTCCATGACAACATGACGGCAACGGTTTTGGACAACAACGGCTCTCATGGTGCTCCATTTAAAGTGGGATCAGGTGTTAAACAGGGATGTGTTATCGCCCCAACATTATTTGCCATTTTCATCGCCATGGTTTTACATCTTGTCAAGGGGAAACTTCCCACCGGTGTGGGAATTATATATCGAACAGATGGAAAGCTTTTTAATCTCAGCAGGCTGAAAGCAAAAAGTAAGGTAATTACAACCTCCGTTGTGGAACTTCAGTATGCTGATGATAATGTGGTCTCCGCACATTCAGAGGACGATCTCCAAACTATCCTAAATGCTTTTGCAGAAGCATACGAAAAACTTGGTCTCTCACTTAACATCAAAAAAACCAAAGTGCTTCATCAGCAAGTGCAAGCCAACCCTTTGGTGATGCCATCTATCCAGCTTGGCGGGACAATACTGGAAAATGTCGATCATTTTCTCTATCTTGGCAGCTATCTTTCTGTTACAGCTAACATCGACAGTGAAATCCAGCATCGTCTGAGCTCCGCAAGTGCCGCATTTTCTCGAATGAAACATAGAGTGTTCGAGGATCGGGATATTTGTAAGAAGACCAAAACACTGGTTTATGAAGCCATTGTATTACCAACTTTATTGTATGCCTGCGAAACATGGACTATCTATAAACGTCACTTCCACCTCCTTGAAAGGTTTCATCAACGTTGCCTCCGGAAAATCCTGCAAATTACTTGGGAAGATAGGCGAACAAATGTCAGTGTACTGGAAGAAGCAAAGACTACTAGCATTGAAAAAATGATCCTTCAACGCCAACTTCAGTGGACCGGTCATGTTGTTCGAATGCCTGACTGCCGCCTCCCAAAGCAGTTACTTTACTCCCAACTCAAGGATGGAAAGCGGAATATCGGTGGTCAATATAAGAGGTTTAAAGATGTTCATAAGGCTAATCTAAAAAAATGCAATATAAACATCGAAAACTGGGAAGCTCTGGCCCATGAACGATCTAACTGGAGGTTGGCCTTTCACAAAGGTTCCATGGACTTTGAAGAAGCCCGAGTGCAAGGTGAAAGGGAGAAACGTGCTAAGCGAAAAGCACGTCAAATGAATCCTTTACAGGACCATCTTCTATCTGGTAACCTGTGTCCTCACTGTGGGAAGCTGTGTGGATCTAGAATTGGCCTCCACAGTCACTTACGGACCCATCGCTAGAGTCTACACAATCTTCTTTAGAATTTCCTCCTTTTATCCCGGAAGACAATCTTACTCGGTCACGAGTGATCGCCTGATGATGATGGTGTTAAATCTGTTGTTGTATTTTGAAATCTTTACACTGCTGCTGTTGTTTTTTTTTACTTTGATTTTCTACTCTAGTTTTAAACTTTTAGAAGTTTTATATTATGTTTTATCATGCTGTGTTTTATGGCTTTAGTTGTTGTGAAGTGCCCAGAGAGCTTCAGCTACTGCAGGGCTCTCCAACCTTGGGTCCCCAGATGTTGCTGGCCTACAGCTCCCAGCATACCCAGCCAGCATGGCTCATGGCAAGGGATTCTGGGAGCTCTAGTCCAGCAACATCTGGGGACCCAAGGTTGGAGAGCCCTGAGGTATTGGGTGGTATAGAAATGTAATAAATACATACATATTTGACGGGCTGCCAAGGGACTGTCCTCTATCTGAAGGGCTATTCAGTCCAAGTCAGTACAAAGATAAAAGAGCCATCAGAAGGGAGAGCCAGCAGGGGCCTTGAAGCTGCCCATCAACAGATAAAACCAGTCTTCCACACTATGGTGAATTGGACTGCATTTCTATTTAAATTATAATAATAATAATTTCTAAATTTGCATCTAAACATGTAAATTAGCACATGCAAATGTTATGCAACTCAGTGTCTTCTTTTGTCTTAACCATTTTTGGTTATGCGTTTCTTCTTTTTTGGCGATTCATATGTGTCCACACTACCTGGAGATCTTGACTTTCCCTGATGCCCATTCAGCATTCTAAGACCGTGTGCAGCTGTTGCTATTGACTGTCCTACACTACTTTTCTGCCATTAGAGCAAGCGGGGCTCCTGTCTGACACCATAGCAGGTGATGGAGGAAGGTGGCCACAGGGACTGATAGAGGAATGGGGCGTGAGGTGCAGCAATTATATACACATTCTCTTTCAAGTGATAGGCAAGATGTCTGGGCTGCAGCTGGGTCTTGGGTGAATTTACAAGTCCACATGGCATCATGGCATAGCCAGACACTCATTTGCTCTCGTCCATATGGAACATGTGGAACATTGTGGGCTATGTGTATAGGTGGCATAGTCCACACAGTGGAAAAGGCACTGCTGGTATACAGGACCGGTGCAGGGCTGTTTGGCGCCCTAGGCCAAATTATATTTAGCGCCCACCCCTCTCGTGCCGTGGGGGGGGCTCTGGAGCAAAGCAGTCCTGCTCTGCAACCCCCCCCCGCGCCGCCACCACCTACCTCCCCCCCCCCCCACTGCTGGCTGCTGCTGCTGCCGCCGCCGCCTCCGACGGTTTTTTTCTTTTTCTTTTGGAAAATTCAACGTTTAAAATTAATAATAAATAAATAAAAAGTGAGTGAACAAAGAGTGGCACTCCAGAGTAAACAAGCAGTGCGAAAGCCCTAGCCCCCCCCCCGCGGGAGAGAGGCGCCCCCTTTTTTGTGCCCCGCTGGTCTCTAGCCAGACCCACGCCTCCCCTTTTGGGCTGCCTCCTCCTCCTCCTCCTCCTCCCCCCCTCGAGCCGCTCCGGAGGTGAGTTTCACTTTCCATTCCGCCTGGCGAGCCTCCGCCCGAGCAGAGCACTTTTTTTTTTTTTTGCCGGGGCGGGGAAACCAGGGCAACAGGGCTGTTTAAGCCCTGTTGCCCTGGTTCCTCCGCCAAAACAACGCCAGCGGGGCTCCGGAAACGATGCGAAGGTAGGTAGGTAGGTAGGTGGCTGGTGGGCGGGCGCGCGCGGGGGGGAGGCGCAGCGGAGGCGGCAGCGGCGGGCGGGGAGGCGCAGCGGAGGTGGCAGGCGGGGCAGGAGCGCGCCGGCGGCGAGGAAGGAGCGCACCGTTTCTGCGCCCCTCTTCCGCCACGTGCCCTAGGCAGCCGCCTGGGTCTGCCTAGCGGTAGCGCCGGCCCTGCTGGTATATAAACCCTCCATTCAACATTGTACTTTTTCTACCATGACTTGCATCCTATCCTTCTGTCTTAATCCTAAAGCCCTTCATTAAGAGCATAGGAAGTTTATATATGACTATTTCCTTTCTAAAACCGTTCTGTGGATCCATAGATAATGTATAAAAATACCATTTGATTGGGTGGATGTGGCCTTTGTAATAAAGCGGGGTGGACAGCATGGGGGCCCTGCAGCTGCTTTGGCCTACAACTTCCATCAGCCCTAGCCAGCATAGCCAATAGTGAGGAATGATGAGAGTCCTATCCAGCACTTCTACTCAAGGCAGCTCACAATATAAAATAGAAAGACAACTCATTATAACAATAAAATAATCCCACTGAACAAAGCAGAAGCAAAACAACAAAACCCAGCAGCTGTCAAAACACCAAGAAAAAACAATCAGCAACAATCAAGAAATGGCCCAAGACCACAGAATGGTTTTCACCTAATGCCTGAAGGATAACAGCATCGGTGCCAAACATGTCTGTGGAAAGTATTGCAAAGATGGGGTTCCACCACAGAAAGCCCTCCTGCCCACTGGTGCAGCGAAGCCTGCCAGGGTAGCAGGAGAAAGGGAGCGCTGTCTTCCTGCTTTCCACAGAAGCAAGAGCTGGCTGGCAAAAGGAAACCATTCATGGCCTCTGGAAAGCTAGCTACCCAGGCATCCTGAAACTTGGAGGGTAAATCTTTCAGTGGCTGGGATTTCCTGGCTATCATGAGATTTGGAGGTTGATGTGTGAGTCCTCTTCCTGCATCAATTGGGCTCATTGTTAGGCAGCATCCCTCACAGGCACACTAATCCTTACTGATCATCTGGTGAAAAGAATTAATAAAGTTGTGTGGCCAGCTGCAAAGGCCCTATCTTCAATTGCTACCTGCTTAATCTCTGAAGACAGGGGCATCTGGATGACGACAACGATGATGATGATTATACATTTCTATATCGCCCAATAGGCAATGTTCTCTTGGTGGTTTACGAAAATATAAAACCTTAAAAATACAGTATAAAACATAATATAAAAATTATTTACATACAAAACAATTTAAAACAATCAACCATAAAAATCCCAGGTCTGGTTAAAACCTTCCCATATGGTGCCAAATGCCTGAGAAAGTAGAGAAAGTTTTAACCGGGCACTGAAAGGACGACAATGTTGATGCCAGGTGGACCTCACTGGAGAGAGTGTTCCATAATTGAGAGCCCATCACCAGAAAAGCCCTCTCCCTTGCCATTCTCCAAACCTCCCTCAGAGGAGGCACCTAGAGAAGCAGGCCCTCTGATGATGGCCTATTTAACAGAATGGGCAGGTTTTGACAGCAGAATGCAGTGCCGCAGACACCTTGGTCTCAGAGCAGTTAGTGATCATGCATTTAACACAGGGCTCTCCAACCTTGGGTCCCCAGATGTTGCTGGCCTACAGCTCCCAGCATACCCAGCCAGCATGGCTAATGGCAAGGGATTCTGGGAGCTGTAGTCCAGCAACATCTGGGGACCCAAGGTTGGAGAGCCCTGATTTAACATAATGTGAAGTTTGGCCCAGATGTTTGACTCCAAAGAGCTCTTTTAGGCAAGCCTGGCTTGAGCATGCCCAGACCCAACAAGAGTTTTAACTTTGAATGTGAGGTCCTCACCCTATGTTACACATTTCTTTTGAAAGTCTCATTTGTTTCAAAAAACACTTTGCCATTGCTGTTTGAGAATTATCAGCCCAATGGCTCTTGGAGCTCATGGAAATAGTTTCATGGCTCTTTGGATCCCACCGTAAATGTATAATGTTGCATTTATAAAACTATATTTATAAAGATGTGGCAACACTACCTTCTCTCCTGGGTAGTGTCTACGGCAGCTTCCCCCATCCTGATACCCTCCAAATATGTTGGACCACAACTCCCATTGCAGTCCAGCACAACTACGGATTGGTAAATCTTGTCAATTTGGCACATTCTATTTTTTTTTTTTAAACCCACCTCAAGTTCTTTCTCTCCCAAATATGAAGAACACTGTGAAATTTAGTAAATCCTTATTTTTTAAAAAAAAAAGGGAGAGAGAAAAGGACCCTGGTAAGTGTACATATCAGGGGAAGGCAACCTCCAGCCCATGTCCCTAATCTGACCTGCAGAGGTTCCCCATCCAGCAGAATCTATAGGGGATTAACTATTATCATGCTGAATACTTGTAGTGGAAATGAGAAAGACCATTGCCCTTTTGAGGAGTTAGTGGTGAACAGCAATTACTCCTTAAGTTCCTCAGTCCCCTTTCTGGGCTTGGGTCCTTTAAGTGGTTAACTATGCTTATTATTTCTCAGAGCTAGCTATCTGTCTGAAATGGCGCAGTTTGGGAGTCTATTATTTACCTTTCAGTAATCCTTGGTGAGATTTCATGGTTGACCACCTGTTACAGGAGTATCTAGGAGGGTCGTATAGTTATCTATGCTGGCTGCTTGCCATTTGCTAGAACTAATCCTTTCACTTTGTAGGTATGTATAAACATTCTTGAAGTTATTGGAATACAGGTGTGATTAATGTGAGTATCATAGTACGTAAGTCCCTGGGATACTCTCAATTCAGAATCTCAACACAGACTGATCCAGAAGGTGCTGCATATACCAGGCTGTTATTGCAGTCCTTTTGTCCCTGATTCTAAGGTGGTTCCCAGCAGCTGTTGGGGCATAAGCACAATAACCTTGCTCTGTGGAATTATTTTTTTTTGCTGCAACCATTGCTCTGTATTGTTTTGTTTTCTTGATTTGTTAGCTTGTTCCTACTTAATAAAGTCTTTAGCCTTCACCCATTGGTGTATTCATTGTTTCTGACCCCTAAAAAGAACCGTCACAGTACTTGAATTAAGGCACAAACCTATGCACATTTAGACAGGGGGGAAAATGCTCACAACTCCCAGCATGCCCCCAGCCAGCAAAGCTCCAACTGTCAGTTCCCTGGGACTGCAGACTCTGGCCTCATCCATCAGCCGGAGAATCAGGGGCTACTAGGAGACTGCACCCTCTGCTTCCCAAGATTAACATCACGGCAAGGAGGAGACCAGCCTGAGCCCATACCTTGGTCACAGAAGGAACAGCTGTAGGGAGCTTGTTTTGCCCTTCCCTAACAGGAAAAAAACCCACATCTATAAGAACCTTGTAACTAAGTACTGGTGCCTGCGTTTTGCTTTCTTCCTCCTCCCGCCCAATGCCTTTTCCTTTTGTGTCACATCTTTTAGATTGTAAGCCTGAGGGTAGGGACTGTCTTATTAATCTTTGTAAGCCACTCTGGGAGCCTTTTTGGGGGGCTGAAGAGTGGTGTAAAAATGCTGTAAATAACAGGGATGGGGACTCGGACTCGAGGACTCGACTCGTGAGTCGGACTGAGTCCCCCCTCTGACTCGACTCGGACTCGAGTCCCAATATTTTTAATGGGACTCGAGACTCGACTCGAGACCAAGGACTCTTCAACATCCCTGGGCTGTGCCAGAAGGAGTGGAGAGGAGCGTGATTGCCGGCGAAGAGCGCATGGAAGCGAGGTGTGCTGCTGCTCGCCCACTATGGACGGCTACCAGGAGTGCAGCTGCAGCCCCAATAGTGTGTCAAGATTTATTTTGATTGGTGTGTTGCGTACTGTACTTGGGAGAGGCAGAAGAAGGACCTGAGATTACTCTGTGACTGTGTGGCTGCTCTGAGTGTGTTTCTGGTTCCAGCAAGTTCATCAACAGTGGAGCGGGTGTTCAGTGAGGATGGAATTGTGATGAGATCTCACCGTTCCAGAATGGGGCTCAAACATTTAGAAAAAATCATGTTCCTCAAATGCAACATGGATAAGTTTTAGGAAGTACAGCAAGTTTATTTTTTAAAATCATTTTTCTAAAATGCAACCTTTCAGACATTTTGGGTTTGGCTGCCTCTGCCTGCCTGCTTTGGGGTTCCCTGCCTTCTCTGCCTGCCTGGTTATTTTGGGTTTGTCTGCCTGATCTGTTCTTGCCAAAATCAGTTGCAGAGTTTTGAAATAAAAAGGTACACTTGTGCCTAGAATTTATTTAAACCACACATCTGAAGTAGCCTTATTTTGTTGGGGAAAAACCCCACTGATTTTCAAAAGGGACTCGTGGAGTCAGCTTTGGGAGTGACTCGTGACTCGTGAGTCACCATTTTGGACCAAGGACTCGGACTCGGACTCGAGACTCGGGTCCAAAGACTCGTGACTCGACTCGTGACTCGAGACCAAGGACTCTTCAACATCCCTGGTAAATAAACTTGCCCTTAACTGTGAGTAAGGCCAAAGGACATAGACGTCCATGGGCACATCTAGACACTGGGAGGAGGTGGGAAGTTTTGAACTTGGAGAATTCTTTCTGGTTGTCTGTGTTGTTAACCTCTTTCTGATGTACTGTTTGTTACCTTGAATAAATATTGTGGTTTGCCCAAATCTTGGGTGAATGTGTGAGGTCTCAGGTTTTCTTGGTTGCGGGCTTAATCCAGAGCTGGATATAACAGAAGGATATAACCCCAAGATATTGAACTTAGCCCTGGGTGCTGACCCTAGGATTACGCTGAAACCGTGTGTTTGCTGCTGCATCCAGATCATATCTGTTGTAAATATCAGAATGTTACAAAGATACTGTAAAATATCAGCGCCATTTCTTCCAAAGGAAACAAGACCTGCAAAATATCAGAGACCTTCTTACTGTTCAGCAAAGGGGGAACAAAACATAACCTGTGCAATCCTCTACATGTCTATTCAGAAATAAGTCCCATTGAGTTCAATGGGGTTCATGGCCAAGGAAGTGGGTACAGGAATGTACCTTAATGGATTGTGCTGTAAAAAAAATATTGGGAAGTATCCAGTGCTACCTGTGCATTAGTGAGACCTACTGCTGGTGCCATGGGAAGCTAGTGCTTTCTAAAGCAACCAGAAATTAGCCGAAATGCTCAATTCCAGTATGGAAACAGGTCAACAGAGCTCTCAGAAGGGAGCTCCACTGACAAGTCCCATTGTGCAGATGATTGTTTCAGCTCATTTTTGGGGTTGCTCTAGGAAGCACTCGCTTCCTGTTGTGCCGGTGGTGAGTCCCACTGGCTCAACACAAACAGCAGAGGCACATTGGGCAGCATTAGTTATTGCCCTCTGGATCATATAGGATTGTGCTGTAAAAAATATCCAGTATCTAAAACAACTCCCCATTCCCGCTCTAGCCATTAAAAACCCACCAAATAAAAAATGCCATATATCCCCTCAAAAGACCCTCCACTCAAGCCTGTGCACTCACTTTATACAAACTTCCCTACCACAACAGCCCTTGGCCAGATCACAGTGCATGCTTGGCACAACTGTGCCCAGTGGACAGTTCTACGTGTTCTTGCTTTATGTACATCATGCTTGGGCACCAGTTAGTACAACACCATCAAAGCACATACACAGTAGTTTATGCTAGGCTTTGACCATTTATTTTTAATTTGGATCTAAAACATTGCGGCAAATGTATTAACTGAGCCACGAATCTGGCCTCACGGTGCTGCAAACAGCTGTCGCAATTCCTGTGCATTGTACATAAATCTTTAGATATCATCTGGTTTGTATTTTCACAGACCTGTTATAAAAGAGAGATGAAGCAGCAACAGGACACTCTCATCTTTCCTCTTCAACCATATGCTGACACTTTTTGGATACACCTGTATCAGGCTGTATTTTAATAGCCTGCCTACATGCACCCCAAAAGCACATACGATGCTTTTGCAAGTAGCACCAAAGGCCAGGCACGGAATAATAGACGCGTTTGAAAAACCTGTCTATCTTGATGGCATTGCTTGCCCGCTTTTCGTCAGGCAATTGTCATGAACAAATACCATTAAGCCATGCAAATTTAGTGCACACCACAGGCAAATCAACTCCAGAAAAAGGCGTGCCTGCAGCTTACAAGAGCTTGAATTGCAGGATCTGTCAGCTGGGGTGCCAATTCTGGCCCGAGCTGTAATAATGATACACAGAGAATTACTTGCCCTGTTGCCTGTCAGACTTATAGCGCTGGTGAGTGATAGAGCTACCAGCAAGAGCTTCTTGATTTGCTCCTGCTAGCAGTGAGGTGATTCTTTGCTGCTCTGTTCATGGAGGGAGAGAATGTGCAGCCACAGTGTAGGGGAATGGTCCAATTTCCAATGTGGAAATGTAGAACGGCCTTACCCAACCTTGTGACCTCTAGATGAGTTGGACTTCAAGTCCCATAATCCCCAGCCAGCATAGCCATTTGCTCTCCCTCATCCTCCCACTTGGCACTGCTCACAGCAAGGGATTTGAACTGGAACCTACCACATGGGAGCCAGTGGGAAGTTCTCCTGAAACTCAAATAGGTGTTTTCGGTCCTGGAGAGGTCTTGAGGTGCTCAGCTTCCCCTCAGCTGCTATTTACAGAACAAAAAAGTGCACGTTAATTGCATTCATGCTATCGATGTCAGACCTGGTGCCCTCCAGATGTGCTGGACAACTCCCATCATCCTCAACTAGCATAGCATCTGGGGGGCACCAGTTTGGGGAAAGCTGATGTAGAATATGGAGCCATACTCAGGTCCCATTTTCTGTTTTTATGCTTTCTAGCTTACATTGCTTCCTTGCTGCGGGGTGGGTGTAGTGCTTCCCTTTAATTTTATTTTTTTTAAAGGTTTGTAAATGTCAATGAGGATAAACAAAATCCAGTCTGAAAGGATAAGAGAGTTGTTGGGCTTCCCACCCCCTTGCTATGTTTAAGCAGATGGTCCTTTGGATGGAGAATTAAGCTAGAGTATTCTTCAGGGTAAAATCCTAAATAGTCTTTCAGAGTGCGAAGGAAAAATCCTCCTCCTTAATTACATTTTAATGATTATTTAAAGACTAATTCTGGGGTTGGCACACAGGAGAGAGATGGAAATACTTTTAAAGAGATGCTGGTTTATTTTAGTTGTTGGTTTCTTGGAGTTGTTCTGTGGTTCTCTGCTGGAACAGAAGGGAAATGTGTTTATGATAAAAAAAAGAACTTTCAGGATTGTTTTGAAATGATAGTGGTTTCTTCAATGATGCTGGTTGGATACTTATACAAAAATGATCTCAAGAAATCCACCAAATTATTGGGTTATATCAATTCTTTATACTGGTATGGAATTTTAGCAAATAATTTGATAACATGATTTAAACCAAAATACTGTTCAGCAAAGCTAGGGGACTCTATCCCCAAATCACTAACACTAGCCATCAGGCCAGTTAAATGGTATTTCAGTAGGAATACCTACTGAAATACACTTGGAGTAAGTGGCAGTGTACTGCAATTTTTAAATAGCAATCAACAGACTAATGTAAATATAATTCTTATCCCACTATGGACCACTTGAAGTTTGCCTGAGTATCTTCGAAAGGCAAGGGCCAAACTGGATATACACTTGCCTTTGCATCTAATGTGCAGATCTTTTAAATGCATATTGTGCTGCGTGTGTGTGTGTGTGTGTGTGTGTGTAGTGTACAGGATCAGAGCAGGTGTGTATGGGGAATTTAATCCTTTCCTCTCCTGCTGTGGTTCTGCTGAACACCTTGTTCTTCTTAAGCTGGTATTTGCACTGGGATTCCCCCATTGGTTTCTTTGCCCCCTCCTTCCTATCTTACAGTCTGTCCTGTCCTGTCCTCCCCTTTCTGGTGGTGGTGGTGGTGGTTTCTGTCTCTTTATTATTTATTTATTTATTTATTTATTTATTTATTTTCGTTTCTATACCGCCAAATAGCTGAAGCTCTCTGGGCGGTGTACAACAATCAATTAAAAAGTACAATAGAGTACTTTAAATTTGGTGGCAAGAAGCAGCCACTGATCCAATGAAGCGGCAGCTAACAGAAAATAGCTGGTTACTTCTTTGCTCTTCTTTTTCACCTTCTAACTATTTCCAATGTGTTTTCCTTCCTTTCTCTCCTCAGCAGGGATACATCATATTACTGGCCTGAGTTTTTTCTTGACTGGAACACCCACCTGCATGGACTGCAGAGTAACTTGGATTGCTGATTCCAGTAAAAACAGTGGCATCTGTTTTGGAATTGCAAATAGTGAAA
This sequence comes from Shinisaurus crocodilurus, assembly GCA_021292165.1. Taxonomy (NCBI): domain Eukaryota; kingdom Metazoa; phylum Chordata; class Lepidosauria; order Squamata; family Shinisauridae; genus Shinisaurus; species Shinisaurus crocodilurus. The sequence goes on from CM037879.1 coordinate 233,399,894, forward strand.
TATGTTAGTCTGTAATGTTTAGGGAGATGGCTACTAATGGGTAAGTAGTAGTACTGGATAAATGCTTCAGATTATTATAAATATAGATAGGCAGGCAGACTTCAGGCTTTTGTGATCTACTGTGCTTTTCCCTAGAACCCTGAGATCCACCAACTGAAGCCATGAGCATAATAGTGGCTCAGAAAGAGATGGCAGATGCAGACATAGAATTAAGGAACAAGGTGCCTCAGTCTGAGCACACCCTCAGCTCAGGCATTTCTTTTCGGAGTCAGAATGGAGCTCACAGTCCTTTCACACACAAATCCATTGCTGGCTTTCCTTCAAGCTTTCTTCATTTCAGCAAAGCATTTGAAGGAAAAAGGTGTTGCTATTGTTAAAGAGCTGGGAATCAGAACTCTTGGGTGATCTACTGCAAATTACCCAGGGATCTATCATGGTGTATTGCATGCATCATTAGCTGTAGTTCTAAGGGTTCGACCCAGACTTCATCATACTTAGAATAGACCCACTGAAATAAATGGGACTAGTCATGAGTAACTTTTCCCATTGTTTTTAATGGGTCTACTCTAAGTATGACTAAGTCTGGATCCATACCCATGATAACAGCCTCGCATATGAGCATTTATTTTGCCCGATATGAATTGATTCCAATTTTCCTTGATTTCACATGTCATACGAATCCCTCCTACCAAGTCCTCAAATCTTTTGCACACATTTTTCAATGTGCAATGAAAGGGAATCTGTATTGGGCTATTATATTTGTAACCATTAAAGAAACACCTATAATTTGCCTTCAGTTAGCTGCAGGTTATATATATATAAAGCTAGGAAGAGTAGGCTCCCTTTTCAACCAGTGTAACAAAATAGCATTGTTGTAACAATACATGTGTGAATAAGCTGGAAGCAGTCAATTCAGAAAGGAAAGTTTTTCTTTTCTTGTGAGTAAAACAAAATAATGCAATATTTAAAAAGACAAAGCAGGAAGGACGAAACGGGGCTATGAATTACAGTACATGTACAATCAGACGACTGCTAATAAAAATCCAGCTACTAAATAAGAGGCATAGGGGAATAGATACTAGCTCCTTGGGACAGGGCTAATAAATATACAGACTGCTTATGGAAAATCTGTTCTCAATGTGTCCTTTCTTATAGAGCAAATGAAATAAAGTATATAAATATTTTTTTAAAAGAGTGGAAAATAATATAAACATCCATGGGAACAATGTGTAATCCAAGCCAAATGCCACTTGAGGGAAGTTCAGAAATTACCCATATACCAAACTTTTAAGACAGGGGGGTTACCAGTAGAATTTGTTTAGGAGCCAACTGTCTGTCCCACCCCTCCCCTAGCTTTAGGCATACTTAAGATGTAAATTTTGAATACTAACAGATTTACCACAAAGGTATAGCTGAGTATACCAAAGTAAATTTGGAAAGAGCCTATACTTTGCCACTTTTAATTGCCAGAATTCTGGCAAGACCTTTCTGTCCTATATAAGCTATCAACCTAGGATAAAGTCTTAAAAGTTTACAGCACACTCATATACATAGAATCATAGAATAGTAGAGTTGGAAGGGGCCTATAAGGCCATTGAGTCCAACCCCCTGCTCAATGCAGGAGAACAGATGTGAGGTCTACTCAGAAGTAAGCCCCATGCTTACTTTGCAGCCTCAGTCATGTATCTGGATCTGGAGGACTCATAGACTCTTCAACGTTGAGAGATCCCCCAAAATGTAGTTGTCACATTTCAAGGCACAAAAGAAGTTCAGAACCTGTTTCACCTTTCTAGACGTTTTCCACTGTACCTGACAGGCTTAGCATTCCTGCAGGGAACAAGAAAACTGTTTGGGGACCTCAGTAGGTCTTATGTTTCTGCCTTTACACTGAGGTAATGTATGTGAAATGCTTTAAAGACCTGTCTAAATGCTAAGCATTGGTATTGCTGCTGCTGCAGTTATTTCTTTCCCCAATAGATAAGGTTGGGGTTTTTTTAAAAACTTCTCTAACCTGTATTTACCAATTCCAGGCTATACAGTGGTTAGGCTGTCTCATTTGTCCACTGTCTACATTGGGGGGTGCCCCTCCTGCCAATCTAGCTTCAGCTTGGCATCACCACTTTTGTCCTGCCATCTTCTCAAGCCTGTGAATTGGAATAGCAGTTTTCTTACCTTAGGGCTGTGTAAGGAAAGGCAGATGAGTCTGGAACTTGCAGGACTCAATGGTACAATTGGTTGTAATACAGCATTTTGCCTGTGTGTGTAAGAGCCCCTCAAGTAGACACCTGCAGAAGGGCTTAGATTTAGTATTCTATACACAGAATGTTACACGTCTCAAGATGTGCTACATTATTTCTACAACACACAGGAGTTTAAGCTGGGTTTTAAGTGCCATCTCAATTCTACTTTAATTATGGAGTTGCTATGGTGTTGACAAACTCAAGTGGTGTTTATTTCTTTGTGAGTAATTAGGGAGCCGATCATAGTCCTTATGCTTTTTAGCAGTATAACTAATGATCTCTTCCCTTATCGATGCCTTGTATGCCTCCCGGACTGTGCCTGGATAGGAAAACATTTGTTTCATTTAATTTGGAGAATTCAGTTATGGCTTTGCACAAAATTGATCCTTGTGTCAAAGAATCAAACCCCTGCCACTTGCATGTTACATCACATTTAAGGCTGTGAAAGTAAGCAGAAAATGAAAGCATTTGTATGGCAGAAAAAGGAAGCAGAGCTACATTTAGAACACTCACTGATGTGTGTGTTAATTTAAGAAATCCACTGGGTTTTTTTCTCAAATGTAGCTCTTGCTCTACTCCCCCCCCCCTTTTTTTGCTTTTGTGAATGGTGCTAGAGTACAAGCATAGAAATCTAGAATGGTGATATTCAGGCTTGTCATATGATCCTTCAACTGAATGTACATTTAAACGTGTCACTTCACTTCAGTGAAATCAAGGGGACTGAACTATATACTTAAGTGGATTGCTGACTGGAAGCCACGGCTGGCCCACCAATGAGTCAATTTCTGTTCATGTGATGCCACCCTGCAGCAGAGGAGCCCGTGCAGTCATGTCCATTAAATCTTTGTTTTTTGCATTGTGACTGCCAATTGATGCCCACTGTGATAATGATAAATAGCTGCCTACCCAAAGCTGAATGGAGATAATCACTTTGGGTGGCTTCATGTGGTGATGCCTTAGGCAAGATTTGAACTAATTACCCAGAAACAACAGGCTGTATTAAAAAGTAACTACGGGAGGGGTGCGACTCTCACTAGGACCCCCCCACACACATAAACCCTTCTCAGCTAAGCACAAAGCACCAACACTTAAAAACCTGAGGGGAGGGTCAGATGAAACCTTTCCCCTACCAATCAGGGAAAAGATTAATACGGGTTCTTAAGGATCTATTTTAAATCTATGATACTGTGGGTACAAAGGTGTGTGTGTAGATTTAACAGTAATGCAGGTTAATAACGCCAAGCTGACACGTAGGATTTGGGCAGCAAACAAAATAAAAATACCTAAGTTTATTTTAATTCTCAAAATCTTAGTTCCAGAAAATAACTTTAAACCTGCCTACACCAAACACTTTGTAATTAACCTAAGTCCCTATAACTCTAAATACTTTCACTCTTCAGACAAGCACTGATTTCTCTCAAAACTCGTGACAGACAAGACACGAATAACTGTAAGAAGGAAAAGACAACGACCCAACTAACCTAACTCCACAACTCCCAACACAACACTCACTAACTCTGACATCACTCAAACACTTCTTATATACTCCTCCCCCCACCCTTTCCAAGACATCACAAACCAAACCCACTCAATTCAACATTCTACTCACTAAACATACTAATGCAGACATACACCAGGAACTGAATTGTGGGGTTATGCCACAAGGGGTTCTCTGATTTTGTAATGGTAGACCTCCCTAAGTCAAGAGACACCCCCCCACCCCGCGTATAAGCTTCCCTTTTGTTCAAATGAAACATGCAGAAATAGCATGTTACCTTCTGGATGATGAAGCTTTTTAGCTTCCACACTCTTGTCCCACTGGTTGATCCATAAGCAATGGACCATGCAAATTAGCTGTTCTTTGATTTCCACTCAAGTTCAGAATGTTTACTTAGTCTTTGATATAAAAGCACACTTTTGGGGTAGCTATTCTTGTTTAACCCAATGAAACAAGCTTCCAAGGAAATATGTCTAGAATTTGTGTCTCTTGGTTATTTACATGCCAAGTCTCCTTTCTCCCATCAATGTTCTAAACAAAATTGCTGCTTTGCAAAAAAAAAAAAAAAAAAAAACCTCATGTAGGCTTGACCTAAAGGCATGGTGTGCGTAGGGTTTGTGTTGCTGTTTTTCAGGGCTTTGGTGTGCTGGTTCAGTGCAGCTGACCAGTTGGGTGCCTAATGGCACCCATGTACTGCTCAAGCTCACTTCCCCGACATCTGTGCAAGGGGAACATGGAGAGCCAGTGTGGCGTAGTGGTGAGAGTGTTGGACTGGGACTCAGGAGATCTGTCAGAACTGTTAACAGGATTTTTAATGAACATAAAATATCATAATAAAAGTACAAGTAAGCCTTAATAATCACCAATCACATACTTGTCAGGCTGCATGCATACTTGCCATGAAATTAAACCCAAACAAAAATGTATTGGGTCAACAGAGTCATTTTGGTCGCTTAAGTAATGGAGATGATTTTCCATTTTCATCCTGAATTCTAGTTGGCCAGACTGACCTTCAAGTTTAACTTAGCTTGTCTGTTTTCTTTATTTCTATAGAGCCAGTTCCTTTCCTAGTACACGTATCAGCTTAATTCCAGAAAAATCAATGGAGCTATGCTGATATACAGCAGCTGAAAGTATGGTTCTTTTGTCTTTTATTATTCTGATGAAGATTGAGTCTGAATGGGAGGTCAGATGCTGAAAACATCTATGAATGGGGGAGGGAGAGAACTGATTAAAGTCCTGTTTGCTGATGTTCCTCACCAATTTATGTCCAAGTGTTAGCTTGCTAATTAATGACTGCTCATGAAATGCCATGTGTCAGCAATGAATCACTTACTTTTGTTGCACCTCAATAGCGTATGGCTAATGAACTAGGACAAATCATATAATTAAAATCTAAAATAGCCTCATTGTAAGGTTTAGCTATACCTATATTCTGTAGGTGGCATAGATGAAACAACTTTCCTTGTTAGTAATTTAATTTAAAAGTAGGATAGAAGAGAGGGTCACTAAAATATATATACTTTTTGCTTTTATATGAGGAAAAATAAAAGTGAAGTTTGGAAACAAACAAACAGCCTACTTTGTTACTGTGGAGGAAGGGGGGGCTTGCTGGCCTGCCACCACCCCACCCTTACCTACCCCAAAGGAACCAAGACCCCCAGAGATCTCAAGGTACCAGATTGCCAAGCCTCAGCTCCTTGCAACCCTACTTGAATCTCTGTTCAGAGGACTCGCCTTTAATTCTGTAACCTGGATTTATTATTATTATTATTATTATTATTATTATTATTATTATTATTATTATTAATTTATCGCCCATCTGGCTGGCAACCGGCCACCCTGGGCGATGTACATACAATAAAATACATTTAAAACAATATAAAAATTTTAAAATCTTAACCCACCCCATATTCCCGCCTGAATAACCAGGTTTTTAATGAGCGACGGAAGCTCAGCAGAGAGGGGGCATGGCGGAGGTTACTCGGGAGAGAGTTCCACAGTACGGGGGCCGCCACAGAAAAGGCCCTCTTCCTCGTCCCCACCAGTCTAGCTGCTCTGGCTGAAGGGACAAGGAGAAGGCCATCCGTGGCAGATCTTGTTGAGCAGCCCAATTGGTGTTGCTGGAGACGCTCCTTGAGATTGACTGGACCGGAGCTGTATAGGGTTTTAAAGGTCAAAACCAACACCTTGAATTCGGCTTGGCAAGCAACTGGTAGCCAGTGCAAATCCTTCAGCACTGGCGTGATGTGATCTCGCCAGCGGCTGCCTTTAACCAGGCGAGCTGCCGCGTTCTGTACCAGCTGTAGCTTCCGAACCGTCTTCAAGGGTAACCCCACGTAGAGCGCATTACAGTAGTCTAGGCGAGAGGAGACCATTTAGATACTGAACCAAGCAGAGCAATCCACAAACACCATGTGAGGTAAAACCAAGACAAGGTTTATTCTGGTAGCATTTAACAACAAAAGTGGGAAATGAGAGAAGCACACAAGAGAGAGAGAGAGACACTTTGGCACACAGAAATAGAGCTGCAAAATAATAAAAGCTGATTCCTTATATCTCTCAGGCACACAACTAGTTACCTGAGGGTCAGTCCTTTTCCTTCCAGGGTTAGATCCAGCACAGCCTTGCCGCCCGATGGAGAATCACCACACCTACCCGAAGGTCCGAGATGGGTAAACTCCCACAAGGCTTGCCTTTACTAGAGCCCTGATTCAGCTAATTTCACCAGGAGCTACCTGGGGTCGGTTCCTGATGCCCCCCCCCCCGAAGGCTTGGGGCCTCTGCTTGGCTTACCGCCATACCCAACAGCCGGGTAGCCATGCGATTCAAAGACAAGACAAAGACCCACGCTTTGGGAAATATACCTTCCCCCCCCCCCTCCCCTCCTCCCTGTAACTCTGCTGCCTCTCAGCCAATTAAGATCAACTTCACCTGGGCAGGCAGGGAGGGGAACTCATGAGTCATGACTCATGGCTTACTAGGGCCTGAACTACATTTACATATGAAAGCCCCTAGCCTGGCCTTTCCGGACTTCCAGGCACCATCCATTCTAGAGGAACTATGCACACCCCACCCCCAGCCTTTAGCCGGTTCACACATGAGGGTGTGTGTGTGTATGTAGGAACCCGCAAAGGCTCTTTTCTTCACAGTTACCTTTTCCAAATATTTTAAAATATTGTTTATATTAACTATTGCTAATGGGGATCCAAAGGAGATCACTGACTTGTTGGGAATCTAAACTAAGAAAGGAGAAAGATGGAGGAGATGCTCGCTCACTTGATCTGAACAATCTTCTTGCACCAATCTTCTCATGTCAAGTATTGACTGCAAACACTGAAAGAAGGAATGGATCTGTCACAAAAGGGGAAAAGTTAAGATGCCCCTCCCACACATGCTGGTCTTTCATTGAAGACTGTGTCTTTTGTTTAAAAAAAAATGGAGTGGGGGAGGAGGAGAGGAACATTATCTGATTAGTTTGAGCCTTAAAGCATAGCTATTTAGCATGTACCCAATTCTTTGCTAAAACAGGTATCTGCCACAATTTTTAAAACCTATCAACTGCTGTGACATTAAATAATAATAATAATCATCATCATCATCATCATCATCATCATAATTTCTGACTGCAAAAAGCAGCCTTGAAGTGACTTACATCAACAGAAATACACAATATAACAGAAAAAACAAAATCAATATAAACCATAATCAACACAATAATACAAAAAAGAATAAACACCATAAAGACACAATCTGAAAATAAATCTGTGAAAAACAAACACCTACCCACTGGCCATATTCAGTAGTCTTCATTCATTTCAATCCATGTGTGCAATTTGTCTGCTAAAGCCATTGACCCTGCTGTGCACATAATGGTGGCAAATCATGGCTTAATAAATGCATACTTTGCCAGGTCATGTGCTGCTTTCAATATGCAACCTCTGATTGGCTTGATCATAGGTTGTTGCATGATGTATGAACCTGGACACTTTGGGTTGTTTGGGGGTTAAATAACACAAAGTTAACCTATAATAGTAGGTTAATTACCCATGATTTGTCACAGTTACTTGTGAACCAGCCTATTGCAATTCATAGAGCAGAAAATTTGTGCTGTTTCTGGCGCCTGCCCTATCCTTAGTCCTGTCAACCATTTTGATTTTGCATGCATCTTTTCTATCTCTTCTTCACACACATATCTACTACTCCACCTCCTCCTCATGCTGAAAAATCCCAAAGCAGTTTCAAAAATAAAGACTTGGCTTGGCAAATAATCCCACAAATGTTTCTGCAGCCCTCCTGCCTATGTGGCACATTCATGGCAGGGAAGGAAGGAAGGAAGGAAGGAACAAACAAACAACTGGCTTTCAGTTCACAGAAGCTCCCCTGCATCTCCAGAGGCAATTCTTAGTTGCAACTAGGCAAATGGCTGTTTACTTGCCAGGAATAAAGTGTACACATTGGGCAGGTTTATATGGGGCCAGTTAACACACTTTCATAAATGTTATATTCTGAAAGGAGGAAGGGGGTGCCCTAACTCCCGGCAGTGTAGACAGGGACAAAAGGTTGTTCGGATTAAAAACCAACCCAGCAAGGTAGGCTGCTACCACCCCTTACATTCAACTCAGCCTGAGCCAGGGGACTCTCAGACCTTTCAGAACACTTCTTCTAAGGCTTATGAAACAAGGGCCTAAACTGACACCCTCTATTTCAAAGCCCTCAGCCTGAAACCTTAAACATAGCAATAACTGAGATGAAAGCTCTGGACTTAGTACCAAGGCTTAATTGGAACGAAGCACACACTTTCAATTATGATAGGTGGTAAGTTTATTTACAGAAAGGGAAAGGGAAATGGGAAAACATACAACAAATGCAGCAATATTTGGCAACAGGACTTATAAGGCGAAAGAACAGAACTGGCTAAAACCTTCCTATATGTACCAAAGCAGGGGTCTTTGATATGGCACGGCCAAATGGAGACAATTGAAACCCAAGATGAAGACTGAGGAGGACAATGGGCAACTGTAACACACACACACCCCGCCCAGTTTTATACTGAAAAACCCTTTGCTAAGTTAAGGCGATTCTTATTAGCCAAACACCAGCTAACTGACCCAGGCTTCTCGTGGGCGGGGTGGGTGTGTCAGAAAGGTCCCACAAACGCTCAGCTGAACTTGTTCAGCCCAATTAGTGAGGGTGCTGCTATGGCCTTGAAGCCCGAGATGGATTGAGATAACACACACAGATGGCCTCACGAATATGTGCAGGCTCAGCCCCATGGAATGGAACTTCACAGGCTGCTGAGACACAGAAGAAAATTTGATTTCTTGACAGTTATCAACATGCTAATCTTGGAGAAAGGATTTTATGCTTCTCTAAGCATAATCTGTGTGTTTGAGCACAAGGTATGAGGACCTCTGAGATGCAACGTACACCCTGGGCAAGTTCTATGGAACTAATGCATATTCATAGAGTTTAGCAATATGTCTAATCTATGTTGAGGAAAGGATTTTATGCTTCTTGGAGCATAATTTGTGGTTTTCAAGCACCAAGTATGAGGAGCCTTAGTAAATGTCACTGAGTCTATCCAGCTCAGGTTTAAAACCAGTGAGGTTCATTTCTCTCCAATTGTGCTCCAGGCTTTCTCTCTTCTAATCTCAAACAGCTTTTCAGTCAAATGTGTAGCGGAGATGATACACGGCCTGTCTGTCTTCGACAATGGCTACAGGTGCTTTCCACCTGCTCTCCATGTGAAGTTAAGCTGCCAAAACAGATGTGCTGACTGCAACTTATCCTTTTTTACAATCCTTCTGTGATCTCTAATGACATCATGGGACTGGACAGTTCAGTAATGACAAACTGGGGAATAATTTCTCTTGTAGACATTTGCTTTTCTGTGTTCCACTGGTTTGTTTTGCTTTGCTGCAGCTATGCCATTAGTTTACATCAGCAGGGCTATGGATGGCCATCTCTCATCTGAGCGATGTGATGGCAACATCTTGGATTCAATTAATTTCTGTTTTTCACTCACTCAGAATCTCTTTTTGGCTGAAAAGACATCCAGGTTTAATAGAATATAAGGAGCATGAAGCAAGCTTAATAGATTGAGAGAGTAAAGACAGTGTCAGACTGGCCCTGGTGTTTTAAAATATATACAGTGTACTGGAACAGAAGTATAATTTGTGTCATTAAGATGAATGTGATCAGATTCTGAAAGTGTAAATCTATGGGAAATGTGGAGATGGAAATATAAAGGGAAAATGAAAACCAGAATCCTTTTGCAAAGGAGAATATTCAGTAAACAAGTAACAGTCTACAATGAATTGTGGGGGTGGTGATCTCATCAATTTGTAAAGTTAAAGTTGAAGTTCCCAATGCTCCTATAGTATTTACTTATTACATTTCTATACCACCCATTAGCCAAAGTTCTCTGGACGGTTTACAAGACAAAGCTTAAAACCATAAAAAACAATAACATAGTAAAGCATAATATAAAAAACCATAAGTTTAAATTAGAATAAACTCAAAGTAATAACCAAGATAAAAGCCAGCGGCAGTGCATAGATCTAAAAATGCACTGACACATTTTTTAAAGCTAGAGGACTGAAAAGCCTTGGAAAATAAAAAGGTCTTCAGTTGGCACTGAAAAGGCAGCAGGGCCAAAACTAGCAGCTCTTGCTGCCAATAACTAAGCATTAGGAGGAGCATTTAGGTCTTTTGCGCTGTTTTTTCCCCCTTCTAAAAGTCAAGAAACCACCAAATGATCAGTGGGTGGGGCCTATGGAAGGGGCGTGGCCTTCTGGAAAACCCCAGAGGGCCGGATTTGGACTGAGCCTGAGGTTCTGCGCATCTGCTATATAGACTATTGATGTTTGCAGTGTCAGCATAGAAAATCAGAGCAAGCTTTATTGGTATGTAGGAGGAACCTGGGGCCTAAGTTCCACACTGTACTATATACACATTTCTCTGTTGTTTTAATCTATATTTTTTGATGTGATATTCCTTCAGTCATGACCTTTGGCTTCTACAATAAATATGTGAAGAGGAGGAAGAAACTAAAGTGCACCTGTATGTTAAAAACATTTTTTTAAAAAAAGACTTGAAGTGCCCATTTCCTGTAGCCTGGCAGTTTGCTCTCTTTCCAACGTTGCGTATTTACCCAAGTTCCTGTTGCAAGAAGGATTGTCCTGCTACACCACATACACAGTCATCGTGTTAAAAAGTTATTCTGGAAGAATGATCACCACCACCCCTTTGCCCTTTTCCCAATCTCACAGGAAGGGGATAGTTATTGTCACTTATGTAAAGTGACTATCAGCATGATTTCAGTAACTACTGTACTGTAGACTTAAATACCTGCTTTGCCCATATGCATGATGTGTGATCATGAGATTCTGTTGTGGCTTCTGCCTTTAAAAATATTTGTTAAAATTTTTCAACATTGAGTTTTCCTCCATGGGTGCACTCAGGAAGCCTACAGGACCTTGCACTAGACTAGATATTCCATACTTCAATACAGAGTATGCTCCTATGAAAGCCCATGTCAAATGTCCTAGCTTTATGCCTTGGAGCAGTACATGTAAGTTATAGCAGCAGCTGGCATCTTAGATTTAGTCTGATTCTTTGCGTCACTTGCTCTTCCGGTTCCTCATCACTCCACGTAGATTTAGTACATATTCTTTATTTTTGGAAATGACCTTAATTTGTTATTTGACTGAAATTACTGCTTGCACCAAATGGCTTTACTCTGATCCCAGGATTTCTTGCATTCTTAAGGTCTAATCTTCTAAGAAATACATACTTAGTACTGCAACAAACAGGACGTTGTGTAACCTACTGATAAGATTACAGAAAATACTATTTAAGGAATATAAATAATCTTTTAAATACTGTGGTTTGTTCCTTAAAAATTTCAGTGCTGAGTCAGCTGTTAGTCAAAGAGAACCTAGGACTTCTAGCAGAGTACAAGACTAAACTCAGCTGGGACATGATTAGTTTATTTTAAACAACTATGTTTATAATTATTATGTTTTCCCATGGCCAGGAGTTATCCCAGCCAAATGTGCCCACTGGAAAGTAAAGGGATACATTGTTGGATGTGGTCACAAGAAACACTACCTAGGTTTTGGGATGAAGGCTGCACATAGATTACTGCAGATATGCGATTGCAACCTTCATAGGAGCACAGACCTTTGGACAAATATTTCATGTCAGATCACATGGTCTGAATGTATACAATACAGCTGCCTATATACACCACCTTGAGTTCCATCATAGCAGAAAGACTAGATATAAATGTAATGTCAATATACACACGAGATCATCATGCATGATGATCTATATATGGGCTGCAGGTCATCTCCTACATGGAGTAGGAGTTAAGTCAGGGATGGGGAACTTCCAGCCTGCGGGCCTAATGCAGCCCATGGAAGTCCCCCATCCAGTATGCAGAGCCCCCTTTGATTCCTCCAGGGTGTGTGGCTTACCTCCAAACCCCACCCCTGGAAGAATTCCTGCTGTTATCTCTGATCAGTAATTGGAGATAACAATGGGGATTTCCCTGTGCGCTGCTCCCTCTCCCAATTGGGAGATAATCATGGGGATCCAGTTTCATCCCAATCAGGACAAGTGGCGTGCGAAACTGGCAACTCACCAAACACTTGGAGGAGCCACTTCTCCAGCCACCGGCCAAGTGAGCCTTTGCACACAGGTTACAAAGTGAAGGAGGCACCTGACTTGGCCAGCACCTGGAGGAGCTGTTCCTCTAGGCAGCATAAGAGTCCCTTTCTCTATGCAGAGGGGGGCACAGAACTTTGTGACTCTATTCTGCACTGAGAAAGGCTTGGATGATGGGCAGGGCTTTGTGGCATGCCCCCTTGATGTCATCCAGCTCACTTCTTTGGACCTTGGGCAATTTGGACCCTGGGCCAAAATAGGTTCCCCCGAGTTATATGATATGTAATGCCTCCCTTAGTCTAAATGGAATTGTGTAATGTAATTCAAAAGCTCATTTCTTATTGTAAGTTAAATACATTATTTACTAGTTTTCATTATTTACATACGGTACATCTTGCCTTTCTACCAAAAAACGTTGTTCAAGTCCTCTCCTTTGTCTTTTCAGATAGGCGACTATTATTCCTATCCCACAAAATGGAGTGTGAACCATTCAGCCAAACCGATCCCATATATCTCAGGCTAAACTGGAACGTGAACCTAGTTGTATCAAGTTGCAGTTCAGCCATTCGTCTTTTGCCTCACATAGATTTTCTTGTGCATCTCTTTCTGTAAGCCTGTGTGGAGTTGCCCCTGCTGAAAAATTAAGAAGATGTCGGTCATTTTTCCATTGAGAGTGCAATTGCTTCTTACTTTGCTCATGCTCTGACTAATGTAACAATTGAGCTCCAACCCCCTGACCCCATCATTTGATGATGAACAGATTGGATTTTCTGAGGGGGGAGAGATAAACTCACACAATATTTCCTTAGAGAAAGGAAAGCAGAGAAAAAGCATGACACATGACAGGTTCTTTCACCACCTCTCAATTATTAGAAATGTTGGCTAGCGAGGATGACATTTTTTATTTTTGTTTAATTAAAGGTCTGAGCAGGATGAAACAGAGAGCTGCATACAATTCAGAAGCATAACCATTCCTCTGTTCATTATAAAAAATGTGCTGCATAGCACTAATAATGACTATAAAATGCATTTAAACATTAACTTTTTTTTGGTAAGATAAACAGGATCCAAGATTCACTTCTAAAAAGATTACACCTCTGAACTTTTGTGTCTGAAATAAAGTCTTTCCTGGTACTCCTGATAACACTTGATTATTTTATTCATTGATTTTTACTTATTTGACATACTTATAAATCACTCTAGTGCTCAAGGCAATATACAAAATTCAGATGAAAACAATAAAACCAGAATAAAACCAGTACATCATAACAATAAACTAAAGACAGGAGCCAGAACATTCATCACAATATAATCAGAAAGCGACGTTAAAAAACATTTTTTTAAAAAACCAATTAAAAGCCCAATGGAACAATACAGTCTTCACCGCCCATCCAAGGCATAATAATAAGGGGACTAAGTTGGACTCCATAGTGAGGGAGTTCCATGCCCAGTTTCCCCTGCTTAGCTGTTTCTATTGCTGTGGCATTTGTGAAACTCATGGTAAAGCTGGCACACATTTAATTGCAATGGAAAGCAAGTGCCATCCAATTAAAGTGCAAGGGAGTAAGAGAAAGTTCCAAGTCACTGGTATAAATTTGATGTGAAATACAATCTGACACGGCTGCAGCAACGTTTAATCAGTTAATCAATTTAATAACAGAACATTTAAACCAGCACCAAAAAGAAGTCACTGGGCATAACCAGCTCAGTTTATACATGATACATTTTGGTCTTCTATTTTCGTTCTTTAATTACATTCTGGGAATTAATTGACAACACTTGATGAGAATTGAAGGTGTACTCAGAATATAGCAGGTGAAACAGGCCTCTTCTCACTAAATTAATTTTACACTCTTTCTCCCCCCCCCCTCCCCAGTTCACAGTCCTCTGCAATCCCTCCGCCTGCATTTCAGGTGCATGCAGAGACACTTGCAAACACAGATATGGAAACCCGCCTAAGAAAATGATTAATTGTGATTGTAGCTAATCTCTTATGAAACATGTTTGGCACTTCATGACACCCAGTGGCAAACAATGTCTCTGAATATTTTCATCATTATTATTATAATCATCGTCATTATCATTACTGCATTCTGAGTTTTATCCTACTGGAATCACTTTTAGGAGCATTTTTGTTTGTTTGCTTTGGTACTGATGAATGAATAATCACATTATGCACAGGTTGTATTAGATATGTCTGCTTTCTAAATCATAAAAAACTGATGATGATCTCTGAATTGCATATAAAGTATGTCAAAATGATTTATGGTGACTCTCATGAGATATGCTGAAGTGATTTAGTGAATGGAAAAGCAAGAAGAAGCTTGAAAAATAACATTTGTCAGCACTCAACTTCTAATGCTGTTTTCATAAGGTTTGTGTTTTACTTTAAAAGGAGTCCACTTTGAAGGCAACTGAGTCAGTCCAACAACATTCCATCCCTTTATCTTTCAAAAGCCTCCCAAGTAATCTTCAAGCTTATACTGGATGCTCCTTCTGGCATTCATTGGGCTTGGGGGGAACATGCACATGGTTTGGAATTCTTGGAGCAGAAATTAAAAATCTGGCAGATCTCGACCTCTAACATGGGTTGGGAGAGTTCAGGCAGCTAAGAAGGAGCCTCTTCCAAAATAAAAAAAAAAACATTGATTTTAAACTTCCCTCAGTGACAGCAAATGAAATCGGCTCATGAATCTCCATAGAATAGAACCAGCAGCATTGTTTCATGGGAAGTTTCTTAATTTAGGTGAGTGAGATCTTACAGATGGGGGGGGGGCTCTTTTGAGAGTCCTTACATTTTAAACACACACACACACACACACACACACAAACCTGCCTGTGATAACTTGATTAATCAGAATGCCCTTAAGGGAGATACTGCAGCTGCTGTGTGTCCATATCTCCTAGGAATTCAATGTGATGCCCAATTGCAGAACAGCTGTGCAGCATGTTGCCAGGCTAGAATAGTTTAGTATGAAAGGGGTTGGCTCTATCGCTGTGTGACACTGTGGTTACATAGACACAGCCCTGCTTCAAAACATCCAGAGTTGCAAATAAAAAGATTTTAAAAAGGAAAGACCTGCAACAAAGAGGCCCGATGAACCCCCAATCAAAGCTCATTCCAGTGCAGGGCCACCAATGAAAAGGCCCTCACCCTTGTACTCACCAAGCTAAGTACACTTGGCAGCAGGCAAATGAGAAGGGCCTCTGTTGATGACCTCAGAGTGCAGGCAGGCTGGTACGGCTGGTAGCCCTTCAAGTAACTTGGGCCCAAACCATTTAAGGCTTTAAAGGTTAAAACCAGCAGTTCAGAAATACACCGGCACCTTGCGCAGCTGGCACAGTATCAGTGTCCTGCTCCAACTAGGTTCAGACTAAGTTATTTGCAGTACAGAAGTCAATTTAGCAAGCCAAAAAGTCAAGCACCGTTTTACATGGATTTTCCAGAGAGAGGTCAGAAGCATAGCCAAGGTCAAACACACAGGATATCAGTCAAGTAGAATCAGAGTCCAGAAGGCAGCATCAGGTAGAAATCCAAAAGTCAATAACACAAGAGGTCCAAACACAGGTCAGGGTACAAGAAAGTGGAGCTGAAGAAACAGTGTTGTTTTCAGCAAAGGCTAGCTAGACTGATCATGCAAGCTTATATTGCCAGAGCCCCACCCACAACTCAGGTGCAGTACATTAGAAGCCTTGCTCCTGAGGAGTTCCCTCCCTCCTTCTTTGGAGTTGGGTACTTCTTCTTAAAGGAGCCCTACTGATCTGCATTTAAAGGCAATGATGCTCTCTGGGACTAGGTGGGTGGGCGGGCACACAGCCTCTGATGCAGAACCCCCCCCCCCATGGTCCGCTCCCCAAGGGCCCAGGCTCCCCCATGTCTCCTGACAGAGGTTCATCTGTCTCAGGGAGTTCTGGCTCCTCAGAAGAGGAGAAGGATCCCTCCAGTCAGGGCATGAAAGTTAGTGTCACCAGTCCTCACCAGTATCTGGGTGGCTGTTCAGAAACTTCAGAAACTAGGTGAAGTTTCTGAACTGTCTTTAAAGGCAGCCCCACATAGAGTGCACTACAGTAGTCCAGTCTGCATGTCACCAGAGCATGAGTAACTGAGGCAAATGTTTGGCCCTCAGAGAGAAGTTAGCTGATGGCAGGGATGTATGAGAAATTTGTTTCAGTTCATTTTTGAACAGGATTTATCCAGTTTACAGCTCCTGGACTAAACATAGACTCAGACCTAATTTGCAGTTGAAGTCCGTAGATTTCCGATCTTACAATGTAATTCGCGGACACAAAAAATGCATTCGATAGAATGCATACATTTCAAAAATGGCCATGAAAAATGTGCACAACTATGCTTTAACCAATGGGAGAATAATGTGTACATTTCAAAGATGTACACAACTGATGCGTCCATTTGGAAAAATACGCATGAAAATATGCACGGATTTTCATGCAGACCCCCCCCCCCCCCACAACGCTCACAATCTGTTAGAGCAGTGTTCTCCAACCTTGGGTTCCCAGATGTTTTTGGCCTACAACTCCCAGCATGCCCCAGCCAGGCTATGCTATGCTGGCTGGAGCATGCTGGGAGTTGTAGGCCAAAAACATCTGGGGACCCAAGGTTGGAGAACAGTGTGTTAGAGACTTGAGTCAGAACAAACTTCAAGATGAAATTTGGAGAACTTCAGCAAGCTCAAGTTTTGCCGAATCACACATCCCTACTGATGGGTGGCAGATTTGTGAAAGCAGTTATACACATCTAGTGAGCATACACAAAAAAGATATTTCCTCTAACCTAATGTGTATGAGTGCTTCATCATAATAAACCACAGTGGTCACGTTCCCAGCTGTAGAGTACTGACACTCTGGCTAGCAGAGGAGCAGAAGCAGGTCACTTCAGCCTACTGCATGACAGAGATGGCTCTGAGCAAAATCTCTGGATTCTCTAAGTGTGTATGCATTTATATGGGCTTCCCGCAGTGTGTGAAATGTTAGCTGGTGTAAAAGTATGCTTTATGTGCCTCCATATGCCATCTTTGACCCAGCAGTAGAAGAAACAGATATTAGAAGAAATAGTTCAGTGCTGAGTTCAGTAACGTTTTGGATTTATGCAAAGGAATGCATTAAGCAGTGCCTTTGGAAAAAAGATGATAGAAGTGTTAGAATGCTGGATAAATACTGATAATAAAATTGTTTTTCAATGGTAAAAGTACGGGAGAGGCCTAATAGATCTTGCTGACAACTGAAAGGTGATAACTGTAAAAGATACTCTTGGAATGGGTATCTCCACAATTCAAGTGACTGGCTTTTGTCCAAGTCTTTATTTCTGAGTCTTAAAAATGATATGTGTCTAAGCCTCAGTACTGCTTCTTTTTATTTTAAAGTGGAAATTGCTGTAACTAAGAACAGATATGATTGGAATTTGGAAGGGAACATTTATCATTCTTTAAATGGGTAGGTTGTATTTACAGTTCTTCAGGATGCATCAAACATGGTGCACCTCAGCCTACAACAAATCTGCAATATTGTTCATTAGTTGAGGAAATATGGGCAAGAACCCCTTCTGAGACACGCTTTCATTCTCTCTTGTAAATATACTCTGGCAATTTTATGTAGTGTATGGAAACAAACCCATATGCATCTATGCTCCTCAGTTCCTTCTGTGTCGTTTGACATCGGAACATACTATGCGTTAGTGAATATCATATAATTATTATTTTTTTAAAAAAAAACCTTTCCGATTTCTTATACTGATATATTACCTCATGAAATTTCAATTATAAAACTGTAATAAATATGTATACACTTTACTGCACATTGCAAATTGTCCACAATCATGGGTTTGTCTGTGGAAAATAACTTAACACTTGGAACACTTTTCCTCTCACACAGATTAATTTAGGCTCCTGTGGCCTGCTTGCTTTGAAAGCAAGATTATTTCTTTTTAATAAAAAGGGATGTTTTAAGATTTACATTTGCAAGAGACAGCAGGAGGCTTATTGTGTCTGGTGAGAAAGGATAAAAGTTATATAATCTACTGCCTTCTAAATCAATATATTCATATTGGCCAGCTGTAATTTCACTCTGACCAAATGAAGATGAATAAAAAGTTGAACTGGAAAACTACTTTTTTTTTACTGTTTACCGGGCCCGCCCTGGTTCTTATTCTGTCAAAATAAGCTTCAAGATATGAACTCTGTTCCACAGCAGAAAATAAAAGCTGTATAACCTTCTTTTGTGAAGGGAAAATAAAGAAGGTTTGGGGAGATAAGTCTGAGGGCTATAATTACACAACTATATAAATGAAACTCTTGGCTAGTTCTTTTGAAGCTACTTCTAATTTGTATTTGAGAAATAGAGCAATTCATATGATGCCAAGTGCCATTAATTGAAACCTCTGTGTCTTTGCTTTGATAAGTTTGCCTTAGCCTCTTTATTCTTGAACTTTCTGATTAAAAGGGCTTTGCAAATTATGGAAGCTCGTGATCGCAGAAAAGTGGAAGTAGCATTTTCTTTAGCTTGCATTTTGTGATGCAAGAGCAAGACCACCCAGTGACCGGGTTTGGACGACATGCTGCAGCTCGTCATGGTTTATTTAACCCACAACGACCATACACAACCCCTGCTCGGGGGTTGTCGTGTCATGCAAACCTGGCGAGTGTGGGTTATGCGAGGGTTAAACAACACTGCAAGGGTTAAGCAACCCTTGCATAACCTTAACATAGGCGAGGTCTATTTAATCCTTGCATAACCAATGCTTGCCGGGTTTGCATGACACGACAACCCCCGAGCAGGGGTTGCATATTGACAATGGCGGCCGCATACACCCTGCATGTGCTGCAACCTCACTTCAGTTACTGCAAATAACCAATGGTGGGCTGCCATGTTGTGCAAACAGCCACTATCTCTGTGTGTCATCCCTTGATAGGAAGTCAAACAGTGGTGGTGGTGGAGGAGGAAGAGGAGGAATAGCACCAGTTTTAAAATGAAGCATATTTCCAGTAGTATTCAATGGAGCCAGGGGGCTGGCTGCAGTTCTGAATGGGCCCCTGGCAGAATGTCCTCTGATTGATGGCCCCTGGTGGGAACAGCAGCAGGCCTGTGATCAGAGCCAGGCAGCTGGGTACGAGCTGTCATTTACATTTTCCGCCATGCTACACCTGGGATACCAGAGCAATGCTACACCTGGGATATTGTGGCAAATGAAAATGGTGGTTCAGTCACCCAGTGTGGGGAGCCTTGGGCAGTTGTAAGTACAGCACTGGGGCCTGCTAGGGTGCTGGGCCCCTGGCAGTGGCCCAAGGATAAACAAACAAATAAGGATGCTGTATGTATGCTGATATTGGGCCTGGTTGGTGCAGCAAATAAGGGCTAAACTGCAGCGGGCATTAATTGCGTGAATGCAATTGATGTGCACATTTTGTTAGGTAAATGGCAGCCAGGGGAAGCCTGAGCAGCCTTGAGATGGCAGGGTGGTCAAGTGTCCTACTTTACAAAGGGCAGCCCTCTATTTTGCAGAGCTGGGTGAGGACAGTCCTCTGTTTGAAGGTGTCCTCTGTTTGATGGGCTGTCCAGTCCAAGGCTGGCTTAAAGTCAAAGAACCATAAGGAGGGAAAGCAGCAGGAGCCTTGGAGTTGCCCGTCCGTCCACTCTTGGCACCTGGACATCAGACTGAGCAGGGCAAGCACATAGGTCATCTGGTCAGCCTTCTCTACTATGGTGAGATGTATTGTATTCCTTTTTAACTTATAGTCGTTTCTAAATTTGCAGTTGTAGATTTAAATTTGTATGTGCCAATATTATGCAAATGAGTGCTGGCTTTTGTCCTCTTTTTTTTTGTGTTACATGATTCCTCTTTTTTGCAAGGCACAAATGGCCACCATATCTACACTGGCTCCCATGTGGTAGGTTCCAGCTCAAATCCCTTTTCAGAAGTGGTGCCAAATGTGAAGGATGTGGGAAAGCAAACGCACCCCTAGAAAAGTAGTTTGTTCCAACAGCTGGACCAGCCTTCCCCAACCTGGTGCCATCCAGATGTGTTAGACTATAGCTCCTATCATCCCCAGCCAACACAGGCATGCTAGCTGGGGATGATGGGGGTTGTAGTCCAACACATTTGGAGGGCACTGGATTGGGGAAGGCCATGCTAGACTCCTGTGGGTACGTTGAAGGAAATTCCTTTTCCATGTACAAATTACAACTTAATCATGAAAGGGAAATTAAAACAAGGCTGTAATTCTAAACATGCTTCCTTGAAAGCGAACTCCTTCAAAATCCGTATGGTTTACTTCATATAAAATATATGAGCATTAATATGGAAGAACATTAGATTTCTTGTTAGAACATAGATTTGTCTTTCGGAAATCTAACATTTGGGCCCAAACTCCCAGTCCCAGCCACACACGGTTGTTTTTTGTGGTACTACCACCACCCTTTCCTTTTCAGCCTTGAAACTCACAGGGTTGCACCGGGCAAGCCATTGTCTCCCACCCCAGCAATGGCTGCTTGGAGGATAAACGTGTTAAGGAATTATTTACTCTGGAAAATGTATCAAAGTGGTAAAATAGTAATGATTTGGCGAGTTGTGCTTCTATAGCTGGTGTAAGGGCCAAAACAGACATTATTTTAAATCCGTATCCAGCAGCTACATCTTGTTTTCATTTTTACCCTAGAGTAGGCACAGGGATCTTAAAAGCCCTCCTACCATGCCAGGCTCCTGATCCGTGTTAGATATTTGGATATTTATTCATTTTATTTATTTATTTATTTATTATATGGGGCATCCATTCCTGTACCAACCCTGGGAATAGAAATAAATGGTCTTTAAGGGCGCAACCCTATCATATTTAGATAGAAAAATGTCCTACAGATCACAGCATGCCCTAGCCAGCATTGCTGGCAGGGGCATGCTGGGAGCTGCACTATTTTCTGTCTAAATATGCATAGGGTTGTGCCCTAAAGTATTCCTAGCACAGCAAGTGTTCTGATCATAGAAAGAAGATAATAATGGTGGCAGGAGAGCAGCGGCTTAGAGTCAGCATCTCTTTAGTCTTCTAATGCACTTACGATTTGGACAATGCAAGGTTTTGATCTTCTGCTATCAGGAGTGCTACTGTTCCACACATCCATCGAATTTGGAAAGCTCTTGGAACAGGACGGAGTGGTGCTATTTGTTCAGGAGCAGACAGAGAAATGTGTGAAATATTGGTGCACAGTAGACAATGAAATGGAAATACCCTTTGGTAGAGTGCATTAGCACAATTACTCTTGACAGATTATACTTTTTAGATATTGATAACATAATTATAGTGATTATTATTAAGTGGCCTCATATTTGAAAGCAGCCTGTATATAACCTGTAGCTGCTTGATCAATAATTTGATGTGTCTGTCATCTCCTGTTCTAGTGTCATTTTAGGCACTTAGGTTTTATGACACTTTGCATGATAGCACAATTATCTCATTCTGAAACTTTGCTTTCACTTTTTTTTTCTTAATATGGGTTGGCTGCCTTTTGTACAGGCTTCTAGTTCTATAGTGGAAAATTCAGTGGGAGCTTCTGAATTTACTACAGCTAGATAGATTTGCTGTTCACTTAGGGCACAAGCCGGTTGAGATGAGCATGAGCTTCCAAACTTGGAAGCTCACCCTCATCCAGTGCAGAGCGGGAGGAGCAGCGGAGGCGACCTTCACCTCCCGGCGCTTCCCACTCTGCATTTTCACTAGATGGCTGTTTTCAGCCATCTAGCAAGGCTGTTTCGGAGGGGGAGGGGAAGAGGCTGGAGCAGCTACAGGTTATCTCATATTCTGGCTGCCCCAGTCTCCTCCCCTCCCCAACCCCAAAGCGCCCCCGTCTACCCCTCTCTGAGGTTGCTTTCCCAACTTCAGAGAGCAGATCTGGTGTGGTTCTTTCCGTGCCACCTGTGAGGGGGAGGCCCCCCCCTGAGCGGAGTGGAGCTCCAATTCTCAGCTCCAAGGTCAGAGCTCTGTCTCTGACCTCAGTGCTGGGGATCTGAACTATCCTATGTCCCCCCAGATGCTGTCTAGGGAGCATAGGATCATTCCCTCCCTATAGTTCGGGAAGAGATCTGCTTTATATATATATAATACACACACACACACACACACACACATATATGGAATCCCCCGCCACATTTACTCACAATTAAATTTTCAGAAGTAACCTTTTTAATGGCTAGGGGCTATTATTCAATTCTCTTCTCATTATGCAATCCTCTCTCATTACTTAATGTGTCGGCTTCCTTGCTCTGAAACAAAAATGAGAAAGAGCACCCCATCCCTAGGGGGAGGGGTACTCTCTGAGCTTTACAAACAAGTAGGGTTTTAGGGTTGCACCAAGCACTGTTCTAACGCAACACGATAAGCCATCGTGGCTGATAAGCCATGTTTGTTTTAGAGAGGCTTGTCGTGTTGCCTGAACCTGGCCAGAGTGGCTTGTGCGTGGTTAACAAACCATGCTGCTGGGTTCAGACAACACGTCAAGCCACTTTCAAGCAAACATGGCTTATAAGCCACCATGGCTTATCGTGTTTTCCTAACCCAGTCTCTCTCTCTCTCTCTGTGTATATATATATATATATATATATACACACACACACACACACACCAGCGAATGGCCCTGGCTTTGATACAGCAAAGCCTTCAAGCAAAGTTAGACAGCTGTCAGAGGGAAACTACACCCACTGGCACCCCTAGGCATGGCCCGTGCCATGGTACACCTCTATAAGCCCCTGAGGAAGGGGTTCTGTCCAATCCATTCCCCTGAGGGGGGGATGCCCCACAACAGCAGGGAGGGGGAGGTGTGTAACTTGGCCTTCTAATCTCCCCTGGCTTCACACTGTACAAACTACAAAACTATGGGCCAGTTACAGAAGTCTGCCCCTAATGGCTGAAGATGTTACTGTAGGCTTCAACCACCTGGACATATTTTATTTATTTATTTATTATATTTATACCCCGCCTTTTTTCCTGCAAGGAACCCAAGGCGGCTTACATAATCCTCCTCCTCTGTTTTATCCTCACAGCAACCCTGTGATGTAGGTTAGGCTGAGAGTCAGTGATTGGCCCAAAGTCACCCAGTGAGTTTCATGGCCAAGCGGGGACTAGAACCCGGATATCGCAAGTCCCAGTCCAGCAATCTCACCACTACGCCACACTGGCTCTTATTTAAATTAACTAAATTTAAAATTTAAATAAAATTTAAATATTTAAATTAATTAAAATTAATTACTGCATTTTAAAAACAACAACCCCAGCGTGTACGCTCCTAAATTCCCCTTAGTATGCATGCCAATCTCAGGTGTCTAGGTTTCTTGGTCTTGGCACTATGGCACTGAAAGATGGACAGACACACATCCCCTTTTATTATTATAGATAATAGTCACACAACAAAGAACAGAGCAAATTGCCCACAAAAAGGGGAAAGGGAATTCATTTGCAAACACTGTAAACTTTAAATGCACCGTAGAGCTTCTGCCACTGTATAGTGACTATACAGTGCCAGAAGCTCTCCAGGGTACACTGTCATATATTGCATGCGCAAAGATGGAAATAAGAGCTGAGACGCAGAATGATGGTGCAAATTAGGGCCACATTTATTAATTCGAGTATCTGTGAAGGGACGAGTGTGGGTGCTAGCTAAACCGGCCCTCGGCCAGTATACCCTTAAATGGGTGAAGCATCCCAATCCGAGGAGTGGCGCTTTAACTCGCCACTCCCCAGTTTTACACCATGCGGTGTCAGAAGGCCTCCTCCATGTCACCTCTACACAGGGCCGTGAAACGCCATGCGGGTGAGAGGAATTGGCCTCAAAGACGGACCCTATCTCCCCCGGCCGAGCCATGAAACCGGGCCCCGGGAAGACTCAGGTATCGCCAGTCACCTGAAAAGGTGCCGTGGGATGATCACTGAACTGAACCTCACCCCACTGCCTAAACCCGCACTTCCCACCAATGTGACCAAATTAGGGAATCTATGCAAAACAAAAAAGCACCCAACCCAAGAACCCAGTGCAGAGTAGGCGTAACACGCACACCACCACCAGGCCAATCAGCAATGGTGAGTCAAAATTCCTACTCGGCCCCGTCAACCGGTGACCAGAAATCCCACACTGTGAATTGGGAGGGAGGGGGAGAAGGGTATTTTCTCAACTAAATGTCATTCATCCACTTCATCAAGGATGAAGCACTTAAGGTTTCTGTGAGTTTGGTGCTGTCAGTTGGGCAGAAAATGAAACAAACAAAACCACTCAAACTACTTTTCATTCAACATAACTCCCTAATACCTGCACTGATCCTTCTGACATTTTGCAGGTTTCTTCCCTAGGGGCAACTCTATGATGTGTGTCATATCCAAACAACAAAAATGCATGGGTGTGTGTGTGTAAGTGAATACTTTACTTAAAAGACCCAAATTGTAATGGGTGCTCTTGCAAACACACACACACACACACACACACACCAACACTTCAGTTGTCTCAATTTGGCAGGCTATATTTATTTATTTATTATATTGATTATATTTATACCCAGTCTTTTTTCCTGAAAGGAACCCCAAGGCGGCTTACATAATCCTCCTCCTCCTCGTCCTCTCCATTTTATCCTCACAACAACCCTGTGAGGTAGGTTAGGCTGAGAGTCAGTGACGGGCCCAAAGTCACCTAGTGAGTTTCGTGGCCGAGCGGGAACTAGAACCCGGATTTCCTGAGTCCCAGTCCAGCACTCTAGCCACTATGCCACACTGGCTCTCAAAACAAAAGATCGAGTATCCCCTCATAAGGGCAACTAAACCTGCAAATTTCATCCAACTCTGCCAACAATAATAATAAAAAATTTATCAGCAATTCCCATCTATCATCTATCTATCTATCTATCTATCTATACATCAAAATTACAAGGCTACTTGCACAAACCCCCTATTTATCTGAACTTTGGCAGACTTAATCCACTCAGAAGGGGCTACTATGTATGCAAATTGTATCAAATTCTGTCATGAAAGCAAAAACAAAAACACACCCCACCACCATTATAGCCATTGTTGATTTCCCAGTGATAATCACTAGGGGTGGGGTGGGTGACAGGACACACATGAAGGTTTGGATTTTCTGAAATGTGGTTCTGATTTGGGTTCAAGTCAAATTGAGCAGACCCTGAAGTGGCCAAGCCAAACTGTACATAGGGCTACCTTTATACCTAGTCCGGAAACTTCAACTAGTGCAAAATATGGCAGCCAGACTGGTTACTGGTACACCTAGGGGTGCCCACATCACACCAGTTTTAAAAGCACTCCACTGGCTGCCAATCAGTTTCCGGGACGAAGTATAAAGTGTTGGTTATTACCTTTAAAGCCCTACATGGGTTGGGTCCAGGCTACCTACGGGATCACCTTCTCCCATTCAATCTGCCCCGCACACTCAGGTCCTCTGGGAAGAATTTACTTCAGTCCGCCAAAACTAGGCTGACAAGAATTACCCAGAGGACCTTTTCTTCTGCTGCTCCCAAATTATGGAATGGCCTGCCGGAGGAGATTTGCCAACTTACCAGTCTCTTGGAATTTAAACAAGCCATAAAGACTGACCTCTTCCGACAGGCCTATCCGACGGAATTTTAGGATGCCTTTAAGATGTTTTTAAGATGTTTTAAAGATGTTTTAAATATATTTTAAGATGTTTTAATAGTATGTGTTGTGTTTCATTAGTTTGTGTGTTTTGTGTTTTCTGCTGTTCCCCGCCTCGATCTAGATGGAGAGGCGGGTAAGAAATAAATAATAATAATAATAATTATTATTATTATTATTATTATTTTATTTTATTATTATAAACTGGGCTGTGTTCCAAATTGCCAAAGTGGGGTCTGGACTTAATCTTTCAGTTGCTGCACACTCCTAGTAGTTGCACATGTTCATTATTGTTCCTTGGAATAACCTAGTTTAATGCATTGTCATCCATTTTATGCACTGGAGTAAGACCAATTCGTAAGACTATGCTGCAATCCAGATTTACTGTACCAGCTGATTGATCCATAAAGGGCGATTTGAGACAGCAAGTGCAAATTTTGAATCCATGGGACACACTTATTTTTTAAAAGCTATTTGGTTCTGCTGTGTTGGTGTAATATGATGTAGATACAGATATAGTAAAGATGGCTTTCCTCCTAAGAATGTGTTGAGGCTGTAAAAGACTGAAAAAAGCAAAGCAGTGCAATATTATGTGTATCTACTCTGATGTAACTCTTATTAAGTCCTGTGACCCTTCCTCCTATGTAAATGTGTATATTGCAGATTAAATTGTAAGTTCTCTTACATTTCCATCGACAAAATGAAATCTATATACTAAGTTTTTGGTAATATGCACGGCTATTAAAAGTAATTCATTCATTAGTTAAGAGACAAATGAGTGTTTAGGTAATAATTATTTAATCAGTTGACAACCCTCATAATTTATACTCCTTGACTGATTGATAAAAACATTTCTATCCTGTATCTTCCATTCAAATAAGGGTTTGCAGAGTGAGTTACAAACACAAATGAAAATAAAATAATTACCTAAACAACAACTCAAGCGGTGGAAACACAGAAAACAAACAAGCCCCAGAGAAAAAACAGGGCACTATAAAGATATCAAGCGATACAATGAAAAGCATGTTCAAACAAACCTGTTTTCATCCTCCATCTGAATGCGCTCAAAGAGGAGGAGAATCAAATTCCCCAGGGCAGCAAGTTGCAAAATCTGAGCTCTGCTGATAAGACATCCTGATCTTGAATGTTGGTATTCCACACTTCACAAGCCCCAGGGACATGTAAAAGGCTGTCTCCTAAGGACATCACCTTGTGGCAGGGGTGTTGAACCTCTTTCAGCTCTCGGGGGCCACATTCCAGGGGTGGGTGGAGCCAAAGGCAAAAGGGGAGTGGGGCCAAAGGCAAATGTGGTGAGGCTCAAATACCCAAAATACCTGCACATTTTAGCTTAAAGCTTTTACTGCCAGTAACTAAGCCTTATGAGAGGCATTTCAACCTTTCAGAATGGGGGGGAAACTACATAAAAGCTGGGAAGAGAAACCAGTGGTCAGTGAAAATGGGGTGGGGCAGGGGGCATGGCCTTCTAGGGAACCCCAGAAGGCTGAATTTGGCCCTCAGGCGGGCCAGATTTGGCCCTCAGGCGGGCCAGATTTGGCCCTTGGGCCTGTGATTCTGCAGCTATACCACAGTGCCACCTTGTGTTTGGTTAATAAAATCTGTAGAAAGGCAGAGAAATGCAAACCCAGGAGGGGGAAACTCTTGTAAAGGACGCATTTTTCCTCCCATGATGAAAACAGAAGAAGAAGCCTCAGTAAAGCGACAGGTTAAACCCCACATGTAGAGGAGCCCTAATTGCTGACATTTTATATACTCCTCCCAGATACTACAGATAGTTATTCAGTCAGGACATCTAACAGTCCTCTTCCAGCTTTGTTCAATGCGAAGCAACGGATACCTGGTTATGTAAATATGGTTTGGCAGGGTCAGACTGACACCTTGTATGTTTCTAGAAGATGTGTGTACGTGGCCACGTGCCCTCTTTCACAGAGGACAGCCCTCTATTTGAAGGTGTCTTGTATTTGAAAGCTTGTCCTGTCCAGATAAAGAACCATAAGAACTGTTAGCACCGGGAGAGCAGACTGAACGGGCAGGCACACATATCTCACGGTCACAGTCTTCCCACTATGATGAGAAGTACTGTATTTCTATTTAAATGATGATGATTTCTAAATTTGAGTCTATATACCTGAATACTTCCCTGCCAAAAAATATATTTTTAACCCCTTATAAATCCCACCTAGCTTACGGGTAGGGTCATGCGCTTCTGTCATAGCACCATTAATAAGAAAAGTTACAGATCAGAAAAGATTTTGAAAGTCAATGCTGTAGCTTCAGTCCAGCTGGGGCATGTGTACCCAGAAGTAGGCATTCGAACATGTAACCTTAGTTGGAAGGTTACATGTTGGGAAAGGAAAAATATGCGCAGACGGGGGGCTTCATGCGTAGCTCTGTCCTATCCAGCTGTGGAGCATGGATGTCAGAGAACAACTGGGCTTGCATGACACACTAAGCAGCAGCTTATAAGCCACGGTGGCTTAGCATGCGGTCCAAACCCGCAATGGTCTTGTCAGGGTGGCTCAAGTTTGGCTGTCAGAAGGCGAGCTCTCAGATGCTCCCAAAGCCACGAGTGATCCTTGTTTGCAAAAGGCCACCCCTCAAACTCCCCTTTTGCAGCAAGATCCTTGGGGTTTTTGCAGAGAGCTCAGGTGTCCAAAGGGTCCCCTCAGTTTTGCTAGTCTCCCTGAGATGCTGGCTAGATGCAAGTCTCCCCGAGATGCTGGTTGCTAGCAAAACTAGGAGGGGATCCCATACTATATGCGAGTAAAGTACATGGGCAGGTGTCAAAGTCAGAGCTCTGTTTTTAAAGTGGGATTTATAAGGGGTTAAAAATATATTTTTTGGCAGGGAAGTATTCAGGTATATAGACTCAAATTTAGAAATCATCATCATTTAAATAGAAATACAGTACTTCTCATCATAGTGGGAAGACTGTGACCGTGAGATCTGTGTGCCTGCCTGTTCAGTCTGCTCTCCCGGTGCTAACAGTTCTTATAGTTCTTTATCTGGACAGGACAAGCTTTCAAATACAAGACACCTTCAAATAGAGGGCTGTCCTCTGTGAAAGAGGGCACGTGGCCACGCACACACACCTTCTAGAAACATACAAGGTGTCAGTCTGACCCTGCCAAACCATATTTACATAACCAGGTATCTGTTGCTTCGCATTGAACAAAGCTGGAAGAGGACTGTTAGATGTCCTGACTGAATAACTATCTGTAGTATCTGGGAGGAGTATATAAAATGTCAGCAATTAGGGCTCCTCTACATGTGGGGTTTAACCCGTCGCTTTACTGAGGCTTCTTCTTCTGTTTCCATCATGGGAGGGAAAATGCGTCCTTTACCAGAGTTTCCCCCTCCCGGGTTTGCATTTCTCTGCCTTTCTACAGATTCTATTAACCAAACACAAGGTGGCACTGTGGTATAGCTGCAGTATAGCGGAACTGAGACTTTACAGGAGACTTTCATTCCGGTTTGCTCCAGTTTGAAATTTAATAAGTGACTTCCCTCGCTCTAACCTCCCCCCCCCCAATGGCTGGAAAACACAGGAGAGGCCCTGCAAATGTCTGCGAGTGAGGGATCACGAGCGCACAATAAATGCCTCGTATAGAGAAGCCTAAGAGTAGAATGGCAGACCCTAATCCAACTGCACCCATCTTAGGTCTAAGTGTGACATTGTGTACTTCTTCCAGATAGTACAGATAGTTATTTAGTCAGAACATCTAACAGCTGTGTGCGTGTGTGTATGTGTGTGTGTGTGTGAGAGAGAGAGAGAGAGAGACAGAGACAGAGACAGACAGACAGAGAGCAGCATTCAATATAGTAATGTTTGCAGGGGGAGACATCTTTGGTGCTAATAGCTGTTTCCTTTCTATCTATAATTTGATTAAAAATTAATAAAATCCAAGGAAGGGTATATGACACATATACACTTTCTTTAAATGCCTGCGAATGGCCATTTCTATGCTACCGGTTGCCAACCACATTTGTTAGTGTGGATTAAACTATACTTTGTTACAGACAGAAGATTTTGCTGATCCTCGGCTGCAAGAGCCTGGGCTTTTTCTAACAGAGCCAAGCTTCTTTCTTTCTTTTTTTGTGTGCATTAAACTGCAGTATTGTTCCATTTCTCTCAATAAAATGCACTACAGACAGTGCCTGCGCTGTAATCCCAATCAATAACTACTGCTCAGTGCCTACAGAATGAAATTGCTTTCCATGAACTAAAATATATTAGAGCAATTCAGGTTATTTCATGGAATCAAATCCAGAAAAGGGAAATATAAGGTTGACTATCAGCAGAAGTATCCCTTCTGTGAGATGCATTAAATGGTTGTTTAGCCTCCTGCATGAACTCACAGAATCCTTTTTGCTTGAGTATGAGAATGCAAAATTTAACAATATCTAAAGAAAAGAACAGCCATAGAATAATACAAAGGCTGGGAATGACCTAAAAGCAATCTTGCTCAACTTCTTTGCTTGGAGACAAGATCTGACACATCCAAAGTTTAGCCTTAATTAATAACAGAGGCCATTCTAGAATGGAACCAAATTTGCTTGCCAAAATCCTCCCTCACCAACTCACCACTGTGAATGTTGCTGTCAATTCTCCAAATATTCAGAATTTGAGATCTAATGATATCTGATATTTGACCATATTTGATAGATTATGTACAATGATATTTGGTATTTTATCATATTTTGACAGCTGACAGGCAATAGTGTTCAGTATTTCACAGTAAATGATCACTGATGTGCAATAGTATTTCATAGTGTTTGATAGCCGATATGCAATAGAATTTAGTTATTGTTTGTGACTACTGACATGCAGTGGATTTAATATTTGGCAATCATCATTACTAAACAGCTTATAGAATATGATATTTGATACCTGTCAAAACCAAATGATCAAGAGACTATCAATAAATCTTTAACATTCAGATTTTAATTTTTGGGGTCCAGCTTAAAATTCAAATTGACATTTTGAAATGTGAGAATCTTCAGTTACCCTACTCCCATAACCAAGCCTTGAAACCTGGATAACTTCGAAGAAATCAGTGAGATCTTTAACCAAGCCATCATTCTGTGACTAATATTCCAATGAATATTGGAATATGAATAAGGGGGCATTACTATTATGTCACTGCCATTCATTCTGGGGATATTCTTGTAGTTCCAAAGTGAAATTAGTAATTTGTTCTGTACTGATATTTGTTTGGCAAGTAATACTCGTGGTTAGAGTCCCTGCAGCTTTCATTATATATACATTTATTAGATAGTTTATGCAGATAGTTTTCTTTCTCTTGATGTCCATAATAAATAAATACTAGGGAATTAGTATAAAGTGCATTTAGAATTCCAAAGGTAGCCAGGGAAATATATTTACTGCTATTGTGACTGGCACATTTAAGTAGATACAGCTGAATTGATTAAGTACTGTACATGCGTGTATTTCTCACAATTGATGTTGATTGATTCTGAGTAGCCAGGCAGTTACAGAAGTTGTAGGTATTTTCCCCATCATGACCATTTGCACTTGCTTTGAGGTTTCCTATTGATCTGTGTAATCTGTTGAATAGCATGCTGTTTATTTAACCACAGATAGCTACTTTTTTTTCAGATTATAAATATGTGAATGAACATAAATTGAATGCTTGGTCTTTGTTCCAGCACTATGCCATTGAAAACCAGCAGGCGTTCCTCTAGGTAAGCATTTCTGTGCTCAGGATCTTAATGATCTGAAATACGTCAGTTTCTAAATAAAAGGAGAATTCACCAACACTTAGATTATTCTGCTGAAGTGCATTTACCTGTTCATTAAATTCAGAAAGGGAAAATATAATACCAAATATCAGCAGACACATCCTGTTCATAGGATGCATTAGATTCTTGTTTAGCCTTTTAGTTGAAAATATACGTGCACAGGCCACCTGGGAAGGTCTTCTGCACAAGAACTTTTGCACAGCTCCCCGTCATTTCAATGAGTCTTGCACAATGGAACTTTCTGTAAGAAGTCTCTTGCTTGCTAGAGGAAAGATCTACTTGTCTGCTCTTTGCTGCTACCACTGCTGGTGGCCAGTGAGTGATACTACAGCTACCAACTCAGCCAGGATCAGATGACTCAAAGTGCCAGTAAGGTTCTACTTGATCCTACAAAACTGATTACTTCTTTGACCTGACTCTTCAATCTGGGCAACCCATTGCTCAGGCACTGCCTAAGCTCACCCTCGTCCTACCTTGAGACCAAATTATTTGATTTGTTAATTAATTTTTTTAACGTTCCCTTTCCAGAGTTCAAGGTGGTTCACAAAGAAGAAAACACACACACATTAAGGATGCAATCCTATGGAGATGAGCATAAGCCCATAGGAGGCTCAAGCTCATCCAATGCAGGGTGGAAGGAGTGGTGGAGGCAATCTTCACCTCCCCACTCCTCCTCCTCTGCATTTTTACTAGATGGCCATTTTCATCCATGGCATTTCAGAAGGGGAGGGAAGGACGCTGGAGTGGTTTCAGGATACTTTGTATCCTGGCCTTCCCAGTTTCCTCCCCTCCCTGCTCCCCAAAACGTCCCCTTCTACCCCTCTCCAAGTTTGCTTTCCCAACCTTGGAGAGCAGCCGGTGTGGTTCTTTCCTCACCAGCTGTGAGGGAGCAGGAGAGAAGGGGTCAGTGCTCCAATCACCAGCTCCAGTGCAGTCTCTGACCTCAGATCTGGGAATCTGAAAAATCCTATGGCCCCTCAGACAATGTATAGGGGCCATAGGATCGCTCCCTAAAATCATTCCTTTTGATAACCACACCTAAAACATTAATAAATAACAAAAAACTGGACATGCAGAAAACAAAACAACAGCTACCTAGCCAATTGAGCCAATCAAATGCCCCTTCGAAGAAGAAAAATACATCTCACAAGCTTTCCAGAAAAAGATGAGAAAAGAGCAGCTCTTCTGGAAGAGCATTCCAGAGCCTGGGAACAGAGCAGCAAAGGCTCTGCTCCTTGCTGCTGACTCCCGTTAATGAAAAGCCACAGCTGCTGTGTGGGAATCGTACAGGGAAAAGTGGTCCTATGTTATTTGAGTCTTAAGTCATGAAGGGACTTACCTTGGCTAAAACTGGAGGACACTTCCATTCCTTAACAGCCATAGTTGTCCCTGCCTAATCCCTTACAATCAATGCAATACGGCCAACTGTGTGAGCAGTTTCTCTCTCCAGGCAGCACTGGAGACAAGAATGGAAGTCCCTAGCATTCATGGGCTATTTTTTTTCCTGGGCTCTCTTCCTCAACAACCTCAAAGGCTAGCAAACCTTAGACCTGGATGCCCTGCTTACTTTGTCCTCTTTTCTTTAATCAGCCTTTCCAAGAAGCCTGTGCAAGGGCCAAAAGGCAAGCAGTCTGTCTATGCTTGTCTCATCCCACCCACATATGTTAAAGGTAAGCACCCGCACAAATACAGCTCAGAAGCAATCTGGCAGTCGAGGCAGTTCTTCCAAAATTAGCCAAGTACCTTCCCGTTGCCTGATATCCAGTCTTGAGATGAGCAATGGCATTTTGCACTAGCTATAGTTTCCAAGTTGTCTTCAAGGGCATTTCCCCTGACATTTCCAGGTGGATTGTGCAGTATGCTCTTATGGAACGAACAGCATGAAAGTGGGGAGGAATACTTCTGTGTATTGTAAAATCTTCAAAGAATCAGTGGAGAGAAAATGTTGCATATGATATATGAACTCTTCCCTGATACTGCACAGCAGCAGATCACTCTTTGATTGTTTCATTTACCGTTTGTAACTTTCCACAAAGAATACACAGACTACACAGAGCTCTTGGCTCTGGGGTTTTTAAATCTTGCAAAACTTGGCTGTCAAGTCCAAGTCTGGTTTAAAGATAAAGAACCATAGGAAGGGAGAGAAGGGACTTGGAAGTGGTCCACCAACATTTAGCACCTAGATAGCCCACTGAGCAAGCAGATGGGTCACCTGGTCACAGTCTTCACCACTGTGGTGAGATGTATTTCTAGTTAAATTATAGTAATCATTTTAGTATTTCTCTCTGCATAAAATAGCATATGTAAATTTTATGCAGATCTGTGCCCTCTTTCATCCTCTTTCTTGGTGATGCATTTCCTCTTTCTTGGCAATGCGTAATTGGCCACCTTATTCAATAGTCCAATGCAAGTATGAGCAATGGGTTTTCCTTAACCTTTGGCACCTTCTTTGTAGTTCACTCATACCACGAGGCTATGTAAAGCCATTGCATCAGGCGGCAGTTTCCACGGGGAGCCCTTTTGCCTCCTATGTTTTTCTCCTATAGTTTTCATCTGTGTATCTACTATTTTTTTTAAAATGAGCATGTATCCAGAACAGGGTGTGTATGCATGAGTATGCACCATTTTGACTATGCCTTTATCAATTTAGGTATAAAAATTTCTAAGGCCAGCACTACTGTGCAGCAATCCATACAGCTCAGCCTCCTATCTGACGCTTTCAAAATTATGAAGACATGCAGCTTCAGCCATTTTCTGCTTGCTTCTCCAGATGCATTTTTCAAAATATGATTAGGAAAATGCCATGTTGGAAGCAGACTTGAGTACACTTTTTACATGAACACACACTAAATGGAATCCAAATGCTTGTGGCATCCAGTTTTTGTTGTTGTTTACAATTTTAAAGCTGGCAAAGACCTTGAGGGTTTGGACTTGCAAGTTCCCCCACAACCAAGCCACCCTGGAGAGTGTGTGAGCTCAAGGATTGTTGCAGCTCATGCTCATTCACCATCCTAAACCATAGTCTGAGTGATTGTCTGAACTGGCCTGGGCCTATGTCTCCCTGCTGGCTACTCTATGGATAGATGGTTGTGATTGAAGGTCCTCCTGCATGGCTCAGCAAGCCTAAATTTCTATGGACACCTTCTTGACAATGTTGATGTGGTAGCGTAGCATGTTCTCAGAATTCCTACAGATAATCCTGTCCTTACTCTTACTTATGTCTCCATAGCAAAATTCAGTTTTCAGTTTAGCTAAATTTTAAGAAAACAATAAAGGATTGGATCCAGATTCATGCTGGATCAACTGTGCTGATGGAAGTGCAGCAGAGTGGAGCCTTTATGTTTGTGGAAGGTCCCATCCTCTTGCAGAAGCCATATGTTTCTTAACTGTAAACTTTTTTAATTCTATAAAAACAAAAACAAACAACACAACACATAAAACGATAATTAACAATTTGCAGAAGCCGTGTGTGTGTGTGTGTGTGTGTGTATTTGTATATATATCCCTGGCACACCATTCATTTGCAAATATCCAATAGTCTGTGGCGTTTTAAATTATATGTAACTCTTACTCAGTTGTCAGAGCACAGAGGGCCAGCGTCAAGGGTAGGCATAGGCAAGCGCCTACCAAGGGCCCACACCCCGGCAGGGGACCACTGACAAGGGGCCCCGGGGTTGCTCCTCCTCTTCACCACTGCAACTTGATTGCTCACCTGGCTCTTGCTCTGGCCCAGACAATGGTGGTGGTAAGAAGGAGGGGCAGTAGATGCCACCGACCGCCTACTTGCTCACTGACTCTCTGCCTATCAACCTAACAAAGGGTACCAATGTTGAGAAAGAGGATGGGGAGAAATGACAGCTGGTGACAAGGGTAATGATATAAACTCACTGACAGAGTGGGCCCATTGAGGGTGTCTTGCCCAAGGGCCCTCAAAAACCTGGAGCTGGCACTGAGAGCACAGCATGCTCCAGAGACACTTCCAATGATATGGAAGTAAGGCATGTTAATTTGTTAAATTGGGAAAGTGGTTCCCAAGTCATTCCAGCTGAATGGGTGATTCTTCTGGAAAGGTAGACCTATCTACCAATTTAAGGTGGCAGAATAACTTGGCATTCCACACACTATTAAGGGGGTTGCAATGCCCAATCAAATGCATTCTAAAGTCTTGTACTAAATATCTGTATGTAAACAGCTTTGTTCACATTTCTGCCTAAATATAACCCTCTCATTGACAAGTTTGTCAAAAGAGTGAGTGGAAAACACTTGGGGATAAACTATTACCTCTGGCAAAAATGTGTCAGATAGAAACATTTTGTAATGTCTACTGGACTGTATGATCAAGTGGAGATTTAAAAGAAAATCTAAGTTGTTCTTTTCATTTTGGTTTTAGAAGGAATGATCTCAGTTTATCAAGTGGTAGCATGTAATGCATGCCAAATGTTATAATTCCGTACAATTTAATGAGTGGGTTTTTTTTTACCTGGGAGTCATGTCAGCAACAGCCATTTTAACCTGATGTGACATGGGAGTACAGTTGGCTAAAGAAAATGTGGAGACAGAGAAGGGGGAAAATGTTAGATCACTTTGCAGCATCCTTGTATGACAGGGAGTAGATGTTACCTTGCAGTGTATGAAACTAGGATGGCTTGGTGAGTCTTATTTATAGAGGAAGATCAAAAAGTGGATCCTAGCTAGCTATAACTCTGCCATAATCTACTCCAGGGGTAGGCAACCTTTTTGGGCCATGGGCACATTCAGCAATTTGAGAAACTGAGCAGGGCACCAACACAATATGGCTGCATACAAGGCAGAGGTGGGGTCTGCGCCCAACACACTAAATGACTCCTTTGAACCCCCAGTTTTCTGCACCAACAGAAACCTATTTCATAGCAATCCCAGCTGTTTGTTTGTTTGTTTTTAAGTGGGAGGGGGAGGACACCTTGGTAGCCACCAAGAAAGGTTTCTGGGACACATTGTTGCCCATGGGCACTACATGATCTAGTGATGGTCTACTCCATAGTAATGGTCAACCATGATTGCTGTTTTGTCCATAGGAATACCAAGGCCCTGCCTTACCTTCCATGGTTGACTTACATGCCTCTGATACTGGAGGTTGTCTTAATGCTTGTTTTTGAGTATTGTTGTATGGAAAAGGTCTATGGACCAAATAAACACTGATTGATACTGGAGGTAATATAGTCACTATAACTAGTAGCCATTGATAGCCTTATCCTCCATGAGTTTTAACATTTAGTAAAGCAAAGCAGATAAAGGGAGGTCACAAGGGGTGTTTAGGGTGAAGGATCATGCGTGCTGAACACACCTCCTGATGCTGATATGCCCACTGGCCACAACCATCAGCAGCTGCACTGTCAGCATTAGTGTGAAGGGCCCAGTGGATGTGTCAGGGTGTGCCCAGAGGGCATGAGCCTGCTCCCCCTTCATGCCTTCACTGAACACAGGAGTGCAGAACCTCTTTCAGGCCAGGGACCAAATTCCATTTTGGACAAGTTCTTGGGGGCCACAGTCCATGGTTGGAGCGGCCCAAAGGCAAAAGGGGCAGGGCCAAAATACAAAACTTCACAGCATATTTGAGCTTAAAGCTCTTACTGCTAGTAACTATACTTTAGGCAAGGAATTTCAGCCTTTTAGAATGGAGGGGGAAACCACGCAAAAGTCAGGAAACCACCAAATGATCAGTGGTTGAGGTTGGGCCTGGGGAAGGGGGTGTGGCCATCTGAAGAACGCTGGGGGGCTTGACCGGCATCCCAGCATAGTCTGATTTGGCACCCAGACCTGAGGTTCTGCACCCCTAGCGTAAGAGAACACCCCTGTAAATTAACTGTCATTGCCTGATGAGTTTCTGCCCACCCCACCTCACTCAACTTCTTTGCTGCTTGCAGGAGAGAAACTTGTGGGGAAACTTGTACCATCGTGGCTTCTCATATCTTTTCCTTTACTCTCCAGTATGGGGTTCCTCAGGGGTCGGTCTTATCCCCCATGCTATTTAACATCTACATGAAACCACTGAGTGGGGTCATCCGGAGTTTTGGAGTGCACAGCATTGCCATCAGTACACTGATGACACACAGCTCTATTTCTCCTTTTCATCTTCAGCAGGTGAGGTTGTGGATGTGCTGAACCAGTGCCTGGCTGTGACAATGAACTGGATGAGGGCTAACAAACTGAGGCTCAATCCAGAGTAGACTGAGATGCTGTTAGTGGGTGGTTCCTCTGACCGGATGGAGGGTGTTCAACCTATTCTGGATGGGGCTGCACTCCCCTTGAAGGAGAAGGTTCGTAGCTTGGGGGTACTCCTGGAG
Organism: Shinisaurus crocodilurus; assembly: GCA_021292165.1. NCBI lineage: Eukaryota > Metazoa > Chordata > Lepidosauria > Squamata > Shinisauridae > Shinisaurus > Shinisaurus crocodilurus. Next base: position 233,438,040 of record CM037879.1, read on the forward strand.
CCATCTTTGTCACTTGAGGCTCAAGTGGCCTCAGTGGCAAGGAGTGCTTTCTACCAGCTCCAGCTGGTGGCCCAGCTATGCCCTATCTGGACAGGGATAGCCTGATCTCAGTAATCTATGCCCTGGTAATCTCTAAACTAGACTACTGCAATGCACTCTACGTGGGGCTGCCCTTGAAGACTGTTCGGAAGCTGCAGCTCGTGCAAAATGCGGCTGCCAGACTTGTTACGGGGACTGGAAGGTCTGAACATATCACACCAGTTCTGGCCCATTTGCACTGGCTGTCTATATGCTTCCGAGCCAAATTCAAGGTGCTGGTTTTAACCTATAAAGCCCTACACGACTTAGGACCACAATACCTGGTGGAACACCTCTCCCAACCACAATCTACCCGGACACTGCACTCAACATCTGGGACTCTCCTCCAACTGCCACCTCCAAGGGAAGCTCAGTTGGTGGCAACAAGGAGGAGGGCCTTTTCAGTGGTAGCCCCCCAATTTCCCCACCGAGGCCCGCCTGGTGCCAACCTTACTATATTTTCGGCGCCAGGTTAAGACTTCCCTCTATGCCAAGGTAAGGCATGCGATATTTAATCTGTTCAAAATAGCACATGGGAGGGGACGGGGGGGGGGAGTGTGACCTGTAGACTTAGTTGTATTAACCTTTACTATTGTATATTTTAAACTGCATTTTTAATTTTGGTTTTAATTTTTTTTTAATTAAAATGCTGTTTTTATTGTTGGTTTTATCTTGATTTTATTGTATGGACAGTTGTGAACCGCCCAGAGAGCTTCGACTGTGAGGTGGATAGCGATGCATCTGATCGCCTTGCGCAAACAGGCCGAAATTGAGCCCGCTAACGCTCGCGCGGGCTCACCGTTTTCTTATGGCGGCTCGCCGCGGAGAGGCAAGCCGCCTGCGCAGCGCGCATCGCCCGTGCCGGTCCCGTTGCGTCACTTCCAGAGCACCGGAAGTGACGCGACGGGACCAGCGCGCCCATCGGCGGCAGCTCGAGCGGCGCAGAGAACGCTCTGCGCCGCTCAGAGGAACGAGGCGGGGGTGGCTGCCGCCGTGGAGAATCGAGGTGGCAAAGAGGCGAGCCCCCCCACAGGTACGTGAACACCACTAGAAATGAAATGAAATGAAATGAATAAATACATACATACATGCTACAGGGGAAAGAATACGTGGAGATTTTTCTGCAACGGCTATGTGCCAGCCATAACCAATCTGGTCTGAAGGTGGCCGTGAGCTAGCCACTGCGCGCTGCTTTTGGAGTGGCAGGCTCTGGCTACCTTCCCCACCCAGCTGCGGCACATGCACAAAATAGACACACACAAACACAGTTGGGAAACAGTTCCTGTGACAATTCTTGTATTGTAGAAAATGAAATGCTGCAGACATGGAAACTGCTTTCCATGGAAACTGTATTGCATTGTATTCTTTTAAATATTTGTATTGCATTTTATATTTTTAACTGTTTGTATGGTATTTTAGTCTTTTAACTGTTTATAATCTGCCCAGAGAATGTTGGTTATTGGGCGAGTTTAAAAATGTAATAAATAAGTAAATAAATAAATAAATAAATTTCCAACGTTCTTGGAAAATAATGCCGATGGAAATTAGTAGATGTAATGCTGCATAAACATTTATCTGCTATGTCCCTGCCACTTCCACAGAAATTATGTGATTGCATGGCCTTTTGGAGTGTAACATTGACCATAAGCGTCTTCTCAGGGGTGATTTTGATTTTCTCCAAGGCCTAAGCAGCAACAGGCAAGCTATTTTGAAGCATTTTTTTACCTTTAGTAAAAATTCTCATAAACTGAAGCATCATACATATTCTTTGTCATTGGTACTTCTGCTTTATGGTAAGTGCCGCATTTACACCTTTTTAGGGAACCTTCATTCTTTAAGAGCTTTTCTACACAAAGCATTTATTGTATGCTTGTCATTCCCTACTCACAGTTGTTTATGGGTTCTTTGGATGATGTCATGACCTTCCAGTTTTGTTCCTGTTTTTAAAGAGCACTTTTGGCAAGGTTTTTTTTTAGAGCAGGGGAAATGTGGTACTATTTCTGAAAGCAAAAATAACACTTCCCCCCACCCCATTTGTGTATTTGTGCTATTCTGCTATACCACAGTGCTACCTAGAGGTTATGTAGTGGAAGAGCAGGAAAGGAAAAGCTCTTTGTGTCTCAATTCTGCGACAAAACTAAAAGTAGGTGCAGTGGATTAACAGCCTCATGGTCAAAAGCCCTAAGTGTGTTGTAGAGGAACGTAGAATGAATGAGTCAATTGTATATTAAGATGTTTCTCAGACCTTAAGAAATAGTGCTGCATCTTGTAAAATTACCAGATCAAATTTATTATTTATTCAGACTAAATTGAGCAAAACTCAGTCCTTCCTCACACAAGCCTGCTCCTGGTTACACCTACCAAGCTTTCTTCATTTCAGGAGTATGGTTGATGGTGGGGGGAGGGGTACATTTTGTTGCTGCTATTGTTAGACAACTGGGAGTCTGAAATTCTTTCTGGTCTACTGCAAATAACCCAGAAGATCTACTAGTAGATCCAGATCTACCCTCTGCCTATCCTTGTTCTACACCCACCCTCACCCCTGCTCAGTTCTTTTCCCCTGAGCTGCTGCTCCTCTCCCTTTCCATGCAGTTCCTTTATGTTTCCAACTCAGTTCTCTGGCTTCTTGTATAGCCCATCTTCCCTGCACTTCCTCTGCAGTAAAAATAAATGGATCAGCAGAGACCGATTATCTTCCTCTTCTTCCTTTGGGGTGAATATGGTGGGACTCTGATCCACATTTTAGGAAATCCTGACTGTTGACAGTGTATAGAGTAGCCTTTCCCAACCTAGTGCCCTTCAGATGTTTTGGACTCCACCTCCCATCAGCCCCAGCCAGGATGGCCAGTGGTCAGGGATTCAGGGAGTTTTAGTCCAAACTAAAGACAGCTGGGGAAGACCTGCATAGAGTATCACAAGACTGGTATAGAGTTAGAGTATCAAAAGACAAAAAAAGTGTTTTTGCAAATAAGTCTATATAAACTGTTTATAATAATTACATCTGAAGTAATACAGAAAACCAATGCACTGGTTAATGATCCATATAATCACAGATGTTTACTCATTCGAGAAGTCAATGCATTTCAAAACCACAAACAAAATAGACATGAATTATGTGTCCACTTAACAGTGTAATCCTATACATGTCTGCACAGAAGTAAGCCCCATTGAGTTCAATGGGACCTAAGTGACCCCTTGACTTTATTTATTTATTTATTTAATATACTGCCCTTCAATTAAAAACACACACATCCAGGGTGGTTTACAAAAGTCAGTAAAAAACAATAAACTCACAAACACACAATAAAGGAAAAGCAATTAGTAAAACAGCAGATAAAATGGCAGCAGTAAAATCACATCAGACATTAAACGGTCTGGGAATTTGTAAAGGGTTTTGCCTGGTGCCAAAAAGACATCAATGTATGTGCCAAGCAAAACTTCCTAGGGAATCAATTCCATAAGTAAATCCGACACTGCTCTGGTAATTTTGGGATGATTGAAAATACATGGAAAGAGCAAGTCATGTTCATACCTTAGCTCCACATCTCTGAAAGGATCCACCCTCCCACCACATGATTTCAATCATCCAAACGTTACCATGGTGCAGTGCATGTTTGATACCTGGGACACAGTTTTTGGCTGGATTAAAAAGGGAGCTACACATCCTCTAAACCAGGGTGTTGAACCTCTTTCAGCCCAAGGGACAGAAGAGATACTTGGGGGCCGCGGGCAGGACTGAAGGCAAAATGGTGGGAACAAAATGCGCCAGATACTCTTTGTTTGAATAAGTTTGGGGAAGGTAACACCCCATCCTTGGCAACTAAGAAAGGAGGCTGGTTCAAGGTGTGTGTGTGTGTGTGAGAGAGAGAGAGGGGGGGGGGCTTGTTTGCACGACATGGGAACCGCAAGTCCCCCGCGGTTCCCGTGTCGTGTGCACACTGACCGGGGGTGCCCCCGTGGGACAGCCGCGGGCGGGACGCACGCAAAGTGACCATGGTCGGTAGAGGGGTAAGCCCCTACCGCGTGTGGTCACCGTGCCGTCCGAACAGCGGGTGGCCGTCCTGCGGGGTCCCCACAGAGACGGCAGCCCAGAGCGGCCGGAGCCGCCGCCGCTCCAGCCTGTAGGGGCAAATGGCCCCTCTGGGCATCCCGGGGCCCCACCCCCTAGTGCCGGGAGGCCCGCACTGCGGTGCGGAGACTACGGGGTCTGCCCACGCGCACGGGGCGCCGGTCGTGTGTGGCGCCCCTCCGGACCCCGCGGACGGCCCCGTGGTTCCTCCCCCGCCGGCAGCCTGGGTCGTGTGAACCGACCCAGAGAGACAGAGACAGAGAGACTGGGTTCACACAACACGATCAGCCATGGTGGCTTATAACCCATGTTTGTTTCAGAGTGGCTTGTTGTGTTGTCTGAACCCAGTCAGAGTGGCTTGTGCGTGGTTAACAAACCATGCTGCTGGGGTCAGACAACATGACAAGCCACTCTGAAACGAACATGGATTATAAGCCACAATGGCTTATTGTGCTGTGTGAACCCAGTCAGTGAGAGAGAGGCTGGGTTCGCACGTCACTTTAAGCCCACTGAAACCTCTGTGGGCTTAAAGTTGCCCCAGGCCCTGGTTGTGCCCGACTAACGGTCAGGCACAGCAGGGGTCCCGGAGGCACTGCCTCTGCCTTCTTCCTCCCTCAGTCCTCCTGTTGGTATCCCAGGGGATGACAGGCAGCTGCCCAAAAGTGCCCAAGGGGCATTTTTTGGCAGCTGTTGGAGGCTCATTGCTCTTGCTCAGCAGAGCTGTTACTCAGCTGAGTTGCAGCCCTGCCGAACAAGGGCAATGAATGAGCCCCATGGTGCTGCATTTCCTCAAGAGGAAATGCAGCACCACGGGGCTCGTCCCCAGTCCTTTCTCTGCGCAGCTGCACCAAGAGAGGTTGCTTTCCTCCCCGGCTTGCCTCCTGCAGTTACTCATTGAGGTGCCTGCAGGCGCCGTAACAAGCAGGAGCAGGGGGGCGAGTCAGGTACTGGCGCTGAGGAGGGTTGGTCGTGCACTGTCATTTCGAGGCAGCATGCAGCCAACCCCCCTCGCTGCTGCCACCACTGCGAAGCCCCCAACCACTGCAGTAGTCTACTCATGTGGTGGGCGGGGCCTTCTTCTATCTGTCTCTGGCGTGTGTGTGCGCGCCGCCCTCCCCTTCTCTCACTGGGTGTTGTTGGAATATGGCGTCTGCATATTTTAAGGTTTGCCTTCGAGCTAGAAGGATCTGCCTGGAAACAGCAGATCTGTCCCAAGGTCACTGGGACGAGAGCATGTCACCTTTGGCCCAGTGTAGAAGGGCGTACAGTTTCCTTACTGGCTTCAAGGTAAGATTGGAGCCAGGGTCTGATAGATTTGTTTCAGCTGGGGATTACATCATTCTATGGGTGCAGCTGGCATTACCTCATCTATGGGTGTGACTGTACAGATATGTATATAAGGTGGTCAATGTCTCTGTGTTCTTGTTGGGGGGAAAATGAGTTTATTGTTATAAGGATTTATTGATTATTTGAGTGAAGCATTCTGTAAGTATAGAGATAGTTTATGTATGTCCAGACTGTACTTGTTTTTGTCTGACATACTGTTCTCTTGCACTTTTGTAAATTAGCACTCTGTATATGTTCTGTTCCTGTTTTTCCAAGTCTTAGTTTAGTAAACCTTTGTGTTTAAAGAAACAGACTTGTGTTTTGCTTTTTACCTACTGGCTTAGCACTAGCTACCCACGCCACAATCTCTCCGTTGCGACTTCTGCAGCTGCTGGGTACAAAGTTGTTTAACTTTGTTCCCCCCCCCCCCCGGCGGCTCAGATTTCCATCAGGTGTGGCACCCACCACGGACCAGAGAGAATGGGGGGGGCAAGCTGGAGGGGGTGCCCAGTGGGTCGATCGGTGCGGCAGGCAGGAGGGAAAGGAGGTGCATTGTCCTGGGCCTGTTCCCGGGTAGACCCAGGACAACGCGCCTCCTTTCCCTCCTGCTGAGCAGCACAATTGCAAGCTGATTGTGCTGACTGGGGGGGGGGGCGCTGCTTTCCCCCATGGCCTCCTCCCAGGGAGACAATGGGGGAAAGCTGCTCCCCTCCCCTCCATCAGGGGGAATGACCCACTACGCTTTCCTTCCTCGAGAGGAATACAAGCAGAGTGGGTCCTTCGGCGGGTGGGGACATGGCGAAGGGGAAGAGGAGCCGGCCAGAAGTTGGCTCCTCTCCCCCTTTGCTGCATCCCTGCTTGCCATTTCCGGGGGAAAGATCTGTGGCGGTGCCAGGGAGCCAGGCTCACAGCCGCACTTGCTCGAGAGAAAGCACGGCTGGCCGCCTGGCTCCCCACCACCACCACAGTCCTTTGGGGCTTCCTGCAACAACGCTCCGCACAATGCTGGGAGAGCGGGATTCCAGTTCACCTACTGAGGTCTAGCGTGTCATCTGACCCCCGCAGGGTGCTTTAGAAGCCAACCTGGTGTGGCTTCTAAACCACCCTGCGAAGCCATGGCTTGTCCTAGGGTTAAGGTAACACTAGTAGGTTTAGCATGTCATCTGAACCCAGATGGCACGCTCTAACCCTCTCGCGAGCCCAAAAGGCACAGAGCCCCTTGGCCAGAGTGGCAAGCAAGGGCTGCCACTCTAGCCAAGGGGCTCTGGCCAATGACAGCCAGCCAAGTGCCCAAGTGGCACTTTGCGTGGCTGTCATTGGCTTCCCCCCGACATACACTCTGGCTGATGTTGGGAGACCGGGATTGCTCACAACTGCAGTGGTGGCAGGGAACCAGGTGGCCGGCCACACTTGCTTTCGAGCAAATGCGCCACAGTCCTCCCCCCCCCTTTGGGCTTAAATTTTCTTGGGAACCTGGCTGTTGGCAGAGATAGCATTGTGAGTTGATGGAAGACACCTTCATGATTAACAACATCTCTAACTTATCTATTAAATGTATGTGTCACTTCCCACTGCAAAAAGAAGCCTTGGAGTGAAATACAAATACAGAAATTTGTAATTAATATAACAGAAAATAACGAAACTCACTGTGATAATCACCACATAAACACCATAAAACACACAACCTAAAAACAGTACAATACGAAAAGCGTTAACCCACAATATATAAAATCTCCCCCCCACCCCCACCTAGGATGGACACCACAAAAGCAGCCCCAAAGTGCACCAATACTTAATAATAATAATAATAAATGTTGATTGGGCAAAAGATATTATTAAACAGAGGATTTTAGATATAGAAAGGCAGCAAGATCTGATGAAATCCCCTGGATATATATCTTCTACAAATCGTAGATATATTATGAAGATGTCTCTGTATCTCATGAATTTGGAGGTTCATCCCCACAGGAGAGCTTTTTCTCTAGCTAGATGTGAGGCCTTTCCATCGGCCGTATTGCGAGGAAAATATATGAAAATTATTATTATTATTATAGCACCAATACTTACCTCCAAATGCCTGGGAAAAGAAGTATGTCTTTGCCTGGCACCACAAAGATGACCGTTTTGGCACCAGGCAAGCTTCGCTGGGCGTGTGTGCATGCCATAAATGTGGTGTTATCACAGAAAAATATGTACATTTCTTGATTGGCTCCCACAGAAGAAAAGGCCTGTGGCTCACGCTGGCTCAGCTTGTCTGAGTGTGGAAAGCTAAGCAGGGTCAGGCCTGGTTATTACTTGGATGGGAGACCCCTCCTCTCGTTTCCTGCATTGAGCAGGGGGTTGGACTCGATGGCCTTCTAGGCCTGTTTCCAACTCTATGATCTATGAATCTAAGAATGGGTATGCATCCTGCTTGGACCTCCAAGATAGGCCAGTTAATATGGCCTCATCCTTAGACCCTGCCCTCCTATTTGCCCTGCCATGTTTTCTGGGCAATGGTGATGCTTCAAGGATTCTCTTGTACTTCTCAGCTGGAAATCCCAGTGCATCCTTATTCCTTCCCTCGGGATGATGCCTTTGTCCATGTACTCTCAATTCTATGTCCCCCTTTCTGAGCCATTATTTTGCACCTGGCTCTGACTGGTGGACCTCAGGGCTCTAGTTCGGGTGGGGGAGATCCTGCAGTCTGTCCACTCCTCTTCTATAACAGGATGTGACACTCGCACATAAAAAAAATCTGTTTATTTATAGTTCCCATTTGAAAACAGATATTTTTTGCCATATTTCCATTACATACATGTATGTAAGATTACGTGGCTAATACTTGTAAAGTTCCATGAACATATGACATGTCCTCATAAATGTTAAGCACCAGTATCATTTATTATGATAGCAGTTACCGCTATCAAATTGTTGACTGAATCTTGCAGTTTTTATAGGCACAAGTTTTTCCTCACAGCAAGTCTACCAAATATGTGATCACTAAATCAACAGCTGCTACACCTCAAGCAAGTTATGAATTTTTCCTGATTTACAACAGCCACTTTCATGTTTGTTTTCAGGGAGCAGCTGGGTAGGGGAGGAGGGATAAGACATATTCATTGGGGGGTGCAGGGTAGAATGACATAAAGCTGAAAGTTTCTAAAAGAAGGTAGATTTTCAAAGGCAATTCCAGCTGTTAAACTCCATTACATTTCAGTAAGGGCATACATAGTATTTTGCCTTTGAAAATGTGCTCCTCTGTGTGGGTGCATAAATCTGCATAGAGGCACATATAAATGGGAACTGGTTTTCGAAGGCATTGAGCATCCCTGACTTTGGAGGGTTTGGGATCTCAGGATTCTTACTTATATGCCTATATGTGGGTGCAATAGAACAATCACATTTGGGTATATCCACCTTCCCCACTCTGAGTCCTCCAGATGTTTTGGACTAGAACTCCCAAGATTCCCAACCATTGGCCATGCTTGCTGGGGTTGATGGGAGTTGAAATCCACAACATCTGGAGAGCACCAGGTTGGGGAAGGCTGGTGTATATAGCACAGGTTCATCTGCCTGTGTAGGGATTGGGCCCACAGAGGAGCCTCAAAAGGATATGGAAATAGATTCTGATTCAGATGAAGAGGGGCAAGAAGAGACTGAAGAGCCAAGGACAGAAGAAACATAGATAAGGGAGGAAGGAGGAGAGTGTCAAGCTGTTCCTGAAACCGTGGGAAACCAGAACCTTTCTGAAGAGGAGCAGGAGGAGGACATGGGCATAGTAGATCCAAGAGTGAGACATCAATTAAGGAGGGAAGACCAATGATGAGGAGTGAGGCATTCTAAGGGGTTGGCTCTGAGAAATCAGGAAACGCCTAGAAGGTTTAGTTTTTGAGATTTTGGATACTGGGAAAGAGAGGGCATTAGCTAATTTTCTAATTAGTCTGAAATCAACTTTCAACTGGATCATATTGCATTAATAAACCAATTCTTTAGAAAGCTAACATAGCTTGTTTCTTTTGTTATTGTAACTGAAAGCCTGTTGATTAGAAGAACTGTTCTTGTGCTTAACTCGAAAGAGGAGAGGGGACCTCAACAGCCTGAATGGTCTGTAGGCCCTCTAACATGTTGGACTTCAGATGTGAAATGGCTACATGGTGGTTAATAGTACAGTGATTTGCTGTAATTTACACCATAGTAATATTTGGCATATTTGTGTGCAAGAGTTGTATGTTATTGTCATGCTGAAAGAGGTTGTGCTGGCATAGCAGTTGCTACAATCCATTCTAAGCATTTATATGCTTATACATTTTAGGATTAATCCCATTGAAGTCACTATGGCTTCTTCTGCATAAATCAAATACATAAATATTCCAGTTTAGCTGTAGTGTAGATCTGGCTGCATGTAGTCACTGAATGACTCACTGGTGCATCAAATAAATTTGCTGAAGATTGCGACCTCAGCTTAGGTGCCTGTTTTTCAGAAAGTTGGGCAGAAGTGCCAATTCTGCAATCAGTGGGAATCAATGGGGAGCCAGTGAATTCAATCAACTCTCTATACTGTAACTTCCAGGGCTTTAGTATTTCTGTTATAATATACACCGATTCATACAGTTCACACACTTTGCACTGGGAATATAAAAACACTACTGTCAGTATTTTATTAGATCCTACAGTTAGATATTAGTTCACAAGCACTAACTAGCTAGCATAAATCTAGGTTTCTTACTCCATTGAGCTACCCACTCAAAAATCCTTTCATTAAGTGCACATATCTACAGATAGGAATATCATTATAAGAGAGTGGACTAGTTGTAGACTTTTCTCTTAATATTCTGTAGCACCATTCTCTCCCCATAAATAATATCTCTTTTTGCAGAGGGGAAAGAGGAAGACACAAATAAATGGGATTAAATCAGGGCACAGCTTTATCGAAGGAACGTCAGACTAGTGGAGAGGAAATAATTCTGACCCTTTCTAAAGAGATACTCAAGGAGACCCACGAAGTCTTCCTAGATCCACTAAGCTCAACCCTGAGTACAATCAGTGGTGTAATGGTAAATTTTGAAGTGCAGTCATTCATCATGACAGTCCCCATAGCCATGCCCCCAAGGCCCAAATAATCAGTCAGCTGTGTTGAGCCATATCAGCAAACCAATTCTAGCAGTTTTCATCTCCACCAGGAGCAGGTCTTTTGTAAAGCAAATGGGTCTTAATTGCCATACAAGTCCAGGCCACAGGCAAAATCCTTTGCATTGCAAAAGGGGAACATATATCGGGAAAATTCCCAGCTATTATGAAAATTGCAGCAAAGCTCGGAGAGAACAGGGAATTCTGAGGGGAGTGGCAGATGACTTCATGGTTCCTGCTAATAAAATAGTGCCAGTGCTGTGTCTTTGCAAGCCCTGGCTTCACTATACCACAGACTACACCAGATGTACCCGCAGGTAGCGATGCATCCAAGCCGGGTCGGCGCCTCTAAGTCGATTTTCAGGCTCGGCGCCGACCTGACTCCATTTTCTGAGCAGCGCGGTGTGCCACTCGATCGGGCTGCTTCGGCCCGTCCAACGCTTCCGAGAGGCGTCAGGACCCTGCGCAGGCGCAGGGGTCCATCGCGTCATTTCCGGTCCCGGAAGTGATGCGACGGGACGGATCGGGCCGCGTGGGCGGCTCGCAGCGGAGTGGGCGAGCAGCCCCAAAGAAAAGGTAAGGCCTCGCTGGGCGTGAGCGGGGCCAATTTTGATTGTCAATCCCTACCTGCAGGTGGCATCAAGAGCATATAATGCAGGCCACATGCTGAAGCTAAGCAGGTATGAGCTGGGTCAGTGCTTGGATGGGTGACTGCCTGGGCTGCCCACATCTGTTCTCCAGCATTGAGCAGGGGGTTGGACTCCGTGGCCTTATAGGCCCCTTCCAACTCTACTATTCTATGATTTTATGAATTGTAACCCATTTCCCTTGCAGGGAGAAGCGGATGTGAGGTACGTTCTTCATATGAGAAACCTAAACTTTGCTGGTTGTACCAGAGCTGCTCAACCCTAGACAGCAGTCCTACTCTTGAGCTGCTCCAGCCTTGTGAGTGTCCAGCTCTACTCTATCTTAGCCAAGGTGGGGTGATCTTGTACTCCTATTTTGTGGCCTCCAGGTGATCAGATCTGCAGTGTGTTCATTTCTCAAATTGTAATAATTTATAGTATTGGCCTGTGGCTCACGCTGGCTCAGCTTGTCTGAGCGTGGAAAGCTAAGCAGGGTCAGGCCTGGTTATTACTTGGATGGGAGACCCCTCCTCTAGTTTCCTGCATTGAGCAGGGGGTTGGACTCAATGGCCTTGTAGGCCCCTTCCAACTCTATGATCTATGAATCTATGACTACATGCCAAACAGCATGGGCATTTACTTTCCATTTCATGGAAAAATACTGCTTTCCCTATTACCTGCTACATTTCCCATCCAAAACAAAACAAAACAAAAAGCTGAAATGCAATCTTATATTCCCCAAATTTGTTAGATCTTACAATTGCAATCTCATAAGAGAAGTTGGAGAGGGAGAAAAGGGTGTGTGCTGGTGGGCAGGGAGGGGAGAGAAAAGGAGAGTCTGGGTTGCACAGGGAGGCTGGTGACTCCTATTTCAATGGGGCTCCTTTTCCATGACAGGTTTTTCAGGTTTCATTTGGAGCTTCATAGGAGCTAGTCAGCTAGATGATCTCAGATATCCTGTCTAGATGCTTTTTGTATTTTGAATAGTGAAATTGCCTTTGTCCTCCTCTTGCCCTTCCAGGCTCTTGCCAGCAGGGCATAGGATAATTGGAGCCAGGCTCTGAACTCAGAGCCCTCTGTCTATTGGGAGTACAACTATAGAAGTGCACCTAAAGGGTCTTACATTGCTTCCTAAATATCTGTAGCATAATACATAGGGAGTTCTCCTTTGGGACGTAGTTCCACAGGGTAGAGGCTACAACTGAAAAGACCTTGCTTGCTGCATATCAGACTCCTGAAAGGAGAGAGAGATCTAACTGGGGGGGGGGGGGGGAGAACTGATTAGATTATCAGTAGGCCCACCCCCATCTGATCCTAGAAGTGTAGAGATTTCCAGCTTAATACTGATCAAATTCAAATTCCAAAGCATCCTAACCCATAAACCACATTTTCCAATCTATGAAATGTCCCCAGTTTGGTTGGTTCCAACTCTGTAGAGTACTTAATGTAATTTTGAGCTCAGCGACTGATGTAAGTCTGAAAATGTATTTTTTTAAATTCAGTAATATGTGCAAAAGGGAAATATTTGTCCATAGGATAGGCAGTTCTATAGTGTTCTATAGAAAACATCCGTTTTTAAATGGTCTATTAGCAGTCTTGCTAGGAACTGACATTTCACATGTATGCAAGTATACTTTGGTGTAGTTACAATTGGAAAAGTGATGAGATTCATTTATATTTTCTTGAAGGTAATATACAGGAAACATAGTGCAAAACCTCATCAACACACTTAATGATCATCATGCAATGTTACAAACATAGGGCAGTACCAAATGAGACTGCTGTGCCTCTGCTGGTTCCATCGTGCGACTGCTTGCATAACGGGGCTTTGACACTTCTAAAAATAATCCTGGAAATGAGCATAAATGCTCATTTCCAGGTCAGGACAGGTCTGCGGAGCTCCCTTCTGCAAGCTCCGCTGATCTGCCCCATTATGGGAATGAGTGATTCCACTTGTTTTGGGTTATTTTAGAAGTGCAAAAGCCCTGCTGTGGAAGGAGGTTGCTCCCATGAATGCATGAGCGCAATAGGCTCATAGGGTTGGATCCAGACTAAGTTAATTGAACTTTGTTCCCATTGAATTTGAGTTAGGTCATGAATAACTTGGCCCATTGATTTCAGTGGGAGCTCAGTTCCACTAACTTAGGGCACAATCCAATCAGGATGCTTGTAGCCCTCCAAATTCGGAGGATTATGGGCACCCCATGTGTGTGGGGGAGAGCACGGAGGTGAAGGCTGCCTCCATGCTCCTCCCACCCTGCAACTCAGCTAGATGGCTGATTTTGGCCAGCTTGCTGAGGTGCCTCAAAGTGGGAGGGAAGGAGGCTTAGGCACTGCCATGATATGTCATATCTCGGTGGCGCTGGTTTCCTCCCCTCGCTGCCCCATGGAACTCCCACTAAATCCCATCTCATAGCTGGCATGGTTCTTTCCGCGCTGGCTCCGGGAGGATGCTGCAAGCATAGAGACCCAGCTACAAGGTTGGAGCCATTTTCCGAGCTTGTAGCTGGATCTCTGAAAAATCCTATGGCCATCTGGATGCTGCCTAGCTGCCATAGGATTGTGCTGTTAGTCTGAATGCAGCCTAGAGGAATAGAGCTTATGTTATGTTAGCTCATCAGTCCTTCTAGTTCAGTATTTTCCCCACTGACTGGCCATGGCTCTGCAGGGTTTCTGAGAGGAGTCTTTTCCATCCCTGTCTGGGGATGCCAGGGATTGAACTGGGACCCACTGCGTGCAGACCATATGCTCTACCCTTGAGCTACAGACCTTCACCATTATGCAAACTGTTTTCTCAAATGAATTTCAATATTTTCAAGAGTTCACAAGCCCACTCTCCTCACTTTTCTTTCAAGGAATAGTAGTGTAGGAGGGCCGAGACAATTGTCATTTATTTTGCTCACCCTTTAATTGAAAATCTTTTCATTTATTTTTCTTCCAAATGAGGCTTTTATGATTTGGGGACAGGATAAGCTATGCACTCAACCTCTAGGATTCAAGGGAACTAGTTTATTTTTCTCTTGATAATATTTATTACAAAAACAATGTATATCACCGAATAATAGGCAGTGCTTTTTTGTTTCTTTACTATGTTAAAGAATGATATACGTTTCCAATTTATCTATAGTGAATGTCAGAAAATGACAGCAATATTTGTTTTCCACCCCATGTAAAGTGAATGATAATGGCTCACTGGATGATTTATTTCTCTTTCCTCTATCGACTCTGATCTTGCTGTGCTGGTATAGTTTAAAAATATGGGCATAGAGAAACCAGCTGCTTTGAGTTTCAGAGAACACTAACTTAATTTTGATTCAAGTTACTCTCTTAAATGGAAAACCTACAGTATACAACCTGAAAGCAGAAAATATATCTAAACTATTGCATCCTAAACGATAGTATGTTGACCAGTAAGTAAGTTGCCATAGCCTGCCAAAAAGGTGCCAGTGCAAGTAGAAAATCTGTTTAGCCAGAACCAATATTGAATAAAGCATTCCCTATTCCAACTGCTAGTGAACAAATTGGAAATATGAGGCAGAGTTTGGTGCTGCTCTCTCACTACCCAAGTGCAAGGCAGCTGCCAGTTAGTCTTATGTTGAGCTTGGCCCAATATGACATTGTTTCTACCATCACTGGCTTCTTAAGAATCAAAATTGTCTTCCCCCATTGAGGTAGGCATTGTCCTGGCTGGGCTTGGGCCCCAGGAGAAGTGGCCAGTCGACTAGGTGCTTGAGGAGGCTATGGTAGAAAGAAGCTACAGTTGGCAAGGCAAGGGTAACAGTTGGCAGTTAGCTAGGTAAACTAGAGCACAGCAAGGCAGAGACTAATAGCACCTTGGACAGCACTATGCAGGAGCTGCTGAACTGGGGTAGTTCCTTGGAAGGAGCTGTTGTCTCAGCAAGGGACTAGAAGGACTGAGGGCTTAGGCCAATAAACTCAGATCCCTCAGAAGCTCCACCTCCCACTGGGTACTGACTACAGCCTTAAAGGGCCCACACTCATTTCCATAGCCTTAAGCTCCTACACAGCTGAGGGACTTTGGGAGAACCATTCTTTGAGGTTGAGGTGAGAGTTGAGTCCTTGGTTCTGGGTGATGCATCAAGGGTTCCTGAGGATCTTTCCTGGAGTGAGGTAACCAGTTCATCATTGGTCTCAGAGTCCTCTTTGGAGTGACTCTGAGTCTCCAGACTTATGGTCATGACAGGCATGCTAGTGGAGGTGTTAAGAGGGTCATGCGGAGGCCAACACCTAGTACAACTGTGTTCTGCTTGAAATCATTATGCAGGAATACAGTTCAGTCCAGACTGTCTCAGACAGTCATTATCTATGTGGAATGCTCACAGGCTGGAAGTAAGTTAAGAGTGAGAGCCTTGGAGGGAGGCTATGTAGAGGTGAAGTGAATTGGGGAAGGAATGATCCTTACATGAATTTGATTTGTGTATGGAAGGGGGAAATAGTTTTTTATTCTTTTAAATCACATTATTTTCTGCTTTGTCAGTAATGGATAAATATGGATTAATTCAAAATGCAAAGCCAAGCTGTCCTGAAAGCAAAATAAGAATATAAATGGTTGGGAGGGGAGAGATCACTCTTCCAGATATTTCCTAGCATTCAGAAGACCAGATATTGAGAGCTAACTTCTCCCTTTAAAAAGGGAAAGTACTAGCAACTGTGCTAGGACTATTAAGGTAGTTCCCAGCAGTACTCCTGGCTCCATTAACCCTCTCCTGTCCAAACTTCCAATCTTACAACAATATTTTAAAATTGTTGCACCAAACACACAGAAGTAACCAAACCTGGGTAAGTGCTGCACCTGTGGAACTTCTCACCACTTGGAGAAATGGGGTGATCATAACAATATGGTTCGCTCCTGAAAAGAAACATTCTAGGAATGGCATAAGAACCCCAAATTTTACTGACTTAGTTTAAAAAGTATCCATTCCAGTTCAAAAAAGCAAAAAATAAAAATAGCCTTGATTCTTATTTTTATAGCCTTCCCTTATAAAAAGCAAAACTCTGAAGTTTAGAATAATTCTCAAAATCATGTTATTTCTACAGAGCTAAGTGGAGTAAGAATTATAAAACACACTAATATCAGTGGATTCATATGAATGAATTCTTTCATGGGATAGAAGTATTTGGTAAGGGCCCAGTGGGAAATTAACTAGAACGAACATCCAAGTATATTGGAAGATCTTCAGGAAGAAGAATGAATGAACCTCCCAACATCTTTCCACTGTGATAGAGAAGACAGAGCCTATTTCCACACACACAAAAAACAATTTTTAGCTCACGGATGTTCTCCCTCTGCAACTTTGCAATTACACTGCCACTTAATATAACAAATGTTACCAGCATTGTATTAGCAACTAATAAGTCAAACCATAAGTAAAAATAGGTTCACTTGAGGAATCATTAATACAAGTGTGTGTGTGGAAGACAGGGCCGAGTCGGGTGCTGCATGAGAGCAGGCTCAGGTTTCTGAGGACGTAATGTCTGAGAGTTTGCTGAAGGCCTTAATTTTCAAAGTGGAAAACAAGAAGCAATGATGAAACCCATACAACTAAACATATTTTGCTCAGGTCATAGTGTGCACGCTGGGAGAAAAATGACTATAGTTTCAGCATTGTTTGCCAGCAATATTCTGGTATTATTTCTGTTGAGAAGCCAAGTGTTGCTGTTTGGAAGCCCCATCTGTTTGGGAGTGACTAGATGGGCATGTTGGAATTTGCTTGCCTGAAGAAGGTTGTGACATTTGTTTAAGAGACATGGCAGTGGCCATCAAGGCCTTTGGGGATAGGTTTGCAGGAGAATGAAGGGAGCCAAGCTAGGCTGACCCCGTCTTATGGCTAAAGGACCAGTGTAGACATGGAGAATGTCAACCCACACCCCCATGGTAATACACATAATACATGACTTCCAGTGCAATCCTGTGTTACCTCAGAAGTCCCATTGTGTTCAATGGGGCTTACTCCAAGGTATAGCATTGCAATAGGAAACCTATGGTAATAAACATAATACATAGCTTTCAGTGCAATCCTATTCATGCCTACTCAGAAGTAAGCCACATTGGACTTACATCTAAGTAGAAAGAAATGTATAGGATTCCACTGTTACTGTGCCATGTAAAGATATCAGTAATCAGATACCTCCCCTCCATGGTTGTCTTTTACATGGAAAAAACAGCCTTTAACCCAATGCAACTCATAGATTGCCACAATCATGTTTTTACCAGTTCTGTGCAGTATCCAATGCTGCCCACACACCTCCGCTGATTATATTGCACCATCAGGACTCATCAGTAGCACAACAGGAAGCTAGTGCTTCCTAGAGCAACCCTGGAAACAAACCAAAACACTAGTTTCTGGATCAGGACAGATTTGGTAGAGTTCCCTTCTGCTAGCTTCGTTGGCCAGGCAAGGGTAACAGTTGGCAGTTATGCTAGGTAAAGTAGAGCACAACAAGGTAGAGATTAATAGCACCTTGCACAGCACTATGCAGGAGCTGCTAAGCTGGGGTAGTTCCTTGTGGAAGGAGTTGCTGCCCCAGCAAGGGACTAGTAGCGACTGAGGGCTTAAGTAGACTCAGGTCCCTCAGAAGCTCCCCCTCCCCCTCTCCCTGGGTACTGACTGCAACCTTAAAGAGCCCATGCTCATTTCCATAGCCTTAAAATCCTAAGTAACTGAGGGACCTCATACCTATAAGCAGTGGCTATTGGATACCCTATAAGTGTTTAACATTCCACATTTGTATTAAATATGGATTTCTTTTAAAATCAGTTTTGTTTGGGAAAAGAGACACTATAACTGAGTGTAGGGAAACCTCTTTCACCCCAGGGGCCAAATTCAATTTCAGAGAAGCTCTCAGGGGCTGCATGCTGGTGGTGGGTGGGGCTGAAAACAAAGGGGACAGGGCCAAAGGTGAAAGGGCAGGGCCCAAAATACAAAAAAACCCAAAACAACCCCCCCAAAGGGCATATTTTAGCTTACAGCTCTTATTGACAGTATCTAAGCCTTTGGAGAGGCATTTCACCCTTTTAGAATGCAGAAAAAACTGCAGAAAAGCCCAGAAATGCTGGGGGAAAGGGGGTGAGGCCGGGGGAAGGGGGCATGGCAATCTGGGGAGCCCTAGAGGGTAAGATTGGATTCCAAAATGGCCAGATTTGGCCCACCAACCTGAGTTTCCCCACCCCTGCTAAACTATTCAATTTAATTTTTTAAAAATACTTTTTTTACTTTTTAAAAAATCATATGTTCCCATTATGCTGAAATAGTAATCCTAAATCTGATAGCCTACACTCACTTACCTGGGAGTAAGTCCCCTTGAAGTCAGTGGGGCTTACTTCTAAGTAGATATGTGTAGGATGGCACTGTAAAGGTATTGAGCCACAAATGATGTATGTCTCTTTACTTGCAAGCTTCATTTGTATTGGCTTGTTTTTGCTTCTGAATACAAAAAAGTAGGATCTTCTCAGCCATCAATAAAGCTGGAGATTTTAATAGCTGAGAACAGCACTCTCCAAAGAATAATCAATGTCTGGCTGAGATTCTATGGTGACAACAGCTAATTGAACATCAATTGATGAGAGTCATGAATGTTTGGATGAATGTTTGGATAAATGTTATCTTTTGGATTTAAGGTAAATATCAAGTAATCTCACTCAGATGTCTTCTAGATTTGTTATTAGTACTGTCAGTTTACGGCAGTGCATTGATTATCCTTTTGTTAACACAATTAATTGTTAGTAAGAGATCTTTATTGTGGTGGTAAGAAAATGCTAGCCATCAGATTCCATTCAGTGGTCTACACACATGTAATGTTTAGTTGGAAGAGATAATAACTTGATGGAAAATGTGTAGCCAGATAGTTGCATACATACAAATAAGGTATCATGGAAGCTTTACAAGTCCAAGATATGCAAACTACAATTTGTAATTTCCTAATCTTGTTGGTTTAGAGTAAGGAATATTTTTAAAAAAATAGTCTCATATAATATACCTGACAAGTGCTTATTTGGATATTTTATCTCAAACAATTTTCAGTCTGATTTGAAGCCTTGTAGACTGTCTAATTAAAAAGTTAAGGAAAAAAGCTTATCTTTGACACATTCAAAAGTAATGGAATGTCGTAATTCATTTAAAGATCATAGAGAAAGATAAAGACACAATTTTGTAGTTGACGGATAGCTTAAAAGATTCTAGGAAAGGTCACTAAAATCTTGAGATAGGAAATGTAATCATGCTTAACAGCATGGTTTGTTTATCAACACTTAAACTTGTCCTTTTGCTATGTTTACATTTTGCTGCATGTTATTTTATTAATTTCCTGGATCCCAGTTCAAGATCAGAGATTTCTTTAGCTATATAGAGATCTATATAGAGGCAGTTCATTCTCAAAGAAAAGCTGTTTTTAATTTCTTTTTAGAATGAGATATATACAGTAAATGAACTTGAATGGTAGAAATAATTATCATTTTGTCCACTGACATTATATGCATGGAAGTTTGGTATTGTGATAATATGGTGATTTCGTTTCAAGAAGGCTTTAAAAATCATATTTATGTAGCTTATTTGCAGACTGCAGTTGCCATCACACTTCTATTCTCACCACTTAATAACCTTTGCTTGGCACTTGGCAAATGCATACGTTGTCACATAGCATTAATTATTCCCTATTTTGTGACTGGTATTTTGTGATTTGCATTAGACTGTATTCCTACTTCTTTGGGAGTTTTTCTGCCTTGTACTTCTCAGAGTAGTTGAAACATGTGTTAATTCTAATTAACCAGGCTGTATAGATCTTTAGACATATAAAGGTTTAGTTCTAGAGTACTTCCCCTGTCTCTGCTAAAGCAAATGGCAGAACAGTTATGGATAAGGAAGAACAACAGCATCTGCAATGGTGATGATGCTTTCTTCAGAGAGTTGCAGTTTAACCCATGAAAGAAACGACTGCTTTCAGTGCTAGAAGTAAAACCATTCTCTTGTTAACTGAATGTGGGTGCTTCCATTCAGCTTAAATTCTGCATAAGGTGCCAAAGTACAGATGACAGACATATAAAATGTTGTAAATAAATAAATAATCCCTTACGCCTCCAGTTTAAAAGATCTCAAATAGCTACCACGTTAGAGTAAACAATACTGGCCTAAGTAGATTTATGGTTTCACCCGGTATAAAGCAGCTTCAGGTCCGTGTGCTTCAGGGTGATTTTTTGCAAAAAGTAAAAAAAAAATCATTTAAAAAATTTAAATCAATGTTTTTTTTTATTTAAACAATTTTCCCCAATTTTTTTAAAGTAAAATTAATTTCAAAGTTTCAGGCAACCACATGTACAAATAGCCTACGTTTAATAGTTAAGAACACCAAATTATATAGAAAACATTAATCAGAACTAGGCTACCTATACGACAGGGTTGCAAAAAATCATGATATTTTTTTTTGCAAAAAATTGAAAAAAATCGCTTTTTATTGATGATTTAATCATTGATTTAAATCATTCTGATTTAAATCATTGCAACCCTGGTATGCTTTTATTGTAGGGGTGCAGAACCTCCATCCCGTGGACCAACTCCAGCCTGCCTGGTGTCCCAAACTGGCCCTCTGAGATTCCCTAAAAGGTTGTACCCCTTTCCCATAACCACCAATCATTTGGTGGTTTCCCAGCTTTTGTGCAGTTTTCTCACCATTCTAAAAAGTTGAAGTGCCTCTCCTAAGGTTTAGATACTGCTGGTAAGAGCTTTAAGCTAAAATATGCTGGTACTGTTGGAATTTTGGTCCCACCACATTTCCTTTTGGGCTCACCCCTTTTGCCTTCAGCCCTGCCCACCACAGGAATGCAGCCCTCAGGCCAGAA
Source organism: Shinisaurus crocodilurus (assembly GCA_021292165.1). Taxonomy (NCBI): domain Eukaryota; kingdom Metazoa; phylum Chordata; class Lepidosauria; order Squamata; family Shinisauridae; genus Shinisaurus; species Shinisaurus crocodilurus. The sequence goes on from CM037879.1 coordinate 233,459,101, forward strand.
GATTTTCAACACCCTGCTTGATTGGTAAAGAAAGATAGTTACCAATGAATGTGGTTATGCTCAGTCTTGAGGCCCCCTTTAGGTTTGCATCAGCTCCCCCCCCCATTACTATGAGGTAGATTCACATTTTTGAGGTAGACACGTCAGCCAGAGTCACTTGTCCCCTCATTTTTTGTGTGGCAAAGCAGTATTGTGGGAGCACACCCAGGTCACAGGTGACACATATCATGATCTGGTAGATTATCATCTCCCACCAAGACCACTTACGGTACTATGTGAAAGTTGAGAGGCAAAGTCAACTGACTGACTGACATTTTTTTCATTTTTATCTCTAAAAGGGTGGTTTCAGTTAGTCTTATTCCAGGTTATGGAATATGCCTTGTACATATCACGCCAATGTGAAAGAGTTGTGGGATGTGGTTTGTTTTTAAAGTTTAAATAACAACAATTGAAAGGGAGATAAAACCAATAATTGAAAGAGCGGTTCAACCACCTTCTTTAAAGCTTTCCACAAAAATCCAGGATCTGCAGCCAGAACATAAGGGATTATGTATACCAGTTATAAAAAGTGTTTGCAAGCATTAACAGCAATGTCTGCACCTTATCAACATACATTGATTTAAAACACATCCTTTCTTTAAATGGTTTTGATTTTCTGCCTAGGAGACAAAAGAGAAAATTAGTAGCTATCACTTATTGAATTCACAGAATTGTACACTTGCCTACAGGTGAAAGGATTTGTTTTTCTGTTTATTCACAGGGCAATGTTGACTTGAGCAGTAACCACATCAACTGCTTGTCTCACATGTTTCCAGTTTACAGGCATTGCCATTAATGTGTAGGACCCAGATTGTGTGGAAGTGGCTACCACACAATGATTGCACCAAAATTGGGCCATATATAGATTGCTTATGAAAATCTTGTAACTGTTAGGTTTGGGCTGTGGTGGGCAACGGTCTGCAGCGAGCCAGGAAGCAGGAGCCATGAGACAAACCAGGACTGAAGAGCAAGTCAGGATCCAAGGACCAACCAGGAGACAAGATCAAGGAGCAAGCCAGAAGTTGGGACCAAAGAACAATCAACGATACAGGGACATGCCAGAGCTTGGAAAGAACTTATTGCACAAGTAAGGCTCAACAAGCACAGGAAGCCATCTAAACTCTTCCTGTCCAGGAGGATCCAATGGCCAGCCTAGGTGGGCTGTTTATTCCAGGCCAGCTCTCAGCATACTTCACTGAGAAGCTGCTACCACAGGAGGCAGCTGTTTACAGAATCAAGCAGCTTCTGACAGCACCATTAGCAGGAAATGTTTGCATGATCTTACTGAGGAATCCTCAGGTGAAAGATCTTCCATAATTGGAAGTTCTATTGGAAGTCCTATTTTTACTGCTAAAAATAGCTCTCTTCTTCATCAGATAGACTTGGTAGGTACATGGATAGAAACAAGAAAGCAACCCTCATTGAGACTGATGTCAATGGAGGTTCCCCCCACCTTCTGTTAACCCCTCTCATGGGGGGGGGGATTTCAGGAAGCAACCAGTAGGAATGAAGTTCAATCCTCCCTTCCTGGAGCATCGTGGTCCTGATCCGAATTGGGGCTGCATGTGCTTACACTAGAATAAAAAAGGGGGGGAAGACAACCCTCAGCTACACGCACATGTAGTTTGGGTGAGACAGAGGAAACAGCATGACATGGTTTTTCCACTAACTAACTAGGGGTATTTTGGGTCAATATCAGCTAGCAGAATCATGCCCCAAAGGCTATTGGAATCCAATGCAGAGCACTATTCCCTTGGAAATACCATCTATTACTCGATGAGCTTAGAAAGTAATTTTTTAAATGAACCAATGCTTCTTAGTAACATTCTGTTCCAAATGGTTTACAGGGCCATTGTAAAAGGTGAGTATTGCATAACCATGAAGGAAGAATGTCAAGCATTGTATGAATGAGGGAGGGTTTTTTGGTGGAGGGAACCTTCTTCTTCTTCTTCTTCTTCTTCTTTTTTACATTTCTAGTCTGCCTTTTCACACTAACTGCCCGATAATGTTTAACCCATCTTCCTGCTCTGTCTCCTTGCTGCTTTTGCCCCCACCCCACCCAGTACAAAAGCTGAAGCTTATACCTTGGTGAAAATCTGTTCCAACTGCTTTATGGCTTTTTGAAATTCTTGTTTGCTGCACAACTTCATGACCACACCATTTTGCAGCATGTGTTTTTATGATCCTTTAAGCACAAGAGTGCTATAGTATTATGTATCTATAGTATTATGCAGTATAGTACAATGTATCACTGGACCAGTCCAGTGACCCCAGCATAATCTAGCTTATTCAGACACCATAAAGAAAAGAAAATGTTCCCAAAATATATAGGAATCTAGGAAGGAACAGATGAGAAAAGGCAATCTTACATTATCAATAAAGCTTATGAACATATGATGTAAACAATGCAAACCAGAGCCAGTGTGGCGTAGTGGTTAGAGTGCTGGACTGGGACTCAGGAGATCCTGGTTCTAGTCCCCACTCAGCCATGAAGCTCACTCGGTGACTTTGGGCCAGTCACTGATTCTCAGCCTAACCTACCTCACAGGGTTGTTGTGAGGATAAAATGGAGAGGAAGATTATTATGTAAGCCACTTTGGGTTCCTTACAGGAAAAAAGGTGGGATATAAATATAATAAATAAATAAAATAAAAACCAAAACAATGCAGACATATTTCTAGCAATAGGGCTGGATCAAGGCTGTGATGGATCCCAGGGCTAGCTGCCTGTAGTGGGCCCACTACTCTCCCCAATACTAAAAACACACACATATCCATTTGTGCATCCGTGCGCAAACACATTCAATAATGTACAACAATAATGCAAAAACATTTTTACTACATATTTTAGTGGAAATGGTCTTCCATGCTTTCCTATAATCAAAAGATTAATAACTTTTCCATGGTAGAGCGCTCAAATACAAGCACAAGCTTGCTCTTTTACAGCATACATCACACGGATACAGAAAACATAAACACACATCAAAGCTCCCTCTCTCTTGCATACACAGACACAGACTCAGAAAGAGACACAGACTGACCCACTACCTCATTCAGACACAACTGCCAAACAGGACATACAGACACATACATGACATTTTTCCTGCCTGAGGAGGACCAGCAAATGCTTCCCGTTTCTTACTGGATGTCCTTGGGCCAGTAACTACCTCTCAGTCTAATCTACCTCACAGGATTGTTGTGAGGATAAAAAAATGGGATGATCTTTAGCTCTTGGAGGAAATGTAATTGTAATAAAATAAACATAAATGTAAATAAATAAATAAAATAATTTTATACTAGAAAAACATAATTGTCTTACTCTGTCTTCATAATAAGCCTCCCTAGCATGTAAAATGGCCAACTGTGCATTCCATCCTGCCTGTGTGCACTCATTTATATGCGTGTGTGCTAGAGACAAGATGCATCCACTACCCCACCTGGAAATTTATAGATGGTAAAGGAAGGAGGGAACCTGAAGGACTGACACCAACTCTTATAATTCATACTGAACATTAAAAATTTGCAAAACTTCCTCTTGCTTCTCATATGCCCCATCATTACGCCTCCATCTTCTGCTCAAACAAATCTTATTTGTTTGTCTGTACTATTTCTATAGCGCTAAGTATTTTTTAAAAATCCCTAAGCAGTTATTAACAGCAAAAACAACAACGAATCTTGTGGCACCTTAAAGACTAACACATTTATTCTGGCATAAGCTTTTGTGGCCTCTAGCCCACTTCATCAGATGCATGGAGTATTATAGGGAGTTTTGGGTTTCTATACAGTACATATGGTGGTGGTTGCAGGTGGGAGAGGTGTTGTTGTTGTTGTTTTTAAATGGTTCAAAGTTAACCAGGAAGTCCCTTCTGCAGACAAGTGGTCACTCTACACTTATCTCTGTGGCCAAATGTTGATAATAGCTGTGAATTCACTCATTGGCCAAACACACTGGGAAGTGGAAATGCATTCATTTCTCACAAAACCATTGGCCAAAATGATCGTCCATTTTGCACAAAACTATTAGAATGTGCCTGAACGTCTGCCTCATATCTCATCTGTAAGGGCTAAAGACTTGCTCTATTTGTTTGTTTGTTTGTTTGGTTGAAGGCTGGGAATCTGGGCAAGCTAGTGGACCCCCCCCCCCCAAGATGTTGGGTTGGGGGCTATAGACCCCTTAGCCCTGTGGTTCATCTGGCTGTGAGTAGGAATATTGTTTTCATAGTGGAAAAATGAACATGGTCTCTCTGCTATGCTATAACAAAATTTGTCATACTTAGTGGTGGGAGCTAGGAAATAGAGAACAAGGATACAGATGGATTTGCAGCATCACTCTTTCCACTTTTGAGTCCAGTAATGGAATAAAACATCCATGAGTATCATTTCAGTATCTATGGATTGGCAAAGAAAATAATTGGCAACAAACACAAGCTGAGGATTTGAATACAAGAAAAAATGGCTTACAATGAGAGACCTGACCCTCATTTTGCATATTAAGAAATGTTTGTGACTTTAAGCTTGTCTGAAGAAAAGCAATAACAAGTTTGAAGTCAGGGGCAGACCAATTCCAATTAGAAAACACAATTTTACCAGTGGGGGATATTGACTTCCAAGGGATGTATTGAATTCTCTGTCATATGTAGTGTTCATATAAGAATTAAATACATTTCTCAAACATACGTTTTCATCAGATCCGAAGTGATTGGGCATGATTAATGATTGTCTGGGGGAAGCATAAGATGGAAGGAAGGTAGTTTTCATAAAGTAACCTTAAAATAATTAGCAGGTGAAAGTATGTATCAAATCCTGTCTAAATAAGCAGGTGTTATCTATTTCATGTGCTTATTAGCATAACTATTAATAAACTATAATATTAAAAATGATTAAGTTAGCAGATTTTGATGCCACCTCTGAATCACTGTTATCTTCAGGACATCTGAAGTCCTTCGTATTGCCTAAAGTACCTATCACTCAAGATCTAGGGTTTCCAGTCAAGGTAACTACCTTTCCTCACTCTGACACAGCATTGGATCTGATATTAAATTGCTCAGAACCAGACTAGCCACACCAGTTTGAAGAATGGTGCTTCAGTCCAAAAAGTACTCATTATCATCAATTTGTTACTTGGTTTTATCTAGGGTGGTAGCTACCTTTAAAATTAAAATTGATCAAGCAAGAGTAATCTGGGATTGATGTGAAGTTTTTTTTGGTTACATTAACCCAGAGTCTGGCTGGGCTCACTATGCCCATTCTTCTTAAAATCATATTAATGGATCACAGAACACTGGGGCTAATGTGCCATTTTAAGACTAGTATGTGTGGAGTTATCAAGGACAAAACTGTCATATACTTAACTGAAGCAGACAGTTCTGCTTCAGATAGTAGACACAAAAACATCAGAGAGTAAACACAGAAGATGCATAAAACATCAGGCAATTGGAAATAAAAGGAAAAATAAATAAAACACACTAGCTTCTATACTCTGACTTAGCTATAGGTAGAAAGAGCTAGAGCAGTGGTGGGCAACCCGGGGACCACATGCATTATTTGGCCTCCTTGGCCTGGCATTTTCCATTTCTTCCTGGGCTGCAGCTAGAGTGAATCCCACCATGGAGGGTTTTTGGCTGCTTTAGATCCCATACTCCGTGGTTTCTCTTTCAAGAATAAGGCTTCCAAAGCCTTTGGCACCTGAACATGGAGAGAAGATCCTTTTGAAAGTGTGGATCCACTTGTATCCGTGTTTTTAAAAGGCATTCATCTGTGTGTGTGTACATGTGGGTGTGCATTGTGAGATGTGTGCGTGTATGTGTGTGTGAGGGAGGGTGGGTGGGTGGGTGGAAAGAGTGTATTTATTCCCAAGGGGTGAGCTTGTAAATGGGGTATGAGGGACAGAGATATCTCTAACAATATGGAGTTTGGCAGTGGGGAAGGAAGGGAATAATGGCTGCCTCTCTTCGAGGATCTTTCTGCATCTGGAGTTTTGTTGGTCTGGGGAATATTTCAATTTGGCTAGCAGTTGCTCTGGGCTAATTAACTCATTTATTTTTAACACGATAAAGATATATCAACTGAATTTACCACCTCTTTTAACATTTGGAAGAAGGTTTTCTGAAATATTCTCCTATGACATAGAAGAAAGAGAGAGAGAGAGGTGATGGCAGAGAGGGGGAGAGAGAAAAAGAAGGGGTGGCCCCAGTCCATGGCTGGTCTGTGGCTCCTGACCTGTGGCTCCAGGTGAATGTGGCCTTTTACTTTAAAAAGTTTGCCAACCCCTTAGCTAGACAATTACAAAATCCATAAATTCCAAAAGGAACTACCATTACCAAGGCAATCTTCCAAACTTGAGTATCTTAAACCCCAAAATAGAAGGTCAGTAGTTAGGAGCTTCAGCTATGCTATCCTATGTAGTTAGGAGCTTCAGCACCATGCCTAGTTTTGTCGCTCCAATCAAAAGATAACATCTACAGTAATACCTTGGATTGCAAGTAACTTGGTCTGAGAGTGTTTTGCAAGACAAGCACTTTTTTAAAATAAATTTTGACTTGATGAACAAGCGACATCTTGCAATACAAGTCGTAGGGATGTAACCACTTGGCCCTTTTCACGCCCGCCAGAGACTCACTTTGATATGAGAGTGTTTTGGATTACAAGCACATTTCCGGAACGAATTATGCTTGCAATCCAAGGTATTACTGTACTAGGCAAACCATTTTTTAAAGACAGCTTCCTGAGTCAGATGGGGGGTGGGGTGGGGTGGAGGAAGGCATCCTGAACCTGCGACATTTAGCTACTCCTGAGTGTATTTTCCATAGGTTCAGAAGTTTAATTGCCCATGCAGGTGGTATTCCCAACCGATCTGGAGTATTTCCTTGAAGTCTGCCCTCCCACAGAGAATTGTAATTAATATACAGCAGTCTAGGGAAATTTTAAGAGTTATCCAATTTAGGCTCAATCTTAAAGAGATTGCTCACTCCTGTCTCTTTTTATCATAATCCACCTTAGTTACCAGTAGACGCTTACCCATCTGGCTGCCAGGAAGTCTTGCTTGATTAAAGAAAAAATGTGCAACAGGTGTGACTCTGGTCATAGAATTTGCATACAAATATGCATAAGGCCAGCACATGTCAGACCAGCTTTGCCATACAGTTACACTTTGGTTCAAGCAAAATACAAAATTACTAGAACAGATATTCTATATCAAATATAGCATAATATTATATAACCTTTCAACCTTAGTATTTATGGTGGAGTGATAATATTGGTGTGTGTCAGAATTCATCTGGGGGCAATCCTACATCATTTATGCCCACTGAGACTTGTAGGTAAAGATTTAGAAATGTATTTGCTCTCTCTCTCTGTGTGTGTATATAAAATTGTATTTAAAAATATAAGTTAATTGGAAGGATCTCATCCACAAACTCTATTAAAATGAAATGGTCTGGTGCAAGATTTATACACAAGGATAAATATGTTTTATATATGCAAAACTGTTTTATATATATACACACACAGAGAGAGAGAGAGAGAGAGAGAGTGAGTGAGTTAAGGGCGTAAATACTAAATATGTGGCATAGTGGTGAGAGTGTTGGACTGGGACTCGGGAGATGAAACTCACTGGGTGACTTTGGGCCAATCACTGACTCTCAGCCTAACCTACCTCACAGGGTTGTTGTGAGGATAAAATGGAGAGAAGGGGGAGGATTGTGTAAGCCGCCTTGGGTTCCTTGCAGGAAAAAAGGCGGGGTATAAATATAATTAATAATAAATAAATAAATAAATACAACAGAGTACAGGATTGCCCTTGTTTTAACTTCATTTTAGTGGTTAATAAAACTCAAGGATGGAAAGCGGAATATCGGTGGTCAATATAGGAGGTTTAAAGATGTTCTTAAGGCTAATCTAAAAAAAATGCAATATAAACATCAAAAACTGGGAAGCTCTGGCCCATGAACGATCTAGCTGGAGGTTGGCCTTTCACAAAGGTTCTATGGACTTTGAAGAAGCCCGAGTGCAAGGTGAAAGGGAGAAACGTGCTAAGCGAAAAGCACGTCAAATGAATCCTTTACAGGACCATCTTCCATCTGGTAACCTGTGTCCTCACTGTGGGAAGCTGTGTGGATCTAGAATTGGCCTCCACAGTCACTTACGGACCCATCGCTAGAGTCTACACAATTTTCTTTAGAATTTTCCTCCTTTTAAAATCACCTTTTTGTAAAATTTTATCCTGGAAGACAATCTTACTCGGTCACGAGTGATCGCCTGACTGACTGAGTGGTTAATAGGAGTTGTATCATGAATGTTTTTTTTCTTAAAGGAAGACCAATCCCTGTCAATGGAACCCCAAAAAGAATTAGCAAGGAAAGCAATAAAATGGTAATTTAAAAATTATAGCATCCTAATAATTCTGTCAGCCACTCACAACAGGAAGTACAGAACACAATAATACTTGTCTACACTTTCTCTCTGTGGTGTTCTCAGGAAAACCCATTAAACGGACTGGTGGGAGATTCAGGGCAGATGAAAGGAAGTACTTCTTCACTCTGCACAAAGTTAAACTATGGAATTCACTCCCACAAGATGTAGCAAGGTCCACCAGTATGGAGGCTTTAAAAGGAGATTGGACAAAATCATGGAAGATAAGGCTTTCAATGGCTACTAGTCCTGATTGCTATGTGCTACCTCCAGTATCAGAGGTTGTATGCCTATGTACACCAGTTGCTGGGGAACATGGGTGGGAGGGTGCTGTTGCACTCATGTCCTGCTTGTGGGTTTTCTATAGGCAGCTGGTTGGCCACTGTGTGAACAGAATCCTGGACTAGATGGATGCTTGGTCAGCATGGCTCTTATGTTCTTGCAAGATACCGCACTAAGAGACCAATAAAAAATCTTGGATCCTTCTTTGCCCCACCAGAGCACAGAATTTTGATTAGCTATTGCATTAATTTAGCACAGCTGTGTGATGGTGAGGGTATAAGGCAACTGCCAACACAAGAGTGTGGTTGGCTCCTTCTGTAAATGACATAGATGGTATATATCATTATATAGTTGGGTTCCAGGGTCACAACTCCAATTGTGCTCTCATGTCAGGTCTGAGGGCATGATCTGAAAGCACATGATGCATGCAGCAACCTTCCCAAGTTAAGCAGATCTGGGTCTGGTCAGTGCCTGGATGGGAGACTCCTGGGAACTCCATGTATGCTACCTTAAGCCCCATCATGGAATAAAGTTGGAATATAAATAAATTAGCAGTGTTGGAACCCCACCACCCAGTCCTAAATCTGTTCTGCTGCTGTAGTAACCCATAGGATTCAGTCATAAGAGCAGAGAACATCTTCATGTTATCATTCACAGAAATAAGAGAACAATTTATGTTTTGCAATATGCATTTGATGATTATCCTCGGGTTTTGGGGTAGATCCAATTATTTTGAATCCCAGAAATGTTGGTCTATCTTCGTGCATATATCTCCTATTAAGGAGATTAATAGATTAATATACAGTAATACCTTGGATTGCAAGTAACTTGGTTTGAGAGCATTTTGCAAGACAAGCAAATTTTTAAATATTTATTTAATTTTTTTTACTTGATATACAAGCGACGTCTTGCAATACAAGTACTGTAGTATGGCTTAAATTAAAAATCTCTGTACAAATTTTTTTGGGGGGATTTCGTTTTGATATAAGAGTGTTTTGGATTACAAGCACGTTTCCGGAATGAATTATGCTCTCAATCCAAGGCATGACTGCATCTCCTATTAAGGATATATATCTGGAAACACTTTTCTGTTGAGTTTCTCCTCTAAAATCAAAGACTTCTTAATATTGGAGAACCTTGCTCCAGGTTTTTGGACAATACAAACCATATACTACAGCAAGAGATACCTTCATGCTTATTTTTGCTGGCTGACCCACAAGGTGGCACTAAAGAGAAAACCGACAATTTTCCTAATAAAAAGTGAAAAGCTAATGCAGAAGACCATATGTTGAATCAATGTTATTTTAATTAGAAGCAGGCTTCTTTTATTGTCAGTTATGTTATACTTTGTGACAATCCCTAAAGCTAAATAGCTGAAAAGATGGTTCATTTTTTCTCCATTAGTTGATACTTGTGAAAGTAAATGAATAAGACTTAAATCGTGTTCCATTACAGATATACAATTTCAGAATCATATGCTTGTGATCAAACTGAAGTTCAGAATTGTTTTGTGCCACAAAACACATACGCAAAATATCAAACAAGAAAACAAATTGTCTTGATTTAAAACAACAACAACAACAACAACAACACACATCTGCAATCCTGCGAACAGTTAGATTGCTTAAATCTCATTGACTGGGTTCATACAACATGATAATCCACACTCAAGGGTTGAGTGTGGGTTGTTGTTGAACCATGGGTTATTGTGGTGCCTGAACCCAGCTGAGCTAACAAGCCATGGTTTATTAACCATGAACAACCCATAAAGAGTACCCATGGTTTGTTGTTGGGTTGTGATTTGTGGGTTGTTCACCATGGTTTGTTATCTCGGCTGAGTTCAGACAACACAATAACCCATGTTTCAATGACAACCCACGGTTCAATGACAACCCATACTCAAATCCATATTTAACCCTTGAGTGTGGGTTATCTGAACCCAGTCATTGGCTTAATCCATAATCCAGCACTCAAACTGGCACATGTAGAGTTAAACCATTTTAGTACTACTGAGTTCAATAAAACATAGATGAATTAAATTGTATTAGAACCTAATACATTTTCCTCCATGTGTGATTAACAGGCCAATCTTTTACATGCCTACTCAGAAGTGAACCCCATTGAGTTCTCCAAAATGGAATCTGTCCTCAGGCTGAAAGAGATTCTACATCCCTAGTAAAGGTATACTTGGGTATAATTGTTCTTAACTAGTGACAAAGATCTACACATGGGAGGTTTATGCTCACAATCTGTTGCACAGGCACAATAGGCTCCTGTGTAGGGAAGAAATGGTTCATTTAGAATCCATCAATGCATAGGCACAGCTGCCTGAAAGAGGATCTCTGCAGTCTTAACCCAATGGCATCTATGCATTTTGAGGGGGTCCCTGTCTTTTGGCTGCCTAACAGATGACCAGGACTGGTGGGCGGGGTTCACTTAGAAACCTCAGAGGTGCAGCAAAATCCTATACTCAGAAGTAAGTCCTACTGAATACAATAGTGCTTATTCTTATGTAAGTATGCATAGGATTGCAGTCCAAATATCTGTTGCACACAGTTATTACAACCAGATATGGAATATTAATGGATACATGGAACATAACTTGCATTGAATGAATCCATACTTTTAAATTACAAATTCTGATGACAATTCTTGCTATATAAACATTTCATTTTAAAGAATAGGTAAATAGAACACACGCGCAAAGATGAGAGAGAATCAAAAGGTATTAAGATATTTCCCTCTCAAAAATATAGAAAATATTGAAATTTAAAGGATAACTTAAAAAAAAAAACACTGTGTGGAAATACTTCTGCATACTTCTGTGTGGAAATACTTCTGCATACTTCTGTGTGGAAATACTTCTGCATACTTCTGGGGTGTGTGTGGAGGAGGAGAAGAATGAAGGGACTAGATCAGTGGGAATGTACAAAGTAAAAAAATCATAAAAATAGCAGCTGATGTTACATTGATAACAAAATCAAATCTATACATTTTGAACTGGAAGGAAGAAATGCTTTTAATCCAGTACATAAGCAACATGTAGAACTCTATTGCAAGATGTAACTTAGGGGGAAATGTAACACTTTTCAAAGTTTTAGATATTCAGATGAATGAAATTACTCACTGTTAAATTAATTATAAAAACTTAATTTAGAGATATAAATATTTAAATGCTGAGGAAAAAACAAACAATGTTCTAATAAAGGCCATTAGCTCACTTTTCCAGCCTGATTCTATGCAGAGTTAGGCGAGCCTAACTCTGTTTATTTTACTATATTTAGATGCACTTAGCTCTGTGTAGGGTTGGATTTAAAATAATATAAGTAAAGTATCAAAAAGAGCCTGGGTTACTTAAGATGCTAGTAACACCAATTACAGTGTGCTGACTACACAAAGAAAGATGTGATTGGGGAAGCAGGGCAATTACTGTAGAGCCCATGTTATATCACAAACTAGTAGTGTGAGTCATCTCAGGGCATATGCTAACACAACGTGCCACAAACACCTAGATAGAGCCCTGGGCATACTTATGACACAGCTTGACCCAGTTCATAGGTCTGGTCTGGACATAAGGGGTCTCATTGTTGGAAGGACACAACTGCTGCTAATCAATCATCAATGCTAGGACATGAACTGCTGCCTGTGCCAGAGATCACTTCCTTTCCCCATTGTGACTTGTAGATACAGTACTACAGGAATGAGGGAATGGAGTGTGTGTGTGTGTGTGTGTGTGTGTGTGTGGTCAGAAATCCACTCTGGAGTCAAAATATCCATTCAGTTCATGTACCTTTTTAGAGAGGGCTGGTATGGAGGCATTTAACAGAACCAAGATGGATTAATGAGTCCCAGTAGCAAAGCACAGGAAGACAATAATTGCTCCACAACAGCTAAAGTGGACACAAAGGATTAGGCTGACTGGCTGCAACACTTAAAGTTTTACTTTTACTCTAGCACACTAAAACATTAGAATTAGTGGAACAACTGCATCCTTTGAGGAATGAAGCCTTAAGGATATTATTTTTAATCTAACATGTCATCCTCCTCCATCAGTTTTGCTTCTTCACCCTTCTGTAGATAAATCCTTCTGCCATATGTCATCTTTGCACAAGAAATTCTCTTTTCAGAATATATACAGTGAAATATATTCTGCCTCTGTACTAAATATATTCTGCCACCATTGGGTGAAAAGAGCTAATGCATTATTTCATCACAATATTGAGAGTTTCCCCACCAGGAACAGGCCTCTGGCTCACGCTGGCTCAGCTAAGCAGGGTCAGGCCTGCCTGGTTATTACTTGGATGGGAGACCCCTCCTGTGGTTTCCTGCATGGAGCAGGGGGTTGGACTTGATAGCCTTGTAGGCTCCTTCCAACTCTATGATCTATGAAATCTATGAAATATCAAGCATCAGAGGCTGCCACAGCTGGACAGACGATGTTAGTAGAATGGGACATGCTACAGAGTCTAAAAACAGGTGCAGTAGTTGGGGTCTGGTCATGGACTAACTTATCATTGCATTTGGAAACAGGAATAAATTACCCTTTCCCTAAGACTAACTTGGAGAAAGACTGTGTCAACTATTCCACAGTCATTCAGCTCTCCAAGAAAATCTTTGATATATCTGGAAAAATGAAGCATAAATCATAAAGGTCCAAAGGGTAAAAAAATCCCACATGGATTCTCTGAAACCTACACTGTAACTCTCTCTGTTTAGGTAAGTTCAGCTCCATGAATAAATTGTTCCCCACCTCTATGATATATTGCTATGATCTCTTATTTACAGAGTCTTTCTGCCAAGAGTACAAAATGGCAATGTAGACACTGAGTTGTGCCACTTGAAGCTCAACAAAAAGAAAATTAAACTGATGTTGCCTGTCTCTTACTTCTTCGCCACAATATAGGCTAGTACATGAAATAGGAATTACATTATCTGAAGTGTATCCAAGTGTGTTCTGAAACATCTTGTCTGGAAGGACAGTTTTTACAGTGAATTGGTTGAGGTATGTCTATGTCAGGGGCGAACAGCGGTCGGGCCGCAGGGCTCTTCAGCTTTGCCGGCTCGAAGGCTGGACCCCGCCTCGGGGGCAGATTTCGCTCTTCTGAGCGGCGGAGCGCTTCGGCTCCCGCATAGTCCGCGCCGCCGCGCAAGTATCCCGGAGCTGCTGAAGCGCCGCGTCAGCCGCTACTCCGCCGCTACGTCACATCCCCGATTTTGGCGGGGGAACTTTGGCGGGGTGAACTTTGGCGCGGCAGCAGCACCCCCCCCCCCGGGACTTTGGCGGGGCAGGTGAACTTTGGCGCGGCAGCAGCACCCCCCCCCGGGACTTTGGCGGGGCGGGTGAACTTTGGCGCGGCAGCAGCACCCCCCCCCCCGGGACTTTGGCGGGGCGGGTGAACTTTGGCGCGGCAGCAGCACCCCCCCCCGAGCAGCAGGGACGGTGAGCGGCAGAAGAGAGGAGGGCTCCTGCACGCGCCAAAGTCCCCTCCCCCCCGCCCACAACATAGCGCGAGGTCCAGCGTGTCGAGGGACCAGCGTGGCCGGCTCGCTGCGGAGAGCACAAGCAGGCGAGGAGGCAGGTAGGCCTGCGTGAAAGCAGTAATGATTAGAAAAAAAGGGGGGAAGAGGGTGTTTCTGGTGGATGATGAGGGTGCTACTGCTGGATGGTGCTGATGATGGGATGCTACTGCTTGGGGGGGGGATGTTGCTGGTGGCATCCCATCATCCACCAGCAACACCCTCCCCCCCCAGCAGTAGCACCCCCATCATCCACCAGCAAATCCTGCTGATGGATGATGAGGGGTGCTATTACCACATGGAGGGTGTTTCTGGTGGATGATGTGGGTGCTACTGCTGGATGGTGCTGATGATGGGATGCTACTGCTGGGGGGAGGGTGTTGCTGGTGGATGATGGGATGCCACCAGCAACACCCTCCCCCCCAGCAGTAGCACCCCCATCATCCACCAGCAAATCCTGCTGATGGATGATGAGGGGTGCTATTACCACATGGAGGGTGTTTCTGGTGGATGATGAGGGTGCTACTGCTGGATGGTGCTGATGATGGGATGCTACTGCTGGGGGGGTGTGTGTTGCTGGTGGCATCCCATCATCCACCAGCAACACCCTCCCCCCCAGCAGTAGCACACCCATCATCCACCAGCAAATCCTGCTGATGGATGATGAGGGGTGCTATTACCACATGGAGGGTGTTTCTGGTGGATGATGAGGGTGCTACTGCTGGATGGTGCTGATGATGGGATGCTACTGCTGGGGGGGGGTGTTGCTGGTGGCATCCCATCATCCACCAGCAACACCCTCCCCCCCAGCAGTAGCACACCCATCATCCACCAGCAAATCCTGCTGATGGATGATGAGGGGTGCTATTACCACATGGAGGGTGTTTCTGGTGGATGATGAGGGTGCTAATGCTGGATGGTGCTGATGATGGGATGCTACTGCTGGGGGGGAGGGTGTTGCTGGTGGATGATGGGATGCCACCAGCAACACCCTCCCCCCCAGCAGTAGCACCCCCATCATCCACCAGCAAATCCTGCTGATGGATGATGAGGGGTGCTATTACCACATGGAGGGTGTTTCTGGTGGATGATGAGGGTGCTACTGCTGGATGGTGCTGATGATGGGATGCTACTGCTGGGGGGGGGGGGGTGTTGCTGGTGGCATCCCATCATCCACCAGCAACACCCTCCCCCCCAGCAGTAGCACACCCATCATTCACCAGCAAATCCTGCTGATGGATGATGAGGGGTGCTATTACCACATGGAGGGTGTTTCTGGTGGATGATGAGGGTGCTACTGCTGGATGGTGCTGATGATGGGATGCTACTGCTGGGGGGGGGGTGTTGCTGGTGGCATCCCATCATCCACCAGCAACACCCTCCCCCCCAGCAGTAGCACCCCCATCATCCACCAGCAAATCCTGCTGATGGATGATGAGGGGTGCTATTACCACATGGAGGGTGTTTCTGGTGGATGATGAGGGTGCTAATGCTGGATGGTGCTGATGATGGGATGCTACTGCTGGGGGGGAGGGTGTTGCTGGTGGATGATGGGATGCCACCAGCAACACCCTCCCCCCCAGCAACACCCTCCCCCCCAGCAGTAGCACCCCCATCATCCACCAGCAAATCCTGCTGATGGATGATGAGGGGTGCTATTACCACATGGAGGGTGTTTCTGGTGGATGCAGTGTTATATTTGTTTTAAATGTCACAATGGTTTTGCGGCTCCCAGTTTTTTTTTTTTCTTCGGAAACGGGTCCAAGTGGCTCTTTTTGTCTTAAAGGTTGCAGACCCCTGGTCTATGTGATGTGTTCTTTTCCAGCACAGTGAAATCTTCTCTGGTAGCTCATACAAAGTGATTGCATACAAGATGCTGATGCCTTAAAGGATTTTTTTTTTTAAAAAAATAGAGTCATTACCAAGATGCAGCTACAGAAATAAGCCTTGATCTGTTAACTTTCAGCAGTGTCACAGAAGGAAGTCAAGGTGATGAGTGAATTTCAGAGACAATGCTTATGAATTTCATTTGTGGACTTACCACAGCAAGAAAATACCCAAGGACTTTGCAGGACAGTTATATAAACAAATTATCCCCTAGTGTTCATATTTATCCCCCCACCCCCATACAGGCTGTAATCCTAAATTCACTTACTTGGGAGTAAATCCCATTAGACATGCTGGGACTTACCTCTTGGTAAATGTGCTTAGGATTGTAATGTAAACTACCTGCAGTTTCACACACTGCCCTTCAAACTTGTCATGATAAGATAGCAAAGAATGGCTCAGTAGAGTGTATTGGACCAGGCTCTGGAAGATCTTGATCGAAATCATAGCTTAGCCATGAGATCATGAGATGACTAGAGATGTAAAATTTCTGGGAATGTTGAAGCCACGGGGGACAGGGGGGCCTTGTCCCAAACTGGAAATTTTAGGAAAAATTGAAAAACAAGCAATACTTTTTTTTGTAGTGTTCTTTACAGATCTAAAGTCACTTTGTTGCTTTAGGGCAGCCTTCCCCAACATGGTGCCCTCAGCTTCCATCAGCCCCTGACAGTATGACCAATGTCCAGGAATGCTGGGAGGTGACGTCCAAAACATCTGGAGGACACCGAGTTGGGGAAGGCTGCTTCAGGAACATAAAATATATTATGTATAACTTGGTTTGCTCATAAAATTATCATTAAAATTAAAAACTTTCAAAAGTGAACTCAGTAAATTTGTAATAATTGACTGAATAAACTATACTTTTAAACTTATTATGCCAAACATGACCATTTTATCAGCAAAGCATAATGTTTTAGTTTTCTATTGCATGTCTGACCAGAGGGAACTTCAGCAAGTAGTCCCTGAAACTTCTGAATCATCCTAGAAGCCAGAAGAAAGAGGAAGAACTGGAGGCAGAGGAAGACAGCATCTGTTCCTGTTTGTAAGGGAGTTTAGGGAAATTCCTAAACCTGTTCCTGTTTGTGGGGTGGAGTTTAGGAAAATCTGGTCTTAAGGAAAAGCTACTGAAATTTTATTTATCTGAGAAAGACTCTCTCACTTATTAGGACTGGTAAGCAACCATATTTAAGAACCTTCAAGCAATCTCAGCCTATTATTTGAAGAATAACATTTTATTCTCATTTGTAAATAATTTCTGTTAACAAACATATATATTTTGGTTCATTCTGAAAGGTTGTCTATAGTGGTGGTGTCAATCCCATGCCTACGCCACAGGAACCAGGCTACTGATCAAGAGGGTTTATTCTAGTGGCAGCAGTTAAAAGTTTTATAGCTGAGGCAGCATTCCCTAGCAGTGAGGGCTCATTGGGAACTTTATAAAAAAACTGTGGCAGTGAGTTCCATAGACCCAAGCCTCAAAGTTAATTTTAAAAAGAAAGAAACATAGGTGGGATAATCCACATGCTGTTCTGTTGCATCTGGTGGCAGTGGCAGGAAACCCTACAGGGTTTCTTTCACATGTGGTTTTTAAATTAGAACTACAGCAATTGACTCCTACAACATCTAATCTAGGGCTCTCCAACCTTGGGTCCCCAGATATTGCTGGCCTACAGCTCCCAGCATATCCAGCCAGCATGGCTTCTGGGAGCTGCGTCCAGCAACATCTGGGGACCCAAGGTTGGAGAGCCTTAGTCTAACCAGAACAAGCCCAGAAACACAGGACTCTATAGAACAAAATCCAAACTATCAAAAATGCACTATTTTCTTCTATATTATGATATGGTGACTCTACTCACATGTTGGGAAACTGAGCATGATTTGGAGCATCCCTAAATGTCTATCAGTAAAAGAGACATTAGATCAATAAGGAATGGAATAAATAACTCTCCTGGGAATTTTACAGAGAAAGGATTAAAAAAACCAAAAACATTTCCCCCCATAGCTTCATTATTTCCAGAACTTTTATGTGAAGAGAAAGCCAGGTCAGGTACACGCACACCCCACTTGCAGCAGCTCAGGTATCCACCTTTAACCTTGTTTACCGCACTTGTTTTCCTGCCCTTCAATGAGGCTCACAATGGGACACATCTGCATACCCCCCCCCCCGCAGCGTCCCCTCCCCTGGCAGCCAAATGAGCTGTGAAGCATCCCCAAACAGGTTATTCCTGACTCAGTTCAAGCAATCACGAAGGGAGGGGATGCAGGAGGGAGGGGGAGCCAAGAAGAGTGTATAAAGAAAGGGGCCTGTGGCGGGAAAAGTTGTTGGTCATAGGCAGCAAGCTGCATGGAGGTCCAGGGCTTCGGTCTGACCTCAGGATCCAGCCCTGGGCAGCTCCCGGTGAAACTAGCTGAATTCGCCTAGCTGCTGAGCTACGTGGCTGTCGAGGAATCAGGGTCATTCCAGGTAAACCTTGTGTGTACTGTTGCTGCGACTTGCTCTATACCCGTGTCAATTGCAGTTGCGTGCTTTGCGTACTGCCTTTGTGTATGTTTTGATACGCTCAATTAAACTCTGTTTACCTATAAACAGTGTAGTGGCTCCCATTCATAAGACTGCTTCTTTCACTGTCCTAGTGTTAAAATTGGCCGCGGCTTTTGCCTAGGTGCCATGGACCGCGCGTAAAGGGCTAACCCCACTCCGGTTAACCCCTTGGCACCTGAACCCGCGCAAAGTACCAGCTTTGGTCCTTTTCACATTTTACATCTCTAGTCTTTCTATAAAAGTCTTATTACATAGATTTTAGAAATCATTTGGAGGGAGTAAAGGCTGGGTAGTAATGTATAAACTTATCATCTTAAATATTTTATCGGATTACATATAATCTTTCTTTATAGATATATTGTGATACAAATTCAGCAAGGAATGCAAAGCATTTGGACACTAACACTGGCAATAAACTACCCTGACAGCAAAACAACAGGATCTACAGGTTGTATCCAGTATTAGTCCTACTTAGAGTAGGCTCGTTGAAATTAATGGGACTTAAGTTAGACTAACATGAGATACAACCCTATATAATATCCAATGGGAGATTTTTAATGTATTAGTTCTAAATCTGTACTGATTCAAATATAATCTATCATACTCTATAGTTAAATGTTTTAGACAGCAAGCCTCTACACACTTACCTGGGAGTAAGTCCCCTTTAACTCAATGGGGCTTACTTCTGAGTAGATGCATAGGACTGCACTGTAAGTTAGGCAATAATTACAATATAAAATCAAGCTGACCATTTAGTTCATGGTCAAAATGGACAATATACTCCTTTCCATTAAATTATGCATGAAATATCTTGTAGCATGTTAGCATAATGTATGTCATTTTCTATGTCATTTTGTTTCCCTTTCAGGGCACTACAAGTATGTACAATCTAAGGTACATTAACTAGGTATATGCTAAAGGAAAATGTATAGTCTACAGAAATGTAAACACAAGTAATATAGCTTTTAAGTTTTCTTCTCTCTGGTCTTCAGTTGTCTCATCTTTGTCCACTCACATCCATCCAGTACTCTGCTGCCAAAATTATTCACCTCTCTTGTCATCCTGACCATGTGACTCCACTCCTTAAATCCCTCTACTGGCTACCTGTCCACTCTTGGATCCGGCACAAACTTCTTGTCTTTAACTTCAAAGCCCTCCATGACCTTTCCTTTCCTCATCTCTCTGTGCTTATATCCCAACACACCCCTTCCTTCAACCTTTGCTCATCCAGCTCCACCACGCTCAGTCATCCAAAAGTCTCCTGTCCTGATCCCTGAAACAATTCCACACATTTTCCCTTGCTGCCCCTTATGGTGAAAGTGCCTCTGTGCAACCACTCCTATTTCTTTTATGTCCCTCCTCAAAATTCACCTTTCCTGGGAAGCCTTTAGATCATCCCTCTAGTCCCTACACTTATTGTAAGACCAACTATGTGTAATAGAAGTAGCCTTCCTTTGCTTATCCATGCCTCCATTTCCCCCTTCCTCTGTTTTGTTTCCCTTTGTCTATTTTAGATTGTAAGCGTTTGTCATCATATCTGTTGTTTGTAAAGCACCATGTGCATAGATGGCATGATATAAATAAATAATGATGATGATGTCTGAACTGAGCATGAGACAGGAATAAAGCTTGTATTAAAATACAAACCTAGACTGACAAAAGAATTTTGTAGATGAGATCATGAGAATCTGTCATGGCGCAGGTCCGACCCCTTGCCTTCAGAGCACGAGACTCCTGAGTTAATGGATTGGAGAGAGGGCTTGGATATAGAAGGGTACTACTCCTGATATATTCTAGATGTCAATCTTGGAAAGTTGTTCTCCTTAGAGAGGCATTTCAGAACAGTGACAAATTCCTTCTAATGACACGCTGAATCTTTACTTCCTACCCACTTTCTCTACTGTTATTCCCCCCGCCCCCTTGTTTCTTCTTTGCTTACTGTCAGCTGCTATTAAAGCCTTGGAAATCTGTATGTGTTCAGTGCCTGTATAAGTCTATGTTGACTGAAGTGAGATTTAAGTGTGTGCTTGAATGCTTTTGTGAACGGTTTTACACACATGCTGAAGGCAGTTCCTTGGCGACTTTAATGTTTTCGTCCTTACAGGCAAGAGAGGAATGGCTTTACTCAGGAGAGCAGCCTCATCTGCTTCCTCCAGTGATTACTTAGTAGGAGAGCTTGCTGAAGCCTGAGTTTGTCTGGGAATCACACATATTTCCTGACCAAGACATCCTTTCTCAGAATTCCAGATTTGCAGGCACTAATTGTGGAGAGTTGCTTACACCTTTCACTGAAGGTTGCTCTTTGCACTATGTTTTATACGGGTATAGATATGCTATCTATATGCATATGTATCTATATGCATGTGTAGGGAATGCATGTGTAGCAGGTCAATTTTGAAGGGCCCATGCACACAGAAATTGCCACCTCCACCTTTGGAAAACATGCTTGCATATAATTTGAAAAGCCATCTTAAGAGATCCATGAAGAAGCCATGATGTCATTTGGTTACCTCTTAACATGGATACTGCTGGGAGTATGTGGTTAATCACACAGTTGCTCACAGTACTGGTGTCCTTAAACATAGTTCTTACGTTATTAAGCATTTAACCTTTATGCCTGTTTGTGCTGAGACTTCAAGCCAATTCACACTATCGTTATGGTCATGGTGAGCCAGCTTGCTTCCATTCTGGTCTTGGGGCACCAGGTTTTCTGTGTGGCGTGCAAAATTGTACCCTGTGATTCTGATGAACTGCTTAGCTCACATAAATACATACTGATTGAAAACAAGCAGGTCTGTCATGAGTGACAGGCACATCTGTCAATTGGCCATTATTATTATAATTTGCTCTTAAACTTCTTTCTGGTGCATGATTGTTCAGTTGTTCTGGTGTCATTACATTCTTCAACAGCATTATGGCTGCTAGTAAGGATGTCTTCGGCCATGTCAGTGTTCTTTTTAGTCAAGCTGCAGCTCCAAGGCCAAGGGCGGCATTCTGCCTCTTATATCAGGTATCATCTAGCCTGGTATGACCCAGTGCAAACAATGCTTCTGGCCCCATCGTGACACCGGGAGTTAGCACACTCTGTATGCATCTGTGCATGCAATATCAGCCTGGAAGTTAATGGGTGAATAGCAGGAAAGGTTAAGCACTGTGCAGGTAAGACAGGAGCATGACTGAAATCAGTGAACATTATCAGTTCACTGACTGGAATGACATGGAAATGACTTGAAACAGACACTTTCCTTACCACATGACACTGGACTCCTCAGGGCAACTTGAGAGCAGCCCCCTCAGAAGAATTGCAAATGTACTTCAGTTTCCTGGGCACAGGCATTGCCCTGGGTAGGCTCAACAGATTTCTCCTGTGAAACAGTCATTCATTCAATACCCCTAAAGTATGTAGAGCATATAATACCCTGTACATATTCAATATTTATGTGAAGAACAGATTCGTTTACATAGAATCCTGGCAAATCCTGAGGGGAGGCGGATTTATAATCTGACACGTGCCAGATCATCAGAATAGGATCTGCCAAAAAGAGGCTCTCCTGTCACCATCAGCCTGGAAGAAGCCTCCTGTGTACTCTGCAGACTCCGACTACATCGTGTTCAGTTTAAACACATTAGCCCCCCCACCGGCCTCTTCATCGGCCAGAAGAATTACGACTGGGGAAGGTGCCGCAGATCTCTAGAGAACTCCTGCCTAAAGCACGCTTGCGTGTGTGTGTGTGTCCGTATATACCCAAAGAGGATTCTAAAGCCGCAGCTGACTTCACTCGGCGTCTTGCGCGACAGCCTCAATAAAAGCTCTCTAATCTCTCGCTCCTTGTTCCCCCAGCTGGGAGTTTGTCAGTCACTCCAGTAGCCTTGCAAGCCCTTTTAAAG
Source organism: Shinisaurus crocodilurus (assembly GCA_021292165.1). NCBI lineage: Eukaryota > Metazoa > Chordata > Lepidosauria > Squamata > Shinisauridae > Shinisaurus > Shinisaurus crocodilurus. The sequence continues at coordinate 233,481,664 of CM037879.1, forward strand.
TGGTTTATGCGGTTTGGGTTCACGCACTCACACACGCGCTCTCTCTTCAGGAGAGCTGTGTTAGTTGTCTCTAGTGGTCTGTGGGTAGTTCCCAACCCACAGACCTCAAGCAAGCAGCAGAGCGCGGGTCTGCGAACTGCCAAGCTAAGCCAAGCCAAGCCAAGCCAAGCCAAGCTTCTCTCTCTCTCTCTCTCTCTCACACACACACACACACACACACACACACAAGTCGGAAAGCCGCTGCCGGGCTTCTCAAAGCCTCTCCGGCTCTGCTGAAGTGTGGAAAGCGGCGCCGAAGAGCAGGAAGCGAGTTCGCGCTGCCTGCAGGTGCTGAGAAGAAACCAAAGCCGCGCGGAGAGAAAGCGCCCGCTTCCGGGCATCGCGCCTTTCCACGCTAGCCACCCCCGTCCGCCACCTCGTGTGACAGCCAGGACGCGCGAGCTGCTCCGAGAGCCGCCAGGGCCAAACTGGGAGGCTACCAAGCACGCGCCGGCCGCTTTAAGCCAAACGGCACGCAGGGGGAGGAGAGTTTGTGGCGCGGCGAGTTTGAGGGAGCGAATAAGTACCCGCGGGGGAAGGACACGGGGAGCCGGAGCCCTTCCCTCTTCGCTACCTCGCCTGCCCTCTCCTCCCGCCGCCGCCGCCGCCGAGTTGCGCTCGCTTCAGCGGCGGGCGGCAATGGCAGGGGAGCGGCGTGAAGCCCGGCTGAACGGGGCGCGCCCGGAGCCCTGAGGCGTCCAAGTTGCGCTCCCGCCGCCCAATCGGCTCGCCGCGGGGGGCCTGGCGGCTCCGCCCCCGCCCCTTTCCCGCCTTCCTCCCACATGGGGCGCGAGGAGCCTTCCCACGGCCGCTGCTCTTAGGGAGCGCGAGGGGCTCTCCGCGAAGTGACACCGCAGCGGCTGCGGCAGCGCCAGGAGGAGCCGGGCGGCAGGCAGGAGGGGAAAAAAGGAACAACCCACACGCAAGCGAAGAGGCAGCGAGCGTTTCCCTCTCCGTGGTGGTCCCCCCCACCCGGCCGCTTCTTTTTCCCGCCTTCCCTCGGCAGCCTCTCATGCCTTCCTGGCCCCGGCGGCGGCGGCGGCGGGGGGCGGCGGCGGCAGCAGCCCCGCGGGAGGAGCCGGAGGTGGCGCTACTCTGATGTCCCTGGCCGAGAAGCGGGAGAAGAGCTTCTCCTTCACGCCCATGATGATCGAGGAGGACGCCGCCCTGAGGAACGGCAGCAGGGGGCTCTCGGGCCAGTGGGCGGACGCGGCGGCGGTGCGACCCCGCACCACGGAGCGCCACATCACGGTGCACAAGCGCCTGGTGCTGGGCTTCGCCATCTCCATTCTGGCCCTGCTGGTGGTCACCATGATCGCCGTGCTGCTCAGCGTGCGCATCGAGGAGTGCAGCAGCGGCGGCGGCAACAGCGCGGCGGACGGCCCAGCTGCCGGCAGGGCAGGCAACGGGAGCGTCCCGGCGGTGGCGGCCGCAGGAAGCGCCCGCCTGAACCAGAACAACGCCGGGGAGCCCCCTGGCCGCGGCGGGGTGGAAACGGTGGCGCCGGGAGCGGCAGGAGGGGAAGAGGAGCCGGAGCAGGAGGAGTGGCAGCGGCGGCGGGAGCAGCCGCCCTGGACCCAGCTGCGCCTGCCTGGGCACCTGCGCCCGCTCCACTACAACCTGATGCTGAGCGCCTTCCTGGAGAACTTCACCTTCAGCGGCGAGGTCAACGTGCAGGTCGAGTGCCTCAACGCCACCCGCTACATCGTTCTGCACGCCCACCGCGTGCACATCGAGGCCGTCCGCGTGGCGGAGGACCGGCTGGCCGGCGCCCTGCGCGTCGCCGGCTTCTTCCTCTACCCGCAGACGCAGGTCTTCGTGGTCGTCCTCAACCGGAGCCTGGAGGCGCAGCGAAGTTACAATCTCAAGATCGTCTACCACGCGCCCATCGAGAACGAGCTGCTGGGCTTTTTCCGCAGCTCTTACGTCCTCTACGGGGAGAGAAGGTAAAAGATCCGCCCGCCCGCTCTTCTTTTATTCCCCGTCCCGCCACTTCCCCTTCTACGTTACCAAATGCAAGGAGGAACTCGATTATCCCACATTCCACAGTGTGAAGCCATCAAGGATATCCTCATGCCCTTACCAGTTCCTTACTTTCCATATTGTGGATCACTTCCACCTACCCCCCAAAACCCTCAAAATGTTCATTTCAATTTCTAGTTTTAAAGCGTCTGGTTGTTGTCTTTAAAAAGAGAGAGAGAGAGAGAGAGAGAGAGAAGACTTTAACAAATAGCCTTAGATACTGTTTTTAACATTTCAGAAATGATATGAAGAGAAATCCACTTGACCTAAACTTCTGTAAAAGTTTCCACCTGACTACTTAAATGCTATTTACCCCTAGGAAAGTACATACTTCAGGAATGTTCGCTCCCATAAGTACATTTGGAATTCAGCAGCCCCTCCCCACGTTACATTTATGCATTTACTTTTTTTTAAAAAAAAGTATATATGTCTTAACTTTCTTGTCAAAAAATAGACAGATAGAGGTGGGAAGTTAGGACCTTGCAATCCTGCGACAGGAAGAGCAAAATATTGGAGCTATATTATAGACTCCTTTAATGTTGTAGATCTTACTACTGACACTTCTACCCTTTAAGATGCTTTGATTCTGAGATGTAGTTTAGAGAGAAGGTCTCTTGGGACGTAACCACCATATAGAAATGCCATCAGGGTTCTCATTTTATTTTTCTGTACCTGCCTTTGCATGCTGCCCACGCGATTTGTACCTGCTTTTGTTAGGTGGGAGGGCAATGCCAGAGCAGAGGAATTGAGCACATCAGAGTCTTGCATCATGGCAGACCTAGGAAGAACAATGAGGGAGAGGGGACAATCCTGCATACTTGATTTAAGCTGCAGGTCCTATGCATGTTTAGTTTTAGACAGAAAAAAAGTCCTACAACTCCCAGGATTCCATGCTGGGAGTTGTAGGACTTTTTTCTGTCTAAACATGCATAGGATTGCACCCTTAGTTCATCTTCCCATATTGTGACTGAAGTGGCACTGGTTTCTATAAAAGCATGAAAGGCAGGATTTCTACCAGCTACTCCTAGCCGATAATCTTGATTGTCCCTGCCCTGGACAACTTCTCTAGATATGATACAGAGAGATTCTAAGAACCACTTGTAGTTGTCATTCAAGTCTGTAAGGGATCAGTACTTGACCAGCCTTACCTCCCAGTATCCTGGACTCCAGCAGTTAATCCTCTTACAATTATTCCTGTAAACTGACCCTTCCTTTTCCTCTTTATTTGTTGAAATCAATAAACAAAAAAACAGAGAAAAAGGAAAGACCAAAAAGGGAGATAGCTTTGGAGAATTTAAAGATCAAGTTACTAGTGAGAAGCCTTAAAGGGGACTTCTGACGGATTAGACTGGCTAAACCGAATTATACTAAGGGAAGGGTACATTTTTTTAAATCATGCAGACAGTATTCCAAAGCAATTCACTACAGGAAAATTGTTGACAGTGTAGAGCAAACTGCATGTTACAGTGCAACAGCGTGTTAGGAAGTCCCAAAGGGCTTTACATGTGGTGTTTGAGATTTCTGCTTGCAAGGTAAACATGGGTCTAATAGTGTTGGGCGGGGGGGGGGGGAGCTTCAGCAGGAAGGGGAAGCTTCAGGAGGAGAGTTACTGGTGGGGGCAGGGTTAAGCACTCCCTTCTCTCCTAGGATGCAGATCACCCCCTCCCAAGGGCACCCTGTAACTGAGAAGGGGGTATTGGGGTTTCTTACAAGTGGCTGCACTGCAATGTGTACTTTGCTCCTTACTCAAATAAGATGGGATTAAGGGGCTGTATTTTCATGTGCATTAAACAATATGTAACTATAATATCTAGCTACTTATATCTGATCACACTAGAATATATAACATAACTCAGTAAAACTATCTTGGTATGAAAAAAGGATGGATATGTGAGTAGTAGTAGGCGATCGCTCGTGACCGAGTAAGATTGTCTTCCAGGATAAAATTACAAAAAGAAAATTATAAAAAGAGGAAATTCTAAAAAAATTGTGTAGACTCTAGCGATGGGTCCGTAAGTGAGTAAACAACTTTTTGTCACAGATAAATGAATAGGCATGTTTAACTTTGAGCTCTGCCACAAAATAGTACATGAAAAGCTGCTGAATATAATAAAAATAATGTAACATAGGTCTGATTCATATTTTTCCTACAAATGTAAACAGAATACATATAACTGTGGCTTTGTTTTCAAAACAATGGGGCTTTAGAGGATACTTCTCATCTGTTTGCTTACATTTGGCTGCATTTTATTAACAAAGTTTGAGACAACTCTGTGGGGTTTACTCTATTTCTTCTGGCTGAGTTACAGACCATTTAACAAGTCTGTGTGAGAACAGGCTTAGGTTTTTTATTCATGCAGCAAATCAAACATTAAAAGCCAGGCTCCAGTTTAAAGAAGCAAGACTGGTTTCCTGATAGCTTTGTTAGCAGAGATCTAGAATGAATGTATTTTTAAACTGCTTGTCATTGAAAATCCAGCCACAGAATCTTACTCTGTAAAGCTCATAATTTCTTTGAGAGTCCCTGCTGAGCAAATGGTTTGCTTAAGTGAATGCCATCCAAAAAGTAGGAAGAAACTCCTCCAATGCAATTATGCCACCATTCTCTTTCTTACACCTGTAATGGTTATTGCAGATAATAAACATGGTCCAAATTATAAGTTCATCTAATTGACCATAGTGACTGACATGAAATGATTTGCTTGCAGAATCCAGTAGTAGGGGAAGGTGTCACTTTGCTGAATCTTTTTACTACGTTAAGAACTGTGCAGTCTTTGCTCAGAAACTTTATATGCAGAAGCCTAGTTGGCTATTGAGCAATAAACTGAACTACTAAGAAACTTTGCAAAGTTATATGCAGCATAACGTTCCATTAGCATAATAGTATATCCCCTCATCCCCCAAGATATCCAGCTTTATTTTTAGATTGACAAAAATAACTTTGCTAAACAGTGCAGTGCAAGAGTTGTGGCAAAGTTATAATATATCAGTGCATAAATATTTCCGGTATAAAGTATTAATATTACAATTGCAAGATAGTTTTACAACGTACACGAGAAGGAACATTTTCTGACCTATTTTTTGTCATGCCCATAGCATGACTGTTCATATACAGTTGATTTTTCACTGTAGATACATTTAGGCTGCAATCCTGTACACACTTATCCAGGAATAAGCCCCATTGAACTCGGTGGGAAATAAATCTGATTAGACATTTATTTCTAATCATGCTGTTAATCAACCATGCTGTTAATCAACTTAGGGCGCAAAGTTGTAGGACATTTTCCCCCTGTCTAAACATGTATAGGATTGAGCCCTTACTGCAGTAGGCAAAATTTTAAACTGCAGTAAATTGGCACAGCTCCATTAAAGTCAATAGATCAATACCTAATCACACATAGTGAGGTTAAAGTGCTTTGTTCATTATTTGGCATAACCGTAAAACATTATTAAAATATAGCCAACATTGCATTAGAAGTCGCTGTTTCATGTTTCCCTTTCTGAAATGTGAGAAGTTTAATGGGACACCATAATCTAGAATATTCTTCCTGAAGGGGGTGGGTCCAGAAGTGTGTCAACTCAGTAATACAAGATAGGCTGTAGGCCTGTAGCTATAGTCATTTCATAATCACCATGAAATCATGGAATAGTTGAGCAAATTAATAATTGGAATGCAAGCTAAACAATTTTTTTGCACACTTTTAGTCACTACTCTGTTGACTAAAATTGTATAAAAACATTTGTCACTAGATTTAATTTTTATTCTGATTACTGCTCTGTTAAACCATTCAAAATCCTGTAGCAACTCATGGAGCAGTTTCTAGTAGCTGTTACCCACTTATGCAGGCAAAACTTTGTTTAAGCTCTTTGACACTTTTATGTTTGACTAACAATATAGCAGACTTGAAATATATTCCAGGTATTTTGTACATTTCAGCCAAATGGTCTTGTTCTCTGTGGCCTCGCAGTGCCAAGCACAGAATGACTTTCATGGAAGGTTTTGCTAACTTTTTCTTAAGTAGAGCAGGACATTTTCCTTATCTCTTGACTGAATAGTCAAAAGCCATAAATCTCTCTAAAACATAGATTTCTTAGATCATATACAGTAATACCTTGGATTGCAAGTAACTTGGTTTGAGAGCGTTTTGCAAGACAAGCAAATTTTTAAATATTTATTTAATTTTTTTGACTTGATATACAAGCGACGTCTTGCAATACAAGTACTGTAGCACGGCTTAAATTAAAAATCTCTGTACAAATTTTTTTTGGGGATTTCGTTTTGATATAAGAGTGTTTTGGATTACAAGCACGTTTCCGGAACGAATTATGCTCTCAATCCAAGGCATGACTGTAGTTGGAAGGAGCCTACAAGGCTATCGAGTCCAACCCCCTGCTTAATGCAGAAAACTAGAGGAGGGGGTCTCCCATCCAAGTAATAACCAGGCTTGACCCCAGACACATTGTTGGCACTATGGAAATGCTAATTTTGCCTCTCAGGCCACTTCATCTTTAATGGGAAAAGTAAAATGCAAATGCTACAATAAAAATGGGTTTTAGTCTTTCAATGCAATATGTTGGTGACATTAAAAAAACAACCTTTGGGTATCTTGTCCTAATAATGGTTTTAGGCAATATGGGTAAATATTCAGCTTTAGAATATACTAGAACAGAACAATTCCTTCCATCCTGACATCTTGATTTTATTTTTTCTTATCACTCTTAAGGTGTCAAAATAGACACGTTGTTGAGGAAACATGTCTACTTTTTTAATCGAAGAGGTAGAATTAAAATAGCTGCAAATTACTGTCATCTGTACGCAAAGAAGCCAACTTGCAAGGCTTTCATTCCTATAATTACACATTTAGGAAGTTACTCTGTCATCAGTTAACGTGTATGTAAGTTCCTATGTATGAGTGAGGTATGTCCTATATGCACATTGAACTCAATGGTGCTTACTTCTGAGTAGGCATACATAGGATTGAACTGCACATGCAGGATTGGAACCTTGCAGTTACATTGATTCCACTACATTGCTCTAATAAATAGCTTGCACTAATCTGGGTGTGTTGTATACTTTATATTGAAGTCACCATGTATTCAATATTCCACTGTGCCCACTAGCTTTGAACAGGTTTTATCCCCTTTCCTCCCCATTACTTCCATGCAGTATTGGGAGATGGCAGATGAGATCTTACTGCATTTTCATAACTATGCAACAGATGTAGTTAAGTTGAAGTTAATGCAAAGGCACAATAGATCTTTGGCATATGTAGTTTAGTATTATACTTTGAGAACTGGGAAAGGCAATTCCGTTTGCATAAAACAGAATTTATCATTAACTAAATGGCAGTTTTTGGACAAAATAATCATTACAGAAATGTGACTATTGTAAAAGGTGCAATTTTCATGGGGTGGATATGTTAGTCTATCGCAGAAAAAGCAACAAAGAGTCTTGTTAGCCCTTTAATTTTGTTCTGGCATATACATAAAATGTTATTGAGGAGTTAAACTTTAAAAAATAACATTAGTTTTAATAGAGGCTTATCTCACTGTGAAACATCAGTTAGAATATGACAGGACTCCCCAGTGTGGCATCCATGTGTGCCAGTGCACCCGTGGGGACCATCAACAGCGCCCATGAAGCTTTCTAGTCCCTGCCCCCTTCAAAATATTTTTAATTAAAAAGAACTTGAAAAGTGTTAGGACTCCAGGTTCTCCTTCCTGTTCCTGAACATGCCAGTGATCACCAGTTGGTGGGTGGGAGGCAGGAGGAGAGAGAAAGGGTTGCTTCCTGGCCCAGCCCAATTGTCTTCTGCCCACGCAGACCTTTCCCCTCTCTCTCTCTCTCTCTCTCTCTCTCTCTCTCGCACTCTCTCTCCACTGCCACTAGCCTCGCTATTTCTCTACCCCCACCTCTTTACCTCACTGTTTCTCCCCTCTCCTAACCTGGCTCTTTCTCTCACTATTTTCACCACCCTTGCAGTCTTGCTTTTTCTCTTCTTTTCAACCCTTTATCATTATTTATTCCTCCCCACAGACCCTAGCGTGCTCTTTTTCTCTTCCTTCCCAGGCCCTTCTCTTGTTCTTTCTCTCTCTCTCTCTCTCTCTCTCTCTCACACACACACACACACACACACCACCTTCCTGGTCAGGGGCTCTGATGGCAGAGGAGAAGGTAGGAGCGCCAGGTGGGGAACAGAGTGTCTGAGCCTGGGGAAGCGTTTTTTTTCCTTTTGGGGCTGGGGAAAGGTGTGTGTGTGCATGTGTGTGGATAGAATGAGCAGAGCAATCCTATGTAGGTCTACTCTGAAGTAATTCCCATTGAGTTCCATGTAGGAACTCATAGGATTGCAATCTTAAATGGGTATTTTTTTGGGCTTCTGTGGGATCAAATATGTGGATTGGCTTTGGAGTTCAGACCCTTCCTCTGCTTGTACTTGGAGACTTTCCGTAATTTTTTAAATTGTTTTTTTTGGTCAGTAGCCAAAATACAAAGTCTTGCCTGCTCAATGTCATGGTAAGTGTCTGCTGTCAAAGTGCGGTAGGTACCAGCCATGGACATTGACCAAGTAAGATCTGCAAATAGGTTACTCTGCTTCTCACTTGACAGCTGTGAAATGGCGAGCTGTCAAGTCAAAAGCAAAGCCTCAAAAAGATCTTTGCTTGTGAAAGGGGGTGGTGAATATATCACCCCCTTTGCAGCGAGATTGTGCAGTTTTGAACTGTGCACCTGGCAGTCATCAGTGTCTTCCACCTTTCCCACCCTTTCTCCCGAGACTCTAGGACTGTCAGAGTCTAGGTGCTCGGGAAAGGGGAAAAGTGCATCCCACCCCATTTACAGGAACATGGAGTTTTATTTATTTATTTATTATATTTATATCCCACCTTATTTCTTGCAAGGAACACAAGGCAGCTTACATAATCCTCCTCTCCATTTTATCCTCACAACAACAACCCTGTGAGGTAGGTTAGGCTGAGAGTCAGTGACTGGCCCAAAGTCACCCAGTGAGCTCCATGGCCAAGTAGGGACTAGAACCCGGATCTCCCGAGTCCCAGTGCAACACTAACCACTATGCCACACTGGCTCTTTTGACAGCTGTCAAAAGAAAAGGCTTCTTTTAAAACAGGGTTTTTTACAGGGCTATACAGGGTTGTTTGACAGCAATGAAATCTGTATTTTGCGAAAAGCGATCTCTGGAAAAAAAAAAGTAAAGGAAGGAAAAAGGACGCGGAAAGCACAAAAGGGCTTGTGATTGTGGTGGTGCGAGAGGAGACAAGTTGGTCCTGCCATGGAGTCCTCTGGGATACATGCGGGAGGACTGAGTGGGAAGGAAGGTGGGGGGGACAACCCATGGTGTGCCTGCTTGTCTGTCAGGCGCACCATGGGTTGTTTCATGAACAACTGTGCCTGCAAAGCTTATTTGCAGGATGGGTTGTTGTGATGTGAGCTCAGTGGGCTAATTGCTAGGGAGCTGGATATTTATTTATTTTATTTATTATTTTATTTATTATATTTATACCCCGTCTCTTTTCCTGAAAGGAACCCAAGGCGGCTTACATAATCCTCCTCTCCATTTTGTCCTCACAACAACCCTGTGAGGTAGGTTAGGCTGAGAGTCAGTGACTGGCCCAAAGTCACCCAGTGAGTTTCATGGCCAAGCGGGGACTAGAGCCCAGATCTCCTGAGTCCCAGTCCAACACTCTCACCACTACGCCACACTACGCCACACTGGCTACAGGATTGTAGCATTGCATACGGTGTGCCTTTTCTTTTCCTTCCTGGTTAATGGAAAAATATGTCAGAGGAATAAAATGCACACATAATCAAGCTCTAAGTACCCTTTCCCAAGTCAGTAAAACCAGTAGTTAGTATTCTTAACTGTATAGTAACTATAGCCAGATTCTGTGATATAGGTAGGCATGTCAGCTTGTAGAATCAGGATTGAAGTCTGGTTTCTAGACTTCCACATAGTAGTGGTAAATTAATACCTTCAGCACTCGCATAACATCATTTAAATACGCAATTTTACATTGGACCTAAAAGGACCCAGTTGAGACAAAATTCTAAGCCATGGCCTTGGGCTCATATGCTGCTCCCTTCCCTCTTCTTCATACATGTGGGGAGGAGACTGAGAGTTTCCATTTTTGTGTTGAACAAACCACAGTTTTCTATTAAGTCAGAATTTCGGAGATTGTTGTTTATTCCAGCTTAAGTTAGTTAACAAACCAGGATCTGAAACCAGTGCTTGAACCTGGTTTGTTTGAATTAGCTAGTTGGAATAAACCACAGTTTTCTGAGTTCAAATGTAATGGGAAACTGCACTTTATTAAAAATCAAAAGTAGAAGCTTCCAATTTCTCCTCTCACATGTGAAGGAAGAGGGGAAGAATAGGGGAGCCTAAGACTTGCTGTGTCTCATTCTCTTAGTTTAGTATTATGTCTGAAATGGGCCAGTAATTCTATACTATTGACCTATTTTTTTTTCTTAATAGTGTTTATTTTATAAAAGTTAGAAATTAATTTAACAAAATATGAGGGAATCTTTATTGGTAGAAGCAAGATTGGCTTCTAGTGTACAACTTAAATCTGTAATATTGGTGAGGCTACAGAAGCAGATTGCTGAAGAATATGTGCTTAGAATGCTAAAGCATTTTAATATCACTCATACTTAACAGGTACCATCAACAGTTGGAAATAATGGCCCTCCAGAGTATTCTTAAGTGGGAATGTGTGTGTTGTTATGCCCAAAGAAGCTAGAGTGCACTGTCAGTGCTGGAGGCCCTAGAGATTCCCTGAGGGTAATTACCCTGAGGGTAATTAAATTATTGATATAATAGTAGATCGTGGTTATTTGTTTTTATTTTTATAGGGGTTAATACTGGTTAATGTTCTGTTGGCTGTTATATTTTGTAAACTGCCCCAAAAGCCTTTTAAAGCCATGTTGGTGGGGCATACATGTCAAGATAAATAAATAAATACTCACTCTAGTGATAAATAAAACTTTGGTTATTATTAATGCTGTGCAATACAAGAGGCAGTATTTATTTAATGCGAGTGTCCTTTCTCAAACATAGTTTCTAGCAAAATGTGGTGCACTGCATTACATCGATATACTTGTGCAGTACCACACACATAATTAGAAATAATTCTGAGCTGAAGAACTTACTCCAAAGCAAAAGATGTTGATGGTGCTTCACAGTGACGTTGTTTTGTATGTTGCAGCTGCATGCTGTTTTTTCTTAATATTGCAGTATTTTACCAACATCTTTGCATTAAGGTCTGAGTAAAATCAGTCACTCGTTCTTCTTTTCAGGTTTCTTGCAGTTACACAGTTTTCTCCTACCCATGCCAGAAAAGCCTTTCCTTGCTTTGATGAGCCTATCTACAAGGCCACATTCAAAATCAGCATCAAACATCAAGCAACCTATTTATCTTTGTCCAATATGCCTGTGGAAACTTCTGTTTTTGAAGAAGATGGATGGGTTACGGATCACTTTTCACAGACTCCACTCATGTCCACATATTACCTGGCCTGGGCTGTTTGCAACTTTACATACCGTGAGACTACCACAAAGAATGGTGTTGTGGTAAGTATTTTTAAGCCCTTTGGAGTACACATTTCCTTAAAAAACCTTGCGTTTTTGGAAGGGAAATGACATGCTCAGATAAAAATGCTTGCACATTCAGCTGTCTTAGGTCTTTTGTCTCTAATTTTTAACCATACAGATAGGACCAACACCTCACATTTACAGCCCAATCTTATCTCCTGGTTAACCTTTGTAGAACCATAGGATTGGGCTGTTCCCTGCCTTATGCCGCCAATGCAACTTTTATGTATGATTGTAGAAATGTTACATAAATATTAGCCAGAGGAATTTGTCTTTTATTAAAGTGTACTTGTAAACTGCTTTTCCCCACCTTTCAGTTATTAGTTCTGGAAGGTTTTTACAAGTAAACAATGCTTTTAAATATATGTTTTAACCATGTGTTGTTAGGGCTGCTTCACATACTTCATGGCTTGGGTCCTAAATATCTGAAGGAGCGCCTCCCCCTATATCAGCTTGCCCTATGTCTTAAGATTCTCAGGGGAAGCTCTTCTCCAACTACCTTGGGAATATTATGTGAAAACAAGGGTGTGAGAGGCCTACACAGGCTTGAGTTTGTTGAAGCCTGAAGGCCCAAACACTTCCCTCGATTAGTTGAAGCCTGAAGGCCCAAACACTTGGATGGGAGGGGGAGTTTGAGAGTTTAGTTTACCCAATAGAAGTTAAGAATGAGATCTCCTATTCAAAGTCACATGATTATAACCTTCCATTCCTGGGAAGGCTATATATATGTGTGGGGTGTGGTCAGCTAGCAGTAGTGGGAGCCTGACTGCAGAAGCAGAAAGAGCAGAGAGAGAAGCAGAGAGGGAGAGACTGGCTGCATAGGAGATAGGTAGTCTGAAGTTAAACTAGAGAACATTGGATTGTTTGTTTGTTTTATTTTATCATACTTGCTTTTGAATTATAACCACTCTATTAAGTAAATACCCTAATATGATAAGTAAAGTGCTGTTGTTTACCCTGGGAGTTTGGAGTGACTTATTCACCACGTCTACAGCCTACACCCATGCTATTGGAAGCTGTAAAAGGACTTGATCTCCTGGAACGGGAGGGGCTTTGAGGAGAGGCAGAGATCTCCCAAAGGCAGGTTAAGGGGTCCCTGCAGTAGCGGAACCTTGACAAAGGGAAAAAATCTGCCCTCTTTTGAGGCCCTAATGGAGTGCGACCAGAGCTTACATGTCAATCTTTCTGGTGCCAGCCCAAAACACTTTAGTTTGCCCAGGCATTTTAATTGGTTAATATGATCTGTTTGTTGAGTTTGCTGCCCCCCCCCCCTTTTTGGTCTTACTATGGTAATGATGTTTTATTGTATATTGTATGACAATTTTGATCATACTCTTGTATATTGCCCTGGTATCCATAAAGATGGAAGGCACATTAAAAGTATTTTAAATACGGTAAATAAAAATGTAATACTGTTCCAAAAGAAAATTTCCAAAAGCCATAACACCATATTTTTATTGGACTAACTCAGGGGGTCACAAAATTCCATGAAAGCTTTTGAGTTCTCCAGAACCTCCATCAGGCAAAATAGTTTTTCAGGCAACCTTTGTAAGGGTCCAAGGTGCAACCTGAAACCATCTCTGTACCTGGTACAGCCTAATTTGAATGTCTGCAGCCTCCCCCCTCTCAATCTTAAGATTATAACCAAATGCAGACTCCATGGTTTAAGCATCAGCCACTCCCCCCCCCTTTTGCTTTGTTGACCATCTTGCCTGATGAAGGGTTCTTGAGAACTTTAAAACTTGCATAGTATTTTGTGACCTTTGAGTTGGCCGAATAAAGATATTACAATATCGATTTTGTACATTTTCTTTTGGCCAGCATGGCTACTTTCACTTTTTGTAATAATACTGTGAAATTAGTGTATAGAATTTAGATAATATGTAGCCAGGGTGCACCTGGTTATTTGAGAGAATGTTATAGGTATGTTTCTTTTTCTGTGTGTACCCTGCATGTATATGGTGTGGGAATCCAGGCTCAGGGCCAGTTGTGGCTATATGTGCTTAGTACTGTACAGATGGAAAAAAATTAGACATTAAGAACTTGTATATGGTATACAAGCATATACCTGTTAATTTTATGAAGCAGTTATCAAATACCCTGTAGTCTTCTATTCAAACCATTCTCTTTTCTGAATATTCACCTTTTCTTTAATATGTCAAGTGCATTGCAGTGCGGAGGCCACTACTAAGCAGGAACACAGCATATCTACAATGGAAATTTATTGGCATTAAGAAGACAGTGAATGGCAAAATAGCTGTTGCTGGAATTTCATTGACCAACTACATCTTTGCAGTACAAATCAGAAGCTTGAAAGTAGTTATTGTAAACAATAACTAATATTTCAATGACAGAACTGGGTCTTGAATGTTTAATTTTGCCACTGATTCTTTCTCTAGCCCCATTTTATTACTGTGGGTTGTATCCAGTGGTGTCGTTCTGTAGCGCAACCCCCTTTTTCAGCCTTCTGCAAGTGTAAAATCCAATGCTTTGATTCTGTTTCCGCAAGCCTTTCTGCAAGCCATTGCACAACTCATGATTACTTCTTTAAGTGTTGCTTGTACTAGTTGTTCTGATAGCAGTTGTGTAACTGCTAGTGGAACTACGCCAACTATTCTCATTTTTATGCTAGCATAAAGTCGGATATAATCCTTTATCTGTAGGCTGTAGGACTATGCTTAGAAGGAATGCAGTATTTCTGAAGCGATTTTCAGCCATGCTTTTGCATCATTGGTGAGTGTTTTTTTAATGGTATGCTGGCTACATGCATAAGGCTGTGGAAAAGGAATTCATTTATAAGACACTTTGCAACTATGACTTTCCCACCTACACCCTTCGCTTGGTTCACCATATTGAAGGAAACATTCCGTTGCCTTGAGATGTGGTTTATTCTTATTGGCAGAGATCCAGGAGTCGCTATATGCATTTAACCCCCCCCCCCCCATTTATCAGCTTTGTTTTGTTTACAAATATCATGGGCAGAACTGTGTAACAAGCGAAAATATACGCCAGAAATTCTGCCAGCTAAATAGATTATTAAAAAAACCCAACACTCCTGCCAACTCACATTTCTGTTGAAAGCTCAGAAAAAGAAAAAAAACAACCCATACACGTTCCTTTGCACTGAGCTTAATCCACATAACGAAAATAGATTTCTGTAAGAAATAGATTTGCAAATAGAGGCTTGGGCCAAAGAGATGAAAAGTATCTCTTATATTCCTGTGGAAAAATAAAAGTTTTTTTTAAAGCATGGATTCGTGTAATCTTGTCCTGTGCCTTTGGTGGTGCAGGTGTTATTTGAAAGCCAGTAGCCTGGATATGAAGGTGAGGCTTTTCCTACATGTGTAGGGTATGTAGGAAGTTCCACTGGGGTTTGTTACTCCATGCTAAGTGTGTTTAGGAATTCAGCCTTCCTCCATTTGTTGGACTGCAGAGCAGAACAAGTATCAGCCGAATTGCAGTCTCCTGGACTACCAAATTGAACTACATATTTCTTCTCTCCTTGTAGTGGGCAAGGAGAAGGTAGGAATTGTTGTCTCAGAAATATAATTCTTGGAGAAAGAGTTTGCAGCCTTAAAGATTGTGCTGCTTATGCCTCAGCTTTTTGGAGCTCCCATCTAAAGCCAAATCATAATCCTCTTTGGTGCTTTCTAATGAAAAATAAAGGACTGGCTGCAACACTTTGATATATTGGTACTGAACCTGGCACTTAACAGTTTTATTCTAGCCCTGTTGAGTAATGATTGTCCAAAAACTGTCAGTAGTAACCAAACATGATAATTTGAGAGTACGTTCAGTGGCTACACTAAAATGACTTGGTGGCTTCATTTTAATTCATCTCTTCCTTTGAAAGACCTATGATTAATTATATTACATCATACTTGTAATGGCTGTGCAGTACGTAAGTGTTTTGGTCTGGGGAAAAACAAGTTCTTTTGCTCCAGAAATCAAGCATTCCTATTGCTTGGTCTGCCAGAGGTTCTCTTTTACCTGAATCAGAATAAGAGCTGAGGGCTTGCACTTGAATAGGTCTCAAATTCCGTGAAGTAAAGAGCAGTGATGCACAAGCACATTAATTTGTGCAAGCATTGTAAAAATATTGTAGATTAACAAAGCTCATCTTCCATGGTCTTTGGCTCATAGAGGTTGATATAAAACAAAACACCAGGTGCAAATATTCTGTGTCCTGCGCAGCATATAGATATTGCAGCTCTCACTACAAGTTCACATACCGGTATGTATTTTGAGGGAAGGAATGAAGGATTTTTTAAGACTTCAAGCGCCTGTGTGGAAGGGGAGCTGCCATTTACTGCTGCACCAATTAGGGCATGTAATGTCATGGGCTGCAGTCACTTGTGGGTGGCAAAGTTGCATACACTTCACTAGGCCAGAACATCAGTCTGCTTGGGGACAGGTTGTGGAACTTTCACATGGGCAATGCTTGGTTTACTCTGAGCAGTTTTTGCTGATGAGCAATGTGAATATATGGGCATTAATATAACATTACAAGTTAGAGCAAGTGTTTCATAAGTATGTGGGTATGATATAGCACTTAAGTACAGAATGGGATTGGAGTGGTAGAAAGCATAGCCACCCTGCATGGATGTTCTGTAATAATTTAAGGGCCATGAAAGCCATATACTCAAACCCCATCTCCTAAAGCAGGACTTCCAACACATCAAACCATATTTTCAATATATTAAGCAGGGACCTTTGCAGATTAACTCAGTCCGTCTTGATTAAAGTGTGCCACAAAGAGAAAGCAGGAATGGTCCAGGTGCTCTGTCTCACAGGAGGCTGCCCAAATCAAAACAAAACTAAACACTATAGCTTTAAACAATCTAGATGGGCCAAGGAAATGAGTCCACATCTTATATAGAAAGTGTGAAGGACTGCCAACTGGTCCTTTACTCAAGACCAGAGATCAAAGGTGCAAAACTGCCAGCCTTAGCTCTGCCATCTTGACTTGATTCTCTCAGGGCCTTGCCCTTGGTCTATACACTGGATTTAGCACTGAACCACAGAGGAACCACACACACCGTGTGGGGTAAAACCAGGAAAGTTTATTTAAGGTAAACAGATTATAATAAAAGGTGGGGAATGAGGGAAGAGGGAGAAAGGTGGGGAGACACTTTGGTATACACAGTAGAGCTACAAAACAACAAAACGAGTCCCTTACTATATAAATACCCAGGCACTTACTCCCTTTGTCTGGAGGTTGGTCCTCTTCAGGGCTTGCCTCAGCAAAAAAGCCCTACTCCCGCAAAAGCGTGCAGACAACAACCCAAACCAGAAGCCACAGCAGCAGTATATTCTCCCCCCCCCCTTTCAGTAGCCCAGCTGTCTTTGGCCAGTCAGGATGACCTTCATCTGGGCCAAGCAGAAGAGGTGGCTCCTTGGTTATGAATAAAATGCTTGGGCCGCATTTGCATGCAAATACTGGGACATCAAAGACATGGGAGACTCTGAGGCTTCAGGAGCCATCAGAAGAACTATGTACATTTTGCATGATGTTCCCAGCCCCCAGCTGGGATTATCTTGTTTACATGTGTGGAGGTGTGTGTGTGTGTGTGTGTGTGGTGCAGGAAACTCTGACGCTTTTTCTTCACAGAAAGGCAGGTTTTCTCTCCCTTCTCTTTTCCAACCACCTTCATCACTGTCCAATCTGAAATGGAAGAAGATTCCACCTGAATTCCAATATGATGGTTTTTCTGAACATGATTCAAGATTGGTCAACTGACCACAACCAGGAGAGGATTTCCTTGGCACACTGGCATATTCACTATACCCAACATATTGTCTTTAGCTGATGCAGTCTTTCATGCTTCAGAGAAAAGGGATGAAAGCCTAAGATACTGGAGAGTGAAAAGTGCTGCCACAGTATGAATCAGCTATACTAGATGGGCCCCCAGATTTGCAGAGCAAACTTCTGTTTGTGTGCAGCAAGCAAGGGGCATCCTTTGCAATGCAAGAGGTGGGGGAAGGGCAATCCAGCTTTGTTCCACATGTCTCCTAAATCCCTTGCAACTGCCTTGCAATACCTGTTTCATGGCCAGATCCATGCCAGTGTTGGAGTGAACGGGCTGCATTTGACTAAGGATGCCGTTCTAGGGGCTCTGGGTGGGTCATTCTTCTTCCTCCCGACACATACAGGTCCTTCTGTGGCACTCCTTTTTTCCAACATTGGTGTAGCAGGCCTACTGTTTGCCCTGTCCTGAGCACAGGGAGAGGGACTGGCTCAAGGTGTGTCCTCTTTGCGTTGGCAAAGGCAGGCTGTTCCCTGTGGTGTGGTGCGGACCTGGGATACAAGAGATGTACAATATCTTTTGAAAAATTATCCAGGTCCAACCCTTTTAAAACCTTGTTTTAATCTCTTTTGTATTGAAAAGCAAAGCCCTAAATGGAAGGCAAAGCCAAGCCCTACATTTCTAATATCTATAGTAGTTAAACACTGCAAAGACTTTAGACTATAGTGCATTGTACTAGGATTATTTAAAAGCATTGAAATATGCTAGTCCTCCCTTCCTTTTTCAATAGTTTGCTGTGGATACCTGAATTCCAGGGGAATAATTGGAACTGAACAGCTAATTTAACCTGTTTTCCTTTCCTGGAGTATCCTTAAGCAGTGATCCCCTCAGCCCCTTCCCCAGTTCATTTGTTATTCAGATTTACTCAACAATTACCATTCTGCATTTTGGGGCTGATTGCAGATATTCTACACTTGAGCTCTGTGTTGTGTAATACTGAGTGCTCAATAAGTCAGACATTCATCCAGCCCTGGAATTTGGCTTCTGTAGATGTTTTTGCCAGTACAAACTTAGTCACTCTGATTTTTATGGAAGGTGAAAACAAATGGGATATATACATCAACACAGTGAATTAATCTAAAATGCAAATGAATATTCATAGGAAATTAGGGCAGATAAGTGGGCACTTTCCGTTCTGGGGTATTTCAATACAGGTATCACAGTTGATAACTGCCTTTCTATGTAGATGCATAAAAAATTCTAGACACTGGTTACTGTCATTCTGGCACTGCTGTGAACTCTGAAGTCATTAAAAAATCACAAACTTGCTTTGTACTTTGATACAAAGCCAGGTTTCTAATAACCATCCTCACTTATCCAGGTTTTGCTGTAGTGTACATTTTCTGGCTAAGTTCTAGGTCACATACAACTCCCCGAGGAATAAAACTGTTGCTGTGTAGAAATTGCTGAGTAGAGGTACCAAGTATCTTTAGTTTTAATACATGCACTTATTTCAGTAGAACCCAACATCATGAACTCATGCAATACAGGGGAAAAATCTACCATGTAACTGGGGATAAGAGTGTTGGATTTGGACCAGGAGGACTGGGTTCAAATTCTCACTCAGCCATAAAGCTCATTAGATT
This sequence comes from Shinisaurus crocodilurus, assembly GCA_021292165.1. Classification (NCBI taxonomy): domain Eukaryota; kingdom Metazoa; phylum Chordata; class Lepidosauria; order Squamata; family Shinisauridae; genus Shinisaurus; species Shinisaurus crocodilurus. The sequence goes on from CM037879.1 coordinate 233,500,726, forward strand.
ACCTTGGGCAATTGCTCTCTTTCGGCCTAATCTATCTCATAGGGTTTGTGATGCTGAGTTTGTTTTCATTGCCTGTTTATACTGGCCAGGGTAGATGTTTTGTATCAGGCTCCGGGATGGATACCTGTATCTTTAAGCCTTGAGCCATATTTTGGCCATTACACCGGGTTTTATACAGTAATACCTTGGATTGCAAGTAACTTGGTCTGAGAGCGTTTTGCAAGACAAGCAATTTTTAAAAATAAATTTGGACTTGATAAACAAGCGACGTCTTGCAATACAAGTAGTGTAGGGATGTAACCGCTCGCCTCAAGTGGGCGTAGCAGGCCGAAATTGGCCCCGCTCATGCCCGCCAGAGACTCGCTTTGATATAAGAGTGTTTTGGATTACAAGCATGGTTCCGGAACGAATTATGCTTGCAATCCAAGGTATTACTGTACTCCTTTAAGTAGTATCAATCCAGCTATATTCAAGGGTGGGGTGGGAGTGGAATTGGCGCCATGTGCTTATAGACTTTTTATTATTTAGGCAGGTACTTTGCTTCTCCCTGGGCCAGGTTAAATAGATGGGGGTTGCTTGGAATCAGAGTCTCCTCTCCAGATAAAGTCTCAGATGCTGGGGAGCCCTATGTGGAAATTGTCTATGTCAAGGTTATGGTAGGCCAATAAGTATGTTGGTTGTTTTGTTTTAGTGCTTGTTTGTTTTCCCTCTCATCTTTTGTTGTATCTTGTTTTGCTTCTTATAAATGCTATTTTGTAATCTAAAGCTTTGAGGCTGATTCCTGGCCAAACTCTAAGGAGGGGGCTGTTTCTCCTTATCCCCCATGTGGCATAGCATAGGTTATTTGGGTGGTATGCAACTGGTGGAGATAAGGGGGAACTCGGCTCGTTGTCCATCTCCTTTTCTTGGGGGGAGAACTAGATACCAAAAAATGTCACAGCGCTGTTTAAGGATAAAAATAAATAACTCCACATAACCAGCCTGAGTTGCTTGGAGGAAAAGTAAGATACAAATGTGACAGTTGTAAAATGTTGCATTAAAGTTATAATAATAGCTGGGTTCGTACAACATGCTAAGCCACCGTGGCTACAGTAAACCCTAGCTGTGGCTTAGCGTGTTGTGTGAACCCAGTCAGTGTTTCTTAGCCATAGCTTTGAAGCCACCCTTCAAAGCCATGGCTTGTTCTAGAGTTTACTGTAACCACTGTGACTTAGTGTGTTGTGCGAACCCACTCAATGTGAGCATGGTATAAATAGGTGGGGAAAGCTGTTGAAGTAACTTTTTGCAGTGCTCTGTCCATGGAAAAGGCGTGGAGAACCATTTTCAGCCTGAGGATTGAATTGGCCACAGGCTGCAACATTGGGCCCACGTGCCACACCCTGGTTTCACAGTCATACAGCTCATCTATGCAAATACATGTACATACATACACCCCCCTTCCCAACCCCCCTTCCCAACCCCACTTCCTCAGTTGATCCATGCAAGGGGCGGGACATTTTTCCTGCCTAGCACTGAGACAGGTTCCCTTTCTCAGTGCTGAGCAGGGAAAAGGGCTGATCTGATCGATCAGAGATTAATTCTTTCCCCTGTTCCAGTATTGAAAGAAACCTCTCTCAGTGCTAGGGCACGGCAAAGGGTTCATCTCCAGTATGATCTGTTCTAAATCACACAGGGAGCCTACACTTCCCCACTGCAAATGTTACCCTTACAACACATGAGAGGAGCATGGATCATGTGACAATTTAGAGATGGGGTAGAGCCAGGGAGCACAACACTGATCCCCCTCATGTGATTGTTTATTGTGTGAGGGGGCAACATGCACACAGGGCTTTTTTCAGGCAGCTGTATAATCCATAATTGGAGTTCTGTACAAGGTGCATCCTTTGTTCAACTGTTAGCTTAGAAAAAAGGCCAATAAGGGGAGACATGGTAGAGGTGTACAAAATTATGCATGGGGTGGAGAAAGTGGACAGGGAAACTTTTTTCTCCCCCTCCCATATTACTAGAACCCAGGGTCATCCCATGAATCTGATTTGTGGGAGATTCAGAACAGATAAAAGGAAGTTCTTCTTCACACAGCACTTTGTTAAACTATGGAATTTGCTACCACAAGATGTAGTGGTAGCCACTAATTTGGATAGCTTTAAAAGGGGGGATTGGACAAATTCATGGAGGAGAAGGCTATCAATGGCTACTAGTTCTGATGGCTACATGCTACCTCCAGTATCAGAGGCAGTATGCCCCTGAACACCAGTTGCTCAGGAACACAAGCGGGAGGGTTCCTTTTCCCACAGGCAGCTGGTTGGCCACGGTGTGAACAGAATGCAGGGTGAGATAGGCCTTTGGTTTGATCCAGCATAAGTCTTCTCATGTTCTTAACCTGGGGATATGTCTGCTAGGGAAGTGCACCATTTTTTTCTTTTTGCTTTTTTGACCAGCTTTGGTGCTTTAGATAGGGGGGCACTTCACTTCAGTCTACTTTGAGCAAGGTCTACTTTGCTTTGGACCCAAAGTGGAGCTTTGGTTTTCTGAAGCTTAGGCTGTCTCCCCCTTGAGGGTCCTTTGTGTGGGGTGGGCTTCCTCCTGGCTATTTCAGGGATGCAGGCTCCCCCCCCCCCCATGGAAGTCAATAAAGACAGCAATGTCTCCATTGACTTGTATAGGGGGCCAAGAAAGGCTGCACCCCTGGAAATGGCTGGTGGAGGGCAAATGTCCAGTACCCACTAAAGACCGTCCTTGCTGGGGGGTGGGCCCTATTAGCTGTTTTCAGGGGTGCAGAATTTATTTTCCTGCTTTGTTAGATTGTCCGCACATGTGCCTTCAAAGCATTCCCAGCTTTGCCTGTGTGAGCAGTGGCTGCTCTGAAGGCATGCATCAGGACTTTGATAGCTTGCCAAATATCATACAAAACTCCAAAGTGGCCTAAAGATTTGGAACAGCCTGCTTCATGGATGTTCACCTCTGATGTCTGCTGACTTTGGGAGAGGTTCTGGCAGCAATGCCACATCTTGCTGTTCTCTCAATCTCCCCAAAGTTCAGCATGAGGTAGTTCCCACCCAGCTCCAGACTTGCAAGAATGACAGGGGCCTCTCACCAGAATACAAAATGTGCTCACCAAAGGCAAGCTGGCAAGTACATTTATGGACCTGTGGTTTTTACCCTCGGGGAGACTTTTTACCCCTGGCATGGGCTAACTCAGCTGGGACAGGGAAGCATTGCAGGGGAATGGTTAAGTACTCCATTGTCTCCTGTTCCCCTCTGACCCATGTCTTTTCCTCCTGAGGGCCCTTAGGAAGGGAGAAGGGCTGTTAGGGCTTCGTAACATGCAGCTGTGGTGTAACATGTAGTTTATTCATAGCAGTCGAGATTGAGTAGGCATTGGACTAATGCTATTGCTGCAGACTCCAAAAGGAATGTTGTTATGCACTCAAGTAGAAGCTGCCCTCTTAGTTGCTCGCTTCAAAGCATAGGGGTGCTCATCAATTACGTTTGATAATTCTGAGAAGTAACTAGTTCAGAATGTATGGAAGCTTTCTTTGTTTTTGTGCTGCTACACAGTATCTTATGTGAAATGGGCTATTAAGGAAGGAGACCTCATGTAATCCATAGATAATGCAAACAATGAAATATTTAGTAGAAGCCCTATCTTTACACTGGCTAGAGTGTCAGTCACTAGGTGCTAGGAACTGGCTTCTAAAAACATAATTCAGTATCTGTGGCAACATGCCATTCTACTATTTATGTTTCAGTAATATAAAACAAAAATTAGTCATTTTTTCATATTTAAAATAAGCAGTAAGAACAGTGACCTGGGTGGGTGGAGTAAAAGATTTTGTTAATGATACCTGCTTTAGAGGCCTGAGGCTTTGCCTTAAGTCTTTGCTGCCAACTGGTAGGCTATTAAAGTCCTAAAAATACCTTCTCCATCAGTCATTATTACTTCAATAATAATAAATAAATAATGCCAAAACGACTTCATGGATGAGTTGATGTATTGTGGTAGAGAAACTCAGCAGGACATCAACAACACATTAACAAAAAAAATAACACCCCCTCTGAAAACACCCACACAGCCTGAACCTAACCTTGCTAATGTATTATTTATATAAATACAATGTATTATATTAATTGGACTCAGGGAAGTATCACAATACTTGGTGCTGTGTTGGCTTGAAGCTTCGCTAACCTAATTTTGATATGTTCAAGGTAGAAGCTCCACTTCCTTTAATAACAGATTTTGAATTCATATCATATAGGTACCTGTTCTTTGAACCTGTTTAAACAGAACACTCAGTGAGTTTGAGTGAAGCTTGTAGAGCTATCTATGTTAGACCTATTAAGGTAGGTGGTGGTTGCAAAGCACTGATGCTGTTATGGATCAGGACCTTGAACCTTCGTCCTCAGAAGATTCTGACTCCTTGTCCTCCAAGGAAGAGGCTCTAGAATTAATGGTCCGGGGAGAAGACTCGGCTATGGAAAGGTGTCACGAGGCTCCTGCCTCCCTGGGACCCAGTTCTCCAGAAAGACAGACCGCAGGGGACAGCTCCCGTCCATCCAGAGGAGATTGCATTAACACCCTCAGACTCTGAGGACTCAGGCCATGAGGAAACTAGCATGCCACTGGCACTCGCTTGTCGTCGCAGCCTGGGGTTGTTAAGATAGGCCAGGCTCCTTTAAGAGACCCAGTCAGCACAGAGGCAGGGCCATCCAGCCTAACAGTTCTATTTAAACCTCAGTCTTGCTCTAATCCTTGTTGAAGCAACATATAGACAATGCTGTCTGGCTTCCAGCCCAGCACCACTCTGTGGTGCTGATCAGTTTTCCTCTTGCTTCCTGAAAAACCTAACCTGACCCCTGTTCCAGATCTAACCTATAGCAGAACCCTGCAACTCAAACCACATAACTATCATCAGAATCCATGGCCTGAAATGCTACAGATGCTTAGATATTTGAAGCTATAACCTTTATTTTCTCTGGGGCTTTTCTACGATCCAGGTGACCCAGCACTGAAAGCTGAGAAAATGTTATTCCTCTCACAACCTGTTAGCACACAGCTGTTGTAATGGTGAGCTGAGTGTTACATGTGGCTGTAAATGTTTCCCAGGTACCTTTTGGTTGTGCTAGTGACATAATTGATGATGATTGACGCAGCGACATTCTTCCCTGCATATACTATTTTGCATAATGTTTTACGGTGCTGTCTTAAAGTTGTCATAAAGCAGGTATGAATCACGGTTCAAATCTGCTCAGCTGCAAAACTCACTTAGAATCATAATGTTGGAAAAGGGGCTTCATAGGCCATCTAGTCAACCAGCTGCTCAGTGCATGGAAATCCAGAGCTAGAGCACCCCCAACAGATGGCTGTCCAGCTTCAGTTTGAAGACATCCAGTGAGGGAAAGTCCACCACCCCTCTAGGAAATTGGTTCTGTTATTGAACTACTCTTTACCATCAGGACAGTTCTCATGTTCAACGGAAAGCTATCCTCCCTGTAATGCAAGCCCATTAGATCTAGTCCTGCCCTCTGGGGCAGCACAGAAGTCTTTGCCCTCTACTGTGTGACAGCCCTTCAGAGGATTGAAGAGTGCTCTCATGTTCCCCCTCAGTCTTTTCCTCCCCAGGCTAAGTATACCCAGTTCCTTCAGCCTTTCCTCATAGGACTTGGTGACCTTAAGCAAGCTACAAATCTGTCAGCAATACTTGGATAATAATACTGGCTTAATTTAATAATACAGGCTGTTGTAAGGATTACTGTGATAGTATGTGATATGGTTTGAGTTCTTAGGCAGAGTGCTATATAAATATTATTACTTCTTATTGAAATATTATTACTGGCTGCATGGTTTCCATTTATTTCTTAGGATGAAGCCCTTCAAACTTTTGATCAAATACCAACCAAGTACAGTTGTTTATGTTTTTTCTGACTAATAATACACATACTCTAACACACGCTCCTTTTATATCCTGTATAAATTGTATTTTTATTCTTTCATTAGATATTGAGCTCCTGCTTAGGCCATTTTACTGTAGATGTTCCATAAGCATATTGGTTTTAAACTAAGAATTTTGGTTAGTGAATTCCTTTGTTTCTTTAGGGCACAATCCTATCGAGATGATTGTCAGCCTCTGAATTCGGAGGTTGACTGATCACCCAAGGCAGAGCGGGAGGCGTGGTCTGCTCCTCCCCACTCTGTATTTCTGCTGGGGCGTTTCGGAAGGGGAGGGAAGAAGGCTGCAGGGGACACAGGGCGCGTTGTACCCTGGCCTCTGCAGTCTCCTCCCCTTCCTGCCCACCAGAACGCCCCTTTTACCCCCTCCAAGGTGGAGTTCCCAACCTTGGAGAGGCAGCCAGTACAGTTCTTCCTGTGCCGGCTGCGAGGGTGGAGGAAAGGGGGTTGGGCTGCCTGTGAGATTGGAGATCTGTTTCCAACCTTGGATCTGGGGAATCTGAAGTATCCTATGGCCCCCACAGACAATGTCTGGGGGACATAGGATCGCTCCCTTCATTATCTTGATTTGTTATTATGTATGTTCTTTTTGTTGCATTTATTTTCTTAACTTTATTTCGAAAGGAAATAAAATTTCATGATAAATGCAAAGTAGTAGTAGTAGTAATAATAATAATAATACCGTAATAATAGTCATTTGGAAACGTGATAAAAGGACTTTTAAGGGCTGCATGGGCAGTATAATATCTGCTTGGCTACCATGCTTGAGTGGTACAGCTGCAAGCATGGTCGTGCCCATACAGCCCTTAAAAAGAAGTTGGGAACACCAGCAGTACTCTCCCAATATTTTGCCATTTCATGGAAGATTTTCTTTCTTCCTATTTGTTGTTTGTTTGTTCATTTGCAAATTCTTTCGCACTGGAGAGCATGTGTTCCTGTAAATACAAAGTAGCAGATGGCATGGCTATCTCCCCCCACCCCATATGCTCAGTCCCCCTCCCTTTACAAGTAGATAGGATATTGTGCTGCTGACACTAAATTCCTTCTAGTAGAGTATAATGCACTGAGATAAAACGTGTAATTTATACCCTGCCCTTCCACTATAAAAGCCCTGAAGGCGGCTTACAAAACCATTTAAAACAATTTAATGTACCAACAATAATTGAAAATAACTAAAACAATTTCCCAAAGTCAGCAGTAAACACAGTTAAAAGCACAAATAAAAAATTGTAACAGCCAGACCTTAATTGCTCTTAAAAGCTCATGCAAACGGCTTATACAAAGAGTGGTTGGAAAAAGTAATCTGTAAAGGCTTGATACTGCAACTGTTTCTCACTGGATCTATTGCTATGCAGTCCATTGACTTAATTATTGTGAAATATAAAAATATTGATAATTGCATTTTAATTTCTTCTACCATGCCTCAATTTATCTATGCTCATGACAGCTTCAATTTATCTATTGTGAGGACTGATCCTTCATACTGTAAGGCCTGAGGCATAGCTAAACTTGGCGTTTCCTGCCCCCCCCCCCGGGGGACTTAGTGGCAGCAGCCTTTTGGATGGCTAGCAAAAGGCACTACCCATTTTGCAGGTCAGTTTTTATGCTTACCGTGTATTGTTTGGAATGTGAGGGGATGTTTTAAATAGGACTGTCTAACCATTTTGGGTCTGTGGGCACACTTGGAAATCTGAGAAGCTGTCATGAGCATCGTTTGGGGACCGGCCTGATCACAAAGAACAAGTAACTTCCTCAAGAAGCTGAGTACAAGGCAGAGGTTAGGTTTGAGCCCCAAATACTAAACTATGTATTTGGCACCATATCGCAGAACAAAACACCAATTTCACAGAAGGAAGGCTGGGTTCTTTTCTTTTGGGGTGGAGCGCTGTCTGAGCATGAAACACACTCCACTAAAATATGCCATCCCTAAAACATACACTCATGCATGTGTGTTCACGCACAGACAAAGCTATACCCCCCCCCCCCAACACACATACAAAACCACCTCCCCACCACCAAAACACACAGGCAAAACTACCTTCCCAAAGCACAGGCAAAACATACCTGGTTGCTGTTTCTCTCCATGGCTGCTGCTGCTCCTCCCAGTCCCGCGTGCTGTTCCCTGCTCACCTCCAGTTCTGCCCTCCAAGCTTATCAGACAGCAGCAGGCTCCTTTTACTTCCTCTTAAATAAAAAAAAAGAGAGGTTTAGCTGTCTGGTTGGCCATGCTAGAAAGCAGAGCTTCAGCTTCCCTCCCTCCCCCTTCTGAAGGATGCTCTGGGCCCGTGTGGGACCCAGGAGCACACTGAGAAAAGCAAAGGCTTGGAGTTGGGTGGTTGGAGTGGAGCCCAGCTTTTCGGCCACCTAAGGTAAAAACAACAACAACCAACCCTTGGGGTGTATGTCTGGGGATGTTGTGGTGCCCATGGGCACTGTATTAATAGGTAGGGAGATGGCAAAAGAGGGAGGAGTCATGGGCTGTGAGGAACTGAGGCATGGGCTTGGGAGTAGGCACATCCTTTTACTAGAGCTGGAGAAGTGGAACTGGCAGGCAAAACTGTTTTGATTTGGCTTGTCTTCGGAGCTGTCAGTTTAAATCTTAAGTCTGAATTTGAGTAATTGGAGGCTAATTTTTGCCCTATCCACTTAGATCAGGTTTTGCCTGCCAACACAGAAGGTGTGCCTGGCAAGTACAAGGGCAGCCATTTGCAACTTAGATCCCTTCCTATCCTAGCTGGTTAACACCAGATGGTAGGGGCAGGGTGCCAGATGACCACAAAGATGTGATACATTTGTGTGTGTATGGAAAGTAACCTGGGATGTGTGTTCTTGAATGACCTACCGCCTTGAATCAAAGCTTCAATTTCTGATGAGGCTGCGGATTGAGTGGCTGCTGACCAGATGCAGGTGTACCTGGATACCGTTAATGTTTTTTTGAAGCATGCCAGTTTAGCATTCAGCCAAAAGTATGGCTTTGAACTTGGTCAGCAGTCTTCGTTTAGAACTAGAGTAACACAGAAGTGGTTGTACTCTATTAAATCTGTTTCTATGTACTGGAAAAAAGATTGGTCGTTGTTGGGGATCCAACCATGGGATTTCCTGAGGATTTGTAGGAATGCTCTCCAGTAGTTCCAATTACTATGGTAGGGAGTTCAAGAGGATGCCAATGAAATATACTTAGTGTAGCCCTAGACATCCATGAAAGCATCTTCAGGGACTAACTATGGGTTTAATGTGTAGCAGTGCTCCGATCTGGTTTTTGTTTGTTTGTTTGTTTGTTTTAACAGCAAAGCAGCATCGGGAGAAGGGAATTTAGAGAAGAAAGTGGAGGAGAGGGGAGGGTGCTTAGCTCTTTCCCTGCTCCAGCCATTTTTGTGGTCCAAATCACACTCCAAGCTGCTTTTACCCTATGGGATTCCAGACTCCAAAATGCTCAGGGTGATCTTGAGATGGAGAACGAAATTGGGGAGTCATTGAAAGGAGAAAGCATTGTAGTAATGGGTGATTTCAGTTACCCTGACATAGACTGGATAAATGCATGTGCAGGTCACAGCAGTGAGTTAAGATTTCTTGATATCCTAAATGCTTTGTCCTGGAGCAGTTGGTCACAGAACCGACCAGACTGGAGGCAACCCTGGATTTAGTCCTTAGTGGTGCCCAGGACTTAGAATAAGATGTGGTGGCGGCTAGTGCCTGCTGGTGGATCACTGGACCTGGAGCCATCTTTTGGAATCCCAGCCCCAAAAAAGGGAAACTGAGGCACATGAGCTTTAGGATAATGAGTGCAAAACTGTGTGTGTGTGTGTGTGTGTGTGAGATCTCTTTCAGGCCTCTCCTCCTCCACCAAACATCCATCCAAACAAGGCCTCCTTGGACTGTGATGGATCTTTTTCCTTTGCAAACTAGAGAACTCTCCCAGTCCAGGTCCATGGTGTTCTCTTTCTCAGCTGGACATTCAGCCCCTCCATGTCCAGCACTGGTGCAGTGCACCACTGCAGCTGGCTAATCACATTGCTCTTTGTTTATTGCACTCCACCCCCAATACAGCTAATTGGCTGATTTCTCCTGCATTCTATGCTCCCCCCCCCATTACAGCTGATGAGCCCTGAAGCCTCTTCTGCTGGTTCACTGCTAAAACAAACAAGGCAAAGTTAGAGAGCCCCTGCTACTGCAAAAAGAGATTGAGAATGAGAGAGAGGAAGTGAAGTGGGTGAAGTGAAGTGACTGGGTGCTGCCAGTGGCCCTTGGGCCTGTCAGTGAAGAACTCTACCTTAAGGGATCCGCCAAGGATCAGTATTGGGACTGATTCTTTTTAGCTTATTTAGAAATTATCTGGATTTAGAGGTGAGTGAGGTGGCCAAGTTTGCTGATGACACCAAACCTTTTTAGTGTAGATAAAACAAAAAGGGTTTGCGAAGAACTCCAAAAGGATCTCTCCAAACTAGAGGAAAGGGTATCAAAACTGCAAATGCAGTTCAGTGTAAGCTAGTGTAAAGTGATGCATATTGAGGCAAACAATCCTAATATTACATATAACTTGATGGGGTCCCAGCAGGGTGGTGGGGCTTTTAAAAAATTGCACGTCAGTCTGATCAAAATTGAATTTGTGGCAATGGTATTTTACTGATTTATTTATTTATTTTTACCCACCCCTGTCTAGTCTTTTGGATGAGGTCAGTACAAATTTGAATAAATAAAATGAGTTTTAATACATTTAGTACTTAAAATAAATTTTAAAAAGCAAATATGTGTGTTTAACAGCAAATACCGGTAACGTCAAACTTGCAAATAAATCCACAGAAAACTGAACAGACTAAACCCGACAAATTGCAGCCTAACATGCAGCCTATTGTTATTGATCTTATTTTGAATTTGCAAGCTGAATGCGATAGGAAAATACTGTACATACATAGTGCTTACTTTTTCCAAAAAAATCTTCTCAGTCAGCAGTTGTGGTATACACAGTATTTAAATGTATAAATTTATTATCATAAATTCTCTGCTCTCTATGAATTGAATGGCATTTAGTAGAAGCAGGTGTCACGTTTAAATCCTTCACCTCTACAAACAGATGGAAGTAGGGAATGTGGCAATTGCACATAGCAGAACAGGACTTTAAAATCTGCCTTAAGTAAAGAGGTCACACATTATATGAATCCTGTGATAATCACAGTCATCATTAGTACCCCTATTATTTTAAGTCGTTATATTCCAATGAGATCTAATCAGAAGGGTGAGAAACATTTTCAAGAGTTGGCTGTCTATGAAACTGAATGTGTGGACTCACTGTGGCGTAACCCCACAATTCAGTTCCCTGGTGTATGTCTGCATTAGTATGTTTAGGGAGTATAGAATGTTGAACTGAATGGGTGTGGTTTGTGATGTCTTGGAAAGGGTGGGGGGAGGAGTATATAAGGAGTGTTTGAGTGATGTCTGAGTTAGTTTTATGGGAGTGGGTTAGTTAGTGTGTTATGGGAGTTGAGAGTTGGGAGTTGGTGTGTTATGGGAGAGTGTTTGGAGTGTGGGGGGAGTTGGGGAGTTAGGTTAGTTGGATTATTCGGATTATTCATGTCTTGTCTGTCAGGAGTTTTGAGAGAAATCAGTGCTTGTATGAGGAGTGAAAGTATTTGGAGTTATAGGGACTTAGGTTAATTACAAAGTGTTTGGGGTAGGCAGGTTTAAAGTTATTTTCTGGAACTAAGATTTTGAGAATTAAAATAAACTTATTTTTATTTTGTTTGCTACCCAAATCCTACATGTCAGCTTGGTGTTATTAACCTGCATTACTTTTAAATCTACACACACACAAACCTTTGTACCCACAGTATCATAAATTTAAGCTAGATCCTTAATATCCAGTATTAATCTTTCCCCTCATTAGTAGGGGAAATGTTTCATTTGACCCTCCCCTCAGGTTTTTAAGTGTTGATGCTTAGCCTGAGAAGGGTTTATGCGCCTGGTCCTAAAGTGTAAGGGACCGTGTCGTCGCACTCACTTCCAAGAGTTGCTTCCAATCATCATCATCATCATCATCATCTGATGGAGTGAAGGTGAATTGAATTTGTTTGGTAGACTTGGAATGTTAACACCGTGGTGTAAATATTCATATCCTGTGTAAAGGGTGTGTTGAATAGTTAGCAGGACATGTGGTGGGGACTGGTGTGATAATGCCAAAATTATTAGGAAGGAAATTCCATTCATACTGGCTTTGCAGTCAAAAATTGTACTGTAAATTGGCCATAAGACTGAGCATGTGTAAGCTGTTACTCCAGGAGTAGTGTGGAGTGCGTATCAAGTCTACTCTGAGATATATTTCCCCAGGTATCAGTAGTACACAGTAACTCACTGTGAGGAAGAGCCTCCCCTCTTTTTATTTACTTGATATCCAGATCTGTAGCAGTGTTCCTGGGCCTAGCTGCAGCCTTGTTCCCCCAGTGAGGACAAAAGCAATGGGCTGATTTGCATGACATGTCAGCTCATCGTGGGTTAATTTAACCACAAGTGACTGTGGTGTGTGCTGCCCACCATTATGAATATGCAACCCCCAACTGGTTTTTGAACCTGTCCTGCAGGCTGTCAGGATCTGCTCAGCTGGGATGCTCTGCAGCTCCATCTGGTGGCTGCTTTTCAGAAGGCAGACCGGCCTATACTGCAGTACTTGCAGGGTTCAGCCCCAGACCTCCAGGTGCTCCCAAACTTGCTAATGCAGACCAGCTGGGAGCTGCAGAAAGCCCTACATAAGGGCTTCCCCTTCCCTCGAGTCATTGTGGTTTCTGACTCTGGTGATCAACTCTGATCCTTGCCTTGCCCTGGTTTGATCTGCATTTTCCCTGACCTATGCTTCTTGCCTCTGGCCCCACCTTGCCTGCTATGTGTCTGACCTCCACTTGTTTTTGGACTCGCTCACACCTCTGGCCCTGCTCTGCCATGTACGTGTTTGACCATTGTTTGCTCTGGACTATGCTTTGTCTCTGGCCTGCCTCTGCTTCCATCACACCTGGCATTCCAGCTTAGGACCCTTGCTGCTCATGCCCTGGAGCTGACACAGGTGTTATTTGGGGGTTAAACAACCTTCGCATAACCCTAGAACAGACTGTGGGTTATGAAGGGTTGTTTAACTTTCACATAACTCCTGCTGACTGGGTTCAGATGACACAAAAAGCCATGGCAACCCCACTTGGGGGTTGCATATTCATAATGGCAGCTGGCATATGCTGCAGCTCCTCATGGGTGAACTAGCGTATGATGGGCTGTTGTGTTGTGTGAACCAGGTCAGAGTGGGTCTCTGATCCTGATTGGGAGGATCATGGACATAGGGACATGAGGCTAATCACTGGGCTAGAACTGGGAGTTAAACAGCTGCTCTGACGAGGTGGCTGAAGAGAGGCAAGGAGATGTAGCCAGCAGCAGAAGTGGCTGCCAGAAGCCCTCATGGATTAGAAGAGAGAAGAAGATCTTACTACCTAAAGGAGGAGGAAACTGAACAACCAAGCCTGGTGCTTGAACCATGGAATGGGCTGCTGTGGGAATGGGAGGGTCCAGTCAGGGCTGCTCCCTAGTTATAGGCTAAAGAAAAGAAGGAATCAATTACTCACCCACAACACATTCATCTGGACATGCTTCAGCTTCACTGGGCAGATATGGAGCATACCAATGAGCAAGCATAAGTGCAATCTGGATAGAAAACAGTTAAGTGTGGCGTGTCTACAAAGGGATTGTGATATTTTCAGCCAGGCTTTTCAGTTTACAAAATATTTGTTTCAATCAGAAATGCATGTATTTCTGTTGACAGACATGAAGTAGATACCAAATATCTCTTCCTTCAGACACTATATTTTTGAGGAAATTGATTTTGTTTTTGTTTTTTGAGAGAGCTATTCTCTGTGTATGCAATTATGTTCTTTCACTGGGAAGGAATAGATAGTGTGGGCCTTGGGTGCCCTCTGCAGTCAGGGTTGCAAGGGATCTGATGGGTCACCTAGTCCTCTCCCTTCTTTTTAGAAAGGGTATTCTGACACATTCCTCAAAAGTTCCTGTCCAGTTCTCTTAAAAAAAAAACTTCCATGGAAGAAGGTCCCACTGTCTTCTGAGGCTAGTTGTTCCATTAATACTTTGTTCACTTGCTTTCATCTGCTTTTCACCCTGGCTTCTAGTTCCTATATGTTTCAGTGACTAACTAATCCTGAAAAATGTGTATCACATGATACCTTTGCTCTGCAGTTTGATGCCACCTTATCTCTTTTATAATCTTCTGTCCTAGCAGTTGACACCACTGATTTATTTCCTAAAGGTCTGAATCCTGCTTTATTGTATCAGTATGACCTTTGCTACTGACATTATGAGCAGGCTTCGTATCCATTATCTTAAAGTGTTTCTGTATGATTAAAAACTCTTTCTGTAAAGGAAATGTGAAACTAAGTGTAATCTTTGGGAGGAATCTCACCCCAGGACCATAGGAAGGTGAACACATCCATGCACTCACGCGAACATCTGTCAATCAAGCCAGGGTTTTCTTGTGCACCTACCACAGCCGCATAATTTCTGCAGACTGAAAATGGAACTGCTCAGGCGACATTGTGCTCGTTGACATCTGTTTGAGTGACAGATACAGTATTTACGAGGCAGGAGAATGATGTGTGCTTTTGTTTATTTATAGAACAGCCTCTCCTAAAGGGTTGGGTATGTTTTAAAGCTGTGTTGTTTAGAAAGGATAACGAAATTAGCCATACTTTCATTTACAGTCCTTGTGACAGGAGAGACAGTGGTTATTGCAGTTATGGTTTCATGCACGCTTTACAACCTATTTATTTTCAGTCATTTGTGTTTTTGATATGGCCAACTTTCGGGCTAAACTTAAGAGCCATGCTGGATCAGACCAAGGGTCCATCTAGCCCAGCATTCTGTTCATACAGTGGCCGATGAGCTGCCCACAGGAAACCCACAAGCAGGACATGAGTGCAACAGCACCCTCCTGCCCATGTTCCCCAGCAACTGGTGTACATAGGCATACTGTCTCGGCTATTGGAGGCAGTATGCCTATGTAAGCCTGGTCCTTTAAGACAAGCAACAGGAACCCAGAAGAAAAGTCTCATGAAGGAAGAAAGTAACTTGAAGTAATGACCTTCATGTGATGGGTGATATCCAACCCCTAAGATGCTGATCATCTACTGGCTTTGCTCCTGTTGATGAGGCAATCAGGAATGCCAGTGGAATTGGAAATTGATGACTGATGGCCATTGCTGATCAGGATTGGGGACTTCTTTGCTTAATCAGAAGCATCTGACTGGGAGCACAGCTCAGGAGTGATCACCCAACTCTCACCGAATGCAGGCGCACATCTCTTATCAGAAATGTGCTTACTGATAAGAGCGAATCAGACTTCATTGCATGCTGCATGTCAACGTCTTGACACTTGTGTGTTTAATCTAAAGCAGTGTTCCCTAATCTGGATCCATCCAGATGTTTTGGACTATAGCTACCAGGAATTTTGACCATTAGCTGTGCTACCTGGAACTGATGGGAGTTGAAGCTCAAAACATCTGTAGGGCACCAGGTTGGGGAAAGCTGCTCTAAAGCTTGTTTCTTCACACACACACACACACACACACACACCCCCAATATGAAGGCTTCTGCACCCAACCTGTTTTTGATTAATGTAAGCAGAAATTAAATTTCAATTTCACAGCCTGGAAGGTTGACCGATGACTAATGTTGCAACACCTCATAAAGAACATAACATTCATACAGCCCAATCCTATGCATGTGTACTCAGAAGTAAATCCCAGTATGTTCAATGGGCTTACTCTTTAGTGTGCATAGGTCTGCAGCATTATGTTTCCAAGTGACGACTGCAATTTTCACAAGAGTAGCATAATTCAGGAACTCACCTGGGGGTCTGCTTCAGGTAAGATAGCTCTGTCACAGAAGGTAACTGAGCATAAAGATTGTCATAATCAATTTGCCAATCGGTCAGGAGTGTTGAACTATTATTGGACCAGGGGCTGGATTCCTGCTGGACCAATCTAGTGGGCTGGATTATGTCAGGGGGCAAGGCCCCTAAAGCCATGCCCCCTCCCCTGACATCATCCCATCCCACCCATTTTGCCTTTCTCTATGTAGAGAGGCATGGATGGAGCTCCATGATGATCTGGAGTAATTCCTCCAGATACTGGCTGAGTTGGGCACTTCATGCACTTGCTGCCCCGATTGGGGCAGTGCACAAAGGGTCACTCAGGTGGCGTCCAGAGGAACAGCTCCTCTAGGCGTTAGCCAGGTCGGGCGCCTCCACTTGCCATCCCAATCAGTGGATATATAGAAGATAACCAACTGGGTATAGTTACAGTCTTGCTTGGGATAGTGAGTGGCCCATGGAGGGTCTCTCGGGCAGTGTCTGGAGGATTACTGCTTCCAATTGCATTGAGCACTTCCTTTGTGCTCTGTGTGCTGTCCTAATTGGGATAGTGGGAAGCATGGTGATGGTAAATCCCCAGTATTATCTCCACAATCAGTGGAGCATGGTCTGGGGGCAGGGGGGGGGGCTTGGGAGAGAAACCTATGTGGGTCAGATGGGGAGATGTCCTCAGGCACCATGTTGGGGATGCTGACTCTAGGCTTTCAAGCTCTGTTGTGAGGAAATAACTTGTATTTTTGCTTTGGAGGTGAAAGTCAGATCTCCCTGTATTGATTTCATAGATTATAGAGTTGGAAGGAGCCTATAAGGCTATCGAGTCCAACCCCCTGCTCAATGCAGGAAATTAGAGGAGGGGTCTCCCATCCAAGTAATAACCAGGCCTGACCCTGCTTAGCTTTCCACACTCAGACAAGCTGAGCCAGCGTAAGCCAACAGCTGCTGGATTAGGTGCAGAAGTTCTCAGGAAAAGATACCAATGTGCAGAGGTCACTTTAGGTTGTGTTGAAAGAATGGAAAGGAAAGGCATAGCCAAACATGGCTTCCAGCATGGTATCCTAAAGACTATGGGAGTGGTCTTGCCTTTGATAGCCTTGGCAAGCATTTGCATTGAAAGATTTCTTTCACAGAAAGACTAAATTCCCCCCCCCCCCCCAAGGCAGGTGGTACAGAGCTGCACAGTCCTGCCTAATTTGCCCAGAGAGAGTGTTGCATAATCTTGCAATGGCAGATTTCCATGATAGTTTTGTAGATTGGGGACGTTTAAGGAACCATAGTGTTGCTATTACTTTTGAGCCTTTTTTTCTGTTCTCCCAGGTGTGTTCACACATAGAAAGTACAGAGGGGTTTTAATGATCACAAACAACTGCAACTGTAGTTTGATTTCTCAGTAAAGTCATCAGAAGCTTAGTTAATAATACATGTTGAGCACTGGTTCAGAAGAAATGGTTTCACCTGTTCAATTCCCAGTGTCTCATGTTGCAGCATTTATTATGATCTTTCTGCGCTCTACCATCTATGTATTTACACACATTTTTCTGGCTCCCCTGGGCATTTGCCAGGCTGATGGCTGGTCTCAGCATTTATTCACTGAGACCACTTACTGTTGTTAGCTTTATCTGGTTATATTGTGTAAATCCTATTTAAATCAATTGGGCTGAGCATGCATCTTCCCAGGATACCACTTTTAGGCGGTGATGCCTTGCCCTCTTCCATGTTCACAAATCACAATTCCCACTTGAATCGGTTGTGTGGAACTGGGTGAAGGATTATCACCTGAATGAATTTGATAACAATGTACACTGCTCACTTTTTTCACAATTATTATCCTCTAGAAAGCCACCTCCCTTTGGGGAATGTTATACCCCTTCACCAGCATTTAAAGCTTGCAGGACCTTTGACTGCATTGTGGGATACAGTGTTCATGATGCAAGCACAGATTTCTCTTTTTCTTTAACCTTTGAGAAAAGGTTTTTTTTCTAGCATGTTATTTCATCCCTGTTATTTGACAGATGTCTAGAGACTTACTACCAGACTCAGATTGTGTACACTGGACAGTTATTACAGTGCACAGATATACAGTGAAATCCTATCTACAATATACAAAATGCCTAGGAAGTGATGTTGGTTCATTAGAAAAAATTCAAAATCCACAGTCAGGCAAGGGTCCGAGAGGCTACCATAGGGGAATTTTTCCACGTGGTTTCTCGTTGCATTAGCAGCAGCTACCATTTTGAATATTCGGGGTGTGGCGGAGGCATGTCATATAGCTTGCCATTATGTGCCAACCTGGTAAGGGTGGGTTGTTGACAGGCCACCCACAACTCTAAAACAGCTCTTGGGTCCTAGGTGGCTTGTCAAACACCCCAACAACCCACCCTTGCAGGCTTCACATGTAACAAGAAGCCATGGTGGAGGTGGCATAGATTGCCAACCCGGCAACCCCCCATGGCTAATAAGTCACAGTGGGCGGTGGTGTTTGTGTGAACCAGGTCAATGTCTGTATTAGGACCTACCAAAATATCACAAAACTGTGTGCAAGCTTTTTAGTTCTCCAAAAATTTTCATCAGGCTGAATTTTACAAGTAATGGGGTGGGGGGAGAAAAGCTGGTTTGATTATGTTGAAGCTACAAAGTTCTGCAGTTAGTTACAGTCTTAAAATGGAGTGTAGTGTAGGCTTAATTGGATTGCAGACTTAATTGGATTAGGCTGTACTCAGTAATATGAAGATCTTAGGCTGCACCTAGAAACAAAGAATGGCTAATCCCCCATTTTTGAAAAAGGCCGATACAACTTCCTATGCTTTTTGTGTGTTTTGAACCATATCAAATCTAGCTGTTCAGGATAGGGATCCTAAAACTGCAGGAAGATTATTTTCTACCACCTGAAGATGTGACTTTACTTTACATTACATACTCTCCAACCAGTAGATAATGCTACAGAATTTGGCTTCTATTGACTTTTGATCTAGTACCCCACCTAAAATTAATTTCTAGTTTTGCTAAAATTAAAACTACCATGTTTCTCTCCCATTTCACATGCTTAAGGCTGGAGATGAATCTAAGTAATTGCTAGATTTTATATTTTAGAACAGCCATCCCCAGCCTGATGCCCTCCAGATGTGTTGGACTATAGCTTCCATAATTCCAGCCAGCCAGTGGCCATCCCATCTGGGAATTCTGGGAGTTGCAGTCCAAAACATCTGGAGGGCACCAAGTTGCGGAAGGCTGTTTTAGAAAATGGGGGATCAGTTGTTATGTGTTTCTTTGTCCCAGCAGCCATAGGTGTGGTCTGAGATCTATATAGCCTCTAGAAGAGCCCAATCCAATTAAGTTTGCAATGTCCTCCACACCACCATAGCCAAAATACAATCACAGTTTTTGTGATGCATTGTTCTTCTGTTGGGAAAATATCAGTAGCTGGTGTATCCTGCTATGATCCCAGTTTGCAAGTGAACACAGACAAAAGTAGATGGGAAAAAAAAGACTCGACAAGCTGCCTATTAGCCAGAAAAGGATAATTTATCTGGGAGATTGCAACCGTTTCAGGAAAACTGAATTTGCAAGTGTAAGGGTTGGTGATGACTGCAGCTTTGTCCAGTACAATTGATTCTATTTTCCTGTTACATCTAATAATGCTGCAGTTGTTTTTAATGTTTTATTGTCGCTAAACATAGTGCCCAATTGTATGATTGTTCTGTATGATTGTTTCAATTGCTGGACCTATAGTTGTCAAAAATGGTTGAGCTTAGCAATGGCTGTTTTAGTGACTGAATAGTGGCCTGTTTCAGAACTGGGGCATAAGCTCTTCTATCAAAGATGCATTAATAATAATCTACAATAGTAGACCCAGCTATTCACAGTTTCCATAACAAGCCATTAAGGGCAAGGGTTGAGTGAGGAGGAGGTTGGGCATACTGGCATGTGGCTTACGCTGGCCCAGCTTGTCTGAGTGTGGAAAGCTAAGCAGGGTCAAGCCTGGTTGTTACTTGGATGGGAGACCCCTCCTCTAGTTTCCTGCATTGAGCAGGGGGTTGGATGGCCTTGTAGGCTCCTTCCAACTCTAGTGATCTATGAAATACCCTTCCAAGGCTCCTGTTGTCATCCTCAGGAGAAAACAACTGAAATTCATCCAATATTGCAGGAAAAGCATCACACCTCCACTGGATTTGCAGTAATAATGGTATCCAAGTTGGGTATAAGCAATTTAATAAGCAAAATAATGATCAAAAGGCCCCGAGTATGGTCCTGGACTTGATGGCTTTGCTACTTTATGTGGTAGTCATGATTAAGAGTAAAGTTTATCATCTGTGTTGATATACTGGCTGTGTTCCTTTCTCTTGAATGCAGTTATTGCTACTATCAGTCATGCTTTGTCAACCTTTCATTTGGCGGTGTAGGAGTTGAAGGCACTGCTTTAAGGTGGTTATACTTGCCTATCCTGCAAGAGACTATGATGTTAGGTGACTGCTGCTCTTTACCATCGGAGTTATCCTGTGGGGATATTGCAGGGTTCCATCTTGTCCCCAGTGCTTTTAAAATATCTATATGCTGCTGCTGCTGCTCAGGGAGATCAGCGAACAGGTCACAGGATCTTTCTTTCTTTCTTTTTTTTACCATACACAGAAACAGCCATCCCCACTATGCTTTAGACTCTTCTGCAATGAGCAGTATGTTGTAGGGAAGCATTTCATAAAAATGAGAATAAATATTAGAACAACAATACTAACAATTAATTCAAGTTTTTGAAAGGCAATTTTGCTGTAAGTGACAGAAGAGAGAAATTTAATTTCACACAAACCCATTTTAAAGCTGCATGTTAGTTGGAAGAATTCCTTCCACTTCTATGTCAGGGTGCTTTATCATGAACTAATATTTAACCCATGATCTTTGTGGAGAGAAATTGCATTTTTTGCATTGGAAAATGTCTGGAGTATAAATTGTTTTGCTTAGAACCATCTAGCATTTATCCTCAGGGCAAAAAGCAATTTGGCTCAACTGGAATTTTTGGCAGTTGGGTTTAAGTTAATGGGAGCGGAAGCTCTAAAAATAAACTGAAATCTATGTCTTGGAAAATGTTTTGGCTCCAAATATTTTTAGCTTGTGAAATATTATGGAATAAGATATTACCAAAAAGAGAAGGTAGCAAAGGAAGATATAGTCAACCACAAGGTCCCCCATTTAAGATCACCATCTGTCTAGACACCAAGAGGTAAGAGTGGCATATTTTGGGGTTGGGTGGGTGTGGGTATGTATGTGTGTATAGAGCATCTATCAGAGATATAATTCCTTGCGGGTCACTATGATATAGGGCCAGGAGAAGCTGTGACAGATGAACTGATTTAGTTTAGTTATGTAGATGTGCCCTAAATATTTACAAAAGCTTTTTGGTGCTACAGGAGTTAAAATATGTATGAGGTGAGATGTATGACGCTGTTGTATGGATAGGAGTGAAACAAAATGAAAGTAGTGACATGACTGTTTATCAGGGATTACAGGAGGGATGGGATGGGGAAGTGAATTGTAGTGCTTGTCTGCTTACCCATCAGCTGTGAAGCTTATTGCATGGCCTTTGGTTACCATTTCTTGGTGTAGAGGGGCCAGCTCAAGCCATTTTGCCACCTGAAGTAGAGCAGCAAATGGCACTGCCCAGCATCGCCTTCCATGGCACACTCTGTGCCCCTTGTTGCCAGTGGCTGCTACTGGCCAGGTGCTGCACTTCTGCAATGAGAAAGGCAGACCCTATCTGGCAGGCACTCTGTGGCCAGTACACAATTGGGCTGGCAGGCAGTTGAAGCACCCAACCTAGCAGCAGCTGCTCTCAACTCTCATAAGGCTTTTTTTTGGCAAAGCCTCACAACACTTGTTGAAGTCTTGCAGGGTTTGGAGGCATTGGGCAAGCCTTGTGGGAGGCCTATATAAAGTCTCTCTTCATGTAGCCCAGCCTCAGTCTGTGGCTGCCAGATCTGGTACTCCAGCAGCAGACTGGCCCAGCTAGATACTGGCAATGGAGTGTTTGACAGCTGCTGCCCCAGGCTTTCTCTTTTGATTGAAGTGTTGCAGCTGCTGTACATCATTCAAAAGAAAAAGTGACCCATCTGTTGCTGCTGCCTGGCAACAGGCTCTATGGTTTCGTGGGCCAGGACTGGGAGCCCTCAGAGGACTTGAAACCTTCAGTGATAGTGACTCTGTGGAGGCACCAGAACCAGTTCCTGGTCATTCTGAACTAGGGACCACTGACTCAGACCCCATGTCCTATTCACACAACCCCAGGAGGTGCTACTGTCCTCTGACTCTCAGGAGTGAGTCTCAGATTACTCTAGTGATGGACAGGGAGACCCTGAGAAGCAGTACCCAACTGACTCCTCCAATCTTCATTCCTTAGGAGGTCAGCACCTGCAGGAAAAGAGTGTTGGCTCTTTAACAACCAGAGACAGCACCTGTGGAGTTGGAGCTTCCAGAACGACTTTCCTGGCCTGGCTATTAAATCCCTTCCAGTTGCTTTCTGTCCTTGCTGGAGGAGTAACTTGTTAGTTCTTTAGCTCCAGGATTGCTGTCCAGGGTCCTGAAATTCTAGTCCCAGATGTGATCCAGCCATCTCTCCCAGGTCATGACTTCTTGGTCAGAACAGATAATGCATTCCTTGATGGAGCAGAAGACACAGTCATATTGTTGATTTTATTGAATTGAATTGTTTATTACAGTCACAGACCAATACAAGTTTTTATACAAAATAAAGATACAACTGATTAAGGGTAATTAGATAAAAACAATACAGTTTAAAATGGGACATGATTTTATTTGAAGCATTATTATCATTGTAAAATGTCTAGAGAAATTTATTTTATGAAGTGCTTAATAAAATCAATAAAATAAATACATAAATAAATACCTCCAGCAGCAAGGGCTTGGGTGGTGTAGCACTGGCTGGCTGGGGTTCTGGTGCCCTCCCCAATCTGCCAAGAGGCTCAACATGCCTCATGGTAGACTGGGCCTTCTTTGGTCTAACCTACCCTTCCCCAACCTGGTGTTCTTCAGATGTTTTGTACTTCAACTCCCATTAGCAGCATCCAGCATGATCAATGATCAGGAATACTGGGGGTTGCAGCCCAAATTATCTGGAACGAAGTTGGGGAAGGATGGTCTAACCTTGCGGTGGTGGTGTGATGTTAAAATGCTGCTCTGAGATTTTTGAAGGAGGTGTGGCATACTAATGTAATAAATAATCCATATATTCAGGTGGATCATTTGAAATCTTTAATGTTGAGAATAGATACCTTTCTGTACAGTGTATGTTCCCAGTTCCCTTGCAGATCTCCAAACTCCTAATATGCGAAAACACTGTCACTGAAGTTGGCAGCTTGCATATGTACTTGATTCTCTACCTCCATAATCCCCCCCTCCCCAGGACTAGAGGGAATGTGCAATTCTTGGGATAGGTCCTTCACTTGGTCACAAAACTGGGCTCAATCTTGACTCCACCAGAAGGAGCAGCTGCCTCACTTCCCCTGCTTCCTGTCTCATAGCTGGAAGTAGGGTTTTCTAGGAGTTCTACCAAACTCTCCGGCTTTTCTGACTACTTTTTCCTTTTTATTTTTAATTTCTTTTTCTGTCCCTTCCTTTTCTTTCTAGTCAGGAAATTAGTGGCTGTAACACGTGGGGAAGAATCCCTACTTCTGGGTCAGGACAGTGCAGGGAAGTGGTGACCACAACGGCAAACAAAACATGCCATTTTCTTCCTTTGTTTCCATCTCTGTGACTGGTCATGAGAACTTTGGCGACTCTCCTGGAGTGGAGAGGAAGTAGCAGGGATAACCTCAATAATCACCTGTTACCCCCCACCCCCCGGTGGCGTGTGGAAAGTGCAATGCTGCTTTCTCTCTCCTCTTCATCTGGGGCTGGGAAGCTGAAAACATCTCTGATCATCCCTTTTAAAGCAGGCAGAAGATAACAGTAGTCTATGCGGCAACATTTTGGGCCCCCTGAATCAGGATAAGTCATTGGCTGCACTCTTTAGGGAGTGGAATCTAAACCTGTGATCAAGCATACAATCTTCTCTAGACTAAGAGTATCCCCCTATCCTCTTGGAAGGAAACTACCTCTACTAACACTTCCAGTCAGTTCCCTTCCTCCAAAGGAGTGGGGAAAGCAAGCATGGTAACAGTCTGATGCTACCCTCATTGCTAACTTATTTATTTTAAAAATGAGGGAGTTCCAGAACTGGGGCCACCACTGAGAAAGTCCCATCTCAAGTATCCACCAGTCTAACTGCTCTCTCTGATCTTAATGCTTGGCCAGGCTCATATAAGTGCAGGCAGTCCTTCAGTTAATATGGTCCCGAACCTCTTAGAGCTTTGAAGGCCAAAACCAACATGGACTTGGTCCCAGAAACGAGTAGGCGCCCGATTTAACCAATATGAAATAGGTGTAATTATGAAATTTATGGGCTGTCTTCAATAACTTGTGAGCAGGTGGTCCTTCCCACTACTTACCCCTGAGTGTTGGGGATGGTCTCAAAGATCTGTGTTGTAGAACTAGCTGAGGAGTCTGGGAACAGGCTCATAGGATCTTTGAGGTTCAGAAATCTGGTCATGCATGACATATTACACCTTTTGGACCCTGGGTAGATGGAATTAAATCAAAGCAACTTAAATAATGAAGAAAATGGGCTAATTTAAATACGTAATTGATTTAAACTAACTTTCCAATTTTCTAAATCCTATGTCCCCCAAACAGGCATACTAATTGGTTGTTACAACAATTAAAATGTGGGACGGTATACAACTGTGTCATTCCACTAGCAGTTATCATTACTCTTAATCTGTAATTATTCTGGACAGAAATGCCAGCCTGAAAGTTTTTAAAGTGTGTTTTGCTTTTGCACTGCCCAACATTAGTAGTTAAAAATAATAATTGCAGTGCGTAAGTGCTCTGGGCAGTGGAAAAGCACTGAATACTCTGAAGATTCAACCATCTCTTCTCTGTACAAACATTATTAACACAAAGAAAACATTTTAAAAGGAATTGATTTTGTGTGTATGTGTAAAAAAATCTATCTTCTGCTACACTGGGTGCTCATTACATTGCATTACTACGTATCAGCCTCTGCTGTCAGCCAGGTCGCCTGAGTCTTTAAACCAAAAGTAAATAAGATTTGAACAGAAGCAGCATCACATAATTGCTGTTTTGAAAGTTCCATTGGGTTAGAGGTAGACCAACACTGAAATTCTGAACATGGGCAATGTCATAAGAGACACCTTAACCTTTCTTTAAGATTTCAACATTACATAATAACAGAGGTTCAGAAACCTGCACCTGTCACCTGTGAGTCATTTACTCTGCTCCAGCTAGGTGGATGACCTGTGCACAGAAATGTACTGCTTTGGATGGGTAGGGGAAGTTGCATAGATCACCCTCCTGGAACTGATTTGCCTGCCCAGAAAGGTACTCTGAAAAGAAATAAACCTACATACAGGTACAACACATCAACTGGCTTTGCATGGCACGCTAAACCTCAGTAGGTTTACTGGCAGAGTAAACCTACAGAGGTTTAGCATGTTGTCTGAACCTGGGAAGGGTTTGTTAAAGTGGTTTAAGTTTGGCTTATTAACCACCCTACTAAGCCATGGTTTGCAGTAGGTTTACATAACCTACTGAGGTTTAGCATGTTGTCTGAACCCAGATGCAGGTTTCTTCGTGCCTCGAGGCAATTTCCTAACAAGTCACGCAGCAAGAGAGGCTAAAAACTCCCTGCCATTCATGCATGGTGTCTGCCTAAGACCGCCCTCCTTCACCAGCTCTAGCTATCAACTGATTGCGCCGCAGCTCCTTCCCGGCTTTGCTTCTTGTATAAGTCTTTTAACTTCCCCAACTTTCTCCAGCTGCATGTTATCTATACTGATTCCTTCAGTTCCTCCTCCCCACCTCTGCTTCTCCCGGTTTTGTGTTCTGCTTGGGCAGTGGCTGCGTTTTTGTGTTTGAAGGAGCTTGTTTTCCTGCTAAATGAAGCTCTGTTTGGGACTCCACGTCTCCCTGCCCCTGCTCTTCCCGCAGAGCTCGGCGCTAGACAGAGCAAGGGCAGTGGCCGAGTACGTGAGAGTGCAGGGTGTGTGTCAGAAATGGGCATTTTCATTGCTCTCTGGAGCAGCCCAGAAGTGCAGGACATTCTCCCATCGAGCTTTGATAAAACAGCAGCATCTCTGAGGAGATAAACTTGATCAGCGTTCAGTTGCATTCCTGCATTCCTCGCCCCCCTTCTCTCTGTCTCTCTGACTTGCCCAGTGAACCGGAGTGTCTACTCAGTAGTAAATCATATTATTTTCAGTGGCCTTACTCAGAAGTAAATCACAGTGACTTCAGGGGGGCTTTTCTGCTCAATAGAAAATCACATTAAGCTGCTTGGTGGGCAACGTTGTAAGCACAGCTGGGGCACCCACCTCCTCCACCTGAGAGACGTCGGGCTGAAAGCAGCAGAGCCACAGAGAAGCCGTATCTCTCTTCTCCCTCTCCCTTCCTTCCTTCCTTGCTGGACTGAAGCACCCTGCCGTGCCCCAGAGGAAACAGAAGCGGAATAATGTGATTTACTCACTAGTAAATCACATTATTTTCAGTGACCTTACTCAGAAGTAAACCACAGTGATTTCAATGGGGCTTTTCTACCCCCACCCACCCATTCAAGCTCAGCCCTCCAAATGTAAAGCTGGCATCTTGGTACGTATATGTAATATCACTTTTTTATTCAATAAAGCTGTGTTTAGCAGGGTTGGGGTGGTGGTGGGAACATCTTCACCCACAGAGAAGGGATGGTGGGCGGCTGGAGGCAGCAATGGGAGAATGGAAAGGAGGATTTGGGAGGGAAGTCGGGCGGTGGTCAAGCAAACACAAACGGCAAGAAAGGGGGAAATGGCAGA
This sequence comes from Shinisaurus crocodilurus, assembly GCA_021292165.1. NCBI lineage: Eukaryota > Metazoa > Chordata > Lepidosauria > Squamata > Shinisauridae > Shinisaurus > Shinisaurus crocodilurus. The sequence continues at coordinate 233,527,490 of CM037879.1, forward strand.
CAGGAGGGAGATTTGGAGAACAATAGACATGCCCTGTCTGCAAAGCGAGCCAATGGAAAAAAAGCTGCCGATGTAGCAGCGCTGGACCAATGGAGGAAAGGCTGGTGATGCAGTGCTAATGCAACAGATCATGGGGCACTGTTTCTGCCGTAAAGATGCCTGGGATACGTGCTGCTGCTGCTGGAGGTATGAGGTGGAAGGCGGGGAAAGGCGGGAAAATTAAACCAGACGGGAAAACTGATTGTCTGCCGGACAATTAAGTCATTAAGCCATAGTGCGTAGTTTAAATCCCCAAGAGCAGGGGTCTTCAAACTTTTTTAACGGGGCCGGTTCATTGTCCCTCAGACTGTTGGGGGACCGGACTATAGCCCCCCTGCCGCCAAAGCCCCCCTGCCCCCTCAGGATCCCCCCCGTTGCCGCCAGACCCCCCGCCGCCGTCGTACTTGCACCCGCCACCGCCAAAGCCCTGCCGCGCCGTCGCCCCCCTGCCGCCAAAGCCCCCACAGGACCCCCGCTGCCACCGCCAGACCCCCCCGCCCCCCCCGGCCGTACCTGCACCCGCCGCCGCCGCTGAAGCCCTGCCACGCCGTCGCCCCCCCTGCCGCCAAAGCCCCCCCCAGGACCCCCGCTGCCACCGCCAGACCCCCCCCGCCGTACCTGCACCCGCTGCCGCCGAAGCCCCGCCACGCCATCGCCCCCCTGCTGTCAAAGCCCCCCCAGGACCCCCGCTGCCACCTCCAGACCCACCACGCCACCCCCTCCACTGTACCTGCACCCGCCGCCACTGCTGAAGCCCCGTCGCCGCCATCCCCGCCGAAGCCCCGTCGCCGCCGTCCCCGCCAAAGCCCCGTCGTGCCGTCGCCCCCCTGCCGCCAAAGCCCCCCCAGGACCCCCTCTGCCACCGCCAGACCCACCCCGCCACCCCCTCCGCCATACCTGCACCCGCCGCCGATTTCAGACCATGTCAGTAAAGGTTCTGCATGGATATTTTTCCAATGTTAATTATGACTTTCATTCATGTCAGGAGTGTGGAGTGTGCAAGCCAAGGCTTGCCTAGGCACATAACTGTCATGATAAGCAATAGTTCATTGTGACATCTGAATGCAGCCATTATTAGGGCCCTAGCCACCTATGAAGTGGTGGCAGAGAAAATTTGTAATAAACATGTACCTAACTAACCATGGGCACTTTTATGATTTGGATATTTTGTTCATTTTTTAATGTTCCCCCCATCCCTCTGGTTGTATTGGGATGAATTCGCTGTATTTGTATTCACAAGTGCAACAATCAAGGAACCCCAGTTAAAAAGAAAAGGTACAGCACAGAGTTTTCCATTTAACTTCTATGTGGAAGTCCTTCATGTTTCTGAATATATTCTAATCAAATATAGATTTGTATATTTTCCTGACTATGTTTTGGCTATAGAACCTACAAATCCAGACTCTCCTAATAGTTAATGAGCTTCTCCTTAGACTGTTCTACTTTAATTGTGCCACAAGCTTAGCCATGATAAGGACTATAACTAGTGAATTTGCTTTTTCTCTTAATTACTGACCTTGTTATATTGTTATGTGTGTTCTTTTTCGTTGCTCTATTTGTTATTTCAGAATAAAATTCCATGTTTAAAAATGAACAGCTATGTTTTATTTCCTTCCCCCCACTCTCAGGGAATGCGTTACTCTAGTAACAAATCCTCAAAACACATGTGACATTAGGATTTCTCATTAATACCTGCTACATTTTAAATTACGAGAACCCACATATAATTCTAAGAGTATGGAAGTTATGGCTGTGCAAGTTAAAACGATTCTAAACAAAGATATAGTGATATAACTCATTGAAATATCCCAATGTATTTGTAGTATCTGACTTGAAACTTGCAACACACTAGCAGTTGCAATACTATGGGCAGTAACAGTTTATTAGCAAATCAAATGTTGAATAAGGACATTCTGATTTCAGACCTTTATTTCATTTCTGTACAGTTTGTAATCAATTTCATATTCTTTTTTCCATCCTCTTACCTTCCAGGACTGCAGTGTTCTTGTTTGAAAAATAGGTAATGGAATAGAAAAAAATGTATCTAAAATACAATATTTTTTGTTTTGACTGTAATGTTTATAATGAATACAGCATAGGAGTGGATGTTGCATCAATAGGACATGGTTTGCATTAAAACCAGCATTACCTAAACCAGGGGTGGGCAACCTTAGGCCAGGGTCCCAATCTGGCCCTTCTGGACTCCTAATTCAGCCGTCCTGGGGTCCCAATCCAGCCCTCTGGGGCTCCCCAGGTGGCCATTCCTCCTTCCGCTGGCTGCACACCCTTTCTCTCAACCACCGATTGTTTGGTGCTTTCCTGGCTTTTGAGCAGTTTTTCCTCCATTCTAAAAGGTTGAAATGCCTCTCCTCAGGCTTAGTTACTAGCAGTAAGAGCTTTAAGCAACAATATGCTGGCATGTTTTGTATTTTTGGCCCTTCCCCATTTGCCTTCATCCCCCCCCTCCACCACCATTGGAATGTGGCCCCCGAGAGCTTCTTGAAAATTGAATGCAGCCCTTGGGCTTCAAGAAGTCCCGCTCCCTGACCTAGATTATCTTGATTGACACTGCAGGTAAAATGGCCATAGATTGTTAAATACTAAACTGTAGTTGTGGATCCAGTGTGCTTTAATTCCCTGGGTTTAGAAGGATGCAAGAGTGGTGCCTGGGCTGGGAAAAGTTGATCACAAAAGCCACACATTTTGCAGCCCCCACTTTTAAAAAAACGATTGGTTATTCTTGGTTTATTTTATTTATTTATTTTATTTATACCCCGCCTTTTTTCCTGCAAGGAACCCAAGGTGGCTTACATAATCCTCATCCTCCTCTCCATTTTATCCTCACAACAACCCTGTGAGGTAGGTTAGGCTGAGAGTCAGTGACTGGCCCAAAGTCACCCAGTGAGTTTCATGGCTGAGCGGGGACTAGAACCCGGATCTCCTGAGTCCCAGTCCAACACTCTCACCACTACGCCACACTGGTTTATGGTAATAGATTAATTTGAGCTGGAGTTCATCTCTGAAGCCTAATGGGGTTCAGCCTCAGAACACGTATAAGAGTATATTAATATATTTGTGCAGTGAGTTTGTGCCCTTGTGGTTGACATGGAAAGTTTCTGGGGGAGCCATAGTGACTGGCTGATGCATTGGTGATCACCATGTTAAACCATGGTTTAGTGCAGTGGTCCCCAACCTTTTTCTAGTCGCGACCCCCTTTTGTAATGGCAAAGTAACCGGGGACCCCTCACCACATTTGCATAAATTTGCATTTTGGTGGGGTAAAGAAAACACATGAAAAATAGATTTTTCAGAATATAATTTAATTTAACCTAATATTCATTAAAGGTGGTAAAGCCAAATTTAAGGTAATCTTCTGAATATTTCCGTTTTTTCTCCATGGGTACAGATTTCTGAAAATATAAATAAAAAATCTTTTTTGAGGAAAAACAATTTCTTTTTGTATTTCTATTGTTGTACTTGCTCACCTGCCCTTCCTCTCTTTGGACTCTGGATGTTAGTGGAAATAGGGCCCAACAGGGAGCAGGCAAGTGAGCGGATTTATTTGACTAGCAGCCAGCTTTGTATCAGAAAGGAGAAGACATGTTTATTTGTTTATTTATTTATTTTATTTGTTATATTTATACCCCACCTTTTTTCCTGCAAGGAACCCAAGGGGGCTTACATAATCCTCCTCCTCCTCTCCACTTTATCCTCACAACAACCCTGTGAGGTAGGTTAGGCTGAGAGTAAATGACTGGCTCAAAGTCACCCAGTGAGTTTCATGGCTGAGTGGGGACTTGAACCCAGATCTCCCAAGTCCCAGTCCAACACTCTCACAATTACGCCACACTGGCTCTCTGTTCTGCTGGAGACAGCTAAAAATAGTTCTGCAATAGCCACAGAAGCGAGTGAAATGAAATTCATTCACACAGTCTCTCTCACTCTCTCTCTCAAACACACACACACTTCATTTTCACTCAGAAGAAGCCATAGTTCAGTGAAACTCTTCCCAATGAGTGTGTCAAAAAATACCATAACGTGAGCTCTCCAAGTGGTGTTAAGTACCTTCTCCCAACAGAATTATAGCCAGCAGCACGCCTAACTGCTTTGCATTGGGGCTGCCAAAATCTCGAAGGGCTAAGGAGGAAGTAAGTACACTTGCCTTTGTGCAAATAATCAAGTCGCCCAGGTCGTTCTCGTGCTGCCGCTCCCCCTCCCCCAGCCGGCTGCGTCTGAGAAGGAAGGACTGGGTGGAATGCCCCCCACCCTCCCCTCACCCCTGGATGCTGCCGCGACCACCTCCCCTTTCCAGCCCAACAACAGCTCAATCTGCCCCCTCCTCCAACTCGTTCTTACAGAGATCTTCAACAGCAGCAGCAGCAGTAGGAGGAAGAAGCGCGTGTTGGCGGCAACTGCAGGCAGTGTCGTCTCCTCTCTCTCTCTCTCTCTCTCTCTCTCTCTCTCTCTCACTCACACACACACACCAGCATGAGGAGGAGGCGGTGAGATGTTGGCGGCAACTGCAGGCAGCGACTCACTCACTCACTCACTCACTCACTCCAGCACAAGGAGGAGAAGCACGAGGCGAAGGAGGTGCTTGGCGGCAACTGCAGGCAGCGGCTCCTTCTCAAGGCTCACGTGCCTGTTACCCATAAAGCACCAGTGTAGGCGCGCACGCGCTCTCTCTCCTTCTCCAGCAATTGGATTGCAAGCGCCTGGTGCTGTAGGAAAATACCTCCCCCTCCCTCCCTCCCTCCTTCCAGTATAGCTGGCGACCCCCCAGAAAGCATGTCGCGACCCCCTTGGGGGTCCCGACCCCCAGGTTGGAGAACGTTGGTTTAGTGCAATGTGAACAAGCTGCAGTGAGCCTCAGGAAGCCTCTTTCTCCTGTGTGGCCAAAAGAAGCATTTCTGAAGCTTTCACTTCTATTTTTCATTAAACATAGCTTGCCATGTAATCCGGTTCCAGAAATGTGTTTAACATTAACTATTGTTAGTTTAAAGAAGGCATCTTCATAAACAATGGTTTGAAGTTGGCTTGTTTTAAACTAACCATTGTTCTAACCACAGTTTGTTGGTCCAATTGACATGTCAAGCCACGCTTAAACAAAAGCAGACGTGAAAGTTTCTGAATTCCTCCTATAGGCCACAAGGAGAGTGGAGAGAGGAGTAGAGGGGGAACAGATACATCTGAGGCTCACTGTGGCTTGTTCATGTTGCTCTAAGCTATGGTTTAGCATGATGTTTGAATGTTGCCAATTTTATCCCCTTAAATGTTTTGCTACATATGTTAATCCTCTCATTTATGGTGTAGTGGTTAGAGTTTTGGACTAGGACTGGGAAGATCTGGGTTCTAGTCCTCATTCTCCCATAAAGATTACTGGGTGACTTTGGGCCAGTCATTGACTCTCAGGCTAACCTACCTCACAGAGGAGGAGTATCATGTATGCCACCTTGGGCTCCTTGGTGGAAATGTGGGATATAAATATAACAAACAAATTCATTAATGATTATTATTACATTTATATCCTGCCTTTTTTTCTCTTGTGAAGAATCTAAGGCGGCTTACGTAGTCCTCCTCTTCTCCATTTTATCCTCACAACAACCCTGTGAGGTAGGTAAGGCTGAGTGTGAGTGACTGGGCCTAAGTCACCCAGTGAGTTTCATGGCTGGGTGGGGACTAGAATCTGGATCTCTCAAGTCCTAGTCTTACACTCTACACCTCAGTGGCTTATTTTATTTATTTAAATAAAATAAATTTGCTCATTATCATTGTTTGTCCATTAACATTGGCTAGTACCTGAACCCTCTAGCTGCTGATTATAGATAAACAAATCAAGTAAATATTAAATAGCTAGACATATTTATCTTCAAGTTCCATCCTAGCATTAATCTTGCATCCTAGTATTGTAATCTTGTAGACTCAAAGCATGGCTACAGTGTGTTCCCTGTCTATTTCAAAATTTGGTCTAATAAACTGCAGCCTGGGTGTTCCTCATGAGACATAATGTTTTCTTAGATTATAAGAAAGTAACTAATGAAGCTGTTACAAGCCCTGCAAAAACAGTAAAGAATGTGAAAGTAAGTGAGGGAATAGCATAGGGCTTTCCTCCTCAGTTTAGCTGTCTACTTGCTTAACATATAATTCAATTTTCAAGTACAGACTACATTGTCAACGTTGGAATTCACTATAAGATAATACTTTTAGCCATAATGTTTTGAAATTCCACAGTTATGAAATTGACAATTTTTGGGGTACATTTTTGTTGCATTCCCTCTTATACTTTAGGAAAATCACAAAGTATTCTTCATTCTTCTCCTGTAAGCTGCTCTTTTGTGGCATAGGGGTTTGAGATACTGCATTCATTTACATGTAATCTATGTTTGAAATGTGTTTGATAATCTTTTCTTCCATGGGAGGTATCAGGTCTTCCTGTAAATTTTGATTTACCTGCATACAGTAATACCTTGGATTATGAGCATAATTCGTTCCGGAACCATGCTTGTAATCCAAAATACTCGTACATCAAAGCAAGTTGCATTAGAAATAATGGGAACTCAGATGATTTGTTCCACAACCATTTAATCACTGCTTTGCCGGCTCCCTGGCAGGGAGCCCCATGGAGGGAGCCGGCAAAGCAGTGATTAAATGGTTGTGGAACGAATCATCTGAGTTCCCATTATTTCTAATGGGGAAACTTGCTTTGATGTGCTGGCTCCCGGCTGCGCCTCGCCCGGGCAGGGAAGCGGCATGGCAGCGTGAGGCGACCGGAGAGCGAGCGGCCGTGCTGCGTCTCCACGCGGCCGCTCACTCTGCGTGCACCTCGCGCTGCCGCTTTGCCGGCTCCCAGGCAGGGAACCGGCAAAGCAGCAGCGCGAGGCGCATGCAGAGCGAGCAACGCGGCTCCCTCGCCTCACCTCCACGGGGTGCTTTGCTGGCTCCCGGGCAGGGAGCCATTGCAGCGGCGTGAGGCGCCCGCACAGCAAGCGGCCGCGCCTCGGCTCCTTGGGGATCCCAGGCAGGGAGCCTGCGCAGCAACGCGAGGCGCCCGCAGAGTGAGGAGCTGTGCCTTGCTCCCTGCCGGCTAGGCAAAGCCGGGGAGCTGGCACTTTAAGTGCTAGTCGCGGGCAGAGCGTGTGGCTCGTGTTGCAAGACTTGCTTGTCTTTCAAATGTAAATAAATGCTAACATTTTGCTCGTTTTACGAGAAGCTCGCATACCGAGTTACTCGTAATCCGAGGTATTACTGTACTTGTTCTTGTGAGAAATATCCACCTTTTGCAGTCCATAAATAGTGGAGAAACTCACAGTAAGGCTGGTCAGTGTATGGACCTTTGTAGCATCGGCAGCCATTGGTTCATTCCCCCTCTCCCACATTATTACAGTACTCAGTGTTGTCCGCAGCTGCTGAACAGTCCATGCTCCAAAAAGATTCCATAACCACTGACTGCCCCCCAGCTCACAGACAACTACAAATCAATTCTTACCCATTTCTAAAGCACTTGGGGACCATGTGTCGTGTATGCATGCTATCCTGAGAGGGGACATAATTGCAGCAACAAAAATAAATTGTAGTAAGAAAGCAATATGTTGAGTGGTTCATAGAAGGGATTAGGGAAACAAACATCCATGCTTGGAGGGGGCCTAGGTAAATAGAACAATACAGCTGCCATGCAGAACAGACTTAAAAATAAATGGTCAGGAATTAATGTGGGCAAGCAACAATAAGCACTGCTTTTGCCAGGATGCACAACTGAGTTAAAATCAGGTTTCTTTAGGGTCACAGGGATATGGATGTTCTCCCAAGTTTTTGGCCAAACGGTGAACCTCTTGTCTTCCCCACATTTCTGCTTCTCATACAAGGACTTACTTTCCCCTAGGTCACATTTCCACAAGGATGTTGCTGCAACAGTAGAATATGTCCTTAAGAATGATTGTAGCTAATAAGAAGAATGGACAGGGCTTTAATTTTTGCCATTGAAAAATAGCAGGGTTCCCAGTTGTGCAGAGAGACCACTACATGCATATATGTGTACATACATGTAGGCTCTCTTTAGACATTCAAATAAAAAAAATGCATGTAGGTTGGGGCAGACCTATCACCATAATGCCGCTCCCCTGTTCCCACCCCCACCCCGTGTAGTCATTCTGCACAGGTTGAATTCTGCAAAGGCTTCTGTCTTTGCCCTTGCAGTACTACAAAGTCTGTTGCCTTTCTAATTATAATATATTTTTAAACTTTTGTATATTCCTATTTAATATGTTTTAATTGTACCAGTTTTAATGTTGTAAAATGCTGCATTGAGTCCCAGTATTGGGAAAAAGGCAGGATATAAATAAACATAATAATAATAATATAATTATACAAGAAGCTTATGTAATTGAGAGCCATATATAAGCACCAAACCTTACTATTTTTTTTTAACCTCTTCTATTTTGAATGCTTTTATCTCCGGGTTAAGAAAACCAAAGTAAAATATCCATTATAACAGAAAATACGTTACATCAGAATGAATTAAATCTGTTCAGAATATCATATACAGGCAGTCCCCAGGTTACGAATGAGTTCCGTTCTTAAGAATGTCTAAGTCGAATTTGTATGTAAGTCGGAACAGCATAGCGTTCTATATGTTCAAATCGGCATTTACGCAAATTGTGTAAATTACTCAAATTGTGTAGTATACTATGCTATGTACTCTACATAAATGATGTAGTGCTGGGGGACCCAGAAGTCCGTTCTTAAGTATGGGTTGTCTGTAAGTCGGACGTTCTTAACTCGGGGACTGCCTGTATATCCTCTTATTCTTATTATTTACAGTATTTGTATACCACTCCTAAATAGATTCCGGAGTTGTGAACAATAAAAAGATAAAAACAGATAAAACAAACAAAAACAATACATTGAAAACAAACTAAAATTAGATTGGTGGTTGAACAGCAGAAAAGGCTTCCTGGAACAAGGAGGTCTTTAGCAGGCTCCAAAAGCAGCACAATGGTGAAGCTTGCCTCACCTCCAGATGCAGGAAGTTCCACAGAAATGGAGCCACCACACTGAAGGGTCTTCTCGTGGACTCCAATTGGCCAAAGGTCCATGAGGAACCACCAGGAGCATGCCAAGTGATGACTTCAGTGACCGGGCAGGTTGGTATGGGAGGAGGCGCTCTCTCAGGTAACCTGGTCCCAAGTTGTTTCAGGCTTTGTACACGAGTATTAGAACCTTAAACCTGACCCAGCAATGAATAGGTAGCCAGGTAGCCAGTGCAGTTCCTTCAGCAAAGGAGTTGCATACTGAAAAGAGGCAGCTCCCGACAACAGCCGAGCTGCTGCATTCTGCACTAGCTGCAGCTTCTGGAGCAGCCTTGAGGGCAGCCCCACATAGAGCACATTGCAGTAATCCAGTCTTGAGGTTACTAGTGCCTGCATCACTGTGGCCAAGCTATCCCTGTCCAGGAAAGGATGTAGCTTGCGAACCAATCGAAGATGGTAAAAGGTACTCTGAGCCGCCACAGTCACTTGGGACTCCAGTGACAATGATGGATCTAGGAGTACCCCCAGACTATGAACCTGATCTTTCAAAGGGAGTGCAACCCCATCCAGAACAGGCAATGAACCTATCTCCTGGACTCGGGAACCATTCACTCACAGGGATTCTGTCTTGCCAGGATTCAGCCTCAGTTTATTGACGCTCATCCAGCCCATCACTGAGTTCAGGCACTGATCCAGGACTTGCACAGCCTCTCCTGATTCAGTTGTCACAGGGATATAGAGCTGTGTGTCATCAGCGTACTGATGGCACTTGGCTCCAAATCCCCAATGACCGCTCTCAGCGGCTTCATATAGAGGTTAAACAACATTGAAGACAAGATGGTACCCTGTGGAACCCTGTAGCACTATTGCCAATGGTCCGAGGAATAGTCACCCAATCTTACTCTCTGAAATTGACCCGGCAGATAGGACTGGAGCCACTGTAACACAGTGCCTCCAATGCCCAACCCGCGGAGTCAATCCAGGAGGATACCATGGTTGATGGTATTGAAAGCCACAGAGAGATTGAGTAGAATTAACAGGATAGCACTCCCACTATCCTTCACCCAATAAAGATCATCCAGCAGGGCGACCGAGGCTGATTCAGTCCCATAATATATCCCAGGTATTGAAGGTTTTCCTATGGGAAGTGTAATTTAAATGATAAAATATGCTCCAGGTGATTTCCACAGTAATAAACATCTGAGCATTTCCTGTATTAGAACTTGTTTGATTAATAACCCTCCAGTTAAACAGGAAGCATACAACGTTTTTCAATTTCAACTGAAACCATTCACAATTGGTTATATTAATGCGTGCTCTGCAGATTATGGCCCATATGTTTTAAAGGCTTGCTTATAATTTTTGTCCATGTTTGTATATATTGGAGCTTGGGTTTTGCTGTTTCTTCCCCTTTGAGCAAAGGGAAAACCTCTGTTTTGCCAGTTTATATTCCCAGTGTGTGTATATAATCTGACACTTCTTATCTGCATCTCTGTTGGCTGCTGGTTAGTCAGTTAATCACTTTGATCCCTAGCTGAGGCCTTGATCTTTTTTCAGAAGGGAGTCCCGAGATATGAATAGTACTCTAATTGATTCAGTCCTTCCATTTCCCCTTCTTATTTATAATCTTAGAGCCTTAATTTGCCTTTGTGAAGTTTCTTTTTAAATTCTCTTTATATTTTGACACTCAAGTGACTGGGGGGCAAGAAATGGGCCAGGTACCTTTCCATCAGGTTGAAGTGATTCATCTCCCAGTGATTTTAGATTTCCTTAGGCAAGCAAAAACTTCTGGGTATGTGTGCATGGTATCATTTTTTGTTATCTTCATTCCTGTCATGATGATCTTCGCTCAATTGTGTAGTTTTAAAGAATTTTGATCACTTCAGCTGTAGGGTTTAAGGCGGTGTGGGTCCTGCAATCTGTTCACTTGGTGGTGTCCCCCCCTTTATTTAATGGTGTTTTCTTTTAGTAGCCTATATGAAATGTGATTTTTTTGTTTGTTTCCCCATTTCATGGTTAATGGATTTTGCTTTTTCAGGCCAAATTGTGTGTCTTTTCCCTCTGACATGCTTCTAGCCTCAAGGAACTAGCCCCCTTTGGTTCCATTAATATTCTTGCTGTTCTCACTGAGGTAACCCTGTTTTGTTTCCACAATCAGAGCAGATAATTTCTCATGCACAGATTCCCCCCCCCCCCAAGGGCTGATTCTCTTATTATTGTGAGCCTGATCACACAGTAGTGCTGAGCTTTTTCAGGGTTAACATTTGAAGGTGCACTTTGTGCCTTGTAGCAAGTGCTCAGTACTTTACAGCATTAAGCCTTTTACCTAAGTAATTGGGACCTTCTGTTGGGATGGTTTTATTGTGTGTGTGTGTGAGAGAGAGTGAGAGAGGGAGAGAGAGAGAGATTGATTGATTGATTGATTGATTGTAGGGTAGAAGGAAAAACTTCAACAGCATTTGCTACTGCTTCTATCTGTGCTTTATCACCATAGTGAGCTGAGTTTCTAGTCCAGTACAATTGTCACAGTTTGGGGCAAAAGGTAAAAGTAATTGTTATAAAGCTGAAAATCTGCATATGTGTCTGAAAAAGTATCCTTAACATTTCACATTTTTTTCAGTAAAGCTTTGCTGCTGTGCTGCTTTGTGCTGATGTCATGTATTCTTCATATATGTAATTATTATGTGTATACAATACACATAATTTTCAATTCAAAAATTTCATATTCATTTTTTAATTAAAGTAGGCTAAAAGATGCTCTAACCTCACATACAAGAGAAATGAATTCTGTGAAAGCATCATTTACAAATGGTAACTTTTCTGTGACCAAAATACTGCTGAAACAACAATGAAAACCAACAATAATGTACATCATATGCATTCTACACAACTGCATTCCGCAGTGTTGGTTAGGCACTGAGGCACTGATCCGTCCAGCCCAATAAGGTCTGTTCCAGCCTTCCCCAACCTGGTGCCCTTCAGATGTGTTAGTCAACAACTACCATCAGCAACAGCCAACCAAGACCAGCTAGGTATGATGGGAGTTGTTCAATACAGCTGGAGGGCATCAGGTTAAGAACATAAGAAGAACCATGCTGGATCAGACCAAATTAGACTTTTTCCACAGTGGCAAACCAGATGCCTGTGGGAGGTCCACAGGCAGGAAGAACCTGCTCATGTTCCCCAGCAACTGTTTTTCAGAGGCATACTGATATATAGCCATCATGACTTGAAGCCGTTGATAGTCTTGTCCTTTATGAATTTGTCTAATTCCCTTTTAAAGCTATCTGAGTTGGCGGCCATCACACTATATCTTGTGGTAGGTTGGAGAAGGCTGGTCTGTTCTGATTGACAGGGGATCTCTCAGATCTCAGGCTAATGTCTTTCCCAACCCTGCTATCTGATATATTTTCCCACTGATTATGTCACGGATTTAACCTGGGCTCTTCTGCTTACAAAACATGTATTCTACTACTGAGGTGTAGCCCTTCTTGGCTAATTTGTTTAATGTCCCTCCATGTCTCTCTCATTTCTCTGTCAGTTTGTAGTTCAGCCTCCCCCAGCCTCTTGCACTCCAGATGTTTTGGACTTCATCAGCTCCAGCCAGCATGACCAATGGGTGTAGTCTAAAACATCTGAAGGGCCAGGTTGAGGAAGCCTATTGTAGTTAATAGTTCCTTTATTGCCACCCCCCACTCTCTGCTGTGTTTATTTTAAGCAGCTTGATGACAAAGAGAGCCAGTCATTTTACTTTGTGGAATGGTTGGAAACAACTAGTAATTATTATTTAAGTGGTATGCAGAGGCCTAATCTCCAGATGTGAAGTATGTTGTGAATTTTCTGAAGTTCTGAAGAGAATGTAGCTGTCTCGTATTATTGTGTTTGGGGTGCAATACCATTTTTGTCAAGAAACTCTTGGTCCAGGTCTCTCCACATATGCTAAAGGGATGCAAAACCATAAACTCACTAGGTAGCTTTAGGTAAATCATATTTTTTCATCCTTAGCCACCCACCTGCAATTTGGGGATAATAGTTCTTATGAGGCTTTTAAGGATTAGTGAGGTAATATATGTGTAGTGCTTTGAGCATTTGAAATGTGCCATATAAATGCTAAGTATTATTAAGGGATCTGGGATTGGGCCCCAGAGTGTATCATTTTGTTCACTTGTTTGGTAGAATAGTTTGCTCAATTAGGTTGGCAGGAATGGCTTACTCTCTCCCCTTAGCAGCACAGATAGGACAAATCAGCCTTCCCTCCATGCACTGCCTGCTCTCCAAAGGTCCTCACTGTTAGACTGAGCACCAGGATGCTGAAGAAGGGAGGGCAAGCATTGTAGGAAGTGTATAACCCCCTGCCCCCACACGCATAACTCCTGTTTTCTGTCATACAACCACTATTTAATATGTTTAAGGCAATGCAATGCATATTTCCCATTGGTGACATGTTTGTTGTTAATAGTGAGGAAAAACTAGCATAAATTCAAAATAACGAATTATTCTCTTCTACTTCATTATTAGTCAGAATCTCAAAACTAGATCAAAGCTTAAATCTATATATATAAAAGAAGGTATCCTGACTGACTGACTCATCAACGCCCAGCTCAAACCGTTTAATCTAGGAACATGAAATTTTGAAGGGACATTGCTTTTATGACGTAGACCCCCACTAAGGAAGGATTTTGGGAAATTCCGTCCCAAAGGCGGTGAAAAAAGGGGGCAAAATCGCCCCACTCATATCTGCAGTTCTGCAAATAGGCCTCACCTCATAATTGCTGCAGGAGCCAACTTGCTGCAGGAGCCAATAGCAGCAGTTATGCAGATAGCCCATACGGCACTTAGAATGTTTGTATGAATTCCTGCAGGGGCCAATAGGGCTGGGAATGCAAATCTCCCCTAGACCATTTAGAATGTTCTCTGAGGGGGTGAAAAGGGAGGGAAACTTTTTACATGACGGGGTGAAAAGGGAGGGAAACTTTTAAAATGACTGACTGTTGTGTGGGGGGCATCGTTGCATAGGCTCCATCATGTTTAGACGGATCTACCCCAAACTTGGCATGGTCACTCTTCATCACCTGTAGACTCTCAGGATTAACCTGATTTTTCTTTACGAACAGATATTTCTGTCACAAAAGATTTCTGCTGCCAGCACCCAGCCTAAACGTTTCAGTCAGAGACACTGCATCTTTTCCATACATGTTTCTTTTAAAAACAATTATACCAAATCCTAAAATCCACGCGAGCGCAGCCGCGGGCAACAGCTAGTCAAAACTAAATCAAAGTTTGCTGACAGTCTGTAAACCACTAATAGTGCCTTCCCACTCCCCCAGCCCATTTCTGTATGCATACAATAATGCCCTTTCTCAGTCTGCATACTCATGATGACTGAGAAGATGTGGCCAAACTATTTTACTCCAGCACTCATCAAGGTGGAACATTGATGCATGCTTGTCAACCCTTGAAAATCAAAAGGAGGTTGTATCCTAGTTGAGCTGTTTCCAGCACAATTCAAGATGCCAGTGTTAACTTAGAGAGCTCTAAGCAGCTTGGGCCTTACATACCTTAGAGACCATGACTGGGTTCATACGATGGTGAAAACAACACCCATCATTAATTGATTTTCATCGTTCGTTGTTTTCATGGTCGTATGAACCCAGTCGTGTTAATTTACCATGATAAATTTTGCACAACAAAACAATAGAAAACAATGATAAGATCTATGGTTTTCTGACCATGTGAACCTGGGATATCACTTCTATCGTTGTTTTCAACCAAAAACCATAGAGCCCTATGGCCAGAGGGGAGAATCCCAGTCCTCTCTATCTTGCCTCTCTGTTCTCCAAACTCTGCCTAGCAACACATTTGTCGATGGCTCCCTCGTTTTTACTGGCCATTGTAAAGTAACTGTCCCCATGATGATGATGGTGATTGCTGTTGTTGTCATTATTATTATTGTACCATCAATGTGCATGGTGCTTTACTGAGTATAAGAGAACAGTTCCCTGCCCCAAAGAGCTTACAATCTAAAATGTAATATAGAGGCAACAAAAAATGGTAGGAAGGGGTAAACCGGGGAGGAATATGCCATTATTTCGGTCAAAGATGACTTTCAGCCTACTTTCCACACACTGTGCAGGAAACTCCTTGTTTTAAAGATCTTCCTCCCACTTTAAAAATGGATCCCTCCATGATAGCTTTGTTCCCATTAGTAGTTTGCTGAAGAAATAATAATATTTAACATTTAGATATCTCTGAGTGTGCAAAGTGGTTCACAGGCCCACTCTGCAAGCTCCTATTTTCTCCACTCAGAAAAAAACAAGTGGGCTCTATTGTACTTTATAAAAAAACAACAACCAAGAACAACAACACTGTGATTGAACAATAATGCCAAAATGGAATGATGATGTTTGTTGCTGCTATTTGAGGTAGTTGGGATTTTTTCTTTCTTTCTCTTGAGGAGGGTGTGTTTTCTGCTAAAAATTAAATTTTTAAAATTTCTAATGCATTTAAAAACCCCCAATCCAAAATCCCTGCAGAATAATCATAATCATTACTGTAGAGAGCTTTCTACATGGGGTACACAGGTAGAGCCAAGTAAAATTTACCACTGCTTTGAAAACAGTAACAGTGCAATCCTATGCATGTGTACTCAGAAGTAAGTCCTATTACGTTCAATGGGACTTACTCACAGGAAAGTGTGTATACATGGGGGTGGTGGTCAGTGCCTGCAGGGAAATCCCTTCTTGTTTTAAAATTGTCAGGATTGGCACAAATTCAACAGGTGAAGTTTACCCACCCACCCACCCCACACCCCCAAACACAGAGCTTGAGAGAGAAGGGAAACTTTCTTGCATTTCCTTCTGACAATGTAAACTCACCTGTTGGAGGCAAAGAGTCAGCTGGTACTGCCTCCACGTTCCACCTCCTTTTCTTTTTGTTCCTTCCCTGCTTGCTGTCTCTTAAAGGGGCCATCGGCAAAATTGCAGCTAAGCTTAAAGTTTAAAGCAGTTTGTGGGGCCGGAGAATTCAGGAGTTTGCATAACAAAGGGAAAGCCGTGATGGCTTTAGGGTATTTGTGAAGGTCCCGGGATATTTGGGACAGTTGGAGGGTATGGAAGTATCGCTGAAGTGATGGGTGTGTGTCTGTGGGCTGCTTTAAGTTCATTCCTGCTGCCGCTTCAGTTGGAGGCAAGCACAGTGTCAAATCTCGCTGTGCGTGGGGAATTGCGCGCAATGGACACTGGGATACCTGACGTGAGCGGGAGGACCCACAGGGCACTTCTGAAAACAATGCTGACATAGAGAAAGACCACGAAGAGTAAAAAAAACCAAAACCAGCATGATCGTATGAACCCAGTCATATGGTTTTTTGTGGGGGCAATAGTTGAAAACATGAACGATCTCCTAGAAGTGTCGTGTGAACCCTCCCCATGTCTTCCTCATGACCTAATACAGTCTTTACAGTTTACTACAAGTAGTCTCCTGATGGTGCTCTTCACAACGCTTGTTAGAATAGGACGCAGGGAGTATTGGGCGGCTTCAGATGTCACATAGAACTGTGAAAATTGTATCTTCTTGCGGGGATGCATGTGCATTTCCGCATTTACCTCCAGGCTTTGGATGAACTAGGGCAGGGGTGGGGACCTCAGGCCCATAGGCCAAATCTGACCCTCCTGAGGCTCCAGTCCGGCCTTTTGGGGTTCCCCAGATGGCCATGCTCCCTTCCCATGGCGCTACCCATTTCCCCCTGCTGGTTGTTCGGTGATTTCCTGGCTTTTGCACACTTCCCCCCCCTCTCTAAAAGGTTGAAATACCTGTCCTAAAGCTTAGTTACTGGAAGTAAGAGCTTTAAGCTATATAGTATGCTGGTATTTTGGTGGTTTTGGTCCCATCACTGAAATTTGGCCCCTGAGAGTTCTCTAAAATTGAATTGGGTCCTCAAGTTGAAAGAGGCTCCCCACCCCTGTTTTAATTTTAAAACAACAACAACAAACAAACAAACCTGCCCTTGGGGCTCGGCCATGAAACTCATTGGGTGACTTTGGGCCAGTCACTGACTCTCAGCCTAACCTACCTCACAGGGTTGTTGTGAGGATAAAATGGAGAGGAGGAGGAAGATTATGTAAACCGCCTTGGGTTCCTTGCAGGAAAAAAGGCGGGGTATAAGTAAAATAAATATATAAATAAAATGTTTTAGCTTGGGAGGGTGTGTAGTGAATGTCCTTGAGCCTACTTTTGCCTAGTTACTAGGGAAGGAAGGTGAGTAAGAGTGGGCACAAGAGTCGTTCATGTTTCTACCCTGTATTCACATCTAAAATTATCCATACTCAGTAGTTAATATCCACCTGTGGAACATCTTTCCTCCACAAGTCCAAAGAAGCCCAAGTATCTTCTGTAGGTGCTACAAGAGAGTTCTTCTCAGTCAAGTATTTGATACTTGTGGTTGAGCAGGAGGTTATCTTACTATTATCTGTAATATAGCCTTTATTACACCATTTGTTGTTTTCGACTAGGGCATAACCTCTTCAGTAATACTGTTTCCTTTCTCTGTAATTCATGCATTTGCACTGGATGCAAAGGTTGGTAATTGTTGCTGCCATGCATAATACCTTTGTTCCAGATGGGATGGGACAAAATCCTGTTCCAGGCTAGGGTGCTGCATGCTCACCTTGGCTTGGTGTGGAGCAGAAGCATCTTATCAGCCATGTTAATCTATTTATGCTCTGAACTGAGCATAGAGAAAGGCAGGAGGGAAGTTTGATGGATTGCTGATGTGTGTGGAGAGCTTTCTTACCCTCCCTATTCTTCAACCTATCATCCAAAATGGCAGCTCCAGGCACTGATTACCTGTGATGCCTTTCCCTGTGGAGAGACACAATCCCAGAGAACAGTTGGAGGAGACACTGACTGGGTTTGCACATCACGACAACCCATTGTGGGGGTAACTACCCATGGTGTTGTCTGGACCCAGACTGCTTCTTGCAGGGTGGCTTATTTTTAGGCAGGAAGCTACGCTGACAACCCATGGCTTGTTCTAGGGGTTGTTTGACCCATGGTGGCTTGTCGTGTCATCCAAACCTGGGAGACCGATTCCATTATGGGTTGCAGGGATTGGTTAGTGAGCTTCTTGGTAAGAGCAGCAACCCCCCTGCCACACTTCATGATCTTGCCCATGCTGCCGCCAGTGACAGTCCCCTCCACCTATGCCCAAGCAGCACTTTGGGCTGACCATCACTGGTTTGCTGCGCTCTTTCAAAAAAAAAAAAAAAATGGCCCCAGAAAATTGCACAAATGGATTCATCATGTAAAAAAGTTATTATTATTTTTGTCAGTCTTTTGCAGTGCGTAAATGCACACTTAACGGCTGTCCGATATGTGTAGTCTTGCCTTATCAATGGCCTTGTAAGTTTCAGCTTTCAAAGGAAAGTGGAATAGGTAACAGATAGACAAGGCGAGACTGTATATTGGCTAATTTGCGCACTCTTGCTAGCTGTTAGTTGCCTAGTTGTCAATTGAAAAGTAAAGGGGAAAAGGCAGTGAAAGTAGTCTGGCTTTTAAATATTGAGCGGACTGTTATCACTGTCCTCTACCCTTTCAACAGTTCCCCAAGTTTCCAGCTACTGCAGAAAGGGGAGATAATAACTCTCCCCCCCTTTTCGGAGCACTTACTGCTGCGGTTACTGTGGTTCCCTGACAGTTCTAAACCCACCCCTGAGGAGGTGGCTGAATGGGACTGAGCAAATGGTGCCCTATTGGGGTAGGGGTGCTGGCGCCCAGTTTGCTCTATCCCGTTCTACCATTGGTTAAAAAAACTACAACACCTGACAGTTAAAAACAAAACAACAAAAAAAAAACACCTGTCAGGAATATTTGTGCATTTTTTTGGACTGGGAAATATACACAAATTTAATGGCTGGGAAATAAATGGAGGGGAAATTTGCCCCAGTTGTTGGACTGGGACTCGGGAGATCCGGGTTCTAGTCGCCGCTCGGCCATGAAACTCACTGGGTAACTTTGGGCCAGTCACTGACTCTCAGCCTAACCTACCTCACAGGGTTGTTGTGAGGATAAAATGGAGAGGAGGAGGATTATGTAAGCTGCCTTGGGTTCCTTTCAGGAAAAAAGGCGGGGTATAAATATAATAAATAAAAATAAAATAAAAATGGAGAAGAAGTTTGCGTACCTGAAGTAACAGCAGTTACTGCAGGTGCACAAATTTCCCCTCCATTTACTTCCCAGCCATTAAATTTGCGACTGTTTCCCAGTCCCAAAAATTTCACATTTCTTTAGAACTGTCAGGGAACCGCAGTAACCACATCAGTAAGTGCTCCGAAAAGGGGAGTGGGAGTTAATATCTCCCTTTTCTGCAGTAGCTTTAAACTTGGGGAACTGTTGCAATGGTAGAGAACAGTGATAACAGTCAGTTCAACACTTAAAAGCCAGAGGATTACATTGCTAAGGAGGTGAAATTGTCACCACTCCCTTTTGGTGCACCTACTTTCACCACTTTTCCCCCTTTACTTTTCAGTTGACAGCTAGGCAATTGACAGCTAGCAACTGTGCCCAAATTAGCCTGTATGCATTCTCGCCTTGTCAATTTCCATGTAGGGGTAGTGATCAGAGCGGGGAGGGGGAGACAAGGCGGATTCTGCAAAGAACACTGGGATACCGGCTGGAGGACAGAAGTGGAAGGAGGGGAGAACAAGCCACTGTGAGCCCAATCCTCTGTTGGGTGCACCGTGGGTTGTTCTGTGAACAACCCACATGGCACAGCTTATTCATAGGGGCTTGCCATGAGAACACAGCCAGTGTCTCATCTGTCCTGTGGCTATGCTGAATTGTTGCAGATTGAAAGTTAACTGAAGCCAAGAGATAAAACTGCACATGATATTGTTACATATCCTGAGACTTTAGAGACTGGATAGGTTAAAAACCTAATGAAATGATAAATTAACTCCCATAAAAAACCAATGTACATCTATACACAGTTAAGTGTTTGTTCCATTTATTTTAGCAACTCTTAACTTTTTCTGGATTGTGTCCAGAGAACAGAAATAACCTATTAACATTAGTTTAAAATCTTAAATTAGACGAAGCCTTTTTAGATTTAGATATATAACCCTATATATATAGTTATCTAGAAGTAGCTCCATTGAAAACTGAGACTTACTTACAAGTAGACATGGATAATATTGCAATGAATCAGATTTTTATTAAAAAGGTACACATTTCTTGAGCATTTACTATTAATATTTTAAATGTGGGCTGGAATTTTAATATTATTGTTTAATGTTTTTACTCACTAAGGAGGTACATTTATGATGTTTATAGATATTAATGGATGTCCATATGTAGCTATAGTCTGCCTGCCTACCAGTTCCCAGATCATTCTTGCAAATTAAACACTGCATCTTAAATGTGGTTTTAAATTTGAGCCATAAGGCTTCTTTTTTGAGGGGTTGGGAAGTGTTAAAAATTACAGTCAATATGAACAGCTTTTTAAAATTCATAGTTAATGTGCAGTTGAGCCCCTGACTTCTGCGAATAGTTGTCTTACATTTATGGGTGTCTGTGGGTAAGTGAGAGAGAGAGGGATGGGCAGATGGAAGGTGGGTCTGTAAAGCCATCAATACAAACAATTGAATGTGTCAACAGGAAAGACTGAAAAGAAAGCCACCCTTTTCAATATCATATCCATTATTTATCAGAAGAGAAAGTGCAGGGATAATGAAATGAACTGTGCTAATGTCAAGGAAACGACTACTTATTGTGCATGAACAATGCAGTTGTTGGACTTACAGTAATACCTCGGATTGCAAGTAACTTGGTTTGAGAGCGTTTTGCAAGACAAGCAAATTTTTAAATATTTATTTATTTATTTTTGACTTGATATACAAGCAACGTCTTGCAATACAAGTACTGTAGTATGTCTTAAATTAAAAATCTCTGTACAAATTTTTTTGAGGGGATTTCATTTTGATATAAGAGTGTTTTGGATTACAAACACGTTTCCGGAACGAATTATGCTCTCAATCCAAGGCATGACTGTATTTATAGTTAAAACATGTAACTAGAGAGAAACAGAGAGAGTTTAGCAGTGGCTATTTAGAAATGGTATATTCAGTGTACTTGATTGACTGTGGAATGCATATGGCATTTTCCTATACACACTTTTGTCTAGATTTATGCCTTCCTTCATGCTACTCTCAAGAACAATTTCATTTGTGGCAGCAGGGTATGGTTAGCAGAACTAGAGAGAAGGTATTATATGCAGATATGTAAATCTCTAAATTTAATGCACACAGACCAGAAGTTTTAAAGGGGTCTGAAATTTGTTTGGGCTCTGAGAACACAGGCTCTTTACAGTCCTTCCTATATTATCTCACAGGAAAGAATTTTCATGGCTTCTCTGTTTGATCCATAGCTTTTTAAGAAATGGCGAACAACATTTGAAGTCAATAAGTTTTAGTGTCTTAAAAGTGCAGACACAAAAAATCAAAGACCCATGTGGGTTTGTTTATCTTATGTGTATTCCTCAGGAGGCTTTGATCAAAATCAGAGTTTACAAAAGGTTACATAGTACCATTCTGAGTAACCCCTTTCTTTCAAGTTTTGTTGTGTGGTTGCGTTTGCTTTGCTTCCCTTTGTGGGATGAAGCCACAGATAAGCAGATCCCACACCACTACTGTAAAGGGCAACATAGTAAAGGGATGACAGTTTAGTATGATTTTTTGCTGCTTGGTGGAAATCTTTGTTCTTTGATAGCCAATACTATTGTAGTACTCTGTTTTATCACTATGTATTGCTATTCATCAGAGGACAACAAATAGTATTATAGTGACAACATGATAGTAGAAGTATTCTAATTTAGGACACCAACCAGAGTGTGGGATGTAACAGGAGGGAAAATAGTCCATGAGTACCATGCACTTTTAAACTGGTAATCACCAAAGTTTATAGAGACATTTCTACATAAGAGTGTATTTCAGGGATAAGCAACCTTTTTGGGCCTTGGGAACATTTGGCAACTTGAGAAACTGTCCTTGGTATCACCACAAAATGTCTTCCATGGGAAGCATGGCGAAGGACAAGTAACCTGTGCAAAAGACTGAGTACAAGGCAGAGATGGGGTCTGAGTTCCAACACACTAAACAACTCCTTTGAGCCAACAATTTTCAGCACCAGTAGCACCTATTTCACAGCAATCCCAGCTGCCATTTAGAAAATGTGTTAATAAAAAACAGTGGGAGGGTAGGCACCTCGGTGGGCAGCAAGAAAAGTGCCTGGGGGTTGTTAACCAACTACAGAATGGCAAACTTACATGGCGTAAGTATGCACTATTTTATTTAATTTTCATCCATACTCCAAAAAGTTCTCCATATTTTCCATTTTTAAAACCATAATGTATCATGCACTATGAAACATACTTAATTGCAAACAGATTATATTAGTCTGCAGAAAAATATGGGATATAATGAATTGCATGCACCTCTTTTGCTGACGTTAGTAGGCAGGGGTGCTTATATAGGCACTCAGTTATGCAAGATGTCAGGTTGGCCCTGCCTGCCCTAGACTACAAGAATCACAATCACTTCCATCTTATGTGAATTCATGATGAAACTACATGTGACATGCAGTTGTGTATGTCTTCCCAGTTATACCATCCAGGGCTGGTACAGCAGACAATAGTGTTGGTGAAGAAGGTACTTCTCAGCAGACTAATCAAAATAAGATGAATTCATAGAAGTGTGGTTCTCATTCCTCTATGCGTAAATAAAAAGTTACATAGTCTATGAACTGCAGAATCACAAGCATTGTTTTGGAGAGGTACTGGAACTAAACTGATAATCGTTTTGTTCATTTCCATTCATAAAAAATAATAAAAATGAGCTGTTCCTTAGGCTGTTTTACTCTACCTGTCCCACTAGCGTTTCCATGATATATTAAGAATTATAATCAATGAATTTCTCGAGTGATCTTGTTGTATTGTTATGTCTGTTCTTCTTTTTTATTGCCTCTATTTTTAACTTTATTTCAAAAGAAAATATAATTCCATGGGGGGAAAATGAATTATTATAAATGATAATGAAGCAGTCTTGGAAGGCTGCAGTTCTACGCAGAGGACTGGCATGCTCAGCCTGTTCCCCTTTGGCCATGTTTCTACTCAAAATTGGGCTCCGCAAGCTGCTTCCCACCCTGTAGATTGTCCACCAGCCATAAACCAGAATTTTATTGGTTGAAGAAAGGTATGTCTGTGAGAGCTGGACTGACCCGGGTTCAAAAGCTTCCCTAGCCAATGACCCTCAGTCCCAGCCACGCAGGCGGAAGGAGGAGATAACAGCAGTTAATAAAGATTAAAGAGTTTATTTGTAAGACCCAATTACATGGGATTAAGGCAGTGCTTCTCAAATAGTGGGGCGGGGCCCCCAGGGGGGGCGCGAGGCTCCGTAAAGGGGGGCTCGTTTGACCTCAGTTAAAAGTTTTTTTTAATATTGTGTTCCTTTAAATCCTGTGCTCCTTTAAATCTTTTCTGCTACAGTTAATAAAGCTATTCTTTGTTGTAAATTGATCCACATTTCTTTCTTTTTTTATTCTCTTATACGTTAATAAGGATACAGTGTTATGCAGAGGTGTACTTATAACAATTTTATAGACAAATGATACTATTTACAGTCGCGCGGGGGGCGTGAAATGTTTTCTTCTTCCTAGGGGGGGCATGACAGAAAATAATTGAGAAGCACTGGATTAAGGCAAGCAATGCATCTCCTACTCACTACATCATTGCAGATACAAATCCAATACCCCAGTGGTAAGGCTAGATGAAGTGAAGTCCAAGAGACATGTCAAGTCGAGACGAGAGTGTGAAGAGGAGAGTGAAGCTATCAGCAAGTGTGTTAGCTTTATACCACAGACCCTGCACTTATAAATAGGATATTACTCACCCCAGTTGTATAACCTATTCATCAACATGTTGATTCCAAACCTGTCCAAGGTTGCTGAGTCATATCACCTTGAGACTATGTCTCATGACCAAAGACCTTGTGTACTTGAACTCAAGAGACACCCACCAGGTCAGGTGATAATCTCGATGTCAGGTGGTAATCTCGTTCTGCCTATGCAAAACCCAACAATGTCATGGAAGAATGTTTGAAGTTGACCTTTAACAAAAGGCAGGTTTGGGACTGGGTGATAGCAATTGGATTTATTGGTTGCCATATATATATATATGTGTGTGTGCGTGTGTGTATAATTTATTTTTAGGATAAGTTTCAACAAAACAAAATAAAACCATAAAAAAGATAGATTTGAATATATCCATTAAACATAAACTTCAACAAAGGCAGACCAAATATCCATATATGTATCTATTTGAGAGTGGCGTCTATATGCCATCCGTTCAAGTGTTGAAAGTGTTGTTAGGTCCTCAATCCATTTCATTATAGGAGGTGAGCATTTATCATCCCAATGTTGTAATATTACTCTTTTAGTTGTCAAAAGGGCGTGGAAAATCCATTTTCGTTGACAATGTGTTAACTTTCAGGAAGCAGGTAGATAATTTAAAAGAACATATGTTTCTTCTTCGTGGTCTCTGTGCATCACACATATGGGCTCTGCGCGTGCGCGGAGGCCGCTTCGGGAAGGTTCTATAGCTGAGGCAAATTTTGGGCGGGAACCCCTCCCCCCTGCGTCTCCCTTGCGTGGGTTCCCGCCCTCTCCCTCAGTTCCTCTTCGACCGCCATCGCGTGTGGCTGTTTCTTCTAGAGGTTCTTCGATTCTTCATAGAATCCACCTAAAACTGAGTATTCTTTACATCTTCCCCCCGTTTTTCGTCGTGGGATTCTTCAATTCTGGTTATGGCTCCGAAAGCCCCCTTCCGCAAATGCGTAAGGTGCGGGACGAAGCTTCCTCCGGCCGACGGATACTCGCTGTGCCTCGCCTGCCTTGGCGAAGGCCACAATGTGGACGCTTGCCATCATTGCCAAGCGTTCACCAAACAAGCGAGGAAGCACAGGGCGGACAAACTGACGGCCATTCTATACAAAAAGGCCCTCCAACCGCCCGCGGAAAAGCCTATCCCTTCGGCTAGGCCTAGTACGCCTCCGTCGCACACGGTCTCCTCAGCGGACGCTCAGGAGGCCTACATGGCGGCGATGATATCGAAGAGCAAAGCTAAGAAAGCTCGTCGAGAAAAGGAGGAGAAAAGGAAGAGCAAGGAGCGAAAAGATAAGGCAAGGAGATTGGCAAAGAAATTGGCTTCGTCTCTCTCGGGATCGAGATCGACGGTGGCCCCGGATCCGACGGACGTCGTGACCGCTGAACGCCCGGCTGGGCTGCAATCTCCTCCCGCACGGGTTCCCTCGGGCTCGAGGGACCCTCCTCCTTGCTCATCTCCAAGAGTCCCCTCGGGATCGAGGGAGACTGGACTGAAATCGCCTCCCCCACGGGTTTCCTCGGGCTCGAGGGACCCACCTCAACGCTCTTCGCCAAAAGCCCCCTCGGGATCGAGGGAGGCTGCCCGCACCTCTGTATCTGAAGGCGAGATACCGGACTCACCTTCGGAACCGAGACCTACGGCCACTGCATTGGAACCGACTACGGCTCTCCCAGCTCTGGCCTCACCAGTTCGTGCGATACGGGCTCGTACTCCACGAACTCGATCTAGCTCCCTCGAGATCGAGGAGGTGCTGATCACCCGGGACCGGGCATCCTCGAGGTCATCCGATTCCCGTAGAACCCGGGACCCCCGAAGATACAGGGAAAGGTCCCAGGATTCGAGAGACTCAAGGGATTCGAGATACTCCAGGGCTTCGCACTATAGTTACCACCGAAGGCGCTCCCCTGTGTCTGATTACAGGTACCAGACCAGGGTGTACCGTTCCAGAGAGAGGTCCCCAATTAGGAGACGCTCTCCGAGAAGGGATGAAAGACGTCCTCATCCCAGACAAGAGGGGATGCGTGCCGACCTCAGGACGTCTCCTTCAGCCCGCGCTCTGGCCCTCCCTTCTCAAGTGGAAGGGAGAGAAGTGGAAGAGAGGGACGATCGCCTAGCTACGGCCTCGATGGTATCGATGTCTCGATCTCGCAGGTCTTCGACTCCGCGGTCTCCCATAACAGACTCGGACTCGATTATCTCGTTGTCCCCATCGTCCACATCTCCGGACCAGGTCGTCTCTACTCAAGCTGGTGTGTCCCCCCTCAGAGGATATGGGCACCTTCCAGGACCAGGTCCTAAGGATGGCTCAAGCCCTCGGGCTTGAGACTGCGGCTGAAGAGAAAAAGCAAGTAGATCCTCTCTTCGACGCGGTCTCCAAATCCTCTTCGGGCCCGACTCTGCTCCCTATCACCCCGACGATGCTGGAGACGGTGCAGGGATCGTGGAGCTCACCATCCACAGCTCCTCCTGCGGCAAAGCGTCTGGACGCACTGTACAAGATTAGGCCGGACACAGCTAAGTTTCTCTTCTCCCATCCCACACCGAACTCGATGATAGTCGAATCAGCGCAGTCGAGATCGGGGAAACAGCATTCCACTCTGTCCGACCCCGAAGGAAAAAGGTTAGACAACTTCGGACGAAGAGTCTACACCTCGAGCGCCCTGGGGATCCGGGTTGCCGGGTACCAAGCCACGATGGCTCGATACCAACTCTTCCTTTGGGAAAAGATGAGTGGACTGATTGACTACCTCCCGGACGAGAAGAGAGACTTAGCCAGAGTCTTCCAGGCCGAGGCAACGAACACCTCCAGACAACAAATCCATACTGCCAGACACCAGGGGGACTGCCATGGGAGATCCCTCGTGAGTGCGGTCGCGCTCCGCCGCCATGCCTGGCTAAGGTCTTCCACTCTGACCACAGAAGCCAAGGCCAAAATTGAAAATCTGCCCTTCGATGGAGTCGGCCTATTTAACGATAAGACGGACGACTCTCTCGACGCGGTCCAGAAGGCACGGGTGAATGCGAGGAAGATGGGCCTGCTCCCGCAAGCATCTTCCAAAACATTCAGACGCCGCAGGTGGGCTCCGTATCCACACCCAGTGGCGCCGGGCCAACAGGGCCAGCAACTCCAGCAGTGGCAGGACAGTCGTTCTCGTCCACAGCAGCCCCGGGCACTGAGCCGTCAGTTCCAGCAGCAACGGTACCGGGGCTCCCGTAAAGGAGGCGACTTTCAAAGACGTCGGGTTTGACACGACCCAAGGCACGACCAACATCTCTGCTCCGATCCTCCCGGCTCGACCTCAGTTCGGAACCCGACTATCCCTCTTCCTACCATCATGGAAGAAAATTACCACCGATCGTTGGGTTCTGGACATTATCCGGCATGGGTACAGGATCGAGTTCGATTCTCTCCCGCCCTTTCTTGGCATCCGCACCACGCAGCCATCCCAGACGCTGCGGGAGGAGGTCGCTTCTTTGCTACTCAAGGGGGCCATAGAGATGGTTCCCCTCCACCTGGCACAGGACGGCCTTTACTCCAGGTATTTCACGGTGTCAAAGAAAGATGGAGGGCTCTGCCCGATCCTGGATCTACGATCAGTGAACTTCTACATTCTACCCAAGAAGTTCAGGATGGTCACTCTCCAATCGATCTTACCTCTCCTTTGCAAAGACGACTGGTTTGCTTCCATCGATCTCCAGGATGCCTACTTTCACATAGGGATCCATCGAGACAGCCAGAAATACCTGAGGTTCAAGATCGGATCCGAAGCCTACCAGTTCAAGGTGCTTCCATTCGGGCTTTCGACGGCATCGAGAGTGTTTACCAAGTGTATGACAGTAGTCTGCGCAGCCCTACGGACCCAGGGGGTGACCCTCTAAATCTACCTAGATGACTGGCTCATCGTTGCTCCATCTGCTCGGGAGCTTCGGAGCGCCCTCCTTCTGACTACAGACACTTTGTCCACTCTCGGTCTCTGCCTCAACGGCAAGAAGTCCACTCTATTCCCAACTCAACGGATTCAATTCATCGGAGCTTTATTAGATGCCACGGTCGGTCGTGCCTTTCTGCCAGAAGACAGAACTCTAAAAATTCTTACCCTCGCCTCAAAACTGCGAAAGGCGATGTCATGCACAGCCTACTCGATTCAACGACTCCTCGGTCTCGTGGCCTCATCCATCCCGGTTGTTCCTCTCGCTCGACTTCATATGCGCCAGCTCCAAAACTGGTTCATAAGGTCGTTCGATTCCGAGAGGAATGCACACCGAATGAAACTGACTATTCCGTCCAGCATAAAACAGTCTCTCCGCTGGTGGATGATCCGCTCCAACTTGACGAAAGGGCTACCCTTCCAACCCGTCACGCCCTCACTTACGCTCACGACGGACGCTTCTCTCCTGGGCTGGGGAGCCCACTGCGAGCCATACAGTGCAAGGACAGTGGGGCCCACGAGACCGAGAGAGACACATCAACGTTCTAGAACTCAAAGCTGTCTGGAACTCGATGAAATCCCTCGAACACATGCTCGTTGCGAGACACCTACAAGTAGTCACGGACAATACTACGGTTGTGGCCTACTTGAACAAGGAGGGCGGCACCCGCTCGTTGCGACTGACAAACCTAACTCTCCATATGTTCGACTGGATGATCCCTCGTCGTATTTCGGTGAGGGCCATCCACATTGCAGGGAAAGACAACACACTGGCGGACGCGCTGAGCAGGTTGTCACTAGACTCCCACGAGTGGCAACTCGACACTCGAATTCGACAGTCACTGTTCCACCTATGGGGAACCCCAACAGTGGATCTCTTCGCCACTTCAACCAATACAGCCTGTCACAATTTCTGCAGCAGAGCAGGACACGACATTGCGTCGATCGGGGACGCATTCCAGATAACTTGGTCCGGGACTCTGTTCTACATATTCCCACCAATTCCATTGCTAGCCAAAGTAATTTCGAAAATCCAATCCGAGGGCACGAACTGCATCCTGGTGACTCCGTGGTGGCCGAGGCAAGCATGGTTCGCACCACTTCTACGACTCTCCAGGAGACAGCATCGTTATCTACCAAACACATCAACGATACTCTCTCAAGCTCGAGGCACACTGTTACACCCGAATCCGTCCATCTTGAAACTCACGGCATGGCTAATCTGATACCGAGCGCACTCCCTTCGGAGATCAAGCTCGTATTGCAGGAAGCGTGGAAACCATCCACCAGAGCTTCATATGCCAGAAAATGGAAAGCCTTCTGTGATTACCTCGGTCGGATTGAAGTGCCTTACTCGAGCGTTCCTATTCAGCAAGTACTGCAATTCATGCTTCATTTGCATCACAAGGGGCTTAAAACGCCTCATTAAAGGTCTATTTAGCTGCCCTGTCAGCGTACCACAATGGTCAGGATGGGTCCACCCTGTTCTCGAACCCGCTAGTCAAGCGTTACATGAGGGGATTGAAGAATATGACCCCTTCGTTGAAACCAGTCACTCCGGTCTGGGACCTCCAGTTGGTGCTACAGGTACTCATGACTAAACCTTTTGAACCAATGGCGACAACGGATCTCCGCTTAGTGACTTTTAAGACCGTATTTCTTGTCGCAATCACCTCTGCTCGGAGAGCATCTGAACTGGCGGCTCTAAGAGTCGATCCTCCATACCTCAGCATCCACAAGGAGAAGGCTGTGTTACGCCCAGATCTGGCCTTCATTCCTAAGGTCTTATCCTCTTTCCACTTAAACCAGGACATTATTTTACCGGCTTTCTTCCAAAGCCCGTCGACTCCTTTGGAACAGCAACTCCACATGCTGGATGTGCGAAGGGCCCTGTTGTTCTACAAGTCCCGCACTGAATCCATAAGGAGATCTCCCCGTCTCTTTATCTATTTATCTGGAGCGTCCAAAGGGCTACCGGTCTCGACCCAGCGTCTATCTACGTGGATTGTCGATTGCATCGGGTTGGCCTACGAACTCAAACATCAGCGATTGCTGAGCTCGGTGCGAGCTCATTCTACCAGAGCCGTATCGGCCTCGACGGCTTTCGCGAGAGGAGTATCGTTAACGGATGTCTGCAAGGCGGCTACATGGTCCACGCCTTTGACGTTCGTTTCACACTACCAAGTCGATGTCCGATCCCGGAGGGACAATGCATTCGGCAGAGCTGTCCTTTCCTCGGTCCTTCAGTAACGACGACACCGACCCTCCACTGGTAAGTCAGCTTGCTACTCTGCCCATATGTGTGATGCACAGAGACCACGAAGAAGAAGGACAGGTTGCTTACCTGTAACTGTGGTTCTTCGAGTGGTCATCTGTGCAGTCACACAACCCGCCCATCCATCTCCGCTACGGTGTCACTTCGAGTTCGATGGTGTACTGAATCGGGACTCTTGGGCTCACTACGGTCGGTACCGTGTAACACCATCGAATTGGAATTTCGGTACCTCTTTTTGGGGAGGTGGAGAAGCCTTCCTATGTTCTCCCTTAGTACTGGGATCG
The DNA here is from genome assembly GCA_021292165.1 of Shinisaurus crocodilurus. NCBI lineage: Eukaryota > Metazoa > Chordata > Lepidosauria > Squamata > Shinisauridae > Shinisaurus > Shinisaurus crocodilurus. Next base: position 233,557,975 of record CM037879.1, read on the forward strand.
CGATGGCGGTCTCAGGGGAACTGAGGGAGAGGGCGGGAACCCACGCAAGGGAGACGCAGGGGGGAGGGGTTCCCGCCCAAAATTTGCCTCAGCTATAGAACCTTCCCGAAGCGGCCTCCGCGCACGCGCAGAGCCCATATGTGTGACTGCACAGATGACCACTCGAAGAACCACAGTTACAGGTAAGCAACCTGTCCATCAGTCAATATTAAAGAGTGTTCCAATACAAGTTTATCTGTATTATAACTTCTTCCCAAAAGAGGCAACTAGTGGACGTTGCCAAAACATATGATTAAAAGACGTATTAGCAGTATTACACCTCCAGCAGTTAGCTGACTTAGACAAACCCTTATTAAAGAGACATTGTGGTGTCCAACAGGGTTGCAATGATTTAAATCATCAATAAAAATCATATTTTTTTTGTTGCAAAAAATCATGATTTTTTGCAACCCTGTCGTGTAGGTAGCCTCGGTAACCGATAATACTGGTAACGTAAAAAAAGGAGGAAAGTGTTTTCTGTATAATTTGGTGTTCTTAACTATTAAGTGTAGGCTATTTGTACATGTGGTTGCCTGAAACTTTGAAATTAATTTTACTAAAATTTTTTTGGGGGAAATTGATTAAATGAAAAAAAATCATTGATTAAAATAAAAAAAAAAATGATATTTTTTTTTGCAAAAAAATATGATTTTTTTTGCAACACTGGTGTCCAGTAAACACGAAACAAGAGTTTTTACTGAATAAGACATAACCTGAGATCCATTGAAACTTCAGATATAGATACTAAAGCGACAATCCATAGCTTAGACTGAACAGGACGTTCCAATTCCCTATTCCATTCCTGCTTTAGACCCTATGTATCATATTTATTCACCAATAATAAATATTTATAAATGTGGATCATGGGTCGATGTAACTGATACTGATCAGCCTCAATAAGTGTTTCCAATAGTGGAGGAGACTATGAAGCTGTAAAAGCTGCAGGGCCAAACCTAGATTCTAACAAATGTTGCAATTGCAATATTTTCATTCAGCTGTAGCCCGCAAATCGTATTTGGCATGCAAATCCAAAAATGACAGAAACTCATCATCAACCCCCACTAATTGATCCAAAGTAAAAATCACTGTATCCATCTACGTCCACCACAAAAATAATTTCTTACCAATTTTTAAGTCTGGATTTCTCAATGAGTTCAATTTAGCATGCGGAAATGGATCAAAATGTACTTGATGTGATATCCACCACACGTCTCTAGCAACCATAACAGCGAGAGGAACCCTATCCGTTTTAATATGCTGAGAGCCTAATGCCATCCATTTGGAGAGAGCATCCAGACAAGAAGGTTCCAGAACTGACCAAGGTGGAAAATCTAATTTATGTGGAAAAGCCCAAATTTAGTACAAGTCAGCAAATAGACCCGATGATATAAAGCAAGATCTGAAAAGCCAAACCCACCTTCCTTGATGGAAAGTTGCATCCTTTTCAAGGATATTCGTGTCGGAGAGGAACCCCAGAAAAGTTTGGAAAACAGAGTATTAAATTTTTGAAAATATTTGCTAGGTATAGTTAGAGGAATTCCACATATAACATAGATGTATAACATGAAGTATAATATTCATGTTAAGTGTATTAACCTTACCCCACAAACTCAACCTTAGCAATGGCCATCTGTCTATATCCTGTGAGATCTCATTAGTCAATTGGTCCAGGTTTAACTTAATCATTCGAGATATGTCTCTGGGGATAAGTATTCTCAAATAAGTAATGAAATCTGGGCACCATTGAAATTGCCATTAGCTAATACACTATGTGATGTATTGTCTCCAATTGGCATCTATTCAGACTTTGACCAGATAATTGAATAGCCAGAAAATTCACCAAAAGTATTAATCAACTGCATCAAAGCTGGAATAGATGCCTGGAGTTGCAAAATAAACAGTAAGAAATAATCTGCATAAAGAATAATTTTGAATTCTAAACAGTCATGCACAGAGCCATGGGTACTATTATTCTGTCTAATAGCACATGCCAGGGGGTTCCAAACATAAATCAAATATCAATGGAGAAAGTGGACATCCCTGTCTGGTACCTCTCACAAGTAAAAATAAAGCCCCCCCCCCGCAAAAAAAGACAGTCATAACTCTAGTTCTAGGGGTTGTATATAAAAGTTTAACCCATTTCAAAAATTCATCAGGGAAGCCAGAATGACTCAATGTAGCAAAAAAGGATTTCCAATTAATTTTGTCAAAGGCCTTTTCAGTATCCAAAGAAACAATAGCAGCCTGGTCTGTTTTATCCAAGTTTAAAGCTATACATCAACAATTAATCTAGGTTTATTGGCTCTCTGTCTATGTTTGATAAATCCCACTGGTCTCGTCGAACCTATGTTGTAATAACTTGTTGTAATCTGAGTCACTAATAGGCGCGCGCGCACACACACACCACACACACCATATATCTCACCACCTCCCTTTGAGCAGGCTGGTACCTCCCCCCACTCCCATAATCTAGTTATCCTCTCCACTTGTGAAGCCATTTCCTACTTACAGGCTTTATTATGTCAAGACTAAAACAGTTCTGAATAGCAAGTAGTAATATGTCTCTCTCCAAACACACTGTAACTTTTGAAGATGAAACAGACTGAAATTAATCCAACCATTTGCAAGTAGAAGCAGCCAATGTTGCTCTAGTCTTGGATTCTGTCAAACAACAGTGCACTGAGCAGTAGTGATGGTGGTGGTGAAAAAAGCTATTTTCACTACTATTATTTCTGTCAGCATTGCTCTTCATATGTGTTATATGTTGTATTCAGTTGGATTTAGCAAGGGCCGTTGGCCACCAATGCTCTAGTGTTTTTCAGCTACTTAAATTCGTGGAAGGTGCTCACAACTCATTCAAGTAGCCTGATGCTCCCTGGAAGCATCAACTGTAGGTTATTATGATTTCCTCTCTTGCCATGGGGATCTGGCACTTGAAAGAAGAATCTCATTGTTTGAAGCAGGGACCTTGCCCAGAGAACTGTGTGTCTGAGCCCTCTTCAGGCACAGAAGAAAGTAAGAGTGAAGAATTATGATGGAAGTGGTTTGAACTTACATTCTTTGCTTTGAGAACAAATGCTTTGGAATGCAGTGAGACCACTTCGCTACAAACCACTTCCACTACTCAGTGGAATGTATGCCTCTCTTCAGCCTAAAAGATCAGCTATGGGCTTGTGAAGAGGTATGAAGCTTCTGGATTAGCCAGGACTGATATAAATACTATGAGTTTGGCTTTCTGCCCTTGCTTGGTTAATAGAGCAGAACCTCTTGCCTTCTCCACTCCAGTTCCAGCCCTAACTCTGGCACCAGTCCCAGCTCAGATTCTAAGTTGTGCTCCTGTTTGGGGTCAGCAAATGCCAAATTCAGGGAGCCTTTGAATGACTAGAAATCATTCAAGAAAGGACTTGGAGGAGGAGGTGTTGCCCACTTAAATCTACTAAAAGGGGTAGGCAACTAAGTAGGAAACAGGTCTGAGTCTAGTCATTCAAAGTCCTTGGCTACAGTTTCATGTATAGTTGACACTGGGCCAGGAAAGCAGGGAACAGACCAGGATCCCCCTCAAATATCTCAGGCAGGTTTACTGGGCATTTCTGATGCTCAGGCACAGCTGGTGGTGCTCCAGGCCCAGGATTCTGCTGGGTCTGTCCTTGCTGTGCGGTAAGCAGCCCACATGTGGACGCAGGTCTTGATCTACCTGTCCACAGCTTTCATCTAGTGGGCTAGGTTAAACTGATCAGCAGATAATGTGGCAAGAGAGTGTTGAAGCAAAGGAAAGAGCTCCACAAAGAGCTGATAACACAGCAAACATCCAGAGGAAACTGAGAAGTTTATATCCTTACTGCCAGCCCCCCACATCCTGGTCATCTGCTGGGTGTTTGCAGCTGGATCTCCTCTACCATGTAGACCCTTCAGTCCTGGGAAGACTCCTGGTGATAGAGGCTCCTGGCAGCCAAATGTGTACTCTTCACACTTGAGGCCAGGGGGGCAATCAGGGATCAAGGCAGGGCTTAGGATGTGGTCAGAGGGGTTATCGTGGGGTGCAGGGAGGCGAGACATCCATGAGGCAAGGCACTTTGGGCTGCCTTGCGATTGTAGAGAATCTTCCAGGTCCTCAGTTGTACTGGGGTTCTCTGTGGAGTCCCATGTATATCCCTCAGATGAGGTCTCCCCAGGATCCAGGTAGGGCAGGATCCAGACACTTCTAACTCTAGCTACTACCGGTCTAGCTCCAGAGGCATTGGGCACAGCCCTAGCTCAGCCCAAAAGAGAATCCATAAAAGAAGATATACAGAGACTTCTCTTTCTGTCTAGTGAACATAGGTGAGCATAGCAAGGTATGTGTGCAACGTGTAGTTCTTAAAAACCAAGAAAGAACCTGATATAATGTGTTTCATTAAGTAATAAATTCACTTTTGGGTTTTTTAAAATCAGTTTTGAAGTAATTGTAAGACAAGCATATTACTGTACACTAAATGATAACATGTCCTTCTGTGGTGAACAATTTTATCTGCTTTTCTCATATGCAGTAGTTAGATCAAATGTTATGTGTGGCAGTTACCACAGTAAAAGAAAAATAAAAGCATAACTCACAATGATTAATTAAAACTCTGTATTAATTTACCTTATTTTCTGTGCGTGTATTGCAAAATTTTCTAGTTAGTACAGCATTGATAAGGATTCATTTGAAAGCAGCCATATTGCCTATATCTATTTATATAATCTCCTTCATTTCCAAGGTGGTATTAGTGAGCTCATGCATTTTTCTCTGATGTTAGAATACAAGGGGCATAAATAATGGATTCTGCCTCGATAGGCTATATTTTGCTATCTTTCAGATAGCTGATTCCATCTTTGAAAATCTTAATCTTGCAATCGCTTCCCTCTGGGTATGCTGCATTATGTTTGATGAATACAACTCCCTCCCAAACTGCACTTGTATATACTTCAAAAATGGAGAAATATAGGAGGCGCCAAACTTGATGTCAGTGTGTAAAACTTCAGTTTTATGTGACTTCTGAAGGATAAGACCACATTCCTCCAAGTTACCAAGTCCATTTGTCTTAAAATATTTTAAGAGTTTCCTAGTAAATGTGAGCAGATTTATGTATGAAGTTTCTGTATAATATTTTATTTGTATTTATTACTTTTTAACCAATAGCTTATCCTGAAATGTGAAACATACATGATGCAGATGGCTAGGCTCCTTTGAAAGGAGATAGTTTCCTGAAAAGGATAAATTTGTAATCATTGCTAACAAATGACATTTCCATCACTTGCAGTAGTACCTCTTCGATATATATTTAGGTTTAAATCTCTTTCACATGTCTTAGCATACATTACGATTGACCCTCATTAATAGCACAATCTTGTGAATGTTTACTCAAAAGTATGTGCAATGTGTTTAGTGAGGCATACTCCTAAGTAAGTACATATAGAACTGCACTCTTGAGCATGAAGGATCTCACCTTAGAGTGATACTTGTATTTTCTGACTCCTCTTGATGCAGTTCAGCATGGATCTCCAAACTATTGAAACAATTTCAAATGTTAAATAATTGTCTGACAACACATTTTAATAGACACTGAGTATATTGATTATTCAGTGTTTATATGACTCTGTTCTATGTACAGATTAACAGTTGACTACAGTAATTAAAAGTGTGTTGTGCAAAAACCTTACCTTAACTTAGTTAAAAAAATGAAGGCAGCAAAAAAGAATATAATCATATAACAAGAATGCTAAAGAAATAAGGGAACTCATGATTCTTCTTCGTGGTCTCTGTGCATCACACATATGGGATCTGTTCCTGTGTGGAGCCTGTTCTGGGAAGCTTCCATAGCTGAGGATTTTAGGCGGGAACCCCTCCCCCACCATCCTACCGAAGATGCCACTAGTGGGTTCCTGCCTATTCCCTCAGTTCCTTTTCAATCGCCTTTGTGGGTGCCTCATGGGAGCTTTCTCTGCATCTCCTTCTTTGTGGCGAAAGGCCACGACACCGACTGCCTCTCCTCCAGCACCTGAAGTCCAAGCTCCATCAGTACCGACGGTCTCGGTACCAATCTCAGTCTCGGAAGGGGAGATTAGAGACTCATCACCTCCTCCAGACTGGCCTCGGGACCAAGCCCACTAGCCGCCTCGGTACTGAGATACACCCCAGGGGGAACAACATTCCTCTCATTGGGTTCACCGGATGGAGGCACGATGGAGAGAGAAGAGCCCTTGCTCCCCCCACGGCTCCAGATATCGCTCAAGATCCCTGATGTCTGATTGGGAGGGCCAATCGGAGTGGTCGTTTCCACCTCGACTCTGATACTATTGGGATGATTGGCAGCTGCGTCGACTCCAGGATCCCTATTATGATCCTCGCCTTTTTCAGCCACCGCGTCTCCGACAAGAGAAGAGCCCTCTGCATTTTTGGCTAGCCCACCTAGCCCACATTAGTTCCTGTCCCCTCCTCCTCCTCCGGAAGAGGCAAGGCCATCTCAATAAGAGCTGACTCCCTTGGTACTGGAGCCGACTGTACCATCGGCTTGGTACCGAAGCATGAAGTGCCATCTACCTCGGCATCTCCTCCAGTCACTTTGCTGCGACGCGATTTAGTGGTGGCCACGAGATCCACAAGAGCCTCTTCACCAGAAGACTTCTACTCGGAGTTGTCTTCCATGTCCTAACTTGTGCCTTCTATCTCCTTGCCGGATGCGATGGTCAGCTCCAAAGACCCCGACTCGCCATCTGAGGACATGGGACATAGGGATGTGTGCAGAAGTCGAAGGGGGGGGGAAGCTCAGCGAAATCGCCGAGCTCGACCCCCCAAGCCCCCGCGTGACTTACCGTGCCACTGCTAGCCACAAGACGCACCGGGGAAAGGAGCTTCTGGGTCCCTGGCGCGTCACTACTGGGTCCCCGGTGCTGCGTTTTTAACGTAAATCCATGGAAACCCACCTTAAAGCGGCTGCGAATAGCAAATTGTGGCCGTTTTAAGGTGGGTTTCTATGGTTTTTATATTAAAAACGCAGCGCCGGGGACCCTGGAAGTGATGCACTGGGAACCCGGAAGTTTTTCGAGCGCCTCATATGTGGGGGTTCCAAGAAGGGTAGTCCATCCTCCAGATGAGATCTCACCCTCCACCATTGAAGGGAATGTTGGACATTGGGACGGAGAGACAGGTAAGTATGGGCACCTCGGCAAGCGCCGCGGCACTGGGGCCTATTTCAGGTAAGTCGATACATCCCTAAATTGGGACACTTCTCTGAGCAAGTTTATCGGATGGCTGAATCATTCGGGGATCACCGTACAGCAGCAGGAAGAGAGGATAAGGGATCTGGTGTTTGACACCGTGTACTTGGAGGAAGCGGTGCTGATCACGATCCTTTTCCTCCCAACCCTGCTCCAAATGGTCAAGGCAGCCTGGAAGAATCTCTCTTCAATGGCCCCAACCTCAAAGAGGCTTGAATGGATGTATTATGTGCAGGAACAAGACATCACCTTTCTGTTTTCGCACCTGAAACTGAACTCCGTCATTAATATGGCCTGTCACCAGGCTGATTGCCATGCCAAGGCAATGTTGGGCTCCATCGCACTTCGACAACATGACTGGCTGCGCTGGGCTGGTTTGATCCAAGAGGCTTGCTCCCGTATGGAAGACCTTCCTTTTGATGGTGAAGGCCTCTTTAACTCTAAGACCGATGAGGCTATGGATTCGGTACAGAAAGCCAGAACTACCGCCAAGAAGATGGGTCTTACCCAGTACCCTGCTGCACTGGCCGCAGTCTTCATTTCCACCTTGCCATCAAAGTTACTGTCCTCCTTGCAATCAGCAGCCTCTGCCACTAAGACGATCTTACACCCAGCCTTGGTTCCAGGGTTCCCGACAGAGAGGGGACTACTCGGGTAAAAGATGCCTTTGACTTCCCACTGGTTTCTCTCTCAGTGTCCCCAGCTCCTGTGTCACTGCCTCTCGACCATATGCCGCCAATTCCATCTCACCGCCTCCAGTTCCGTGACCACTTGAGGCCATACCTACCGATATCCGACTCCTGGATACTGAAGATGGTCCAGCACGGTTACAGGATCGAGTTCGATGCCCTGCCTCCCTTCGTTGGTGTCCATACTAATCAATCTTCGCAAACCCTGCAGGAAGAAATGGCTACCCTTCTTGACGAAGGAGCCATTTGTCCGATTCCAACACATGATCTGTGCAAAGGTCTGTACTCCAGATACTTTACGGTACTGAAGACGCTGGCTCTCCTGGACAACCTGGGCCTCTACATCATCCATGAAAAATTGGTTCTTTGCCGAACACAGACAATCAAATTCATCAGAACAGTTCTCGATGCTCGTTCTGTCCTGGCTTTCCTTAAGAACGAGTTCTTGCCATCACCAAGTTGGCAGTGAGACTGTATGGGGAACAGAGAACAAAGGTGCACACCATCCAGAGACTCCTCGGTCTCATGGCATCCACCGTATCATCAGTGGCCTTCGTGTGCCTCCGGATGTGGATCTTGCAGAACTGGCTCATCTGTTGCTTCGATCCCTAACAGGATGCCCACCGTACTTACCTGTCTCTCCGTCCCGATGTCCGACATTCCCTTCAATGGTGGAGGGTGAGATCTCATCTGGAGGATGGACTACCCTTCTTGGAACCCCCGCATATGAGAACTCTCATGACAGACACCTCTCTCCTTGGTTGGGGAGCACAGTTGGGGTGCAATGGCACAGGGCCGATGGACACATTGTGAGAGTTCCCTCCACATAAATTACTAGGAGCTCTTAGCCATTTTCAATGTACTGCTGGCGTTGGAGAGGGACCTCTCCAGACAAAATGTTAAAATGGTGATGGACAATACCATTGCGGTGGTGTATATCAACAAGCAAGGTGGGACGAGGTTGTTGAAACTGACTGCCTTGACTCTTTGTCTCTTCCGCTGGGCTCTCCGCCTAGGTATTGTCCTGTCTGCCATCCATATTACTGTCAAAGACAGTCAAAGACAGTATTCTGGCAGATGTCCTCAGTTGGATGGCCCTTCACAAATGGGAACTCTATTTGACCGTTAGGGAAAAGATCTTCGATAGGTGGGGGACTCTGGAGGTTAAACTGTTTCCTTCCGAAACGAACATGGCATGCTCCCAGTATTGCAGCAGGGCAGGCCTGGTTCAAGGCTCCATGGGTGACACATTCCTACACCTCTGGACAGGGAGCTTCTTCTATCTGTTTCCACTGTTTCCACTACTGACCAGGATCCTTGCCAGGATTCAAGCAGATGGCACCAACTGCATCCAGATGGTGGCCTCAACCCTGGTTTGCTCCACTGCTTCACCGTTGCAGTGGGGAATATCTCCGCCTTCCTTCGACACGACTCTTCTCTCCCAAGACAGTGGCCAGATCCGACACCCGAACCTCCTGACCCTTTGGCTTATGACATGGCGGCTCTAGTAGTGACACAAGCAGCTCCATTTTCTCCTCGCATCCAAGTAGTCCTCGACGCAGCAAGGAAACCTTCTACATGCCGCTCTTATGTAAAGTAATGGGTGAGCTTCTCTTCCTTTGTTAATTCCAAAGGCTTGGACCCCTCCTCCTGTGAAGATACCCTGTATCTTGGAGTATCTCCATAGTCTGGTGCAGCGAAGTCTCAAACTTTCCTCCATCAAAGTGTCTTGCTGCCATTTCCGTCCACCATTGTCCAGTCGCTGGAGCCTCTGTCTTCATGCAGCCATTGGTCAAACAATTCCTGAAAGGAGCACGGAATCTGATTCCTACAGTGAGATCGATTGTTCTGACTTGGAGCCTAGTGGTAGTCTTGAAAGCACTGACAGCCAAGCCCTTCCAACCATTGGCCTTGGTGGACCTTCATCTGCAGACCTGGAAAGTTGCCTTCCTGGTGGCAATCACGTCAGCTCGCCGTTCCAGCAAGCTGTGTGCCTTACAGGTGTACAACCCATATTTGGTTTTTCAGAGACAACGTGGTCCTCCGTCTGGACATCTCCTTTCTCCTGAAGGTAGTCTCTGACTTCCAACTTGGACAGGACATTGTTTTGCCAGCGTTCTTCTCAACCCCGACGACTCCGATAGAGCGTGCCTTCCATACCCTGGACATTCAAAGGGCTTTGACGTTCTATAAGGCAAAGACAGAATCTTATCATCAGTCCAAGTGACTGTTCCTCTGCTATGCCGGCCGGAATAAAGGTCTTTCAGTCTCTCCACCCAGCACTTTGCTAAGTGGGTGGTACAGACTATTTGACTTGCCTATGAACTTGCTGAACTGAAGCTCGAGCCAGGGATCTGAGCCCATTCCACCAGAGGGGTCTCGACACCCGTCACATTTGGCAGAGGTGTCCCATTCCCCGATCTGTGCAGGGCAGCTACCTGGTCGACCCCGTCCACCTTCGTTCTGCACTACCGGCTGGATGTTTGGGCCCATGATGTCTGTGCATTTGGAAGAACAGTCTTGTCGTCTCTGATACCCTGATGACACCGCCCTCCTCCGATAAGCCAGCTTGTTAAATCACCCATATGTGTGATGCACACAGACCACGAAGAAGAATAACCGGTTGCTTACCTGTAACTGTGGTTCTTTTGGTGGTCACCTGTGCATTCACACAACCCGCCCACCATCCCACTTCGGTGTTACCGTCAACTTGAGGGGACTCAATGAAGTGGAGTGCTGCTGGTATTGCTGTCGATCTCGCTACCGAGAATCCTCTTGTTTCTGAGGCCTCAATAGGCGGTCTCAGTGAACTGAGGGAATAGGACGGGGGTGGTGGTTCCTGCCTAAAATCCTCAGCTATGGAAGCTTCCCGAAACAGGCTTTGCGCAGGCGCAGAGCCCATATGTGTCATGCACAGATGACCACCCGAAGAACCACAGTTACATGTAAGCAACCTGTTCTTATAATTCTTAGTCTATCACTGATATGGTTGTGGAACAGCTAGAAGCAAACTGCCTAAGTATTTGCAAAATAAATAGTTGATTTCATAGTGGAAGAGAGTTCAGCAATGCAAACTGGGAATTTTCTTAATCCAGCTACATTGTCTACAATACTATATGCACACCATTTGTGGAAGAGTACAACTACACAAATCCCAATTGCAAGCTCAATTTAAGCATCAGTGACAGAAAAGCACTTCAACACTAAGTAAAGAATCTCTTGGAGAAGAGTAGGTCAGAGAAGAAAAAGCATCAACAGCTTGCTTTGTAGAAACCACGTTAAGAAGAAGATCTTGTAAATTGGCACTCAATCTTAAAATGTGCAATATATTGGGAGAGGAAGCAATTTGGAAATCAGAGCTATAAGTGCTATCTTTTGACTGTTGGAAGAAAATCGGACGTAGAGTTTGTAGGTGATCAGAGAGAACAGGTGGTTCAGCTATCGTGGGATTATATCACATAAGAATGCAGTGTGAGCCAGATGTTAGAATGCTTGCTCACATTAAAAATATATCCATGAATATCGAAAAATAGCATGTCAGGGAGGAGCGTAGACCCTTTCTTTCTGGCATGCTTTGTTTCTGTGTGGAAAGTTTCTGAGTAGGGGGAAGCACTGAGTCATAGGATTCCTTCATTTGGAAATGGCACTAGTCCCAGGAGGTTTGACCCTTAATCCAGCAGAGCATTCTTGTTGTATTTTATTTTAGCCCCTTAAGGTGTGTTCAGACAGTTTTTCAGGAAGTTATGTGAAGAGGGCACTAGTCTACACTGTATTCCATGATCTATTACGGTTCATAGTCCAGTCCTTATTTTTTATTAGGTAATATTGTACCTAATTAAAAAGGCATACAGCTCTTGCTCCATTATTGGACCCCTTTTTATTTCTTCTTCTTCTAAATTTATACCTATGTATAAATTTCCTTAGATGCTTTGGATTGGATCCAGATTTAGTCATAATCAGAGTAGACTCATTGAAATCAATGGGATTTCAGTGGATCTGCTCTGAGTATGACGAAATCTGGATCCAAGCCCTTGTTAATTTCATCTACTAACTTCTTTGATCAGATCCTGAAATCTTACTATTGCTCAATCAGAGTGACTGGCGACTTCACTATCCTGCAACAGGCTTTGCCCTTTTCTAGCAAACTGGATCCCATTATTGAGGAATTTATGGATACAGTTGCATTAATTAAGTAACATGGACATCTGCTCTTCCCTAATCTTGCATGACAACAGTACAGTGACAACATTTGTGTAAACCAAGTTATGGGTCAAGGTAGTGCACATATATATAGGAAAAATGAAAACAAAGTTCTGAAACAATATAGATCAACTTGAATGCAATGTGAAAAGAGTGCTGGTCTATTAAACAGAATAACACACCCTCAGTTATACTTTGTTTGTGTGCACTACTCTGAAAATCTACTTTCAGGTGTCCCACACTGGCAAGGTAAAGTCTTGAGATAGTTCATCTTCTGGTAAGTAAAAAGTCAGGTCTCAGAATGATGAGAGAGGACTGTTGTGATATGTATCACTTCACCAGCTGTAGCACACTGTTTACACATGGAAAGAACAGAATGGCTGTAAACAAGTTTGTTATGTCTTTCTGGGTTCTCGTGTTTTTCGCATGGGAAGCCTAGACCGTGGGAGCATTATGAGCTAGTCACATGGTTTGTATATTCTGATGACGTGCTAACTTGTTTTCTGTCTGAAGCCATCTTAGAGAGAGGCAGGACTGCTTTCTCTCTTCTTCTTTGTTCTTCTTGCTGGACTTTGTCACTGCAACAATGTAACTTCTTTGCTGAGGTGGAGTGAAGCTCAACTTACTCCACTGGATGTAATGCTTGCTATGCATTTATACTCTGCACATGGACTGTAACTAGGAAATGTATACTCTGTAGAACTTTACTTGCTAAGTGAATAAACAGGTAGAATTAGACCTGTGGTGTTACAGAGTGTTTCCTGACTCCATGGATTAATCTGCAAACGGGGAAGCTGGAAGCAAGTTGGATTACAGGCAGGCTGGGCTGGCATCTTCACAACACGCTGCACGCTGCGAAAAGCGGGGAGCTGAGATCTGGAAGATCTGTGTGTGGAATAACAGGCCTCTGCTAGCACACAGATAGGATTTTAAATCTCCCATGCGCACACGCACTCTGCTGCTCACGCAGAACACGCACCAACAAGGACATAGGCCACCTATTCATTTATTTAAAAGATAAATATACTGCCATTCCAAATTGAAAAATTTCTGGACAGTTCACAAAACGTCATTAAAAACATAGCAACAAAGCCAACAGAAGGTAAAGCAATAATTAACAGCAGAATCAAACATTACAAACGGCCAGCAAGATAAACCAACATCAAAGATTTAATGGTTAGGGAACACAAAGTCTTTGCCTGGCATCTAAAATATAGCAGTGTAGACAGATGAACTTCCCTGCAGAGAGAATTTCAGGAGCAGGGCAGCACACCAAAAAAGTCCTCTCTCTGGCCTCCTTCTGCCTTATCTCATCTGGTGTGGATATCCTGAGGAGGGACTCCAATGGGTTAACCTGGGAGAAGACAGCCCCAAACCATGCAGGGCTTTAAAGAGAAGTACTAGCACTTTAAATGGTTCTTAGAAGCAGACCTGGCACTAGTAAAGCTCTTAAAGTATTGGTAAGATATGTTCCTGAGATTAGAGACCAGTTCCAGTTAGTAGCCTAGTGACTGTATTCTGAACGAACAAGTTTCTGAGCAGTCTTCAAAGGCAGCGACACATTCTGGAAGTTACCAGGCTACCTTTATCCAGGAGGGGTCACAGATGATGCACCCAACCTAGCTGGTGAATGGCACTCTATGCCAAATGGGCCTCTATCACAAAGCTGGATCAATATGTATCCCCAAACTGTGCACCTGATCCTTTAGGAAGAGTACAGCCCCAGTGAGAATAGGTTGAACATCACCTCCCTAAACAGGAAAACTACCTACCAACAGGTCCTTTGTATTGTCAATGTTGAGCTTCAGTTGGTTGACCCATATCCAATCCTTTACTGATTCCAAGTAAGAAGTGCGATCCACCAAGGATCTGTATTGGGATCAGAGTTGTTCTTTTTAACTTATTCATAAATGAACTGAAGAGCAAAAGTGAAGTGGCCAAGTTTGTGGATGACACCAGGTTATTCAGAATGATAAAAATCCAAGTGGACTGTGAAGAGTTTCAAAAGGTTCTCTCCAGACTGGCTGAGTGGGCAATAAAATGGCAAATGCGGTTCAGGTTAAGTAAGTGTAAAGTAATGCATTTTGGGGCAACCCCCTCAACTTCATATAAACACCGATGGGTCTGAACAGGCAGTGGCTAACCAGGAAAGACATCTTGGGATCATGTTGGATAGCTCAATGAAAATATTGACTCGGTGTATAGCAGCTGTGAAAAATGTTAATTCCATTCTAGGGATTATTAGGAAAGTGACTAAAACTGCTAGTATCTGAATACCATTATGCAGCTCTGTTGGAATACTGTGTACAGTTCTGGTTGGCACATTTCAAACACAAGAGGACAACCAAAATTATAAGGAGGCTGAAGCACCTTCTCTGTGGGGAAAGACTTCAACATTTGGGGCTTTTCAGTTTAGAAAATAGGTGACCAATAAAATGATGCATGGCATGGAGAAAGTGGATATGGGATTTTTTTTTCTTTATGTCATAATATTAGGGCTTGGGACTATGAAATGGTTTGACAGGAGTTTCAGGACAGAAGCAAGAAAGTTCTTCACACAACATGTAATTAATTTATGGAATTTGCTCCCATGGTCATTAGCTTAGATGGTTTTAAAAGGTGATTAGATAAATTCATGGAGGATATGTCTATCCATGGCTACTAGTCATCATGACTATATAGAACCTGCTGAGTTAGTGGCCATATGCCACTAAATGTTGCTAGAATGCAACAGCAAGAGAGGGCTATTGCCCCTGGAATGTCCACAAGCAGGGCATGAAGGCATCTGGTTGGCTGCTGTGGGAAACGTAGATAGACTTTTGGCCTGATCTAGGTGGGCTCTTATGATTTAAACTCTGTGCAGCTGTTTAAAGTGTTTATGATTTAATCCCTATGCCTGCGTCATATGTAGGGCTAAGTTGGGAATGGAACATGTGCGAGCATGCACGCATGCCCCGCCCTCAAGTGTCCCATGTGCCTGACTAACTCAGGTTTGTAAAGAGGCTTGTACACATATTTAGCTGTGAACAGGAACTCTGATAAGGCAGTAGTCTTGACAAGCCCCTTTGTCATTTACGTGCAAAGGTCTTGCAACGCTAGCTGAGTGCATGGGACGCTTAGGGTCTAGTGTACTTGAACACGTCCCATCCCCACTTTAGCCCTATGTGTGATCCAGATGAATACCTGTGTGGGGCTATAGTGTGAATCTGATGAGAAGGAGAGATAGAATTAAGTGTCATCTGCATTTTGGTGATGCTGAACTCTAAAACCCCAGATGACCTTACTAAGTAACTTTGTTAAGTTACTTAACAAGAATAGAGGAACAGATGGACTCTGCAAGTCACCATAGTGCATCCTTTCCCAACCTGGTGCCCTCCAAATGTGTTAGACTACAACACCCATCTTCCTCAGCCAGCAGAGTTGTAGTCCAACACATTTAAAGGGTACCAGGTTGGAGGACACTGCCATAGTGTAATGTTATGGTAGTTTACCCATAACATAGTCCCCCAGCACTACCTTTTGTAATACAGCCTCCAGATAGGAGTGGAACAACCAAAATACTATGCCCACAACTCCCAAACCAGACGTTTTCCATGGTGAATGGTGGCTGTTGATTGATCCAGAAGAATGAATAAAGTCACATCTCACCTGTCCATCTCCAAGAACTTTGTGCAACTTCTCATGCATGAACTCCACTGAAATGAATGATGCTTGTACAGGTGTACAGAACTTTCTATTCATTTCAAGTGGCCTTATCCAGTAGAAAGTTTGGGCAAAATCTACCAAACGCCAATTACTTTTTGTTAATATATAAACAATAGCTGACACCTATAAAGCACCTTTTCCTAGTGGGGGTGTCTGCCTTATTGTGGGTCTAGCAATTTAACTGTTACTCATCTCCTTCTGATGTCTGTTTGCCTCAATGACAGCTTGCATTAATTATTCTGTATTGTGGCAAGTTTGTTTATATTGTTTAAATCTGAAAGCAGACTGTATGGGAATAATGTTTTCCTTGACTTAGATCCAACTGTGCAAAACAATTTAAAACCATCCTGGGTATAATTCTACTGAAATGAAACTAATATAGAATTAAGTTCTTAGTTTAAATATCAAACAGCCTGCGGGGATATGAGAAATAATTGCATATTGTTGTCAGTCAAACTTATTTAGCTGTAAAAATAGAGTGAACCTTATTTTTCTTGCATTCTGAAATGTGTGCTGACAAGTTCATTTATTCTCTGGTATTGATCTTACCTATTTGTTCTTGGGTTATCCTGTGGTTTATTACTGGGCTTTGCCTGTGCCTGTATTTTCTAGTTACCTATCTTGCAATTTTTAATTCAACTGAATTTTAGGGCATTTGTCAGTAATCCACTCCTTTTCATGCATGCTCTCCCTGTTCATTGCACAGCAATTACTTTGATCTACATCTATATACCGTAAGTAGCATTATCCAGGTGTTTGTTTTTCATGCTATTCACATATGATGTTTTGATGTGGCAGTATCATCACAAGATGATTTTTACCTTACCTGTTTCGCATGGTGAATATTTCTTGTGAATGTGCTCCCTGTAGCGACAGCTAGTATTTACCATATTTGGGAGCTTGTTAGTTCTCAGGCTTTTACTCATTCATGATAAATACTAGCTGTCATCATATAGGACTGCATTCAGAAGAAATACTAATTTCACGAAGGCAACATTTTAAATCCTCTTGTGATGACTTAGTAATGTGTGAATCAGCCATTTGATTTTTCTTTCTTTCTTAAAGAAATCAGTCTGTGAGAGTTGAGAGGTTGCAGCAACTTTAAAAGACCGCAATAGCATCTTTCTTTCAAATTTGTGGAAATTGTGTAATGAACAAGCAAGAGGGGAAAAAATAATTGGTCAGATAGGCTCACTGGGAAATGTACAGTGCTGAAATCCTGGAATGGGCAAAGAAGGAAAAAAAACAAGGGGAAGGTAAGGTATAAGGCAGAGGTGCACAGCCCTTTCACACTGAGGGCCACATTGGGTGTTCTGCTGGGGTGGCGGGCCACACCTGTGTGTGTACCTACGTACACACACAAAAATTCACATACAGCTCTCTCTCACATGCACACAACACTCATTCACATACACTCACACACTCTCACACACTCATGCACACTCTCACATGGATTGCTGCAGACTCCTCCCCACCACAGCCACCCTGACCCAACTGCTGCTTTACTGATCACTGCTTCAAGTAGGAAATGGGCAGGAAACAGCTTTACCTCCAGGCTATAGGAATGGGGCTCTATGGTTTCTGACATAGAAGCCCCATTCCTAGAGTGTTCCTGGAGCATCCTAGGAAACAGGCAGAAGCCTACGACCACTGCTGCCTAGGATGCTCTGGGAAGTTCCAGGAATGAGGCTTCTATGGCAGGAACCATACAGCCTGTTCCTAGAGTATTTCTTCCTCCATTTTTTGTGCTGCTGCAGTTTTTTCAGTGGCTGGGGGTCTGAGGAGCCACCAGACAGGGCAAAGGGGTGGCTGCCTGTGGCCAGGAGGACACATTTTTTGCACTTCTGGTATAAAGATACAATTAACTTTGTCAACACAGAACAAATTGAGTGGCATTGTCTAGGGATGTCTTTCCGCACACAATGGTCCCATTCAGATGATCACATCTCTGTTTAATAAGGCTGAGCTGTTCACCTGCTTTGACTAATGGGAGCCTGCACTTCCAGCCATGTGAAGTAGGAGAGTCTGGAAGACACCCTTTTTTGTATATTTTCGAGGTAGGGCAGTTGCCACCCATGTGATTAATAATAACTCTTAGCCTGAACATGTGGGAATCCAGGCTTATAGAGGCTACCTATAGAGATGGATAGACACTTTGTCAGAGCTTCTTTTAATCCCTTTGAAACCATGGTAGAATGCGCCATGTGGGCTAGGCAAAGCCAATCCAATCTACGCAAAAAGAACTAACTCAGCATCCATTTCCAGTGGCCTATTAGACCTATAAATACACGGTTGGATCCAGATAAATGTACGTGCTTCCACCAGCTTAGTTGTATGTGCCTAAATCTGGATCCAGCACCAGTTTGCTGTATGAGGTACAATTAAAAAACAAACAAAAAACCCTTCAGCTGAGATTCTCAAGTTTGGCCACATTCACAGAAAATGCTAAGCGAGTATTCTTCAGAATCCTGGCTTTCATTCATGAGCAAGCTTGCTTGTGCATAGTACAGCCCAATCACTCTTGCTTGGGTCCTGCAAGTGGAAGCGGCTAAACTAACTAGGAACTTACCAGGGTGGAAAAGCTTACCAGTACACCTGAACTGGGACTCCTGGCTTGCTGTTCCTCTAACAAGCCAGGATCTGAAGCCAGGGTTTGTAGCTGCTCCAGTTTGCTGGAGGAGCCAAGCAGGAGCTATCAGCACCAGCATGCTCACTCATGAATGATAAGCTGGGATTCCAAAGAATTCTGGTTTAGTGCTTTGTGCCTTTGTAAGTAACAGGCCCAGACTACAAAAGCAATGAAGATGGAAACCTACACCCAGTAAATGAGGAAATAGCTGTTACATTTTGGTGATTCATTCAGGAAGACAGCTGAAATGTTTTCTGCTGAATGCAGCATCAACATCTAAATTGTATAAGAAGTATGAACAGCTTTAATATACTTACTTCATTTTGAAAATAGAAATAGGGGCCTGGAGCAGTCATGGATGGGCTTCAGGAATGTTAATTGTTTGCGTACATGAGTAAGCTTATAAATGGTTGTTTCTGAGGGCTTATTTTGCTCATCTAAAAAGCTGTCAGTACTGGTATAAAGAAGGGTGGATGAATTATTATATTACTTACTCAGTCTCCTAATATGTTCGGAGCTTGATGGAAAGTGCTTTTAACTTACCATGAACTTCTCTCCTCCAGAGCCACCTCTGCCTCTCTACATTTAAAGTAGGCAAAGAACCATTATGCTAATCCATCGTGCTATCATATCTCCAGAAAACACATGTAAGCAATTGTGTTGAATATTCATATTTGATGCAAGATGTATTAAAAATCTGTGTATTTGGCTCTGCATAAAGCTATAGTTCTGCATTGGTGGCCCTCTCAGTGTTGTTACTTTTAATTGTGAAAGTTTGTTCTTTCAGCCAAGCCAATATTCTGCTCATGTTAGGATTCAGAGAGAAAAATCCAAAGAGAGAGAAAGACCTCACAGCCTTAGATTACTTCAGCTTTGCAGTGATGACCAATCTTTTACTTTGCTTTGTTTTCCATTCAGGTCCGATTGTATGCAAGACCTGATGCCATCAGAAGAGGATCTGGGGACTATGCTCTAAACATTACTCGGAGACTAATTGAGTTTTATGAAGACTACTTCAAAGTGCCCTATTCCCTGCCAAAATTAGGTAAGCTTTTAAAGACAAAACAAAACTTGTAAAGAGGAACAGAAGCTCCAGATGTCATTTTTAAGGAAGGCTAAAGATAATGTCTTGGATCTTAACATACGTTCAGTAACATTGATATCCTATGGGGATTATTCCAGGTAAGTGTGTTTAGGATTCCAGCCTTAAGGAAGTTAATGGAAGAAAAGTTTCCCATCCCATCCTGCCCCCTGAAGCTAATGCCAGTGTGGTGTAGTGGTTAGAGTGTTGGACTGGGACTCAGGAGATCCGGGTTCAAATCCCTGCTCGGTGATGAAACTCATTGGGTGACTTTGGGCCAGTCACTGACTCTCAGCCTAACCTACCTCACAGGGTTGTTGTGAGGGTAAAATGGAGAGGAGGAGGAAGATTATGTAAGCCGCCTTGGGTTCCTTTAAGGAAAAAAGGCGGGGTATAAATATAATAATAAATAAATAAATAAATAAATTTGGGGAGATTCTTTCCTCCCCCAGCAGTCCCTTGCATCCACCCCACATTGTTCAAGAAGGCCTCCAGACATCTGAAGAGGGTTTTCGAGGCTACAGGTGGCTGCAGGAAACTTTCTTTCTGGGAACTTCCTTTGTATCAAGCCAATCAGTATTAAATATTCATTTTTTTAACAGTAGAGAGAGCAGACTAGTCTGCTTTTAGCCTAGTCTTAAACAACAATTCAGTTGGTCTGGCTGTGGTCCACTTGAAAATAAATGTTTACTGATTTGTTTCTAGATTGTGTGCATGTGCTCAGCATATTGGGTCTCACTTCCATTAGACAGCCCTCAAGCTATGTTAATTTGATCTCATTAATGTCTTGACTCTTCATCACCTACATGACAAAATGTATTTAGCTTTTGATTTTTTTCCCTTTATGATGATGATGTTTATTGAAGTGACTCACCTGAAGCTTACTTTGCAGTTCAGCAAGTCCAAGCCAAAAAAGATATGTTCTCTTTCATTGTTTTTGTTAACACTCTTCTCTCACATGCTGTAATATTTCACACTGTGTTATCATACCCATCCTCTTGAGTAAGTCATGGGACCAAGATCTAGAAAACATATTACTCAGCAGCTCTTTTTTTTAAAATCACAGTTGTTTTCTGATTTTAAACCCTAGGTGTTCCTCCCTGGCATTCAGGGTCTCCTTCATTAAAGCACTTGCCTGCTGAGTAGCATCATTCTTAGCCTTGCAGCTAATGGTGTGGCAGGAGATACATTAATTGAACTGTTACAAGTGGGCGTTTTATGCATTTTTAATAAGTGTGAAATGGCATTTCTTTTTTCCTCTCTTAATTGATATGTTGCATACAGTATCGTGTTCAAGTCAAAGTAGTTACACAGAAGCTTGTTAATATGAGATTGCACTAACTCCAGTTTATTGCTTTGTAGTTTCATATCTGTCTGCAATTTGTCCTGCATAAGTGTTTGTCATGAAAATGTGATGTGAGTCATAGACTTACTGTGGGGGGAGAAGTCTGCTTTTTTGCAAAATAAGCTAGTGGTGTCAAAAAGTTAAAAGGAAAACATGATGACTTCTTAATTAGGAGAAAGAAACTCAGAATTGTTAACTTTAGATGATTGAACGTGGTAGTAGAGTAACAGTGGAGTATTATGGAAATGTCATTTTCTGTATATCTTTCAGGTAAAATGTGGTCTTGCATTTCAGTGTACTTTCTAGGTGCAGTGGTTATTACACAAAATAATTTGTAGGCCATATTATATGTAGTAGGTGGTGCTGTTGGTAGGTAATTTGTCTGACCAGGGAATTGTTGTTTCACCTGTTCTGGATGTGGTTTCAGTCCTTCTAATGGATCAAGTTTGTAGTTTGGGGGTGCTGATCTGGCCCTTAGGTTCTAATGCCCAAGTGGTACACTGGTACACTATCTGTGGCCCCTTCTGGTTACTGTCATCTATGCCATAGTAACATCCAGGTTAGACTACTGCAATGTGTTATACACATTGAAGCCTTTGAAAACTACCTGGAAACTATAATTGGTTCATGTGGAGAGAAAGCAGAAAATCTGCAGCTGTGTTACTGACTAGGACTTCTCAGTAAGAACACACCACAACAGTTTTAAAACAGCTTCACTGGCTTCCTCTCCATTTCCTGGCACAATTCAAAGTGTTGGTTTAACTTTTAAAGCTGTATAAGGCCTGGGGGTTGGGTGGATATCTTAAAGACTGTATGGGAATGGGGGTATATTGCTGGCCCAGTAATTTCAATGAGGATAAAACTATTGCTGTTTCTGTCTAATTTGTGCTTTGTGCCCAATCTGAGAAGAAAAATAGTGACTCTCCCATTTTGCTTCTCATTGATTTAAGGATTGAAATTGGAATTTAAACCATCTCTGCTTCCATATAATCCACAGCTTTTCTTTGGAGGAATCCTAGAGGAAATAGCAGTAATGTACTCCCAGATCTTCCAGCAATAAGTTAATGCTAAACTACTGTTGATTAAGTGTAAACTTTTTAGCAGTAACCTACAAGTGCAAACACTGTGAGATTCTGTATTCATAGGGGGGAAATCACTAGCTTCTCATGATTTTACATTATATATAGTATGCTTCTGGGGACCCTTGAAAGTTGGCATGTCCAGGCAATAACGGTAGTTTGTGTGTGCCAAATTGTCTTGATTTGTATATGACAGATTCATTCTAGTTATCTGTGGTTGTTGCAGAACATCCTGGGATGTTTCATGTAGATTAGTCTGCCTGTCACTGTGCGCTTACTAGAAATTATATTGCCTTGCAAAATACTGTACCTGTTAACACATTTTTTAATAGGTTCTTGCTCTTTTGCAGTCCTTGGAGGTACAGGGCTGTAGCTTAAAGTTTTTTGTATTTGGTTAATTTGCTTCCATAAGTTATCCATGTTTTAAAGTAGCTTCTGCGTTACACATATGAAAAGTAGATATGTGTGCTAGTTCATATATATGTTGTAGATAAGTGATTTAATGGTATGTTCACTATTTCAAATGTACGAGCAATGGACAATTGTACGTAAACAAAGTGTTACCCAAAGCTATAAATGACAAATCATTATTGCTAATAACCATCTACGTCTATCAGAGAAAAATAGATCTGTAATTCTCCAGTGGAAGAGGTTTTCTCTATATTATTAAAGAACATTGTTCTAGATATAGGGGTAAGATGAGCAGTTTCATATGCCAACTTGTTATTCTGTAAATACTTAGAAGATATTATCATAAGCTGTACATAGTATAGCTATGCTTTGGAAGCCCTTTTTAGGCCTGAAAAGTTGCATATAAATACCTTTAATAAATAATAATAAAATATTGCATATTAATTAACTAGTGCCATCTTTTGTAGCATACTAGTATTATTGATAAAATATTTCCATGTGAAATATATGGAACTTTATTAAATTTTAACACAGAAATGATTTAGATAAATAGCTTGGTGTAGAGTCAAGTGAAGTATAACATAGATAGTTGTTCTGTCCATTTCACTTATGAGAAATAAGAATTTGGGAATATCAAACTGTTTTTGAGAACCATGCATACATTTTCAAAGTATTGTCATGTAGCATGAGAAGGAACTGACTATTTTTGATTTACAACCATATTTGGTGTTCTTAAAATAGAACTTTGTGTATGGTGAAAACAAAGGCAGTTTTTAGGACTTTGGTAAAATGAATGAAAACACGCAGGATAGTTATTTATCAAATTATAATATATAATTCTATTGGTGTTTTAGGGGTAAGTGCATACTACAGTTTTTCCAGTGTAGTGGCTAAGAGATTGACCTATGAATCAGGAAGTTACCGTATTTTTCGCTCCATAAGACGCACCGGACCATAAGAGGCACTTACTGTATGGTACAATTTTTTTTTTTTTTTTTTAAATCAGCTGAGAGGCGGGGGCTTCCCCCGCCCCACCCAGGAGTCCTCCGCTCTTCCGGACCAGCAGAGGAAAGTAAAAAAAATAATAAAATAAAATATATATTTTTTTTTAATATATTCACTCCATAGGACGCACAGACATTTCCACCTAGTTTATTGGGGGGGTAAAGTGCGTCTTATGGAGCGAAAAATACGGTATTTGTTTGAATCTAGCCTCTGCGATAAAATCAGTTGGTGGCTTTTCAGAAAGCCACCTTCTTTCTTGGCCTAAGCCTCCTATCTGCTATATAGGGATGATAATACTGCCTTACCTTCAGGGTTTTTGTAAGGTTTATAAGATAATTATGTGAAATGCCTGGAACACCCTAAAAGCAATGAACTAACACTATAGAAGTGCTGCTGCTACTTATCAGCATTTATTACTATAACTACACTGTGCTAAAAATATGTAGAGAGATTTTCCTGCACCGTGGACTTAATTGTGTGTGAATGATTGTTGCTGTGGTGATCCTAATGGATGTGGCAGGCAATGTCTTGGGCCTATAACCAATGGAGAGAGTGCCTCCATTGCCCTGGTGATGGGGACATATACTCATGATGATAGAGAAAGCAGCTAGGTCAGCGGCCCCAGCTGACCTGGGCTTTTGCCAGCAAGCAGAGGCAGCAAACAAGGCAAGTGGGACCCAGCCCTGGTGCTGCTGCCTTGCTGGAGGCCAACCCCACCTGTGGGACTGCTGGCTGCCTCCTGCAGGACCGGGCCCAGCCAGGAGCCACCCTGCCCCACCTGCAACTACTTGGAGGGGACTATAAAGATCCGGCCCCAGCGGGGGCGGGTCCGCCGGCGGCGGGGTCGCCACCGAAGGAGCGACACCAAAGGGGGCCGCCCCTTTGGGGGAGCCACTTCGGGGGTGGCACGAGGGCGAGGGCCTGTCTCCTGTGGATGGGGATATAGGTGGGGCTGAGAGTTTTAAGAGGCCCTTCCTTTTTGAAGGGCTGGGGGTTTTTAGGGGTTGATTTTAGGGGTGGGTCTCCCGCCTGATTGGCGGAAGCGAGGGGGCATGTGCCTCTCCGAGGGAGATGATGGAGGGAGTTCTGGGGGGCAAAATATACCACTGTTGAGCGGCAGACGCTGGCAGAATGCTGGGGGCAGGCCACGCCGATTAAGGGGGACAAGGGATCGATGCTTAATACCTATCCCTTGTTCTGGGCCTGCCCAGAGCCAAGGGATAACTGGGGGATGTGTGGCTCCTCCCCACATCTTGCGCTTGCTGTTATGCAATGCCAGGTCCGTTACCCAAAAAACACCTCTCATCCATGACCTGATCCTGGATGAGGGTGCGGACCTGGCATGTATTACGGAAACCTGGCTGGACGAGGCCGCTGCTCCAACTCTGGCGGCCTTGTGTCCGGCCGGTTTCTCGTATGCCCAGCAGCCAAGGGTTGGGGGACAGGGAGGGGGAGTGGCTGTTATCTACCGGGAGTCCTTGGTCCTTACCAGACTCCCTCTCCGGGAGACCAAGTTTATTGAGTGCATATACTGGAGGTTGGGTCAAAAGGGCAGCCTGGGGATTCTGCTCGTGTACCGTCCACCCCGCTGCACGACAGACTCCCTGGCTGAGGTGCTGGAGGTGGTCTCTGATGTGCGTGTGTTGTCCTCCAGGCTATTGGTGTTGGGGGACTTCAACGTGCATTCGGGGGCTGCCGTCACGGGGGCACCTCGGGACTTCATGGAGACCATGGCTTCCTGGGAGCTGCACCCTGTATTAACTGGACCTACCCATGTAGCCAGTCATGCACTGGACTTGGTTTTTGTTTCTGGAGAGGGGGGAAATGATCTGGAAATCGGGGGTATATCCACCACCCCCTTGTCATGGTCAGATCACTATCTGGTGGGGTTGGATTTCTCAATACCACAACCCCTCTGCAGGGGTGAGGGACCTATTAGGATGATCCGCCCTCAGGCATCTTATGGATCCGGATGGATTCCTGAACGCGCTTGGGGAATTGGAGCACACAAACGGTAGCTCGGTCGAGACCCTGGTGGACGACTGGAATGCTGCAATCACCAGGGCATTAGACCGAGTTGCCTCGAAGCGCCCTCTTCGCCTAAACAGAGCTCGCGCGGCACCATGGTTCACTCCGTCGCTGCGAGCTCTGAAACAAGAGGTGAGAAGGCTAGAGCGCCGATGGCGTAATTCCCGCTCCGAAGACGATCGAACACGGGTCAGAGCTGCATCTTCAGCCTACCGGGTGGCGGTGAAGGCAGCAAAAAAGAATTTCTATGCTGCCTCCATTGCGTCTGCGGAGTGCTGCCCCAGGAGGCTGTTCCAAGTGGTCCGGAGTCTGGTCGGTCCAGCCGCTCCGGACCCAATGGAACAGTCGAAAGCCTCCTGTGAGGCTTTAGCAAAGCACTTCGCAGATAAAATCGATCGGTTTAGGAGTGGGATTTCGTGCGTCGTGGAAACAGGGAGTGAGCGGGAGGAGGTCAATGGCAGTCTGGTTTTGTGGGATTGGTTCCGGCTTCTTCCTTCTGATGAAGTGGACAAGGTGCTTTCATCTGTGAGGCCAACCACCTGCTTGCTTGATCCTTGCCCGTCCTGGCTCATTATGAGCTGTAGGGAGAGACTGGGTGAGGGGATCAAGGCGGTGGTGAATGCCTCCCTCGAGGAGGGAGTGATGCCATCAGCCCTCAAGGAGGCAGTAATAAGACCGCTTCTAAAGAAGCCCTCCTTGGATCCCCAGGATCTAAACAACTTCCACCCAGTCTCCAATTTACCATTTCTGGGCAAGGTGATCGAGCGGGTGGTGGGTGCTCAGTTGAAGGCACACTTGGATGAAGCCTGATTATTTAGATCCATGCCAGTCGGGCTTCAGGCCTGGACATGGGACGGAGACGGCCTTGGTCGCCTTGGTGGATGATATGAGGAGGGCCTTGGATAGGGGCGAATGCTCTTTTCTAGTCCTCCTCGATCTCTCAGCGGCTTTTGATACCGTTGACCACTGGTATCCTCCTGGACTGCCTGGAGGGGTTGGGTATTGGAGGCAATGTATTGCAGTGGTTCCGGTCCTTCCTCTCTGGAAGGTACCAGAGGGTAGTTCTCAGGGAGGAGGCTTCGGACCCTCGGCCGCTCACTTGTGGGGTGCCGCAGGGTTCCATCCTTCCCCGATGTTATTCAACATCTACCTAAAGCTGCTGGGAGCTATCATCAGGAGGTTTGGGGTGCGGTGTCATCAGTATGCGGATGACACGCAGCTCTACCTCTGTTTCAAGTCCTCACCAAGGTTGGCCGTTGAGACCCTGTCCAAGTGCCTGGAGTCAGTGGATGGCTGGATGGGAAGGAACATGCTGAAGCTGAATCCCGACAAGACCGAGGTACTTCTGGTGGGGGAAAAGGGGAGGTTAGGGGATGTTGACCTGGTGCTGAATGGGGTACATCTACCCCTGAAGGACCAGGTCCGCAGCTTGGGGGTCATTCTAGACTCCCAGCTGTCCATGGAGGCTCAGGTGACAGCTGTGAGCCGGGCGGCGCTGTATCAACTCCATCTGATACGGCAGCTGCGCCCCTACCTTCCTAATCACCTGCTCCCATCAGTGGTTCATGCCTTGGTCTCCTCTCGCCTAGACTACTGTAATGCGCTCTACATGGGGTTACCTTTGAAGACGGTTCGGAAGCTACAGCTGGTACAGAACGCGGCGGCTGGCCTGGTTAAAGGCAGCCGCCGGCGGGATCACATCACTCCAGTGCTCAAGGAGCTACACTGGCTACCAGTTGCTTGCTGAGCCGAATTCAAGGTGTTGGTTTTGAGCTTTATAACCCTATACGGCTTCAGGTCCAGTTTATCTCAAGGAGCGTCTCCAGCAACACCAAGTAGGCCGCTCAACAAGATCTGCCACAGACGGCCTTCTCCTTGTCCCTTCAGCCAGAGCAGTTAGACTAGGTGGGGACGAGGAAGAGGGACCTTTTCTGTGGCGGCTCCCGTACTGTGGAACTCTCTCCCGAGTGACCTCCGCCATGCCCCCTCTCTGCTGAGCTTCCGCCGCTCATTAAAAACCTGGCTGTTCAGGCGGGAATATGGGGTGGGTTAAAATTTTTAAAAATTTTAATACTGTTTTAAATGTATTTTATCTTGTTTTAAATGTATTTTATCTTGTTAAATATATTTTATTTTGTACATCGCCCAGGGTTGCTGGCCAGATGGGCGATTGATAAATGTAAATAAATAAAATAAATAAATAAATAAATAGGTGAAAAGTAACAGCCTGTCTGTCAAGGCAATGAGGATTTGTTCCCACTTGATTGCAGGGCTTGAATATCTTGCAAGGCTTTGGGTAATAGCAGTAACATACATGGCTGGGAGGTTGTATTTAAGGGCTGGGAAGTGGCTGGCCAACGAAGATTCCCTTTGGAATCCTGGCACAGGCAAGCATGCCCAGGAAGGAGGAAGAACAGGGTGCATGCCAACTTCCTTCCCTTGATCTGAGGTGATTTGGGGCAGCCTTGGCAGCAGCCACACACCACTGTCACATTAACTAAAAACAGACAGTCGTTCAGCCTCCTGTTTTAAAATGTTCTTTTCTTACTCTTTTTTACCTTTTTTTTTTAAAGTTAGCTTTACAGCTCCTGTGTGTTGAGCACATTCTATGAAAGTGAATGAGCCAGTGACAAGCAGTAACATAAAATCTCTTGTAACTTTATAACTTCACTCTTTCTCCATCTACTCAATTCAGAAGTTTTGTTGTCATGGACTGGAGGAAGCACCTTATCCAGCCACATTGAAAAACTTGACTGTTGTCATACAGAATACTTTGTTAACAGCCTGTGGTTCATGTAGGGAGTTTTAGCAAGTTATGCAATAGAGGGCTTGGAAGCTTTAGAAACTATAGAGAGCATATATTTTATTTCTCCCTTTCAGGTAGGCATAGATATTACAGAAGGATAGAGAAAACAAAACAAAATCACATAATTAAAATCTAATAGTTTAGGCCTACTTATGGGGCAAGAGAAGCTGGAAGAGGCCTGAAAGGCTCCTAGTTGTGACAGCTTTCTAGTTCCCTAGAGAAACATGTTGTTGAAGGAACTGGAAGGGTGTTCTCTCTCTCTCTCTCTCTCTCTCTCTCTCTCTCTCTCTCCTAGGAATCCACCATTAAGCATGCATAATTTTGCATTCCCAGGGGGCACAGAAGAGAACTGCCTAAGATCCCAAGGAGCAGTAAGAACTTTGTGAAGACGCTGTAATCAAAGTCAGAAACTTTTATTTTTACAGTTCTTATTCAGTAGACATATCCTGGTTTCATTAACCAGTGATTTTTTTTATTGTACTCACTGAATTCGCCTAATATACAAAGTAAATTTTGGGTTAATTTGGCTGTTTATTTGATGTGCTTCTTGAAAAAGGATACCCACATTTCAAGGCTCACATTGGGTAATGATATCATGCCAGACATCCTTCAGGTTCATAAGACTGCTATTTCAAAACCATTAGGTGGCTGTCTAGGGAACATAGGCTTGCTCTGTTAGTTGTGTACAGCAAAATTGTTTTGTGAGGAACCAAATTTTCCCCACCTGACTTTCTGGAAAGTCCTCTGAACAAAGACTATGATAAGCACTGAAATTTACATCTCTATCAAGCTAAATGTTTCATTAAGCAGGCATAGTAGAGCTATGCATGCTAATTTCGTTGACTCTCTTGCAAATGTGCATGGTCCCAATTTAGACTGGGACTGTTGTGCTTCAGGAGAGGAGGATTTAAGCTCCCCCCTGCCCATTTTTGTCCTGAAAGTTCACAAATTTGTCCTGAAAAATGTCTCCATTGGATTCTGATATGTAGATTTTAGTGAGTGAGTTCAGTGTTCCATTGCACTGCTTCAAGGGAGAGAGACTGCTCCATCAAAGGTGAGCTGTTCCACCTGCTCTCCACCCCCAGAGACCTCATGAGCAAGGCTGGAGCTGCAGTTTGGGAGGCACTGTTTCAGGCGGAGAGATGCCTGAACTTGTTTAGTGGCTCAGATTGTTTAAAATACTGTGGGGGTTTTTTGTACTGAAATTTTATATTTTTATTGTACAGGCAGTCCCCAGGTTACGAACGAGATCCGTTCGTAAGTCTGTCTTTAAGTCGAATGTGTATGTAAGTCGGAACAGAAGCCGTGCAATGTTTTCAAAGTGTTGCAAAGTGTTGCAAAGTATAGTGCGTGCAGTTCGTAAGTACCAACCATTGTATTTAACTCAGATTTATACATATATGGCGGTCCGTTCTTAAGTATGAGTTGTCTGTAAGTTGGGACATTCGTAACCTGGAGACTGCCTGTATTTGTATTTTATTGTATTGCATAAATCGTTGTTAACCGCCCAGAGAGCTTCGGCTATTGGAATGATTTTTTTAAACAACCGATTATTTCTCAACTTCTTTCTCCTTGGTTCTTTAATAATACTTGGATTGTAAACTGGAGTTGATTTGATTGTCTTGCTTAGCTTGGGAGTTGGCCTACTCGTGCGCTGGACTGCTTGGCAAACACAGTAACCAGTTTGTTAAGGAGTTTAAAGGAAGCTCTGAACAGAGACCAATCCTCTTCCATATATAAAAGCTATACGCCTGTCTTTTCTTGTGGACGGGATATTAAAGAGACATGGAAGTGGTGGTGGCACTACCTCTGAGGAATAGAGACAAAAGGGTGCCTTGCAGCCTGTCCTACCTCTCAGGGTGGAGGTACAGACATACCAGTTTGTCACAATACCCAGTACTAGGAAGAGTTACACTCTTTTTAGTTGCATTCTACCTAGCCACATTTATTTGCACTGAGAAGTAGGAAGACAGTTGATAATTGAAATCACCAGATCAAAGGTCATCACTGAGAGCCAGTGTGGTGTAGTAGTGAGAGTGTTGGACTGGGACTCGGGAGATCCGGGTTCTAGTCCCCGCTCAGCCATGAAACTCACTGGGTGACTTTGGGCCAGTCACTGACTCTCAGCCTAACCTACCTCACAGGGTTGTTGTGAGGATAAAATGGAGAGAAGGAGGAGGATTATGTAAGCCGCCTTGGGTTCCTTGCAGGAAAAAAGGCGGGGTATAAATATAATAAATAAATAAAATCAGAAGAAGCCAAGCAGCAATTGAAAAGCAAGGAAGGCCCTAGGTGAATTCGAATGTCCTATGTGTCTACAGCAATGTTCTCCAACCTTGGGTCCCCAGATGTTTTTGGCCTACAACTCCCAGCATGCCCCAGCCAGCGTAGCTGCCTGGGGCATGCTGGGAGTTGTAGGCCAAAAACATCTGGGGGCCGAAGGTTGGAAAACACTGGTCTACAGCATACAGCATTCTCTAATGATGTAGATTGCCTATGTAAACATTTTGAATGAATAAAACCTTGTCTTAAAAAGCATTTTACTCATTCTAAAAGAGAAAATAATGGGAGTTTCCCCCCAAATTTAAAGTGTTTCTGTTGGATTTTTTTTTTAATGTCATTGGGGGAAAAATGGGGGGAAACCCCCCAAACTGTTTTCTTCTGAATTTTTCAGATGTTTCCCCAATACATCACACCTCCATTCTGCTGCACTAGATTTCAAAATTTGCATACAAATGTATTTGTATTTTATTTAATTATCTTAGGTTATATGAACAGGTTGGCTTCAGTAACCATCCAGGAGGATGGAATAGATTCAAACCTCATGTGGATAAAGTGCTGTGGGAAAGTTTAAGCGGAGGTTTATATTCCTCTGTTTGATGCATGACTAAAAAATATATTGCCATTTTGCATGGAGTGTCTGTGCTCTCTTGAGATTGTTCTGGGAATACTTTATCTACTTCCAGAGAGTTAAATGCCTAAAAGCAAATCAGACCAATTTTATCTTTTGGAAGTAACTGAACTTAAGACAGTTCTCATTATAGTTCTTTTATTCTCCTCTCCTGCATTAGAGCTCTCATCCTTCATTTAGGAGAGTTGCCTTTCTTATAAGGCTGCCAGTGATTGTCTTTTTGTTAACTTAATCACTTCTCATCTTGAACAGAAACTGTTGTGACTTCTGGATGTCAGATTCTGATGGGCAATAATGATCACAGCTTTAAATCCAGTACTTTGGGGACTTTAAGTCCATGGTCAAGTATAAGTTTAGCTTTAAGCATCTCTAAGAGATCTCTCTGTAAGCTACTCATGCTCTGGACTGACTGATGGAAGATTTTGTCTGAAACTATTTTTTATTTTTT
This sequence comes from Shinisaurus crocodilurus, assembly GCA_021292165.1. Classification (NCBI taxonomy): domain Eukaryota; kingdom Metazoa; phylum Chordata; class Lepidosauria; order Squamata; family Shinisauridae; genus Shinisaurus; species Shinisaurus crocodilurus. The sequence continues at coordinate 233,589,587 of CM037879.1, forward strand.
TACCAAGAGCTGAAAGTTGTAGCTAGGGAATGAATGTCAATGGAAGCATAGCTAGAAATTTGCATTTTTGCAAGCGCTTGTTTAGCTCTTCTTTGAAGTAAGGTTCTCTCCACCCCATTTGTCTTGTTCTGTGCTAAACAGCCCAACAATAGCACACTAATATCACAGTATACAGCACACAGTATACAGTACTGTGATACAGGGATTACTCCTACTTAAGTGTGCATAGAGTTACAGCCTCAGTGATTGAGAGGTCTACTTTATTTCATAGAATCATAGAATCATAGAAAAGTAGAGTTGGAAGGGGCCTACAAGGCCATTGAGTCCAACCCCCTGCTCAATGCAGGAATCCAGGTCAAAGCATCCCTGACAGATGGCTGTCCAGCTGCACCTTGAATGCCTCCAGAGTGGGAGGCATTTTCATTTTTCATTTTAGCAAGGGAATGATCACACTGTTGTAGTCCCCATTTGGACTAAACACTATCCCCGGATTTCTGGGTGCTATCACTAGTATAGATTAGACTTCCCATTTATCTATAAACCTACTTTGAAAAAAGTGGGTAAATCCAGAAGGGCAGAAAGTGCCTTTCTCTTCAAGACTTTTATATAGCTGTGCCCCTGGGATTGTGGCACCTCAGGCAGTTGGTTAGTTTACTTTTTTGGTTGGGCTAGCACTGTTCGGATATAACAACAATTACTGTAATATTTATTTCATATTAGCAATGTTTCCGTATCTCGTGCAGATGCTAAATTAAGGCATTTATAACATACTGACATCATGCTTGATTCCTGTATTGTTCCACAGCTCAGAGGTCACAGATTTGTAGAATAGTCACACTAGGGCAAAGGTTGCACCGGATGTTCAGTAAATAGTTCTCTACAGAACATTCCCTAATCCAGCTGTTTAGGTCTGTGGAGTGGGGAATCCATATGTACTGATGCAGAAGAAAAATGGTATAAGCATATTTTTTCCTCCTTTGGGATGGGGTTAATTGGGGTTGCTTTGTGTAAAGTTTCCAGTTTGAGAACCTCAGATTCAAGTTCCTAAAGTTTTTCTCCCAGAGCAACTTTATGTTTGAAGGATTCTTTTCCTTTTTTGTATGTGGTTTCTTCTCATTGTGGTGCACTCCATTCAGATACATGTGCTCCAAAATGAAGCCATTGGAAGATGCTGTTCTGGCTACTGCTTCTTTTTAGTTTCCAAGGATCACCTTAGTTTACTAGCCTGGGGTTTCTAGCCATTTTCACTTCCTGAAATTTTGCTGTGGTGGAGGGCAAAGAGGGAGAGAGAGAACTGCAGGGTAGCTAATGCCATTTTTGAGTATGTGTGAGTTACTGTATGTGTCACGTTGGATCTATCAGAGATCCTCCTAATTTTTAAATTTGATTTTAAAAACATGATCAGAATGTAGGGTAGAATTTTTTTCCTTTAATGATTTTGATAAAATTAACATTTTGGGGTGTGGGGAAGAGATAAGAAATAATTCAAACGCTGGCAGTGAGTAGGAGAAAATAGATACATGGATACTGTAGATTAATTTATTTGTGAATGTGCATGTAAACTATGACTGCACAACTAGTCAGAGAGAAGAGGAGGAAGTATGGTCAGTGGTGGATGTTCCTGACACCTTTCCTTAGTGAACCACCACTAGGGCATTCCAATGTTTGGGAGGGGAGTGTCTCTCCAAATCACTATAGATTTCTGTAACTAATTATGTGTGTGAAGCTCAAATAATTAGGGTAGAGAAACTTTGTAAGGACTAGAGAACTAAGGAAACAATCTGGATTTCCTATTGGCCATCTTCTCTGAACAGACTCAAGATACTTCATACTCATTGACCTAGTTTGCACAGTTAAACAATCCATGGTTTGGGAGCACAGGGGAGCGAGAGAATTTGCTGGCTCCTCACCAGTCTCTCAGTTCCAGTCCCTGGGTTGTTCTCCATTATGTCTGAACCCAGAACTCTTGGTTGTTGAGGGAGAAACAACCAAGAGATATAAACAAAGAACAAACCATGGGTTATAGCTTTGGGTTGTTTCTTCTGCAACAACCCAGAGTTCCGGTTTGGATGTAACAGAGAACAACCCAGGGACAGGGTGTCCCTGGGTTGTTTAGTGCACTTGGAAGCAGGTGAGCGGTCAGGAGTCAGCATGCAAACTGAATCAATGGATGTTACAGATTGACCCATGTGTCCAAAGAACTCGATGCTGTTGAAATGTGAAGTTTAGAAGGTCATTAGGGGAGGTGTGACCAAAATATTACGGGAAAAGGAAAGGTATCAGAAGGAAGAAAGATAGGAAAGGCAAAAATGGCACAAGAAATACATGAGGAATAGTTTTTGTAGGATCTTTTACTAAATTGATAGCTGAACCCACACATTAAGAAACCTGCTTTCAGCCAGCCACTATTAAAATCTATTTATGGAGTTTGGTGGGTGCAGAAATGGGGAATGATAGGATTCAAGTTTAAGCCTTCACACTATTGGATTGGAGCTTAAGACCTTACTCAGACTGGTCTTCATTTTCCTATTCAGATCTGTTTGTTTGTTCTTAAAAAAATATCATGGGTTTTCGACCTACAAAAGTGAGTAGATCCTGCCTTCTGAGGAACTTAACACTGGGGGATAAATGGCTCTTCTATAGGCAGTTCTTTTTGGGTGGTTTAAGAAACTGATATTAAACTAGAGCTGGGTAGTTTAAGAAAGTAATGTTAAATGACTGCTGTTCTGCTTGAACATGTCGCTGTGGGAGGAGATTACAAACTTTAGACACTACAAAGATATGGATTACAAGAAACCTTCCTGTTTTATCCTGTTTTGTAAGATCTAAATCTTTTAGAAGTCAAGTCTAATAAAGGCATGTTTGCACGACAGGCTAAGCCAGTGTGGCTTTGGGTTGTTTCTTCTGCAACAACCCAGAGTTCCGGTTCGGACGTAACAGAGAACAACCAGTGTGGCGTAGTGTGAGAGTGTTGGACTGGGACTCAGGAGATCAGGGTTCTAGTCCCCACTCTGCCATGAAACTCACTGGGTGACTTTGGGCCAGTCACTGACTCTCAGCCTAACCTACCTCACAGGGTTGTTGTGAGGATAAAAATGGAGAAGAGGAGGAGGATTATGTACGGTAAGCCGCCTTGGGTTCCTTGCAGGAAAAAAGGCGGGGTATAAATATAATAAATAAATAAATAAAAAATACAAGCCACCCTGTGAATAAGCTATGCAGTGTGGCTTGTTCGTGGAACAACCCAGGGGCCACCTGACAGATGATTGGACTCACCATGGGTAGTTCTCCACTGCCATCCCCCTCTGTCCTCCAGCCACAATCCCAGTGTCTTTCATGGCAGAACCCATCTTGTCTCTCCCTCCCTGCTCCAATCGCTTCCTCTTTTTGTTCGCTGCCACTTTTGTTTTTGTTTGTTTTTTAGGAGTTTTAAAAAACTGCAATTGGGGCTGTATTTTTTTGGCCCTTGAAAATTGCACAATTAGGTTCGTCATTTATTTTATTTTATTGTTGGTCTTAAGCAGGTGTTTGCCATTTACTTTATTTTATTCTTTAGTTGGTTGTGTGCACTTACAGCTCTCAGATATGTGTGGTCTTGTCTTGTCAATTGCCTTCTAAATTTCAGCTGTAAAAGGGAGTGAAGTGAGGTAGGTAACATACATGGAAATTGACAAGGTGAGACTGCATATAGGTTAACTTCCTCTCTTTCAATATTAACTCCCACCCCCCTTTTCAAGCCTCCTTTTCAGAGTGCTTACTGCTGCGGTTACTGTGGTTCCCTGACAGTTCTAAAAAATGTGCATTTTTTTTGGACTGGGAAAGATAGGCAAATTTAATAGCTGGCAAGTAAATCGAGGCGAAATATATGCAAATTTAATGGCTGGATAATAACTGAAAGGGAAATTTGTGTACCTGCAGTAACTGCTGTGTTACTGCATGTGTGCAAATTTCCCCTCCATTCACTACCTTGCCCTTAAATTGGCACAAATCCCCCCCCCCCGATTTACTGCTCAGCTATTAAATTTGCACCTATTTTCCAGTAAAAAAAATAATGCACAAATATTCCCGACAGTTAAAAACCAAACCAAAACAAAAACAAGTGTCATTTCAACACTTAAAGGCCAGAACATTACATTGCTAAGTGGGTGATGTTGTCCCCCCACCCCTTTGGGTGCACTTTCTTTTGCTCCCTTTTCAGTTGACACCTAGGCAATTGGACCCTGGCAACTGTGCACAAATTTGCCTATATGCAGTCTCACCTTGTAAATCTGTTTCCTACTGCACTTCAGTGCTCCCTTTGACAGCTGAAACAGACAAGGAAATTGACCATGCAAGACTTCTCATATTGGACAGCTGTAAATGCACTCCTGTGCGTTTGTGAAAGACTGACATAAATAATAATGATAATAATAATAATGAACACAAATGTGCAATTTTCTGGGTCTGGAAAAAATGTGGCAAAACAGTGACGGTCTCTCCAAAGTGCCACTTAGACATCACTGGAGGGGCTGTTACCAGCGGCAGCATTGGTGAGATCGCGAAGTGTGGCAGGGGATCTTGCCGAGGCTGTTATATTACAAGAATACAAAGGGGTGACATACATCTCTATGTGCCTTGTTTACAGGCACTTTGGCCTCCTGTAGAATCTCTGCCAGTGAGGTATGGCTATACAGTGGGTGAATTTGCACATCACACTAAGCCACCCTGAAGATAAGCCACTGTGGGTTGGTTGTTCACTCGATAACCCATGTTACTCCTGGCAGAGACCTGGTTTGCACGTAATGAGAAGCCAACGTGTGTGAGTTTCTTCGTGGGGCTTCTTGTTGAGGTGGTTGTTGGCATTTTAAATAATCAAGACATGGCGGAGGTGCAGTGTAGATTCTCGTTACATGCGACCCCAGTGAAGTTGTGTTGTTGGGTGCTTGATAAACCACCCAGAAATGATGGGCTCTTTCAGGGATGTGGATGGTTTGTCAGCCACCCCAACAACCCACCCTCAGTGAGTTCACATGTAACAAGAAGGTAAGGTGCTCCCCCATCACACCCTGAATATTCACCATGGTGACGACCACCGTGACTAACCCCCCTGCAGGGAAATTCACCCATGTTGGCTTTGTGTTATGTGTGAACCTGCTCAGTCGATTGGGCACACTATGGCTTGCTGTGGATTGTTTCCCTGTTAGTCCTCCCATCTGCTCCCAGCACTGTATCCCAGATGCCTTTGTAGCAGAAATCCTTGTTTCCGCATTCCCTACATCAACACCCTTTCTGCAATTGGTCCACTGGCAGTTGCCAGCATCATGAAGGAAACTCCCCTCCCCCTGCATCATGTTGCCAAATACATATAATTTTCTGAGCCCTTATGAACGTAGTAGTGTTCACAAACTTTTATTCAGGGTCTTTCACAAGTGCACTGTCTGATATTTAGCCCAGCATACTGATATCCCCTGTTTGTCAATGTCCCTGTCAATTTCATCCTCCACTTCAGTGCCTGCCTTGCTAGCAAACATTTTGTTAAGGCTGCTTCATCTACTATCGAAGTACAGTCATGCCTTGGATTGAGAGCATAATTCGTTCCGGAAACGTGCTTGTAATCCAAAACACTCTTATATCAAAACGAAATCCCCCCAAAAAAATTTGTACAGAGATTTTTAATTTAAGCTGTACTACAGTACTTGTATTGCAAGACGTCGCTTGTATATCAAGTAAAAAATAAATAAATATTTAAAAATTTGCTTGTCTTGCAAAATGCTCTCAAACCAAGTTACTTGCAATCCAAGTATTACTGTAATTACACCCACCCCAAAAGCTCCTTCTCTTGCAGCTGCCAGCTGCTTTTGGCTCCCCCCCCCCCACTTTGTGTGTTGTTGCTTTCCTCTACTGGTCTCCGTTGTTAGCTGTCAGATATACGTATGGGTTACACACCAGTGACAGGGAGGGTAAATATATGCACATTTCAAGGCAGAGTGGTGAGATGCATCAGTAAAGATAACCCAATTTCAAGGTAGAGCAGGGAGTGAGGGGGATCAGTAAAGATACGCAAATTTCAAGGCAGACAAGTGAGGTGGATCAGTAAATATATGCAAATTTCAAGGCAGAGCAGTGAGTGGGATAAGTAAATACAGTAATACCTTGGATTGCAAGCATAATTCGTTCCAGAACCATGCTTGTAATCCAAAACACTCTTATATCAAAGTGAGTCTCTGGCAGGCATGAGCGGGGCCGATTTTGGCCCGTTACGCCTGCTCGAGGCGAGCAGTTACATCCCTACACTACTTGTATTGCAAGACGTCGCTTGTTTATCAAGTCAACATTTATAAAAAAATTTGCTTGTCTTGCAAAACGCTCTCAGACCAAGATACTTGCAATCCAAGGTATTACTGTATATGTAAATTTCATGGTAGAGGACTTAAATGGAGGAGAAAATTATGCAAATTTCATAGCAGCAGACTTTCGAATATGTGCACTTGCACATGTCTGAACGGGAAATGGAAAAAGTTGAGAATGCATTTGGGACACTCTTCTGTGTCCTTTCTTCTCAATTTTTAGGAGCACAGGGCGGAGTGCACTGACAAGGGATGAGGGAAGATGGTGGCGGCATTAGCAAGATTACATGGAGTGGAAGGGTGGGTGGTTTTTTTTTGCCATTCTTGCTGTGCAGCTCTCTAGCTGTTCCTGACAACCCACAATGAAGTTGCCCTGCTAGTTCATGACAAGCCACCCTGAACAACCCAGCGACAAGCCATTGGTTCTCAGCATGGCTCGTTTGTGGAAAGCAACCCTCGAAGAAAAAAATGTTCCAGATTTGGTCAACATGACAAGCTACTCTGAAACAACCCATGGTGACAACCTACTGTGGCTTATCATGTCATGCGAACCAGGTCAGTGTTGAAGAGGAGTGGATTTTCCCATGGATGTAGCCAAATGCAATGCCCTTCTTTTTCCCATAGGACTAAAGGGATGCACTCAGGAATGCCTTTTGTGGGCCAAACCGTTCCCTCCTGACCGAGTGGGAACAAAGCTTCCTCCTATCTACCTAGCCCCATTTGAAGGTTCTCTTTCTTCATCACACCAGAGCGTAATAAAAGTTGGCAATAGTGTATATCCATCTGTCTGTCTTACCTACCTTTCCATATATCCATCCATAGTTGGATAGCTCTTTTACTATAGAGTGCTAATAAGGTCTGCTAGGGAGAATGTATTATAATGCAATTCTGAAGATTAAACTAATTACCATTAATAGTTTCTCAAAACACTTTTATTTCATAGCACATTTAAAGTGTCTTTCAAATTACTTGATAAGCTGTTGAGTTACTATTTTTATATATTTTTTTCATATTATAAGTAGAAATAGCATATCCCACTAGTATTAATGTTACTGCCTATGTACACATGCTTTCATGAACATTTACTAAACAAATACGTGCCCTGATTTACAGTGGATACATTTACATATATTATCAAACCTTCTGTCAGTAGAATTGGCTTCCAGAGATTATACCTCTGCTTTGATCAAAGAAGAGATAAAATGATATAGACTCCTGTCCACACAAATGACATAAGGGGGAAACTAAAACCATAGAACTTAATAAACCGTTTTGTAGTTGCTAGACTTTTCAGCTGATTTATAAGCCTTCTGCCTAGACTCAGATCTCTTATGGTAGCAACTGCAATTCAAGAGGGCATATGTTCTCATTTTTATTTACTTTGCTAAGAGTAATACAACTGAAAAATATCTTTTTGACAATATAATGTAGTTTAATATGTGACCTCTTGGTTGGAGCAGCTTCCTCCGTACATTAAATATACTAATTATCAATGCACAACTAAATATATTAGAATGGCTAAGAGCTTTGTTTGATTTTTTAGATGAGTGAAAATAATTATTTGATTTGGCATTGTTTTAAATTAGCAATTCTCTGAAATGTCAGATCTTGTGAAGACAGTCCTGTATTCTATTTATCTTTATTTGTTTTTGCAAGTACTGTATCCTTATTTTTGGGGAAGTGTGTTTAGATCCTATCACCTCAGTCTGGCATTGAATTAAGTCTGCTTAAACCTATTGTGTTAGATCCAGACTTAGTCATACTTCGAATAGACCCACTGAAAAAAATGGGAATTTTGCGCGTGTAAAGGCGAGATAAAGAAGAGGCAGATACAGGGTATATGGTTTCAAATCAGGGCCACATTTATTGAATTGAAGATCTGTGAAGGGTGAAGTGCGGTACTAACCTAGCCCGGCCATTGGCCAGGTAAAAGACTAATATTTGGCGAATACATCCTAACTGAACCGGAGGCGGGATGGCCCGCCACCGGCCAGTTGCCCTCCATGTGGAGCTGGAGGGCCTTACCATTGTCGCCTTACTTTGGCGCCTCCAGGCTCCCAAAGTAGGTGAGAAAGGTAAAACCCCAAAGACGTCCCAATCTCCCTCCTGCTAAGCCTCATGGCATTAGTGAGGGTAGCCTTGGGTAAACGTCAGTCACCTTGAAAGGTGCCACTGGATGATCACCATAACCCTAATCGCTCCTGCACTTCCCGCCACAGAGAGAGACAAGCTATTGCTTAGTCGAATCTCCCTCTCTCCTCCCCCACGCGCAAGCCTTCTCCCCGGCCCCAGGTGAGGGGCCATTGGAAGTTCTTTACTATTACTCTGTAGTTTTTGAAGTCTGAGATTTGAGTTTCCATTGTATTTTCATTTATGTTTTGATGTATTTGTACTGTGTATTTCACTTTTGTATTGACGTGTTTTATATATTGAGTGGAGCACATAAACACATTGTGTATGTGAGATCTTTGTTTTGATCGGATTAAAAATATGTCTAAATATGACTAAGTCTGCATCCAACCCATTGATTTCAGATGGCGGGAACCTAGCCATTGATTTCAGATGGCGGGAACCCAGCTTAAATAAGCTCTTACCTGTGTCCCCGCCCTTTTGAGCCATTGGCTCGTTACCAGTGACCCACCTGACCAGCTGCCTGCCTCCTCTCTCCTCCCCCACACGCAAGCCTTCTCCCCGGCCCCAGGTGAGGGGCCATTGGAAGTTCTTTACTGTTACTCTGTAGTTTTTGAAGTCTGAGATTTGAGTTTCCATTGTATTTTCATTTATGTTTTGATGTATTTGTACTGTGTATTTCACTTTTGTATTGACGTGTTTTATATATTGAGTGGAGCACGTAAACACATTGTGTATGTGAGATCTTTGTTTTGATCGGATTGTCTACTCTAAATATGACTAAGTCTGCATCCAACCCATTGATTTCAGATGCCTTAATCAGTATGCCCAATGTCTATGCTGAGTTGTGGTCCATCTGTTTAACTATTTAGCAAAAAATAAAATTAAATCTGCAGTGAGCTTTATGGTTTTCCTGCAGTAAAGCATTCTTGCTTTTCAATACATGGAGTGACTTTGGATGTTCAGATATACAGGGGGTAGGGAACAAGGAAGTATTTCTCTATCTTTGTCTATATTTCCAAAAGGGAATGTTGATACTACTCTGTGTTGATGCCATTCGTCACAGTAAATACACAAAATGTCACCACATTGAAAGCTTGCACATCCCACCATCGGGTGGAGAGAGAGATGAGAGATTTAGAAGTTTCCTTTTGGATAATTATGGAAAAGTATAAAGTATAAATATAAAGTTGGAAAGCACTTGTGCTTCCTGTTTCTCCACATATTTATTTATTTATTTCATTTTTATACTGCCCAATAGCCAAAGCTCTCTGGGCGGTTTACAACAATTAACAAGACAGTCCCTGCCTGCAGGCTTACAATCTAAAAAGACACGACACACAAGAAAAAAGGAATGGGGAGGGAAGAAGGGGGAATATTAATCAATACTTCTGGCAGGGCTGGTGGAATGGCCCTGCGCTCCCTCTCATCTCCCTCTGCACAGCCCGCTGGAATGGCTGCTGCTGGTGGCAGTTGAGGGAGGAGGAGCCTTCAGGAGGGCGGCCTTTCAGCAGGGTTGGTGGAAAGGCCCTGCACTCCCTTTCATCTCCCTCTCCTCAGCCTACATATCTTTTAATATATGAAGCTGCTCTTTGTTGATGAACTAACAAATTATGCTATGCTGGTATAAATCATTATGCTTTCCTCTTCTACTGTATATAGTTCCACATGCTGTGGTCCCCTCTATATCTAGGGTAGATAACATGTAGTCCAAAGCATCTGGAGGGCACCAACTCTCATCAGCCCCAGCCAGCATGGCCAGTGGTCAGGGATTATGGGAGTTGCAATCCAAAACATCTGGAGGGCATGATGTTGCCTATCCCAAAGATCTTGTTCTCAAAGGTAATGTGGTCCTAGAATGGAAAAAGCGTTTAGAGACAAAGCAGGAAAAATAACAGGTTTCTTCTTCGTGGTCTCTGTGCATCACCCATATGGGCTCTGCGCCTACGTGGAGCCTATTTTGGGAAGGTTCTATAGCTGAGGATTTTAGGCAGGAACCCCTCCCCCTCCATCCTACTGCGCATGTACCAGTGGGTTCCTGCCCGCTTCTTCAGTTCACTGAAACCGCCTTTTGTGGCCTCAGAACTGAGAGGAAGCTCGGTATTGATTCCGGTATCGAAAGCAATAGTGATACCAGCCGTAAAACCACTCCATGGAGTCCCGTCATAGACAGTGAAATAGGTTCCGTGCAGGCGCAGAGCCCATATCTGTGAATCCACAGATGACCACTTGAAGAACCACAGTTACAGGTAAGCAACCTGTTCTTTCTTATACACAAGAGAATATATATTTAAAATATTAGATGCTTGAGTTTTGCCAGGGGCAGTTATGATTTTAGTATACAAGATTATAAATGGCATAGTGACCATGAATATTTATGGGAATTATAATTATGGGAATAGGGAATTACTATCTCCTCTTTCTCAAAATATAAATATTATTAGTCACACAATGTAATTAATGGTCATCAGATTTATGCAACAGAATATTTTGCTACACATTTATACAACAGAGTATTTTGTTATTTAATTTATTTACTAGAAATATTTCTGTATCTATAGTGTACAATTAAACAATACAGTGGTACAATATTGGAGTTCAAAACAGCTCATGTCTGGGGAAAAGCCAAAGTAAAAAGTTAAGTTTTCAGTAAGTACCTGAAATATGTCAGCGTTCAGTCCTGACATACCGCAGAAGGGAGATCATTCTGTAGGATGGGTGCCCCTGCAGACAAGGCTTGTCTTTGTGTTGCCACCAAACAGAAATTTGTAGGCTGCAGCATAAGAACATAAGAAGAGCCATGCTGGATCAGACCAAGGGTCCATCTAGTCCAGCATTCTGTTCACACAGTGGCCAACCAGCTGCTCACGGGAAACCTACAAACAGGACATGAGTGCAACAGCACCTACCCGCCCATGTTCCCCAGCAACTGGAGTACATGAGCCAGTGTGGTGTAGTGGTGAGAGTGTTGGACTGGAACTCGGGAGATCCAGGTTCTAGTCCCCGCTCAGCCATGAAACTCACTAGGTGACTTTGGGCCAGTCACTGCCTCTCAGCCTAACCTACCTCACAGGCTTGTTGTGAGGATAAAATGGAGAGGAGGACTATGTAAGCTGCCGTGAGTTCCTTGCAGGAAAAAAGGCAGGGTATAAATGTAATAAATAAGTATTGCCACTGATCCTGGATCCTGCCTCTGATAATGGCATGGGCAATAGGGCCCTGAAGGTCGATATAGGGCAGGAGTGGACAACTTGTGATCCTCCAGATGTTTTGGTTTACAACTCCTATCTGCCCTGGGCCAGCATAGCCTATGGTGAGGAATGATGGGAGCTGTAGGCCAAAACAGCTGGAGGGGCACAAGTTTCCCACCCCTGGTATTGCAGGGGGTGGACGTAACATGAGGAATCTGCTGCTGTGGGAAGTTATGGTGCCAGTTCTCTGGTTCTCATTGTTGGTGTTGAAGGAAAAACAGTAGTCTGTGTGCTGGCCTGCTTTCAGTTGCAGCACATGGCTTTCCACACACAGCAGTAGAGATTTTCCTCAAACCACGCAGCAGTGTTCAGCTCTCCCAGTTGCAGATTAATGCAGGACTCAGGAACCACTCTGTAGACACAAGCAGGCCTATTCTACCTGTTTATTTACTTATTCAAAGTAATCACTACATAGTATGCATTCCATATACACAGTCCATGTGCAGAGTACAAAGCATAGCAAGCAAAGTCCATTGCTATATACATCCAGAAAGGATAAGTCCAGCAGAGAGAAGAAGTACTCCAGACTGAGATGAACAGTACATATACCGTAACATGGCTGCTGTCTGATCAGTACATTAGATGTCATCAGAAATACATCACATGACAAACTGGTTCACACAGAATTATTTCACACGCTTCTTGAGAACTGCCAACAATAGCTAAGGTAAACACAGTGAAACCCAGACAGTAAACATCCTGCCTAGCAATGCCAGATAGCAGACCAACTGTACTGTAAATAAAAGATCATAGCATGTTGTTGATATTATACACCAACACTCATATGTTCTTTAACCCACATAAGCTGTGTTATCCTGAGTCAGACAATTGGTCCATCTCTTTCAATTATTGTCTACTCTGGTTGGCAGAAGCTTTCCAAGGTTCCAGCCCTGCTACCTGAGATCCTTTAAAGATGTTGGGGATTTGATCTGGAGCCTACTACATGCAAAGTATGTTCTCTGTAACTGAGCTTTAGGCTGTCCCATGATCACTGTCTCCAGAGAAGATCTGTGAACACCCAAGATAATAGGAATATAACACTTTTCACAAATCTCTGTTACGGATGCTGCAAGTGAATAATGGGTTGGAAGGCTGTAATTGTGACATTCCACTATAGCAGAGCACCACCTAGAACTTATGCAGCAGGAAAGGAAAAACTCTTTGTGTAAAGCTCAGATCTCAGTTTTGCGATGAAACAAAGTAGATACAGCACATTTTTCTGTTGTTTTGTTTGTTGTTATTGTAACACAATTTTCTTGCAGTAAAATATTTAAAAATATTCAGTTGTAATAGTGTGTATTAATTTTAACTGCAAGCCAAATATTGACAAAAACAAAGGATGCTCAGGAATTGCTTTAAATCAGTGAGAAATAAAAATGGCATAGAGTCTCTTTTTCACATTTGGATACAGGTGAGTGAAAATCCAAATCCAAAAGGAATTCAATCCTTCCATTTTATTTACAGCCTATTTTGGAAGCCTTACTACAGTCTAAAAAACATGCATTTGTAACCATAGTGGTGTTCTAAAATGGGAGAAAATGAAACAAAGTCAGAATTTCTCACACAGAAGTTGTTTTAGTGGTGCAAGTATCAAAGTACCAGAGATGAAACAAAGCATGATAGATTTTGAAGATTTGTACAAATGCTGTTCATAGTTTTCTTTGTTCAAAGGCTGCACTGTTCACATATCTAACAACTGTGCTCCAGGATAGAGTTAATCCTCACACTATGCAGCTTTCAAAGCTGCATTCTCAATTCCATGAGGCTGCCTGAGAGGGAGAGAAGAGATGCAGGAGGACCACTCTATCCCCCCTGCTGGGAGACCAGCTCCTTTTGGCTCCTCCTCTCAAGTTTCCATCCCAACTGGTTGTTATAAGAGCCCTGTAACTTTAAGAGCGGTTGCCTGAGTTTGCTCTTTTCTTCCTGCCTTGTCATCCTCCCCCCACCCCCTCATGCCATGCCTTTTAGATTGCAGGCAGGAGTTTTTTTAATTAACTTTACCAGGGCTCTCTGACCATCACCATAGTGCTTTCAGGAGGGATATGAAAACAATGTATCAGAAGATGCTCTGTCTTTTCACTGCTATTTCTAAGTTGACTCCCATAGGAGAAGCGATGCTGAAAGAGTTTATGGAGTGGAGTTGGTTGTTGTGTGTTTTACTTCTTTAACCTTTCCTTATTCCAATCCAGACCAATTCTCCTTCCCCATTATAGTCAATGGGAGAAACCCAAAGCTTCAGAAAATGAACCGAAGTGAGGCTGTTCTTTGAATTTCAATTGAAGTGCAATACTTTTCTGAGGTTTGAAGCGTCCCATTATGTAAGGCTCCAAGCAGGTTCTGAATCAAATCTTCTTTCTGTGCACACTCCTATTCTCAAAGGTCATTATGTCAATGAGTAACCAGTTCGACTTTTCCTCATTATCTTATAATAACACCTCATGAACATTTAGATATTTTCTTATCTCAATCCCCTTTTCTGGGGAATCTTGCCAGTTTAAGCTTCTTTCCATGCAAGGCATTTTTGTGTCTCCTTTTCCAGCTGTCCTCCATTGCATTACATAATAGCTCAATTTAGACATCTGGCTAAACCACTTCTTGCTCTAGCCATAGTTTAGAACATGGATGGGCAGCTTGTGGCCTTCCAGATATTTTGGCATACAACTCCCATCATACCTCACCATTGGCTATGCTGGCAAGGGCTGATGGGAGTTGTAGGTGAAAACATCTGGAGGGCCACAAGTTGCCCGCCCCGGATTACAACCCAAGCTGTGGTTTCAGTTTCCAAATGTATATGCAAACTGTGATTCACAACCACTTGTCAGCTTTTATTTTTTACTTGCTCAGCATTCCAGTCTTTAGGTGCAGTGGCCTCTTGTGGTGAGGCATCAGCTGTTACTGTTATTTTTTAGTTCTGACCTCACACCATGCCATAGTTAGCACAAAATGTACTTTACAAACTCACTTCAAATCATGGTTTCAAATTCTGAGTTGCCAGCCTATTACAATTGTTCAGACATTGCGCTAAACCATAGTTAAGCTTCCATTGTTTGAATTGAGACAATGTTGAACCAAATCTTGAAGCTCATTCAGTTAGACCACAAGTGGGCAAACTGTGGCCTGCGGGCCACATCTGACTCTTGGCTGCATTTAATGTGGCGCATGGCATATCTGGCAGAGCCAACCCAAGCCTTCCATGCCTGGGTACAGAGAGGGAGGACTGCTCTCTGCCTCAACAGGAAGAGGAGAAGCTTTGGAAAGTGCAGTTCCCACTGGATCTGTACTTTACAAAGCTTTCCCTGCCTGGGTGGAGAAGAAGCAGTCTGCTCTCTCTGCCCAGACACAGAAATAAAATGCTCTGAATTTTGTGTATCGATGGGGTGAATGAATCTGCTGTGAATGAATGATTGTGTGTCAGAAAGAGAGAGAGAGAGGGTGTGGGATGGTGATGATATTACGATTATCACCATCCCAGACTGTTCTCTCTTAAGATCATCACCAACCTAGAGCATGGGGTGGAGATGATTTTTAAGATCATCACCAACCCACACTGTTTTTCTTTTTCTCTCAAGATTCTTTAGTGAAAAAAAGAGAAACAGTGTGCGGTGGTGATGATCTAAGCTGCTTCCAAACAAGGCTTTTATGGAGTCATCACACTGCCTCATTCATGGAATTTCACAGGGGGTCCAGACAATGTCATCTTCAATTTCTAATCCTCCCATGTTTTCCGACCGCTTCTTCCATCTTCTCTTACTGCAGATAATCCGTTAAGAAAGAAAAGATGGAATAGCTGGATTGTACCTTCTAACTGTGGTAGCGCTAGGAGCCCACTGCCTGGAAGCATCCCTAGAGAGTGTGTAGGTGAGAGTGAGAGGTTGGGTGACTCTGGCCTCACCCACTGCCAGCTCTGTTGGCACCCACCACCAGCATGCATCCCCTGAAATATTAGGGGAAATAAGGTTGCCCACTCCTGAGTTAGCCCATGCTTGCTGTTGAATTCCATCCAGCTGAACAGTTTCTTCCACAGTGACCAGATCTGAATTAATGAGAGAAATCATAGTTGCACAGGATGTGTATAGATCCCTTTTCTCTCTACCATGGCCTTGTCTCAGTCTTCTTTCCATATACCTTCCCCAGAGTCAAAGCAAGAACAGACTGGAGTATGCCAAGGAGAAAAAAAGGGGCTGTTCTTTCCCTCACTTTACTACATGCTTGTACTACATGCATCACTGCCATATATATTGATATTTTCTGTGGTTCCTTCTTGTCCTAATAGTGCCTACATTTTGTTTGCACTTTTGAGAAGCTGCTATCTGCAATGACTCAAATATTTTTGTGTGTGTGTGGTAAGTAGCTAGATGATTAGAACAAACACTAACTACATAAGTATACTTGGAGTTGCTTTTGCAGCATACATCTCTGATGACCCATGCAGGTTCTCAACACAGAAGCTGTTGGATTTATTCTTGTCACCGCTAGAAACTTTTTAATTACTGAAAACTTCAGGTGCCCTCTGTTGTTTACTAGCTTCTCAAAAGGACATAGAATTACCTTTTCAAAAAGCAGTCATGCAGCCAGGTCTAAATAATAAGAATACATTTAATAACAAAAAGACAATAAGGCTTGGTGAATAACCAAGGAGAGGAGAGGCATTTTAGGTAGTAAATAATAATTAGCTGTAAATATACAAGTTTCTTAATATTGCCTCAAGTATGGGTCTCTCCTTCCCTAGAGTCTGTCAGTGAGGCATAGTCCCATAAGGACTAGAGAAGAAAACAGCCAGGAAAACAACTCCTGAAAGCTGTATTCCATTCTTTACATTTCATATCTCAAAGTAAATATTTTTATATATAGATTCCAATCACTTTATTTGAAATATAGTAGAGATGGTAAGATACTGTTCTTGGCAAAATGAAATTTGAAGTAGACAACTGTCCTTTTTAAAAGGTGGCTTGAGTGGATGCTTTATTATTATTATTGTTGTTGTTGTTGTTGTTGTTGTTATTATTAAATTGTTCAGTAACCAAAGTTCCCTGGGTGGTGTACAAATTAAAAACATAAAAATACAACAGTACAAAATAGAAAAGTAATAAAACAAATCAGATAAAAACACGATAAAACACGTCAAATAAAAACAAAATAAAACAAGTCAAAGAATAACCAAGCACCTTCTTTTGATGCAATACATTGTTATAATCAATAATGACTGCACATTCCCTGTCATGAGGAAAAGATTTAAAAGCTGTGTTTCTTAAGGCTGGTTCACACATGCAACTCTTTATTTCTCCGTACAATCAGTGTGGACACATTTACCTGAGAAAGCATTAGTGGGAACTGATCTTAATTATGAATGATTCTTCTGTTATGACAAACTTCTCTTGCTTCATTTATGTGAATTAAGAGTTACATAATTTGTTGAAGATAGGAAATACAAGCAAAGGAACAGAGGCAGAGAAGGAAGAAGGGTGGTAGTTCAGACGTTTTTGATACATATAGCCCACCATAGTGCCTGACCCTCATCTAGTTAACACATATGTTGAGAAACTCATGTCTCAGTACAAATTGTTGGACATCTGGCTGCTCTCTCTCTCTCTCTCTCTCTCTCTCTCTCTCTCTCTCTCTCTCATATTGGCTAATGTTGGATGTCACATTGTTTTACATGCAGATTAGAGATCCTCCTTTAACTCCCTCTAGTCACTTTTGCTTGGATGGATTTCAGCTAGTCTTCCTTAGAAGAAATGAACGGTTGGGTTAAAGAAGAGGTGAATGTCACCTTGAGAGAGGGAGTGGTCTCAGTGGCAATAAAGGTGGTGACTGCGAAGTTTCTCCTTAACAAATGGAGAAATCCTTGTACCCAAATGTTTCTCCCAATTATCTGCCGTTCACTAACCTCCACTTTTTGAGCAAGGCGTTTGAGCTGGTGGTAGCTTCCCAGCTCTAGATTTTCATAGATCATAATGTTGGAAGGAGCCTACAAGGCTATCGAGTCCAACCCCTGCTCAATGCAGGAAACTAGAGGAGGGGGTCTCCCATCCAAGTAATAACCAGGCCTGACCCTGCTTAGCTTTCCACACTCAGACAAGCTGAGCCAGCATAAGCCAAGATACTTCTGGGTGCTTTCACACAGGGGGCTCTTAGCACTAGGTAAAGAGCTTTTCTGCTTTCTGTTGTGACTGGAATTTCAACCGAGCATCTACACCTCGCTGGTATAGTGCTTTGTTGTTTGCATACATCCTATATGCTCCATCCACACAGTGGGTGAAACATAGTAGGTGGACAGTGTCTGGCCCCACTCTCTCCATGAAGGTCTCTTCATAAAGCAACCCTGTAATTAACTATTTCCTGATGTTGACCTCCCACTTTTTTTCCAATCTGCTTTGCCTCCTTCCTTGAAACTCCTCTCTCTTTTTTGTAGACACTAGAAGTTGCAAAAGGATGGATTTTCACTGCTTCTTTTCTCTCCACTGCTGAGATCTGGGGGATAGTGGTTGTGGGAGATTGCCACCTCCAACTTTCCCTGCATGTTCCATTCCTTTTTCATTCCACCCTGCATAGCAAAAGGGCAGCAAAGGGGGAAATGTGGTATCTGTGTATGACCAGAGATCTTCAGATGCTTCCTCCCCTTGAACTGCCACAATCAATCACATGCTCTTGCCAGCAATATTTTACCCCCTTCCTTCCACTCTCCTTTGCCCTCTTCCTCAGCTCCCATACTCCAGCTTCAGGCATGACCTAGTGGCAGGCCTTTGTTTCCTTGGGGTTGAGAGATGGCTTGTAATGTTTTACAAATTTTTGTTGTTGCTGCAGTATTTATTTATGCAAATAATAAATGGATATATTTTTTAAAAAGCAATTTCTTAGCCAAAAAGAGGAAACAAGAATCCACCAAAAGGTCCTGGACTGCAGCTGCTCCCACTGGAATTTACATCCTTCATGTGGTTGCTGGATCCCCATTGAGCTGCTCTTAGGCAGAGCTCTTGTAGTCTTTTCTGCTGTGGAGCATGACGTTACAGTGTCAACAGGTACCTGGGCTCAGTTAAGGGCTGGATGGGGCCCAGTAAACTGAAGGTCGATTCAATCAAGGCAGGCATACTGTTGCTAAGTAGTAAAGTTGATCAGGGAGTTGGTGTTCAGCCTCTTTTGGCTGTTGTTGCATTCCCCTTAAAAGATCAGGGATACAGCTGTTAGATTCACCCTTTCAAATGGACCTTTCACCAATTTTTTGAAAAGTTCTGGACTTCTCCTAAGAATACTTGCTCTTGCCAATTATCCATGCTTTGGTAACATCTGAGTTAGACTATTGCAATGTGATCGTGTTTAGAAACTTCCAACTGCATCAGAATATGATGGCCAGGTTATTAATGGGGACCTGTAGAAAGATAAATTCTCAAAGGCGATTAAAGATCTGCACTGGTTGCCAGTTCATTCACAGGTATAATTCAGAGTGCTGTTTTTCACCTGCTCTGGGTTCTTCTTCGTGGTCTCTGTGCATCACACATATGGGCTCTGCGCGTGCGCGGAGGCCGCTTCGGGAAAGTTCTATAGCTGAGGTAAATTTTGGGTGGGAACCCCTCCCCCTGTGTCTCCCTTGCGCGGGTTCCCGCCCTCTCCCTCAGTTCCTCTTCGACCGCCATCGCGTGTGGCTGTTTTCTTCGAGAGGTTCTTCGATTCTTCATAGAATCCACCTAAAACTGAGAAATCTTTACATCTTTCCCCCCCGTTTTTTCGTCGTGGGATCCTTCAATTCTGATTATGGCTCCGAAAGCCCCCTTCCGCAAATGCGTAAGGTGCGGGACGAAGCTTCCTCTGGCTGATGGACACTCTCTGTGCCTCGCCTGCCTTGGCGAAGGCCACAATGTGGACGCTTGCCATCATTGCCAAGCGTTCACCAAACAAGCGAGGAAGCACAGGGTGGACAAATTGACGGCCATTCTGTATAAAAAGGCCCTACAACCGCCCGCGGAAAAGCCTATCCCTTCGGCTAGGACTCAGCGGACGCTCAGGAGGCCTACATGGCGGCGATGATATCGAAGAGCAAAGCTAAGAAGGCTCGTAGAGAAAAGGAGGAAAAAAGGAAGAGCAAGGAGCGGAAAGATAAGGCGAGGAGATTGGCAAAGAAATTGGCTTCATCTCTCTCGGGATCGAGATCGACAGTGGCCCCGGATCCGACGGACGTCGTGACCGTTGAACGCCTGGCTGGGCTGAAATCTCCTCCCGCACGGGTTCCCTCGGGCTCGAGGGACCCTCCTCCTTGCTCTCCGCCAAAAGCCACCTCGGGATCGAGGGAGGCTGGACTGAAGTCTCCTCCTCCATCGGTTCGCTCGGGCTCGAGGGACCCTCCGCCTCGCTCTCCACCTAAAGCCCCTCGGGATCGAGGGAGGCTGCCCGGCTATCGGTATCTGAAGGCGAGATACCGGATTCACCTTCGGAACCGAGACCTATGACCACTGCTCTTCCGACTCTAGCCTCGGAGCCGAGAACTGCTCTTCCAACTCGAGCCTCCCCGGTTCGTGCGATACGGGCTCGTACTCCACGGACTCGATCTAGCTCACTCGAGATCAAGGAGGTGCTGATTACCCGGGACCGGGCATCCTCCAGATCATCCGATTCTCGTAGAACCCGAGACCCCCAGCGGTACAGGGAGAGGTCTCAGGATTCAAAGGATTCAAGATACTCCAGGGTGTCTCTTTACAGCTATCGCTGGAGGCACTCTCCTGTGTCTGAATACAGATACCAGACCAGGGTGTACCGTTCCAGAGAGAGATCGCCACCCAGGAGGCACTCCCCGAGAAGGGATGCTAGACGCTCTCCACCGAGACAAGAAGGGGTGCGTCCCGACCCCAGAATGTCCCCTCCGGTCCGCCCTCTAGCCCTCCCTTCACAAGTGGACGAGAGAGAGGATCGGCTAACTACGGTCTCACTGGCAACCGTATCCCGCTCCCGCAGGTCGTCGACCCCGGGGTCTCCCATAACGGACTCGGACTCGATTGTCTCGTTGTCCCCTTCGTCCAGATCCCCGGACCAGAACGTCTCAACTCAGGCCGCTGTATCCCCCTCTGAGGATATGGGCACCTTCCAGGACCAAGTCCTATGGATGGCTCAAGCCCTCGGTCTGGAGACGGCTGTCGAGGAGAAGAAGCAAGTAGACCCTCTCTTTGACGTGGTTTCCAAATCATCTTCGGGCCCGACGTTACTCCCTATCACCCCGACGATGCTGGAGACGGTGCAGGGATCGTGGAGCTCACCATCTACAGCTCCTCCTGCGGCAAAGCGCCTGGACTGCTCTTTACAAGATTAGGCCAGACACAGCTAAGTTTCTCTTCTCCCATCCCACCCCGAACTCGATGATAGTTGAATCAGCACAATCGAGATCAGGCAAACAACATTCCACTCCGTCTGACCCCGAAGGAAAAAGGTTAGACAACTTCGGACGAAGAGTCTACACCTCGAGCGCCCTGGGGATCCGGGTTGCTGGGTACCAAGCTACGATGGCTAGGTACCAACTCTTCCTTTGGGAGAAGATGGGAGGACTGATTGACTACCTACCGGACGAGAAGAGAGACTTAGCCAGAGTCTTCCAGGCCGAGGCAACGAACACCTCCAGACAACAGATCCATACTGCCAGACACCAAGGGGACTGTCATGGGAGATCCCTGGTGAGTGCAGTCGCTCTCCGCCGTCACGCCTGGCTAAGGTCTTCTACATTGACCACAGAAGCTAAGGCCAAAATTGAGAATCTGCCCTTCGACGGAGTCGGCCTCTTTAATGATAAAACGGACGACTCTCTCGACGCGGTTCAGAAAGCCCGGGTGAATGCGAGGAAGATGGGCCTACTCCCACAAGCATCTTCCAAGACATTCAGACGCCACAGGTGGGCTCCGTACCTGCCTCTGGTAGCTCCTAACCAGCAGGATCAGCAACTCCAGCAGTGGCAGGACCATCGTTCTCGTCCACAGATCGGGTACAGGATCGAGTTCGATTCTCTCCCACCTTTTCTTGGCATCCGTACCACGCAGCCATCCCAGACACTGCGGGAGGAGGTCGCTTCCTTGCTACTCAAGGGGGCCATCAAGATGGTCCCTGCCTCACCTGACACAGGACGGCCTTTACTCCAGATATTTCACGGTGTCAAAGAAGGATGGAGGACTCCGACCGATCCTGGATCTGCGTTCAGTGAACTTCTACATTCTACCCAAGAAGTTCAGGATGGTCACTCTCCAATCGATCTTGCCTCTCCTTCGCAAGGACGACTGGTTTGCATCCATCGATCTCCAAGATGCCTACTTTCACATAGGGATCCATCGAGACAGCCAGAAATACCTGAGGTTCAAGATCGGATCCGATACTTACCAGTTCAAGGTACTTCCATTCGGACTTTCGACGGCACCGAGAGTGTTTACCAAGTGTATGACGGTAGTCTGCGCTGCTCTACGAACCCAAGGGGTGACGCTCTATCCTTACCTGGACGATTGGCTCATCGTCGCTCCGTCTGCTCAGGAACTTTGGAGCGCCCTCCACCTGACTACCGACACTTTGGTCACTCTCGGGCTCTGCCTCAACGAGAGGAAGTCCACTCTCTTCCCAACTCAAAGGATCCAATTCATCGGAGCATTATTAGACGCCACAGTCGGTCGTGCCTTTCTACCAAAAGACAGAACTCTAAAGATACTTACCCTCGCCTCGAAACTACAGAAGGCGACGTCGTGCACAGCTCACTCGATTCAACGGCTCCTCGGTCTCATGGCTTCATCCATATCGGTCGTTCCTCTCGCTCTACTTCGTATGCGCCAACTCCAAAACTGGTTCATAAGGTCGTTCGATTCCGAGATGAATGCCCATCGAACGAGGCTAACTATTCCGTCCAGCATAAGACAGTCTCTTCGCTGGTGGATGAGCCGCTCCAATCTGACAGAAGGGCTACCTTTCCAACCCGTCACGCCCTCGCTTACGCTCACGACGGACGCATATCTCCTGGGCTGGGGAGCTCACTGTGGGAGTAATACAGCATGAGGCCAGTGGGGCCCGCGAGACAGAGAGAAGCACATCAATGTCCTAGAGCTCAAAGCAGTATGGAATTCGATGAAATCCCTCGAACCTATACTCGCTGCGAGACATCTGCAAGTGGTCACGGACAATACTACGATTGTGGCCTACCTGAACAAGGAAGGCGGCACCCGCTC
Source organism: Shinisaurus crocodilurus (assembly GCA_021292165.1). Taxonomy (NCBI): domain Eukaryota; kingdom Metazoa; phylum Chordata; class Lepidosauria; order Squamata; family Shinisauridae; genus Shinisaurus; species Shinisaurus crocodilurus. The sequence goes on from CM037879.1 coordinate 233,612,471, forward strand.
ACTACGGCTGACGAACCTCACCCTCCGTATATTCGACTGGATGATCCCTCGTCATATATCCGTGAGGGCCATCCATATTGCGGGGAAGGACAATACTCTGGCAGACGCCCTCAGCAGGATGTCACTCGACTCCCACGAGTGGCAACTCGACGTTCGAATTCAACAATCCCTTTTCCACCTGTGGGGAACCCCAACAGTGGACCTATTCGCCACCTCAGCCAATACAGCCTGCCTGCATTTTCTGCAGCAGAGCAGGACACGACAATGCGTCGATCGGGGACGCATTCCTGATAACTTGGTCGGGGACTCTTTTTTATATATTCCCACCGATTCCATTGTTGGCCAAGGTAATCTCGAAAATCCAGTCCGAGGGCACGAACTGCATCCTAGTGACTCCATGGTGGCCGAGGCAAGCCTGGTTTGCACCACTTCTCCGACTTTCCAAGGGAGAGTATCGCTATCTACCGAACACAACAATGATACTTTCTCAAGCCCGAGGCACGCTATTGCACCCGAATCCGTCCATCTTGAAACTCACGGCCTGGCTAATTTGATACCGAGCACCCTCCCTTCGGAGATCAAACTCGTACTGTAGGAAGCGTGGAAACCATCCACTAGAGCTTCATATGCCAGAAAATGGAAAGCCTTCTGTGATTACCTCGGTCGGATCGAAGTGCCCTACTCTAGCGCTCCTATCCATCAAGTACTGCAATTCCTGCTTCATTTGCATCACAAGGGGCTTAAGACGAGCTCGTTAAAGGTCTATCTGGCTGCCCTGTCAGCTTTTCATGATGGTCAAGATGGATCCACCTTGTTTTCGAACCCGCTAGTTAAGCGTTTCATGAGAGAATTAAGGAACGTGGCTCCTTCATTTAAACCAGTCACTCCGGTCTGGGACCTCCAGTTGGTTCTGCAGGTACTCATGGCTAAACCATTTGAGCCAATGGCGACAGCGGATCTCCACTTGGTAACTTTTAAGACCGTATTTCTTGTCGCAATCACCTCTGCTCGGAGAGCATCAGAGCTGGCAGCCCTAAGGGTCGATCCCCCATACCTAAGTTTCCACAAGGAAAAGGCGGTGTTGCGCCCAGATTTGGCCTTCCTTCCTAAGGTCGTGTCCTCCTTCCATCTAAATCAAGACATTATATTGCCGGCATTCTTTCAAGGTCCGTCGACTCCATTGGAGCATCAGCTCCACATGCTGGACGTGCGAAGGGCCCTATTGTTCTACAAGTCCCGCACTGAGTCCATTAGGAGATCTCCCCGTCTCTTTATTTGTTATGGCGGGCACTCCAAAGGCCTGCCGGTCTCGACCCAACGTCTATCCTCCTGGATCGTAGACTGTATCGAGCTAGCATACGAACTCAAGCGACGACGATTGCCGAACTCGGTACGAGCTCATTCTACCAGAGCCGTATCAGCCTCGACGGCCTTCGCGAGAGGAATCTCGTTGACGGATGTCTGCAAGGCGGCTACGTGGTCCACGCCTTCGACGTTTGTATCACACTACCAAGTCGATGTTCGATCCCGGAGGGACAATGCTTTTGGCAGAGCTGTCCTTTCCTCGGTCCTACAGCGATGACGACACCGACCCTCCACCGGTAAGTCAGCTTGCCACTCTGCCCATATGTGTGATGCACAGAGACCACGAAGAAGAAGGACAGGTTGCTTACCTGTAACTGTGGTTCTTCGAGTGGTCATCTGTGCAGTCACACAACCCGCCCATCCATCCCCGCTACGGTGTCACTGTCGAGTTCGATGGTGTACTGAACCGGGACTCTTGGGCTCACTATGATCGGTACCATATAACACCATCGAATTGGACTTTCGGTATTGGTATTAGGAAGTTGGAGAAACCTCTTCCTATGTTCTCCCTTGGTACTGGGATCGCGATGGCGGTCTCAGGGGAACTGAGGGAGAGGGCGGGAACCCGCGCAAGGGAGACGCAGGGGGGAGGGGTTCCCACCCAAAATTTACCTCAGCTATAGAACTTTCCCTGAAGCAGGCCTCCGCGCACGCGCAGAGCCCATATGTGTGACTGCACAGATGACCACTCGAAGAACCACAGTTACAGGTAAGCAACCTGTCCTTCACCCACCTTCAGAGGAGATGTAGATTGGCTACTGGGTGCTGAGACTTTTCTTTGATTGCATGCAGAGCATGATGGAACACCCTTCCTAGGTACAACACCTTTTTATTTGTCCATGCTTTTTATTGGTTTTTATTTGTTGTTTTTGACTGCTGTTTCTGTTCTGTTTTATGATAATGCGTTAGTAAGTATTTGTGTTAACAGCCATGGAGACCAATGTTGGTAGAAAGTTGGGATATAAATGGTTTAAATAAATATTGCTATCTACCCTTTGTTTCATATCTTTTAAAATGAATTGGTGATTTACAAAGGACATTCCCTTTTGTGCAAGAGCATCTTAGGTTTTTGAAGCTTTTGGTAGGGGACCTTGTCAGCAGCTTTTTGCAGCAAGGGCTTAGATACCTTAGGGTAAACAAGTCCCTCTGTTTGCTTCTGAAATGCTGTCACAGACAAGTAGGTTAATAACATCTACACAGCTTTACCTTCTAGACATTGGAGCTGAATCAGATGCTTTGGGAAAATAGCCCTTTAAGCTTTATTTTTAATTAAATACTCCCCAGCATTTATTTCTGGAGGAGTTACATCTAGTTAGCATAGCAGGAATGAGAATAAACAGAGACAGTGCCTCTAGGTCAAAAGATAGATTTTAATCTAAGGCTTTACTCTTCTAAGTGTGCTTTTCTGTTTACCTTTTTATGCTCATATAAAATGTTCATGAACTATATAAACCATGAATACTATTATAACATAATAAGACCTATTATGTAATAATAGTATTTCATGGTTTGTTAAATAGGTATTTGACCTATTGCACTGACTAGACAAGGAACCCAAGGAAACTTTAAAATGTATTGAGTCAAAGTTTTGGATCTGATCCAACAGAGATTGTGTAGAGGACCCAGGGTTGCATTTACAAAGTATCTTCAAAGGAATCTAGAAAGGTATCAAATCAGCTATTTGGTAAGAGGCGTTTGTGTGCTAATTCTGACTGCTCAATTATATTTCAATTTTTTTTTAAAAAAGGCCCTGAGAAGGGCCTCTGAAAAAAAACTTAGGGTCTGGGTAGCTAAATATAGGAGAAGGTAATCCTTCGGGTAAACTGGCCCCAAGCTGTTTAGGGATTTGAAGGTTAAAGCCAGCACGGCCCAGAAACAGACTGGCTGCCAGTGCAGATGAAAAGCTGCTGGTGTGACATGATCAGAACAACTAGTCCTGGATAGTAATCTTGCTGCCCTTTTTTGGGCCAGTTTCCAGACCGTCTTCAAAGGCTACACCATGTATAACACATTGCAGTAATCCAAACGGGAGATTACCAGAGCATGGATAACTGTATCAAGGCAGAACTCATTTGTGTGTATGAGTTCCAGTCTAGCTAGGGATATATCTGTGGAAGCCTGCATCTGGCTCCTAGCTGGATTAGTACTCTTCAGAATAAAATGGAAAAGGGGTCCATTCTGCACAACAAGTTCTGAATAGCAGTTCTGTATCTGGTGTGTAGAAACTTGACTGCCATGGTCATTGATCCTTGACAGAGGTAGCAACACAGACATGCCTGTAATTCTTAGTTCCTGGAAATAATCTGTATGCATATGTAAATTGGCTAAGTGTGTCAAACAATTCAGTCTGAAAACCCACCTAGCATAGGCAGCTTCTGAAGATATAAATATACCAGGCTAATCTACTAATAGGTCTGTGAATGTACTCAGTCAGGAAAAAAAGATTTTCTCTCCCTTACTCTCAGAAAGCCACTTGTACGTTTGAGCCCAGTCTCCCTGCAAAAGTATGAAATGAACTATGACTAATCTTACTTTTTAAAAGATCACTTGAATTCTCGGCAAACCTTCTATTGTCTGAAACAGTTCTATTTCAAGTTCAAGGTACTTGCAAAGCCAATAATTTATATTCGAAGAGAGGCTAGCAGTCGTAATTCCAGTCTAAGGACTCACCAGATTTCTTTTAAAGCCATAGGTCCATTCCTTTTATGTTGTTGAGCTGATGGTACACTGTATAAAAGTCAATTTAAAGTAGAAATAGGGGATAATTATGCCAAATAACAAATCTTTCTCTCTCTCTCCTCTCTCTTTCTTCCTCCGTCCCTCTCCCTCTCTCATACCCACACAATATTGGTGCTGCAAAATGATACAAAATAACGCAGAATAAAGATTTTGGCTGCAGTCCTGTGAAAGTGAGCTGTGTTTATGCAGGGGTGGATAAATAAGTATAAAAATGAAAAGAGGTGTATTCTATTTGAAATAAGTATATTTCAAGCAATACCATTGACATAATCATGAAAAAGAAAGCAGAAAAAACAAACAAACAAACAAACAAACCCAACCCACTGTTGGGCTGTTGCTGAGAGGGTGGGAAAATACTAGTCCACACTGTTCTGCTTTGTTCCCAGCTGGCTTTTCTTCACCTTTTCCTTCCTTATTTATCCCATTGTCCTTCCTTCATGAGTCCCTATTTCTTTCCCCTCTTGCCTATGTCTGTCTCTCTCTTCCTCCGTGAGCATCCCTCAGGCCTCTGCGACTTCTACACAGCTTCCTTACCTTGGGTCTTTTACTTTCTCCAAACCTTTTTGCCCAATATATTTCTTGTTCTTGTCATCTTGATCCAAGCTCTTTTGTGATTATACTTTTAAGTCCCCCTCCCAATATCAATGTTACTGGGCAAATGGTTCCTTTACTGCTGCAGAATAATAATAGTAATAGTAATAGTAATAATAATAATAATAATAATAATAATAATAATAAATAATTTCATTTCTATACCACCTAATAGCCAAAGCTCTCTGGGTGGTTGGCCCGATTGATATCCAATGGTTAAGCTGCAGTTGAGGCCATTCAGTAGCTTGGGTTAAGGCTGTTCATTTAGCTGACTTATTTGTCAGTGGTGTGAGTTGGAAACATGCTAATCAGTATCATTTGAGTGATGTGCTTGGTGTATTGGCTGATATAAAACAATCCCGAATACTCAGCAACTCTGTGGCTTTCTCCTCTATAGTTCATAGGGGCACCGGTATATGGGGAGATTTTGCCAAGCTTGTAGGTCAGAAATAGACCAAACACAGGTTATTTTCTTCCCTCTGAGCTTTTTGATGGTACTTCACATGCACAGGTTGGCAAGACAGATGTGTGTGTATGTCCTCTCTCTCTTGCACACACAGAATATTCTATAGATCAGGGCTCTCCAACCTTGGGTCCCCAGATGTTGCTGGACTACAGCTCCCAGAATCCCTTGCCATTAGCCATGCTGGCTGGGTATGCTGGGAGCTGTAGGCCAGCAACATCTGGGGGCCCAAGGTTGGAGAGCCCTGCTATAGATAGATACTGAAAATATCAGTGAAGGAAAGGAAAAGAAATATTATTAAAATGTCAAAGGACTGTCACAATAAAAACTTTTGAAGTAGGATCTATAATACTATTATATATATTTTTATACAGCTCTATAAATGTGCATGACACTTTAAAGAGTTTCATAAGAAAAAGAGACAGGTCCCTGTCTCCAAGGAGGTTACTTAGTATGCTTTTCATTAAAACAGGTCCCTGGGAAAATGCAAAAAGGTTATTGAAAGAACACCAGGCATGATCCAGCTAGAGGTAAAACACTTTATAATCTCATTGATTTTAGTGAGAAAGGTTTTAACTTTCCTTATGAAATCAGTGAGACCTAAAAGATGCTTTAATTAGGCTGGATTATGCCCTTTATTAAGAACTTGGACTTAATTAAGAACTTGCCAAATCTCCTATTCATGAAGCTGTAATTAGAAAAACTCTCCAGTCATACAGACTGGGATGACGATCAGAAACGCCACTATAATAAGAGAACATTCCTTTTTTTCCTAGGGAATCTGAAGCTAACCTCCTGATTTAACAATTTCTTATGGTAAACAACAGTGTCTGAACAGACTAGATTTGGGGATATATATTGTGAATGGACTGAGCTATAGATAATTGCATTTTTGTGGGATATCAGAACTACCATCTGATTATTCTTAATGTGTAGCAGGTCTTCATTCTTGGGCCAATTATTTCTCAGGTGTTAAATGTTTTATGCAATTCAATCAGGTTTTATGCATCCTCTTTATATGCTCTTTTCAAACTTGACTTATTTAATGAAGTCACTTCATTTTCTGCTTTAGTCATCTGGTGGAAGTCAAAACTTTGTACTATTTCTGTGATAGTGTTATGTTGCCTTCTATGTAACACAATATATGCATACAGAAATGAATAAAGGGAAAATTATTACAAAAATTAAGTTAGAATGTATCCAGTAAATGCATGCACATTTATGCTTACACTTTGGAGCAATTTACTTGCAATATCAGGGGGAGCTTTTTTCCTCCCATGCAGAGATGAGATGCTGGACTTGTGACAAAATGCGCGAGTTCACAAATCATGACAAGCCAACCTGGCACTAACCCACAGTGAGTTGGTTATTGTGAGAAAAACCCACAGTGTGCCTGACAGACACTCGGGCTCACTGTGGGTTGTTTGCCCCCTCCTTCCCCCTCTGTCTTCCTCTGGGTATCCCAGGGCACTCCGTGGCAGGACCAACTTGGCTGCTCCCCCCCCCACCGTGCTCACGAGCCCTTTTTTGCATGCCGTGGCTTTTTTGCCCCTTTAACCTCCCCCACCCCAGAGATTGCAATCTCTGACTTGACAGCCAGCTTTTGCAGTCTTTGTTTTGACAGCCAGTGACAGCCCCTTCAAAGTGCCTAAGTGGCACATTAGAGGAGCTGTCAGTGGTTGGCAAACAATTTTTTTTGGTGCCCACAATGTGTGCAAATATTTTCGGAATTTTTTAAAAAAATATTTTTTAGCTGCACCTGTGCAACTGCAGAGGTGCGCAGTTCCACGAGTGTGGAAATGGGGAGACTTGGGTGGGCAATTTCCGGGGGGGGGTACCTGCTGTCAAAGGGCAGCAGGTACCAACCCTGGACATTGGCCCAAAGAGGCTCCAAACAGGGATTTTATTTACTTTTTTCTCTTGACAGTTGTCAAAAGGTGAACTGTCAAGGGAAAGCAAAGCCATGAGGAATCTTTGCTCATGAAAAGGGGGTGGTGAGATTTACACCCACTTCACAGCGAGATCCTCATCTTTTTTCTTTTTTGCTCTGTTCCCAGGGTACTGCACATTTTGCATTTTTCCTTGAGACTCTAACTGCTCGGGAAAGAGCAGAACTGCATCCCACCCCCTTTTTGGGTGAAAGGAGTTTTGAAAGCTAGGCTCCCTGTCATATCTCACCCCTCAGTAGGGTGTCAAGCTTGCCCTCCTTATTGGGATCTCTGGGTGTGCTTATGTAAGGTTGGGGGTTTCTTTCCCGCAAATGATCCTTACCCTTACACCTCTCACACTGCCTTTGGGATGTCTAATCCCTACCTTATACCTCTTTGACCAGTACAGTAATCACAGCTTCCATACAGGCTGTTTCAAATAACAAAGAAAAGTTTATTTTAAAATACAACAAGTTCTGGAAATAAGTTTCATGCATAAGTAAGGTGCTATCTTATCTTAGTACCAATCCTCCCTCAACAACTGTTCTCGATATCAATCCCTGCACTCACTAGCTAATCTTTTAACAATCCTAATATAATCTCTCAACTCTCTCCAGCCAGCTTCACAGACTCCCAAACAGCACTCCAGCACTTCACACACTCTCCTCTCTTCCCCGCACACTCCTTCACTCTCCTTTCCACACACTCCTGCCTGAACAGTACCGTCCACTGTTTATATAACATAGGCTTTATCCCCCTTCTCATTCTCTCAGTCAATCATGTCACATATGCAAATACACCATTCTTCCTGCCCATCCTTTCTCACTCACTCAGATACAGCATGAATACATACACAAACACATTATACTTACCACCTATACACTTTAAATTTAAACCCAAATAACATAACATCACAGTCCCCTTTAAAATGGGGTTTTTGACAGAGAAATGGGTGTTTTTTTGACAGGGACATATGGCAGTTGCACAAGTGTGGCTAAAAAAAATAATCCAAAAATATTTATGCACATTGTGGGCTCAATTTTTTTTTTTTTAAATTGTTTGCCAACCGCTGGCAGCCCCTCCATTGTGCCACTTTGGCACCTTGAAGGGGCTCTTACTGGCTGTCAAAACGGAGAATGTGAAAACTGACTCTCAAGCTGGAGATCACAATCTCTGGGGGGGGAAAAGGGTTAAATGGGAGAAAAAGCTGTGGCGAGCCGAAAGGGCTTGCAATTGCGGCGGGCGACACTGAGCCAGGGTACTTGTGGTGCAGCTGGCACTGGTAGTGGCCAAGGCAATCTTGGCAAGAGCAGCAAGGTTTTTTTTGCCAGTCTCACCAAGTGGCTTTCTGGCTGGTTCCTGGTATCCACAATGGAATTGGTTGCCCAGGTTCAGACAACATGACAACCCATTGTGGGTAAAACAACCCCTCAAACAAGCCATGGGTTATCAGGGTGGCTTATTGTCATAAACAAGCCACCCTGTGGGAAATGGTCTGGGTTTGCATGACACGACAACACACCGCGGCATGTCACAGTCGATGGGTTGTTCTATCATGTGAACCCAGTCAATGACATGGGACAAAATGATGATCTGCATGACAGTGTCCAAGATCAGGGCACACATACAAGGCCCGTAGAGCTTTCAGGTTGTGTCTGGGTAGTTCTGAGATATTTTGGTTTTCATCAAGGCAAAGGCATCTCAGGGAAGGCATGAGCCAAAAATAAATTTTCCTAGCCTATTAATCATTAGGGCATTTTGCTTGGATTACTGCCCACTTGTTAGTGGAGTGGTTACCTCTGCAGTGTTGTGGGTGCAGGTATCCTTTTGGAGGACACATGTAGGACAGCTATGTGCATATCCACACAACCTTTACAAGACATTATAAAATAAACATCTTCTCCTTGGCTGAAGTAGTATTTGGCAGGGATGTTACAGAGAGTTGCCTATGAGCTTCCAGTTATGGGACTCACCCTAGGGTTGCCATTACTTTTATACATCCCAGATGTGATGATTGCCTCCCCCTACATATTGGGAGAAAAGATAATTTTGCTTACCTGCAAATTCCTATTCTTGGAATTGGTAGAGTAAGACAGCCACACCTTTTCTGGACCATGCAACTCAATTGAGAGATCTTGAAGTTAGGAAGTTCCAAAGATGTCCTATCAGTCCATCCTTAATATTTTCCCTGAATGTTTGGTTCCTGATGTGTATTCTGTTAGATAAGTTTAAATAGGTTGAGAGGGCTTAGCTTGGTAGGCTCAGCCTGGGAAGCAGTGTAGCCCCTCCTCTTGGTGTCCTAGCAACTTGACCTTGTTTGTAGCCAAGAGGAGATATTGTCCCAGATTTATTTATTATTTATTTTTATTTGTAGCATTTTATCCCACCCCTCAGCTGAAAGACTCCTGGAGCAGCTCATTAATAAAACAAGGCAGTTTGTGTCAGCAGGCCTCCATGACACAAAAAGAAAAAAGGATGGGGAGGGAAGAAGGAAAGTCGCAAACTTATGCAGTTCTTAAAGAAAGCGTCTTATCTACCCCTCCATATCTGAGAATGGGAATTCACAGGTAAGCAAAAATTCCCTTTTACTTGCAACCGAAAGCTAAATTCTTCAATCCCCAAACTCTTAATTCAGTGGCAAAAAAATGTGAATGCAGATATTTAAGGCAGCGATACTCAAGCTAAATACTATAAAACTAGAAAATGAAACGTGAACAAGCCACACATTGAGGTTCATCATTTAACTCTATTATGTGACCTGAAATAGGAAAGGCAGGGAAATGTATAAAACGGTTAAGTATGAATGTTTTGCTTATTTTTAAATTTCATGTCACACGCAGTCATGTCACACAAGGTATGGCTGACAATGTAACCAACAGTGCCTTTCACAGCTTGATGTTATTTCATATTATCTTGTCTTTGCATTAAACAGCTTTTTGTAACGTAACATTTCCCTGTGGTTGTGGACAAATGATGCCAGTTTACTCAGCCTCCTGCTACTGAAAGAGCAGTAGTGAGGCTCTATGCCCCTTTTCAAGCCTCACCACTGCCCAATGCCCATGCTGAGAGCAAACTCAAGTATTCAAACTGTTAGCAATCAGGAACCACATGGTGACTTACTGCGGATCTTTAGAAGCTCCTTACTTGTTTGGAGGTAAATTTGGCTGTGGTGGGAAGAAGCATTTATTTGACCAGAGCCTGTTGATGCTCCTCACATAGTGAAACTGGCACACAGGATGTTTTTAACTTGCAAGCGTATGTTAAATGGCCCTCTGTTTCCATCAGTGAGAAGACTGAGCCAATACTGTATTCCTCTTTCTGGATTTTAAACATCAACCATGAGAGCTATTTTGCAGGCTGAACAAAGCAGCCAATACCTGTACCTCTGAAACGAACGTACTTGCTTCTGAAATCTTTTTCTATGCATTTTTCCCCAGTAGCAAAACGTCATCTCTTTTCAACCTTTTTTGCCCCATGCACCTTTTTCACCATATGTCAGAATGTCATTTCCCCCTTTCCAAGATTGTCTGACTTAATCTGTGCCATACAATACAGGTGTAAGGTGTGATGTCCTGTAGATTATGTACAATCTCTAGAATTGTAATTTGTAGAAAGATCAGTATTCTAACAGTTTAAGTCTGTGGTTCCAATTCCCCCCCTGAAACCCTAAAATCCCCCCCCGGGGGGGAATTCCCCCCTGGTTGAGAACCCCTGATCTAATGGATGTTTGTCTGAATGCTCAGATTTAGTCTATTAACAGGTTTTTTTTTTAAATTATTTATTTAAATTTTTAATTTTTCACATCTTACAACTACCATGATACACCACAAAAAATACAACAAACGTGTGCACCCCCCCCACCTCTTGGGACCAAGTTATATTTCCACCCCAGTTATCAGGGATTGGTCTCGAGTCCCGGTCACGATTTTGGACCTAGTCTTTTTCCTTTCAGAGTCTGTCCTGAGTCACTCCCAAAACTGACTCCACGAGTCCCTATTAAAATCAATGGGGTTTCCCCCCAACAAAATAAGGCTACTTCAGATGTGTGGCTTAAATAAATTCTAGGCACAAGTGTGCCTTTTTATTTCAAAACTCTGCAACTGATTTTGGCAAGAACAGACCAGGCAGACAAACCCAAAATAACCAGGCAGGCAGAGGAGGCAGGGAACCCCAAAGCAGGCAGGTAGGCAGAGGCCTTTGTCTTGGACAATTCAACTGTTGAACAGGTCAAGAAGAGACCAGGCAGGCAGAGGAGGCTGGGAACCCCAAACAGGCAGGCAGAGGCAGCCAAACCCAAAATGTCTGATCCTAACCCAACCCCCCCACAACAAAACATCAATCAAAATAAATCTCAACACATTGTTGGGGCTGCGCTCCTGGTAGCTGTCCATAGTGGCCGAGCAGCGGCGCGCCTCGCTTCCATGCGCTCTTCACCGGTGATCGCACTCCTTCTGGCACAGCCAGATACAAGATATTATTCTATATTCCAAAAATATAACAAATCTTGACAAGGTTTGTTCCCCCTCCCCTTTACCAACACATAATCCAAAAATTTACCCCAAATGTTCACAAAGGTGTCTTTCTCCAATTGTCCTTTTTGACACTTAATATTACAAGTTAATTTATCATTTAACGCGATATCCCATACCTCTGTATACCATTCATTAATTGAAAACACATGTTGAACCTTCCAATTCCTAGCTATCATTAATTTTGCTGCTGTTAACAAATTCACAATCAATTCTTTTGTATTTTTTAAACAAACTAACTTTTCTGTAATTGTTAACAATGCTAATTTTGGGCAGGCTTCTAATTCCATTCCAATTATTTCTGATATTTCTGCAAATACTTTCTGCCAAAATTCCAGAACATTTTTACAGCTCCACCACATGTGGGCATACGTACCTTTTACATTACATCCTCTCCAACACAATGCGTATATGCCACTAACTAAAGAGCCCTTTAAAGATATGAAAGGGATTGCATGCACTGAGGTTTGTCTGTTTCCCTCCTTCAACTGTTGCTCTGTGTGCTGTGTCAGAGCCTGCTTCTGGAATTCATCTGAATTTCAGGAACTGCTTATCTGGAGGCTGTGTCAAGAAAGGGTGGATTTAGAAGTCTTGCCCTGTGCACGGAGCTTACTATCTGGCACTTTGTGTCAGGGCCTCGGGGAGTAAGCCTGAATGTTAGAAGTAGAGTAAATTGGTAATGAAAGCATTTCTGAAGCTTGACTTGTTATCCAGAGGGCTGGGGAGTGTGGGTGGGAAACCTCAAGCTGGAATGTTTTCAACTTTAACAGTGCAATCCTGTACAAATCTACTCAGATGTAAGTCCCATTGAATTCAGGAGGCTTGCTCCTAGGTAAGTGGATATAGGACTGCAGCCGTAGTTATTTCTGTTGCTGTAATTTGTAAGTTAGATTTAATGTAAAACAACCACAGATCATGAATTTCCCTAGCAGACACCTAGCTCACAGGGCAGTCTTAAGTGATATAGGGAATTATGTGACGCCTGACGGTGAGGAGACCTGAGCTGGCTGTACCATCCCGCCAGCCTCTCTACCATCCCGCCAGCCGCCTTACCATCTGGTCTACCTGCTTGCCTTGGCTGATGCTGTTTGCTGGCTGGATTGGGACTCCTTCCCTGGGAGGAAGCTCTGCGGCCGTCAGGAGGAGGGCAACCCCCTCCCCCCCCGGCCTGCCTGATTGGTAGCACCTGCAACCTGGCTTGCCTGACACTCCGCAGGCCTTCATCTGCCGGCCCGGAGCGGGGCCCAGTTCCAACTGACGCCTGACGGTGAGGAGACCTGAGCTGGCTGTACCATCCTGCCAGCATCTCTACCTTCCAGCCAGCCGCTCTACCATCCCAGTCAGCCGCCTTACCATCTGGTCTACCTGCTTGCCTTGGCTGACAGCTGTTTGCTGGCTGGATTGGGGCTCCTTCCCTGGGAGGAAGCTCTGCGGCCGTCAGGAGGAGGACAAAACTCCCCCGCCTGCCTGATTGGTAGCACCTGCCACCTGGCTTGCCTGACACCCCGCAGGCCTTCATTTGCCGGCCCGGAGCGGGGCGGTGACGCCCCGGCAGCGATGTCTCCGAAGGGGACGACGCCAAAGGGGGTTGCCCCTTTGGGGGAGCCACTTCTGGGGTGGCACGAGGGCGGGGGCCCTTCCCCCTGATAGTTAGGGCAAGGGAGGTGTGGGGGTGGGTTCCCGCCTGATCGGCGGAAGCAAGGGGGCATGTGCTTATCTAATGGAGATAGTGGGGGGAGTTCTGGGGAGCAAAGTATACAGGCGCTGGCAAAGCGCTTGGGGCAGGCCACGCCGAGTAAGGGGAACAAGGAATAGATGCTTAATATCTATCCCTTGTTCTGGGCCTGCTCAGAGCCAAGGGATAACTGGGGGATGCGTGTCTCTTAGGAGTGGGATTCCGTGCACGGTGGACACAGTGGGTGAACGGGAGGAGGCCAGTGGCAGTCCGGTTTTGTGGAATCAGTTCCAGCTTCTTCCTCCTGGTGAAGTGGACAAGGTGCTTTCTTCTGTTAAGCTGACCACCTGCTTGCTTGATCCTTGCCCGTCCTGGCTTGTTAGTAGCTGCAGTGAAAAACTGGGTGGAGAGATCAGGGCGGTAGTGAATGCTTCCCTCGAGGAGGGAGTGATGCCATCAGCCCTTAAGGAGGCAGTAATAAGACCGCTTCTAAAGAAGCCCTCCTTAGATCCCCAAGTTTTGAATGACTTTCGCCCAGTCTCCAATTTGCCATTTCTGGGCAAGCTGATTGAGTGAGTGGTGGGGGCTCAGTTGAAGGCACATTTGGATGAAGCCGATTATTTAGATCCATGCCAGTCGGGCTTCAGGCCTGGACATGGGACGGAAACGGCCTTGGTTGCCTTGGTGGATGATATGAGGGCTTTGGATAGGGGCGAATGTTCCTTTCTAGTCCTCTCGATCTCTCGGCCGCTCACTTGTGGGGTGCCGCAGGCTTCCATCCTCTCCCCGATGTTATTTAACATCTACCTAAAGCCCCTGGGAGCTATCATCAGGAGGTTTGGGGTGCAGTTTCATCAATATGTGGATGACACGCAGCTCTACCTCTCCTTCAAATCTCACCAAGGTTGGCTGTTGAAACCCTGTCCAAGTGCCTGGAGTCAGTGGGTGGCTGGATGGGAAGGAACATGCTGAAACTGAACCCCAACAAGACCGAGGTACTTCTGCTGGGAGACAAGGGAGGTTAGGGGATGTTGACCTGGTGCTGAATGGGGTACATCTACCCCTGATGGACCAGGTCCGCAGCTTGGGAGTCATTCTGGACTCCCAGCTGTCCATGGAGGCTCAGGTGTCAGCTGTGAGCCGGGCGGCGCTGTATCAGCTCCATCTGATGCGGCAGTTGTGCCCCTGCCTTCCTAATCATCTGCTCCCATCAGTGGTTCATGCCTTGGTCTCCTCTCGCCTAGACTACTGTAATGTGCTCTACATGTGGGTTACCCTGGAAGACGGTTTGGAAGTTGCAGCTGGTACAGAATGCAGCAGCTCGCCTGGTTAAAGGCTGCCGCCGGCATGATCACATCACTCCAGTGCTCAAAGAGTTGCACTGGCTACCAGTTGTTTGCCGAGCCAAATTCAAGGTGTTGGCGTTGACCTTTAAAACCCTGTATGGCTCCGGTCCAGTTTATCTCAAGGAGCGCCTCCAGCAACATCAAGTAGGCCGCTCAACAAGATTTGCCACTGGACTGCCTTCTCCTTGTCCCATCAGCCAGAGAAACCAGGCTGGTGGGGACTAGGAGGAGGGCCTTTTCTGTGGCAGCCCCCAATTTATGGAACTCTCTCCCCAGTGACCTCCGCCATGTCCCTTCCTTGAGTAGCTTCCGCCGGGCATTAAAAACGTGGCTTTTCAGGTGGGAATATGGGGTGGGTTAGGATTTTTAAGTTTTGTACTGTTTTTAATTGTGTTTTATACTGTCTGTGTGTGTGCGTGTCCCCCCCCCCCCTGTATTTTATTGGACTGTACATCGCTCAGAGTGGCTGGATGTCTGGCCAGATGGGCGATTCATAAATATAATAAATAAATAAATGTGGAGGATAATCTACCACTCCAAAAGCTGTGCACTGAAGGCAGTCCCAGCCCAGTGGTCCAGGAGGATACCATGCTTGATGACATCAGAAGCTGCAGAAAGACCCAGCAGAACCAACAGGGACACACTCCCCCTGTCCAGTTCCTGGCATAGATGGTTCACCAAGGCAACTAAAGCAGACTTCATCCCATAACTAGTCCTGAAGCTGGCTTGAAATAGATCTAGACAATCACTCTCATCCAGGAACATGTGGAGCTGGGATGCTACCACACTGTCATTCACCTTGCCTAAGAATGGAATATTGGAGGCTGTCTAGACATGACAACAACAATGGTGGGGTTCAGGGAGAGTTTTTAAAACACACACACACAAAGGTCTCAGCACTGCCTCTTTTAGGCCATATGCGTTGAGGTCCTCCCAAGGGTTTTCAGCAATTGAAGGACTCCTAAGTGGCTCCCTGTGGAATGTCTGGGCCTAGCATGATGTTTTGTGCTTTTATAGTTAAAAGGAAGTCCATTTAACTTGAACAAAAAAACATTCCCCATGGGAGGATGTGAGAGCGCAGGCAGCCTGGGAATGACCTTGAACCCACTTTTGTCCTTGGCCCTGCTACTGCAGGAATGCAGCCCCTGAGAACTTCCCATGGGGGAAGGTGGCCATCAGTCTCTAATAGGTTCCCCTCCCATACTTTAAGTTACAGTCATGTAACTAAAATTTACAAGTATAAGAGCTTTACAATAAGAGCTGTGAAAAAGGTATTTTTGGTCTTGCTTATTGTTCATGTAAGGCATTCACTATGGGTGTATTATAAGCACTGACCTCAACACAGCACAGGCAACTGTCTGGGTTTAGAATTTGGCTTTTTATGACACCACTGTTGTATCTTTGTGGCTATAATCGTTCCCTTCCCAGTGTTTTCTTTCATTCTGATGTTTGTCCCTAGAGGACCCCTGTAGAAAGAAGGAGGAGCGCAGGAGAATGGAGGGAAGAGGCAAAGGTGAAAGGAGACAACAAATGCAAGAAAGATTATGAGAATAAATATATAACTTTTTTTGTTGAAGTCTTGCTTTCTGTGTCCTCTTTACCAGGAACCTCTCTCCTAAGTGATAGTTGTTTAGTTACTATCTAGCTGCATAATTGGCTCTTGGAGAAGTAGGCAGCAGAAATAGATAGAACAAGAAATGAAAAACCAGAGGACTGCATGATGGGGATCTTATTGCCATCTATGTCAGCCTTCCCCAACTTGGTGCTCTCAAGATATGTTGGAATAAATCTTCCATCATCCCCCAGCCAGCATGCGAGGGACCATAGCTCAGTGTGATAGAGCAGTGGTCCCCAACCTTTTTGGGACCAGGGACCGGGTCCCGTGGAATAAATTTTTCTACAGACCGGGGTGGGTGGGTCGCCCACTGCTCACCTGCTGTGCGGCCAGGCGGCAGCACCGTAGAACCAGGAACCAGGGAGACCCGTCGCGTCACTTCTGGCTTTACTAAAATGCTCATCGGAGAGAGAAGCAGAGGGACGAGCGGCGGGGTGGTGGTGCTCGCCGGAGCATGCGAGCACCCTGAGAGCCAGGACGGGGTGCTTGCGGCACGTCCTGGCGGGCGTCTTGCGGCGCGTCCCAGGGGGCAGCGCGCACCATGCCTGGCCACCGCGCCGCACACCAAGCACCACATCCTGGCTCTTGGGGTGCTAGCGAGCTCCAGCGAGCACCCCCCCCGCTGCTCGTCCCTACGCTCGCCTCCGCGGCAAGCATTTTTGTAAAACTGGGTGGCGCGGCAGCCGGGCGGCGCAGTGACCGGGCGGCGCAGCGGCAGTACGGCTGGGTGGTGTGGTGGCTGGGCGCTGCGCGGCCCATTTCTTAAGAGGCCACGGACCAGTACCATTTCTTAAGAGGTCCACGGCCCGGGGGTTGGGGACCCCTGTGATAGAGCACATGCTTTGCATACAGAAGGTTCCAGCTTCGATCTCTGGCTTCTCCAGGTAGGGCTAGGAAAGAATCCTGCCTGAAACCCTAGAGAGCCACTGCCAGTCAGTGTCGACAGTACTGGGCTAGATGGACCAATGTTCTGACTCAGTGTAAGGCAGCGTCCTATGTTCCTATGGTGGAAGTTGTAGTCCAACACATCCGCAGACCTCCAGGTTGAGTAAGGATGATATATGCAATGGAGTATCCTGTGAGTACAAAAGGGAAAGCCCTCTTTCAAAGACTTGAATCAACAGTGGGAAAGACCTCTTTTCCAGTACTTATTCAAACATATGAAGGCACTCCATAGAGTAGGCTGCAAAATCAGCTTCTGTCATGCCAGAAGTCATTAAAAAAAAAAAGAAAAAAAGCAAGCTGCCTCGAACAGTCAGCATCAATTTCACCAGGGAGGTCTGGTGATAGTCTTGAGGAATGGTACTGGCCTAAACAGAGCACTGAACAAATTCATAATTGTGATAATAGAAAAAGAAACAATACTAAACATCTGCTGAGGATGTTTTAGCCAAGACAGGAAGTTGGACAAGACAGCTCTTCGGGTTCTTGTCAAGTTATGATCATGATCCAGTATAGCAAAACTGTATGGACGATCAGCCTTGAAATTCTGTATGAGTTGTTCCAAACCTGTACAGAAAAATAATTTTGACAAAGAAATCAAATGTATTTATTAATTTATTTTATTTGTTAAATTTATATACCATCGAACTGGCAAATGCCGTTGGGGCGGTATACAATAATAACCCCCCCCAAAAAAACAATAAAATGACAAAAGCAAAACTGGCCAACTATAAAAATATCAAAATAATTCAACAAACATTAAAAAAAAACCCATTAAAACATTAAGGGCGATATCAAATCGGGATGCCTGTAACCCTCCGAACTTGGAGGATGATAGACATCCTATAGGGAGAAGGAGGAGGTGAGGGTCACCACCGCACTCCTTCCACCCTACAACTCAGCTAGATGGATGATTTCAGCCGTCTAACTGAGGAACTTTGGAGCAGGAGGGAAGGAGGCTAAGGTGCTGCCAGAATACCTTGTAACTTGGGGGCATCTGTCTCCTCCCCTTCATGCCCCCTGGAACACCCCCAAAACCCCGTCTCTGAGGTCGCTTTTGCAACCTCGGAGATGCAGCTGGCACGGTTCTTTTGGTGCCAGCTGCTGGGGGCGCTGTGACCGTGGAAACCCAGCTATGATGTCGGAGTGATTTTCTGACTTCATAGCTGGGTCTCTGAAAAATTCTATGGCTGTGTAGACTGTCTAGTGGCCATAGGACTTGCAGTAACAATATTAAAAATGTTGAAGAAGCAGCAGTAAAATTAATCAGCAGAGCAACAGAGAGCCAGTGTGGCATAGTGGTGAGAGTGTTGGACTGGGTTCAAGTCCCCGCTCGGCCATGAAACTCACTGGGTGACTTTGGGCCAGTCATTGACTCTCAGCCTAACCTACCACACAGGGTTGTTGTGAGGATAAAATGGAGAGGAGGATGAAGATTATGTAAGCCGCCTTGGGTTCCTTGCAGGAAAAAAGGCGGGATATAAATATAATAAATAAATAAATAAATAAATAAAATAAAGATTAAATATGTGTTTATTTCTTTCATTAATATTTCTGTTCTACATCTGACAGTAGTTGCAACTTCATCCTTCTGTTCCTCTGAAACCACTTTTGTGCAGAAAATCTATGCGATAATTGTTTCTCACAGCACTTGATTATATGAGAATTGAGATTTGGAAAAACATATATCTGATGTCACAGGTGTTTAGCTTTCAGGGAGTTTAGGCAGTTGATAAGGAAATTCAGGACAGGAAATATGATGGACTTTAGCTAAAATAGGTTTTATGTATGCCAGGGGGTGTATGCTGAAAGGCAGAGCTTTTTTGGACCCCTTGAGCTCCTGTAGCTTACTTGCAGCAATAGATCATAGTTATAGTTTATTCCTGATAAGTTATGTAGCAATAAAGAACAGTTATGTTGGGAAGGCCTGCTTGATCTTTGCGTGTTTCATGCTACCCCATCACAACAGTAACTAAATAACGATATTATTTAATAACTAAATAACTGAGATCTACATCTCAAGATCCACATTCATTTAGATTCTCTAACAGTGTCAGTAGAGAGTGATGTGTAGGTGATACACCAAACACCGTCCCTCCTGGAGTGCCACGATTCTCTTCTGAATTGGGACTGCACGCACTTACTCTGAAGTAAATAAACGTTTAGATAGGCCCTGAGGACCAGCTCTAAAGAAAAAAAGGGGGGGAAAGTTTTGTATGTTCAAGCAGAAGCCATTTCTATGTGGTTGGCTGGCCCCAACAGTGATTTGGTTCGCAGATAATGCTAAGCCATGATCTGGGTTGTTGAATTCCTGGCTGTCATGATGTGCTCTGTTTTCATGTTATATATGTGTTCATACTTAATATCCCACCACCTTTCACCACTACTTCAAAGAGGCCCTACCTTAGTTCAAAACACACCCAATAAGTGGGGGCACATTCCCTATTGTCAGGATTGAAGTATTGGGCACTGATGCAGATTTTTTTTTAGAACAACACAATCCCTGGTTATTAGGAGAGGATTCTGTAAATGCTGACTCTCTGAAGAGGAGAAGGATGGTGTGAAAGCTACAGCAGCAAAAGCAGTGGCAGCAATGAATACAGGAAATATGCAGACACACAGTTACTTTAAGTTCCTCTTAGACCAATGATGGCGAACCTATGGCACGGGTGCCACAGCTGGCACGCAAGGACCTCTCTGTGGGCACTCAAGCCATTGGTCACCAGATCGCGAAAAGACTGTCCCCTTCTGCAAAACACTAATGATTTTGTTCTTTCTCACAGTGTGGAACAGAATGATTTTATTCTAGAATTCCTGTTACAGAATTCTTTTCTACATCGTTATCACATTTAAAAGATTTTGAAGAATGATGCACAGAGCATGGCTTGGATATAAAGCCCTAACAGTTGACCTGAGTGCTGCATGTGTTGCTCTCAAACTAACGGAGTATGAGCCAAGGTTTGACAAATTATCAGCATGCATGCAACAGCAAAAATCACATTAATTGTGCAAAAGCATGCCCAATGCAAACTTTTACCTAATTCAGTGTTTGCAGTCCAAGACATAAAGTGTTTAAAATGTGTTAAGCACGTTTCGTTTTCTTGTTTATCTTGCTCATCCTAGTACAGGTTTGACTTTTACTTTTACTAATCCGACACCTGTAGAAGCAGGGAAAGGACCCGGAGTAAAGCTTGCCCCATACAATTTCAGTCTGGCATAGAATCATATTACAAGTTGAGAATCCCTTATCCAAAAATACATGTGCCTAATTATTTAAAAAGTTTGTATAAATTCCCTTCAGGCTATGTGTACAATGTAGTACTATAATAATTTTTTGAGTTGACTTTTTTTCCAACAAAAAACTGTTTGTATTATTGAAAGCTCTGTTATTGTGTTTTTCTTTTAAGACAAAAGATGTTAATTAGTTCAGACAACTGTATGAGTTGCTTTTCTAAAATTAAAACCTCGGTATTCAGGTTTAATTGCAGTGTTGGCACTTTGAAATAAATAAGTTGGTTTTGTGTTGCAGTTTGGGCACTCGGGCTCAAAAAGGTTCGCCATCACTGTCTTAGACGAACTAAGAGTTATGTTCACCTTCCCACATAATTTCACCATACTCTGAGGGCCAAACTGCATGATACACACAGTTCCATGTAACTTCTTATTAATGAAAACAGCTCTGAGCTACAGAAGCAGAGGAAGGGTTGGTGGAAAAGGGGTGCTTAATACTTTCCCTGCCACACATTTTTCCTCTCAAAATTGAAGTTCTGCCAACTGCTGCTCTCCATCCCCATGATACAGGTTCTCCTATGTGATCCAACATTGGAAAAGAAGCAGCGTGAACCCTAACAAGCAAACTAAAATCAGGGAAAAGTTACAAGGAATTCTGTGTAACATATGGTTACACTCTCATTTGCTTTCAGGATGGGGAAATGTATTCTTCTACATAAATGTTTGTGTAAACAGATAAAAGGCACTTATGCCTGTATAAACTCTACATAAGTCCTTTCCATGTATAGGAACAGAAAGCTGTTCAATTATTGCATCTCTTGTCTTTTTAAGTAAAGGGCTATCAGCTAAAGTGTGATGTGCTGTGAAGAAAAGCCTATGGTTACTGTGTCAGATCATATGGTTCAGGGTTTTTTGTCCCCTGAGCCTGTTTAAAGCAGTTTAGTTAGGTCAGTATTGTATTGCAATATAGTAAATATTTAATGCTAAAACTATATGTTGAGGGGTGGAAATAATTTTAGTAGTTTCAGCTGGTAATTTAATTGCAGCTCCTTCCCACCCTAAAGTCATTGGATACAATCCTGAAAAAAAGTGAAATACAATTTACTCCCATTTAAAGTTAAGTGTGATCTTTATCTGTGTTTTATGCCTATTGAATGTTGTTCAATGCCTTGGATTGCAAGTGACTTGGTTTGAGAGCATTTTGCAAGACAAGCAAATTTTTAAATATTTATTTAAATTTTTTTGACTTGATATACAAGCGACGTCTTGCAATACAAGTACTGTAGTACGGCTTAAATTAAAAATCTCTACAATTTTTTTGGGGGGGATTTCGTTTTGATATAAGAGTGTTGTGGATTACAAGCACGTTTCCGGAACGAATTATGCTCTCAATCCAAGGCATGACTGTATGTGGAAGGACTTTGTATTATTCTCTATGATATGAAACATTTTCCATGTGCAGGAGGAGTTCCTGTTGTTTGCATTGAACACTTGTCTGCTTATAGAAGACAACATAGATATGCCTCTGCGCATGGAACTCTGCATATGCTTTGGAATTTTTGGACCATGGCCAAACTATTGTTTTACTAAGTCTTGAGATAAGTTTTTCAAAATCTCCTTGCTGAAATGAAGGATGCTGGTGAAACTTAAGGCAGCTTTCTTGTAATACATATTTACAAATAAACTTTCCATCTTCTTGCTGATGCAAAGTTTAAAAGATGCAGCTTATGCCAGTGTGGAAAACAAACATGGCAATTAGGCTGGCCAGATGCAAGAGAATTCCAGCAGGTGTAACTTGTCATGCAAGCAACAGTTGCTAAAATTCCTTCTACACAACTATTAAAAGGGCAGGTGTCCTGCCCTCTTTTGCATCTGGCCACCCTAAGGGCAACCTTTTCAAACTGCAGTTGTTCTAGTGTTTTAAACTCTCAGTAATATATTTCAGAAAAAGCTAAATGTTATAGTGTTCCATTATGTAAAAATGTTTAGTTTTATACTGTGTAAAATAGAATCTTAGGGAATGTGGCCAAGGCTGATAGGAAGATTAATTTGGCAGGCGGGGAGGGGGATAGTAAGCTAATTTTTATGGGCTGTACTACAAATCTAGCAAACATACTTTATATGAAAACTGTATGTGTGTATCAGAGATTTGTAGAAATCACTTCTCACCTGAAGCACTATATAGCAGACAAGCTTAATTTTCCACCTGAGGGACTTGTTGAAACATGTAGCTTGTATGTTTCTATGTCTAGCTTCAGTAGAAATAAGGGTGTGTGTGTATATATATATAGTGAAAGGTGATTTTCCCCCCATTGCAGGCCTGTAGGGCAATTCCGCTAACAAGTCCCTTTGTGCTCCCAGTAGTTCAGAGCTGCAAGTTGAAAGCCACTGTCTGGAGTCTGCATGAAAAAACTCTAGAGAAAAATATTCGGTTTCATTCAAGTTCCCCAGAATGTAACAAGTTCCAAATTATTGTTGTCCTAAAATATTTTTTTTTGTCTTCTTGCCCTTATGCATGCTATAAGTTCCCTAAATTTATTCTTTGTTAATGGCTACTTTGGCATCTGTTGGTTCCAACCGAGTAGCAGTACTCTGATGTCTGTTGTGTCTCCCCCTTGGCTATCTGTTGTTTTGTTCTTGATCATGAGGAGTGTCACTCTCCTGAAGTTTCCAGTGAGGTGAAGGAAGACCTCCCCCAAATGCTGCAGGAACCCTGTAATTAAGGTTCTTTCTGATACAGAAAACCAGCTAGCAGAAGTGAATCAATGCAAAAACCAAAAAACCGCATCACCAACCCCCCCGCCCCCCACATCCATCCTTTGATTCTTCACATCAATTTCCCTTTGACATGTGGATAAGAAAATAAAAGGCCCAGACTGCAGGACACTGCCTTCCATGGTGTTGTGTGTTCTGTAAACTAAAATTTGCCTCTCAAAGGGTCACAGCCAAAGGTTAGCAAGCTGAGTTAAAAGCAGAGATGCTGCTTCAGTATATTTTATATCAGTGTCCAGTTCTAAAGAATACTGTGGGATGTGCAGTACAGGTACTAAACATAATGCCAGGCAGAAATAAATCACAGCAGAATTAATTACATTTTTAAAAATTGATTTATTTAAATTTCTAGCCCACTTCATCCTTAGGAGTCAAAGCAGGTTTTAGGGTGCAATTCTGTGGTCTATGGGAGGGTGTCTGTCTGTGAAGGACCTTCCTGGATGGTGCTGGAGATTTCCATTGGTATGGTTTCCCACTGGCAGTGTAGGCAAAAAGGGGCCATTCATGAAGTGTGTTAGGATTGGATTTGGGGAGGCTTTTGGATCCAAAGCCCCCTTGTTTCCTGGGCATGCCCCTGGAATGGAGTAAAAACAATGCCAGCCCTGGAACTAGTGTAGTGGAGTCCCATCCCATTGGAGACAGTGGGAGGGATTTTTTCAACAAACCGAAAATGAGTGGGGAATAAAGAAATACTGCTCCTCCTCCTCCTCTGGTTGGTGTGGACCTGGCAAGGCTTCGAAAGTGGCAGTTATTCTGCCATAGATGCTTCTCCCGCATAGGATTGCTTTGGCCAACATCTGCTAAAACCCAACACCATTAGAAGTTTAATCCTGGCCAGGGTCCCCAACATTTCTGAGCAGATTTGATGTGACATGGGCCTTGCCACAAAATGTCTGCCATGGGGGGGGCATACCCATTCCTAAAATGGCCACCATGGTGGGCACAGCCAGTCACAAAACACACATTTTATGGAAGGCAAACTGTTGAGGCTGAGAGACAAATAATTTGCCCAAGAAACTTGAGTGAAAGGCAGAGATGGGATCTGAGCCCACAAAACCATTCATTTGAACCCAGAGTTACCTGCTCCAGCAGAAACCCATTTCACAGAAGGCAAATTATTTTTCTCTCTGACCACCAACTCACCCTCCATTTCTTTCTAAAGGTCATCACCCATACACATATGCACACCCTTTCTCTCCAATAATCTTCACCGAAAGATCATTGCCCATCTCCCCAATAAAGGAGGGAAAGGGGGAGGGGGGAAATGGAGAAAAAAACCCATCACCCATCTCCCCAAGAAGGGAGGGGTGAGGGGAAAAATGGAGAGGAAAGCAGAAGGCTGGAACTGAAAACAGAGGAAGAAAAACAGGGAAAATATACAGTGGTGTAGTGGAGCCATGGCCTGCAGGGATGCAGCACTGGGACCTTTTTATTAGCAGGGATGCTGGCGTCATCTGGCACCCCCCTCAGAATTACCTGTTTCCTCTGAGCTTAGCTGCAATCCTCACAGTAGCTGTGGGAAAATGAATTTTCCCAGCAACAATATTTTGTTCCCTGTCATAATGTAAAATATTTTGGGTTGGCTTGGTTTTGAATGGGCAATTAAAACCCATTAGCTTTACAAAAAATATCTGCTCCTAGCAGATGAAAGCTTCTGGAACTGCTTGGTTGATATGGATCATCACAGCTTCCTGCAGTTTGGGACTCTTCTTGGGGACGTGGCTATGGGGACTGTCATGGTGAGCTCCCGCAATTCAAAATTTACCACTACACCTCTGAAAATAGAGGAAAATGGGCAGCAGAAAGCAATAGAAAGGGGGAGAAAGAGAAGAGGATAAATGGGGAGGAAGGGGTGAAAAGGGAATGGAAGGAAGAATAAACAAAAGGGAAAGAAAGGAGGAAAGCTGAAAAAGTGCATAGAGCAAAAAAGGGAAGGGAAGGCATCCAAAACAAAGATTGGGTCCCTCATGCTGCTGCTGCTGCCTAAGGCAGGCATCCAAAGCACCCCACCACGTCCTATATTTAGGCTGCATGTGAGCTGGTCAGTGGCTCCATGGAGCCTTTGCAGAATTCCCCCACCCCCAGTTCTGGATCCAGCCAACCATCCAGTGTGCCTCTATCCCTTGGGCTCCCTGCCCCTTTGCTGTCCTAGCCAAGATCTGACCTTAGTGGCTGCAGTAATTATTTTCTGCTTCTTCTCTACTTCCTCTCTGTCCCACACAGGATGTAGAATTGAAGAGTGCCAGTGCAGCCTGTCACTCGCTCCTCCTCTTCTTTTCCTGACCTGTCCCAGTAAATCAACTGACACTGCACTCTCCGAGTTTTATTTATTTATTTATTTAAAGTGGCTGGAAACTAGAATTGTCTGTCACAAAACTACAGTTCTCTCTTCCCTACCCGCATCTTATGTTCTGCTTTTACTGAAGATCTTGCCTGTGGGAGATTACAAAATATCAACTTGAGCTTACAAACTGAAACTAAAAACCATCCTCCAAAGTGCGTCTGAAGCTTTGGAACAGCTTTTGCTTGGACTGCTTTGGGAAAGAGTTGCCTCGCTTTGGAGGAGGTCTGAATCTTTCTGAATCAGATGGTTTCGCATTGGGATTTGCCTGAAGTGGACATACACCCATAGTAGAAATTACTCCTTTAGTTTTGAGTGGGGCCATTTTGCTTCCAGACTCAAATCACCTGAGTTTGCTATTAGAGGAAATTAGAGTTTGCTATCCTACGAGGTGAACCATGGAAAACACCCATTACCACTTCTGCTGCTTAAAAATTCAGGCACAGGAACATATCTCCATGCGCACACAAACTGCAATACTGCAGGGTCATGGAAGCTGAACCCTGTCAATTCTGAGAATTTCTCTTTGCCCCTTTTGCTCTGGGTCAAGACAACCGTCAACTCAGAATAAGTCAACTTTCTCGTCTTGCAGCAAGAAGTCTTTGAAGGTTTTAATATTTGGTTTTTAAAAAATTAATATTAAAAAAACTCTTCCTGTCACGTTTAAATATTTGAGCAGAGGATCTGTAGGCTTTGTAGCATCTGATGAGCTAGGTTCATCTGTGTATCCAGTGCAAAGGAACTTGGAATGTGAAAAGTTTTTTAAAAAAATTCTTACCACATTTGGTAGTTGGAGGAGAGGTTGTTTCACCACTAAAGTGTGAATTTGCCATCAGTGAATGGATTCAAGCTGTTAAGTAGGTAGTTCCTGTTGCTATTCAGCTGCCTCCAAGCAGCTGAATAGCTGGGTTCAGAGGAGGGCAACAAGGATGATAAAGGGACTGGAAACAAGGCCCTATGAGGAGAGACTGAAAGAACTGGGCATGTTTAGCCTTCAGAAGAGGAGACTGAGGGGAGATATGATCGCACTCTTCCAGTATTTGAAGGGATGTCACACAGAGGAGGGCAAAGATCTCTTCTCGTTCATCCCAGTTTGCAGGACACGGAATAATGGGCTCAAGTTACAGGAACCTAGATTCCACCTAAACATCAGGAAAAATTTCCTGACTGTCAGAGCAATAAGACAATGGAATCAACTACCTAGGGAGGTCGTGTGCTCTCCCACTCTGGAGGCATTCAAGGTGCAGCTGGACAGACATCTGTCAGAGATGCTTTGACCTAGATTCCTGCATTGAGCAGGGGGTTGGACTCGATGGCCTTGTAGGCCCCTTCCAACTCTACTTTTCTATGATTCTATGATTCTATGATTATAGAGTTTTGTTTTTGCAGCAGGATTTGCAGTGCTAATAGTGATGGCAATAAAACTCTACTATGCTTATAGGTGTAGAATTTGACTTGAGTCCTGCTTAGAGTGTGAAAAACAAAACAAAAAATGTCCTGTCTTATAATACTAGAACTTGGAATTACCTAATGAAGTTGATTGAGACAAAGGAAGTACTTTTTCATGCAACATATAGTTAACTTATGGAATTCACAGCCACAATATGTGGGCCCTGATAAAATAGCTTTGTGGGCTGAATTTAGCTTCCACCATTCCTGACTTAATGGACTGAGAGAGGAAGTACACCACTGATACTTTTCTCCTACACTAAGAAGACATAAGGCAAAGCTCTCCGATAGGGGTGTGACACATATTTAAGGCTGGAGGTGTTGAATAAGGGGATAATTAATGAGAAGTCCAAGAGAACATTTAGTTAATTTTTCTTTTTTCAAAAGAAAACTATGACAAAACTGCTCCTTGCTTCTCATGCATGAAAAAACATTTTCTCACTATCCAGTGATAGAAAAGTCTAAGCCATTCATAATTTTGTCAACCGTTAACGTGTTCCCTGCTTTTCCCTGCCTAAACTAAAATTCCCAAGTTCTTCAGCCTTTGAGAGTGTTGGGTTGGGACTCGGGAGATCCGAGTTCTAGTCCCTGCTTGGCCATGAAAGTCACTGGGTAACTTTGGGCCAGTCACTGACTCCCAGCCTAACCTACCTCACAGGGTTGTTGTGAGGATAAAATGGAGAGGAGGAGGAACAGGATTATGTAAGCTGCCTTGGGTTCCTTGCAGGAAAAAAGGTGTGGTATAAATATAATAAAATAAATAAATTTCCTCCTTGCAAAGAAGGTGCATCAGCCCTTTGTTCATGCTAAGTTGCCCATTTCTGTATGTTTTCTAGCTCTATGACAGCCTTCCCCAAACTGGTGCTCTCCAGCTATGTTGAACTACAATTTGCTGCATCTCCACCCAGCATGGCTTGCTGGGGATGCTGGGAGTTGTTGTCCAACACATCTGGAGGACATCAGGTCAGGGAAGGCTGCTCTATGATATCCTTTTTGAGATGGGCAACCAGGACTATACTTTTCCCCCCAAATGTGGGAGAACCATAGGTTTATATAATAATGTTATGATACTTGCTGTTTTATTTTGTGCGTCAGCCATCCCTTTTTGAATTTGCACTGTTTTTCTACCAGCTCCTGGTTTTGGAAGCAGTGTCTTCAGGAATAATGCCTTCTTTGTCATACTGTGAAAGGACAGCAATATAGCAAAGTCAATATAGCAAAGTCAAGAAGCCTCAGAAGAAGGACAGGTTGCTTACCTGTAACTTTAGTTCTTCGAGTGGTCATCTGTGCATTCACACACATATGGGTTCTCTGCACCTGTGCTGAGATCGATCGGAAACTTCTTCAGCTGAGATGAGGCGGGCGGTAGCCCCTCCCCCTCACGCGTGCTCCTTAGCGCGGCTCCCGCCCGTCTCCTCAGTTCCCTGAGACCGCCTATTGCGATGATGATTCAGAACCTTAATATACTTCTACGACATCAACACCTTCCTTCGAGCCCGATGAGGATCGAGCCCGAAAAACAATAGTAAAACAATTGACCCATCCCATTTCCACTTGGGGATAAAAAGATTTACAGCCCGAAGATCCAGAATCGGCCTGAGTCCTCCTCCCTTTTTCTTCACGATGAAGTATCTGGAGTACAGGCCGTCTTCCAAATTTCCAGAGGGAACCGGCCGTATCGCCCCTTTCTGAAGGAGGGTCGACACTTCCTCCAGTAGCACCTGAGTTGGACGGGTGGTCTTGATCCCGAGAAACGGGGGGAGGACTCCGAACTCGATCCTGTAGCCGAACTCTATGATGCTTAGCACCCATCGATTCGTCGTGATGGTCCTCCAAAATTGGAGGTGGTTGCAAAGTCGAGAGCCGAAGAGAGCAGTCTGAGGTGGTGTAGAAGTGTCGGTCAGGCAAAGCGTCGGCTGTGTTTTGGTCGGACCGGCCAGGCAGTCAAAGACGACGTCGTCCGAAGTCGCCTCCCCTCCTGCTGCCTCGGGACCGCTGCTGATACGGTCACTGGGGCTGCACCTGAGGCTGAGATGCCCCGGGTCTTCGGTTCCCGCTCCTGTACTGACCCGCCGGTTGGTACTGCCTGGTCGGGAATTGGAACTGGGACCACCGTCGTGGCCTGAAGGATTGCGACGGCTGCTGCCGCACGAGCCCCATCTTCTTGGCCGTTGTGAAGGCCTTCTGGGCGGAGTCGAGGGAGTCGTCCGTGGACGCATTGAATAACCCCTCGCCATCGAAGGGAAGGTCTTGGATCTTCGCCCTATCGTCGGGAGTCAGGGCGGTAGAGCGAAGCCGTGCGTGTCTTCTCAGAGCCACGGAACCAACCATCGACCTGGCATGACTGTCAACTTGGTGCCGTGCAATATTCATTTGCAGGGCACCTATGCTAGTCGCCTCTTTAATAAACTGGGCTGCCAGGTCCCTCTTGTCGTCCGGCAGATAGTCACAGAGGTCTCCCAACTTCTCCGTGATATACATCTGATATCTAGCTAGCAACGCCTCGTAGTTAGATATCTTCAGTCCGAGGGAAGACGATGAGTAGATCCTACGGCCGTAGGAATCTAGTGTCTTACCCTCTTTATCTGCCGGGGTAGTGTGCTGCTTTCCCCCACGAGACTGCCCTGATTTGACTATAAGCGAATTCGGGGTCGGATGGGAAAACAGGAACTTTGCTCCTTCCTCCTGGATTTTGTACATCGACTCCAGGTGTTTGGCCGTCGGTTTCGTCGAGGCCGGAGTCTTCCAGGTTTCTTGCACCGTCTCCAACAATGTCGGCAAGAACGGAAGGAGCAGCTGGTTCGACTGAGTTGTTCTAAGGACAGCATAAATGTCATCCTTGGTCTTTCCCTTCGACGATTTCGCCTCGACTCCCAGAGCAGTCACCAGCCGGCTGACATGCTCAGCGAAACTCCCCATGTCCTCCGATGGGGAGACCGCGTCTTTGGACTCCACCTGCACGTCCGGCGAAGTGGAGTGGGAGGAGGAAGCCACCGAGTCCGAATCTGACAGGTATGCCGATCCCGACGAGGAGTGGCCAACAACATCAGTCGCAACCGGTAGACGCACAAGAGTCTGTGGTTGAGTCGTTGATGTCGACGCAGTCGGCTCTCTCACCACTTCAGCCGGGGCACGAGACACAGCCGCATCTCGGCCAGGTGAAGGAGAATGTCTCCGATCACGGTGCCTGTCCGGAGAAACGGAACGCCGGTGATAATAATGACGTTCTGACCTCTCGCGTCTCGGTGAGCGTCTCGACCTCGAGTAGTAGCTCCTAGAACTCGATCCCGAGTAGTAGGAGCGGGATCTCGACCTCTCATCTCGGTACCGAGAGAGCCAAGACCGAGGACTCGAAGCCGTAGAGACCGAATCACGAGCCCGATAGTGCGGGGACCGTGACCGGCGGTGGTGTTCTCGACGCTCCTCTGCACGTCCAACCAACGGAGACCGACGCGGTGGAGGACCCCTTGAGCCCGACCGGGGTCTATCCAGTGCCTTCTGCTCCTCTAGCTGGACTGGCGAAGCCACAAGCTCTCCCTCCGACAGGGAGGCTGCCGCATCCATTGGCTCTTGTTCGGTCTCTCTGCCTCGAGGAGACCTAGTCGAAGCCAGAGTAGACTCGTGGGCAATCGGTCCCGAAGCTCGATCCCGAGCGCCAGTCAGAGCCTCAATCAACGCCACCGTACGCTTCGATACCACCACAGTGGACGAAGTCGACGAGCCTGCCATTTCGTCAGACTCAACCGCCATTTTCTCTTTAAGGCGTTTCGCCTTATCCTTGCGAGCCTTCTTTGCCAGTTTCTTAGCCGTTAGCGTGTCCGTTAACGGCTTCTTGGCTGGCTGGGATCCTCCAGGCCGTTCCTCTGGAGTGGGGCCTTTTGCTGACAGGGATTGCTCCCACAAAAGGGCCCCCAATTTCGTTTGGCGGGCTTTTCTGGCCTGTTTAGTGAAGGCCTGACAATGCTTGCAGGACTCCACGACGTGCTCCTGTCCGAGGCACAGCAGGCAGAGCGAGTGTTTGTCAGCGGGGGGGATTTTAGTCCCACACCGCTGACATTTTCTAAACGGTGCCTTGAGAGGCATAGTTAGAAGTTAGATTAAGATAGAATATAGAAATAATATAGTAATTAGGAGAAGAACGGGGGAGAGAAGGCTTTAGGTAGGATTTTTTTGGAGATTTTTTTTTTTTTTTTTGGAAAACGAAAGTACAGTTCGAAAGAGAATCAAGAAATAGAAATTTTATGAGAGGAAAAAAGTTTTTAAGATCAATAGAAAGACGAACAAACTCAGCTATAAATTCGAGAGTGAAGAGAAGAAGAACCTATCGACTGGTCGCAAAGGCGGTCGAAGAGGAACTGAGGAGACAGGCGGGAGCCGCGCTAAGGAGCACACGCGAGTGGGAGGGGCTACCGCCCGCCTCATCTCAGCTGAAGAAGTTTCCGATCGATCTCAGCGCAGGCGCAGAGAACCCATATGTGTGTGAAGCACAGAGACCACGAAGAAGAACTCAGTGTTTTGGAAAAGCTATTTTCCTAAGTAAATACCAATTAGACTTGTTATAATCTGAAGTGAAATCTTAATGAATGAATTATAACGAGTTTATAATAATCAAGTGAAACTAACTGGCTACAATAAGTATCTGTTATTAGTTCTGTTACTTAATTAATATGAAATCATGATACATGCGCCATGGAAAATCATAAGACCTTTACTATTTTACTTGCAAACTTAAAAAAAATAAAATAGCTGGCCACTTTGGTTGTGTCCAAACCATTTTGTGCAAGTTGACTCACTGCACTGCACTACAGCTCAGTGCAGCATACTGATTGTATGCTGGCTCAGCTTGTCTGTGTGTGGAAAGCTAAGCAGGGTCAGACTCAGACCGCATTCAAAACAAAGTGTGGATTTAGTTTCCTGCATTGAGCATGGGGTTGGACTCGATGGGCTTGTAGGCCCCTTCCAACTCTATGATCTATGAATCTCCCCCCCCCTTTTTTGCTTCATTGCTGTCTTGGAGTTCACAAAGGGGCTCCCAAGGAGTGGGTTTGCAGCTGGATTGCCCTGTGACTTAACACCCCTGTTTTTCGAGGTTCAGTC
Source organism: Shinisaurus crocodilurus (assembly GCA_021292165.1). NCBI lineage: Eukaryota > Metazoa > Chordata > Lepidosauria > Squamata > Shinisauridae > Shinisaurus > Shinisaurus crocodilurus. Next base: position 233,644,554 of record CM037879.1, read on the forward strand.
AACCCTAATTGACCTTGGTTTCACTTCTAGCTCTGCACTGGTTATTACTTGGATGGGAGACCCCTCCTCTAGTTTCCTGCATTGAGCATGGGGTTGGACTCGATGGGCTTGTAGGCCCCTTCCAACTCTATGATCTATGAATCTCCCCCCCCCCCTTTTTTGCTTCATTGCTGTCTTGGAGTTCACAAAGGGGCTCCCAAGGAGTGGGTTTGCAGCTGGATTGCCCTGTGACTTAACACCCCTGTTTTTCGAGGTTCAGTCAACCCTAATTGACCTTGGTTTCACTTCTAGCTCTGCACTGGGCAATACAGAGCCAGCCTTAAAGAAGTAGGCAAGGGACACCAGAGGAAGTCCTTCCAATATGCTTCTAAATGTTTTTAGTTGGATAGTCCAACAGCTGCATTCTCTGAACTGACAAGCTATAACCATGTTTCTGCTTTCTCTCTCTCTTTCTATGAGGCATTTAAATTTGTTTTTCTTTCTATCTTACTTATGGATTTAAGCTATTGTTGCAGTAGTTGAACAGATTTTGAAAAGTCATTGTATAGCTAGCCCCTTAGGTATATATAACAAGAAATGCAATTGAGTGCTAATAAATCCACACTTTGTTTTGAATGCTGTTTGACAGGTTACTTGTAGTATAGCCCCTGGTGTTTCATATCTCAGAATCATTCACCATACCCCCCAGCCTGTTGACATTAGGCTGGACATGCCAGGAAGCATGGAATGACAGGAGGTGTGATGAGAGGTTAATACAAAATATAGAACTCTGTTTATCTTCCTTGGAAAGAGTGTTCTTCTGATAGTTCTTTGAAGCAGCCATTGAAATCCTGAAGAAGAAGAGAAGAAGAAGAATAAAACTGTGAGGCAAAATGGCATTGATATAACCTAAAAAGCATACAAGCTTTGTATGTGGATTTTCATTTCAGATAGCTAGAGGAGGTGTGACGCCTTTTAGTAAAGGAACAAAACGAGACCTGCTTGTTTTTTAAACCACTGAAACATGACAACAACCACCATCAACAGTTATCTCTGGTAAAAATGGAATAGAATAAAATAGGTTTTCTGAATATGGTCATGCATTTAAAACAGTGATAAAGAAAAGCACAAAACTATTTTTCCAAAGTAAGTACTTCAAAGTGGCTTTTAGGTAGGGCAATAGGAAACTTCACAATATATGTAAGTTAGAACTTAGTTTCTTACCATTTGCACGTTGTAAGAAAAGTGACATTTTTTTTACTGGCTCAACCTCAGTATCCAGAGTGCTATCTCACAATCTTTGTATGCTATTGTGTGAGTTCAGTTGGCTGACAGAAGAGTTTTCTTATAGCTTTGTATTCCCTCTGCTCTTTACATTGCTGCTTCTCCATTCACCTGTCCAAGCTGCCCAAATGCCTGCAGTTGGAAGCCTCAACCCTACCCTTCTACCTTTCTATACCCAAAATTTTGCAGTTCAGAAGCAACTGTGAATGGAAATACAGACTTTTATCCCCTTTCTTTATCTCTTTGTTATCTTGCATTTTGACTTGAAAATCTGTTCTTTCCCATGAAAACCATGTTACCTGGTTCGCACAGCACGACAACCCACCATGGGTAACACTCATGGTGGGTCATTGTGTCATCCAAATCCAGCACGGTTTCTTATTTTTAAAGAGTATAAAATAAGGGTAGCTTATTTTTCATTAACAAGCCACCCCGAGAACCCATGGCTTGTTCTCTTTGCGCGACTGCAAAGGACCAACAATTTTTTAAAAAAGCACAATTTTCAGGGGCTGAAAAAATAAAATAAAATTAAGAAAGGACCCCAGCTGTGCTTTTTTGAGGCTTCGAAAAACAAAAAATAGTGGCAAACGAAAAAGTAGTCATCGGAGCAGGGAGGAGGAGACAAAATGGGTTCTTCCACAAAGGACACTAGAATATATGCCAGAGCTGACTGGAGGACTGAGGGGGAAGGAAGGGAAGAACAACCTATGGTGAGCCTGATCATCTGTTGGGCTCACCATGGGTTGTTCACACAACAACCAACCCACTGTGGCTTGTTTGCAGGGTGGCTTAGCAGGATGTGCAAACCCACCCGTTATCTTTTAGCCATCTTGCACGTTCTGTGTGGATGGCCAAGAAAGCTATGGCGAGGTTTTGGAAGAGCAGATGAAAAATAGGCCCTTCACTAATGCATGCAGTCCAGCCGCAGGCTTCTGGTACTGTCTTGGCAGCTTGAGGCTACAACATATGCATTGGCAGGTCCAGTTGAAATATAGAATGTATGCCAGGTTGGAAGGAAGTGAACACCCTGCTCTTTAATTACCTATTACCCTAGCAACCTTCCCTGTCACTTATGCCCAGCTGCTTGGTAGAGGATGAATGCAAAGGCAGGCAACATTACTGCTGCTGCTATGGGGCTGCTATACTGTGGGATGTCCTGGTTCTCTATAGTGGCAGTAGGAATGGCTGTGGCTAGGCTCTTCTGCCTGCATGCTCAGTTTAGATAAGCACCTCCCACTTTCCCATTCTGCCTCTCATTTCATGGCCTTTTATCTCCTTTTCAACCTGGAATTTATATGGGCTGGAGGAATGACAGTGGATTTTGCCTCCTGTTTTTGTACTTGCTGCTAGGCTAGCATCCTGGTAGGTGGTACCATTCTCCTCCACTTCCTTTAATTGATTCTGTGTCCTCGTCTCTTCCTCTTCCAGCCTGCCCCATTGTTCCCCTGGCTTCCCATTGTTGCTTTAATTTTCCTGGCTCTTCCTGCAGTGCGTAAGCAGGATGGGAGAAGACAGAGGATTTTAACAAACTCCTTTACCAGTGAGTAAATTTCCCTTTCATGTCTGCTGTGTCTTCTTCTTATAGCATCCTCCATCACTTGTTCTACTGTTGATGCCATTGTACAAAGTTGAAATGGACTATGGTAAAATTTGACTAGTGGACATTTGGTAGTGTTTGCAAAGCTCGGTATCATGGGTACCTGGGAAAACATAGGCCTAAAAGATCTTCAGACATTTCTTTATTTAATATCGTTAGTGATAAAGAGGCTGAAATGTATATGGCCCACAACAAATTATTTCCCCCTTCTGTGTATTTCCCTAGTCTTGAGTCAGCTGCAGACAATTTGATAAATGGAAGCATATACCAGAATGTTTCCTGTTCTTTTGGCTTAAAACTGTCTTTGGAGTTCACAATTTATAGAGGATATATAAGGGTATAATATGTGGGTATAATGTAGCCTGGGGTAACACAGACAAATTTAAAAACTAAAACAAAACATAGGAAAGTTAATTCAGATCTGTTGCTACAGTCACATCTTGAACTAAACTGATATTAAAAGAAATATATCAGAATTCAGTTGCCATAAATACTAATGAGGCGATGTGTATCCAAAGCAAGACTAATATGTTTGATTTTAAAATCTGAAGAATTGAACTCCCATTGATAATGAAAATAATAATAATAATAATAATAATAATAATAATAATTATTATTATTATTATTATTATTATTATTAAAACTATATTATTTTAATGTCAGTGTTAATTGGTTATAAAAGTGTAAATCAAGAGTTGATAACTTCAGTCCATGTTACTATTCTTCAGCAGAAATGTGGAGCTAATGAAGCACCACTTGATGAGATAACACCTGGTATTTGGTTAATTAGAAAAGGTTTATATGCGTGCAGGGTGTTCACAGTGGGATGATTTTAGCATGAGTACTTCGTTATGTAAGCTAGAACATCATATTATACTGGAGACTTAGCTTTCAGCCTTTGATTTAAATAATAATCTGCATAAGTGAAGATATGTCATACAGGAATAACATTGAACCAGCATTATCTGCTTTGAAATGTTACCTCAACTCTTCGGTATCGGTCATAAGGAATTTTCCTGTTGAGCTAAAGGCTCATGATTGAAGAGATAACTTGGAGGACATATCTATAGCGGTCTGTTCTGTGGTATTACAATCTACTTGTGGGAAAGCTAGCAGAAGTCCTGGTACCTTGGACAGCAATTAGTTTTCCTGGAGGGCTACTTTGAGAAGATACTGAGAGCTAATGGCCAAGAACCCAATAAATATTGGACTAATCTCTGTTGGGAAAAGAATATGGAAGCTTTTGAGCCATACTGCTTTCCATGCAGAATGGAAAGACAGCAATTGCATAGCTGAGCAAACTGGTTATGGATTAAACTATTGTATTACAGATGGATATGCATCTAATCACAATATTTTTAAAATAAGACGTATCCAAATACTAATGTATGAAATGAAGGAAAAGTTTGTACCTGTATTCTTAATGCATGGCTTTCTTGATTATCTTCAGAGAGACATTGCAGGAGCCAGTCTTTCTGAGGAACATTTTTTCTCTTTTCCTCTCCTCTGATGTATGATTTGATCTTGAAATTATGAAATATCTTGTGTAATTATTTCTCCAGCCACTTATAAAGACATCCTTATGCTTGCACTAACTTTGTGGTAGTTCTGCCATTTCCCATTGTTACAGGACACTAAGCGACTATTCCAATTTCTTTTTAAGGGCACTATTCTGTGGGTTACACACTCGTTGGATGGAAGCCTCCGATCTCAGAGGCATCCAATATCCAAGCTACTGTCAGGGCTGGAGGAGCAATGGAGGCGACTTTCACCTCTCCATTCTCCTTTGTCCCCTGACCCCAGATGGGCCTCTGAGCCCATTTAGCATAGGTGCGCTGGTGGAGGCAGGGCGGGAGCTGGAGGCCATAGGATTTCTCATATCCTGACCTCTCCTCCCTCCCTCCCTACTGCAGTGCCCCCTTTCAGACCTCTTCAAGGTACTTTTGCGACCTCGTAATGCAGACACCATGGTTATTTCCATGGTGGCTGCGAGTGGGCGGTGGGAGGGATTGGATTCTGGAGTCCCCCTACTGAGATCATAGCAGTGTCTACAGCCTCGGAGGAGTTCTTCGAAGAATCCTATGGTCCCTGGGCAGTTCTCCAGGGACACAGAATTGCTCTCCTCATTAGCGATGGTGACACATTTTGCTAATAACATGCTCATAATATTTGTAATAAAAACAAGTATTAGGAATAGTGTGGGAGTCTTAGTTTGTAATTAACAATTAGATGTTGCCATGATTGGTGCATGCTCAGAGCTTGATTACTTAACTCCTTACTTGATCTCAATGAGAAGCTTCCCAATAGCTGCATTGTATTCCAGTTTTGTATTCTTATTGTTAGGGGAGGGCTACACAGTCCAAGTCCTACTGCCTGCTCCTGCAATTCCTGCTTCTACCGGGAACCTACATTAACTGGCACTTGGCTCCATTTCCACTTGGGGAGGAGGACTGGGAATGGGGAGCGGAGGCTGTGTACTGCTAGAACAGGTCCCTGTATTAGGGCAGTACCTGCCCAACCTTTGATGGGTTAGACTGCCGATAACTCCAGAACTGCTGACGCCTCCTCCTCTTTCACGTTCTGGGAGCGAATCATGCGCCAAGGTTTCAGGACCCATGATTCACGATGAACAGGAGTGTAGGCAACATGCTGCTTCCTGCACATCCCTGCACTATGGTTCCCAAGTGGCATTCTAATGATGTGCTTGTACCACTTGGATTACTTTGACTGTTGCCAATTGCAGTTTAACAGTTTGATAATCAAGTGCATTTAATCTTACCATAAGGGCCCCCCCTAAATTAGATTTGGCTCCAGCTGGTTTCCCTATACCTACATCATTCCTGACATTCTAATTTATCCAGATGGTGTACCACAAGGCTGGGCAAGCTTTTTGTACGTATATACGGGGGTGGGTGGTGGATTGGGAGCTGTATGCTGGTGAGCGGGGTCTGCACTAGTGGCATGTGCAGACAGAGCTAGCATCCTTCTCACCCGCCTCCCCCCCCCCATCCACATGCTCACTCGCTCTCTTCTCCCCCACAACCACACACACACATGCATGCACACACATTTGTGGGGAGGACTGGCATGCAGAGAGGGGAAGGTTAACTCTTCCCATGTGTCATCGTCTCTATCACAGTTGTGCTCCCCCAGCCTTCCAAAAGCTGTTTGGCAGGCTGTGGGGAATGCAGTATTTGTGGGGGAATGGCAGGAGGTTTGGCTCCCACAGGGGGTTACAGTATAGGCCTCCGAATGCCCCATGCCCACAGGTGGTATAGTGCTTCTAGAGCCTGAGTAGAGGGTAAGGACATTAGAACTGCCTTGATGTATCAGATTAGGCCCTATTTAGTTCAGCATTCTGTTTCCAGCTGCCAGCCATCTGCCTTATGGAATCTCATAGGCAGGGCATTGAAGGAGGTGCTCTTCCCCTTATGTTTGCACCAGTGGTACTGACTGTGAACGTGGAGACTCAATTTTGCTGTCGTGGCTAAAAGCTGTTATGGCATATAGGCTTAATCCTTTAAAACAACAACAATAACCCCCCTTAAGACAAACCACATAAGCTACTGGCTATTATCACATTTTATGGTAGTACATTCCATAAGTTAGGGTGCAATCCTGTGCAAGTTTAGATGGAAAAAATGGGCCATTCAGTTGAAACATGTACATCTATTCACCTTGTCAGACAGTGCAGAAGCATGACTAGATGTTATTGCATCTCTGTGTTGTGCTGTGTTTCTCCGAGCTACCATGCAGCTAGTAATCAGTTTGACATTTTAGCAGACTGTTTTATAGGAGATCACCCCAGTAGTCCCCATAGCTGGTAACCAATGGTGCAGTAGTATTGGAAAGCCAAAGGTATAGAAGGCTGAAGCAACCTTTTTGTAACATGTTGAATATGCGTTATGTCAAAGTGGTTCTTGAAAGAGGAGCACAAATGCTGAAGCAGGGGAGACACCATTCATTATGCTTGAAGGTACGGATGTTTAAGGTGTTAAAAAAAAATCTGGCTAATAAAAATTTTTTGAAAGAGAAAGCTGTTGTGCACCGTCTGTTTGTTATTTCCACACTTCGCACGTGAGCAGTGAAAATTATAGGATTTTCAAGGGGATTTATCTTTCACTCTGTTGTGTAAATAGAAGATGTACAATTACCAAGCTAGAGTGGTGCTGAGAAGCAGAAAATGTGCTGTTGCAACAAGATATCCTCAAACCAATAAAAGTAAATCCGGTATCTCAAATTAAACCCCATACACTTCATCCTAAAGCCCCACCGTCTTTTAGGTTTTCCTTTCTTTTGAAAAGTGCTGCTGTCTTGTATCTCACAGTCCCCTTTTGGCAACTTCTCCTTAGTTTCTTAAGGTGTCATTTATCAGCTGTTTTGGCCACATTTTTCATCCTCTTGTCCCATGCCTTAGATTGTCTGGTTGACTTCTCATCCACTTCTTGTTCTTCTAAAGCCCTCTGGCAGTATCTTTTAGCTTCCTGGGCAAATTCTCTCATTTCTTCCCCTGAGAGGCAGTCTCTCAGCTTGCTTTTCATTTGCTACAATCCATCTGGTTTGTTTTCTTCCCTCCTTGTCTTACTCTGGTTTTCTAGTGACCAGCCACATCAACTCTTATTTCAGTGAGTGCATAAAAAATAAAAATACTGAAAACCCCCACCATTGGTTCATCTGGCTCAGCAGAGTAAGTAGAATTCAGTAAACCCATTACTGACTGTAAGGAGCTCTCCAAGGTTTAGAGAGAAGTCCTTCCCAGCCCTTCTGTGTGTAAAATATGTGCTCTTCCTGTAAGCTGTGGTCCTTCTTTCTACTGCAGACCTGGCACAAAACCCATCACGAAAGTTTGCAGGGAAATAAATTATGCAAGGCACTGTGTTGTAATTATTCAGACCAATGGTCCATCTTGTCCAGTACTGTCTGTTCTGCTTGGGAGCAGCTCTCTTGGAGGTCACTGGTAAAAGTCTTTACCAGCTTGCTACTTAAGATCCTTTATCTACCAATGGCATGGATTGAATCCAGGACTTGATACATGTGAAGTGTGTGTTCAGCCATTGAGCTTTGACCTCTAAATATATTTAAACCAATAATATAATATTCCATCACTATTTGTTTTGGTCAGCAGCTTTTCCCTGTGTAGGTGTCCTTGATATTTGTTTTAAAAGAATGTCTATAAGTTATAGGCTTAACTCAAAGTCAATCTTGACTTTGCTCAGCTTGTACATAAATTGTTGTAGCAGAAGCTGATTAATGCTTGACACATAGTATGGGTATGCTACTATGCTGCTTTTAAAATTTTGTGGCTTTTAGCTTATTTTATTTTTATATTTACATTTTAATTGTTTTATTCATTTTGTAAACTGCCCTGAGAATATAATTGAAGGGGTGGTATAAAATAAGTAAATAAGTAAATAAATGATTGTAAAGTCATCCTTACTTAGGAAAATCTGCAATGGCTCAACTTTGAGTATTTTATAAATATCCTGTGTTGTTCAGTTATCCATTTTCCCCGTGTATCAAAACTGTATGGGTGTATCCAAAAACGTGGTCCAGTATGTGCATAAATGCTGCTCCCATTACTACTTATATTCATTCCATTGTTGGCGAGATCATACAACAATACCCCACAAATGGCAATTTGAGAAGTCTCTATATATGTCCCAAGAACATCAGCATAGCTTATATCCAAACTTGGCTGGTATGTGTGAATAAAGTGTTAGCTGTGAGGTTACGACATTGCTGATAGTGATGCATCAATATGATAGCTTACTTCAAGGTAAATGGCGTCATGCTAAAATAGATTGGCATTATCTGTCATATGGATATGACCTTAGAGAATTCTATTTCATATCAAGACTTTTAGTTCCCATGAAATGCAGTATGAAGATGGATGCATCTAGAAATCTATTAATCTCTATAGTACGAGCAGATTATTATAAGTTAGGAAATGCTGTGAAAGCCCTGAAAACTTACTTTAGTGGGGGAAACAACAGTAAATGATGACAAGTTAAAGTTCCAGCTATAGTCCTTTTGACTTCTTAATATACCATGGAGTGATCAGCACAACTTCAAGAGGTTGTTCCTGCTTACAGAAGGATGTCTAGAAGTAGCCATGTAATCAGGATTCAGCAAATCTACTGATACAGACAAATGTGGCACCATCCCCAAGTGTGGTGAGCGGCTGGCCTTCCCCCCAGCTTTGAAGCTGCACAGGTGAGTGGAGATTGCTGGCGATCTCCACCACCTCTCCAGCTCTAAGGTTGGGAGGAAGGCTGAGGATTCTTTGTAGTTGTGTGGCCAAGATGCCCGAAGAGCTTTGGCCATGGAAGGCTAAACTGGCAACCCCTCTGCTGGCCTTTCCTGCTATGGTGAAGGAAAGACGGGTGGTGGTGAGCATTCGATTCAGCTGCCTGAAGACACTTGTGACACCTTCAGGCTCTGGTGCCCAACAGTACATACACCCAGGCAACCCAGGAGGGACGGATTTGGTCCCCAGGCCTGTGGCTCCCCACCCCTTATTTAAAGTCACCAGGCCCTGCTGGTAGTTAGAATAAAATTAAAAATGGTGGGCTGTTGCTAGGTGAGGAAAAAGGGAGAGCTAAGGGAGACTATAATTAATGATCAGGCTTTTGATATAATAGCTGTATGTCCACTTGTTAAAAAACAGAGCAGCACTGGCTTTATATGGTAATCCTGTGGACCAGCAATAACCAGCTCCCGGATATGTCTGGCGTTTGCTGCAATGTGGTTGCTTATGCTGGTGTGGAGGGGAGTGTTTTGTTAGCACAGCAGAGAGGGTATTTTCTTCTTCGTGGTCTCTGTGCATCACACACATGGGCTCTGCGCCTGCGCAGAGGCCATTTCGGAATACTCTAAAAGCTGAGGAAAATTGGGCGGGAGCCCGTCCCCCATCGCACGTGCTCCTTAGCGTGGCTCCCACCCTTTCCCTCAGTTCCTCTTCGAACCGCCATTGCGAGTGGTTCATTCTTTGGAATATCTCACTATTGATCTTCTTTGCTGAGTGTTTGTTCTATCTCCCTTTAATAATTCTCCACAGTTTTCTTCAAATTTTCTCTTTATCTCTTATCTAGACTATTTCAAAAGAAAAAAAAATACTATCCCTGTTCTCTCCCCCATTCTTCTCCGTCTTTCACCTTCTTCTTCGCTATGTCTCCTAAGGCCCCATTTTGTAAGTGTGTCCGCTGCGGGACCAAAATCCCTCCAGCGCACGGCCATTCGTTGTGCTTGCTCTGTTTAGGGCAAGCACATATCATGGAGACTTGCCCGCACTGCCAAGCCTTCACAAAACAGGTGAGGAAACATTGGGCCATGAAACTCAGAGTCCTCATGTGGGAGAACTCCCTTTTTGCGAGCTCGCCAACCCCAGAGGAAAGACCGGGCAGCTCTTGTCCTGCTTTGGGCTCGAAGCCATCCTCCACTCTAACAAGGGAGGCTATTCTAGCTAAAAAAAACTAGCTAAAAAAGCAAAGAAAATGAGGGAGGAACAAAAAAAGAAAAAGGACAAAAGCCTGAAAAAAACTGGAGAAGGACACCATACCTCTGTGGAAAAAACTCCAACGCCAAAACGACCGGCCACTTCAGAGGCTTCTGCTAGTGCCTGCCGCGTCGGGGCAGCCCTCTAGCCCCAACGGCCACGCCATCAGGCACGAGTCGCCATCGGTGCAAGAATTGGCACCGACTCTGGCTTCAGTCCAGGACTCGATTGAACCTCGGCCTCAGCCTACGGGACCGACAGTCCAGTCAGTCTCAGACTGGTGAGATCGTGGATTCTCCAACCGTCTCTCGACAATTACCACAGCAGCCAGCATGGGATCAATCATGCTCTCGATCCCGTACTCGGTCTCGAGGATCCTCACGACGTCAGGATTCATTTTCACCCCGACATAGCCCAGCCGATACAAGCTACTGCAGCAGGATTCGCCATTGATCCCCGATCTCCAGTCTACAGAGAGGGCTCGATATATTCTGTGGCTTCGACTTCGAGGTCATACTATTCTAGATATACATATGATGACCCTCACCGCCGTTCTAGCTGTCGCTACAGTATATTATTATCGACACCGACAGTCCCCTCAACGCCGAGACAGACCTGCACCGTCTCCACGCTGTCAGTCCCGCTCACCAATTCATAGGCAGCCATTTCGCTCCACCTCAACCAGCGCTAACAAGAGACAGCTCCCGCACCAGTTCCGGACCATGCGACATCCGAGACACCAGTTCTGCAACCTGCCGTAATGACTGTAGAATGTGCACAAACCAAGTCGTTGGACACGGACTATACGACCGATACCGATTCAGTTATATCGGAATCGACACATTCGGCTTCCCCAGACGCCCAGGTCGAGTCTTAAGGCGGCAGCTTCAGCATCTGAGGACATGGGGTCCTTTGCCGAGCATATTTCCAGAATGACCTCTGCTCTCGGAATAGAGACTAAGGTAGAAGAATCAAAGACCAAGGATCCCATATTTTGTATCCTTCAGGACTCTCAGACATCTACGACACTGGTACCCTTTTTACCTACACTGTCTGACACAGTTCAGGCCACATGGAAAACACCAGCCTCTGCCCATCCAACGGCGAAAAAGCTGGAATCTATGTACAGGGTATGAGAGGAAGAGACCAAATTTCTTTTTTCACATCCGACAGCGAATTCGATAATTGTAAAGTCAGCCCAGTTGCGTGGAGGCCGGCAACATTCGACTCTGTCAGATAGAGAGGGTAAAAAATTGGATTCCTACGGCTGTAGGGTCTATTCCTCCAGCTCCGTGGGACTGAAAATTGCAAACTACCAAGCCATTATGGCCAGATACCAAATGTTTCTCACAGATAAGCTCGGTGACTTATGCGATTATTTGCCAGATGAAAAACGGGAGCTGGCAAGAGTTTTCCAGAAAGAAGCAACGAACATGGCTGCGCTTCAGATGAACACGGCTAGACACCAAGCGGACAGCCATGCTCGTTCAATGATTGCTTCAGTCGCTTTGCGTAGACACGCCTGGCTCCGGTCCACGAACTTGTCACTGGATTCGAGAGCTCAAATAGAGGATTTGCCATTTGATGGCGAAGGACTGTTCCATGCGACAACAGATGACTCCATGGACGCAGTCCAGAAGGCATTGACTAATGCAAAAAAGATGGGATTTGCACACCAATCCCAAGTGAGACCTTACAGACAAAGACACTGGGGAAGGACTCCATACTCCACACAAGCCTTCCAACCTTTGCAACTGTTCCGAGGTGCAGCACGTCAGCCTCGTAGTCAGCAGCCCCAGGCACTGCAGCATTCATCTTTCTAGCAGCGGTACCGGGGCTCCCGTAGAGGAGGTGACTACAACAAACTGGTGGGTTTGACTTCTTTCACCGTCCAGCCGTCATCTCATCACCTGCTCCAAATCTTGTTTTTGGCTCTGTTCTGTGTCGACACCTCCGATCCTAGAAAAACATCACCACGGATTGGTGGGTGCTAAATATCATTCGACATGGATACCAGATCGAGTTTCGAGTCCTCCCTCCTTTCTTCGGTGTCAAGACCACTCAGCCGACACCGGTGCTGCTCTAAGAAGTCTCCTCTCCGCTTCGAAAGGGAGCAATAACACCGGTTCTCATAGAAAATCAGCAGGAGGGTCTCTACTCCAGGTACTTTACAGTAGAGAAAAAGGATGGAGGACTCAGACCGATCTTGGACCTTTGGACTGTCAACCTCTTTATTCCACCCAAGAGGTTCCGCATGGTCACACTCCAATCGATCTTGCCTCTACTTCACAAGACCGATTGGTTTGCATCCATCGACCTAAAGGATGCCTACTTCCACATCGACATCCACGAGGACAGTAAAAAATATCTTCGGTTTCGAGTCGGACAAGATACTTACCAGTTCGTCGTGTTACCATTCGGCCTCTCCACCGTGCTGAGGAGTATTTACGAAATGCATGGCTGTCGTCTGCGCCAGTCTCTGAGCAAAGGGCATCACTATCTTCCCGTATCTCGACGACTGGTTGATAGTGGCATCGTCGGAACCCGCACTTCAACACACACTGACAGACACTTTCTGTCTTCTAGATGACCTGGGACTCTGCTTGAATTCGAAGAAGTCAATCCTTCGACCTGTAAGAGACATTCAGTTCATTGGAGCAAGGCTGAATGCAATAGATGGTCGGGCATACCTGCCCCAAATCAGAGTTCAAAAAATACTTACCGCATCAAAAAGACTCAACCGCCTCGACATTTGCTCGGCTCCCACTGTGCAACGTCTTCTAGGCCACATGGCCTCCACGATATCAATGGTTCGATACACAAGACTTCGAATGCGACCACTCCAATCGTACTTCATCCACAACTTTAACCCAGAGAAAGACAAACCATCGAAACGCCTTTGATTGCCTAGAAGGATCAAAGACTCTCTCAGGTGGTAGATGTCGGAAGAAAACGTCACCGGAGGCATGTCCTTCAATCCGTCGACACCGACGAGCCTCCTAACGACGGACACATCGCTGTTAGGCTGGGGCGGCCACTCCAACGGGCATACTGTGCAAGGCACTTGGTCAGCCCAAGAAAGGAGTATGCACATCAATTACCTCGAATTGCTAGCTGTATGGAAAGCCCTCCAAGCTCTAGAGGACCACCTCCACAGTCATCACATTCAAATAGTAACTGACAACACAACAGTAGTTGCATACTTAAACAAAGAAGGTGGCACGAGACCGACACGCTTACTGCGTCTGACTAATGGTTTTCGAATGGGCGATCCCCCGAGGCATCTCTTTCATCACAATCCACATAGCAGGGAAATTGAACGTGCAAGCGGACATGCTGAGCAGGACATCGATGCAGTCTCATGAATGGCAATTACACCAAGGCCTGCTTCGAACGATTTTTCAGCAGTGGGGAGAACCAGAGATAGATCTCTTTGCCACCAACGAAAACACAGTATGCCCTCTGTTTTGCAGCCAAGCGGCATTGGACCCGAAGTCGATCTCCGACACGTTCTTGCTGACTTGGACAGGGAGACTATTCTGTCTTTTCCCTCCAATTCCATTGTTGACTCAGGTGATATCGAAAATCTATCAAGACCAGACCACATGCATCTTAATAGCTCCATGGTGGCCACGTCAACCCTGGTTCACCCATCCGCTCCATCTGTCTCGAGGCCATTACATGCAACTTCCAATCCAGAGGGATCTGCTCACTCAACACCGGGGCAAGATCATACACCCGGACCTACACTCATTGAATCTAACCGCATGGCAAATACAATAGCTCATGTAGAAGAATTTTCTGCTGCAGTTCAACAAGTTCTGTTGGCGGCAAGGAAACCTTCCACGAGACTTTCCTACTCTCGTAAGTGGGCAGCTTTCACCAAATATGTGAATAATCTTCACCAGGATCCAAAATCCTGTTCGATCTCGACAGTGCTTGAATTTTTGCGTTTTTTGATGATGCGTGGACTAAAATATTCCTCCATCAAAGTTTACTTGGCCGCAATATCAGCATATAGAATGAGTACTGCTACTGGATCGATATTCACGAATTCAACGGTGAAACAATTTCTGAAGGGACTTAAAAATCTGAATCCACCAACTCGAAGTGTCATACCCGGCTGGGACCTTCCTCTGGTGTTGAAAACTTTAACAAAGAAACCTTTCAAACCGATGGCAACTATAGACCTTCGACTGTTGTCGTGGAAGACAGCATTTTTAATTGCGATCACCTCCGCTAGACGAGCCAGTGAGCTGTGCGCCTTGAGGGTTGATTCGCCATATCTAACCTTTCATCGTGACAAAGCGATACTTAGACCAGACATTCACTTCTTGCCTAAAATCGTCTCGGAGTTCCATTTAAGTCAGGACATTGTGCTTCCAACTTTCTTTCTATCACCAGCGTCTCCTTTAGAAAAATCGTTGCATTCCCTCGATGTTCGTAGAGCGCTTGCTTTTTATCAAGAACGCACGAGGTCGATCAGACAAACCCAACAACTATTTGTCTGCTGTGGCCGACCTAACACTGGAAAGCCACTTTCAAAGCAACGACTTGCTTCATGGATTGTGGACACCATAAAATTGGCATATGAACTTGTGGGATGTCCTCCGCCAGGAGCAGTAACGGCACACTCGACAAGGGCTCAATCCACGTCGACTGCCTTTGGAAAAGGAATTCTACTTCCAGATCTATTTCGGACTGTGACTTGGTCCTCACCATCGACTTTTATTCGCCATTACCGACTCGATGCCCGAGCCAGGGCACAGAATGCAGTTGGCAGAGCTGTCTTGGCTTCAGTACTGCAGTGACTGCAGTCTCATCTGACTATCAACACCGACCCACCTCCGGTATGTCAACTTGCTACTCTGCCCATGTGTGTGATGCACAGAAACCACGAAGAAGAAGGACAGGTTGCTTACCTGTAACTGTAGTTCTTCGAGTGGTCATCTGTGCAGTCACACAACCCACCCATCCAACCCCGCTTCGGTGTCTACATCGAGTTTGATGGATATCCGGCTGGATTTGGTGTTACAATTTCTTTGATCTTGATGACCATGTCAGGACTGAAGTCAAGGTTTAAATCCTCTTTGAATCCTTCGGTCCCGAGCCTCGCAATAGGCGGTCTCAGGGAACTGAGGGAAAGGGCGGGAGCCATGCTAAGGAGCACGCGTGATGGGGGAGGGGCTCCCGCCCAATTTTCCTCAGCTTTTAGAGTATTCCGAAATGGCCTCCACGCAGGCGCAGAGCCCATATGTGTGACTGCACAGATGACCACTCGAAGAACTACAGTTACAGGTAAGCAACCTGTCCTTTTGTGGATTGCTCTGTAAATCTTCAACCAAAATAAAATCAGTGTCTTTAAAATGTAATGCAAATGTGTGACTGATATTCTGAAACAACAGAATTTTTAATGCCTTCTATATTATTATAAGTAATTTCCTTTTATGTGACTCAATTTAGTTTGATATACTATTTTCCCCCTTAAAAAGGCTAAGTCTGTCCTAAATGGTATTTTTAAATGGAAAAGTGTCATGAGTTTAAAATGTATTTATAACTCTTGTTTTTCTAAGTGGATTTTTAAAGTAATGTGTTCTACTTGATAGATTTATTTTAACTCAACAAGAGTTCTTAAATAATAAGGATGTCTGGTTTTGATATGGAAACTATAAGTTTTATATTTGTAGTCAGTAGTAAGGATTTTGGCAGTGATACAGACTTACTTATCATTTCATGTGTTGCCATTTTCATAGTGGAAGTGTGCAGTAATCAGTTACACATTGTTTCTAGCTATAGAATCCTCATGCTCTATTAACTGTGGTGTTAGGAAAAAGGCTGTTGGCAATTTTCCATCCTGTCGGTACATTTACTAGTTACATTAAAAACACCATTTTTTGGAAGGCAGCGCAAATTTTCTTTTCCAAATGTTTTCATGATCAGAATGAGAGTGCATTTCTTTACTTGATGAATGACTTATACATCTAACTGCTGCACTTTATGCACTGCTAGTGCAACTCAAAATTGCAAGAATCTGGCTTCAGTCTCTGCCTCTGTATGCATTCTGTTGGTGTCATTCTTTGATCTAACATAGACTGAGAGAAGGGAGAGAGAGGAAGGAGTGTGTATTAAGAACATAAGCAATGAAGCAGAGAGGAAATATTTATGTGTGTGAGTACTGCAATATCATTCCTCACTAGAAACTTTGTGAAAGATGCTTGCTCTCTCAAAACATCATGAATAAATTCAGATGGATTCTTTCAGGTATTGTTTTAAAAGGAAAAACATTGCTCGTAATTTCAGTACTATTTGTACATGACATATAATTCAATGTCAGTGGAAAATTGAATTCATTTTTCAGTTCATCACTGAATGATTTGGTGCCTTTTAAAATGATAAAACTATGGACTATGGATGGCTGCAATAAAAATGTAAAGGCACTTAAGAATATGCATGTCAGAAAAATAGCTTTTTGTAACTACGAAAGCTTAATGCTTGAATGTAGCATCAGGTTTTTCTTTACATGTAGGAACTTTTTGTTTTACTTTCCCCTCTTTCCCACTCATGGTTTCCCCCTTTATTTTGTACCCTTGAGATCTTTAGAATCTATAGTGCATTAAGCATCTCTTATATCAAAAGCTTTCTAAAAAGCCATCCATTGTTTATGCCACTTAATATTAGGAAATACTTTGTTGTGCAATGAGAAGCAACAAAAAAAAAAGTCAACAATGAACTGCTGTGTGTCAATGATTTTTCCTCAGGGTCTCTAACATGCCATTTGATTGTGATTGAAACAATGACAAACAGTTTTAGACTCAGATTGTTATCTAGTCTCCACTGGGGATGTGCAAGTCAGCAAAACTCAAGCTTGTCGAGGTTTTCCGATTTTCTTCTTGAAGCACGTTCCAACTTGTGTCTGTGTTGGATAGTGAGCTTTATTTGTTTTCCCCTATGAACATTTGTGTACATTTCCCCAAATGTACACATCGACTATATGCATTTTTAAATGTATGCATTTTTCTCCCATTGACTAAAGCATGTTTGTGCACATTTTTCAAATGTACCCATTTTTAAACACCCTTTTATTGCGCAAATTGCTTTGTAAGCTAAGAAATCGTAGAGTTGTCAAACCACAGATTGTGTTAGGTTCCAGGGAGAGGCAAATTGGATAAATTCTGGTCAAAAATGAACTGAAATGAATTTCTCATCCATCCCCAGTCTCTACAGATTTACAAGCTAAGGCACAAACTAGATGTGATGGCAGCAGACCTGTGTACAGAAATGGGTCTGTGTTCGATTTGCTGTGATATGTTGTGTGGAGGGGATTTTTAAAGTGCAACATGGGTGAGTGAGAGTGGGGCATTAGACACTCCCCCTCTGCAACTACTTTATTTACATGTTATTTCTCCTGGCAGGGCTCCAAGATTGGAAGAAGCCCTTGCCTGGGAGAAAAAACAGCTTTTAAAAAGTGGTTTCGGGTGGAAAAACATGGGTTGTAGGGCAGGGTGAATTCACTTCTGACTTTCTGTCGACCCATGTGGTATTCTGAATTGCCAGACCATGCTGCTTTATAGAGAATTGGCAGGACCTGGGTTACTTCCTGCCATTGTCCTGTCTTGCTGTGCCCCCAGAACAGCCCATGAATTGAATTTTAAGTTTGAAAGAATAATTATTATGTGGTGACTTAGAACAGTCAGTGATGAGTGCTAATATATGCATTTATATAGATACATATATAACATAAAAGTACCATGGAAGGCATTCAAACTAAGCTTTATAGATTACTACATCATTTCGAATAAGGCTATGTGTAAATCCCTTTCCCGAGCACATAAATAATCTAGCACTGCTGCCTACAAGAGATTAAAAAAACAAAACAAAACTTCTGCCAGATTTTCAACAAAACATAAATATGCCATTAAAAACATTGCTGTAAAAGTCTGGGTTAATCCTGGTTTTTAAGGATTAATATGGATCTATCAAATGTCTCTTAAGTATGACTGATATTCCACATTTGTTTTCCTTTTTTGACTGCTGTCTTTCTTCCCTCCATTGTGTTAGTCATTTTTGTGCCCCTTGTTTGTTCCTTTTAGCCACAAAGAACAAATTTAAAACAGGATTGTTTCACATTTTGAAACTATTGGGCAGCATAGCTTGGTGGATCAGTGAATAAAACCATAGGGTTATGCCCTTTAATTTCAAAACCTTCTACTGGCTGTCCAACATTTTAAACTTTCTTAGGGTGCAATCCTGTGCATGTTTAGACAGAAAAAAGTCCTATATCTTCCAGGATGCCTGGTTGAGGGATGCTGAGAGTTATTACTGGTGGCGCCCCCTGACCCGATTCTCCGCGGGGGTGCCAACTCGACCCGATCTTCTGAGCGGTGCGGAGAGGTTCTCCACGCCGCTCGATTGGGCTTCTCCGGCCCCGTCCATCACTTCCGAGACCGGAAATGACGCGACGGGACCCTGCGCAGGTGCACAACGCACCATAGGGGTCCAGCGCGCCTGCGCAGGGTTCCGTCGCGTCATTTCCGGTCTCGGAAGTGACGCGACAGGACGGAACGGACTGCGCGGGCGGCTCTCCATGGAGAGGGCAAGCCGCCCCGAAGAAAAGGTAAGGCCTCGCTGGGCGTGAGCGGGGCCAATTTCTGCCTCGTTCTGCCCGGCGAGGCTCGATTATACAAGCCTACCCACCACTACTCTACACCAAAAACATTTTTGCCAGAAGATTACTAATCGGCATCAAGAGTCCCTTCAAAAAGGAAAGCAGTTTCCCTTCAAAGAGTATGTATCTGAAACCCAATTTAATAGTCTTAAAATTTTCTGAAACAAAGCCCCCGACTGTTCTAACAACGGAAAAGTCCTAACTCATTATTTTCTAATGTTTATAAACATATTCCCGACTGATAAGAAAAACCCACAACTCACCGCTTATTTTCTAATATTGTTCAAGACAGCATCATCAATTTCCTGAGTATGTAGATTGTGAGTTAATCACCAATACTCAAACGCCTCCAGGTGATGCTTACAAAGCCATTCACTGGGGTATGATTACAGTGCACTTCCTGGTTCTCTCCGGCTCTGCTCTTTTTACATAAATACCATGGCAAAGTACCTTAAAACAGCCGAATCGCTATTCATGGCCGTTTTAAGGTACTTTGCCATGGTATTTATGTAAAAAGAGCCGCGCAGGAGTGCTGGAGAACCAGGAAGTGACACGATGGAAATGCTGGCCGGGAGGCAAGCAGAGGGATGAGCGGCAGGGTGTGTGTGTGTGCTCTCCGGAGCTCGCGGTGTGAGGCCCGGTTCCTAACAGGCCATGGACCGGTACCGGTACCCCTGGCCTACAACATGATGACCCTTCACCTGGAGCTAGGCTTCTGGAGTGATAAGCAACAGCCAGATGTCAAAGCTCCTGTGGCAGGTGCTCATCAAGGCCAGATGGATCAGTGCAGTTCCTTTCCCAGCACTGACAGCAGCAACTGTTGATTGCTTATTCCCCTTCATTGTCAAAACTGTCTATTTATTCCTGCTGTCTTCTTCCTGTTCTTTAGAAAGTTGCCAATTCACAAGAGAACCAATCCTTTCTTGCCATGACTGTCCATGCGTTGGTGTGGATGGCTGCACTTAAGAATCCTGTGCCTGAGCAGCTGCTTGTGTGTTGGCTTCCACGTGATCAGGACTGCCATGCCAACTGGAGTCCTGATCGTGTGGAAGCCTACAGCCAAACAGCTTGTCATGTGTAGGCTTCTTCAGTACAGACATCTATGCCAGCTAGGGGCAGAGCCAGCAGCTTGTCTGAAATTGGGGTGGGGCTAGCAACATGGCCCCACTCCCCAATAATCCTGTGATGCACTCTTCACGTGATTAAAGGCTTCAAAGAACTCTAAAAGTTAGTGAGGCAGGACTTCTCTTTGCAGAAGCCATGCTGATTCTTCTTCAGCAAGATTTACTCTTCTTTATGCTTCAACATTGTATTTCTAAGAATACTTTCCACCAGTTTACCTGTGACAGACATTAAATTAATTGGCCTATAATTCCCTGGATCCCTTTTTTAAAATTTTGGACACCCATTATTATGACACTTTCTGCTTTGGATGCCTCCCTGATTTTTTTTCATCCATCTCAAGGTCACCCTCAATGCATCTTGATTGGATGGCGGAATAGCATGTTTTCCATGCTAAATTACTTTGAGGCCTAATGTTACTAGTAGCTGTGATTCTGCGAAAAAGTCTGTTTCTCGTTTAAGTGTTCTAGTCTATTCAACTCTATGACTATGCACCTACAGTATTACCCCCTACCCCCACTATGCCCCTTCCTGCTCTTTCTAGTGAGTTTTTATCCGGGGATAAACATCTCTTCATTCTGCCATGTTTCTGTAAAATTATTCAGAGCAAGCTGAGTATTTTCTGTAGCCTGCACACTAGGAAGTCAGTGCACATGACATGGGGCTCTATACCAAAATATCTTCTGGAACATCACCAATCTGACTCATGTACCATTATTTCTCCTTTATCAGCATTTTGCTCTACATACAGAGTCAGTCCCATAAAATAGAACTGGACAAGTGCATGCCAGAAACAAAGAACTACTTTTACTTCATCTTAAATGGTTTCTGTACAAACAGCATTTGGTTCTAGGAATGTGCTCATTCCTCCATCTAAGCAGTTTGCTGCTATCTTCTGACGAGAGAGTAGCCATTATATTCTGAGCTGAGCTGCCAAGTATTTTAAGGAACCACAGTTCAAGGAAAAGGATTGGACACATTTTTCCCCACAGGAAAATTCACAGATAATTATACAACAGCAGGGGCTCTGTTCTGCAGTTTACTTAGCATAATAGTTGATCTAGGCTTACATATGGTCATGCAGTATGGGTCAATTAGTTCTGTTTGCCTGCACAGAAATTAATAACCACATGATGATCCATTACAGAATCTAGTCTCCTAGAATTTAATGCAGTTATAGAGAAATGATTTTTTCCTGCAAAAGAATGCAAACAAAGAATTCAGTGGGTTACAGAAAAACAAACTAGGACTAAATTTTGACCAGGAACGGAAGCGTATATGTAGAAGCTAGTCTAGGAGTAAATTCAGTACTGGTATTTTCCAGTGTACCCTGGGAGGTGATAAGGTGGATAAACAACACCTGTGTAAACAGTAGTCATGAGGATACATGCAATGAAGTCTCAAATCTAGGACACACCTGCTGCAGGTGGCTGTCTTGCAAGCTTTTCTTTTTCTTTATGCATACTTGATAATTTCATGGTGGGGTGTCCAAGGGCTTTGTGTAATTGAGTAAGCAAACTGAAAAGGAACTATCGCTTTTAAGATGAGGTGGAAGTGTGAGATATATATATATTTTAAAGACCATTCTGAGATCACTTTAAAATGACTAGTATACCAATAGTTTCTGTTTTGCATCATGACTATACCGGTTAAGAATAATGAAGGATGCCAATTGTATAATATTGCATCATAACTCAAGTAATTATGATGTTTTAATTAAGTGTTTGGAAACAAAAGATTCTGGGACCTTACATGCAGATTGTGTTAGGCAAGTCAGTCAAACATAGCCATGTAATACTATTTTATTTGCTTTTTTAAAATCATGGGTCCAACTGTCTAAAGTGAAGTTATTATTCCTGATTTGGTATAGGCTGGGCATGAGAGTAGTCAGCAGTACCACGGTGAGAATCTTTTCTCTTAATGTCTAGGACCAGCATATCTCCTTCTGTTGTAATTCTATACCACTTACCTGGGAGTAAGTCCCATTTAACTTAGTGGGACTTGTGTCTGAGTAAACATGTACAAGATTACATTGTTAGTGTTATAATGCACTTAGGAATAAGATGGCTGGACCAAACTGTCCACCAGTCAAAGGAAATCAACATTTTATTTTAACTGCTTTCTCAGCAGGAACAGAGTGAAATGAAATGAATTAAAGGAGACAAAAATCAAACTATGCTTGTTCTGGAATTTTCCTCCCAGTGCAAAACAAAGGAATATGGATTTTTCCTGATAGGGAAAAAGCTTGTACTTAAATTAAATGACTTGTACTTAACTGGCTAGGTTTGGACGTAACAATGGCTCATCGTTTAGGATTACATGCACAAGCCTTGGGTCCCTTTGCACAAGTCTAGCTGTGTTTGTGTCTCTGTTATGTGGCTTCCTGTTGCTAGTGACTATTAGTTTTGTGAAGCACTTGAAAAATTCCACCAGGACTTCAACAGATTTCAGTTTCAGTTTATTTTAGTCACGGTCATAGACCAAACATAAAATACATACATACATGCATCATGTTATTTATTTACAAAAGTAGAGATAGAACAAATATATTAAAATAATTTAGTTTTGTCTTTAGGGTGGTTTTATCGACTGCTTCCTAATCTTACAAGCCTGGGCGCAAAATCTTGCCACTCTCTGAGTAATCTCATTTCTTGAACCCGATAGGAGGAAAGAGACATAAAATGTATCTGATCTGCCTGGAGCGTTTCTTAAAATTGAAGCAATATAAAATGAACGAATGTCCTTGTAATAACTGCAATGTAATAATACATGGGTAATTGTTTCTACCTCGTTCGGTTGGCATGGGCAGGTTCATTGGGGATAGGGTGTTCCTCGGTATCTGCCCTCCAAAAGAGCTAATGGTAAAGAATCAAAGTGCGCCAGTGTAAACGCCCTGCGATATGTTGGTATTACCAGGTCGTTAAGATAATCCTCGGGGGTGCAGTTCTTAGTATAAATCAGAGGTGGCGTGTAACTGGCTGCACAAGCTCTGTCCTCCTGCAAGGCAACATCCTTAATACGTTCACTAATTATTTCCTTGGCCTTTATAAATCCAAATTGTAGCAGAGCTGGAGGAGAGAACCCATACTGTTGCAGTTTTTCCTCCACCAACTCTACCCATTCACCCATCAAGCTGTCCGTCAATATCAGAGGGGATAATCCTTGGGGGCTGAGATTTAATTTCAACCAATAATTGATTTCATTTATCCAGGCTCGTGCTTTGATGGGGATTAGGCTCGCCTCTAATCTGAGTAAGGCGTTAGGGGTTCCATATGGAGTGCCGAATATGGAGCGTAAGAATTTTGTCATAATTACCTCCAGGGGGCAAGGGTCTTTTTAAATACATACTTGGGAGCCATACAATAGTTGGGCTAAGACTTTTCCCTGAAAAACTTTGATGACAGATGGTATGTGGGAGCCACCTTCCATGGAGAAGAATCTTAGAATGGCTGAAGCTGTTCTTTGGGCGTGCTCAGCAGAATGTGCGATTTGAGCCCTCCACGATCCAGAAACTTGGAAGACTACGCTCAAGTATTTAAAAATCTCAACCTGTTCAATAATATGATCGTTTAGCCTCCAGTTATGCTTTGTGAATCTCGCTGAAAAGACCAGAATCTTGGTCTTGTTATAGTTTATAACAAGCTGCTCCTCAGTGCAGTACGCTGAGAGAGCACGTAAGGCTCTCCTAAGGCCTACTTCTGTGTGTGACAAAATAACTATATCATCTGCGTATAGTAGGGCGGGGACCGGGCGGTTTGCAAGTTTTGGTGGGTGGCAGCTAGCATCCGATAGAGCGGTGACCAAGGAATTTATATAGAAATTAAATAACAAGGGGGGCAAGATACAGCCCTGTTTAACCCCTCTGTTTAATGGTATTGAGGATGGCAGATGGCCCTGTGGGTTGCATCTTACTCTGAGAGTGTTTTTTCCATGGAGGGTGCGGATGAGTATTAAAAGCCTACGATCAATAGAAGTGGCCTCCAGTTTTGCCCACAGCCTATTCCTGGGAATACTATCAAATGCAGCTTTGAAATCGACAAAGGCAGTAAAAAGAGCTCCATGAGGTTTAGATCTATATTTCTTGATAAGGTGATGTAAGACCAGGCATTGGTCAAAGGTGGAGCGACCTGGCCTAAACCCCGCTTGCTCTTCGACTAATATTTTTTCCCGATCCATCCATTCCCAAAGTTTCCAAGACAGGTGTCTAGCATAAAGCTTGCTTACTATACTTAGTAGGCTGATTGGGCGGTAATTAGATGGATCTATAGGAATGCAGTCTGCCCCCGGGGCCTTTCCAGGTTTGCATAAGGTGACTAGTTTTTTAATTTCAGATATTGAGACTGGTTGCCATGTGGGAATATATGCCAATTTGGCGTCTGTAATCACTATGGGGTCTGGGCCTGCTGAATAGAATCATAGAAAAGTAGAGTTGGAAGGGGCCTACAAGGCCATCGAGTCCAACCCCCTGCTCAATGCAGGAATCTAGGTCAAAGCATCTCTGACAGATGTCTGTCCAGCTGCACCTTGAATGCCTCCAGAGTGGGAGAGCCCACAACCTCCCTAGGTAGTTGATTCCATTGTCTTATTGCTCTGACAGTCAGGAAATTTTTCCTGATGTTTAGGTGGAATCTAGGTTCCTGTAACTTGAATAGAGAGCTCGAAAATGATTTCCCCAGACCTCAGGCAAAACTAAACTAGCCACCTTAGAAATTTGAGGGCGAAGGCCGCGACCAACAATATGCCAGTAAAGTGAAGAGACATTATTTCTGGCTGCGCAGATCAGCTGCTTCCATGCTTTGTTTAGTGCCTCTCTCTTTTTCTTCTTGACTAACTCCTTGTATTGTCGCTTCTTAAGATGTAGTATTGAGGGAATAACCGTGGCCTTGCTTAATTTGTATTGTTTAAAATGCATGACGAGCTGCTTTTTTTATCTCAACGCATTCTTGATCAAACCAGGATTTAGAATTATGATTTGTGGTGTGAGGATTAAGGGGGCGAAAATTAGTTTTTGTTTGTATCTGTTGCAGATCAAGTGCCAGATCCTGGTACGCTGAAATAACTGATTGGGGAAACTTCGCTACACTGATCTCGTAGAAAGGTTTGGCAGCCCTATCCTATCTTAAGTAGTTAGAGTAAAGCTCTTCTACCCTATGGGACCATCTAATTCTTTTATGACCCTCAACTAACACAAGATCTGGGCTTAATTTATCTGCCAGGTGCATAACCATATTTCCAATACTGAATTTTAAACAAATAGGTAAAAGGTTGCTGTCCTGACCGGAGTCGACTTTTAAATGCATCACGCTAGCCAGCATATTCCGGGAGCTCATGACATAATCTATTGTGCTAGCACCATGCTCTGACCAGTAGGTGAATTCTCCAGGGAAGTCACCATGTGTTGCTCCATTTAGAATGAATACGTCAAAGTTGGCCGCTAGTTGGGCGAGATGAAATCCCCTCCGATTTGATTTAATGTCCTTAGATAGCCGGGAAAGTCATGGATATCTTATATCATGTATGGGAGGGGCAGCATTATATTGAGAGTACAGGGCCTCATCGTTGGGGCCTATTCTTGCATTAAAATCTCTGGCCACTATAGCTTGGGCGTTAGGAAACTGAAGGAGCAAAGTTGATATATATTTTTCTAATTTGGGCCAGATTTCATTCTCAGTTGATCTATCTCCCTGAGAAGGCAGATAAACATTTATAATCAGGAGGCTGCTTTGACAAAAATGTACAATACACGCTATGGCCCATCGATCACAGGGGTCCACTCTAGTCACTGTTGCCTGGAGCTTTGTGGAGACTAGAAGAGCCAGGCCTCCTTTGGCTCTTTCATGTCTTCCCCTGGTAGTGGTCTGAAGCTCAAATGTGGCGAAACCGTCGATGTTCAGCGAAGTTCGCATCCAGGTTTCTTGAAACATAATTACGGTATATCAAAGGTGGCTATATAGTCTTTAAAGGAAATGTCGAGATTCTTCGAAAACCACCCGGCGATATTCCAGGATAGGAGCTTGATGGAGCCGTGTGAAGATAAATTCCATGCAGAGTGGGCCTTAGTTGGCTCCCTAAGTGGTTTAGAGGGTTCTTTCAGAAGATTATTCCGATGATGATGAACTGAAGTTCTAAAAGGAGAAGGGGCTTCCAGTGAGGGTTGGTTTATGTGCACGGAGATACTTTTCACAGAAGCTAAGGGACTGTTTTGTAGTGGTGGTCAGTCTACTTCCTCTATCGTGTCTAATCCACCTTCTGTTGTTTCCAGAATGCAACAGTTTATTGTTTAACTAGGTAGTCTGGGAAATTCAATAATTTGGCTACGTTGCTGATTCATTTCTTGAGTTCCGATTTCGTGAGATTCAAGCTGCTGGAAGGCAAGCCAATCAGGGTTCTCAATTCGAAATGCTTTGGGTTTGGAGGTGAGAGTTTTCGTTTCGTCAGAATTGCTACCAAAGGTATCAGCAGCAGCGGTCGCCAGGTTCTGCTCTTCAGGATTAAGGAAAGCAACAGGGTTGGAGTAGTTTTGGTGCTTTGCATATGTAGATCTCCGGATTCAGGGGCACTCTCGTCTTCGTGTTAGGAGACAGTGCGTTGTGCTCTTTAAACTTAACTTCCCCTGTGTCACTTCCTTTATCTCGGAAGATATTTTCAGTAACTACTTTGGTAGGTTGCTTTCTTTGGCTAATTAAGCCATAGGTAGGCTCTGGCTCCTGTTGGGACTTACTTATTAAGAGTCTCAGATTTCACCCTACCATCAACCTGAGCCTAGACTAGTTCATGCAAAAGATTGACTTCCTGAATATTACTGTGCAACTACATAATGGACATGCAAGCACCACCAGAAAGCTACTGACCGATGCATATATATCTGTGCTTCCAGCTTCCATCCAGAACAACTGCAAAATCCTACACAGCAAATTCCACAACTTAAGGATTTACATCAGGAATTTGTTAGACCCAATGAAGTGAAAAAAACTCTTATCACTGAGGCCCTATTGGTACCCAAGCATAATTTACTACAGGACAGACCTAGATCACTTGCCACCTACAGCTCCCTGCTAAAGTCACTCCAGTTTATCATGAATGCAGTCACCCAGATGCTAGTGGGGGCCAAGTGGTCAGAGCATATAGCACCTATACTGCACAAGCTACATTGGCTAACTGTTTATTGCCAGACCTGGTTTAAAGTTCTGGTGATGATATTTGAAGCCATAAATAGTTTGGGACAAAGTTATTTGAAGGACAGCCTGCATTCGTAGGAACCTGCCTAGGTCTTAAGATCAGCTTCAGAGGCCCTGCTTGTTGGCCCACTGTCAAGATGTATTTGGTTGATGCAGTGCCAGCTCCAGGTTTTAGAGGCAAGATACGCTCAGTGAGCCCCTTCCCTCAGTGAATCTATATTCTCACTGCCTTTGTCAGCTGCTGCTACTGCTTCTCTTCCTCTTTGTCATCATTGCTGCCACCTGCTTGCTTGAGAGGCAGGGAGCCAGTAAGCAGTGGCATCAACTGCTCCTCCTTTTCATCACCATCGTTGTCTGGGCCAGAGTGAGAGGCAAGTGAACAAGCAGGTTGCAATGGTGAAGGGAAGAAGCAACTCCAGGGGGGTCTTGTCAGTGAACCCCTGCTGGGATGTGGGTCCTTGGCAGGTACCCAACCATGCCTACCCTTGATGCTGGCCTTGGGTTGGTGGGCACTAGAGATGGAGCCTTTTTAGTGGTGGCTCTGTGTTTTTGGAAGTTGTTCTTATGGAGTACACATGGTTCTTACTTTGCTGGTTTTTAAATGGGCATTGAAGCTGTTTTTAACTAATAATTGGAGTGTACTGGATTGTTCTGTGATCTTTATGATAAATTTATATGGGATTTTTAAAATGTTTGTTTATTTATTTGATACATTTATATCCTGCCTTTGCACCCGATGGTGTTTAAGGCAGTTGTTTTATTTATTTATTTGTTTGTTTGTTGTATTTCTGGATCGCCCATCTGGCTGACAAACCGGCCACTCTGGGCGATGTACAACATGATAAAATACATTTAAAATACATGATATAAAACATATTTAAAACAGTATAAAACAGTATAACTTTTAAAATCTTAACCCACCCCATATTCCCGCCTAAATAACCATGTTTTTAGTGAGCGGCGGAAGCTCAACGGAGAGGGGGCATGGCGGATGTCACTAGGGAGGGAGTTCCACAGTATGGGGGCCGCCACAGAAAAGGCCCTCTTCCTAGTCCCCACCAGTCTAGCTGCTCTGGCTGAAGGGACAAGGAGAAGGCCGTCTGTGGCAGATCTCGTTGAGCGGTCTACTTGGTGTTGCTGGAGATGCTCCTTGAGATAAACTGGACTGGAGCCGTATAGGGTTTTAAAGGTCAAAACCAACACCTTGAATTCGACTCGGCAAGCAACTGGTAGCCAGTGCAGCTCCTTGAGCACTGGCGTGATGTGATCCCGCCGGCGGCTGCCTTTAACCAGGCGAGCCGCTGCGTTCTGTACCAGCTGAAGCTTCTGAACCATCTTCAAGGGTAACCCCACGTAGAGCGCATTACAGTAGTCTAGGCGAGAGGAGACCAAGGCATGAACCACTGATGGGAGCAGGTGATTAGGAAGGTAGGGGCGCAGCTGCCGTATCAGATGGAGTTAATACAGCGCTGCCCGGCTCACAGCTGCCACCTGAGCCTCCATGGACAGCTGGGAGTCTAGATGACCCCCAAGCTGCGGACCTGGTCCTTCAGGGGTAGATGTACCCCATTCAGCATCAGGTCAACATCCCCTAGCCTCCCCTTGTCCCCCACCAGAAGTACCTCAGTCTTGTTGGGGTTCAGCTTCAGCATATTCCTTCCCATCCAGCCACCCACTGACTCCAGGCACTTAGACAGGGTCTCAACGGCCAACCTCGGTGAGGACTTGAAAGAAGGTAGAACTGCGTGTCATCCGCATACTGATGACACTGCACCCCAAACCTCCTGATGATAGCTCCCAGCGGCTTTAGGTAGATGTTAAATAACATTGGGGAGAGGATGGAACCCTGTGGCACCCCACAAGTGAGCGGCCGAGGGTCCGAAGCCTCCTCCCCAAGAACTACCCTCTGGTACCTTCCAGAGAGGAAGGACCGGAACCACTGCAGTACAGTGCCTCCCACTCCCAACCCCTCCAGGCGGTCCAGGAGGATACCATGGTCAACGGTATCAAAAGCCGCTGAGAGATCGAGGAGGACTAGAAAGGAGCATTCGTCCCTATCGAAAGCCCTCCTCATATCATCCACCAAGGCGACCAAGGCCGTCTCCGTCCCATGTCCAGACCTGAAGCCCGACTGGCATGGATCTAAATAATCGGCTTCATTTTACTAGTAGGCAATGGTTCTTTTTGGAATATTCAGAAACAATAAGCACACCAATGGTTGAAGGCAAAAAAAGAGAGGAGTTTATTTAGCAAAAATAGGCTAATAGAGCAAGAATGCAAAACCATACAGAATGATGGCAGCAAAAGGAAATTCCAGAGCAAGATTATTATGCTTATTTCCCTCTCCAGCTGCTCAGAAACCCTTACAGCAGCAAGCACACCCCAAGAAAAAAGTGGGATCAGGTGTTAAACAGGGATGTGTTATCGCCGCAACATTATTTGCTATTTTAATCGCCATGATTTTACATCTTGTCGAGCGGAAACTTCCCACTGGTGTGGGAATCATATATTGAACAGATGGAAAGCTTTTTAATCTCAGCAGGCTGAAAGCAAAAAGTAAGATAATTACAACCTCCGTTGTGGAACTTCAGTATGCTGATAATAATGTGGTCTCCGCACATTCAAAGGATGATCTCCAAACTATCCTAAAGTTTTTTGCAGAAGCATACGAAAAACTTGGTCTCTCACTTAACATCAAAAAACCCAAAGTGCTTCATCAGCAAGTGTAAGTTAACCCTTTGGTGATGCCATCTATCCAGCTTGGCGGGGCAATACTGGAAAATGTCGATCATTTTCTCTATCTTGGCAGCTATCTTTCTGTTACAGCTAACATTGACAGTGAAATCCAGCATCGTTTGAGCTCCGCAAGTGCTGCATTTTCTCGAATGAAACATAGAGTGTTCGAGGATCGGGATATCTGTAAGGAGACCAAAACGCTGGTTTATGAAGCCATTGTATTATCAACTTTATTGTATGCCTGCGAAACATGGACTATCTATAAACGTCATTTCCACCTCCTTGAAAGATTTCATCAACGTTGCCTCCGGAAAATCCTGCAAATTACTTGGGAAGATAGGTGAACAAACGTCAGTGTACTGGAAGAAGCAAAGACTACTAGCGTTGAAAAAATGATCCTTCAACGCCAACTTCAATGGACCGGTCATGTTGTTCGAATGTCTGACTGCCGTCTCCCAAAGCAGTTACTTTATTCCCAACTCAAGGATGGAAAGCGGAATATCAGTGGTCAGTATAAAAGGTTTAAAGATGTTTTTAAGACTAATCTTAAAAAAATGCAATATAAACATCGAAAACTGGGAAGCTCTGGCCCATGAATGATCTAAATGGAGGTTGGCCTTTCACAAAGGTTCCATGGACTTTGAAGAAGCCCAAGTGCAAGGTGAAAGGGAGAAACGTGCTAAGCGAAAAGCACGTCAAATGAATCCTTTACAGGACCATCTTCCATCTGGTAACCTGTGTCCTCACTGTGGGAAGCTGTGTGGATCTAGAATTGGCCTCCACTGTCACTTACGGTCCCATTGCTAGAGTCTACACAATTTTTTAGAATTTCCTCCTTTTATACTTTTCTTTTTGTAATTTTATCCTGGAAGACAATCTTACTTGGTCACGAGTGATCGCCTACACCCCAAGAATTGGCCTGGTTTAATATAGCACTTTCATGATCATTCTGTGTTGACACTCTGGATTGGGAGGGACCCAGGGAATCATACTATCCCATTGATCCCTCCTATTTTGGATTTAGTCAAATAACTTTGACAGTGTTTCATACATTCTTGTAGACTGGAAAATAATCTGCCTCAACTATTGACAGGCAGCCGGCCCTGATAACTCCCATCCCAGTTTCATTTCATTTATTTCATTTATATACCGCCCCACAGCCGAAGCTCTCTGGGCGGTTCACAACACTCTATACATAAAAACAGCAATAAAAAACATACAAAATAGTTTAAAAAATTAAAAACCAAATTTAAAAACACAGTTTAAAATAACAATACAAAAGCCAATAAAACTGAGCCTACAGGTGACAATCCCCTCCGTGCTATTCCAAGCTCCTAACTAAATGCTTTGGCATAGAGGGAAGTCTTAACCTGGCGCCGAAAAGACAGTAAGGTTGGCGCCAGGCGGGTCTCAGTGGGGAGCTGATTCCATAACTGGGGGCTACCACCGAGAAGGCCCCCCTCCTCGTTGCCACCAACCGAGCCTCTCTTGGAGGTGGCAGTCGGAGGAGGGCCCCAGATGTTGAGCGTAGTGTCCGGGTAGATAGCGGTTGGGAGAGACGTTCCGTCAGGTATTGTGGTCCTAAGCCGTGTAGGGCTTTATAGGTTAAAAACAGCACCTTGAATTCGGCTCAGAAGCATATTGGCAGCCAGTGCAAGCGGGCCAGAACTGGTGTAATATGCTCGGACCTTACGGTCCCTGCAATGAGCCTGGCTGCCGCATTTTGCACAAGCTGCAGCTTCCGAACAGTCTTCAAAGGCAGCCCCACGTAGAGTGCATTGCAGTAGTCTAGTTTAGAGATCACCAGAGCGTAGATTACTGAGACCAGGCTATCCCTGTCCAGATAGGGGCGTAGCTGGACCACCAGCCGAAGCTGGTAAAAGGCACTCCTTGCCACTGAGGCCACTTGAGCCCCAAGTGACAAAGATGGCTCCAGGAGCACCCCCGAGCTACGAACCTTCTCCTTCAAGGGGAGTGCAACCCCATCCTGAACAGGTTGAACACCCTCCATCCGGTCAAAGGAACCACCCACTAACAGCATCTCAGTCTTGTCTGGATTGAGCCTCAGTTTGTTAGCCCTCATCCAGTCCATTGTCACAGCCAGGCACCGGTTCAGCACATCCACAGCCTCACCTGCTGAAGATGAAAAGGAGAAATAGAGCTGCGTGTCATCAGCGTACTGATGGCAACGCACTCCAAAACTCCGGTGACCCCACTCAGTGGTTTCATGTAGATATTAAATAGCATGGGGGATAAGACCAACCCCTGAGGAACCCCGTACTGGAGAGTCCATGGGACCGAGCAACATTCCTCAAGCACCACCCTCTGGAGCCGGCCATCCAAGTAGGAGTGGAACCACTGCAATGCAGTGCCCCCCCACCCCCAATACAGACAGCCGCTCCAGAAGGATACCATGGTCGATGGTATAGAAAGCTGCTGAGAGATCCAGGAGTATCAACAGGGTCACAATCCCCCTGTCTCTCTCCCGACATAGGTCATCATACAGGGCAACCAAAGCCGTTTCCGTGCCAAAACCAGGCCTGAACCCCGACTGAAATGGATCCAGATAATCAGTCTCATCCAAGAGCACCTGGAGCTGGTTGGCCACCACCCGCTCAAGGACCTTGCCCAGGAAAGGAACATTCGCCACCGGCCTAAAGTTGTTAAGATCTTCCGGGTCCAGAGAGGGTTTCTTCAGGAGTGGTCTCACCATCGCCTGTTTCAGGTGGCATGGGACCACTCCCTCTCGCAAGGAGGCATTGATCACCTCTCTGGCCCAGCCGGCCGTTCCCTCCCTGCTAGTTTTTATAAGCCAAGAGGGGCAAGGATCCAGAACAGACGTGGTTGCACGAACCCGTCCAAGCACCTTGTCAACATCCTCGAGCTGTACCAACTGAAACTCATCCAAAATAACTAGACCAGGCTGTGCTCCGGGTACCTCTCCTGATTCTACTGCTATAACATTGGAGTCTAAGTCCCTGCGGATGCAAGAGATTTTTTCCTGGAAGTGCCTAGCGAATATATCACAGCGGGCATCAGATGGGTCGATGATGTCCCTGGGGCCGGCGTATAACAGGCCCCGGACGATCCTAAAGAGCTCCACTGGGCGGCAGAGAGATGTTTGGATAGAGGCAGTGAGATGTTGTTTCTTTGCCACCTTCACTGCCTCTAGGTATACCTGGCTATAGGCACATACCAGGGCTCGATTGCATCCACTAGGAGTTTTCCTCCACCTGCACTCAAGCCGTCTCCTGTTTTGCTTCATCACTCTCAGCTCCGGGGTATACCATGGAGCCGTACGAGCTCTACTACAGAGAGGGCGCTCAGGAGCGATCATGTCAACCGCACGGGTCATCTCCCTATTCCAGAGATCAACCAGGGATTCGACAGGACCGCCAGCCATATCAGCCGGAAAACCCCCAAGGGCTTCTCTGCTAACAAGTGCCCTAACCTTGAGATTATGCCAGAGGCTTATCTAAGAGCCTAGTGCTGTACAGCATCTACAGAACTAGCCCTGGGAACTAATGTAAAGGTATAGCTAACTCAATAAACAGGCCCAAACGGAACTTTAGACATGGGCAAGGGAAATTGTGCACCACTGACTCCTCTAGATAACAGTGGTCTTCCACATTTCCACTTCAACAGTTAAGAACTATAATTCATATACAATAAAATATGATCAAATACAGTCCCACCATAAAATACATGGCTAAAATCATTCCGTAGCCATTCACTATTGAAAGCAATTATGGGGTCAACTTTTGTGGGAACCACTTCTTCGTATAGAAACTGGTTGTTCATGATCTAAGCCCATAAAGGGTTTAAGTTGGATGAGAACACAGTTCATGATCTGCTATTACCTTCCTGTAACTCAGGTTAACACTTCATGTATCCGTGTGGGTTGTAGTCCTTGAAAGCTTATGCCATATTAACTTTGTTATTCTTGGAGCTGACTTAAGATTTGTTGTTCCAATTTGATTGTGACCTTTGATACTCGCAAAGTGTTATTCATTATGAGACGTAAAAAGGAAATTAACAAAAACCTTCAGTAAAAACAAACAAATACATAGGAATTAGGAAAAACATTAAGATTATCTTTTTTTTAAAGATAACTTTCATTACCAGTGTAAAAACATTGTCTTTTAGTTCTAAAAATATTTATATATGGCCGTTTGGCTCTAAAACAATTGAAAATTAAAATCTTGTTGCAATTAAAAATTGGAGCATTACAAAAAGTCAAGATACAAGAAATAAAACAAATGCACAAGCTAAAATATTAAAATATATTAAAAGCGTTGTGTGATAAAAATATATATTTACTCCCTGTCTAAAAGATATCAAAGAGGGGGCCAATCTTTTCACTTTTAGGTCATATAGATGCATAATCAGCCCATATAATTTGCTACAGACAATGCTCTCTTCTTATGCTATGCAAACATTTTGGGAGAATGACATCTATAATATACTTATTTGTTATTCACTTTTATCTTCACCATGGCACTACAAGGTACCGTACTTTAAGTTGAGAAATAGAGACTAGCCCAGAGATACACACTAAGCTTCATAGCCAGTTAGATTTGAACATGGGACTTCCTGGTCCAAGTCCAATGATCTTTTTGAAGCTGAGCTGAATGTCCTTGGTTTTGCTTTTTGCCTCAAAGGTAGCAATTTGGGGGTTCTCCTTTTATGTCTTCCTTTTCCTTTGTGACTCTTTGCAGGCAACCCCTCCCCCCGGGGTTTCTCTCTATTCTGAATATTAATCTTAAATTTAATTTCAACACATCTGTTATTCACAGCCCTGCTGCCTATAAAACTAGCAATTTTCTTTTTCTGACAAGGTTTCTATTAAAATTAATAATTTGTGGGGAAATGACCATTTTTGCCAAAGCAACAAATGTTTTAAATTATCTTTAAGACATTATTAAAAATGTTAATTATTAAAAGAGTAAGGCTTGCAGGGAGAAGTGACATTCTGTAGAAGTAGAACTTCATAGCAAATGGTTTTAAGGGCAGTATCCTAAAACCATTACATTACAGTTCCAAATTGATGAATAGGGATTTTGCTTTACTTTTGCAGACTCCCCCCCCCTTTTCAATTAACAAACAAACAAGAATACCCATTAATGTATAGAGTGAACAGAAAGAAGTTCTTACTCTAGAATCTGCTTCCTAATTTACTTTACCGATAACTTAGTCCTCAATTAAAAAGAAAGATATCAAAGCTTCCGTGGATCTTTCAGGTAGAGTTTTTAATAAAGAAAGAATCTTCCTCTCTCTGGGCTCCTTGTACAAACTGCAGTATAAAAAGACATGACCAACAGATTCTGTCTCTCCAGTTCCACAACTTGTTCACGGGGCAGAATCTTATTACGTGATAGAGGTGTACAAAATTATGCATGGTGTGGAAAAAGTGGATAGGGAGACATTTTTCTCCCTCTCTCATAATACTAGAACCCGCACAGCGCAGAGTTAAACTATGGAATTCACTTCCACAAGATGTAGTGATGGCCATCAATTTGGATGGCTTTAAAAGGGAGATTGGACAAATTCATGGAGGATAAGGCTATCAATGGCTACTAGTCCTGATGGCTATATGCTACCTCCAGTATCAGAGGCAGTATGTCTATATACACCAGTTGCTGGGGAACATGGGCAGGAGGGTGTTGTTGCACTCCTGTCCTGCTTGTGAGTTTCTTGTGGGCAGCTGGTTGGCCACTGTGTGAACAAAATGCTGGACTAGATGGACCCTTGGTCTGATCCAGCATGGCTCTTCTTAAGTTCTTATGTTGTTATTAAATCAGTCAGTAGGAGAGTGGAGGGCAAAATCTTAAAATGTGCTAGTATAAATGCTCCCCGTATTTGTAAATATTTAATGTTTACAAATGTGAAGGTCTAACAATTTTATAATTTGAAATATTGCTTAAAGATAATGGAGAAGAAGATTTATCAGCTGCAGTTCTCAAATGATGTAAGGTCTTTTAATCTTTGGGTAACAAAGCACTAACATTTCATTCACAATTTTTCAAAACCTTGGGAAGAAATCCAGAATAAGAATCTTCTTTTTCATAACCTGCATCCACCAACTGAAAAGGAATCAGAAAGCAATAAGTAAATACAACGAGAAGGGACAGTGGAAAAGTGCAAGTGCAGACACCATTTTAGTGTGTGTGGGTTTGTATCACCAGAAAAATATATAACTGAAAATCAACTATACAACCTGTACTATTTACTGTCGGACACTTTCATATGATATGATTCTATTCCAATAGAACATAAAAGTTTTCCAACTGTCCATAAGTGTTGATTGTCGTTTTTCCTAAAAATCTTTCATAATAGTGATTTTGATCATCACCAAGGTTTGCCATGGACTTGAAAGTGTAGGCTTATTTCAGTGATGAAAGAAAGAAGAGAAAAGGAAAGGAAAATGGTGCCTATCTCATTTACTATATCAGGCGTTGGCAACTTAGTGAACTCCATCCAAAAATGATTTTTTTTTAAAAAAATATTGTGTGTTGTTTTTTTAAGGGAAAAAATGGTATCCGTAGCACTATGGAGCACCCCAGAGATGAAATTTAGCATGTTTGCAAGCTAAATTTGATCCTTTTAGGGCTCCATACCCTCTACAGAGTCCACAAAGGTCAAATTAGCTTGCAAAGATGCTAAATTTGACCTATTTTTTTCCTTTTTTTTTTTCTTCCAGGTTGTAGGGGACGGCCGGGGCAATATGCGGCCCATGGGCCACGTGTTGCCCACCCCTCTTCTAGATGCACACTTAATAAGCTGAAAAGGTTTTAAAGTTGGGAACTAGATGAACACCAGTATGCTAGTCAGGCTTGAAGTAGGGTACCGTCCACAATTAAAATACTTGGTTCCCCATTTCCAAGACAGTCATTTTTAAATTAAAGGGATGTACAGTCATTCCTTGGATTGAGAGCATAATTCGTTCCGGAAACGTGCTTGTAATCCAAAACACTCTTATATCAAAACAAAATTCAAAAAAATCTCTGTACAAAAAAATTTGTACAGAGATTTTTAATTTAAGCCGTACTACAGTACTTGTATTGCAAGACGTCGCTTGTATATCAAGTCAAAATAATAATAATAAATATTTAAAAATTTGCTTGTCTTGCAAAACGCTCTCAAACCAAGTTATTTGTTATTAAAGTTATTACTGTATATGTACTTATGCACTTTGTAAAAACAACTTTTAAAAGGCCCTTACGCCTTTAAATGAATGTACAGTACAGTATACACTAGGTTATGCTCTCACATGTGAACTAACAGGTCTGGACCTTTCTTTACCTATGAGGAATGGAGAAAAGTGTACTAAGATCCATACTAACATGTAAACTACTGTCAGGGGTTTTCCATTAAATGTTAATATGATTGTGTGCATCATTGCATGCTAAAAACAAAACAGAAACAATTTCCCTTGTGTTTTAATACACATACTCAATCATACACGTTGCTTACCTAAATTGAAAACAGAGTTCTTGTGACCAAAAAGAATGGAAAGTTGTGGCAGTAGCTAACTGCACATGTGCTGCAGTTTAAAATTTCTGAAAATACAAGCTGAAGGCATGGTGTGAGCTGAAGGCCATCTATGTTCAGAGGCTGCAGTCTCACACGAACGGGGGGGGGGCATGTAGATGGTATGGGTAGTGCATTCCCCTCCTCCTGATTGGAAACTTTATTATACTAAAACAGAATTCTTTTGTGTGGACAAATACACATGAATGGGTACCCTTCTAAGTGTTCCTATGGATGCCAAGTTTTAGTAAAAATTATACCTGATTTCAACCTGGCTAGGACTGGAAAAAAGTTGTGATGCCTTTCGTGCCATCCCAAACAATGAGTGATATATAATCAAGCTCAAGCTGTGTTACAGCGTACTGAGACTCTTAAGACATGACATATGGGAAGTAATGAAGCTAGAGCACAAATGTTTCTGCTAACTAAAATAATTTTAAAAAATGTGTTATTGCTAAGGAACACAAATTAATGTTTTTATTTTTGCACATTTATTTGGAAAATAATTTTAATGTTGGTTTATGTTTTTTAGTTAACATCTTATTTAGAACAGAATAGATCTCACAAGCACGTTAAAAGTACATTTCATTCTGTTTCTAGATCTATTAGCGGTGCCTAAGCATCCTTATGCTGCTATGGAGAACTGGGGACTAAGTGTTTTTGTGGAACAGAGGATACTCCTGGATCCAAGCATTTCTTCCATATCATACTTACTTGATGTCACCATGGTCATTGTGCATGAACTATGCCATCAGGTAGGAGACAAGCCCATCACTTGAGCATGCAATATTACAACATATATATGAGTTATATGACTTCCATGCTGAATCTTCTCTCAGGAAAATAATTAAGAGTAGTTCATTTTAGTTATACAGAAGCTCATAGGTTTAACACATTAATTGGGAAACTACTATGATGTAGAAATTGTTCAAGATTAATACACTTTCTATTGATATAAGTAGTTCCCCACCATGAAATGGGTGTCAGGTCAATGTTAGAAAGCTTCCTTCCCTTTGGAGTGATTGTAATTGACTTTTGTCCTTAGATAGTTGAGTGCAGTGATGGTCTCTGGAAATGATTTATTACAGCACTATAACAGTTTCAAGTTGAGTTTCATGTTCTTGTCAAAATTTGCATTGGCTGAAATCAATTTGATAGTTCCTCTCCTCTCCATATATAAACTTTGAAAGTAGTTTTCTTTCTTTATGTTTCTTTCACAGCCCTCTGTTCATAAATGATGGATATCTTGCCTCTGTGTGTATTGTATTAAATATACTGGGACACATTGCAGTAAACTCCTTAAAATTACTTCACATTCTTTTCCTTCTATCTTCTTTCTTTGATCCAGTCATATTATATGTTTTAAGTAATATGAGTTTAAATGTTGGAAACAATGCACTATAGGGAACAGAAACTTACTTTCCCCCTCTGGAAACCACTGTAGTCATTAATTCTATGCTGAATTCTACCAAATGTTTACTGTAATCTCACTTTTATGAGATTGCATAAATGACCCCTTTATTCACAAAATTTTAACACTTTTCCAGAATGGAAAATAGCACATAAATAATCTGTAAATAATGGTTCCAAACTAGCCAAAACTAAACACTTTTAATTCCCATTAATTTCTTGGTAGAGACATAAGGACAGAGTTAATTTTCCCATTGAAATCAGTGGTTGATAAAAATGCTTAGTATTGCCTGAATTTTCCTCTATGCTTAGTAGATATTTTGTCCTAGATTGACTCATAGTAGAAACTTACTTATTTTATACAAATTCCTCCATACATACTAAAAAGACATGCAAAACAATGGAAGCATTCTTCTTGTTTAATATATCATTTAATTACTATATCTTTTCATGAATTGCTTTTAGTAATGCTTATATACTATAAATTACACAAAATATGATTAGTGATATTGCCAGTGGGTGTTTTTTTTTAAATATTCAGCCTAAGGTTTCTCTTAAAAAAAAAACAACAAACCCATACCTGTTCTCTTCTGTTTCTAGTTATTTCTTAATCTGACTACTGTAATTTGAGCATTGTCCGGACTCCTTCACTCTTCATGCATTTTTTCAGGTTTGCTACACTGACACATTGTAAAGCTAATTGCTTTCTTATATTAATTGTGATTTAAAACTACGTTTTGCAGCTAACTCTCCTCCTTCCTAGCAATAAAAATATACTCGTATATACTCATCATATTGACCTGTATCCAGCTCTGGAATGGATCTCCTAATTGCACAATATGCCTTGACTCTACTACACCCTTCTTTTAGGTGGCCTTTCATGTTGTCACTAGAAATGCTGACAAAGTTTGTTGGTCTCAAGCCTGGATATGAACTTATGGGACTTATAATGCTCACTATGAAGCTGCTGAATTTTCTTCTGCCTTATATTAAAATTCGGATTGGAAAATAATTTTTGGTTTACCCATCCACCCAGCTCCCGCCCACAAACCTCTCTTCCAACCCCCCTTTAACCATGGCTTACTTTGCTGGGAAAGCTGTAGTGGTGGCCTTCCAGCCATGGGAAGAGACGTTTTAGCTGGAGAAAGAGGGAAGGAGTAAGATCTGATCTCTTCCCTTCTCTGGCACACTGATAGCCAGATCACTCCCCCTGTCCCCTCTCAGGCACACAAGAAGAAAGACCGCAGTGAATTGTTGTTGTTGTCCCAGTGGAGTTACTGAAGCCCTTAGGAAAAATAAAGTTTTCCCAAGGGCTGCTGCAACTCCACTGGGGCCTTTTTTCCTGGCCTACTACTAGTGCATCAGAGGAGGGAGAGCAGGAAAGATGAGACTTCCTCCTTCCTTCTTCTTGTGGTGGCTGGAGTGTCACTGTTGCTGGTACCCTCACTGTGTAAGTCTTAATTAATGTAAATAGGACTGGGGATTGGGGGGCAGAGTGGAAGTCGGTTTGGCTTCAGAAGATAACTGAAGCTATTTCCAATTTTTCCCTGGGAAATAGCCTGGCATATTTTTCAAGCTAATCTGATGTGAGCCGGGGTCAGGATTGGGGAGTCTCTCATTTCTAGAAGGATATCTAGAAGCAAGATGAGCATTTTCCCCAGTCTTATTACATACCATGTGAATCAAAATATAAATAAGGTGTTTCTTTTGTGTACTAATCCCATCCAGTCAGACTTTTCTAACATCATTTATGCTGTATGTAGGAACGTTTTAGAATAGCCCATTTTCTTTTCAATCTATTAATCTAATATGTTAAACATATTTCTATACCTTTATGTTATCCAAATGTTATGACCATCAGATAATCAGTTCATAAATGAAATCTTCTGTCTTGGGAACCTGTTTATCCATAGCAGGGCCCTATTCCAAAAGGATGTTTGGACACTGTTCTTGAGAGGGAAGGTGACATCCCAATTTCTCTCTGCAGTTATGGCTCTGACTATCCCCAAGGGGAGAGATCCTTCCAAAAACCTTCCTCACAATCCAAAAACACACCGAAGGCTGATCTGGTACCCAGTCACTACTTGGCCTTTTTCTCCATACAAG
This sequence comes from Shinisaurus crocodilurus, assembly GCA_021292165.1. Classification (NCBI taxonomy): domain Eukaryota; kingdom Metazoa; phylum Chordata; class Lepidosauria; order Squamata; family Shinisauridae; genus Shinisaurus; species Shinisaurus crocodilurus. The sequence continues at coordinate 233,685,656 of CM037879.1, forward strand.
TAATTTCTCAAATCCCCAAAAGAAATTGATTAGGGTAGTAACACTGGGGGGGGGGGGGGAGAGTTCAGGTATCCATGCCATTGATCATGATGGTGAATCATACCTAGGGTTTCAGAGAATGCCAAAGAGGTGTTACTGATTAGATTGACCGAATACATAGTTATAGCTACTCTCTCACATGGAGGTACTCATAGCACTTTGTGCCCTTCAGTGATTTGGATGAGTGCTATCTGAAGACGAGAGTACCGTACTCTGTGGTGGTCACAAATTATGGCTGAAACATTTGATCCACCGGAAGTGTTTCCCATGTCTAGTTATTACGTACATTTACCTGCCACATTTTAATTACTACAAATCGATCAGAAATGCAGCAGCTTATATTTAGTAGTAACAAGGCAACCAAAGGGAATTTTTCCTCACCTTTGATTAATTGTAATATGTAGAAGATTCTCACCCCCTCTGAACTTTTAGCCAAATTCTTCCAAAGAACTCGAGCAGCTATGGATGGTTTCTGAGTGGTCTCCTATCCGAGCAGCTTACAGCATTAGATGGGCTTAACTTCAGCAGCAGACCTGCATCATATACCTTCAGACTATATTGGCCACACTATATTAGTTCTTGGACTCCTTTTCTCATTAGAGTTGCTTGCCATGGGACCTTACTTACCATTGTTCTGTGTTTATTAAAATTGGCTTTCCTAAAATCCAGGGTATGCATTTGGCTACACTCAGCTTTTGCTTCCTTTAGAATCTCAAGTATAACATGGTCACTTTCCCCCAGTTCCCATAACTGCCACTTTATCCACTAAGTCATCTCTGTTGGTTAGAATCAAGTCAGGGATAGCCAATCCTCTAGTTCCTTCCTCCACTTTCTGTAGGAGGAAGTTATCAGCAACACAAGTCAGGAATTTCTTGGAGGGGCCATGTGTGGCAGAATTTGTCTCCTAACAGATATCAGGGAAATTGGAAGTCCCCCATTACTATTACATCATGCCTCCTTGAAACATTGACAATTTGCTTTTCAAAAGTTTTATCCTTGTCTTCTCCTTGATTGGATGGTCGGTAGTAGACTCCGACCACCATGTTCCTTTTATTCTTTGCCCCATTTATTTTAATCCAGTTGCTCTTGATGGGTCTACCAAGCTCATCCGCCTGTATTTCTGTGCAGAGATATGTATTTTTTGTTTCTACCTTTCTGATTGTATTGGAATGGCCTGTGCTTTGTGCTGTCTTCCCTGAAGGTTAACAACAGATTCCACTCTTTGCCTTTGACTCCTCTTCCGCTACAACTCTGCTGCCAAACTCCTGTTAGCTCTCCCTGTTCGCTCGCTCTGATTGCTTGCTCAGATACTTCCTCATCTGTCTTGTAGCCATCATTTTGGGGGACCATGTTGACAAGGACTCCCCATCTTGCTAGGTTTCAATTTTGCCTTTTTAACAGAACCTCTATTTAGATCACTTGGAGCTCTGTTAATTTTCATGATTTTCAGGCTAGAATCAAAGAAGATACATTAATCTGACCTCCTGACATAGAATTGTGCCCAGTGAATTCTTCATTAAACCTATACCTTCCAGCAAAGGCTAGTAGTGCATATCTTTAAAACTACATTTGATTTCATTGTAAAAGGGATAAAGAATCTTCCACCATCCGTTCATAGGTTAATTATTTCAATGAGTAGTGAATCACCACGTATTCTTTTTTTTAAAATGCACCTTATGTCTTGTCCAAACTTTATCCTCCATCATCTATCTGTGAAATGTCTCTTGGTAATTTGGAATAGAGAGCCTTCTGCTAGTTGAAAATATTTCTAAAACAGTTAATCATATACTGAACAGAGCTCTTAATATATTAATATTAATTGTTCTTTGACTAAATAAAATGTATTTAATTCCTTCTATAATTTTTGCTTAGGAGGACATAAGATAATGAAGTAAATATACCTCAATTTGATAGCCTTCTGGAATTTCTCAGGAGTACTCTTATTAACTGTGGATTGATTATATTTTAAATGAAACAGCAGTAGTTTATTTAGCTCATTTGCAAAATAGGTTGTAACTAGGACTTTCATTTGATTAATCACACATATTTAATCTATTCACTGATTAGATGCAAACATACTTGCATATGAATAAAATAATATTTCTGAGGAAAAATACCTTATTTTTTGTCGATGCAGATGTAATCTTGTAGGCTCCATCTTGGAAGAAGCAATCCCTCCTGAATTGTGAGTAAAGGATAACTGCCTCTTCTAAAATGTGCTTAGTATCCCATAGATTTGTAAGGACTTACATTAAAATATTTATTTATTAATAAAATATATAAAATAAATAAATCACAATAATAAAAATAATTAACCAATTTTAAAATGTCTTCCACCTAATTAGTAAAGGTCACATTGGTTTGCTGTACTGCATATAGTAAAAGAGAAATGGGAATCTAATAATAAACAATTGCTGTAAAATATTCCTGCACTTCTTCAGTAAATGCCCCTGTAATTGATAGTACAACCCCCATTATATCCCATCATAAGCATAACTTTGCTATTTTAGCAAGTTCTGTAATCAGGTAATTGAACAACTATGAGAAAGGAGCACTAACTTTGTGGCATTTTTGGTGACAGAGCTGGTGGTGAGGGAGGAGGACAAAAACATGAATTAAAAAAAGAAAATGGAAACTATAACATTCCTGTGCCCAGTTAGTTAGGCATAAGCCCGTGTCACTTTAATGTTATTAAACTGGTTTACAGTACATAGATTTCATAGATCATAGAGTTGGAAGGAGCCTACAAGGCTATCGAGTCCAACCCCCTGCTCAATGCAGGAAACTAGAGGAGGGGTCTCCCATCCAAGTAATAACCAGGCTTGACCCTGCTTAGCTTTATGTGTGGCTGTTTTAGATAAACATTAGTAGGATTTGTTCACAACCCCAAAAAGTAAGAAAAAAACTAACTTGAGTTTTAGAAACTGTATTCTAGCATAAAAGATTAGAATGTGAACACTCTGAAATTGTTTGAAATGTATATTTTAACTAATTGCCGAAATGTATATTTGACTAATTATATGTGAGTGCGTTGGATCCAGGCTTAGTCATACTTAGAGTATGCCCATTGAAATCAATGGGACTTAAGTTAATCATGACTAACTTAATTCTTACTGATTTAATTAGGTCTACTCTAATTAAACCGGTGCCTGGCTGCGACAATTAACTGGATGAGGGCTAACAAACTGAGGCTCAATCCAGACAAGACTAAGATGCTGTTAGTGGGTGGTTCCTCTGACCGGATGGTGGGTGTTCAACCTGTTCTGGATGGGGTTGCACTCCCCCTTTGAAGGAGAAGGTTTGTAGCTTGAGGGTACTCCTGGAGCCATCTTTGTCACTTGAGGCTCAATTGGCCTTGGTGGCAAGGAGTGCCTTCTACCAGCTCCAGCTGGTGGCCCAGCTATGCCCTATCTGGACAGGGATAGCCTGCTCTCAGTAATCTATGCTCTGGTAATCTCTAAACTAGACTACTGCAATACGCTCTACTGTGGGCCTGCCCTTGAAGACTGTTTGGAAGCTGCAGCTTGTGCAAAATGTGGCTGCCAGACTTGTTATGGGGACCGGAAGGTCCGAACATATCACACCAGTTCTGGCCCATTTGCACTGGCTGCCAATATGCTTCCGAGCCGAATTCAAGGTGTTGGTTCAAACCTATAAAGCCCTACATGGCTTAGGACCACAATACCTGACTGAATGCCTCTCCCAACCGCAATCTACCCGGACACTGCGCTTAACATCTGGGGCTTTCCTCCAGCTGGCACCTCCAAGGGAGGCTCGGTTGGTGACAAGGAGGAGGGCCTTTTAGTGGTAGCCCCCCGAATTATGGAATAAGCTCCCCACTGAGGCCTGCCTGGCGCCAACCTTACTATATTTTCGGCGCCAGGTTAAGACTTCCCTCTATGCCAAAGCATTCAATATTTAATCTGTTCAAAATAGCACATGGGAGGGGGCGGGGGTGACCTGTAGACTTAGTTTTATTAACTTTTTATATTGTCATTTTAAACTGTGCTTTTAAATTTGGTTTTAATCTTTTTAACCATATTGTATGTTTTTATTGTTGTTGTTTTTTTAATGTAGATTTTATTGTATAAATTGTTTGTGAACTGCCCAGAGAGCTTTGGCTGTGGGGCGATATAGAAATGCAATAAATAAATAAATGCTCTAAGTATGACTAAGTCTGGATGCAATCCAATATGTTGTTCCAATTTCTTGTTGATCTTCAGTTCCATTGATAGTTTTTGCTGTTGTTTAGCTATGTAATAAACTATGCTCTTGTTTGTCATGGACAGCACTGCTATTTAAATAAAAAACTGTGGCAGTTTTGAGCTTTAAAACTCATTGAAGCTACGTAATTACAGTGAAATAAAAGCATTCACAAATATTTTATATGTTCAGTCTGTTAGAAATGGAGTTTCCATTTTTGACAGTTTAAGTGATCATTTTTTGCAGAAGCATGCAGTTAACCTGAGGAATTCAGTTCCATTGTGAATGCCAAACGCATATCTGGATCCTTAAAAAGAGGATTAGACAATTTGTCAGTGAAGAGGTTCATTAAGGACTGGTAGCAAATCTGTTCGTTCAAGAACTGTATCTTCATTATCAAGTTGAAATTTGCCTTTCTTTGCCACATTGCAAGTAACTTGGTTTGAGAGCGTTTTGCAAGACAAGCAAATTTTTAAATATTTATTTATTTATTTTTAACTTGATATACAAGCGATGTCTTGCAAGACAAGTACTTTAGTATGGCTTAAATTAAAAATCTCTGTACAATTTTTTTGGGGGGATTTCGTTTTGATATAAGAGTGTTTTGGATTACAAGCACATTTCCGGAACGAATTATGCTCTCAATCCAAGGCATGACTGTATATAACATGTACATAATGTGGCATAATTATGAAATATGTAAAAAGATACGGGTTACATGGGCGCTTATAAATTTTCCTTGTATACTTCTACTACTGCTTGTAGTAATTACCATTGTCTGAGATGTGATACTAGTAAAGAGTGATGTGGGGCAGAAAATTTTCCAGTGCTTTATTTTTCCCACGGAAAATTTTCCATTTCATAAGTTCATTAATAAAAATTAATGTATGCCAATTGCAAATACAATATTAGGCAAGCTTGGAAGTTTTAAAGTTGCAATTAATGTTTTTCAGTTGATTATCCTTAGCAAGGATGTGAGAGAATTCATATAAGTAATTGAAATCCATATATGTCTCAGAGTGAAATGGAACTAATAAATAGTGACAGCAAAACTGAAGGTTCTCCAACAACCTTCGTGGAAGAGAGTTGAACTCTGTTGAAATAGATGAGTGGTTGTCAGCATACCATTCACATTTCTTTGGGTTGCTAAAATTAATCAGTGTGTGAACAGTTTCCAGTACCTTTGTATTTTTTCTTAGATTTAAACAATGTAAGTGAAGTACATGCTATTGTCTTCTTAAAATTGCCACACAATATACCATTTAAATCATATGGGTAGCCGCATCCAATGTGGGTGCCCGTAACTCTCTGAACTCAGAACATTATGGGCATCCAATGGAAGGCAGGAGGAGTGTGGCGGCTAGGATTGCCTCCGTGCTCCCCTTGCAACATTTAGATGGCTGATTTTGGCTGTTTAAATGTTTTTCCCCTCCTCGCAAGCAGGAAAGGCTGATGCTTTGCTCCTCCCCTCCGTACCCCCGGGAATGCCCCTCCCGCGCCAGTTCCAGATTCCATTGAAACTGAACTTTTCTTATGCAAATGAACCTAATTTGCATTAGTAAGTAAGTAACTTTATTACGGTCAATGACCAGCAGATAACATTATTTGTTTATAAATATAATACACACATACTAAAAGCCAGGTTGTAAAATACGGATACATAAAATTTAAATCTGTCCCTTAGCCATTGGCACTGCTGAAGCAGAAGAGATTAAAACAGGATCATTAGATTCAGCTAAAATCATTAACATCACAAGCATTTCATTCCTTATAACTAATTCGATACAAAAGTGTGTACAATCATCAGTAAACCACTGGAGAGAGGTTGCGCCCAATAACCACCACACAGCCAGCCAGAAACAATTACACTGGAAAATGTTCTGATACAAACTGAAAATTTTCTTATGCAAATGACCCTATGCGAATTAACCCAATTTGAACTGGAAAATTTTACAGAATATTTTCCAATTCAAAATTTTCGGGTAAACCCACATCACTGCTAGGAAGACTATAAACCAGTTTCTTAAAAGAAAAATTATTAAGGGTGCAATGCTATCCATGTTTAGACAGGAAAAATCCTACAACTTCCAGCATGCCATACCAGCCATGAGTTGTAGGACTTTTTCCACTCAACATGCATAGGATTGCACCCAAAGTGTGGTTTTCAGGTAAGTAAAAAAGGAACCAATTAATTTATTAAATGTAAAAAAAGTTGCAAATTGTCAAAATCCATTAGTAGTGCAATCCTGTAAATGTCTACTTAGAAAGAAATCCTATTAAGTCCAATGGGGCTAATTCCTAGGTAAATGTGTATAGGATTGCTGCCTGAAGGACTTTTCCTTTTGTTAGAGAAATATTTAATAAATTGAAATTGACTTCATTCATTCAGTCAGTCAGTCATTCAATCTTCGCACCCCCCATCAATTTGGATTATTGATTATTTAAATAGGTAAAATAAGAACAAGATATGATATTTCAGAATGGAATTGAACAAAATTCAACCAGGGCTGCTGAATGACTGGGAATGTGACCTACTATAATTATTCCACTTTTTAAAAGTAGTGGTTTTTTGGCAATTGATTTTTTCCTCCTGCTGACCTGTTCTCTCTCTTCCTACCTCCACGCTTCATTTACTAACTTTGTTGTACCTTTTCCCCCTCCTATTGTTTTCTCCTACTTCTCCTTGTCTTCTCCTCCATGTTATCCTTCAAGCAATTGTTTTCTTTTTGATATTCCAGTTTCTCACCTCTTCCTTGGTAGCTATCATAAGACAACTTATAAAATCTGGCTGGGATCACAGAAACAGCAGCCCAAAGCAGTTCCAAGGAAGTAGTAGAGGAAAGCACATGATGAAGAAATGACACAGGGAACTCTTCAGTGTCTGAAGATTAAATAGCCCACTCCCCAGTTAGTGGAGGTGGGGCAATTTTAACTGCACAGGATTAATTTAATTGATTAATTACCTGGTCACACCTCTTAATTGAATAAAGTTTGCAGCCTACAAACTAATATAGGGGGACCATTATTGTGACAACTCAAAGGGTTTTTTAATACTTGACTACCCAAATACTTGGGTAGGAAAACATTTTCTGACCCTATGTGTAGTTAGTGAGAGTCAGGAACCATGCTGGGATTAAAGAAGGATCAGTGTTTCTATGTCCAGCTGCTAAAGCTAAAAGCCTCCTTGTAAAGCATGAAAGTAGTGCCTTGGTTCTTTCTAGTAATTTAAGATTCAAATGTCATTTCTGGTTTCATCACAGATTCACGGTAAAATTTTAAACCTGCGGGCTCCTCCATTTTATTTAGCAAGTGTTTAACTTAGCATGCTTAAATAAAAGGCATTGTGCATCTATTCTGTATTTTCTTTGTTAACAGTTGTTTTTCTGGTAAGAAAAAAGACAGAAAAAGTGGGAGGGGGAACATGGGAGGGCTACAAATGGAAGCTGACATTGGGGCAGTTTGCATCATCAGACAGGCCACCATGGCTTAAATAAGCCACGGTGGCTTGTTTTAATTCCTGGCATGTACAGGGCACCATTATTCCCTAATTACCTACTCAGGTGTGGCTTGTGTCATCTGAATGCAGGCGGCATGGCTTGTTTGAGGGGGGAAATGACTTCAAATAACCCTGCAACAGACCACGGGTTATTTGAGGTTGTTTCCCCCTCCAACGAGCCATGCTGCCCAGGTTTGGATGATACAAGCCACACCTGGGCAAGTAATTAGGGAAATAGTGTCTGGCATGTGCTGGCACATGATAGGGATTAAAACAATGTGGCTTATTTGTTTGTTTAAGCCATGATGGCTTGTTTTGATTGTGCGAACAGGGTCATTGTCTGGACCCCACATAAAATTCTGTGACAGAGGCATGGTAATTGCACAATAAAAGCCTCACCAGAAAGCGACCGCAGTGTCTCTGAGATTATTGTTTGGTACTTACTGATACGTTAAAGGAAACACAGTAAAAGATGTCTACGATGCAGTTATCTTAAAGAAGTAACCCTTCTGCGGTGAGATCTCAGACCTACCAGTGATTCCACAGGAACCCATTATTAAAATGATTGATAACAGTTTGGAATAACTAAAAGATAATAAGTCACTACCACTTTTTGTGCGGCAATTCTGCATCAGCTTGTTGTATAAACTTTATTCAACTCTATTATTTAAAAAACAGAATGTGAATAAATGACATTTTTGAAAAACATAGCTTAATGGAACTTCTTTTTTAGTGGTTTGGTGATCTTGTGACTCCAGTATGGTGGGAAGATGTATGGCTAAAAGAAGGCTTTGCTCACTACTTTGAATTTGTTGGAACTGACTATCTCTATCCAGGCTGGAATTTGGTAAGTTTCTGTTTATTTTTCTTTATTTTGTAAGATACATTGAAAGGAGAGCCAGTGTGGCGTAGTGGTGAGAGTGTTGGACTGAGACTCGGGAGATCCGGGTTCTAGTCCCCGCTCAGCCATGAAACTCACTGGGTGACTTTGGGCCAGTCACTGACTCTCAGCCTAACCTACCTCACAGGGTTGTTGTGAGGATAAAATGGAGAGGAGGAGGAGGATTATGTAAGCTGCCTTGGGTTCCTTGCAGGAAAAAAAGGCGGGGTATAAATATAATAAATAAATAAATAAATAAGTGTTCTTCTTACACTCCTGGTTAGTGTCAGATGAGCCGTAGCTCAGTCACTGAGCCACGTGTTTGAATGCAGAAGATCCCTAGTATCTCCAGTTAAAAGGCGCCCAGGTGGTAAGATACAGTCATGCCTTGGATTGAGAGCATAATTCGTTCCGGAAACGTGCTTGTAATCCAAAATACTCTTATATCAAAACGAAATCCCCCCAAAAAAATTTGTACAGAGATTTTTAATATAAGCCGTACTACAGTACTTGTATTGCAAGATGTCGCTTGTATATCAAGTAATAAATAAATAAATAAATATTTAAAAATTTGCTTGTCTTGCAAAACACTCTCAAACCAAGTTACTTGCAATCCCAAGGTATTACTGTATTTGCCTCACTGCAAGTACAACATAGAAAATAATAGGCTAAATGGACCACTTTTCTGATTTAGTGTAAGTAAGCACCTTTGTGGCATATTATTAGAGAGCACTGAAAAATGCCAAATGGTATGTGCAAGTATCAGATGTTCAATAAAGCAAAATCATTAGGTTTCGAAATCATTTGACAGTGTTCCAAAAGTATAACCTTCCATTTACTACAAAAGAAATAAGGTCATGCCTGTCATAAATGAAAGTTAAAATAATGACTCCCTGTAAATTCAAGGACATTTCAGACAGGAATGGTAAAAATAGAGCACCAAACTTCCATGCAAATTCTATCCCTCCCCTCCTTAGAAATCCATCCTGTAACATGTTCTGTGATTCTTAACACTATATTGCATTTCAGTTAGCATCATAATATCAGTAGGTAAAATAGATCTGTTTAAAATTTTGTGAAATTCAGTGTACTAACTGATCCTAGTTTTTATTGTTTGTCATTTGGTAACAAGCATATTTTGTAGTGCTTTCCTTGGGAAAACATATTTTTTTATGTTCCCATGAAAATATTTGTGCATAGGTATTACCAGATTTTGAGGAGGATATTATTTTTTGTTAAAGTCTGATTGCTTATGTTTTGCCATATTTATCTTTTTATATTTTTATTTATAATTAAGAATTGTGAAATAAACCTCTATCAAAGCAGATATCCCAAATCCATATTGCCATAAGTACTCAGAGATGGATGAATATGTCAATTTCACTTTCTCCGCATGCACATTTTTAAAATCTCAAATTCTTTCCATGCTGAATATGAAAAAATGGCAAATTTTTGTAACTTCTTCTGTGCATCACATGTATGGGTCCTACACCTGCACAGAGCCTTTGTCAGAACCTTTTAGAGCTGACACTCTTAGGTGGGAATTCCTTCCTCCCTCCCTCCTGATTACAGTAGATACTATTGCTTGGTATTCTGATCCCGGGATAGACGATCCTCAAGGAGAGACTCCACTCCAAGACAATACAAAGATCGGTACTTTGAACCATACCCACCTTTGGATTGAGAGATGTCGCCTGACTTTGAAAGGTCCCCATCACACATACTGGCTGCCTTACAAAAACCTTACACTACTCTGTTCAGACCTAGCACTGTCTACTTCAGGCATTGTTCCTCGTATCTAGGGCACCTCTAACGGGCCCAGCGAATTCAGGTCCACTGCCGCTAACCCATGGGGCAAAGCCGTATGAGAACCTCCTCTGGTCCACAAGACTCCTATGGAGGCACAGACAGTAGATCTTTGGGCTGTGACTACTTCTCCTTCACAAAGTGACCATTAGATCCACCAACACAATTGCAATCAGGCCCCAATGATTGCTAATCAGACTCATCTGAAGGGGAATCACCCCCAACCCTGTCAACCTCTTCCCTGAACCAGGGAGTCAGAGGTCACTCACCACCATCACCAATGGAGGACAATCATCCCTATATGGAACAGCTAATCTGTATGGCTACATCATTAGGTTTGGAAGTATAGAGAGTGGATACCATGGTCGAGGACCCTGCTAATACTCTGGAAGTCAGAAACAAAATTCAAAGCGATCTCGATAGGCTGGAGCGCTGGGCCGAAAACAGCAGAATGAAATTTAATAGGGATAAATGCCAAGTGTTGCACCTAGGGAAAAGAAACCAAATGCAATGGGGGACACTTGACTCAACAATACTACAAGTGAGAAGGATCTTGGAATTGTGGTAGATCACAAACTGAATATGAGCCAGCAATGCGATGTGGCTGCAAAGAAGGCAAATGCTATTTTGGGCTGCATTAATAGAAGTATAGCTTCCAAATCACGTGATGTGATAATTCCCCTTTACTCCGCACTGGTTAGGCCTCATCTTGAGTACTGCGTCTAGTTCTGGGCACCACACTTTAAGAAGGATGTAGACAAACTGGAGAGGGTTCAGAGGAGGGCAACAGAGATGATAAAGGGACTGGAAACAAGGCCCTATGAGGAGAGACTGAAAGAGCTGGGCATGTTTAGCCTTCAGAAGAAGAGACTGAGGGGAGATCTGATAGCACTCTTCCAGTACTTGAAGGGTTGTCACACAGAGGAGGGCCAGGATCTCTTCTCGATCATCCCAGTTTGCAGGACACGGAATAATGGGCTCAAGTTACAGGAACCCAGATTCCACCTAAACATCAGGAAAAAATTCTTGACTGTCAGAGCAATAAGACAATGGAACCAATTACCTAGGGAGGTGGTGAGCTCTCCTAGCTGGACGGCCATCTGTGAGGGATGCTTTGACTTGGATTCCTGCACTGAGCAGGGGGTTGGACTCGATGGCCTTATAGGCCCCTTCCAACTCTACTTTTCTATGATTCTATGACCCGGTAATGGATTTTGTCCCGACCGAAACCACTGGACTAGTCGCATTACTTATCCTCCACTCTTTCCTTAGGGCAGCAAGGGAGTAATAGAAAAAGCCCTCCTCTGCTCCCGACCTCCAAAATAATGGAGATCCTTTACTTTGTCCAAGACAACAATTGTGCCTTTCTCTTCCAGCCCCCAGCCCCAACATCCATTATAGTCAAATCTGACTATATACAAAGCATCCTCAAAACTTTGCATGGCTCCTACTGATCAGGAGGGGCTCAAACTGGAAGCAGAGTGATGCAAGAACTATTGCACAGCCATGCTGTCATTCCACATCATGAATTACCAAGACTGTATGGCATGATACCAATTCTTCCTATGGCAGAAAATAGCTGCTTCCCTGCCAGACAATAAGAGGGAAATTGAACATCCCTTTCAGAATGAAGCCATTGCTCTGGCCAAGCAACAAGCCAACATGGCCAAGCATGTGGCAGACTGTGGGGCAAAATTCATTGGGAGGGGGGTAATGCTCTCCAGATACATGCATGGTTGTGGTCTGTGGGCCTCACCAAAGAAGCTCGATCCAGTAGAGAGTATATGCTCTTTGATGAGCAGGGCCTGTTCAACTCCGCAACAGATGGCACACTGGATCCCATATATAAAATAAAGACCTCTGCAAAGAAGATGGGCGTTGGTACTATCCAGCAGCCCTACTATCCATGCTCTAGGTCTTCTAATAGATCTCAGTGCCAACACCAACCAACATGTTCTTTGACAGAGCAGTCCTTTGGAAAGGTGGGATCCTAGCAGTCCAGGTGACCCTTCTCCTCAACTCAATACAGGCAACAATCACGTCAGAATTAGGGCAGCATCATCTTTGACCCAAAGGGACCTGAGGGTACCAATTTTCTGACCCTCTGCACCCACTTGAACAGGTATTATGAGGCTCTGTGCCAAATTACCACCAATAAATAGGTGCTAGCCATTATGCAACAATGGTTCCTAATTGAATTTTGCTCCCCCCCCCACACTGTTAGGCCTCGTGCGAATTATGGCCTCGACATCCCCCTAGAAGAAGAGGTCACTTCACTGCTCCAAAATGGGTCATCAAGCAAGTTGACCCTATAAATGGCAACTTGGGTTTTATGTCCGCTACTTTACAGTCCAGAAAAAAGATGGAGGCCTTCAGCCCAGTTTTGATTTAAAACATCTTAGTTCCTTTATCTGACCAAAGAAGTTCCATATAGTAACTCTGACTACCATCCTCCCTCTACTCCAGGAAGAGGATTGGTTCGCTTTTGTGGATCTTAAGGATGCTTATTTCCACATTTCCATTTGCCCTTGCTATTGTTGGTACTTGAGGTTTGCCATTGGTGAGTAGTATTACCAATTTTGGATCTTGTTGTTTGCTCTTGCTAACTTCCCTAAAGTATTCACTAAGTTTGTGGCAGTAGTTGCCATCCACCTTCGTTTGTAAGGCATCACAGTATTACCATATATCGATAATCAAGTTATCGTAGCCCCATCTCGGTCATTACTCACCACCCACCTTCATTCCACTCTTCTCCTAATTTAGGCCTCTGTGTCAATATGACCAAATCCCTCCTCATCCCAGTCACTCGGATTCAGTACATCAGAGCTATCCTAGACTTGGAACAGGCAAGAGCATTTCTCCGTATCGATGAGACTCCTTCAGACTTTGGTCTCTGCTTCTGCTATCAAACAACTACTTGAACTTCTGCCTCAACCACCTCTGCCACCCTGTTCACAGGACTCCAGATGCGAACTCTTCAAGCATGGTTTCTCACAGGTTTTTTTTGTCCAGAAAAGGACCCATTTCGAATCAGACTGCTGGTCCGTTGTTCCCTCCACTGGTGGAGGATCTCATCCCACCTTTGGTGGGGATTTTCCTTCAGGCAAAGACAACCATCCCACATAGTGACCACTGATGCCTCAACCTCTGACTGAGGAGCACATTGTGATCCATATCGAGTCCATGCCAAATGGTCTTTAGAAGAGAGAAAGTATAACATCAATGGTCTTGAGTTGTTAGCTGTTCAGAAGGCCCTTATTCCTTTTGAAACCATTCTCTGCTACCAGGTTGTGCAGATCACAATGGACAACACTTCCATTGTTTCGTACATAAACAGAGGTGTACTTGGTCGCAGCCTCTCCTTTGGCTTACTCTAGATCTTTGGAACTGGGCTATATATCAAGGTGTCAAGATGTATGCTATCAATCTTGCAGGGGTGGAGAACACACTGGCTGGGTTCAGACAACATGATAACCCACACTCCAGAGTTGAGTATGGATTGAATGTGGGTTGTCATTGAACCATGGGTTGTTGTTGAAATGTGGGTTAGCGTGTTATCTGAATCCAGCCACACTAACAAACCATGGGTTGTTAACCATGAACAACCCACAGTTCACAACCCAACAACAAACCATGGGTTAAACCATAGTTAAAATATGGAATTCACTACCATAAGATGTAGTGATACCACCAGTTTGGATGGCTTTAAAAAGGGATTGGACAAATTCATGGAGGAGAAGGCTATTAATGGCTACTAGTCCTGATTGGCTATATGCTACCTCCAGTATCAGTGGCAGTATGCCTATGTACACCAGTTGCCGGGGAACATGTGTGGGAGGGTGCTGTTGTGGGATCCAGTGGGAAGCTGATTTGCTACTGTGTGAACAGAATGCAATGTTGCCTGAGTGGGTGTTAGATCGATTGGTCATGCAAAACCTGTTTCAACTGTGGGGTGTACCATGGGGTCAACCTGTTTGCTACCTTTGACAATGCTCAATGTCAGCTCTGTTGCAGCAGAGCAGATTCCGATCATGCCTCCCTGGAAAAGGCTTTCCTCTATCACTGGGACACAGTCCTCCTATATACTTTTTCTGATCCTACTTATTACATGGGTCCTGGCCAAAATCTGGCTGGGTGGATCGGATATAATTCTGATTACCCCATGGTTGTGCAGACAGCCATGGTTTGCCACCCTATTATCTCTGTTGGCAGGAGTCAGGTTCTTCTTCGTGGTCTCTGTGCATCACACATATGGGCTCTGCGCCTGCGCTGAGCCAGCTTCGGAAGATTCTTTAGCTGAGGAAAAATGGGCGGGAACCCCTCCCCCACGGTGCTCGCTCCTAGCACGGTTCCCGCCCATTCCCTCAGTTCCTTTTCGACCGCCATTGCGACTGGTGCTCTTCGAAAGGTTCTCCAAACTCCTAACTGCTGAGTAGATTACGTTATATATATTAATCCTCTATAACCCCCCCCTTAGTACTTATCTTCCTCCTTCTTCCTCCCTCTTCTTCACCCTCAAAAAAAAAAAAAAAAAAAAAAAGAAGTCCCTCTTCTTCACTCTCCTTTCTAACTTTTACCCTAGGAACGATGGCCCTTAAGGCCCCGTTCCGAAAGTGCTCAAGCTGTGAGGCTAAACTTCCTCCTGCGGATGGGCACAGTTTATGCCTCCTATGCCTAGGCCAGGAGCATATCGTCGAAACTTGTCGCCACTGTAAAAAATTCACCAAGGTGACAAGGAAGCAACGGGCCCTAAAACTAAAAACCGCCTTATGGCAGGAAACCCTGTCGGCAGCGGGCCCGACGATTCCGCGTGCCACGACCTCCAAAAAATCTTTTCCCCCAACGAAACCTGGCCATGAGGAGGTCGCACAAAAAAAGAAAAAATCCCATAAACATGGAGGATTAAAGGAGACGAAGGCCAAGGAGAAAACTACGTCTCCACCCAAACCTACCACTCCACTCAAAATGGCGGCCGTCACTGAGATCGTGAAATCCCCGGCCTTGTCGAAACACTCGACATCGACACGCAGAGACCCATCGACACCGAGGGTCACCCACGTGTCCCCAGCAAATGAGCTCGTGGCTTCGATATCGGAGGGTGAAATACGGGACTCTCCTGTACAGTCGGTGCAATCTACTGAAAACAGAGAGAAGTCCCCACCGGCTAGCCACCGCCGCAGCAGATCTCGATCGGAGGCGTCCGACAGACAATCCCTCCGATCTAGAGACAAAATGACCCATAGAGGGCGAGATTCCAGTGATCGATATCGACTACGATACCGAGAGGAGCGCAGGTCCCCCAGTAGAAGGGGCAGCTCATCGGACTCGGAGGAATCCCCTCGATATCGAAGGTGACGCGCTAAAAGACTACGCAGCGCCGACGACTCTGACATCGACAGCCCGAGACATCGGGATGCAGTCGATGCCGAACGACCTCGACGCCAAAGCCCTGTCGAGACCGAGCACGCTCGCCACCGGGGCTCACCCGTCGACACCGAGCGCTATCGCCATAAAAGCCCTACACTCGGCCCCGAACGACATCACAGAAGTCCGCTGTCTAAGGACAAACATCGCGGACCCAGGAGTCCTTCTCAGGAGGGCAATCGCCGGCGCCAACCCGAACGTTCCCGCCGCCGAAGCTCCTCGATCGATTCCAGCCGTCACCGAAGCCGGTCACCCGACACCGACCGCCGACGGCGTAGGAGTCCATTCGACACCGAACGCCGACGGCGAACTCCATCGCCCGAGATCGAGAGGCGACGTAGCAGCTCACCTCATCGACATCGTCATCGATATCGTAGTGGCTCCCCACCAGGAGACCGCCATCGACGTCGACATCGAAGCCCAACGCCTACCAGCGATCGACGTCGCCATCGCCATCGAAGCTCGACACCGGACATCGATCGACATCGAGATCGGTCCCGTAGTCGAAGCCCACCAGAAATCGAGCAACACAAGAAGAGAAGCCCAAGGCGCACTGCTGGCCAGCAAACAAAAAGAGCACATGGCTCGCCTAGAAAGGCGCAATGTAAAAGGAAACACCTGGAGAGATCAACTAAACATCAAGTCCAAGAGTCTTCCTCTGACTTACCCTACTCAGATTCAGACTCAGTGATGTCTGGCCTGCCAGACTCTTCACCCGACCTCCAGGTGGAATCAAAAGCGACAGTGTCTCCATCAGAAGACCTGGGCACCTTTGCGGATCATGTCCTCAGGATGACAGCATCCCTTGGCATAGAGACTGTGATAGAATCCCCGGATGATGATGATCCGGTCTATAGCCTCATGCAAGCAACTCAAACTTCTCCAGCTCTAGTACCGTACTTGCCAGCACTACTAAAGGTAGTAAAGAACACCTGGAACGCCCCGGCAGCGATCCCACCCACTGGAAAACGACTGGAGTCGCTCTATCGCGTCAAAAAAGAGGACGCACAATTTCTTTTCACACATCCAGCCCCGAACTCAATCATTGTTGAGTCAGCCCAGTCCACCACGAGTAAACAACACACAACTCCGATGGATCAAGAAGGGAAGAAACTGGATGCTTGTGCCAGGAGGGTATATTCCTCCAGCGCTCTAGGCCTTCGAGTTTCTAACTACCAGGCAATCATGGCAAGGTACCAGCACTTCCTGACAGAAAAGCTGGGCAACCTCTGCGAGGACTTGTCAGAAGAAAAAAGGGAGCTGGCACGAGTACTACAAGCTGAAGCGCTAAGCATGGCGACCCTTCAGATGAGTAATGCCAGACACCAAACTGATTGTCATGCCAGATCACTCATAAGCTCTATCGCTCTTCGCAGACATGCGTGGCTCCACTCAACGCTACTTAACAATGATGCGAGATCACGCATAGAGAACCTGCCTTTTGATGGAGAAGGCCTTTTCAATACCAAAACAGATGACTCCCTTGACACTGCCCAAAAGGCCAAGGTCACTGCACAGAAGATGGGCCTCACTGCCCCTCTCAGACAAAGGCAATACAGGCCAAGACAATGGCCTAGACCCAACCTATCAGCACCCCCTTTTCGCCCACGTTTCCAGCAAAAAGGCCAGGACTCAAGGGCACAGGACCGCCAACCCACCGGAACAAAGAGACCCTTCCAGACCAAATATCAGGGACCTAGGAAGGGCAACTCCTATGGCAAACGGCGCCTTTGACTCAGTAACACGGAGCAAAGGACGTCCACCAAAAATGGCACAAATCCTAAATCTGACAGACACACCGGACTTGACAAATATAACGGACATGACAATCTCCTTCTTCGACAGGCTAGCCTCCTACCTTCCATCATGGCGCACCATCACGACGGACCGCTGGGTCCTCAACATCATTCAACACGGGTACCGGATCGAGTTCGATCTCCTTCCCCCCTTCCTCGGCATCAACACCACGAAGCCCACTCCACCCTTGATGGAGGAGGTGAACACGCTGTTGCAAAAGGACGCCATCCAACCTGTCCACCCACATCACCTCCAGGAGGGGCTCTATTCCCGGTACTTCACAGTATCGAAGAAGGGGGGAGGACTTCGCCCGATCCTGAACCTCCGACTCGTCAATTTCTTCATAACAACGAAGAAATTCAGAATGGTCACCATCCAGTCAATATTGCCTCTACTTCGCAAGACGGATTGGTTCGCGTCAATAGACCTACAAGACGCGTATTTCCACATCGCCATTCACCAAGACAGTCGGAAGTACCTGCGTTTCAAGATAGGAGACCAGGCCTATCAATTTGTAGTCCTCCCCTTCGGCCTCTCCACAGCACCAAGAGTATTCACCAAGTGCATGGCAGTGGTCTGCGCAAGTCTAAGGGCCAGGGGGATCCGGATCTTCCCCTACCTCGACGACTGGCTAGTGGTGGACTCCACAAAATCTCGCCTAGAATCAGCTCTTCGCACAACACTACACCTACTCGAAGAGCTGGGTCTGTGCCTCAACGCGAAGAAGTCCGTCCTCACTCCGGTCAAGGAGATCCAGTTCATAGGGGTGGTTCTCAACTCAGTTCAAGGCCGGGCTTACCTACCACGAGACAGATTACACAAAATACTTACCCTCTCAAGGAGTCTCTACCAGGCTCACTCACCGCCAGCAAAGACAATCCAACGTCTCCTGGGGCACATGGCCTCGACAATACAAGTCGTGAACTACGCCCGCCTGCACATGAGAACCCTCCAGAACTGGTTTATCCGCTCCTTCAACCCGCAAAGACAATCTCCGTCCACTCGCCTTCATATCCCGAGAACGGTCAGAATTACTCTGCTGTGGTGGATGGACAAGAACAATCTAGACAAGGGAGTCCTTTTCCAACCACCAACACCAACAAGGATACTAACAACAGACGCCTCCCTCCTGGGATGGGGAGCACACTGTGCAGGCCATACCACTCAAGGCACATGGAATTCCATTCAACGCAAGATGCATATCAACATACTGGAATTACTTGCTGTTTGGAACGCCATGAAGGCGATGGAGTCCAAGCTGTGCCACCAACACATTCAAGTGGTCACAGACAATACGACCGTTGTGGCTTACCTCAACAAACAAGGAGGCACACGGTCCATGAGGTTAACGAGGATGACCCTCAAGATTCTCCACTGGACAATCCAAAGGTCCATCTCTCTCGTGGCGATCCACATCGCTGGCAAGGACAATACCTTGGCAGATGCTCTGAGCAGAGTCTCCCTACAATCCCACGAGTGGCAACTGGACCCAGACACTCGCCAATGGATCTTTTCACTTTGGGGTCAACCTCAGCTAGACCTCTTTGCCACTTCGGAGAACACCGCATGCCACCATTTCTGCAGCAGGGCAGCTTCAGATCCTGAATCCATTACAGACGCCTTTATGATGCAGTGGTCGGGGCAACTATTCTACATCTTCCCACCCCTTCCTCTGCTGACTCGGGTCGTCTCAAAGATATGGAACGACTGGACGGACTGCATCCTGATAGCACCATGGTGGCCCAGGCAACCTTGGTTCCCCCAGCTACTTCACCTCTCCAAGGGGGAATATCGGTCTCTACCCATAATGCCAACTCTACTAACTCAGGCTTGGGGCGAGATCCGGCACCCAGACCTGAAAAGTTTGGCACTCATGGCATGGAGGATACGACGCTCCTGATGCAAAATTTGCCCGTGGCAATCCAGGACATTATAATAGCTGCCCGCAAACCGACAACAAGGGCGTCTTATGCGAGAAAATGGATGGCATTTTCAAAGTTCGCCACGGCACAAGGACAAGACCCGAACACTTGTACAATACAAACCATTTTGGAATACCTACATACCCTAATGCTAAAGGGCCTAAAGCTTTCATCTATAAAGGTGTACTTAGCAGCAATTTCGGCCAACAGGCCCTGCTCCACTGCAGGGACAGTCTTCACCCACCCTTTAGTAAAGCAATTCCTAAAGGGCCTAAGGAACACCATCCCTCCGGTGAAGAATCTAACACCGGGCTGGGACCTACCACTAGTCTTGCGCGCTCTGCAACAAAAACCATTTGAGCCGCTCGCCACCATAGACTATCGCCTACTGACATGGAAAGTGGCCTTCTTAGTTGCCATAACTTCGGCGAGACGATCCAGCGAGCTATGTGCGCTACGAGAGGATCCACCTTATATGGTCTTCCACAGAGACAAGGTGGTCGTCCGCCCAGACACCTCCTTCACGCCGAAAGTGGTGTCGGAGTTTCACACCAACCAGGATATAGTATTGCCAGCTTATTTCCAGAACCCAACAACAGATCTGGAAAAAAGAATGCACGCGCTAGACGTTCGTCGTGCATTGGCCTTCTACAAAGACCGAACGGCCCCGTTCAGGATATCAACACAGCTGTTCGTCTGCTATGGCGAAAGATCAAAAGGACTACCCGTATCCAGGCAAAGGTTTGCCAAATGGATTGTGGAAACAATTAAGCTTGCGTACCAACTCAACAGCAAACAGCTACCGGGTGCAATAAAAGCTCATTCAACCCGAGCACAATCAACGTCTGTGGCGTTTGGGAAAGGCATTCCCCTCCAGGAACTCTGTAGGGCAGCCACCTGGTCCGCACCATCGACGTTTGTCAAGCACTATAAGCTTGATCTTCGAGCTCGGGAAGCCAACGCCTTTGGCAGGGCAGTCCTCTCTTCGGCACTCCAGTGACAAGTGACGCCGTCCCACCACCGGTAAGCCAGCTTGTTACTCTGCCCATATGTGTGATGCACAGAGACCACGAAGAAGAAGGACAGGTTGCTTACCTGTAACTGTAGTTCTTCGAGTGGTCATCTGTGCAGTCACACAACCCACCCATCCATCCCCGCTGGGCGTCATTATCGATTTCGATGGACCTGCCAGTGGAGATTGGGTGCATCGCTCCAACTCCTCTTGGGATGAGGAACGAAATTCCTGTTATGGTGCATAGATGTATGATAATAACACCACTATGTGTCCCTCGGTTCATGGGGTCGCAATGGGCGGTCTCATAGGAACTGAGGGAATGGGCGGGAACCGTGCTAGGAGCGAGCACCGTGGGGGAGGGGTTCCCGCCCATTTTTCCTCAGCTAAAGAATCTTCCGAAGCTGGCTCAGCGCAGGCGCAGAGCCCATATGTGTGACTGCACAGATGACCACTCGAAGAACTACAGTTACAGGTAAGCAACCTCTCCTTCACACTGCCAGACTTGCCTTCTCCTGACCCAACAGAACGGTTGTGTTCAGGATTCAGATCTTATGTCCTTCCAACTCACAGCCTAGTGGATTCGACCCCCTTGCTCATCCAGCCTGACATAGAATAGGTCTTACAGGAGCTTGGAAGCCTACTACGGAACTATGCCCTTAAGTGGCAAGTATTTATACAATATGCTAATTCGGTCTCAGTAGATTCCGCCTTCTGTTCTTTTCATCATGTCCAGTTCCTCTTGACACACTGCAAGGGAGGACTTGCCTTATCATCTCTTTGAGTTTATTTATTGGCTCTGTCCACATTCTGTGGTCAGGGTCAAGAGCATACAGTGGTCTCTTACCCTATTACAAAGAGATTCCTCAAAGGACTTCAGAATCTATACCCTCCAGTTTCCAAACTGGTTCCTACATGGAGCCTCTTCATCATACCTAACCAGCTTAATGTCCAAACCCTTTGAGCTCTTGCTACATCTGATCTTTCTTTGTTTACTTTTAAAATGCTTTTTCTTCTTGCCATAACTTTGGGATGAAGAGCAGGTGACTGGTCATCCTCTGTTCTGACCCTCCAGTCACCATCCTTCATAGGGATAAAGCACTTAAAGCAGTATTGAGACTGGATCTGATTTTTCTACCGAAAGTAGTTACCTCATTCCATATGAAACCAGTACATAATCCTTCTTGATTTCTTTCCTGATCCAACTACATGATTGGAATCTTCCATTCATTCTTTAGACATACAGAGAGCACTAGCTTTCTATATTGGACAGCGTCTTTCAGGAAGACTCTGAAACTCTTTGCGAGTGTATGGGTGAGATAAAGAAGAGTCAGACACAGAATATATGGTTTCAAATTAGGGCCACATTTATTGAATTGAAGATCTGTGAAGGGCGAAGTGCGGTACTAACCTAGCCCGGCCATTGGCCGGGAAAAACCAATATTTTAAATACTTTGGCGAATACATCCTAACTGCACCGGAGGCGGGTTGGTCCACCCCCGGCCATGTGGAGCTGGAGGGCCTTACCATCGTCGCCTTACTTTGACGCCTCTAGGCACCCAAAACAGCAGCAAAAGAGACCGTGGGCGGGAACCCAGGTGCCTAAATAAGCTCTTTCCTGTGTCCCTGCCTTAGTTGAGCCATTGGCTCAGTACTTGTGACCAACCTGACCTGTTACCTGACTCCTCTCTCTTCCCCCACTCACAAATCTTCTCCCTGTCCCCAGGTGAGGGGCCAGTGGAAGTCTGATCTGTTAGGGGATAAAAGCAAAGGCTCTCTGGTTTCAACATAGTGGCACAGTGGTGCTGGACTAGATAGACCTTTGTTCTGATCCAGCATGGCTCTTCTTGTGTTCTATGTCCCCCTTTGCCTTGTTTACCATCTTGCCTGTTGGAGAGTTCTGGAGAACTCAGAAGCTTGCACAGTGTTTTGTGACCTTTGAGTTGGCCTTAAAAAGGTACTATGGTGATGTGGATATTTTAAATGTTTCTTTTGTCATTTTGCTTTTGGCCAACATGGTTATCTTCACTTTTTCTATCAAAGCTAATGTATATTTTACCAATGTAAATATATTTGATTCACTGAAGCACTCATTGAAATAACGTTCATCTTAAGGTTCCTCTCCCTCCCCAAAAACACACATTGAATTACAATGAAGACTTTGCGAGTGTATGGGTGAGATAAAGAAGAGTCAGACACAGAGTATATGGTTTCAAATCAGGGCCACATTTATTGAATTGAAGATCTGTGAAGGGCGAAGTGCGGTACTAACCTAGCCCGGCCATTGGCCGGGAAAAAACCAATATTTGGGCGAATACATCCTAACCGCACCGGAGGCGGGTTGGTCCGCCCCCAGCCAGTTGCCCTCCATGTGGAGCTGGAGGGCTTTACCATCGTCGCCTTACTTTGACGCCTCCAGGCACCCAATGTAGGCGAGAAAGGCAAAACCCCAAAGACGTCCCAATCTCCCTCCTGGCAAGCCTCAGGGCATTAGCGAGGGCAGCCTTGGGTAAACGTCAGTCACCTTGAAAGGTGCCACTGGATGATCACCATAAGCTTAAGCCATACTGCCTAATCCCGCACTTCCCGCAAATGCGACCAATTTAGCTATGATCCCCCTGGTGGGATCAAGATCGAATTCAAAAATTTCCCTACCCTGATTCACAGTGTAGAGTAGGCGAAACCCGCCCATTGCCCCGGCCAATTGAGACAATGAGCCAAAATTCCTACTCGGCCCCCGTTAATGGGCGACCAGAGGAGCCTACACTGCTAACAGGGCGGGATGGGAGGGAGCCGGAAAACAGCAGCCAAAGAGGCCGTGGGCGGGAACCCAGGTGCCTAAATAAGCCCTTTCCTGTGTCCCCGCCCTAGTTGAGCCATTGGCTCAGTACCTGTGACCAACCTGACCTGTTACCTGACTCTTCTCTCCTCCCCCACTCGCAAATCTTCTCCCCAGCCCCAGGTGAGGGGCCAGTGGAAGTCTGTTTGCGAGTGTATGGGTGAGATAAAGAAGAGTCAGACACAGAGTATATGGTTTCAAATCAGGGCCACATTTATTGAATTGAAGATCTGTGAAGGGCGAAGTGCGGTACTAACCTAGCCCGGCCATTGGCCGGGAAAAACCAATATTTGGGCAAATACATCCTAACCGCACCGGAGGCGGGTTGGTCCGCCCCCAGCCAGTTGCCCTCCATGTGGAGCTGGAGGGCTTTACCATCGTCGCCTTACTTTGACGCCTCCAGGCACCCAATGTAGGCGAGAAAGGCAAAACCCCAAAGACGTCCCAATCTCCCTCCTGGCAAGCCTCAGGGCATTAGCGAGGGCAGTCTTGGGTAAACGTCAGTCACCTTGAAAGGTGCCACTGGATGATCACCATAAGCTTAAGCCATACTGCCTAATCCCGCACTTCCCGCAAATGCGACCAATTTAGCTATGATCCCCCTGGTGGGATCAAGATCGAATTCAAAAATTTCCCTACCCTGATTCACAGTGTAGAGTAGGCGAAACCCGCCCATTGCCCCGGCCAATTGAGACAATGAGCCAAAATTCCTACTCGGCCCCCGTTAATGGGCGACCAGAGGAGCCTACACTGCTAACAGGGCGGGATGGGAGGGAGCCGGAATACAGCAGCCAAAGAGGCCGTGGGCGGGAACCCAGGTGCCTAAATAAGCCCTTTCCTGTGTCCCCGCCCTAGTTGAGCCATTGGCTCAGTACCTGTGACCAACCTGACCTGTTACCTGACTCCTCTCTCCTCCCCCACTCGCAAATCTTCTCCCCGGCCCCAGGTGAGGGGCCAGTGGAAGTCTGTTTGCGAGTGTATGGGTGAGATAAAGAAGAGTCAGACACAGAGTATATGGTTTCAAATCAGGGCCACATTTATTGAATTGAAGATCTGTGAAGGGCGAAGTGCGGTACTAACCTAGCCCGGCCATTGGCCGGGAAAAAACCAATATTTGGGCGAATACATCCTAACCGCACCGGAGGCGGGTTGGTCCGCCCCCAGCCAGTTGCCCTCCATGTGGAGCTGGAGGGCTTTACCATCGTCGCCTTACTTTGACGCCTCCAGGCACCCAATGTAGGCGAGAAAGGCAAAACCCCAAAGACGTCCCAATCTCCCTCCTGGCAAGCCTCAGGGCATTAGCGAGGGCAGCCTTGGGTAAACGTCAGTCACCTTGAAAGGTGCCACTGGATGATCACCATAAGCTTAAGCCATACTGCCTAATCCCGCACTTCCCGCCACAGAGAGAGACAAGCTATCGCTTAGTCGAATCTCCCCCACCTGCCCGATAAACAAGCGAGCAGGGTCCTTCGCAGATCTCCAATATTATTCTCATTATCTACACCGGATAGGTGAACCCCATCCAGGCGAACCCCATCTGGGCGATACAGCTCCCTCCGGGCCAAGGATATTGTGGGATGGGGAATACAAAACCCAATCCCTCCTACGGCCCTACAAATCTCGCCGTTCACTTTTCTAACCGCTCTGTTCAAGGCCTTGGGCCAACAAACACGGTATCATGAACGACCAAGGATCAGGACTCCCAGCCATCGTTGCCGTATGTATGCCATATCACATGACACCTGCAAAATCAGGGCCTTGCCTTTTGACAAGCCCAAATCATTCCCCCCCAAATGGGGACTAGGACATCTGGGGGGAAGAACACTGGTCAGTCCAGAACAAAGTGTGGAGGAGGTTCTGCCATCTCATGCCGCGGCGACCCATCCATTGGACGTCCGCCCAAGGCTCAACCTCCAGGAACTCCCAGCTGTATGTATGCCATATTGCATGACACCTGCAAAATCAGGGCCTTGCCTTTCGACAAGCCCAATACTTCCCCCAGAATGGGTACCAGGCTATCTGGGGGGAAGAACACTGGTCAGTCCGGAACAAAGTGTGAAGGAGGTTCTGCCATCTCATGCTCAGGTGACCCATCCACTGGACGTCCGCTGAAGGCTCAACAGCCAGGAAGCCCGACATGGCAGTTCGTCCTGCCGCCCAGTAAATCATACTGTGCCCACAGATCAACACACGCGGACAGTCCTGCCTCCACCCCGGTGACCTGGAAGAGAAACACAGCCCACGGCAGTACCATCAAGGCAATTTTTGACGTACCATTAAGGAAATTTTCGCACCTAGGACCAGTATGACTGGGACCTCAGAAAAACCCCAGTTTGCCCACAGTGGATGCGACACCAATCTGTATGGAGTGGGCTCAGAAACCCAAATGTGCCAGGCCCAAGTCCGCGAGAGCAGACCTCGTCACCGAACCAAAGCGACTTAGTCAATGGCTAGCCGTCTTGACGACAAAACAGCCTACCCTCAGCGAGTCCACAGCCAGCCACAAATGTGTGCAAAGGGGCAAGGCATCCTGCTGACAAAACAGACTGCCTTCAGCAAGTCCGCATCCCACCATGAATAGGTGTAGAGCCCTGCCATGACATAGCTCTGTTATTGATCCCGCATGTAACAGGATGATAGACCCTCTACCCAACTGGTCATGAAATAAGACCGTCTGGCAAGGAGAATGGCAAACTGTAGGCCCACGGGGCAGGGCCCGACATCTCTGCATCGCCCCCAGGCTCTGAGCAGAATATTGTGCTTTAAAGCGTGCAACGTAAGCGCCCAGACAAGGATAGAACTCTGGAGTTCTTAGGACATAGTGTTCAGTATCTGCACCGAGCCTGATTGTCACAAATTGGACAACCGAGTCAGCCAAGAGGTCTGCCAAGAGTGCACAATCAGGGGCAATAACCCTGCCAGCACAATTTGAGATGGCCAACCAAGCCTTGTAATTGGCGTAGAAATACGCCTAATTAGGTCTACTATTTTTCGCTAGAGAGGTGGGAATACTGCTGCACTGAATCCCAACTCTATATAGGAAAAACAGAGTGTAGAAACAGGCCATGGTACCAACTCCATATAGGAAAAACTGAGTGTAGAAACAGGCAATGGTACCCCCAAATCAAACACCAATTCACAAAAAGACCTTCGAACAAACCATCTAATAGTGGACAACCTGTTCGAGGCCCATCCCCTTCCGTCAGGCCAATTAAATGATAAATTTTTTGCCCCGGAAACAGAACCCAAGAAGGTCAAAATCTTCTGAGTGGACAGGCAGCAGCTTAAATGCTGGTTTAATATGGCATTCTTCCATCAAGACCCCGGGACCACAGGAACGGATCATGCGAAACTCACCCATGGCCTTCTTTGGGAACTATTCCCAAAGGCGATATGCGCAGGGAGGGGATGGGCCATAAGGAAATGGGCCCAAACCCTTCCCGCTGCCACTTCTTTATCAATTTCAGATTGGACTATGTACTCTGCCTCAATTACCAGCCTTGGCAAATTAACTGGGCTGGGGCCCTTTAGGAGGTGGGTGCTGGCCTGTATGGACACTCAGCACAAGCCACCCCTAATGGGAGATGAGATATGGGGGGGAGACTTCAGTGTCTCTCGCACTACACACACACACACACCCTGGGGGCCTGTAAATGCGAAATGTACATAACTCAGACTGCGCCTCAGAGGCTCCCCATCTTGATGTCTACGTGCCCCAGCAATTCGTATGAAATTACAATGCAAATGCAAGCATAGCCATGAGCCACCCCTCTCGTCTGCCTGGGCTAAGCGAAGTTCATCATGACTGGCCACTGGAAGGGGGGGGGGAAGAATCCACACTGCTGCTGTGGCTTCTGGTTTCTGTTGTTGTTGGGTTTGCACGTGAAGAAGCGCGGGCCAGGGCTACCTGCTGAGGCAAGCCCTGGAGAAGACCAAGCAACGCCTAGGCAAAGAGTGAGTCATTATGTAGTCAAGGAACCAGCTTTGTTATGTTGTAGCTCTACTGTGTAGGAACCAAAGTGTCTTTTTAACTCTCAATGGTGAGCCTGTTTGTGTGAATGGCCATGCTGGCATGTTATTGTGTGGGTAGTACTCACCACTCTCTGGGGAACTGCCCGCATTGTTGGATGTATCCGCATATGCCTGGTCACAGAGCCAAGAAAATCTAAGCGTGCACTATTTCAACAAATTCCTGGTCCCAAGGCAGTGAAGGTGATTCAACTGCATGCTCCCTAAAAAATCGGCTGGTGCTGGGCTTTGGTAGGACCATGGCACTAATGGTGGCTTCTATTTCTTCTAAGCATGCTGAAAATGAATGCATAACATTATAGTGTGATCTGCTACGCGTAGAGATGCGCGAGTCGGTGGTGGACGCTTTGCTGGTTGCCTAGGGGCCCATTCTTTGTCCTCCTTGCCACCTTGATTTTTCTTAGGAGGCATCTGAACTGGGACTTCAACTGGAATATCAAGAGAAATTGATGAGAGTAATGAGCCAAATTACAGAGGTAGCACGCAGCTTAACTAGCACGCTGCTTAACTCTCACGCTAAGTTGTGCCAGAACGAGAGAGGGGGGGGGAAAGGGGGGGGATTTAAATTGATCAATTCAATCAAAAACAAGTAGCAGTGACAGCTGAAAGTGCCATGGCCATTTTCATAGATTTCATAGATCATAGCGTTGGAAGGAGCCTACAAGGCCATGAGTCCAACCCCCTGCTCACTGCAGGAAACCAGAGGAGGGGTCTCCCATCCAAGCAACAACCAGGCCTGACCCTGCCTAGCCTTCCACGCTCAGACAAGCTGAGCCAGCGTGAGCCACAGGCCTGTATTGATTAAACTGATTAAAATTAAATTGATTAAAAAATGATTTTAAGTTGATGGAATAAATTGATTAAATTTGATTTAAATTGTCGGAATAAATTGAAAACTTTTGATTTAAATTATCTTTCTACGCACAGACAAGCTGAGCCAGCATAAGCCACAGGTCTGTTGAACATTAATTAACTTCATTAATTAATTTAATAACATTAATTAATTCAATAATATTAATTAATTTATTTTTATTTTTATTTTTTAATTAATAATATTAAATTAAATAACATTCAATTAAATAACAATTATCTTTCTACGCTCAGACAAGCTGAGCCAGCATAAGCCACGGGCCTGTTCACATTAATTAATTTCATTGATTAATTTAATAACATTAATTAATTCATTAATATTAAATTTTATTTAACAATAAAATTAAATCAATAAATATTCAATTAAATGAATAAAACTGCAGCGACTATGGGGTGCTGATGATGAACAGCCGCTCAACGTCCTGGCTAAGGCCAGGTGACGGGGCAATGGCCGAGAGGCTGCCGGCCACGTAGCGCAGCGGCCAGGCCCGGTCAGACACTAATGGCGCTACCCCACAAAAAACAGCCTAGTAACCGCAGCAGCTGAAGTTCAGTTCTTCTGCGCGGAAGATATCAGCTGTTTGACCCAGCCCGTGCAAGCCCCCCCCAAACAAGGGGGAGGTGGGCAGAAGCCGAGAGGCACCGGAAGCCAAACCCCGGCCGGCAAAGGATCGGCTGCTCGGCGCGGCACAAAGGCGTCCGGCCACGTGGCGCTACGGCAGCAACCCCAGCCGATCTAGCTCGAAGACACAGCATCAAGCCCCGGCCGATTCCCGGCAGCAGAGCCCCGGCCGCGCTACGGGCCCGCCGAGCAGCTGGGCCCCATTCTAAAGGAAGGGGGGGTGACCAGCCGCCCGACGTCACGGCAGCCAATCCCCTGCAATCTGTGGGATGATCAGCTGCCCGCCACTGCCGCAGCAAGTCCTCCGAAAAAGATGAGCGGCAGCCCACAGCTGGGAGGCGGCCGCTGGTATCAACGGCTGTTGGGCGGGGGGGGAGCGGCTGCTGTACTGAAAACTGCTCGTCGGCTGCGGCCGAGGATCAACCGCCCACCCCCGCCGCCGCAGCAGCAGCAGCAGCAAGCCCTCCGAAAAAGACGAGCGGCTACCCACAGCTAAGAGGCGGCCGCTGGTATCAACAGCTGTTGGGCGGGGGGGGGGGGAGTGGCTGCTGTACTGAAAACTGCTCGTCGGTGCTGGGGGAGGATCAACTGCCCGTCGCAGCCGCAGCAAGCCCTCCGAAAACAACGAGCGGCCGCCAACAGCTAAAAGGCGGCCACTGTATTAAAAGCTGCTCGTCACAGCCGAAACAAGCCCCGAGAAAGACGAGCGGCCACCAACAGCTGAGGCGGCCGCTGGGGGGGGGGGAACAGGAGCGGCAGCAGCCCAGGCGGGGGACGGCCAAAGACCCAGCCCGGCGGCGGCGTCATCCTAGCCACTATGAAACTTAATCCACCCACTCTCATCAAATATAATAAAATTAACAGTTCATGCAAAACGTAGGTAACACACACAAACAAAACTGAATCCACCCCATCCCCTAAATTAAAGACTGAATTTACAATACTTTTCTCTGACCAATTAAATTTAAAGGCAACTAAATTTAAAGGCAACTAAAAGCACGCACACATGCAATCCCCCTCCCTGAAAGGAACGATACCACGAGGAGAGAAGAGTCAGTGAAGGACGATGGCTGTGGATTCAGCAGGAAAACAGCCGGAAAACAGCAGCCAAAGAGGCCGTGGGCGGGAACCCAGGTGCCTAAATAAGCCCTTTCCTGTGTCCCCGCCCTAGTTGAGCCATTGGCTCAGTACCTGTGACCAACCTGACCTGTTACCTGACTCCTCTCTCCTCCCCCACTCGCAAATCTTCTCCTCGGCCCCAGGTGAGGGGCCAGTGGAAGTCTGCTCTAATTATAAATGCAGTGGAATCTGACAGCTCTTGATGATTTTAGCATAGTGAAATGTCATAGATTACATTGGCCATACTCTGGATTTTATCTTTGCTGCACTAGAGTAATTTGTTCTGCTTATAATCACTTTAACAAA
Organism: Shinisaurus crocodilurus; assembly: GCA_021292165.1. Lineage (NCBI taxonomy): Eukaryota > Metazoa > Chordata > Lepidosauria > Squamata > Shinisauridae > Shinisaurus > Shinisaurus crocodilurus. The sequence goes on from CM037879.1 coordinate 233,716,020, forward strand.
AACAGAATGATTTTGCCTTATAATCTGTGTTGGAAAGACAGCATATTTGAAAATAGGTATTAAATAATGTTAACATTCATTGTTAATTAAACAGTGTTCCTCTCATCTTGGCCTATTCTAATATAATAGCTCAGGGCAGAAAAATAAATCCTGCTGGATATGAGATGGGTTGAACAAGGGTTTCTTAAAATAAAAAATGTGATGTTCAGTTGAAAATGCACATGAGCCAAAGTTATGTGCTTGACAAGTAAACAAAATAAAGTATTAAATTAAACAGATAAAATGATAACATACTAGTATAATAGAAATGTGTGTTCTGATGTCCCAGGTAGACACGCATTCTTTGATGTGAAAACCTAAGCCGATGATGATGATGATGATGATGATTGATGATGAAAAATAAAGGATGAAAAGAGACATGCTGATGTCTTCCTTGTTGAAAATAAATACTTTAGAATACAGTGAATGTATGTTCAAACTATTTCTGCCACAGTTTTAAATGTATATCTGTCTTTACCCAAAGAAAAGAAATTCTGCTCCAGAGAACATTACCTGTACAAAAGTAGAAAGCACTTGTTGTACCAGCTTCAGGAAAGCAGTTGAGAAGCTGAGACATTTTCACATAATTTTCTGTAACAACTTTATTTAATAGCTGACCCCAAAATACAAGAATCTTCATAATGCAATATTTATTTATTTTATGTATTTTTATGCCGTTCCTCAGCCAAGAAGGCTCCCAAGAATCAATAATCGGGGATAGTCCTCCAGACAAGGAGCTGATCTTGTGATTTTCCCTCATTGGACACTATCCATGATTGGGACAATATTGTCCTGGAATAGATTATGTAGTCCTTCTCCTGGGATTGAGGCTCTAATATACATGGTAGCTTCTTTTTGATGATGCAGTCTTCCAGATGGCTACTAGTCATCATTCAAAGGAGTAAATGGGTCAAGAATGCTTATCTTGACAGGACACAAGCACTATGCAGACTAATGTTTTAAAACATGGCTGGCTTAAAATGTCCCACATTTATATATCTTTTCATTGGAAATAATGGAGAATTATAACCCTATTCTCTGGACAATTCAATCAGCTCTCCTATTGTCCTAAACATGTAGGCTGCAGGACATAAAGCCAGTCTACCTTGATGCTTAGCTCTTAATGCATATGATGCTGTAAAGGAGCTATTGAGTAATAAGACTCTCCTGTACCATGATGTGCCTGTGGGAGATCAAGCCTCATGAAACCTGTCACAAAAAATATAGTTTTCAACCCAGCTCCAAATGTGTTCACCACTAGCTAAAGGTCAGTTTAAACTCCAAACATGGAATAAAATACATATTGTTAGCTAGATGCAGAGCATGCACATGACATCCAGGTTTCCAGATGAAAAGGTTAGTAAATGTGAACTAAAACTTTGAAGCATATTTTAGCAGATCTCCCTTTAGATTTGAGCCATAGTTCAGGGTTCAGAAAAGCAATGTAATCAGTAATAAGCTATTACCAGAATGCGGTGTAGCACCTGCCAGGTCTAGCAAACTTGTCCATTTATGTAACTAGAAAGCAAATGTTTATAGCATAGCTAAAGGTTCAAGGGATCCCTTCACAAATGAACTAGTGAACAAAGTACTAGTTTGACAAGCTCTGGTTGAAAAAACAGTGCCTTGCTTACTTTAAGCAGGGCTCAGCTAATCTTCCAGGTGTTAACAGATAAGATATTCCTCCTTAAGTTTCTCATTGTAATGTCAGAGCCCCACATCAGCTTTTAATACAAAAGGTATGAATATGATGAATTGATATTATTTGATATCCATACAACCCCATGCTTCTTATCTGTGGGATATTATATTGCTGTATACACCCTTGTCTTCAGTTTTAGGATATATTCATTCAGCTCCTAAATCCTTGTATGTTTCCTTCTACCTTTGTTCTCTTTCTCAACAGTACCCTTTCAGCTCTTGTCTCATGGAATCTAACATCTTGTTTCAGGTTTTATATATTTCTACTCTGCAGTCTGTTACTGTACATTATCACTTCCCTGACAATTTATTTTCTAGCATCTTAAAAAAAAATATATCTTCTGGAGATCACTTTCTTTTGCTAACTGTATAGAAAACTACAACTAGCTCTGCTTATCCACTACTGTGATTTCTTTTCAAACTCTCATTCTTTTTCTGTTGTGGGGAGTGCTTGTATCCTCAGACATATCTATGATTTGGTTGCTTCAGGGACTACTAGGTCTTCTGCCTTAAAGTTTTCTTGGAGATTATGATTGGCCCAAATTTTCTTTCTTTCTTTCTTTATTATATTTATACCCCACCTTTTTTCCTGCAAGGAACCCAAGGCGGCTTACATAATCCTCCTCCTCTCCATTTTATCCTCACAACAACCCTGTGAGGTAGGTTAGGCTGAGAGTCAGTGACTGGCCCAAAGTCACCCAGTGAGTTTCATGGCTGAGCAGGGAATAGAACCCAGATCTCCCGAGTCCCAGTCCAATACTCTAACCACTACACTGGCTCTCAATGATCTTGATGCCTAGATAACTGAGCAGAATACACAACCTTGTGGTAACTCTTTTCGTATGATTTTCCAATACAGTATTACAATTCATACAATTCTTAGCCCTCCAAGTCTTGCAAGTTTAGGTGGCCATTTTTCTAAATTATAAACATAGGATTTTATCTTCTTAACTAGCATCTCCTTTCCAGGGTGTAATAAGTAGAAATGATTTGTTAAATGTCTCCACATTTATGCAGTACTGTAGACATTTTCTCTAGGATACATGTAACATTTCAAGAAACTGGTTTGGTATGCTGTATTTCTAACTTCAACCTACTGGCACTATCAGTAGATAATAGGATCTATGACAAACTGGCATGCCTGCACTTCCAGTCCAGTGTGCCTGCACTTCTAGCTGGTGTTCCTGCACTATCTACCTCTGAGAAATATAGACAAAGGGTGTATTGTTGCCTGTCTTACCTCCTGTCCTACCTGTGTGGACAGGTTGCAAGACACCATCCTCAGAGGTAGACTGCTACCACCCACATATTATTAACACCTCTTATTAATATTCCATATTTATTAACTCATATCCTAGATACATGGGGATCCAGGTTTATTTATTTTATTTTATTTTATTATATTTGCTAATTGCCCATCTGGCCGGTCACCCAGCCACCCTGGGCGATGCACAATTAAAACAATACAATAAAACATGATAATCAAAACAGTATTAAAAAATTCTTTTAAAATCCTAACCCACCCCATATTCCCGCCTGAAATACCATGTTTTTAATGCACGGCGGAAGCTCATCACGGAGGGGGCATGGTGAAGGTCACTAGGGAGGGAGTTCCATAACTTGGGGGCCGCCACAGAGAAGGCCCTCTTCCTAGTCCCCACTAGCCTGGCGGGATAAGGAGAAGGCCGTCCGTGGCAGATCTTGTTGAGTGGCCTACTTGATGTTGCTGGAGGCGCTCCTTGAGATAATATTTATTTATAAAAGGTTTATGACTTTTATATATGGAAAAGGATAGACCTCTGTTTCAGAGTCTTTAAACTCCTTAACAACCAGGTAAGTGTGCTTGCGAAGCAGTCAAGCACATAGATAATGCCACGCTTCACACTAGGCAGGACAGTAAAATCAACTCAATTTTTAAATTTGATATATTTATTAAAAAACAAGGCAAAGAGAAGTTCAGTTGCTTTAAAATAAAATGAAACATCAGACTAGTTCACTAAACCTTACTTATCAGGTTCCTAAGAGTACTCACCAAAGCAGTCTTCAGGTTGGGGAGCATTGAGGCTCACCTGGCCTTTGAGCCTGGCTTGATCTTGTCCTCACTCGTCACTCTTTGCCAGCCAGTCAGACACAAAGAAAAGAGTTCACAATGCAGGTGTTTCCGTGAGGGTTCGACAACTCCCAGAGAAGAAAATTCAAACTTGCCAATCAATAGCCTGGGAGGATGTGCTCATATATCCGCTAGGTGATTTCTTTCATACCAGCTTAGCAGGAGCTATGTCAGCCTGGAAGAAGAATACAAGTGCAGATTTGGGGGTCTTATTTCAACCTGGCCATGCCTGGCATGTTTCCCCCCAAAATATATTAGGAGTTAGAAGGTTGGATTCATTATAGGATCTCCTTTCTCTGTGTTTTTATACAATGATAAATACAATGATAAATGATAAATAAACAAAGGATGGGATTACATACATACATATATATATATATATATATATATAATCCCATCCTTTGTTTACCGTATTTATCATTGTATTTCTATTAATGGTTTAAAAAACCCCAGCACACACAATTCTGATGATAGAGGATGTGGATTGGGATCTAAACCTGTCCAGATTTTATCGGCAGCTTCTTATTGTTCCTACTTCCAAGTAGGTTGAGTTGACATACTCTCTGTCCTTGAATATCTATGTTAGTAGAATAGAGTGGAGAAGACTATGACAAAAGCAGTTGCTGGTGAGTGATTTTCCTTTTCATCCATAAAATACCAAGTGTCAATTGCTTTACCAGTCACTACCTAACTCAGCGCTGAGAAAGCATTTCACAGGGCTCAATGGCCTTCTCCCTTTCGTTCACTTTATAAAAGTTTGGCTTTGCTGACAACTTTATTGAATGAGTCAAGGCAGAGTACATCAGTGATGGCAGTTGCATTGCATTCTCCTTCTCCTTTAGTCTTTTACTTTTTTATTTATTTTAAAGCAGAACACTACTCTGTCTTTCCCATATCTGTGTCCCTTAAACACACACACACACACACACACACTTACACTTTCATAGTTTCTGAAGACACAGGTTTTAATCAAATGCCCCTAACACATATCTCCATAATTATGCACATAATATTTTTTTTCTTTAAAGGTAGACTAATATGAGAAAGATAGTGCAGCCTTCTCCTAAAAGAACAAAACAAAAAACAAAACACTGTACCAAGAATTCAATACCACTGTCATCACCGATGTACTCTGTCTTCTTGATTCATCAAATAAAGTTGCTAGCAAAGCCAAACTTTTAAACAAAGATTAAGTACAGAGCTCCAGGACGTATGCGAATATCCTTCATCTTTCCTTAAGTGATCCATTACAGTATAGGACTCCATGCTCTAGATGATTCTGTCATTTCTGCTGGAAACTGAAACTAGCTTAATACTGAAATATCTGCATATCCTCATTTTCTTTTTATAAAACCTGTGCTGAGCAGACTTGTTTAAGCATAAAAATAAATATTAATGGAAAGTCATTAAACTAAAGTTCATTAAACTAAATACTCAGAGCATCTCAAAGTGCACAGCCCAAGACTCTGATGAATGGTCTCAATTGCTATCTCCTCCATGGACTAGATTAAAATAATAAAAAATGAAGGCTGCGATTAGGCTCACACATATCTTTGACTTAAACTGCCTGCTAAAACATTTATCTCCTTCAGTAACTGAGACTCTCATGGCAGATCAGAAAAAAGTATTAAAAGTTCTGGAAGTAGACTTTAAGACATGGACTGTCTTGACTTACTTTGTTATTATTTGGCATATTATATTGGAGCTGTAGCCTGCTTGAGCCTTCTAGCCCAACATAAATATCATGCTGTGTCAGCATGGAGAGAGACATGGCTTCATTTTCTCACTTTCCTTTCAAAAATACCCCTTTCATCTCTTTGTTCTTGGTTAAGGGCTCCAAATAATCTAAAAAGGAAGCTTTTAATTAATACCACATGGAGTTTCCCCAAGTAATCATAGACTGAAATAAGCCTCTGGTGTTATTTTTCTGTTTTCAGCCACAGAAAGAAAGCTTTCTGTGTGAACCTGAGAAGAAATCCATTTACAACTGAATATAGGAGGAACCAGTGATGCATAGAAGCAAACATAGAAACTTCTAGTTGCTAGCTCAGTGAAAACACTTCTTGTTAACATTAGTATTTTTGCAGCTGTTAACATTTTTAGAAAGAAATTATACAAATTATTTTCCTATAAGGAGTATATCATTTTAAAAACATCTGTATTTATTATGTTTGGGCCCAACTCTCCCTTTAGCCCTTGATTATGAAGGGGCTACATGGAGGGTGCATCCAGTGCCCTCCGCCCTTGATGCATGTAAGCCTCTGAACGTGGAGGACTACGTGCATCCAGTGCAAGGTGTGAGGGGCAGCAGTGATCTTCTCCTCTGCCACCGCACCTCACACCCTGCATTTCATCTAGATGGCCATTTTTGATAAAGCTCTTCGTAGGAGGAGCGAAGGAGGCTGGGACACCATTTGGATATGGTATAAGCCATTGGCCCAAGCCTCCTCCTGCTGGCACACCCCATTTCTTCCTCTCCGAGGCTGATTTGCAACCTCAGGGAGGCAGCTGGCGTGGTTCTTCCTATGCCGGCTGCAAGGGGGTGGGGCGGAGTCCCAGCTCTGAGCTCACAGGACCTCAGAGCTTGGGCTCCGAATAATCCTATGGCCCTCCAGACAGTGTTGGGAGGCCATAGGGTTGTGCCCTTAACTTCTCTTCAGATGTGTGTGAAGCATGCTAATGAAGGGAGGATGCTGGGTTGTATAGAAAACCCCCCCCTCCCCTGTGTCCAATCTCAGTTGGAAAGAGATTGGGCAGAGAATGACTGACACTTGTGATGTGCTAACTCCCTTTGGCTTGATTTGGAATTGGTTTGGCATTTCTGAGCTCGTCTCTTCTGAGCATGGTTGTGATGATGCTTTATTGTACTGCCCCTGCGAATTGTAGCACCATGCCTTCTTGTATTGCCCCTGGAATGCTGGGAACAGAAGCTCCCAGCCTTTCAGCTGTGGTAGACAGTAACTTGGTATTCAGCACCACCACTCTGAAAACAAAAAGCATCTATTAACATTTGCGTGTATATTTGTAGACTTCCTCCTATTCTGAACATGTTGAGCACAATCCAAACAATGAGACACACATAATAAAAACACTTTTTCATTTCATTTTTGAGTATAGTTGATGTGGTATCTGCTATGTGCTATTACCATTTTCTACTTCGATGGGTGACTGCCTGGGCTGCCCACATCTGTTCTCCTGCATTGAGCAGGGGGTTGGACTCGATGGCCTTATAGGCCCCTTCCAACACTACTACGAATTCTATGATTCTATGATTCTACTGGAATGATGCTCCCTGGAAACAGTTTAGGGTAATATCCAATGGTGTTACAGTGCTAGTGCTAATGATGTTGCACTAGTGGTAGCACAACATCATTAACACTTGCTAGGCAATGGGAAAAAGCTGTACCAACGAAATTCTGCAGCAAATAACTGCTTTTTCACTTTGCCTACCAAATGCTAATGAAGTTGTGCTGGCATTGGTTTATGCTAGGGCAATGCCATTAATGCTAGTGCTGTGACAATATTGGATATTACCCATAGTTGTTTCATGCAAATAATTGATGTAGGTTATCTTGCTTTCTGTGAACAGATAAGAACTTAAGGATGTACATGACTGATTGCTATATTTGCTGTAGACTGAGAATCATAGCTTATGGCTTTCCCCACATTAGAAAATGGTGGAGGTGACATGAAAATGTATGGATATTCATGACATGGGTTATCAGAGAGATTGGGAAAATCAAAAACATTTAACATTTAAGTTGGAAAGAGAAAGCCAGTACAATTAAAGGAGTTTCCCTCTTTGCTGTAATGAATGGGGAAGCTTTTTCAGGTATGGTGGTGTTTCATGTGTACACTGAGGCATCCTCAGTATACTTTTAGATTGGGGTATGTGTGTTTAGAATAAGAGTTTAAGGCTTTGATAACAGAAGGTGCAAGTTATGAAATAAATTGGATGGAGAACAGATGGTGGTTTCCATTAGGAAAAAAAGGTGAGATGTAATAAGTGAAAATAATTTAGGCTTGAGCTTATCTTGCTTTTTCTTTTGTTTCCTTTATAATGTAATTAATTTGGGATAGGGATCTGTCTACTATATAACTTTCTATAGTAATACAATTACCTGCTCTGAATCACCAGCTATGTTAATGAGAGTCCACAGTGCTGGATCAGACCTGGGATGTCTTAGTTCTAATAGTAGTGAAGCTCACCAAAAAGGCTTGGAAAGGTAGTATCTGTTAGCTGCCTTGAGTTTCATAAGAAAAGTAATATATAAATATATTAAATAGACAAGCACTCCCATTTTACAGACAGAGCTATCAGTGATGTAGCTCAAATACTGTTTTGAGTATCAACAATCTTGCAAATTGCTAAGAGGTTGGGGAAGATAGCTAAAAGATGCTGCTGTAATGAAGAATCTAGCAAAACACAGTCAAAACAATGTGTTGTAAATGACCAGTAGAGAGTTCCTAGATTTTAATCTCTAGCTTGTCAAAGTGATCCTACTTCAGTCTTTCTATATATGAAATATATAAAATTTTGGCAAACAGCTTTCTTATTCCTAATGTGTAATAAAAATTATCTATTTTAGAAAAGATATAACCATTCATTGTGTCAGGAATATGATTTAGAGAATGGAATGACCTTATTAAATATTATTCACACAGGTCTCTTAATCTGTGAACTGTTTGAATGGCTGTTCCAGAACAAAGACATTCTTTTAATACTCAGGCCTTTGATCTCTTACGTATACTAATTATCAGTTATGACTTACATTGTGCTATTCCTTTTGTTCTGTTGTTGGATGCAATCCAGTTTCTCTTCCACTCTTAAATTCTTTTCTCCTGCTATTTCATACTCTGTTTTGAAAACTATTTTTCATGTGACTGGCTCAAGTATTGCATCATTGTCATGCTAATGATCGGAAGTCTTTGTTTATGTCTCAATAAGCTTTATAAAACCAGGAATAGTGACTTCTAAATTACATTATCCTTATCATGATACGTATACAATAAACTTCCACGAAGCTTGAGAAAAAGAAGTAACAGAATATTTAAAAGGAATTGGGCACAGAAAGTGACTGAAAGTTTTGGTTGGATTTTTTCTCTGTCTACCTCCTTTAGTGCATTTAATAATTATAAATAGGCAGAAAATATGAACAGCCTTATGTCCACATTTATTTTAACCACTGCTATTTTGCTTTCTATAGTGGATCTATATGCTATAAATTACTGTCTTTTCCTGAAGGAGGTGGATGCATAATCTTGTTGAGGTTACCAGGGTGTGGAAAGCAACTGTAAGGTCCTCATTAGCTTTCCCAAAAGTGATGGTAAGATCTGGAAGTGGCTCATTTTCTGAAGAGAAACTACAATTGCTCAAGTATTGATCTTTTGTTAGTGCATTGTGTTTTTGTTGTTGTTTCTAACATCAAGTGACTTGGAAAAGTTTGATAAGAAAATCAAGCGCATTAGCCAGTTAAGTAAGCTACTTTTTCCTTCCTTCCCTTGTGAAATATAACTGTCAGTCTTTCATTGTCTCTTTGACAATTCTTAAAAGCAGTTCAGAGTGTAAATTCTTTGAAATTTAGCCAAAGAAGTCTGTGTTCCCAAGACTGCTATGCACATCACTTTAAATCCACAGAGGTTCTGAAACCTCTGTGGGTTTAAAGTTGCCCCAGGCCCCCACTGTGCCCGACTAATGGTTGGGCACAGCAGGGGTCCGGAGGCACTGCCGCTCCCCTCAGTCCTCCCTTCGGTATCCCAGGGGACACCATGGGAGCACTGAGTGCAGCAGAATGGGGATGGCAGCTGGTGAAAAGTGCCCAAGCAGCACTTTTCACCAGCTGTCAGTTGCCCTTGCTTGGCGGGGTTGCAGTGGCCCCGCCGAGCAAGGATAACCCTGGCCCTTTTGCCCCCCTGCTCCCGCTTATTGTAGGTGCCACAACGAATGGGAGCAGGGGGGCGAGGGGGGGTTCTGCTGCCTACCAACTTCCCACTTGGGAAGGGGCCAGGTGACAGACCCTGCCAACGCCGACCCAGCACTCCCTAGCAATGGTCAAGGCCTGTGGTGGTGGTGGGGTGGATCCCACTGCTTCTTCCACCGATGCTGTCCTTTCGCCTGAAAAGACAATTGCGGCGGCAAAGGCTGCAGCAGGGGATCCAAGCTCCCGGCTTTGCTTGCTCTCGGGAGCATGCAAGGCCGGTCACCTGGATCCCCCGTTGCCACCACAGACCTTTGGGTGCTCCAGCTGATGTGCTCCAGCTGATGCCAGAAGAGTGGGATTGCTCACAAGCAGGAGCGTGTTGGGGAAGCCGATGACAGCTGCGCTAAGTGCCACTGGGGCACTTAGCCAGCTGTCATCGGCCAGAGCCCCTTGGTGTTGTAATTCAGTCTGGTTCAGAGAATGCGTTGTCAATACAGTCCAGAGTTCAAGCCAACAAGATAAGTCCAAAAACAAGATAACCAGGAGCAGTTCAGGAGCAGGCAAATAGCATAGTCAAGGTCATTCCAAAAGTCGTAGATCACTTGTCTCAGGCTGGGGCAGACAGGAGTGTCAAGCTGTGGCTGTTAGAGGCAACAGTTGCTTCCAGCAACTGATGTGTGTCTTGAGCTGCCTTTTGAGCAGGCACTGATTGGTAAGGCAGCCCAGCTGGGCCAGGTTGCCAATGACATGTGCCTGGCCCCACCCAAAATATACTCTGGCACAGCTGCCCCATGTCTTTCCAAACGGAGGCAGAATACTTGGCTAGAGTGGCAGCTCTTGTTTGCCACTCTGGAATCAAGCTCCAAAATTCACTGGTGCAAAACCTTCAGATATTCTGTTTTCTCAAGCTGTATTTTGAGGACATGGATTCAGCATACTTAAGTTAAACAACCTATTCCTAAATGTATCTATTTTTTCTCTTGTTTCTTAATTACAATTTAAAATCTCCATTACTCAAAGGAAAATCTGTTTTGATACTTATGAAGTAGCAAAGTGACTTGTTCAAATAATTCTGCTGTAAAGGTAACTAACAAGCTGTTGCATGTTGTTCAAGGGTCACTCTGACACACCCAACTTAAAAGTCCCAGTTGTGTTTTTGATGATTAGCCTAGTGCTTCAACAGTTTAAATATATACTAAGCTCCAGATACATTTTTTTTTTTTACTCTGATACATTTTGACATAAAAGTTAATTTCCAGATGGATCACCAATGGAACAGCTTTTCTGTTGATTTACAATATAATTTAAATTAGCACATTGATAACCAGAACATTTCCATATGTATAATCACATGAAGTAGCTACTAATCAAATTGTTATTTTATCTTTTTGTAGTACATTTTTACAAAAAATGCAAAGCACCCAGAAGACTGATATATCAGTAGGTCTACATCAGTTTAAAAATGTGTGCAGTGTAGACATGATATTAATAATTTAATGATAGCTTATTAAATAAGTCTTAACCAGTACTTTTAATGCTCCCCCTCAAATATGTATACTTGATTTGAGAACTTGCGTTAATGATGCTCATCTCTTGCTAGAGAGTGGTTATATCAAAATGCAACCACTTAGAAAGCATGGTTTCTAAAAGGAATTTAATTCCCTGATGTTCTTGAAAATGTAGCATGGTACACCCATGCTTGTATCTCTGAAACAATATACGGTACTGACTCTGTACTCCATTGTAAAGTTTTGCCCCAACTACAGTCATCTGCTCTTAGAAATAGATGTATTATATCATATTATTATTACTCTTCTGCATTTTTAAGATGGAATGACTCTGCTCTAAAAATCTCTGGGAACGCTCATGCATACACGGAGGTCCTGCATGGGGAACCACTTCACTCTCTGAATGCGCAATCCACTAGATATCAGTGTACAGCTGTGTCTTCTAAAAGTAATGTGTGAAACTGCCATTTTCACAGTTTCACATTTTATCAATGTAACTGAAAATGTATGAGTGTGTTCTGCTGTATTTCAGGAGAAGCAGAGGTTTCTGACAGATGTCTTACATGAAGTAATGCTGCTTGATGGCCTGGCTAGTTCACACCCAGTGTCACAGGAAGTGCAGCAAGCCACAGACATTGACAGGGTGTTTGACTGGATCGCCTATAAAAAGGTGGGAGTAGAAAAAAGAAATATGTTTGTTGGATTTTTCTGGTCATTATTACAACAGCAGTGTGGTGTTTTGATTCTTCAACAGCAAGAAAAAGGCTATATTTGGCAAAGTCCATTCATGATTCTCTTTTGTGACCAAATCTTAAACATGAAGCATTCTGACTGGGCTACCATCTATTTTAAAAACTCAATATTGTGTCAGATGGTTAGAGCCAGTGTGGCGTAGTGGTGAGAGTGTTGGACTGGGACTCGGGAGATCCGGGTTCTAGTTCCCGCTCGGCCATGAAACTCACTGGGTGACTTTGGGCCAGTCACTGACTCCCAGCCTAACCTACCTCACAGGGTTGTTGTGAGGATAAAATGGAGAGGAGGATTATGTAAGCCACCTTGAGTTCCTTGCAGGAAAAAAGGCGGGGTATAAATATAATAAATAAATTATAAATATAAATATAAATAATATAAACCTCTTAACATATCAAATAAGAGAAGGAGTTTTATAAATGACATAATATGCAAAAATGTAGCTTTTAAATTAGCAGAAGCTCATTGTCCATTTTGTCATTTATAGGATCTTTTCATTATACATTTGCTTCTGTTATTTGATCTTTAAAGGAGTTATTTGAAACAAATGCACAAAAGTTTCAAAGCTATTCCTTCTTTAATTCATAGGATACTTGTTAATAACAGTGAGCAATATCCATTGCTTTCACTATGCTTCCGCAATTGACATAGCACTAGCGTAAGTGACCTCTAGCGCTATGACAATAGTACAAGCTGGCACGAAAGGTTTCTGTGGAAGATCCATTGCATATTTATTTATTTATTTATTTTATTATATTTATATCCCGCCATTTTTCCTGCAAGGAACCCAAGGCGGCTCACACAATCCTCCTCCTCTCCATCTTATCCTCACAGCAACCCTGTGAGGTAGGTTAGGCTGAGAGTCAGTGACTGGCCCAAAGTCGCCCAGTGAGCTTCATGGCAGAGTGGGGACTAGAACCTGGATCTCCCGGGTCCCAGTCCAACACTCTAACCACTACGCCACACTGGCTCTCAGTTTATATGTTATTAGCGCTAGAAATCGCTTACGCTAGTGCTACATCAATTGCATAAGTGGAGTAGCAGTGTTATATATTTGAGTTAGTTCTCATTGAGTAGTTTAAAAATATTCAATTTGTGTGTATGTTTTTAAATGAACATGTATTTATTAATTATATTTGTAAAAAAGAAAAAAAGAGAGGGCTTCCACTCCAGGTACATCGATAGTTAAATTTGTGAAGGCTAGATTACGTTTACTGTTCTGATGATTTGGATCTGGTCCATTAGATTCTGATATTTCACCCCAGTATGATGTTTATAGGATTTCCTCTCTTTTCCTCTGGGGACAGAAGGATTATCAGTAGAGATAGAATATTGGTATGAATGTATGCCTAAGTATGATTGACATTGTTTTTCCTTATTCAAATTATATCTGTTTATCATATGTGGGATTAGGAAGTTTTCCCTGTATCTGTTGTTGCTCACATTCTTCATCTGGAGTGACTTGCTCTGCAGGCACCTTAAAGTATCTTCTGGTCCTTTTTCTCCAACCACACTTCCTCCTTGTTTGTCTTTCCTATTGGCCTTCATCCTTACTGCCTCTCTGAAGCTCTGAAATTCTTGCCCATCTACTTTCACTTCCTTTAGAGAAGCTGCACTGTTGGTCAATATTTTGTGAATTGATTCATCCTCGTAGCAGTTAGAATACCATAAACTTCCTTGATATCATAGCAGGTCAGCCAGTGGGTAGGTTAATCCCCTAGACAGGCAATATGTAAGAGTAAATTTTTATCCTACTTATACTTGTAAGATTGGTTTGCTTAAAAAAACACAACCCTACGTTTCTGTTTCTGTCTTTAACTTTCCTCTAATTGTATTCATTTCCCAGTAAAAAACCTAAGATATATTTTCTTAAACACAGTGTCTATCACTGTTAAAATTTCCATTAAACATTCTGAATAAAACAGTCCATTATAGGTATTTTAGGGTATTTTCTTGATTCTTCCTTTTTCATGCACTTTGGGGGGAAAACATTAATATTCTTGCTGCTCAGATATCTGTAGAGACTAAAAGTACTTGTCCTTTCTATTTTATGCTCCCCATGGCTACATGTGTAGAAACTATATGATGCAAAGCTCTCAGGGAACATATTAACTTAGTAGGTTCAGCAACAGAGTGAAACAGATACCCTAGAACTAGGAAATAGTGTTTCCATTTGGATGTTTTTTCATACTGTTTAAATGAATCCTTTAAAAGCATCATACTGTACTAGCAGTTCTAAAACTGGCAATTGTAGTTCTCTCTCTGAGGTCAAAATTAACTTTAAATAAATGTATAATAAATATCAGATAATAAATTATGTTAATAACTTATTAATAACTTGTGCTTTTATAATGAGATATTGTTTTATAATTTGTTGTAAACCATCTCGTGATTTTTAAAATAGGAAACAGTATATAAAATTCTAAAATAAATAAATAATAGAACTATGTATTTTTTTTTCTTGGAGCACAATGAAGAATTTCTATGCGCCTCATGAGGAAGAATGTAAAATTATGGCATCTTCAGAATTGTAGGAGGTATTAGACTGCAAGTGCATCAGTTGAAAACAGGAAGCTATTTCATATATTACAGTTCTAGGAAGTGCATATTAACTGCAAAAGTATGCTGGAAGAAGATATAATTTATTGCAGCTTTCAGCAGCATGTTTGTGCATTTTAGATATGGTGAATAAATGAGAGTATCTGCGTCACATAATAAGTTGGTACATGCTATATATGTATGATGTACTTGCTAAAATTGCGGTGTGTGAAACATCCTTAAGGGTGGCCTGCAGTTGTGCTGCTTGTCACATTTAATACGTTTTCTGGAAATATGCTTCTCCTCTCCTCAGTGTATAGCTTACACTGTTGCATTTGTATATTCAGACCCACTCATATACCAACACCTGCTTGTGTAAGGCAGAGCACCCTGGTTTTGCCGATCCCTCCTACCAACTGCAGCCGCTGTGTCATAGCCTGTACTATTCCAGAGGGGCCCCCAATCCTCAGGAGCAGCTTTTCGAGGCTGTAGTAGAAAGGGGAGATAAGTGAAAACTGGTTTCTCTGCCTTGCAACCAGCAGAAGAGCTTTCTGTTACTGTAAAACAACCTTTGAATACAACCTGGAAGCTTTTAACCTTTTTAATTGATGACCTGTTAACTTTAATGAGATGGTGGTGTGTGTGTGTGTGTGTGTGGGAGAACACCCTAGGAAGTAGGTAGGGAAACTCTAATCAGACACAGTTCATGTCAGATCATGGGATGAATGGAGGGCTGCACCTTCTCATGCTGTTTTTAGTGTCAAATTATTAATCTAAATGTTAAAGTAGGCTAAATAAGTGAAAACTAAGAGGATGTTTTTGTGGGAGGTTCTTATGCTCCCTCGCCTGAACTTTGTCAGGAACTAGTAAGTGCAGAAAGTATTACCTAGAAAAACAGGTTGAATATAGTGTTAGGGTTCTGGCATCAACAGTGCTCCAACCCTCATGTGGATTGTATCACAAGTGCACAAACTCCAATTTCTGACATCTGTCATATGGGCAGATAGAGGATATATGTAGGATATGCACCGGTACCATGTGGTGTATGGACTTGTTTTTCTGAAGAAGAACACAAGAGTACTAAAACCCACAGGGTGAATATTTCCCAGAGTATGTCTGATCAACTACTAGAGGAAAAGCATGACAGCATTTCCCTTCCAGAAAAATCTGATAACAGCTAATGAAATCTTGGAGTGTTCATGCAAATATAAAATACTTTCACGTATCAGAAGTATCAACTCTACACAAACAATTCACTCAGCAAACAGAAAATTATCTGGACCAATTTTGTGATGTGTAAAATCTAGAGCTGAGACAAAAGGAAGAGTGTGCTTTGAGAATATTCTTTTGTGCCTAAAAAGCCCCCATTTCAGTGATATAGAAGGAAGAAGACATACTAGGAGATAGAGCTCATCCCCATTGCAAAGGAATCTGAGCTGATCTCGGTGGTCCCAATCTAGTTTGTTGCTCATTACATATAACTAGATGCATCAGAATACAGGTAGGGATGCACATTCAGATTTGCGTCCAATTGAAAGACAGACCACATCCATATTGTGATGTGCACCCAGGACACTCCCTGTCTTGCCACAGTAGCCTGCAATGAAACTGCTGCACAGCAAGAAAGGGAGTGTCCCCATTGCTGAGTTAGCATTATCCCCTCCCCCTGCTCACACCAATTTAAACAAAGATTGGCTTTGTTTGACTTTATGTAGCCAAATCTGATTGGCTATATATGGTGCTGCAGTATCTTTGTGTTGCCTGCATGATCTCTGATTGGTTGTGATTGGTGCTGTGGAAGAAGAAAGTCCAGGACACACAAAAAATAGCCTGAGAAAATAAGCAGGGAAAGAAAACAAGATCTGCAAATTACTACAGACAGTAGTCAAGGAAAATGTTTGTGGGAGACATTTTTATATCCTTTTTCTCTCAGAAAATTTCAAGAGTGAAAATTAAGCTCAGCTATATTAAATACAAATCCTTGATAACCATAGGTTTAAAAATAATCCCCAGTCTGCAATTATTCAGAATGCACTTGCTTGACCACTGATCAACTGCTTTACAGCATCTCCACGCTTGGTGGTGGAGTACCAAATTTTAATTTGTAGGGATTGCTGTTCTTGTTTTTCTTTTCCTACTTAGTAATATATACCGTACATTTTTGGCTTATTTTTATTTCAGAAGTAGCCAGTAATCAAAACATGGAGAATGCTGCAAAAATAGCACCAGGAACAGCATCAAGCAGAAAAGATCAAGCAGGCATATGTAAAGTGCACATAACACAGCCTCTTTGTAGAAGTAGCTGAAAGATTTAGAAACCCTGGAAAAAATATATCCTGGCATTACATAGAGAAGGAGCTGCTCATGCTTTATATGCTAGTTTGACTTGCATGATCACTAAGAAAGGAAGCTACATTCCATGTGAAGTTGCTGTACATGATTAGTTGCTTCTTCTTCATGGTCTCTGCATCACACATATGGGCTCTGCGCGTGCGCAGAGGCCGTTTCGGGAAGTTTCTAAAGCTGAGGTAAATTTTGGGCGGGAACCCCTCCCCCCTGGCGTCCTCCTTACACGGGTTCCCGCCCTCTCCCTCAGTTCCTCTTCGACCGCCATCGCGTGTGGCTGTTCTATCGAGAGGTTCTGGAATTCTAGTCTTAGAATTCAGCTAGGTAACTACTGTTTTCGAGGATTCTTCAATCTTCAACTTTCTCCCCCCGCTCGTCGTGGGATCACCAACTTCTACCTATTATGGCTCCAAAAGCCCCCTTTCGCAAATGCGTAAGGTGCAGGACGAAACTTCCTCCGGCGGACGGGCACTCGCTGTGTCTCGCCTGCCTCGGCGAGGGCCATAATGTGGACGCTTGCCATCATTGCCAAGCGTTCACAAAACAAGCGAGGAAGCACAGGGCAGACAAGTTGACTGCCATTCTATACAAGAGGGCTCTCCAACTGCCTGCGGAAAAGCCTATCCCTTTGGCAAGGCCTAGTACGCCGCCATCAGCACACGGTCTCCTCAGCGGACGCTCAGGAGGCCTACATGGCGACTATGATATCGAAGAGCAAGGCCAAGAAGGCTCGTAGAGAGAAAGAGGAGAAAACGAAGAGCAAGGAGCGGAAAGATAAGGCAAGGAGACTGGCAAAAAAATTGGCTTCGTCCCTCTCGGGATCGAGATCGACGCTAGCCCCGGATCCGACGGACGTCATGACCGTTGAACGCCCGGCTGGGCTTAAGTCTCCTCCCGCACAGGTTCCCTCGGGCTCAAGGGATCCACCACCTTGCTCTCCACCAAAAGCTCCCTCGGGATCGAGGGAGGCTATTCAGGCACTCTCAGTATCAGAAGGCGAGATACCGGATTCACCATCGGACTCGAGGCCTCCGGTACGAACCACTGCTCTTCCGACCCTCGCCTCTCCTGTTCGTGAGGTACGGGCTCGTACTCCACGGACTCTATCCAGGTCACTCGAGATCGAGGAGGTAGTGATTACCCGGGACCGGGCATCCTCCAGATCGTCTGATTCTCGCAGACCTCGAGACCTCCAACGATACAGGGAGAGGTCTCAGGACTCGAGATACTCCTTGGCGTCCCGTTGCAGCTATCGTCGGAGACGCTCCCCTGTGTCTGAATACAGGTACCAGACCAGGGTGTACCGGTCCCGAGAGAGGTCGCCACTCAGGAGACGCTCCCCGAGAAGGGAAGCCAGACGGTCTCCACCAGGACGAGAAGGGGGACGTCTGAGCCCCAGGATATCCCCTCCGATCCGTCCTCTGGCCCTCCCTTCGCAAGTTGGTGAGAGAGAGGACCAAATAACTACGGTTTCGATGACAGCCCGCTCCCGTATCCCGCTCCCGCAGGTCGTCGACTCCAGGGTCTCCCCTAACTGACTTGGATTCGATCGTCTCACTGTCCCCATCTTCTACATCTCCGGACCAGAATGTCTCCCATCAGGCCGCGGTATCCCCCTCTGAGGATATGGGCACCTTTCAGGACCAGGTCCTTCGAATGGCCCAAGCCCTCGGTCTGGAGACGGCTGTCGAAGAGAAGAAAGAGGTCGACCCTCTCTTCGACGCGGTTTCGAAATCATCTTCGGGCCCAACAATGCTCCCAATCACCCCGACGATGCTGGAGACAGTGCAAGGATCATGGAGCTCTCCATCCACAGCTCCACCTGCGGCAAAGCGCCTTGATGCTCTCTACAAAATCAGGCAGACACAGCCAAATTTCTCTTCTCTCATCCAACCCTGAATTCGATGATAGTGGAGTCAGCACAATCCAGGTCGGGCAAGCAACACTCCACTCCGTCTGACCCCGAAGGAAAAAGGTTAGACAACTTCGGACGAAGAGTCTACACCTCGAGCGCCCTGGGGATCCGGGTTGCTGGGTACCAAGCTACGATGGCTAGGTACCAACTCTTCCTTTGGGAGAAGATGGGAGGGCTGATAGACTATCTGCCGGATGAGAAGAGAGACTTGGCCAGAGTCTTCCAGGCTGAAGCAACAAACACCTCCAGACAGCAGATTCATACTGCCAGACATCAAGGGGACTGTCATGGGAGATCCCTGGTGAGTGCAGTCGCCCTACGCCGGCACGCTTGGCTAAGGTCCTCGACATTGACCTCAGAAGCTAAGGCCAAAATTGAGAATCTGCCCTTCGACGGAGTCGGCCTCTTTAATGATAAAACGGACGACTCTCTCAACACGGTTCAGAAAGCCCGGGTGAATGCGAGGAAGATGGGCCTCCTTCCACAACCATCCTCTAAGCCATTCAGACGCCGCAGGTGGGCTCCATATCCGCCCCCGATAGCTCCGACCCAGCAGGAGCAGCAGCAGCAGCAGTGGCAGGACAGTCGTTCTCGTCCACAGCAGCCCCGGGCACCGAACCGTCAGTACCAGCAGCAACGGTACCGGGGCTCCCGTAAAGGAGGTGACTTTCAAAGACGACGAGTTTGACGCGACCCAAGGCACGACCAACATCTCTGCTCCGATCCTTCCAGCTCAACCTCAGTTTGGAACCCGACTATCCCTCTTCCTACCATCATGGAAGAAAATTACCACCGATGGTTGGGTTCTGGACATTATTCGGCATGGGTACAGGATCGAGTTCGATTCTCTCCCACCTTTTCTTGGCATCCGTACCACGCAGCCATCCCAGACGCTGCGGGAGGAGGTCGATTCCTTGTTACTCAAGGGGGCCATCGAGATGGTCCCTCCACACCTGACACAGGACGGCCTTTACTCCAGGTATTTCACGGTGTCAAAGAAGGATGGAGGACTCCGACCGATCCTGGACCTACGTTCAGTGAACTTCTACATTCCACCCAAGAAGTATAGGATGATCACTCTCCAATCGATCTTGCCTCTCCTCCGCAAGACCGACTGGTTTGCATCCATCGATCTCCAAGATGCCTACTTCCACATAGGGATCCATCGAGACAGCCAGAAATACCTGAGGTTCAAGATCGGATCCGATACTTACCAGTTCAAGGTACTTCCATTCGGACTTTCGACGGCACCGAGGGTGTTTACCAAGTGTATGACAGTAGTCTGCGCTGCTCTACGAACTGAAGGGATGACGCTCTATCCTTACCTGGACGATTGGCTCATCGTTGCACCGTCTGCTCAGGAACTTTGGAGCGCCCTCCGCCTGACTACCGACACTTTGGACACGCTCGGACTCTGCCTCAACGAAAAGAAGTCCACTCTCTTTCCAACTCAAAGGATCCAATTCATCGGAGCATTCTTAGACGCAACTGTTGGTCGCGCCTTTCTACCGAAAGACAGAACTCTCAAAATACTTACCCTCGCCTCGAAAAAGGCGACGTCGTGCACAGCCCATTCAATCCAACGGCTCCTCATTCTCATGGCTTCATCCATATTGGTCGTTCCACTCGCTCGACTTCGTATGCGCCAGCTCCAAAACTGGTTCATAAGATCGTTCGATTCCGAGATGAATGCCCATCGAACACGACTAACTATTCCGTCCAGCATAAGACAGTCTCTTCGCTGGTGGATGAGCCGCTCCAATCTGACAAAAGGGTTACCCTTCCAACCCGTCACGCCTTCACTCACACTGACGACGGATGCTTCTCTCCTGGGCTGGGGAGCTCACTGCGGGAATCACACAGCACAAGGCCAGTGGGGCCCGCAAGATCGAGAGAGGCACATCAACGTTCTCGAGCTCAAAGCAGTGTGGAACTCGATGAAACCCCTCGAATCTATACTTGCTGTGAGACATCTGCAGGTGGTCACAGACAATACTACAGTTGTGGCCTACCTGAACAAGGAAGGCGGCACCCGCTCGCTACGGCTGACGAACCTAACCCTCCGTATATTCGACTGGATGATCCCTCGTCATATATCAGTGAGAGCCATCCATATTGCTGGGAAGGACAATACACTGGCAGATGCCCTCAGCAGGATGTCCCTCGACTCTCACGAGTGGCAACTCGACATACGAATTCGGCAGTCCCTTTTTCACCTGTGGGGAACCCCAACCGTAGATCTGTTCGCCACTGCGGCCAATACAGCTTGCCACACTTTCTGCAGCAGAGCGGGACACGACAACGCATCGATCGGGGACGCATTCCTAATAACTTGGTCGGGGACTCTGTTTTATATATTCCCACCGATTCCGTTGTTGACCAAAGTCGTCTCGAAAATCCAGTCCGAGGGCACGAACTGCACCCTGGTGACTCCATGGTGGCCGAGGCAGGCCTGGTTTGCGCCACTCCTCCGACTATTCAAGGGAGAGTATCGCTACCTACCGAACACGACAACTATACTTTCTCAAGCTCGAGGCACACTACTACACCCGAATCCGTCCATCCTGAAACTCACAGCCTGGCGAATTTGATACCGAGCACTCTCCCTTCGGAGATCAGGCTCGTACTGCAGGAAGCTTGGAAACCATCCACTAGAGCTTCATATGCCAGGAAATGGAAAGCCTTCTGTGACTAATTCGGTCGGATTGAAGTGCCCTACTCTAGCGCTCCTATCCATCAAGTGCTGCAATTCCTGCTTCATTTGCAACACAAAGGGCTTAAGACGAGCTCGTTAAGGGTCTATTTGGCTGCCTTGTCAGCTTACCGTAATGGTCAAGATGGATTCACTTTGTTTTCGAACCCGCTAGTCAAGCGTTTCATGAGAGGATTAAAAAATATGACCCCTTCATTTAAGCCAGTCACTCCAGTTTGGGACCTATAGTTGGTTCTACAGGTACTCATGGCTAAGCCATTCGAGCCAATGGCGACAACAGATCTCCGCTTAGTAACTTTTAAGACTGTATTTCTTGTCGCAATCACCCCTGCTCGCAGAGCATCAGAGCTGGAAGCTCTAAGGGTGGATCCACTGTACCTCAGTTTCCACAAGGAAAAGGCGGTGTTGCATTCAGATTTAGCCTTCCTTCCTAAGGTCGTGTCTGCCTTCCATCTAAATCAAGACATTATATTACCAGCATTCTTTCAAAGTCCGTCGTCTCCATTGGAACATCAGCTGCACATGTTGGACGTACGAAGGGCTCTATTGTTCTACAAGTCCCGTACTGAGTCCATTAGGAAGTCTCCCCGTCTTTTTGTTTGTTACGGTGGACACTCCAAGGGCTTGCCGGTCTCAAGCCAGCGATTATCTTCCTGGATTGTGACCTGTATCGAGCTGGCTTACGAACTCAAAAGACAGCTATTGCCGGGTTCGGTACGGGCTCACTCTACCAGAGCTGTATCAACCTCGACGGCTTTTGCAAGGGGCGTCTCAATCACGGAGGTTTGTAAGGCGGCTACATGGTCCACGCCTTCAACGTTCGTGACGCACTACCAGATCGATGTTCGATCCCGGAGGGACAATGCATTTGGCAGAGCTGTCCTTTCCTCGGTCCTACAATAATCTCGACACCGACCCTCCACCGGTAAGTCAGCTTGCTACTCTGCCCATATGTGTGATGCCCAGAGAACACGAAGAAGAAGGACAGGTTGCTTACCTGTAACTGTGATTCTTCGAGTGGTCATCTGTGCAGTCACACAACCCGCCCTGTCCATCCCCGCTAAGGTGTCACTGTCGAGTTCGATGGTGTACTGAACCGGGACCTTTGGGCAGACGATGATCGATACCGTGTAACACCATCGAATTTGTATTCGGTATTGATTTTGTACTGGGAAGACCCTCTTTTTTCCTATATGTTCTCCCTTAACTCTGGGATCGCGATGGCGGTCTCAGAGGAACTGAGCAAGAGGGCGGGAACCCGTGTAAGGAGGACGCCAGGGGGGAGGGGTTCCCGCCCAAAATTTACCTCAGCTTTAGAAACTTCCCGAAACGGCCTCCGCGCATGCGCAGAGCCCATATGTGTGACTGCACAGATGACCACTCGAAGAACCACAGTTACAGGTAAGCAACCTGTCCTTATCGAAACAGCTCCCAAATTGTTAGGTTGTTCTTGAAGCACTGAATTTGGCCGTATAAGGTATTCCCCTCCCTGAAAAAGGAGAGTCAATGTGGTTAAAATCAGCACAACTATTTTGCAATCTTGTGAGTTTTGCTTCAGCCCACAGCTAACTATATGAAGCAGTATTCATGCAGCTTGCAATCTTGACAGCAGCAAACCTATAGCTGTTAACGTTATAAATGGTAGGGTTCTATGGGCAGTATTCGGTTGCACACTAGCGCTAATGTAAGTTGTGTTGTTCTAGCATAAGGGAACTCTAGCGCAATGCCAATAGTGTTAGCTGGTGCAGTGGGATTCTCTGGTAAGCCCGTTGTGCCAGCTAACACTATTGGCATGTTGTTAGAGGTTCGTTATGCTAGAGCGAAGTAATTTACATAAGTGCTAGTGTTCAACTGGATACTGCCCAAATTCTACTTATGCTGCTCCTTTGTAAAGACTGAAATGTTAATGTCACATTTTGTCTCCTCTTAGCAATGTATAAGGATGCTTCCCAGCCTCCCCTGTAGCATCACCAAATTCTCAGTCTCTTTCATTCGGTCTCTGTAGGCAGCTTCATATTGCTTGAAATACAATTTTCTCTTTATGTGAAAATGGTCAACACACACTTTGCTAGTATAATTTCATCCCAGTGAGCATTTTCATTCTACATTAGTTTATTTGGGAGGCTATTTTAGTGTATGGTGCTAGTTTAATGTCTAAGATAAGTTAATGAAGCAGTGGAAGTTGTGATGAGCATTTAAGTACTATTCTTATTCAGTATTGTACTTGAACTTCAGTGATGGCCCATCTGTGTACATAATTTCATCAACTTCCTGTGATTGCCCATCCTTGAAGATATTCTCATAAGGATGCTTAATGAAAAAATATATTGTGCTTTTGTCCTTGTCAGTGGTGTCAGAACACATAAGAGAGGTCCTAGTGGAGGGGCTTAAACAAAACTGCTGATATAAATAAGTCCCAGCAACATTTTTTCCAGACAGCTAAGCAGGTTGTGCTTCATTTTTCCACTCAGTGAGTGGGTGCGGGATATTTTTAAGTCCATTTGAAGGACATGTTTGTTTATGTTTATTTCCTGTTGAATTTCATTCATTTTGACACACTCTCATAAAATACTAGAAAAGCATTGACCTCTAATAGCTTAAAGCCCATACAGACTTCATAGACTAGAACATAATAGTGGCAGAATACCATTTGTGTTGTCTCCTGTTGAGGGTGGTTCCAAACAGTGAAGACTCTACATAGGAACCTTTGCGGAGGGGAGCACATCTTTGTTGTCCACCCATCTAAAACAATCAGGGAGGGAGAACGTGCAGAGATGCACTACTCCCCTATGTGTTGAGCCCAACTTTACAAGTACTGGAGCTGTGGACTTGAAGTAGCACAGAAAGCTCCCCCCCCACACCCCTAGGCTTTAAAATATTATCCAAAGTGTTATCTGAAATCTGACAATTTGAGTGCAAGAACTTTCAATTTGGTTTGTTAGCTTCTGCTGAGACCATCAGAGGGAGAGGAAGCAGCAGTTCAGCATACCTCTACAGTTTGGCACCCCTCCGTCGTGCCTGGAATCCCCTTCAGCTGAGAGCCTCCCTCCCTCCTGCCACCCTTCTCTGGCCATCAGAGGAAGAGGAGGCAGCAGCCCTTCCATTGTGTTCAGATCCAACTTCATGACCTGCTGAACTTTGCAGCTTAAAATCTAGTGCCATAATTTGCTTTTTTCATCCTCCTTCCCAATCCCCTTTCCTTTTGTGTCATATATTTTAGTCACTGCCAGCAGGCAGTGACTGTCTCATTTCTGATCTTTGTAAGCCACTCTGGGAACCTGGGCTGAAGAGTGGGATAAAAATGCTTTGAATGAATAAATAATAATTTAAAAATATGTCTTGCTTGTTTCAGATACTGGTGCTTTTAGATAAATATGGCAGCTTTTTCACAGGCTTGATTTTTGGGAACTTTTTATATGCTTATCAAAGCTATCAAAGAAGCATAATCTGCAATTTTCAGCTTTCTATCCTAAATGTCCAGGTTGGTCCTAAAATTTTGATATTTTGATACCTTCTATTCTTAACAGGAAGACACTGGTAACAGTTGAGATGCACAAGACATTAGGAAATGACTTCACAGTCCATGGTTTGAACAAAACCAAACACTCACTCGTTATGTTGGCTGGTGTTCACATGAAAAGAGCTACATAATAGTAATTATCATTTCTATTTCACTTCACCTAGTATTCAAAGATCCCCATACACTTTCTCCATATCCGTACAACATCCCAGTCAAGTAGGTCAGTATAAGTATTCCCATAGTGCAGCTGGGGACTGGGATATAGTGGATCGCCTAAGGCAACCCAGTGAGTTTATCGCTGAACCCATAGCTTGTGCCCTTAACAAATATATTCCACCAGGAGTGTGTATCCTTTATGAGCATGATAGATAAATATAAAATATAGACTTGTTTCCTCCAGATACACTGTCAGATTGTATTCATGAAGCTTCCCCTTCTGATCATTTTCTCAAAGATTTATTCTATCTTTAGCATGTCAACAACTATCCCAGAGAAGAATTGTTCAGTACTGTAAACTGTACCAGGAGGCAGAACTGCATTTTCTCATTCTCTGTTGGATAGATTTCTCCATGTTTTCTCAGATAAATCATAGAGCAGTCTCTTAACTATTCCAGAAAAAGCAGTTTCTTTCCTCCTGTGAAATATTGGCAGAGCGCTTTGTGACATCACCATCCATTTCAGAAGAGGCATGCAAATGCTTTATTTATTGAGGATATGATCGACAAGCGTGCTCCACTGAGCTGACGGAATCCTCTTTGTTGGACACGCAAACCCTCAAGCATACCTGGGAGACCACACACTATGCAATTGCCATTGCAAATGCCCTGTTTTGGCTTGCAGATACTGATGAAGAGCACATGCATTTCCACCCTCCTTAGAGGTAGGACAGATTGCAAAATGCTCTTCAGTGTTCTTTGCTCCAGGCTAGTGCTGCAATCATCCACATTTAATACTTTAGTCTGAACTCATGGACAATTCAGACCTACAGAATGTACTTAAGGAGAAAGACAGACCTTTTAACAGGCCAGTTTTAAACTACTGAGAACTCTTAGCATGGGTGAAGTAGCTGAGGTGTGTGTGTGTGTGTGTGTGTGTGGTGGGGGTGGGGGTTGGGAAGACCAGATCCAGTGGCTTATACAAAGAAACTTGACTCCAAAGTTACATTCAAAATATATTAAAGAGCTACATCAGAGAGAGATGCAGAAATAAGACATTGCTTTTAAAGAAACAAAGTTAACTAGCTAGAGCTTACTTAGCAGGAAGCCTAAAATACTTTGAAAAACCCACATAGCAGAGTAGGTTACAGATGGAGCCTGGGTTGCATGGGTGGAAGAGGACAAACTGCATCCCCCCTGGGCCATCAAAGATTCCAAAAGAATATTTCCCCAAGCTATTTGTATGGGAGACTCCCAGAGAGAAGGGGGAGAGAAAGATCCAATCAAACAAGATTCAGTCTGTGTCAAATTCTGCATGTGTACACCAATGGTGATAAATAACACATTTTTGAAGTTGGATAAGTAGTGTGGGAAGGTGTAAATAGGAGACCTGTTTCTCTTCCTCCCTTCCCAGACATTCTGTGTGGAATGATGCAAAACATTGTACCTACATAAGGGCTGGGTTTGGAGGTTATGGCTGAGAAGGGTTGCTCTGTATGTCAGAGGGCATAATGTCAAACTAGAAACCTTGAAATGGGCAGATTCCTCCACAGAATTGCTGTGAGTGACAATATCAGGACCCAAAAGTAATCTAGTACTGGGGACATGCTATTGCCCTTCCCCCACCCTCTGTTCTCCACTAGAATGATCAGGGTGATCTTAAGACAGAGTCTAGAATCAGCTAGTCATCAAAACCAAGAAGTGTTGTAGTAATGGGTGACTTCAATTACCTTCACTTATATTGGATAAATGCATGTTCCAGTCACAATAAAGTGGTAAAATTTCCCAATACTCTAAATGACTGTGTCTGAGAACAGTTGCCCAGCACTCAGTGCAAGATGTGAGTGGTGTTAAAGCTATTGGAAACAGTGACTAGAGTGCTAACAAATTTAATTCGTATGCAAGTAGAAAATTGCCAAGGAAGTCCAACACAGTCACATTTGACTTCCAAAGAGGAATCTTCTCTAAAATGAGGAAACTGGTAAAAACGAAATTGAAAGGGAAAGTCAAGAGAGTCAGATCTCTCCGGAATGCTCGTGGGTTACTCAAAACCACAATAATACAAGTTCAGCTAGTATATATATTGCAGGTCGAGAAAGGCAGGACCAAGTGCAAAAAGTTACCAGCTTGCTTAACAAGCAGTGTCAAGGAACCTATTAGAGGAAAAGAAGGCTTTCTTCAGAAAATGGAAGTCTTTTCCAAATGGCGAGAACAAACTTGCACAAAGGAAGCACAAGGAGACAATAAGGAATGCAAAAAAGAATGTTGATAAGCATTAAGATTGACAATAAAAAAATATTTAAATACATCAATAGCAAGAAATTGTCTATGGAGGCAGTTGGTCATTGGATGACACCAGAGTTAAAGGAGCATAAGGAGATTGTAGAGAAACTATGAATTCTTTGAGTCTGTCTTCATTGCAGAAGACATAGGGCAGATACCTGTGCCTGAACTGATATTTTTAGGAAGGGAATCTGAGGAACTGAGGCAAGTAGTGGCGACATAGAAATCACATTGATATCAGTGAAGCTTCCTTGTGTGTTTGTTTATGATTAGGAAAATGATCAAAACATATTTTAAAGGAATTCACGAAGGCACTTCAAATTTAATCTCCTAATGTTATGAAAGGATTTTTTAAATGTCATTTTTACGATCCAAGTTTGACATGCTTTGTTCTCTAACTTTAATTCATGCTGTGAATTTCCTAATAAGCTAAATTTCATACTGGCATCCAGCTGTGTCTGTCTAGTGTCAACAAAATGATTATTCTGTAAAAGTGCCTTGCATATTGCTTGTTGGCTGCCATTCAAATGACAGAAATAATGTGCAGCTTCTTGTGTGAGTGTTTTGCAACCTGTTGTCCTCATTTTGTGGAAATTGATTTGAGATCACTGGTCAGCCTGGGTTTCTGAAAAATATATGGTGATTAATGGTTTCAGAAATATTTTTATTAAAATGAAAGAAGATTCACATATTTCTTGGGCATGCTTGGATTCCCATGTTTTGGAGTGATAAAAGAATGTTGTGCTCCCTTAGAGAGAAAGAAGCTGGACCCACCACTGCTGCTAAAGGGCTTCAGTCACTGTTCACCTGTGTTCATGTGAAAACAGCCTTTGTGCTTATGAGAAGAAACAATTAAGAGGTGACTTTGGTCTAGGATGTCCAGCATGGTGCCCCTGGGCAGCAGTGTGCCCATGGACACCTCGCTTGGTGCTTGCCAGGCTCACTGCCCCTCCTGATTTTTATTTTGTTTCTTAAGATTTTTTAAAAAATAACTGGGAAGCTGGCATGTTGCAAAGGGCTGCCTTCCAACACCATCTTTATAAGGATTCAAAACAGTGGTTTTGTGTTTTAGAGCTCTGACAACACCTCCATCTTGTACTTATGCAGCCATTTTATGAATGAACAAGCATCCAGCCCACCCATGGCAGGCATCAACATTCCAAATGTGCCAATTGACCCAAAAAGGTTGGGGACCCCTGATCTAACAAATTGGGCTCAAGAGTATACTCTGATGTTAAGTTGATAACTTAGTGAGTTCAACAAGGTAGTGTTCATTCACCAACTCAGGATGTATTGAAGCATTCACAAGATGGACTCTCCATGACAAACTCCATGCTTCTTCATCCTAGGTCAACTTGTGAGGATTTCACTGCATAGCCACCATGAAATGGTTACATTCATTGCCCCGCAGTCATTTTATGTTATTTTAAAGTCTAATGTTCCATACTTTTCACTCTGCTTTTCTAAAATGCAATAGTGTTTACCGTATTTTTCTCTCCATAAGATGCACTTCCCCCCCAAAAAAAACTAGGTGGAAATGTCTGTGCGTCCTATGGAGCGAATATAGTAATTTTTTATTATTTATTTATTTATTTATTTATTACTTTCCTCTGCTGGTCCGGAAGAGCGGAGGACTCCTGGGCAGGGCGGGGGAAGCCCCCGCCTCTCAGCTGATTCCCCCCAGAACAGCTGATTTAATTTTTTTTTAATTATAATAATAATATTATTATTATTATTTACTTTCCTCTGCTGGTCCGGAAGAGCGGAGGACTCCTGGGCAGGGCGGGGAATCCCCGCCTCTCAGCTGATTCCCTGCAGAGCAACTGATTAAAAAATTGGGGGGGGGTACCATATGGTAAGTGCGTCTTATGGTCCGGTGCGTCTTATGGAACGAAAAATACGGTAAGTGGAAAGATAGAGGAAGTTTCCAGACTTGTGTGTCATTCACAGATTTTAGTTTGCTGTGCCTCATTTCCCTCCTTCCAATTTAGCAATTTGATTAAGAGGCAACACCTAGCATTCCTGCTTGCTACCTAATGGCCACCGTAATCCCATAATAATTATGGAAATGTATTATGCCAGGACAAAAGAGAGTGATCCTCACATTTACTGAGGTTCTGTAAAGTCATTCAGAGAACATGTTGCTGCAGTGGAATTTCTCTGCCCCGTTGCTCCCAATCCATTTCTGCACTAGCTGTACTGCCCTTTGAATTGCTGACAAATGCTCAGAATAAGAAACCATCTTAAATTAGAGATTGGTTTATGTAAACAAGGAGGTTTTTTTTATAATGTTTCACAATGTAAAGCTTAGTTAAAGAAGAGTGAAAATAAAACTAAAAACTAGGAAATATGAAATTCAGCATATCTGAACAAAGCCAGCCATTTATGTCATCTTAACTATTAATGTGAGCTATGAAAAATTGAAAATTATATGAAATTATCATTTCTCAAATGCATTTGCTTCATAGGATTATTAGGCAGATTTTTCTTCTACCCCCATGGATGCTGTAACGTATTAAAGAATATTTTTTTAAAAAATGGCATCTGTAGAGGCTATGGAGTACCAAAAGAGTCAAAATTAGCTTGTTTGCAAGCTAATTTTGACCACTTTGGCACTCCATAGCCACTACAGACACCATTTTTTCATTTAAAAAAATGAATTGGGGACAGTGGGGACTGCATGTTGCCTGTCCCTGGCTTAGAGAAACAAGCCCGGAACATAAACTATGGATTGAAATTGACTTTCCTCCTAAACCATTACCACGGTTTGGCCAGGTGTGGACATACAGTAACCATGGTTAGTTAAAAATTGAAGCAACAGCTTCTGAACGTGCAGCCATGCCAGAGGAGGGGAGCGGAGGGGAAAGCACTCAAGCCCGAGGCTTATATACATAATGCTAAATCATAGTTTAGGGTTACATCTGAACAAGGCCTCTGTGTGCATATAGCAGGATTCCTGTGTGCAGAGGGAATGCTTCCCATTATTGAACTGAATTGTAAACCTCAGTGTATATGGGGCATTGTGACTCTCAGCAGTTTTTTTTAATCCAGAGTAATCTCGTACACCCTAGCTTTTTCTATTGCACTTCTGATGCATCTCCATTTATTATTGTGTTTTATTTTGTCTATTGCATTATAATTTTTTTTTTACTTGAATAACTGATGGTTATGCTAGCCGAGGAAAATAATTTGCTTCTGTAACGTCACTACATTTTGTAATATTCATATGTACATGCTACAGTTTATCAGCAGCTCACTTCCAACTAACCCCTTTTCGTACTTGTTTAATCCTTCGTTTTTGTGTTCTGTCTCCACAAAGCATGCAGCTGAAGTATGTGAGTTTGTAAAAGGTGCAGGATGAATGAAAATATTTAATTTTCTTATACCTCTAAACATAGTTATTAACAGTAAGCCTATACTTATTTTAAAAGGGAATATTGGAATAAATGCATATTTCATGTTGGTATTACTGTGAAACTGTCTGTGTGGAAAACAATCCAACATTTTCTTTTATGAATTGTGTTTGCAGGGTGCAGCCTTAATTCGAATGCTGGCTAATTTTATGGGCCACTCAGTGTTTCAGATGGGCCTGCAAGTATGTAGAAAACATTCTTTTCTTTTCTTGTGTGCTTGTGTTTGTATTTGTGCCAAGTCTATTTTATTGCATATATTTCTGCCAATTTTTTTAAAAATCTCAGCTGTTTACC
Organism: Shinisaurus crocodilurus; assembly: GCA_021292165.1. Taxonomy (NCBI): domain Eukaryota; kingdom Metazoa; phylum Chordata; class Lepidosauria; order Squamata; family Shinisauridae; genus Shinisaurus; species Shinisaurus crocodilurus. The sequence continues at coordinate 233,747,226 of CM037879.1, forward strand.
ATCAACCCATATTTAAGGTTGGATTTAAAAGGAAACAAATACATAAAAGGTTGTGTCACTCTGGAGAAAGTGGGTGGTATGTGCAAAAGAGGACTGCTCTTTTGCAACCATTTAGCATCCATCATGAAATTTGCAAGTCTTTTTTCACCTTTAGCATCTATAATTAAAGACGAACACTTTAATTTAGATGGGCACGTCAGTAATTTTACAGTGTGTCAACAGAAGGGTATGGATAAATACAGAGATGAGTTGAGTAACACTTCTATTCTAACATATGAACAAGTTTGCAGGGGGAAATGCAGGAGAACCCCCTTTATTAACCTTATATTCAGATAATATAAGGTTACATAAGGTTATATATAAGCAGACAAACACAAAAATAGAATTTAATACATAATATAGTGAAGGGGATGGAAAGTGTTGGAACTGGCTACACATTAAGGGAGGTTTTTTCCAGATGTGAGAAGGCAGTAGAGAATACTGTCACAGATAATTAATTATCTTTTTCTCTTTTGTTTGGTAATGGATTCAGTTGTGTGTGATTTTAAATTAAGTTCTGCTAAATAATTAGTACCCACACATAAGCAAATTAAAGTTTTGTATATTCTTCCCAGAATTGCCATTCCTGCTGGCTTGATGTAGCTAGGGTGGGAAGTGAGAGGAATGGGTTTTCCTTTTTTTATTCTACCCCATTTTCTATTTTCCTACCCTCCCTCCCATTGACTGCAATGGAAGGGAATTAACTGGGGCAATCATAGTTTGTTGGCCTTTTGGAGGCTTAGGATCCTGGCCCTGACACGAACCCAACCCGACATACCCAGATTTCCCACTCACACACCATAGAGGAATGCTGGAGAGCTTTTCCAGAGGTATGCCAGACGACTTTCAGTGGTGTGTGTGTTGTCCTGCTGGCAGACCAGCACTTCTACTGTTTCCAAAGGCCCTTCAGTTGCCCGCCCAGGCAACTTGGAATTGCTCCCTAAGCTACATTTTGATGATGAGAATGAAATGTTGGCATTATAAATCATAATGCTGGTTAAATAGAAATGATGAGAGGTTGAAAGCTAATATTTTTGTAATAATCGTTTTTTGTAGTAAGCCTTTTAAAATGTATAGACAAAGGTGATAGAAATATTGGCCTGGTTCATACATAATGACAGTCCCCGGAGTATGGGTTGTCATTGAATCGTGGGTTAAGAACATAAGAAGAGCGATGCTGGATCAGACCAAGGGTCCATCTGCTCCAGCATTCTGTTCACACAGTGGTCAACCAGCTCCCTGTGGGAAACCGACAAGCAGGACACGAGTGCAACAGCACCCTCCCACCCAAGTTCCCCAGCAACTGGTGTACATAGGCATACTGCTGCTGATACTGGAGGTAGCATATAGCCAATCAGGACTAGTAGCTATTGATAGCCTTATCATCCATGAATTTGTCCAATCCCCTTTTAAAGCCATCCAAATTGGTGACCATCACTACATCTTCAATGTACATTCGGAGACTATCCTCATGGGGTCACCTCAGGACTTCATGGAGACCATGACTTCCTGGGAGCTGCATCATGTATTAACTGGCCCAACCCATGTAGCCGGTCATGCACTAGACTTGGTTTTTGTTTCTGGGGAGGGGGGAAATGATCTGAGAATCGGGGGTATATCCACCACCCCCTTGTCATGGCCAGATCACAATCTGGTGGGGTTGGATTTCTCGGCACCACAGCCCCTCTGCAGGGGTGAAGGACCTATTAGGATGATCCACCCCAGGTGTCTTATGGATCCGGTGGATTCCTGAACACGCTTGGGAATTTGGAGCAAACAAACAGTAACTCGGTCGAGACCCTGGTGGATGACTGGAACGCTGCAATTACCAGGGCTCTAGACCAAGTGGCCCCGAAGCGCCCTCTTCACCTGAATAGAGCTCACACAGCACCATGGTTTACCCCATCGTTGCAAGCTCTGAAGTGGGAGGTGAGAAGGCTAGAGCGCCGATGGCGTAAATCCCGCTCCGAAGACGATCAGACACAGGTTAGAGCTGTATCTTCAGCCTACCAGGTGGTGGTGAAGGCAGCAAAAAAGAATTTCTATGCTGTCTCCATCGCGTCTGCGGAATGCTGCCCCAGGAGGCTGTTCCACGTGGTCCAGAGCCTGGTCGGTCCAGTTGCACCGGACCTGGTGGAACACTCTAAAGCCTCCTGTCAAGCTTTCGCAAAGCACTTTGCAGATGAAACCGATCAGGAGTGGGATCAGATCGGATCAGGAGTGGGATTCTGTGCATCGTGGACACAGTGAGTGAGCGGGAGGAGGCCAATGACACGGGCTGGTTTTGTGGGATCGGTTCCAACCTCTTTCTTCTGATGAAGTGGACGAGGTGCTTTCATCTGTAAAACCAACCACCTGCTTGTTTGATCCTTGCCCGCCCTGGCTCATTATAATCTGCAGAGAGAGACTGAGTGAAGGGATCAGGGTGGTGGTGAATGCCTCACTCGAGGAGGGAGTGATGCCAGCAGCCCTTAAGGAGGCAGTAATAAGACCGCTTCTAAAGAAGCCCTCCTTAGATCCCCAAGACTTGAACAACTTTCGCCCAGTCTCTAATTTACCATTTCTTGGCAAGGTGATCGAGTGGTTGGTGCAGGCTCAGTTGAAAGCGCACTTGGATGAAGCTGATTATTTAGATCCATGCCAGTCGGGCTTCAGGCCTGGACATGGGACGGAAACGGCCTTGGTCGCCTTGGTGGATGATATGAGGAGGGCTTTGGATAGGGGCAAATGTTCCTTTCTAGTCTTCCTTGATCTCTCAGTGGCTTTTGATACCATTAACCATGGTATCCTCCTGGACCGCCTGGAGGGGTTGGGCATGAGAGACACTGTAGTACTGTGGTGGTTCCGGTCCTTCCTCTCTGGAAGGTACCAGAGGGTAATTTTGGGGGAGGAGGCTTTGGACCCTCAGTTGCTCACTTGTGGGGTGCCGCAGGGATCCATCCTCTCCCCAATGTTATTTAACATTTACCTCAAGCCACTGGGAACTATCATCAGGAGGTTTGGAGTGTGGTGTCGTGTCATCAATATGCGGATGACACGCAGCTCTACCTCTCCTTCAAGTCCTCACCAAGGTTGGCTGTTGAAACCCTGTCCAAATGCCTGGAGGCAGTGGGTGGCTGGATGGGAAGAAACATGCTGAAACTGAACCCCGACAAGACCGAGGTACTACTGGTGGGAGACAAGAGGAGGTTAGGGGATTTGGACCTGGTGCTGAATGGGGTGTATTTACCCCTGAAGGAACAGGTGCGCAGCTTGGGGGTCATTTTAGACTCTCAGCTGTCTATGGAGGCTCAGGTGTCAGCTGTGAGCTGGGTGGCACTGTATCAACTCCATCTGACACGGCAGCTTACCTTCCTAATCATCTGCTCCCATCAGTGGTTCATACCTTGGTGTCCTCTCGCCTACACTACTGTAATGCGCTCTATGTGGGGTTACCCTGGAAGACGGTTCGGAAGCTACAGCTGCTACAGAATGCGGCGGCTTGCCTCGTTAAAAGCAGCCACCGACGTGATCACATCACTCCGGTGCTCAAGGAGCTGCACTGGCTACCAGTTGTTTGCTGAGCAGAATTCGAGGTGTTGGTTTTGACCTTTAAAACCCTATACGGCTCCAGTCCAGATTATCTCAAGGAGCGTGTCCAGCAACATCAAGTAGGCCACTCAACAAGATCCGCCACGGATGGCCTTCTCCTTGTCCCATCAGCCAGAGCAGCCAGGCTGGTGGGGACTAGGAAGAGGGCCTTTTCTGTGACAGCCCCCAAACTGTGGAAATCTCTCCCCAGTGACCTCCGCCATGCCCCCTCCTTGATGAACTTCCGCCATTCATTAAAAACATGGCTTTTCAGGCAGGAATATGGGGTGGGCTAGGATTTTAAAATTTTACACTGTTTTAAGTGTAATTTAAATTTTACCACTGTTTGTTTTAAGTGTATTCATCTGTTTGTTTATTTTAAGTTGTACAATCGCCCAGAGTAGCCGGGTTCCGGCTAGATGGGCAATCTAGAAATAAAATCTATCTATCTATCTATCGATCTATCTATCTATCTATCTATCTATCTATCTCTCGGAACTGAATTCCATAGTTTAACTAGTATATACTCGAGTATAAGCCGACCCGAATATAAGCCGAGGCACCCAATTTTGCCTCAAAAAAACCTGGGAAAACTTATTGACTCGAGTATAAGCCTAGGGTGGGAAATGTACGAGGGGAGACTCCCGCCTGCCCACCCCCAGACACCCCCCGCCACCGTACCTGCACCCGCCGCCGCCGAAGCCCCGCCCACCGCCAAGCCCCTCCAGGACCCCCGCCGCCACCCCCAGACACCCCCCGCCACCTCCCCCAGACACCCCCCGCCACCTCCACCCCTGTACCTGCACCCGCCGCCAAAGCCCCGCCGCCGCTAAAGCCCCCCCAGGACCCCTGCCGCCACCCCCAGACACCCCCAGACACCGTACCTGCACCCGCCACCGCCGAAAAGGCCCCGCTGCCGCTGCCTTGCTGCCTCGCCGCCGCTGCTCACGTCACTGCCGTCGCCGTTTCACCTTGCCGCCACCCGCTCGCAGCCACCGCCGCCGCCATCGCACACCACGCCACCCGCGCCGGTCCCGTCATCACTTTCGGCACGGCGGAAGTGACGCACCGGGCCCCTGCACCGGCGCGCTTGGCCGCCGCCGCTCTGTTTAGAGCTCTGTTTAGAGCTCTGTTGAAGAGTCCTTGGTCTCGAGTCACGAGTCGAGTCACGAGTTTTTAGACCCGAGTCTCGAGTCCGAGTCCGAGTCCTTGGTCCAAAATGGTGACTCACGAGTCACGAGTCACTCCCAAAGCTGACTCCACGAGTCCCTATTAAAATCAATGGGTTTTTTCCCCAACAAAATAAGGCTACTTCAGATGTGTGGTTTAAATAAATTCTAGGCACAAGTGTGCCTTTTTATTTCAAAACTCTGCAACTGATTTTGGCAAGAACAGACCAGGCAGAAAAACCCAAAATAACCAGGCAGGCAGAGGAGGCAGGGGACCCCAAAGCAGGCAGGCAGAGGCCTTTGTCTTGGACAATTCAACTGTTGAACTGGTCAAGAAGAGACCAGGCAGGCAGAGGAGGCTGGGAACCCCAGACAGGCAGGCAGAGGCAGCCAAACCCAAAATGTCTGAAAGGTTGCATTTTAGAAAAATGATTTTAAAAAATAAACTTGCTGAACTTCCTAAAACTTATCCATGTTGCATTTGAGGAACATGATTTTTTCTAAATGTTTGGCCCCCATTCTAGAACGGTGAGATCTCATCACAATTCCACCCTCACTGAACACCCGCTCCACTGGTGATGAACTTGCTGGAACCAGAAACACACTCAGAGCAGCCACACAGAGTAATCTCAGGTCCTTCTTCTGCCTCTCCCAAGTACGCAACACATCAATCAAAATAAATCTTGACACACTGTTGGGGCTGCACTCCTGGTAGCCGTCCATAGTGGCCGAGCAGCGGCACACCTCGCTTCCATGCGCTCTTCGCCGGCAATCACGCTCCTCTCCACTCCTTCTGGCACAGCCCAGGGATGTTGAAGAGTCCTTGGTCTCGAGTCCCGAGTCCCATTAAAAATATTGGGACTCGAATCCGAGTCGAGTCAGAGGGGGGACTCAGTCCGACTCACGAGTCGAGTCCTCGAGTCCGAGTCCCCATCCCTGGGTACGGGGGTGTCTGGGGGTGTCTGGGGGTGGCGGCAGGGGTCCTGGGGGTGGCGGCGGGGGTCCGGGGGGGGGGCGCTGACCCTAGTATAAGCCGAGGGGGCATTTTTCAGCACAAAAAATGTGCTGAAAAACTCGGCTTATACTTGAGTATATACGGTATGCACTGTGTACTTCCTTTTATCTGTCCTGAATCTCCCACCAATCAGCTTCATGGGATGACCCTGGGTTCTAGTATTATGAGAGGGAGATATCCACTTTCTCCACACCAAAATGCAGTTAGATTTTGATTTTTAAAAATTGAGATGAACATACCCTTGCAACAAAATAAACCATTATTTTGGAAACCATTGTATTATTGATAAGAATGATTTTTCTCACTCATCAGAACTCATGTGCTGATTTCTTCATTGCCTTAATGATGTTTTGAAAATTTATTTTGCATATAAGAACAAGTTTAATAACTAGTGCATCTTGATGAAAAGTAAGAAATTTTGAATGCAGAGTATTTATTTTGCTCTTTGCAAAGGATAAACTCTTTTCAGCGATAATTCCAAGTAAATTAATGTTTCTAAAACAATTTAAAAGCAAACAAACCAAAACAGAAAAACAATGCAACTGCCTTTATTCCATTGAAATATGTTTAAGGAAATCATGTAACAGGCAGCTGTGATTGATGAATTATGTATGATGCAGTCTGTTACTTAGAGGTGTCCTTTAAAGTAAATTGATGTTCACCTGAAATACAATTATGCTAAGATGGAAAGAGCAATCAATCTTATCTGTTCTTAGTAAGCTTTTCAATCTGAAATTTAAATAAACTACATCTGGGATCAGGTCATATTTTAACATGGTAATTCTGTCTTCAGCCCAATAGACTGAAAGGTAAAATATAAAACAAAAGTTAAATAAACATACTGTGTGTACCATATAAAGATGTATTTAATATGACAATGACAGGAATGATGTCAGGGAACCATTTTCCTCCTAGAACTTTAGCAGGACTTTGATTGATTCTGTTTTGAAACAGACTTGTATTTGAATTGCTTTAAAACCTCCAGTTTACTTCCAAGTTCTGTAATATGCCTGCGTAAGGCTATATTTTCTAGTCATGCTTTGCTGATAAAAAAAATCCCATCAGAACGTGTCCACAGAAACTTACAAATTGAATTTAACACAATACCCAGCTTAAGACAATCAAGTTTACCTGTAATTGGAAATTATTACTGGAAGTCTGCATTGCGTGTTTGAAATACGAAGCAGGAATAGACACCCGCAATGAAATCCTATACAATGCCTATTCAGAATTGCTCAGCAGATAAGTGTGCATAGGATTGCCCCGATAGTGTGGTATAATGGCTGAAGTGTTGCACTGGAGAGACTTAGGTTCAAATCTCCACTTAGCTATAAAGCTCACCAGGTAAGCTTGGGCAAGTCACTATCTCTGTGCCTAGTTCCACCTTGGCTGTGAGGATAGAATGGGTAACACCATCTGACATTTTAAATTCCTTATAGAAAGGGTGGGATGCAAGTATAATGTATATATGCATGCTGCTTCTCTGCTTCCCATTATGCATTTATGCCCATTTAAAGACATGATAACAAAAATAATAATAATGTAGACGTTAAGATGGTTAGAATTCTTCCAACATCTTCCTTATGTCACTGTCAAACAAAGTGAATAAAGAAAACAAACCATTAGTAGTTCTTCCCCCTCTCCTGACATATTGTCATGACTCTTGCGTGAGAATTTCTAGAAATGTTTTCTTTTTTTAAATTTATAAGTATGTCCCAATTAAATGTACCTTGTAGATGCCATAGGTTGTCCTTCAGAATGAAGTATCTCAGTGAGAAAATAATATAAATACTTCTTAAAATTTTTATCTCTACATTAAAAAAATATTTTTAGAAGGAGCAGTTTCTGTGTTAGATATGAATTTCATTTTAAATGTGAGCACTAAGTACAGTGATGAAGATCAAATAAACTTTAGGATGGCTTTGTTTAAAGAGGTATCTTCTGTCATATCTAGTCCTTCCATAATGTTCTTTAGCTATGAGTCTGTTTTCATTTAACATTTGCGTGTTTTGATTATTCTTAGACCAATGTGTATACCTGTGAGTTTGTCTACATTACATTTCATTTGCCATTTGGCAGCTCATTGATCATACAGATCTGTATCCTTTTGAACTTCAGTTGCTGCTATATTTGTGTTCATCACTCACTTTGATTTAGTGCATCATCAGCAGTTTGCATTACTTTACTGTGGGATCTCCTGTCTCTGTGATAAATTAACACCTTTTGTACTTTAGGTTGTACTGTATACATCATGCCAAGGACCTTTTATCCACTCCACTAGACAGACATTTAAAGCCCTGGTACTGAAAGACCCTTTAAATGTTAGCCTAGCTGCTTGGGAGCTGTTTCTCAATGAACTCCCAGGTAGCTGAGAAACATTTGAGCAGGAGCTTATCACATGAGTTATCCCGCAGAATTGGCATCTATGGGGTGCCAATTCCATGGCTAGGAACCAAAAGAGATTCCCTGCCTATGTATACTGGTTGAATGTATATATGTAATTATTTATTGGATTTTTATTCCACCTTATCACACATAGCCTCCATGTGGCTTACAGTACAAAATTGAAAACAAAATAAGTGGCAACAATAAAAACCATAAACGCAGAGAAATATCCATTCAGTAAAACCAGTGGAAAATGGTAATGGTAGATGGTAAATCTAAAATCAGTAAAACAAAATCAATTAAAAGAGGTCTCAAGTATTAAAAGCCATTGAAGTATCAAGAGAACAGGGTGGATTTCACCTGATGCCCAAAATATAGTAAAGAAGGTGTTCAGGGTGTCCATGGCTACACCTTGATCTGATGAATAGAAGAGATAGAGCTGGGTGTGCAATCTTATGCACAGTTACTGTGGAGTAAGATATTGGCCTGGTTTACACATAATGCTAAACCATGGTATTGGTTGTTGAATTCTGGGTTGTCATGATGTGTAAACACAGCCATGCTAATAAACCATGGTTTGTTAACCATGAACAACCCAGAAAGAGAACCTATGGTTTGTTGTTGGGTTGTAAACTCTGGGTGGTTTAAACCATGGGTTGCCGTTATGTGCAAACCCAGAACTATGGGTTGTTCATGGGTTGTTTCACCAGGCTACAGAGGAAGCAGGCAAGAGCAGTAAAGAAAAGCCCCAGCCACTCTGCATGCTAATACTACAGTGCTGCAAAGGCATTTTGGGCTGGAGCGAGCGAAGGAGGGGGGAAACAAACAACACAGAGATTGAGAAAACAAACCACAGTTTGTCCAATCATCTGCCAGACAAACCCTGGCTAGGACAACAAAACAAGGGTTAAATAAACCATGGGTTAACATTTTGTGTGAACCAGATAATTGAAAGTGGAATTTATTGCAGAGTAAACATTCATGGAATCTCATATGTTAAATTCAATAACCTTTATACTTCCATCATAATTTAAATATTTTCTTCCTGACAGTATTTGTAACAGAGTCAAGTAGCAGAACACTACTGATGCAAAGGTGTGTGTGTGTGTGTGTGTGTATAAACTTGATTGGGTTTTGGAGAATGCATGATGAAATCTTGAGATATCCATTTGCATATTAAGTTTATCTAGTAATGCTTGGAACTCAAGATGCATTAGAAAGTACTGTCTGGTTGGGCAGAGTGCACTGAATGGTTGGTTTTCATCTTACTTCAGTAAGAAATATTAAATAATTTTTTCTGCTCTGTTTTCTTGGGACATAATCACAATGTGACTAGGAATATAATCTTTCTGTTTCTAATAATGTAGCTGTTTTATTTTTACTTTATTTGTCTTATGGCTACCATTAAACATGTGCTAAACTTCATCCATTTTCTCATAATCTGCTTCATTCCAGAGCCTCTGTAAGAAGGCTCATGCATATTGTCTGTCCGTTTGTTTTTATTTGTGGAGGACTGCAGAACTGTTGTCTGCTGCAGGTTTCAAATCTTACTTTTTGAAGAGAGATCCATGGATGTAGTTTCTGTTCCTGGACAAAAAGGCAGATGTGGGACCTGCTCAGCTCATGCCAAACCAGATTCTTGTTGCCACCAACGGACACTTCAGCTGAATCAAGGATCAGGTGCCTTAAAGGAGTTTTGGGGGAAAGGAGTTTTGACAGTTAGCTGCCAAAACTCTGGGTCCCCTTTAAAACAGGGTTTTGACGGGCCAATGGGAGGGTTTGTGACTGGGACAAATGGCTGTATATGTCCCAGTGAAAAGCCACCCATTGCCCTGTCAGGCAACGTGCATTGCCCTGAGGACTGTCAGGAAGAGAGAGAGAGAGCTGTCAAGAGCAAGCAAAGGGAAGAAAAAAGCCTATTGGAACGCTCTTTGGGTCAATGTCCAGGGTTGGTACCTGCTGCGCTCTGACAGCAGGTGTCCCCGCCAACATTGCCCAGCTGAGGGTCCCGATTTCCATGCTCAGGCAACTGTGGTTTACAATTAAAAAAAAAAAAAACCTACGAAAATACGCACATTGTGTGCACAATTTTTTCTGTAAAAGCCTTGGTGAGCCAAAAACAGCTCGCAATTGCAGTGTGGAAGGGGAGACAAGTCCGTCCTGCTACGATGGCCTCTGGGATACCTGCGGGAGGACCGAGGGGGAGAACAACCCATGGTGAGCCCTATTGTCTTTCAGGGGCACCATAGGTTGTTTGCACAGCAACCAACCCACCGTGGCTTATTGCCAGGGTGGATTGGCATTTCATGCGAACCCTCCCAGTGACAAACTGTGATTAGTTGAAAATGGAAGCAAATGCTTCCAATCTCTACCTCCTGGCAACTCCAGCAAGGACACTGGAGGTGGGAGCACACAAATCTGAGGTTCATTTATGTAACACTAAACCATAGTTTAGCATTATGTCTCACCACAGCCATGGTCCCCTGTCTAAGCTCCTTCGCTTGTCAAAGCAATTTGTCAGGGATCCCTCTGAGCAGCCCAGACTTATCAGCTTCCCTATCCATTCTTCCACTGACCTGTCTGCCTTTCCTTGGCTATTTTTTCTGCTTGCCTGAGTTTTTTGGCTCAGTCTTGCAATAGAAGATGTTTGCCCTGCAGTGAGAGTTTGAGAACCCCTGACTTAAAAATTAACATGAAAACGTATAGTTGAACAAATGTTTCTCATTGAGAGTGACCCTGACGCTGCAGCTGAGTGGCTGAACCAGATCAATCAATACTGGCACAATTAACAAGTACTATTACAATGCCTCTAGAAAATATTTCATTCTCTGGGAGAATGCCGTGCATATGAGTTTGTAAGATGTCAATATAATTGCAGAGTTTCAAAATCTGCTTTTCAAAAGGGAGTGAAAGTTAATTCTGAGGGATGAATTCTGAGGGATGCCTTATTTTCATTGGCATAATCCATCCAATAATGATTTTGTTAAAGCAAATGTAACATTCTAGCAGCTAACTTGAAACTTAATAGGCACCATCAGATAATGTTCAGCAGTGGCTCTGCAATTCCTCTAACATTTCCTTTTGAGATTTCAAAGGCAAATTGCTTTGCGATCCCATTTAATTTGCTTTTATTGTATTCAAAGTTAGTTTTGCTTCCAGCCTTCCTAACATGCTGGCCTGGTTCAAACAATCCCGTGTACTGATCACATGCTGAGAGGATCAACATACAGTAATACCTTGGATTGCAAGCATAATTGGTTCCGGAACCGTGCTTGTAATCCAAAACACTCTTATATCAAAGCGAGTCTCTGGCGGGCGTGAGCGGGGCCGATTTTGGCCTGCTACGCCCGCTCGAGGCGAGTGGTTACATCCCTACCAAGACCTTGCTTGTTTATCAAGTCAAAAAAATTTAAATTTTTTTGCTTGTCTTGCAAAACGCTATCAGACCAAGTTACTTGCAATCCAAGGTATTACTGTAATTACGCTCAGCAGCCCAGCTTGTCGTGTCATGTGAACCAAGCCAGGGCAGCTTGTTGTCATGAGTAACAAGCCACCCAGAACCTATGGACTGTTGTAGGGTTCTGGGTGGCTTGTTACCCATGGCAACAATCCACTCTGGCTGGGTTCGTGTGGCACAACAAGCTGTGCTGACGAGGATAATTATGCTAATCCCCCTGGTACGCGACCGGAACACGCAGCGGAAAAAATAAGCCACCATGACTTCTATTCCCAGCTACGTTCGTACGAACTGGGCCACCATTAGCTAATAGGGAGTTTCAGTACTAATACAGAAAGAGACCTTTGCATATAGAGCCATATTTGTAAAGTTGGTTCCGAGAAGAGATGCAGGTGCTTCCTTAGGGTCAAGGTTTGGTCCATCTAATTTAGAGCTTCACAATTGCTGTAGTTCTTTTAAAAAACACAATTGATATGACTTCATAAACAATACATTCTGTGCTTTTCTAAGTTCCAAGGCCTGGCTCGATTCTTACTTCATTATTACATTGATGTTTTCAGTGTTCACTGACTACTTTACTTAAACTATTTAAGTAGCTATAATGAGGGCTCTCTAATCTTTTTGGGGACGAGGGTCATGTCTCTATGTGAGCCAGCGGCATGATTCTTCTAGATAGGCCTGCACAACCTACAGTCCCCAAAATGTATGAAGACCATCAGTGATGTCCAATTGACTCAGGGGCCCACTAAGCATTTCCTTTTTGCTGCCTGCCTGAGTCTACAAAAAAAAGTGGTGGCAGAGAGCCACAATGCACAGCTGGTAGACTGCATTCAGCTTGGTGGCTCACAACTTGTATAGGTCTGTTGATAAGCAAACATTGCACTAACACATTTTAGGAGGAAGAATATCACCACCTCCACCAAATTCCCCTTCACAACTGCTGGTGCAATGGTGGACAACTTGTGGTTGGATTGCATCCATCCGCCTTTGCCAGCATAGCTAATGGTGAGGGATGATGGGAGTTGCAGTCCAACAATATCTGGACTACAGACAATGTCCAAGCCATCTCTGGTTCTCTTTTCAGTTTTCAGCAAATTGATTGATCTGGGGATCGAGGAGAGGGAGGAAAGCCAGAAATTTATCAAACAAAATCCCCATTTTCAAGAGTAAGGAGAACCACACCCATTCTTTTCTGGTGCTGGATTGTTTTTTGGCCTTGTGTAATTCAAAGGAGATAGCAGCAATAGGAGAAATGTACAGCAACCCAGGATGTGGCAAATGCAGAACAGGTCCAGAGGCAGCCGTGTCCAAAAAAGATGAAGAAAATCAAATTAGGAAATGAGTGAGAGGCGTGGAAGCATATGGGCTGTATCAGACATATTTGAGGATGGAGGGACTAGTGTGTGTGTGTGTGTGTGTGTGTATGAGAGAGAGAGAGAGAGAGAGAGAGAGAGAGAACAAGGAGAATAGAGGAGCAAGACTGAAATAAAGCATGGAAGAAGTGGAATGAAATTCTTATTGTGGCCCAATGTTCTCTTTACCCAGTGGTTATGAAAATAATTGCTTGAGGATCAGTGGCATAAATGTAAGACATTGACCACATTTGCATACAGCAGTAAGCCAGAACTCCGGAGAATCCTGGTTTACCATGATGGTGCTAGGTGCTGCTCCGTGCAGCCTGTTTGCTCCCACTTGCTCCTCCTGTCAGTGGAAGCAGCTAAATCTACAAGCAGTCAAAAGCTTAGCATGTTGTTCCAACCAGGGCTCCTGGCCTGTTGCTCCCAAACAAGCCAGGATTTGTAAACCAGGTGCAAACCCTGGTTTGTGATCCTGGCTTGTACTTTCTAAGAGCATTGTGCCTCTTGTGTGTTTCTTTCCAGTGTTTATTTTGCCTAAAGCAATGTCTATAGGCATTTAAAAACAGCTGAATATTGATTTTGAAATGAATTACGTACATTTAAATGAATTGTGGATTTTTTAAAAAAAATATATCTTTATTGACAGTATCCTGTAGATGGAGATGTAAGAAACCAGACTACTATATTATCTCAGATTACTGTAAATTGAAAGGGGGAAAAGAGCTACCAAAATTATAATTATACTAATTTATATATCAGTTCTGGCTCCAGAAAGGATTATAAGACACCAATATTATTTCTCTTTGTTTAGTACTTGAAGCTGCTTGTTTGAGGATAATCATTTAATTGCACATATGCCTCTCTGGTAGTGATTTTTTTTATTACTGCTAATTGCACTCACAGTTGAATGAGACACAAATATGAACATTTAAAAAAATGTTCTTACAGTGTGCAAGTTTGCATGTCACGCTAAGCCATCCTGCAAATAAACCATGGTGGGTCGGTTGTTCACTGAACAACCCACAGTACGCCTGACAGACAATTGGGCTCACCATGGATTGTTCTCCCCCTCAGTCCTTCTGCAGGTATCCCAGTGTCCTTCATGGCATGTCTTGTCTCCCCCTCCCCCCTCCAATTACTAGCCAATTGCACAGAAAACAGACAAGGAAATTGATCAGGCAAGACTACACATATCAGATAGCCCTAAGTGCACACTTGCGAAAGAACAACAACAACAACAAATTACAACCCAATTGCACATTTTTGAGGCACCGTTTTTATATTTTTTTAAAGAGGAGCGAGTGACAGCCCTTCCAAAGTGCCATTCCAGCATTGGTGAAAGGGCAGTCACTGGTGAGATCGTGAATCTGAGCAGCAGGGGTTTTTGCTGCTCTTGCTGTGTGGCTCTATAGCCCTTCCCGACAACCCACAATGCAATCGCCCTGCTGGGTTCAGATGACACAACAACCCATTGTAGGCAAGAACAACCCTAAAACAAGCCATAGTTTCTCATGGTGACTGGGTTTGTACAGCATGACAACCCATCATCTGACAGCCCGCCTTTTGACAGCTATCAAATGGATCCAAAGGGGAAAATAAACTAATCTGCAGCCTCTGTGGGGCAATGCCATGTGGTGATACCTGCTGAACTTCGCTAACAGGCAGCCCCCCACACATTGCCCACCTGAGGCTCCCCATTCCCACACCCACACAACTCTGGATGTCCACAGTTGTGCAAGTGCAAATAATAATAATAATAATAATAATAATAATAATAATAATAATTATTATTATTATTATTATTATTATTGCTGCAAATATTTGTGAAAATTGGGGAGGAATTGAATATTTTTTTGGCAACCACAGGCAGCCCCTCCAAGGTACCACTGGGGCACTTTGAAGGGACTGTCCATAGCTGTCAGTCACTGTCCATAACTTATAAGCCACAGTGGGTTGTTGTGTCATGTGAACCCAGTCATTGTGTCACAAACAGTTGCAAGGGATGCCAGTTTCTGCCAAGTGAGACCTATATATGTGTGTGTGTGTGTGTGTGTGTGTGTGTATAATGTTTGTTTATCTTAATATGACCCACCCTCTCTGCTTGTAATTTCCAAATCAGTAGAACCTGAATGTCTTCCAGCTTGTTTGCTCTAATGGTGCTGTTAAGCTGCTCTCTTGTATTTAGGGGACATTTTTGGTTTTGCTAATATGTCATAGGTTCATCTGGGCTTTCTTCCTCCATTTCCCATAAGTTTGCCTGTCCTTCTGCCTGTGAAAAAGTGAGCTCTGCCAGCCAAATAGTTATTGTTTTGTCATGAGGGACTATGAAGACCACATTGATTCAGAAGACCACAATTATCATGTGATAGCATCATCTTTTTACAGCTTCCATTGCATGATGACTCATAGTGCAGGGTTGGGAATTTTGTTTGTTTTTTTGTTTTTGAAACTCCAAGAATAGTAGTTATACATTGAAAGAAAACCCTCATATGATGAGTCAGGGCCAAATTAAACATTTGTTAAAGCATGCATAGTGGAGGTATGTGTGCTAGCTTTCTTTACTCTCCTGTAAGCATGCGTGGCCCAGATTCAGATCAGGACCATGGCATTCCAGGAGAGTAGGATTTAATCTTCCTCCACCTCTTTTTTTTCATGGAATATACCTCCACCCCCATGTGCTTCTGTGGGGCGGTGTAAAAAAAAAAAGAAGAGTAGAGTAGAGTAGAGAAAGCTGGCATGCATAGTTCTGCTACATATGCTTTAATAAATGTTTAGTTTGGCATAGGGATGTGCTGCAGCTGGGAAATCCAGCTGAGTTGCCAGGTTTTCTGTGGACTTCTGTCTCTAAGACGTGCTGAAGGCATGTGCATTTTTAAAAAACACCAAAGAAATGTGCACAATTTGCGCAAATCATGATATTTTGCAAGTTTTACGCAAATTGGCACACAAAAAGCACGTGGATCCAGCCCGATTCGTGTAAAATCATCCAATTTGCACAAATTGCACAAAAGCCACATGCTTTTCCTGTGCCAATTTGCACAAATCGGCCTATTTTACACAAATTTCCTTAGCGGGTTTTTTTTAATGCACAAATTATGGCCCGTCTTAGACTTTCCCGGAATCTCGGGGGGGGGGATCGTGAGAAAAAATTGAATTTTCACCCCCTATCAGATTCCTCACACTTCCCTAGTTTGTCCTTCAGTCAGAGGTTATCTGACCTATTTTTGAAACTTTTTTCTTTTTACAAATATAATCATTATGGAGCCCCCTTCAGGCATTCAGGGAACATGCAGGGTTATGTGTGTCCCTGTCAGCTTCAAACCCCCCCCCCACTCCCATTCAGACTGTGGCACATTTGGCAAAGATCTGAAATGCTTCTTCATGCAATCAGGAGCCCCAATTATGTGGGGCTCCCAATCGTGTGGAGAAGTCAACAGCACACAGCCCTGCTCCCCCTCCATGTGTCCCCTGAATGTGTAGAGGCAATTGTCTGAAGACAACATTGTTCCATACCAGTGTTGTCTAATCCAGAGTGAATCCATCTTATATGATAAATTATATTAGTTAATAATATTGAAAACAACATGTGTATGTGGACTTTGATAGTGCTTTCATATTCTATTTAGGCATTACTTCACCTTCTAAAGTTGTATGCAAGTTGCTAGTTTTTCCTTAGCTGTTTTTCTTTTTTACTGTTTTTCTGTATGTTGCCCAGACATACAACAAACCAGGACATACAACCAATTAATTGATGGAGTGACCCTACTTGTTGACCTCTTGGATAGTATCATTCTAGATGCCAATGACATATTAATTCTATAGAAACCTAAGTTTCTCCCCTTCCTGCCCAACAACTGCTATTCAGTTGCTCCATCCCCTTGATAATTTGTTGTGCTTTTCTGCATCATTTCCAGTTCTATGGTAATTCTTCATTTCCTAGAAATCTAGAATTCTAAACAAAGAGCCAATGGATCCAGTGGAGGTAAATATCCAGTGATTTCAGGATTAACACATTTCATTGTTTTCAGAACGAGTTAATAAATTAATACTTCTACATATGTTCAAAATTCCCTATTATGCTACATTTTCTCAAAACAATTTCCTCCATTTTACTTTTCAGATTGGCAGTATTCACACAGCAGCAAAGTTCTCAGTTCCTAATACACTAATCTCACTCAATAAAATCTAAAGATAATGAGGAAAAGTTGGATATATCGCTCTAAGGTTTGGTTAAAGTTTCTTGTAGCTAAGGAGTATTCTGGGGAGAATTGCACCCAAGTACATTTCTCAGACTTTCCCCTCAGAAAGTAACATCTGATTCAAGCTGTAATGCATAGGACTCTTAACACACCTCCAGCATTCCCTTTGAAAAAAGGGGCTCATGAAGTTAATTCGGCGGGTTTGTACGTCACGCTAAGCCACCCTGTGAATAAGCCACCATGGGTTGGTTGTTTGCTGAACAACCCATCGTACTCCTGATAAACGATCGGGCTTGCCATGGCTTGTTCTCCCCCTCAGTCCTCTCACTGAGTCCAGGCACGAATCCCAGGTGCCTTTGCGGCAGAATTCCTTGTTGCCTCGGTCCCCTATGTCACACCCTTTCTGCAAATGGTCCACTGGCGTTGGTGGCTACGAAGGGAAACCCCCACACACATCAGCTCACCAAGTGGAATTAATTTTCTGAGCCCTTATGAATGTAGTAACACGTTCACCTATTATTATTATTATTATTATTATTATTATTATCTAGAACTTTCGCTGTTGTACAAATCTGCCTCGCCAATATTTGGCCAAGCATTCCCGTATTCCCCTCTTCTGCTTCAACACTTACATTGCTAGCTAGCAAACACTTTAAAAAAGAAAGAAAAAAGTCTGCTTCTTGTTACTCTAAAGCAGTGTTCTCCAACCTTGGGTCCCCGGATGTTTTTGGCCTACAACTCCCAGCATGCCCCAGCCAGCATAGCTGGCTGGGGTATGCTGGGAGTTGTAGGCCAAAAACATCCGGGGACCCAAGGTTGGAGAACACTGCTCTAAAGTAAGCACTCCTACTCCTACTCCCACTCCCACTCCCAAAGCGTCTCCGCATCTCTGATATTTAGCCAAACATATCTGTATTCCCCTCTTCCACTTTGGCACCCACATTGCTAGCTAGTGATCACCCTTTTCAAAAAGGCTGCTTCACATTACTGGTAAGTAAGCATACCCACTCCCAAAGTAAGAACACCCACTGGCAAAGCGCCTTCTCTCCAGCTGCTTTCAGCACCCCACCTCCCGCTGTTTGTGGCTTCCCTCCACTGCTAGCTGTCACATCCTGCTATGGGGTACAGAGCAGTGAGCAGGATCAGGAAACTTACACAAATGTCATGGCAAAGCAGTAACACGGAGGGGGAAATTTTAGAAATGTTAAGGCAGCTGTCATTCGCTCCTGCACATTTGAGCAGGACCAAAAATAAAAATAAGGACCCTCTCAGGTGTCCTTCCTTCACAATTTTTAGGGGTATGGTGTGGAAGGTTCTGAGAAGGAATGAGGGAGGATGGCGGTGGCACAAGCAAGATTGGGAAGAGCAGCAGGGGTTTTTGCTGCTCTGTCCAGGCGGCTCTGTAGCTGTTCCTGGCAACCCATGATAAAATCGCCCTGCTGGTGCAACAAGCCACCATGGGTATGAATAACCCTAAAACAAGCCATGGATTCTCAGGGTAGCTTGTTCATGAAAAATAAGCCACCCTGCAGAAACCACACTGGGTTCGTACAATACGACAAACCCCCTTGGCTGATCACCCATGATGGGTTGTGATGTTGTGAGGTCTAGGTCACTGTGCAACTAAACCTGTTCAGCCTGGATTACTCTCTCTTCTCATAGTGAACAATCTCAGTACATGTATGTTACTTGGATGGGAGACCCCTCCTCTAGTTTCCTGCATTGAGCAGGGGGTTGGACTCAGTGGCCTTGTAGGCCCCTTCCAACTCTATAATCTATGAATCTATGAACTCCTTTGATTATGCACACTTACATCTTTATAATCTATATAAATCTCAGTCCCCTCTACTCACATGGTTTCCCCCCTGGTGTTTCAGGCTTATATTCTGGATTTTTGTGCATGGTGTGGCATATTTCCACCTTTTAATGCTGCATCACGGTAATTGCTCTTGTATTTCTCCCCAAGAAGCTCCATAGTGCATTGAATAAAAACAAGGATTGCTACGTGCTTCTTATGTAATGGGGAACTGCATTGGTGTGAATACTACCCCCACCCCAAAGATGGTATAAAGTGAAACAACCTGTTTAGAACAAGTATGAAATCAATATACTGTACAGTAATACCTTGGATTGCAAGCATAATTCGTTCTGGAACCGTGTTTGTAATCCAAAACACTCTTATATCAAAGCGAGTCTCTGACGGGCGTGAGCGGGGCCGATTTTGGCCTGCTCGAGGTGAGCGGTTACATCCCTACCTTGTATTGCAAGATGTCTCTTGTTTATCAAGTCAAAATTTATTTTAAAAAATTGCTTGTCTTGCAAGACACTCTCAGACCAAGTTACTTGCAATCCAAGGTATTACTGTATTTGGTTGATGCGTATTCTCTAAAGAGGAGCGATAATAACATATTTCCATGTTTATATGCTCTACATGTTTAAAATGATGTTAAACATTAGCCAATTATTGTTAATTAAAGAAGGTAATTAGAACAAGTGCCAAGCACAAGAACAAAAGGGCATTCATACAGAGAAAGGCAAGGCCTAAAAGCATTAAACACTGTGTCTTTAAATATCCAATTGTTAATTCACTTGAACAAAAAAATAGAATTAAGAATTATTGTGTCTGTGTTAGTAACAGAGGCCCTGGGATGCATTCTGCAGCTTCTTTTAAATGATAGACATGGTAATAGAAAAATATCCTCTTAAATGTGACAGTATTGTTTGGGTTTTTTAAAGTCTCATTGCGGCCAAATCATCTTGCATTAAATGGTGATTGCCAGTGGGGTTTTTTGTTTTTGTTTTTAAAAAGAAGCTTTTAAGCATTGTTTGTATCTTGTAAATATTTAGAGGTCTGTGTATGAATTACAATAGTGATTTTCAAATTTGCTATCCTTAGGAGCTGGCCTAGAACCCTCCGAAGATCACCTCCATGCTCCTTCCCTGCTTTGCAAAGCGGCTAGATGGCTGATTTCAGAGGGAGAGGGAAGGAGGCTGAGGGACCATCAGGAGGCTGAGGTGGTGCTAGTCTCCTCCCCTCCCTGTCCTCCAGAATGCCCCCTAAAGCCTTCTCTGTTGCTCTTACATCCTCAGAGAAGCAGCTGGCACGGTTCTTTCTGTGCTGGCTGTGAGGGGAAGCGGGGCATTCGAGATCCCCAGATCCAAGGCCAGAACTTTTGCCGATCTGGGAATCTGAAATTGGGCAGGATTGCTCTGCCCAATTGTAATCCTATATATGCTTCCCTAGAAGTAGATCCCATTGAATATAAAGGACTTGTAAAAACACATGCATAGGATTGCAGTATAAGGGAATCCTCATCTACGGTATTTGTCCGGTGAGGATGTTTTGTGTGTTTCAGAGGATTCTGGAGACTTGGTTTACATGGATCACTGGCACTTGGTTTACATGGATCACTGGCTTCACCACTGCCAGGGTGTTTACTCCGTGCTAACAAATTTAACATTCTATGCCCAGGTGATCCAAATTCTGCAACAAGATGAACTGTATTATGTAATCTAGGTAAATTATGCAAACTGAGAATAGTTGAATAATTTCTCTGTTCTGCATAATTCAGACTGGTTTTGCTAAATAATCATAAGTACTAAAAATGTGTTTTTCAGTGAAGACTGTGATTTGCAGGAAGGTGAATTCTGCACCCACACTCACATTCGATTTGGAGCCTTTTCATTTCTCCCATGACATCATGACACACAAACAGCCACTGAACTGAAAATGTACCATAGAAAGCACCCAGTTCACTGGTGTAGCTGCACACTGCAGGGAAAGGCTGTCTTCCAGGGAGTCCACCATCACTGGTGTTCCCGTCATGTAACTCATGAAGATCTTTAAAGCAACCCCACATTTCATAAGAACAGAGTTTATGAGCTGCTTAATTACCACATTTAGCACATTTAAAGATAGGTTTGTTACCTGTGGTAGCGACTACGTAATGCTATTTTTTCCTTTTCATTAGTACGGTAACATGTTTTCCTTTACACCTTTACATTTCCCACTGCTTTTCCTGCTGTTTAAGTGCATTCTTATAGGTGAAATAGAGTTTCCAATCCAGAAGTAGTAGTGATTGTAGGTATGGAACCTTAGTGATAGCTAATTAGTGAGGAATAAAAGCTTGGATCTTGTGTTTAGACTTTGGAATGGGACAAAGAATGTAAAGTGTATGAAGCTTTCTGACTCTTCCTCTAATTATTCAAGAGAAAACTGAAGCTATAGTGCTAGACCAGAAAGATTGGCTCAGTTAAGACATTGGCTTAACTATGGTTTGGTGTGATGTCTGAATTGACAGACTGTCCTTACAGCCCTTGCTTTATCTCTGGATCCCACTGCTCCTAAATAAATAAGTGCCAAGCAGATAGAAAAGAAAATCGGGCACGTGCAGCTCTAAACCGTTATTTGCCTGATTGCTTGGAAACCGAAGCCATGGTTTGTGTTCTAAACTATGGTTAGTGCAAATTTGGCATAATGTTGAATTATCATGATTCAGTGCTGTTCCATAGTTCAAGACACAATCCAGGCAAACTTAAGCATTTTTTTTTCAATTTCATTGCCATAATGTCTTGTGAGTTGTTTTCTCTCTATATACCAGGACTCTCCAACCTTGGGTCCCCAGATGTTGCTGGACTACAGCTCCCAGAATCCTGGGCTCCCTTGCCATTAGCCATGCTGGCTGGGTATGCTGGGAGCTGTAGGCCAGCAACATCTGGGGACCCGAGGTTGGAGAGCCCTGCTCTATACATTCAATCCAGACATTCAGGAAGCAAATTCCTGTGTTGTTTGTTGTTTGTCCAGGCAGTCTAGCAGGGTCAGTCCATTGTCATGCCAAAACCTCATCCTTACTCCCTGCAATGAGGTACTTCCTGTTGGGCTTCCTGTTCTGTAAATGTGGGTTCAGAATTGTAACCCGTTGGGTAAAGCTGAACCTGTAACAAATGGCCCATATTCTCCCATCCTGGGCTGTTTATATGGATCAGAATTGTAACCAGTCATCTCTGTTGCTAAGAGGTGGGCATAGAACGTTTCCACTTTCCCTGTTTACCTAAACCTTTATCAGAGAAAAGCATCACCAGTGTTCTTGTAAACTTTCCATTGTCTTTTAAACACATTTTGTTCATACCAGCATGTTTCATAAGCAAATGCCAGCGCTGACAGTCATTTTTATGGCTTCACCAGCTGCTAAGTAAACAATAAAGGTCTTTCTCATCCTCTTTATCAACTAACGAGGTCTTTCTCCTCCACATTTCAGACCAAGCAAGGGCTCATACACAAGTATCTTCTTTATATGTCAAATGTTTTATCAGCCAGGGTCTCATCTACACAGATTCTTTGTCTAATCAAAAGTCACTCTGACCCTCTCAGCTTCCTTGTGGACAAAGGTTACACAGAGCCAATCCTTTTCACCACTGCTGTCATCCATTTTAGTTAATCATTTGTGTCCTGTGATTTGCAGTCTAGTGGTTCTTTGGCAGAGCTGGATTAATTGCTACTATCCTTGCTTGGAATGACATGTGGAAGCACTTTGATCTGGAATGAACATTTCCAGGGATAAGGGAATTTTTCAGTATGAGCAGTCTTGTCTTTCTGAACAAGCACATACTGTAAAGCACTTGCACTGTTACTACACACATCTGTCAAAAACCTTTAGGAGATCTTATTGTGTTTTCTCTGTTTCAAATATTCCAGCCATCTGCCTCAATATATGCAGGTAACAAGCTTTCTAGATAATTTAAGCCATTTAATTTCCTTTAGAGACTGACTTTAATTTGACACGCTTTTGAAATTTTATATAGGGGTGTGCGTGCATGAGAGACAGAATGTAGACATTTGTTGCTTCTCATATGGTTCATTTCAACCATTTATGAATGCCATTCCTAAAATGTTAAAGGTGTTGGGAAATTTGTATTCTTCTTTTCTTGCATCTCCTATTTTGTAACTGTGATATTACTGCTACAATAAAAGACTTACAGTAAGGACAGTGATTATCAGTTAAAAACAAAATGGGAACCTACAAAATCCCAAAAGATTAAAATATTACTGAATACTCATTTTACCAACTTAATCCTAACCTTTACATATAGTCCAGACATGAATGCTGTATTGTACTTCTCAAAGAGGCTCAAATTCATACTTTTGACGCTTCAAGGGAGAAAACTCTATACATAAGGAGAAGCCATCAGGAACACCTTTTTATATTTCTTATGCAATATAGTTTTGCACTCTGTAGTTTTGCATGTGTATCTAAATACACCATTGACACCATTCATGCAATTCATGTGACACCATTCATGCAATTAGAAATTCCGTGAATGTTTTTTTAAAGTGTACATAGCAGACATGTGGGTCCCAATCCAGATTGGACATTGAAGTCAACTTTTTGTCCCCCGTTGTGTTGTCAGTCTAGATTGGGGGCTTGTATCTGGTATTAGTATTGGAAGGAAAGCTTCCACTGGCATGATTGAGAACTTTCCTTCCAGTGCAAATAGGCGCAGGGGCCATGTTCTGGATTGGGTGCAAAGGGTTAAAGCCCACTCCTTCCCCCAACAGGGTTCTGATCCATGTTGGGACCCCCATTCCTACGGTAGGAATGTAATGTTTAAAAAACATTCACGCAATTGCTAATTGTGTGAATGGTATCATTTGTAGTTTGGCCCACATAGAGCTCCTCAAAAATCTATATTTACAGATGTAAACAGCTTAGAGACTGTCTATCCAAGGGACTGCCTGCCTCATCATGAACCTGTCTGGTTATTGAGATCTGCAAGACGAGAGGCCTTTTTGATAACAGCCCTGCTTGCTGAGACCCGTTTGTCAGTAATGTGTGAAAGGGCTTTCTCCTATATTTCTCCGAAGTTGTGGAATGCTTTCCCTTCAGAGCTAAGATTGGACCCCCTCTCCTGGGTTTTTGGAAAGGAGTTAAGGCACTTCTCTTAGAGTTGGCCTTTTAAATTGTGAATAATGGTCTTAATGTTATTTTAATGTTTTAACACGGTTTTATTGCTTTTATATTTGCATGCATTATTGTTTTATTTAAATTGTTGTATACTGCCTTGGTGAATTTGTGGAAAGGCAGTATATAAATATTATAAATAAATAATAAAATAAAATAAATAAATAAATAAATTTTATGGCACCCTCATTTCTTCAAACAGCAGTCTTCGGCCTGGGGAAGAAAAACGCAGAATGCCCAGTGGAAAAGGTTAAGACCAACACCTTGAATTGAAACACACACCCCAAAAATTTTTTTGGCAAACAGTGCAGATCTTTCAATATAGTGTGATACAGTCACAATCCTCCTGGGCGATTTTAACGCAAGAGTCGAGCGTGACTTTGATTTATGGCCAGAAACTATTGGAAAAGACAGAGTTGGTAATAGCAACCCGAACGGACTCTTACTTTTATCTATATGTGCAGAGCATAATCTCACTATTACAAACACGCTCTTTCGACAAAAGAATAAGCTTAAAACATCATGGCAGCACCCACGGTCAAAGCACTGGCATCTTCTGGATTATGTAATTGTCCGTGTTAGAGATCGCCGCGATGTACTTCTTACTAGGGCCATGGTGAGTGCCGACGACTGCTGGACAGACCACCGACTAATCCAGTCCACAATGGTTATCAACATTGCTCCCCAACGTAGGCTTCAAGGAAGGAAACCAAGGCGTAAAATGAACATCCAAGTCCTTCAAGATCCTATTAAGCAAACTCGTCTTCAATCACTTCTTAAGGAACATCTACCTACGGAACCTCCTGACAACATTGAGGACCATTGGTCTAAGCTGAAAACCTCCATTACTGCAGCTTGTGAACAAACTATTGGATATGAAACTAAGAAACATCAGGATTGGTTTGATGAAAATGATAATGAGATTAAATATATAATTGACCAAAAAAGGAAAGCCTTCCAAATATGGCAAAATGATATTAACTGCGCTGCCAAGAAAAAAACCTACGCTAGCGCAAAGGCTGAGGTCCAAAGAAGAACAAGAGAACTTAAGAACGCTTGGTGGAAAAAGAAAGCTGAAGAAATTCAACAACTTGCAGAATCTCATGATGCACGGGGCTTTTTTAAGGCCACAAGGGCCATTTATGGACCAAAAACCTATGGTACAAACCCTTTACAATCAAAAGATGGCACCAAACTCTTAAAAGACAAAGAGTCTATTGCACTGCGTTGGAAAGAGCATTATTATGACCTTTTAAATCGTAAATCTAAGGTGGATAATGAGATTTTTTCGCAAATCCCACAAAAACAAATTAAAGAGGAACTTGCAACACTCCCCACTTTGGATGAAGTAAAAAAAGCCATTAATCAAATGAAGAACAACAAAGCTAGTGGACCGGATGGGATTCCTGCTGAAATCTTTAAAGAAGGGGGCCCCGAACTTGTACAACATCTTCATAAACTCATTGAAAAAATCTGGATAAGAGAAGAGATCCCAGAAGACTTCAGGGATGCCATAATTATCACCCTCTTTAAGAAGGGTGATAGAACAGACTGTGGAAACTATCGGGGCATTTCTCTCTTAGCAACCGCAGGTAAAATATTTGCTAGGATTCTCGCAAACCGTCTTCTATCTATTTCAGAAGAGATCCTCCCTGAAACTCAATATGGTTTCCGCCCCTCTAGAGGGACAGTAGACATGATTTTTACTGCACGTCAGCTCCAAGAAAAATGCCGGGAGCAAAATCAACCCCTTTATATGGCATTTATCGATTTGGCTAAGGCCTTTGATACTGTAGACCGTACAGCTCTCTGGACTATCCTTATGAAAATTGGATACCCCAATAAATTTGTGAATATCTTGAGACTTCTCCATGACAACATGACGGCAACGGTTTTGGACAACAACGGCTCTCATGGTGCTCCATTTAAAGTGGGATCAGGTGTTAAACAGGGATGTGTTATCGCCCCAACATTATTTGCCATTTTCATCGCCATGGTTTTACATCTTGTCAAGGGGAAACTTCCCACTGGTGTGGGAATTATATATCGAACAGATAGAAAGCTTTTTAATCTCAGCAGGCTGAAAGCAAAAAGTAAGGTAATTACAACCTCCATTGTGGAACTTCAGTATGCTGATGATAATGTGGTCTCCGCACATTCAGAAGATGATCTCCAAACTATCCTAAATGCTTTTGCAGAAGCATACGAAAAACTTGGTCTCTCACTTAACATCAAAAAAACCAAAGTGCTTCATCAGCAAGTGCAAGATAACCCTTTGGTGATGCCATCTATCCAGCTTGGCGGGACAATACTGGAAAATGTCGATCATTTTCTCTATCTTGGCAGCTATCTTTCTGTTACAGCTAACATCGACAGTGAAATCCAGCATCGTCTGAGCTCCGCAAGTGCCGCATTTTCTCGAATGAAACATAGTGTGTTCGAGGATCGGGATATTTGTAAGAAGACCAAAACACTGGTTTATGAAGCCATTGTATTACCAACTTTTTTGTATGCCTGCGAAACATGGACTATCTATAAACGTCACTTCCACCTCCTTGAAAGGTTTCATCAACGTTGCCTCTGGAAAATCCTGCGAATTACTTGGGAAGATAGGCGAACAAATGTCAGTGTACTGGAAGAAGCAAAGACTACTAGCATTGAAAAAATGATCCTTCAACGCCAACTTCAGTGGACCGGTCATGTTGTTCGAATGCCTGACTGCCGTCTCCCAAAGCAGTTACTTTACTCCCAACTCAAGGATGGAAAGCGGAATATCGGTGGTCAATATAAGAGGTTTAAAGATGTTCATAAGGCTAATCTAAAAAAATGCAATATAAACATCGAAAACTGGGAAGCTCTGGCCCATGAATGATCTAAATGGAGGTTGTCCTTTCACAAAGGTTCCATGGACTTTGAAGAAGCCTGAGTGCAAGGTGAAAGGGAGAAACGTGCTAAGCAAAAAGCACGTCAAATGAATCCTTTACAGGACCATCTTCTATCTGGTAACTTGTGTCCTCACTGTGGGAAGCTGTGTGGATCTAGAATTGGCCTCCACAGTCACTTACGGACCCATCGCTAGAGTCTACACAATCTTCTTTAGAATTTCCTCCTTTTATCCCGGAAGACAATCTTACTCGGTCACGAGTGATCGCCTGATGATGATGATGACTCTCCACTGCTTAGCTGCTGCATTTTGTACTGAATGATGCTTTCAGATACCCTTTGCAGGCAGCCCTATGTAGAGCCCATTGCAGTAGTCTAACCATGATATAACCAAGGCATGGATAACCATTGCCAGAGACAGATCAGGAATGGTCACAGCTGGTACACTAAACATAGTTGTGCAAACTCAGTCCTTTCTACCACCACCATTTGAGGATCCAGGGACAATGTAGGGTCTGTACTTGAACTTTCAGGGAGGGCAACTCCTTCCAGAACAGGTTCAATCCCAATCCCTGAGCCAGGCTTTCTACTGAATGACAGCACCTCTGCCTTGTCTGAATTTAATCTCCGCTTGTTTATCTTCATCTAGCCCATTATCAAACCCAGGCAATGTTCAAGGTAGCAACCGCTTCCTTGGAGTTAGGCAACATAACAGTAGGGCTGAGTGTTATCAGCATATTTATAGCAGTTCATTCCAAAGCTCCAGATAATGTATCACAGTTGTTTCATGTATATATTAAATAACACTGGAGACTAGAGAGAACCCTGTGCAACACTATAGGCTAACAGCCAGGGTGCTGAACAGGAGTTCCCCAACACCACCTTCTGGACATGACCCAACAGAAAGGATTGAAACCATAGCAACACAATAGCCCTAAGACCCAATCCCATCTGGCAGTCCAGAAGGATACCACCAGGGTCGATGGTATCGAATGCTACCGAGAGATCCAAGAGAACCAATAGGGCTGTGCAGCTCCCCATCCAGTTCTCAGAACAGGTCATCCACCAAGGCAACCAAAGCAGTCTCAGTCCCATATCCTGGCCAAAAGCCCAATTGGAATGGGTCTTGATAATCAGTAGCATCCAGATAAGTGTAGAGTTGGAATGCCACCACTTTCTCAGTCTCCTTGGCGAAAAATTGTCCATTTGAGATTGGCCTGTAATTTCCTAAGTCTGCTGAGTTAAGGAAGGGGTTCTTTAATAAAGTTCTTATTACTGCTCTTTTAAGCAAGAGGGAAATCACTCCTCCTGCAAAGAGGCACTAATCATTTCTTTTTGCAATAGGTCAGTTCCACCGTGACTGATTTAATCAACCAGGAAAGGCAAAGGTCAAGTAAACAGGTGGTAGCCCTCACCTCTCCACACCCTGTCCACTTCCTAAAGAGCTAGAAGCTGAAAAGAATCCAAAACAACAAGAGAAGTGTTGCCAAAGTTACATCCACCTGATCTCCCCAATATTGGAGTTCAAATCAAGGTGGAGCTGAGCAACTTTATGCACAAAGAATGAAGCACAATTGTTCACAGCAAGCCTCCAACTGTTCAGTTTCCCCATCTTAGCATCCTGGTGAAGAAGGCCTCGCACAGTATGGAAAAGCATCACTGTCTATCCTGTGCAAATGTGATGGTGGCAGATAAGTAAGCTCTTTTTGTTTCTCTCACCAACACAGAGTAGGTCACCAAACGGACTCTAGTCCATGATCGGTCTGCTTCGCCCCAAGTTTTCCTCTATTGGCACTCTAGCCATTATTTCTCCTATTTTGTTGTCTTTAGCTCGCTTTTAAACTAGGGAGCTAGCTTGACAGGGAGCTGGCTCTGTCAGGAGGGAGAGGGTGTCCACTTTCACTGTCAGCATGGCTTCCTTGGTTAGATTGCAACCAGAAAGGAGGAGAGGAAAATCAGCATCCTACTCTACTTTGCCTGCAACAGCCAGAATGGAATCTGTGCATCACTGGGTATGGAGATAGTCACACAGCTCTCTGGATTATGATTTGTGCTTCATAGGAACTGGCGTTCTGAAATCAAATGCAGCAACTAGACTGTTCAGCTTGAGTGTGGGACAGCAAGGTTGAGAGTCCTGCTTAGCTGTGAAGCTCATGGTGTGGCCTCTGACAAATCACAAATCTTACTTTCTTTACTGGAATCTTGTGAATATAAACAATATTGCTCTATGCTGCTTGTAGTAGTGGTGAGATATAACGGTAATTGTTATGACAGAACCAGGATAAAGTAAAGGTATTTTTTTTAAAGTCAAGAATTTCCCTCCCTCCACTTTCAGTCTCTATATTTAGCTATGCTCAAAGGTCTTTTCCTCTGCTTTGGTTTTCCAAAGCTTCTTTAACTGTTGTCAGCTTACACAAGAGGAACCTTCCCTATGAATCTTCTGGTGAACTGGGTCACAATATAGGGTCCTCTTATTGATATAGGGTCCAGTTCTGAAAGTTATGAGCATGTTTGTGGCATCCTTATGCTGTAGGAAGCTGGATTTGCTAGAATGGTCTCTTGAGGGGATAGGATACTGTTGACAGCTGGCCTGGCAGGTGGATAAAGAAATTAGTGTGTGTGTGTTTGTGTTTCAGAATGTAAGTAAAAATTATATGCTCTCTGCTTGATTTGTACTTTTTCCCTTGTAATTTGCTAATTTTATTTTATCAGCCTTTCCTCATTGTGACACAAACCTCTGCACACTCCCTAATCTGAGAGGTCAGGGCAACTCACAGTCGCAGCACATTGTTTTGCTCTGTTATTCATTCACCTAGAATTATACTGCTTCAGTTTTCTAGGATCAGCCTTTGAGGGATTAGTCTAGAAATTGAGAAGGCAGGATGGGTATAATTTTAATATTATAGATGATTTAATTATATTTTTAACTT
Organism: Shinisaurus crocodilurus; assembly: GCA_021292165.1. Taxonomy (NCBI): domain Eukaryota; kingdom Metazoa; phylum Chordata; class Lepidosauria; order Squamata; family Shinisauridae; genus Shinisaurus; species Shinisaurus crocodilurus. The sequence continues at coordinate 233,777,190 of CM037879.1, forward strand.
TTGTATATTTCTATTTATATGTTTTAATTGTACAAGTTTTAAGGTTGTAAAGCCACCTTGAGTCCCCGTACTGGGAAGAAGGTGGGATATAAATAAATAAATTTAATAATAATAATAACAACAACAACTCCCCCACTGTCACCCCAAGCACTTTCCTCCCAGAACATTTTCGATACCAGAAGTGAACCAGGTTGGGAGAAAAGTATGTGAAGCAATGAAGTTAATGTGGTGGAGGATTCAGTTCCCCTCACCCATGCATTCCTTTTCATGTAAAAATTAGACCCCCTTCCCCTCTCCCCTTCGTACATGAATGGGGTACATATGTAAATAAATATTCAAACCAGTCTGGATTCTTACCAAGTTGGCTGATCTCTAACAACACCAGGCGGCTGATGGACATGATGCAGCCATAGCCCTGAATTATGACAGAGTTCCAGATAAATGTATTGGAACTGGTAGTTCTTAAAGGCCACAGTTAAAATAATGGGCTTGGGGCATAAAATAATCAAGCCCTTTTATACTAACTTAGGAGCAGTTCACAAGAGGGAGGAGATGTTTTTCCTGTTTGAGATTTCAGCTGAGCCCATCACAAGAATGGATCAGTCACCCACCCCCATCCCAGTTATGGGCTTCTTCATTGAAAACACAGTGCATAAAATGAAACAATTTGTAAAATATACTTTACTTTCTGATGGCCAGAAGAGCACTTCTGTAGAGATTCAGCATGAACTGCAAAATATCACCAATTCTTAGAAATACATGGGAATCATAATTGTTTTGAGTATGAGTAAGACTGTGGAAAAAATCATAGTCAATTGTTTTTCTACAATAAAGGAAGATATTAGGTGTGGGAAAAGATAAAACTATCCTTCTTTAATAGGATTTCAGCCACTAAAATATTTTTTTTAACCTGGAATCAATGCTTTATTTCAAATGTTCCCATTTAGAACAAAGATTGAAACATGGGGGAAATTATTTAATGACTTCATTTGGATGTAAAAAAGTCATTACAAGAGAGTTAAACTAGGAGATTTAGCAATCTCAGACATTCAATGTACTAAGATGTGGACTTGCTTAGGGGTGTATTTGAATTGAGGACAGACCTTCCCCACAATGTGTGGTTATTGAGAGGGACATTTTCCAAGGAAACCTTGAAGATTAGTCCCTAATCCAGTTACTTCATCAATACTAGAGGTTTGGAAACCTTGAAAGTTCAAATTGTCACCAGGTATTAATTATAAATGAAGATGAATAAGATCTAGATAAATATACTGGAAAGATTTAAAAAAGAGCTTTCTAGATTTGTGGGTGTTTGTAAGAGAAGGAATTTTATATCCCTGGGGCAGGAATTACATATCCCTTCATTTATTTATTTACAACTTAATCATTGTCTCAACTGAAGAACTGTTACAATTCAGAACTCTAGGGGATAGATGGAATTTGAATTAATATGGCACTCCAAGGGCTTGATTTCCCAGTTGTATCAGCTGTGTAAACTTAGCTACAAAGAACTACCTGGTTATACAGCTGTTTGGAACACAGAGGCTTAGGTAGAAATTGCCCCTGAGGAATGGAAAAGCATCTGGTCTCAACACTCAGCATTGTCAGTATGTGTTAATGTTTTTTGAAGTTTGTTTAAAATAATATCCAGATGGTACCTGACACTAGTTAAAATAAGTTTGATTTACAACAAGTTTCCCGGGTTTTGTTAATGGGATAGTGATCAGAGAGGTACTTCAGTACACATGTGGTGGCTGCCCCCCACCCCCATCCCACTTGACAGACTGCTGAGATGCAGTCCTAAAGATAGTATTAAACCTTTAAGGAGCGTTTTTTCCTTTGTATTGGAAACATGTACATCTTAAGAGTAACCAAAGTTGTGAATGTTTCCCTGATTGCTAGATTTTGAAAAACTGAAACAATCCTTAAACTGGAGAATTAGCTTTCTAAAAATTGGGATCTTTTGATAATGGAGAAATGTTTTCACTGATTACAAGGTCACAGTAAAACAGAGGACTTTTTCCGTGGCCATGTTTGCACATCCTGTAAATCATGGTTTAGTGTGATACAGTATGCCTTGAGCTTGCATGCTTTCCCCTCCCAACTCCTCCTCCTGCATGACCAGGAAGAAGTTCTCCGAAGCTTTCCCTTCCACATTTAGTTGCTATGTCAGCTGGACCTGGAATTATGGTTAACATTAGCTATGGTTAGTTTAAACAAGCCAGCTTCAGAAACCATGGTTTGAAGTTGGCTTATTTGAAACTAGCCATAATTAGTATTAACTAGAAGACACAGCAAACCATGGTTAACTAAAACTGAAAGTAAACATTGCAGAGGGGATGGGGAAATGTGCAAGTCTGAGGCTTGCTGTGGCTCATTCCTTGTGCACATCATGCTAAACCATAATAAAAGTAACCTAGAGAAGGAATTAAATAAACTAGAATACTATTTTTCTATCTGTATTTATTTATATGGTTTGTCACTATAGATTTAACAAGAACAATAGAAGAAGAGTGTGTGTTTTTTAACAGGTGGGGGGAAGAGGGTCTTTTCTTTTGGCTTGTAGTACTTACTAACTTGACTGTGCCGTTGTTATTGGGGACTGGCCAATGTGATCATATTAGGCCAGTACTATACCATCTGCACTGGCTGCCAGTCCATGTCTGGACCCAATTCAAAGTGCTGGTATTAACATTCAAAGCCCTAAACAACTTGCGGCCAGGTTACCTGAAGGATTGTCTCCTCCCATATATACCTGTCCAGACCCTAAGATCATCCTCAGCGGTCTTTCTTTGGGAGCCCCTGCCAAAGGAAGTGAGGTGGGTGGCTACTAAGAAGAGGGCCTTTTCTGTTGTGGCCACCCCGGTTGTGGAATGAACTTCCCAGAGAGGCTTGCCAGGCACCTATGTTGTGCTCTTTCTGGTGCCAGGTGAAAACCTTCCTATTTTTCCAAGAATTTTAGTCTTTCAGTTTATGTTGTTTAAAATCCTTTACTGTATTTTAAATCTTTGTATTACCGCTAGGTTTTACTTTGGCTTTTACTTCTATGTATACTGTAGTTTTAAACTTTTATAGTGTATTTATGTTGTATTTAATGGTTTTAATTGTTGTGAACTACTCAGAGAGCTTCGGCTATTGGGCAGTATAGAAATGTAATTAAATAAATAAATAAAGTGCTTGCATGGTTCACAACAGAATGGTAAAAGAACCCTCTTACAAAGTGCCTGCTGATTTAAGTTTGGTTGTGAGCATTACGCTATGTTTGCTTGCTTACCTTTCCCATGGCAAGACACTTAAGCTGGAACTGTTGGGAGGAGGTCTACATGTTGCTTTCATTATAATTTCCTTGTGTGTTGCCCAGCAGAACCTGGAGGAGCAAGACACACAATCAAACAGTTGCTCATTTTACAAGTCACTCATAGTTAAAGGCAGAGTGTGGAACAATCTTTCTAGCCCTAGAGCAGTTGAGTAGTACAAAAATATTATACCTTATAATGAACAGTGCTATGTATCATAGTTTTGTAGCTTGCATTTCATTTCAAGTGTTATGTCTCTCATTATTTTTCTCTATAAAGCTCCACATATTTTTATTGAAATGGCAAGTTTTGAAATTTAAAGGAAGACCCAAGCATCTAGTGTACATAGTAAGGAAAGGGCCAAAGAATGCAGAAACATTTTCCTTTTCTTGCAAATATTCCCCAGACAAAATTAAAATAAATCAAAATGGCTAATGTAGGCTGTTAAGAAAGATTAATTTCCTTGTTGGAGTAAATGTTGGAACTGCTTCACACCTGTTGTTGTGTGTGGTAAAAGAGTGTAAATATATAGCTCATGACTATGCCAACATCAGGGGAACATTAATTATAGAAGTGAAATACTCTTATATTCATCATGGCAGCATAGAACACCCATTAGTTTTAAGACCGAGCTTCATAAATCTCTGAGAGGTATTGTGGTCTTCAGGGATTTGAAGAGCTTTTCATCTATGGTCTTTCTCCCTTTGATACATCAGATTCTAATGTAACATTTGGGTACCCATATAATATTGAAGAGTCTTGTGGCATCTGAAAGACTAACATAATACATTTGTGGCATAATACATTTGTTAGTCTTTAAGGTGCCACAAGACTGGGTTGAATCCAGGATCTGCCTCCCATGGACAGAAGGGCTCCACTCATAGGAAGTGCCTTTCAGGGATCCCCCCACCCAGCATAGCTCACCCCATTCAGCAGAGTCCCCACCCTTCTGTTTATCTTTTTCAGGGGACTGAAAGAGCTACCCAGGGGAGGACGGGGTGGGGAACTCTTTTTCCACCAGTCCAGCTGCATTTACTTAGATCTGGATCCAACCTTCTTCGTTGTTTTTTGTTGCAACAGACTAATATGGCTACTCTTCTTGAAATTCATATAACATTGCTAGGAATGATCTGAACATAGAATACAGGATTTTGTTTGGGCCCTGTTCATACAATTGTTCCTTGAAAGGTCTAAAATTATGGCTTCTAAACTTTTTATAATGACTGGGATACAACAATAGAATCTACCAGTTCGGACTCCTGATTGGGTAATGAAATGCCTCGCAGTCCTTATGCTGTCTTGTTTTCACTACAGTAACTTACCTATTCACTTAGTTGTAGCTTGGCAAATAATATCCAAGCTTATTTGATTTTACAGGCAGATCCTCATACTCACAATTTGAAATCACTCTTCTTTGGCCTTCACTGCATTGTATATTCTAGAGCAAATCTGGGACAGTGATTAGTATGAATTTTGGTTCAAATTGCAACACTATCATGAACTTTCTGGTTCTGCAGTCTCAGCCACAGTTCTCCATGGAACAATGTGACTTGTGTGAAGTTGAGATTGTGCAAAATATTGGAAAACCCTTTCAACACATGCAACCTCCCCCCACTCCCCCCCCCCAGTGTTAGCAGCTACTGTGTAATCCAAACCAATTTTGGCCTCCCATGCAAGGGAAGAGGGGCTGAGCTATGTAGTCCAACTTGTTTAAATATTTTTTGGGGGGGTTATTGTTTAAAACATAACCAGTTCACCTCCTGGAGAAGCCACTGAATGTTTTACTGAATTACATAATCTTTATTTTTAGATAGCAGCACAGTATGCTGGGGGGAGCATATATGTTGCTGTCTTTCCTAACACTTATTTTCATTGCATTGTTAAAACATGCACTGTAGTTAAGTGAGTCAGTGTTCATAGCTTTTCTAAGCTTTGATTATATGGGAGTTGCTACTACTTATACAAGGAGTTGGCAGGCTTAAAGCTGAATCTGTCACAGGCGCTTACAATTTGTACATCAGAAAGTTTGTTTCGCAAATGCTAATTATTATTGAAGTACCTAGTTCACACACAGTGTAGAAAACACAGTCAGCATAATTTTTCCAGTTTTATCATTTTGCTATAAATGAGGGCTTGTCTCTTACTATTTACTCAAAGTGAAGGTGACGAGCATTCAAGTGCAGGGGAATCTTATTTTCTACTTGGTAAATGAAATGCATATTAATGCATTCTGATTTTATACTCTAGTCCAAGCACAAACCATTATCTTGCCGTAGATCTAAATTAGAGTGCTTTATGGCACAAAAGGAACTTTTGGACCTCCGGGTGTTGTTTGACTACAACTCCCATAATCTCTGACCATTTGCTCTGCTGGCTGGGGATGTTGGGGGTCCAACAACATCTGGAGGGCCACGGGTTCCCCACCTAGTTTATGGTGCTCAAGAACATTGAACAAAATCAATCCGGGTCTAGAAAACCTGGTCCTAACTCTAGTATAATATATTACTAAATAATTCATGGCAGAGCAGGGAAGAAAAGCTTAGGAATCAAAGAGATCAGTATTAAAATTACATTGTCAGATACCTTAATTACATTCCTTGAAAGACATTTGGGTGATCTACCATGTGCTAAAACAATCGCTAGGAGCCTTGCACACGTGAAACAGCCACTAGGTGTGCTCAAGCCTGCTTCTTAAAGAAAAGCTTCAAAACTACAGAAGGTGTACAGTTTGATGGTATTATATATTTCTGTTTAATCAAAAGAAAAGACATATACCCACAAAACCTTATTGGGCAAAGGCTGTGGTTTGAATAGACTACCGGTATTTGTTGTTTAAATATTTAATAACAGATCTGGCTAAGTGTGAGTTCTTGCCATTAACCACAAAATGATCTGCTAAAATAAGTAGCAGCACTTATCTCTGGAAACTTTCAAGACAGTGCCAAGATTTGCTGGAAACAGATACTGAAGCTATACAAGTCTAAAGAACAGTTTGAAAATGTAAAAGAGAATTAATTAGAGAGGGCAAAACGGAATATAGAACTTGAAGTTTATTTAAAGAATAATAAGCTTTGAATGTTGTTTATTACTTTGTTTACATATTGAAAACTTTCTGTAGAAAATATTTGTGTTCTAATTCATGATGAACATACATGCATAAAACATAGAAAACAATTAAATTGCTGTAGCAATGGAGCTCCATAGGTTGCCTTGGAATATGTTGACTGTTGTACAGTAATGACTGGTTTAAAATATGTTTTGTAGGATTATTTAACCATTCACAAGTATGGCAATGCTGCCAGAAAGGACCTATGGAACACACTGTCAGAGGTAAAGCACTTTAATATACTTACACACAACAGGCATGATTGTTAGTAGGTGTAAATATTCCATACTGAATCTTGTGTATTCCAAGTTAAAAATTGGTGTTTGGGAAAGGGCTTAATGTGTAGCTCTAGAACAGGGTTCTCCAACCTTGGGTCCCCAGATGTTGCTGGCCTACAGCTCCCAGCATACCCAGCCAGCATGGCTAATGGCAAGGGATTCTGGGAGCTGTAGTCCAGCAACCTCTGGGGAACCAAGGTTGGAGAGCCCTGCTCTAGAACCTGGTTTTCATGCTAGTACTCAGCCCTTAAACATGTGAATTAAAACTAGAAAGCCTTTGAGCACATGCCAAGTGCCTCCCACTTACTACTGTATAAACGCCATCAGCTTCCCAGCCTCTGAAATTAGGAGTAGTGTCTTCCAGGCTGGCTCAAATCTTTGTAGTAACATTTTACAAACTGAGAACATGCTGAAATTGGCGATATGGAAAATATGTATTCTTCCTTCGTTCTTCAGTTTTAATGTTACCTAGAACATGCATATTGCAGAGCCATTACAGTTCGTAATATTGATAAACACAGAGCCTATAATATTTATCTCAACTGAAGCAGTATAGATCTAGAAATGGATGAACGAAGAAATGATAACGGGTTTTCCTGATCTCAGCCTCTTCTTAAGTGCTGGCAGAATATGTGCACATCCACATTTCTCTTCCCCCGGAACACGCACAGCTGTGGGCATGGAGAATTTTGCGGGTGGGGGAATGAGGGAGATACCCACACCTGATCACACAGGACCAATACAGGTAACAATTGGTGGGGCAGCCATGGCTGATATTAGGCCCGGTGTCCCCACCCACAGCCTCTTATACCTTTCGCAGCTCATCTGTATCCACTCCCCAGTCTTCCTGCTTCAAGTTGGACACATGTGGTCACAGTTTGCTTGGGAGGGAGGCTGGGGTTTTTGGGTCAAGTGAGTTGCTTCGACTGTTGTTTCCCTTTGTCAAGTGGTTTCTCGGCGGGGGCAGGCCAGCCTGCAAGGGCCTGTCCTTTGGATCAGGGTGGGCTTCGAGGCTGCGGATTTCGCACCTCTGCCAGGCCACACCCACAAATGCTTTAGGGAGGAAATCCTAACGTTTTCCTTTGGAGTGAAATTGACTAGAAGAGAAACTGCTTATACTGTATTTGGTTTAGTCTACTACAATTCTCCTAGGCTAGGGCCAGTGATAACTGGAAATAGTTATACTCTCAGGGTGGTATACCATTGTGCCTGTGCACTCACAAAAGGGAGCCCTGCTGACATGTCCCAGTCTGGAAATGAGCATTTCTACTAATTTCCACAGTTATTTTTAGAAGCGTGGAAGCCCCATTGCCCAAGTGGTCACTCCTGCAAATGCAACAGAACCAGCGGAGGCGGAGCAGCCCTAATGGATCCTGCCCTCAGTCTTAACATTTTCTGAAAACATGTAAAAATAGCATGTGACAGCCCTCCTTCCCAAGTATATGATAACTATTGCTGCCCCAAATTTTTGTGGGGATTGATTTTTTAATGTGATAGTTGCCATTATGAAATGGAAGGTCCTATTTTTCATTCCTATTTGCAGCTGTTGTTTCCTTGATCATCTGTGGTTTGGTGACATTGTTTTATTTATTTATTTATTTATTTTTATTTATTTATTTAAAACATTTCTAGGCTACCTTTCAGGGCAGAAGCCCTCCCAAGGTGACTTATAACATTAAAATGCATATAATAAAAAAATGACACCATAATAAGGAAGCAAATTTACATAAAAAACAGGCAGCAGCAATAAAACATTACTAAATAAAGGGCGCAATCATATGCCACCACGACCTTGCCGGGGGGGGGGCATAGGATAGGACGGACTCACCACTGTGACCATGGAAATCCCTTCTGAGGTCACAGCAAGATCTGCACCCGTGGAGCAACCTCCCCGCCACCTTGCAGCTGGCGTGGTTCTTTCCGCACTGGCTGGGAGCCGAAGATGAAAGACCATCTTTGGTTCTGGCATGGGGAGAGCATTCCTGGATTGTATTCCTGGAGGAGCAAGGGACCACCGTTGTCTGATGAATCCAGGCGGTGCCTCAGCCTCTCCTTCTCGTGAGGAGAGGAAAACATTTAGCAGCGGAAATCGGCCGTCTAAATGTTTCAGAGGGCGAGGGGAGTATGGCAGCAATCCTAGCTGCTGCACTCCTCCTGCCTTCCAGTGAATGCCTGTAATCCTCTTAGTTCAGATGGTTACGGGCACCCACATTGGTTGGGGCTGCCCATTATTTTATTTGAGATGTTTCTTCATGTGTGATTCCAGCCACTCAGGAATCCTGTTGTGAACAACATGGTGTTCCAGCACCAAGTAGCCAATCAGATTTGGCTACTTGGTTACTCCATTGATAGCAAATGAAGCCCTTCCATTGTCCACGCTGTGAATAGGGAAGTGCGAACATATCCTTGTGTCCAGGAAAACTAGCTCAATGCTTTCTTTTTTCTATACTGTGCTGGCAGTTTCATAGCCCATCAGTGCTGCATAGTTATTTATTTGCTTAGTAAGGTTTTATCCTGTCCTTAAACAAAATAAAAAATAAATAGAATTGCAAGTAAAACAGTGCAGCAACAAGATAAAACAAAAGAGATACAGATTAAATTACATCTAGTAATTCTTAAATGGGCCCAGGAAAATGAAATAAATTCTTCACTTAGCAAGACTTTTGCCCCAGTATATAAATGCTAATTGCTAAAGAGGGGACATGTTTCACGGGGGGCAAAAATGTTTGAGAAATATGCATGCATGCCCACACCCTCTGATTTGGCAATTCTGATAACCACATTTATTTATTTATTTATTACATTTCTCTACCACCCAATAACCAACGCTCTCTGCATAGAGCATGTCTAAGAGTCTAAGAACAATGGAATACATGTGTCCCTCCCCATTCTTGAGAAAATTTCCTTACTGCATTTAAATGTTACACGGCATTGACTTCAACTGTGGCTTAACTGGAACCATGTTTCCAGTTAAACCAGGGTTTAAATTGTTAGTATAAAATTAAAATTGGTAGATAAAGATAGTCCTGTGGCCATTTTCAATCTAGTTTCTTTTAATAATGTTGCAACTAAAATCTATAGTTTTCAGTTCCTATTTTTTGTTAGCTACTGATGATCAAGTAAACTAATGAAAAGATTGGAGCCCTCTGTCTATCAAAAGCCCTGCCAGCCAGAGCCAGGCCAGGCAGGAAGAACTATCGAAGCAATTTTTTACAGTTTAAACTTAGTATAAGGAATTATTAAGCATATTAATTCCTTGAAATTATTTTATATATCCACAGCTCCATCTTTATGTCTGTTTTAAACAAACTTAGAATAATATATCTTCATAGGGCATTAATATGTGAATTGGTGAAAAATTAAACTTCAGGGTGATGCAAAGAATACCACTTTTTTTCATAAAAGAGAGAAAATGTGATAACATTGGTGGCATTGCCTCAGTATATTAAACAGGGGTCTGTGTTTGGGTTTTTTTGTTTTGTTTTGTTTTGTTTTGAAGGCACTTAAGAAGGTTGGAAAATTTGTAAATATCCAAGAAGTAATGGATCAATGGACACTCCAGATGGGTTATCCAGTTATCACTATCATGGGAAATGAAACTACAGACAACGTTGTAAGAATCTCCCAAGAACACTTTATTTATGACCTTGATGTTAAAAGCAAAGATCCTGGCCTTGGAAACAACAGGTACTTACATTTCCTTGCATAAGTACTATACTTTGCAATTGTCTTGATATTATTGCTTTGTAATTGGAAATCCCCATAGAAATGGTTGAATGAAAATTATAAGTAAAGTATTGATATGCTGGTACTGCCTTCCTATGATATTTTTTAAAGAATATTATTTAAATGAATTAGAATACTGAAGTAATTGGTTAGGTTAGAATACTGGAGTAATTGTGTCAGCATCTACACATTTTCCACCTTAAATATCTTTCTTTTCTTTCTTTTTTTTGCTTTTAAATTTCATTTTAAAGTACCGTAGATGCATGTATAGATATCAAATGCATTTCCAGGTGGAAGCCTATGGCCTTATCCCAATCAGTTTATCCTTATGTTCACCTAATCTAGTGGGCTAGCACTGAGGAAAGAACAGTTAAGCGAACATTAAACACAAGGATGGAAAAGCTTTCTTGATTCTTCAATACTGAGCTCATACTCAATTTAGCAGAGATATGTAAGTGATAAACATGCCCAAGTCCATTAAATAGGGCACTTAAGCATTTGTTAGAAAAAAGGAGATAAAAGAATGCAATCTTGTTGAAGATGATTGCACTTATTCATGTGTTGGTATGCTACATCTGTTTAAAGTACTTTTCTGAAGCAGGATTTGTTGTAAATACATGTGGAAGCCTATAGAAATTGACATACGGTAATACTTTTATCTAACTATTCCAGTGCTTCTCAATTATTTTCTGTCATGCCCCCCCTAGGAAGAAGAAAACATTTCGCGCCCCCCGCGCGACTGTAAATAGTATCATTTGTCTATAAAATTGTTATAAGTACACCTCTGCATAACACTGTATCCTTATTAACGTATAAGAGAATAAAAAAAGAAAGAAATGTGGATCAATTTACAACAAAGAATACGGTAGCTTTATTAACTGTAGCAGAAAAGATTTAAAGGAGCACAGGATTTAAAGGAACACAATATTAAAAAAAACCTTTTAACTGAGGTCAAACGAGCCCCCCTTTACGGAGCCTCGCGCCCCCCCTGGGGGGCCCGCCCCACTATTTGAGAAGCACTGAACTATTCTTATGTCTCGGCATCTTTTGCCACATGTACCCCTACATATTTATTTATGTGTGCATATTGAGGTGCTCTCCTGAAAGGACTGTGATCATAATTTTGCCAATAATGATGATGCTAGCTTCCATAAGGAGATGCAAGAATCAGAAGATACATTAGAAATTCAACCCAGCTCCCCAGACACCACCACATTACCCTTCTGTTGCTAGGGGCTTTGTCTGGGTAGTTTACTCCTGAAACATTAGAATGCTTGTGAACATTCCCCAGCATCCCAGCAGCTCTTCCAATAGCTGGGATGGGTTATTTCAATAAAAAGAAGTCATAGTTCTGACAGCTTTGATTTCCAGGCTTCTGTGACATCAGAGCTCTACAGCCTGTGGCTGGGGACGGCTTGCAGACTGCTGGTAGTTAAAACCAGTTTGTGTTTTATTCAGTTCTGTCATTTTTGGAATTCCTGTAACTTTTTAATAAATGGACTTCGCCTGACCCCACCTTCTGGGGTCGTGGAGAAGATTGCGTGGGGGGGGGAGGGATGTGGAGTCAGAGGCACACCTGGCCACGCCAGCTGAGCCAATGGGCTGCAGCAGGGCGGGGAGATGGGGGCCTCTCTTAAGGCCCTGTCTTCCCGCCCTCGGCCTCTTTAGTTGTTTTGGCTTCACTACTCTGGTGCAATTCTATGACATGTCATTAGTATATCTGTTACCATGTTTAGCATCCTGAAATTTGTTCACACTCTGGGCCGGTTCACACGACCCAGGCTGCCAGTGGGGGAGGCACCATGGGGCTGTCCACGGGGTCCGTCAGGGTGCTGCAGACGATGTGAGAGTTGGACTGACCCGGGTTCAAAAGCTCCCCTAGCCAATGACCCTCAGTCCCAGTCACGCAAGCGGAAGGAGGAGATAACAGCAGTTAATAAAGATTAAAGAGTTTATTTGTAAGACCCAATTACATGGGATTAAGGCAATCAATGCATTTCTACTCACTACATCATTGCAAACTCAAACCCACTACCCCAGTGGTAAGGCTAGATGAAGTGAAGTCCAAGACAATACATGTCGAGTTGAGACGAGCAAGCAGCAGAGAGATATGAAGAGGAATGACGGAAGCAAGCAAGTGTGCTAGCTTATATACCCCAGACCCTGCATCTATGAATAGGATATTACTCACCCAGTTGCACAACCTACTCATCAACATGTTTACCCCAAATCTGTTCAAGGCTGCTGAGTCATGTCACCTCGAGACTATGTCTCCTGACCAAAGACCTTCTGTACTTGAACTCAAGTAACACTCACCAGGTCAGGTGATAATCCCGATGTCAGGTGGTAATCTCGTTCTGCCCATGCAAAACCTAACATCCCCCTGCTTTTGCATTTGCACAGAACGTGGTTATTTACCTCATACAACAGCAACAGCGTTGTTGACATCTGATGCTGTTCCTTCATCTATGATAAAAAAAAACTTTTGCAGGAATGACTTTACCTGTCAGAAATTTGAACCACCATCAAATCACTTCTGATGTATCCCTCCTTATGACACAGTTTTATCTGCAAACCCAAAACGTTGTGTATTGCTATCTGCCTGCAGCATAGCAATCCTGCCTTGGTTTCCTGAAAAAACTGTAATAGGTTTTTCACATCAATCTCAGCATCATTTAAACATTTTTTTTTACAATTTAAACTATTTAAACAAATGCAATCAGTTCAGCTTCAGTTGAACTCTAACTTTTAAATGATTGTTTCTACAAAATCAATCAAACAAAGTATGGTTATAAAAATAACAAACTTCAGGTGTGTTCTTGTTGTTCTTACTATCACAACCACAACTGGCATTTCTGTGAATCTGTAAGCCACCTGTGCTCTGACTTGTAAATCTTAGTCTGAAGTGTGATGTTCCCTCCAGATAACACTCAACTCCTTTTCAGAGCTCTTCAAGCATGTCCTGTTGGTCTAACAGTCTGCCCATTACACTGACAGCAATAACTGGCCTTGTTGCTTGTACAGTAAAGCTCAACAGCCCAATGCTTCTGTGTAGCATTCAAACTGCTTTTCCATCAGCATGTGCTTGAAAATCCTCAACTATTTGGAGTCTCTCACTGAGTTAACTATCTCCAAAATTCTCAATCACATCCATGATATTTCTCTGGTTTGTTGCAGTAAGATACTGCCCTCTTGGTTCTCCTTTTCCTTCTATTTACAAATAAACAGTTGATCCACCACCAAGCAGTTTCAATTCAATGAAATTCCAAACCCTGGATCAATTATATCATATTGCTTTTATCTGTCCAGAAAAAACAATAGATCACCCATCTAAACAAAGTACATACAGTCTATGTCCCTGTTCCTTCTGCTTAACAAACAAACATTGATCTGCCTCTCTGTGCAAATCTCACTTCAACAATGTTTGAGTTCAAAACAGAATTCCAGCCTCCAGCTGATTTCTAGCTTTTCCTACAGAAAATTCTCAGACAGTTTTCCAAAGACTTCCTCTCATTTAAAATGCTTATGTTCCAATATTTCAATTGTGAAATATTCTTACATCTTCACATTCTTAAACATCAGTCTAACTGTTTCCAAAGCAAATTGTTGTTGCACTCATTCATGATTATCCTGCCCCTTTTAACTTGAGCAAAAATCACAAGCAACCAATCTTGCTATTTGTCATATAACCTTTTTCCAATCTGGTTAGTTTTCATTTAAAAAATCTATCTGGTAACAATGAGTTCCATGGACTGCTGTTTGTTTCCCCAGCTTCCATGTTTTGTTCTTTATCCAAAGAATTCAACTCAGCTTGCATAGCCTGAAGCTATGGTTCAGCTTCCTTAACAGATAATTTTTTCACCTCTTTGAAATTTTGAAGTTTCAAATGGCTTTTCCTGCAAATTCATCCTGATATCTCACAGGTTGTTTGACTCACCTGTTCCTTACCTCATCAGTTATCAGGTTCCTGTTCCAATAAATTTGCACCAATGATGAACAATCATTTGTTCAGTCTCCACTAAACCAAATGTGTATCAATTTGTCAAATTTACCTGACTGTCTTTCAGCAAATGCTTTTCTATTCTGACTCTGCCCTGATGCATCCCCTGCATTAACAAAATTAATTTTGAAAAATGATCTCATCTTTTCATTTAGCATTATACTAAACACACTTCTAGATAATCTCACTATCCAAGTGTTGTTCATGTGAAACACAATATTCTCATTTCTAGAAAAATCTCATGTAAGCTCCCTTACAGATTTCTTCTAACTTTGAGGTGTATGTACCTACATATCAGATCCAAGATCCTGAAATGTTTCTCCAGAAGATTCTTCCTTCTACACTACTTTCTATAAGGTGTACAGTTCATCACACAGAACTAAAACTTCTATCATGTACATAATCAAAACATTTAAGAGCTTCTACCCAAACCTCATTATCCAAATTAGTATCACCTCTTCTGAGTGTTTGTTTACTCTTCCACACAATCCATGTGTTCAATATCACATCCTGTTAGAAATGCATCAAAACCATGCACTGAATTGAACTTCCCCATATCTGAAAAGAAAATAGGTAACATGGGTAATATGCTTGTTTCCCATCCAAGCACAAAACACCTTGACTCTGTTCAATACTCCAGCTTTCTATCTAACATGTACACAACCTGTACCTCGTGTATTGATCAATTGACATCATGAAATAACGTGCCTTTCCTCTAAAAACCATCAGAGTATCCACAAGATCACCAAGAACAAATTTAAATGAAATGAACTGGTTTTTCAGCTTGCCTTCCAGTTTACCTGTTGAAGCTAGCATCCCTTGTTTATGTGCACAAAATTACCTTTCATGTGAAAATTACATTTTCCAATGCTTTCCCCACAACACAGTTTGCATTTTCTTTCACAAGCCTGTGAATCTAAATGACCAAACAGTCATGTGATATGCATGCATGTACATGTCATACATATAAGCATTTAACCTTTTATAGTTGCAACAGTACAATTTTCCATTTCTTTATTTACATCATTACAATATAAAAGAAATAATCCATCTCTTAGCTTTGCCATATAAACATACCTACTAATTATTCAGCATTTTACATTTTGCTACAGAAAAATCCACAATATACTCAAGTCATATATACATTCAGTACATTTCCTGACATTTCAAAGCATATATTTTACACTTTCTTGATTCCAAGTTATCCAAACTTTCAAGAAATACATTTCAAAAAAAACATGACTGTTAAATCTCTGACCATTTGCATAGTCCTCTTCCTGTTTATTTATGTCCAACACAGAAAGCTTCGTTTAAACAATCCACTGTTTCTGTTTACAACAAAATAATGTCCATTTTGTTATGTCCTGGGTTAAAACATAAAGTTTTTCCCATCAGCAGCACCCCTGCTGATTTCAAGCTCCTTCTTCTGTGATCCCACATGAAGAAAATGAAGAACAGCTTCCCATTTTAAGCACAGCTTTCTCTGTTCAAAACTGCCGCGCTGCTTTCTCCTGCTGTTTCAAAACCACGCCTCCGCTGGTTTGATACAGCCTTCCGTGTAGTATCAGGTTCCCGAGATACGTTTGTCACACGTGACCTTGTTTTGCTGCGACATGACGCTCCAGACGCTTTACCCACGTCAGACGTAATCCACGCATTTGTAATCCAAGCCACTTGTTGATACAATGCAAAAGATAGCTGATCCGCTGCTGTGTGAAGAAGAAAACTGTAAATGAAATATGATCCTCCTGCTTGTAGCCTTGACTCAAAGAGTTGACACACAGAGCCTCCTGAAGATTATTTCTTTGCCCGATACAGCTCCTTGACGATCACTCCAGCAAGCTGTGGAAAACAAATCCTTGTGTCCAGCGTTGTTCACTTTTCAGCCTAGTAGCTGCCCGAACCGGCACCCCCGTTCACAGTCTGTAGCCTCGGATTTTGCCAAGCCTGGCACCTCCGTTCCAACTGCTTCCAAAACGAAAAATCCTCCCGTCTCTCTGTCTCGCATTTTTCAGTTGTGCTGCATTCCAAGCCGCTGTTATCAGCTCCCAGCTTTAGCAACAACCTTCGCCTTTCCGGTTTGTTTACAAACCGTTCTTACAAATAGTAAACAAAATCCTTAACTCTATAACTGCTGAATTTTTCCGAACTGCGTCTCTGTGGCTTATCTTCCCATCTAAGATAACCATCAGATCATTATCTGATCCTTATCTGGGCCCATAACCGATGTGAGAGTTGGACTGACCCGGGTTCAAAAGCTCCCCTAGCCAATGACCCTCAGTCCCAGTCACGCAAGCGGAAGGAGGAGATAACAGCAGTTAATAAAGATTAAAGAGTTTATTTGTAAGACCCAATTACATGGGATTAAGGCAATCAATGCATTTCTACTCACTACATCATTGCAAACTCAAACCCACTACCCCAGTGGTAAGGCTAGATGAAGTGAAGTCCAAGACAATACATGTCGAGTTGAGACGAGCAAGCAGCAGAGAGATATGAAGAGGAATGACGGAAGCAAGCAAGTGTGCTAGCTTATATACCCCAGACCCTGCATCTATGAATAGGATATTACTCACCCAGTTGCACAACCTACTCATCAACATGTTTACCCCAAATCTGTTCAAGGCTGCTGAGTC
The DNA here is from genome assembly GCA_021292165.1 of Shinisaurus crocodilurus. Lineage (NCBI taxonomy): Eukaryota > Metazoa > Chordata > Lepidosauria > Squamata > Shinisauridae > Shinisaurus > Shinisaurus crocodilurus. The sequence goes on from CM037879.1 coordinate 233,794,232, forward strand.
ATGTCACCTCGAGACTATGTCTCCTGACCAAAGACCTTCTGTACTTGAACTCAAGTAACACTCACCAGGTCAGGTGATAATCCCGATGTCAGGTGGTAATCTCGTTCTGCCCATGCAAAACCTAACAGACGACCTGCGCCCTGCGCGTGTGGGCGGACCCCGGTGGAGCCGGCAGTCCCCGCACCACAGTGCAGGCCTCCCGGCGTTAGGGGACGGCGGCTCGGGATGCCCAGAGGGGCCGTTTGACCCTACAAGCCAGAGCAGCCGCAGCTCCGGCCGCTCTGGGCTGCTGCCTCTGTGTGGGCCCCGCGGGACAGCCGCCTGCTGTTCGCACGGCAGGGTGGCCACACGCGGTAGGGGCTTACCCCTCTGCCGCCCATGGTCACTTTGCATGCATCCCTCATGTGGCCGTCCCGTGGGGCCGCCCCCGGCTGGCGTTCACACAACACGGGAACCGCGGGAGGCTTCTGCTCTGTTTCCGTGTAGTGCGAACACGCCCCCTGTGTGTTGGAAGGTAGGGTAGGGGTCAAAAATAGGATATGGTTTGTGTGTTTGTAACCCGGAGTTCACATCACATAACAGCTATGGTATTCTGTGTAAGACTAGTTGGGCAAATCAGTCCTTCTATTCTGAATGTTAGTTGCAGTCTCATTATAATAGGTTGTGTTAAATATAGGGGGTTTAATCCAGAAAGATGCCTGTCTGAGACCAAACTTTGTGTAAAGAATTAACATGCATGTTTTTAATATTTAAATAGCTGTAGGAGACAGGTAATGGACACTTTCCTCCCAGAGATAATAGCAGCTTGGGGAGGGGGTTGTTGGGACTACAGGGGATAAGACTTCAGTGCCCCTTCCCACATGCCACTGTTCCAGTTTGCTCGCACACACAGAGCTATTTACTTTTAAAAAAAATATGTGTACATTCATTATGCACATAGTGTGCACACAATTAATATGATGCTTAGTATGGTGCTTAGTCTCATTCCCTGGAACATAGGTATGTCATGCATGTCTTTCTCTAACGTCCAAGGAAAGTATGTTGGTTTGCACACAGGTTGGTAACCTAGCCAAAATCTTATGTGATAATTTGCCCAACCTCAGCAAGTCTGTCTGCCTCCTTTTGAATTACTTTGCTGGCACAGGTGGGTGGGTTGACCATCTGAAAGTTGAGAGGGAAGAGAAGGTAATAGACAGAGAGAACCTGCAATCTTTTATCTGCAGTCCCCTTTTCCTAGGAACTACACAAGGTAATAAGGCTTTCAACTGCTTAAAGAGGATCTCAGCACCTTTGTGATATTGGTAGCCATTACACCAATCCCTACCCTTATCTCAACTCTATTTGCATGCCTAATAATTAATACAGCACACAACTAAGGAAAAGGGCAAATGCTGCTGTGCTTATCAGGCAAAGAGTCAAGTCAAGAATAAATGTGTGCATAAAAGAGGACACAGGAACCACACTTTGAGAGCTTAGCTCTTTTTTGGAAACACAACTTAGAGTGCATTCCTATGCATATTTAGACAGAAGAAAATCCTACAATTCCTAGCATGGCTGGCAGGAGAATACTGGGAATTGTAGGACTTATTTCCATCTAAACACACATAGGATTGCACCCTTAGTGACACCGCCCAACTTGGGGAAGCAGGGACCCATTTTCCAAAATTAGAGCAAACAGAAAACAAAAATCAATTTAATTATGTAAACAGTTACACATCTGTAAGCCATATTTCCATGTAAATTCCCATAATTCATTGGGCATCTTGTTAATTTCTTTGTTATAAAACATAGTGAAGTTGTTTCTATCTGGTTGTTGCAAACATACTGTAGTAGTGACAATCCTCTAGATTGGTTCATGTGGCAGTGTTGCTTCAGTCAGCCTTCACTGCACCTTATTGACATAGTGAAAAAATGAAGGAGGTAGATATTCTTAAATGATAGGCATATTAGCCATCAACTTGGCAGGTTCCATAACTCTGTTGATCTAATCTCACAAGTGATCTGTGTTTTTGTGAGAAATGTACCAATTAAACCTAGCAATGCCTTGTTTCCCATCACTTGGAGAGACCATCCTCAATACTAGATTCTGATACTTTTTCCTTTTTGTTTTAATTTGATTCTTACTTTAGCTCAGTGCTTCTCAAATAGTGGGGCGGGCCCCCCAGGGGGGGCGCGAGGCTCCGTAAAGGGGGGCTCGTTTGACCTCAGTTAAAAGTTTTTTTTAATATTGTGTTCCTTTAAATCCTGTGCTCCTTTAAATCTTTTCTGCTACAGTTAATAAAGCTATTCTTTGTTGTAAATTGATCCACATTTCTTTCTTTTTTTATTCTCTTATACGTTAATAAGGATACAGTGTTATGCAGAGGTGTACTTATAACAATTTTATAGACAAATGATACTATTTACAGTCGCGCGGGGGGCGCGAAATGTTTTCTTCTTCCTAGGGGGGGCATGACAGAAAATAATTGAGAAGCACTGCTTTAGCTCAATTTCATTAACAGAAAAGAAGCTCTTTGAACACTGAAAAATAAATTATACTTTACTTCAGAATGTATGAAAACACATTGAGATCTTTATTTTTATAAATATTAATACACACAAACACCACACAATATCTGTATATACTGTATACAACAGAAACAGTAACTTACACACTGATTTATTGCACACATGATTTCAGTAGTTAAATCATTAATTTATTATATCCTACAAAAATAGATTAAAAATGAAGATTAGATAATAACATTGTCTATTAACAATAGTTGACTGGGTTCACACAACACAAAAACCCATACTCAAGGTTGAGTGTGGGTTGTTATTTGTCCTGCTTAAGGCTGGCCGGCAGCCAGCAGCTGTCTTGGCTTCTGGGAGCGTTGCCAAGTCCGACTGAGATAAGATAAGGAATTCACACAGGGAGCAGCGTAGTCAAACAGTCCGGGGATTTTAGCCAGTAAAGTTCTTACGAAAGTCCAAGGATCAAGCAAAGCCGTCGTCAGGGTCAGTCCGAGTAAAGTCCAAGAGTCCAGGGTCCAAGGCAAGGTTCAGGAGCAGGATCCGGGATCAGGAACAAGAGTCATGGAAGACGTTGTTTCCCAATACCCATGCTCTAGTGAGTGCGTGCTTTTCTACAGCCTGCTACCGGGCACGCCCGTCCCACAGCTGGAGCTCTTCAGCAGCAGGCTGATTATAAAAGCCTCACAAGGCCGACGTCCTGGTTTGCAGCCGGACGCTGCGTCGAGGGGCCTGCATCTGTTCCTGCCTTTTCATCGCCCGCCTTTGTCTGGGAGTTGGGGCCTGCGCTATCTCCAGCTCTGATTCTGACTCTTCTCGGGCTGGGGAACTCCCACGGGTCATGCCAGAGGGGCCTGCCAGCTCTTCAGCTGCCCGGTCGGCCCCGTCTGGAGCAGCAGTGTCTGCACTCTGCTCCTGAGGAGCGTCCAGGGCCCTGGGTGAGTCACACTCGTCTTCAGAGGAGGATTCCTGGAGGGGGGTCATGACATTATTGAACTATGGGTTGTTGTTGAACCATGGCTTGTTGTGTTGTGAAAACCCGGCTGCACTCACAAACCATGTTTTTTTAACCATGAACAACCCACAAAAGAACCCATGGATCTGTTTTGCATGATCACCATGGGATAAACAAGCCATGGTGGCTTGTTTAAGCAACAGCATATGCTGGGTGCAATTTGCCTAATCACCCACCCAGACGCAGCTTGTCATGATAAGAGCATAACATAAGAAGTGCCTTGCTGGATCAAACCAAGGGTCCATCTAGTCCATCATTCTGTTCACACAGTGGCCAACTAGCTGTTCATGGGATCCCATAAGCGGGACATGAATGCAGCAGCACACTCCCACCCATGTTCCCCAGCAAGTGGTGCACATAGGTGTCTGAACCCAGGTGGTATGGCTTGTTGAAGGGGGAAACAACCCTCAAATAATTCATGGACTGTTGTTGGGTTATTTGCATTAGCAGTCAAGTACTGTCCTAACTTTCTAACACATGATGAACATTGCCCATTTCTCCACAAACTAGTTTTCAAGCCTATGCTTGTCTTGAGCCTATACATACAGTGTTACCTTGAACAGAACAGAACTACCATGCCCAATATTCTAAAAACAACAACAATCAGACAGTTGTGAGATAATAGGTTTTTTTCCCAGTATGATGAAATTGAGATCTTAATTACTATCAATAGGTTCATAACTATTTCTATGTCAGTATTAGCCATGTGTCCCTGTAACTAATCCAAAAGAATTCTAATAGGGTCCTCAGGAATGGTAAAGCTTGTAATTTGTTCTATGTCCATTAAATAAAGTATCAGATTTTTTAAAAAAATAAAAATTCCACAGGTCCAGAAAAAGTAATCTGTGTACAGTTCCCCAGCACCAACAATACAGTAGATGAAATTATAAATCTGTACAGAGTAGCAGTAGTAGTAGGCGATCACTCGTGACCGAGTAAGATTGTCTTCCAGGATAAAATTACAAAAAGAAAATTATAAAATGAGGAAATGGTAAAAAAATTGTGTAGACTCTAGCGATGGGTCCGTAAGTGACTGTGGAGGCCAATTCTAGATCCACACAGCTTCCCACAGTGAGGACACAGGTTACCAGATGGAAGATGGTCCTGTAAAGGATTCATTTGATGTGCTTTTCGCTTAGCACATTTCTCCCTTTCACCTTGCACTCGGGCTTCTTCAAAGTCCATGGAACCTTTGTGAAAGGCCAACCTCCATTTAGATCGTTCATGGGCCAGAGCTTCCCAGTTTTCTATATTTATATTGCATTTTTTTAGATACACATACAGGCCTGTGGCTCATGCTGGCTCAGCTTGTCTGAGTGTGGAAAGCTAAGCAGGGTCAGGTCTGGTTATTACTTGGATGGGAGACCCCTCCTCTAGTTTCCTGCATTGAGCAGGGGGTTGGACTCGATGGCCTTGTAGGCCCCTTCCAACTCTATGATCTATGAATTGAATCTATGAATAGATTAGTCTTAAGAACATCTTTAAACCTCTTATACTGACTAGTACCGATATTCCGCTTTCCATCCTTGAGTTGGGAATAAAGTAACTGCTTTGGGAGACGGCAGTCAGACATTCGAACAACATGACCGGTCCAGTGAAGTTGGCGTTGAAGGATCATTTTTTTTCAATGCTAGTAGTCTTTGCTTCTTCCAGTACACTTCCTGTACAGAGTAAAGTACCATTGATGAGGCGTCTTTAAAAAGTTTTATTTCAAATGTGTTGCTAGTGATTTCTTGCCAACCATATATTATACAATTATTGTTGCAAAAATCTTATCTCTCTCAGATGTCCAGAGGGCATAGTAGCATGTCCTTGCTAGAAGACACCATCCTCCTCCTGAGTTTACTGAGGATGAAACTTCCAACCTTTCCTGATGTGCCCTGTCTTTTGAGCAGGAAGCAGGGTTTTTATAGAGTTCCCCAGAGCTTCTATCTTCAGCAGGCTTTTAAAACTCTTTTTTATTTTTACTTTTATACCTTTTAGCTTTTCTTCCCTTTTTCCTAGTAAGGAATTTGGGTCAGGGACACAAAAATGTAGTGGGGGAGGGACTGATGAAGAAGCCTGTCCTTCCTTCCCATGCTGGGACAGCGTAGGAACTAGTGACTAAAGAGGCCTGGAAGGCTTTCCCCTTATAAGGACTTCTAACTGTTCTTGTCTGTGGGGACAAGATTGCTGAGGCACTTCAGGTTCTTTGACATGGCTGCCTTTACCTCACTTCACCTCCTCTATATGCAGTGTAAAGAGTTTTGGACTGCCACCAAAATGGTGCTCCTCCACCTGTGTAGCTGGAAGAGTGTGAAGGTGAAAAAGCAGCAAGCCATGGCTTTCCCTTTCCAAGAGAAGGCTTGCAGCCACAGAGGTCTGTTCATGCTTAGATGGTCATGGAGGAAGAAACAGGGTACCATGGAAGAGGCAGGCCTTGGCTCAAGGGAATTCTCTTGCCCCCCATCTTTTTATTCACCACCCCATTGGAACCCAAGAACACAGGGAGTCAGGAATAAACCATCCCAGTTTCTCTAACCCGTTAGTATCTCTAACCCGTTTGGGCTGTGGGCTGAGCAACCTGTGGCCAGGAAGATTATGAGCTCAGTTTCCATGGAGCTGGCTAAGTCAATGCCCTGAGAACAACCATGAAAGAAGGAAGAAAAAAACTCAAAAGTGCCACGATAAGTTCAGATTTGGACTGGAGAAATTTTCACAGCTACCCCAAATGCAGGCGACATGTATCTTCTCTTAGTAGTACCTGTTATTTGCCAGATCCTTCTGGTTTCTGTTCCAGATCCCATTTTCTCTCTCTCTCTCATACACACACACACAGACACACCATTTCTGAAATTTGTCACCATCACTAGTTAAGCCTAGTGACCATCTTTCAAAAACTCTCTGACTGCACTGTTGCCCTTCCTGTGGCTGTCTAGGATGGAGCAGTGTGGGATCTAGTTAGTGTTTCCATATCTCTACATACTACATAAGTATACAAAGCCTCAATAGTGCAAACTAGTATCGTTTGCCTGCTATTTTTTCTGTATACTTTCATTGAATGTGTTATAGTAAATCATAGTTATAATTCCTTGTAAACTCATTATGAATACTGAAGGGATAAATTCCGTTGCTCTTATTCAAGTGGAGTAGCATTTAACACACAGTCCTTTAATGAGGAATAAGCATATTGTTGACAGAATAGGACTTCCCATTCTTTTGAGTGCAGAAATACATATAGTAATATATAGTAATATAAATATAGTAATATAACAAAGCATATTGTAGCTTTTTAAAAAAAAAAAGTCCTTGAAATAATCCAGTTTTGTATTTCCCTGCTCTTCTTTTGGTGGAAGTGGGATCCAGCAGGGCTGTTCTTATGCTCTGATCCAGCAGGGCTGTTCTTATGTTCTAATCATATGAGTTTGCTCCAGCCATGGAGCAGCCCATGAATAGGATCCTCATGACATTCTGAATATAAGAGAACTGGGATATCAGGATGACAGTATTTAATCTTGGAGCTCTTTAATAAGTTAACCAAGCTCCCTCTTTTTTACATGTTATTGCAATTGATATGTGAAATGGCTTAACTACTACATTTAAAAGTGAACTTCACAAAGATGGGAAATTATTAAATTCTCCACTTTACAGTTCAAAGGACTGTTGTTCAAAGAACTGAAGTGATTACTTCCAAAAGTCCGTATTGAGAATATATGCATGTGTTCAAGCTCCCAACCAGCTATCCTAGAAACACCTCTAGGGCTGATAGATATGGCCAGTTATGCTGAGCTTATTAAATGAAGTCATCAAATGCAGTATATACTGTTTATACATAAAGAAAAGACAGTATTCTGAGTAGTGAATACTTTTCAAACAACTGTCCAAAGTATTGCATGATAGATGTAATCATTACATGCAAACCAAGAACTTTATAGAGTAGAAGTCATTTAGAGGAACATGTGGTGGTGGTGGTGGTGGTGGTTACAGTCCCATCATTGTGTAAGGTGCTTTACAAAGTGCAAGAGGACAGTCCCTGCTCTGTAAAGCTTAAGATCTGAAATTTGACAGTGGGAAACAACAGAAAAAGAGAAGAAAGTAGAAGCAGGGATAAACAGGGAAAGAAACACTTCCAATATTTTTTAAAGAAAGATTATATACCTTGGATTGCAGTAGAGGGCTGCATGCACACTGCTGTGCTCTTGCCCACAAAGTAATCAGGGCTTGAAAACAAGAGCTACTTATAGCACTAATCAACCTTTCACGCAGATCTCAAGCAGGAAAAGTAGGGAGGCTCTTGCTTCCCATGACATATTGCCACACTGTACATAAGGTTAAAAACAATATGTCTACACTTCAAATGTTAGTGCATACATAACATAGGTTTATTAGGTTGAGAAAGGGGAATCCCATACTGAGTACCTCCTTCACTTTAGCTCTCTGATTGGCACATGCTGTGAGGGCCAAGCTAGACACAACACCATTCACACAATTAGCAATTGTGTGAATGTTTAAAAAATAAAATGGCAGGTGCATGAACCAGATTTAGATTTGGATCCTGGTGGAGAGGTAAGGTGGGTTTATCTCTCCCTGGTCCCAGTCTGGATCAAGACCCCCATGCGGGCTATTTGCATTGGAAGGAAATCTCCCATTCATGCCAATAGAAGTGCAATGCACTTGATCCAAATTGGAACGTTTTTGAGAGAGAGTCTACCCAGTCCTTCCACCATCAATGGCCATTAGGCCACTCACAAAGTCCATAAAAACTAAGACAATGGGAAACAATATCAAAATCATTCAACCACTGTTGAAACAAGCCATATTAATCACCAAGGGGAGTCAAAGGAAACACAAAAGCTGGAGTCCCAACCTCTCCCACCAAGGCCCCAATCCAGAACAGGCCCACCTTCTATTTACTTAATTAAACCAGGTGTTTGTGCAATTGCTAATTGCATGAATGGTGTCACTTGTAGTTTGGCCCTGAGAGACTCTATTCAGAATAATCTCACAGCTCTGATTGCTGGGTGCCAATATTTCACCTCCTCAATCTCCTCCGGTTGCTCACTGCTTGCTATACAGCAGCGTTCCCCAACCTAGCACCCTGCAGATGCATTTGACTACAACTCACATCATCCCCATCTAGGATGGCCGATGGGGAAGGCTATATAGCAAGCAACTTTCCTCTCTGTTTCCTTTTTATTTATTTTTTCAGTTTATTATATTTTAACTCATTTTTTCAGATAAATATTATCTCCCAAAGCCTGCTGATGGCAATTTTTTAAAATAGTACAGTTCCTGGCCAGCAAGCCTTGTGTAGAAATCTGTTTCCACATACAAAATATCACTTGAATGGGAATGTCTTTTGGGTTTTTTTCTAAATACACAGACAAGTAGGATAGAAAATCTGTCCCCAAAGTGGGACAGATTCCACTTTTCTGAGGATCATGCACATTCTTCAGATCAGTTTCTAAATAAAACTCACTAAATATGTTGATTTAAGATTGCTGCCTTATTCTCATTAATGATACAGTAATACCTTGGATTGCAAGTAACTTAGTTTGAGAGCGTTTTGCAAGACAAGCAAATTTTTAAATTTATTTAATTTTTTTAAACTTGATATACAAGCGACGTCTTGCAATACAAGTACTGTAGTACGGCTTAAATTAAAAATCTCTGTACAAATTTTTTTTGGGGGGGATTTCGTTTTGATATAAGAGTGTTTTGGATTACAAGCACGTTTCCGGAATGAATTATGCTCTCAATCCAAGGCATGACTGTATTCTTAAGTCAAAGCAAGGCATTACATAGAATGATCTGGTTCAGATGATACGACAGCACACCGTGAGTCAATTCAGTTTCAGGGCACCACAGCACATGCCTTTCACCATTATAGATATGCAAGCCCCAGCCAGACGTTGCCATGGCTTGTCATGTCACCCAAACTCAGGTGGCAGGGGTTATTTGAGGGTTAAATAACTCTAGCATAACCCTAAGACTATGGGTTATGGAAGAGTTGTTTAACACTCTGCAATCTGTCCCCACCACCCAGGTTTTGACGACCTGACAAGCCATGACAATGCCCGTTTGGGGCTTGCATATTCATAATGGTGGCGGGCACACAATGCAACTCCTCCTGCATAAATTAACCCACAGTGGGCTGTTGAATCATGCAAACTGGTCCAATGAGTGGTCACCATTAAAGACAAGCCATAGCAACCTACACCTCGTATTCCTCCTTTGTCCCCTATACTATCTAGTGTGACATTACACACAGTTTAACACAGATGTTATCTCAATTTATTTATCTATCTAATCCATTGATATTGTTGTAAACTTTCTTACAAAGGTGGCTTACAATAATATAGAAGTTAACTTAATTTACAGCAATATAAAAGTATCATAGTTTAAATCTGAAAACACACAATCACAATAACATTAAACAGTGGCAGACAGCAATAACATTAAAACAGCACTCAGTCCAATAATATAAGAGATCACAAAATAAAGCAGCAGCACAAATAACAGCAGCCCAATTAAAAGCCTTCAAATTATTAAAAAGCAGCAGTAAACAAATATGTTTTCAGTGCCTGCTTAAAGGCCTGTAATGATGGAACCTGTCAAATCCCAATTGGAGCAGAGTTCCACAAATGTGGGGCCACCACAGAAAAAGCAGTCCTTCAAGTAATCTAGTCCCAAACCATTTAGGGAATTAAAGGTCAAATTGGGCCCAGAAACATACTGGAACCAGTGTAACTGGTACAACATAGGTGTAACAAGATCTTACCTCCTCACACCAACAGGTACCTGGTTGTAGTTTCCAAATCATCTTTAAAGGCAGCCCCAATTAGAGCATATTACAGTAGTCCAGCCTCTATATCACTGGTGCATGCGTAACTCCAACAAAGTCCACCCTCTCCAGATAGGGTCACAGTTAGTGTACCAGTGTAAGCTCGTAAAAAGCACCACAACCACCTGAGCTTCCTCCATTAGCACAGAGTCTAGGAGAGCTCCCTAACTGTGAGTTTGCATCTTCAGGGGGAGTTCAACCCCATCTAATACCAGTTGCAAACTTCCATCTACTGTAGTTGGTTTCCCCACTCACAGTATCACTGTCTTATCTGAATTAATCTTCAGTTGTTTCACTCTGATCCATTGCAACCTGCCTGTTCAAGAGCCTCCCTGAGTTGAGTAGATGGAAAAGAGAGGTACAACTGAGTGTCATCCACATATTGATGAATTCTAGATGACTTCCTTCCTGTTTTGGAATTACAGAGAAATTTTGTTCCAAGGGAACGAAATGGTCATTTAAGACAAACAAACAAACACTATAAGGATTTTAACTTTAAGGTTAGAACGTCTATTAATTCTTCTGTGGTTAATGATCTTATGTATGTATTCCTGTTGAAAAAGAACTATAACCATGAGTTTCAGGCAGTAACTGAACTCCAGTTTTATTTCTCTTTTCATCTTGATGATGAAAAATAATAAACCAGCAAACCCTGCCTGAAAGTTTACTTTGTCTATCTCTCTAATTATACAGTGCTTGCCTTGAAGTTTAAAATTTAAAACAGACCCAAAACCCCAATTGAGTTTTCCTTCATGAGGGTACCCCTATTATTGATTTAAACAAGGAGATTGTATTGCTTATACTCCCCTTTTTCAGTGTATACTAGAATTTTATGCTATTGACTAGCCATATTTATCGAAGTGATTATAATAAATAAGAGGTCAATAATTTGTTTGGCTGTGCTCTAATAAGCAGAAAATGTGGAAGAAAATGGCTCTGAAGTATAAAAGAATTTGGGGAGAGTGGAAAATAAAGCAGCTTCTATGAAAGGCAAAGAAATATTTGGGGACAGATTGCAGAGTAACAATTTGAAAAGGAAAACCAATTCTGACTTCACAAGAGAGCTTCAGGCATGCAGGCAACCAAGTTGCAGATCATCCACATTGCAATGGTTATCTGAGTCCTATTTAACTGGCTAAGGACACAATCCTATGCAAGTTTAGACAGAAATAAGGCCTACAATTCCCAGCATGCCCCAGCCAGCACCGCTGGCTGGGGCATGCTGGGAGTTGTAGACCTTTTTTCTGTCTAAACTTGCATAGGATTGTGCCTTAAGTGCATCTTTTGCAGAGATTAGCTACGCACATACAGGATTACCCGCATCTGTAGCTGGATTAGGGCCATAGTGTTTATGCTCCAATTCAAAAGTGCCGATCAGTTATAGCAACAGTGTTCTAATAAAATGACAGTTTTGTATTGTTCAATACAGGCCTGTGGCTTACGCTGGCTCAGCTTGTCTGAGTGTGGAAAGCTAAGCAGGGTCAGGCCTGGTTATTACTTGGATGGGAGACCCCTCCTCTAGTTTCCTGCATTGAGCAGGGGGTTGGATTCGATAGCCTTGTAGGCTCCTTCCAACTCTATGATCTATGAAATCTATGAAAGACTTTATTTTTCTTTTTTTTAGAAACATTGAAAACCATTACTGTAATAAGCTTATATTCCTGGCAAAGGTTAATTAATCTTCGAAAAGTAGGCAAAGGAAACAGGAACCATTAAGAGAAATGCATTTGTTATAGTGTCATATGATGATTGTTTGGAAATTGCTGATATTTCTTTCTGTTTTGTTTGCTGCACTGTTTTGTTTGCAAGAATTCAGCCCTCGTGAAGTTTTTAATATTTCTTTAATAATTTATAGTAGCTATTCATATAACTCTCAATTTATCTCACATTTACCATGCTATAATTTATTCTACTTTCAGCAGCTTTGTTGGACACAGTCAATGTTGGTTGAACAAAGTTTTCATTTAGCTATTCATTGAGACCCCAAGACTCTGTCCTAATAAAGTTATTGCCGGTTAAGATCCCATCAGTGTATAAGTATCTGTTACTCTAGGATATTTTCCCCAACATGCATCACTTTGTACTTGCTTATATTGAAACCTGATTTGCCACTTGTTGCCTATTCACCTAGTTCAGATCCTCTGGGGACTCTTTACAGAGTCGGTTTGGTTTTCACCAGCCTCAATAATTTAGGAGTAGCATCTGCAAACCTGGCTGTCTCAGTGCTCCCCTCTGACTCTTAAGTCAACTACAAATCCTTGAGGGACCAACTGCTTACTTCCCTCCTACCACCCATTTCCTGTTTTAACCAATTACCAGTCCATGAGAAGAACTGTCCCCTTATCCCACTTCTTCCAAATTGAAGCCCAGTTATATAATGTGTACCAAATTACCCCTATCTGACTCGTTATTGACAAAGAATTCAAAAAAATAAAGCAGGACTTTCTTTTCAGAAGACATGCTGATTTGACCTCAACAAAGCTTGTTCTGTAAATTTAATTATTCTAGTTTTAATAATGCTTTGCAATGCACCAATTTATATCTTTACCCAACAACAAAGGCACTAGCAGAGCAATCCTTTAATATAATTATGCTGAGGGAGGGAGTTCAACCAGGGTGGGGAAGCAGAAAACACACCACCAGAGAATGCAAAAATTGAGCAAAATAGCAAATACATATCAGCCCCCTGGAAACACCACCAAGGCCTACCAGTGAGGGACTGTGCCGGAAATGACACCCACGTGCCTTACAGAAGGGAGCCAATGAACTCACAATGATGGGGACACAGCCCCAGCACACACCCTGGCATCACAACACACAGCATCCCCAATCCATCAGCCCCAAAGACCATGGTCCAGCCAGCCCCCAGACATCTCTATAGGAAGAGGTTTGAATCCTGAAGGAGAGCCCACACAGCGGAGCAGCCACACGGGTTCCCGGACAGGATACCTGCAAAGCACAGGCAACTCTTCTGGGATAAGGCTTCAAGGCAAACCCAAGGAGGAAAAGACGCTTTTGACAAGCAGATGGGGGCATAGTGTCAGGACATGCAAAAAGGGGAGCCACCGACACACACTGAAAACCCCACCAGCAGCCTCCAGTGGTTCACTGCTGTGGCATTGGGAAGCAGGAGTTTGAGCCCCACAAAAGGAAAAGGGAGAAATGCCACCACTCAGCTTTTACATACCTGGAAGGGAAAAAAAGTCATGCCATGGGCAAAAGAGGGGTGTTCCCAAGATTCAAACCCACACTATAAGCTCCACAGAGGCATTCCCTAACCACACAGCCGCAGCAGTGGACAAGAATGATGTTCATACACATCATGGGGCATTTATTTTCCCCAAGACCCAGTCATAGATACCAGGAGCACAAGGGATGTGGGCATAGCATGGGCCAACCAGCCCTATGGCCCACCACTCCCTCTGGCAACCCACATGTCCAATCACCCCCTCCATGTTGCCTGATAGGCCAGACCTGCCGGGTAGCATCCCAGCAGAACTCATTGCTCCTCTCCCTCTTCATCTCCACCCCCTCCATCACTGAGTCTCTCCCCCACCCCCATGCCTGCACAAGTTTACTGCCTTGTATATGTTGGCAGCGGCAGCCAGGCCACTTCTGCAGCCTGAGAGGCCTGCTTCCTTACAGCCCAGGAAACCATGGTGAGCAGACAGCAGAGGGGCTACTGGCCTGATCTCATCACATCAAACACCCTGTCCACCTCTCACAGAGTCCAGTCCTGTGGCCAGCTAAAGCTTGATAATACTATGTGGGGAAAAGGGATCCCTATGTCCTCCTCCCTAGCAGTAAACAACACATGTAGTACAGTCAAGCCTTTATTGTAGATCATCTGGACACATGTGTGGGGTTGCCATCCAGTCACCCAGCTGGACAGTTGCTCTACAGACAGCACAGGGTAGCAGGTGCAATGGCCCTTATGGCACCAGTTCCATGTTAGAAACACCATCTGTTTCTGGGTTGGGTAATGTTTGGGGGCCAATTTCACACTTTCCCAAATGCACCACTTTGCAGGTAAATTTGGCAGTGCAGAAGCAGGAAAAAAGGGACTATTTAACTTTGTTTTAAAGTTAACTAGACACTTTTTGCCGCCACCACATTTTGGTGGCAAATTGTCAATTTCTTTTGCTGCCACCACTGCAAATTTGGTGGCAAAATCGGTGGGCAGTGGGGGCCATACATAAGGACAAGGGGGCACATGTGGCCTTTGTGTTACATGTGGCACACCCCTGATCTATTTCACGGAGCCAGTAAGGAGTACAGTAGCCTGCCTAGAGCAAGTAGGTTAGCAACCCCACAAAGGAACAGCCAGGAGCAACTTGTTCACTGCTGCTGAACGTGGGGTGGGCCTCCCTCATAGCCTGCATAGAATGGGGTATGGGATGGATCCTGTACCTGTGAAGAGCAAAAGGAGACGCAGACAGAGTAACCAGCAATAGTCAGCAACCGGAGCTTGTTCACATAGGGTCATAGAATTGGAAGGGGCCTAGATAGTAATTGTTCTCCATTGTGTTGGAGAGGATGTCAGGAACTAGGTACTTATGCTCACATGTGGTGGAGTTGTAAAAGCGTACTGGATTTCTGGAACAAAATCTTGGTAGAAATTTCAGAAATTATTGGTATTAATTTGGAGGTCTGTCCAAAATTAGCATTGCTATCAATAACGGAGAAACTTGTCTGTTCTCAAGAGATAAAGGAACTAATTGTAAATTTGTTAACTGCAGGGAGATTAATGATAGCAAGGAAATGGAAAGTTCAACATCAGTTTTTAATTGAGAGCCAGTGTGGCGTAGTGGTGAGAGTGCTGGACTGGGACGGGAGATCCGGGTTCTAGTCCCCGCTCGGCCATGAAACTCACTGGGTGACTTTGGGCCAGTCACTGACTCTCAGCCTTCTACCTCACAGGGTTGTTGTGAGGATAAAATGGAGAGGAGGAGGAGGAGGATTATGTAAGCCGCCTTGGGTCCTTGCAGGAAAAAAGGCAGGGTATAAATATAATTAAATAAATAAATAAATAAATTATTGAGTGGTATAAGGAGGTGTGGAATATTGCTTTAAATGATAAATTAACATGTAGTATCAAATGTAAAAATGGACAATTAAAGAAAAATAACTTCAAGGATATTTCGGGACCATTCCTAGACTATGTTTTATTAAAGGGAAAGGGGAGTAAGCCATGTCATGATATGATGTATTTTTGGAATATTTAATAATAATGGATTATGATTATAGAAATTATTTTTTGGTCCCGTGGTGATGGGTGCACCTTAGTAGTTGCGAGTGTATGGGTGAGATAAAGAAGAGTCAGACACAGAGTATATGGTTTCAAATCAGGGCCACATTTATTGAATTGAAGATCTGTGAAGGGCGAAGTGCGGTACTAACCTAGCCCAGCCATTGGCCGGGAAAAAACCAATATTTTAAATATTTTGGTGAATCGAGTCCAACCCCCTGCTCAGTGCAGGAAACTAGAGGAGGGGTCTCCCATCCAAGTAATAATCAGGCCTGCATTTGAGAGAAGAGGGAACGGTACTACCTGAGTGCTCATCCCTCACCTTGTGCTACTGCCTTCCATGGGGGAGACTGCAGTGATTGTGAGTATACGTCCCTCTTTGGACATTGTAGTGAAACACTGTGTGTGCAGTAGTTGTTTGTGATTCTGAAAGGCAGTAGTACTCCTCGGTGGCTGGCAATGGTGGAAGTGTAGCGCCTAGCCTTTGCCTCCTTTGTGTGTGGAAGACACTGCTCCCCGCTATTGTGGCCCAAGACTGTTACAGCAGTACTGTCAGACAAGATAGAGTATTCACATGCAGCAAAGGGCTGACAGCAGAAGACAATCACAGCAGTTCTACTTTAAAGCACGCACTGTCTCTTCCCTTGCTTACTTGTGTGGGGTGTTCTGCCCTGGCAGCCCCAGTTGTAGGAGTGGAGTGCAGGTTGCTGTTGGTTAGTTGTGTTTGGAGTCCTGAGGCAGAGTAACTATAAGAGTTCTAGGGAGAGCAGTGTTAGCAATGTTCCCGGGTTCCTATCTGTTCTGAGGCCAGGCTGTTTGTGTTCAAAGTGCCCTTTCTCCATAGTTTTAGTTCAGCAAAATTCTCCCTTGGGAGCATCAAACATGCATGAGATGGGTCCAGAGAGATACAGCCCCATGCTGTGCACCCTTTCATCTGAGTTGTAGTCTCCCTGTGTGGGGTTATAGACAGGTAGCGGTGTGCTGTGTTTGTGTGGCATTACACCATTTCTTATGCCCTGTTTTGGCAACATGAGCGAGTCTGTTGTCGATGTAGAGGCAGCTATTAAAAAACAACAAAAATTGTAGTCAATGGGGTGGAAAATCCTTGTGCCCCATCTGGGGCTGTTGTAAAGTTCTGCTGTTTATAGGGGTGTTGCTGTGCTCTGGAGAAATATAGAATACTGTGTAAATGTGCTCCTCCCCTGTGCCAACCACAGTGTGTGTGTGTGTGTGTGTGTGATGGCTATCTGTCAAAAAATTCAGAACTGCTAGCAGATTCAACAGCCAATGTTTATAGTCAGGATGTAAGATGGTATACTGAAGTGTGGACATTATTGCAGACGTATTTTTTATCTCTTAATATCATTTTTAACATCTTTTTTTTCAAAAGATAAAATTTACTGTAATGTAAATCTATAACTGTATTTTATTATGTAACTAGATGCAATTTAAAATATGTTACATTGCACTTTATCTTAAAGTAGCAATAAAAGATGGGCTGCAAACCAGTATAATCAATGACGTTTAAACACATAACCATGTTCTGAATTGCGACCATAGTAAAAAGCCAGCTATACCAATATGTGTCTTCTCTTTTACAGCTTTGTATTTTAATATACTGACTAGTTGGGTCTTTCAGTCCTTCCTAATAATCCAAAGTCACTGTCCCCTCAATAAATTTAATAACATTGTTTCTTTTGTGTGAATCCCACTTGACTTGTCATTATCCTTTCCATTTGGCAAGGAGGGCAGGGCGCATGTGAATAATATGGTCATATATTTCTCTTAGTCACAAAGAGTCAAAGACTTAAATTGTCCTTTCTCCTATTGAGAACAATTCTCTATAGCAGAGTTAATCAGTTTCCTCTTAGCTGTACTAAGAATAATAATAATTATTATTATTATTATTAGTAGTAGTAGTAGTAGTAGTAGTAGTACAGCTAAGAGGAAACTGATTAACTCTGATATAGGGAATTGTTCTCAATAGGAGAAAGGACAATTTAAGTCTTTGGCTCTTTGTGACTAAGATGATGACGACGACAACAACAACAACAACAACAACAATAATAATAATAATAATAATAATAGGCTTCCCCAACCTGGTGCCCTCCAGATGTTTTGGACTACAGCTCCCAGAATTCCTGACTATTTCCCATGCTGGCTGGGATGGATGGGTGTTGTAGTTGTAGTCCAAAACATCTGCAGGGAACCATGTTGGGGTAGGCTGCAACACATCAAATTACTATGACTCAGGGCAGGACTACACTGTACCTCATCCAACATTCATTCCCAAACCTCTGTTTGCTGGTGTAATGCAGGGGTAGGATGGGTCCTTTATACTGCAGAATCAGTGGGCAGGATGGGGGATCCTTACCCTTTCCCATATCTCTGATTCTCCCTTACAGATGATCCCATCCCAGCTATTCCCCCCATGTGGTGGCTTATTTTACAGCCTTATTCATCATCTTGTAGCCTAGTTGGTTTTTAAAAAAACACACAACAGGTTAAATATGGTCTCTCATGCATGGATTCTCCTCTACAAATGCCATTTCCACATCCATTTCCATTTACCAAATGGAATGGTAAATGTCATTAAATGGGATTGGGAATCCTGTGCTTGCTTCAAAAGATGTGGTTCTGCCTCTAGATTACTTATGCAAATCCAAGTTGTATAGTAGCACCTGTGTGCTCCATATTTCTTGCTGTAGGTATTCCCAAATCTTCCTACTGTACATCAGTAGAGGTGGGAAAGGACCTGTTGACTTTACATTGGCCTGTAGGAATTGTGTTGGTGGCAGTGAGAGGGCCAAGTTGGTGGAGAATTTAGGGCCAGCTGTGAGTCAGGGCATATGTGCATTTGGAAGGAATGAGGGGATGATCAGAGGCAGCATTTAAGGGGAGAGCAGGAGGAAGTCACCCTCCCAACTTTCAGAGGTGATTATTCTTCAGAAGTACCCATATCTCTGTTTATAGACCCATATCTCTGTTTATAGGTGAGAAGGCTAGAGCGCTGATGGCGAAATACCCGCTCCAAAGACGATCGAACACGGGTTAGAGCTGCAGCTTCAGCCTACCGGGTGGCGGTGAAGGCAGCAAAAAAGAATTTCTATGCTGTCTCCATTGCGTCTGCAGAGTGCTGCCCCAGGAGGCTGTTCCAAGTGGTCCGGAGTCTGTTCGGTCCAGTCGCTCCAGACCCACTGGAACAGTCAAAAGCCTCCTGTGAGGCTTTAGCGAAGCACTTCGCAGATAAAATCGATCGGATTAGGAGTGGGATATCGTACGTCGTGGACACAGGGAGTGAGCGGGAGGAGGCAGACCGGTTTTGTGGGATCGGTTCCGGCTTCTTCCTTCTGATGAAGTGGACAAGATGCTTTCATCTGTGAGGCCGACCACCTGCTTGTTTGATCCTTGCCCGTCCTGGCTCATCATGAGCTGTAGGGAGAGACTGGGTGAGGGGATCAAGGCGGTGGTGAATGCCTCCCTCGAGGAGGGAGTGATGCCATCAGCCCTCAAGGAGGCAGTAATAAGACCGCTTCTAAAGAAGCCCTCCTTGGATCCCCAGGATTTAAACAACTTTCGCCCAGTCTCCAATTTACCATTTCTGGGCAAGGTGATCGAGCGGGTGGTGAGTGCTCAGTTGAAGGCACACTTGGATGAAGCCGATTATTTAGATCCGTGCCAGTCGGGCTTCAGGTCTGGACACGGGACGGAGACAGCCTTGGTCGCCTTGGTGGATGATATGAGGAGGGCTTTGGATAGGGGCGAATGCTCCTTTCTAGTCCTCCTCAATCTCTCAGCGGCTTTTGATACCGTTGACCACGGTATCCTCCTGGACCGCCTGGAGGGCTTGGGCTTGGGAGGCACTGTATTGCAGTGGTTCCGGTCCTTCCTCTCTGGAAGGTATCAGAGGGTAGTTCTCAGGGAGGAGGCTTCGGACCCTCGGCTGCTCACTTGTGGAGTGCCGCAGGGTTTCGTCCTCTCCCCGATGTTATTCAACATCTATCTCAAGCCACTGGGAGCTATCATCAGGAGGTTTGGGGTGCAGTGTCATCAGTATGCGGATGACATGCAGCTCTACCTCTGTTTTAAGTCCTCACCGAGGTTGGCCGTTGAGACCCTGTCCAAGTGCCTGGAGTCAGTGGCTGGCTGGATGGGAAGGAACATGCTGAAACTGAAGCCCGACAAGACCGAGGTACTTCTGGTGGGGGACAAGGGGAGGTTAGGGGATGTTGACCTGGTGCTGAATGGGGTACATCTACCCCTGAAGGACCAGGTCTGCAGCTTGGGGGTCATTCTAGACTCCCAGCTGTCCATGGAGGCTCAGGTGGCAGCTATGAGCCGGGCAGCGCTGTATCAACTCCATCTGATATGGCAGCTGCGCCCCTACCTTCCTAATCACCTGCTCCCATCAGTGGTTCATGCCTTGGTCTCCTCTCGCCTAGACTACTGTAATGCGCTCTACGTGGGGTTACCCTTGAAGACGGTTCGGAAGCTTCAGCTGGTACAGAACGCGGCGGCTCGCCTGATTAAGGGCAGCTGCCGGCGTGATCACATCACGCCAGTGCTTAATGAGTTGCACTGGCTACCAGTTGCTTGCCGAGCCGAATTCAAGGTGTTGGTTTTGACCTTTAAAACCCTACATGGCTCCGGCCCAGTTTATCTCAAGGAGCGCCTCCGGCAACATCAGGTAGGCCGCTCAACAAGGTCTGCCACTGGACGGCCTTCTCCTTATCCCATCAGCCAGAGCAGCCAGACTAGGAAGAGGGCCTTCTCTGTGGCGGCCCCCACATTATGGAACTCCCTCCCTAGTGACCTTCGCCATGCCCCCTCCGTGATGAGCTTCCACCGTGCATTAAAAACATGGCTGTTCAGGCGGGAATATGGGGTAGGTTAGGTTTTTAAAAGATTTTTTTATATTGTTTTAATTATTATATTTTATTGTATTGTTTTATTGTATTTTAATTGTACATCGCCCAGGGTGGCCGGGTGACCGGCCAGATGGGCGATTAATAAATATAAGAAATAAATAAATAAATAAATTATATGCACTGTGGCTGCACATCAAGTTACTTGTGCTATAAACAGGGGAATGGGTCTGTGAACTAGCCATGCATGCAAAAAGCACAAATCAATTGATTTTTTAAAAAAAGATGTGTGTATGCTTGTTGACATTATGTTATTATGAGGTATAAAATAATCACAAAAATGCTCTTAAAATACACTGCTTTTTGCAATTTTATCTTGAATATACCCAAAAATGGGCCTTTGAACTTGCTAATAATACCCCCAAAAACTATTGAAACTACTTCCGCCCGTACACTAAAATCTGAAATGGTGACCCTTAGTGCTTCTATGAGAATTTTTGTATGTTTGCAGAGTTAACTGCACAATCCTATGAGGGTGCCAGCAACCCCCCGAAGCCAGAGGATTGCAGGCATCCAATTGAGGGCAGGAGGAACACAGAGGATAGGATATCCTCCGTGCTCCTTCTGCCCTCAAAAACATCTAGATGGCTGTCTAAATGTTTCTCCCCTCCTCCTGAGGAGAAGAGGCTGAGGTGCTGCCTGGATTCTTCGTTTAGACGGTGGCACCTCGCCCCTCCCTGCCCCTGGGAATGCCCCCCTCCCGCAGGGGGAGCTGAGCACAGTCTTCTGTGCTCAGTTTCCCTCCAGTGCAGAAAGAACCACGCTGGCACCGAGGTGGGTTGCGCTCCAACGTGCTGCAATCTCTGAAAGGATTTCCGAGATCACAGCACCTTCTTTGCAACAAGGTTGAAGGGACAAAGGATTGCACCCTAAGTCTATATTAGCTAATATCATTTATAAAGAGTGTATAAAATGTGAGCCATATCGGGAAAGCCTCTTCAAATACGCATTAGACCAGAATATACTAGCTGCAGTATTTCTGCAACTACTAGTTGCATCAAAATGTATGTCAAGAACTTTGTTTGCTGCATCTTTGGAGGGGAATGATTGCCTTGGCTGGATTGGATTCTTTTTATCATTTACTTCTGAGAATGGAGCTTGTAATTCATCTTGCAGAAACCATCTCTTATATTAAAAATGGTATTCAATATAAAGAAATTCCTGTAACAAATTATTATATAAACTTTGGGTCCATTATTCATATATGAATTTTGTATCATTGATATACTGGAACTTTATTTCTCCAGTTTGTTACATCTGTGTAAAATGGATGTGAACTGCAGCATTTTACACTTGATTTACAGAGATAGGAATAATTATACGAGACTGTAAGTGGTTGATGATGGAATTTTACTGTTAGAAGCCTTTAAGAAGATCTTTAAAAATAGCATTACTAGAAATCTATATTGTCACTTAGACCAAAACATATGTTCATATTAGATCCTCTTCTTAAATTAATTTCAGTTATGCTCTTCTCACTATAAGAAATAATTATTCTCTGTATCTTTTTTGAAAGATGAATGACTTTATCATTGATTTGTTGCCAATAGCAAATTCATTTTAAAGGCAAAGTAACTTGTTAGAATCAAAATCTTTGCTCTGCTACTGAAATTGTTTGATTCCTTTGATGTAACCCCTGATTTCTGTTAAGTGAGAAGAACCAGCTCAGTATTTTTGTTCTTAGATTCCCCCTCCTTTGTCTTGCAGCTACTTGTGGCAGATTCCATTAACAATTGCAGTAGGAAATACGAGCCACATCTCATCAGAGGCAATTATATGGGTGTCTAACAAATCAGGTAAAAATAAACTTTCCTCCCAGTAGAATCTCGCAAAGCATTCATGTGTTTTCCTGAACTGTTTCTTCACAGTTGAGCTTAGGAAATTGATTAGTTGTGCTAAACTTTATTTCTGCTTCTGAAAAATGAATGGTAAGAGAGGCATTTTTAAGTAGGAAAAGAAAGAAGTGTGTTGTTATTTTCTAAAGTTAAGGAATAACATAAAAACCCTTTAGAACACCAAGATAGGCTGAAGCAGCTAAAATTTTATATTTGGCCTCACATATTTCCATAGTCATTGAAGTCATTGAATGCAACTTATTTCACTTAATCCAGGGACAGGATAAAGTATCTTTACAGTAATAAATACATTAAATCTGTAAAATAATATATCTAGCTCATGCCCAGTGTCATACTGTAGTTTAAAATTCAGATTCACACAACAATAACAACAACAACCTCATTATTAGTACAAGAAGA
Organism: Shinisaurus crocodilurus; assembly: GCA_021292165.1. NCBI lineage: Eukaryota > Metazoa > Chordata > Lepidosauria > Squamata > Shinisauridae > Shinisaurus > Shinisaurus crocodilurus. Next base: position 233,817,009 of record CM037879.1, read on the forward strand.
TAATAGAGACATTATGACTCTTCCTTAAAGTCCTTTTCTACTGACAGCATAAAGGGCTTCTAGTGGCCTTGGCAAAGTCATAGGATATTGGGCATCGAGAAGTTGACATTCTCATGGCCTTCTTTTGCCACTACCACCCCCTTTTAGTTCTGACATGGTCACATTAACAGATCAACTAAGGCACATAGAGTTGCATTCAGATACTTTCTGTATTTAACAAGTGGTATATGCTGTTTTTCTCACTTTGGCTACTAAACTTATATCACAGCTGAAGCGGCACAGTCTGTTTGAATGATAAGATACAAAAATGGAAAGAGAAATCCATTTCATAGCTGGCAGAAGAGGGTAAAAAATGAATCAATTTCATAGAATAGAGAAGTTATAAAATGTTCTTCGTTAGTGAAGTTACGTGAAAGGAAGCAATCACCGAGCCTATGTATCTTCCCCTTTTGCTCTTCAATGTACCATTAAGTGGCAGTATCACTGAGCTTAGCAGCCTAGAAGATTATATATGAATTGTATCCTCCCTTATGTAAGTGATTTTTTTTTAAATCCCAACTTTCTAGTGCTAGGTATAAGATACCATTTTGGCTTCAGAAATGGTTGGGTCAGATTATTAAGCCCTTATGATATCATAATGGTGCCTACCCTGATTATTTCAATCTGTTTCTTTGACTGGGTTCAGACAACACGATAACCCGCACTCAGGGGTTGAGTATGGTTTGAGTGTGGGTTGTCGTTGAAGTATGGGTTGTTGTTGAAACTGGGTTATTGTGTTGTCTAAACCCAGCTGCGCTAACAAGCCATGGCTTGTAAACCATGAACAACCTCTGAAGCGAACCCATGGTTTATTGTTGGGTTGTGAACAGTGGCTTTTTCACCATGGTTTGTTACCTTGGCTGGGGTCAGACAACACAATAATCCATGTTTCAACAGCAGCCCACAGTTCAATGACAACTCACACTCAACCTATACTCAACCCTTGAGCGTGGATTATTATGCAGCCCGTGAGTGTGGGTTATTGTGTTGTCTGAACCCAGTCTTTGTCTTTTTTTGCCCTCCTTTGGCTAATTCATACATGTTTCACATTCATTCTCAGTGTTCAAGTTCACTAATGGTATCAAGAAAAATATCCAACCAAACCAACAATAGGCTAGGATCACAGCAGTCACTGATCAACCATTACATATATTTCTAAGAACGTGTATCAAAAGTTCTCAAGCTGTGAATAAAACTAATTCATTTGAAAGCAGTATTTATTCATGAGCAATTCCTTTCACTTCATTTATATGCTAATCAAGATGCACATAGCATGGGTGGGAGAGAAGGGATGTGGGCATTGGATAGTGTCCAGCACCGTGGGCTCTTAACTATGAACACAATAAGAAACTTCCATAGTGATAACACATTTAGATGCTAGTCACTGTATTGCAAATGGCATGTATGGATGTGTGTGTGCATGAATGCATTGAATGCTTGACTGATCCAGGCTAGTGGTAGGTGAGAAGCCCAGCAGACCTTCGGTAGATGAAGGATAAAGGTCTACAGGCAAAACAGAAAGGAAGAGAATAAGATCATTCTTCAGTGGGGACAGTATTTAGATTTGCACATTCATTCATATCTGCCTTATAAGAATGCTAGGTCCCGATAGAAGAAGTCCCCCTGCACTTAACAGGTATGTGGCAAGAGGAAGTTCTGCAGGAATTATTTTGGCTTACTGTTGTGTTGCACGAATAACCAAAAATGCTTAATATCTCCCGTCTCCGCAGCTACTAATGAAACTGTAGCTACTTTTGGTTAAGGAGTAGCACTCCTGCTGGCAGAATTTGGAAATGCTGTCATAGATTGTGACAGCCTGTCTGGGTGAGGGCTCCTTCTGAAACGTCACAGACATTCAAGGAGATTAGAGAAAACTTAAATTCTTCCCTTCCCTTTCTTTTGATATAGTATCTGAAATCCCTCATTTAGCTTCAAAGTCTACAAACTTTGAAAACTGCGCAGTATTACACTTTTGTAGAGTTCATTCTTTCTTGAGAGTGACTTGATCTAAGAATTTGTATAATGTTTTTGCATGGAGACTTTCAGAGATTTCAAGACTCAGGCAACATCCCTGTACCAGCCTTACCAGCCCAATTAAGAATCAGTACCAGAATAAGGGAAATACCAGGATATGTCATCTCCAAGCCCATAATTTCTTCTAAAGATATCCCAGGGAGCCCACTAGGGGGAGTTGTGCTGGATCTCTTCTCTTTGCACTGGATCTCAGCAGGGGCTACATTCTACATGCTGGTTGCTACCGCTTTGTACTGTAATAGTCTACTGTAAATCCTGAAAGGCCTTCTTCCATGAGGGGATCATGCTCAAACTCTTCCTCATATTTGCGAATATTTTCTTTTTCCTTTTCTTTAATTAAGTAATGGAGGAAAAGAAGTACCCATTGTGAGTTGTAAATGGATGGTTGAAATGTAATACTGATCTTGTGAGGGAGCATCTTCTTTTCTGCAAGGTTTTTATAGCTCAGAATTTCCACTGAATACAGTATATCTTTATGTGTTTACTGTTTGAAAGGCCATATTCCTTTCAGTCAGAGATCACTCTGTGACACTGCATCAGTGTGAAGTGAACTTGGAATATCTAAAGTATATTTACACTTATCTTATAGTACTTTTATTTCATTTTAACACTGTAATGCTAAATACACATTTACTAGGAAGTAAGCCCATATTGGGACTTACTTCTGAGTAAAGATGCATAGGATTGCACTACACAAGTATCCAGTTACCAAAGGGTACATGTCTATAGGTTGGATCCAAAGGTTGCATGAGCTGAAGGTTGTGAGTACTCCCCCAAAAGCCTTTCCTGAGGCTCAGAGGACCCTCTTGGACAATGTGGATGGTGTCATGGAGGGCCACAGAGAAAGGGGGGAATCTCCAAAAATCTGGCAGAAGCACATTGTGTGAGTGGAGGTGGAGGAGGTGCAACGGACTGCAGGGAGAGGGGGGATGCTGTTGGGCAAGCGGCTTTCCACTCAGACAACCTTTGGATCCATCTCAGTCTCTGTAACTCTCTGCTTTTATTTTCAAACATTGATACAACTGGATCAATTGTTAATTAAGGCACTTATTTTTAAAATATTTCTCATCCAGTAACATAATTATGTGTGAAATGTAGGACGCTATCCAATAGACAATTATGCTTGGCTATGATATATTTCAGTGGGATACAAACACATATAACTATGAGTTAGATTTGCTGAAGGCCATAATAAAAATGTTATATTACCTGAATCAAATGTAATGAGTTTCACTTTTAAGAGAAAAAGGAAGGGTTGTATTATGGAAATTCAAAAAGAAGTTCCATAACTAAGAGAGAGCTTGCACATAATCCTTATGTTACAGGGTAAATTCTGTACCACAAGAGGTTATAGGTCAGTTATTATCAAATGTAACTGTAAGCATTTGTTCCTATGGCCACTTCATTACAAAGCATCCAAAATATTACTTCCTAACACTTCTGGAATGTGTCCTCCTGTTGGAAAGTGAGGAAGCGGTTTGCCTTTGTAGTCTAGAATACATGTTGCATAAACAAGCGGGTCTGAGTTCATTTCTTTGTAAGTGCAGTGTTAAACAGCATTCAAAAAGTATCCTCCATATTTTCAGCAAACTTGAATACTGAAGATATTGGACACCAAGTTTATATATTATTTATTTATCGCATTTCTATACCACCCAATAGCAGTTCACAACAATTAACATCATAAAATACAACACAGGATACAATATAAATGTTTAAAACTACAGTAGAAAATAAAAGTAAAAACCAAAATAAAAGCTAGCAGGAATGCAAAGATTTAAATGCAGTAAAGGATTTAAAACAACAGAAACTGAAAGGCTAAAATGCCTGGGGAAATAAGGAAATCTTCACCTGGTGCCGAAAAGAGTATGGTAAAGTACTGGCATAATATGACCACATTGGCCGGTCCCTGTTAACAAATTTGCTGCCCTATTTTGTACCAGCTGAAGTTTCCTGACAGTTTTCAAAGGCAGCCCCACATATAATGCATTGCAGTAATCCAGACGAAAGGTTACCAAAGCATATAAATCTAAAATAATATAAATATTATCTAAAGCCATTTCAGTCAGGCTTCAGGCCTGGTTTTGGAACGGAAACTTCCTTGGCACCCTGTGGGATTACCTTTGCCGAGAGAGAAACGGGGAGCGCAACACTGTTAATTCTCTTGGACCACTCAGTGGCTTCTGATACCATTGACCATGGTATCCTTCTGGATAGGCTTCTGGAAAGTTTATATATTTATAACTGGACACCAAGATTATATATTTCTATCTTCAGGTGTTTTCTGCATAAATAAATATTGCTTTTAGATAAAATAAGCTTTAATCTGGATTATTTTGTTGCCACAATGATATTTCAATACACTTTAAAAAGTATAGAAATTGCACATGATGTCTGTGATGTAACTACATCAGGAAAGCATAAAGAAAAAAATCTTAGAAATCTATAGAAAATCACAGAAGTCTGAAGGCTCAGACATCAAATTCTAGTAAATCATGTAGGACTTTGTGATGGGCATTCACCGGACACCCTTTACAATAACTGTCTATTTGTCTGAACTAGTATGGTTCAAAGTATATTATTTCTAGGAAAACATTAGATACATTAGATTAATTATCAAAATAACCATGCACTTACCTGAAAAATAATAACAATAGTTGTGATTGTACTTAAAACTTACTAAAAAGAAGCATGATAACAGAACCAGTTTGTTTGTTTGTTTGGTTTTAATAAGATACTACTGTTCCTTTTGAAAGGAATAGCTATGAAATAGGTATTTTGAAGCTGCCATCTTTGACTGGCAGGTTTTTGTATTACATTATATCATTCATGTTTATCAATAAAATATACATTGGATTAATAATTTTAATAAAGAATGAAAGAAGTAACTGCTGGGAATCTTATAGAGACATTTTACATCTCTAGTCTTTCTATATAAGTCTTCTGAATACATAGTTCTTAGAAATTATTCTCAGGAGTAAAGGTTGGGTAACAATATATAAACACTTTGTCTTAAATTCTAAAATAAAATATTTCATAACCCAAAGCTGCTCAGCTTTCCCAATTTTTCAGGAAAAAAAAACAACAATCTTTGGAAAACAGTTTCCCCCCGAATTTTTCTGGTTTTTTTCTGAGTCTTCACATCTCTATGACAGGCTCAATAGAATGGGCAAATCTGCTTGACAGGATGCAGTAGTCCAAAAGTGAGAATCAAGGAACAACAAAGTTTCTTCTAAACTGCATGAGACAGTTTAAGTCTACCCTCCAACATGTGAGAGCTTCAAGGCAAGCAAATTGGAAACGCCATCTTTTAGCCCAGGAAGAACTTAACAAGTACGGTAATTCTTTGCACACAGTTATACATTCCATGACAGCCTGAGTCCAGTGTACTATACAGAAATGAAGGAGCTTCAGCACACCAGTCCCGCCAGCTGGCATGAATTGGGAGACTTGTGTTTGAACAAAAGTGGCATCTCTTTCTGCTCCATCAGCATGAAGCTGTTGAGAGGAATAACTGGCAATATCCAATCAGAAGCTCCCTTTACTAAATGCTTCCTCATAGCTCCAGAACTCTTCAGATTGGATAAAGAATTTGAACAGGTTAATTGTGTACCAGAGAGAACAAAAAGAAGAAAGCATAATGAATTCACAGCATCACAACATTACAGAACTGTCCATCAGTGTTTCAAATATGAAGGAAATCATTCTAGAATGTGAGGAACACCTTTCACAACAAATCATGTGATGTTGCCAATGCCGTAACAAAGGTAGTGATGCAAAGAAATATCCAACATGACAGTCTTAACAGGGACCTAATTGGGGAAATGCTCCGTGAAACATTTGTGTATGAAAGAATCATCACATTACAGCAGATGCTCTGGTCCCCAATTAGAAGAGCTTCCTTTAAGCTATTTAAGTATTCCTCCAAATAGATCAGGAGCAAGGTCAAGGACAAAATTGCTGAGCTTTGAAAAGAGAATCTTATCGCTAGTTTCATTATTCTAATAAGGCATCGGCCACACATTAGCCTCAAAGAGGCACTTGGGAAATAAGAGTTCCCAGCTCTCCCAAGATCCCTCTTCAAATGGAAACATGCTCATTGCATCGTACAAGTCAAAAGTCATGCATACCCTAGAAAGATGTGAAAACAACCCACCAACTAACAGATCTCCAAAATGCCCCAATGCCTGCTTCTTCTCAGAAAAGGGACATATTTTGTGTTCGATAGAATGGCACCAGTAAATAAAACATAGAAAACAGATCACATAAAAATATGCAAAAATGAAAAATAAGGTACAGCACCATGTTGCTGACAGCACAATTATCAGCAATCCATTGAAGCAGTTCCTGTCTCATTGAAACAAAGGCTGAACGAACAAAGGATCTGCCTGAGAGGTATCTACTATACTTTTGAAATCACAGGAAGACAAAGATTGTGGTTGTGTCATAAACAACAGCATGCAAATCTGGCAGACTGTCTGAATATACATCAATGCAACCAGAAGGTAGCTGGTACCATCATCATCATCATCATCATCATCATCATCATCATCATCATCCCATTATTTAATTATTAACTTTAATAACCGATGATGATGATGATGATGATGATGATGATGATGATGATGATGATTATCTTTATTGTGATAAATGTACAGTCATGCCTTGGATTGAGAGCATAATTCGTTCCGGAAACGTGCTTGTAATCCAAAACACTCTTATATCAAAACGAAATCCCCCCCAAAAAAATTGTACAGAGATTTTTAATTTAAGCCGTACTACAGTACTTGTATTGCAAGATGTCGCTTGTATATCAAGTAAAAAATAAATAAATAAATATTTAAAAAATTGCTTGTCTTGCAAAACGCTCTCAAACCAAGTTACTTGCAATCCAAGGTATTACGGTACAGAAGATATTTTACATCTTGCATAACAATGTATTTCTCATTTCTCCATTGCCAGTTTCAACAACAGCAAATAACAAAACCAAACAATGGATGCATAGCACTATCAGTGTTTACAAATCATCAGTAGCAATTACACTGTTTATCAGTTTTTCCAGATCCGTGTGTAAGCCTGTTCTCTGACTTACTTGTGAAATAAATAAAGGGATGCCAAACCATAAAGCAGGGCTCTCCAACCTTGGGTCCCCAGATGTTGCTGGACTACATCTCCCAGAATCCCTTGCCATTAGCCATGCTGGCTCGGTATGCTGGGAGCTGTAGGCCAGCAACATCTGGGGACCCAAGGTTGGAGAGCCCTGCCATAAAAAATGCATCTGGATTCATTTGTTCTTTATAAAGTCTGAGTTGACGGATTAACTTCTCTGCTGTGGCAGTGTGCCTAACCTTTTGCTACCAGGTTTCCATCAAAATTTCTACACTAACTTTCCAATGTCTTGCAAAGACCAACCAAGCCGCCACCGGTTATAATAGGATAAGATCCTTATGTTGTATTGCTGTTTCTCTTCAAATATGCCTAATAGGACTATTTTGGGATCTTTAAGCATCGGTTGCTCAGTGATTGCTGAAATGTCTTTAAAATTATTATTATTGTTGGTGGTGGTGGTGGTGATGATGATGATGATGATGGTGGTGGTGGTGGTGATAATAATAGATTATTTTTCATGTCCTCAATGGCAATAGAAATTCCCCATCATGAGAGTTTGGCATATATTCACCTGACACAAATATCCTTGTATTGCTGGGGCATTGGTACCAACAGCTCTGCCCACACACTTGGCTTATTACACGAAAGGTATCCTCAAAGCACACTTTCCCAGTCCAACCTATATATTGTCCCCTAAGTGAGGAAAGGGCCAAGGCCCCTCTTGACTTTTGTGTTTTCACCAGTGCTGATAAAACTGACACATGTTCTAGCTTAGGCAAAGATACCTGATTCAAAACATCTCTGATTTCTGAGCCACATATTCTTTGTGGACTTCAGTCTTTAGGTTATGAAGCAGGCCTCCATTGTGATGAAACAGGTGAAGGCCTGGAGAGAGTTCTTTGCAGACTGTATAGGTATAACATACCATGCAGAAAGACTTCGAAACTCTGCTGGCACCTGTGTGTGCAGAAGCATACTGAAGGGGAGAAGCGTCCTCTAACAAATGCAACTCTGTGACTGCACATGTTAAGCACATTATGTCACAATGTTTTGGATCATCCACAACCATATTTTCCATCCTCGACTGTGCATGGATGGAAGAATGAGGAGGGCAGTTATACACCAGCATGGTGTTTTGACCCCTAGCACTGCGATCCATCCTATTCCTGATCAAATGCTCATGCAAGAAGGGATGTGGCTCTGGAAGATGTGGTTGTCTCGGTGTATATTTCCCATGTACTGGGATGTGTGGGCACAGTGAACAGTGTCAAAATGTGGCAGAATATGTAAGCATGCTCAAAAGCATTAGGGACTGATGATTCTTATAACAGTAACTCTATGACACATGTCGATAAACTGCACCTAAACCACAGGATTTGTGATGTATTAAATCATTGCGCTGTTTGCCCAGACAACTTACATTTTGAGATTCCCAAGCATACAGTTAAACAGATGAAAATAGTTTCACAGTAAAATATAATGATTAATGATTGAGAGTCGACAGTTGCCTAGATAACATAGTGACTAGATTTTGATTTTTTTTTTAACCAAGAAGTATTACAGCATGTTGTTGAAACACTGCATTGCAATAGCAAAACAACTTGTATATTTCATTGTTTTATAACGGTGTATGGCCATCATACTGTGTTTGAGTTACAAACATATTAAAAACTAGAGTAGGCTCTATTGACTTCCTTATGCAGAAATGTACAGTAATACCTTGGATTACGAGCATAATTCGTTCCGGAACCATGCTACGTAATCCAAAATACTCGTACATCAAAGCGAGTTTCCCCATTAGAAATGATGGGAACTCAGATGATTCGTTCCACAACCATTTAATTATTGCTTTGCCGCCTCCCTGACACGGAGCCCCATGGAGGGAGCCGGCAAAGCAGTGATTAAATGGTTCTGGAACGAATTCCCGGGAGCCGGCATGGCAGCGCGAGGCACCTGCAGAGCGAGCGACTGTGCCGCGCCTCCACTTGCTCTGCGGGCGCCTCACGCACTGCCATGCCGGCTCCCAGGCAGGGAAGCGGTACGGCAGCGCGATGCGCCCGCAGAGCAAGTGGCCGTGCCGCATCTCCACGTGGCTCCCTAGCAGGGAGCCGTGTGGAGCCTCTCCCGCCGCTCCCTACCTTTTCCAGCGGCCACCTGCACCGCCGGCCCCAGAAGTGACGCGACGGGAACCCTGCGCAGGGCAAAGCAAAACGCTCGCAAACCGGGTTACTCGCAATCCGAGGTATTACCGTATATCTGTTTTGCAGGAAAAGGCAGGGTATAAATATAATAAATAAATAATATATAAAATAATATCTTTGGGTTTGCTTACAGAGTGTTCAAAATACAGGCTTTTTGACAAGTTCTAGCAGGGTATTTCCAATGAAATTTATACCAGTATTTGGGAATCTACTAACTATCTTGTGTATGAAGGCTCATATGAATCAGAGCATTAGTAGCAGAGATATACATTAGAAATCACAAAATTACCCCCCTAAAATCAATTCCACTTTCAGGCAAAAACTAATCATTTCTTCTTTATTCCACAAGAGTCCTACATAGTAAACTTGGTTCAAATGCAACTCCTTGAGTGATCATGGCCACACACACACACCATAATTTCTCTTTGAAAAAACAACCCTATAAAAATGTAAAACCCATTTATCCTCTTCTGGATAACCTACCATTCAACAAAGAATCAATAGTTTACTTTTAACATTTCATGCTCATGAAATTACAGAACAGCCTTTTTATAATATTAAAGTTATTTATGCTGTCATAATAATACTGCATACTACATGAAATTGCTCTTCTTGCTAGTGGCCTACTTCCTTATGAGTGCATGTCTCCTTATTTATTTATTCATTTATGAATGAATGAATGAAGTACTTTCATACTCCAGTATCTATTCTGATTTCCTATGGAATTCCAAGCACAATTCTGGATTCTGGTTTTCATATATAAAACCCTATGTTGGACTCTGAATATCTATAAGCCTATCTTCTTTCATATGTTTCTATATAGATTTCTCAGTTCAGCCACAAAATCCCTACATGATTTTGGTATATATAACCAGGTTTGTATATCAAGGCCATGTGGAGAGGTAACTTCCCCATAGAGAAGTTACCTCCTCTGGAGACTTGCCCAAGAGGGAACTGACCTTTCAGTGGGTCTTTGCATGACATGGCAACCCACCCTGCGTTTAAGCTACACAGTGTGGGTTGTTCATGGACTTCACAGCTTAAGCCTTCTTGTCTCCTCGTCCCGCTGCAGTCGTGAGCCCTTTTGCACTTTCTGCAGGTTCCCCCCCTTGTATTTAAGTGCAAGAAATTTGTGCAAATATTTTCGTTAATACACAGATTGCATATACACATTTCCCTGTCAAAACTACCTTGTCAAGCCTGCCAAAATCCCTGTTTTAAAAGGAAGCCTTACTTTTGACAGCTTTCAGAAGTGTTAGCGGAAATGGGGTGGGATGCATTTTTACCCTTTCAAGCACCTAGACTAGAGTCTCAGGAAAGAGTGGAAAAGGTGTGGGCGCTGGGAACTATGGGTGTGGAACACTAAAAATCCTGAGGGTCTCACTGTGAAGGAGGGGCAAACGTCGCCAACCTCTTTTCATAAGCAAAGATCCCTTGCAGCTTTGCTTTCCCTTGACATCTTTTGACATCCTTTTGACATCTGTCAAGAGAGTGCAAAGTAAAAAATAAAGTTACTTGTATCCTCCCTGGGTCAATGTGCATGATTGGTGTTTGCTGCACTTTGACAACAGACACCTCCCAGGACATTGCCCAGGAGAGGCTTCCAATTTCAGTTTCCCACAAGTGCACACCTCCACACTTGTGCAAGACAAACTAAAAAGTTTTTTTTAAAAAAAGGTTAACAAAAATATTTGCACAAATTTCTTGTGCTTAAAAAGGGTGGGGGGAGGTTGTAAGCCAGTGACAGGCCCTCCCTCCCTCCAGTGTGCCACTTGGGCACTTTAGAGGGGCTGTCATTGACTTATCACCTATCACTTATCTAAAAAAAAACAACCCACTGGTAAAGGGGTGAAAAAGCCACAGCAAGCACAAAAGGGCTTGTAATCAGCATGGGGGACACCAATGCAGTTGCTTCACCGTGCTGCTTGGGCATCAGTGGGAAAGCTGTCATTGGCGGTGGCCCAGGAGAGTTTGGCAAGAGTGGCAAGGGGTGGATTCTGCTCTTGCTGAGTGGCTTGCTTGCTTGCCGCTTCCCATGATGGGGTTAGTGGCCCAGGCTCAGACAACATGACAGCCCATCGTGGGTTCAACAGCCCCTAGAACAAGCCATGGGTTGGCAGGGTGGCTTGTTGCCCACAAACAAGCCACTCTGCGGGAAGCGGCCCAGGTTTGCACAAGATGAGAACCCACTGTGGCTAGTTACCCATGATAGGGTTGTCATGTCTTGCAAACCCAGTTAATGTCTAAGGCAATGCGGAAAAGGCATTGAGGTACTAATATGGTTTCTATTTAGCCCTGTTCAGTCATTCACCCTGAACACATGAGGCCTAAAACTTGGGGAAGGAGATGGGGTTTCCACACAAGCCCCACCTCGAATGTCCCTGTGTGCATGCCATGCTGAATGCACAAAGGTCTGAAGAGAAGACCATGAGCATGGAATTGGGGCTTGTGTACATGCCCCCCCAATCTCTGTCTTCAGTTTTAGGCAAACACATATTGGGCGTGTTTGCACAACATGCTAAACCACCCTGTGAATAAACAATGGTGGGTTGGTTGTTGAAGAACCCACAGTATGCCTGACAGACAATTGGGCTTACAGGTGGGTTGTTCTCCTCTCCTTCCCCTTCAGTCTTCCAGCCAGCTCCTTCACAGCAGAGCCCATCTTGTATTCCCATTCCGATCACTAGCCCGTTTGCTGATCACTTTTCATGCACTGCTGTTCTTTTTTTAAAAAAAATGGAACCTCAAAAAAGCACAATTGGGGTCAGGTTTTTTTTCAGGCCCCTGGATGATGATGATGATGATGATGATGATGATGATGATGATGATGATGATGATGATGATGATGATTTTTGTCGATCTTTCTCAAGTGCACTCTTATGGCTGTCCAATATGAGTAGTGTTGCCTGGTCAATTCCCGTGTCTGTGTCAGCTGTCAAAGGCAGCAGCAAAGTGGAGTAGATAAGGGATTGACAAAGCAAGTTTGCATATAGGCTAATTTGTGCACAGTTGCCAAAGACCAATTGAAAAGCACTGGTAAAGGAGGAGAAGCAGCAAAAGAAGGTGCTCCAAAAGGGTGCAGGAAAATATTTTCCCCTTTAGCAATGCAATCCTCTCGATTTTAAGCATTGAACTGACAGTTCTTACTAGCCTCCACCTTTTCAACACTTCCCCGAGTCTGCAGCTACTCCAGAAAGGGGAGATATTACCCCCCCCCCATTTTATGGAGCACTTACTGCTGTGGTTACTGTGGTTCCCTGACAGTTCTAAAAAAACCACAGAAATATATGCAAATTTAATGGCTGGGGGGGGGTAAAAGGAGGGGAATTTTGCACCAATTTAAGGTCTAGGAAGTAAATGGAGGGGAAATTTGCACACCTGTAGTAATAGAATAGTTAATGCAGGCATGCAAATTTCTAGTCCATTTACCTCTCAGCCATTAAATTTGCATACATTTCACCTCTATTTACTGGAGAGTTGGGAAAGTGTTGAAAAGGGGGATGACGCTGAGAAGTCTCAGTTTAACACTTAAAACTGAGAGGATCACATTGCCAAGGGAGAGATATTGCTCTCCATTTTGGTGCACTTTGGCTTCCCTCCCCCCTACCATTTTCAGTGCTTCTGAAAATGGCGCTACCAGGTTCCTTCTTTCTCTTACTGTTATTGCTCCCCTGGTCCTTTGCAACTGTGCGCAAATTAGCCGATAGGCAAACTCATCTTGTCAATACTCATATTGAATAGCTGTAAGTGCACACTTGTGCACTTGCAAAAGAACAACAAAAAAATTTAAAAAAAGATTACGACCACAATTGTGCATTTGTTAGGCACTGAATGTTTTTTTACAAAAAGCCGGGGAAGAAGTGACAGTCCTTCTGAAGTGCCATTTCAGAATTGGTGGATGGACAGTCACTGGTGAGATCACGAAAAGCAAGTGGCATGGGCCTTTTTGCCGCTCTTGCCAAGCAGCTCTGTAGTGAACTGTGGCAACCCATGATAAAAATCGGTCTCCTGTGTTTGGATGACATGACAACCCACCATGGCTAGGCTGCCCATGATGGATTGTCATGTCATGCGAACCCAGTCACTCCCTTGTATTTTAAAAGTAATTGTAAGTTTCTGCTTTAAGTTATTCTTTCCCACATAAACAACTCAGGTTGATACTATGCTAGAAAACACTGTACAGAAGACTCCACAATTCAAACCATGCTATGGACCATGATAGTCAATGTAGGGAACATTTCGGCCATATTACACACACACACACACACACACACACTTTTTTACCCACTAATGGTAATAAATGTGAGGGTGCTATTCCAGTATTGCTGGAAGCAAAATGTGAGCCAGCCAAGAGGTATGTCCCAGAATCTCCCTGCAGAATTCCTATTGTAGCTTCACCCTTAAGCTTCTGGTTGCTTCAGCAATACTGGAGAAGTGTGAAAGCCTGGTGAGTACTCAGCAAGGTGCTTTCTTCATGCTACTTCTGTTCAGGCTGCACATAGCATGAGTGAGGTTAATCTGTGCCCTATCACATAAACTCATAGATGGAACTGCATTTTGTTTGTGATCCATACGTTGTGCAGGTATTGCAGCCTAAGATTGTGGTCCACAGAGTAGAACAGTTGGAATTAAGCAAGCATTGTTCTGTTGATTTGATTACTACAGCCCAATTCCTTTGTTCATTTTGGATGCAATACAGTCATAATAAGATGATTTTGGTTCGTCAGTTTCATGTGGCAAATATTCCTTGTGAATGAGCTCTATCATGGCAACAGTTGGTCTTCACCGCCTCAGTGGAAAATTGTGAGAACTAACAAGCTTCCTGATGTGATAAATATGAGCTGTCACCATGTGGGGGTGCATTCATAAAGTAATATTCACCACATGAAACTGATGAGGTAGAGTTTTATCTTGTAACATCTTTATCACATCTGGGGTGAATATAGGAATTGGTCCTACGGTAAGCTGAATTAAATCCAGCTACCCTAGCTTAGAGATCAGTTAGCATAAAAACATTTTTAGTAGAGAAAAAGCAAACTAACATTAAGGTACCGGTACTTTTTAAAATCAAGGGCACCTATGATAATCACATTTTTCTACCAAAACATAATTTTATTATAAATATATATTCAGTATTTTCACTATAAATTGGGGAAAGAAGCATGGGATATTTTATCTGATTGGATCATGATTAGGTAGGACACTAGTATGAAAAATATTAATTGCCCCTTTGGAAGGGTGGACTACTTCATTTGTAATGTTTTTATAACTGAAACAAATGTAGTGCATTTAAGTTAAAACAGTTTTATACTGTGCTGCATGTATGTGGCAAAGGAAATTTTATCGGAAATTTTACCTTAAGTAAAATTACATTTTAGAATGTTGAAGCTTTCTGAACCAGTAATTTCCAGTCCCTTTTCTCCTGTACTTTGTTTGCAGAGCATCACAGGATTGCTTCTCTTAATGAGGGAAGCTGGCTGTTGGGCAACATCAATCAAACTGGCTATTTTAGGGTTAACTATGACATTAGAAATTGGAGGCTATTAATTGACCAACTAATGAGAAACCATAAGGTAAGCTCATTTCGTTATATTGCCTGAAATTTGTTTTGATGTGTGAAATTCCTGCTGTTTTTATCATTCTATTCCATTTTTCTCCTTTACCCTTGTAGGTAATCTCTGTCAGTAATCGTGCAAGTTTGATCGATGATGCATTCAATTTAGCCAGGTATGTTTTTCTGTAGATAATCTAACCTAATACACGTTCCTGCAACACTCATATATTTGCCTGCATCGTGTGTCTGTGCATGCTTCGAGGCTGAAGCTATTTTAAAACTGTTTCAAATTCCATCTTGCTTTCTTCAGTTTTCTGTCTTTTCGTGATACGGAGCATAAACAGTGTCTGCAGCACTTTTCCTATTCCTGATCGATAAAAGCCTGAGGGTATTTCCGAGTGTAGATGCTTGATTAATTTTCCTTTAAAGTCAGTTTAATACTTCAGAGATTAATAATCTGTTCCCATTTCACTAATGAACTATTTTCCTACTAAAATGAACCTTGTGCAATACATCATTTCTAATGATAAAACTCTTCAAGCTTCAGAATTTGTTTCTGCCCTGACATACACAGTATTTCTAGTTCTACAGTGCAATATATGGTTATCCAAGCCAGAAGGGTATGTGTGCGCACACAGTACAACCGTTTTAGAACACATTCCCTTCTGGCTTGGATAACCATATATATTTAGAAGTGATACATGGCTACCACATTGTTGGTGGTATCCATTCACCTAGCATCAAAAGCATACTAATGAGCCCCAGAAAATTCCTAGCCTTGAGGGAAAAGAATAAAGGAAGAAAGAGAACGAAAAGGGCACACACACATACCCAAAAACACACATGGGGAGAGAGGCTAGGAAGAATGGGCAGGACCGTCAGCTTCAGCAAATAGAAAGGCCTCAGAGACAAAGCATGTAAACAGCACCCAGTAAACCCAACCCACCCCCTTTGTGACAGGGGAAGGCACTCACCTCATAATGAGAACATAAGAGCCCTGCTGGATCAGACCAAAGGTCCACTCAGTCTAGCATCACTGTTTTCTACTGTGGCCAGTCAGTTATAATTTATTTCATTTCATTTCATTTCTATACCACCCAAAATCCAAAGCTCCCTGGACGGATCACAACGATACACAAAAACACAAACCAAAAATACAGTAAAATACCACATAATTTTTTTTCAATATACAAGGGGGTCACATAACAATATACAAGGGGGTCGTCTCAGGGAAGCCCACAAGTTGCATCAGGGAAGCCCTCTCACAGTGTTTGTTTGTTTATTTATTATATTTATACCCCACCTTTTTTCCTGCAAGGGACTCAAGGTGGCTTACATGATCCTCCTCCTCTCCATTTTATCCATACAACAACCCTGTGAGGTAGGTTAGGCTAAGAGTCAGTGACTGGCCCAAAGTCACCCAGTGAGTTTCATGGCCGAGCGGGGACTAGAACCTGGATCTCCCGAGTCCCAGTCCAACACTCTCGCCACTACACTCATCAACTGGTATTTCAGTGGCACACTGCCTCTGAATCTGGATCATCATCATCATCATCATCATCATCATCTTCTTCTTCTTCTTCTTCTTCTCAATGAATTTGTCTAATCCCCTTTTACAGCCACCTATTCTAAGCTAATAACCATCACTACATGTTGCTGTAGTGAATTCCATACAGTAATGTAAGTACTTTCTTTTGCACGTCCTGAATCTCCTGCCCATCAATTGCATGGGATGAATTCTAATATTATCAGAGAGGGAGAAAAACTCCTCTTTAGACACTTTCCCACACCATGCAGGATTCTATAAAGTTCTATCATGTCCTCCCTTAGTAGTCTTTTTTCTAACGGCAAAGCCTCAAACATTTCAGCCTTTCCTTGTAGGGAAGGTGCTCCAACCCCTTGATCATTTTGGTTGCCCTTTTCTGCATCCTTGATTCTCTTCCTCCATTCCATCACAGCCCTGTTTAACTGCTTGCTCATTTAACAATGAAGTGACCTCTTCTATGCCACAGTTTGCTTATGATTTCCTTAGATATCAAGCTATTTAATATGGTACATTTAAAATGTATTGTTTTACTTAAATAAAGAGGAAAAGTATTAGAATTAGAATAGTTGCTCTATGTAATGGATTTTTATGTAAAAATGGGTAATCAATGATAGTTTTCAACTGTCCCTGTTGACCCTAGCTGCTGTGTGAAGAGGTTTTGCAGAGATGCAGCTCACATAAACTCCAAATGAGATGCAAAACATGTTAATGCAAAAGCCATATTATGAGTTTACCTTCTATCAGCTTCTATTAGATTGGTTTTATTTTGGGTCATCTAAGGAACAATTGATCACAAACAAATTAGCAGTCTTACTAATCAAAGACAAAAAAATCTTTAACTTCAACCTGGAGGAATGTGTACATAGGAATATTTACCTTGGGGCAAGATAGTCTTTCTTTGGATTTGCATGAGAAATATGAAGTAGACCATTGGACTATGCCAGGGATGGGGAACCTCTGACCCATAGCATAAACCAGCCCATGGAGGTTCCCCGGCTGGCCCGTGGAGCCATGGGGCTTCGCGGGGAGATAGCAGCGTGGGTATGGGCAGCGGGGGAAACTCAGCCAACACTAGGAGGAGCAGCTCCTCCTACTGCTGGCCAAGTCTGTTCACACACCACCTGAAGCCTTTGGGACTTGCCCACATTGTGCCTTCTCCCATTGGGGAGGAAACTCCACAGGCGAAAGGGTCTCCCAGGCAAGGGTCCCTGCATGGTGCCTTCCCCACTGAGGAGGATGCTGTGTGGGTGAAGCATCCCAGGCCAAGACAACAAATGGAGCACTACAAATGTAAGAAAAACCATGCTGGATCAGACCAAGGGTCCATCTCATCCAGCATTCTGTTCATGCAGTGGCCAACCAGGTACCTTACTCAAGCTGCTGACACAGTCCTGGCGGCTTTGCCTGCATGGCAGCTTCTAACATTGAGGAGGATGCTACGCCAATCCAGGAGCTGGAGAATGCCTCCATCTACTGACTCAGTCGGAGAGGCTTTGCTACACAAAGCACCAGCTGGAGTTCTAGCCACCACTACACCCAAGGACCAGATGATGTCAGGGTGTGTGGCCGTACCCCCTGAAATCATCTGGCCTGTGAAGGGTTGTGTGGGGGTCATTCGGCCCCTCACTCCAACACTGTTCCCCACCCCTGGACTAAGCATCCATTCTATAGGTTATCAGCAGGCAATCTGTTTTCACTGGGTCAGTATAGCCCACGGGCACTGTGATGCTGGAAATTTCTTGCGTATGATACCTTGTATAAGGTCTTGCCCATTTTGTGATTTTCCAATATACATTAAGGTTTTGATCCAGGTGTTCTTGGCTAGCCTTCTAATTCAACTTTTAATACCTTCTTCCAAAATCTTCCCTGAGGCATGGTGATCACAGTACCCTTGTGACACATTCCAGTGCCATGCTGCTCAAGTAATATCTGTAAAATTGATCTACATGAGTAGGCAGAATGCTGTGGTTACTTCCCATGTCACCATCGCTCCACACTAGAATCTGGTGCCACCAGTATGGCAAATAGCTTTATCATTTCATAAGAACATAAGAGCCATGCTGGATCAGACCAAGGGTCCCATCTAGACCAGCATTCTGTTCACACAGTGGCAAACCTGCTGCCTACGGGGAACCTACAAGCAGGACATGAGTGCAACATCACCCTTCCAACCATGTTCCCCAGCAACCGGAGTACATAGGCATAGTGCCTCTGATACTGGACGCAGCATATAGCCATCAGGATTAATAGCAATTGATAGCCTTCTCCTCCATGAATTTGTCCAGTCCCCTTTTAACACCCTCCAAATTGGTAGCCCCTACATCTTGTGGAAGTGAATTCTATAGTTTATCTGTATACTGTGTGAAGAAATTCTTCCTTTGGATTTGGATTCTCGGACCACGAGCTACATTTCCTGGAAGATGGACTGCTGGCAGGGGATGGGTTGCACCTGACAAGGACTGGGAAGAATGTGTTTGGCCACAGTATGAAGAACTTCATTCAGGAGGGCTTTGACCTAAATCCTACAGGGGAGGAAGGCATAAACTTGGGGGTAACAATGGACAAAGGCTTATGCATCATAACAGAGAGAACAGCTCTAATAGCACCCAATAATAGTCTTCAAAAAAAATGTAGGAAGAAAGTCAGATTATAAAGCACATGGTCTTCGATGTCTATATACTAATGCCCAGAGTATGGGAAACAAACATAACACACATGAACTCTTAATACAAGGTGTAACTGAAACTTGGTGGGATAACTCCTATGACTGGAATACAGCAATTGAAGGATATAACTTGTTCAAAAAGAACAGAAGGAACAGAAAGGGAGGTGGAGTCGCCCAATGTGTTAAAAAATACATACCTGCACAGAAATACAGGAGGATGAGCTTGGTAGACACATCGAGAGCATCAGGATTAAAATAAATGGAGCAAAGAATAAATGGAACATGGTGGTCGGAGTCTACTACTGACCACCTAGTCAAGGAGAGGACGAGGATGAAACTTTTGAAAAGCAAATTGCCAGCGTTTCAAGGAGGCATGATGTAGTAGTAATGGGGGACTTCAATTTCCCTGATATCTGTTGCCAAACATGGCTCTTCCAAGAAATTCCTGACTTGTGTTGCTGATAACTTCCTCTTACAGAAAGTGGAAGAAGGAACCAAAGGATCGGCTATCCTTGACTTGATTCTAACCAAATGTCAGTGTACTGGAAGAAGCAAAGACTACTAGCATTGAAAAAATGATCCTTCAACGCCAACTTCAGTGGACCGGTCATGTTGTTCGAATGCCTGACTGCCGTCTCCCAAAGCAGTTACTTTACTCCCAACTCAAGGATGGAAAGCGGAATATCGGTGGTCAATATAAGAGGTTTAAAGATGTTCATAAGGCTAATCTAAAAAAATGCAATATAAACATCGAAAACTGGGAAGCTCTGGCCCACGAACGATCTAAATGGAGGTTGGCCTTTCACAAAGGTTCCATGGACTTTGAAGAAGCCCGAGTGCAAGGTGAAAGGGAGAAACGTGCTAAGCGAAAAGCACGTCAAATGAATCCTTTACAGGACCATCTTCTATCTGGTAACCTGTGTCCTCACTGTGGGAAGCTGTGTGGATCTAGAATTGGCCTCCACAGTCACTTACGGACCCATCGCTAGAGTCTACACAATCTTCTTTAGAATTTCCTCCTTTTATCCCGGAAGACAATCTTACTCGGTCACGAGTGATCGCCTGATGATGATGATGATGATGATGATGATGATGATGATGATGATGAGTGGATAAAGTGGCAATTACGGGAACTCTGGGGGAAAGTGACCATGTATTTATTTATTTATTTATTATATTTATGAATCGCCCATCTGGCCAGACATCCGGCCACTCTGAGCGATGTACAATGCAATAAAATACAGGGGAGACACACACACACACACAGTATAAAACACAATTAAAAATCCTAACCCACCCCATATACCCACCTGAAAAGCCATGTTTTTAATGCCCGGCGGAAGCTAATCAAGGCATACTTGTTATACTTGAGTTCTTGATTCTAAAGGAAAGCTGAGTGTAGCCAAATGCGTACCCTGGATTTTAGGAAAGCCAATTTTAATAAACTCTGAACAATGATAAGTAAGGTCCCATTGCAAGCGACTAATGAGAAAGGAGTCCAAGATGGGTGGGAGTTTTTAAAAAAGGAAACTCTAAAGGCACAATTACAAACAATTCCAACAAGGAAAAAAGGTAGAGGACAACAGAAGAAGCCAATGTGGCTTCGCAAAAAGCTTTGAGATGACCTGAACACAAAAAAGGACACATATTGGAGGTGGAAGGAAGGCCAGGCTACAAAGGAAGAGTACAGGCAAGTAGCACAGAATTGCAGGGATGGTGTCAGGAAGGCTAAAGCTGAGAATGAGCTGAGGTTAGCGAGGGTCGGGATACTAAAAGCAACAAAAAAGCTTTCTTCAGATACGTGCCTAGTAAAAGACAGAGGAAAGAATTGGTGGACAAAGAAAAGGCAGAAGTGTTCAATTCCTACTTTGGCCCAGTCTTTTCCCGAAAGAGGGTTTATGAGCCCCTTGGCAAACCTGAGATACAAGCTGAAGGAGCAGGATTGCAGCTTAAGATTGATAGGCAAATGGTCAAGGAACACCTAATTACTTTGAACGAGTTCAAATCTCCAGTGCCTGATGAACTGCATCCTAGAGTAATAATGGAACTGGCAGAAGAACTCTCAGAACCACTGTCTTATTGCCTTTGAAAAATCATGGAGGACGGGTGAAGTGCAAAGATGACTGGAGGAGGGCTAATGTTCCTATCTTCAAAAAGGACAAGAAGGAGGAACCAGGGAACTAAAGACCAGTCAGTCTGACATCAATCCCTGAGAAAATTCTGGAGCAGATTATAAAGCAGTCAGTCTGCAAGCACCTTGAAAACAATGCAGTGATTATTAGAAGCCAACATGGATTTGTCAAGAACAAATCCTGCCAGACCAATCTGATCTCATTTTTTCATCAAGTAACTTCCCTTGTAGACTGTGGGCATGCTGTGGACATAACATATCTTGACTTCAGCAAAGCTTTCGACAAAGTGCCCCATGGTATCCTGATTAGCAAACTAGCTAAAAGTGGGCTGGATGGAACAACTACCAGGTGGATCCACAGTTGGCTACAGAATCGGACTCATAGAGTGCTTATCAATGGTACCTTCTCAAACTGGGGAGAGGTAACGAGCGGGGTACCACAGGGCTCGGTCCTGGGCTCTCCAATATTTGTATTATTGACCTGGATGAGAAGGTGCAGGGAATGCTTATCAAATTTGCAGATGACACAAAATTGGGTGGAATGGCTAATACCCTGGATGACAGGAACAAAATTCAAAGTGATCTCAATAGGCTGGAGCTCGGGGCTGAAAACAACAGAATGACATTTAATAGGGATAAATGCCAAGTTCTGCACCTAGGAAAAAGAAACCAAATGCACAGTTACAGGATGGGGGATACTTGGCTCAACAATACTACAAGCAAGAAGGATCTTGGAATTGTTGTAAATCACAAGCTGAATATGAGCCAGCAATGCGATGTGGCTGCAAAGAAGGCGAATGCTATTTTGCACTGCATTAATAGAAGTATAGCTTCCAAATCGTGTGAAGTACTAGTTCCCCTCTACTCAGCACTGGTTAGATCTCATCTTGAGTACTGCGTCCAGTTCTGGGCACCACACTTTAAGAAGGATGCAGACAAACTGGAAAGGGTTCAGAGGAAGGCAGCAAAGATGATCAGGGGACTGGAAACAAAGCCCTATGAGGAGAGACTGAAGGAACTGGGCATGTTTAGCCTTCAGAAGAGATGACTGAGGGGAGATATGATAGCGCTCTTCAAGTACTTGAAAGGTTGTCACACAGAGGAGGGCCAGGATCTCTTCTCGACCATCCCAGAGTGCAGGGCATGGAATAATGAGCTCAAGTTACAGGAAACCAGATTCTGGCTGAACATCAGGAAAAACCTCTTGACTGTTAGAGCAATATGACAATGGAACCAATTACCTAGGGAGGTAGTGGGTTCTCCCACACTGGAGGCATTCAAGATGCAGCTGGACAGCCATCTTTCAGAGATGCTTTAACTTGGATTCCTGTATTGAGCAGGGAGTTGGACTCGACGGCCTTATAGGCCCTTTCTAACTCTACTATTCTATGATTCTATCTGTCCTGGATCTCCCACCAGTTAGCTTAATGGGATGACCTCGGGTTCTAGTATTATGAGAGAGGGAGAAAAATGTCTCCCTATCCACTTCCACCACACCATGCATAATTCTGTACACCTCTGTTATGTCTCCCCTTACTCCCTTTCATACACCAATGTTACCAGAGCAGTATGGAACTGAACCACACCACTAAGGTAATCTTCTAATCGATGCCAATTCTCAGATTGTATTTATTTATTTATTTATTTAATTTAAAAATGTCCACCCTTTTTCTCAACATTGCTCAAGGTGGCTCTCAGTAAGACAGTAATGCAATTTTATATTAATAAAAATGTTACATTAAGCAAAGCAACAATGAAACTAACAATAAAAATATCAGTGGCAAAAATCCATCTCCTACTAGCAGTACTACTAAAGCCACAATCCTATGCAGTTTTAGACAGAAAGAAGGCCCTTTTTCTGTCTAAGCTTGCATAGGATTGTACTCTAAATCAGTTCATGCAGCTTGTAATAGAAACAATCCTCAGCACAGGTCAAAGCTTGCATAAATAAATAGGATTTACAAAGCTTCCCAAATCTTAGCAAGGAAGTGGCGTAGTGGTATTCACACCAAAAACATGGAGGTGATTGTAGAGATAGCCCTAATTCTGTGGTTAAACCCAACATTATGTGTGCCCCCACCTCCGCACACTTCCTAAATTTGCTCCACGCGGTTGCCCAGCATTCTAGAGCAGATCTAGAATCTGATCTGCCGGCAGTGTCCGTTCTGCTGGATGCAGCCCTCTTTTTCCCACTGTCCTTCATACACTGGATGATGGGACTCTGAGCTGAGCCAGCTCTACATCTTGTTGAGAAACAGCATGTTAACTTGCTCCAGGACAAAACTGGCAGCGAATAACTGTGGTAACATTGGTTGAATTTATTTATTTATTTATTATATTTGTGAATCGCCTATCTGGCCGACCACCCTGGTCAATGTACAATTAAAACAATGCAATAATAAAACAAACATAACAATTAAAACAGTATAGAAAAAATTCTTTTAAAATCCTAACCCACCCCATATTCCCACCTGAATACACTCCTGCCTCCCTACACCTGACAGGTAGTGGGTTGTGGCATTCCACAGTACCTGCAGCTTCTGAACTGTCTTCAGGATATCACATGCGCTGCGGTCATTTGTCCTAGAGGAGCCACCCCTCTAATGAACACAATGTCAGTATCAGTTCTGGTGTTTCAGGGGTAGGGAACAGTTTTGGGGTGGGGGCCAATTGACCCCTCCCCCAGCCCTTCGTGGACTGGATAACATTGGGTGGGGGGCTGGCCACACACCCTGGCATCATCTGGTCTCCGTCCAAAGCACCGTCTGGACCTTCAGATGGCACTTGGGCCAAGGACCGGCTTTGCTGTACAGAGGCTTACACCAGCTGGGGAAAGCTCACACACAGTGAAGCTGCCCTGGCTGAGTTGGTCGCTGGAGGAGCACTCTAGCTCAGCAAGAGATGCTTTACTGCTAGGTATCTTCCCCAATGGAGTCAATACTTGTATTCACACATTTGTACACTGCCCTGGAATCCTGTGGATGAATGGCAATTAAGAAATATTTTAACTAAATAAATTCTTTCCACAGTGCCTAGAAAGATTTGAAAGAAGAATTTATAAGTTTGTAAACTTATAGGGAAGGGGGGGTGCATATATGCTCTTATAGTAGATCACAGGTGCTTTAATACTATCAATGCTATTGTTACAGATGTGAAGGCCCGGAAAAAACCTGAAAAAATTCAGAAAATCTCCCCCCCCCCCCCAAAAAAATGTGTTCAGTTTTTTTTCCGGGCCTTCACATCTCTAGCTATTGCATATGGTAATGTGATATGTGTAGTTGGGGGATGGGAGGGGGGTTGTGTATGTCATATAATGAAAAGTTTTCAATAAAATATTAATTAAAAATCAAACAAAAGCATGGATGATGAAAGTCATCCTTACTTTTTATGAGAAAGTGTTTGGTGGTTTTGTGTATTGCTATTATTTGTTACTTACTTTAATTTAAAATTATATATGGTGGAAGTGAAGCAGTATATCAGATATGTATTTTATCAATTATATGAAATACGTATTTTATCAATTATTTCTGGACCCAGCTGTTACCCATTTTTTCCAGTAGCAATCTCCAGGCTGCCTAACCATTTATGTACTCTAAGAGATCTCCCACTGATAACAGGAGATCCCACTGATAACTTCATATCCTAGAACACTCTGTTTTTGTACCATCACTGAATCTATCCTGGATTCAGCATTAACTCTTTCCTCGTCATCTACCCAACCACAACCTATCTTCTGTTTTGATAGGCCATAATATGTGTTGCTGTGTTCTGATTCACTTCCTAAAGTGGTAGATATATTTCTATTATAGCATCAGGTTGTGTTATTTATTCACACTTATAGGTAATATTGTAATAAGGACTTTGAAGGGTCGCAACAACTTGACCAATGACTCAAAATGTCAGTCTCAATTGAAGACAACTTTGTTTTCTAAGAATGCTCAAGGTTTCTCAGACTTTAATATTTTCATGATTGACAAGTCACAGGGCTGTTTCTCTAACTACCGTTGTTTAAACTTAATGCAAGCATGGCATTGTTAAGAGAGTTGCATATTATGGATTACAATGGGCAGTATCCAACAGTGTCATTCCACAAACTCAAATAGCGCTAGCAGAGCTCTGCTGAATCTTTCCATTGTGCAAGCAGTTGTGCATTATGCTTGTGCAACCCATTGTATCCTTTAAATGTGCATCCGAAGATTTAAGTATCTTTGATTCAAATATAATGTGTAGAGAAAGTGGAAGACTCTCTCTTTTTATCTAATACTGTGTAATAAATATTGGTCAGAGGAAAACCTGTGAAATTCTTTTGAAGCATAGAATATTTACTCTTAAATTCATATGCTTCTATATCTCAAAATATGCATTATCTTCCTAATTTCCCCTTTTATGCCTCCAAGATAATGCTCTCTTAAACATATGTAATATGAATGTAATAGCACTCTAAGGGATATTTTAAAGTTCTATATAGCCTTAATTTAGTAAGCACTGTTCTTTCATAGCTTCTTCCATTAAATGTGAACATATTGTTTCTGAGTGACTTTCTCCTGCAATCAGGAGGCATAGAACTAAATTGTTCTAAAATTGTTAGAGATTGCATACTTGGTAACAGTTGACTTTTATAGGAGAGATTTGTCAACGTTAATATATTTTGAAATTAATACTGATGCCTTGTTAAAGATATAATATTCATTAGCATATCAGTAGCTGGAATTTAGATGACATCAGTATTTCAGCAACATCTCTGGAAATCTCCTGTATGGAAGGGGACCTTGCTAGATGAGATGTGTGCATTTCCATGGCTTGAGCAAATTCTTGAATCAGAGCATTCCTTGAGGAGGGCAGTAGATCAGTGCTTTGCATGCAGAAGGTCCTAGGTTCTGTTCCTGGCATCTCGAAGGATCAACCAAATGATGGAAAGGCCTCTGTGTGAGACCTTAGATCAGGGGTTCTCAACCAGGGGGGAATTCCCCCCAGGGGGGGATTTTTAGGGTTTCAGGGGAGAAATTGGGACCACAAACTCAAACCTTTGGAATACTGATCTTTCAACAAATTACAATTCTGCAGATTGTACATAATCTACTGGACATCACACCTTATTGTATGGCACAGATTAAATCAGACAATCTTGGAAAGGGAGGAATGACTTTCTGACATATGGTGAAAAGGGTGCATGGGGCAAAAAAAGGTTGAGAACCACTGCCTTAGAGTGTCACAAACAGCCAGAGTAGACAGTACTAGGCTAATGGTTTGACCCAGAATAAGGCACCTTCATGCATTCATATATATGCTGTTCTAGCTAAGAAAGCCCCAACAATTTCCCTCCTCAAAATCTAGCATATTATTACTGCTCTTCGGTGTTCTTTGAAGTGTTAAAAGATGGTTGGATTGGTACTTAGTCCCCCAATTATATGGTAGCGTGGCTAAGGAATATTATTAATTTTACTTGATGCTGGCAAATCAGCTATGCTGGAAAGAACAGAGTATGTAGTTATACTACTTGGTATTCTCAGAGGCTGTACTCACACAAAATGATAAACCATAATTCTGGAGAATTCACTAATCTGACTTCCCCTCCTAGAATATAGAAAATGGACTGAACAAAAACTTCTCATTTCTAAAGTTAAATCAAGGATATTTATTTATTAGAGCATAGTACACATTTGTACTCCATAAATACATTTCTCATCATATGATGTTTTCTGGGGAAAGAGAACTCTTGAACTGACTATCAACACACCTCTACATTGGCCTTCTCTTAAGTTTTGGAGTAAAGAGAGGATTTGGACAACTACACTTCAATGAGAGAGTAGGTATAGTATGGTATGGTATGGTAGGTACAGGCTAGACCTACCATACCGTACCATAGTATGGGTAGAGGCACCAACCTGGTGCCCTCCAGCTGTTTTGGACCGACTCCCATCAGCCCCAGCGAGCATGGCCAATGGACAGGAATTCTGCGAGTTTTAGTCTAAAACATCTGGAGGGCACCAGGTTGGGAAAGGCTGGGCTAGAGCATGGACAAAGAAGGTAACTCTTTAGAGAGACTATGTTCATTATTAATGGATTCAGTTCTTCAGAACTGATGGTCCCTTCTTTGTGGCTTTGTCTTATTTATGTGGCTCCAGTAGTACATCTAAAGAAGTAATTCTTAACTCAGAAATCCAAAATGCAGCTTTTATCAGTTCTCTTTCCATTGTATACCATCTTTGCTGTGCATTTTGAGCATCTTTTTCTAACTCTGAATTATCACAAGAACAAAAATTAAAATTGTGTGTGTGTGTTTATCTCTTTTATCCTTATAAAAAATAATGAAGATTCCTGTGATATATTAAAGACTAACAAAGGCCACTTTTTAAAAAAAAAGTATGGTGGCATGAGCTTTTTAAGGTTATAGCTTAGTTTAGATGCTTGAAGTAGCCTGGGAATTGGAAGAGCAATGATAAGAAACCACGTGTGGAAGAGAGAAACACAACAAAAAGTGACAGCAGGAACTCATTTGGGGCGGGAAAATAGAGATTTTATTGCAAGGACACAAGTGGTACAACAGAGAAATGGGGTATGGAAAAGGAGAAGATTGATCAGATAGGGGAATGGAGGAAAAGTTGGCATCAGAGAGATGAGTTTGGAAAGAGGGAGAGAGACCTGTGGCACAAGTAAAGAGAAAAGAAGGGAGTTACCTGGGGGCTTTGTCTATTTCTTAATAGTCTTTGATGAAATTTTTGATGTTTGTGGCACACTCTGATTACAAAGCTCTTTAAAGAGGGGGAAATGAAAACAGTGAAGTGGTGGAGGAACTTTCAGTCACTTGTTTTATCCATCTACATTACATTTTTATGTATGATTAAATGTAATTGGGTTTTAAATGTGACTAAAATGCTTTTCTGTGGTTGATGAGGTGGTGCAGCTTCAAACCTAATAAAAATGAAAAATGGCCCCCAGAGTGATAGAGCATTTCTGCTTTAGATCCAAGCCAAATAACACAGGTGAATACAAGTTGTAGAGCAGTCTTCCCCCAACCAGGTGCCCTCCATATGCTTTTAACTTCAACTTCCATTGGCCCCAGATAGCATGACCAATCGTCAGGAATGCTGGGAGTTGTAGTCCAAAACATTTCAATATCACCAGGTTGGGGAAGGCTGCTCTAGAAAAATCTAGTTTTATCCCTTTTACACTTGCAACCTTTTTACACCCGCAACCATGTAGGTGCCACCATGTAAGTACAACCTTTACACCTGCAACCATGCAGAAAGCTCTTGGTGGTTGCTGCAGACTATCCAGCCAGCTCTGCTTCCTGTCTACCTCAGTAAAAATGAGGTTGGGGTTTTTTAAGCCTTTGTTCCTAGTTTTGACTCTATTTGGTGGTTCACAGCTACCAGAGAATAGACTTCTAAATTAGGGTGCAGTTTGCCTAAAGACAGGCCTGTGGCTTACGCTGGCTCAGCTTGTCTGAGCGTGGAAAGCTAAGCAGGGTCAGGCCTGGTTATTACTTGGATGGGAGACCCCTCCTCTAGTTTCCTGCATTGAGCAGGGGGTTGGACTCGATAACCTTGTAGGCTCCTTCCAACTCTATAATCTATGAAATCTATAAATAAGGACATTATTTTCCATGGTTTGTTGTAGATCCTGAAGATGTGCTGGAGACGTTAGTTGAGAACTGTAGTAAAAGCTAGTGTGTTCTGCCATTTCTTTGCAGTTATTGTCCAGCAGTAGATTACTCCTAAGTGCCAGTCTTGTCTTTATTAATATTTTTCTTTTATTTCACTGGATGGATATTGAGCTGTAGGTTTAAGAATGCATGTTGGAACTCTATTAAGTGTGTCTCCAGATGGATGGTTCCTAGCACTGCCAATTAAAAGACGTTGTGCAGCTATTCCATCTTTTCCTCCATAGTGGATTTTTGTGGAAAGAAAAAAGACATAAAAAGAGGTGGGAAAACACAAGAGGAAGTGGAAGACAATGTTGTCTGGACTCCCCATAAAATTCTGTGAATGAGGCAGGCAAATTGCATGATCAAAACCTTGTCTGGAAACAGTTCTTGTCAGAGGGTCAGGAGCAAAAGCCACAATACCACCAGTTCAGATGTTTTGACCCACAACTCTCATCATCCCTCACCATTGGCTATGCTGGCTAGGGCTGATTGGAGTTTTGGGCCAAAATATCTGGGGAGCCAGTTGCCCACCACTGCTATAGATAATGCCTTCCATTTGTTTTCACAGCAACTTGTTGTAGTCCAGTCTACTGACAGGTAACTTCAGCTTAATTATAGCACTTAGCTAGTCCACTGATAATTTAGGATTTCAAATTTGACCTCTAAGATCCAAGGTGCAACACACACACTCCCTCAAGTTCACACTGGCTCATTGATCACATTAGCTAAATGTTATGCCTTTAATTATGTGAAAGCAACATACAACCCCTAAAAATGTGCTTCGTGTTTTGGAAATGATACTTCCCCAAATTGTCTATTGCGAGCATCTGTGTAGCAAAATGGAAGAGTGAATTTGTAGTCATTTTTATCACACTAATCCTTCCCCAGAGATCCAGAGTTAATTCATTACAACATCCAAAGTCTTCAAGCATATTCAAGGTAATTGGATCCATATTATCCTTAATGATGTTGTTTAAACCCCTGTTCAAACTAATGACCAGAAAAGTCAGGGTTTCAGACCAATTTAAGCATCAGAAATTAGAGCAATACTGTGAGAATAGTCAAGGTTTCCATCTAAGCCAATGAAACACACTCAAAACCTTTCCAAATATCTGCTTTCACATGCAGAGTTGTTGATAGTGTTTTCTTAATTCATTCACAAGTAGTAATATGGTCTCTCCATAAATGAACATTTTGTGCATTTTGTATTTAACCTTCATTATTGCCTCTACATTAAAGTTTCAACATCAAGACCATAGCCCTCAAGCTACTTATTCTGGTGGTGGACTATTTAAGTGGGCTGACTCTGAACTAAGCAATTTGAGCATTAGAGGAGTTTTGGTTTTTTTGTTGCAACAATCAAAACCATTTAAAGAATTTTCAGTGTCATCCTTCCTCCCATGGATATTGAATGTATGCAGGGTAGAGCAGGGCTATATCCATTAGCCATACCCCCAACCTCTTTGTATCAACTGAATGAATAGGTCCTCAAATGTTTTGGACTTCAGTTCCCAGCATTCCTGACCATCGGCCATGCTGGTGCAGAGGCTTCTGGGAGTTGAAGTCCAAACCATCAGGAGATCTACCTACCTTCTGCTCACCTCTGCTCTACATGCATACAGCTGTATGTAGGGATGCTTGAGAAATGTGAATTCTGATATGAACTGACCTGATTCGCACCTCTTGGACTAATGTGTGGATTGAAACTTGATTATGAACTAGCTTTGATACTTCTCAAATGTTCCAAAATAGTTTTCCGTTCAAATAAAAAGTATCAAAATGCAGTTAGAAATGTGCATTTTGAGAGAAAATATGCTACAAAACAAATATTTAAATATGAATTTTTCTGCAGATTTTTTTTTACATTGCCAATTAATGCAGAAATGAAATGGAACGTATTTATGAGTGACAACATACAAAAGTGATGTGAACTAGCGATAGACTGATTTTCCCTAGCTGACATGGAAAGGAGCTTCCAGGCACAGTTCCTGATCACTTGGAAATCCTTATGCACAACTGCAAGTGTGTATTATTATTATTATTTATTTATCGCCCATCTGGCCAGCAACCGGCCACCCTGGGTGATGTACACAGATAAAAACAGAATAAAATACATTTAAACAATATA
The DNA here is from genome assembly GCA_021292165.1 of Shinisaurus crocodilurus. Lineage (NCBI taxonomy): Eukaryota > Metazoa > Chordata > Lepidosauria > Squamata > Shinisauridae > Shinisaurus > Shinisaurus crocodilurus. The sequence continues at coordinate 233,848,064 of CM037879.1, forward strand.
ACATTTTAAGATAATTAGCCCACCCCACTTTCCCGCCTGAATAGCCAAGTTTTTAATGAGCAGCGGAAGCTCAACAGAGAGGGGGCATGTAAAGGCCCTTTTCATTCATTCAGCTGAATGCATGGAGATTGAGTGTATGATTAATTGTTAATTTCCATGACACAGGTAAATAATTTAAAAGAGCATGTACATCAGTGAATATTAAATATTGTTCCAGTACAAAATGTATCTGTGTTATCTATCTAATAACCTTCTCCCAAAAAGAACTATTGAACATTGTCAAAACATGTTTAAAAGAAGCATTAACAGTATTGCCCTGCCAGCGATTACCGGTAGCTAAATTAGATGATCCCTTATTAAAGAGACGTTGCAGACAGTGTCCAGTAGATACGAAACAAAAGTTTCTCCTGAATAGCACACAGCCCAAGATCCATAGATGTGACAAGTAGACACCAAAGCGGCAATCCACTGATTAGGTATTTTGTGGTGGTGCCAACAGCAGTTTCTCAAATTCCCAAATGTGCCCATGGCTCCAGTACATGTGGGTGCCCTCCACATGTACTGGACTTCAACTCCCATCAGTCCCAGACAACATAGCTAATGGTCAGGAGTTCTGGTAGTTGTAGTCCAAAATATCTGGAGGGCACCAGGTTGGAGAAGGCTGGTATAAGTAATATCTTGTAAATTAGCAAAGAGGAAAAACTTTTCACTGTGACATACCAACCGCTCATGGAGCATGGTCACTAGTTTGTAGAAGGGGAGGACACTTCTGAATGTCATTCTAACTGCTGTATGGTTTAGTTCTGAAGAAAGGGATGACAACCTACAATATTACTATGAAAAGTGAGGAAGAGAGGGTTCTTTCAGAAGTGTATTTAGAAAATGAACGTAATTAACTTGAATTTCCACTTTTGAATGCCCGTAATGAACTTCCTTAGGCATTTTTAGAGAGCCCGATCATGCAGATGTTTTAGAACTCGGATTCCATTGCTGCCCTTTAGGACCTATACCTGCCTTCCTCAGCCTGGCGCCCTCCAGATGTGTTGGATGACAACTCATCATTCCCAGCCAGCATGCCCATTGGGATAGAAGTTGTCCAGCACATCTGGCAGGTATCTGGAGGCCAGGTTGGGGAAGACTGGCCTCCAGATGGCTCCTATAGCTTTAATGGACACCAGAGAAGCATCCTGACAACATCTTGCTTTAAATGGCCCAAGATCTCACTTTTTTCACCATTGCTGCAGTGATTATCTTTTACAGAGGAATAAAAACAGTTGTGTATAACAGTGGGCTCATTAGAGTGAAATGTAGCACCCTTCCTTTCACATCATGCCCAATGTGGGATATGGAGTTGCATATATTACACTAAAATTAGCCTTACCCTTTCCTTTATTTTATTTTCAAACTACAGAACAAAAAACAAACTAATTTTACAGAGTATTGTGTTGTGTAATTTCCTTGCATATCAGGACACACAGAGAAACCAAGCTGCATACTTAAAACAATCCTTGTTGCAAATCTATGTGAGGAAAGGTATAAGTTGCTGTCTCCCACTCCTGTTCACGAACTATCTGAGCAGTAATAAGCTAGTCACGTTCTATACATTCCATATGAAACAGATGATGCAGAGTGGTTTCTAGAGCTCTGGAAACTAAATCACCTCATTTCCATTGTTTCAACACTGTCAGCCAGTTTGTGGCCAGCTTGGGTTTTCTAATTTTGATTTAAACAGAACTCAGAATGGCTCTGGTGGGCGGTGGGCTCATAGATTTACAGTGCACTTGTTCATAGGACTCGCAGCACTCTACAGCAACCCTGTTGGTTTTGTGATAGAGTCTGTTTGACTAGTTTTGGATTTATGAAGAAAATAATTCAGAATAGAGTAATAATTTTCCCTTGGCAATTACACTGCCATTTGGTACTTTGTCCCTAAGGGGGAAATGAATGTGTTGGGATCTATCTGTGGGTTCAGTTGCTCAGTGTAAGAGAACAAACCAAGGTCAGAATGCAGCTGCACAACACGCAAATGCCTCCTTCAACATTAGATGTGCAGTCTTTAGCTGACTCACTGAAAGCTCCAGCAATTTAAAGATTAATTTCTGTGTCAACCAATTTGGAATGTTAAGTCATGGGATGTCATGGTTTGAAGAATTCCTTTTTTGCCAGTTAATTAAAAGTCTTACGTAGAATTTTGATTTTAAAAATGTTCAGATTTTTTCCTTCTGAAGGAGTCGCAATACATCTCCTATAACTGATGGGACTGTACCTTCTAAATCTACCTGTGTTTATTAGTAATGCCTAACTGATAAATATAAAAGCTCTGACTATTCTTTTGAGCACCAACTATCAGGGCAGTATTAAAAAGGCATGTATAAAATTCTTGTAGATAGAATATCATAGACAGAGATTGAAGCTTGGCTAGAACATGAAGAAGCATCAGCCTGAACTTCAGTTTATATACTTTGGCAATCCTTCCTCTATCAAAGATTTTGCATGATTGCCTGAATGTTAATCTCACAACATTAATATTGTGGTGTTCTGACAATATTCCCAAAGCAAAAAAAACTGCTGTATCCAGTCAGAAATTCCCTTGCCCTTATGTACATCCATAATCCCAGCACTATCCAAGAGATATGCAGTGGGAGTCAAAAAACCTTGACACGATCCTTAGAATCATAGAAAAGTAGAGTTGGAAGGGGCCTACAAGGCCATCGAGTCCAACACCCTGCTCAATGCAGGAATCCAGGTCAAAGCAACCCTGACAGATGTCTGTCCAGCTGCACCTTGAATGCCTCCAGATTGGGAGAGCCCACCACCTCCCTGGGTAGTTGATTCCATTGTCTTATTGCTCTAACAGTCAGGAAATTTTTCCTGATGTTTAGGTGGAATCTAGGTTCCTGTAACTTGAGCCCATTCCGTGTCCTGCAAACTGGGATGATCGAGAAGAGATCCTGGCCCTCCTCTGTGTGACATCCCTTCAAGTACTGGAAGAGTGCGATCATATCTCCCCTCAGTCTCCTCTTCGGAAGGCTAAACATGCCCAGTTCTTTCAGTCTCTCCTCATAGGGCCTTGTTTCCAGTCCCTTTATCATCCTTGTTGCCCTCCTCTGAACCCTCTCCAGTTTGTCTACGTCCTTACATCAGTACAGCTGATGTTCCAGGCATTGGCTAATGGTGCTGGTCCAGTTCACTGAAAATATTGGTATCTATTTCAGTTAAAAAGTCCCATAACAAATGAGAGGATGTAAGAGTTGTGATTGATGAGAACTGGTTTCTATTTCTTTGTTTCTATTACTAAGCTATGGAGATAAGGAAAAGAACAATTCAACATACTGACTCAGTACCAGATAAATCATATTCCAGTGTTTTAACATATTCAGTGGAAACAACCATTCCCGCCAGATAGGTTCAGTCTGCTGGTACTTTGGAGAAACATGAAATATGACAATTCAGAAAAGTAAATGAGTAAAAAATACTGACGCTTGAAGATTCCAGGTTTTTTTTAAAAAACAAACGAACATCCATCTCTCTATTTCTTGCTGAAATATGAACATTGAAGTCTTTAATACTTTGCTTGAAAGTTTATGAAAATATTTACTTGTTACGTAAAGTCTTTTTACCTTCAAAGGAAAAAACTTAAAATAAAAATAAACAACCACAAACAATTCTGCTAGAGAGTGATCATGTGTCTTTAACTGCTTCAGTTTGACATGACTATGATGTTCGTTTGTCCACAACTTCATAAAACATGGTTTATGAAGTCGTGGATGAGTGCTGTGACCACATGTTCCCCCTTTGTGACTCCCCTTCCTTCCTCCCACTACACACTGGCTTTTCCACAGAAATCTTGGCTAGCATTAAAACAGAGTTCCCTTTTACATCTGAACTTGGGAACTCTGATTTAATGTTGTTTAACAAGCCAGGATCTGATCCTGACTTATTATCCTGGCCTATTATAACCATAATTAAACCAGAGTTTCCTGGTTTGGTTTAATGCAAGCCAGGATCTCTGTGCAAAAGCCAATGTGGCGTAGTGGTGAGAGTGTTGGACTGGGACTCGGGAGATCCGGGTTCTAGTCTCTGCTCAGCCATGAAACTCACTGGGTGACTTTGGGCCAGTCACTGACTCTCAGCCTAACCTACCTCACGGGGTTGTTGTGAGGATAAACTGGAGAGGAGGAGGATTATGTAAGCCACCTTGGGTTCCTTGCAGAGAAAAAAGCGGGGTATAAATATAATAAATAAAATGTGTGAAGGGAAGAGGGGAGGGAATTGCTGAAGGAGTGCACAGCCATGGTGCCCATCCATGACTTAGTAAGCCATTCTTTATGAAGCTGTGGAGAAAAATCTGAAAGCAGCCTATGTCTTCTCAGATGGCTTACGGTAATACAGATTTGGCAAAGCAATTTTGGAGGAGTGCAGAAGCAAGACGAAATTTTCATTTAAAAAAAGGCTGCCCCAGAGTCAGTCTCTTCCAATTACCCCCATCTCTATAGGCCTTCAAGTGGGACCTAAAGACTCACCTATCTACTTGGCCTATAATTGAGTTAGGATTTTACTGGGATTGTTGTGTATATAGTACTATCTGGTTTTAACTGTTAATTTTGATTTTATCATTGTTTCCATTATTTTATTATGTTTTGTAGTTTTAAGCTTGGTTGTATGCTGCCTTCGGAGGGGTTGCCCTAAATGGCAGCTTATAAATATTTTAAATAAATAAATATGCCTTATAAAGATTTTCTGCAGCAAATGCTTGTGACTGATGAGTTGCTCTTGTCAGGCTTTTTGAATGCTCTTTCAATGAAATAATTCTATATCTCCTACAAAATTTCAGACACGTTCAAATTCACTTAAACTTGTGGAAGTTAGTTCATTTGAATTATAGATATGATGATGATGTATAGGTTCATTTTTAAAAAGCACTCAGCACATAAAAGCTTTTGAAAATAATATTTACATAATTGCATAATATGATGAAATGATCATACTTTCTTCCTTGTATGTACACCTAGAAAAGCCTACCTCAGTTTCTAATGTCATTGGGGACCTTTTTTCCAAATAATAATTAACAATAACTTCTTTGATTGTACAGAGCTGGATATTTGCCTCAGAATATTCCACTAGAGGTTATCAGATATCTGTCCAAGGAAAAGGAATTTCTGCCCTGGCATGCTGCTAGCCGAGCTCTTTATCCTCTAGATAAGTTGCTGGACCGCACAGAAAACTACAACATCTTCAATGTAAAGACATATATCTATATATTTCTTTGTTGTTACAAACCATTAAACTGTTGTTGTCTTCTCTAGTAAGATTCTTTAATTTGCCTAAGGCCTTTCTACATGATCAGGCAAGTGCACTCTAAGCCCAAATGCACTTTAACATCTGTGCAGTAATCTTGCAATGGTAATACAATGATAAGCCTTTTTAAAAACTGGCCAGATGTCATGAGGATGTGTGCGGAGCTCAATTGGGGGGTGGAAGTCCGGCGAACTCCACTCATCCTACCTTTTCCCTAGCTTGAATCGCATTCTTGCAAGCTGAGCCAGGAAAAGTGACTTCTGGGTTCCGGCGCTACGTTGTTTATGTAGAAAACGGCCTAATGTGCACAAATTACGGCCTAATTTGCGCAAATTACGGCTGTTCTTAACATATTTTACGCTATTTTCTACATAAACAACATAGAGCCGAAGACCCAGAAGTCCGGCAAGCACACACCACGAGTCGAGTGCTGGGCAGGCCACCCATCCCTAGATGTGCACTCCCAGTGCAGGAGAGAAGGGAGCACATAATCTCCAGGGAGGAGATGATGATGATGATGATGATGATGATGATGATGATGATGATGATGATGATGATGATGATGGAATTGTATCATTCATCACTAACTGTGTCACAAAATTACCTAGTGGGGAGGCACAATTATAATAGCAATGAATGTGCTGTTTGGGGGAAGAATTGCATTTTCCCATTGCAAAATATTGCACTCTGAGGTAAGATGTGCAGGCTGTGTGAGAAATGAATACACATCTACTGCATAAGATATTGATTATGTAGGAAGCCCATGAAATTTATTTTATCAGGGCATGATCCAGCATGAGTGAAGCACTCTTAAATTTCAATGGGAGAGTTAAGCATGTGCTTGAATATTTTTTCACAGACATCAGTGTGACTTAAAAGTGCTTAACTTTGGCTGCGTCATGCCCTTTGTTTTGTTCTTATTTTAATGTAGTAACTGTAAGCTTCAATTTGCATTTGAATAGTAAGAGCTGATAGACTGTACAGTATATACTTCACTAAAGCTCTACATAAATGTGGCTATACATTTTATCAGAATATGTTCAGTAGCAGAAATGATGTCATCATTCTTTCAGTCCAAAAAGCTATATTGAATTCAGTATACTTCCCCTCATTATCAAGGATTAGATTACTCTTTAATCCTAAACCCATGCACAGTTGGGAGCAGGCGGCACAAGTAGCAGGAACAGTAGATTACCAATATACACAAACCTAGCATTAAAAAATGTTTCCTGCAGGAAAAAAAAATCTGCTAAAGGGTAGAGCACATTTGAGAAATGGAGCATTTTTATGCCACAAGTTAGGAACGTAGGAAGCTGCCTTATTTTGAGTCAGACCAGTGGCTCATTTAGCAACTCAGAATTATCAACACTGACTGGCAGCAGCTCTCCAGGGTTTCAGACAGGAGTCTTTCCCAGTCCTACCTAGAGATGCCAGGTACTGAATTGGGGACCTTTTGCATGCAATGCATGTGCTCTAACATTGAACCACGGCCCCTCCCTGTTCAGAGTGTATCTGATGAGCACTGTGAGCTGAATTAGACCACTATAAATATCACATGTACTTCATAAACCGAATGGCAAACAACATATATGTAAAAATTCTAACTTAAATACAGCACAACACCAAGGGTCATGAACAGGAGCAAATACAACAGGAAAATATGTACAGGCCCCGTAAAAAATTATTTCATTCTTGGAACCTACCTCATACATTTTGAGCTTTTTCTTCTCTTTCTCAAAGGGACTCTGTCATCTAGGGTCATCTAGGGTAAACAAGGAGCAGTAGGGTGGGGAAAGCAAGGAGTTACAGTGCCTTGCAAAAGTATTCACACACACACCCTTTGACTTTTCCACATTTTGTTGTGTTACAACCTGGAATTGAAATTGATTTAATTGGCATTGATACCACTTGATGTACACAAGGTACTCAACACTGTAAAGGTGCAAAATATTTTTTATTGTGTCATAAAAGTTAAGTAAACAAAAACAAACTGGCACTTGTTGGTTCCATAAGTATTCACCCCCCTGAGTCAATACTTGGTAGAAGCACCTTTGGCAACAATTACAGCTACGAGTCTTCTTGGGTAAGTCTCTATCAGCTTTGCGCATCTGGATCCTGCAATGTTTGCCCATTCTTCCTGGCAAAATTGCTCAAGCTCTGTCAGGTTGGATGGAGACCATTGGTGAACAGGCAACTTTCAAGTCTGGCCACAGATTCTCAATTAGATTGAAGTCTGGGCTTTGACTGGGACATTCTAAGACTTTCAGGTTCTTGTTTTTAAACCACTCCAGTGTTAATTTTGCTGTGTGTTTAGGGTCATTGTCCTGCTGTCTGCCCCAGTCCCAGGTCCCTTGCAGACTGAAACAGATTTTCCTCTAGAATTGCACTGGATTTGGCTCCATCCATCTTGCCCTCCATCCTGACCAGTTTCCCAGTCCTTGCCGAGGAAAAGCATCCCTGCAACATGATGCTGCCACCACCATGCTTCACCATGGGAGTGGTGTTCTCAAGGCAATGTGCACTGTTGGCTTTGTGCCGCACATAGCATTTGCGGCAAGGCCCAAAAGTTCAATTTTGATCTCATCAGACCAGAGAACCTTTTCCCGCATGTTTGCTGTGTCTCCCACATGCCTTTTTGTAAACTCCAAATGGGCTTTGATATGGGTTTGTTTCAGCAATGGCTTTCTTCTCGCCACTCTTCCGTAAAGCCCAACTTTGTGGAGCATCTGGGTGATGGACGGTTTCTCCCACCTCAGCTGTGGATCTCTCCAGCTCCTTCAGAGTTACCATTGGTCTCTTGGTTGCTTCTTTGACAAATGCCCTCCTTACCCGGTCACTGAGTTTTGGTGGACGGCCTTCTCTAGGCAGAGTGGTGGTTGAGCCATATTCTTTCCATTTCCTAATCATGGATTTAATGGTTCTCCAGGGATGTCCATATTTTGGGATATTTTTTTATAACCCAACCCTGATTGGTTCTTCTACACAACTTTATCCCAAAGTTGTTTTGATAGCTCCTTAGTCTTCATGAAGCTGTTTGTTTAGATATGCTCTCCAACAAACTGGGCCTTCCAGAAACAAGTGTATTTAATCTAAGATCATATGGCACTGGAATTGCACACAGGTGGACATTCAACTACAGTATGTGACTTCTGGAGGCAGTGGTTTGTACCAGAGTTTATTTAGGCATGTCACAGCATGGGGTGAGTTAGGCAACCAATAAGTGCCAGTTTCTATTTGTTTACTTAACGTTTGTGCCATAATAAAAATATTTTGCAGCTTCACAGTGTTGAGCATCTTGTGTACATCAAGTGGTAACAATGCCAACTAAATCCATTTCAGTTCTAGGTTGTAACAAAACAAAATGTGGAAAAGTCAAAGGGGTGTGTGAATACTTTTGCAAGGCACTGTAGTTCAGTTCCATGCAATATTAGCACCTTCACTCACTCCCCTCGGTTCCTTTGTCCTTCTAATGATTGCCAATAGACACTGAATTCTATGCAGTGTAAGTTTCCTTTCCTGTCATGTAATGCTGAATTAAATGGAAAACTTAGTTGCTAGCTTGCTGTTGCCTACATTGAAAAATCATTATAATGTATTCATTGCTGACTCCTGTTTAGTCTGTTAAAAATATATGCAATTTTAGTAAATAAGAATAGTAAAAATATTGCTGGATGGTTCTTCTTTATCATGTAAGAGCTGACACCAAAGATACTATAAATTCATTTTTGTCGCAGGAATAACTTACCTGCCACAGCAAGGTATATTATGTATCTCCTTTCATCCTGTCATAACATGCATCTGAATATGTTGCCATGTAAATAAATGTTATTCACTCTTACATTGTGCTAATATAATGTGAAATACATTTTTAAAGTTGCATTTATATTTCACCTAAAACAGGGAATCTGGCAGTAAGAAAATTATGATATGACTATGATGACAGAGGCATATTTTACAACTTGACATAGAAAGTAAAGGTTTCTTTGTGTAAGGGTCAAAAGTAGAAAACGGGTTACACTGCCTTTGCTTTTAAAAACGCCAACAACTAAAAGGACATTGAAATACAGATCTCGTTAAATTGTCCAAACTTGATATGCAGTTCACATTATTCAATATTATTACGTCAATTGGCTGTGCCTGTATAATGGTTTTGCCATATTTGTGCATATAAAGATAACCAAGCCTATCAATTTCATCTCTGTGTGTGGCCTAAATGTGTCACTTATAAATGTTTAATGATGAACATTACTCAAACATGCATTTTTAAGTCCGTAGCCTGCCAAAGTAAATACTAGCCCATTGAAGCACCAGCAGCTTTTCATACTTGTGTCAAGTATACATTACATGCTTAAAACACAAGGCATATTCCAGCTAATGTTAAGCACTTTTCTGCCCCGTTATTTCAGAAGGATATCTGAGCACATGCTTAACTCTCCCCCATGGAAATCATCGGGACCTAAAAGTGTTTACCCTTGGTTGTGTCCCACCTGCAGATAATGCTGTAGGCTTGGATTCTGACACTCTGTCTGCTGGCAGGAACATGGGATACTCCTGCTAGCAAAAGGGGGAGGCAACTTTATCAGTTTTACCCTTACCCCAGAAGTCCCTTGCACCCTCTGAAAATCTGCTTTGGAAAGTTGGAAGACCATCTGGAACAGTGTGGGTGGGTGTGTGCAAAGAGTTGCCGAAGTTGTCTCCCCATTTCTGCCAGCAGGATCTTCTGCTAGATCACAAGCCCTTCCATGAATGGAAGGAGCCCTTCTGTTTATAGAAGGGAATTTGGAATCGAAGCCATACCAGCAACTACTAGCTTTAGCAGTAATAATGAGCTGATCTTACTGATTCATCTTACTTATCTCCAGCTGAGTGGCCAACCTATGACACATGTGCCACCAGTGGCATTAAGAGCAGGGAGCTGAGCAGGTCCCACAGTCCTGGCCAGCATAGAATCAGACCTTCCCCTTTCCACACTGCTGTTAGGGCCAAACTAAATGGTCTGCTAATCATACATAGCAGAGCTATGCATGATTGGCTTCTTTATACCCATGTAAGCATGTGACACCCAAATTCAGATCGAGGCCATGGCAATTCAGGATAGGGGATTTAAGCTTCCCCCTCCCATTTCTGGCCCAAAATTCCACCTCCTCACCTGGGGGGGGATGTTTAAAAAAAGAACAAAAGACTCCAGTGGATTCCAAAGGGCCCAACTAAACATGATTAGCAGAATGCTTAGTTTTGTCCTTAGACACAAAACCACACCCGTGCATAGGGGTTGGTAGGGGTGCATGTATTTTCAGCCTGACTCATGGCACACATGCCAAAAACAATCGGGTACTACTTATCGGTAAGATGCCATACATAAATATATGGTGGAACCATTTTAAAATTATATTTAAACTGAATGGAGCTTGTTAATTTTAACTATAAAAGTATTTGATGCAGTTTTCCCCCTCTCTGTTTCAGGAATATATTTTAAGACAAGTGGCTTCAATGTATCTTAAGCTTGGATGGCCAACAAATAATTTGGACAAATCCTTTGTTCAAGCTTCCTACCAACATGAGTACTGTTATACTTTTTTACTGCTGCAAATAGTCGTTGTAAACTGAACTACATAAACTTAATATGAGCTTCAAGAGCATGCCTTATCATGTATATATTCTGTTTATTTTGGGCATGAGCAAGCCAAATTCCATTGATTATCATGAGAGAGAGTTAAGTACATCTTTACCTGTCTTGTTGAAATCAATGGAACTTAAAAATGTTAAACTTTGGCTGGATTGTGCCTTTTGTTTTCTGAATTCATATTGGGGTTTTGCTTCTTAGAACTTGAAAATAATATTTTTTTCTAAGTTATAATTTAGGTTTTGGCCACATTTGGGGGATGAAACTCATGAAGCCTACATGTATGCATGCTCGTAACTGACTGGCTTTATAGCAATATAAATGTAATTACTGATTAGCTGATTTGTCATTTTAAGATCTACTGTTAAAGCATGGTTAATATGTTGCCTTTGTTAAATATTAGTTTTGATCTTGTAAGCAATTATATATTTCCATCTGAGAATCTGAACATATTTATTAACATGAGCCTAATGCTACTTTTGTTTGTATTTTGGGATACCCAGGGAGTTACACCGTGAAGTGATTATGCTAGCTTGCAGCTTTGGTAATAAGCACTGCCACCAGCAGGCTGCAACTCTAATCTCAGACTGGATTTCCAGCAACAGAAACAGGTAAAGAATGTGGCAGCATGCATCTTCCCTTGCTTCAAAAGTATTGGATTTACTTTTTCTCAAAATAGATTTTTACACAGAGAAGGAACAGATAAAGGCATTAAAAAAAAAAAAAAAAAACACCACACGAATATTAACAATAGTTGGGTCCTGTGAAGAAGAAGAGGTAGTGCTGCATTCCACACAAATTCCATTTTTGAAAGGAGTGTGTGTTGTGTTTTACATTTCTCATCCATTGCACAAAGATGAAAAAGAGTGTAACAGAAAGCCCACTGTTTCCATCAATACAGGATCTATGGAATCAGAGTGTGATGTTCCAGAGGTTCTCTACAAGGATCTGGCCCTAAAGGTCACTAGGTCAGTCACTCAGCCTGTCCACTGAGTCCAGACTTCCCTTAGCCATAACCAAAATAAACTGCTGCCACCACCTACTGAGTGACAGAGAGCAGTAAGATTCTTCCTCTATATCAACCTTCCCCAACATTGGTCCCTCCAGATACAAATTCCATCAGCCTCAGCTAGCATGGCCAATGGTCAGGGATGATGACCATCTGAAGGGACCCAGCTTGATGACCATCTGATGAACATCTGGAGGGACCCAGCTTGCTCTTTATATTTAACTGTTTATCCACCCAGGCCAGAACACAACAGGTAGTTAAAACAGTAAACATATCTTTATTTATGGGACATACTGTAGCATCCACAAGGAGTAGTTATTTGATAAAGAATAAAAAATAATAGTACTATCTGAACTTAACCCAACATAACTGACTCCCCTTTTTACAGCTATCCTAACCACCAGTGTTTTACCTCATCCTGCCTCTCTCTCTTCACTCCCCTAATTCCTTTCCTGACTCTCCCTGTCTTCTTGCTGTCTTCAGTTTCCTCTTCTAACTGACTTCTCAGCCAACATTCTCCCCCTGTCACTCACTATAGCTCTGCCCACCATTCCCTCACATTTCCCTGCTGTCAATAATTCTTCATTCTTCTGTTACACAGAGTAAGTATCTCCTAAACACAGTAGTGGTTTCCATCGCAAACTGAGCTCTCAGACTTACTAAGGCAACATTGTCTTCAAAAAGACAACCTTATTACTAATGGATAAGTAACTGAGAAAGATGTAGCATCCTGGAGCTTGTTGTGAGTGCAAGGATTTTCCACAGCTGATAGTGGGAAAGCCATTTACCGTACTCACAATCTTCAAGATTGCCATCAATGTATATAAGAACTTTAAAGAGCCATGATGAATCAAACCAAAAGCCTATCTAATACAGCATTCTTATTCACACAGTGGCCAGCCAGCTGCTTGTGGGAAGCCCACAAGTAGGACATGAGTGCAACAGCACCCTCCCACTCATGTTCTCCAGCAACTGGTATATGTAGGCATACTACTTCTGATACTGGAGATAGCATATAACCATCATGACTAATAGCCATTGATAGTCTTCTGCTCCATGAATTTGTCTATTCCCCTTTTAAAGCAATCCAAGTTGATGGCCATCACTACATTTTGTGGTAGCAAATACCATAGTTCAACTATGCGCTCTATAATAATAATAATAATAATATTTTATTTATTACCCGCCTCTCCATCTAGATCGAGGCGGGGAACAACAGAAAATATAAAATACCTAAACTAAAACAACACAATATATACTGTTAAACATCTTAAAACATCTTAAAACATCTTAAAAACATCTTAAAAACATCTTTAAAACATCTTTAAAACATCCTAAAATTCCGCCGGATAGGCCTGTCAGAAGAGTTCAGTCTTTATGGCTTTTTTAAAGTCCAAAAGACTGACAAGTTGACGTATCTCCTCCGGCAGGCCATTCCATAATCTGGGAGCAGCAGAAGAAAAGGTCCTCTGGGTAATGCTAGTCAGCCTAGTTTTGGCTGACTGAAGCAGATTCTTCCCAGAGGACCTAAGTGTGCGGGGTGGATTGTACGGGAGAAGGCGATCCCGTAGGTAGCCTGGACCCAAACCATGTAGGGCTTTAAAGGTAATAACCAACACTTTATACTTCGCCCGGAAACTGATTGGCAGCCAGTGGAGTGCTTTTAAAACTGGTGTGATATGGGCACCCCTAGGTGTACCAGCAACCAGTCTGGCTGCCATATTTTGCACTAATTGAAGTTTCCGGACTAGGTATAAAGGTAGCCCTATGTACAGCGCATTACAGAAGTCAAGCCTCGAAGTTACCAGTGCGTGCACTACCGTCTTTAGGTCTTCCAACTCTAGGAAGGGGCGCAGCTGGCGTATCAGCCGAAGCTGATAATAGGCACTCCTAGCCGTCGCATCTATCTGGGATGTCATTTGGAGCGACGGATCCAGGAGCACCCCTAAGCTGCGAACACAGTCTTTCAGGGGGAGTGTAACCCCATCCAGAACTGGTTGACATACCTCCAAACCCAGGTTGTGGCCTTTGACAGCGAGCATCCTCCGTCTTGTCTGGATTCAATTTCAGTTTGTTTTCCCTCATCCAGCCCATTACTGCCTCCAGGCATTTATTCAGAGGAGACACACTATCCTTAGCTGATGCTGTTGACGAAGGCATAGAGAAATATATTTGGGTGTCATCAGCATACTGATAGCACCCCGCCCCATGCCTCCGGATGATCTCTCCCAGCGGTTTCATGTAGATATTAAATAGCATTGGGGAAAGAATAGCTCCTTGTGGCACGCCACATAGCAGCTCCTTTTTGGAGGAGCAGCTATCCCCAAGCATCACCATCTGGAACCTACCCGAGAGGTAGGACCGGAACCACTGAAGCACAGTGCCCCCTGATTCCCAGTCCCCTCAGGCGTTCCAGAAGGATACCATGGTCGATGGTATCGAAAGCCGCTGAGAGGTCCAGAAGCACCAACAGGGACACACTCCCCCTGTCGGTACTCAGGCGCAGATCATCTACTAAGGCGACCATAGCAGTCTCAACTCCGTATCCTGCTCTGAAGCCAGTTTGAAATGGGTCTAGAAAATCGGTGTCATCCAAAACTGCTTGGAGTTGGAAGGCAACCGCCCTCTCGATCACCTTGCCCAAAAATGGAAGATTGGACACTGGTCTATAATTGTTAAGGTCCAAGGGATCCAGGGAGGGCTTTTTCAGAAGCGGCCGCACCACCTGCTTCTTTCAAACATGATGGAAAATTCCCTCCCTGGAGAGATGCATTAACAATACGCTGTACTTGTAGTCCAACTGCATCTCCTCCTTGGACAACCAACCAGGAAGGACAGGGATCGAGAGGGCAGGTAGTCCTCTTCACTCGGCCAAGCAGCTTGTCCACGTCCTCGGTACTCACCAACTGAAACTGATCCAGTGTAATCCTACTTGCGGAGTTGCTGGACACTCCATTGTCTGCTTCTGCTACAATGAGGGTGTCTAAGTCAGGCTCTTATCCGAGAGATTTTATCTGTGAAATGATTGTTAAAGGCATCACAGCGAGCAACCGTAGGCTCTAAAATCGGGTTCAGGGGGGAAGATGTCTGCGTTAGACCCCTCACCACCCTGAACAGTTCTGCTGGACGCGAATTCGCAGACGCAATGCGTGCAGAGAAGAAAACTTTCCTCGCTGCACGTATTGCCACCCCATAGTACTATGAATAAGTACTTCCTTTTATCTGTCTTGAATCTCCTACCATTGAGCTTTATTGGATGACCCCGGTTGTAGTATTATGAGTGAGGTTTTTCTGCCTATCCACTTTCTCCATACCATGCATAATTGTGTTCACCTCTATCATATTTCTAAGCTAAACAGTCCCAGGCTTTGTAACCTTTCTTCATAAGGGAGTTGCTCCAGCCCCTTGATCACTTTGGTTGTACTTTTCTGCACCTCTCCAACTCTCCAATATGGTTTTTGTGGTGTGGTGATCAGAACACAGTATTCCAAGTGTGGCGGCACCATGGGTCTGTAGAAGGGCAGTATTATATTGGCAGATTTATTTTTGATCACTTTTATAATTATACCCAACATGGAATATAACTTTTTCACAGAAGCTGCACACTGGGTCAACATTTTCATCAAGCTATCCAACACAACCCCAAGATCTCTTTCTCAGTCAGTCACTGCTAGCTCAATCATAGAATCATAGAATAGTAGAGTTGGAAGGAGCCTATCTGGCTGCACCTTGAATGCCTCCTGTGTGGGAGAGCCCACAACCTCCCTAGGTAGTTAGTTCCACTGTTGTATTGCTCTACCAGTTAGGAATTTTTTCCTGGTGTGTGTGTGTGTGGTGTGTGTGTGTGTGTGTATATGCACACACACACACATACACAATAAAAGTGTTATATGTGTATATGTGAAGTTGGGATATTTTCCCCCAACATGTATCACTTTACACTTGGTTACATTGAACTGCATTTTCCATTTTAATGCCCACTGCCCCAGTTTGGGGAGGTCCTACTGGAACACTTCACAAACTTTTTGTTTGTTTGTTTGTTTTAATCACCCTAAATGAGGGTCAAACTACATGTTATGTTAATTACGTAGTGTGTAGCCGATCCTTTATTTTTAGTAGAGTTGTATGTGTCCCCGATTTGCTTCGGAACCACCGCAAACTGGAAGGGGAGGATTAAATCTCACGCCATCATTTACTTCCAGAAATCCCACCCCAACATGGGAGTTTAAAATGTGGTGGGGAGCCTCCATTTATGCCAATGGACGCCTTTTCCTTTTCTTAAGTCCCACTGCAGGGTGGAGATTTGGGGAAGCCGATGGCTTAATCCTCCCTGTCTGGTGAGCAGTGGTCCCAATCCTAATTGGGGCCATGAATAAAGATAAGGCTCTGCTACACACTATGTAATTAACGTAACATGTAGTTTGACCCTAATTTGGTGTCATCAACAAGCTTAGCCACCTCACTGCTCACTCCTAATTCCAGATTCTTTATGACCAAGTTAAAAAGCACTGGTCCCAATACAGATCCTTGTAGGACTGGATTGTTTACATCCCTCCATTGCAAGAGTGGAGGGAATGGTGTCAAGCATCACTTAATTATGGATGGTCTTTCTATAGGGCCAATGCAACAGTTACCCCATGGGCTGTCCCTAAAGGGGTAAACATTTCCAAATATGCAGTAAATTTACCACCACCACCACCACATGTGGCAAAATAGCCAGGCTAGTGTTAACATATGGAGCCACGTTCCTAGGAGACACTGTTGCAACAGCAATCTAGGATAAGGGAGAAGAGAGGAAATAGTGTGTACATACCTTGCATTCCCTCCTTTCTTACACATCAGTGTAGTAGGCCACAGGAGGTATAGAAGTAGTCTAAGAGTCCAAGCTACCAATCTGTGTTGGTACTTGGTATCATTATACCACTAGAAATCTTTAAAACATACATCATTAAGTGAACACTAGCAGAACCACTTAAAATAAATATATGCAGCTGTTTAAATCCAAATTGTGAATTAAAATGGGATTTCTGAAATTCATCTCTAGTACTGTACTGTGGAAATGATTGCTTTCAGGAAATTAAGATGTTTGCTGCTGGCCCTTTCATGTGTGAAGAAGTACATTACTCACACTCCTTACTTATGACAGCATAGTGGCTCAGCCTAAAAAATTTAAAGAATTACCATACGTTCTGCCAGAGCTTGAGAATCAGCCTTGTTAACCTCTTTAACCTTCCCAATGCATCCGTTTTGAAAGCAAAATGTGCTTTAACATACATTATCCTTTGCAGAGTTTCTTCTGAAGAAACTTAATCTATATTTTGACTTACAAAGCTCAAGAAAGAACTTGCAAAACACAGTGTGTTGTAAACTCTCCAGGTATGAAATAATACAGGGGTGCATTAGAGATCAGAGATAAGGAAGGGATTCCATTGCTTGCACTCACACGAGGAACCCTAGGCAGCACTGCCACTGTGTGACAGAGTCAGTGGTGTCTAGCAGGACCAGAAATGGCTTGGCAGGCTGCATGTAGCCCTACAGGGCCACATGTTTTGCACCCTTGATAGAATGCAATGGTAGGTTTGGGGGCAACTGTGATTAACTGTGATTCTGTTTATGTTCACACACAAATCTGGATCATACAAACACACTGATTAGTGATAGGTCCACTTTGGTTATGGTGATTCCTTGCTTGCTTGCTTGTTTGTTTGTTTGCTTCTTTTCTTAAACTTGTGTAGGACTGTAATTTGACCATATTTAAAGACTGTACACAGAATAAAATGGGCCTCAAAGGAACCTACCCACCTTTTGACATTCTTGGATAAATATTTGATATCTCAGAGAATCTATATTTACCTGCAAATATAGTTATTTCGGTGTGTGTGTTTGTGTGCTATGAATGTCCTTAAGGATTAATTCACTTGAAATGAACTAGTGGCTGCATTATCTATGTAGGTGTATGTAGTCATACATTATACTACTTTTGGAGAACACTAGAAGAGGATAACAACCAATGCTTCTGAAATTAGTTAATTAAACAGGCCATTGCAACAATGGAGAGGAATCTTACAGTGAAATCAATAAAGCTGTTTAAGTAGAAAGAAGAGTGTGCTGAGTACAACTTAATCAAGACTTTAGTGTTGTGAAAGGAGACCCAGGGCATACGTCCAATAGGATTAAGGATTGACATGATAAGTAAATGAAGGTTTTATTGTCTAAACACCGCCACTAAGAAGCCAGTTTACTTCCTTCATTTTAGATAGTTGAGTAAAACAAGAGTTGCTTTCTACATTCTGTGAACTGTATATGTTATCTATTAATTTATTAGTGACTTAAAAGAACAGAACCAGAAAGGTCACTTGGTCCAAACCCCACACTGAAGCCTAACAGTGCAATCCTATACATTTCTTCTCAGAATCAAGTCCCATTGTTTTCAATGGGACTTATTGGCAAGTAGACGTGTATAGGATTACATCCTTATTGTTCCAAATAGAGATAGAAGAATGGCTTCTGTGATTATTGCAAGTTGCATTATTTCAGAGATTTCTGTAGAGTAATCGAAATGTCATCATGGCTCAGGCAAAACACCTGTGCCATATAAAGGTGATGATAAAGCATTATACTATACCTACAAACTAGGGATGGACGGATATAGTTAAATCTGGTCCATCAGTGTTTCATGGATTGTCAGGCATCTTTCCTTCCGTTGTCCGCTCATTGATGAAATTGTTTATCTTTTAGAGAAGTATGAATTGTGTTCCACTTGCGCAAATGTGTATTTGCACTAATGTCCATTAGTGCAATAGCACAGTAGCACAAATCCTCCCCAAAAGTAAAAAAAACCAGTCCTCAAGTCCATGGAATCCATGTGACTCAGAAAAAGCTGGTCCACTGCAGAATTCATCGATCAGATTCATAGAAATCTAAACTCATTTGAATTACTTGCGGATTTCTCTGATATCCCTAATACAAACTTAAGATGTGCAACTCACACACACGCACGCACGCACACACACGCACCGCACTTTAACTGAGATCCTGTGCCTTCTCAGACCATTTTGGAGTTGGTCTGATTTGTTGTGGTACCAAACCCAAGTTGAGTTTTGGAAAACCGAGGTTCCATGGTTCCCATTGATTATCATGGGAAATTTAGAAAATTGCATAACCTTTTTTTTTCTTGCTCAGAATTGGATGATAGTTGCAGGCATAGTAGCCCCTTAGGAGGGCATTATGCCTGCACAATCTCAGAAAAATAGGTGCAGGGTGTTTTGTGCTATGCATCTTTATGTTTTGATATATTTTTTAAAGGGAACTGCCGATAACATTTTTATTTCTTGGCAGAATTGGATAAAATTACAGGAACTGTTGCCCCTTCTGAGGGAGTCAAGGCCTGCCACATGTCAGAATGATAACCCCAGAGTTTTCTGCAAGAGCAGTCTTGACATTTTGAGGCTCTTCAAAAGAGGGCACGTTTATTCCCCTGTGTTCTTTGTGGACCATTGTTCTGAAAACTACAGGCAACCTAGAGGTGTTCCTAAGTATAAAACTTGCAAAATTTCAGAAGGATAAGTGCTGTACAGGCAGTCCCCGAGTTAAGAACGTCCGACTTACAGACAACCCATACTTAAGAACGGACTTCTGGGTTCCCCGGCGCTACGTCATTTACATAGAGTACATAGCATAGCGTAGTATACTACACATACTTCTTATTTAATTATTTGTTTGTTTATTTATTTATACTACTTCCATACCACGTAGGGTGGCATCCTATGTCCCTCTGACCTTGTCTGGAGGGACATAGGATAGGGGCTGGAAGGCACTGTGACCTCAGAAATCCTTTCCAAGGTTGCAGCGCCACAAAGCACCCCCCACCTTGTAGCCGGTGCGGTTCTTTCCACCCACCACCCACCCTGTAGCCTCAGCTTCACCTCCTCGCAAGGAGAGGAAAAACATCTAGAGGGCCAAAATCAGCTGTCTACATGTTCCTGAGGGCGAGGGGAACATGGCGAATATCCTATCTGCCGAGCTCCTCCGGCCCCTGGTAGGATGCCCGTAGTCCTCCGAGTTCAGAGGTTTATGGGCAGCCTCATAGGATCCGCTGCTAATATAATATAAAAAAATATAAAGTGTTTCACATTAAAATGTCTATATAATACAATAAAAAACTGTGAAAGGGGTATTTTGTTGTGCTTTGTGAGGGCAAATATGTGATCTGCCATTTGTTGCTCAGGGCCTGCCTTGAACTCACTTTCTTGGCTAAGTTACTTTTCCTTGTCCCTCTTCAGTTTGCCTTCTGTGAAATGGGTGCAGGAGCAGAAAACTGGGGACTCAAAAGAGTTGTATCATGTTTTGGAACTCAGACCCACCTTTGCCTGGTACTTAGGCTCTTGTGCAAGTTTTTATTTTCTTTTAGCCTCACCTGTTTTCCTCCTGCAGGTTTTAAGACTGGTCATACCCTCTGTGGCAGCCATTTTGTGAGTGCACCCACAATGCGCTCTCAAAATTCCAGGTGTGCCCATCAGCCCAAAGAGGTTGAGGACCCCTGCACAAAGTGTTGAACATGATGTTGCACAAGGTGTTCCATAGGTTGTTCCACAAGGTGTTGCACAAGATGTTCTGCAAGCAGTAGCACCAGGCATTGTATAACTGATTACAACTTCATTAGGTTACGTGTTGCTTGTATTACTTCTGCTAGCGACTGTGCAGCCATCAGCAGAACAGTGCCAACTCTTGTAATTTTTATGCTAGAGTGATATTGGATATATAACCCTGGAACTGTGTACATTTTGCACAGAGAAATAACACTCAAGAGCTAAGGAAACATCATGATTATTACTTCAAAGTCTTCATAAAAAGAAAGAACATTACTTTTTGGTAGAGACACCAAGGGAAAAATACAAGAAACAATGGATGGCAGTTGTTTAGGCTGGATATCAGAAAGTACTGTGGATTAGATAATGGAATAACTTGGTCAGAGAAGCAGTAGGATCTCTTTCCCTGACTTTTAAAAGAGATTAGGAAAACATCTTCCATGCATGGTGCACAGAAAGGAGGCTGACTAGATGAGCCCTAAAGTGCCTTTCTCTGCGGTCCATGCTGTGCTGGAAACCGCTCGTTAGGAATGGCAGCATAACCATCATAGCATGTAAAATAGCAATTATTACATACATTCAGACTTTTGAAAAGTTCTTATTCTTATGAGAGCGTTATATAAAACAATTCTGTAATTAGAGACATCAAGCAAAATAAGCTTTGGCTAAATTCTCAGAATTAAAACAGGACATCTGATTAATTTCCTTTCTTAAATGTTTCCTTAAATGGTTTGAAACATGTCACTAAATCAAAGAACTACCTAAACTGCATCCAATTACATTTTAAAAAATTAGAACACCATTTGCCTAGAAGATAAATAATTAAGGGCCTATTTTATAAATGTATTTCCAATTGTTAGAGCTTAGTTTAAACAAGAACAAGCATGTACTAATTAATTATAACTTAAATGATTATTCTTAACTCTTTGTAAAGCTTTATTATTAATCATTGGGGGGGAAAAGATTTCTCTGTAAAAGCACAGCATGATTTTAATTATTTTTTCTGTTTAATTTTTAACATTTCCCCCATGTGTTAATTTTTAATCAGAAGCTATGTTAGCCACATATTTTATCCTTACCATGTCTCTTAAGCAAGATAAATAAATCACAACAGTATTCAAATAAAAGTCATTTAAAATGATGCTTTCAAAAGTTAATGCTTACACACTCTCTGAAGTATTCATCATAGCTTTCCTTTAAAAAATGAGCGCAAGCTAGATATCCCTAGAGGGGTTTAATATAACAAACAAATATCTTTGGCAGTATTAATGCTTAACACGAACAACACAATGCTATGCATATCTGCTCAGAAATAACTCCATTGAGTTCAGTAGGACTTACCACCAGGTATGTGGACATAGGATTACAGCTGGGCAGAGCAATCCTAACCCTCCTTAGATAGCCATCTGGCCGGGGTTAGGATGTGACAAGAGTGTCCCTCTGCCAGCAGAGAAGAACTCTGGTGATCGGGGCTCTGTTTCCCAGAAGCCCCATTTACCACCACATAAAGCTCTGTGGGCATAAATTTACGGCTGGAGGTGTTCCCCCTGGCGGTAGGCCCCAAAGTGGAGCATTGTAGGGCAGGGACAGGTCAGAGCTATTTCAGATCCAAAGCCTCTCCATTCCCCCAAGAGGAGACCAGATTGGGCACATCAACTGCGCCAGCCTGGAGCTGGTGTAGATAATTCTACCACCACAATTGCTTTCAGTTGGGGAGATATTTTTAAAAAACCTCCTGGGCTGAAAAGCCTGGCAAAGCTGCCCCCAACACCTCCCACCCTGGCCAGCACAAACCAGGGGGCAGTGGAGGCTGGTGGCTCCAATGTCAGTGGGGCAGTGTGTATCACCTCCGGGCTGCAGTCTGAACTTTAAAGGAGCTGCTGATAGTGCTGAACCTATTTTGGGGGTAGGGTTCAGCACCATGGATAACTTCTTTAAAGTTCAGACTAAAACCTGGAGTAGATACACTACCCCACTGACATTGGAGCCACCAGCCTCCACTGCCACCAGGGCTTTGGAAGTGGTGGAGGACCCACCACTTCTTTCCCTCTCACCAACCCCACTTAGCCTTGCTCTGTAAGGCTGTAACTTGTATTTTTATACGTGCGTGGTTTTTTTGTTTTATGCTTCTCTGTCTTAGAAGTTTTCATAATTATTTCCTAATAATGCAATAAACTTGTACTTTTGAAGTATATTTGAAGTAGATCTGAAATGGATCTATAAATTTCTTGTGCAAGCCTGTTTGTGTCCACTCCGAAGTAAGCTGCTTTTGTTCAGTGGACTTACTCCTAGGTAAATATGTATAGAAGTGCTACCTTAGTGTTACACGTGATTCCTGAGTACAAATAAAACAGGATGTCGGTTACTGATACGTGATCAGTGCCATTTGTGTTCAAGATTTCTTCCTCAGTTGAAGATACAAATGTCTCAGACTGCTTACTTTGTTGCTATTCTAATTATTACAGTTGTCATACTGAACAAAAGGATACTGGGGTTGATAAATTGGCTTAGTTTTCATAAGAGATAAACTTTTGGAGGCAAGAGATAAGCACCTTCTTATTGTCGGAAGTGATACATCTTTTCAGATGCTTCACTGTTCCACTCGTGTCCTGCTGATTATATCCAAATATGAAGTGGCCAGTGTACAATTCAGGGTACTCAAAGCTAATGAAACAATCAGCCTGAAAAGAATTGCCTGCTTATTTCCAGATGCCTTCTTGTTCCTTGGAGGCTCTATTGGCTTACAGCCCTGCTTATAGGGAAAGCCTATTGAACACCAGCTAAATTATTAAAACGCAGGATACAGTAACTTTAAATCAAAATGTAAGTAATGGGTGCCTTCTGCCATTTGACAGTGAAACCCAATTATGGTCCAAGTGTAAAATGTACTTACAAGTTTTATAGTAATAAGTAAGTACTCCAGATTAAGATGTGTTTGACGTTGGGATCAGTGCAGTCATCTTTCTTTCATACCACTTTCTTATTAAGGATTATTATGAGGGTTGCAGCCTGTTATTTCCACAGTCCTCTACAATTCATCCCAAATCTGCTGGGCAGGCTGAAGTGTGATGAGTAATTCTGCCAGGTCCTTTGGTCATTTTTGACTGTAAGTTCAGGTCACGGGTTTTCTGGGGGTCAGGGGGTGGGGTGATCAGCAACATTTTACTGCTTCCTCCCAACCCCATTCCCAAGCCACTTATATTGATATTAGAATGGGGAAATTCCCACTCAATCTTTGCTTTTTCTTGCCCTACTCTTTTTTGCTTTCCAATACTGGCATATTGGCATTGGCACAGGAGCTGTTCCACACAAGTAGTCTTGTGTAACAACTGCACAGACTGGAGGATCCTAGAGGCTGCACTGGCATGGTTGGGTTGTGCATCTGGTTGTTCTTAATCTCTAATTAAGCATTATGTTAACTGGGGAAAAGCAGGCCTAGTGCTGGTTTCCATTTTATCTAGCAACTACAATACAGTACTGTATTGTAGCAATCTCTTAAATGTTGCAGATAGCACAAATCACTGTGTTACTAAAATGCAAACACTTTGGAGAGTAATAGCCATACAGCTGTTAAGTTATTAGGGAAAGAATGCAATTCAGTGTCTTCATACATTTTGCAGATAAAGAAGTGCACATCAGACTATTGGATTGTCTAAAACTGAAGAATTGCAAACACTTAAGATGTAAAATTATCTCAAGTTAAAGATCCTTGGAGTTGTCTGAGCTCCTTGGAAGAAGGCGTTTGTTTAATAATAAATGAATGCCCCATGAAAAAGAACCCCCCACAGTTTCTACTCTGCCTCCAACTCAAGGGAAGGGTGGAGGGGATGTCCTACCACCTCCTCTTCATTTTACTCTTGACGTAGTGGTAGAGCTTGTACCTCCTACTCTGCTTCTGGAGCAAGAGGAAGTGAAAATGGGAAGACCTTGAAAACTACACCTGCATAGCCTTGTCAACCATTTGTGGGCCGAATTAGACATTACATGGCAACCATAAGGGCAGCAATTTGAATTAGGTCTGTGCCATGAAGGAGGGAGTATCCAACACTTTGCCATAGCCCCAGTCCAAATCCTATCCTCTCTCTCCCCACCCCCAAAGCTGTGATTAGTCGCAGAGGGCACAAAACCTATGGTCACTCACAAACATTGTGTCTGTAAGTTTTCCTTCCACAGCTAATAGCTCAAAGAGGGGATATTTAAGTCAGGGAATCAGCACAGAGGCCAAGTGTTATATTTTCTCTTTCCCCTGCACTTCAGCCTTGATCCAAATTGAGTCCCTGCCTGTGGCCACTTTAAAGAAATTAAAAAACGGGGCTGGATTCAATGTTAGTCCTACTTAGAGTAGACTTATTGAAATGACTGGTTTTTAAGTTAGTCATGACTAACGTAAGTCCCAGTCATTTCAATGGGTCTACTTTAAGTGAGACTAACATTAGATGCAACCTTACAGTAAGGTCCAATAATGGAACGCCTACATAACATGTAGATTGCTGCTGTATCTCTCTGTTCACTTGTGTCACCACCAGGAACATGACCAAGGGACGCGTAATTTTAACTTACATGCTGTGTCTATTGCACATATTATTAATACAATATTGCTATTTTTTTATACATTCTTTTAAAGAATACCACTAAATGTAAGAGACATCGCCTACTGCACAGGAGTTTCGCTGATGGATGAAGATGTATGGGAGTTCATCTGGATGAAATTCCACTCTACTACAGCAGTTTCAGAGAAGAAAATATTGTTAGAAGCTTTAACTTGTAGTGATGACAGAAATTTATTAAACAGGTGTGCTAATTTAGTTGATATTTCTTAACTTTTCAAACATTGTTGTATCAGTAGTAGTAGTATCACTTTTTCTCTGAGCATTTTTCCAGTGGAAGCATTTTTGTTGACAGCAAAAGAATATTTTTTTCTCACTCTCTCTGTAACTATGAGTTATGGAAATGTTTGTGTTATGTGGAGAGTATTTGTTCCAAATCATATGTTCCAAGTTCACTTGAAAATGATTGCGAATCTCATTTAAATTTTTGGTAAACATGATCTCAGAGTAGCATGTAGGGGGAAATTTAAAATCAAGCAATTCAGTTTCAGCTTTTACCAAATATCTGCCATACTTAGGTCAACAGAGTGTAACAATTTTTCTGTCTCAAAATCTACCTTGTTTTCTGTACTTTACAAACACAAATGGAAAGCTCTTCAATGAATTTCAATAACCATGTAGCAGTTTCTGATCTTTGTTGGGAGTCCCAAGATGTAAAATAGCATGATGTTGAAGTATTTATGTTAGTGAAAACTTCAACACTTTCCCTCCCTTCTCCATTCAAGGCTTCTTAACCTGTCTCTCAACTCAGAAGTTGTCCTGGATCAGGATGCAATTGACGTCATAATCCACGTAGCTAGAAATCCACATGGAAGAGATCTTGCTTGGAAGTTTTTTAGAGAAAAATGGAAAATATTGAATGCAAGGTAAACATGAACATTTTGATTCAGTGTTCAGTATTGTACAATTCATTTTTTTCTTACTGTCCTATCTCAGCTTTTTTCCAATCCCTCTCACTACATGAGCAAAGTTCAGGATCAGTTGACATGTAAGGCTTAGTTATTCATGCACACAAGTTTGTTGTGAAATTAGGGATGAGAGAGAAATTAATAAAGTTTGCAGTTTAATGTTCACACTTTTGAACCACTGTGCAAACCAAAACTCAGTTATCTTTTTATGAGCAGTATCCCCGACACTGCTGCTCCACTTACACTGTTGACACACCACTAGCAGAAGCAACATCTAGCAATTTCCTAAAAAAACTGATCGTGCCAGCTTATGATATTGGCATAGCTCCAGAGGCTGCTTACTCTAGTGGTACATCAATAGCGTAAGCGGACCAGCAGTGTTGGATAGTGCCCAAATTTCGCAGTTCAATGAATTTTGCAATAGAGTACTTCCATCAAAATATGTGTACAGAAATGTGTATATTAGGGAGATAGTTAAAATGCATTATATTAGGAAAACTCCTTATAAAAGGTAAAAATGCATACAAAAATGCATGTATTATAAAACATTTGTACAAAATGTGTATGATTTTTCAAGTGACCTTTAAAAAAAATCACAGAGTTTGGGATGAACTGAATTTGAGACTGGATAAATTCTCAGACTTCACAATGAATCAAACTTAAGATTGGAAAAATAAGAAACTGTGAGAAACTGAAATTGACAGATTTGTCTATCCCTAGTTATGGTCTAATTAATCCTATCCAATACTGGAAGCTGGAAGTAGTTAAGTAATAATAATTTTAAAGGTTACCAAGAATAGGCAAATTATTATTATGACAAAATACTTTTCAATTCTAATTATTAGTACTGATACAGTACACATAGCCTATGTATACATTACAAAAAATTCAGGAAGCACTTGTTATCTTCATGAATTACATCAGTGTTCTCCAACCTTGGGTCCCCAGATGTTTTTGGCCTACAATTCCCAGCATGCCCCAGACATCTGGCTGGGGCATGCTGGGAGTTGTAGGCCAAAAAGATCTGGGAACCCAAGGTTGGAGAACACTGAACTAGATTTTCCATTGTTAATAGTTTATTCATTTTATGTAATTTATTACCAGTGATGCATTGACTGTACATTGTTAGGAATCAAAGTTTGGTTTGATTATAAAATATGATTTGTGTAAACCATAGTTTGTCGCATTTGGATGAAGTGGCAAACTAGCAGCAAATCAGAATCGGAAACGTCTAATCTCTTTTCTTTGCATGCAAGCCTGAGGCTTGCAGTGGCTTGTTCATAATGGTTTGGAACCATTTGAATTGAGCTATTGTTTCTTATCTCATCATGTTTCATTTTACCTTTAAAAAGTTATGAGCTGTCAACTTCACTACCATAGTAATATTCCAAACTAATATATTTTCCTTCTTTGGTGATGTAGCTATTGCTTTCCAGTCGTCCCCCCCCCAAAAAAAAACTATTCTAGATGTTGCCATAATATCCAGGGGACTTGGAATTGATTGATTTTGGGAGTTCCTCTCCATCTCAATATCCTATGAACCTATGAAATTCTAATAACCAGATAGTCAAAAGATTACAAATCAAATACTTTATTTTAACAAGGGCAGACAGGAAAATAGATCTTAACGTGCAGGCAAAGTAAAGAGCACACATGGGGGAAAGAGCAAGCTAAATTTAAAATTCAATGTATAACTAGAATTCATGAAGCAACAGGTAATGTGAAAGAGAAATGGCAAACTCTAAATAACAAAGAACATGAACTTTCTCCGTGTGGGTGCAGCACCCTCACGCACAGGGACGTCCATAAAACATAATAAAGCCCTGTTCCCCGACTCCTCCTTGGTGAATCTGCACAGGCCTTCAGTATACCAAGCCATTGGAGCAAATGGGAGGCCTTTGAATAGGAGGCATTTGAGCAAATGGAAGCCCCTTTGTGCTTCAAGCTTTGTTCCTTAACTGTGTGGAGGGGGCAGGTTGGATGGGAATATGGGAGGTGTATATAGACCATATGTTCTTTAGCGCAACCTTGCTTGGTGCCTGTGTGCATATCAGAGTGGGACATGTCTCTGTTATGCTTTATGCAGCCTTCGCCAACTTGGTGTACTCAGATGTGTTGGACTGCAACTCATCTGGAGGACACCAAGTTGGGGAAGGCTGCTCTATGGGGATCCTGCAGCCCTGACAAAGGGGGAAAGTCTTGCTTGAAATACTTACAAAATAGCAAAAGCACAGTGAAAAAGTATAACAGTGGTAGAGCGCTAACTTTGCATCCAGAAGGTCCCAGATTAAATCCCTGGCATGTGTAAGTAGGGCTGTGAATGGCTCCTCCTACTGTTAGTCAGGTCTAGACTATACCAAGCTAGATGGGGCAATGGTCAAACTTGGCATGAGGCAGCTTCCTATCAATATTGCATAGAAAAAGCATTGTGACATTATTCACTAGGGAATAGTGTAAAGGAGTCTTATCTGTTCCATTTAGAATAAAGACCCATGACTACCTAATCGTTGTGTAATTTTAACTAAGCAATTGAAATGTCTTCCATTTTTAAGCACAAGAGACTATAGAGCCAGTCATACCTAATAAATGTTAGTTTATTGCATGAATGGTTGCATGTATAGTTGTATAAATGCTAATATGTTGATGAATTCCACAATTAGAGTCATGCCTGGTTGTGTTTTGAGGATATCAGCAAATTGTATACTGAGAGGTAACAAAACAGCCAGATAATCTGTAGTTTGAATATTAGTTGGTCTTCTATTACATGGCCATTTTTAGTTCTGCCAGAAGTCAAAAGGTTCTTGACCGAATGTCATCGATTGTATTATATATCATAGACGACAGGAAGTGATATTCTTTTTTTCACATTGCTTCAATGAGCCAAATTACTTTGCATTTGGTAATGTTTAGTAAGTATTCTGGTATGATGCATTTCTATAAACAACAGAAATCATTTAAATAGGATTGATGATAAGAAAAGTAGAAAAAGAAAACAAAAAATTATTTGGAAGTAAATTTTAGCTTTATAGTCATAAATATATCTCCTAGCTTAGCTGTTCCTTGTTTTTTATGAATTAGATTGAATATATGGAGCAGAAACCCTAGGGGAAAAAATTCTGTTGGTTGCATTACTATAATAGTTTTTTTAAAAATCTGAATAATCAAAGGCATTGTCACTCAATATATTCCATATTTGTGTTTTTGACCTGCTATTGAAGATATGGAGAAGCATTATTTATGAATTCAAAACTTATCAGTGGAGTCACAGAATTTCTTAATACAGAGAGTGAACTAAATGAGGTAAATATTATGCAGGCTCAGTGCTTGCAGTTATTTTTTTTTCTTGTTCTTTTTAATGTCTTAAGTCTTTGATACCTAAAATCAATAAGGTTATATACCTTGTCCTGTAATGTTGTCTATCTCTGCTTTTTCAACACCTAAGAATGATGTGTTTACAGAATGGATGTACAAGTTTCATTTAAGGAAAAGACCGTTCTGTCCTTTTTTTCTTGTTTAAGTGCCTGAACCCATGCTTGTTTAGTCAAAAATAAATCCACTGAGTTCAGTGGGAATGTACTCTGAAGTATGTGTAGTTAACAGAGTGAATTTGTATATGATTACAAAATCTAAGAATAGTTACTGCTCCTGATGGTGCTTGTGTAACACTGTCAAGCAGCCCCTCAAACGCATTCAGAAACACCCAGTCACTTACAATAAGGAATTAAATATGTTCCTCAAGCCTAATTGAACACATCTTTTAGAATAGTTGATAAACTAAGGCTCT
This sequence comes from Shinisaurus crocodilurus, assembly GCA_021292165.1. Taxonomy (NCBI): domain Eukaryota; kingdom Metazoa; phylum Chordata; class Lepidosauria; order Squamata; family Shinisauridae; genus Shinisaurus; species Shinisaurus crocodilurus. The sequence continues at coordinate 233,877,881 of CM037879.1, forward strand.
TCAGAGAGGAGTCTTGAGTGTTTTTGCTTAACATTAGCTTCTAAAGCTACATTAGGAGTGTTTCCAATTTTCCCTATTTAGTTTCCTATGTAGAAGTAAAACTTGATAAGAGCCCAGCTGTCTACAACATAAAGCAGCTGGGCTATAGGAGAGACAGAGGAAGTGATGTTAATATAATCAGGCATTGGCGTGTCAATATCTTCCAGCACAATTTGAAACAATTGCATCACACCTAAGTGATGCAGTCTGTTGCCGTACTGTATTTTGTAATAAATTGCCATGCAAAATATTACAAGAACATCTGTAGAAAAAGTAGAGCTTTGTCATCAATATATGACTTTGTCATCAATATGTGCCTTGGAAGAACATATTCATGTCAGTTCAGACCAAATTAACATGTTAACTTGTATTTCCAGTTAAAGAACTTTATAAAGACCTATGAGGAGGGATCTGCTGCCTCTTTCTCCCGAGCTGTGGAAACAGTGGAAGCTAATGTCCGGTGGCAAATGCTTTATAAAGAAGAATTATTTCAATGGCTGAGAAAATCACTGGCACACTAATCAGTGTTTCTGACAAAGACTTAGTAGCAAACTGTGCAAGAGGAGAAGCACAATGTGGAATTCCAAGAACCTTTGACTGGAAACACAATGAAGGCCAGTTCTAATTGGAAGGATATATAGATATAGATATATTATATTTTTGCACCGATCTCCTCAAAACTGTAAACGACAAGGATGGGGGGTGGGTGGAAACTTGGACAAAGAGAAAAGGTCATGAATGCTTACAAAACTCAGTCCCCGCTGTACCATGGCCAAATGTGATATTCAGTGGTGCATGTAAATGTTAATGTCAGTTTTTTGGGGGGAAACCCCTCAGAATATTTGTGCATGGTTGTATGGTTCCTGCCTGTATTCCAGCATGCTTATTTAAGGTGTCCACGTTTTGTATGTGAATTTCTGTTACATCAAAGATGGGCATTATGCAAAAAGCACAAAGACTATCAACGACAATCAGTGTTACAGCAGCAAGGTAGGATAGAAAGAAGGAAGTAAAAGATGCATATGAGCAACATGTGATAAAAGTGTCACCTTTCCATGGTGCAGGCCAGTTATGTGAGCACTCTGATTGTCTCTCAGTTTCTGTTTGGACACTAACTCTCTTTTTGAGTTGCAAACAATGATATAAATTATAGTCTAAATGTTCCCCTTTTTAAGTCAAGGACACATATACATTCAGAGGATACATTTGCATTCACAATATGCTGGAATTTCAGAAGTAAATTTTATTCACTGCTGATCAGCTAATAACAAATTTAGCTCTTTGATCATAAGTTTATGCAGTTTATAACAGGAGGATCATATATTTTCTTGGGCAGAATCCATAAATCATCCTTCTGTGCTATTTTTACTCAGCAAAAGATATTCAATAGATGCTACTTAGCTAGTGTGGTAGTTACACAGCTATTGGTGTGACCCAAAAAAAATAATAATCAAATTGCCAGAGAGAAAAAAACGGGGGGGGGGGAATTGTGAAGACACAATCCCATTATGAATGAAGAAACCTTCCTAGGTAATGGTCTAATTGTAAGGAAAGCTATTTTTTCCTATCATCCTGTCAGCATGAGAGTCCTATTTCTTTATAAACAGTTATCCCATTAAAATCGATCAGGCTGGCATTTGGAGCAACTGTTAAGGCTGTGTGTTAGCCTGTATGTAAAAATCTCTTGTACCTGTTTTGCTTTTCTTTATCCATGTAAAGTATCTTCTAAAGCTTTTCAAAGCCTGCAGTACTAAACAGTTACTAGAGAGTAAGACCCAGTGGGACGTATATCTGAGTAAATATAGGATTGCACTGCACAGCTTTAATTATTTTTCCCTTTCAGAAATTTTTCAGAGACCTGTTCCATAATGAGCTTGCTAATTATTAGTAACCAATATTCTTTCATACTGTCTAGTGTGGAAAATTGTAAACTATTGACTGCAACATACAATGTAGAAATGGTTTCTACTTTCCAATATGCGTAGCTGCTTATAGTCTCAGTGTTCTCTATCCCCCAATTGAGTTGAATAATCCCAGCCCACAAGGGAAGGAAATAGTTACTTTATCACGTAGTTATTTTGAAGGACAGTGTGGCACAGATAATAACGTCACAATAACAGCAACTGCCAGTTTTTTCACGTTATACATGGGCCATAAGTGGGAGCTTGGCTACAAGCCAGTCAGCTACACAATATCATTGCTGACTGGAGAGCTGCCAGCATTGGGGGGGGGGGGGAATCAAATCTACTCAGTTGTTTCCATGGAGCTTTTTCCCTCAGAGTTTGTCCATAATGTCCCTAAGTAATTTTGTTCTGCTAATGTGACAGCCTGCAAGTTGTAGCTTTGGAACCTCCCCTTTCACTTCAGTCTACAAGGAAGTAAACATTAGGTTACATCACTATAAGACACTGATCTTCCATTTTCTTCCCTGATTAGCAGCTATAGGGAGGCCTCATATAAGCAAGGATAGAGGTCTTTGTTGCTGTTATTTAAAATAGTGCTTGGACTCTTAACAAGTGTTTGAGGTTTGCTCCAATGCTATGCAGCTGATCCTTTCCACACTGGAGCAATGTGATTTTTCATCTTGTCTGGAGTTCTCTTTGTACATCAGTAGGAACCGAACTGTGCACATGTAGCTCACAAGCGGTTCAGATGCAGCTCTAAGCAAATTGTATGAGTACAGTAGATATTTTCCCTTAAGCCATCCTCATCCTCACTTGAGTCACTTGCAGCCATACTAGGGCCCAGGAAGAGGAAACGGAGCCAGGACATGGCAGCAGTAGTAAGCAGGAGGGTATACTAATCTGACTAGAAGATGGAACAGAAGAAGAAGCTGCTGGGCAAGAGAAGGGGCTGATCAGCTGATAGAGCTATGGCTATTGCATGAAGGAAAGTGGGAGATGTGGTGGCAGCAGGGCTGAACAAGGGTTGCTGTGGAAGGCAAGGCTTTCTGGGCAAGGGCTTAGATTTTGAATGATGCCTCATAAGGTTAGGAAATATAACCAGTGGTCCCTCCCATGCTGTATTTTTTCTTTCACAGGTATTTAAGATTTTTTTAAAAAAAATATACCTTGACATCATCTGCAGCAAATCCTAGCAAAGTGCAAAACAGTGCTTCAGTGATGCATGTTGTAATCTCTTGTTCTTAAAATATGTGAGGGAATTGTTTAAAAAAATGTGAAGAAAAGCATTCCGATATTCTTGAATACTGAGCTTGCTAGAGGTGAAGCAGTACTGAATGTTAGATGCACAATAGCCAGTTTTTTTCAGAATACAAAGCCAGATTCCTTTTTGTTCTTGCACATGGTGGTCTCTCTATCGATGCAGTTGGTTTCTGTGCTTTCATTCCTAATGTTTAATATCACAAGCTTCTGACCTTTCCGTTGATAGCTAATATAAGAAGCATTTGCTCAAATCAGTGTGCACAGGATATGGGTTGCTGGTTGCCTTTATTCCACTCTTAAGTATTCTAGTCTTCATGTTTTTATAAAGTAAGCAGCTTTTTAATTTAAATCGTATTGATTTCAGTGGGAGATTTAAGCATATGCTTTTGTGGCTGGATTGTGCTGTAAACCTCTAACTTTCATGAATGCAGAGAAGCAGTTAACAATAAGTGCTAGTAGCTCAAAAACTGGAAAGCAAGTAAAAAAAGCCACAGGATTTATTCTTCCAATCATACTATTACAGAAGTCCATGTCATGATTTTTCTGGATGTTTTTACATTTTGAGTTCATACGTTCAACAAAGCAATATCCCAAAATTGCGACATATTCAGTACTGTAGCAGTTAGCTTAGGAACCCAGTTAACTGAAGTCTACCAGCTTCTGCCCCTCATCACTACTACATAGGGGAAGTGGACCCAGTGTCTTTATTGGAGGGCATTGCAAGGTGGCAGTTAGGTATGAGGGTTATTCATTCAGTACCATGCAGTGCAGGTTGTTGACGTCACTTCAACAGTGGTGAGTTCACTAGTGCCCCCACCGCCATCTGACAGTGCTCTCTGGTAAGGACGCTGGGGTCCCCTCTACCATTCAGTGGTGGATACTAGTATTCCCCAGCAAACCCTCTCATAGGTTGACATTGGTAGCTGGCAAGTAAGATATTCAAGCTGATGATATGTAGACTGTAATTGTACATAATACTAAAATGTAAAACAAGTTCTTCTCAACATGCTTAGCAACACGTCCTTTCCTTTCAGACAATTTGCTAACTGATCGATGTCAAAAGCAGCCACTTTGCTTTAATGTTTTTCAAAATCCAAAGTACCAGAAATTGGCTTTCGTGCCAAGGTGGTATTTTTTTTTAGCATTCATAATCTTTTTATAGTGTTACATTTGGAAACAGTTATGAGCATTTAGTTGATAAATTAACATTATGGCGCTCCTGAGGGGTTGGGTCTACACAGTCTAAATTTCAAAATACAGTGAAGTAGCTATTGTACTTGTGCGAACTGTTACATAACAATATCAGCACAGTCGCTATAGTTAATACATTTTCCCCTCAGTTTAAGCATAATATTTTGTGTGCCAGACCTGTTAGCATGGCTACTGATAAAGTGTACAGAAGTATAAATATGACCCTTTTCTACTTAAATCAGTTTCTGGCAGGTTCTGTGTTTTGATGAAAATATTAACTTGCATGAATCTGAAGTAGAACTATAATTTATTTTCAACTGCATTAGTGTTCACTTGAAAACCCAGTGATCTGTTTGTTGTTCTTTGGGTCAATTCTAAAGTTATAATGAGAGTGGAGGGATGTATTTACATAGCTATGAAGTTCTGAATATACTGCACAGGTGAGGATTCTGTAGGTTTGGGAGGGGGGTATGGTCATCCTTTGGTGTCATTTGTCTTGTTCAGTAGAGACATCCTAAATCTTACATATGGACTGTGGGAAGTTAGGGCTCTGTCACACTCAAGTCACCATCTGCCCTACCTTCCCAGGCCTCAGACAGAAGAGGAAAGGGCATTATTTGCCCATATTCCTCCTCTTTCTCACACTCATCCTCTATGAGTAGCAGAGAATTCTCCTAGGCCTTTAGCCTGCCAACCCTTTAAATACTTCTTCACCACACCGGTAAGGAATCCCATCTCCAAACTCCTGCAAGACAGCTGAGGCCTGCCTCTGAGGGATAGCACCCCTGTCCCTTCAGCAAGAGGGCTGTGCCTGACTTGGCTGCTTCTGACCGAGATGTTGTCCCTATCGCCTATACAACCATGAGGAAGTCAGTTCATAGAAATGTAGGTGGCTCACTTGTGATTGTCATGGGGGTTTCCCCAATCTTTGGTTGCCTGCCTCTGAATCCATAATAGATTTCCTCTGTCTCTGTGTGTGAGTGTGTGCATGCACAAGCAGACACTATGTAGTTCTCAAGAATCCTAAACATCTTGATTATTGTATTGACAGGAAACAAAAGTATCAATAGTCCTGCCCTCATAATTATGAGAACTTTTATCTCTGCAATCAACTGGCCCAATCCAGCCCCAGTTCCCCACACCTTACCCTTCAACTATCCTAAAAACTCACTTTAAACCAAACCCATATCTCTTTCCTCACATTAACTCAGAAGCCCCTATCCAAGAGGGTTCCACATGTACATCACCTCAGAACTTGCCCCAGAGTTCCTCTGCCACGCTTCTGCCTGTTGGGGAGAAGGCTTAGTTGAGGCACTCCAGAACAACAGAGAAAGGGTCTCTGCAAGTATGAATGCATGCCTGGATTTCTGGATTGAGGCACAGCTGATTTGGTAGGAACAGCATCCTGAGGAAGCATAAACATATATAATTATGGCTGAGCTAGTAAGACATATTAACCAAATCTCCTTGCTACTTCCTCCAAGAAAAAGATAGAATGGATCTCCTGTGCTGGCTCTGTTAATGGTGGAAGGTTTTCCTATAAAGGATGGTCCTTCTTGGTTTTTCATCCACTACTCATCAGTGAACCTGCCTTAGTGAGAAACTTGAACAGGTAGATATTCAGGGCTATAAAGTATTGATTAAAATGATACTGCGTTTATAATGTATTTGAACAATGTTATTTAGAAACTGCCCTTTTAAAAGTCTAAATTATCCAATTGTGGAGCTTTCTCTACCACCAGTAGATCACATCCAGTTTGTCCCTTAGTTCAGAGGGTGTAATAACTACTTACCCAGGATAAAATGAACTGTATTGAATTCCAAGTTTGAGCTATGAATTCAACAAGTGAGTACATTTAAAATGAACACATTGGATAATAATGAAGGGGTTGGGGTTCCCCCCCCCCGCCCATTAATTGGTATATGCACTAAACACAGCCTATGGTGAATAGGTTCTGTCACACATCTAGGATTTTATCCTTCATACTCTTTCTAAATAAGATTGCCTCCACAATTAAGTCATATAATTGCATTTAATTTATTTTCTGTAAAACTTTCTAAGTTCTCACATGTCAGCTTTTACAATGCTTTCATGGATACAGGGAAAAACGGTCTACATGCTCCTAAATGAACTGTAACCATATTTGTACTATTACTGTCATAAAGCAGAAGTAAAGCACAGTCAAAATGACGCAAGTCTCCTTGGTGCATTCACACTGGGTTTCTATGGTGCCTTGAATTGCAGCACTTTAAAATGATGAAGAGTGCTTTCATTTTGAGTGCTTTAAAGAGCCCGTGTACACTTGAGAGTATGAAAAATCTCTCCCCTGCATCGCCACAGAGACTTCCCAACCAGATAGCAGAGGCACTGGTGATTGCTCATGAGCACTCTTGTCTACACAATCCTAAAACATGTTAATCCTCCAAGTGTACCATTATATGTTCCATAAGTGATGTAAATGGTCCAGTGGCATATTTCAAAAATCACAGCAAGTGTGAACTCTCACTGCTCCCACATCACCATTTGTGATGCTGTGACTGCCCTAGTGTGAATGGATTGCCAGAATTCTGTTACCAGTTCATATTTTTACTAGCTCAAACCACCAGCGGACCACTGTTCGCCTAATATTTCTTTGAGTATGTTTTTAGGTGTTAATGTTAACTCACATGAAGGCCGCCAGGGCAGGAGATTTGTTTTCAAAAATTAATGTAGTGCTTCGTGCTATAAATGGGGTTGTACATATGGACCACAATCTAGCACACACTTAGGCACCCTTAAGCCCACTGAAATCAATAGGCTTCGGTGCACTTAACTCTGCTGGACTGTGGTCATGATCCATGTGCCATTCTTCATACCCAGTTGTACTTTATGCCCCCTCTTCATGGGCAAGCTGTAGCACAGCCAGTTATCTTCCATGATGGCACCCTGTTTCGGTGGAAATTAGGAAATAGGAAAAGCTGCCCTCTTCTGGTTTTTATATGTGTGTTTCTGTATCTGTTGACTGCAGTTGGGACTGGGGGAGTTGGCTCTCCATTTATGTAACCTGAAGAAGGGACACTGAATATTAAGAACAACTGTTCAGATTAACACACCACTTAATTTTGTTTGGGGAGAAATTAATGTTTAGAAATACATATAGTATGCTTTCATATTTATACATAATTTTACCATTGCTGATATTTGATTCAATGTTTTGTTTCTTTCATGTCGCAGTTGCAATTATAAGAGCTGGCAAAATGTAGCAGCTAAGCATGTGTGTTGTAAACTAGGAGACACCTGGTTTAAATCTCATTCTGCCACAAATACACTAGGTGGCCTTTGGTAAGACACTGTCCTATCAACTGACCTACCTTACAGGGTTGTTGTAAGGATTAATTAGTGAGATAATTTACATGAAGCATTAACCACACTAAAGCAGTATATAAAGCTAAATATTAGAAACAGAACGTATTTCACTATGAGCCATCATAATTGTATGATTCCTGCAGTTCAGGATATTGCATTATTTACAGCATCACAACTTTCACTGCTTATGAAGTTACGTACTATAAAATGTTATTGAAAGCATTACTGGAGCTAATAATTATCCATCGTATATGTTCCCTGTAAAAGGACTGACTAAACTTCATGTAAATGTAATGTTGATGTGTTCTTATGATCTGCAGGTGAAACAGGTATTTGTGTGGACAAGAATGTTATAGCAAATCCTGAATCCAAAATTGCGTGGAAGGGGTTCAATTATTCTGTTTTTATAGAAGCCGAATACGTGTATGCATCACATTGTCCTGATACCTTATTTTCTGTTCTCTGCAGTCACCATTCAGGTGCTGTGCAAGTGGCAGTGGCAATAAAGGATAACGAAGCACATTTTCTCTAAGAAATGTATAGCCCCTAGCATCACAAAATAAAAGTACTGTAGATAAATGGTGATAACAACAAAAGGAGGTATTGTTCTGGTAGTTCTGTCTTTAGATAAATGTGTACTTTAAAATTAGCATATTTTCTCCATCAGCCCTCAGATCTTTGCTTCTTTTTTTGCAGAGCTCATTCTCCTGTATAATGTATGTATTTATAGATGGTTTATCAGTAGTTCTGCACACAAGATCCAATTCAAAAATAAATAGAAGCTGTGCACCCGTTTGTGCACCTGTGTGTGCTGATTCCATGGCTATGTGCACATGAGAGTAGTCCCCATCACTAGAGTCAGTTGGAAGGCCCTTGTACACACAGAGGCTCTGTGCAAAGTGGAACTCCTGTGCACCCCAGGAGTCCTTGGATGGGACTGCCTTTCTATTTTGAAACAAAACAAGGTAACCATAAAACTGAAGTAGTTTGTACTGTACATATACATAGGTGTCCTGATTCAGAAGCTCTGGTGTTCATGGGGGGCTCTGCATGTAGGAGATTCCCCAGTACTAAAAATAATTAGTTGAAAAAGAGCTCAGTATGTGCACTGCAGCCCATGCAGACCTTTGGATTGCAGCCACTAAATATAATTCTTGGTCTTTGAGTCATTGCTTAAGCATCACTCCTGCTGATTTGATTTTTTTTTGGGGGGGGGATTTTGCCTAGTAAAGGCCCTGCAGTCCTCTGTGGGCATCACTGATAATGCACTTGTGTTGCCAGTTCATCCTTAAAGGTTCCAGTTCAGTAGATCAGTTTAATCACATGGTTAAATCCATCCTTCTTGAGAAAAGCACATCAATTATATTCAGTCTCAACATTTAGAAGATAAGCACACGAGTAGTACAAAAACTAATGGTCCCATGTGTTTAAATGCTATGCTGAACTAAAAACATAATTTTTGGTGGCTAAATAATGATCCCAAAAAAAATTTCTATATACAGGTCCAAGAGCATATCTGTTTTTCCTGTTTAATATAGAAGTATATACCTTAAGTCAGGACTCATTTGTCTCTCAAACCTATATGACTTTTAAAATCACTTACTACTATGTTCATTTATTTCTTTATCATCCTAAAATTTGGGGATAGGAATGGATACATTCGTAGTAAATATTACTGGAACATAAAAGGATCACCAAGCAATTTAAAGCATTGACCAAATAAAATATGAGTTTGTATTACCGTTTACTGCAAGTATTTTTCTATGATATGCCTTTAAACCTATTCCATAAATATTGAACCAGTATGTATTCAACATGAAATTTTTATTCCATTCTAACCAAGGACTCACTAAATGGATTTTTTTCTAATGAGAAACTTTATCTTCTGTATTTTAAGCAGAACAAATTTGAATTTTGTCTCTGATAATAAAGTTTTGTACAGTAAGGTATAATTCATCACTGTCTTAATTTTCTGACATGTTGAGACAGGTATAAGATAAATAACACCCTCAACCTTTGATTATGTTTCATTTTAGTTAAGTGTAGTAATTGTGTAATAATTCCAAAAGGATGCACAATATAGAGCCTTTCAAAAAAACACACACAAAATGGAGAACCACTTCTGGCATGAGCCTTTTTGTCAAAACATTTATTTGTATAATGTATAACCATTTCCCCTTCTTAGATTCCAGGGTTGCCACTTTCTGGAAAGTCAGGAAAATCAAGGAAAAGGAAATAGGTCAGGGAAATTGGTCAAAAGTCAGGGGAATTGTGATTATACTCGTGTAATGGATCTTTTGAGATGCTGCTGCAAGAGGACAGTGCACTCGAGGCAGTTGGAGTAGAGAAGTGGCAGAATACAAGCGTAATGTAATGATTCACACATATTCCATAATACGGTTGTATGATTCTGAAAATGTTTAATGGCTGATAGTTGTTAACAGTAAAACAGAATAAAATGAACCTGTATGTGATAGCATTATTTTATTATGGAGAAGCTGCCTGTGTTCTTGAGTAATTTGTGCGTTCAAACAAACTGGAATCCGTTTCAGTTGATTTGAAGATGTGAATATTTTGACAGGGGCCAGCAAATTGTGGCTGGCTAGACTTAGTAGCAATCCATTATTTCTTCTAGCCAACTGTAAAGTCCAGTCCTGCCACAGTTTGTCTCCCAGCAAGTGTGGCTGCCAAAAATGAACATTGTAGCATTTTGTAAAACCCACTTTGCAAGCACTAGAAAGAAAAGGGAAAGGAAAGACCCTTAGCAGCAGACTGCTTTAGGTTTTGGGCGGTGTTCATGTGCCCATAGGCTGCCCCCACTTTTCCAAGCATAATAACCCAGGGACACATGAGGTCCCCCCAAAAAACCTGAGGATCATGTAAAAGGGTGTTTTGGGGGTCCACCACTTCAATTGCCCCCCTTTCCAGCAGGTGTGATCACAAGTTCCAAGTGTCCCCTCAGTTTTGCCATTAACCCCAAGTTGCCAGCACCTTGAAGCAGCAAACCATGGGATTCTCAGTATGCCAGGGTATGCAAGTTTGACGTTACTTTGACACATGTCAGATCATGCCCTCCCTCCTGTCTGTGGGAATCCTCCAGTTTTGAAGGTTCCCCTGATGCTAGCAGTGGGGGGGACACTTGCAAAACTGGGGGGCCACTAGGGACACTGGATCACCAAAGAAACCAGTGGATTGCACTGCAAAAGGGGGGGGAAGAGACCCTTTCCGCAAAGTGCAATCTCCCAGGGCTTTGCAAGGAGCTGACAGATCTGGACCTGTCAAACCTGTCAGATCCTTGCAAAGGAGAGAAATCTTACCTGCAGCCTGGGGTAGGCACTGTACAGGGTGGGTGCCTGCTGGATTTGGCCAGCAGGCACCCACCCTGGCCAGTACCTAGCCCAAGGACCCCTTCACACTAACCCACCCTGCCCTATTTGCACAAACCAGGCAGGTCAGCTTAAAAAACTGAGCACAATTATTTGTGCACATTATCAGTACAATTTTTTAAAAGGTAGGGTGACCACAGGCAGCCCCTCCAAGGGGGGTCTTTGGAGAGTACCATATGGGGATCGCGAAAGATGGCTTTCACGATCTCAAAAAAAGGGAAAAAGTCAAGCTGTGGCAAGCCTGAAATGGCTTGCAGCAGCGGCGGGGACCAGGGGAAACCTTTGCCAGCTGCCCCAAAGTGCCACTTGGGCACTTTTGGGATGCCTGGCAATGGCGGTTGCCCACTAGCCACCTGGCAAGAACAGCAATGGATTTTTGCCACTATTGCCAAGCAGCTCACTTGTAGTCGGGGTTGACCTGGGATGGGTTGTGTCATCGTGGTTCGGAGGACACGACAACCCATAGTGGGTCAAACAGACCGTACTACAAGCCATGGCTTTTCAGGGTGACTTACAACCCCAAAACAAGCCACACTGACAAACCCATCCTGGGCTCGCACAATACGACAACCCGCTGTTACTTATGAGCCACTGTGGGTTGTCATGTCATACGAACCCAGCCTCAATATTTAAAGAAGCTCATATTGAAGCTCCTATCTTGATCCCCCCCCCAAGTGTTAGTGTAGTTTTAACCATTTAATAAAATTGTTATTTAATGTAATGTACGGTAACCTATGAATTCTTTTAACTTGGGGTTATTTTTGAATGGTGGTCATTGACAAAGTTGGTCAGGGAAATGGAAAATGAAATGTTAGTGGCAACCCTGGATTACACACACACACACACACACACACACACACACACGAATTGCATAAAGATCAAAAACTTTCCAGCCAAAACATTTCAACAACAATTGACTGAATACTTCAATCCAAGCAATTATCCTATAAAACTATTTTAGCCCTATAAAGCCTACTGGAATAGCAAGACAACACTCAAGGTACCACTAAGGATTAAAACTGAATAAAAATAAACTCTGACCTCTAAAGGAGCTTTTATTTATTTATCCTTGAAATTACAACATCAAGTGCACAAAAATTGTAGTCTGAAATGAAAAGAAGAAAATGGTTCAGGGGACAATGTATTTCCCCTCCGAAGTCCTCTAGGTGAGTTACTATATACCTACCTCATCATTACAAAAGTCTTGTGAGGCTGCAATCCTAAGCACACGTGCTAGGGAGTAAGCCCCATTAAACACAATGGGAATTACTTCTGCATAAACATGCATATGTTTGCACTAAGAGACCTGTTTAAGCCTACCCCATGAGCTTCATTAACACACATTCACTAGAAGTGAGCCCCATTGGTGTCAACGGAAGTTATTTCCAATTAATCATGCTTAGAACTGCAGCTTATGTCAAGAGTATTATATCAGCTTCCAGTGTAGTCCCCTGTTTTATATGATTTGTTGATTAGACTGCCTATGATAACTGGAAATGACCACCAGACGATGTTGATTATGGACATTGTCAGGCCACAATGATTATGGACGTCTATTGTTTGAAAAGCCAGGATCCAAATATGAGAGCTGCTGCTCACTCAGCAATGTTTTGGAGGCCCCTCCCTTCAGCCTCCTTGCCCTTGGGAAGCTGCTGTAATAAGTCTGATACAGTACTAGGAACTAGATACAAAAAGAACCTGCAAAAGGAATTAATGGTGCAGACCTGCACAAGTTGTGATCCACCAAGCAGAACATGCATCAGTCACAGAGTGAAGAATTCTGCCCTGTTCACAAGACCTTGTAAAAATGTTCCTCTCCTGATGCAGCTTGGAATATACCTTTAATATTTTAATCACTTGAGTTGAATGTATGTGAGTATACATAAACATAAGTACTGCCTTTCATAAACCACAGTGATATTCCCACCAATTTTATAACTATAGGTTATAACTATAGGATGCTGCTGCTTTTTTAACCCAAATATATCCTATTTTATATAGGGGCATAACAGTTTGCAATTGGTACATAATGGGGTAAAGGGATGCTCAGCACAATGGAAGCATGAGGATCATACGGACATTTAAAGCTGCCTTATGCTGGGTCAGATTCTTGCTCCATTTGGCCCAGTACCGTCTACTTTACTCTGGTGGTGGCAGCTTTTTGAGTTCATCTTCTCTCTCTCTCTCTCTCTCTCTCTCTGTGTGTAGGGGGGGGAGCCAATTTCCCCCTGCATGCTCCCAAATCATTGGTACAGTACAGGCTTTGGACGAAGAAAGTCTAGGTTCAATCCCTGGCATGTCCAGGCTGGGGGAAACTATCTGAAACCCTGGAGAGCCCCTGCCAATCATCGTACACAATGTTGAGCTAGGTGGACCAATGGTCTGATGGTATAAGATGACTTCCTAGGTTCCTATGCTCTGGGGGGTTGGCGAATCCTCTGGAACAGTGTGGGGCGGCAGGAGGTCAGTGAAAATCACCTCCCCTCTCTCTTCTGCTGGATTTTAGCCCCTTCTGCAAATGGAAGGCACCATACCTGAAAGACACCATACCTGAAAGGCCGCCCTCATGAGGGCTCCTCCTCCCTCAACTGTCACCACCAGCAGCCATTCCAGCAGGCTGTGCAGAGGGAAATGAGAGGGTGCGCAGGGCCATTCCACCAGCCTGCTAGAAGAATTAATTAATTCCCCCCTCTTCCCTTCCCATTTCTTTTTTCTTGTGTGTCATATCTTTTTTAGATTGTAAGCCTATGGGCAGGGACTGTCTTGTTTAATTGATTACATGTAAGCCGCTCTGGGAGCATTTTTGGCTGAGGAGTGGCATAAAAATATCTCAAATAAATAATACCTGCTTCATCTCCAAGTAGGGCTGGGAAAGACTCCCACCTGAAATCCTGAACACCTGTTTGCCAGTCAGAGTGGACAATATTGACCTCCTGAGTCAGGCTTTCTGGATCCAAGCATCTGCCCATATTAAAAGGTGGGCTTGAGCACACCTAATTCTTTGTTGGATTGTGGACTTGCAGTTACAGACTGTAATAATGCCCTGTCCTGAGTATCCTTTCAAAGAGTACAATTTCCCCATATGTCTGGTATGAAAAGCCGCATTTTAAAGCAGGGTGGGCAGCCGTGGGAGGTCTGGAGTCCCCTCCTCAACACAGGACACTGCACAGTCCATGGGGCACCCTGAAAAAAGTATCAGAAAAGTTGGCGGTTCACCAAAATTTGGTGGCAAACCACTCCACAGCCTTAAAATGGTCACATTTAGCTCCAGGACAAGTGAAATTCAACCCTTTTAGCATTTCGTAGTGTGGCATTTTATTTATTATTTATTTATTTATTTTGCCACTGCCAAATTTGTCAGCAAGGTGGGAGGCAGCAGGGGGCCACATGCGGTCCACAAACCGTGTGTTGCCCATCCCTGTTTTAAAGCATGTGCCTATTGAATTCATGTCCCAGTAATGTTTTCATCTTTTTAAAAAATATAGTTTGAAATGTGTAAAAGTGAATCTGATGAACGGTGATGAGCTGTGTTAGTCTTTAATGTGCTATAAGACTCTTTGTTGTTTAGCTGCAACAGAGTAACTCAGCCACCTCCGTGTAGCTTTCAAAGGTGTTTTAGACTTATTACGCACCTACTAATTACACTTACTCCCCATTGCCTTTTATCATGTATTCCACTTTCATTCTATGCATGCTGTCCTAAATATATTTGTTACAAGTTGTTATTATACTCAGTAGTTCCAGAAATTATCAGCTATAGTGAATACTGGCAATAATTTGCAGTGTAACAAAAAACCCCTGTTCAATGACTCTCTCCTACTGTGAAAAAGAGAACATGGCTTGCTGGCAGCAAAAGGAGCACCACAACCTATCACACACACACACACACACACACACACACACAGCCTGTTGATCTTTGATATAAGTCTTAGAGAGAAGAGTTCCATCCCAAAGTGATGGAAAATCCTTGAGAAGTCACTATTTTTCCCAACGGCTTCTACAATAACTGGCTTGTCGGGTTGCAGTACTGATTCCCTACCACCCTTATGCCTCTTGCTGAAGATATCCTATACAGTAGCAATGGACAACTTGTGGCCTTCTGCTTTGCCATTAGGCAGTGGTTCTTTTTGAATATTCAGAGGCAATAAGCACAGCAATGGGTAAAAGAAAGAGTTTATTGAACAAGGCTAGCTATGCTTTTTTATTCATTCCCAGGGCTAATGCCGTTGAGGCTGTGCTCGAGGCTTGTAGATAAGCTTTGGCGGAATCTCAAGGTTAGCCAAGAGCTGAGATGGGAGCTATCTGGGCTGGCTGGCTGCCCTTGTTGAGAGGCTGGTTGTTTTCTAGTCTACAAGAATGTATGAAACACACTTGAGGAGCTGAATGGACTCCGTCCAGAATGGGAGGAATCAAGAGAATCATATATGCTTTCCTGGGACCCTCCCAAGGCAGAACCTCTCTGCAGGCTGATCTGTACCAGGTGCTGCAGGGCCGCCAGATTGCTATGGGGCCACGATTGCTGCTCTTATTTTGATCAGATGCTGGCATTCCCAGTAGCTGAAGGGATGTATGCTTTATCTTGCTTTGTAGAAGATTTGCTTTAAAATGGTGTGCTTTGCTTCTGTTTGCTTTACTGATTCTGTTAATTAGCTTGCTCTTGCTAATCAGCTCTTTCCTTCACACACTAGCGTGCTTATTGCCTCTGAATATCCAAAAAGAACCATTGCCTATTGGCAAAATACCTTCCAGATGTTTTAGCCAACAAATCCTATCGTCCCTCACCACTGGCTATTCTGGCTAAAGCTAATGGGAATTGTAGGTCAATTCCCATTAGCCCACAAGTTGCCCACCCTTTTATACAGGAAAATAGGAAACTGCCTTATACCAGGTCAAACAATTTGTCCATCTAGCTCAATTTTGTCTACTCTGGCAGGGTCTCTGGAAGAGGTCTTTCCCAGGACTTCCTACCTGATCTTTTTAACCAGAGATGCCAGGAATTGAACCTGGGACCTTCTGTATGCTCTACCACTGAGATATGATCCTTCCTACTTAAGATTACCCTTGAAACTGGTTTGTCTTGGAAGGCTTTCATGAAAACACAATTAATATTACAGTATAGAGTGGCCGCCGCCATGTCATAATATACATATACATTTGTCCATGGTAAGCATGTACTATGTAAATGGACCATACTCCTGCAATCTGATAACTGTGAAAAGGTATCTGTACCATTGATTTTAATGTGACTTTTAAAATATGTCCTTAAAGCTAAGGAATGATGGATGCTGGACAATACAGAAATGCTTTCCTAAGTCAATGCTTTTTAGAAGTACAAAGGCTTATCAGCAGGAGTACGAGCAACTGTTACATCAGTGGTAACGGGAAGATGGTGTCTATAACAAAGCATTTTCTTTTGCAATGTTGGTTTCTCAATGTAAAAGTAGAGCTTTGCAATTTAAAATGCCTTTTCATCGAGATCACTCATCTGTTATACTTATCATCATCTTTGACCTGTTCATTGCAGAGGGTTAAGAAAGAGAAAGTGGAGGAGGAGGGGGAGAAAATAAGATGCTATTACATGATGCTTATATTACAGTATTTCATTTCATACAGTGCAGAGCCTTTCCTGTGATAAGTGTGTGTTACTGGTACAATTATTTGTTACATCTTGATTTCAACAAGAAAGCTGTCAAGTGGCTACAATAAGGGTAAGAGTGAATGCATTCTTTAAAAGGTGAAGGAACTCATCAATGCAATACAAATAAGCATGATTACATTAAAATATAGGACTTTTTGATTCACTGATTATTTGGGTTCAACTTGGTATAAAAAATAGAATACATTTGATTTTATCAGCTTCTGTAGAGTAGCTTTGCTTGGATTGCCTTTGCCTCATTTGTTATCATGCTGGGCTACCTTTGCCTAGGCTATATACAATACTGTAAAATACTGTATTGGAGCCAGGTCCGTTACCCAAAAAACATCGGTAATCCATGACATGATCCTGGATGAGGGTGCGGACCTGGCATGTATTACGGAAACCTGGCTGGACGAGGCCGCTGCTCCAACTCTGGCGGCCTTGTGTCCGGCTGGTTTCTCGTATGCCCAGCAGCCAAGGGTTGGGGGACGGGGAGGGGGAGTGGCTGTTATCTACCGGGAGTCCTTGGTCCTCACCAGACTCCCTCTCCGGGAGACCAAGTTTATTGAGTGCATGTACTGGAGGTTGGGTCCAAAGGGCAGTATGGGGATTCTGCTCGTGTACCGTCCACCCCGCTGCACGACAGACTCCCTGGCCGAGGTGCTGGAGGTGGTCTCTGATGTGCGTGTCTTGTCCCCCAGGCTACTGGTGTTGGGGGACTTTAACGTGCATTCGGGGGCTGCCCTCATGGGGGCACCTCGGGACTTCATGGAGACCATGGCTTCCTGGGAGCTGCACCCTGTATTAACTGGACCTACCCATGTAGCCGGTCATGCGCTGGACTTGGTTTTTGTTTCTGGAGAGGGGGGAAATGATCTGGAGATCGGGGGTATATCCACCACCCCCTTGTCATGGTCAGATCACTATCTGGTGGGGTTGGATTTCTCGGTGCCACAACCCCTCTGCAGGGGTGAGGGACCTATTAGGATGGTCCGCCCTAGGCGTCTTATGGATCCGGATGGATTCCTGAACGCGCTTGGGGAATTGGAGCACACAAACGGTAGCTCGGTCGAGACCCTGGTGGATGACTGGAATGCTGCAATCACCAGGGCATTAGACCGAGTTGCCCCGAAGCGCCCTCTTCGCCTAAACAGAGCTCGCGCGGCGCCATGGTTCACTCCGTCGCTGCGAGCTCTGAAACAAGAGGTGAGAAGGCTAGAGCGCCGATGGCGAAATTCCCGTTCCGAAGACGATCGAACACGGGTTAGAGCTGCATCTTCAGCCTACCGGGTGGCGGTGAAGGCAGAAAAAAAGAATTTCTATGCTGCCTCCATTGCGTCTGCGGAGTGCTGCCCCAGGAGGCTGTTCCAAGTGGTCTGGAGTCTGGTCGGTCCAGTCGCTCCGGACCCACTGGAACAGTCTAAAGCCTCCTGTGAGGCTTTAGCGAAGCACTTCGCAGATAA
The DNA here is from genome assembly GCA_021292165.1 of Shinisaurus crocodilurus. Lineage (NCBI taxonomy): Eukaryota > Metazoa > Chordata > Lepidosauria > Squamata > Shinisauridae > Shinisaurus > Shinisaurus crocodilurus. The sequence continues at coordinate 233,896,108 of CM037879.1, forward strand.
AATCGATCGGATTAGGAGTGGGATATCGTACGTCGTGGACACAGGGAGTGAGCGGGAGGAGGCCAATGGCAGACCGGTTTTGTGGGATCGGTTTCGGCTTCTTCCTTCTGATGAAGTGGACAAGGGGCTTTCATCTGTGAGGCCGACCACCTGCTTGCTTGACCCTTGCCCGTCCTGGCTCATAATGAGCTGCAGGGAGAGACTGGGTGAGGGGATCAAGGCGGTGGTGAATGCCTCCCTCGAGGAGGGAGTGCTGCCATCAGCCCTCAAGGAGGCAGTAATAAGACCGCTTCTAAAGAAGCCCTCCTTGGATCCCCAGGATTTAAACAACTTTCGCCCAGTCTCCAATTTACCATTTCTGGGCAAGGTGATCGAGCGGGTGGTGGGTGCTCAGTTGAAGGCACACTTGGATGAAGCCGATTATTTAGATCCGTGCCAGTCGGGCTTCAGGTCTGGACATGGGACGGAGACGGCCTTGGTCGCCTTGGTGGATGATATGAGGAGGGCTTTGGATAGGGGCGAATGCTCCTTTCTAGTCCTCCTCAATCTCTCAGCGGCTTTTGATACCGTTGACCACGGTATCCTCCTGGACCGTCTGGAGGGCTTGGGCTTGGGAGGCACTGTATTGCAGTGGTTCCGGTCCTTCCTCTCTGGAAGGTATCAGAGGATAGTTCTCGGGGAAGAGGCTTCGGACCCTCGGCTGCTCACTTGTGGAGTGCCGCAGGGTTCCATCCTCTCCCCGATGTTATTCAACATCTACCTCAAGCCGCTGGGAGCTATCATCAGGAGGTTTGGGGTGCAGTGTCATCAATATGCAGATGACACGCAGCTCTACCTCTGTTTTAAGTCCTCACCAAGGTTGGCCGTTGAGACCCTGTCCAAGTGCCTGGAGTCAGTGGCTGGCTGGATGGGAAGGAACATGCTGAAACTGAACCCCGACAAGACCGAGGTACTTCTGGTGGGGGACAAGGGAAGGTTAGGGGATGTTGACCTGGTGCTGAATGGGGTACATCTACCCCTGAAGGACCAGGTCCGCAGCTTGGGGGTCATTCTAGACTCCCAGCTGTCCATGGAGGCTCAGGTGTCAGCTGTGAGCCGGGCAGCGCTGTATCAACTCCATCTGATACGGCAGCTGCGCCCCTACCTTCCTAATCACCTGCTCCCATCAGTGGTTCATGCCTTGGTCTCCTCTCGCCTAGACTACTGTAATGCGCTCTACGTGGGGTTACCCTTGAAGACGGTCCGGAAGCTTCAGCTGGTACAGAACGCGGCGGCTCGCCTGATTAAGGGCAGCCGCCGGCGTGATCACATCACGCCAGTGCTTAAAGAGTTGCACTGGCTACCAGTTGCTTGCCGAGCCGAATTCAAGGTGTTGGTTTTGACCTTTAAAACCCTACACGGCTCCGGCCCAGCTTATCTCAAAGAGCGCCTCCAGCAACATCAAGTGGGCCGCTCAACAAGGTCTGCCACGGATGGCCTTCTCCTTATCCCATCAGCCAGAGCAGCCAGGCTGGTGGGGACTAGGAAGAGGGCCTTCTCTGTGGCGGCCCCCACATTATGGAACTCCCTCCCTAGTGACCTTCGCCATGCCCCCTCCGTGATGAGCTTCCGCCGTGCATTAAAAACATGGCTGTTCAGGCGGGAATATGGGGTGGGTTAGGTTTTTAATAAGAATTGTTTTATTGTTTTAATCATTATATTTTATTGTGTTTTTACTGTATTTTAATTGTACATCGCCCAGGGTGGCCGGGTGACCGGCCAGATGGGCGATTAATAAGTATAATAAATAAATAAATAAATAAATACTGCAGATAAGATTATTAAAAAACTGAACTTTGAAAGTACCTTTGCAATCAACAAGAATTAGGTTATATACAGGCACGCTGGTCAAAAATCTTTTATTTCACTATCATACTATCAAACGTATCTCAGCAACACCTATATATACCAACTAAAGGTCCAGCCATTGTATTCTATGGCTTAAAGCAGCAAAAATTAAGGTCATAAGACTACTGGCTTACAAACTGCATTGATTGTACATAATTCACTGACTTTGTATGTGTTGCTGCCATCAATCAGTAATACATATTATTTAAGAAACACATTTACATTCCAGTCTTTAAAATGTATGCTGATAAACACGTTGTGATTGTAGGAGAGGCATAAACTGATAAAGTAGTAGCATGTTTGCGTACTACTAGGCAACTCTGTCAAGTATGCTTGTCCTTAGTATGCAATGGAAGGTGCATGGAATGATAAGCAATTCCATCATATGATGGGCAGCATTCAATGGGGTGCTTATACCCCCACTGATTCTGTTGCACAAGTGGGACCCACCACTTGTGCAATAGAGATTTAACACCTCCTATAGGAAGCCCTGAAATGAGCAGAAATGCTCTTTTCTGGATCGGGACAGGTCAGCAGAGCTCCCTTATGCAAACTGTGCTGACCTGCCCCATTCCAGAAAAGAGCATTTTTGTTCATTTCATGCTAAATCTCCATTCTGCAAGCAGTGGGTGCTGCTTATGGAAGGGAGTCAGGAGGCACAACACAATCAGCTGGGGCATATCCATAGAAGATGGTGATGTGACTGAAAACTATGTGTGGGCCATGACAATACATGCTTTGAAATGAATAGTGCTGGGAACACTTTCCATGAAACTGAAACTCACAATGAGCTGACACACATGGATGCTGTTTTGAGTTGCATGTAGAAAATTGTCTGATCCACGTCATGAACTGATGCATATCAACCGCTTGCAGGAGTAGTTTTTACAATAATCGGCCACATGGGGGGAAAGAAAGACTAAAGTTATCTTTGCATGTTATAACATATAGCAGCACAAGTGACTTGTGTGGCGCTTGAGCTGTCCCACATCTAGAGGGTGTGCATCGCTCCACGGGGCAGAAGCACGAGCTCCTCCTCCACATGGTACAGTACAAGTGAATTTCTACATGTTATAACATGTAGGCATATGTGCAGCTCCTTATACCGAGTTAGAACATTGGTCTGTCTAGTCCAGCATTGCCAACTCCGACTGGCAGCTTCTCTTCAAGGTCTTTCCCTGCCTGACAAGTTTTTAAGTGGAGATACTAGGGACTGAACCTGGGACCTTCTCATGCAGGGCCTGGGCTCTACCACGGAGCTGTGGCCTTTTCCTAAATATACGAAGTGAGACACATGTCATCCATCCGTTTCAGAGAACGTTTTCAACCAGAGAAAAAAAGAAATCACAACAAAACTTTTGGTACAAAAGGAATGCACTGAAAGGCAGGCATCCGCTCAGCATGATGAGTGGCCTTTTTATTCAACAGGGGCGGGCAACTGCAGAGGGGAGGGGTGGAGGCAAGAGGCCATTTTTGCCCCTCCTGGAAGTCTGTGGGGGTGCTGCCAGTGGTGGCAAAAAAGTGGTAAAGAGGTCAAATTTAGCTTGTTCATTTGTAGAGCAGTGTTCTCCAACCTTGGGTCCCCAGGCTGGTTGGGGCATGCTGGGAGTTGTAGGCCAAAAACACCTGGGGACCCAAGGTTGGAGAACACTGTTGTAGAGGCTATGGAGTCTTTGGCTGCCACCATGAATTTCAGTGGCAGGTGTCAGAGGTCATCGGTGAGTCATGGCGGGTGTACTGAGGGGGGCAGGAGCCTGTGGCCTGTGTGGCCCATGTGATGCCCACCGCCGTTACAGCACGGAGTACATTGGAGAAATGTCTTCAGACCTCATTGACAAATAGTTGCACTTTATATCCAGGCTGCTTGTAGCATATTAAAATAAATGAACTGCTAAGAAAATCTCCTGCTTGAACTAAGCCTAGTTCCTACCATCAAGGAAGAGCAAAAAGGGATGATTCGGATGCCTTCCCCTCACTCCCTTCATTACATCTTACTGTGTAGAGTATTTTTTGTGTGTTCAGACCTTTGTCATACTTCAATCTGGTGAAGGGGTGATGGAGCTAAAGACATTAGAGAAAGCATTCTGCCAGGTTTTAGGCTGCAATCCTGTGGGCCCTGGGAGGACAGGATACCCCCCTTCCACGGGGGGGGAGAGTGGGGAGAGGTCTGCCCTTGGAGTCAGAGATCCAGCCTCACTCCCCCCCTCCTAGCCCTGTGGAAAGTTCTGCATCACTGACCTCTGCTATGTTGGGACTCTGGTGTCAGGAGAGGAAACGGGGGGGGGCAGATTGGGGGTGTGGCATGGGTGCGCTGGGGAAGGCTTTGTGTTCTCCAAAACCCCAACATGGGGGGAAATGTAAGCTAGCCCTGGAGCTGACGTAAATAATTTCCTTCCCATTGCTCCTCCCTTGCTTCTGCCTCTGGTGACATGAGCCCAGCAGGGTTTAGGATACGTTGGGAGCTCTTATGTCGGAGCCTTCCAAATCTAAAGGTAGGATTGCCCTGCCCATTTATTATTTAAGGGAAGTTGCTGCTCCTTTCCCCCTTTAATTATTATGTTCTTTGCTCCGCAGATAGCATTCTGTTGGTCCTATCCTGCAGTTTATTGTTGCTGTATTCTTTTGGCAGACATTTTAAAGCTAATGTTCTTCTGCCTGCTTTTTTGTTTTTGTTCGCTCTTCTGCCCCTGTGGTTTTTTTAAATTGTTTTTATTGCTGTTGGTTTATTACTTGATTATATTTATATTGCTTCATTACATTTTTAAAAATTGAATATATTGGAAGCTGCCTTCAGTGGACATTTTTAGCAAGGCATGATATCCGTGTGTGTGTGTGTGTGTGTGTGTGTGTGTGTATCAACCACAGAATCATATTCTGGGGCGGTGGGAGGGGACCCTCCAGTTAACTGCCTGTAATTCATTGACACTGTAGCCTCCAGTGGTTCCTGGGTTTTGCACATGAAGGGGCCAATCGGCCACATCCTTCACTCGCATTCCTGCATCTGCTGCTGCTCCACTTGCCGATGCTGCTTTGCCATAGATTCCCACCCCTGTGGGCAGAGGCCTGTGCTCAAGAGAGAGCAGCGCTCACCAAATGGGGTGTGTATCACACCCTTTCCCAACCCGGTGCCCTCCAGATGTGTTGGACTACAGTTCCCACCATCCTCGGCCAGCATGGCCCAAACTGGCTAGGGATGATAGGGGTTGTAGTCAAACACATCTAGACGACACCAAATTAGGGAAGGCAGGTGTAGAGGCTACACTGATCATCCCCAGTGGGTTTGTTTTCAAGACGCAAATGAAACAGGGCAAAGCGTTACTTTACACATCTTGGGCTGCGATGCCATACCCACTTACCTGGGAGTAAGCCCCACTCAACTCAATGGGAGTTGCTTCTGAGCAGACATGCATCGGATTGCACTGTCAGTTAACCTTCTTAACTGAAATGATCAAAACTGGCTATAATAGAACAAAACAAACAGAAAAGACCATAAGAGTCAGGGTATTCATATCAGTTGTTTAGTTATAATGCCCAAAGTATTTCACTTGTATTCAGTTTCTGTGCCCACTAATAGGATGCAAAATGTGGTTATGGATTTTAAGCCACTAAGTAATTTGTTTAGTCTATAAGAGGAGCGTAGTTTAGTGCTTGCTTCCTGCATACATTATCCTCACGGCTTCTACTAGCCATATATAAATCAAAGTGGAAGAGGGAAGAGAAAATCAGTTAATTGTACTGCTTTTACAAAGGAAAGGCAAATGAGGGAGGAAATCAAAAGGACATAGCAAAACATCATTTGAACCTCCTCCAGATTTTGCATTCACTATTTCACCATACTGTCTTTGAGGTCCCCCCACCCCAAGATATAAGTATGGAAAGAATCAGATCCTCTCCATTTGAAGATCACAACAACAAAGCCCACGTGGATTAGAAAAAGCAGAGATTTAATCAATACACACTCTATGGGTCTCCATAAGAAGAGATATAGAAGATTGCACTAAAATAAATACATGGTACCATAATTCCAAAGTTTAGTATTCACATCACAAGGTGCTGTAAGAAGAAGCTGGGAACATACAGAAATGTTAAAGACTACATAAAACCACTGAGAAGAATAAACATATTCTGAACGAATAATGCTGGCTAACACCGAGGAAGACATGTCAAAGGTGACTAGGAAACTCCGTCTCTACAGAAGCCTTCACTGAATTAGTATCTCGAAGGATGCCATGACTCTGTAAGATAAAAAAAGAACAATCTTACAATCTGCTGCATTAACAAATAAATATTTATCATATTTCGTTTAAATATGCTGAGCCAATGCAACATCAAATCCTAGGGCATTGTGAGCTGATGAAAAATATTTCAGCGATGTAAGAGGGTAGGTTACTGGAGCTGCCGTTGCATCTACAGTCCCCATCTCCAAATCTGGCACTGTGACATCATGTCAAAGTCCATACGTGGCATGGGGATGTAGGTCATTAGGAGTACATGAGGCAGAATTCAGGAAGTATTCCAGATCTGTACAGTGAGAGCTATGTACAGGCCCGGCTCAATGTATTTTGCTGTCCCAAGCTGCCTGCCCACTTGGCCAGCCTACCAACTTGGGCAGCCAGCCGGCTGCTCCCTCACTTGCTCAGCCAACCGGCCTGCTCGCTCCTGCCTGCCTGCCCACTCACCTGCTCACTCCTGCCCACCCACCCGCTGGCTTCTGCCTTGTGCCCCAGCTGGGGGGCTCTTGCAAGAGGTCAGCTGAGCTATCGCAAGAGGTTTGCTGACCTCTCGCGGCTGGGGCACAAGGTGGGAGCGAGCGTGGGAGCATATGGCAGTCCGCTGCCACCGCCACCCACAGTAAGAAGCAGCGGTGGCGAAGACCAGTGGTGCACCCAGCAGAGGGCTCTAGAGAGCCCTGCCAGTTGCTCTTTTGCTGTGGGAGCAAATGCCACAGTGGGAGAGCAGCTGGTGGGGGCTCTCCAGAGCAACCACTAGAGGCAGCAGGGAGGCAGCGGAAGGCGCTCCTGGCAGAGGTGGTGGTGGGGAGAGTGGCGCCATTCGCCATTCTTGCTGCTCCACCGCCTGATGCAGGTACATCAGCCCATGTAATGGTAGGGCCAGCCCTGGCTATACAGGAATACCTTGGATTGCAAGTAACTTGGTTTGAGAGCGTTTTGCAAGACAAGCAAATTTTAAAATATTTATTTAATTTCTTTTTACTTGATATACAAGCGACGTCTTGCAATACAAGTACTGTAGTACGGCTTAAATTAAAAATCTCTGTACACATTTTTTGGGGGGGATTTTGTTTTGATATAAGAGTGTTTTGGATTACAAGCACGTTTCCAGAACGAATTATGCTCTCAATCCAAGGCATGACTGTATAAGCATTTGATTGTTTAAAGCGTTTCTATCCTGAGTATTTTATGCTACCCTCAAGGCAATAGCTATAATTTAAAAAAAGACAAAACAACAACAACAACACACAATTAAACACGTGGGGCCCTGCAACAGCAGTGTGGGGGTGTTTCTGTTCAGGGTTCGAGCCACTCCTTTCCATTCTCCCTCCTTCCAATTTTCCCTTTCCTCCCTCTCAACAGCCGGCCGGCATTCTGTGTCCACTGAGCAAACTCAGTTCCCAGTGAGCTGTATTGGTGGGCATGGGGAAGGCTTCCCCTCCATTTTGCTTTCCCCCCACTCCATTTTGTTTTTTGGGGGATGGGTTGGGTGGACACACTTGTGTCCAAGCACAGCTCCAATAACATCCGGGATTTCGTCATTGATTTCTATGGGCAGCTCACACTCCCGATCCTGAGGGCATCGCTTCTCAGCATGAACCAAGAAATTACCTATCTGTCTGGACAATGACATGATTTTTCTCTGCACCCTTTTAATATCTGTCTCTTCCTCTGTTCTTCTCCAGCCACTGCATTCCATTTCCCTTCCCACCCAGTCGTCAGGGTTTTTTTCCTCTCAAACTATCAGCATGCTGTGTCACTGAGTCTTTATTGGGCTGTTTTTGGAGTGGGGGGGGATTCCCTCCTTAGTATTTTTTTCTTAAGAATTTTAATACCCCCTGTTGATACCTACTTCTTGTGCGTGGGTGGAGCGGTTTTGGCTACATTCACACAAGCATGGGAAGACTTGAATTGGAAATAGAGGGAATGATCATTAGTCAAAGTAAAAAACTGATAATGGTATAACAACCACCAAAAATAAAGCAGCAGATACTGTTCAATATAAACAGCAGTATAAGATAATGAGAAGAAGACATATAAGGAGTTACCCAGTAGACCAAGAACCCACTGGAACAATAGCATTTTAACCTGGTGGCTGAAGATGAGCAAAGAACCTCCTGCAAGAGAGCTCTAACGCATGGTGCCACCACAGAGAAGGCTCTGTCTTGTGTGCCTGCTCACCACACTTCAGATGGCACTGGGACACAGAATCATGCAAACATGTGTATATTAGGGGAAATAACATTAAAAAGGCATATTAGGAAAATTGCTTGCAAAAATGTGTATATTAGGCAAAAATGCATACAATTCATGTATTAGGAGAAACGGGCACAAAAACGTTTATGATTTTTCAAGCAAACTAAAAAAAAAAAAAATCTCAAAGTTTGGAATGAATCAAGTTTAAGTCTGGAGAAATTTGCAAAGTTCAAGATGATTGAAAAAATGAGAAACCGAGAGAAACCTAAATGGTCAGATTTGTCCAACTGACCCTAAAAGGTGACTTATAAATCTTTTAAACAAATAAGTAAATGCACAAAACATGCATGACTTTGTGCATGATCTATAGCAGTTTTGAGCTTTAAGAATTTTATTTTATCAGCAAACCGCATGCTCAGGGCTGGTGTCAAGTGTAGGAATGGTTGGGCACCTGCCAGGGGCCCACTTCTTAGCAGGGGCCCACTGACAAGAGCCCCCTGGAGTTCATAGAATCATAGAAAAGTAGAGTTGGAAGGGGCCTACAAGGCCATCGAGTCCAACCCCCTGCTCAATGCAGGAATCTAGGTCAAAGCATCTCTGACAGATGTCTGTCCAGCTGCACCTTGAATGCCTCCAGAGTGGGAGAGCCCACCACCTCCCTAGGGAGTTGATTCCATTGTCTTATTGCTCTGACAGTCAGGAAATTTTTCCTGATGTTTAGGTGGAATCTAGGTTCCTGTAACTTGAGCCCATTATTCCGTGTCCTGCAAACTGGGATGAACGAGAAGAGATCTTTGCCCTCCTCTGTGTGACATCCCTTCAAATACTGGAAGAGTGCGATCATATCTCCCCTCAGTCTCCTCTTCTGAAGGCTAAACATGCCCAGTTCTTTCAGTCTCTCCTCATAGGGCCTTGTTTCCAGTCCCTTTATCATCCTTGTTGCCCTCCTCTGAACCCTCTCCAGTTTGTCTATGTCCTTCTTAAAGTGAGGTGCCCAGAACTGGACGCAGTACTCAAGATGAGGCCTAACCAGTGCCGAGTAAAGGGGAATTATCACTTCCCGCGATTTGGAAGCTATACTTCTATTAATACAGCCCAAAATTGCATTTGCCTTCTTTGCAGCCACGTCGCATTGCTGGCTCATATTCAGTTTGTGATCTACCACAATTCCAAGATCCTTCTCACTTGTAGTATTGTTGAGCCAAGTGTCCCCCATTCTGTAACTCTGCATTTGGTTTCCTCTCCCTAGGTGCAGCACTTGGCATTTATCCCTATTAAATTTCATTCTGTTGTTTTCGGCCCAGCGCTCCAGCCTATCGAGGTCACTTTGAATTTTGTTTCTGTCTTCCAGAGTATTAGCTGTTCCACCCAACTTTGTGTCATCTGCAAATTTGATAAGCATTCCCTGTACCTCCTCATCCAAGTCATTAATAAAAATGTTGAAGAGCACCGGGCCCAGGACCGAGCCCTGTGGTACCCCGCTCGTTACCTCTCCCCAGTTTGAGAAGGAACCATTGATAAGCACTCTTTGAGTCCGATTCTGTAGCCAATTGTGGATCCACCTGATAGTTGTTCCATCTAGCCCACTCTTAGCTAGCTTACTAATCAGGATATCATGAGGCACTTTGTCGAAAGCTTTGCTGAAGTCCAGGTATATAGTGTCCACAGCATTCCCACAGTCCACAAGGGAGGTTACCCGATCAAAAAATGAGATCAGATTAGTCTGACAGGATTTGTTCTTGACAAATCCATGCTGGCTTCTAGTAATCACTGCATTGTTTTCAAGGTGCTTGCAGACTGACTTCTTTATAATCTGCTCAAAAATCTTCCCGGGGATTGATGTCAGACTGACTGGCCTATAGTTCCCAGGTTCCTCCTTCTTGCCCTTTTTGAAGATGGGAACAACATTTGCCCTCCTCCAGTCGTCTGGCACTTCACCTGTCCTCCATGATTTCTCAAAGATAATAGACAGTGGTTCTGAGAGTTCTTCTGCTAGTTCCTTTATTACTCTAGGATGCAGCTCATCAGGCCCTGGAGATTTAAACTCGTTCAGAGTAATCAGGTGCTCCTTGACCATTTGCCTATCAATCTCAAGCTGCAATTCTGCCCCTTCAGTCTGCACTTCAGGTTTGCCAGGGGGGTCATAGACCCTCTTTTGGGAGAAGACCGAGCCGAAGTAGGAATTGAACACTTCTGCCTTTTCTTTGTCTTCTGTTATCAATTTGCCATCCTCATTGCGTAGTTGAACCACCAGTTCTTTCTTCTGTCTTTTACTGTGCATGTATCTGAAGAAAGCTTTTTTGTTGCTTTTAGCATCCCTCGCTAACCTTAGCTCTAGCCTTCCTGACACTATTCCTGCAATTCTCTTCTTCACCATTGCAACTTCTGTTCACCCGCCTCTCTTTCTGGCCCAAACTATGGTGGTGGTGAGAAAGACTAGTAGTAGCCACTACCACTACTTACTTGCTCCCTGGCTCTCCGCCTGTCAAGCAAGCAAATGGTAGCAATGATGAGAAAGAGGATGAGGAACACGAGCAGCTGGTGACAATGGCCGTGAGAAGGTAGATGGAGGGAGGCGGCCCATTGAGGGTGTCTTGCCCAACAGTCCTCAAAATCCTGGAGCCAGCACTGCTCACGCTATACCTCCTTGAAACTCCCCTCAGTTTCAAAGGCAGTGTGCCATGTGGCATGAGGGTTGGGTCCACCCCCTGAGAAATGCGGCTCTAAAGTGCAACTTGGGCACATGCAACCAGTCACATAGAATCATAGAATCATAGGAAAGTAGAGTTGGAAGGGGCCTACAAGGCCATCGAGTCCAACACCCTGCTCAATGCAGGAATCCAGGTCAAAGCATCCCTGACAGATGGCCGTCCAGCTTCACCTTGAATGCCTCCAGCGTGGGAGAGCCCACCACCTCCCTAGGTAGCTGGTTCCATTGTCTTATTGCTCTAACAGTCAGGAATTTTTTCCTGATGTTCAGGTGGAATCTGGGTTCCTGTAACTTGAACCCATTATTCCATGTCCTGCAAACTGGGATGATCAAGAAGAGATCCTGGCCCTCCTCTGTGTGACAACCCTTCAAGTACTGGAAGAGTGCGATCATATCTCCCCTCAGTCTCCTCTTCTGAAGGCTAAACATGCCCAGTTCTTTCAGTCTCTCCTCATAGGGCCTTGTTTCCAGTCCCTTTATCATCTTTGTTGCCCTCCTCTGAACCCTCTCCAGTTTGTCTACATGGTTTCCTGGATCCCATTCCTTGTTGCATATATGTATAACTGGACTTAGGCATAGGTTAGACTGTTTTCGGTTTCACCACCACTAATCTAACCTATGCACAGATTCATGAAGGGGACACATACTGAAATCTGGAGACGCTGCCCCGAATAGGCTAGCAGCATGCAATTCAGATTACAATACAGAAGGAAGGGCACAGTCTAATAAGGGTGTTTGGAGGCTTTATATTGTGCTTAATGTTTACTGGCTAATATCACCAAACACCGCATGCACATCAAAGGGAGATTCCATCTTTTCTGACTTCCTCTAACTGGCATCATACTGTGAAGGGGGGGAAAGAAGCAATCTAATTTTACAGCACTATCTGAGGGCGGCTATTGTCAAAAAGGATGGCTTTGGGTAAGTAATTATTGATAAGAAAATATTAAATGTGCCTTTTAATGTTAATTTATAGCCTTCTTGAGCTTTTTATGTGACTAGCTACCCCTTGAAAAATTGGCAAGTGGATCTTGATTTTTTAGTCCTCACACTTTGAACAAATTGGCATGGGGCTGCAGAGCTTTACCACACCAGTAATTGGAAACACTTTTGGCACCTTAAAAATGAGATTTTGATGCCTAGATAAATCTAGCGACACATTACAGTGCTGCCCTTCCGAGAGTGGGCAAACTCTTCCCTCCTTGCTGTAGATTGCATAACACAGTCATTAAATGCAGATTATCTTTCAAAAGAGAAGCAGAGATTAATGAGTCAAACCAAAATGATGAATTAAATGAGCCCAATCGGACACACTTTCAAAATTAGCCTGCAAAGGGGGTTATGGTAACAAGAAGTTGCAGAGCTAGATTATCCAAACACATTTTAGAGAAATATAACACGGCACAGAAACATGGGGGGAAAGTGCTTTTATTAGATTACCATAGGATGTTTTACAGTCCAACACATTTTACAGAAATAACATATAAATTATTGTGGAGAAAGCCTGATCACACACACACAGTGACATGAACCCTGACATAGTTTTCCCTCATACCTTGGCAACCCTTGTTTGCATAATCCCCACCAGGGGGACAGGAGATACCATTCTGGTCAGACAGGGAATACATGACCACATCTGCATACCCTCAATAGGGCACATCTGCATTAATCCACAAGAAGAAGCATGAACCCTCCCGAGGTGAGAGGCAGTCCCACAAAGAGCTGCCAAGTATCCGCAAAGGGCACCTGCAAACTCAAGGCGCCACCTTTTCCCAGGCAGGAATAAGCCCACCTGATCACCAAGGGGTGGGGAGGGGGGCGTATAGTTCTTTTAATATAAGCAATTCATACATATCATAAAAATAAAGATTTCATTGGTCACATATAAGGCCTTCAACAGCTTGAGGCCAGCCTAACTGAGAGAGCACCTCCTTCAATATAGACTAGCCCAGTGTTCCCCAACCTTGGGTCCCCAGATGTTTTTGGCCTACAACTCCCAGCATGCTGGGAGTTGTAGGCCAAAAACATCTGGGAACCCAAGGTTGGAGAACACTGGACTAGCCCATTCACTGGGGTTCAGAACGTAAGAAGAGTCATGCTCGCTCAGAACAAAGGTCTATTTAGTCCAGCATTCTGTTCACACACAGTGACCAGCCAGCTGCTCACAGGAAACTCACAAGCAGGACATGAGTGCAACAGCACCCTCCCACCCAAGTTCCCCAGCAATTGGTGTACATAGCCATACTGCTTTGATACTGGAGGTAGCATATAGCCATCAGAACTAGTAGCCACTGATAGCCTTATCCTCCATGAATTTGTCTAATCCCCCCTTTTAAAGCCATCCAAATTGGTGGCCATCACTACATCTTAAAAGGTGATGATGATGATCTTATGGAATGAATTCCATAAAAGGTGATGATGATCTTATGGAATGAATTCCATAGTTTAACTATGCACTGTGTGAAGAAGTACTTCCTTTTATTTTTCCTTTTGTTTTCCTCATTTGGGCATGACTTCCATTTTCTGAAGGAAGCCTTCTTTTCTCTAATAGCTTCCTTGATGTTGCTCGTGAACCATGCAGGTGACCTCTTGGACCTTGTGCTACCTTTCCTAACCTGTAGTATACATTGTAGCTGAGCTTCTATTATTGTGGTTTTGAGTAACCTTCAAGTATTTTGAAGGAATTTAACCCTCTTCAGTTCCCCTTCCAATTTCCTTTTTACCAGGTCTCTCAGTTTACAGAAGTTTCCTCTTTTGAAGTCAAATGTGACAGTGTTGGACTTCCTTGGCAACTTTCCACTTAAATATATATTAAATCTGACAGCATTGTGGTCACCGTTTCCAATTGGTTCAACAACATTTACATCCCATACTGGGTCCTGGGTGACACCACTTAGGGTTAAATCCAGGATTGCCTCCCCTCTGGTCAGGTCCATGACTAACTGTTCTAGGGCACAGAGTTTCAGGGCACTGAAAATTTTAACCTCTTTGTTGTGACTGGAACATACATTTATCTAGTCAATGTGGGCGTAATTGAAGTCACCCATTACAACACTCCCTTCATTTGGAGGCCTCCCTGATTTCATTTTCCATCTCAAGATCACCTTGAGCATTCTGGTCTGCAGAAAGATAGCATGCTGCTAGTACTAAATTAGTTTTGAAGCCAGGTATTGACACCGACAGTGCTTCTGTGGAAGAGTCTGTCCCTTTTAGGTTTTCTAGTCTGCTTGACAATGTGCCCTCTTTGACGTACAGAGCAACACCTCCTCCAGTATGCCCTTCCCTGTCCTTCTTATAGAGTTTATATCCAGAGATAACTCTATCCCACTGGTTGTCTCCATTCTACCAGGTTTTTGTAATGCCCACTACATCTAGGTTCTCCTTTAAAACCAGTCACTGGAACGCTCACAATTTGGCTCGGAGACTTCCAGCATTTGCATAGAAACAGAAACGTGCATAGAAACACCTATAAACGGTGTCCCTCCACAGACGTCTCTGGAGTGTGCATCTTCTGCTATGGCACTTAGGTCTCTTTGACTGGCTATCATGTTTCACCATATGCTCATGGCCTATTTCCTCTGCTTCTACATTTGGGCAATCGGAAACATTTTCATCTTCATCCCCTATGGATGATTCGACCCGAACCGGGTGCTTCCCAGCTCCTGTTGGCTTTCCCCCAGGTTATCAGAGAAAGCCCTCCTAATCATAATCCATTTAGGGTAGATACATCTTATGGCACCTCAAAGGAGGGCCTTCCCCATGATGGCCCCTTATTGTGGAAAGACCTCCATTAGAGATCTAATGGGCACTTACGGTGCAGGTATTCCACCAGTTAGTAAAAACATACCTATTCATGCGTGAATACTCAGATTCTGATTTTTAGTTCCAGCTTTATTGATTCATGGATATGTATTTATTATTTATTTGTTTAATCAATTTATTGACTACTTGCATGTGTGGGGTTGCCATCCAGTCCCCCAGCAGGGCTGCTGTGGCTTGGACAGTGGTTTGACAGACAGCAGGATAGCAGGTGCAGTGTCCCTTATGGCACCAGCAGCTCCATGGTAGGAACACCTTCACCTCTTGCCTAGTTTGCAAGGATACAGTGGTCTGCCTAAAGCAGGGCTCTCCAAACTTGGGTCCCTAGATGTTGCTGGACTACAGCTCCCAGAAACCCTTGCATTAGCCATGCTGGCTGGGTATGCTCAGCCAGTTCTCATGCCTCAGTCTTAATGGGAGGGGGAGGCTCACTGAGTGTAAGTACAACTCCCCCTTGGGGGTTGTCGTGAAACACGTTGTGTGCAGTGCCTCTTGTTTTGCTCCCTGCATCCAGGCTGGCATCCTGCAAGGCAAAATCACTTACCACTAGGGTACTTGAGAGAGTACCTTCTCCCTTACCAACCTGCCCGGTCACTGAGGTCATCAGATGGCATGCTCCTGGTGGTTCTGCGTGGAACTATGGCCCAATTGGAGTCCACCAGGAGAAGAGCCTTCAGTGGGGCAGCTCCATCTCTCTGGAACTCCTGCCTCTGGAGCTCAGGCAGGCACCAACATTGTGTTGTTTCCAGCGCCTCCTATAAACATCTTTATTTCAGAAGGCCTTCTTTGGTTGACCACCCACTGTGTTGTTGTTGTTGTTTTTACTGTTATTCTGTTTTAATATAGTGTTTTATTATTTTTATCTTTTTATTGTTCACTGCTCTGGAATCTGTCTAGATGGGGTGTAGTATAGAAATGTTGTAAATAAATAAATAAATAAGTATTTGGCCAGCAGATGCAATGGTTGGAGTAAAGTGTCTGGCCTCTGCTATCAGAGAGCTTCTCTGAGTATGGGGATGAGTGCTTCCCCTGTAGGTGGGGGACACTGCTCCCTACTCATGGGATGGGAAAGGTTTTAGAGCAAGGCAGTTCACACGAGAGACAGTACTATTCACATACTCCAAAAGGGATGGCGGTGGGAGACAGAGCACGGAGAGTTGCAGCGGTTATACATTACAGCATGTGTTCCCCCCTTTTCACTTGTATATCTGTGTGGGGTTCTCTGTTCCGGCACCTCAAATTGTAAGAGTGGAGTTTGGTATTATTTATTTATTTATTTACCATAGTTTTCGCTCCATAAGATGCACCGGATCATAAGACGCACTTACCCTACGGCACGTTAAAAAACAAAATTTTTGAATCAGCTGTTTTGTGGGGAATCAGCTGAGAGGCAGAGGCTTGCCCGCCCCACCCAGGAGCCCTCCGCTCTTCCCCAGACCAGCAAAGGAAAGTAAAAAAAAAAAAAAAAAGTAAAATAATAATAATTTTTTTTTTAAATCAGCTGTTTCGCGGGGAATCAGCTGAGAGGCGGGGGCTTACCCCGCCCCACCCAGGAGCCCTCAGCTCTATTATTTTTTAAATCAGCTGTTCCACAGGGAATCAGCTGAGAGGCGGGAGCTTGCCCCGCCCCACCCAGGAGCCCTCCGCTCTTCCTTGGACCAGCAAAGGAAAGTTTTTTTTTAAAACAAAAAGTAAAAAAAAAAATTTTTTTTAATTAAATTTTTTTTTAAAAATTTATTTCTATATAAGACAAACACATAATATCAAACATATAACAATAAAACCAAATAACAAATACATACATAATCCACAACAAAACAAAACTAAAATAGACTTCCAACCCCTATTACAGCAATATAAGCATTTCTTATATAAAATAATAATAATTTCTATTACAATAATTAATTCTAGTTATGGCAAAAAGAAACCACTAGAGGTCTTGCCCTACATATAAATCCTAATTCAGCCATCGATAATTTTCCCCAGCCTATTAAAAATCCAAAGAGAATAAAATTCAATATTCTTTTTTTCAACAAACCAAGAACTTCCAACATAATTTTGAAAGCAATCCATCCACCCCATTAACCCTCCCTTTTTTTCTAGGTAACACACTACAGATTTTAACTTCCAATCCAATATACAACCCACAAATTTTTTTAGTCCCCTAATATTTCCATAACAAAACTGATATATATGTCAAAGTTAGCAAATGAAACAATATTCCCAACCCTTAATGAAAAAATCAATCTATTCTAATACTCTGTGGGGCATTCCAATTAAAACAACAACAACAACAACAACAAAAGGAGATGCGTCGGCCATCTTCTTTCCAATCATCCTGCATCTTACACATTTTCTGGATATATTTTCACCAACTAATAATGTATTTAACATATATATGTTAACCAATGCATACTTAACCCTGATTCTCATTTTTCAAGTTCCAAATCAACCTAAAGCATAAAATTTTAAACTCCCAATACATTTATATCTTAATATTTAAAATCAGAGCATATTTCAAAATCAGCCAATAAAACAATATTCCAAACCCTTTATCTTGCCCAGTATATCCAAAACAGTCTCTTTCATATCCCCCTGCCCCTATCAAATGGAAAGCCCTTAAGAATCAGTCCAAAAGCGAAGAATAAAGTCCGTTTATTCTGTTGCACTGAGGGCTCCTGCCTTCCCGTTTGTACTGTTGAAAAGGACACATCATCCATCTTCATTCCAATAAACGTGCGTCACACGTACCTTGTGAGTTGTTTCTTCACCAGTTAATATTTCAAAGCCTCTATGCAGATCTGGTAAACTTCTAAAATTGTTACTTCTTTCTTCTTCTGTGACAGACCTGAGTACCGTAAGTATCCAGTTTCTCTTGATCATGTTGTAATTCCAGTTGAAGGTTAACACACCAAACATCCATTTTCAACACCATTTTGTTTACAAAGTCTTCCACCTTGTCGTCGAATTGCCATAATTATCTCTTAGTCTCATAAACATGTGGCTTATGCTGGCTCAGCTTGTCTGAGCGTGGAAAGCTAAGCAGGGTCAGGCCTGGTTATTACTTGGATGGGAGACCCCTCCTCTAGTTCCCTGCATTTGAGCAGGGGGTTGGACTCGATAGCCTTGTAGGCTCCTTCCAACTCTATGATCTATGAATCTATGAATCTTTTCTTGTAGATATTTTTCAAAGCACTCTCAGCCGAATTCCTTATTTCAAGCTACTGTAGATAATATTAGGGAACCTCCTTGCAGACATTCCATTAACTTTTTTGTTTTTGCCTCCTGGTTATATCTCTTGATGTACTCACATTAAATTTCAAGTCCAATTATGCTGTAGAGAGATTCCTTGCCGTTACAAATCCAGATGTTTCCATTCATTTTGGAAGCAAGCACGGACTTTCCTAATGATCGGTAAACCGACCTCCGAAATGCAGCGCCGCTTTCCCTCTATCTCAGATCACAAGCCGCAAATCTATCTGTCAAAAAGGCAGACAGAAAGCAATTTATGACCCTTGAGACGATTTGAGGGTAACACCAATCTTATCTTCTTCCATAAGAAGTAGATTTCCCGGCCAGAGGACGTCTCTGACCCAAGAAACGTTGCATTCGTATTCCCCACAGATCTCTCTGTGGGTCTTCTAGAAAGCCATGTTTTGCCCGGAAGCCCCTAAATTTTTTTTTTTAAAAAAAACAATATTCGCTCCATAAGATGCACAGACATTTCCCCCTATTGGGGGGGGGGGAGTGCATCTTATGGAGCGAAAAATATGGTTTTATATTTATACCCCGCCTTTTTTCCTGCAAGGAACCCAAGGCGGCTTACATAATCCTCCTCCTTCTCCTCTCCATTTTATCCTCACAACAACCCTGTGAGGTAGGTTAGGCTGAGAGTCACAGTGACTGGCCCAAAGTCACCCAGTGAGTTTCATGGCCAAGTGGGGACTAGAACCTGGATCTCCCGAATCCCAGTCCAAGACTCTAACCACTACGCCACACTGGCATATCCCAAAGCAATGTCATAATGCCTTTTTCAGATCCTGCTAATATTGGAGCTTCTGCCTTGAAAAGTGAAGATTTACAAAATGATGGAAAGATTAATAGCTGCACCCAAGAAGACCTTTTTATACTGAATGAGTGGCGGTCTGGAGGACAGAAGTCAACAGTGTGAAGCAAGTGAATGTCAGCAAGGGCTTGGAGCTAGGCTGCTCCATCTCCCGTTCAGTTCTGGAGATACTTGGCGTTTGGGTTGGCAGAAGGAGGGGGCTCAGCAAAACAGCTCACTATCTTTCCTATCGGAGAGCTACAGGAAGGTGATATGGCAGGATGGTAGTACTGCTGGGAGCATCCCATAATCCCAGGAATGTAGGGTGGAGAAGGCAGATTGCTAAATCACAAAACTTGGAAATGGAGAAGTTCACCAGTGGCAGAACCATGTAGGTTGCTCACAAAGAGGGTTTTGCTTCTCAGAGAGAATCTGAAATCAGGCTCTAGGACAAGAAAAACACTGCTGAGGGATTTTTACTTACTGCTGGACCATCTCAGCTTTTTCTTCCATGTGGTAGCTCCAGCCAAAGCCATCACTGGAAAGTTTTATAATACACACATAGAGTAGGGGTCAGAACATATCATGCCTGGTGGGAACACGGGAGAGGGCCTTCTCGGTGGCTGCCCCAGCACTCTGGAATTCCCTCCCCAGGGAGGCTAGAGTGGTGCCCTCCCTGGTAAGCTTCCGGAGGCAGGCAAAGACCTTCCTTTTCTAGCAGGCATTTGGGACTAGCCTGTGATGTGATGGAATGCTATGTTTTTACTCTACATTATATATATATATATATATATATAATTTTTAATATTATTGATGATTTAATTCTATTTTTAACTTTTGTATTTTTCTATTTCTGTTTTAATTGTATGAGTTTTAAAGGTTGTGAGCTGCCTTGGGTCCCAGTGTTGGGGAAAAGGTGGGATACAAATAAAAGTGATGATGATGATGATGATGATGATGATGATGATGATGATGATGTTGATGTGGAGAGAAAGCCTGACCAAACACACTCTGTGCCCCCCCCCGTCACCTGCACAATCCCTGCCCAGGGCAGGAGAGCTCAGCCCCAGTCGCATATTTGCATCCAGGTAGTCTTCACCAAGCACCCTCAATGGGCTGTCAAAAAACCGAGACACACATTTACATTCGCTTCAATGGTTTCCCCCCAAGCATTCTCAATGGACTGTCAAGTACCCTTAGTTGCCCTACAAGCACCCTTGAGGAGCCATGGGTAAGGCCGAAAAACCTCAGCATCCCTCCTGCCTGGCCGGACCGGTTTGTCCTGTCAGCAGAGGGAGAGGTCGGGGAACGAGAGGGGGGTGAGCGAGGGGATAAAAGCAACAGGCAGGGCTCCTTTGTGGTTGTTGGGAACAAGGTGCGAGGAAGCATGGAGCAGGTCGTCGGCTCAGGCCAGCCGAGACACTCAACCCCCAGATGGTCCGTCTGGGTACTTTGCCGTACGTATGTCATAGTTTCTAGTATTAGACTAGGGTAGATTCTTCAATGTTAGCTCAGATAGCTTAGGTTCTTTTTTATTTGGTAAGTTCTGCCTGTGTGTATTCAGCTTCACTTTCCCTTTGTCAGTTTCACTCCTTATTTCCCTGACCTAAACTGCCTTGATCTAAATTGCTTGTTTACTACTGCTAATAAATGATTTCACTTTTGACTGGGAGTAGTTTCGTTCTGACTTGGTGCCTCAATCCAGTGTATTCAACCTGATTTGACCCAGGGAACGTGGGTGGGAGCTTTGAGCTGTCAAACTCAGCCGTGTAGCTCCCGGTCTCGCAGGAAAGGACTGGCGGTGGTCCTTCACAAATAATAATAATAATTTTACATTATGATGGTGAGAGGCTTAGTCAGCACTCCTTGTTCAGATCCTCAATAATGCTGAGGCCCAGTTTATCCCATAGCTTCTCTCCTGCATTCTTTTGGGTGTAGGTGATCCTTTATTGCCCCTTCTTGGTAAAAGAATACTTAGCAAGGTTCCTAGTACAGACTACAAAAAATGTGCAAATATTCGTGACAAAGCAAATGTTAATCTAAATCTTTATATTGAGGGTAATTCATGCAGTGGTCGAGACTGTATTGACTAGCTGGCTCAGGTCTGGCTTCATCAGACTCCATAGGCATACCTTTTTCCTCATTACGCTTGCTGTCAAATTTCAGATCCCTGTTATATACCTTCTGTAAATTCTTCCACAGAGCTGTGCTTATGACAAACCCATTTTAAGCTGTGGAATGATATTCATCCTTCTCCAGTAACTCAATACAATTAATATAATTAAATATGTTGATTTTGCAGAGCCTACACATTTGAATTACATGCTTGCCGGCATCATATCTGTCTTACCCATCCTGTGTACTTGACGTCTGTGGCATATTTCAGGCATAGAATCATAGAATCATAGAAAAGTAGAGTTGGAAGGGGCCTACAAGGCCATCGAGTCCAACCCCCTGCTCAATGCAGGAATCTAGGTCAAAGCATCTCTGACAGATGTCTGTCCAGCTGCACCTTGAATGCCTCCAGAGTGGGAGAGCCCACAACCTCCTTAGGTAGTTGATTCCATTGTCTTATTGCTCTGACAGTCAGGAAATTTTTCCTGATGTTTAGGTGGAATCTAGGTTCCTGTAACTTGAGCCCATTATTCCGTGTCCTGCAAACTGGGATGATCGAGAAGAGATCCTTGCCCTCCTCTGTGTGACATCCCTTCAAATACTGGAAGAGTGCGATCATATCTCCCCTCAGTCTCCTCTTCTGAAGGCTAAACATGCCCAGTTCTTTCAGTCTCTCCTCATAGGGCCTTGTTTCCAGTCCCTTTATCATCCTTGTTGCCCTCCTCTGAACCCTCTCCAGTTTGTCTATGTCCTTCTTAAAGTGAGGTGCCCAGAACTGGATGCAGTACTCAAGATGAGGCCTAACCAGTGCCGAGTAAAGGGGAATTATCACTTCCCGCGATTTGGAAGCTATACTTCTATTAATACAGCCCAAAATTGCATTTGCCTTCTTTGCAGCCACGTCGCATTGCTGGCTCATATTCAGTTTGTGATCTACCACAATTCCAAGATCCTTCTCACGTGTAGTATTGTTGAGCCAAGTGTCCCCCATTCTGTAACTCTGCATTTGGTTTCCTCTCCCTAGGTGCAGCACTTGGCATTTATCCCTATTAAATTTCATTCTGTTGTTTTCGGCCCAGCGCTCCAGCCTATCGAGGTCACTTTGAATTTTGTTTCTGTCTTCCAGAGTATTAGCTGTTCCACCCAACTTTGTGTCATCTGCAAATTTGATAAGCATTCCCTGTACCTCCTGATCCAAGTCATTAATAAAAATGTTGAAGAGCACCGGGCCCAGGACCGAGCCCTGTGGTACCCCGCTCGTTACCTCTCCCCAGTTTGAGAAGGAACCATTGATAAGCACTCTTTGAGTCCGATTCTGTAGCCAATTGTGGACCCACCTGATAGTTGTTCCATCTAGCCCACTCTTAGCTAGCTTACTAATCAGGATATCATGAGGCACTTTGTCGAAAGCTTTGCTGAAGTCCAGATATATAATGTCCACAGCATTCCCACAGTCCACAAGGGAGGTTACCCGATCAAAAAATGAGATCAGATTAGTCTGACAGGATTTGTTCTTGACAAATCCATGCTGGCTTCTAGTAATCACTGCATTGTTTTCAAGGTGCTTGCAGACTGACTTCTTTATAATCTGCTCCAAAATCTTCCCGGGGATTGATGTCAGACTGACTGGCCTATAGTTCCCAGGTTCCTCCTTCTTGCCCTTTTTGAAGATGGGAACAACATTTGCCCTCCTCCAGTCGTCTGGCACTTCACCTGTCCTCCATGATTTCTCAAAGATAATAGACAGTGGTTCTGAGAGTTCTTCTGCTAGTTCCTTTATTACTCTAGGATGCAGCTCATCAGGCCCTGGAGATTTAAACTCGTTCAGAGTAATCAGGTGCTCCTTGACCATTTGCCTATCAATCTCAAGCTGCAATCCTGCCCCTTCAGTCTGCACTTCAGGTTTGCCAGGGGGGGTCATAGACCCTCTTTTGGGAGAAGACCGAGCTGAAGTAGGAATTGAACACTTCTGCCTTTTCTTTGTCTTCTGTTATCAATTTGCCATCCTCATTGCATAGTTGAACCACCAGTTCTTTCTTCTGTCTTTTACTGTGCATGTTGTATCTGAAGAAAGCTTTTTTGTTGCTTTTAGCATTCCTCGCTAACCTTAGCTCATTCTCAGCTTTAGCCTTCCTGACACTATTCCTGCAGTTCTCTGCTACCTGCCTGTACTCTTCACTTGTAGCCTGTCCTTCCTTCCACTTCCTATACGTGTCCTTTTTTGTTTTCAGGTCATCTTTGTGTTTATTGTGAAGCCACATTGGCTTCTTCTGTTGCCCTCTGCCTTTTTTCCTTTTGGGAATTGTTTGCAATTGTGCCTTTAAAATTTCCTTTTTTAAAAACTCCCACCCCTCCTGGGCTCCCTTTCTCGTGAGAGTCACTTGCCATGGGATCTTACTAATCATTGTTCTGAGTTTGTTAAAATTGGCTTTCCTAAAATCCAGGGTACGTGTTTGGCTACACTCAGCTTTTGCTTCCGTTAGAATCAAGAACTCAAGTATAACATGGTCACTTTCCCCCAGAGTTCCCGAAACTGCCACTTTATCCACTAACTCGTCTCTGTTGGTTAGAATCAGGTCAAGGATAGCCGATCCTCTAGTTCCTTCCTCCACTTTCTGTAGGAGGAAGTTATCAGCAGCACAGCTCAGGAATTTCTTGGAGGGGCCATGTTTGGCTGAATAAGTCTCCCAACAGATATCAGGGAAATTGAAGTCTCCCATTACTACCACATCGTGCCTCCTTGAAACAATGGCAATTTGCTTTTCAAAAGTTCCATCCTCGTCTTCTTCTTGATTGGGTGGTCGGTAGTAGACTCCAACCGCCATGTTCGTTTTATTCTTTGCCCCCTTTATTTTAACCCAGATGCTCTCAATGGGGCTGCCAAGCTCCTCTTCCTGTATCTCTGTGCAGAGATACGTATTTTTAACATACAGTGCAACTCCACCTCCCTTTCTGTTGCTTCTGTTCCTTTTGAACAAGTTATACCCTTCAATTGCTGTATTCCAGTCATGGGAGTCATCCCACCAGGTTTCAGTTATCCCTATCAAGTCGTACTTGCCCTCATGTATCAAAAATTCAAGTTCGTCTTGTTTGTTGCCCATACTCTGGGCATTAGTATAGAGACATCGAAGACTATGTGCTTTATAGTCCGACTTTCCCCCTACATTTTGTGGTAGACTATCAATGGGCACCGCTGGAGCTGTTCTCTCCATTGTGGCATAGAGGCCTTCTTCCATTGGCACCCCCGAGTTTATGTCTCCCTCCCCTGTTGGATTCAGTTTAAAGTCCTCCTGATTAAGTTCCTCATGCTGTGGCCAAACACATTCTTCCCAGTCCTTGTGAGGTGCAACCCATCCTTTGCCAGCAGTCCATCTTCCAGGAAGTGTAGCCCGTGGTCCCAGAATCCAAATCCCTCACGTCGGCTCCACCTTCCTAGCCAGTCATTCACTCGGAGTATTTTTCTTTCCCTTTCTATGCCTCTTCCAAGTACTGGAAGGATGGATGAGAAAACTATCTGGGCCCCGAAGTTCTTGAGTTCCATTCCCAACTCTTCAAAGTCTGCCGTGATTTCTTTGTAACTCCGCTTGGCAGTATCATTTGTACCCACGTGGAAGAGAAGAAAGGGGTATGTGTCGGTGGGCTGCATGAGCCTCGGCAGCTGCTCTGACACATCCTTAATCCGTGCCCTGGGGAGACAGCACACCTGGCGAGTCCATGGGTCTTCGCGACATACTTTGGCTTCGATCCCCCGCAGGAGGGAGTCTCCCACTACGAGTACTCTTCTCTTCCTCTTGCTGTAGGCCTTGGTTTGATTGCCTCCACTTGACTGACCCTCAGCCTCTTGCTCGCTGTCACTTTGGGTGCCTGGTAATCCGTCCTCTGCAGGCTGTCCTCTGCTCTCGTCCTCAAGTACATGGAAGCGGTTCCATAGCTCTACTGCTTCCACAGGCACAGAGTGTCTTGTAGTTCTTCTGCTCCTAACAGTCACCCTTTTCCAGGGAGTTCCCCCTGCGTTATTTTCCCTTGCCTCTGCAGTCTCCGACTCCGCCTCATCCTGCCGTTGCCCTTCTGGCTCCTGTACTGTGCTTTGGTGCTGTAGATCCACCGTTCTGTCTAAGAACTCCTCGCTTTCTCTTATGCTCCTGAGGGTTGACACTTGCTGCTCCAGTCCTCTGACCTTTTCTTCCAACAGCGTGACCAGTTTGCACTTGTTGCACGTGTAGGCCATGTCGATCTCCGGCAGGAAAACAAACATTGCACACCCCTTGCAGGTCACCACCACTGCTGAGTCCTTTCCTTCCATAGTGCTCTGTTTCTGTCTTCCTAGAATTTTTTTTTGTTTGTTTGGTTTTTTTTTTTTTATTATTATTATTTTGTTTTTTTTGCAGCCCCCACCTCCAGTCTGCAAAGAAACTTCGGCTTCTTGGGCCTGCATTTCTGTGAGTGGAGAGAAATCAGGGAGAGAAAAAGGGGGCTGATAGCTTCATCATAACCCATGGCAGCTAATCTCACATTGTGGAGAAGGGTGTATTACCATGTCTGCTCACTCAATATTGTAAAGAAAAAAATGTTCTATTTGTACAAAAATTATAAATATAATTATAAATATAACTTTATAATATGCAAAAAAAGATGCACAGCTTGTCTGAGCGTGGAAAGCTAAGCAGGGTCAGGCCTGGTTATTACTTGGATGGGAGACCCCTCCTCTAGTTTCCTGCATTGAGCAGGGGGTTGGACTCGATGGCCTTGTTAGGCCCCTTCCAACTCTATGATCTATGAAATATATATGAAATATATGAAATCTCCAGTCTGCAAAGAAACTTCGGCTTCTTGGGGCTGCATTTCTGAGAGTGGAGAGAGGAAGCTGCATGAATAGTCGCTGCTGAGAAAGCTTCGGCTTCTTGGGTCTGACTCCCCATCCCAGGGCTGGGAAAGGACTCTGGGTGTCTGTTCCGTGTTTTGAGAGCTGTAATAAAAAGAGAGTAGATGAGCATAGGATCTTTGGCTAGGATCCAGATTTATGCTGGATCAACTACACTACTGGCAGAAGTGGACTTCCATGACCTCTCCTGGCCATGGCAGTTCCTCCAGATCTGAAAATGTAACACAGAGACTCAGGAGACCCTGCTGAATGGGGTGATCTGTGGTGTGGGGAACAGGGGAGACCCCCCAAAATCAGGTGCAGGGACATTCTATGAGTGGAAATCAGATCCTGGATCCAGCCCTCTGTGTTTAAAATGCTTTTCAGTCCACCCCAGTTTCCAGAGTTAGAAAGATGTTGGCCAATATAAATTTATCACACTGGGTAAAAATAATGATAATGTCAAAATGCAATCCTTCACATATTTGCCAGAGAACAAGTTCCACTGAGAACAACAGAGCTTACTTCTGAATAAGCACATGGAGGGTTCGAGCTGTAGGTAAAGACTGGATTTGCATGATCGGGGAAGGAAAAGAAGCCACGGTGGCTTCTTTTCCCCACCCCTTGCATGCCAGTCATGTATTGCCTCATTTCCATAATTAGCCACACCATGCAGGATTGCCATGTCTTCTGAACCCGGCAAGGCAAGGGTGGGTGATGGAAGTGGCCTACAATCACCCTGGAACCCTAGAACAAGCTATGGGTTGCGGGGTGGTTTAGAAGCCACCCCTGCTGCCCACCTTGCCAGGTTCAGACAACAAGACAACTTGCGGCCTGCGCGGGTAATTATGGAAATGAGGCGGTGCATGACCAGCACATGCAGGGAGGAGAAAAGAAGCCACCATGGCTTCTTTTCCTCCCCCGATAGTGTGAATCCGGTAGGTTCAGTAATAGCATATAAAATCTCAAATGAAAATTTGCTTTGATATTAGCTGGTATTATATAATACACCTGATAATATGCTGTATGGACTGACCCTATACATCAGCCTTCCCTTGCCTAGGTGATGGCCACACTGGCTGGTAATGACGGGGATTGCAGTTGAACACATCTGCCAGGTTGGGAAAAGCTGCTATACATATTTACTCATAAGTAGGTCTCATCAAATTCAGTGTAGTAGACCTGATGCTACTTGTGTCTCCCCTGAGTTTAATTCATGTCTATTTCTTTTCAAGTCAATGGAAAGCACCATGTAAATGTTAAGGAAATTAGACCTAGGGTCTAGGTATTTAAAGTGTGTGTGTGTGTGTGTGTGTGTGCGTGCGTGCGTGCGTGCGTGCGTGTATGTAGTAAACATGGTGTTGTAATTATTCAGATTTTGATGAAATGAAATCTTCATTTCCCATGTACAGTTCACTTCATTAGACACTTCAAGGGAAAGTATCTTCTAAAATATTAGTGAAATTAGCCACTGAACATTTCAGTCATTAGCTTAGACACACATACATTTAATTTAAAATGTTAAGAAGAATAGTTGACTCAGATATTCGATCTCTTCTTTTATCCAAATCTACTGCTAACTTTAAACTCAGACATGAGTTACCATTGGCAGACTATTAGAATTACACATACTTCACATATTGCACGAAGGCCCTGATCCAGAGACTTGCCGCTGCTGGGATGCTGCCCCAGATACACATTTGCTGTGTTCCAGCAAGGCAGTTCTTATGTTGTTTAAGAGCCACCCACAACAGGGAACAATAGAGACTCCATGTAAAGGAGGCTGTATACCTCTGAATACCAGATCCTGGGGAGAGAAAAAGGGGGCTGATAGCTTCATCATAACCCATGGCAGCTAATCTCACATTGTGGGGAAGGGTGTATTACCATGTCTGCTCACTCAATATTATAAAGAAAAAAATGTTCTATTTGTACAAAAGTTATAAATATAACTTTATAATATGCAAAAAAAATGCACATTTAATCGGCAGACCAATCAAGTAAAAATCTGATGATAAATTTCCTAACAGAGTGTGGAGCTCAACATTAAAGTGAACCAGAAAGGCCCAGTGAGCTCACATATGACTTTTGTTCTTCAGACTAGCTCTGTGGTGCTTTGAAATTGGGCCAGCCATGTTTACTTCCTCTTATTTATTTATTTCTGGTTTTATTCTGACCTATTCTGTTGACTTGGGGGGATATAGCACAGTTCTCAAAATAATTGTAGGCATTTAGGGGGGAAAATCACAGCATGATCTTTCCCGCGTTGATCAAAATGCAAAGGTCTTGAACCTTCAGAGGTGCTTCATCTTTAGTCTAACTGAAACATAGCCAGGGAGTGGCCAATTCCAAGCATAAATGGTTCCCCATGAGTTTAAATCAGAAGGGAGATCGATCTGCCATGAGCTGATTGAAGAGAGACAGGGCAGGTTGGTGGGGCTTGCTTGAAATTCTTTCCTTCGCTAGCCAATGACACATGGCACTGTGCCTCAGCCCCCATCTCGAGTCCTGATATGGCTTATGGTAGGGATCAGAAATTGGCAGGCCCGGGGCCAAATCATGCCCCCTGTCAAGTACTAACTACCCCACCTTCCATTTGATAGCTCACAGGCAAGAGTGTTCTGCAAGTCTACCACCCATTTTCTACTCTGGGGGTCAAGAGCTTGCCAGAAATCACTTTCAACATTATTAATCATAGCTGGTAAGAATTTACCCTTTTTGAGGGTGGGTGCTTCCAGACCAGGCTTATTTTGCAATCTCCCTGCCTTGTTCATGGAATATGTCATGGACCAGGATCTCATCAACCCCTCATCCTCAGAGGAAGAGACTCCTGAGTTAACAGTTTAGGGTGAGGACTCAATTACAGAAAGGTGTCATGAGGCTTCCACCTTGCCAGGACCCACTTTCCCAGGAAGACACCAAGGAGCTGCCCCCTGCAGCCAGAGGAGGTTGCATTGCTGTCCTTAGACTTTGAGGAGTACAGCCATGAAGACACCAGCACACCACAGCCATTCCTGTGTCTTCACAGCCTGAGGCATCTAAAACAGACCAGGCCCCTGAGAAAAGACCTCAGTCAGTGTGGAGGCGAGCCTAAGCAGCCTAAAGGAAACCAACCTCCTACTTAAGCCTCAGTCACAATCTGCAGTTTGTTGGAGCAACATACAAGCAAGCTTGTCTGGCTTCTATCCCCACTTGGATCCCTGTGGTGCTGTCCTGTTCCAGCCTCCCTAGGAAACCTGACTTACACACAAAACCTCAGTAAACACCTGATCCATAGCATATTACTTCAATTCTGATTTGTCCAGAAGTTTAAAAGGGGGTTGTTTAAAAGTTTTAATGGATGTATTTCCCCCCTGAAACAAATTTATTCTTTGCCTACCTTCCAGATATACGGCAGGCAAATGAATATTTATTTATTTATAAAGTTACAGCCCACTTGGGAACAGAAGTCCTCAAAGTGGATTACAGCATAGTAAAATATAAGCATTACAATCTAAAGTAATACAATTTATGATCCTTCCAAAGTAAAGCACTTTGAAATCCCATTCATTGAAATGACAGGACTTAGCGCATAACGTAGGCTGGGTCATGCCCTTCAAATTAAAAAAAAAATAAATTAAAAATTAAGCATAAAAAGCATATATGACCCTATGAGGTGTTGCTCCCTGCAAGTTACCATTTTTTTTGCATTTTTTTTATTTTTAAACAAAAAACACAAAAAATAAAAGGCAGACAAAACAAAAACACAACAAAAACTAAACTAAAATGGACTTCTGATTTTTCCACAACAAAGTATGAGTAACATTATATACTCTACTCCAGGGTTCTCCAACCTTGGGTCCCCAGATGTTGCTGGCCTACAGCTCCCAGCATACCCAGCCAGCATGGCTAATGGCAAGGGATTCTGGGAGCTGTAGTCCAGCAACATCTGGGGACCCAAGGTTGGAGAGCTCTGCTCTACTCTATAGTTACAAAAATATTTCTCTTTTTTCTCTTGTCAAACATTATTCTTCTTGTTTATCCACCTCACAAGTTCACAAAACATCATTTTAACCATAAACATAGGTATTAATTCTTCTGCTCCCTGCAAGATACCTGAAGTGCAGCCCTTTAGAAGTTGCCTGGGCAGTGGTGGACAGAAGGTAAACTGGGATCTACTGGTATACCTCTGGGTGATTTGCAGTAGATTGACAAGGGTTTCTGCTCCCAATTGTGTAACAACTGCAAAATCTAAAAAGTCCCCCCCCCAAAAAAATTAGGTTGCTACATTTTTTAAAAAAAAACATATAGATAAAACAAGAAATGCAGTGAGACCAATTAAAAACTAGCCACATACCTGAGACAGAGTCACAGTCCCAAGTAGTCCAGGTTATCTTGGTTACTTACTCCAGTGCCTAGCCCCAGGTGGCTGGGCCCGCTCTAGCAACTACTGCTGATGGGATCCAGCTGGACTAAGAGGAAAAGATGGATGCAACACACAGGCCTGTGCCTTTGCTGCTAAGCCACCTGCATCAAAGCTTGAGAGCGCAAAGAGGGCTTTATGTCACGCTGCGTTGGAAGAGTCATGGGGCTGAGGGAGCAAACTGAGCTGAGGAACCAAACAGGAAATAGGAGGAAGCAGCAGCCATGCCCAAGACACAGCTGCACACATGGGGGGAGGGGGTGAAGCTTGCTTCCTGCCCACTTCAGAAACTCAAGGACCTGTTACCAGAAGTGGTGTAGTAGCACATTTTGAATTTCAGGCACTCATCCTGACAGTCCCCATAGACATGCCCCCAAGGAGAGTTCAAAATGTATTGATCCCTCCCCCCCTCTCTGCATTATATATCTCTTTTGTAATGTTAATGGTCTTAATTACCCATTCATGAGCCACTCAAGACCAATTCACCCCTAAACACATTGCATTACAACAGGCATATCTCAGAACAATATATTGTTGCTGGGGAAAAACCATATTCTCCCAGCTACTGTGAGGATTACAGCTGATGTCAGAGGGAAGAGGGAATTCTGAGGGAGTGGCAGATGACACCAGCATCCCTGCTAATCAAAAGGTCCTGGTGCTTCAGCCTGTGAGCCTTGGCTCCATTACATCACTGGTTGTCGGGCCAATTTTTAAAAGGTTTTTAAGCTACCGGGTACCTGGATTTGTACATCCCTGCCCTACAATCCCTGGGCCACACTGCATGTTCCAAACAGAGGGCTCCTATCTTTTTTTGGTAAGAAAAAAGATAGAGAAGCTGTAGGAAAATACAGGGGGGGGGGTTTACAAATTGAAAACCATGTCATCTGGTCCCTCTGTAATATTCTGTTCTCTTCAGCCTCTATCATGGCAAGGACTTGGCATTGTTGGGCACTAGTGAGGTCTGGGTTATAGGGTGGGCTGTAACTTTATAAATAAATAAATATTCATTTACCTGCCATATATCTGGAAGGTAGGCAAAGAATAAATTTGTTTCAGGGGGGAAATACATCCATTAAAACTTTTAAACAATCCCCTTTTAAACTTCTGGACAAATCAGAATTGAAGTACGGTAATATTAAACAAGAAGAAATGTTTTCTTCTTACTGTAACTTGGCTTTTGTTTTGTAAGTTTCTCATGAATACGTAGCCTTAAATAAAAATTATAAATAAGGAGAAAGGATTACCACAGCAACGTTAACAAAATCCTGTTGCAATATTAATTACTTTTATCTAAAACTTACTGATGGAGTGCTTTTTGAAACCCACACAAGCTCTGTAAGCAATTTTTTGCTTTATCAGTGGACCTTTTAGGTGCGACCAAACATACATAAACTCATAATAAACAACTCATAAATCTGTGTTCCAAGTATATAAAAGATTCCAATTACTGTAGGACACTATCTCTTCAACATACAGCAAGCGCATTCTCGTATGAGTAGCTGGTGGAAGCAAACAGAACGATCACAAGTTTCTACCCTAATAATACACGCAAGGAAAGGTAATCTAGTTAGTAAATCCTTTAGGGCGCAATCCTATGGCCACTAGATATTGTTTAGATGGCCATAGGATAATTTGGACTCCTAGCTCCGACTTCAGAAACCCACTCCGAGGTTGGAGCTGCGACTCTGAATTTGGAGCGCCCTCCCTCTGCCCTCGCAGCCAGTACAGTTCTTTCTGTGTCAGCTGCGGCTCCAAAGTTGCAAGACCGACTTTGGAGCTGGTGCTGGGGAGGCATTCTGGGGGGAGGGGAGGAGAGAGGCTCCATCGGGATACGATGTACCCTGGCGGTGTCTCAGCCTGTCCTCTTTGCAAGCTGAAATCGGCCGTCTAAGTCTTTTGCCAGGCAGGAGAAGCGTGGAGGAGATCTTTGCCTCTGCACTCCTTCCATCCTCCATGGGATACCGATAATCCTCAAAATTCGGAGGGTTATGGGCAGCCACATGGATAGCACTGCCCAAAGATTAAGGGCAATTACACAACCCTAACCCATCTCACACTTACATACAGAGCTCCAAAGCCCTCCTTATGCTACTTTGGCAGCTGCTGGAGGAGAAAGGGAATGAGGTCTCTCTTCCCTCTGTGGCACCTTGCATGCTGCTCTGCCTGTGAGTCAGGCACCAGAAGCACTGGGGAATTTTATTTATTTATTTATTTATTTATTTATTTATTTATTTATTTATTTATTTATTTATTTATACCCCACCTTTTTTCCTGAAAGGAACCCAAGGCGGATTACATAATCCTCCTCCTCTCCATTTTTATCCCCACAACAACCCTGTGAGGTAGGTTAGGCTGAGAGTCAGTGGCTGGCCCAAAGTCACCCAGTGAGTTTCATGGCCGAGCGGGGACTAGAACCCGGATCTCTGGAGTCCCAGTCCAACACTCTCACCACTACGCCGTACTGGCTCTCGTGTAGGGAGTTTCCAGTGCTGGTGCTGCAGCAGCTGCCAGGGAAGAGTTTGGTGGGAGGGCTGGGGGAGGCAGGCAGGCAGGCAGCCAGCAGGTATGTGGATGGGTGGGTGGGAGGGAGGTTAACTGGGGTTGTGGAAACTTGGGAAAGGGATCAGATCCCATTGCTTTCCCGATGACCTCATTGGGGCATGATGGTGTCCATTTTGTCTCAGAATTGGGCTTGTAATAGACCAAGCTACTGTCCAAGTTTAGGGGGAAATAGTTTGGTTTTACATGTTTAAGCCTGACTGGCAGAGTTTACTCTACCACTAAATATCTCCACCATTATCCTTTTGATGCCTGCCTGCATGATCTGAGACAAATAGCAAATATTTAGAAAGCCTTTCTGAGGAAAGAGGAGAGAGAGAGAGAGAGAGAGAGAGAGAGAGAGAGAGAGAGAGAGAGACCCAAATGCCCTTGAAACTTAAGGATAGAATGGGTTTTCCCTGCTATCGCAGCTGAACAGAGCCCCTCTGCATTCCATGGGACAAAAAGAAGCAAAACAAGCTGGAGAGAAAAATCCACCGAACTCAGCAGTTCAGAAACAAGACAGAAGGTTAGAGGGACCAGAAGCAAATGCCCAATGTGATTAGGGTGAGATGGATGCAATTAGCTCTCTCCACTTCGTTTGTGACAAGTAGCAAGATGACAAAGAGAAAATACTGTTACAGTCTGAGGGCCTGGGACTCTTAGGAATAAGACTCAGGATGCAAAATAGGCACAGCAGTTGCAAAGATTAATGTCTGGGTTCTATGCTTGCACACAGCACAAGCCCAACTCCCAGTACTTCCATCTAGTATTCCCTCCATCCTCTCCGGTCCTGGAATGGACTAGCCTGTGACTGATCCAGGGCATTCTGAAAATCTGGGTTGGTGAATGGAGTGGAATGGATCAGTCACAAACATTACGAAGGTAAACTTGCATGCATGGTGTTGCTTGCTCTCAATGATGGACCATTATAAATTTCATAGATCATAGAGTTGGAAGGAGCCTACAAGGCTATCGAGTCCAACCCCCTGCTCAATGCAGGAAACTAGAGGAGGGGTCTCCCATCCAAGTAATAACCAGGCTTGACCCTGCTTAGCTTTCCACGCTCAGACAAGCTGAGCCAGCGTGAGCCACAGAGTGAGCCACAGACTAAGTCCAGGAGGAATCTGCCAATTTCAATTTCTTTCAGTTTGTCATTATTAAGTTTGGTATGTTGGGAACATTGAGCATTTTTTTTTCCAATTTGCATGAAAATTCATAAGCATTTTTGTGCACTTTTCTCCTAATGCATGCATTAGTGTGCATTTTTGTGTAACATGCACATTTTTGCAAGCACGTTTGCATAATAAATGGACTTTGGAACGTTATTCCTCCTAATATATGCATCTTTGTATTCATGTTTTGATTGGAGAAAATTTGGAGAAGTGTGAATTGGTTGCCTGTTGTATTTCAGTTTGAATTGCGGTTTGAAAGTGCAAAATTAGGAACGTTTGCATTAAAATATGAACCGAACGAATTGCTTCCCTATCCCTAATGGTGGTTCTGCACCTGAGAAATTGTCCTCTTTTCTGGACAACAGTCCAGTGAGGTGTATGAAAATCTAAGAGCTGAGGAGGAAGGAATAATGCTACAGCCTCTTGTCTTATCTACTTTTGATATCCACATGAAACTAGGCCACAGCAGAGCAAAGTCTGGAACAAAGTGGAACATAAAATGCAGCATCACATTAAAATGGTGGCTCCTCATGGAGGGTGAACAGGTTGCCTGTTCAGAGCTCCGAGAATACAGACACCTCGTGATGGGATGATGATGGCAGATGTCAACAGAGCAAAGGAAGAAAATCTGATGCTTCCTTTCATATTCTCGGTTCTAGTTGTAGTATGTGAACACAATTATAATAATATTTGCTGCTAACCATATTAGAGCTTTATTTTTTGGTGGGTACCCATAACCGTGTGTGTGTGTGTGTGTGTGTGTGTGTGAGAGAGAGAGAGAGAGAGAGAGATGTTTGGTACCTGTGACAAATCTTTAATAGGTGCCCCAGAAGTTAAGTGGCTGAGGCTTTTTCTGGTTTTGCTGTAAGCCTTGTTGAGATGCTGCATGTTGGTGGAACAATCACATTCAATTGGTGCATAAGAGGCTACAATTACTATAAATAAAACGTTTATGCTGTGATGATGAAGTCAGACTCATTTTAAATGAGGAAACATAATGCTGCCTATAAAATATATGAAATGTGGCAGCACTTTTCACAGGGGAGGTGTAAATGCAAAAGCTGGAACATGGTTTAGCTAAGGTCTTAAACTTAGTATATGATGTGAAATAATGTAAAACTCTTGGTTGTTTTTGCTGCAGCAAGTGAACCCCGTTATTCTTCTGGAAGTTGTTCTCAAAATAGTGCTTCTCTTAAGGGATAGAAGTATAATGATGCAGCTAAAGGAGAAAAAGGTATTAGGACAGAGAAGAATGGCCACTCAGGTAGATGGCCTCCTCCTCCTCCTCCATCCTATCAGGCTTTCTGGCCATACGTGGATACAGTTTCAAAGCTCTATGGAAGCAGGCCAGCAGAAACAAATAGAAGCAATTGAGGAATTTCAAAATCTGCATCAAGAGGATATGAAGCACATGCGAAAGACCATAGATCATTTAGGGGTTCAAGTTAAAGAGCTGCAAGTTAGAGTGGATAAGGTGGAAAAACTCCAGGTGAAGGATGAAAAAAGTTTTGAAAAGTATGAAATGAAATTTAATGAGATGGAAATACAGATGATTAACATGCAAGACAGGCAACGTCGTTCCAACATTCGGATCAGAGGCTTCCCCATGGAGATGGGGGAGACTGGATATAAGTTAAGAGGCAGTATTTTGGAATGGATGAATGAAGCTGTCTCTGGAGAAACAATTTTTTGGGATGATATGGACATTGAGATTGTGCATAGAGTGGGAGCATTAAGGCGTGGTATGACATCCAGAGATGTTGTACTGAAATTTGCAAATTTATACAAGAAGGATGTCTTCATGAAAGAGATTAGAAAGAAAGGTCAAGTAGCTTTTAAGGGGGCTACTTTGCAAATCTACAATGATCTTTGTCAGCAAACAATAAAGTGGAGGCGAAGTGTTAAACCGTGTACAGCAGTCTTGATCAGAAAGGGATTACAATACAATTGGGGTTACCCAGTTTTTCTTACTTTTGTGTGGAACAGTAAGAGATACAAGATCTCATCATGTGATCAAGGCATGGGCCTGCTGGGAGAGTTGGGGCTTCATGATGATGCGGAGGGTCCAGAATCGATGGGTCAACTGGAAGAAGAAGGAGCCAGTGGAGGAATTGTATAAGAGGTCGTTTCAACACGAGAAGAAAAAAGAAATAGAAAATGTTTTATAAAGAAGTTATCCGGGAGGGAATGAGGGGCTGCTGTTCGGGCTGGTGATGGGTCCTTTCCCCCCCCCCCTGGGATAGGTGGGTAGGTTTAGGGTGGGGCAAGTTGCCCTGGCTAAGCAGGGGGGATAGTTTAGATGAATGTGGGGGTGGGTTAAGGGGTATGTTATTGTGTATTATTTTCACTTTTGGGGACCAAAAAAGAAAAAATGATGTTAATAGATGGATTATAAGTTAAGAATTTCAACTTTAAATGTTAAGGGGCTAGGTTCAGTTACTAAGAGAAGGCGAATAGAAGCACTTCTAAAGAAGGATAAGGCAGATATTATATTCTTGCAAGAAACGCACCAGGCAAGGAAAGGAGTCAATGAATTGAAATTGAGGTGGTCTAGAATATATGAGATAGCATGTGGATCATCTAAATCGCGAGGAGTAGCAATTATAATTTCAAAGAATTGTGGTTTTAATGTTTTAAAGGTGAAAAAGGATGATACAGGTAGATATATTATAATGTATGGGACCTTGGGAGGGGAAGAATATGTTATTGTTAATGTTTATGCTCCCAATCAAAATCAAGGAGAATTTTATCAACATGTGTTTAAAGAAATGGGTAATTTTCAAAATCAAAGGGTTATTATGGCTGGGGACTTTAACATGGTATTGGATAGAAGAAAAGACAAATCCAATCCGACGAGAGAAGATCAGAGAAATAATCTAACGATCTTGAATAAGTTAATTAGTAAGGAAGGGTTGCTAGATGTTTTGGAGAGGGGTCAAGGGGAATGAGGAAAGATATACATTTTACTCATCAGCAAATAAGAATTATTCTAGGATAGATTTTATTTTTGTGTCCAGGACACTGTTTTCAAGGGTCCTGGGCACAGAGATAGGAGTGATAAAAGTTACAGATCATGCTTTGGTTAACATGGATTTGAAGATACATAAGGATTATAGAGAAGCGAAAAGATAGAGATTGAATTGTAATATTTTTCGTTATAAACATTTAACAGAGAAAATAGAGAAGGAATTGAGGGAAATTTGGGAATTTAATCAAACAGAAGAATGTACTGAAGCGATAATATGGGATACAATGAAAGGGGTAATGAGAGGAATAGGATTGAGAGAGGCAATAAATTTGAGGAAACAACAAGAAGTTTTTTATCAAAAGCTAGAGGGGGAGATTAGGGATTTGGAAAAGAAGTATTTAGAGAAGAGGGATAAAAAGATTTTTGCAGAATTACAGGTTAAAAGGAAAGAATTGGAGAATAAAGAACTGGACAGGGTACAAAGGAATTTGATTTACACAAAAAGGGAGTATTTTGAGAATAGTAATAAAAACTCTAAAATGTTGGCTAGATTAGCACAAAAAAGAAAAAGAAAAAAGCTTAGTGGGGATGATTAAAGATAAGAGGGGTAAAGAATATAATCTAGTAAAGGATAAATTGAAAATTTTTCATGAATATTATACGGAGTTATATAAGGCAGGAAAATGGTCGGAAGCTGAGAGTAGAAGATATATCGAGAAAAATTTAAAAATAAAAATCCAGGATGAAGATAGAGAGAAAATGGAGCAACCATTCACAGAAATTGAAATAGAAAGTGCTATAAATAAATTAAAACAGGGGAAAACGCCAGGACTGGATGGTCTGGGGGCGGAATATTATAAAGTCTTTAAAAAAATGTTAATTCCGAAGTTAAAACGGTTGTTTAATGATATTTTACAGGGGGGAGAGATCCCCCCGTCATGGAAACAGTCCTTGACCATTTTAATCCCGAAACCAAGGAAGGATTTAGCAGAACCAGGTTCTTATAGACCAATATCATTAATTAATCAAGATGCTAAACTATTGACAGCAATTTTAGCTAGAAGAATGAATAGTTTTCTAAATAAGTATATAGGGATAGATCAATGTGGGTTTATTCAAGGAAGACAAATGGCAGATTTAACAAGAAGGGTTCTGAATATAATTTATTTAATAAAGAAAAATAATTTGAAAGCGGGGGTTCTTGCATTGGATATTTTTAAAGCCTTTGATTGTGTGGAATGGCCAGCATTAAAGATGTTAATAAAAACTATGGGGTTTGGAGAAAAATTTATAGGTATTACTAACCAATTATATACTCATAATGTCACGTCGGTAATTGTAAATGATGGAATAACAGAAACTATTAGCCTAGGCCGCGGAACTAGACAGGGTTGTCCCCTTTCCCCAGTATTATTTGTGTTAGTTATGGAATTGTTAGCGAATTCGATAAGACAGGAGAAGAAATTACTGGGGATAGGAATAGAGACCAA
This sequence comes from Shinisaurus crocodilurus, assembly GCA_021292165.1. Taxonomy (NCBI): domain Eukaryota; kingdom Metazoa; phylum Chordata; class Lepidosauria; order Squamata; family Shinisauridae; genus Shinisaurus; species Shinisaurus crocodilurus. The sequence goes on from CM037879.1 coordinate 233,934,546, forward strand.
ATGTAAGATAAACCTTTTTGCAGATGATATCTTGTTAACATTAGAAAGGCCTATAGAAAATTGGGATTGGATAGAGAAACATTTAGATGAATTTAGAGAAGTAACAGGGTTAAAAGTTAATTGGGATAAATCGGAGATAATGACATTTAATTATAGTAAACTGGAGGAAAGGGGATTTAAACAAAGGGGAGTGGATATAAAGATAAAAAATATAATTAAATATTTAGGTATTGATATATTAAAAGATTTGGATAAAATAGGGGAATGTAATTTTAAAAAACTAAAAGATGAAGTTAAAAATCAAATAGAGGATTATAAAAAATTGGGATTATCGTGGTTTGGTAGGATAGCTTTGATTAAAATGAAGATTTTACCGAAGTTTAATTTTTTATTTAGAATGATACCATATAAGATATCAGAGAAAGAAATTAAAGAGTGGCAAGTAATGTTAAATAGCTATTGTAATGGGGGGAAAAAATCAAGGATTACTAAGAATCCTTAAAGCTCAAAAAATAGGGGGACTTGGTCTCCCTAATTTAAAATGGTATTATATAGCTAATCAACTTAGATATATCATGGATATTATTGTTAGAAAAGATTTTATGTGGTGGGAAATAGAAGCATTTGAATTGGGTAATAGGGTGGATAAATTCTTATTTACAAAACAAGGACATATTATGACAAAAAGATTAGAAAATCCCTTTTTAAAAAATATGTTAGAAATTTGGGGTAGAAATAAGGAAATATTTTTACCAGGTATATCCCCGCTTACTCCAGTGGTGGTTATGGAAGATTTTCCCGAGAATGTTAGACATTTGGAATGAATTTTTAGAGAGAAAAAGGTGATAACTTTAATGGATTGGCTGGAAAAAATGGAGACAAGACAGCAAATAATTGATAGGGTTGGGGCAGGAAGAATTTCTTGGTTAAATTTAATTCAATTAGTACAATGGGGTAAGAAATGGAAGAGGAGACATGAGCATGAAAGGGATTTCACTGCATTTGAGCAGGTGGTTATGTCTAGAGAACTTGTAGAAGGAAATGCATCAGCTAGGGGTCTTACAAAGATGTTATATAAAATGTTGCAGAAATCAGAAGAGCAAGCAGAAAATCTTAAAATAGTTTGGGATACAGAGTTTGAAGAGGAAATATCAAAGGATGAGTGGAATAAGATTTGGGATAGGCGAATATTGAAAAATATGTCTATAAGAATTAAAGAGAATTTTTATAAGCTAATTTGGAGATGGTATTTGACCCCAGTGAGATTAAATAGAATAGATAATAAATGTTCTCCAATGTGTTGGCGAGGATGTCAGGAATTGGGTACATATGCTCATATGTGGTGGAGTTGTAAAAATGTAATGGATTTTTGGAAAATGATTTTTGAGGAAATATCAGAAATTGTTGGAGTTGATTTAGAGGTATGCCCTAAACTAGCTTTGCTAACAATAACGGAAAAGGTGATCGGTTCTCAAAATGTTAAAGAATTAATCATAAATTTGTTAACGGCAGGTAGACTAATGATAGCAAGGAAATGGAAAATCCAGCAAGTTTTCACTATTAATGAATGGTATAAGGAAGTATGGGATATGGCTTTGAATGATATGTTGACTTGTAATATTAAATGCAAAAGGGGTCAATTAAAGAAAAATAATTTTAAGGATATTTGGGGTTTATTTTTGGAATATGTGTTTAAAAGGGGGAAAGGGAGTTTACCCTGTCAAGATTTATTGTATTTTTGGAATAATGAACAATTATAGAGTTATTGGATTGTTTGGTCCCATGGTGATGGGAGCACAATATTAGTTATGTGTGTATGTTATTTTCTTTGTATTGTTTTAAAATTTAATAAAATATTTTTTTTAAAAAAAAGAAGTATAATGATGCAGCTAAAGGAGAAAAAGGTATTAGGACAGAGAAGAATGGCCACTCAGGTAGATGGCCTCCTCCTCCTCCTCCATCCTATCAGGCTTTCTGGCCATACGTGGATGACAACTCTTCATTGTTGCAGTCCTTGAGCCCAAGTTTTGGTCAGACTGTCACTTTGCCAAAGAAGCTGCAAACATTGGTATTCAGTGGTCACCAGGATATATAAATGGAAAGAGAGGGTTCAAGAGAGATTAATTTGTCACACAGTGGAGCATAAAACTCACATCTGTCCTTTATACAAGCCAGTACACCCCATTTATTAATGCTGTTCTCTGCACTGCCAGGTCTAAGCAATTAACTCACAGTGACTGGCTTCTCTAGCAAGAAGCAAGGCTACTCTGTCAGTATGTTTATCCTAGGAACATATTGAATTCCAGACCAAATTGCATCATTTAAATATGTTGCAGGCTGGTAGATAAATTCCCAGAGACCTGAAATAATTAAGAAGCTAACTTAATGATCAAGATTTTTGAGGCTGATAAGCTACTAAAAATCAAAGAGGCACAACATGGTTTAAACATAAAATAAAGCAAATTCTTTATCCATACTGTAAATCCACATGCCAATGGAGCAGCCCCTTTGAGATTAGATTTCAGGTAGCAGCAAAGACAATATTCAAGGATTCCTATCACATTGGGTTTTTTTGCGGGGGGGGGGGGAGTTTCTAGATTCCCTCTTTCCCCCAACCCTCCATGTGTAACTCTCCAGTCCCCAGTCTAGTAGATAGGAACACCCAGTGGAGGCTGGTGACTCCTGTGTCAGTGGACTCCTTATCCATTGCATCTTTTTGTTTGTGTTTTATAGGCACTATCCATGGGGCTCCATGGTGGCGAACCTATTTGCGGGTGTGTGGAGTTCAACACCATGGATAGTTCCTATAAAGCTCAAACAAAAAGATGCAATGGATAAGGAGCCCCACTGACATAGGCGTCACCAGCTTCCCCTGGGAACAGCCCTGCTCCCCCATCCCCAGGGACACACCTGGTCCCCTCCAGGGAGCTGCATGCATCCCAGAAACCCTGCCATTTTTTTTACCATCTCAGATTCGGCCTGGGGTGCACACACAGACATGTGTGCACACTTGCAAAATGCTACCATTGTGCCTCTGCAGTGTTTAAAAGCAACGAGGCTTCACTGCGTGTATATCTGGGGATTTGTTTTTTTTCCATCTGACAAGCCTGTGTCTGCTGAGATTAAAATCTGCCAGCCTCAAGGCACATGTACATAAAATGATATTTAGGTCATGGCAGTGCCCATCTGAGCATTTTGAACTTGACGCATACAGTAAGCAGCATGCAAAGCTAGTATTTGCTAAAATAATATTCATTTAAGCTAATTTCATTGCATTTCTTTTTTCCCAATTCCTCTGGCAGGCTTCCTAAAGGACAGAAAACAACAAGCTTCTTCTGGGCAGTGCCCACCCACCAGTTGTGGTTCCCCACTAGGAAGATCCACTGACTAGCTCTGTTTCCTCTGCCAGTTCCCTCTGCATCTGAGATATGTCTGTGATGCTGCACTCGCTCCCGTTGATCCTCTCTTTGTTAAATCCGAATGCACGGCTGCAATCAGACTGTGCTCTGGCCTTGCCCGTGTGATGTTTACCAAGCCACCACTAGGCATTTGACCAGCTCTGAGGTCGCTGCTGCTGCTGCTGCTGCTGCTGCAAAGAATGAATGGGGGGAGGGGGCTCAAAGACAATATGAGCCTGATGAACCCAGAGTGAGGGCAATAGGGGGACGTGGGGAGAGGGGATCTTTTTCATGCAGGCTGATCCAAAACTACCTCTGGGATGGATCATGCGCATAAGCTCCACTTTCCTCACACTGATATTAGATTATAAAAAACAAAACAAAACGAATGTGGAAAGTGGTAATATATGTGCAATTGTGGAGCTTCCTTCCCTTGAGAATTTGCAGAATTCCGAGCTTCTGAGTATTCTAGAAGCATTTGGGATCTCATTTGGGCTGGCTTTGAATGGCTAGGGTTTATGGAGCCACGTTAAATTAATTCAATACATCACCCCGTATTTTATATGGTAATGGCTATTTCATCTCATTGGTTTTATTGAATTATTTTAATATTGCTACTTAACCCAAGCCCTCAGAATGGGACAGGTTTGCAGCCTAAATAATGTATGTGTGTCTAACCCCATTGAAGAGATGGGCATGTCACATAAACAGCTTTAATAGTGGGCAACTGCTAAAGTGTTAAAAAGTAATCCACTGAGACTATATTTAGCATGAGCCTATATCTTTGCGTTTCTGGGACAACCTCTGCTACTTTCCTATGCTTACAATTCTAGCCTGTGGCATTGGCTATGCGATTCTTTGGGATCCTGGAAATTCTTGAATGAATCAGATAATGCTGCCTGTATCCCATGCATGGACCATCATCCTAAGTATGTTTCTGTCTTCAAATTGCAATTGGAATTTCACATAAATATGTTCTTAACATACACCCAGTTCTGAGTAGGTTCACCCAAACATGTATAGTTTTCACATTGTTTATCATTTTGGAACTTACCAAGCATTGACAATGAAACAGAAATACTGATTGTGTCCATTGCCCAGTGGACTCTACAGAGACAATACTTTTTGAACTGATGAGATTTTCACAATTTGCCAATGAGCATTGGCTGTGGAGCCCATCTGCACAAGAGACCTAGGTGTACTTAATTGTTGCTCAGAGTACAGTGACTAGAAATATTAGAGAACTCGGGGATAGGAGTGATCTGTTCATCTTAATCTATTCCTAGATGCTCTCACTGTAGGCCAACTTTTGTATGCACTTCCACACACAATGCTTTATATATGGGTGCGACAAATACTAAACCACTATTTGGACCACTAGTGCTATTTAGGGAGGGCAGAGGGACATCTCCTCCCCTGTATTGCAAGTCACACATCGTGCATGCCAAAGGCAATTTCATTTTAATGTATCCAAGAATGGGCCTTTACATCTTGTTGAGAATCCCCTCCCTTTGAAATGGTCCCTTGAGCACCATTTCTAGGCAGGAAAGGTGGGACATTGAATAGTGTGTGTGTGTGTGTGTGTTTTTAAAAACTGGAAGTGGTAGTCATGTGTACCACACTTCCTCCCCGTCTCGAGCAAACCCCATATTCCATGGCTATGCGGCATAGAAAGCTGGGGAGAACAGCACTGATGCAGCTGCAATCCAATGAAAACAGCTTCTCCAGCATTAATTCTAGGGGAAGGCCCTAAGATATGAGCAAGAGGATAACCTGGGACTTTTGTGCTGCTGTGATATAACCCTTATAGCCAGCCCCATGATCATCTGGTCAGTGTGGTGGCAGCAGCAGCAGCAGTTTAGGGGATAGAACTATTGGAGGAATAGCAGATGAAAAGGATCGCTGCAACTACCTATGCAAAATGTACCAGGATATGTTAATAAGAGAAAAGGTTTCTGAGATTTGAATGCAATGTCTCTAACATAGAATGCCTGAGATATTTCTAATCAAATGCCATTTTAAAATCTCATTGCTTTGTGATTTCTTTCTCTTTGTTTAAAATTGTTAATTCCCCCCCCCCCCCCATAGGAATGAAAGCAGACAGGAATGGTAAAATATTAACTGGACCAAACACATAGGGTCCCAATCAGTTTAAAGACAGCTAGATCTTTTCTTCCATCAGGAGTTTAGCATCCATTCAGCTGGGGTACAGAGTTCTGTAGCTGCTCATGGTAATGAAATGCAGTCGCAAGCAAAGGGCTTTGGAGCTCCAATCGATACAACACAAGAGGTGGTAATCAACATGCAGATTAATGAACAGGATTCTATCCACCCGGGACCATTGGAACAAAGACTAGCTGAGCATTTTAATTGCTGAGTTATAGCTAAATCTCAGATCTATATCAATCTCCATCCATTATGACTACTGATGCGTGGCAGACATTAAAAAGGAAAACAATAACATAATGATTCATAACTGCTCCGGTGCAAATGAACAGTGAGTGTTGTGAGGAATATGACTGTGATAATTTTCTTCTCAGCCTGAACAAAAGGTCTGAACTAATATTGCCAATTTTCTTGATTTTCATGGGACGTAACTACAGCCCATTTAAACCAAGATCAGTTTAAATAGGACTAATGGATGAGTGAGCCATCTTTCATCTATCTCAGCTTTTATCAGTCTCTGTGTCCTTTTGAATCATCGCTGAAGCTAATTCATTATTCAATTAACCAAGGCAACCATAAAAATTAGCTATTGAAAAGACCTCTTTGCTAAGGTCAGCTAGAGCATCTCTCTGTCAGTGAGGGCTGTTTTCTGTAGTACGGTATATGTAGTGAACTTAAATATATTGTCTTATCCATATAATAAGTTTGTGTTGGGTGAGTAGGAGAGGGTTCTTCAGTTTTATAATGAGTTCTGATCAATCTTCTACCAATGTCGCATCTGAACAATTATTCTAGTCTCTTTTATTAAATGAATTCTCCTTGTTCTTTTACTGATTAATCTTTTAATTAATTTACCAGAGGTGTTCCTTTTTCAGGGTTTTTTTTTCCAACACTCTTCCCAATCTATGCAGCTCCTAACATGTCATTGAAAACCACATTTTACCTGCATTTAGATCTCTGGGTCATAGAATCATAGAATCATAGAAAAGTAGAGTTGGAAGGGGCCTACAAGGCCTTCGAGTCCAACCCCCTGCTCAGTGCAGGAATCCAGGTCAAAGCATCCCTGACAGATGGCCATCCAGCTTCACCCTGAATGCCTCCAGCGTGGGAGAGATCACCACCTCCCTAGGTAATTGGTTCCATTGTCTTATTGCTCTAACAGTCAGGAATTTTTTTCTGATGTTTAGGTGGAATCTGGTTTCCTGTAACTTGAGCCCATTATTCCATGTCCTGCAAACTGGGATGATTGAGAAGAGATCTGTGTGACAACCCTTCAAATACTGGAAGAGTGCTATCATATCTCCCCTCAGTCTCCTATTCTGAAGGCTAAACATGCCCAGTTCTTTCAGTCTCTCCTCATAGGTCATATATATCCAAAGCCTTACCATCATGTGAAAATTGAATCTCCATGCAGCTTTGTCACTGTGCCCAAGATAACTCTTTTCCTCACTCTTATTGTCTAACAATTCATGTTAAAGAAACACATCACAACACTATATATGTTTATATATAACTGAAAGCTCTTCTGCTTTTCACCCTCTGTCATTTAATGCCATTTGATTACCCTTTTATAGATTCATAGATCATAGAGTTGGAAGGAGCCTACAAGGCCATCGAGTCCAACCCCCTGGAACTAGAGGAGGGGTCTCCCATCCAAGTAATAACCAGGCCTGACCCTGCTTAGCTTTCCATGCTCAGACAAGCTGAGCCAGCGTGAGCCACAGGCCTCATCAAGCTAGTCATCTTCAGGATTCCAGAGTTTCCCTTGAGCATGACTGGAATGCACCAGTTACCTTGTTCACTGGTACAGAGCAGCCTTCCCCAAGATGTGTTGGACTACATGCCCCATAATTCCCCAGCCAGGTAACTAGGGTTGGGGAAAGCTGGTACAGAAAGTATACTCTTAAAGGACCACTTGTTAGGGCTGATTCACATAGCCTGGTGACAACCAGTTGACATAGTCAGCCTCCATCACATGGAAACATTCTTTCCTTTGATGGGTACTGGCTGTATATGATGAAGAGTATCAGACTTAATGACTCATTCAGACAGCAAGGTTTCACATAATAATTGCAATCATCACATGAATAGCAGGCATGTGAACTGACCTTGCTTTACTGGTTTACAGGATATATCTTTGACTTCTTGTTCAAAGCCTCAGATGCTATCCTAGAATCTTTCATCTCGCTAATGTAAAGCCTGATGGCTAGGTTTGGGTATGAGTAAAAATTCCCCAGGATGGCTCAGAGTATCCTCTGACCTTCTTGTCACAACTTCTGTCCTGGCATCCGCAGGGCGACAGACCATTCTGTGCTTCCTATTTGGGTCACAGATGGCCCCAGCCACATTCTTCACTTCCTCACAGAAGAACATCCACTAGATAAATTAGAACAGATGCAGAGTAACTTTTTCTTTTGGCATTTACACCACCCTTTGGTCTAATTAATCCTGACATTGTGACCATCATAATATATGAACTGCATCAAAGAAATGAAATAACAGATTTCCTTTTGACAGCGAATATGTTTATTTCTCCATTTAGTTTGATTAGCTTTTCTTTTGTCTCTTGCACCCTAGTTCCCCTGAACACAAAACATATGGAACAATAAGGAGGCTAAAGTCGGCTTTCCAAATAAACTCAGCAAGGCTAACTAAGTTACATTTCAACAGGAAGAAAATAGCTTGATTTAAGGAATGCCAAATTGCCAATATACCTGCAAGCCTCTTGTTTGATCTAAGATTTTGCATCTGAATTCTAATTTGTTGCCTCAACAATATTCCAGGACACTAACAATTTTTTTTGGTGCCTGTTAATAATATATGTGGCAGCTATACATATTTTATATTAAAGGCTGTCTTAAAAGCTACATCTTTATAGGTAATAACTTGCCTAGGAAAAAAACAACAACCTTGAATTATTTATTCTTATTTTGAGCACATAATCAACTGTGTTTTTATAAGGTCAGGTACCAAACAACAGCTATTAATAATATAGTTCTATGTCTTGAGAATAAAGTGCATATATATATATATATATATATATATAGTGTCACACAGTGGATACAATTTTACCTGACCAAACAAAACATCTCTCGCTGAGGCATATTGGGTTAGTGCTACTCAGGACAGCCAGCCAGAAAGAATGGGTGAGGTGATTTTCAGCTATTTCCCCTTAACCCTGCAGCATCCAACAGCACATCCCAGACCGTTTGGAGAGTCTACCAAGCATCCGGAACAGATTTTCAGGGAGCATAGAGTGCTGCATGGAGAATGAATAACATCACCTCGTTCACCATTATGCCAGTTGAAATGCTCTGTTGTATTGGAAGCCTTCTACAGTTGAAGAGAGACCTTCCATTCACAGGAGGCAATTTCTGGATCCAATTTTCTGTGTAAAATAAGCACAAATACATATTATAGGGTTGGATGCTTTCCATTAGGTCCATTGCATGCATCTAAATCAGGACCCACCCCACAATGTATATTACACATAACAAACACACCCCCAGAGATGTTTCTGTGTATGGGAATTAAACAAAACTCCAAAAAGTTGGTTCATGCCCCCCCTTTTTTTAGTCCCCCCCCCATTTTTGTCTGATAGGAACTCAACAAATCAGAAAGACTAGGGTTTGGGGTTTTTTTTTACAACCAGTTTCTCTTTCACCTATGTCAAGTACTGGTAGAATGCAATGAATTTACTTTAACATTTGATAAATCTCAGAAACATTTTCATCTAAAGCAAAGTACGTGTAACTTACACTGGAAGTCAGCACTATCTATTTCATGCAGTTATAAAAACACTGCATTTCTTAAAAAAGAAGGGGGGGGGGAGAAATGCAGTCACTGTATTTCTTTTTGTAAAGAGATTTTGGTCCATGATCCTTGCATTTATGGTTCCTATTTATACAATTCAAAAAAGAAAAAGAAAAGAAAAGCGCAGGATTCATCCATGCCTCTATAAAACACTTTTAATTAGCAGGCATTTTAATCTTGTTAGAATTAAAATTATAACACTGCATTATACATTTTTATGCCTTTTTAGGGTGCTTTTCTTTTAGGACATCTACTGATGTGACCGTCACAGCTTAGGATCTTCTCTAGTGAGTTCCCTCCCTGTGCCACAGTAGTGAAGTCAGAAGGCTGAGATCTCATGAGAGGAGTCCACAATGTGTTTCCTTCCCCCCTCCCAGAAACTGGTTCAGTGTTGGTGCGGGATGGAGTTACATCATGAGCTCCTCCCACCTGATTTCAGCTACTTCTGCATATGCAGCTCCTCCTACACTGCCATGTCAGCATGTAATGTCAGAAGTGACCATTAGGTGCGAGCTATCTTAAAGCGATCATTGCTCTAAAGTGACCGGCCAGATGGGCGATTAACAAATGTAACAAATGTAATAAATAAATAAAATGGCACCATTCAGAAAGTCCCTGAAGCAAGCTTTAGGCTCCACATGGCAAGGCATAGGAAGAAGGCATAGCTGACGGGACTATAGCTCGGTGGAAGAGCGCCTGCTTTGCATGCAGAAGGTCCCAGGTTTAATCCCCGGCATCTCCAGGTAGGGCTGGGAAAACTCCTGCCTAAAACCCTGGAGAGATGCTGCCAGTCAACACTACTGGGCTAGATGGACCAATGTTCTGAGCCAATATAAGGCAGCTCCCTATGTTCCCATGCAGGATTGAATGATAGGGTTATAGCACAAGTGAAAGGACTGGCCCTTGTAGGAGTTTCAGGGCCTCATGTTTGCAGGCAGGGCTGGCCCTACCATTAGGCAGGGTTAGGCAGCCGCCTCTGGTGGCAGATGCCGTGTGCGCCACAGTGGCTGCTGTGTGCCTCCCCTGAGCTTGCCTGATGCCCTCAGGTGTGGAAGATGTGGCGGAGTGACAGGCAGAAGCCCAGGGAGGGGCCAACCTGAACATTCCAGAGGCTCTGATTGGTTGAAGGAGAGCATAGAACCCCAGGGAGTTGACAGTTAAGGGTGGTTGGTTGTCAGTTGGGGAAGAGAGTGGGTTGGAGTGAGAGAGGGAGTGGAAGGTTAATAGCGTAGGTAGGGAAAGGTGGCACTGAAGAGAAGAGTTCGGACAGGAAATCTAGTAACTAAGTTGTGAGAAGGCAAATGTGAAGGTGTTAGTATAGAACAATTCACAGGAGTCTCCACTTAGGGAGTGAAGGACCTTCTGTCTGAGGAAGAAGGTGAAGCTCTGAACTAGTGACAGGGACAGTTAAGTTCCCTGGTCTGATACTGTAACTTTCAAGTAACCAAGCCTAATTGATACAAAGAGCACTGTATAACATCTGCCTGCCTTTAACCTGAATCTAAGCAAAGAACAAGTTTGAATATAACTGTTGAAAATTCCAAGTTATCTGTTCCTGAGTTGAATATCACTTTAGAGACTTTGTTAGAACAATAAATCTTTTTATTAAAGTTCTAATTCTCCAGAGTCTGACTGGTGACAGGAAAATAAGAAGTGAATTAACGGAGGGGCACCCTGCTTCAAGTAATCAAATAAAACAAACTGCTCTTAATAAAGACAAACAAACATGGGTGAACAGCTACATATAAGACCTAAGACACATAATCGACTAACACAGTTTAAGAAGACAGCTTCAAGTCTGAAGTGACCCATACAAGGGGGCACTTGGTGAGAGCGAAGTACACATTGAGGGTGTGGTCTTTGCAGCAAGGGGTCCTGTCCGCTACTCATTGCTGTCTCATTGCCACTGCAGAAATAAGATTCAATGGCCGGTCTGGACAGCTTCTGTACATGGAAAGGGGGCTCCTTATTGTCCTTTGCCTCAAACAGCAACATGTCTTGAGCCATCCCTGATTAAGGCCCTCTCTTATTTTCCCCATTGTCTATTTTAGACTGTAAGCTCTTTTGGAAGTAGAGACTGGTCTTTCTTGCCTGTCCATGTCAGGTGCCACGTTCACAGACGGTGCTATATGTATGTATGCTTTGCCATGCATCCTTGTTCACACGGACACAGCATAGGTCTAGGGGCCTTCAACCAGAGATGCTAAATAGCGGATTTATGGACTTTGCTCTTACGATTAAAATGAGGATTGGCTATTTCTAAAATGCAGAAATTAGCTCAAGTTTGTTCAAAGTCCAAAAATGTATTTTATTCTTCTTTTTTTTTTTACAGATTTTTCTTCTCAAAAACACACTCAGCCACACTGATTACAGAAGACACAAATGACTTGGTTAGTATATCCACTCCTCCCCAGCATGAATGGCTGGGGAATTCTGGGAGTTGTAGGCCTTTTTTTCTGTCTAAACTTGCATAGGATTGTGCCTTAAATTGCTGACAGATCTGGTAAATGAGAAGGATAAGGTGGCACTGTGGAAATGGCAGGGCTGAGGACTAGAAGGCTATGGCATAACCTTTGTGGATAACAGTCCACTTTTCCAGTTAATGCCAGGAACATACTTTGCACAAAATGCGCAATTTCTTGTGTCAATCCTTTTGTCGCCCCTCCCCTTCTTGCAGAGTGCCTCTTCCATTTGTATCTCAGCCGTGTTGGGGGGGGGGAGATACGTTATGATATGATCCCACCAGCACTTAATAATGACCTTTTCCCCCCAGAAACAAACCCAAATCCTCTCCGCAAAGGGCTGTGAGAAGCAATCGTAGCAGTCACAAATCTCACCGAGAGGGTGCCCCACTTTCTTTATTGGAAAGAAGGCTTCCAAATGCTAAGTTTCATTATGGTATCTGCCTGGCTCTTTGCATCATTTTACTCAGGCCATTGTAGCCCTTTCACATAACGGAGATTTGCATTTGCATGCTGTCATTTTTCAGTACACATGACAGCTTAGACTGCCCTTCCGGCATGCATGGCTAGACAAGCCTATGTTTCTTTCACAACCACTTAAGTTTACATTAGACCAGATGGAGACCATGCAGCAGCTGTTCCAATAGGATCTTTCACCATTATGACAATGCAGAGAGAACTTTGACATGTACTGAGTTGTGTTGTTTTTCTGTTTTGTTTGATTTTGTTCTCATTTGGGGCACCTGCAGCCTCTGTACAAGTGGGAGCTATTAATGGAACTGCTGCCTTAGGAAAATCAATAGTCTACCCAAAGCAAACAGACTTCTCCCAGTCAGGCTTTTACCTGTTTTTTTTTTTTTTTAATGCCCCTTAGGTATTAGGGTCGCAGCATTTCTGCAAATGTGAATGATGTTGCTATAACAACTTGTATTATAACTTGTTCCTTAGACCTTGTATTATAACTTGTTCCTGGCCCTGAGGTCTAGGATCAGGCCTCTGGTAAACATCTAGAGAAGCAAACTATCCATTGTCTATTTATTCCAAAGCGTATTCAGCCTTCTGGCAATATGATGTTACCTGGAGCAATTTCAGGGCAATTTTAATCCCTGGAGCAATTTTGATGGAAATCTTCATAAGTTCTCCCTACGTCTGCAGCGCATGCTGACTTGAACCATTTCCTATGTGATGCGTTTGCAACTTTAATTGTGGTGAATAGCATGCAGATTCATTTATTGCAACATATTAGTATTATTGCAGGGGAAAAGACCTTTCTGTGACGGTCTTGTTTCTAAATGTTCTCCAGTTTTTGTCCTGGTTTAGCCAGGAAGCTCCCTTCTTGACTGCCTTTGTAAATATTAATTGCCCTCTTGGGAGAAGCAAGCAGTTATTGCTGCTGGAGTTTTGTTTCTGCTTTGTACTCAACCCAAAATGTACAAACATACAAAGTGGAAATGAAATAAACAGAAAATCCAATTTCTGGTTTGTTTTTCTTCTGCAGTTTGGCTGCTGGAAATTATGCTTGCAAAGCATGCTTTTTATCAGATGTCACAGGACCAGCTCTTTGTATCACCATCATGCTGTTTTCAGCTTTTAGCTAGCATTACTAGCTATGTGCTCACATAATGACAAAGTGTTGGTTATTTATTAAATTAAAAAGAAAGAGAGAGAGAGAGAGAGAGAGGGAGAGTGCAAGCTAGGAGAGATAGGATCTAGAATTAGAGAAGAATATTGTTATGCACCAGCCACTTTTGAATGGTGATAAGTTCTGGAGGCAGCACTGCAGGGTTTAGTTTTCTTTGGATGAAAGTGAACTGCAGACTTATGTTTCTGTAATATTTCCCTTTTTTTACAGTGATATGAGCATGGAGGCAAGTGCATTCCTATACACAGATAGCATGGCCAATAACCCTGTGTCCCCCACAGGCAACAACTGCACCCCAAAGATGCTCTAGCCCAGTGATGGCGAACCTTTTTGAGCCCGAGTGCCCAAACTGCAACACAAAACCAACTTATTTATTTCAAAGTGCCAACACTGCAATTAAACCTGAATACCGAAGTTTTAGTTTTAGAAAAGCAACTCATACAGTTGTCCGAACTAATTAACATCTTTTGTCTTTAAAGAAAAACACAATAACAGGGCTTTCAATGATACAAACAGTTTTTTGTTAAAAAAAAATCAACTCAAAAAATTATTATAGTACTACATTGTACACATAGCCTGAAGGGAATTTATACAAAGTTTTTAAATAATTAGGCACATGTATTTTTGGATAAGGGATTCTCAATTTGTAATATGATTATATGCCAGACTGAAATTGTATGGGGCAAGCTTTACCCCGGGTCCTTTCCCTGCTTCTACAGGTGTCGGATTAGTAAAAGTAAAAGTCAACCTGTACTAGGATGAGCAAGATAAACAAGAAAACTAAACGTGCTTAACACATTTTAAACAACCTTTATGTCTTGGACTGCAAACACTGAATTAGGTAAAAGTTTGCATTGGGCATGCTTTTGCACAATTAATGTGATTTTTGCTATTGCATGCATGCTGATAATTTTTCAAACCTTGGCTCATACTCCGTTAGTTTGAGAGCAACACATGCAGCACTCAGGTCAACTGTTAGGGCTTTACATCCAAGCCATGCTCTGTGCATCATTCTTCAAAATCTTTTAAATGTGATAACAATGTAGAAAAGAATTCTGTAACAGGAATTCTAGAATAAAATCATTCTGTTCCACACTGTGAGAAAGAACAAGATCATTAGTGTTTTGCAGAAGGGGACAGTCTTGTCGCAATCTGGTGACCAATGGCTCGAGTGCCCACAGAGAGGTCCCTGTGTGCCAGCTGTGGCACCCATGCCATAAGTTCGCCATCACTGCTCTAGCCAAATCACAGATCTCCCTGTCCCTTTTTCTGTCAGGTTCTCTCCCAATTCAAACTTAAAACACTCTGCAATCTGGTTTGGTTTTTCTGTCCTCTTTCAGCTGGATAGATGTCAGGATCTTCAAGCTTTGTTGGGTATCACATTCCAACAGCTGAAGAGAAATTGTCCGCTATCATGGGAATGTCTGTTATTGGTTCTCACATTGATGAAATATCAGCTGACCGTCTTGGACTATTAGCAAGCCCTTAGTCTGACAAAGGTCTCCTAGCATTCATAACAGTACATTAGGAAGGAGCTTGGCTTGTATCCCATTTATATAAAATTTACAAAAAAGGATGCAAAGCATTTTTATCAGAGCCTTAAGGCCCCAAGTAATTATGGAAATGCTTACATTATCCCCTTGAAGTCTGTTGCCTGCCCACTGGATCCAGGGCCGGTGCTACCATTAGGCCAACTAGGCAGCCGCCTAGGGCGCAGGGCTAAAGGGGGCGCCAGAAACGCCTTGAAAAAAAAATACAGCACTCCCAAGTGGGAAGGGGGGCGCTAAATATCTGATCTTGCCTAGGGCACCAAACTGCCTTGCACCGGTCCTGACTGGATCCTTGTTGCACACATTGTGGGAACTGTCTGTAGAACTGCCTCTCAGTACCTGATCCCTCCCTCTTCAGATGCAACCTATTCATTTGAAATTGAACATATATACAAACTAACACTGAATACCAAAGTGGAGCTAAAGGAAAATTCATGCGATAGCATCTCATAGAATCACAGAATTGGAAGAAACCTTGGAGGTAATCTAATCCACCCTGCTGCTCAATGTAGGCTCTACAATGCAGGATGCAGCTACTGCATCCCTGATAAATGACTGCCCGGCCTCTGGTTAAATACAGTGCTGGAGAGCCCACCATCTCCTAAGGCAGTCTGTTCATCTTCGGATCCCCTGCTCTTCTTATTCTTGTTAAAACCAACCGTATGATCTACATCAGGGCTTTCCAACCTTGGGTCCCCAGATGTTGCTGGACTATAGCTCCCAGAATCCCTTGCCATTACCCATGTTGGCTGGGTATGTTGGGAGCTGTAGGCCAGCAACATCTGGGGACCCAAGGTTGGAGAGCCCTGATCTACATCCATAACCTGTCCTTCATACCCAACACATCTGAGAATAGTGCGAAGCTGGAGGCAGTGGATAAAGTTGGAAGCCTACATCCAAAACCTCTATGACCTACTGGTGGTGGTAGATATTGGTAAGATATTGATACTCCTCCTCAAAGCCTACCTTCCCAGCCTACAGCTAAGGAGGGCTCATCACCCCCCCCCCCCAATTTACACCAACTGTCAACAAATCAAGAGTCCATAGGAGGGTCAGTATAATCAATTGAAAGTCAGGTTTTGAACCAAGAAATCCATTCAAAGAAGGGGGCTCCAACAAGACTGATGTAGGTTGGCAGAAGGGCAGACAAGCAGAGAAAGAAGGTGACAGATGGAAGTGGAGAAGGGGTCAGAGAAATAACAGCAAAGCTAGGAAGCCACACAAACAAGGTCAATTGCCAGACCTGGAAGCATTTATAGCTAGGCCATATCATGAGTAACCAATGGGCTGCTTGAAAAGTGGTGGTGGAACCATGCTGGGACCTGGTAGATTAATGCTACTCCTTCTTTCTCCACTCTACAGCCTTAAGTGGCTCATTGCAAGGGCACCAGAGCACTGGCTTGGAGGCAGCAGCTGCGAATCCTGGCTGATCCTGGCACCAGTCACGGTACTCACACTCACGGCAACAGTTACTTTTTTAAAAATAAGATTTTCAGATGATGTCACTTACCTGTTTCTTGTTGCCTTCAGTAGAAAACTTGACGACCCTTGCATTATTTATTCTTTCAACTAAAGCAATTTACTTTGTTGCTAGCATTTTTCTCTGGTTCCTACCTTTTATAGACTATGTAAAAGAGGAGAGTGGAAGATTTAGCAGAGGGGAGTGCAAGATTTCTTCCCTCTCCTCCTCTTTATCTTTGGATAATATATTGGCACAAATACAGCCCTGCCTGCCCTGAGTAGCACTACATAGATAGATGTATTCTGTAATCATCCCAGAAGTTCAGACTTATTTTATTCTGTAAGCAACAGGTCACTGAAAGTATTTTTCCCAAAGGTGACCATCAGGGGAATTGTTCAGCTTGTCATGAGGCATGCTGACTGATTCAGGTCACCTTTACAGGTCCTGTAAATGGTGTCCTCAAAGAAGCAAACTGTAGGTGGAATGGACATTTCAAATGTGGAGTGATATCTGTATAAAACATTGGCACATTGGCTGAGGCAGGCTGGTCATGAAACATTCCTTGTGATTACACGGAGGGGGAAAACAGTGGGTACAAGCAAATGCATTTTTGCAGCATGCTCAATTTACACCAGTTGGCACACCTTAGGATTTGGCCTGTGCTCTGCTGATGTCATGCCATCATTGGGGTTATCCTGGTGTAGCATCACAGATATACTGGTGCTGGTGCATCTTGGTACATCACTGGTACAGAGAGGCTGAAATGGGTGGTGTCAGGGGTGTTTTGAAGGAGAAGAAGGCTTAGTCTGAATCTTAAACTCTCTCAGACCTTGCTCCTGGCCCCTACACTGGTGTAAAGTTGTTGTTGTTAGTAATATTTATATACTGCTTCTCATTTGAACAAATCCCAAAGTGATTTACAAAATAACATTAAAAACAAAATATATACACAGACACACACTAACACCATGAGGTTGGTTCAAAGATAACTTATGGCTGAGGGAAAGCCAGAGTAAACAGACACAATTTCAGTAAATGTCTAAAACACACGAGTGTTGAGGCCTGAAAGACCTCAGAGGGGAGAACATTCCACAGGGTGGGCACCACTGCAGAGAAGGCCCATCTCCATGTCACTGCCAAATGGAAATCCACTACGCCTTACCCCCTCCTGCTCCATCCACTCTGCTTTGATGGAGCATGGGACTACACTAACACTGTACCCAGTCACAGTACACCACCACCAGTATATAAACAGGGGGCCCATAACACAGATGATGAGACGGCCACCTGGGGCTTTATTTCTCAGGCCAAATACAGTGAGTCATTTGACTCCATGCTCTGGAATAACCCTGCTGAAAGCAGACCTTTTTTTTTTTTTTTTGATAGGTTCTGCTTAATTTCTTCAAGGGCTGCAATGAAGCTATCAAAGATACTTGCTGGAAACTGTGACAAACCTCCTCCTTCTGCATATTCTGAGAGATTCTTGTAAAGCCACTTGGGATATACAGTTCTACCTCAAAGATGAGACTTTGCCTCTTTTGGAAAGCACAGTGTCATTGTCCTAATTTATTAGTAAAATGCCTTGCACTCAATCCACAGATGCTTGCAACAGACTGCTGCTGTGACCAGACCACATTTATTTACTGGTTTTACCATCTATCTCTTGGTTCAAAATTGGTTTACCAATGTCATTGTTATACGAAGAGTTCGGTGCATTTGCTACATTGCACACAAAACTCTGAGGCTTCAAAGAAGGGCCCAGCTAGGGATGTGTGGATTGTGTTGAATCTGTTCTGTTTTGCGGATTGTCAGGCGTCTTTCATTCTGTCATCTGCTCATTGAAAGAATCTGATATTTTTTAGGGATGTACAAGAATTTCGTTCCACTTACGCTAACGCCTCGTCCCATACGTGCCTACTCGAACCCTGAGATCCTCTTCGGAGGTCCTTCTCAGAGAGCCCCCTCCAAAAGAGGCTAGGAGGGTGGCTACTAGGGAAAGGGCCTTCTCAGTTGTGGTACCCCATCTCTGGAATCAACTCCCCAAGGAGGTGCACCTGGCGCCTACTCTTTATTCCTTCAGGCGCCAGGTGAAGACCTTTTTATTTACCCAATATTTTATTTATTTATTATATTTATTAATCGCCCATCTGGCCGGTCACCCGGCCACACTTTTTTTGACCACCCGGTCAAATCTTTTTCTCTCAAGTCTCTGTTTGTTCCGGTTCAATTATTTTAATGGTTAGATTTTTATTCCCATTTTTATTATCACTGCTGTACCTCCAGTCTGATTCATCTGGCTGCTTTGTTTTATTGTTTTGTATTATATTGTATTTGAATTTCTATTTTAATGATATTTTTGGTTTTAAGATTGTTTTTATCCTGTTTTTCTTGTAAACTGCCCAGGGAGCCTTTGGGCTGCTGGGCGGTAAATAAATATATTAAATAAATAAATAAATAAAGCAAGCAAGCACGCACATTAGCACATGTGAATTTGTACCCATCCCACCCAAAAGTAAAAAAATAAATAAATCAGCCCACAGGTCTGTCTGCATGACTCAGATAAAGCTGGTCCACTGAGTAATCCAGAGGCCACATTCATAGAAATCCAAACTCATTTGATTCAGTTCCAGATTCCTCCAACATCTCTAGGCACAGCTATATTATATTACATTGTAATACATGAAGTGGCCTTACCTAGAATAGGGGGTACCAAAAGTACAAATCACTTCTGTTCAGACATAAAGACCTTACCTTGCAGTCGAGGTGAACACTTGGGCATGTGGATCTATCTGTCCATGCTATAACTATCTTTCACACTGATGTACCAATAATCTAAGATTACTCTGAGCAAAGATCCAGCCCAAGTTCAGAACTTTCAAGTCTTTTTCTCTCAAGTCTCTGTTTGTTCCGGTTCAATTATTTGCTTGATTTTGTGAGAATGATACAAGTTGTTTCTATTATTTAAAAGGACAATTAAACACACCGGTACATATCGAGTGTGGCTTGGATGAAGTCAGTTCCCACGTTATTAGAGCTGACAGCTTTCACAGCAGCAATGAAGTTATCTTAGTATACTTGAGGGCACAGGGTGGCAGAAGAAAATGTGTCAAGTGGTGGCAGCAGAAGTGGGGTGGTAATACCAGCAACAGACTTCTCACTCCCACAGGGTGAGCATCATAGCAGTAGCCCTTGCTTTATCCTCTATGCTCCCTGTCCGCCTCTAGTTGTTGATTTCTATCTCAGCAGCAACTAAAATTAAAGCATTTGTTAAAAAAAACCCAAAACACTCCACACCATTTCTAATTTCTGCATGCAGCCTTTGCCAAATGGCAGATGTGAAGCCTGCTGGTTTCAGCAATCTCTGGAGAGTGTTTAAGAGAGCTTTCTGTTTTTTGATGTATATTTTTAAAAAATATGATCATTTTAAAAGAAATGGAAAAAATGAATTATTAAAAAAGGAATGTGTTGTTCTCCCTAACTTGGAGAAAATGAAAAACCTCAATCCTTCTATTACATTAAATAAAACACAACAAATCTGCTTTTTCCAGGTAGAATGGCTCATTGCAGTCTATTATGTGGCCACAGTGAGCCAGAGGCTCCAATCTCTGCAGAATTCTGTCATGGGTTGCTCTTTACATAACAACACTTCAGGGCTCTGAAAATACTGCTCGCTTCAAAATGCATCACAAGGGTATGATTATTATGATGCAAAGCTCACCTTGTTAAACCAAGTGCTTTATACTTGTTTATATCTTGTTTGTTTATGTCTAGGTTTATCCTTCCTGCGATATGCTTTTGGGTCCTTGCAGTTGTCCGTTGTAGGTAGAACTTAAGAAATATATTTATTTCAAAATGCTTTTCCAATGGTTTCCTCCCCACAAGAATTATGTAATTACTTATCGCATGAAAGCAGTGAATGTTCCTGCATATAGACATGTAGTCTTGCAGCTGTTAGCATTTTCTAGCCATGGCTGGGTATAGATGCATCAAGTGGAAAGTGTAATTGCCTATGCATTGAGTTTTGAGATGAGAAGCATCCTGAAATTGAGTAGCAGAATCAATCGTATAGGCCTTGAAATGTGACATCCTTTCTCATACTAACAAAATGTGGTGCTAATGACAGGAGATGATCAAGTGCCAATTGCCAAGCATGTCCTGGAATACAATTTCCAGTGAGCTATGGACTTGTAGACGATATGATTAGTGTAACTGAAGTGTGGGCCTAGATCACATCAAGATGCTGCTAAGTAGGTATGTGGAGGAGACATAGGAAGTAAACCTAGATGAAGAGAACAACACACAATATTCATAAATTATCTGGCTGGCAACCAGGGAGGAAAAGCAGTAGGGACTGTTCCTAGTATTCCAATCCATTGATTGTCTCCCCCCCCCATTAATTGTTATTGTTTCAAAAATAAAATTTAAAAAAAACACAAAAAAAATCTTGGTTAGTTAGAGATCATGACACTTGGTGCATCTGTTCAGTACAAAGATAGCGGGGTATGACAGAGCAATCCTATGGGGATGGGAATGGAGAAATCAAAGTGGCCTTTTACTATGCCCTGCCAACTCATGCTGGCCAAGCAGGGGTATGTATGTTGTGGAGACTTTTTCCTTTTTTTATTTGGCCTTTTATGGTCATTTGCTCTAAAACATACACACACACAACACACACACACACAATAAATTATGGCAGCTCTAGGGCTTGCATAGTCATCTCCCTCACCCCATTCAAGAGTCATGTCATTGGAAAGGGGAAGGCTTTAGGTCCTGTGGATCCACAGTGTCACCCAGCATGCCTGCAGCAGGCCTCCTTTTTGTCTTCTCTGATGTTTGAGTTCTGACGTTGGCTAGAAAAGCACCTTTCCACAGCCACAGGTAGGAGACTTGAGAGGTCAGATCTCCCTCTCTGAAGGTGGACATTCTCTCTCTCTCTGAGATCTGAAAAACCCTGAGGGTCCTGGGACACCCTTCCAGGGACCATAGGATTGTCCTGAATTGGCACTCCAAATGATAACTTCTGATAAATATTAACATAATGTGAGAAAATAAAAAGGGCCCTCCTGGATCAGACCCAAGGCCTATCTAATCCATTGTCCTGTTTTCCACAGTGGCCAACCAGACATCTATGGAGAGTCCACACAAGCAGGACATGAGAGCTCTCTCTCCTGTTGTTGTTCCCCAGAAACTAGTATTGAGAGGCATGTCACCCTTGCTTCTGAAGCTATTCTTAATACATGATTCATTTTCTTGGGCTGTGCAGGTTCATGCCCTGTGAAGAGTTAACATGCCCTCTTGCTTAAAAAGAACTTAAAAGTTCTTGTAAGACCATAGAAAGTTCTGTTGTATTGGGGTCTTTTCCTTGCTCCATGCATTTAACACAATGAAAGTTTGGTTTGATATATAATCATTGGTGCTCCCATTTCTTTCCTGCACATGGCTTTTATCACTGTGTGAAGTAAATCTCTCATTGCCCAAGAATTCATGATCATTTGACAGTATTAGCCTGCATTCCCCTTTCAAGCTTGGATGGCATTCTTCAGCAGTGTTCTTATGTGCACTTGTCTGTTATTGAGTTTAGAATAGATTTTAAATTAGATGAGACACTAACTACCCTGGATCAATATGCCTCAGAAGGATTTCCTCCTCTTGCTATTATTTATAGCTTTAATTTAATGGAGGCCCTTGATTCTTGGTATGCTGCAACGGGGATGAACTGACTCCATTCTTTCTTTCTTGGCCTATCTTTTTAAATTATTATTATTTCTAAAATCTTCACATTTGCAGAGCAAGAGTACATACTCAGGATCTCTTAAAGAGTCAAGGCATAATTGATCTGTGTTAAGTGATCCTTAACACATTCTTGCTTAAGAACAAAAGAATGCAAGATGCAAGAACATGTCTTGCATTTGTTACATGAAACCAAATGACCAGCAGGTGCTTTATGGTCCACCAAAAATCGGCAATGGTTCAATGGCAGATCAAGTTCTACCTTCTGCTCATCCTGTATCTTGTACATCTGCTCCAAGCTGGACCCTAAGTAAAAGCTAATAATTAAAGCCCTCATACATTGCAAGAAGAACCCCCTTGGTGTGTCAATCATCTGAAGAAGCTCCATTCAAGGCAGATACCTTCTGAAGTGCAAAGGGCATTTGTTACAACATCATTGGGTATACATCCTACAACAGGCTCCCTCATATTAACGCCCTAAGGAATAGAAAGTCTTAGATCACTTGACAACCCATCTTACTCTGTTGCTGTCCAGTTGGTAGTTCTGAAAATCCTGTATCTTTTCCTGAAGTAAAAGCTGAAGCTGTATAGGCACCTGGTGACATACTTGTTACGACAGATAATTCTGGGCGCTAGATTCCCTCTAACCCCACACTCTTACGAAAGGTTTAGGATCTTTGGCTGGGGTAAAACCTGCGCTGCTGGGGTGGAAAGTGCGCTGTGCGCTTTGCTCCTTTTATACTTAAACAAACCTACACACACACACATAGACTCTAGAAACAAAAGGGTGGTTTTATTGAAGAAGAATACAGAGTAGGTACAGCGTCTTACTTGTTGGTAAAGCAAACCTAGTGATGTCAGGCAGCAAAATATCTTTACGCTATGGTTCAAACACACCCTGTATTCTGGAGAGGAGAAAGAGTCCCTTTTGCCCTGACAAGCCTGAACAGAAAAGGGGGGGGGGAGATTCCCGCCTAGAAGGATAGAAAAGCAAAGTCCCAGCTACTACCTGTCTGCTGTGATGAGGTTCCAGCTGTAGCCCTGCAGTTCGCGTTCCAAGGTGACGACCCCTTCAGCTCCTTCTCCCTGACCCACCTTGCTAAAACCTCTTAGTTCTTATAGTCTCTTTCCCGCCTTTTTGGAGGGAATGAGAGCAGTGGGGGTGGTCTTTGCCCCACCCATGTCTTCCAACCCTGCTAAGGACCTTACTCTTTGTATTTTGATAGCTCTTGATGGGTGTACAAAGGTTTGGGTCTTCTTGCTGATGGGACTGTCTTTGGAGTAAGCTTCTGGTGGTATTCGCCCAGTGGGGGGGGGGGAGCCATATCTTTTCAGGAGAAATCCTCCTGTGTTTTAGGCGATATGCAATATTCAGGTCTTAATCAATGCAAGCCTGCCACCCATTTGCCTATGCATGCCTCTAGGCTTCACTCACTCTTCCATTCAAGCCTTCAGTCATGACCTTTTGCCTTCTGCCCTGCTGGGGAGGTGGGCAGGCTGCTTCTTTTCTCTTGAACCCTTGCTTACCCAACGCTTCTTATGAGGGCTGTGGACTTCCTTTTGGAAGTGTAGCCATAACCAAATGATCAGAACTATATCTCATCTTAACATACTGTGTGCACTTCTTGTTGCCCATCTCAATAAAAAAAAAAAAGTATATTGTAGAGTTGTACTTGAAAGGACAATTAAAATGATCACCAAGGCACTATAGAAAGAAAAGCACAGGGTTTTTCACTGTCGAAGAAAGGTAAGAGAAGGGATGATGGATACAAATCACTGATAGAGGTTCAGGACAAACAAAGGTAACACATAATTTACTCATGCATTTCATTGGTAGAGAATGGCCATTTGCTTAGATAGCTTTTTAAAATGATTAGGCAAATTCATGGAGGATACCTCTATTAATAACTATTAGCCATGATAGTTAAGGGAAATTCTATGACAACCATTGGACCTCCATATTCAGATGATGGAGATGAACAATAAGGAACACTATCTCTACTGTGTCTGTCTGAACTTTCTAAACAGATATTTGGATGTTCACTGTTGGATCAAAACAAGTTGTGGATAGATGGATATTTGGTGTGATCCAGCAAAGCAGCTAGTCTGTTCTTATGAGATGCTGGTTGGTATGCAATTGCCTCCTCCAGCCGAATGAACCTGCCTGTATGCTGAGATCATATTTAGGGGCCCAGTTATATATCCCACCAACAAAAAAGGGTTGGTTGATCAGAACACAAGATAGGGCCTTTTCTGTGGCAGCACCCTTATTATGGAATTCCCCCCAAAAGGAGGTAATTAGCTCAATTCCTAAATAGCATTTAGATGAGCAGTTCAAACAATCTACTTGGCCTTTAATGGTTTTTAAAATATGATTAAGGTTTTAACTCTGCTCCTTTTGTTTTTAAGGTCTTAGTTGAAAATTTTGTTATTTGATGCTTTGTTTGATTTCCCCCCCCCCTTCTGTTTGCAAACCATTTCGGGGGCCCTTGTTTGGGCTGAAAAGTAGTACTGAAATGCTTTGATAAATAAATATAAATCAAATAGTGAAGATGGCAGTATTCGATTCTGACACATCTTAATACGATATCAGAAACACAGCATGAAGACAGAGTCTCTTGGTGCGACACATTAGATATTAGAATGTGGCTCCAGCTTTCCTCCAATTAGTATTCTTTACCAGTCTTGCACACTCTCCCAATATATATTCGGAGCACACATTCAATCCATTGGTTATATTCAGGTAATTATTGGGTAAGAGACATCTAAGTTTCAGTGGTCATGGGAGAGCAAAGAGGTTCCTTTTATGTGATTTCCCTCTGTTACATGATTTTCATATTGTACTGTTCTTTTGTTCACTCTCTCACTTTTTTTTTTTTTTTTTTTACAGAATGAGAATTTAATTGTCTTATTTGAAAGGCTTGGTGTGAACTAACCTCACTAGTCTAAATAAAAGAGCTGCACTTTCTGAGCTGTTTGTTCGGGCTCAGTTTCTAATCATTTCATTATTCGAGCAAAGAGAGCAGAATGTTCCCCTTTCATCACCTTTCTCTGGCTTTATATTTTGGGTGGCTCGTCTTAGCTGGCGGCTACCCCCACTGCTACAACTGCCACAAATCCTGAGTGATCTGTGAGAAAAGCTACAATCTTCTATTCTAATTATACCTCAGATGTGCCTCTTTCCCCCATATGTTCCCTATATCAAGCTCATCATGCTAGGATTTATTTAAACCTGTTGGCATAGCATGTAGAAGTGAGAAACTAAAGAGCAAGCAAGAGAATGAATCAAGTATACATAAAGGATGGGGCTTGAGCCAGCCAAAGGGAAGCACTTTTAAGTCCAATTGATCTAAATGGCAGGAGTGCTTGCTTAGATTTCCCCCTGAGATATCTGATCTGTGTGATTTAAATGTGCTAACATGTTTGGATCATGCCTATAATCAGTGGTTGCTGAGAACACTGAGAACTGAAACAGAGATAGCTCATACCCTAGAAATGCTACAATTTTAGATACATTTAGACATCTTGGCTTGGATCCTAAGATAAGTTAAGGAAGTTCATGGAAGGAAAGTTTATCTCCCCTCCCCGCAACCACCTTCACCCCCCTGAAAAGAGCTTCTGGAGGACCAGGGGGCATGCCGCAAAGATGTGGGGTGGAGCTAGGGGGAAGGGGGAGTTGCCCAAATCAGCCTGGATCCTAAGATGATAAGGTAACAGAGGGGTCGGACGATCCTTTGGCCCCTAAACGTTGTTTGGTGAGCCATAGGATCATTCGGATTCCCAGCTCCCAGGTCGGAGGCAGCACTTGGAGCTGGGGGATTGGAGCTCTCTGGTCCCCCTCCCCTGCCCCCTCGCAGCCGGCACGGAAAGAACTGTGCCAGCTGGTCTCCAAGGTTGTAAAAGTGACCTGGGAGAGGGAGGAAAAAGGGGGCATTTCAGGGGGCAGAGAGGGGAGGAGACTGGAGTGGCCAGGACCAGGACACGAGGTATATTGATGGTGCTCCAGCGCCCCGTCCCATACTCTCTTGAGGCATCCCCCCTGGTCCTCTAGAGCAGTGTTCTCCAACCTTGGGTCCCCAGATGTTTTTGGCCTACAACTCCCAGCATGCCCCAGCCAGCGTATGCTGGCTGGGGCATGCTGGGAGTTGTAGGCCAAAAACATCTGGGGACCCAAGGTTGGAGAACACTGCTCTAGAAGGTCTTTTCAGGATGGTGGAGGTGGTTGCAGGGGGAGGATAAGCTTTCCTTCCATGAACTTCCTTAACTTATCTTAGGATCCAAGTCAAGATGTCTAAATGGATTTAAAATTGTAGCATTTCCAAGGTATAAGTTACCCCCCCCCCCCAGTTAACAGTGTTCTCAGCAAAAATACACAGCAGGAGGAGTGGGGAGGTGACAATCACCTCCGCTGCTCCTCCCACTCTGCATAGGATGTCCATAATACTCCATGTTTGGGGGGCTTATGGGCATCTTGATTGGACTGCACTCTTAAGGAAGTTCATGGAAATAAACTTACCCATCTGCTAGACCTCCCCTGAGCTCCATCTCACCTTCTTCAGGAGTCCTCCACCCTGGATGCCCTGGAGAGGCTTCTTGGAAGCTATGGGTACCTGCAAGGGGAAGGAGGCAATGGGAAACTTTCCTTCCATGAACTTCCTTAAGTTGCAATCCTATATATATATTTATATTTATATTATAATAATAATAATAATAATAATAATAATAATTATTATTATTATTATTAATTTATATATATCCTGCCTTTCCCCCCAATACTGGGACTCCAGGTGGCATTCCAACATTAAAACTTGTACAATTAAAACATATAAATAAGAATATACAAAAGTTAATAATATAATTAAATTAGCTATAATATTAAAATTATATTAAAAAATATCAAAGTTAAAACTGTAACAATAGAAACAGTGGAATCCATTGCATTCTCACAGGTCCAGGCTATTCCCAAAGGCCTGCTGGAACAAAAAAGTTTTTGCCTGTCTCCGGAAGCATACCAGTCACTCTGGAATTCTCTTCCCAGGGAGGCTAGAATGCCTTCACTGGCACCAAAAAGGCCACAATGTAGGCACCAGATGAGCCTCTCTGGGGAAGGCCTTCCACAGCTGGGTGTCACAACAGAAAAGGCCCTCTTCGTAGTAGCCATCTGCCTCACCTCATTTGATGGGGGAACCCAGAGGACTGCTGAAGATGATCTTAGGGTCCAGGCAGGTATATATGGGAAGAGATTATCCTTCAGGTAACCTGGCCTCAAGCTAAACTGTTTAGGGCTTTAACAGTTAATACCAGCATGTGAAGTGGCAGAACACAAGGCACTGTTGTAATATGTTTGTATTGACAACCTCGTTGTCCTATTTTGGACCAGCTGAAGTTTCCAGACTATATTCAAAGGCAGCCTAACTTATAACTCATTGCAGTAATCCAGACAGCCCACTTACCTGTGAGTAAGCCCCACTGAACTCAGTTGGACTTACTTCTGAGTAACTAGGATTGTACAAGATTGTCCTGTTAAGTTCTAAGACATTGTCTATAGGAGCAAGACAATGGAAAAGAGAGGTGTCCTTGAGGCTGGGTCATGCAGTGACTACAAGTGGTCTCCTTCCCTGTGCCCCCTCCCCATTACAGTGTCTTTAAGGAAGAATTATGTTGGCAAAGGAGTGGGGTGATGTCACTGTCTTGTGCCTTTCAGAGCTTGGTCACCCTATTACTGGACATCATGATAAGATACTCCATGAATAACACTATATGAAGGATTCTCTTCAGCACCCTATGTAGGCTCAAAACCAACTTGGTAATGCCAGAGAGGGAATTTTATTGGGAGCAGGGCATTGCAGTCTTTGATTATTTAGTGGTTTGGAGCATATTCATCAGGAGCTCAAGCAGTGCTACAATGTCTGCACAGGTTACCAGTTGTCATCCATGCAAAACTCCAACATGCCATTTTGTTTAACCTATAAAGAATTAATTTGGATTAGCTCCTTCCAGCTAATCACTTAGGTAAAATAAGACACAGCCTTAAAGTGCCATCCATGTGCTAAATAATGGGTTGTATCTAACTTAAGTCTCATTCATTTCAATGGGTCTGCTCTAAGTAGGACAAACGTTGGATACAACCCAAGAATACCATGTACACACAGAGAGGTGAGCTCAGTAGCTGTCCCAGCGACTTGGAACTGCATTCCCTTGAGGGTTTCCCACAGTGCTTTCGGAAGCACTATATTTATACAACCTCTCTAATAGGGCTATTTTCTGGTGAATGGGATCAGGCCTCTTTGGGGGCTGCACCCTATTGTTTACAAATTGGATGTATTATGGTGGGACAGTTTTATATATTTGCTACTTAATTTTTTACCTTCCCCAAGCTTTCAGGATGGGATGTAGTCCTTTTGGACACCTAGATTCAGCAAGACCAATGTGCTGTTCACAGCATCATGTTCAGATTTGAACCAAAACAACATCAAAGGTTACGTATCTTATGGCTGCAGAAACAGGGCAAATTTAGTGGCTGCTGATTGGATTATGTACAGCAGTCTTGATCTCAAAGGATGAGACTGTAAAAAGGGACACTAGTATCCCATTTTATAACATCTAGAAGAAAATGTATGCATCAGTATAGAAACAAGCAATGAGAGATTTGGAAGGCCAGCGTTGCAGACAGTGAGTGAAATAATTTAATTACTTATAGCAGTTCATCAAAGGCTTCTCATTTTTGCTGCACACCTCTCTACCAATACTTAACTTGTCCTTTGATTGTACTCTCTGAGGCAAAAAGAAAATAGACTGATTATTACTCACTTCTCAAGCTCCTAATTAAAGTATATTAATAAAGATTGATGTCTAATATGTACCCTTTGAGAAGAACATACTGAAATGAAATGAGCAGAAGTTCAGGTTAGCGTGACTCATAAAAGGGGGAGCACTGCATATGGCTTACCCATGTTTTGAGTCCATAAATAAACAAGATGATATCAGATAGCTACACACTGCATTTTGTCATTTGAACATTTTTCTTGCACATCAAGATTAAACCTCCAGCCTCTGTGCTAAAATTATGAATATCAAAATCTGTGAAATATTACAAAAATAGAAACCAGCGGCCAAGATTTGTTCAAATCAATATATGAAATTCAACCCACCTCCATCTTTTGGGCCTAACTGCCTTCATGGCTTTTTGTGCCACATTGCCACAGCCTCAAAGATCCTTTTCCATACCCACCCCCACCCCCCTGTTCACACTCTGTATGAAGTTTTCCCTATACCACACTTTTACCTTAGCTCCATCCACCCTAAATTTCCTTCCACCTCCTCCCATCGTTCCCTCACTTCTGTGTTGTCCAGAACTTTTGCTCCCCTGCCCCAAAACAGTACATAACTCTTCCTTCCTTAGTGTCTGTGTGAAGTTTGTCACCTTTTGCTTCTCTCTTAAAACAGCAGCACCATTTGTCAATATTGCGTTGTCAATATTTTTACCGTGAGCAGTCAAAGTTATTGTGAATATTCCATGGTTCCACAAGTAGCTCAGGCAATGGTTAGAAGAAGCTCAGTCAGGTAGCGTTCAAAGAAATGTCAGCTTAAAGACACATTTTAGTGCATTTTCTTTCTCTCTCTCTCTCTGTACACACACACACACACACACTTTGTACATAGCAGCATTCTACAGGAAATGTTTGTGCCAAAAGCATCTCTTTTCACAGCAAGACACACAGCACATAAATATTAGTATGTTGCAACTAACACTGATGCATTAGCTGCTTCAATCCAATCAGCACAGGCCTGTGGCTCACGCTGGCTCAGCTTGTCTGAGTGTGGCAAGCTTAGCAGGGTCAGGCCTGGTTATTACTTGGATGAGAGGACCCCTCCTCTAGTTTCCTGCATTGAGCAGGGGGTTGGACTCGATGGCCTTGTAGGCCCCTTCCAACTCTGTGAACTATGAGATCTAAATCTATGAAATCTACTTTTGCTGGTAGAGGGAGACACTGGACATCCGGCTTACAAAAGGAGGGCATATGGGGTGGGGAACTTCCAAAGCCCCTAAAGAAGCTTTACGGTTATGCAAAGTTCTGAAGGTGGGGTGCAAGTGAAAGGAGTTACTATAGAAATGTTATAACTGAATACGATGTTACTGGAACTTCCAAATCCTAATCTGAAAATTCAGGTGGAGATTTGAAAAGTCACAGGGCTTTTGAAGGATCCACTTCTGAGTAGGCATGTATAAGGATTACACTGTGAAACTACAAAGCCCATGATGAAGAGCAACTGTGAGCAGAAACAAGCAGGCATGTAAATGGTTAATGTGAACAGTTGAGAATATTGAATGAAACTAGGGGTGTACAGATTTTGTGAAATCCATTCCGTCTGTGTTTCACAGACTGTCAGTTGTCTTTCATTACTTTGTCTGCTCATTGACAGGAACAAAAATTAGAGATGTACAAGAATTTCATTCCACTTGCGCTAATGCGCATGAGCACAAGTGTGAATGAGTGCCAATGTGTATTCGTGCAAGTGCGCATCAATGCGCATTACTGCAAATCCCTCCAAAGGTAACAAGATGGTCTGGAAGTTCATGGGATTCAGAAGAAACCAGTCTGCTGCTGTGGAATCTGCAAGTTGGATTCGTAGACATCCAAATTCATTTGAATCTGTTGCTGATTTCTTGGCATCTCTAAATGCAACAATGCTCAGCTAGAACTCACCAAAGTTTAAATTAGAATACAGATTTTCTACAGAAACCTGTTACTCTTCATTTGGAAAATGCAATTTCCTCTGGCATAGTTCTTCTCTTGGATGGTTTGCTCTTTGGTCCTCTCCCCTGAAATCCCTATAGTAGTAGAACTACATAGGAGGTGAAGATCCCAAACACATGAATGTTCTAGTGCAACAATGGAACAGTTGCCGGATGTGTGTGGGTGGTGGTGAGGTGAATATGCACCGTAGAGTACTTGAACATATTTCACGGCACTGGTGAAGAAGAGACCTATTCAGAATCAGGCTGTGATTTATGCGAATACCGTCTTCCTTTTCTTTCTCGTTTTCAGAACAAGTTATTTCCAATCACAAACATTCGAGGTTATTACTGCACAACTCAAAGAAACCTTTGGTACTCATTAGGATTTCATTATGCTAAAGAGATTAAATTGCCTTCTGTCAAAAGAATTTACCATATTAGCTCTTGGCTGCAGAAAACTAATTGTTACTGAATCACAGAAGACAATGCCTGTTCCTACTCATTCATAAGGTCCATTGATCCCAGCAGAATTTTTATTTGTTCATAAAGGGCACAAGGCTGCATCCAGTATAATTTTGTTAATGTTAATCAATTGGTGAGAGCCTCATCGATGGTGTTTTTTAAATTGGGCTTTCTTGGAATGCACTATATTTTTTGGGGGGGGGTTACTTTCAGGTAGATCCTTGCATATTATATTAACCAATACTGTATTTCTCTTTAAATTGATGAGAGGTCATTGCTGTTAAGGGAGAAACTGGCAGACACATATTTGTTCAAAACTGGAAAGCTTTAGAAAATAGTATGGCTTGAGAACAAAAGGCCATTGGGAAACTGAAAGGAAAATCATCTGAATACCAGCGTCCATCCATTGTAGTCTGGTAAAGTGCACAGATATGAAAAGCATAGCATGTAAATGATGAAAAATATAATGTGTTCCATTTACTGTGCTGTTTTTATAGATTGCAAGAGAATAATCACAAGCTTGTAAATACCAATTACAAGGCAGACTGGCTGTGCTGAGGAGAAATTGATTTTGTTTTTTAAAAATTTAGTTTATGACCAGAAGTCTATTTCAGATAAAATTTTAGAACAAAGAACCATGTAATGTGAAATATACTAATATTTTTACACTAACCTCTGTGCAAGTATACAGAGTAAAGGCTGTAAAGGTTGTGCCACAGGATCTAAAAATGTAACGGCAAAGTTACACAAATACCCCAGCGAGCCTTCTGCACAGTCCACTGTGTTATCCCCCACAAATAAATAGAACCCTCTTTATACCTTCCCTAATTTCTCTTCTCCTAATTTTCATGGTATTATGTGACAATCATTTCATTTTGTATGGGATCTGGTCCTAGAGCTAGTTTCCACAAGCAACAGACGAGGTGGTAAATGCGTTTCTATATGATATAACTTCAGACTGCAGATGAGGTGCTTTTAGAAAACTAGCATGTTAGAAAAAGGACTAGTTTATATTCTTTCCTTCTGACACCTATTCATGGCCATTCTTCACATGTACATAGGCCGTTTCTCCCCTCATAAGAGCAGGATTCTTCCATGCATGAGCAAAGGACTCAACAGAACCATGCTCCTCTCCTTGTTTCCACTGGCACACATGTGCAGGTATATACCCAGGCAGTAGTCCAATGATGAGGTGGTTTATGAGCTCCTCCCATATACCCCTCCACCTTCACCTTTTATGTCACCTTTGGAGCTTGTGTAACTTGCTCTAACAAAGTGTGTGTGTGGGGGGGCACTGGATAAGTATATGGGAAGAACTCACAGACCTCCAATTCTCTAAAATGGTCCATTGCACTGCTTCAACATTGTCGTGGACCAGCACACTGAACCATCATCCTCAGAGGAGTCTGACCCCCATCTTCAGAAGAGGCTCCAAAGTCAGTAATCATGAGGCATCCATTTCCCCAGTAACCAGTTCACCAGAGGAACTCTCAGGGGCAGCTCCCCTGTGTACAAAGGAAGCTCCATTACCATCCTCAGACTCTGAGGACCTGGGCTATGAAGACACTAGTATGCCACAACCACTCCCATGTCACCACAGCCCGAGGGTGCCAAAACAGACCAGGCTCCTGTAAGAGTCAAAGCCTCAGTAGAGGTAGAGGTGGAGCTGGCCAGCCTATAGGCCAGTGACTTCCTGTTCAAGCCTCAATCTTGCTCTGATCATTGTTCGAGCAATATATAGACAAGCCTGTCTAGCTTCCAGCCACAGCTTCACCTGAAGCTTTCTGTGGTGCTGATCCATTCCTATTCCAGAAACATGTCCTTGCTGATTGTTTCTGTATACTGGACCTTCCTGAAAAAAACATTTCACAGAGGTATTCTGCAACCCTGGTCTCACCAGCACATCAAGGACATTGAGCCTTTGTCACAGCAGAAGCAGAACA
Organism: Shinisaurus crocodilurus; assembly: GCA_021292165.1. NCBI lineage: Eukaryota > Metazoa > Chordata > Lepidosauria > Squamata > Shinisauridae > Shinisaurus > Shinisaurus crocodilurus. The sequence goes on from CM037879.1 coordinate 233,967,914, forward strand.
GAACATCTGTGTGCCTTTCTTAGCACTGAACTGCTTTGCCCAGTTAACAGGTAGAAAAATGGAGCATATTGACGATTTTCTGCAGGATTTTTGCCCTTCAAACACACCCCAATTTGGGCCAAAATTTCACAAAATTTGTGAAAACTAAGCCTTAGCCACCTCATGTGCATGGGTCAAGACATGGAAGAATCATTTTGAAAAAAAAAAAACCTGGAGCCGGCATAGGAACTTGTGAGCACAAAAGTCACCTCAGGGTAAAATCAACAACAACAACAACAACACCTAGTGTAAGGAACTCTCCCTAATTCTGTCCCTCACAAATTGTATCTTTGTGACTGCGACCGAACCTATTTCAGGCATAGGATAGGCTTCACGTGGCTGAGCACATGGCTGCTGGTCTTGTGACCTGGCCAGGATCACATGGAGGTGCCAAGTGTATATGAACAGACACGTCCATGCAGAGCCTATGTATGTGGTCACTGTGATTCGTTCGCACAATCATTGTGGCTCCTTTTCTAGCCAGTGTGATTGCAGATTGCAGCAGTCATTTTATTCATTCATTCATTACATTACATTTATATCCCGCCTTTTCCCTCAAGGAGCCCAAGCTGACCCCCCCTTCTCTCCATTTTATCCTCACAACAACCCTGTGAGGTAGGTTAGGCTGAGAGTCAGTGACTGGCCCAAAGTCACCCAGTGAACTTCGTGGCTCAGTAGGGTGCTGAATCCTGGTCTCCCCAGTCCAACACTTTAACCACTGCAGCACACAGGCTTTCTATGCATACACTGTCATATATGTATAGAGTCCATGCTGATGTGCTGATTCATACCATCAGTGCCTCCAGGTGATCCCTGCTGGGGCACAGATCCACCCATGACCCCATGTGCTTCCTCAAGTACTTGGGTAGGTCTGAGTGCATGTCTAAGGTCATATACATGCTGAGGCTGAACCCCGACAAGACCGAGGTACTTCTGGTGGGAGACAAGGGGAGGTTAGGGGATGTTGACTCGGTGCTGAATGGGGTACATTTGCCCCTGAAGGACCAGGTCCACAGCTTGGGGGTCATTCTAGACTCCCAGCTGTCCATGGAGGCTCAGGTGGCAGCTGTGAGCTGGACAATGCTGTATCAACTCCATTTGATACGGCAGCTGCACCCCTACCTTCCTAATCATCTGGTCCCATCGGTGGATCATGCCTTGGTCTCCTCTCGCCTAGACTACTGTAATGCGCTCTACGTGGGGTTAACCTGGAAGATGGTTCAGAAGCTACAGCTGGTACAGAATGTGGCGGCTCACCTGGTTAAAGACAGCTGCCGGCGAGATCACATCACACCCGTGCTCAATGAGTTGCACTAGCTACCAGTTGCTTGCCGGGCTGAATTCAAGGTGTTGGTTTTGACCTTTAAAACTCTACACAGCTCCGGTCCAGCTTATCTCAAGGAGCACCTCCAGCAACATCAAGTAGGCCGCTCAACAAGGTCTGCCACGGACAGCCTTCTCCTTGTCCCATCAGCCAGAGCAGCCAGGCTGGTGGGGACTAGGAAGAGGGCCTTCTCTGTGGCGGCCCCCAAGTTATGGAACTCCCTCCCCAGTGACCTTCGCCATGCCTCCTCCTTGATGAACTTCCATTGGGCTTTAAAAACATGGCTTTTCAGGCAGGAATATGGGGTGGGTTAGGATTTTTTTAAAAAACTTTTATATTGTTTTAATGGTGTTTTAATGGTGTTTTAATGGTGTTTTAATGGTGTTTTAATGTATTTTATTCATTGTACATCGCCCAGGGTGGCCGAGTGACCAGCCAGATGGGTGATTAAAAAATATAATTAAAAATAATAATAAAAATATACATTTAGGTTCCGATTCTTTGGGATGCAACGTTTCTCTTGAATTTTTCACTGTGCCTTGATGTTGAACTTAGCCTTGAATGTTTCAGGTATCATCTGCTGCATGCAGTTCTGGCTTCAGGTTTCTGAGGGCCCTTAGGCAAGGCGCCTCCCATGGACTCCCTTCTCCAGCGTGTCTACGTTCTCACCACCAGTGTTACCAGCTACTATTCTCCTTGTTGTCTCTTTCTTGCCAGTGAGTAAGTAGGCAGTGGCATCTGCTGTCCCTCCTTTCCACCACCACCGCCACCTCCGCCTGGCCAGAGCGAGGGGCAGGTGAGCAGCCAGCTTGCAATGGTGAAGAGGAATCGCAGTTCCAGAGGGCTCTTGTCAGGGGGTCCCTGCTGGGGTGTGGGCTCTTGGCAGGCGACCGACCGTGCCTATTCTTGATGCCAGCCCTGGCTGCATGCTTCTGTCTATACTGCCTCGGCCATCTGTCTGAGGTCACATCTGATATGCTACAAAACCTCTATGGAGCCTAGTTCTGTGAAAACTCTAGACTGCCCCTACTACCTTATACATCCCAGTTCATCTAACACCAGCAATTTTAAAAATAGCTTCCAAGCACATCTTTCTACTACTAAACCTGATGCGCCAGATTTATAATTGGAAATGTGCTAGTTTTGATTTGGATTGTGCTTTCTAACTGATCTGGTAACAGAAGGTAATGGTAAATGCTTGAATAAGCAGCAAAGAAATATCTCTCTTCTGCAATGTCCTGTTTTCATCAGTGGCCCCCAAGAGGCTGCCATGTTAATGTCCCAGAATGCCCCAGGGTGATGCTATTTTGAGGGCATTCTGGGAAATTTAAATGGTGGCTCCAGATGCTCAGCATGGGAGATCCAGGGCAGGCACTGGCACAGTAGTGGGTCCTGCCAAGGCACTGGGGCTTTGGCAACTGCCTGAGGGTGTCACATGCTGATTCTGGGCCCGGCATAGGGTGCATGTCAAGTACCGATCATGTCATGATGATTATTGTCTTACAGCAGGGAACGTGTTTCTGTCGAGGGCTGGATTCCCTCAGGGGTAATCTATCAGAGGCTGTATGTTGGCCGTGGGCAGCAGGGCCAGCCCCTTTCTCTCTTTTTCTGACACCCCCTTCCAGGGATGGGGACTCGGACTCGAGGACTCGACTCATGAGCCGGACTGAGTCCCCCCTCTGACTCGACTCGGACTCGAGTCCCAATATTTTTAATGGGACTCGAGACTCGACTCGGGACTCGAGACCAAGGACTCTTCAACATCCCTGGGCTGTGCCAGAAGGAGTGGAGAGGAGCGTGATTGCCGGTGAAGAGCGCATGGAAGTGAGGTGTGCCGCTGCTCGGCCACTATGGACGGCTACCAGGAGTGCAGCCCCAACAGTGTGTCAAGATTTATTTTGATTGATGTGTTGCGTACTTGGGGGAGGCAGAGGAAGGACCTGAGATTACTCTGTGTGGCTGCTCTGAGTGTGTTTCTGGTTCCAGCAAGTTCATCACCAGTGGAGCGGGTGTTCAGTGAGGGTGGAATTGTGATGAGATCTCACCGTTCCAGAATGGGGGCCAAACATTTAGAAAAAATCATGTTCCTCAAATGCAACATGGATAAGTTTTAGGAAGTTCAGCAAGTTTATTTTTTAAAATCATTTTTCTAAAATGCAACCTTTCAGACATTTTGGGTTTGGCTGCCTCTGCCTGCCTGCTTGGGGTTCCCTGCCTCCTCTGCCTGCCTGGTCTCTTCTTGACCAGTTCAACAGTTGAATTGTCCAAGACAAAGGCCTCTGCCTGCCTGCTTTGGGGTTCCCTGCCTCCTCTTCCTGCCTGGTTATTTTGGGTTTTTCTGCCTGGTCTGTTCTTGCCAAAATCAGTTGCAGAGTTTTGAAATAAAAAGGAGTTTTGAATTTATAAAAATAAATTCTTGTGCCTAGAATTTATTTAAGCCACACATCTGAAGTAGCCTTATTTAGTTGGGAAAAAACCCCATTGATTTTAATAGGGACTCGTGGAGTCAGCTTTGGGAGTGACTCGTGACTCGTGAGTCACCATTTTGGACCAAGGACTCGGACTCGGACTTGAGACCCGGGTCCAAAGACTCGTGACTCGACTCGTGACTCGAGACCAAGGACTCTTCAACATCCCTGCCCCCTTCTATCTCCCCACTCTTCCTTCCTGCCCAGAGGGCTGCTGGGGAAAGGGCAGATCACTTTGGCCAGAGATCTGAAGTGATCACTTGCAGAAGTCTTTTGAAATTAAGCCAAGGGCCGTATGAAATTAGGCCGGGGGCCACACGTGACTTCCGTGTGTGAGAAAATCTTTCTGGCTCCATATGTAACATGCATAAGAATCCATAATTATGAGCTGTTTGTGAACACAAGTTCCTCCAAACAAATGTGTGCTAGATCCCTAGCAAGATCTGAAATTTGTGTGGAGCTCAGTAACTAATCCTTGTATAGATCCCACATTTGTAAAATACATCTCATTCACTTCCACTTTTCCTTCATGTGAAATCAGCTCTCTTTGGAATGTACAGGGTGCATGATGGCACAGTTTAAAAGCTGACATGTGCTCTGTGTTGTTATAACTATTTGGCATTTCAGACACTTACATTCTTTTCTTTCTTTGAACGGTTTATTTGCTAGTTTACGGCTGCCAGGGTGGCTGGCTGCCATCTCTTGGAATGCTTTGTGTTCTGTGGTGGTAAGGCTGAGTTTATAAAATGGTTTGCAGTAAGTACTTTAGTATGTGAAGCCACTGGCATTGCCTTAATCATGGTTTCTTGTCAGAAATTTATATTCAAAGGCTACTGATTTCTTTCAAATGATCCTGAAATAGAATCTTGCAGCACGTATCTTCAATCAGAGCCAAAACAAAGGTTGTAACTTTTAATGCCCATTCCTTGGCAATTTCCTGAATATTATGGGGATTAGTTTTGTAGCCTGCAAGACTTATTGTGAAATTTCAGAGTAATTCTTTTTCATTGAGTCAGACATAAGAGTATTCCTGGCAGGTATTTTGAGGGATTTTGTGCACAAATTGTGAAGCCCTAATTATTATGATTTGACTGAATAAAAAATGTCGCTCAAAGTCTCGACTGGAACATGTTCTTTCCCTCAAAGACACTTGTCTGAATTCTGCTCTAATGTGTCTGTGTACAAGCAGATGCAATATTGTGTTCAAATGAAGGAGACGTCAGTTCACATCCTCTCTCAAGCCCTAGACGTACGTAAAGCGCTTAGAGATTTTATTATATTAAGCAGTGTACAAATATATTGTAGATTAAAAAAAAAAATACAGGCATTCAGCTTGTTCACATGAGAGCTAAAAGTGGAGAGGAAATGAGGGTGCACACACAAAGCCTTCCACTATGTCTACATCTCCGTTCCCTCAGTGCCCAGCCTTCCTGTGTTGAAGGGGAAAGTCTGAAGGGCCCCCCCTTCCTCCTCATGTTCACTTGAATGCAAGTATAAGCTGCTGCTGTTTTATCAGGGTCCCTAACGGCCCAGAGGCTTCTACTCCAGTTCAGGCCAACATGAGTAGAAGCCCCCTGCAGACTTTCCCCCTCAACGCAAGAAGTTTGGGGACTGAGCAGGCATGATGGGGATGCTTGTGTCCTTGCATGAGCAGCCTCAACGTTTGCATGGGGCTTCAGTCATAAAGCTCAACGGTTAGCCTGAGAAAGCCACCGTGTGTGAGTCTGCCCAACCTGCTTCACAAGATTGTTGGAAGCGTAAGTGCAGCCAAGGGTTTGGAAGCGGAGAGTTCGGAGCACAAGCGTATCCATTTCAAGAGCCCCGCACATCTGAGCTGAACCCAGTGACAAGCTGGCCTCAAACGTCTATGAAGCTTGTAGTTTGGTCATAGGCCTGGCACCAGCACCCACCCCCTCCACAGCAATAGACTCCACTTCCCTTTCCTGAGGCCTTCCAGCGGCATTGTGGGCAACAAGACCACCTGGCAATTTAGGGCCCAGAAGCCCTGAGAAACTGTGGTCCTCGGGGATCCTGGCACCTATGGTGCTACGTTCCTGCAGTATTCTAGGGCCTTATCAAGGAACCAGCAGTCCTTCTTATTGCGGCTGGTGCCCTCAGGTTACATTTTGGGGAGAAAGAGAAAGGGGCAGCAGCAGGAGCACTCACCAAACTGTAGGGAAGGATTCCAGTGCTTGTGCAGTAGGGCTCACGGCAAGACCTGGAGCTCAGAACGCTTTAGAGCTTAAAGCGAGTCAATTTTAATGAGCACAAATCAGCTTATTTCTGGAGAGCCCATTCTGAGTTGAGCCCAGGCAAAGTCACCTAATACTAAGTATAAATGAGACATCGTGGCTTTTCTGAATACCAATGAGAGTGAAAAGACCACGTCCTTTGGAGAAAATCCAAAGCCATAGCTGCATACATTAAATTCATGCTCTCTTCCTTCTCTTCAGCTACTTATCTGGTTGAGTTACTACATTACTACATCACTCACTTTCTGACAACAACACTGCAAAAATCTGCCCAAAACTCTGGTTCATGCTTTGGGCTGTCTCCCATCTTGTCTACTGCAATCTTCTTATCTTTGGCCTTCCTTTTTCACAGTAGTCAGTCATCTCATTTCTTATCTATAACTCTGCTGCCAAAATTGTCATATATTCTTATTTATATTTATTTATTTACAGCATTTTTACCCCACTCTTCAGCCAAAAAAGGCTCCCAGGGTGGCTTACAAAGTTTAATATTAGACAGTCCCTGCCCTTAGGCTTACAATCCAAAAGACATGACACGAAAGGAAAAGGGATTGGGAGGGAGGAGGAAGAAAGCAAAACTCAGGCCCAGTTCTTAGTTACAAGGTTCTTATAGATTTTTTTTTCTTTTTCTGGCAAGGAAGGGCAAAACAAGCTCCCTGCAGCTGTTCTATTTGGCCGATGTATGGGGCCAGGCTGGTCTCCCCCTTGCCATGACGTTAATCTTGGGAGGCATGGGGTACAGCCTCCCAGTGGCCTTTGGTTCTCTGGCCGATGGATGCGGCCAGAGTCTGCCGCCCCAGGGAACTGTCACTTGGAGCTGTGTGTCCCTTCCGGCAGGGAGTGGTGAAGCGAGCTCCCTGCATCTGCTCCCTCTCTGGCTGATGTATGGGGTCAGGCTTGTCTCCCCCTTGCCGTGATGTTAATCCTGGGAGGCAGGGAGTGCAGTCTCCCAGTGACCCTTGGATCTCTGGCAGATGGATGACTCTAACTATAACTAGTTAGAACTCTTCTGCCTGTTGCTCAGACCAGGTGACACATCTCTTTGGTTTCCCTCACTTGGTTCTCATGCCCTTCCCCCCATGACAAGGAGCATAAACTCCCTTTTATACCTATAAAGCTTTCCACAGATTTGCCTCACCCAATCTTTTGGCTAGAGATGGCAACGTCTGGCCCTCCAGGTGTTTTGGCCTACAACTCCCATGATTCTTCACCATTTGCTACACTGGCTAGGGCTGATGGAGTTGGAGGCCAAAACATCTGGAGAGCCACAAATCGCCCACCCCTGCTTTGGTCCCTTGTTTCTTGTGACAAGGGCCTGCTGCGACCTCCTCCCGTGCGGCTTCCCTCAGTTGCCTGAAAATCTTTTCCTCTGGGTCAGGACTGCACAGATTCTGCCCCATGCATGGCACTCCATCTCTCAATATCTGCATGGCGCCACCACTCCCTTCAAATCACCTCTCAAACCCCCCCCTTTTTTCCTGGTGTAGCCTTTGGATTAGCCCCTTTGTTTCAATTCAAAATGATAAATTCTAGGTAACTTCATTTGTCCATGTTCATCCTTTTCTACCCTGGCCCCAATTTCTATTTAAAACTGTAAGGTCCTTGGGGTCAGAGATCTGCCTATTTTGCCTATGAAACTGTCAGGGATGTTGAAGAGTCCTTGGTCTCGAGTCACTAGTCGAGTCACGAGTCTTTGGACTCGAGTCCGAGTCTTTGGTCCAAAATGATGACTCACGAGTCCTGAGTCACTCCCAAAGCTGACTCCACGAGTCCCTATTAAAATCAATGGGGTTTTTCCCCAACAAAATAAGGCTACGTCAGATGTGTGGCTTAAATAAATTCTAGGCACAAATGTGCCTTTTTATTTCAAAACTCTGCCACTGATTTTGACAAGAACAGACCAGGCAGACAAACCCAAAATAACCAGGCAGGCAGAGGAGGCAGGGAACCCCAAAGCAGGCAGGCAGAGGTGTTTGGCTTGGACAATTCGAACTGTGGAACTGGTTAAGAAGAGACCAGGCAGGCAGAGGAGGCAGGGAACCCCAAACAGGCAGGCAGAGGCAGCCAAACCCAAAATGTCTGAAAGGTTGCATTTTAAGGAAATGATTTTAAAAAATAAAATATTTGCTGGCGATGGCACTTCTCTCCACTCCTTCTGGCACAGCCCAGGGATGTTGAAGAGTCCTTGGTCTCGAGTCCCGAGTCGAGTCTCGAGTCCCATTAAAAATATTGGGACTCGAGTGGGAATTGAGTCAGAGGGGAGACTCAGTCCGACTCACGAGTCGAGTCCTGGAGTCCGAGTCCCCATCCCTGGAAACTGTGTAAGTTGCCATGTACTTGATACGAGGGTGATGATATACCATGCTTGTGGTCCAGGAATTGAATAATGTGTGTGCAAAAGAGAGTGCAGGCACATCAACATTTGGTTTTTAAGCAAGAAGGACTAAACTGACTGAAAACTTAGCACTTCAGCTTTAAGACGTTGGAGGTCAGGCTGCTAGGCATTAAGACATCTGACTTTGAGCTGCCTGTGTGTTTTCTCCCATACATTTGCACAGTCATGTGGAAAATACTATTTATTTAGTGGAGCTTACTTGTGAGAAAGTACAGAACATGTGAAATGTTTAAGGAGACTGAAATCAAAACGCTAGCTTACACATTAAAAAAAAATCTTGTTTCTATAAAGAAACAAACTATTTCTTTCCGTTTTCTAAGGTAATAACAATGTCATTTTCAGAATTACAGAATCAGAGAGACCTGATGTTCATTTGATTTTGGGGCTCCCCAGAGTTATGTAAGTAATAGAGATCTACCTTCCATGGAAGTGGTTTTCAAAATTAGTTTTCCTGCTCAGCGAGACTTTATAGAACTGAGATGGGCTAAAAACCTATATTGCAAATCTTATGTAGAAGGTGGAATTAGAGCAACACTTAATCCACTATCAAAGATTAGTAGTGAATTATGTTATATTTATAAATGTACAAATATGTTTTTCAAAACAGAATTATATGCAGAACTCCATGTCTAGATGTTCTACTGATTGCATTGTGATATTGTCTGTATTTTCTTTCCATTTCCCAATGCCAATGTTGTGTGAAAGCTTATCTACAAGATTGGGCTGAATAGCATTGCTAAAGTCACCATTTGGCATGCCTTGCTGATTTCCAGCGGCATACCACATTGGTTGTGATTGTGAAAGTATCTTGCCAAGCATACTGTAGAAACAAGGAAGTGATGTTGAGCAGATCTGGTAACAGAGGTCAAATCAGGAGCCACAGAGTTAACAGACCCCAAATGAGTAGGGAATGAAAGCCTTCTAGGAAGAAATCTCATGAGAAGACCATAGCTGCAGTCCTTTAAACCATTACCAGGGAGTAAGTTCCATTGAGCTCAATGGGACTTACATCTGAGTAGGCACATATAAGATTGGGGAGGGGAAAAAACCATGAACTTGATGGTGAAGTCACAGTGTCTGTATGTTCAGAATCCAAAGATGAAGTGAGATCTTTCCCAGCAGTTCTAGGTCTGCAGCTTCAGATCCAACCTTGTTACCATCACATGGCCTACAAAGCCTAATCTGAATGTGTTCACACCCCTCATCTTGGGATTCTGAACATGCAGACACTGGTTGGGTTCCCACCACACTTAAACCCACAGAGGCTCTGAAGTCTCTGTGGGCTTAAAGTTGCCCCAGACCCCAGTTGTACCTGACTAATGATCCATCAGACACAATGGGGATCTTTCTGGAGGCACCTCCTCTCCCCTCTTCGTCCCTCAGTCCTCCCGTGGGTATTCCAGGGGGCACCGCAGGAGCACTGAGGAAAGAGGAGTGGGGATGACAGCGACTCAAAAGTGCCCACACGGCACTTATCTGCCTGCCGTCACGGGCCCCCTTCCAGGGTATGGGGGCTGCTCAGCAGAGAGATGGGGTGCCCAGCAAGGGGAAGGGGGTGAGGCACATTCTGCTGGGTCTACCTGGGAGTAGGTCCATGAGACTGGACCTGCCCCCACCCGCCCGCGGTGCACAGGACGATCGGCACAGTGGGCGGGTGGGAGACACTTTCTCATGGGTCTACTCCCAGGTAGACCCAGGAGAATCATTCCCCCCCACTCCTGATTCTGCTTGCCAATGTCATGCACAGCGCTAGCCAGCAGAATCGCCTCCCCGCAACCCGCCTAGTGAGAAGCTTTCCCCCTTTCCCCCACGCCAGGCAGCGTGCTTGCCTGGTGATCACACACTGCCTGGCAGGAGGAGGAGGCTGTTTTCCCCCATGGCCTCCTGCCAGGGAGACCATGGGGAAGACCGCTCCTTTCCCTGCACCAGGCAGCGTGATGATTGCCTTGTGCTCAGGTGGCCCAGCGGGGGGGGGGAGGGGCTTTCTCTGCCAGCTTGCCTCCCCACTCTTGTTTGGTGTGGTGACCGCAGGTGCCCCGCCAAGTGATGGGGGGAGATCAGGCGGAGCTGGCAGGGAAGCTGGCAGGGAAGTGGAGCGAACTTCAGCTGAAAGTCACTCCTCTTGCCCACCGTCTCCACCTGCCATTTTTGGCTGGCGGGGAACAGGAGGGATCTTCAGGCGGCCGGCAGAAGCTCCTTCCTGTTCCCGCCGCCACTGAAGGACAGACCTCACCGCCTCCCATCTCCTCTCCCCTGAGTGGGTTTGAGGACGAGGACATGTGCGGCAGAGTCTGCCGCATGTCCTCTTCCTGCTAGCGAAGGGGGCATGCAGCAGACCCCGCCACCGCTGCACGCCTTCTCCTCCCTGTGCCCCTCTCAGGGAGGCAGCGGCGCATGCCCCCTTCCTGCTTGGGAACGGGTCGCACGGCAGACACCACCGCTGCCAAATGTCTCCTCTTCCCTGAGTCACGAGTGTAGCTATGGCACACTAGCGGACCCTGGTGGTTTCCCCCTGCAGCTCCCCCCCCCGTGTTCTTGTCGATGCAGGACATTGGCAGCAGTGTGCAGGGGAGCCGATGACAGCCACGCCAGTGCCACTTTGGCACTTGGCCAGCTGTCATCAGCCAGAGCCCCTAGGCCAGAGCAGCAGTCCTTGTTTGCCGCTCTGACCAATGGGCTCTGTGCTTTTTTTTGTTTGTTAGAGGGTGTGTTGTCTGGGTTTGGACGGCATGCTAACCCTACTAGGGTTTTCTAAACCCTAGAACAAGCCATGGCTTAGCAGGATGGTTAAGGAGAGTCTCCTTAACCGCCCTGCTAAGCCTTCCTGGGTTTGTACGACACGCTAAGCCTCAGTAGCAATTAACCTACTGAGGCTTAGCATGTCGTGAGAACCCAGTCACTGTGACTGCATTACAGTGCAGTCGGGTTACGAACGAGATCCATTCATAAGTCTGTCTTTAAGTCAAATGTATACGTAAGTCGGAACAGAAGCCACGCAATGTCTTTAAAGTGTTGCAAAGTGTCGCAAAGCATAGTGCGTGCGTTCGTAAGTACGAACCCTTGTATTTAACTCAGATTTTTACATATTATAGGGATGTCCATGAACCTTTGGGGGGGCCTGCCCCGCCTCTCCGCGCCCCCCCCACCGCTCGATCCTCCGCAGAGTGGAGTGACTCTCTGCGCCACTCAAGCCGCCCACGCCGGTCCCGTCGCGTCACTCCTGGCTGGCCAGAAGTGACGTGCCGGGACCCTGCGCCGGTGTGCCAGGACCGCAATTTTACGTAGAAACCAGGGCAACAGGGCTTAACGCTGGATCCCGGTAAGGCCTGCTCGCCTCTTGTGGGCGTGAACGGGGCTGATTTCGGCTCTGCTACGCCTGCTCGAGGCAAGCGGATACATCCCTATAATGGCAGTCCGTTCTTAAGCATGAGTTGTCCATAAGTTGGGACGTTCATAACCCAGGGACTGCCTGTACTTGGTGACATAAAGTCAGGTTTTTTCCTCCCCATTCCTCTGTCCCCAGCCCAGCCCGATTTTGGTAACATTTTGCCTGATGGAGATATCTGGAGATCTCAAAAGCTTGTGCATTTTGGGGTGATCCTTTGGTTGGCCTAATGAGGGTATTGCACTAATACGGATTTTGGGATTGTTTCAAGCAGAGATTGAAATGCCTGCTACTATTTTGAGGTATAAGCAGGATCAGAACAGGAGCCACTTATGCACACAAAATTTTCTATCCCCTTCTGTTCTGTCCTCTTCTCTCATATATTGTATTCCAGCTAATTATTTAAATAAAGAAACTGTGCTCACCCTTAATTTAATTTGTCAGAAACTATATGGAAGTCCACACATGTTCTGAAGAGTGCAAGCCACTTTGGAAGAATGTTATATAAGAAAGGAAGAATGGTTTACAAATAAATGTTAGGACCAAAGCTTCAGCCAGAATTGATCTTCTGAACATCAAAATGCAAAATGTATTGTTTCATTAAAATTCAGTGACAGACATTGATTCCATATATGTAAAATCATATTACTAGTGACGAGCAAACTCAAAACAATTGATTCAGAAATGGGTCACCAACTACAGATATTTTCTGTATAAACGCTCAGAGGAAAAAACATCAGCTTCCCCCCCAAAAGAGTTCTAAATCAAATCATGTTTGTTGCACCATATTAGATGCCTTAATTTTTTAACAAATCTTTAATTAATCTGAGCTCAGACAAACACCCCTCCCCTCGGGAGATTTTTTAGGCTTAAATGTTTTAGTGAGCCACTCCAGTGATATGTATTTATTTATTCTCAACTATCAATGTATTTATTTATTCATTCTCAACTATATAGTTATTTTCTTCTTAACTATATTATTCTTCCCCTGCTCCCAGCTTATCTTCACAACATCCCCACAAGGTAAGTTAGGTTAAAAGGTACTGACTAGTGCAAAGTCACTCAGTGAGTTTCATGGCTGAGTGGAATTTGAATCTGGGTCTCCCCTCTCCCAGACTGAGACTCTAACCACTACACCACAGTACATTTCAGTGCAAGATGAAGTGACCACTGTGATGTCCTCAACCAATTTTCAAACCTTTAGATTTATTGGACTAGAATAGGGGTGCACAACTCTTTCAGCCCTGAGAATCCATCGGGTGCTGAGGTGCCGAGGGCCACACGTGTGCATGCGTGCACACACATGCATGCGCGCGCACACAGGCACACATAATCATGTGATTATGAAAAGTCATTACGTTGTCAACCAACATATTTGGAAATGCAAGCGGACCAATGAAAAATTGATGTCTAATTACAATTTCTTGATAGACTCCTGGAAATATGATAAAATAAATCAAGGGGATACTACTTTGCTAAATAAGAGGGGCATACCCCAAGCAGGGTGATAAAATACACAAACACATGCATGCACTCACACAAAAAACACACTCCCACACACTTCAGGGGTCACCTCCTCTGCCTTGCTCCAGACACCCCGATCCCATAGCTGCCTCAGCGCTGCTAGTGGTGGTGGCAAAGCAGCAGGGTGCTTTGGGGTCACGGGGAGGGAGAAGGCCGCCTCCTCCTCCCCACCCCCTTCCTGCTTTATCACTGCCGCTGTGGATTTTTGGGTGGCAGTTACATGGCGGTGGTTGGGGGTCCTTGGAGGCTGCACAACAGGGCTTGGGTGTGTGTGGTTGCCTGCAGTCCACGGGAGCTTACTGTGGCAGATAAAGTGTTATCCTGTGCGTGTGCATATCTGCGGTACAGAGATGTAGGTGTGTTGTTTCCCTCACTGTAAACAGTAGGGACAAACAGCTGAGAAGAACTACGAGGGAGTGTGGGGGGGTGGCATTTCTATGCAGAGGCCAAATGTATCCAAAGTCAGAAGATGGGCCAAAAAATGACTAAGGGTGCAATCCTATGCATGTTTAGACAGGGCAAAAAAAGTCCGGCACCTCCCAGCATTCCAGCTATGCTGGCTGGGGAATGCTGGGAGCTGTAGGACTTTTTTTTCCTGTCTAAACATGCATAGGATTGCACCCTAAGTTGAGTAGATTTTGAGCAAAAATGACTAAGATTAAACCTACAGTTTCATAGCCGAGGGGCCAATGCCAAGGGAAAAAAAGGTGGAATATAATAAATAAATCATCCATGTTGATGAAATAGCTGTACTTTCGTTAGTCCTGCCCCAACAAGCAGAGAGGCTTCTGAAGTTCAAGCACGCAATACAGGATGAAGCCTTCAGCAAAGAGTGGCTGCCTGAGAAAGAAAGCCAAGCAGATGAAAGCTGCTCCTGGCTCTTGGGTTCTTTAGAATCTAACAGGATTCACCAGGCTCTTATGTAACCCAGATCATAAAATCCCATTGTCAGCTCTCCAGTCAAAAGTGCAGCCAGGCTTACTTTGCCCTCCAAATTCTTCAAAGAAAAGGAAGAGAAGATATCTCTAGGGGTTAGGACCCTTAAAAATGGAAAAGCCACAGTTTTGCATTTGTCTTGACCTGATAGTACAGGCTATTGTATTGAAAACCGCAGTGGGTCTAAAGCAGGAATGCCTGTGGCTCTATCTCTTTAACTCTCAAGACACAAATATTTCAGGCTAGCAAAATGCCTGTCATTATGACAGGTGGGGCAGTCTACCTAGGGTATGGAATTTGCATGGATCCCTCAGGGATGCAGTGCTGTGGAGTGCATCTCTGTGTCTTCTGCATACCCATGGGCTATCTAGTGGCAGGATAAAAGGGCAAGTTTTGCCATCATCACACTGTACCCAATATGCAGTGCTTTATCCCCCCCCATCCCCCTCCACAAAGATTGAATGGCAACTCAGGAGCCAGTGCAGCATAGTGGTGAGAGGGTTGGACTGGGACTCGGGAGATCCGGGTTCTAGTCCACACTCGGCCATGAAGCTCATTGGGTGACTTTGGGCCAGTCACTGATTCTCAGCCTAACCTACCTCACAGGGTTCTTGTGAGGATAAAAATGGAGAGGAGGAGGATTACGTAAGCCGCCTTTGGTTCCTTGCAGGAAAAAAAAGGTGGGATATAATAAATAAATAAATAAATAAATCTATAACAAATTGCTCCCTCAGTAACCACAGTGACTCCAACCAATGAGAATCAAGCACGCACTGTAACGTGGCCAATGAAACAGAACTGAGGAGGGGACTATGCAAATGATGAGGTTAGTCCATTTCGCATAATGCTGGCAAGTCTCTCTCTCTCTCTCTCTCTCTCTCTCTCTCTCTCTCTCTCTGTATTCATACTTCTTAAATGTATATCCCACTTTTCTTTGTTAGTATCCAAGATGACTTATAACAATATAAAAATATACAATAAAAACAGAAATCAAAATAATGCTAAAATAAAAAAAAAAAATACAAAACAACACACAGAGTGTATGAGCAGATAAACCAATCCAATAGGCCAGAACAATAACACAGGGCAGCAGCCAGTTGAGAGTCCCACAAGGGCAAAACAGACCAATTCTAGAGTAGTCAACAGAATGCTGAGAATAGCATTGAACTGCGTCGGTATCACCCTCAGCAGCTTATAGTGGAAATACTTCATAATATGAATTACAGTTTAGATCCCCCCCACAAACAGTGGAGTTCTGCTCACACAACCAGGCTTTCCTTCCCCCTTCCTGCTGCGGCTCCTGCCTCAGCTGTTCTGGAGGGGCAGAGGCCCTCGGGAATCATATGCAAAGTGGCACTGGGTGGTTTAGAATCAGCAGAGATCCACATCTGTCCCCTCTTTGGATCCAATCCAATGATAATAACATTAAAAGTAAAAAAGGAGAGGACCTACTATCCATAATTGCATACATTCACGTCCAAGTATACTAATTTTGCTTCTATACTCCTATTTTCCAATTCATTTTGTTCACTATCAAGAGAATTTTGGCAGAAGTCATGTCATGGTACAAGATTTTTGTATACTTGTAAAATGTTAAGAGTAAAAGGTTTCCCTAGGCACAGTTGATCCACAAGCAAAATTTTAGCTTTTGCTTAAGATTTTCTGAGATAAGTGTTGACTACATACTCTCCAATTGACCCGAATTTGGGACAGTCCCACAAACACTTCAGCCATCATGGCTTCTTACTTTGTTATGCAGATCCCGGAATTCCCCTGCCTCCTCCAGCAAGCTATTTAGCTTAGCTGTGATTTTGCCCATGGACCCTTTAAGCAGGAAGGGAACAGACCGAGGATGTGTGTGTGTGCGCACTCTACCTGCTGCCTCTGACCAGGCCCCCTGGTAAGTAAGTAAGACCCATTGAAGACATTTGTACTTACTCCTGAGTAACTGTGTGTAGGATTGCACTGTTTGTTTTAACTTAATTCAAGTTAGTTAAATTCTGTAAGATTATTCCAGTTTAAGTGTTTCTTTAAATCTAAATTGTGTGAATAGAACACAAAAAGTGCTTTAAACTGGGGCCTTTCCACAATTACAACAACAAAGCTGTTCAGCCCCTCAAAGTTACTCCTTGTGCTTAAAAATCAGAGCTGTAGAGGTGTTTGGAGCAAAACGCTGAAGGGGCTCAAAACCCCAATGTGTCTTTTTGTATTTTCCCCCACCCAAAAGCTCCCCCTCCTCCGCATCTCCTTCTTCTCCGTCTCCAACTGCCCTGAAAATGCGGGACCAATCCTGACAATTTTTTTAAAAAAGAGATTGCTCTGCAAGCACTGACCCTCCCCATGAAAAACACCACATATCAACAATTAAGGGTTTAAGTAAGGTTAAAAAAAAAAAAAGCCACTAATAAAATATTATAAAATAATATATAATATAATAATGTAATAATTATAATATATAAGATTTTGTGTGTTTCCTCTAATAACTTTTGTACTTGACCATGTCCTGTGGTTGCCTGGCCATACCCTTGGCCATGCCCTCATGTTGCCTGGCCACGCCCTCTTGATCACACCTTCATGTTGCTTAACCATACCTCTTACAAATTCATATGTGTGTCCCTATTTTCATCTGCGAAATGTTGGAGGGTATATGACTATTGTGACTCTACTAACCTCCTGAAGCTTGGGGGAAATGGGAAAGCCCATAGGCAACATATGTAAAAATCAGGCTAGAGGGAAAAACTGGGAGCCAACATTGTCAGGACAGGTCCTGAGCAAGGAATGGTTAAGTCCATGATTTCTTAAAAAAAAAAAAAAAAAAGTCAGGGATGATTTAATAATTAATCATTGGCAAAGTCATGACTAATGTAGTTAGAAGACAAAGACATACTGCCAGGCATGGCTTGGATAACCGAGGCACAATAGACCAGCTATTGAATTTGCAATTATTGGCTTCCAGCTGAGACCTGAACATTTCATCACCCTTTGGTAGTCTAAGGATGCCTCTGCATTGTTAAATTATTCACTAGTATTTGTGAACTATTACTAGGAAGGTAGGTGTTCAGTCAGTCAGGCGATCACTCGTGACCGAGTAAGATTGTCTTCCAGGATAAAAAAGAAAATTTACAAAAAGGAGATTTTAAAAGGAGGAGAATTCTAAAGAAAATTGTGTAGACTCTAGCGATGGGTCCGTAAGTGACTGTGGAGGCCAATTCTAGATCCACACAGCTTCCCACAGTGAGGACACAGCTTACCAGATGGAAGATGGTCTTGTAAAGGATTCATTTGACGTGCTTTTCGCTTAGCACGTTTCTCCCTTTCACCTTGCACTTGAGCTTCTTCAAAGGCATTGTGTTGTGCCGCCATGGTGAATGACAATAGGTTTTTGTGGTTTCCGGGATGACATACATCTTGAGTTGCTGATCATAGTATGCCAATTAGCAGTGGTGGTAGCACCATTCTAACATTGCTTGCTACTTCTTTCCATCCTTACACTGTGCTGGGTTGCTGCTAGCTGAGCGTAAGACACTGACCAGCTGCCTACATTGATGCAGGTAGGGGTATCGCAGTAGACATCTTAGCTTGACTATAGGTTTATAATACTGGAAAACATTAGAAGTCAGATTGCCAAAGCATACTAGTGGTGGAAGGACTGCTGGAAGGATTGGAGCTTCTACCAGTGGAATGTCTTAGGACAGTGATGGCGGACCTTTTTGAGCCCGAGTGCCCAAACTGCACCACAAAACCAACTTATTTATTTCAAAGTGCCTTAAATTTGGCAGGAAAGAGGAGGGGGCACTAGCTAATCGCGCCCCGCTCTGTCTCAGGGCACGGCTCTTCACCAGGCGCCCAAAGATTCGGGCACGCGCGCGCTGTGCTTCTGAGCTGTCTGTTCAGTTAGAAGGAGGGCTGGGTGCCTGCGCAGTCCGCTTCTGGGGGTGGAGATGTTGGAGTGTGCCTGCCTGTGGAGGCCAGCAAGTATGAGTGGAGAGGAGTTACTATGGAAACCCAACGCTGAATGCAGAAGGGGAATGTCTTTTCGCGATCTGGCGACCAATGGCTCGAGTGCCCACAGAGAGGTCCCTGCGTGCCAGCTGTGGCACGTGTGCCATAGGTTCGCCATCACTGTCTTAGGACTTGGTTGAAATACTTAGATTGGGTACTCTGCAGCTTTGTGGACTTCATTATGAATGATATCATTTCACTAGGCACCAGGACTTCATCTTGGTGATATCTTACTCTGGGGACTTGTTCAGTGAGAACTAGTTCAGATCTCAGAAGAGAGTTTGACATCATCAGCTCATAATAATTAATAGTGTTCCTGACTATAGTAGTAGCTACTGCTCATACAAGCTCTTTCTTATTATCTGACTTGAGATTGCATTAATACTAAATCACTCCATTAATACTAAAACACTCTCATACCTCTCCCACACTTGCTGTGTTTTGTTTTTTTAAAAAAAAATACCAACCTCTCATAATGTGTAAAGTGACTATATATCATATTTACCACAACTAGATAAAATGATATAATAGCTCAGTGTCCTAGATTTTGCAGAGATGTTTATTGACTGTTCAGCAACAGGTATTAATGCATTTATAATAAAGCATTGCCTCCCATAGGACAAGCTTTAATTCAGGCATTTTACAGCTAGGCAGAGTTTAGTCCTATATTAAGGATGCTAATTCAGCATGAGATAAATCTTTAGCTTAACTACTTCAGTATTGATAATCTGAAATAACTATGACTGCAGGTGTCAACATAAAACAGCAAGGGCGAAATGATTTATTTATTTTTATTTTTTAGAGAATCACTGCTTCCAATTTTGGAAAACAATTTACCTGAGCTACATATATTTTTTTACATTCATAACCTGGTTGTACTATTTACTTGATCAAGTGGAAACTAGCAAATTCATAAATGTTTACTCAGATGTTTTCTGTGATGAAACCTCTCGACTGCAGCTTTAAATCTGGGCACATCAACATACAATAAACCATAGTGTTGAGTTGTGGGAAGGCAAGTTTAAATCCTCATTCAATCCTGAAGCCCACTCAATGTTTTTACCCCAATCTACTGAGGGTACTGTCCTATGCATGTTTAGACAGAGAAAAGGCCTACAACTCTCAGCGTGCCCCAGCCAGTCATGCTGGGAATTGTAGGCCTTTTCTCTGTCTAAACATGCATAGGATTGCACCTTGAGTAGTTTGTGTTTTTTTTAAACACACCATGAGAATATTTAAGTACAGTAATACCTTGGATTGCAAGCATAATTTGTTCCGGAACCGTGCTTGTAATCCAAAACACTCTTATACCAAAGCGAGTCTCTGGCGGGCGTGAGGAGGGCCGATTTCGGCCCGCTATGCCCGCTCGAGGCGAGCGGTTACATCCCTACGACTATTTGTATTGCAAGACGTCGCTTGTTTATCAAGTCGAAATTTATAAAAAAAAATTGCTTGTCTTGCAAAATGCTCTCAGACCAAGTTACTTGCAATCCAAGGTATTACTGTACTGTGTATAGAATGAAAAGGGGTATAAAAATATAAATCCATAGTAAGAGTACAATAGGTATTCAGGTTTGGTCTAGGGCAGGGCTCTCTAACCTTGGGTCCCCAGATGTTGCTGGACTACAGCTCCCAGAATCCCTTGCCATTAGCCATGCTGGCTGGGTATGCTAGGAGCTGTAGGCCAGCAACATCTGGGGACCCAAGGTTGGAGAGCCCTGGTCTAGGGATACCCTGAACTTTCCTTGTCAGATTTGGAATACTCGGAACTTGGAGACTTTCTTTCCTTTTAAAGGCACTGTCTCCGCTGAGGTGTGGGGATGGAGGTAGTATTTGGCCACTGCTGCTGAGTGTGGCCACTGAGTGGAAGGGAGAGCTCATGCTGTTACTGGAGGGAGATTCAAGGTGGTGGTTGATGAATCAGGTTGTTCTGCCTGCAGCACAAAGGTACACAGTAGGGTTGAGTAGCAAGAACAGGCCTGTGGCTTATGCTGGCTCAGCTTGTCTGAGTGTGGAAAACTAAGCAGGGTCAGGCCTGGTTATTACTTGGATGGGAGACCCCTCCTCTAGTTTCCTGCATTGAGCAGGGGGTTGGACTCGATAGCCTTGTAGGCTCCTTCCAACTCTATGATCTATGAATCTATGAATAAGAATTAAAAGTAGTAGTAGTAGTAGTTTGGAACTTCCTCTAGGGCTTTGGATAATGGGATGCTTTGGTTTGGTGCTTTGGACTGGCATCATGCTTCAGTTTGAATCTGAGGCTGAGCCTCACTTTGCTTCATTTCCCCAAAGCTTCAGATGACTTCCCCATGGACTAGAATGGAGGAAATCAACAAAAATCTGTAACGTTTTTTATTTGGAGGCAGAATAGGGTGGAATGTGTAGGCTTTGTAGGCCTTCCTGAGGGGGATGAAGCCTGCCAAATTTCTGACAGATAGGTGCAGGTGTTTTGGTGCATGGAGCTTTTAACTTTAGAGGGTTTTTTTTAAAAAAAGGGTGTGTGTGCCTGTACCTTTTGTTTTTTTTTATACATGGGGACATATTGGAGTAGGAGGCTAAAATGAAACCTGATCCCTTTCCCTCTGGTAAACACAGTAGTTGTTGACATGCCTCATGTGTCCATCCGATGTGTGAGCGGTCTAGCCCTTCCCTCCACTGCCAATATGCTTTCCAGCCACAACCCCTGCAGGTTATGCAGCAGCCATGACAAGGGCTTCAACTTCTGTTCCATACAAGGGAGGATTCTGATTGGAGGAGTCCTACATGCAGGGTTCCTTCATAGTACTGCCAAATACACAGCTGATGGGGGATTTGGTAGGCAGCAGGGGGTGGGCTATGCAGTGACTCAAACCAATGAGAATCCCAGCTTATCACCTACATAGCTTCTATTTCTTGCTCATGTTACAGTGTGACACAGTGTTGGGGATGTTGGGTTATTTATGAAGAGTGACAGCCTTTTGGTGATGGGGTGTGGCTTTCACCAAGCATTATCTTAGTCATCCTGTACTCCAAACCCTGTATCGTCACTTAGGGAATTATATATTACTAGCTGTTGCCCGCGGCTTTGCTCGCGTGGCTTTTAGGATTTGGTACAATTGTTTTGATAAGAAACATGAGTTTTTTGTCCAAACTGTACGAAATATAATTTACAGGTTGATGTCTTAATGTAAGAAGCAATGTTTATTGCAGACGTTAGTTGGGGCGTAATGGCTACAAAACAAAGATAGTTGTTCCATTCATATGTGTCTATGAATTTTTTCGTGGCGGTATTAGAAACAGACAATGAGACAGACCAAAAATTTAAAAATTACTTATTTGGCATCTGCAACTAGGGGTGTAGCCGAGTAGCCCAGCAGACACGAGTGAGGCCCGAACTGGGCCTGCTCGTGTCCGTGTGGGCTCTCTGCCACCCCCGCGGGCTTTACCTGGACTCTCCGCAGAGCGGAGAGCCTTCCTTGCCTGTCCGATTGGTTCCATCGCGTCACTTCCATCGCGGAGGAAGTGATGTGACGGGACCCTGCTCCGTCGCGCTGGACCCCCGCGCTCTGTTTTTAGCGGGGGAAACCAGGGCAACAGGGCTGTTTAAGCCCTGTTGCCCTGGTTCCTCCCGCTAAAACAGAGCGCAGGGCGGGGGTCCAGCGCGATGGAGCAGTGGCTCCGGCAGCGGCATGCAGGACCAGGTAGGTGGTGGGGGGTCCTGGCGGCAGCAGCGGGGGCGGGGGGTCCGGCAGCGGGGGCGGCGGCCCCCTCCATGCGTGGGGGTTTTCTCCTGCGGTGGCTCAAGCGGCGCGAGTGCTGCAGAGAATGCTCTGTGCCGCTCTGAAGAGTGAGATTGGGCCGCCGCCGCTCTCAGAGAGCTGATCCCGGAGCGAGCCTCCAGCCGACTCCAGGCTCGGCCCCACCACTATAAAAACACAAACTATTTCAGTACTTCTTTGTAAAGTACATTAGTGGTTCTCCCTTCAGGTGCTAGGATGACCAAAGAGTTAGGTGAGCTCACTCTGGAACAGGCCACATAGGGATGTTACCGTTGGCTCACGCTGGGCGCGAGTGGGACCGAACTCGGTCCGGCTCGGGCCCGCATGAGGCCCGCACGACCCTACCTGAGGCAGGGCCGTGGCTCGCCGGCTCGGCTTTCCACGGCTTGCTGCCCGTGCTGGCCACACTGGTCCCGTCAGCGTCACTTCCGCCATGCTGGAGGTGATGCGATGGGACCCTGCTCCGGCGCGCTGGACCCCCGCGCTATGTTTTTGGTGGGGGGAACCAGGGCAACAGGGCTGTTTAAGCCCTGTTGCCCTGGTTCCCCCCACCAAAAACATAGCGCGGGGGATCCAGTGCGCCGGCCGTGCCGGTAGTGATGCGACGGAGGACCGACCGGCTCGACTGGCGCTGGCAGCTCAAGCGGCGCGGAGAACACTCTGTGCCACTCAGAAGATCGAGCATGGGAGGCCGCCACCGCGGAGAGGCGAGCCGCGGAGAGGCACGAGCCCCCCCCCCCAGGTTCGTGTACCACCCATAAGGCCATGTAAAACTGGCCATGTGAGAAGCAGTCTTCCCTTAGGTCAATTCCCGCTACTTGCAAAGTCTGCCCCTGCGACTTGTTGATGGTCATGGCGAAACAAACCTTTAGGGGGAACTGAAGTCTTTTGAATTCAAACGGATATTCTGAAGGTATAAGAGGTATTCGTGGTATGAACACTGACTCCCCCTGGCCAGAACCGGAAAACAAAATAGAATTTAGGAAAATGGAGCTTGAGGCAGAAAAGGAGGAAAGAGAGAGAGAGAGAGATGAAAATGAGAAAGCTTGAAGCAGAGAGAGAAAGAGATAGTGAGTTAATAAATTCTATTCAGGGGCAGTGAGAAAGGTACACAATGTCTACCCAGCGTAAACACCACAATAAACAATAATAGTATTTTAAAAGAGTGTATCCCCTACAGACAAATTATCCCAGTCAGTCAGGACTTCTTTTATATATATAAATACATTTTAAACGGACTAATAATAACATATTTTTAATATTCTGGATGGATGCCCCCCACACAGCAGTCAGTCAGTCAGTCATTAAAAAATTCTCCCCCCTTTTCACCCCCTTAGGGACAGAATTTCCAAAAATCCTTCCTTAGTGGGTGCCTACGTCATAAAAACAATGTTCCTTCCAAATTTCACATTCCTACGTTAAATGGTTTGAGCGTTGATGAGTCAGTCAGTCAGACCTTCTTCTTTTATATATATAGATAAAGCAACTAATAAACAAACAAACAAATAAACAAGGTTTGGTGGTCAATTCATATTTCTTGATTGCACAGAAAGGAAACGACATTTCAACATGTCAAAGATATCCAAACAAATTACATTTGGTGGTTAATTTTGTTCATTACCCAAAAATCCAGCTACGTAAAATGAGATGTAATGGCCCATTAAATATTGCATATGGTCCGGGTTTACCTAGAGATACCACAAGTCGATAACTTCCTAAAAACAACCTACAGACATTGCAGTCCACATGACCACATACATGATCATATAGACATCATGCATACATTTAGTTCATAGCAACTCAAATTTATCTAAACAACAACACCTAAGTAGACGTAGGGATGTTTACAGTGACGATACTCTGACTGGGAGTTATACCAGCAGTAACTCCAGTTTTTTGTGCAAGGTTGTTGACCAAAGAGACCTTCTAGATGGAGAGACATTACTCAAAACTGTAGTGGGGTGCAGTGACTTTGTAAACTGGTGCTGTTGTAATTATAAATATCAACTTTATCTTGCTACCAGTGACTGAATCTTGCTACCAGTGACTGAATCAAATCCTGATTAATGCCCCAACTGTGACAGGATGAAATGGTGTATATATGGTATATATATATATTTCCCCCAGTAAACTCTTCTGCCCTTATTATTTAACAGTTAATTCATAGGTGTGCAAGCAATGAGAACAAATGTTTTTCCCCACAGTGCTTCAGAAAGGAAGTCGTAAAAAGAACAACGGTACATAAAAAAGGCCTTTAAGTGGATGCAATATGCAGTTTCTAATGTACAAACCAAGGAGTCCTGGGAATATTGCCAGACAGAAATGAACGAAAGAATTCCAGCCATAAAGAGTTTTACTTCTTTTGTTTTTCTTCTCTTGTGGATACTCAATATGCGTATCCTAATGAGGTAAGATCTCTGCATACCAAAGGCAGGCATAATAAACCACTGTAATAGTGGCTTTGTCTGCATCTTAACAGAATAGTGTTGTCTGATATGGTTCTTTCCCTGGAGATGACACTTCTGAAACAACCCCTGAGGGGATTTCCCTTAATGCACTCCTGCTAGAGTGACTCACCACCAGCTTTTCCTGCTGTTTATTTGTGAGAGCTCTCTCCTTCGTGCTCTTTAACAGCTCTTTTCCCAGCTCTGCATGTTGTCCAACCTCAGAAAAAAACATTCTCTGAGGACAGGGGAAAGGACCAAATCAGTATTATTAACACTCTTCCATCTCAGATACAGGACAGGGATCAACTCTGAACCAGGGGTATTCAGGCTGTACATTATTTTGCATTCGTTGTATCCTTCTCTAATATATTTTCCTCTCCTTTTCTCATTCCTCAGGGGTATTTACAGTAGATATAGTTCCATGTTGCTAAGGTTCACCTGCCTGAATGTATTGGCAAGTTTGATTACAGTCAGAAAAGCTGTCTTGCTGTCTTGGACTAAAGGGCAATTTAGTTCAGCACAGTTGCCAACTAGATGCTCTGGGAAGCTCACAAGAAGGGCATGATGTTTGTAGTCAAGCCATCCCTGATTCTTGTCTTCAGCACCTGCTGATCAGAGGGACACAGAGGCTCCATTAAATTGTTCCGGAGAATTCCCCATGTGTCTAATGAAGGTACATCTTCCCCTAGCTATGTGGACTTGTGAGGGATCTGCTCCTAGTCCCTCTTGTACCCATCATGAGAATTATGCCCTTCAACCAATGAGTCTCAGTCTGCAACAGATACCCACAAGCCATGTGGTACCTAGGTTAAGCCCGTGTTAATACACTGTCTTTACAGAAGGCTATGCCTGCATGGCACATTCTATACAGAGGAAGGATGGATGACAGCACCAAAAAAACTAATGCTGCATCAAGCCTGCTGTTCTTGGGTAGGCTTTATCTCTATTTTGCACTAAATCACGTACACCAGGAGTGTGGGAAAATCTTGCATGAACATACTCTGAGAGGGAAGTGTGTGTCAGATTATCCTGCTAACAGCTGGTCTGATCAGTGTAGGAGAAGCCTCATGCCATATACATGGGCAGAAAAACAGCCCCAACTGCGGCAAATGGAGCATGTATGTATACACCTCTGGCCCTTAGAAAAATGTATGTACACTCTAACAATAAGCTTTGTTTTTGTGTCCCTTTCCAATGTTCCCTGCACTATTCTAATCACTCATTCCAGAGATTACCCATGGAGTTTCCAGATTTTGTCTTGCCCCAGTCCCATTTTTATCACCATTTCCCCCTTCTCCTGTACTCAACAGTTCATGTACACAAAAAATACTGCTCAAGGTACATACTATAATCATGTTTCCTAGATTGTTAATTTTAGCAGCACCTAAAAGAGTGAACTGTGGATCTTTTTAAACTGTGGATTCTAACAAATGTCTGTGGAAAACTATCAATTGCCACAAGCTACAGTTTGATTAGGTTTATGCATAACTGACTTCAAGGCAGCCATTCTCAAATAATTTAGGTTAGCCCAAATGAATTTAATAATATTGCTCTGGAGTACTGCTTAAGCATCACAACCAAAAGTCTCAATTTTAAAACTTATTTCAAACGTTCAGTTACAATTACCTCTTTGACTTCTTACATACCCATACAGGCTTATCCCCTGAAAAGGCGAAGGGTTCCATTTATTTATTTATCTTTTGCACACAGATATGCATAAGAAGGAAAAGGTGAAAAAAAGGGAGAGTCCAAATGTCATGAATAATTGTCATGGCTAGGAAAGTTAAGCATTGATATGGAAATGAAGCCTCCTATTTCCAAATAAAGCCATGGCATAAGGATTAATTCATGCAGATCATTGACATGATTAGCTAATCCAGACTTTGTGTCTGAACTGGAGGTGTTTTTTTTTAACTTAAACATTTCTAATGTAATCTTTCTTGATAATCAGTAATGCGGATTCTTCACATAATACTATAATAAGACCATTTTTTGCATAGAGAGCAAATCACTGATCTCTACTTCCAGTAAGTACACAGAGGTCTATGACAAACTTTATTGCCATTAATTCTCTGTATATCTAGTTTAGGGCACATCTTTCTGCACCTTGTTCATAGGTAGTATCTCTCTGAATACCAAGTGTTGGGAACGGACAACAGCTGAGAACTGTTGCTTTTATTTCTTCCTCATGGGCTTCCTAGAGGCATCTGACTGACCATTGTGGGAAACAGGACACTAGAATAGATGAGGCTTTGATCTTATGCTTTTATCTTCCTGCACAGTGCAGGAAATGTCCCTAGACAAGGCAGGTACCTTTTTCCTAAAGTGTGTTTCTGCTTGAGCAAGAAAGGCAGAAATATAGTATACCTATATGTGTACATGTTGTTCCTTTAGCTGTCAGCAGTGTGTTTTTAGGGAGAGCTAGCACAGCTTGAAATGATCTGCCTGTGTCTTGTTGGACCCCAACCCCCATCATCCCCAGTTGTTGTCAGGGATGATGGGGATGGTAGTCCAAAATATTTGGAGGGCCACAGATTCCCCATCCCTATACTATAGGATTCAGAGACACTGACACAACATAGCCAGTCTCGAAAATAAGAGCCATATAGGCATGTGTCCTATTATCTGAATAGAATAGCTGCATTGTGTTGACCGGACCATGTATTTAATGGCAGATTTTCTGAGATACATAATATACTGGACATCTGGATTCTATATGAACCAATTTGTATGGCAGTAAAGAGTCAGGAACAATATTACAAAGCTTGCCTGTGCTCCTGAGACATTGATTGCACAGCACTGCACTGTCTCTCAAGGGCCAGTTCCACACTCAGTGGGCCACACATCCAGGCCAGAGACCTGTCCTTTCTCCAGAGAAAGTACACTGATCACTCACTTCTGTGCTTCTTCACCAGCTCTCCCCATTGGTCTACCAAATATAAGAGCAGATGATTAGGGAGCAAACCAGGACCTGGGTTCAGCTTGGTGGGCCATTCAAGCTTCTATGGCTCTTGAGTAGTTGGTCAACTTTGACAGGTACTGATATAGTCCATGTCTCCCTCTCTCAATTGATTAGTCCCATCTCTCTCTCCTTAACATCTTCTTCTCAGACTCCATCCTTTCAAACCAGCTTCTTCCATAACACTTTAATAGGACCAATGGACATTTTCCTCTTGTGTGCCTTTTGTTATTAATGACCCTTCTTTTCTTGCCATGCTTGATATTGGTTATACAAAAGAAATCATGCCTTTCGTTGTGTGGGTGCATGTGGTACTGGTGGAATGGAGGAGATACTACGTGATTTCATTATTAATAAGCATAACACCTATCACACCGGTATTAATTAGTAAATTTACATGAGCAGAAATTCCAAATGCTTGTGTGAGATCAGCAGTGGCAGCAACCTTCCTTTTCAAGGTTAAAGATCAACAGCCCAGCTGTGGAGGGCTGTTTTGATGGTAGAAGCTGAAATAACATTTTTCTCTACTAACATTAAATGTATTCCCACTGTTATAGAATTCCATGGTTGCCCGACAAAAGGATATAAAACATATACAAGTGGAACTATTCAGGTTAGGGCTGGTTCCAACTTTTTGCAGCAGAGGGTTGGGTACAATGCCCCAGTGGCACTCCCTACCTCAGTGAATTTGGTCCTCATCCTCCTCACCATTGCTACCATATGTTGCTTGCCAGATAGAGAGCCAATGAGCAAGCAGTTTTAGTTATTGTTCCTCCTTAGCCTTTGCTTGCTCACCACCTCTGGGCCAGTGAGGAGAAGGAGGTCTGGGGCTCTTGTTGGTGGGCCCACTGCTTGGATGTGTACCAACCCTTGATGCTGGCCCAACAGACATGGTCATCTTCTGTGGTGCTTCCACATGAGGCTTTTATTCTATCATTACTGTGCCTTACTAGAATTTTATGGGGGTCCAGACATGAATGATCGTTGTCTTCCATTTGAAACCTTCCCATGTTTTCCCACTGCTTCTGTCTATTTGGATAGCTATTCTATCCAGAATAGCTCCGCAACATCTGGATTGGTAATACTAGAAGTTCTTCATATGGACACCCCCTAATTTGAAGTGCCTCTTAAAAAGAAAAGATTCCAAATCACTTCACCAGAGCCAAATATTAGTGCCTGGTTCTGTTCTTATAATGCTAATATGGGCTATAATCTTCACTGAGAAAATTTAGAGTGCATTTTCAAGATTACTTAATACAAATTACTTATCCCAATAGGATGTAACCCAGCCTTCGCCTACCTGGTGCCCTCCAGATGTGTTGGACTGCAACTCCCATAATTCCATTCGCCATATTGGCTAGGAATTATAGGAGCTGCAGTTCAACACATCTTCAGGGCACCAGATAAGCGAAGGCAGCTGTAACCCATTCTTTGCCCACACCATTGTGAAGAAATGGCAGCATTTAAAGCATGCATGTAAAATTCTTTTCCAATTCCTATCTGCTTTTTTTTTACTAGACTAATAAACATGAGATGCATAATTAATATTTATGAGTCTAAATTAATCATAATTTATAATTTATCATAATTTATCATTTGGACTGCAGTAGTGGACTGCAGTTGCTGCTTATAAGGTGAATTAGGCATATCATCATACTGTAATATCTAAGTCTAATCTACTTTAATATGAACACACACACATGGGTCTTGTTGTAGCACCTTAAAGACCTAAAGATTTATTGTGGCATATGCTTTCATGGAGAAGAGCCCACTTCCTCAGATGTATGAACTGCACCAGGGCCATGAAGACAAATATGGTTACCTGAAGTTTAATCTTATTGTTGCGAGCAGTGCTTTTTTTCTGGAGAAAAAGGTACCGGAACTCTTGGATTATATTTCCTCGGGAGTAGATGGTGATTAAATTGTAATGCAATTAATAGAAGAAAAGGTGCTGGAACTCAGTTCCGGTGAGTTCCACCAGAAAAAAAGCCCTGGTTGCGAGGATAAAAGTTCAGTCCTATGCAACTGGGACTTACTTCTGAGTCTTCTTGCACAAGATATCAGGAGTCTACATTGCTTTGTGCCCTGAAAAAGTTGTATAACAAATTTAATAATAATAATAATAATAATAATAATAATAATAATAATAATAATAATATAACAAGTGTAATAATAGTAAGATATTCCAGCTGTTTTTCGTTAAAGGGCTGTATTTAAACCTCATTATGAATTTAGTTGCAGTGAAGCAAGCTTCAATTTTCTTGAAAATCCCAGTAGTATACAAACTGCTGGCTGGAAGTTCATTAGAAAAATTAACAAAAATGGACAGGCAATTACAACCCCCCCCCCAAACACACACACACACACACACACACACACACACACAACCCCTAGCAGTTATTTTTTGGGTGAAGTAACTACTCTGCATTTCCTCATCACTGCATGAGTAACTGCAAAATTGTAGTTTAAAGCAATCTTCCTCCATCCTTCCCCAAATTATGCAAAATAAAGTCACCTGAGGGATTTCTGTTGCAAAATTCCAAAGCTCTCTCCAGTAAGTCTAATAAAAGTATAGATCAGGGAGCCAAAAGCATAACAGACACAAGCCTTCGACGCAATCATGATTATTTTAAGCTGCTTGAAAGATGAACCAAGAGAGAAAATGGTAGCAATTAACTTACTGCTGTTATTGTTTATATTTTATATTACAATTTTAAAATAAACAACCCTTTCTGAACTCCCACCCTCCCAGTCTGCCTTCTAACCTCCCATCTTCCTAAGCAGTCTCAATCTCCCCACATGTCAAATACAACAACCACCGTCCTCCCCACTCTTCTAATTCTTGGCTTGAGCCACATGACAGTGGTTCATGTTTTATATTTCAGGTTTAACTCCATAATCATCTTAACTGTGTGATGAAGAAATGAATGGAGTGACTAATCCATGTCAAGTGATACAGGTTGTGAAAGGAAATGAGGGAGAGAGGGGGGGATGGAGGGAGGGAGGGAGGGTGTTCAGACCCCCCACACACAACATGTGTTGAAAGAGCATGTGAGGGGATCACGGGGCCACATGGGCTAGCCCCGCCTCTACTATTGATGCACACCATGGCCTCGCATCTACAGCAGGGGGCAGGACTAGCTGCGCAGCCCTGTGACCTTGCCCCATACATTCTTTCAACATGGTGGGACATCTGAACCCCCCTCAGAAAGAGAGAGAGAGAGAGAGAAAGAGCATGCTTACGGATCTGTATATGGTTCTTCCTCCTTCCCATTTGATCCTCACAACAACCCCATTAGGTAGGTAAATCTGAGAGACAGCAACTGGCCCAAGATCCCCATTAAGTTTGACGAGTGAGTGGGGATTTGAACTTGGCTCCCTGTAGTGCACACCTGTCTATAAAATAAGCACTCGCCTATCTATATAAAGTGATAGCTCTGAATAGTGCTTCCAAAATCTTTTGCTGGTTGGCCAATTGAGGAATAATTCTCTGACAAAGGCAGAGAGAGAAAAA
Source organism: Shinisaurus crocodilurus (assembly GCA_021292165.1). Lineage (NCBI taxonomy): Eukaryota > Metazoa > Chordata > Lepidosauria > Squamata > Shinisauridae > Shinisaurus > Shinisaurus crocodilurus. The sequence goes on from CM037879.1 coordinate 233,998,917, forward strand.
GCACCCATAATCAATAGACAGATATGGCTATATTTTAATCATGAGACTATGAATGTTCCATCTTTTTAATGCAAACTCATAAACCAAGTCAGAATATGTCAGGTAAAGTTAATGTCCTGTTACACTGATTTTTGTTGGCAGAAATTAATTCTTAGTATTTACAGGTCAGATCCTCATTCCTCAGCTGTCCTCAGTGGGCATTTTACTGATGCACTGACCCAGTGCATTTAACATAATTTCAACTGGGTGATAGTAAAGGTTAGTTGTATGTGTGCGGGAAAATAATTTCTTTCAGTCATATTTCAAGCATTTAAAACATAATAAGAACTCAGTGGAATTGTAAAAATACGATAATAAACATAACTTTGATGGAGTTGAAAACATATTAAGAAATAGAAGTGTCTTCTCTGAAAGATTTTATCATCCTCAGCAATGTCTGTTTTTTCTTCCCATTGTATATCAAGAAGGCTTTAACCTCCCCCAGCAAATTGTCATCATGTCCTCATTTCACATTTTCATAGTGCATAAATAACTCTTCTAGGCCTGAATGCAGGTCAAAGAAGAATCTCTTCCAGAAACAGTTTTGCCTATGCTTGGAGAGTTAAATCTTCTCCTGGTAACTTTAACCTAAATATGGGAATGCTGCCATAGGTTTTCTAACACTGCAGTCCTGTACATGTCTGTTCAGAAGTAAGCCCCACTGAGTTCAATGGGACTTATCTCCCAGTAGGGATGCATGGATTTTGTGTTTCGCAGATTGTCAGGCATCTTTCATTTCATCATCTGCTCATTGACGGAATAGGATTTTTTTAGGGATGTAGTAGGCGGTCACTCGTGATCGAGTAAGATTGTCTTCCAGGATAAAATTAAAATTACAAAAAGAAAATTATATAAAGAGGAAATTGTAGAAAATTGTGTAGACTCTAGCGATGGGTCCGTAAGTGACTGTGGAGGCCAATTCTAGATCCACACAGCTTTCCACAGTGAGGACACAGGTTACCAGATGGAAGATCGTCCTGCAAAGGATTCATTTGACGTGCTTTTCGCTTAGCACGTTTCTCCCTTTCACCTTGCACTTGGGCTTCTTCAAAGTCCATAGAACCTTTGTGAAAGGCCAACCTCCAGTTAGAGCGTTCATGGGCCAGAGCTTCCCAGTTCTCGATGTTTATATTGCATTTTTTTTTTTTAGATTAGCCTTAAGAACATCTTTAAACCTCTTATACTGACCACCGATATTCCGCTTTCCATCCTTGAGTTGGGAATAAAGTAACTGCTTTGGGAGACGGCAGTCAGGCCATCCTTATGAAAATTGGATGCCCCAATAAATTTGTGAATGTCTTGCGGCTTCTCCATGACAACATGACGGCAACGGTTTTGGACAACAACGGCTCTCATGGTGCTCCATTTAAAGTGGGATCAGGTGTTAAACAGGGATGTACAAGAATTCCGTTCCTGTTTCCCGGTACGCATTAGTGCAAGCCCCCCCCCCCAGTAAAAAAAAATGGTCTGCAAGTCTGCAGAATCAGCATAACTAAAAAAGAAAAAGAAAAAGCCGGTCCGCTGAGGAATCCGCAGCTTCAATTCATAGAAATCTGAATGCATTTGAATCAGTTGTGGATTTCTCTGTCTAAAGTTGCAATCCTATAAACGTTTACCTGGGAGTAAGTTCCATTGGATACAGGGGGATTTACTTCTGACTAAACATGCATATGATTGCACTACTAATGTACAGAGGAGCCGGGGATATGGAGCTGGATTCTGACCTCACTTTAGAAGAACTGTGTAAATTCTGACTAACTCCACTATCTCCAACACGATATCTTTCTGTTTATCATCACAGACAAATGTTCCCACAGCAACAGTAAAATTGTAATTATATGAACCTGTTGTGATTCAGACTAGAGAAATTAAAAAGGTAAATCTTTCTCCTTTTGTGTACATCTGGTATTTCCGTAGTGCTCTCCCCGTTCCTAAGGTAAGCAACAGAGTAATATGCAATTTTCTGCTCAATGTTTTTGTTTTGTTTTTAATAAAGCCCTTAACAAATGAAACCCTTCAAAGTTCTTTGATGCAAAGTTAGGGCAATGGTGATGATAAGGTGGGTGGAATGTTGAAAGGTAATTCAAGCAATATGACAGGTTAATATACAGTGTTGTTATTTATCTAGGCATATTCAGCAAATACCAGCTAAAATTGTGTTTTAAGTTCTTTGGCACAAGGGAGCCCTTTTCTGTGCATTTTTCCTGCCAGAATAAGGCCATTGTTCGCAGTTTATGACTACATAGGAGTGCAAATGTGCCTATCCATCAATGCTGTATATTAATTATTATTTTAAGAATGTTATAGAATGCAGCTGAAGTTCAAAACTGGGAAGTTCAGAGTCTGAACTTCCTAGTTTGGAGATTCTGGGTCTTTCTGAAGTTTGGGCTCAGCTTGTAATTAGCTCCGCCTCCTGCCCCAGCACCATCTCTCTCCTCAAATGCCCCTGTCACTTTTCTACTAAAGGCCCTGTTGGTGGCGACGAAAAGAAGGGAGCCCCAGAATGCTTCCCAAATGCTTAAGTTTGGCCCTGTGCCATTGGAGTGCCAACTTCAAATGAAGAATGGCAATGGATCTGGGGGGAGTCTTCTGATGGGGTACCTCCCTCTCCACCCACAATGCTGGTGATTTGCAAAATCTATGGCCCCTGGAATGCCCCCACCTTCCAGACCACAGAACTATCCATTAAAAAATTTTTTTTTCTGAAAGTTTTCTAATATGTAAAACAGGAGTGCAGAACCTCTTTCAGCTCGAGGGCCAAGTTCCATCTCAGAGAAGGTCTCAGGGCAGGGCTGCGATCCAGTGGTGGGCAGGGCCAAAGACAAAAGAGGCGGAGCCAAAATACCCCAAATGCCATCTTATTTTAATTTAAAGCTCTTGCTGCTAGTAACTGAACCTTAGGAGAGGCATTTTGACCTTTCAGAATGAGGAAAAAGCTGCACAAAAGCCAGCCCCCCAAAAGCTCAGTAGTTGGGGGCAGATGGGGTAGGGGAAGGAGCATAGTTTCTGGTATCCCCAGAAGGTTGGATTGGGACCCCTGTGGGGCTGGATTTGCCCCCCCCGGCCTGAGGTTCAGCACCCCTGATTTAAATGGATGTCGGAAAGAAGCAGAGGATAGATTTGCTGAATCTAGAACAAGAAACAGTTTGTTAAAATGGCAGGAAGGTAAATGTAGGTTAAACATTAGGGCAGCGATGGACAGTATGGTCTCATCCAGGAATACAACTCCCATCTGCCCCAAGCAACATGGCCAATGGTCAGGAATGATGACTGTTCATAGTCCAAAATGGAAGGCACCAGGTACCCTAACCCTGAGCTGCAATGGCATAAGATTCACACAGAGGCTCTGAAATCTTTTTTCTCAGAAGATTTCAAAAACAGGTTAGACAAGCATCAGCTGGGCATCTTTCGATCAGGGTTGGGCAGAAGGTAGATTTCCAGATGTTTTAGACTTACCAGAAGCTCCTGCCGGCATAGCCAATGGTCAGGAATTCTGGGAGATGAAGCCCAAAACATCTGGAGATCTACTTTCTTCTCACCGTTGCTTTAGATATAGATATAGGCCTTTCTTTGGGCAGGATTAGCAGATTATTTGCCTTTCCACCAACTGATTCCCGAGTTAGTTGCAGCTGCAGCATGGTGGTCACAGTTTTTGACTCCATCCCCACAGACACCTATGAAGCTACTACTACCACTACTACAGTGTAGTACTACACACACTCAGGGTTGCCAGATATGCAATAATTCTCATGCATGATTGGGAATCCCTATGTGGTGTGATTGCTTTTGCACCCTTGAACACAAATATGCCAAGGTTCAGGGTTGCCTCTGCAGTTCCCAGCTACACTTGTGTAAATACGGCTTCACCATTCATTGGGGCGGTGGGGATATATATTTCAGAAAAGTTCACCTATTTTGAAACAGTTTATGCATGTACATTTCCTCTTCTAATTACCAACAAATGTCACAACATTTCCAGATTTTTCAATATGAGACTTCAGAAAAAATATCCACCGAATGGAAAGAACTGGTGGCAGCGGAGAAGACTCAGCTTGTGGAATTCTGAGTTATAGTGGTAGAGAGTTCCTTCGGCCCTGAAAGATAAGCATTCCACAAACTGACCTTTTTCCGCTGCCACCAACTCTGTTAAAATCCCCTATTTTTAGTCCCTAAAACAGCTCATTGGCTTTTTGGTGGTTTGTTCACCACCACCACAAGCCACCCTCGCTGGGTTTGTGTGACAGAAAGCTGCGCTGGTGAGGGTAGTTATGCAAATCCCGTGGGATGCAACTGGCACATGTAGCAGGGGAAATAAGGCACTGTGGCTTATTTCCCCCCACCGTGTTGCGCGAACCAGATTGTTATGCGAGTGGATGCATCCCATCTCTAGTGCTCATTGATAGAAATACACGTGCATTAAGTCCAAGGCCCTGTGCACTAGTGCGCAGCCTCCATTGCACAGAGCACAGCTTCTGAGCTGCCCCCCCCGTCCCAGTATGTGTTGTTTAATAACCCTGTTGTGTTTGTATTTTAACAATGCAAGCAAGCCTATGCATGCTTACTTAGGGAAACGTTCCACTGTGTTCAATAAGACTTACTCCCAAATAAGTATGTTTACAATTGCAGCCTTAGTCAACTGAAAGAAGGCAATCACAATGTAAATGAATACAAAGTACAATATATAACGGGGGTGGGGAGCAAGGGGAGAGGCATGGCCAGAGATCTTTGATGTGAGAAATACGGATGGTACCATGTTCCCTTTGTCATTTCTGAATTATTTAAGAGTATCTCCAGATTCAGAGGCTATAGACATCAGTTTAAAGGGAACAACAGTGTAAGAGGGCTAGTGCCCTCATGTCCTGCTTGGGGGTGGTGGGCTCCCAGGCTCCAGCAGAAATTGGTTGAATAGGAAACAAGACACAGAACTAGATAGCTTTGGTCTGACCCATGGGGGCTCTTCTTGTGTTCTTAAGGGTACAATCCTATGGCTGCTAGATGCTGTCCAGCTAGCCATAGGAGAGGTCGTAGTTCTAGCTCCGACCTTGGAAATGCACTCCGAGGTTGAAGTCGGGACTTCGCCCTTGGAGCATCCTCCCTCCGCCCTTGGAGCTGGTGCAGTTCTTTCCTTGCCAGCTGCTGCTGCAAGGTTGGACAATGGACCTCAGAGCTGGCATTGGGTGGGCGTTCAATGGGGCAGGGAAGGGAGGAGTGAGGCTCTGCCAGGATACGATGTATCCTGGTGGCACCTCAGCCTGTCCTCCTCATGAGCCAGGGCAAAAAACCTAGATGGCTGAAATGGTCTAAGTTGGGTGTCTGAGTCTTTTGCAGGGCGGGGGGAGCGTGGAGGCGACAGGATGCCCGCAATCCTCAGAGTTCAGAAGGTTACGGGCAGCCACATTGGATTGCGCTGCTTGGGTATATCTTCCAAATCACAGAACATTTTTTTAAACCTTTCACTACCTGCTTCTTTTGCTGGTTCATAATATCACTGTTAGTAAAGTTCTGTCCAATTCTGTCCAGTGATCTAGGGTGCTTTAAAGTGATTTATCGATCTACATAGGAAAACATACCTGCTAATATTTCAAACTTATGTATCCAGAATGTTCAGCAATGCTTAAGTGGTTAAATGGCTGGCTCTGCTTAATGGCCTTTGGCTGTACTTCAGGCTATTAAATGTTCCCCTATGGTCATTAATTCTGTAGGAAATGCCCTGAAGGTTGATCATTATTACTTAAATGCACAATTAGAGATTTACAGTGTACTACTGTCTGCTGGAAAATAATAGCAAGGCAAGAATCCAGTAGTGAAAATTGAGTGAAAATACTGAAGGCTTGTGCGTTGCTGTCCAAATGTAGCTCTCATATCAGAGCCACAGGTGCCCCTCAAATGTTTGTTTGTTTTTATTTATAGAAGAATTTTTGTGAGACCCTTCAGTTCGCAAAGCTCCCCAGCTGGTTAACAAATGAGAAATAAAATTATTACAGATCAAATTAAGTCAGGAAAACAGTAAAAAGGCAGGCCTGAAAAGGGCATTCTACAGCTGGGACTCCATAAGCAAGAAAGCCCGATCCCACCTCACCTCAGAAGGCAGCAGCGTGGCAGGGTGGGGGGGGCACTTGGAGTAGGGCCTGTCATGATGATTGCAGTGTTCAGGCACTTTCACATAAGAGGTAGCCATCCTTTAGATTCAGGGCAGGCCCGAGACATTTTTCTGCTTGCGACAAAAGACAAGATGGCGCCCCTTGTCCAGTCCATGTCCAGAAGCTGACTGAATTGGCAATTGAACCTTACTTCAACACTGTCAATGGGGTAGCGACTTCCATCACAAGCTATGTTTAAAGGGTCCAAGATAGGCTGTCTTTCATACACTGCTCTGCCCTCCCACAGTTCATGAGAACAGGCTGGGGTAAGCCACTGCCGCCCCCTGCATCTGCCGCCTGAGTTGATTGCTCCACTGAGCGTAATGGAAGAGCCGGCCCTCTTTAGATATCAGGATCCTAAGCTAATCAGCTCTTTAAATGTAAGCACTAGCAGCACTTTGAATTGTACTTTGAAATGGACTAGAAGCCAGTGTAGCAGTCTGAAAACAGGCAGTGGTATAGTTGGGTAATTTTAGACTCTGAACTTGATTGCTTACAGTGCCCCCCCCACCAATTTAGATGGTCATGTGTATTAACTTCAGAATGTTGTAAGCCAGCCTTGCTTTGTTGGGAGACCTCTTCTACTCATTCTTCTGAGTGGGATCCTGGAATTCTGCCCCAAAGTCCTGCCTCGATGGCACCCCTGAGAACAGATGAGATGTGTCCCCTATGGCCAATCACAGTAGCTGTATTTTGGACTAACTACAGTTTCCTGGAAGCCTTCAAAGACAGCCCAATGCACAACAAGCCTGGTCCTTGGATCACCATGGTCAGGTTCGCTCTGTCCAGGAGGGGTCACAGCTGGTGAAAGGCATCCAATGGCATGGTTAGCACAATTAGCACCCGCAGACTGCAAGCCTGACCCTTCAGGGGAGTGCACCTGTACCCGGAACAGATTGAGCACCATCACCCAGGACAGAGATGAACCACCTGCTAACAGTGCTTGGGATGTCGCAAGCATTTGAACAGGGGCATGCACAAAAGCTTACCATCGACTTAACTGTTCCTTATCTTTCCAAACTCCTTAGCACAGACCTGTTGTTACTACTTGCAGACCATGCCCCCTCCCCTTCCCTGCCTCCCCTGACTGGAAAGGAAAAGGGAAGCAGCTTTGAGAATAACAAGGTGAGATATTGAAAAGTCACAGTGACCCCCTGTTTAGTTCAGGGCCCTTTTGTGCTTTTGCATAGTGATATGTACTAAATCCATTGAGGTGCGCAGGTGCCTAAATAAAAATGGGGCAGGAGGGATGCTTTTATGCTTTCAGTAAAGCAGCGGGCTTAAATAATCTGTTAGATCCATGAGCTGAATACTAGAAACATTATTTGTATTAAACATAAAGAAATTGTGATGTTCTGGGAGGCTTTAATTTTTCAGATTTCCATTTAATAAGCAATATAAAAAAGGTTAAACTTTTGTTCAGTCATGTATATTTTAAAGTCTCCAGACATAAATTGAATAAATTATTTGCATACACTTCAGGATTTGCTAAGCTCATGAGAATGCATCTAATTAGGTTATGGCTTACTTCCATGTTGAAATCAGTGAGTATTGACTTATCTATTTATGCTGTTCATCTCTAAAATGGAGATGTGAATAAAAAGTAAAATCATCCACCAGAATACTGCTTCTTTTTTTTTTTTAAAGAAGCATAGGAAATTATTTGCTAGATCTCTCAGAAGCATAAGCCCTATTCCAGTGAAATGCTCACATGAATCAAAGCATGAGCATTTTGTCTGAATAGGACTATAGAATGTGAGGTATCTGAAGTATGGTTTTACTATATCACAGAGTCCTTTTTTTTACCTACGTGTGGTGCTCACCACTATGCACACAAATTAGCGTCTGAGGTACATGTATCTGGTAAAATACCAGGTCATCAAAAATGATAAGATGGGTGGAGAGAGACTTAGAGAAAGAGGTAGCAGGAAAAGACTTGCATCCTGGAAGCAGAGGAAATAAAGTGGGGACTCTCAGTTCCACACTGTAAGTGCATTATTTATTATTCTTTAAAACATCTGTAAGTGACCTTTCTACTCAAAAACTGAGTGCTCATGGTGACATACAAGATTAGGAACAAAACAAAATAACAGAACTAAATAGAACAATAAGAACATAAGTACAGCCGTGCTGGATCAGACCAAGGGTCCATCTAGTCCAGCATTCTGTTCACACAGTGGCCAACCAGCTGCCCAAACTGGAAGCCCACAAGCAGGCCATGTGTGCAACAGCACCCGCCTTTAACAAGGTACCCTTTAACAATGCATTAAAACACATACTTCAGCCACGGTAAAATCATAATGACTGGGTTTGCACAACATGGCGATCCATTGTGGGTTGCTACCCATGTTAGTTTGTCATGTCATGTGAACCCAGGCTGATTCCTGCAGGGTGGCTTGTTTGAGGGCAACAAGCCAACCTGGCAACCCATGGCTTGCTGTTGGGGTTGTTGTACCCAAAAGGGGTTGTCATGTCATCCAAACTAAGGAGGGTCATAGGCCAGGTGTTTGGGACCATAGATATGTGCTGTTTAGTGCATTTATGATATATTGATACAAAGTGAAATTTTGTTTTAAAAGTTCAATAGTGAGCCAGTGTGGCATAGTGGTTAGTGTGTTGGACTGGGACTTGGAAGATCCAGGTTCTAGTCCCTTCTTGGCTGTGAGGCTCACTGGGTGACTTTGGGCCAAGCACTGACTCTCAATCTAACCTACCTCACAGGGTTGTTGTGAGGATAAAGTGGAGAGGAGGAGGACCATGTTAGCCACCTTGGGTTCTTTGCAAGAGGAAAAAAAGTGGGATATAAATGTAATAATAAATTCCTCTGTGTGTGTGTGTGTGTGTGTGTGTGTGTGTAGCAGTTCAGGACTATAATGTGTCTGTCTTTAGTTCAAGGCTGTAATGACTAATACTGTACTTATTTTTAACATGTGGGTGGTTACCAAGAATAATTTTTTAATAGTATGTTCATAAATAATGAGAATAGCAATGTCCTGCTCTGAAATAAAATAACTTTTAACTTAAAATATAGGCTAAAAATAGAATGTTATGTGTGTATCTGATGATGCTTCTAATGCTTTTTGATGGAAGCAGCTTTGACACAAAAGACTGAGAGATCTCCAGAGGTTCTGTTATGATGTTTCTTGTTGTCAATAACCATGTTTTAAAAGGTGTGTGGGAAGGCCTCTAAACACAAGACACAATCCCTTATGTCAATAGTGCAGACTTGAGAGAGTCCTTAAGTATTCCAGATCCATTAGGGTTTATAGGATCAATAATAAATACAATAGGGAAAACATACATATGCATTGACATGGCGAAAACTCTCAGTCTATCCAGTCAATAACCTGCACTTGAATATTCACTAAATGTTGTGGGGGCAGGGAACTGGTGCAAAGGGGTTATATCGCAGTTAAATAATAGAATCATAGCTTGGCTCAATTGTGCAACTTCTGCTGCATTTCTGGAAATATTTTGGGCTGGATCTTAAACTTGTTGATCTGACCCTTTCTTTAACATTCCAAACATTATTTTGTGAGGAGCATTCCATGCAAACTTTCCCACAAACCTTATTATTAATTTTATTTATTTATTATATTTATACCCCACCTTTTTTCCTGCAAGGAACCCAAGGCAGCTTACATAATCCTCCTCCTCCTCTCCATTTTATCCTCACAACAACCCTGTGAGGTAGGTTAGGCTGAGAGACCGTGACTGGCCCAAAGTCACCCAGGGAGCTTCGTGGCCAAATGGGGACTAGAACCCGGATCTCCCGAGTCAAATAATTTAAACACCTATGATGGATACATGTGTTGTAAATCTTGTTTCTCCTATTTATCAAGGAATGGGATGTATCTACTGGTAACCTTACTTTCTGCTACTAGCTTTGGGATACAGCAAGCACAAATGTCTTCTATACAACTATCTATAGGCAGTTGCTAAAGGACAGTGCTAAAAGGTGTACCAGAATCTGATTGGCTCAAATCCTTTTGTTTTGGTTTCTCCCACTGCTTTAATGTGTGAAGAAACTGAGTCATAGAGGACATTATTACAAGGCTTGCCAATGTCACCAGCACTTCCGCTAAGTGCTATTCATTGTTTCCATCCATTCTTTTCTGAAACTTGCTTTAGGTGCCCACTAAAATTGTCCAAGTGGTCATGCAGACTGACTAGTTTTCCATATCTGTTGTTACATTTCTCTGTGCTTTTCTCTATAAAGGGTAACCTTTAATTTCATTGCAAGACTTTTCAGAAGAAGAAAGCCTTTGCTTTCCCTATCCTAATAGAGATGAGTTCCTAATTCTGGCAGGGTTGGGATTTTCTCAAATGGTGCTTGTAAAGTCAAGATCAATGGCAATTCCATTGTGTATAAGAAGTCAAAGGCAATATCCCATCATCCAGTGCCGTAGTATTTCAGGAGCTACTGTTAAATATAGTGTTTCCCAAATGGCTTTCCCCAACAGAAGTTTGGCAGCATCAGTTTGCTTTGGAAGAGATTGCATGGAGTCTTACGGTATTGTTGTAATAGGTGATCGGTTACAAATACAGAGGTTTAGCAGGCAGCAGGAGAGCAGCCATGCAGGCAGGCAGCATTAGTCCAAAGCAGCATCCATTCCCAATCAGCAGCAGCAGCACCACTGAAGCCTCAAGGCTGCTTCTCTTGCTGTTCGAAACAACTTAAATGCTTTTTCTCTCAGGCCAAATTCCATCACAAACTCTCCGTTCAGGCAGAAAGCCAGTCTCAGAATCCACTCTGATTTATAGGGATGCGGGAGAAGTTCATTTGGTTCACATTTTAATACAAACTGAACTAATTTGCACTTCCCAAATGAATACGCGAACTGGAAGACAACTATCCTTCATTTTTTGCACTTCTCCGAATTTTGCAGTGCAGTTCTTCTCAGATCAAAAACCTGCATACAAAAATGTGCATGTTGGGGAAAATTGTGTACAGAAAAGCATATATTAGGGGAAAGCACTTGCAAAAATGCATACATCAGGAGAAATTGCATACAAAAATGCAAACAAATTTTCATGCATATAATATTTGTTTTTTTCCTGAAAATAAAAAAAGCTGACTTATGCCAAGTCAGCTTATTTTCCCATCTAGTCCAGTGTTCTCCAACCTTGGGTCCCCAGATATTTTTGGCCTACAACTCCCAGCATGCCCCAGCCAGTGTAGCTGGCTGGGGCATGCTGGGAGTTGTAAGCCAAAAACATCTGGGGACCCAAGGTTGGAGAACACTGATCTAGTCCATTGGAGCCATCAGTCTGATCTAATAAAGTTTTCATCATTCTATTAGCATCATGCAGCTGGTCAGGTGAGGATTATAGTTTTCAGTGACTTATTTTTTTCCAGCAGAACAGGGCATTTTGAGTGGTTCTTCATTATTATTATTTTAATGTGGCCTTAAGAAACAAAATTATTGTAGGAGTTCATGGTGTTAGCAGCTTCTAGCTCACTATTGCTTGCTGACTATGGCTGGCTAATACTCCAGGATGGTCTGTTGATATTTCAAGAGGAACAAACTAACGATAGCAGATGGTCTCCTGGTACCTGGGATGGAATCCTACTTCATCAGGGTAAAGTGATCTGCCTCAAGCAGCACCTTGGTGGTGGTACGGATGAGAGAACCTGCAATTTTTGAGCTTGCCTAAATTCTCTGAAAATCAATTCACAGCTCATTTCAGCTCGGTCCCATTTTAGTTTCTGACCTGGGAAAAGTACACATTTGAATGGGGAAAGTGTGCATTTCTGTGCATAGATTTCAAAGATCATAGAGCTGGAAGGGGCCTACAAGGCTATCGAGTCCAACCCCCTGCTCAATGCAGGAAACTAGAGGAGGGGGTCTCCCATCCAAGTAATAACCAGGCTCGACCCTGCTTAGCTTTCCACACTCAGACAAGCTGAGCCAGCGTAAGCCACAGGTCTGCATATTTTCCAAAAGTGTGCACTTTCTCCCCATTGACAAAAGCATGGAAATTGTATTTATATATATAAATACATATATATATGCACATTTCAAACTGCACATTTTTGAATGGGATCACAAATTTGGGAATTTGTGAAAAATTCTTTTAAAAAAGCTTTCCTGCTCACATTTGAGATTATGAATGGGGCATGATTGTGTGTGATTTGCAAACAGAAATGAAATCCCTAGCCGTGGCAGTGAATGGGAAAAAAAATATCTCCTATGTGCTCTTACTGAAAGGAACAAAAGCCTGCAGGCAGCACTGCTTTGGAATCTCTCCCTGCTTGGAAGTGGGGGTTGTAGAACACAAAGGGCACAATCCTATGCATGTTTAGACGGGGGGAAAAGTCTGACGACTCTCAGAAATTCCCAGATTGCACTGCCACAATATGAAGCTGTATGGGCTGAGGCAGGTTCGCCTGTGCAACAAGGGCCAGACTTTGAAGACTATGCAAAGATTCCCCCAGCTATAATTACAGCCCCTTCCCTCCTCCTCCTCCTGGGTACATCACCCAGTTCAGTGTTTGCAAACTGCTGGGACAATAATCAATCTATACTTTCATTCAGTAACTGGGACAAATACATGCATGGGCTTGATTCAGCTGTTTATTGGAGCCACTGCTGCTGTTGATGTTGCTGATACATAGGATATTTCTGTGTCTGAGCTTAATGATGACAGTGAAGGTGACTGAGAGGGGGCTAAAAATATGAATGCCCAAGGGGGGAACAAGCAGAGCTCTTGCATTGTGCCAGCCAGTCTGGTAAAGTAGGTGGCTGACAAGAGGCTAACATCAGCAGCTATTGATCTGAAAGCGTACGCTGAGACTGATTCACAGTGAGAGGCAGAGGTGCTGACCAGACACTAATTAGAGCACATGGACTTTTGTTGTTGTTGTTGGTACTGTGTTGTTCATTAAAATATAGATCTAGAGATGATGGAGGGTGATCATCCCTAGATCTATATTTTAATGAACCACATAGGATGGTGATTTTTAAGAATGGAAGTGGGAGATGTGTGAATGGCTATGCTGGAAAGGGGGTATGGGGACGTGGAAATTACCATAGATCTCTACAGAAGCACATTAGGGGTTATTCCCACTTAATTATCATATCTACATCCTGCTCTTCAAGGAATTCAGCGATGTTATCCCATGGCCACTTAATTTTCACAGCTATCCTGTGAGACGGGTTAGCCTTAAAAATGGGGACTTGCCAAAGGTCACCGAGCAAGCTCAGCAGCTAAAGAGCTAATGGAATTTGGGCCTCTTCCGTCCAAATCTGCCACTTCATCCACAACACCATACTGACCTTTCCATGATGCATTCATACGCATGAAAAATGGCAGCTGAGCCATCTTCAGCATGGCTTCCTCGGAAAATATCTGTGATAGGGATCTAGTAGCCTGCCTTGTGCTCACAGATCTTCTTTCCATAACAAATGATTCTTCCAGTAATAATTCTAGAGAGGCAGTCATGATTCTGTTGTTGGCACTGCCCCAAAGGGTCTTTGAGTGCATGTTATCTTCAACATTCAAGCCATGCAGGATATGAGAATATTGCAGAATTTCTGAAAAGCCTAGTTTGGGAAGAATCAGGAGGGGCATTTTCATTTTCATCTCTGGACATTCCCAGATCAATAATCAGCATGTTGTACACAGCAGTGGCTCATCTGAGCCACTAAATTTGTGGACCTCAGACACAGCTTCTGCCCAGAGGCAGTACCTAACTACCTAATGCACTGAAACCATTGGTTAGGTTACAGTTTAGGATTACAACAACACCTCCCTCCCTTGCAGTCTTATCACCATTGCCTTCTGGAGTTAAGGTGGTGTCACACCAGCTCACTTTGTCCAATTTCTTTTCAATTTACTTCAGTTTGCTCCTGTATTGCCCCTCTTTTACCTGTGTTACTCTTTGTATGTTTACAGTCCATTCTCACAAAGATTACTAAGACATCCCCATAGACTAGGTGCTCAAAAACCACTGCTTCTAGGGACAGATTAGAGGAGCTGCCCAGAACTATTTAAGGGAAGTTGCTCCAGGTGACCACTTGAAATAGCAGAATGAAGAAGCTGTAGAATTATCTACAGAAGCATGATCCTTGTGCTGCAGACTGGGACACCTGCTTGCATGCTGGCACCCCAGAATGCAGTTTCAAGCCAGGAAACTGAAAAAAGACAAGGAAGGTTAGTTTACAGCAGGGCTCTCCAACCTTGGGTCCCCAGATGTTGCTGGACTACAGCCCCCAGAATCCCTTGCCATTAACCATGCTGGCTGGGTATGCTGGGAGCTGTAGGCCAGCAACATCTGGGAACTCAAGGTTGGAGAGCACTGGTTTATAGGAATGGAGAAAGAAATAAAGAGGCAGATACAAATAGCTGGAATTAAATAGGCCATAACTTTATTAAGGGTGCAATCCTATGCATGTTTAGACAGAGAAAAGGCCTACAACTCCCAGCATTCCCCAGCCAGCCATACAGACTGGGGCATGCTGGGAGTTGTAGGGCTTTTCTCTGTCTAAACATGCATAGGATTGCACATTTAAGGAACTTAAGATAATGTGCATCTCTTAAGACCAGTGTGCAGATGGTAGTTCTAACTCTTACTATTGAGAAGCCCAGCTAGGGTGGTATGGGCAGCCAGCCAATGTGACATTCTGTTCAACCCTGAGATATAACTTGAGCAGTTATTAGTATTGGAAGTAAGTAAGCAAATAAACAAATTCAGCAGGTGAAGTATATCTTTACAGGGAAAGGCAGGGGTAAGGTAGGTTCCCCATTGGAGCCATCTGTAACTCTGTTGGTGGTACCATGCCTTCATTACCATTGACAACATTGTAACCTTCCAGCTTGATCAGTGTCCTACTTTCATACCGGATGGTTCTCCTAGGCACTTTCCCATTGTCTCAGTGGTAGTGATGTTACTTTCTATGGAACTTTATTTTTATACATGACAAAGGCAGCGAGACTACTATATGCACAGAGGTGGAAAGGTCCAGCAGTGTCTATGACAGAAGAATGGTTGGTCAAGATGCTGGAGTTGGCAGAGATGGCCAAACTCACATCATTAATCAGAGAAAGGACAACATCCACATTTATTGTTGAGTGGAAACCTCTAATTTACTTTTTGCAGAGACTGGAAAATAATGATTTGTTTGTTTGTGGGTTCATGGAATAATAAGTGAATTTGGGACAACGGGAAGAAAGAGAGTTCTCATTTTGATTATAGAGTAAGAAAAAAATATTGTTACCTATATTTGCTGTAGAAGAAAATCAGAAGTCTGTTTTGTTTTGTTAATAGTTATATGTTTGATATTATCTGTTTGTTTCACATAGAAATAATTTAAAAAAAAAAAAGTAGTGATGTTACTTTCCTACATAGAATGAACATAGGAAGCTGCCTTATCCCAAGTCAGATCATTGGCCAATTTAGCTCAGTAATGTCTACACTGACTGACTGGCATCAGCTCTCTAGGGTTTCAAGCAGCCTACCTAGACTGGAGATGTGAGGGATTGAACCTGGGGCCTTCTGCATGCAAAGCAAGTGCTCAGCCACTGCACTATGGTCCTTCCCCACACTGATCTCCTGCCAAAGGTGTGATGAAAAGAAAATAATTAGCTAAAGGTCCAATTCAACCAATTAAGACCTAGCAAGAAAATCTCACTTGGGTGAAGGAAAACTGCAGAGAAAGAACCCCCCGCCCCCCACACACATACAGTACTAACCAAACAGATCTAACATAAAATAGCATTTCTCCCAGCCATAAAAAATGTGACCCACCATAGTCCAGTATGCATCTGTGCCCAGAGAGGTGTATGGGTTGTGTTACTAACTCACCATTCCGTCAAATGGGAACATGTGAAGAAAAGCGTCAGAGTCTCCTGCACCCCCCCCCACACGTGTAAATAAGTGTAATCCCAGCTAGAGGCTGAGAGCCCCATGCAAAATGGACATAGTTCCTCTGAAGACTCTAGGCGTCAAGAAGAGTCTCTTGCAAATATGCATAGTTTCTCTTTGATGTCCCTGTGCCACAGGTATTTGCATGCAAATGTGGCCCAAGCCCTCTAGTCATGAGCCACCCCTCCCCTGCCTAGCCCAGATGAAGTTCATCCTGATTGGCCAAGGACAGCCAAGCTACAGAAAGGAGGGGTGGGGGGGGAATCTATACTGCCAGCTGTGGCTTCAGGTTTGAGTTATTGTTGTCTAGACGCGAAGGAGCGCGGAGTAGGGCTTTTTGCTGAGGCAAGCCCTAAAGAGGACCAACCCCCAGGCAAGGAGTAAGTGCCTGGGTATTTATATAGTAAGGGACTAGTTTTGCTGTTTTGTAGCTCTACTTGTGTACCAAAGTGTCTCCCTACCTTTCCCCCCTTCCCTCATTCCCCACCTTTTATTGTAATTAGAGATGTTAACGTACCTGTGGGGGGGCCTGCCTCGCCTCTCCATGCTGGGGTCCCCCCGCTGCTCAATTCTCAGCGGCGCGGAGTGATTCTCCGCGCTGCTTGAGCTGCTCGCATCCGCTGCGACGGTCCCGTCGCGTCACTTCCGGCTGGCCAGAAGTGACAGGACGGGACCCTGTGCCGGTGCAACAGGACCCCGCACTGCATCTTTTCCGTAGAAACCAGGGCAACAGGGCTTAAAACGGCAGTTTTAAGCCCTGTTGCCCTGGTTTCTATGGAAAAGATGCAGCGCGGGGTCTTGTCGTGCTGGCGCAGGGTCCCATCGTGGCTGGAAGTGACGCGACGGGACCATCGGGGTGAGTGCAGGTGGGTCATCGCAGAGAGGCGAGAGGGGCTGGGACCCGGTAAGGCCCGCGAGTCTTGGGTGTGCGTGAGCAGGGCCAATTTCGTCCCGCTATACCCCCCCGAGGTGAGCAGTTACATCCCTAAATTGTAATCTGTTTACCTTAAATAAACTTTCCTGGTTTTACCCCACACGGTGTGTGCGGTTCCTCTGTGGTTCAGTGCTAAATCCAGTGTATTGACGAAGGGCAAGGCCCTGAGAGAATCAGGTCAAGATGGCAGAGCTAAGGCTGGCAGTTTTGCACCTTTGATCTCCCATCTTGAAGAAAGGACCCGTTGGTAGTCCTTCACAGAACAGAAGAACTGCTTGCACGTCTTTCCCAAACTTTCAGAGAACCTTGGACCAAACCTCAGGCCTCATGAGATTTTGGGCAATATAGGATCAATTGGGTGGCTGACCTGGGTACATCATCTCTCCAACCCCAGGAACTTCCCCCTTCCCAGAGATTGCTGTTGTGGTGGATGAAGGTCATCTCTTTAATAAAGTATTGTCTTTCCCATAATAAATCCATATACTTGGAAGTATAGCTGAAATTAGTTACTCTATGGGACCAGCTGCAAACTGTACTATAATAACCTAAGGATTGCTTTCCTGACTCAGATGAAGGACCTTCTGGTTCTGTAGTTTGTTTCCAACATGCTTCTGGAAGTTCACAAGTACAGCAAGATGGAAACATGCTGGGGCTGGGAATCCATGAATCTTTTCCCCCCAGCCCAAAGCCTCTTTCATGTTGTCTGAGAAAATGGACTTATATGTTTGGTAAGGCTTATATATAATTTAACATAGAAATGCTTCTGTTTTACTTTTGAAGCAAAATTTGTCTTTGTCTTTTGCTCGATGCATCTCACTGAGGTTTCAAAATTAAACATAACACTTAAAAAAGAGAGTAAGTCAGACATTTATGGCATTGTGTCCTTCATCAATTAATCACCCACTGCATCACTATTTTTCAAGGATTTTGGTGATAATTCTTTTACTTTTGATGTAAAGTTTTACTCAGTGTCGGGAGAAGCTGTTACAACATACAGAAAATTATGTAGAATGCTTGCTGCTTTTAGGAGCTAAAGGAAAACCAAGATATTGAACAATTGTCTATAAAACCCTAAATAATTAGCAGTGAGTTGTGCTGTGATTATTAATTGTCCAAGGGTGCCGTGCCATGCCATAAATGTTAGATTTTCTTCTTTTCTTTTTTAAAAATCAAACTAAAATGTGTTTCCATTAATCATCATCAGGCGATCACTCGTGACCGAGTAAGATTGTCTTCCGGGATAAAAGGAGGAAATTCTAAAGAAGATTGTGTAGACTCTAGCGATGGGTCCGTAAGTGACTGTGGAGGCCAATTCTAGATCCACACAGCTTCCCACAGTGAGGACACAGGTTACCAGATAGAAGATGGTCCTGTAAAGGATTCATTTGACATGCTTTTCGCTTAGCACGTTTCTCCCTTTCACCTTGCACTCGGGCTTCTTCAAAGTCCATGGAACCTTTGTGAAAGGCCAACCTCCATTTAGATCGTTCATGGGCCAGAGCTTCCCAGTTTTCGATGTTTATATTGCATTTTTTTAGATTAGCCTTATGAACATCTTTAAACCTCTTATATTGACCACCGATATTCCGCTTTCCATCCTTGAGTTGGGAGTAAAGTAACTGCTTTGGGAGACGGCAGTCAGGCATTCGAACAACATGACCGGTCCACTGAAGTTGGCGTTGAAGGATCATTTTTTCAATGCCAGTAGTCTTTGCTTCTTCCAGTACACTGACATTTGTTCGCCTATCTTCCCAAGTAATTCGCAGGATTTTCCGGAGGCAACGTTGATGAAACCTTTCAAGGAGGTGGAAGTGACGTTTATAGATAGTCCATGTTTCGCAGGCATACAATAAAGTTGGTAATACAATGGCTTCATAAACCAGTGTTTTGGTCTTCTTACAAATATCCCGATCCTCGAACACTCTATGTTTCATTCGAGAAAACGCGGCACTTGCGGAGCTCAAACGATGCTGGATTTCACTGTCGATGTTAGCTGTAACAGAAAGATAGCTGCCAAGATAGAGAAAATGATCGACATTTTCCAGTATTGTCCCGCCAAGCTGGATAGATGGCATCACCAAAGGATTGGCTTGCACTTGCTGATGAAGCACTTTGGTTTTTTTGATGTTAAGTGAGAGACCAAGTTTTTCGTATGCTTCTGCAAAAGCATTTAGGATAGTTTGGAGATCATCCTCTGAATGTGCGGAGACCACATTATCATCAGCATACTGAAGTTCCACAACGGAGGTTGTAATTACCTTACTTTTTGCTTTCAGCCTGCTGAGATTAAAAAGCTTTCCATCTGTTCGATATATAATATCGATATATATATCTGTTCGATATATAATTCCCACACCGGTGGGAAAGAGCATTCCATTAATACTGTAGTCTCAATAAGGTGGAGGGAATACAAGACAAAGAGAAAAGTTTAAAAATGAGCTGATGTCTAAACAATGCAGACAAGAGAAAATTAGTGTCTAATGAATGCCATTAATACATTCCTGAAGCAGATCATTAATGATACGATACAGCTTTGTACATATCATTAATTGTGGTCAAAATTTCAAATCAGGAATGGTCTTCATCAAAGACACAAGAGGTAGATAGATTTCCATATAATAAATTCATTTGTTTTCATTAAAATTTGGGAGAAGAGAAATAATGAGAAGTTCAAGCACTCATTACCAAATTCTGATATTTATAGGAAGACACAATATCTTGGGGGAAATGAATCAATATTTATGAAGTGTTGTGTTTTTCTGTTACTACCAAAATAATAAACCTATCATGGATACATTTCTTTATATTTAACCCTCAGAAAAGCAGTGTTTGTTATCACTGAGAATTTTAAGAAGAGGTCAACTCATCATCTTTTTTACCTATTACAGATTGGGACATCTGCAATGTACAGCACTGAGTAATATATTTATATTGTTTTTCTGGCTTCTGAAAGCATTATCACTTTCCCCCAAAGGAAGCCGATCATGGCATTCGTATGTTGACAAAAATGTTTGTGTTAGGAAATACATCACTTTGACAGTTGGAGAAGAATTGCTTTGGACACCTACATTCCCCTCCCCCCTTTAAAAAAATGAAAGTGACCTTTATATAACTGTTTTCAATTTAGAGCAATGACAAGATTATTCAATTAATACTTTCACATACTACAAAAATTTGGGCCTTATCATGGGATTTAAGGGCTTATATCCAATACACATTCATTTAATATTCATGCAAGTGAATCCTGAGGGTACAGAAGGAAATGAAAACCATAGTATTAATGAGCCTCCCAAACTGAGGGGGGAAAACACATGGTTATGGCTTAGGCCCTTTCCCTTTTTCAAGAAATCTAATATTTGATTTAGGGTAATGATGCCTCTTCTGAAATTAATCTTGTGTCTTTAATTATTCAAATCTCCAGCATTATTGAAACCTTTCTAATTATTCCCATTGCTCAGTGGTATTAGCAAAATTTATGCTTAAATTTAAAATCACTTTAATGGGGGCCTGTATTATTCTCATGCTCGTTTGCCTTTTTGAGATTTCACCTCTGAGACAAAGGAAGGTTGACTGCAGCCAACATCTCCTTTATTAGAATTATCTTCTTTGCATTTTTACTGGTAACACATAATAAAGAAAAATGGTGGTCGCTTATTAGATTCTTTTACACTTCCTTTTTGTCAAATCCCACTTCTCATTATCTCATTTACGCCTTAAACATTTCTGTAAAACTAATATTCTTTTATTATCAGTTAAGTTTATCAACTGACAAAATTTTATGTACCCCTTACTAGGGCTGAATACTTGAGAAACCACAATTATTTATATCAGATAAATAAAACTGCATGTCAGACTGCAGTTTTGTTTAGATGGTTCATGTAACGTTATGTTATTCTATGTGAAGGGCTGTCTGGTTTAAAGAAATGCCAACCGTTAGGGCCAGCAGACTGAGCAGGCACACGGTCACCCGGGTACAGTCTTCTCCACTATGGTGAGATGTCTCAAGGAAGGGGCAGAGCACCTGCTTGCATGCAGAAGGTCCCAAGTTCAATCTCCAGGTAAGGCTGGAAAAACTCTTGCCTGAAACCTCGGAAAGCTGCTGCCAGTCAGTGTTGACAATACTGGGCTAGCTGGACCAAGGGTCTGACTCCGTATAAGGCACCTTCCTATGTACTGTATTTCTTCTTAAACTATAGTATTTATTTATTTAATACATTTTTATACCGCCCAATAGCCGAAGCTCCCTGGGCGGTTTAGAACAGTTAAAACCATAAAATGCAATATAATATAAATATAAAATTTAAAAGCACAGATTAAAAACAAACAGCAAAGCTGGCAGCAGCAGTTCAAATTACAATAACAGAGTTAAAAACAACTACAAGATTAAAATGATTAAGATGCCTGGGAGAATTGAAAGGTCTTCACCTGGCGCCGGAAAGAGTACAATGTAGGCACCAGGCGAGCCTCTTTGGGGAGCTCATTCCACAACCAGGGTGCCACAGCAGAAAAGGCCCTCCTCTTGGTAGCCACCTGCCTCTCTTCCTTTGGCAGGGGCTCTCGGAGAAGGACCACTGATGAAGATCTTAGTTATTAATTATTTCTAAAGTCTTAATTATTTCTAAATTTGCATTTATACATATAAATCAGCATATAAACATTGTATACAAATTTCTGTACTCTCCTGGCCTCTTTTTTGATGATGCAGTTCCTGTTTTGGGTGATACATAAGTGGCTATGCTATCTTATATCAGAAGCGACAAGGTGGTTTAGTTAATATTATTAATTGGAGTGATGACTACAGACAAAGTTTTAAGCTGCACAGAACTAAACATGACGAAAAACAAATATAGCTAGTTTCAAGTCAAATATAAAAATACTGCTTAGAGATTTTTTTAAATATGGAAAGAAATCATCATCATCATCATCATCATCATCATCATCTATTTAAGTACAGCGTCTCTGGAGAAAAGAACAACAGTGATTCCAGTAGTGATAGGAGCGCAATTGGTATTGATAAGATCACGATAGAACAGTTACAAAGAGTAGCACTACTAGGTACTAGCTGCATAATCAGACGATACCTCACTGACTCTTAGGTACTGGGTTGTACCCGAGCAGTGGGGTTCCAAAAATCCGGTCCAAACATCTGGTGGATCATGGATAACAGGATAACAGGATTCTATTACTAAATCTATTATAAATCTAATAATAATAATGCTATCCTATGGCCTCTAGGCAGTGTCTGAGGGGCCATAGGATGCTGAGAATTTCCCCCTCTGAGGCTGTAGACAGAGCTACGTCCTTGGAGGGGGAAATCCGAGTGGGGATTTCCTTGTAGCCACCACAGTAAGCTCCACAGCAGCTTCCTCTCCTAAAGTCTGAGCTCCAGCCTTGGTAAGAAGAAGGAGAGACAGAGACCTGGGCATGCCGCTGGGCATGGATGGAGGGGAGGGGAGAAGCCATGGATCTGCCAGATCCAAAGGCCTCTCAGCTGCCATCCCCACCCCTGGCAAGGTGAGTGAGTTAGATGGGCTCAGAGGTCCACCTAACATTAAATTCATTTTTGGAGGAATGGGAGCCGAAAAGGCTGGGCTATTGCTGGCAGGGTTTAGGATGGATGGGTGGCTCCGAGATTGGTGAATAGGATTGTGCTATAAAGTTAGGTCAAAAAAAATTTTTTTTTTGCTCATTCATGGGGTGGGGTAGTGGGGAAGTAGTAGTGGTAGTAGTGATTTTATTGTTTGGATATAAACCATAACAAAAAGAGAAGGAACTTTCAGAGTCAAGGAATGACTCTATTTCCTGGTTGTCAATGCAAATAAGGAGACTGCGAGAAATGCTTCCTACCCTAGAATGCCTTAGGAGTGATACATCATTGCACTGCATTGCTCCCAAGGCATTCATAGAATCATAGAATCATAGAGTTGGAAGGGGCCGATAAGGCCATCGAGTCCAACCCCCTGCTCAGTGCAGGAGAACAGATGTGGGCAGCCCAGGCAGTCACCCATCCAAGCACTGACCCGGCTCAGTTCGCGGGAAGTGATAATTCCCCTTTACTCGGCACTGGTTAGGCCTCATCTTGAGTACTGCGTCCAGTTCTGGGCACCTCACTTTAAGAAGGACATAGACAAACTGGAGAGGGTTCAGAGGAGGGCAACAAGGATGATAAAGGGACTGGAAACAAGGCCCTATGAGGAGAGACTGAAAGAACTGGGCATGTTTAGCCTTCAGAAGAGGAGACTGAGGGGAGATATGATCGCACTCTTCCAGTATTTGAAGGGATGTCACACAGAGGAGGGCAAAGATCTCTTCTCGTTCATCCCAGTTTGCAGGACACGGAATAATGGGCTCAAGTTACAGGAACCTAGATTCCACCTAAACATCAGGAAAAATTTCCTGACTGTCAGAGCAATAAGACAATGGAATCAACTAGCTAGGGAGGTCGTGGGCTCTCCCACTCTGGAGGCATTCAAGGTGCAGCTGGACAGACATCTGTCAGAGATGCTTTGACCTAGATTCCTGCATTGAGCAGGGGGTTGGACTCGATGGCCTTGTAGGCCCCTTCCAACTCTACTTTTCTATGATTCTATGATTCTATGATTCATCCCTACTTAGCTTCAGCATGTGGCCTGCGTTATTATGTGCATTCCAGCAAGTGTATCTGATGGGGTGCTGCAGAGAGAGTCTTGCTTGCGCCTCTGTGAGCAGCATCAGGCTTAAAAAAACAAACAGATGTGTGTGGGGGGAGCAAGGAAAAGAATGGGAAACCTTGGGCACCTGATAAAGTTAAGTAAGGTAACTGGCAACCCCTCCTGAAGATTTTCACAAAATTTCTCCCCTCGAGAAGTCTATAGAAAATTAGCCCCCATTTTTGCTGGGGGAGAATATTGTGAAGAAATGTGTAGGGTGGGTGGATTTTGACCCAGCCTTAAAATATACTAAGGTCTTGTCTCCACAGTGGCAGGAGTGTGTGAGTGCACATGGGCAACATTTCTAGGCTCACTTTCATGTAAACAGCCTCAGGGACTCCTGAATTCTTTGAGGTGTACAGTTTAAGTTTAGCAGGTGATAGAAGCTTCCACAGCTAAGCTGCTATCTCACCTTACTCTTACGAACGCACCCAAGGAAACATGAAGTTCTGCCTCAATCTGGCTCCCAGCCAGGTTTTGGGATAGAAACAATACTGGTAGTCCTAGTCCAAGATAGGGAACTTGGTGCCCTCCATATGTTTTGGACTATAATTCCCATATGCCCCAGCCAGCATGGCCAATGGCCAGAGATTATGGGCGTTTTAGCCCAACACATTTGGAGGGCATCTGGTTGCTCCCCCCCCCGCCCTAATGAATCAGCTGTATCCAGGGGGCACAGTAACAATTTTGATTCTTCTTGGCCTGTCAATGGCTCTTATATCATTGGTTACTAAATGTTGCTGGACCATCGGCAAAGAATGGGGTTAGGTTGGGAAAACTCTTTTGAAGTGGTCCTGACTGAAGGTTTAGAGCAGGGCTCTCCAACCTTGGGTCCCCAGATGTTGCTGGACTACAGCTCCCAGAATCCCTTGCCATTAGCCATGCTGGCTGGGTATGCTGGGAGCTGTAGACCAGCAACATCTGGGGATCCAAGGTTGGAGAGCCCTGGTTTAGAGAGTGGTGTTGAGATTGCTCCTCTATCCCTTGGGATGTATCCTGTGGGACACAGAAAGGTTCCATCTTACTTTGTTCGCTGGTTAATGTCTACAGTATATGAAGCTCTTGGGAGAGATCATCCAGAAGGAGAACATCAATATGCTGAAGGCACCTAGCTCCATTTTTTAAAATTCTCTTCTGATCTGGCAGCAATGGTCACATAGGTGTCTGGTCTGGAGGCCCCGAGAAGCTGGATGAGGCTGAATCTAGATGTTTGTGCCAATGGGGGATTTCCTCCCAAAGCATTGCAACAGGCGACGGAAAGGTTAATTTTCCCCATCCATGCCTGCTCTGATCCCATTAATGATCATGCCCAGCTGATGCAATTTGCATTATAACCCCTCCCCCCATTTTAGTTACATCATATGTCATTTGGCTCCCAGTCTGCATTCACGGAGCGGTCCCACCCTGCCAAAATGAGGATGAGCACTGCCAGTCAACCCATCAGATCCACAGAATTCTAAACTCAGATTCACAATATGAGTTTGCTGTTACAAATCGCATATGCAGTTCTGGCACAACAACTCTCCGGATCACACACCAGAAGCTTCTACAGTTCCACAGTTAGTTTTTACCTGAGCCAGAAATCATTTCAAATATCATTTAGAAATCCCCTGCTCGAGTCGCAAATATTAATGCAAAAAAAAAAAAAAAAAAAAGCAAAAGCAAAAAAAGGAAAGAAAAGAAAAGAAAAGCCATTTCCTGGAAAGTAAAAATGTTAAATTACAAGAAAATCAATCTCGTATTTTATGGATTTGATCAGAAAAGTGTGGCTGTAAATGGAACAATAATTTTTAGCAGGGAAAACATGAAAAAAAAATAAAATCTGCTAGAATCACAGTGTGAAAGCTCAATAAATGTAAAACAGAATAAACAAAAATACATATTTTGTGGTGTGTGTATTTCAACTCGGGATTATAAATGCTATGAAAATCCCTTCACTCACTAGGGTTTATATATCTGTTACCAATAGTTAAATAATGCAAACACTTAACAGTGTTGCTCTTGTGGAGAACATATCATTTACTTGCCCCATTTTGTCCCCATTAATACAGTATCTTTAGCATATTTATGCATTAAATCATCCTTTGCATAGACAGATAGCTTATTACTTAGGAGGTTTATCTAAGAGCATCAATTTAGCAGCAGAACAAAAGCTCTGGAGAGCGCTACGAAGAAAATGTTCTTTCCAGATGCTTTTCTGTTTCTTCTTTGCTGTTTTGTGGCTCACGCTGGCTCAGCTTGTCTGAGTGTGGAAAGCTAAGCAGGGTCAGGCCTGGTGATTACTTGGATGGGAGACCCCTCCTCTAGTTTCCTGCATTGAGCAGGGCAGGGGGTTGGACTCGATAGCCTTGTAGGCTCCTTCCAACTCTATGATCTATGAATCCTGTTCCACTCATGCCCCATGTTAAATGATAAATCCTGAAAGGACACTGTCAACAATAGATGGGAAATCCGTGCCCCTTATTGAATCATTTCACACACAGTGTCTCAGGTCCATGTTAATTGTACAGATCTTTCACCAACAATGTGCCAATAATTGTAAAGGTGCCCCCCGTCGTGTTTATATAACAAGCTCTAAAACTAAGAGCCATGTGGTCCTAGAGTCATATATTCTGCTTTGTATAACATGCCAGCAAATAGCTTTCCAGATGTTGAATGTCATTGCAATAAAACAATTAGCAATTTCCCATGACTGAAACAGATCTAAACACCACTGTGGCTTGGAACAAATAGGCATGACAAGACTGGTTTAGTGCAAGGGTGGGCAACATGCAGTCCCCAGGCTGGATGCGGCCCCTGGTCTTTTTGTGTGTGTGTGTGCAGCCCCTGCCACCATGCCAAATTTTGCTTTAAAAATAAGGTATGCACACCCCACCTGCCTTGCTTTAACGGAAAAATATAGCAATTTGCTGCTGTGCTGCTGAATTTCAGTGGCAAATTTGGCAACGGGGTGGCAGGGGGCAGGGGCTAGAGTCCTGGAAGCTGCACACCCTGGTGTTTTTTTAATATTACTTTTTATTTTGTATTTCAACATAACAAAACAAAGCCAGAAAAAGAAAAAGAAAACAATTTTCTTACATAAATTTGAATAAATCACTTACAATAGATGCATATGAAATGTATACCTATGTGTATTGATGTATATATGAAAATGCAGCTGTTAATAGGAACAGTAATGCATGTTTCTATTCAAGAAAGGCAGACCAAATATCCATGTATTTAACCATCTTCAGCTGGCGTTCACCTGTTCAAATGCTGAAAACGTCGTTAGGTCCTCAGTCCATTGTGTTATAGGAAGTGGAAGACAATCTTACTTGGTCACGAGTGATCGCCTGATGATGATGATGGATGTTGTAATATCAGTCTTTTAGCTGTCAAAAGGGCACAGAAAATCCATTTACATTGACCTTGCGTTAATTTCCAAGCAACAGGCAAATAATTTAAGAGAACATTTGCATCAGTAAATATTAAAGAGCATTCCAATACTAAGTTTATCTGTATTATGACCTCTTTCCCCAAAGAGGCAACTACTGGGCATTGCCAAAACATATGGGTAAGGAAGCATTAGCATTATTACACCTCCAGAAATTAGATGACTTAGACAAGTAGCATTCAATAAAAACGGAACAAGAATTTGATGAATAAGATATAACCTGAGATCCATTGACACTTCTGGTACGGACGCTAAAACGGTGATCCATTGATTAGGTAAAATAGGACAATCCAATTCTCTATTCCATTCCTGCTTGAAACCCTGTGTTATCATATATATATTCACTGATAATAACACCCTTGGTTTGGTGATTTTGTTTCTGGAAAAGCATGCCTGGATCAAATAAGTCAGTGGGTATAGTAAATTTAAAAACACCACCAGAATTAGGGCGGGGGGGGGGGACTCATAATGAATAACACTTTGTTTGACATAGTATCCTTGGTAAAATTTCTCTTTCGAGGCTTCATGATTTAACACAGGGGTGAGGAATCTTTTTTCTGTTGAGGACCACATTTCCTTGGGAGTAATCTGTCAGATCAGGAGCCACATACCAAAAGTTTCATAGATCATAGAGTTGGAAGGAGCCTACAAGGCTATCGAGTCCAACCCCCTGCTCAATGCAGGAAACTAGAGGAGGGGTCTCCCGTCCAAGTAATCACCAGGCCTGACCCTGCTTAGCTTTCCACGCTCAGACAAGCTGAGCCAGCGTGAGCCACAGGCCTGTTCAGTTGATGGAGTCAGAGCCAAAAGTGAGCAGGGCCATTCTCATTCTCTCTCTCTCTCTCTCTCTCTCTCTCTCTCTCTGATACTCCCTCTTCTTTCTTTCTCCTGCCCCACCCAGCAGGCTCACAGAGGGACGGATCACTCTTGCCGGGGTTCTGATCAATCAGTTGCAAGGGTCCCTCCTCCTCCTCTTGCCCTGTTCACTTCAGCTCCCCTCTCCATTTCTCCCCTCCTTGCCTGAGGTCTGATTTAGCTTCCTTCCCCCCCCCATTTTTCTGCTCTCACCCTCCTGGGATCCCTCCACCTCCATGAAACTGGACTGAGGGCTGCAGGCTGCCCACCCCAACTGAAAGGGGAAAAAGAAGAAGGGCCTCTGTTGTTCACAGGCGTCCCAATGAATATTGTCACTGGTGTACCTGCATGCCACGCCAGAGTGAAAATACCTGAAAGGCTAACCAAACCATAATTTGAACACTGGTCAAGTGGAGCATTTCATCAATTTTAGGACTGGGCCATAACATCCCATAAAAGTATTTGGTTCCAAGAGAAATACAGATAACACAGAGAGAGAAGAGAAGAAAAGAAAGGCAAGAACTGAATTTGCACTGCCTGTTGTAAATGGCTTCCCCAATAAAGTGTTTTAAAAGGACATTTACAATAGTTGGGTCATTGCTTTCTGTACCATTTTCAGCCTCCAAACAGCCATTAATGTCAAGCAGTCACAAAGGAAGCCCTGAGGACAGCACACATTACACTAGTTAAACTCTGAGGTTACAAGGGCATGAATAACTGTGGCTTGGCCTGAATCTGAAGGAATGTTGGTTCAGCCGTCTAAGGCTGTGAAACTGGCAAAGCTGCAGATGATGACACATGTTTCCGTGACCCTGTCTCCAGGCCATAAGATTTGCTGACCATCATCAATTCAGTCTTATCTGAATTCAGCTTCAGTTGGCTTGCTTGTTCAAATCCAGACCTCAAACATAGGAAGCTGCCTTAGACTGAATCAGACCATTTGTCCGTCTAGCCCAGTATTGTAGGGCAAGAGTTTTCCAGCTCTGTCTGGGGAGGCTGTGGATTGAACCTGGGACTTTCCGCATGTAAAGCTGCACATGGGGGGGGGGATGATTGATTGGATCCATGGCATGCAGAGGGGGTCCCAGTCCAGATCTCTCTCTCTCTCTCTCTCTCTCTCTCTCTCTCACGCACACGCACACGCACACGCACACGCACACGCACACGCACACACACACACACACACACACACTGCTATTTGTATGAGGCAGGAAGCTGCTACTGTTGCCAATGGGAGCTTACTCCTGTCTCAAATTGTAGGTGTGTGGAGGGGGCAATCTGGATTTGGGACTGGGGTGAGGGCAAAGGATTAAAACCCTCCCTCCCTTCATACCATGGTCCCATCCCAGATTGCCCCCTCCCTGGCTATTTAGTTTTAAAAACACACACACACACACACACACACACACACTCCGACAATGACTAATTGTGTGAATAATGTCAGGTCTAGTTTGTCCCACAGAACCTGAGTTGTATGAAAAGAAACCCACAGCTGGTCATCAATATAGTTAAAGCTTTCAGTATCCTACCTTTGCATGATTTGTCCTTGTGGCCTTAAAGACAGGAGGATGAGGATGAGAATGAGCTATGTGGAATTCCACAGGGGAAGTTCCATAAGAATAGTGAGCTACCATCTGGCAACAAACATTTCTACCAAGTATCTTAGTCGTCACAACCTCCAACTCCCCATCAGTGAACACGGCGCCATTTTCTGTTTTATTTCCCTCAACTAAGGCATGTCTCTGAAACATCCTAGCTGAAAATCATATAGGAAGCGATTCAAGATGCTGTAGCATCCATGTATGCCTGAAATTGCAAGAACATAGATTAAGGGGTGTTCAGAAGCATAATTTGGGTCAGTGTTCTTGCTTTTGGGAGGATCAGGTGTGCACCACATCAGGGGGTACCATTTTGCTTTTCCATCCTAGGTACCAAAATGCCCAGGGGGTGATCCTGACCACATGCATAACCCCACATTACTAAGGCAGGCTGGTTATCACTACACTATAAGGGCCTGCTATATTTATTCACTTATCTTAGGGCTGGGCCTTATCATGGAAAAATATTCACAGACTAAGTTCTTGGGAAACTTGATTCAATTTTTCCTCGAGTATTTGCTACCTTCTGTATTGTTTGAAGCAGTATGATATATATATAGTGTTAAAGACACATAAAGGTCTGAAGTGGCCAAACCATTTGAACTGGTATATAAGCAGAGATGGAAGCCAATTCAAGTTGCAGTGTCTTGTAATTCTGCTTTTCATTTCTGCCCGAGGAGGTTGTTTAGGTTCAAATGTTTGTTTTCTAGTTCACAAAGAAAATTGTTTCAACCAATGCTTCATCTTATGTACTTGTGGGGTTTTGTTGTTTCTCTCAACAGGGACACTTTCTTATATAAAACCTCTTTCATTCTTTCCCTGCCAAGAAGAAAACTGCACAAGATGACCTACCTGCTATAGCAAGTTACAACAAATTACAAATATGAAGTCCTTCCCCCCTCAGAGATGCCCACAAAACCAAATAATATGAAATCCAAAGAAGCGTTCCAGATAAATTTGTTACCAATTGCAGCTCTAAATAAGAGCAGCAGCAGCCTAAACAAAAGAAAAAGGGATCTTTTTGTTAAAGCACGTTTGACTAGAAGTATCTGGGAGAGCAATCCTGACTTGAGATAGACTGAAAACTTTCATGTGGTGTTTGTAAGATTTTCCTGTTTTATGTATAATGGAGCCTGAAGTCAGCCTGAATAATGGAGCCTGAAGTCAGGCAACCTGATTATACTTGTAGATGAGTGAATCCTGATTGGCTATTCTTTGTTCCATGAAAGCCATTATTATTTACCTGGCAGGAGGTAAATTAGTTTTTGCTAGCACTCCAATGTCTTCTGTCCTGTTATTTTTAATAATG
The DNA here is from genome assembly GCA_021292165.1 of Shinisaurus crocodilurus. NCBI lineage: Eukaryota > Metazoa > Chordata > Lepidosauria > Squamata > Shinisauridae > Shinisaurus > Shinisaurus crocodilurus. The sequence goes on from CM037879.1 coordinate 234,029,782, forward strand.
GTTGCAGAAACTCTGACAGCTTACACGAGTACAGGACAATACTGGATGATGGTGATAAGTGGATTTTATTTTATTTTTTAAAGAGGCCAAATATCGCACTGATATCCTTTGTTCATGATTAATTGGGCAGTTCCATAAACATGGCTCTTGAATTCCAACATTGTTCAACTTGGTTGTGTCATGACCTCTTCAACAATGTAATCAATTCACATTTGTATTATATACTATGCAGTAGTGTGACCATCTTTGATAGGAACTTTAAAAAGAAAGTGACAGTCTACTACCGAATTCCATGGATTTCTATAGTTTGAAATGAAGTTCAAGTAGTGAGTTAGAAAAAATCATGTTACATCTACCTGAATATTGTGTGTGTGTGGGGGGGGCACTTAATTTTAGCTCTGTGAAGAAAAAGACAAGGGTTTGGGTGTCTTGTGGAAAGAGTGGATTGTTAAGAGAGAAATAAAACTTATGATAAGGAAGCAGAGAGAGGAACGGAGAAGGCCATGGTGTACAAAGCATCATGTATTTGTTATTTATATTCATTTATATAACTTAAAATTTCTAAACTGCTTTTCTTCAATTTTCTTCTATTAAATACATGCAGAGTATTGTTATAACAGGCTGGAACCATCCCTATGCTGGCCTGTATGAACAGGCTAGATGTAGGCACTAGTTTCCCAATTTGCCACATGGGACAGTCTCCTTCGGGGCCAGCATCAGCAGTAGGTATTTCAGGGCACCTGCCGAGGCCTGTGCACCAGGAGGGGACCAAACAGCCCAAGGCCTGGAGCCTCCTGCTTCTCTGCCTCATAAGAAGATAAAAACATAAGGAGAGCCATGTTGGATCAGACCCAAGGCCTATTTCACCCAGCATTCTGTGCACACAATGGACAACCAGCTTCCTGCGGGGAAACCCACAAGTAGGACATGAGTGCAGTAATACCGTCCCGCTCATGTTCCACTCATGCAACTGGTGTACATAGGCATACTATCTCTGATACTGGAGATAGTATAGAGCCATCATTTCTAGTAACCATTGATAGCCTTATCCTCCATGAATTTGTCCAATCCCCTTGATGGTTTTAGCTGCCCTTCTCTGCATGTTTCCCAACTCTACAATGTCCGTTTTTAGGTGCTGTGACCAGAACTTGCTGTTGCTCATCCTTGCTGTCGCTGCCTGTTTGCCTGCCCTTGCTGAGCGAGTGAGCAATGAGCAAAGCAGACATTAGGTTCAGTAATCTGTGCTCTGCCCTCTCTGTCTGGCTGTGAAGATTGGGTCTCTAGAGGCAAGTGAATGGGCAGAAGCAACAGTTGCGAGGAGAAAGAGGTGGGGCACACTCAGGGGAAGAGGCCATCATCAAAAGCTGGTAGCAGCACTGTTCTCCTTGCTCTGTCATGACCTCTTCAGTAATACGGTCGGATAGTTCGCGTGCTTTATTATATGCTATGCGAAAGCATGACCATCTTGGAACCAGACTTTAAAAAAAGACACAGATAGTCTGATAGGTGAATTCCTTGGGATTCTATCATTTGAACAGAGATTCAAATAGTGAGTGAGAAAATCATATTGCATCTATCTGACTGTTGGGGTGTGTGTGTGCCTTAGTGTGAACCAGACTCAGCAGCAGCTACTGAGGAACATAGTAGCCGTGCCACTGCTCAGAGGCCACTGATGTGTCACAGTCCTTTTGCACCTTTATCATAAGGAGGGTAATCAGCATAGCTCCACCCCCCTAGGACTGAGGCATGCAAAAGAAATAAAACTGTGGTTCTAGCAAAGGGGGAATTTAGATAGCTGTCCTCTGCTTCACAAAGATGGAATGCTAGTTCAGCTGTGATGGCCGGGGAATGTTGGGGGTTGTAGGACTTCTCTCTCTCTATACATGCCTAGGACTACTCCCTAAATTACATTTACTGTTTTGGAGGCTGGAATTTAAAGCTAGGTTATATGGAACCTCAAGTTGATGCTGAAAATAGGAGTTCCCTGTCTCTTTCCCCCACCCTGCTCTGTTTAAAAGGTTGCTGGCTCAGAGAGGTAGGCAGGATAGCTTGAAATGTGATGACATCACCTCACGCATTGATGATCCCTAAGCATTATGGGAGAGAGAGGAAGCATGAGACATGAGGCTGTTTTCACCAGAATCTTCTCTGAATCTGTCATAATGTATAACAGCCTCAAAGTGTAAAAAGCTGGGCCTACTTAGACAAAATGCTAACAATCTATCTGTCAGTTTTTATAGCATGGGATCAGACAAATTGTTAAGATTTGTAAGTAGTGCACATTTAAAGTAAGGACAAGAGATTTGGTGTTTTGTATATGTGTAGATGGGTCTATGCAACTTAACAACTTACATGAGTCTATGAAACTTAACAACAGCACACAAACACACACAGAGAGAGAGAGAAAGAGAGAGAGGTCCATCTTAATACAGAATTTAGAGAGCTTGACTTTGGTATTCTTTAAAAGAAACTACTTTCTCTTAGCAAGCATTCTTCTGGCTAAGCATTTTGATTTGGGGTAGTCTTACATAAGCATCGGAAGCAGAGGAGAAGAAATTCAACATTGCACTTGCAACTTGGCCTTGATGGTTTTAATGAGATGAATCAGTACTCACAGCATCACCACTACCAACTGTGAGCCGGAAACTGATGCAGGTGTTAGAAAATACTCCAAGAGAATTGTTCACGGAATTGACAAAAGAAATTGAAAATCACTTGCGACCATCCAGCTGCTTATCTTCTTGTAATCTTTTCTATTTGCTACAAAAATGAGCACATGCCTTTGTTCAGGGGACAATTCTTTTTCTCCCCCAATAGAGGGAGGGGGAATTATAGGGAGGGAAGATGCAGCTGAGGGGAAATTGCCATTGTGTGTCAACAGCAAAATTAAGGAAAGGAAGTCAAATAGCAATGGGCACAAGATGCTAAACTCAATTTGACCCCAATCACATGATGCAGTTCTGCTTTCTTCTTCTACAGACCTAGCAATAACTTCCTGGTTCCTTTAAGTGAAACCTCAAAGTAGCCTGTGATAAATGCAACTCATATCAGCATGACTTTGAAGTTCGGTCAACTTAATCTGACCTGCTCCATTTTCTCTAAGGCCCCAATCCCCTCTTGAAAAGAGCAGGTCTTCTGGTATATGTACATGTTTGATTTCATTCTGTATTCCTTGATCTCATAACCAATAGAGGGTGTCTTAAATTTCTTCTTTCCCCCCCATCATGCCTTGTCAAGAAGTGTTGTGGATTCTGCTTTTTGTTACTATGCAGATGTTTTCCTTACTCTAGAGATGACATAATTCTTGTCCTACTAGGCTGGATTGACTCTTCTTCAGGCCACGCCTCTTACAACCCTCTGCAGCATTTGTGATTGGTTCCAATCCTAAGGAAAATGGATATCCTTTGCAAATAGTGAAAGAATTTCCCATTAGAAAACAAGATGTGATTCCCTGGGAAATTCAGATTTCCAGTTGGCATCCAGTTGAATTTCCCAGCCAGGAAGTAAGCTTCACTTCCTTTTTGCTTCTTTGTTCTCTAACATGTGCTCAGGAAAATCTGGAGGCCAGTCTCTGCCTTCTAGCTTGGACGTTGATTCCTAGTCTCTCTCTCTCTCTCTCTCTCTCTCTCTGTGTGTGTGTGTGTATGCCTTGTGTCATTTTTACTACTTAGGAACAAAGATGGCTTTTTACTCTGTTCAGGAAAAAAAATTGAATGCCACGTGGTCCCTGATTTCTTAGCAATTAATCCATCCATTCACTTTAATTATATTACTGCGCTTGTTGGATTTATGCTTTTTAAGCTCTACTTATACTAACTGATCTCTTTGTGTTACTAATAAACATGCATTATTGATATTATTTGGTGGGGTGCCCTAAGAGAATTTTGAGTTTTTTTCAAAAGCCAGAACAATTGAGGATTTGTGAGTTTCTGAATGTTTTAGTAGGAACCTGTAGATCACCAATAGTTGTTTTGGACTACAACTCCCATCAGCCCCAGCCAGCCTAGGAAATGGTCAAAGATGGAAGTTGTAGTCCAAAATGTGGAGGGCACCAGGTTGGGGAAGGCTGCTATACAGAGTACAAGATAAGGACACTGGGGGAAACTTCAGCATGGCCACAGGTGCACCATGGAGCCACAGTAGACCCTGTCACGTTTTATACAAAAATAAATAAATAAATGAGTCACATGTATGAGTGCAACTTGCTGCTTAGCTGTGTCTGAGAAAATGCTATTCCTTGTGGACCCAAGTTTATTCCAGGTTCAATGAGATACGCTATACAGCTAGCCTACTTCAGTTCCATTGAGGACAATGAAGAAGTTCCTAAAGTAAGATAAGATGGGACCTGTTCGCTGGCATCAGTGGCATGATCCTTAAAATACTGCTTGCTGGATCAATTATTGGCATTACAATAACTTGCAGACGTGATGTTTGGTCTCTTTCATTTCTGTTGTTTGAGGCTCAGAAGTGACTTTGTAATATCAGCTTTTCAGATAGTGTGAGCAAGGAGAAGCATATTACTTGCTTTTTTGCATAATTTCTAAGGATGACAGCATTCCCTAATTTCTTTGAGGAGTGACCTCTTTTGTCCAGTCTAATGGGGCCATTTCTTTCTTGGCCCTGAAATTATGACTGGTATTAAGCCTATTCCCCCCACTTTAAGCATGCTCTGTGGGTGTAGCTCACTGAAATCAATACAATGTAAGTGTGCTTAAAGCTTAAATGTGCTCTGGAATGGACCCCTTGTCTATAATATATGTCTATTATATGCCAAACCAGAGCCCTGAATTAGGCCCAAAAGACTATAGGAAGACCACACAGACCTGAGGGCACAATTAGACTGTGCTCATTACACACGTACTGGCCCTATCAGGAGGAAAGGTAAAGGGTGCTGCAGAAGCCGCAGCCTTGGAACAAGCATCAAGTTGGCATCCTATGGAGACACATTTACTAAACTAAAATTTTGAGGTTCAAAGGAGTAAATTACAGTTGCTTGGTCTAAATCTAAAAGTGAGGGTTGCAAAGTGGTTTTTATTTTTATTTTTATTCATTTCTTGGAGATTGGGAAGACATGCTTAACTGAAAGCTGACATTCCACACTCAGTGTTGCATCCAGGACAACTGCAATGGTTCAAACTGAATGAACCATGACCAGGCAGACCCCACCAACCATGGATGCTCCCACTAATTCCAGCTATGGCCAGAATGGGAAACCTCTACATCTTTACCAGATTACAGCAGGCTTGTATCAACATGGGCTACAAGCGGAAAGTTGTTTAGTGGCAAGTGGGAGAATGGTCCATCCCAGCTTCTTCAGCCCTCTGCTGGGTTATGTTGGTACCCCTCCTTGTTGGTTATCTACTGGCATGTTTGCTGAGTCCATGTCCCTCAAGCTCTCCCGTGAGGGCTACTTTTCCATGCTACAGGTCAGTCCTTATAATAAAACTCTTGTTTGTTATATGCCAGTGCTGGCGAACCTTTTTGAGCCCGAGTGCCCAAACTGCAACACAAAACCAACTTATTTATTTCAAAGTGCCAACACTGCAATTAAACCTGAATACTGAGGTTTTAGTTTTAGAAAAACAACTCATACAGTTGTCTGAACTAATTAACATCTTTTGTCTTTAAAGAAAAACACAACAGAGCTTTCAATGATACAAACAGTTTTTGGTTGAAAAAAAAAATCAACTCAAAAAATTATTATAGTACTACATTGTACACATAGCCTGAAGGGAATTTATACAAACTTTTTAAATAATTAGGCACATGTATTTTTGGATAAGGGATTCTCAACTTGTAATATGATTATATGCCAGACTGAAATTGTAGGGGGCAAGCTTTACTCCGGGTCCTTTCCCTGCTTCTACAGCTGTCTGATTAGTAAAAGTAAAAGGTCAACCTGTAGTAGGATGAGCAAGATAAACAAGAAAACTAAACATGCTTAACACATTTTAAACACTTTATGTCTTGGACTGCAAACACTGCATTAGGTAAAAGTTTGTATTGGGCATGCTTTTGCACCATTAATGTGATTTTTGCTATTGCATGCATGCTGATAATTTGTCAAACCTTGGCTCATACTCCGTTAGTTTGAGAGCAACACATGCAGCATTCAGGTCAACTGTTAGGGCTTTACATCCAAGCCATGCTCTGTGCATCATTCTTCAAAATCTTTTAAATGTGATAACAATGTAGAAAAGAATTCTGTAACAGGAATTCTAGAATAAAATCATTCTGTCTGCTCCACACTGTGAGAAAGAACAAGGTCATTAGTGTTTTGCAGAAGGGGACGGCAGTCTTTTCACGATCTGGTGACCAATGGCTCGAGTGCCCACAAAGAGGTCCCTGCGTGCCAGCTGTGGCACCTGTGCCATAGGTTCGCCATCACTGTTATATGCCAAAAAAGTAAGACATGATAGTTAGATTTCACCAAACATAACCAGATTGGGATGGCCATGTAACAATAATAATAGAGACTGAAATCCCAGGCCTCAAAGGGAAATTCAGGCTAAAACTTAGATAAGAAGTAATGGAACATTGAGCTTGGGGTCACAGCTCTCTTCTCTGGACCTCTCCCATCTATGTAGCTTCTCAGTGCAGCAGCTTATGCTGCACTTTCTGAAACCCAGACAACTTTGCTGCAAAGTTTAAGTTCTAAGGGTTTAAGATAATAGCAATCAGCAGCAAAGTAAAGTCAGCAGCAGTAAAGTAAGGTCAGCAGCAGTAAAGTTTAAGTTTTAAGGGTTTAAGATAATAGCAGTCAGCAGCAAAGTAAAGTCAGCAGCAGTAAAGTAAGGTCAGCAGCAGTAAAGTTTAAGTTCTAAGGGTTTAAGATAAGTTTACAGTGTAAAACAGCTATCAAATTGCTCTTGACTGCTATTATCTTAATCCCTTAAACTAGTAATGGTGGCAAATGTCTGAATTGAGTGAGTTCAGGATTCCAGGGTGCATTGTGATCTGAGCCCAAACTGCTTCCGAAGTTCAGTCTTGGCTCATAATGGCCTTGCCACCTTGCCAGTATCCACTCTTCCCAAGCAAATTTACCTCTCTCTCTCTTCAGGATCATCCCAGTTTGCAGGACACAGAATAAAAATAATGGGCTCAAGTTACAGGAACCCAGATTCCACCTAAACATCAGGAAAAATTCCCTGACTGTTAGAGCAATAAGACAATGGAACCTACCTAGGCTATCAAATTGCTCTTGACTGCTATTATCTTAATCCCTTAAACTAGTAATGGTGGCAAATGTCTGAATTGAGTGAGTTCAGGATTCCAGGGTGCATTGTGATCTGAGCCCAAACTGCTTCCGAAGTTCAGTCTTGGCTCATAATGGCCTTGCCACCTTGCCAGTATCCACTCTTCCCAAGCAAATTTACCTCTCTCTCTCTTCAGGATCATCCCAGTTTGCAGGACACAGAATAAAAATAATGGGCTCAAGTTACAGGAACCCAGATTCCACCTAAACATCAGGAAAAATTCCCTGACTGTTAGAGCAATAAGACAATGGAACCTACCTAGGGAGGGGGTGGGCAGTGGTGGGGCCAAGCCTGGAGTCGGCTGGAGGCTCGCTCCAGGCTCAGCCCCCTGCGAGCGGCGGCGGCCCGATCTCAGCTCTTCAGAGTGGCGCGGAGTGTTCTCCGCGCCGCCGCCAGAGAAACCCCCCGCGCATGCCCCCCTGCCGCTGCCGGACCCCCCCGCCGCTGCCACCAGGACCCCCGCTTAAACAGCCCTGTTGCCCTGGTTTCCCGCGCCAAAAACAGAGCGCGGGGGTCCAGCACAACGGAGCAGGGTCCCATTGCGTCACTTCCTCCGCGCCGGAAGTGATGCGATGGGACCAGCGGACGGGGAGGCAGGCTCTCCGCAGAGCCGGAGAGCCTGCAGGTAAGCCCACGCGGGTGGCCAAGTAGCCCGGCGGACACGAGCAGGCCCAGTTTGGGCCTTGCTCCTGTCTGCCGGGCTACTGGGGTACATCCCTAGGTGGGCTCTCCCACTCTGGAGGCATTCAAGGAGGTGCAGCTGGACAGCCATCTGTCAGGGATGCTTTGACCCAGATTCCTGCATTGAGCAGGGGGTTGGACTCGATGGCCTTGTAGGCCCCTTCCAACTCTATTTTTCTATGATTCTATGATTCTCTCTCTCTCTCTCTCTCTCTGAGAGAGAGAGAGAGAGAGAGAGAGAGAGACTGGCAGTGAGGTGTGCCATCTGGTGACTCCAGAGCTGCTGTCTGCCTCATCCTAAAAGCCCGTATGCTCCTTCACTGGAAGGCACTGGAAACTAATTCTTCCCAGTGGCTACAGACTTGTCTGAGCATGTTCAGGACAGAAGCATCCAGGCCTTAAGGATAAAGCCTATGGGGACATTTGGAAATTTAAGAAACTGTCCTGGGCACAACCATAAAATGGCTGCCATAGGTGGGCATGGGCAGTCACAAAGGACAAGTAACCTTCCCAGAGGCATTCGTGAGAAATAAAGATGGCAGCAGCTAGAGGCTCTCGCTTCATTTTGAAGCAATCTGAGCTGCCAGTAAGAAAATATAAACAATATTTTAAAATAAAAATTGGGAGCAGTAGGGTGTCTAGGGGAACATTGGTGCTTGCGGGCATCATGTCACCTACCCCTTCTATAAGGCAGTTACCACCCAGTGCTCCTCACCACTGGTTCCCCCTTCTAGGCTAGTTGACTGGGGACTGGCAGGGACAGACTGGGGGAAGGCTTCCTTGGGCTTTGTCTTTCTGAGCTTTCTCTGAGAACTCTCAGGAAGACTCTTTTCCAAAAAAGCTCAGAAAAATCAGGCTAATCATCATGAGGCAAGTCCGGAGGCTCTCGCCTGCCACTACTTTAAACTACAAAACTACTTTCTTTTGTTGTTATGGAGTCAGCAGATAGAAAATGAGCTCGCTAACAAAACTCTTCCCCTAAAGTTGTGATGATGCTGATAATACTAGTGCAAAATCGAGAATATAAAGAAGTTGTGTTAATTTCAAGCTCCATTAGAAACACAGAGACTGATCATGCTCCCATTGAGCAAAAAAAAAAAAAAGTATTGTGAGCACTCAGGAAGGATTGATCCCAGAGAAAATAATCAAGTGTTTGTTTCTTGAGAAAGAGCATAGATTTAAAAGCCAGAGAACATCATTACAACACGATGATGATGATGCTAGGACTCACCCCTCACCCTTAACTGTTTTAAGGGGATTTTACTAACTGAGACTGACATGCTCAGATAATTTTGCAAATGTAAACCATTCTGTAAGGCAATGGGATTCTGAGTGAAGAACTCCACAACCATTGGCAGGGCCGGCGCTACCGCTAGGCAGACCCAGGCGGCTGCCTAGGGCGCGTGGCGGAAGAGGGCGCAGAAACGCTGCACTCCTTCCTCGCCACCGGCACTCTCCTGCCCCGCCTGCCGCCTCCGCCTGCGCCTTCCCGCCCACTGCCGCCGCCGCGCCTCCCCCCTGCGCGTGCCCGCCCGCCCGCCCACCCGCCCGCCACCTACCTTCGCGTCGCTTCCGGAGCCCCGCCGGCGTTGTTTTGGCGGGAGGAACCAGGGCAACAGGGCTTAAACAGCCCTGTTGCCCTGGTTTCCCCGGCAAAAAAAAAAGTGTGGGGGTCCCGTCGCGTCACTTCCTCCTCCTCCTTGGAGGCGGCGGCAGCAGCCAGCAGCCAGCAGCCAGCAGCGGGATAGGTAGGTGGTGGTGGCGGCGGCGGCGGCGCAGGGGGGGGTTGCAGAGCAGGGCTGCTTTGCTCCGGAGCCCCCCATGGCACGAGAGGAGGGGGTGCTAAATATAATTTGGCCTAGGGCACCAAACAGCCCTGCACCGGTCCTGACCATTGGCCATGCTTACTGGGGATGATGGGAGTTGTAGTCCAACACATCTTGAGGGTGTCAAGGTGGGGAAGGCTGTCCCATGCTAACAGTAAACTCAATCCTTGAGTTCTGATCCTTATGTAGTGAAGACAGCACCATCCATGCACAAGAGGGAGAGATTCAGTGGGCAAAGCAGAAGCCAAGGTTCACAGAAGCAGGAAACATCCTAAGTGGGGGCGGGGAGCCCAAAACAGCTCAATGAGGACTGAGCATGCTCAGTGGCCACAGAATACTGAGTGTCTGTTGAGGTGGGGAAATGCAGAAAATCGGAATGGAGTATCCTGAAAAAGGGCATGGCTGGCTGGAACTCTGCACAGGAATATTCCACACTGCAACGTTTTGTTGCAGATTCCACTTGCCAACACTAAACTAGAAGTGATGTTAAATGTGTGATTGCATTTAACTTTCAAAATAACAGCTGTGGGAAGGGGCAGTGATTAGGATCACGATCGCAGTATGCAGGGACATTTTTTTTAACCCTTTCCCTTTTCGTTATACTAACACTATAATATACGTACATCTAACACCCACCCACTGCAAAGCTGCTATTTACTGCAGTGACAGCCTCCTTCCTGGGCTGAATAGCAGCTTTGGGGTGGGTTCCCCCCAACCAGGACTGTGGCACAGGAGGAAAAGAGTGCCCTCCTCCTGCATGATTCCAATTCTAGTCCTCCCAGGCTGTTATTTTGACAGTTAAAAATGACAGATCAGCAGTGCTATCCTATACATCTCTACTCAGATGTAATTTGCATTGAGTTCAATGGGGTTTACTCCCAGGTAAATGGTATAATATTTCTGCCTTTTCTACTTACCTTTTTACTGTAATTTTCAGCAAAACAAAACCATTAAAAAAAGGAAAAAGAAAACCAACCAACCTTATATAACTACATATATTTAAATATATCAGATTCAATTGATATATGTGAAATGTATACACACACACACACACACACACACACACACGAAAATACAGCTTTCTAAGAATTATACATAAACTTCAACAAAGGGAGACCAAATATCCATATATGTCTCCATTTGAAGGTGGCCTTTATATACCACCTGTTCAAATGTTGAAACCGTCATTAGGCCCTTAAATCCATTGCATAATACGAGGCGAGCATATATCCTTCCAATGCTGTAATAGTCTTTTAGCTGTCAAAAGAGCACACAGAATCCATTTGCGCTGACCGTGTGTTAATTTCCAGGAAGCAAGTAGATAATTTAAGAGGTCATGTGCACTGGTAAATATTAAAGAGTGTTCCAGTACAAAGTTTATCCATATAATAACCTCTTCCCAAAAAGAGGCAACTACTGGACATTGCCAAAAGATATGATTAAACAAAGCATTCTCTGTGTTACACCTCCAAACCCTTATTAAAAAGACTTCATGGCATCCAATAGACATGGAACAGGAGTTTTTGCTGAATAAGGCATAACCTAAGATCCATTGATGCTTCAGATACAGAAGCCAAAGCAGCAATCTATTGATTAGGCAAAATAGGACAGTCCTTGCTTAAGACCCTGTTTATCATATTTATTCACCAATAATAAGTATTTATCAACATGACTTAGGGATGTGCGCGGAGCTTGATTGGGGGGTGGAAGTCTGGTGAACTCGCCAGGCTCGACCCCCCCTGAGCTCTGCTCGACCTACCTTTTCTCCAGCTCGACTCGCGTTCTTGCAAGCCGAGCTGGGGAAAACGACTTCTGGGTTCGTAGAAAATGGCATAAGATATGCAAAAAACAGCCTAATTTGTGCACATCACGGCCTAATTTGTGCAAATCACAGCCTAATTTGCGCAAATCATGGCCTAATTTGTGCAAATTGCAACCGTTTTTAATGTATTTTACACTATTTTCTATGTAAACGACGCAGAGCTGGGGACCTGGAAATCTGACGAGCGTCTCAGCTGGTGCTCATGCTCAGCTTGGCTTGCATGGCGGGAGTCAAGTCCTGGGTGGGTCGCCCATCCATGGATCATTGGTTGATATATGTATCGAAATGTAATTGATGTAATTATACACCACACATCTTTAGCAGCCATAAGTGTGGGAGGAACCCTATCCATTTTGGTGTGCTGAGAACCTCAAGCCATCCCTTTGGAGAGAAGATCCAGTCAAGAAAGTTCTGAAACTGACCAAGGTGGAAAATCTGATCTAAGTGGAAAAGACCAAAATTTAGTACAGGTCAACAAATAGGCCTGATGATATAAAGCAAGATCGGGAAAGCCAAAGCCACCTTCTTTAATTGGAGGTTGCATCCTTTTCAAGGATATTCATGGTGGAGAGGAACACCACAAAAATGTAGAAAACCGAGCTTTAAATTTTTGAAAATATTTACCAGGTATAGATAAAGGAATACCGCATATAACAGTGACGGCGAACCTTTCTGAGCCTGAGTGCCCAAACTGCAACACAAAACCAACTTATTTATTTCAAAGTGCCAACACTGCAATTAAACCTGAATACCGAGGTTTTAGTTTGAGAAAAACAACTCATACAGTTGTCCGAACTAATTAACATCTTTTGTCTTAAAAGAAAAACACAATAACAGAGCTTTCAATTATACAAACAGTTTTTTGTTGGGGAAAAAAAATCAACTTAAAAAATTATTATAGTACTACATGGTACACATAGCCTGAAGGGAATTTATACAAACTTTTTAAATAATTAGGCACATGTATTTTTGGATAAGGGATTCTCAATTTGTAATATGATTATATGGCAGACTGAAATTGTATGGGGCAAGCTTTACTCCGGGTCCTTTCCCTGCTTCTACAGGTGTCGGATTAGTAAAAGTCAACCTGTACTAGGATGAGCAAGATAAACTAAATGTGCTTAACACATTTTAAACACTTTATGTCTTGGACTGCAAACACTGCATTAGGTAAAAGTTTGCATTGGGCATGCTTTTGCACAATTAATGTGATTTTTGCTATTGCATGCATGCTGATAATTTGTCAAACCTTGGCTCATACTCCGTTAGTTTGAGAGCAACACATGCAGCACTCAGGTCAACTGTTAGGGCTTTACATCCAAGCCATGCTCTGAGCATCATTCTTCAAAATCTTTTAAATGTGATAACAATGTAGAAAAGAATTCTGTAACAGGAATTCTAGAATAAAATCATTCTGTTCCACAATGTGAGAAAGAACAAGATCATTAGTGTTTTGCAGAAGGTCTTTTCGCGATCTGGTGACCAATGGCTTGAGTGCCCACAGAGAGGTCCCTGCGTGCCAGCTGTGGCACCCGTGCCATAGGCTCGCCATCACTGGCATATAACATAAACAATGTGAGGTATAATATTCATCTCATATATTAACCTTACCCAAAAAACTCAACTTTACAGATACCCATCTATATATATCCTATGACATCTCATTCATCAGCTTATTCAAGTTTAGCTTGATCATTTGGGATATGTCTCTGGATATAAGCATTCTCAAATAAGTAATAAAATCTTAGCACCATCAACATTGTGAATTAGCTAATACACTATGAGATAGTGTCTCCAATAGGCATCATTTCAGACTTTGACCAGTTAATGGAATAGCCTGACAAATCACCAGAAGTATTAATCACCTGCATCAAATCTGGAACAGACAGCTGGAGTTTTGAGATAAACAATAAGAGATCATCAGCATGAATAATGATTTTAAACTCTAAACAATCACACACAGACCCATGAATATTACTATTCTGTCTAATAGCACATGCCAGGGGTTCCAGACACAAATCAAATATCAATGGATATTTACTCCTGCTCCAAAGTAATTTGTGGGGCTTACTTCCAGGTAAATGGTATCGTATTGCCTCCTTTATACATTTACACATTTAATTAATTTGACTCCCATATTAGATATGTAATTGACACTTCCCCCTTTCCTAGTTCAGGGAACTATAGTTTAGCAGGAATGCTGGAGGGTGGGAGAACCCTTATTCCCCTCACAGAACTACTCAGCATGTTCCTAGACTTCCCTGGCATGAGGGAATTACTGCTAAGCTTCACTTTCCCATATATCTGTGCAACCACACAGGATTCAGTTATACAGGTCTATCCACACAAGAGGCCTTAAGCAGCAAGAACAAACAAAAACCCCCACACACATTCCAGTGCCGGCTCCAGGTTTTTGAGGGCCCTTGGCAAGACACAATGGGCCCCCTCCCTCAGTGAGTCTGCCTTCTCACTGCCATTGTCACCAGTCAGGGATGTGTGAGGAATCCGTCCAGGGGGTGGGATCCGGTGGATTTGCCCTGTTCGACCCCTTGCACACAGCCTCACTTGCTGCTGCCCCCAGTGCCGACTTGGCGTATATTAAGGCATTTCCTATGTAAACAGAGGCTCGCCGGGAACCCGGAAGTCTGATGAGCGGCACAGCATGCGCCTGCTTTCAGCTCGGCTCTGGCAAGCACAGCTGGTGGCAGCCACTGAGCTGGAGGTGAGTCGAGTCCCACCGGATCGCCCATCACTCCCACCAGTGGCTATTGCTCCTCATCCTCTTTCTCATCATTGCTACCACTCGCTTCCTTGACAGGTAGAGAGCCAGGCAGGGGCAGTGCTAGGTATTGAAAAGGTCTGGGGCTCAGGCCCACAGGACAAGAAAGAAGAAGCAGAAATCTGCATATGTTAATTTACATGTACTCTAAAGTCTCTCTTTCTGTGTGTGTGTGTATGTGTGTGTGTTTAAAGGACACTCTTATTTGTAACAAGGGATGTATGAACAGGGGAGTGGAGGGATTTTATTTCAGAAAAAAAAACCCTCAGGCAGAATGGTTTAAGGACTGGTGGCAGCAGGAAGTGAAGCACATGTGGTCAAAAAGCCAGTTAATCCAGTGGGATCAGATGCAACAGAGATCGTTAGGGCCCTTGTACCTCTATTTCAGCAAGGGCCCATGGACAGCAGGGTGGTGGGGCAGATGGCCTCCCAGAGATTTGGGGCTCCAAATGAAAGATTTGCGGCTCCAAATGAAAGATTTGGGGCTCCAACCCTAGTGGGCTGCCACCTAACACTGCCTCTGGAGCCAGGGAGCAAGTAGGCCGTGGCATCTTCTGCTCCTCCTTCTCACCACCTTCATTGTCTGGGCCAGAGCAAGAGGCAGGTGAACAAGCAGGTTGCAATGGGGAGGAGGAGCAAGTCCAAGGGGCTTTTGTCAGTGGGACCCTACTGGAGTTTGGGCCCTTGGCAGATGTCCAACCATGCCTACCCTTGACACCAGTTCTACCACATTCTACAAGCAAACATATAACACCAATTCAGCTATTCAGACTTTGACTGGACACTTGCATATAAAGTTAGGAGGCAAGTCCTGAGTCAATTCAAAGGTTCTATTATACCTGTTTCCCAACAGGGTAATAACTGTTACTGTGCCTGAGCCTAATACACCCATTTTAATTGATATAACTACTCTAAGAGCAAAAATAAGTCAAATTTCTTTTAAGAAACTTAATAAAAAGTTATTGCAAGTATTCTCCTAATAAACATCTTGGAGCAGTAGCATCTGATTTGCTCCATCTATCATGCTGTGCGTCAATTTGAGCAGTACAAATGTTTTAAAATATCCACCGATCAATTCCTCTAAGACCTGCTTGACATTTAGAGACTCTCCTGTTCCATTAATTTGTGACATTTTTATCAACTTGAACATTAACATGGCAGGTTTTATAACTAATGCAACTTAAAAGGTGCAAAGATGTCAGCAACATCAATTACAAAAAAAATTACAACTCCTGCTATTATCTCAGAGGTAATTAAATGAGCTGTAATTATTAGCCTAGATTCATTAGATTCATGTTCTCATGACCTCCTCATATTGGATTATTGTAATTCTTGGCTGGCAGGCTAGCTGGCTGGCAAGGCATTACATTGTCTGCAGTTAGCTCTACAAGGCAGTGATAACAGAACTGGTTGTGAAGCAAATTATATATCCCATTTCCTTCCTATTGTGTGGTGGATTGGTTTGATATCTTGACCATCAAATTGCTTTGATTGTCCTGTTGATGCTTACCCCAAGGGAGGCGCACTTTGAACTGGATGGGAAAGAAAAGTAGGGAGGCAAATGAGGGTATAGAAGAGGGGCAGTGTTTTACAGGAGGTCACTAAATGTGCTTGTGGGTGGGACCTGGGACAATAACAAAGCTGGTGGAAATTTGCTGCCACCAGAAAAATGAGGATAATGCAGGGGTGGATAATCTGAAAGTTCCAGGGAGCAAGAAGGGGTTCCAGCAATGAGAAGGAAGTTGGCCTTGGCAAAACAGAGATTGTGTACAGTGCAGAATGGTCAGTCTACTGGAGCATGTGCACCTCTTCAACATCTGTTCCTTTCAGCAATATGTATGAAGCAGGTCAATGAGGTAGAGGGGCCTAGCCAGGTGGAGCCGCTGGGGCAGTTGCTGAAGGTGACTTCTCCCTTTCTTCTTAGGGTTGTATCCAATGTTAGTTTAACTTCAGTCCCATCAGTTTTCAATGGGTCTACTCTAAGTAGGACTAACATTGGCTACAACCCTTAGTGCCTTCTTGTTGTAAACCGCCCAGAGAGCTTCGGCTATTGGGCGGTACACAAATGTATTAAATAAATAAATAAATAAATATCATAAAACCCTGTGCACAGAACAGGTGACACCCTTTGACACAGGACCGGTGCAAGGCAGTTTGGTGCCCTAGGCAAGATCAGATATTTAGCGCCCCCCTTCCCACTTGAGAGCGCTGTCTTTTTTCCCCCAAGGTGTTTCTGGCACCCCCTTTAGCCCTGCGCCCTAGGCGGCTGCCTAGTTGGCCTAATGGTAGCACCGGCCCTGCTTTGACACCACCTATAAGAAGCTGCCCAAGGCCTTGGCTAGCTGGCCACATGCTAATTCAATGGTGCTGGGCCCTGCACTTTAATTGAGCAATCTGGAAAAGCAGTCATGTCCCGAAGGGAAGAGTTTTCAGCAAGTAGGAGCAAGAGCAAAGTCAGGTATGTTTACTCTTGGAGAGCTGCAGTTCCTTAGCATGCATTCTGGCTGTATGCTAATGCATGTGATCTGACCCACCTTTTAGTCTAAGGTGTAGGTGCAACTGGGAAGCAGCAGCAGCAGCTGGAGAATGGAGTTTTCAGAAAACAGAAGCAAAGCAAAAGCATG
Organism: Shinisaurus crocodilurus; assembly: GCA_021292165.1. Taxonomy (NCBI): domain Eukaryota; kingdom Metazoa; phylum Chordata; class Lepidosauria; order Squamata; family Shinisauridae; genus Shinisaurus; species Shinisaurus crocodilurus. The sequence continues at coordinate 234,046,770 of CM037879.1, forward strand.
AACACCTACTTTTGGAGATCTGTACCTTGGTTGGCTAGCCTTGTGCTAAGGCAGCTGAGCTTAGTCTACCCTACAGTCTACTCTAGACTTGGCACACAGATCTACAGATACGTAGTGCAGATATAAGTTATCCAAGTTACAAATGTTATTTTGCACTTGCAAATTAAGTTCAGGAAGAATACAACTGTGGCTTAAGGTAGAAAGAACTGTTGCTTCTTCTTCGGATATCTGAGCGCAGCAGTCCCAGGATTACTAATGCTAAGGTCATTCTTAGGAGTAAAGTGAAAAATGTACCATGTATCCCCTTTAAATTAAATAAGTTGAAAATTGCATTAATTCATGTACAATAACTCATTTTAATTAAATTCAAATTCTTAAGTAGGTTTTTAATGGAGATCCAATGGCCCATTAATCTTGAACATACTGACCTAAAGAACCCATGGGAAGTCACCTGGTAACTGAAATTTAGGAAACATAGTGTAATGCATCAATAAATAGGTTCACTCTCTTACTACAGGAATAAATAACATCCATCACTTTTCTTCAATAGCTATGATCTAGTAAGAGCAAGTCCTAGATACCATGGACATACCAACAATAAACACTTCTATGTTCTCTTCTCCTCTTCGATCCTCACCTTCCAGTGCACCCATTTTCACCCACTCTTATTTCCAGGGCAGAAGAAGGAATATCTATATGTACTAAACACCAGGGTCTTTCCTGTCCCCCATCCTAGAGTTTCAGTACATTGTAGATATTCACAACATGTTTTATTGGATGTCATGATACTATTAAATCTATTTGTGTTGGATTCCCATAAAAATGTGAAACAGCCCTTAGGCAGGAGTGGGAAACTTCAGTCCCCAGGGCCAAATCCTGGGGTCCCAATGCAGCCCTCCTGGGTTCCCCAGTTGGCCATGCCCCCTTCCTCTGGCCCACCCCCACCCTCTGGTCCTGCCCTTTCCCCCCAACCATTGACCATTTGGTGGTTTCCCGGCTTTTTTGCATTCCCCCCCCCCCCATTCTACAAGGTTGCAATGCCTCTCCTAAGGCTCAGTTACTGGCAGTAAGAATTTTAATATGCTGGTACCTTTTGTCCTACCCCTTTTGCCTTTGCCCCACCCACTTTGCCTTCAGCCCCACCCACCACTGGAATGCAGCCTCTGAGAGCTTCTCTGAAACTGAATTTGTCCCTCGGGATGAAAGAGGTTTCCCCACCCATGCCTTAGGGCTGATTCTCACAACCATCTTGACAAGTGGTGGTTGTGCCACGTCTTGTGGCACAGATAATAGAATCATAGAAAAGTAGAGTTGGAAGGGGCCTACATGAGTGTGGCATGATCACCATGTGCTCCAAGAGCAGCATGCAGAGGTTTTTCCTTGACCATCACTTGCCCAATGGGTTCTTATTTTTGGTAAAATCTGAAGGATTCTAACATCAGACAAGTTCAGTATGACAAAATTGGAGAGTCTCCACAATAGCCTTGAAAATCAGCCAAAAGGCAAGTTGACTCAGATTAACTATTCTGGAAGGAACTTGATTTTAGTGGCAGGCACCAATGTTGTTTTGTTTTTGGTGCTTACTGAAGACATTTTTTATTTAAACAGGCTTTCCGTGACTGACCAGCCATGGTTACACTGGCATAATTTGACTTTAAGGGTGCAATCCTATGCATGTTTGGAAAGAAAAACTCTACAACTCCCAGCATTCCCCAGCCAGCATGGCTGGCTGGGGAATGCTGTGAGTTGTAGGACTTTTTTCTATCTAAACATGCATAGGATTGTGCCCTAAATACTTTAATTCTGTATTTTGATTCTTTTTTCTTTCTTTTTATTGTTCACCACTCAGGAATCCTATTAAATACAGAGTGGTACATAAATGAGTTTAAAAAATCAAACATAAGGGAAGTGCAGGATAATTGTCATCACCAGCAGAGCAACAATATCCACATTGGAAATTGATTACCACAGCATCTTCAGTTTAAGTTGTTGTTGCCTTGGATAACTATTTTTTGTTCTGTTCATGGAAGGAGCTTCTATTCATGGAGGAGAGTTGCGCTCATGGAAACACTCCTTCCATGAGCACAACTCTCCTGTGGGTGGAAGCTCCTTCCATTCACAGAGCAAAAAGGTTAGGATCCAGGCCATTGTTGTTGCTGCAGATGTTATTATTACTACTCTTATTATCCCATTCTTCTACCAAAAATTCCAGCATATTTTAGTTTAAAGGTTTTTCTGCCAGTAACTAAGCCTCAGGAGAGGCATTTCAACCTTCTAGAAGGGGGGGGGGAGGCACAAAAGCCACAAAACCAGGCAATGTTTGGTGGTCACAGAGAAAGCAGAGGGGTTAGGGAAGGAGGCATTGAGAGGGTTCACACGACACTTCTAGGAGATCGTTCATGTTTCCTTACCTACGATAGCCTCCCCCCAAAAAACCCATAATCCCCATTCATACGATCATGCCTGCTATTTTTTTTTCTTCTCTTCATGGTCTTTCTTCATGGTCTTTCTCTATGCCAGCATTGTTTTCATGAGCGCCCTGTGGGTCCTCCCGCTCACATCAGGTATCCCAGTCTCCATTGCGCACAATTCCCTGTCCCAGGGTCCCCCGCTTCCCTGAAACGTCTGCAGCTGCTATGCTATTCGTCCGTCTTGATCACGTTGAGTGCCACCCCTCCCCCTCCTCACACAGCGAGGTTTAACCCTGTGCTTGCCTCCAACTGAAGCGGCACGAATGAACTTAAAGCAGCCCACTCCCCACGGTCCCTCCCTCCCTCCCTCCCTCCCTCTCTTACCCCCCATTCCTCGGTGAATCCCCAGCCTCCCTTCCCCCCAAGTGTTTCACCCCACCCCCTGCTGAATGGAAAATAATCACACCTTTTCCTTTTATTTAAAAGATCTTTATTGAATGTTCACAGTACGGATTGAAAGAAAGCAGGCAACTGACTCTCAATGGGCACTTGCTAACTAAGAAGCCTGTGTAAGCTGAATTGATCCCCCCCCCCCCAGCAAAGCTACTCTTATTTCTAGCAGGCAAAATATGATGCTGCACCTTAAAGCTGTGGACAAGCTGCAAAGGAGGGCACAAAACAACTTACTCCCTCCCTTTTCCCTAACCTTCCTCCCCTCTGGTCATTCTGAAAGAAAATTTGACTTTATGACGGCCAGTTAAAGTGAGGGAGCCGTCGATGAATGTGTTGCTAGGCAGAGTTTGGAGAATAGAGAGGTGAGATAGAGAGGACTGGGATTCTCCCCTCTGGCCATAGGGCTCTATGGTTTTTTGTTGAAAACCACAATAGAAGTGATAACCACGGTCAGAAAAACAACGATAGGATAAGAAAACCATAGATCATATCGTTGTTTTCTATCGTTGTCTTGTTGTGCAAAATTTATCAAGGTAAATTAACACAACCAGGTTCATACAACCGTGAAAACCACGAACGATAAAAACAACAATGAACAATGGCTGTTGTTTTCAACGTCATTGCCTTCTGGGGGTCAGATTGGGACCCCAGGAAAGCCAGATTTGGCCCCTGGGCCTGAGGTTCTGCACCCCTGTTCTACCATCAGTACCCAGAGTAGCTTATAAAAAAGGAGAGAGGGGGGAAAAAGGAAATGCAAAAGAATCAACATACAATATTAAACACCACAGAATTAAAAACAAAGATGAAAAGCAACAATGTAAACAATTAAAACAGCAACTACCTATGTATAAGCTGCCTTTAATGAACTTTCTACTGGTGCTAGTAGCCCCACTTCCTGGGAGTGGGGGACAAGTAGAGATGATGGATGGATTACCCTGGTCCCTCTCAGTTTTGCATGTATTCATTCATCTCCTTCTGTCCTGCTTTCGCATCAGCCTGTGGATTTTGAATTTTAAAATCACATGAACATGTACATTTCAATACTTAGTTAAATGTGCATTGTTGTATGCCATTTACCCAACAACACATACTTTTGTATGTATGTATGTTGTCCTAAAATATGTATTTCTAATGTTTTTGAGCTGTGAACTGTATTGCAAAATTCGTAGGAATGTGAAATCCAAAGGATACCTGCATTCTGATATATGTTTTAGTCCAGAAAGTGCAAATCAGGTTGGTTCACTTCAAAATGTGGGCTGAACAATATTTTTGATCATCCCTATGGATGACTGTCCATTAAACAATCAGCCCAAGAAGGAGGCTTATCCAGGTGTTCTAAGTGAGCTATATGCAAATAATCACATGCATACGATACATGACCCCAAGAAGTCAAAATTTGTCCTAACTCTTGTTTTTGTGGCAAAACAAGTTAGAATATTACAGGGCTACTTTTCCTCATTGAAAACTGATTGCCACAGCATCCTTAGTTTAAGTTGTTGTTCCCTTGGATCTCTATGGTCCCCCCCCCCCCGTTTATGGAAGGGGTTCTTTTAGTATACTGAAGTCTACACAAAGCCTGTCACTTATTGTAGCATGTTTTGAATCAAGCTCATGATTAGAGAATCCCAGAGGAAAACAATATTCACAGGCCTTATCCATCAGTTCCCAAGTCCCCGTAGCTCCCATGAGAATTTTGGCTATCAAAGAAAGAAGGATCATGGCTGCGTGTTCATTAAATAGTTTGAGAAATGCTGTGTTGCAGTTCTAAAAACATTTTATTGATGCACTTAATATAAGATAGTCAATTGCATCAATGCAAAAACAGGTCAAGGACAGAAATAGAGAGCGCTGTTCAATTTGTTCTTGCAAGTGAAAAGAAAACGTTAACAAATCAACGAATAATAGGGGATAGATTAATGAGTGTAGGCTAGGTCAAGAAACTCTACAGATGCTCAGAGCTGTCCAGTGCTGACCAGCGTATTTCCAAAATGCTCCTCCAATATCCCTTGCCACACTAATTCGTGTGTGCAACGATGCATGTGCTGCTGATAGGATTGCTCCCAGGTTTAGGAGTAAAATGTTAGGAAAAGGGGTTAACTTGAACTTCTTGAGGTTGTTTAGAAAGAGAGGTAACATAACCAAACTTGGCAGTGAACGTACAATAGTAATGTGATGAACCAATAAGGCTATTTTGTTCCTGTTAGCTGCACATTCCAATTGTCCGCATCATAGTAAGTCCGTATACAATTAGACCAGTTGCGAATGTTGAGAATAAGATAAGTCTGAGTGATGCCCAAATGTAATTGAATTCTGATTGGATGCATAACAAGTGTATGCTTGTATGAGGATGGTTGGCTCATAGATGTCTACCTGCATTTTATTGGTAGTTGCAATAGTTAGATGCATAATTCGATGAAGCTGTAAGATTATACAAGAATTGCTGATTGTAAATTATGTGGAAGTTGAGGAATTCTCACCCTGTTTTCTATGTGAAAGGAAAATTGGCTCTTGTGTCTTCTTATGTAATAAAGTAGAGCCAGTTATACTCACTGCTGTATATGCCTATGATACTGTGAAACAGGGAACAATCCATAGCTGGGAGAACTGCAAGGGCCTAATAACTAACCTTATTGTCTCCACTTTTTAAGTCTCTCCATGATTGTTGCAATGGGATCCTGGAGGGTAGAGGAAGCATTACCAACCAAAACCCACTTACATAGCTGTAATCTGTGCAGTAGATTACAGGTCTGTATTTAAGAAAGCTGTATTGTCCTGCACTTTTTGCAGGGAAACATTTGACACTGATTGGCTGAGCTGTACATTGATGGAAGTATAGTGCGCTGTGTGCTGCAAGATACTGGGATCGGGGTGTGTGTGATCCCGTTTCGCCCTGTAGTAGGATGAACGCAATACCACTGCTACTGGTTCTACTGCTGTTGGCCTGACCAGGCAAATCAGATTTAAAGTGAGGATGGAGCAGATTTGCCGGGCTTGGTGTGTAAGCACTGACAAAGGAAGGGGTAAGATGGTTTGTTTGTTTTTCCAGCTCAGATTTTAATCCAAGAATCCTTGCCTCTTTTTGGAGACATGCACTATAAGCCCTTCAAGTTTATATCTCTAGTATATTAAAAAAGAAATAAGGCACCCACACTGTTAGGGTGGGATTGTGACAGGGCTGTAATACCTTTAAGAGTTGAATTCTTCCACTTCTGGCTACTATTGTCAGTGTAGCATTGTGACCTGGCAACCAAAAGGAGTAACAGAGATCGAGAAAATGGTGGTGTATATGGGCGGAATTTAATATTCTTTTGAATATTTAACATCCATTTGAATATAATCATCCAGTTCTTTGGCTCCAGGTTTCCAGTACTGGTAAAATGGGTGACCTGTTAAATAATTTTGTTGACAAGTGACTGAAACCTCCATTGATGTCAACCAGAAAATATATTCTAATCTCCTAAAAAATGAATTTAAATTAGTTTCTAAACATTTTGTTGAATTAACTGTATTTATAATAGTTCCTCACTGAAATGTCTTATCTTTATTCATCCACAACATACAAGCCTAAATCACATGTTTATTGTAAAAGCCAAAGGCCATGATAAATGGAATTATCATATCAAAAAATACAAAGGGGTGGAAAATAAAAAAAAAAATTAAAAAGCAGAATAAGTATATAGTACAGTATGTGGACACTAGGCCTCAGGTTCCCAACATACCAACAAAGTTTGCTCTGATTTTCTTTGTTGATAGTACAAACACTGATACACTATAGATAATTGCCACATCCAGGTCTGATAGCAAATAACTCATGAAATTCTAGAACAGCCGCTATAAATTTAACTCTAATGCCACTGAACAGGAGACATTTCAAAAAGCATTGCACCAAATCCTCAATTTGATATAGGCATTTTGGACACACACTCCAGTCCCAGGGCACCTTACTATAATGGCCTTCCAGCACAGCCTATATGTTTCTGGAATATACCAGTTGTAAAAGAAACTTGAAAAAAATGTTAATTATAAAATTAGAATTTTGTGGTTGGATACATCTTACTCCCCTCCACCACCACAATAATAAAAAGATTATGCTCTACAGGTGTTCTGAAATTCAGGATTGCTAAAAATGATTTAAAAAAACCTCAAACACAAAAAACACACATTCATTTTCGTTTTGCAGTTAAAGAAAAGCAAATTGCAGCACCAGAGTTTTGCAGTTCTAAAATTCCCATGGTATTAATAGGAATATGTGTGAAGCCTATATGTGCTAGAAAATATCTGCCTTGGGGATTATGGTACAGCTGGCACACCACCACTATGATACATTGCATTCCAGATAAATTTTGGAAGAAGCTCTCACACTACTCTGGGTAGAAGCTCAAATACTGAATATGAGTCTTAAATGCAATTTATTGTGGCTCTTCCTGAAAGCATTGAAAAACCCTGAAAATATATATTAGTCATACCAGTATTGGACACTCTCCTTTTGCTCAGGCAGCTCAGTTTCTGAATTTGGGTTTTGGAATAGAAGGTACTTTCAAAGCTTCACAGCCATTTTAAGACCAAACATTTATTTTGTGCAACCCCAGTAAAGTGAGGAAGCTTGCTGGAATCTTTACCCAATCTTATTAAAAAATAATGGGAGTCCATAGAAATAATTCTAGGGAGGGGAGCAAGGTCTATGATTGTAACTACATGTTGTTGACTTGACTATTTGCAGTCTTTATATGACTGAACCCTGTGCACCATTACATGGTGCTGAAGAGATGCAATGAGAAACAGTGGTGGACTGTGCCTGTTGGTGATTTACTGTATTGTATGGGATTATACATTTTAGAAGTAATTTCTAATAATTTGCTTTACTTGTCCATTTAACAATAATAGAGCAAAGCACTAGAAAGACATACAGCTTCAATTTCTCCATTGAACAACAATACTAAAGGACTCTAAACCAAATTTAAAAAACCCTAAGGCTGAATTTCATACCTTTTACACAGAATCTGCCTTGGCTGGGGTGAATGTCTGACAAAAGGTCTGAAACCAGTCAAACTTTTTTTGTTTGTTAATGCTTGTCTGTCGATATCATAAAATAAATATCATACAAGGTGGGTCATTCTTTAAACAAAAACTGGAGTCTTTGAGGGTCTTGGCCAAAATGGTCAATAACTTCTTTTATAAATTACTCCTGGGGATAGGTCTTCAACTCAACAAACATAAGCCATCTTCACTTGGTCTTCACTCATTGTCAAATGTAGTCATGTCTTCACCCTGCGAAAAGTGCTAAAGGATTGTTCAGTTGTGCATGTAACTGGGAGGGAAAGTGCTGTAAGGATGGGCATTTTAATAGCAGGGGAGAGTTTGGTGTGGTCCAATAGTTCAGTAAGGGGCATGTTGCATATGTCATACAATGATTGATGTATTTCTTTGGTATGTATTTTTGCCCACAACTCATACTAAATAACAGATTTATCTCCAAAGTTTTCACATTTGTAAAGTTCCTGAATTGAATTGACAAAGACTTGAAAGTCTCTTTCTTTCTTTCTTTCTTTCTTTCTTTCTTTCTTTCTTCAGTGTGATACATCTGAGATGGATGTAGCTTCAGCAAACTGTAAACAGGATAGTTTTCATCATTGAAATGACTGAGTCCTCAGTGAGGGAATAAGTGAAACCAGGTAGGGAATTTAGATGAACCACTGACAGGATTCTTCTGTGGATTGCTTGGGGAGACTGGTACGAGTTTTCTGTTGTATGGTTTGTCTAGGAGCTTTAAGTTCTACATCTACTTCATCTGCCAGTTTCTTACACTCCTCTGTTTTTCTGCTAAAGGTGTCCTCACTAGCTTCCCTGTGTTGTTCCATTATTCCCAGAAACTCTTGTATATGTGCCTTCATTTCCATTACATCTAACTTCACAGACTGCAGAGCTTGGGTGACTGGCTCTAGCACAGAAGAATATTTGCTTATGATCACAAGACCATAGAATCATAGAATCATAGAAAAATAGAATTGGAAGGGGCCCACAAGGCCATCGAGTCCAACCCCCTGCTCAATGCAGGAATCCAGGTCAAAGCATCCCTGACAGATGGCTGTCCAGGTGCACCTTGAATGCCTCCAGATTGGGAGAGCCCACCACCTCCCTAGGTAGTTGGTTCCATTGTCTTATTGCTCTGACAGTCAGGAAATTTTTCCTGATGTTTAGGTGGAATCTAGGTTCCTGTAACTTGAGCCCATTATTCCGTGTCCTGCAAACTGGGATCATAGAATCATAGAAAAGTAGAGTTGGAAGGGGCCTACAAGGCCATCGAGTCCAACCCCCTGCTCAATGCAGGAATCTAGGTCAAAGCATCCCTGACAGATGGCTGTCCAGCTGCACCTTGAATGCCTCCAGAGTGGGAGAGCCCACAACCTCCCTAGGTAGTTGATTCCATTGTCTTATTGCTCTGACAGTCAGGAAATTTTTCCTGATGTTTAGGTGGAATCTAGGTTCCTGTAACTTGAGCCCATTATTCCGTGTCCTGCAAACTGGGATGATCGAGAAGAGATCTTTGCCCTCCTCTGTGTGACATCCCTTCAAATACTGGAAGAGTGCGATCATATCTCCCCTCAGTCTCCTCTTCTGAAGGCTAAACATGCCCAGTTCTTTCAGTCTCTCCTCATAGGGCCTTGTTTCCAGTCCCTTTATCATCTTTGTTGCCCTCCTCTGAACCCTCTCCAGTTTGTCTACATCCTTCTGAAAGTGTGGTGCCCAGAACTGGACGCAGTACTCAAGATGAGGCCTAACCAGTGCCGAGTAAAGGGGAATTATCACTTCCCGCGATTTGGAAGCTATACTTCTATTAATACAGCCCAAAATTGCATTTGCCTTCTTTGCAGCCACATCGCATTGCTGGCTCATATTCAGTTTGTGATCTACCACAATTCCAAGATCCTTCTCACTTGTAGTATTGTTGAGCCAAGTGTCCCCCATTCTGTAACTCTGCATTTGGTTTCCTCTCCCTAGGTGCAGCACTTGGCATTTATCCCTATTAAATTTCATTCTGTTGTTTTCGGCCCAGCGCTCCAGCCTATCGAGGTCACTTTGAATTTTGTTTCTGTCTTCCAGAGTATTAGCTGTTCCACCCAACTTTGTGTCATCTGCAAATTTGATAAGCATTCCCCGTACCTCCTGATCCAAGTCATTAATAAAAATGTTGAAGAGCACCGGGCCCAGGACCGAGCCCTGTGGTACCCCGCTCGTTACCTCTCCCCAGTTTGAGAAGGAACCATTGATAAGCACTCTTTGAGTCCGATTCTGTAGCCAATTGTGGATCCACCTGATAGTTGTTCCATCTAGCCCACTCTTAGCTAGCTTACTAATCAGGATATCATGAGGCACTTTGTCGAAAGCTTTGCTGAAGTCCAGATATATAATGTCCACAGCATTCCCACAGTCCACAAGGGAGGTTACCCGATCAAAAAATGAGATCAGATTAGTCTGACAGGATTTGTTCTTGACAAATCCATGCTGGCTTCTAGTAATCACTGCATTGTTTTCAAGGTGCTTGCAGACTGACTTCTTTATAATCTGCTCAAAAATCTTCCCGGGGATTGATGTCAGACTGACTGGCCTATAGTTCCCAGGTTCCTCCTTCTTGCCCTTTTTGAAGATGGGAACAACATTTGCCCTCCTCCAGTCGTCTGGCACTTCACCTGTCCTCCATGATTTCTCAAAGATAATAGACAGTGGTTCTGAGAGTTCTTCTGCCAGTTCCTTTATTACTCTAGGATGCAGCTCATCAGGCCCTGGAGATTTAAACTCGTTCAGAGTAATCAGGTGCTCCTTGACCATTTGCCTATCAATCTCAAGCTGCAATCCTGCCCCTTCAGTCTGCACTTCAGGTTTGCCAGGGGGGTCATAGACCCTCTTTTGGGAGAAGACCGAGCCGAAGTAGGAATTGAACACTTCTGCCTTTTCTTTGTCTTCTGTTATCAATTTGCCATCCTCATTGCGTAGTTGAACCACCAGTTCTTTCTTCTGTCTTTTACTGTGCATGTATCTGAAGAAAGCTTTTTTGTTGCTTTTAGCATTCCTCGCTAACCTTAGCTCATTCTCAGCTTTAGCCTTCCTGACACTATTCCTGCAGTTCTGTGCTACCTGCCTGTACTCTTCACTTGTAGCCTGTCCTTCCTTCCACTTCCTATACGTGTCCTTTTTTGTTTTCAGGTCGTCTTTGAGTTTATTGTGAAGCCACATTGGCTTCTTCTGTTGCCCTCTGCCTTTTTTCCTTTTGGGAATTGTTTGCAATTGTGCCTTTAAAATTTCCTTTTTTAAAAACTCCCACCCCTCCTGGGCTCCCTTTCTCGTGAGAGTCACTTGCCATGGGATCTTACTAATCATTGTTCTGAGTTTGTTAAAATTGGCTTTCCTAAAATCCAGGGTACGTGTTTGGCTACACTCAGCTTTTGCTTCCGTTAGAATCAAGAACTCAAGTATAACATGGTCACTTTCCCCCAGAGTTCCCGAAACTGCCACTTTATCCACTAACTCGTCTCTGTTGGTTAGAATCAGGTCAAGGATAGCCGATCCTCTAGTTCCTTCCTCCACTTTCTGTAGGAGGAAGTTATCAGCAGCACAGCTCAGGAATTTCTTGGAGGGGCCATGTTTGGCTGAAAAAGTCTCCCAACAGATATCAGGGAAATTGAAGTCTCCCATTACTACCACATCGTGCCTCCTTGAAACACTGGCAATTTGTTTTTCAAAAGTTCCATCCTCGTCTTCTCCTTGATTGGGTGGTCGGTAGTAGACTCCAACCGCCATGTTCGTTTTATTCTTTGCCCCCTTTATTTTAACCCAGATGCTCTCAATGGGGCTGCCAAGCTCCTCTTCCTGTATCTCTGTGCAGAGATACGTATTTTTAACATACAGTGCAACTCCACCTCCCTTTCTGTTGCTTCTGTTCCTTTTGAACAAGTTATACCCTTCAATTGCTGTATTCCAGTCATGGGAGTCATCCCACCAGGTTTCAGTTATCCCTATCAAGTCGTACTTGCCCTCATGTATCAAGAGTTCAAGTTCGTCTTGTTTGTTGCCCATACTCTGGGCATTAGTATAAAGACATCGAAGACTATGTGCTTTATAGTCCGACTTTCCCCCTACATTTTGTGGTAGACTATCAATGGGCACCGCTGGAGCTGTTCTCTCCATTGTGGCATAGAGGCCTTCTTCCATTGGTACCCCCGAGTTTATGTCTCCCTCCCCTGTTGGATTCAGTTTAAAGCCCTCCTGATTAAGTTCCTCATGCTGTGGCCAAACACATTCTTCCCAGTCCTTGTGAGGTGCAACCCATCCTTTGCCAGCAGTCCATCTTCCAGGAAGTGTAGCCCGTGGTCCCAGAATCCAAATCCCTCACGTCGGCTCCACCTTCGTAGCCAGTCATTCACTCGGAGTATTTTTCTTTCCCTTTCTATGCCTCTTCCAAGTACTGGAAGGATGGATGAGAAAACTATCTGGGCCCCGAAGTTCTTGAGTTCCCTTCCCAGCTCTTCAAAGTCTGCCGTGATTTCTTTGTAACTCCGCTTGGCAGTATCATTTGTACCCACGTGGAAGAGAAGAAAGGGGTATGTGTCGGTGGGCTGCATGAGCCTCGGCAGCTGCTCTGACACATCCTTAATCCGTGCTCCGGGGAGACAGCACACCTGGCGAGTCCATGGGTCTTCGCGACATACTTTGGCTTCGATCCCCCGCAGGAGGGAGTCTCCCACTATGAGTACTCTTCTCTTCCTCTTGCTGTAGGCCTTGGCTTGATTGCCTCCACTCGACTGACCCTCAGCCTCTTGCTCGCTATCACGTTGGGTGCCCGGTAATCCGTCCTCTGCAGGCTGTCCTCTGCTCTCGTCCTCAAGTACATGGAAGCGGTTCCATAGCTCCACTGCTTCCACAGGCGCAGAGTGTCTTGTAGTTCTTGTGCTCCTAACAGTCACCCTTTTCCAGGGAGTTCCCCCTGCGTTATTTTCCCTTGCCTCAGCAGTCTCCGACTCCGCCTCATCCTGCCGTTGCCCTTCTGGCTCCTGTGCTGTGCTTTGGTGCTGTAGATCCACCGTTCTGTCTAAGAACTCCTCGCTTTCTCTTATGCTCCTGAGGGTTGACACTTGCTGCTCCAGTCCTCTGACCTTTTCTTCCAACAGCGTGACCAGCTTGCACTTGTTGCACGTGTAGGCCATGTCGATCTCCGGCAGGAAAACAAACATAGCACACCCCTTGCAGGTCACCACCACTGCTGAGTCCTTTCCTTCCATAGTGCTCGGTTTCTGTCTTCCTAGATTTTTTTTTTTTTTTTTTAGGGACCTCCCCCTCGACCTCCCCTGCCGAACTCCGCTGCCAAACTCCTGTTTGCTCTCCCTGTTCGCTCTCCCTGTTCGCTCGCTCTCTGGGAGCCTGCTTGCCTTATCACAGCCCCAAAAACAGCTGGAGCCTCTCTCCTGTTGTGCTCCTGCTCAGCTGGGAGTCAGGAACAGAATGAGCTGTCAGGCCACACCCTTCCTTTTAAGCTCTCAGACCACACCCTTCCCTTTCAGCTCTCAGGCCACACCCTTCCCTTTCAGCTCTCAGGCCACACCCTTCCCTTTCAGCTCTCAGGCCACACCCTTCCCTTGCAGCACTAGTAGTTGTTGTTTGTACAGCAGCACTTGCTGTTGCAGCACTTGTCGTTCTACTCCGCTGCCAAACTCCTGTTTGCTCTCCCTGTTCGCTCGCTCTGTTCGCTCGCTCTCTGGGAGCCTGCTTGCCTTATCACAGCCCCAAAAACAGCTGGAGCCTCTCTCCTGTTGTGCTCCTGCTCAGCTGGGAGTCAGGAACAGAATGAGCTGTCAGGCCACACCCTTCCTTTTAAGCTCTCAGACCACACCCTTCCCTTTCAGCTCTCAGGCCACACCCTTCCCTTTCAGCTCTCAGGCCACACCCTTCCCTTTCAGCTCTCAGGCCACACCCTTCCCTTGCAGCACTAGTAGTTGTTGTTTGTACAGCAGCACTTGCTGTTGCAGCACTTGTCGTTCTACTCCGCTGCCAAACTCCTGTTTGCTCTCCCTGTTCGCTCGCTCTGTTCGCTCGCTCTCTGGGAGCCTGCTTGCCTTATCACAGCCCCAAAAACAGCTGGAGCCTCTCTCCTGTTGTGCTCCTGCTCAGCTGGGAGTCAGGAACAGAATGAGCTGTCAGGCCACACCCTTCCTTTTAAGCTCTCAGACCACACCCTTCCCTTTCAGCTCTCAGGCCACACCCTTCCCTTTCAGCTCTCAGGCCACACCCTTCCCTTTCAGCTCTCAGGCCACACCCTTCCCTTGCAGCACTAGTAGTTGTTGTTTGTACAGCAGCACTTGCTGTTGCAGCACTTGTCGTTCTACTCCGCTGCCAAACTCCTGTTTGCTCTCCCTGTTCGCTCGCTCTGTTCGCTCGCTCTCTGGGAGCCTGCTTGCCTTATCACAGCCCCAAAAACAGCTGGAGCCTCTCTCCTGTTGTGCTCCTGCTCAGCTGGGAGTCAGGAACAGAATGAGCTGTCAGGCCACACCCTTCCTTTTAAGCTCTCAGACCACACCCTTCCCTTTCAGCTCTCAGGCCACACCCTTCCCTTTCAGCTCTCAGGCCACACCCTTCCCTTTCAGCTCTCAGGCCACACCCTTCCCTTGCAGCACTAGTAGTTGTTGTTTGTACAGCAGCACTTGCTGTTGCAGCACTTGTCGTTCTACTCCGCTGCCAAACTCCTGTTTGCTCTCCCTGTTCGCTCGCTCTGTTCGCTCGCTCTCTGGGAGCCTGCTTGCCTTATCACAGCCCCAAAAACAGCTGGAGCCTCTCTCCTGTTGTGCTCCTGCTCAGCTGGGAGTCAGGAACAGAATGAGCTGTCAGGCCACACCCTTCCTTTTAAGCTCTCAGGCCACACCCTTCCCTTTCAGCTCTCAGGCCACACCCTTCCCTTTCAGCTCTCAGGCCACACCCTTCCCTTGCAGCACTAGTAGTTGTTGTTTGTACAGCAGCACTTGCTGTTGCAGCACTTGTCGTTCTACTCCGCTGCCAAACTCCTGTTTGCTCTCCCTGTTCGCTCGCTCTGTTCGCTCGCTCTCTGGGAGCCTGCTTGCCTTATCACAGCCCCAAAAACAGCTGGAGCCTCTCTCCTGTTGTGCTCCTGCTGATCGGATGATCGAGAAGAGATCCTGGCCCTCCTCTGTATAAATAAAAGTTGATGTCTGTGATGCACAACAACTGGTACAAAAAGTGTTTGTCTTGATGTTGCTTGATCTTGCTAACTGCTTGAGTTGTGAGACAGTACTGGTGTAAATTTCTGCAAAGACATAGACACTCTTGTATTTTTGAGTCCCCTGCCTCAACACAAAATTGTAAAATGTTTGTCATGTTACCTGTGGTAGTGGTCTTACCACAGAGAGCAAGGTCATGTGATCCACAATACACAATGGTTGATGTTATAGAGTACAGGCTGTTTATTTCCCTCAATAGCTCTTGCATATGACTTATTAAGTTGCTGTTCAATTGGCACCTTTTTCTTCTCCATAACAGAAAGGAAGTTAGAAGCATAGATTTCATAGGTCCTAGAGTTGGAAGGAGCCTACAAGGCTATTGAGTCCAACCCCCTGCTCAATGCAGGAAACTATCTTCATGTGAACCACTATGCCATCCACTTCTTGAGTGCTCTCATGTAGCTTCATTGAAGTCTTTGTACATGGTACAAACTTTGATAAAGAATGTGCCCTATACCCCTCATACTACTGTCTGGGGAAATAAAATACTGGCTGGGGAAATAAAATAATGACACTTTCAGAACAGCAGAGTATGCTAACCAAAGAGAATATTTAGAAAGCCATGCATTGCAAAATGCTGTTGGACCTGTACCATCATGCCTGAAGTCATAACTTTCTGTAGGGGTCCAGCATTGTGTAAACAGCTCAGATTTTAAAATATCTGATAGAGATTTGCTTTTGATGTGTCATTCCCTATATCTAGCTTTTCCTATAGTTCAAGTTCTACAGTACTGGTAGCTGCCTCAGTATTTTAACTTGGGATTTAGGGATGGGCGACCCACCTGGCACTTGACTCGTGGCATGTGAGCCAAGCGCCAGCACCAGCTGAGGCACTCGCCGGACTTCTGTGTCCCCAGCGCTACATTTTTTCTGTAGAAAATGGCCTAATTTGATATTTCCTATGGTGACATAATCTTTTTTATGTATTTTATGGTTTTAACTGTTGTAAACCTCCCAGAGAGCTTCGGCTATTGGGCAATATAAATTTGTTTATTTATGTATTAAATAAATAAATAAATGTTCTTATTCTTAATCTTGGTAAAGTTTATAAGAGAAATAGCTGTGTGATAAATTTGCACAGCGTGAGAACGGTTTCTGTTGTCTCTGGTTCTGGAAGCAAAGAGTCAAGATGGCCACACAGGACTTGTTGTTTAAGCTAAATGGAAAAATGATGAATAGATTTGATGCGTTTGAGGGGGGGAAATATTGGCAAACTGGAGTATTTAGAAGTGCTGTTTTTACAACAAATTGAAAATGTGCATTCCCAGAACTTGGCTGTGGAGAGCTGGAAGAGAGTACTGATAAGGTTGGAATGCTGCAAGAGTCAAAAACTGAAACTTTAAACAGAGAGGTGGAATTGCAAGAGACTAACAAAGGAAGGGATATGGCCTTGCTGGAATTGGATGAGAATCAGAAAATAGCAACTCGAGCTCAGAAGAAATACCTTGCCATTGAGGGAGAAAATCAGAAAACAATAGTTCAAGTTTACAAGAAATATCTTTCCACTGAACTGGGAAAAAATACTATCTCACTAAACATGGTCAGGCTTATTTCGAAGGAGCTGTTCACTGAGATCTGTAAGAAGAGAGACTGTCCTTTTTCTACTATGAGACTGAAATATAAATTAAAAACAGTGTTTGACCGTGGGAAAACATGTGGGGGATATTAAGAAGAGGATGGTTTCGGATTATTGGATCTGACAGAAATGGTTTAATCTATGTTATGCTGGTTACTGATCACTGGAGTTCCTCCCCCCCCTTTTTCTTTTTCTTTTCTCTCTCTTTAATGGTTATAGAAATGGTAACTGAGAGAAGTTCTTAAGGGTACACTTATTTACAAATGCTAGAAAGATTTAAGGTAGTGAGGGGGATTTGAAGACTTTTATTAAGGTGATTTTGAACCTGTGGGATCTTTGGGAAGAATTTTAATAGAAAGATGATTTCTGAAGAAGCTGGAGATGTTAGAACAAAATAAGGATTTGTTTTAGTAGTAACTTAGAATTTTAAAGGTAATGTGTTATTGGTAAAATGTACTGATCTCTGTTGAAATTAGTGATGAGAATGAGTAATGGAATTGATGTAAATAAAATGGGTCATTTGGGGTGTGAGGTATTGATGTAAGGGGGAAATATGTGGTGGTTTGTCCTTTGATAAATACAGTAGAGGGAAAGAAACTAGGGAACCGTATTAAATAGAAGTAGAAATGTTTTAGATTGCTAGAAGAATTAGAAGAATTAGCATATATGTTTATGGTTAAAATAAGGTTTTGTGAACTTGTGAGGTGGATGAATAAGAAGAAAAATGTTTGACAATAGAAAAAAGAGAAATTTATTTGTAAACCACAGAGTAGAGTATATAATGTTACTTATACTTTGTTGTGGGAAAAATTGGAAGTCCATCTTAGTTTAGTGTTGTTGTGTTTTTGTGACGTTTGTCTGTGTTTTATTTTTCTTTTGAAAATAAAAAAAATGGAGAGGGGAAAAAAGAAAACAGCCTAATTTGCGGAAATTAGGCTGTTTTCTATATAAACAACGTAGCACCGGGAATCGGAAATCGCTTCCCCAGCTTGTGAGAACGTGAGGCGAGCTGGGGAAAAGGTAGGGCGAACGGAGCTTGGAAGGTGGAGCTCAGTGAGTTCGTTGGACTCCCACCCCCCAATCGAGCTCTGCGCACATCCCTATGATGTTCTCATGTCCTGCCGCTGCCTGTACCTGGATACTTTCTGTCTCTTTTGAGGTAGAAACAATGGGTGCCACTTGCACGATGTCTGATAAAGTAGAATCTTCAGTATGTGTCTGGGGATCACTAGCTCTCTTCTGTTTTTAGAAGTAGTTGCTGATATCCATAGCTAAACAAATAGAAACAGCTCTGCTTCTTTGCTTTCTCTCCCTAGTAACCTTATATGGAAAACCCTTGTGCCTTTCTTTCAACCTTCAACCAATCAAAACAGTAGCACTACATTTCTGTTTCCCAAGAAAAGGGTTCTTGCTACCTGTTTCCTGAGAACCTTGCCAATAGAAACTTTTGGTTTCTATTCTTGGTCTCCACCCCAACCTCCCCCTCAAAAAGCAGGGCTGGGTCCAGCAGCACCTCCCCAGCTCCTCACCTGATCACAACAGGGCACCACAACTCCTTTGTTTATATTGTCATTGTATTTCTAGGCTATCCAAATCTTGTAACATTTGCAGAAGTAGCATCATTAGATCCAAAGAAGCAGCATTCAACTGAGCTGCCTGTTGGCCCAGGAAGGCTTTTCTCCAGAAAAGTGCAGAGAGTCTGAATCTGGCAGCCACTCTCAACAGGAGAGGTCTCAGAGATCACTGTAAACCTCTTGTTGACTAGCTGGATGTGTTTGTGTCTGTGTACATTAAAATAAATACATACATCTAGGATTCCGGCAGGGGGAGAAAGCACTCCTCCTTTCCGCCTCCTTCAGACATCCATGTATAAGACCACTTAAATCAATGGGGGGCTGTTAATTTCATAAACATTTAGTTTTGTTTTAATGAGGAGAGAGCCCTCTCATTGTGTGTCCCCCAAGAATTACTGACAGGGCCAGTTCAAGTCATTTTGTTGCCTGAGACAGAGCAGCAAATGCCCCCCCCCAACCCTTTGTCAAAGTGCATAGTATTTAAATAAGCAACAACTTGCTGTTCTTTCACAACACCCAAAATCATCTGCCTGAGATGGATGCCTCACTGTGCCTAATAGTAGGGCTGGCCCTTCAGTAAACAACTGTTCCTTCCACACTCATCTAGCTTGGTACAATAACAGAAATTTTGCAATCATCATCACCGCCACCACCATCTAAACTACTGAGGCCCAAGGCACCTACCAATGATTAGCTGTACTTTCATACTTACTATAAGGGCAGCAAGTGAAATTATCATCCATGAGTTTGAAAAATCACAGTAAGTGTGCAATTCCTTAACTATCTTCTCAGGACTACTTTCATTCAAATTAAAGGAAGAATGAATTAAAGACAAAAGTACAGGAGATTATCTTATTGCAAAATGGGCAAGCTTCCCCAGACTCAGATTAGAATAGGTTTACCTAGAATTAGCTAATGTGGGCTCAGTTCAGATAATGCCT
Source organism: Shinisaurus crocodilurus (assembly GCA_021292165.1). Taxonomy (NCBI): domain Eukaryota; kingdom Metazoa; phylum Chordata; class Lepidosauria; order Squamata; family Shinisauridae; genus Shinisaurus; species Shinisaurus crocodilurus. The sequence goes on from CM037879.1 coordinate 234,066,006, forward strand.
CAATTAGCCTGTCTGTTCTGTGTGCACCTTGGTCTGATCCAGCATATCTCTTCTTATGTTCCTATTAGTGCTACTGAGCATTAGTGCTAGTGCACATTAACTAATGCACATTAACTAATGTGCATGCACTAATGCACACATGCACAATTAAACGATGAAGGATGTGGGAGGATTTCATGGGGGGGGGGAAATCCGGTGGACTAGCCGGGCTCAACCCCCTGAACTCCATCCCACTTATCTCTTCCCCGGCTTGACTCGCATTCTCCCGAGTTGAGCCGGGAAGTGACTTCAGGGTTTCTGGCGGGCCGCTGTTTACATAGAAAATGCCTTAAGATACACCTAAAGTGGCTGCAATTTGCATAATTTCTGCAGATTGCAGCTGCTTTTGACTTACCTTAAGGCATTTTCTATGTAAACAGCAGCCTGCTGGGAACCCAAAAGTCTGCCAGCTTTTGGTTCAGCTCAGTAGGAGGCGGGTCAGGTCCTGTTGGATTGCCCACCCCTATGCACTTGTGCACTTGCACAAATGTTGCCTGTTCCAGCTTTGAAGCAGTATACTTTTGGTAATTTTTCTGGCTATTCAATTAACTGGTCAAAGTCTGAACTGATGTCGATTGGAGATACTATATCTCATAGAGTATTAGCTAATTGGCAATTTTGATGGTGTCCAGATATTATTACCTATCTGGATCTCAGGTTATGCCTTATTCAGCAAAAACTCTTGTTCTGTGTCTATTGGACGCCACGTCTCTTTAATAAAAGTTTTTCTAAGTCAGCTAATTGCTGGAGGTATAACACAAGTAATGCTTCTTTTAACCATATGTTTGGGCAATGCCCTATAGTTGCCTCTTTTTGGAAGGAGGTTGTTATAAAGATAAACCTTGTACTGGAACACTCTTCAATATTTACTGATGTACATGTCCTCTTAAATTATCTAACTGCTTCCTGGAAGTTAACACATGGTCAGCACAAATGGATTCTCCATGCCCTTTTAACAACTAAAAGACTGATATTACAACATTGGAAGGATAAACGCTCACCTCCTATTTCAACATTTGAACAGGTGGTATATAGACGCCACCTTCAAATGGATACATATATGGATATTTGGTCTGCCTTTGTTGAAGTTTATGTATAATTCTTAGAAAGTATATATATATATATATATATATATGATTGAATTTGATATATTCAAATCTGTGTAGCTACAATTCTTTTTCCTTTTCCTCTTTTTTGTTCTGTTGAAATTTTACCCCGAAAAAATATTTAAAAATGCGTCCTCACACAAATGCCCATTTGAAAATGAATGAAATTCTCGTACAAAAAATTCAGTTCTGTCAATCAGTGCATGATGGAACAAAAGATGCATGACAATCCGTAAAATGCAGATGGAATAGATTAAACAAAATAAATATCAGAGCAGATGAATCCAGCCTATATCCAACTGAACTGAAAGAGAAATTACTGGAGCTGTGAGATTTGAAGCTGCAAGACCGAATGAAGCAGCAGGAGGCTCAGCTTCATCAGCAGGAGACCCAGCATCACCTGGAGGAAGAGCATCTTCATCAACAGAGAACTGCCTAGAGAGTTGTGAACTGCCCAGAGAACTTCAGCTGTGGGGGCGGTATAGAAATGAAATAATAATAATAATAATAATAATAATAACAACAACAACAACAACAACAACAACAACAACAACAGGAGGCACAGCAGCATCTGGAAGTAGAACATCTCAGACAAGAGAAGGGACAACAGGAGGCACAGCACAAGCATGAGAAGGAGTTGGTGCAGTTGCAGCAACAGCAGCCAGCCAAGGTTACCCCAAAATATTTCACAGCCTTCACTTCAGGAGAGGATCCCTACATGTTTCTATCTACCATTGAATGGATTGTGCAGAAATGGAGCCTCCAGGAGTTGAGTATATGAAATACATACCCAGTTTAACAGAAGGAGAGCTGGCAGAGGTTTCTAACACTATAGCCAGAAGGAGGGGCTGCCACATCTGATGGGTTTAAAGCAGTGTTTCTCAACCTTGGGTCCCCAGATGTTTTTGGCCTACAACTCCCAGCATGCCCCAGGCCAGCTATGCTGGCTGGGGCATGCTGGGAGTTGTAGGCCAAAAACATCTGGGGACCCAAGGTTGAGAAACACTGGTTTAAAGAAACTGTTCCCAAAAAGTTTCATTTGGGTCCTGTGCTTTTCAGGAAACGGTTCAAAACTTTGCTGCCTCAGCTGGGCAAATCTTTGATGGAGTTTGAGGTGAAACAAATGGACCTCTTACACAAATGGGTAGAAGGGGCCAAAGCAGATATCAAAGAAAAGGCCCTGGAGCTGATGGGCATGGGATTAGGCCAATTTTATTATCAGATGCCCAAGCCAATTAAATGAAAGGCCAAGGATAAGGCTCCTGTGAGTGTGGTGCAGGCAACTGAAACAGTGGACCAACTGATGTTAAGCAGAGATGAGTCTGAGCCGAGGTTTGGAGGAGAAAAAAAAGGGATTTCAAAAAGGAGGGAAAGAGGGGTTGCCATCAAGAAAGGAATGGAACTTTCTAGCTAAAGAATATAAAAAGGTCCTGAATATAACTGACCACCCCCCTAAGCTATAAGGACAAAACTTGTTACCATTGTGGACAGCCAGGCCATCTGAAAGTCAGCTGTCCAAAATGGCAGAGTGCCTTACCTCCCAATGCCACAGCACCTGCCCCAGACAGATTTCCCCATCTCCAGCTGTTGCTTGTTTCCTCAGAACTAAACTTGCCATTTAACTCAGAGGAAGCTTGTCTGTAACCACCAGCAGTGCGAGATCTTGTGAAATGCAGATTGTATCTTGTCAAACAAAATTATATAAGGATCAAATAAGTCAATGCTAATTACATTAAATTACATTTTTGAAGATTATAGAACCAGTTTTAGTAGGAAGAAATATAAAATAAAATAAAAAATGGATGTGAAACTACGAGAATTAGAAGAAATATTACTTAAATCTTGAACGAAATTGTTTTCATATAATTGCTATTATATAAAGCAGTATTATGACAAGAATTAGTACTTAGGAAGGCACAGAGAAAGAGAATTAAAAAAAGAACATGTGTGTCTACCTAGAATAAGTTATATTGATCTTCCTTAATTAAGTTCTCTCTGCTGAGGTTTAACGCTGCTTAAAGAGTCTTAGAAATGAAGATGCCTGAAATGAGCAATATCTGCCTTTGGAATGTTTTTCAGTTAAAATGTCACACCTCTGTTGCCATGAATAATTCCAAGAAGAAATGTCAAAATGGAAAAGATGTGCCCTCAGATGGCATGGACTGTATTCTACAAGTAGGGGTCTCTCTCTCTCTCTTTTTTTTTGTTGAAAAGTTAAAGTTTTTGATCACAGACATTTTCATATGATAATGACGACATACCGGGTGTTCCCACTGTTGCTCGCAATAATAGGCACAAGTGGGACCTGCAACAAGATATTGCAGTGTGGAGTGCTTCTGCTCAAGGTTTCAGCCACTCCATTCCATTCTTCCCCCTAGTTGTCTTATCCACCCTACAACAATCAAATCAGCATTCCATTGTATGTTTCTCCAGTTCAGGAAGGCTTTACATCGAAGCTTGGAGCTCTAAGGAAGCTGTTGCTTCAGCAATGATGCAGTTCAGACTAAGGACCTATATAGGAGCTGGAGGCTATCCTCCTGTCCTGGTTCTCAGCCAGGCCCTGATCCAGCCAGATGTTTGCATGAGTTTTCCCCTCCTCCCAAGTAGAGACATGTGCAGCTAGCTGGGCATTAAGCTGGTGGCCCAGATGCTCCTGCCTGGCACACCATCTTCTCTGTTCTTGCTGCCCAAGAACCAGCCAAGAACCCAGATGATTGGTGTGGAGTACAGGAAGGTAAACAAGTGGTAGTAAAATGTGTTACATTATATATATTTTTTAAAATGCCCAGAGCAATAACAGTGATGGAAATAGCTGAGGTGGGAGACCTGAGGTAAATCAGAGCTTTCAAACATAAATAGCAATATATAAAGAGAAAGTGGGGTGGCGGCAGGTGATTTGCGCGTGTAAAGGCGAGATAAAGAAGAGGCAGACACAGGGTATATGGTTTCAAATCAGGGCCACATTTATTGAATTGAAGATCTGTGAAGGGTGAAGTGCGGTTCTAACCTAGCCCGGCCCTTGGCCGGGAAAAAAGACCAATATTTGGCGAATGCATCCTAACTGAACCGGAGGCGGGATGGCCCGCCACCGCCCAGTTGCCCTCCATGTGGAGCTGGAGGGCCTTACCATCGTCACCTTACTTTGGCGCCTCCAGGCTCCCAAAGTAGGTGAGAAAGGTAAAACCCCAAAGCCGTCCCAATCTCCCTTGTGCCAAGCCTCATGGCATTGGCGAGGGCAGCCTTGGGTAAACGTCAGTCACCTTGAAAGGTGCCACTGGATGATCACCATAACCCTAATTGTTCCTGCCTAAACCCGCACTTCCCGCCAATGCGACCAATTTAGCTAAGATCCCCCTGGCGGGATCGAAATCGAATTCAAAAAGTCCCATACCCTGCTTCACAGTGTAGAGTAGGTGAAACACGCCCATTGCCCCGGCCAATTGAGACAATGAGCCAAAATTCCTACTCGGCCCCCAGGAAACGGGCGGCCAGAGGAGCCTACACTGCTCAGAGGGCGGGAGTGGAGGGAGCTGGAAAACAGGAGCAAGAGACAGAGGGCAGGAACCCAGGAGCTTTAAATAAGCTCTTACCTGTGTCCCCGCCCTTTTGAGCCATTGGCTCGTTACCAGTGACCCACCTGACCAGCTGCCTGCCTCCTCTCTCCTCCCCCACGCGCAAGCCTTCTCCCTGGCCCCAGGTGAGGGGCCATTGGAAGTTCTTTGCGCGTGTAAAGGCGAGATAAAGAAGAGGCAGACACAGGGTATATGGTTTCAAATCAGGGCCACATTTATTGAATTGAAGATCTGTGAAGGGTGAAGTGCGGTTCTAACCTAGCCCGGCCCTTGGCCGGGAAAAAAGACCAATATTTGGCGAATGCATCCTAACTGAACCGGAGGCGGGATGGCCCGCCACCGCCCAGTTGCCCTCCATGTGGAGCTGGAGGGCCTTACCATCGTCACCTTACTTTGGCGCCTCCAGGCTCCCAAAGTAGGTGAGAAAGGTAAAACCCCAAAGCCGTCCCAATCTCCCTTGTGCCAAGCCTCATGGCATTGGCGAGGGCAGCCTTGGGTAAACGTCAGTCACCTTGAAAGGTGCCACTGGATGATCACCATAACCCTAATTGTTCCTGCCTAAACCCGCACTTCCCGCCAATGCGACCAATTTAGCTAAGATCCCCCTGGCGGGATCGAAATCGAATTCAAAAAGTCCCATACCCTGCTTCACAGTGTAGAGTAGGTGAAACACGCCCATTGCCCCGGCCAATTGAGACAATGAGCCAAAATTCCTACTCGGCCCCCAGGAAACGGGCGGCCAGAGGAGCCTACACTGCTCAGAGGGCGGGAGTGGAGGGAGCTGGAAAACAGGAGCAAGAGACAGAGGGCAGGAACCCAGGAGCTTTAAATAAGCTCTTACCTGTGTCCCCGCCCTTTTGAGCCATTGGCTCGTTACCAGTGACCCACCTGACCAGCTGCCTGCCTCCTCTCTCCTCCCCCACGCGCAAGCCTTCTCCCTGGCCCCAGGTGAGGGGCCATTGGAAGTTCTTTGCGCGTGTAAAGGCGAGATAAAGAAGAGGCAGACACAGGGTATATGGTTTCAAATCAGGGCCACATTTATTGAATTGAAGATCTGTGAAGGGTGAAGTGCGGTTCTAACCTAGCCCGGCCCTTGGCCGGGAAAAAAGACCAATATTTGGCGAATGCATCCTAACTGAACCGGAGGCGGGATGGCCCGCCACCGCCCAGTTGCCCTCCATGTGGAGCTGGAGGGCCTTACCATCGTCACCTTACTTTGGCGCCTCCAGGCTCCCAAAGTAGGTGAGAAAGGTAAAACCCCAAAGCCGTCCCAATCTCCCTTGTGCCAAGCCTCATGGCATTGGCGAGGGCAGCCTTGGGTAAACGTCAGTCACCTTGAAAGGTGCCACTGGATTATCACCATAACCCTAATTGTTCCTGCCTAAACCCGCACTTCCCACCACAGGGAGAGACAAGCTATCGCTTAGTTGAATCCCCCCCACCTGCACGATAAAATAGCGAGCAGTGCCCTTCGCAGATCTCCACTAAAAATATCATTGCCAATATCAGATAGGTGGACCCCATCAGGCCGATACAGCTCCCTCCGGACCAAGGTTATATTGGGATGGGGAATACAAAACCCGATCCCACCTATGGCCCTACAAATTTCGCCATTCACCTTCCTAACCGCCCTATTCAAGGCCTTAGGCCAACTGAGGCGCGGTATGATGAACGACCAAAATATCCGAACCCCCGGCCACCAGTGTCGGATGAATGCTATGTCGCATAGCACCTGGTGAATCAGGGCCTTGCCTTTGAGCAAGCCCAAGTCATTCCCCCCCAAATGCAGTACCAGGACATCTGGGGGGGACAAAAACTGGTCAGTCCGGAACAAACTGTGGAGGAGGTGGTGCCATCTCATGCCTCGGCGACCCATCCAATGGACGTCAGCCGAACGCTCGACCGCCAGGTGAGGCCCAAAGTCCGAATTGGCGGCTCGACTTGCTGCCCAGTACACCATACTGTGCCCGCAAATCAGCACACGGACAGTCCTCCCTCCACTCCGGTGACCTGGAAGAAAAAATACAGCCCACTGGCAGTACCTCAAGGCAGCTCTCGCACATAGGCCCGGTAAGACCGGGACCTCCAACGACCCCCAGGAGCTTTAAATAAGCTCTTACCTGTGTCCCCGCCCTTTTGAGCCATTGGCTCATTTCCAGTGACCCACCTGACCAGCTGCCTGCCTCCTCTCTCTTCCCCCACGCGCAAGCCTTCTCCCCGGCCCCAGGTGAGGGGCCATTGGAAGTTCTTTCTATTTATTTTCATGCCGATTCCCTCTTCTGTCAAGCAGGGATGCTCAGGGATTTCAATGTGGAAATGGATGGAATGGATACATGAATGATGACCACATATAAAGCTGACACAGATTGGAATACACTGATCGGTCTATCCCTAGAGTTAAGTCGCTTGTGTGTGGCAGATTTCCACACCCTGCCTGGGATTGCTTTCATGTCAGTTGCATCTAGTGTGTGTGGTGCCCATCATACATGAATAGCTGGCCGCACATACAGAGGTGTTGTGCAACTGAACTTAAATAAACTCTGGTATTTATTTGTATTGGCCTGAGACTTGTTAGAAACTATAACTTTATGGAAACACACACACACACACACACACACAGACACGGAACAAAGGCAGGAAAAATAAATGAGAACCTGATATTTATTTCCTTTTCTATTTTTTATTTTTGGTTTCATATACATTCTGTATGTGAATTTAGGAATAATCCATTGTTATAGTTTGGAGAGGTAATTATCTCAAAATAAGCTGCCTATTCATTGGTGATGAGCAAGGCGAACTCCAGCTATGCTGTATAATGGTTTTCAGACGTAATCTATGTAGTAAGCCTAATGCACCATTCTTATTGCCTTTCATTACATTTTGTTGACATGGGGAGTTGGTCTGAGCTCGATTCTTTATGTGTTAGGTTTCATTATTAATAAATAGTGTGATTATCTTTTAAAGGTAAACAAAGATGCTTTTTAAACAGCAGCAAAAGGATCTGTTAGAGTTTATCAATATCTGAAGGTTTTCTTTTAAAGATGCTGTAAAAAAGTTTAAAATCTGAAACACTACTCAAAGAAATACATAGACCTATTGACATTAAAGGAAGCTTTTAGATCATCTGAGAAACAATTCCATACCTGGAGTGCCACTGTGGTAGAGTGTTGAACTGGGACTTGGGAAATCTGGGTTCGAGTCCCCACTCAGCCATGAAGCTCGCTGGTTGACTTTGGGCCAGTCACTCACTCTCAGCTTAACCTACCTCACAGGGTTGTTGTGAGGATAAAATGGAGAGGAGGAGAACCTTGTAAGCCACCTTGGGTTCCTTGCAAGAGGAAAAAAGGTGGGATATAAATGTAATGTAATAATAATAATACCTATGAACAAATGCTCATGCTGCATAAATTTATTAATTTCAATGGGCCTTACTTGGACCTCTCAGGTCCTGCCCCATCTTCTGATGGGGAAAGGTAGCCTTTCTCTAGTACGGGGAAAGGAAACCCTGCTCTTATCTCCAATTGCTGATCAGAGATAACAGTGGAGCGGGTGTGTGTGTGTGTCCGCACTCTCTTTTGCTACTGCTGACATTCTCTACTGATGAGAGGGACTGCCTTTTTTCCATGCAGAGAAAGGTATGGACCTCTGTGCAGAGAGAGAGGAGCATTTGTTCCATGCCTTTCTCTGTAGGGAGAAATTGCCAAATTATGTCAGGGGGCAGGGCTTTGAGGGGAGGGGTTTCAGGAGGGAGAGGGCCCACTTGAGGGGCCCACCCACTGCCATCATCTGGGCCCTGGGTGTGTGTGTGAACCAGAAAGCTATATGTTCCCTGGAGCAGAAACAGGTCCCCACCCTGTCTCAGTGTTGGGTTGTAGGCGTAGCCTTTGCTGTTGTTGCTATAATAGACCAAAGCATCTCCTCTTTTGGAACAAGCTAGATTATGCTGTTCAAGAAAATAGAATTCCAAATCCCCACTGGTTCTTTGGATCAAGTTCTTTACCTGCGGGGTTTATATGTAGCAAGGAGGGCAAGCAACCTATATTTTCCATAGGAAAGTCTCAATTTTGCCCACATTTCATATTTGTAAGTGTTCATGGCATATCTGGCTGGCTCTACAAGATCAATTGCTTTTGCAGAGCCAATCTAACAGCTATCTGGGCAATAAATGCAGAAACCACATGTCTTACTTTTTCAGCATTCATGAATGTTTCATTTTCTGTCAGTGAGTGGATCCAGACTTACTCATGGCTAGAGCAGACACATTGGAATCATTGGGACAAGTTAGTGAGGATTAACCTAAGTCCCACTGATTTCAATGGGACTACTCTAAGCATGACTTAAAATCTGGCTCCAACCCATTGCCATTATTTCATTATTACTATTATGATTACTATTACTATTATGAGAGTCAGTGTGGCGTAGTGGTGAGAGTGTTGGACTGGGACTTGGGAGATCTGGGTTCTATTCCCTGCTCAGCTATGAAACTCACTGGGTGACTTTGGGCCAGTCACTGACTCTCAGCCTAACCTACCTCACAGGATTGTTGTGGGGATAAAATGGAGAGGAAGAGGAGGATTATGTAAGCCGCCTTGGGTTCCTTGCAGGAAAAAAGGCGGGGTCTAAATATAATAAATAAATAAAATAAAAAATAATTTTTGTGTAATATGCTCTAGAATAGATACTTTTTTGGTGACAACCAAAAATCACATCCTAACTAACCAGGGATGTTGAAGAGTCCTTGGTTTCGAGTCACGAGTCTTTGGACCTGAGTCTTGACTCCGAGTCCGAGTCCTTGGTCCAAAATGGTGACTCATGAGTCACGAGTCACGAGTCAAGCTGACTCCACGAGTCCCTATTAAAATCAATGGGGGGTTTCCCCAACAAAATAAGGCTATTTTGTTGGGAAAACCCCCAAATAACCAGACAGGCAGAGGAGGCAGGGAACCCCAAAACAGGCAGGCAGAGGCCTTTGTTTTGGACAATTCAAACTGTGGAACTGGTTAAGAAGAGACCAGGCAGGCAGAGGAGGCTGGGAACCCCAAACAGGCAAGCAGAGGCAGCCAAACCCAAAATGTCTGAAACATTTGAGGAACACAATTTTGGAACACAAGTCCTTGGTCTTGAGTCCCAAGTCGAGTCTCGAGTCCCATTAAAAATATTGGGACTCGAGTCACAGGGGGGACTCAGTCCGACTCACGAGTCGAGTCTTCGAGTCCGAGTCCCCATCCCTGTAACTAACCAAGACCAGCCACAAATATATTCAGATCTGCAAGTCCACTTGGCCCTGGGGGAGTATGGTGCAAAAACAGCAAACAAATGAACAAACAAACAAGGTACTCTGCTGTTGCTCTTGCTTTTAGCAGGGATGGTTGAGGATTGGTGTGGAAATGGAATGAAAATGGAGTTATGAATGAGAACATGTGAAATGAAAACAGACTGGAAATAGACTGATCTCTAGCTTAGAGTGGAAATAGGCTGATCCCTAGCTTAGACTGATCCCTAGCTTTTAGCCAGAGATTGTGTCCTTTCAGAATGGTTTGTTATGGAGATTATATGGATTTTAACACATCTTCCTGCACGTGGCAGCAGCAATCATATACATTTACTACAAGATTCTTGTCCCACTTTCCCAAACTAGTTACACAACTACCAGTTTCAATGAAAGTACTGTACTGGTTTCTTTCCCTACTCCCCCCCCCCCGCCCCGGACCTCACTTTATGCAACCATTGCTCTTTTGGCATACAGAATAGTACAGCATCAGGGAAAACTTCCTTGCCTCACTGATTCAACTTACAATGTTGGCACATGGATGTGAAACAATACTACACCATGACAGAGATGAGCTATTATATCTTATCTGGCACAGAAAAACTCAATGGTAACTCAGGTTGTGTTTCAATGAATTGATGTGCTTAGCAGGGAGACATTTTGTTTCCTATCAACCAGTGCTGTTGCCCTTAGTTCTAACATGACAAATCAAATGCAAAATAACATGTCATTATGCCAATGGAATAAAGTTAAGATAAAGCCACTTCGAGACAAAACAGAAATGTTTTTGATTCTAGATCTATAGTTGTTGAATAAATAACAATTAAAATTACTTTGAGAAACATTTCCCATGACTGAAATAATGAGAATGGAAAGTACTGAAGATAAATGTGGATGGAAACTAGACACAGTTCCTTGGCCAAAAGGAGTATTTGTGATAGAAATGCATTTTATATGAAATGTTTCTTTCTCTCTTTTTTTAAATCAAGGATGAATGCCAAGATAAATTCATGTTTTAAAAGTGCCTGTAACATTTTCTTCCATGATAATTTGACATGAGTCAACGTTATGGTGATCAAGAAATTCCCACTCCAACCGTGGATTGCATTTTTTTTTTTTTTTTTTTTTGCATCACAGTTGCTTGTTATGATTATACGGTAAAACGACTGATCTTTCTTGCAACAGGATCTGAGGCTGTGATGTGATTCAGACAAACCTGAATTCAGCTTTGGATGCCTAGTTGCTTTAATCAAAAGATAGCTAATTGCACAGTATGAAAGAAACCAATGTCTAAATTCCCAGTATGCCCCACTTGAAGTTACTCCTGACTGATCAGTACATGTGTACATCTACATAATGATCAGTGACATTTTTGGAGTTTGCTATGGGCCATATTGTACAGACTGAGCACCTCTTTGATTTCAGTGAATGCCTATCACAAGATGAAAGTTCCTCTAAGGGCAAAGAGTTTTCTACAACAGCCCTGCATGTGAAGTTATACAAGTCAAGATTTGGGGGAAGCAGATGCTTCTTATCGCTTCACATCTCGGGTTGGTGCCTTTACTTCGTAAGGTTACAAGGATCAGCTTTCGTCATATCTGATGCAAATTAAAGCCTGATCCTAATCCTTCTTAGCCTATGGTCAAAGATGTGAGGAACTGGTAAGTAAAGAAGACAGTGATGGTCACTGGGTAGGCAGTAGTAGGGGTTGAGATGAGCACCATGGTGAATCGGCCTGTTTCATGGCACAATAAGTGGGGGATAGATGATGGCAGAAGTTAGTGCTTTCGTGGAGGCGGAAGGTGAACTTCAGGAAGCAAAATGTCTTGGCAGCATGGGAGGCTGGTGATTACTATTTTGATGGGGCTCCTAATCCATTGCAGGTATTATTTGGAGCTTTATAGGAGCTATCCGTGGTGCTGAACTCCACCCCCAAAATAGGCTCACAACCATGGATAGCTCCTATAAAACTCCAAATAAAACCTGCAATGGATTAGGAGTGCCACCGAAATAGGAGTCACCATCCTCCACTGCTTTGCATAGCAGTAACTAAAGGGGAAACATTGAAGGGGATCATTCCTTTGGATCACCAGGTCAGAGAACAACATGAGCCATGCCTTTTGTTTTCCCCTGCCTAAGGCATTTAGCAGTATCTGATCAGTTTTGCTATACCAATGCACATTTTTGTTCAGTGCCTCACGTTGATTGTGATTTTTTTGGTGTGTGGATAGAGAAAAGGCTCTTTTGTTGGGTGTCCAGATGGAATTGACTCATGCACTCCAAGAGAGAGGCGTGGTCAGGATCCTTGACTAGAGCCACTGAGTAAGGATAGATTTTTCCATGGATTTAGCCAAGCCGATTTGCTGACATGACAGTTGTTTTTAGGTGCAAAGATTTGTGATGTGGGGGGACATTCAAACCTGCAATTCTGATGTAGTCTAGTTTCAGGGCCAAAACATACATTACTTTGAATGTGTGTCTAGCAGTTATGTCTTTTCCTCCCCATTTTTACTCTAGAGTAGGCACAGGGGGCCTGATCTGGCTCTTGACCCCCCCACCACTAGGATCCCAACCGGAATAGGGCCCCTCTGCCTTTTCTAGAGTAAAAAAAGTGGGAGCGGGGAGACATCACTGCTGGACACACTTTTACAGTAATATCTGTTTCGCCCCTAAGAGAAAATAGATCATGTAGATTTTTGCATGCTTGAATCAACAAGGAAACTCTGAATTAGAGCAATTCCAGTGGGGCAGCCATGCTAGTTTTGTGGCATCATGAGGACGAATACATTTATTACAGCTTAAGTTTTTCTGTACCGCAGTTCAATTCTGTAGTCCACAAAAGACTATGCCATAATGAATTTGTTAGTCTTTAAGCTGCCAGAAGACTTGTTTCTGTTTCTAAATTACAGCTATTTCATTTTATTTATTTTGAGAAGGCATAACAGTGCCTTGCTTTCTTTTTGTGCTAGATGATCCTGAACACCAACAGTAAACCTATCATTGGAAGAGAGGAAGGTCTATGAGTATGAGATGCCACAGGTCTGAAGGACTGACATACTTCTGCAAAGGTCCGTGGGACACATGCTGGCAGTGGCTGGAAGGACTGAGAAGGACTGAGGAAGACACAAGCCATGCCAAGCCACTGAGCAGGCAATCATCTGTTGGGAGTATTGGACAAGCCTGTCACCCACCCACCATAGCCTATTCTCAGGGTGGCTTAGCGTGCCGGGCAAACTCACCCAGTGAACCTTTGTTTTGCCTTTAACATACAGTCAAAAGGCTTGCATGATATCTTGGACTTAGGATGGTATATATGGGTTTTGTTGAGCTGTTTACTTGCCATAATAGTCCATAATGAAATGTTAACCTTCAGAAATATCTGGCATCTTGCTGAAATTTGATCTTAACAGATGAATATAGGTGAGTGGAGGTTGTTTTTCATAGTTGCAGTTGTGATTGATTATTTGATGCCATTATGGCTCTTTTAGATAGAATACTTGCATATCGTGACTTGATTTGTTATTTCATTTATGACTGCATGAACTCATGGAACCTTTTAGTTTGTTACAGGTTATATTCCCTACATGATTTCTTTATATATTCTATTGCATATATCTTGATTTTTTCAGTAATAAGCATATCTTCAGATTATTGTTATAGAAAAAGAGCTTTTATACTTTAATAAGCTTAGCCTTTAACAGGATTAAGTGACAATGTATTATGTTTAGGATTATGTATCAGTGCATTTTACTCTTAACAAAATCCAAACAGAGCACAAGTACAAGAAATGGAATTAGTCTGAGTTTAATAACTCTTGAGGCTAATCAAAGATAATGCTAGTGTATTGCTAGGGTCAAAATAGACATCCAAACAAAGTGTGTAATTCTTAAAAATATATCTACAGCTTTTTGATTGGAAAAATCCATCTTGTATATTTAGATAATGATTAATAAAGGTAAACAAATGGAATCTTGTCTTGTTGCATTTGTCTAGATACATTAACATCTCTGCTTTCTATTGCAATTATCACTACCCCCCCTTTTTTTAATAGGTAGGAAGACTAAAGCTCAAATAAGGTTTAATGTCAACATTTGGTTGCTTTCAGATTCAGGAAGGAAGGCAAATGACGGAATTAAATTATGTGCACAAAATTACTGAGATCAGCAATGTAAAAAAAGAAAAAACCTTCCTGTCAAAGAATTAGGCATGTGTGAAATTCACAGATGGAATCCCATTTTCAGTTCTGTATTCCTGATTCTGAATGTTTTGGTAAGCTGGAAGTGAGAGAAAGAATGAGGGCCAAACTAGATGTTATAGAGCAAATGCATCTTACAGCTTCCTGGTTTGTTTGTTTGTTTGATTGATTGATTTAATAAAAAGCAGGTCCAAGAAGCTGCATATTTGAATAGAGGAATGGTGGACAGGAGGGGCTACATGAACCTATGGCCATTTTCCCACTCAAAATCACCCCCTCAAGATGCTTTCCTACTATGGGGGTGGGAAGATATCAGCCCCCATATCTTTCCCCGCATAGGTGGAAAAGATGCTTCAGCAGTGACTTGGGAGTTAAGGAGCCCCTCCCACACACTGGTACCCTGTTCAAACTCAAGGCCTTCTGCAGCTGCTTTTTAGTGTAAAAAAAAAGAGAAAAATAAATGGCAGTGGGGAGACCATTATACATATCTACCATGTAATATCTAGTCTGGCCTTGTGAGCTTGGTTAAAAAAATAAATCTTGCTGACTCCATTAACAGTAGCCTTAGATGTCAGAACTAAGATCCCAGAAGGGCTTCTGATGGACACATACATAGGAGTCTATTCAAACAAGGACTCCTTGATTCGGTTACACGGAAGTGAATGGGGAGTCCTCTGTATGCACAATGAAGACCCATGGAGATTTGGCCAATGGTGCTGCTTTGGAGGAATGTGGCAGGAGGATTTCTTCCAGTCCTTCCTAATGGCAAGGTGGAACAAAATAAAAACAATGCAATAAACCACCTCCAAAACCTGTCCTACCTAAACCTTCTTTATTTCAGGACCATCCCCATTAGAAAAACAACAACCCAGGGATGACATCAAGGGTAGGCATGGTTGGGCACCTGCTGAGGGCCCACACCCCAGGAGGGGCCCACTGACAAGAGCCCCCTGGACTTGCTCCTCCTCTTCAGCAGTGCCACCTGCTTGCTCACCTGGCTCTTGCTCTGGCCCAATGGTAGTGGCGTGTCAAGCATACAAGTGGTTGCAATGATGAGAAAGAGAAGGAGGAGCAATAGCAGCTAGTGACAATGATGGCAGGAAGGTAGACTCACGGGGGGGGGGATTGATGGTGTCTTGCCAAGAGTCCTCAAAAATCTGGAGCCATCACTGAAAGAACCCATGATCCAAGAAGATCATAGGCCTTGAACATCTCTAATTACTATCAGGCTCTGACTGTTGAGACTTGTGGTTTCTGTGGAGACAGGATGAAGAAGCTGCAGGGATCATAGCACTGCTGGCTGCGTATATCTCCTGAGCAGCTCCTTGCTCCTCACCTTCTGAAAATGAGCCAGTACAGGAGAGTTAAGATAAACCTAAATGAGCAAGGATGGAAAACAACAGTGGCTAGTGGCCCCACAATCTCTTCAAGATTTCTCTGCCTGTCTTCCGAGGGAATATTTACAATTCACAATGCTCAGGGCCTGGTTTACATGTGGCTGTTCAGTCGCTGAGTGTAACATGTAGCCATGTTCTTAACTGTGCAATTTGATCTGCCAAGGACTTAAAGAATGGAAAATCCAGGTTTACAAGAGCCTTTCAAAGAACATCGTTCAAGAAGATATAATCGTCTTCAGATAACAAGCCACCTAATTTAAGTGCAACTCAATTACCTCACACACACAGGGGGGGGGGGGGAAGGAGAGTTTAGATACTGGGATGAACTGGGGTTTACAATACATATTTTATGGAAGAGGTTGTATGAAATTCCATCAATGTGCAGCATCAAAATGGTAATCTCCTTTGGCTGTATCAAATGGCAAGGTAGTTAAATTTAATGAGACTGTATTAAATGTGGGAGGCAATTTTTTTTAAAAAAAATCATAATGCCAAGCAATGTATAGCTGCCAATCATGCTATGAAAGAGAAGCAAGGACAAAGCCATTTTAACAGAATCTTTAAAAACTCATTTTAGTAATTTGGCTGTGGAATTTAACCACTTTTTAAAAAAGCAATTAATGTTTTGTCACATTGCTTGTAGGTCGCTACAAATAATTTAACATGATTCATTGTGGTATTGTGAGAATAATGGGAGCAGCTATTCAAGAGAACAATCCATTGATTTAAATCTCATTCGGTTTTTATGTGATTTTTATGTTAAAACTCTAGCTCTTGAGAAACAGCCATTAGAATTATTTTATTTTTATTTTTTAAAAATTTTTGGAAGATCTTAACATTTTATTTGTGTTCCCTACTGGGAGTACATGAAGACGGTGGGGGCAGGGAACTGGGGGAGAAAGAAACTTTTCAACAGATGGTGCCTGACATATGTATTAAGCTTAACAGGTGTATTAAAACCCTGCTAGTCAGAACATGTTTTTCTCTCTCCAGTTAAGCATGAGCTACATATGCATGTGTTTGTTTCAGCTCCTTATGGGGGACAAGGAAACTATCAAGATGTCAATTGCCTGTTGCTAGATTCATATTGGGATGCATGTGTTCAGAGCAGAGGACATTATCACAGCTGGACACAAAAGCCTATTGTCAGTGATGCGAAAAAGGCAAACAAAGCAAATATGTTCAGTTCCTCAAAAAAAGATTGAAGTTTCTATGTGGTTAATGTGCACCATTTGTTATTTGAAAAGCCAAAGAAGAGCAGAGCAGAGCAGAGCAGAGCAGAGCAGAGCATTCCACCTGTGTGTGTGTGTGTATGTGTGGTATTAGATTAAAAATTATTGGGTTAGAGCCAGTATTAGTTATACTTAGATTAGATCCATTTAAATTAATGGGGGTCACGTGACTGACTTAGGCCCCATTGTTTTCAATGGGTCCACTTGAAGTATTACTAGATCTGGATCCAAACCACTATCTTTAATTGGCAAGGATTTTATTTACATTATTTTAACAGAATAATCTAATGACCAGGATACAGATACACACAAACACACACACACAAGTTCTTGTCACAGTCTACCAGGAACTTCCCAAGTGCAAAATAATCGTATTCTGAAGGAAAATTGAACTCAGAGGTTGTTTTGCCGTAAAATTTCAAATACCATTTATTTAAAAAGGGGTTTTGAAAACAAAAAAGGATATAACTGATTATCAGAGTGATCAACAAGTACTTTATTTAATTAAATGTTATACCCCTGTCCTTCAGCTCCAAAGAGCTCCCAGGGCAGATTATAACAAAACAATGAAAAAGAATAAAATAATACAAAGCAATGCTAGTAAAATTTCAGCAGCATAAAAATCAGAACTCAAAGCTTAAAATATCAAAAGGCTTGACAACTTAAACATTCCAGATTTGGCATCAAAAAGATATGAAATTTGGAGCTAGCTGAATCTGGGAAGAGTATTCCAAAAATAGGATGCCACAACCAAAAAGGCCCTATTTCCAGATATATAGTACAGTAATACCTCGGATTACGAGTAACCCAGTGTGTGCGAGCGTTTTGTAAGATGAGCCAAAAATTTTCAAAAATTTTGGCTCGATAAACGAGTGACATCTTGCAAAATGAGCACACCGGGTTACTCGCTCTGCGGGCACCTCGCGCTGCCGTGCCGGGCAGGGAGTCGGCATGGCAGCAACGAGGCGCCCGCAGAGCGAGCAGCCGCGCCACGCCTCGCCTCCACACGGCTCCCTGCCAGGCTGCTTTTCCGGCTCCCAGGAAGGGATAGAAGTGGAGGCGCCTGCCGCGCGCCTGCTCGCTCGGCGCCTCGCACCACTTTGCCAGCTCCCAGGCAAGGAGCCCCGTGGAGGCACTGCCCGGGAGCCGGCTAAGCAGTGCGAGGTGCAGGTCGAGCAAGCAGCTGCGCGGCGGGCGCCTCCACTTGTCTCCCTGCCCGGGAGCCGGAAAAGCAGCTGCTTTTCTGGCTCCCAGGCAGGGAGCCAAGTGGAGGCGCCCGCCGCGCGGCTCACTCAGCTGGCGCCTCCACTTGTCTCCCTGGCTGGGGGGGCAAGAATGAGGCAGCTGGATGGGAACGTGCGGCAGGGATGTAATACGAGCCTTACCTGGGCTCGATGTTCTCCTCCGATCGTTCCTGCGGTGACGGCGGCCCAATCTCGCTCTTCTGAGCGGCACGGAGCGTTCTCCGTGCTGCTCAAGCTGCTGCTGCCGCCGCCACCGCCACCCGTCGCTCTTCTGAGCGGCGCGGAGCATTCTCCGCGCTGCTGAAGCCGCCGCTGCCGCCGCCTCTAGACCCGTCGCATCATGTCCTGCGTGCTGGATCCCCGCACTCTGTTTTTTGGCGGGGGGGGGAACCAGGGCAACAGGGCTTAAACAGCCCTATTGCCCTGGTCCCCCCCCTCCCGCTGCTGCCAAAAACAGAGCGCGGGGATCCAGCGCGCAGGACATGACGCGACGGGCGGCGGCGGGTCCAGCGCAGCCGGCACGGTCAGCACAGAGGCAGCAGGTAGGTCTGTCGGCCCCGCCCACTGCGTCACAGCCTGAGCCCTGGCGCGCAGCATGACGCTGCCTCACGCCGCCACTGGGGAGTGTTGGCGCCAGGCGGTGACTCTCATGGTGACCTATGGCTCGCGTGTCAGCAGAGTGGTCCACACGTGCCACCTGTGGCACGCTGTGCCATAGGTTCGCCATCACTGTTGTATAGGCTCCTACATGAAAGTGGAGCTCAGCATGATTAGGGCTCCTGATTGTATGGAAGGACAATAAATATTTTATTTTCTGAAATGCTTGGAAAATTATTTCCTATTTGCAATCTGATGCGGGGGGGGGGAGTTTCCCCCGTCAGCTGGCAGCCCCAGTGAACAATGCCTCACTGGGTTTTGGAGGAGCAGATATTGGCACAGATCTCTTGTTGCATTATTCACTAGTGCTGTGCTGAGAAATGCTCATGGGTTCGGTTTCAGGTTTCTTGTGCTTACCTTACTTAGGAAGTGGCCAAGGAGCATGCACAAGGGTCCTGTTTTTCACTGTACAATCAGCTCTGGCAGCCTGTAGCCTCTTCAGCTTCCCACACTTCAATTAAAGCTCACCATGCAGTAATTCCTCCCATAGGTTTTTTCCCTCCTTCAAATCAGGAAGCGCAGGTAGCCTGGGAGGCTGCAGAGCAATGGAGAGAGGTGTAATACAAAGAAAAAAACACAGACAGCACCCTCAGCCACCTTGCATTGATTAGGTAAGCTCAAAAACATGACAAAATAAATGATAGAGCACCCTGAGAATGAGGCAAAACAATGGAAGCCTCTTTGATGGGAGAAGAAAGTTTTCAGGAAATGGGAGGACAGATTTAGACACTGCACTAGCTCCTCCTCTTCCCTGGAGCTCAACGCAACACTGCCCCCCCGCATCTGCATTGTGGTGGATTCAAAATGGAGGCCAGCCTGCCAACACACTTGATGCTGTTGCCACTTGAAGTGGCAGCTGCAAAACCTCCCAAAAACCCTTACGAAGAAAGAAAGCAGCTCTGCTACAACCGCTGCCAATGGTGAGCCCTACTTATGAGAAACTATTGAGAATTTCTCCTCCCCTTGGAGAAATTAGGAGAAATTGTCCCCCAATTTCTCTGCCCACAAATAGGTCGAGAATTTCAAGAGGCTATTTGTGCACAGTTCTAGCTGCAATCTTATGCCGACTAACCTGGGAGTAAATACCATTGAACTCAATGGAGCTTACTTCTAAGTAAACATCTACAGGACTACAGTACACAGTAAGAGTTCTTTAATTGGGTGGCAGCTCCAGGAGAAATAATATTTCTGTGTGTTTAATAAATGCTGCCGCCATCCTAATCCATCTCTTGAAATTGTAATAAAATATATGCGTGAACTTTGATAACATGGGAAAATATATTTCAGAAGCCTGCTCTTATCTCTTTCACACAGTTTGGCTGTCAAATTAGCCTTATGAAAATCTCAGCCATTTAGTGTGAGCAACGGATTGTATCGCAAGATCTAATGCTCTCTCAGTTGGTGAAGAATCAGACTGTGAATTCTTCCTCTGCAATGTTTAAAATGTCCAGTTAACAAAAGATCTATGATACAGTGATATTTATTGTAAAGGAAACATGGTATAGGTTAATAGAGTTGAGTGCATACACAGGTCATAGGTTACCCTTCAAGGTATTTTGTTCAGTGTACATATGATTTAAGAGTTGACGCTTGTAAACTTGCTTGTCAGCAGAATAGCAGAATGGAAAACATTTCTTCTAGCTTTTCATATGGTTATAGTTAGTGATGTGCATTGGATTCGGATGAAGTCTGAAGCTGAAGAAGAACTGGGCTGGTTCGGTCTGGTTCTGTTGGTTCCCAAGGCAAAGCAGGCTTCCCTCTGAAGCCAACGGAACAGAGGCCATTCCAGAATGAGGCTTTATTGCTGACTCGTATTTTGGATATGATGTGTGCATGCAGACTTTATGTCTCCAAATAGTGCCTTTTGCGTTCATTTCTCTAACTGCTGCAGGGGAGTGCGGAGGGAGTGCGGTTGAGTGACCGACAGGTTCACCTTCTAATCCTCGGGCATGTTTTACCAGGAACTTGAATCTCTCTGCTTTGACAGAGGGCAAGGATGGGACCATGCCACCATTCTTCCAATGCCACCAGGCTTCACTATGAAAAAGCCTTAAAGTGGTTTTCAAGCATCATAACTTCCTAGCCCCAGAACCTGTCCTTCTGAAACATGGCAGGTTTCTCGCCTGGGGACACCTTTAAGATGTGTATCATTTTAATAAAAGTTGAGCAAAAAAGCACAGGGGCGGAGGAAAGAGAATCTCTCCCCTGCCAAAAAATGGAGAACTTCCTTTTCACATGAACAATTGCACATATCCTTCTGAAATGCTGAAGGTGTCTTACTTAGGAACGCCTCTAGGTTGCCTGTAATTTTCAGAACAATGGTCCAGAAAGAACATAGGGAGTAAGTGAATCCTCCTTTGAAGACTCTCAAAATGTCAAGGGTGCTTTTGCACAAAACTCCCTGTGACTATCATTCTGAAACATGGCAAGTTCAATCTCCTCAGAAGGGGTAACATTTCCTGCAAATTTCATCCAATTCTGCCCCAAAATAAAAAAAAAGTTATCAGCAGTTCCCTTTAAAAAAAAATCAAAATATAAAGATGCAGAGCACAAACCCCCCACAATGTTTCTGGCATTGTGCACGTGTAATCACCTCCTAAGGGGCTACTAGGCCTGCAACTGTATCTAATTCAGACCAAAGGAAAAGAAAAATTATAGCCATTTAAATAAAAAATTCTTATGTTAGCCAATGAGAATCATGAAGCATCAACTTCTAAACCTTGGCTTGGGTTTGGTACTGAGTTGAAGTGGACTGACTTCATATTGATCTGAACAGAAGCAGGCCATTTTCTGAAGTGCCAAATCAGGATCTCAGCATCTGAATTCATAGATTCATAGGATAATAATAATAATAATAATAATAATAATAATAATAATAATAATAATAAAAATTATTTCTTACCCGCCTCTCCGTCTAGATCGAGGCAGGGAACAGCAAAAATATAAAATACATAAACTAAACAAAACACAATACATACTATCAAAACATCTTAAAACATCTTAAAAACACCATAAAAAACATCATTAAAACATCATTAAAACATCTTAAAATATCTTAAAGGCAACCTAAAATTCCGCCAGATAGGCCTGCCGGAAGAGATCAGTCTTTATGGCTTTTTTAAATTCCAAAAGACTGGTGAGCTGACGAATCTCCTCCGGCAGGCCATTCCATAATCTGGGAGCAGCAGTAGAAAAGGTCCTCTGGGTAATGCCTGTCAGCCTAGTTTTGACTGACTGAAGTAAATTCTTCCCAGGACCTGAGCGTGTGGGGTGGATTGTATGGGAGAAGGCGATCCCGTAGGTAGCCTGGACCCAAACCATGTAGGGCTTTAAAGGTAATAACCAACACTTTATACTTCGCCTGGAAACTGATTGGCAGCCAGTGGAGTGCTTTTAAAACTGGTGTGATGTGGGCACCCCTAGGTGTACCAGTAACCAGTCTGGCTGCCATATTTTGCACTAGTTGAAGGCGTTGGAAGGCGCCTACAAGGCTATCGAGTCCAACCCCCTGCTCAATGCAGGAAACTAGAGGAGGGGTCTCCCATCCATAATTGAAGGGGTGGTGGTGGTCAGTGCCACCTGTAGCTACAGTACTCTCTTAGGATGAGCATGGAAAACATGTAAAACGTTTCAGCAGTAAGTCACTCCATATCTTAGATTAAAATGTAAAGTAAATTTTAATTGCTGTGTTATTCAAAGCAGAATTCCTGTGTCAATTAATCCTGACAAAGGGAGGAAAAATAATTGGCTTATTAATATTTTTATACACAAAGTTCTTGCCATTAAAGTTGCAGTAAGAAGACACAGTGCAGCTATTAAAGCAGAGTTTAACAAAGATGTGCTAATGATGAGTTCAGTGAAACTGTACTGAACCAAAAAGGAGCAATCTGTGCTTGTCTTTGGACAGACAATGCAAAGGGAAATATGTTTGTTTAAAACAACATCTGCTGAATCCACCATCTACATGCAGTTTGATGGTGCTTCAGAACACAACAACCCCCCCCCCAGCAAAATAAAGAAAAACTAGCATAACAGTGGAAGAGCAACACATTGTTCTCTCTCTCTCTCTCTCTCTCTCTCTCTCTCTCTCACACACACACACACACACACACACACACACACAATGGGTGGGGGGGAGAGAGAGAGAGAGAGAGAGAGAGAGAGAGAGAGAGAGAGAGAGAAGGCAGCCTTCCCCAATGTGATGCCTTCCAGATGTTTTTGACTGCAATTCCCATCAGCCCCATTTAGCATGGACAATGGTCAAGAATGATGGGAGTTGTAGTTCAACACATATGGAGGACACCAGGTTGGAGCAAGCTGGGACAAGATATAATATTACAGGTCCTCACATGCTGGGACTATTACTTATGCTGGAACTACCGTATTCTGAACTGAATATCACTTCAACCTCTGATTTGTTTATATGATCGAAGAGTATATTGGAGATTAAAATGAACTCAAGGCTAATCAAGGCTACCAGTTCAAAGTATGCCTTTTCTGTACTTAAGCCTTTGTGGGGCAGAAGATTTTGATTCATGGAGGATAGGATCTAAAGGGCTATGAAAATTGTGATTGCTATGATGAACCTCCATGTTCAGAGGAAGACAACATGCAGGGAAGGATGATTGTCTTCATGCTCTGCGTGTGGGTTTCCAGAGGCACACATTGGCTGGGTTCAGACAACACGATAACCCACACTCAAGGGTTGAGTATGGGTTGAGTGTGGCTTATCATTGAGCTATGGGTTGTTGTTGGGAATGTGTGTTATTGTGTTGTCTGAACCCAGCCAAGATAACAAACCATGGTGAACAACCCGCAGTTCGTTTGCAAACCATGAGTTATCTTCATGGGTTGTTCATGGTTAACAAGCCATGCGCCATGGTTAGCGCAGCTGGGTTCAGACAATACAATAACACACTATAACCCACATCTTGAGAAATAATTAAGTATTGTTATGTTTAACATAACACTGAACGGTCATGGGGCACATAATGTTAGGGTAGGGGTCCCCAACCTTTTTGGACCAGAGGGCACATTTGGGAATTTCAGAAACTGCTGTGGGCACCACCACAAAATGGCTCCCATGGAGGATGTGGCTAGTCACATAATGGCTGCCATGGGGGCTTGGCTAGTTAAGAGGTGGGGAGTGGTGACAGAGATAGAGAGAGACAGAGAGAGCAAATGGGAAAGGTCTGTGTGGGTGGAAGAAGACTGGGTGGGCCAGGAAGCAACTCTTTCCATTTTCCCCTCCCGCCCTCTATTTTTCTCCCCCAACCCCCTTTCTTGCTATTTCTCCCCCTTCCCCATCTCTAGCCTTCTTCTTTCTCTCTCTTCCTAGCCACTAGCCTTGCACTTTCTCTCCCACTCACTCCTTTATCTTGCTGTTTCTCCCCACTCCTAGCCTCTAGTTTCGCTATTTCTCCTCCCCCCACCTCTTTACCTTGCTGTTTCTCCCTGCTCCTAGCCTCTAGCCTCACTCTTTCTCTCCCTTCTACCCCTTTGCCTTGCTTTATCTTCCTTCCTGCTGAACAGCTGATCAGCACCAGGTTCAGAAACAGGAAGAAGAACCTGGAGCCCTAATGTTATTCAATTTTTATTGATTTTTTTTTGAAGGGGACAGGGAGCTTTGAAGAGCTTCGCAGGCACCATTGGAGGTGCCCACAGGTGCTGCGTTGGAGACCCCTATGTTAGGGCATTATTGAAACTAAGCTGATACAAGACCTAATAATTTGCCCAGTTGGTGACTGGATGGGAAACCTCTGGAACATCTCATGTACACTGTTCTGTTCTGAGTTTTCTAAAGGGAGAGTGTGATAGGAATGTATGAGAAACCCATTTCAGTTCATCTTTGACCAGAATTTACTCAGTTTGCACTTCCCGGAACTAAACACAGACCCAAATGCAATCTGAGGTCAAAGTCCATATATTTCCCATCTTGCAATAATATTTGTGGAGCAAACCCCCCCCCCCCATTAAATGTGCATTAAAATGCATACTTTTGCAACATGTGCACAAACATTTCAATGGGGGGAAATGCGTACATTTTAAAAATGTGTACAATTGATGTGTACATTTGGAAAAATGTGCACAAATTTTTGTGCAAACACAAAAAGCAAAGCCAAAATCTGATATGTATGGAATAAGATTCATGGTGGAATTGGAACCTCAACAAGCTTGGGTTTTGCTGATTTGCACATCCCTAGGGTGGGACATCAGTATAATAAATAAATATTTATTTATAAAAATAACAATGTTTCATCCTATTACTTAATTCTCTTTAACCTCTGGAGGCACATTTTGAATGGTTTTTAAACTTTTTTACTCTTTCTGAGGCTTCCTATTTCCTCATTAAGATGTTGAATCCCTGAATAATAGCCTGGGAAAATAAATGTTCAGTTAAGGAGGCATTTGTAAGATTTAATAGAAATAATAAATTATTGTAACTAGTATTCACTGGACAATCCCACTTTTGTAGGGTAGTCTAATCTTATTAGTACAATTTTTCATCTGTGCTACTACAGTAAGAGCTTTATTGTGAGATTGGAAAGTACCTGCATGATATTTCTTCTTCTGACTGCCTTTGGTGTTTTTATAATGCATTCTACTCAAAAAGAAGATTCAGGAATTTCCTGTCATTATTTTTCATTAGCTGGATTTCTACAGAAAAATCATTAAAATGGTTCATTGCTGGGAAATGGGCAAGCTTTTGTTGAAATGGAATATTGCAATAATAAAAGGCATATCATCCGTTTTGTTAGAAGTTAACAACCAATTTGCCAGATGCCTGCAATGATAATACTGCATGAGCTGGGAGTTCGTTTCACTGATATGATGCTTCACTTAGTATTAGTATTGGACTTGGATAATTGATACCTATTAGACCAAAAAAAGACACAGATTTCCTAACTTCTTCTTATCTGGTACACTTTTTTAAAAAAAAACCAAAACACAAGATTGAAATTAAATTAAAAGCTGCAAATAGATTTCTAAAATACAATTGATACGAGATTAAGCTTGGTATATGGAGACAATTATGCAATCAAAATTTTAGTCTGACTTTATTAATATTTTATATAAAGCTTCAAGAACACCAAGGGACACAGATATGAGCACTATGCTGTTGCAGAACAGAGTATATCAAGAATATCCAATAAGAGGCATACAATCAGATTTAGAAGATACACTAGTGAATGCCTAAAAAAAGAGAAATCATATCTAGTGCTATTAAAACTCCCCTAAGAGCCTGAATCTTCATTTTCAACAAACATAATGTAATTAGATGTGCTAAGAAGAGAAACAGCATAAGCCAAAATTGCTTTAGCATTACAAAGAAGAAACCTGTTCAGAATTTTTCAGCATACATACAGTACATACGAAACAAACTGAAACAAGCCTACACACAGTAAAAGCACAGCGACAGAAAGGCCTAGAGCAACACACGGTATAACCTATGCAACATATGCCGTTCAGAGGAGGATGGAGAAGCTGTTTTTTGTAAATGAAAACAGAAATATTCTGTATTTCTCTATGTTATGCTAGTGTTGCTATGTTTCATAGCCATCTTCCATTCATCCATTTACAAACTTGGAATTTGAAGTGAGGGTTGGTGAACTGGGAAAAGAAAAAGAAAAAAGACTGCAGCGAATACACATATTCTCCAAACATTGTATGTGTGTGAAGAAGTAATCAATGGATGTTGTGTACACTTCAGAAATTAAGTGTAGAAGTTAGTGCTGTGCCAACCCACTATCTGCCCTTTCGCAACCTCTTCATTTCCCTGAAAAAGAAGCAGTCGTTTCTCTGCTTCTTTCATTGGAATGTCGAGAATTTTAGAGAACTTTCTCAGGGTGCAAGGCTTCAGCACTTACCTTACCTTAAGGAGGTGGCTGAGGGGATGTGGGTGCTCTTTCTTTTACCACCACCCCCATTCTGTCCTTGCAGCCTCTCCCGCTGCTTGAGTTTCTTGGAAAGCGCCCAAGAGGACTTAGCCAGGACTTCCTCCCATGGTGCTTTCTGATGCTGCTGCCTGCTGAGGGCCTGAAAGCAGAGTGAGGCATCTTTGGTTTTGTTCTGCTGTTATGAAAAGTCCTTTTAACAATGACAACCACGAGGAGAATAAGAAGAATAACAACAACTCCTCTAGTGACAAAGATGGATCCAGAAGTAATCCCAGATTATATATGTAGTTGTACTCCCCTCTAAATGACCTCAGTCTTAGAGTTAGTGTAGCTAGGGATTGTCAAAACTTTGTTTCTTTCATTCATGAGTATATGATCCGTATGTTGGTACATGTTTTTTCCATCTACAAATCCTGTCTTTTGCCTTGTGAATAAATAAGCCCCATTTTGAATATTCAGTAGATCCTATGTCATGATTTTACAGATTCCTTCCTCAGAGATCTCTACAACACCTTATCCTGGATCAGCTTACGGTGTCAGGATTTATAAAGACCAAGAGTGCTCCTGACCCAGCCAGGGAAACATGGTAAAAGGCGGCCGCTCTTCCATGTACTCACCAGCCTACATACCTTTGATAGTGGTTAGGTGAGAAGGGCTCTGTTGATGATCTCAAGAAGATGATATTATTGTTGGTTGTTGATGTTGTTGTCTTCTTGCATGCCCAAATGAAATGCTCAGATTCATGCTGTAGCAAAGAGAAAAGGTACATGTGCTTCTCTACACCCTCATTTGAAGAGATGATCTTAGGGTTATACTTCAAGATGCTGTGGGTGTGAGATTATTTCAGACAGATTGGTGCAGAAAAAAAGGGTGTCATGATGACTGCTGCCCAAGTCTAATGCTGTATCCAGTGCTCAAATTATGGGGGAAAGTGAAGGGGGGAGGCTTAATGGAATCCACAAGCCCTATCCCTGATTCCCTCTTTTATGTCCACATCATGCCTTCTAGCAGATTTCTAAAAATAGTAGCTAACAGGGCCATCACAAAAGGAAAGGGACCTCTCTGCCCTCTCTGTAATTCAAGCCCTGGTTATACCTTTATAGCACTCAAATATCTAGAATTCTGTTCTGCTTAGCAAGGGATGCTTAAATGACAGACATCTGATGAAGCGGACTTAAGTCCTTATGCTATTGTCACAATAAGGGTGCAATCCTATGCATGCTTAGACAGAAAGAAGTCCTACAACACCTAGCGTGCCCTAGCCAGCCAGCTGGGGCATGCTTAGAGTTGTAGGACTTTTTTCTGTCTAAACATGCATAGGATTGTGCCCTAAATGTGCTAGTATTTAAGGTGCCACAAAACTCTTCGTTGTTGTTTTTCATATGTCAGAGACAGTTTATTCTAAAAAAAAATTTGTCACAGGTAAGAAATGTTGAGCTCTAAGAAACAAATCCTTCATAATTATGTGAATCATGTTCATGTTCACAGCAGTCATCCAAAAATCCTTCTTTTCACCATATGGTAATCATAAAGAAAAGTTCATGGCATCTAAGACGCTCTGTAGGCAAATATCTTATCATATAGTAAACTGTTCCTGGACTGTACTATTTCAGATTGCAAGTTGAGATTACATGATTGAGTGTACCCCCCTCCAATCTGTAGGCTGAAGTGGTGCAGCCCAGGAACACTTTTGCCACACAATGAGCCTAAAATTTGCATGAAATTCTTATCCAATGCCTTATGTATGTATAGAAAACTTGACCTAAAATGTATATTCTGATCCTTTTCTGTTTTTGGAATGGTCAACAATTTGTTGTGCAACTCTTACGTTTGTAATTCTGATCTGATAACATGAAATAGAAATAACTGTGGAAGAAAATCTATCTATCTATCTATTATCTATCATCTCTACCTAAGTTTGAAACAGAGGTCACAGCCAATTGCCATGTACTGAAGATGCCCATTAGCTCTCTTCCTATTTTGGCAGGGTAATCTTTGCGTACATCATGCACTCTTTTAATAAATGCCATTGCATGAGCAATAAAGATGCCAGGAGCTACATCACAGGGCAGCATATGGTACAGCTGCTGTTTCTGTTCTTGCCTTTACCCAAGTTCTGTTTCTCTTAGAATAGCAGGCATTTTCTTCCAACCGCAGATCACAAGAGACAAGAGCATCTGACCCTAGTGTGCTGCCTTTGGCTCACACTGGGCTTTAAACTAAGCCTTTCCTCAAATTGAAAGGCAAGAAGAACAGGCATATTTGAAGAAAGATCAGTGCTATTGCCAGGGAGGGAGGAATATATGATTACAGACTTCCTGATGGAGAAGCTAGAGGTTATGAGTCAAAGTTTCTCCAAAGTAGAACTGGTAATAAAGAAACCCACCCCAAAGTCCTGAAACTTCAACCAAGCACAATACAGTAGAATCTAACTTTCCCCCTTATTATAGCTATTGACACACATATGCTCTATCTCTTACTTCTCCTACTTTATTGTGACTTTCGAGGCTGTGACAGCTGCCACATTTGTGATCTGACTTTTCCATCTATTGTACCTGCAGCAGGTAGGCTCTATAAGGAACAATGCTTTTTTCAGTCTTGAGAGTGCTTGTATCACAAGCATTTCAGGGAAGAAATTATTCTGTCCAGGCTAATTATTTACCATGGATGCCATATAAAACTGGTTTCATTAGTGCACCCATCAAAAATGGCATTCAGTTTCACTACCATAGTTCTGCAAACATTCTGAATGGCTTACCAAAATTTGCATGCTTTTAATGAGTATATGCACATTCAGCTAAGAATTTTTCAGTTTTTAATCTTTTTTTTGTGTGCTTTATATCAAGGAGCGTTCTACATTTTTGTGTATTGGATCTTTGCATAATCTATATCCTGTAATTTCAGCACAACTTTTTGCACAATGATAAAATTACATTAGTCATAAATTTGAATTCATTTCCACTCATTTCCAATTCATTTTCATTCTTTCAGTGTCAAATGAACAGATATAAATGGAGATTAAACTAAAAGCAAACAGAGATTAAAATTTGAAATGTAAACAAACAAACAAAATGAAATAGATGAGACATCAATCTACTCACTATCTGCATATTTGTAGTATATAAGTACCACAATTATTCAGTGATTCTATATCATGAACACTGCTAGTCCGATGCTGTATTGAGAAGTTGTTCAAATATAAACGTTGAACAAGTATTCATATAAAATAACGATTCAATGTGCCTGCATTCTTAACCACTGGCACTACAAAGCCCATGCTGCAATGCAACCCCAATACACATGGAACGCACATTCAAAATAAATGTGCTTCTGCAATAACAAATCCATCAAATTCAGATATGGCCCCTCTGGAAGAAATCCATTCTTTAGTTTTGAAATGAAAGAACTCAGAGCACATTTCTTTAGGGGAATTTAAGGCAGCACACATTTTAATGGCCGCCAATCACTTTACTTTTGCAGCCATGCTTTTTCTCATGCCTGACAATTTGGACATTTATTTTTGCGGAGCAGCAGGACTTCAGCCAACTGGCTATTTTGGAAACATGTGGAGTTGATTTATATGTTTTGTTTGATCTTGTAAAGTCTGCTGGGTGGCTTGAGAAATATTGCATGTTGCACTTTAAAAAATAACACACACACCCCATTTCAAGTCTGTTTCCATTACTTGTTCCCTGGTTCTTTGTTGATTTTGGCTTTCTTTACCCTGTATTTGGCACAATTTGGCCTTTGTGCCAAGAACTCCAATCCTACCCTCCTAGCTCCAAGCTCTAGAGGATGACACTTAACATTTCCCTCACCACAAGAGCAGTGAAAGCCCAGAGATCCTTTATGGATGCTGCTTAGTGCACACACCATTGCTTCTTCCCTGCGGATAGCCTAGAGGGAATCTTCATGCACCTAAACTTCTTAAAGCTGAAACTGAACTGTGTCTGCTCTTCAGCCTTTAGTGTTACACTTTGAAATTCTTTTTTTTTTTTTTTTTTTTGCAAATATAGTTGGGCACAGAAGTCAAAACACTTGGAGGGGGAGACAGCAAATCTGTCTTTGAATCTTTCCCCCTATTTAGATTCTGCCTCTTTCTTAACCTTTTCCTCTTCCCTTAATAGATTTAGCCTGTTAGTTGCAGAATAAATTGACTATGTGTTTTTTTGCCCTGCCAGGCTGCTACTCTGGGTATAATGGCCCATGGGTGAACGAGTTCTATCACGAGCTGTTTACTGGATGCAGCATCGAGGGACGTAATTTGGAGCTTGCACGCACTTTGTAAAACCATCACATTGACTTCATGTGATGGCTCTGGCATGAATTGATTGCCTATGAGTAGCATGAGCAGAGGACTACATCCCCTCCTTCCTCAGTAAATATGTCTCTACTCGCTGACACTGCTGAGAGAGAGCCAATATAGGCCCGACTGAGTGAGGAAGTCTAAATAAAAACCTGCCAGCTGTGAGGAACACAGGCATGTGAGGAAACACAGAGTCCAGGGCAGGAGAGTAAGTAAAAGATGCCATTTTTAGGAGAAGAAATGAAAGCATGCCAAAAATAAGCCAAGATAAGCAAAGTGGCCTTATACATCTGTGCAGACTGCTGCACACTTAAGAAGAATGGCATGTGATGTAGGGAGATTTGCACAGTGATAATGGCAAGAGAACATAAAAGCACAAGTATCAGGGTATACTTTCATATGCATCCATAAAAAGCTGGTCAGCACTGGTTAGCTTGACCCAGCCTCCAGTCTGATACACTGAGTAATAGGGACCTGTTTATGTAAACGCACTGTTCTGTTCTTGTACATTGACCGCAGTTTGACCATTTCCTGATTATTTGTATGGCCATGTAAAGATTTATGGAAGACAGAGGCAAAAATGGGCTAGAGGCTCCTTGGCTTGTAATATATGGCACTTTGGCATCACAGAAAGCCTTGCGCGTTGGTATTGTGTGCCCTTGCCTCTCCACAAGCTCCTTTTAGTTTTCTTCAAATAAGCCTTTGATGTGCCAGCACCTTGATTTTTTTGTGTGGATCAAACTATAGGTTAAAGAGACAGAATAAAATAAAAGATGAAGGCAAAAAAGAAAATACCAGACATGAACATCTGCGGTTGCCTTGCAAACCTATTAAAGGCTCCCTCTTATTTCACAATAATTGCCATCTCTTTATTGACATAGAACATTGCAGCTAGTCAAATTTTATTCTTATTTCTCTATGTAAATATATAGGAGGGGAAAAAGAATTGCCACTGTAAACAAATGGCAGACAGCAACACCCAACATCTTGTACAAATACTGTTATGTCTCCACTAGCCAGACAGGTTATTATTAAGTCAGAATTTGTTGTAATCATCTGTTAAATTTAATGCCAGTCTTCACAAGTCGTTTGAAAGAATGTCAAGGAGTTAAATGTGTTCCTGTTTGTACTGCAGTTATTTCAGCATAAATCAATAAGTAAGGTATATAATAAAACTATCAGAGAAAAACCAAGAAGGATGAATCAAATCATAACGGATGAACATTCCCAAATCAAGACCCCTAGGTGACCATAGGTCACCTGGAAGTAGCAAACCTACCTCTCATGCTTATAGAATGAACAAGTCACTTACAGTCATGCCTTGGATTGAGAGCATAATTCATTCCGGAAACGTGCTTGTAATCCAAAACACTCTTATATCAAAACGAAATTCCCCCCAAAAAAATTGTACAGAGATTTTTAATTTAAGCCGTACTACAGTACTTGTATTGTAAGACGTCACTTGTATATCAAGTAATTTTTTAAAAATAAATATTTAAAAATTTGCTTGTCTTGCAAAATGCTCTCAAACCAAGTTACTTGCAATCCAAGGTATTACTGTATTTTCTTTTTAAAAGTTAGGGATGTTTGAGGAATTTAATCTTTGTGAATTCCTATATGAACTTTCCTGACCTGATCTCCCCTTCCTGGATGAATTGGAACATAAGGGCACTCATTCTGTTGCACCATCAGGACCCACCACTAGCGCAACACGAAGCTGGTGCTTTCTAAAGCAACCCTGGAAACGAGGAGAAATGTGCGTTTCCAGAACAGAACAGGTCAGCAGCTCCACTGACATGCCCCATTTCAGAAATGAGCACTTCCACACATTTCTTGTTGCTTTAGGAACAATTAGCTTCATGCTAGCAGTGGGTCTTGCTAGCATGGAGGCAGTGTTGAATACTACCCTAGTTATCCACTGGCTTTCATGCTTAAGTTCTCAACTTAAAAAGAAAGAAAGAAAATGTAACAAAACACATTCTCTAATGACTATTTCAAGAGAATATGCTTTAAAATGTGTATTGAAATATGATTCTTTTCATGTAGATTTTTTTTTTTTTTTAAATTGCAAGCTAATGTGGAAATGGGATACAGTTGATATGTGAAACACATATGGGCTGGAAACAGACTGACTGGCCCATCCCTATAAAAAATTCTAATCTGTGATAGGCTCAGAACAGTTCATCAGGGGCTGGCTCCAGTTTTTGTGGATTCCTGACAACAGATCTGCATTCCCTCTCCCATCCCAACCAGAAGAACTGCACGTTCCCAGGTTGCTCCCATCTATGAACTTTCCCTACTAGTCTTCCAAGTGCTTGGGTGGACTAGGTATAATACTAGAACAGTAAGCAAACAATGAACTCTTGCAGGGTGAGGGTCCATTCGTTGTACGTAATGGAATCTTGTTTCCGTGCACTGGGTCCCTTCCCCAGCAAGAACATCATGCATGCGCCATTGCTTTGATCTTTTATCACCCTCTCTACTGGTCTTCCACGTTCCTGGAATGCAGTAGGGAGGGTGGATAGGGAACTAATCCAAGTCTGAGGGTTAAACTAGTAAGCACTCCACATAGCCATGTTCCCAGCTCAGCCGCCTGATCTTGGTGGGTCCTGCCATTGGCCATGCAGTGAATAATTCAAAAATTTTATGATTCAAAAATATAAAGGGTTGGATGGATCCAGGATCTGCCTTCTTCGAGAGGAAGGGGCCTTCCACAAAAGGAAGGGCTCCACTCATGGAAGCTCCCTCTGCCTGAATTTTGGAGATCCCTTCCCCCCTCCACACCAGAGCTCACTCTATTCAGCAGGGTATCCTCATTCTCTCTGTGTGTAGCCTGTTCAGGGAGCTGGAGGGGTTGTCCTGGGAAGGAGGTGATGGGGGAGTCCGCTTCTGCCATCACAGTTGATCCAGCATGAAACTGGATCCAAACCTGAATATGCTAATATTATCCATGTATTATCCATGTAGAAGAAAATGATAATTCATCCTTTCCTTTCCTTTTTTTAAAAGGCTTTACAGCATTGACAATGCTTTGGCCCAGACTTGGGCAGACATTCAGTGGGATCCTGGTCTAGAGCCAAAAGTCATTTTTGCTACAGATCTTTGTGCTGTTTTGCATTTCATGCCTAGGGGGAATTAACAAGAAGCTGATCTTGGCTGCCTAGAGCATTTGTGATGAGAAACAGGGAAAGAAGAGGTGATCTTGAAGCTATGTCAGTCCAAGGCAAGCCATTTATGCTACACTGGAATGAAATGATGGTGCATAATCCCACTTGGCAGTATTGTGGCACGGTACATTTAAGAGTCACATGGAATGCCTGTTTTTGTTATACTTTATAGTTTACTTTTTAAAAATACTTTCTTGTTTTATACTTTGGGGAACACTGTTGGTTTGATTTCCAGTTTTTGAATTTAAGATTAGCCTCAGTTTACAATTTCATACTTTGCTGAACAAACATGACATTGGTAAATGTGCCTTTCATAGGAGAGAGGGAGAGAGATTAGGAGACGGAAAATAAGGTTGGATCCAGAAAAAGTTAGCTGCACTGAGTTGCCATGGAAGACTAACTTGTCCCATTGATGGCTATCAAGGGTTTATTCCATTGATTTTAATAGGAAGCAAGTGCAACTAACTAATTAATCCAATGAGGCTGCCCATAACCCTCTGAACTTGGAGGATTACAGGCATCCTATGCAGGGCAGGAGGATGCAGAGGTGAAGGTCTCCTCTATGCTCCTCCCTGCAAAGCACTAGATGGCCAGTTTTTAAGTGCGGCACTTCTGGGCAGGAGGAAAGGAGGCTGAGGTGCTGCCAGGGTTTATCGTCTCTTGGCAGCATCAGTCTCCTCCCCTCCCTGCCCCCTGGAATGTCCCCAAAAGCCCTTCTCTGAGGTCGCTCTTATGACCTTGGAGAAGCAGCTGGCATGGTTCTTTCCACACCAGCTGCAAGGTGGGCATCCAAATGAGAATCCACAGCTACGAGGTCGGAGCGATTCTCCAACTTCATAGCTAGGAATCTGAACTATCCTATGGCTGTGTAGATGCTGTCTAGCAGCTATAGGATTGCTCTGCCCATCTGGGTTCAACCCATATAGATTTAGTAGTTCATAATGTAAAAGGACTCATGATTATTCCTTTGTGGCCCACTTGGGGCAGAGGGCCTCGCTGAAGCACTGGAGGGAAAGGAATAGAATGGTTACAAACTATCGCTAGATTGGCTGTGACCTCCAAGACCAATGAAGCATCAATGAGAGGGTTGAAATGAACAAGCTATTTGAGTAGTTCACAACAGCCTACAAGAGGCATGAGTAATTTGTAGCCCCCTAGATGCTGATGGATCATAATTCCCATCATCCCTGACCATTGCCCATGCTGACTGGAGCTGATGGGGGTTGAGTCAACAGCATTTGGAGGGCCATAGGTTCCCCACCCCTGGCCTACTTTGTCTACCTACAGGATCCAAGTTTGGCAGTGAGAGAGCTCTGTATTTCTGTGCATGGATACCAACCAGACTGAGGTGGCTGCAGATGATGTGTGAAACATCTTAGACTGAGAGGTATCCCTGGCCACAATATAAGTGGAACTGCCTTGTGTCAGGCCCTTGATGCAACAGCTGGCCATTGGCTAGCAGCAACTGGCTGGCAGTTATAGTTTGGTAAACCAGGGTACCTGAGAGATTGCCAACTCCAATACAGACCTGCCTGAACACTGCAGCCATCTTCAGAGACCCTTCTGGTTGTACCACTCATTTGACAAGGACCAGGAGGAGGTTTTCTCTGTAGTGGTGCCCATGCTCCGGAAATAACCCGCTCTAAGACACAAGACATGTGCTGGTGCTTTTACAATTTTGGCAAATTCTCAAGGCCTTTTTGTTTACCTCAGCATTTGGTGTCTTGCAATGCCAGCCATTGTTCTTAACCTTGATGTATGCTGGAGAGTCCTGGTCCTGGATTTTATTATATTTGCATATTGTATATGGAATGTTTATATATTTTACTCTTATCTTGTCTGGGAATGCTAACATGATAGGCACTATGATAGGCACTCGGGAGATCCGGGTTCTAGTCCCTGCTCGGCCATGAAACTCACTGGGTGACTTTGGGCCAGTCACTGACCCTCAGCCTAACCTACCTCACAGGGTTGTTGTGAGGATAAAATGGAGGAGTAGAGGAGGAGGATTATGTAAGCTGCCTTGGGTTCCTTGCAGGAAAAAAGGTGGGGTATAAATATAATAAATAAATATAAATAAATAAATAAATAAACAAACAAACTCCACATTTCTCTTCTGCCTAAGGATAAAATCCTATGCATGTTTAGACAGATAAAAAATTCCTCTAACTCCCAGCATGCCCCAGTGCCCTCAGGCTGTCAAGTCTCCAGTCTCCAGAAGCTCTGACTTTGACCCTCAGGGCTGGAATCAGGGAATAAAATGTAGTACCTGGCAATTAGAGGGAGGAACCTAGTGGAATGGGGTGGGGCCAGTGGGGGAAATGGATGGCACTTGGCCACTCAGGGAAGAGGCTGGCTGTACCCAGGCGGAGCGTGATGAACATGGAAGAGGGGCCAGGAAGTGAATTGCAAAATAGCCCTTCTCCTTGTAACCGTACTTCTCTTATGCTGTCAGTATTTCAGGAGTAGTCAAATCACGCTTTCACATGATTGAGTCAGGAGGAGGGTGAGCTGTTTATACTTTACTCTGGAGTTTCTCAGTATTTAAATCTCTGCACAAAAATCAGACAGACACCCTTTCTACATCAACCAAGTGCAACCTTGCAACACATAAGAATGTTTGCAGTGTAACATCTCCTCTCCCCCCACCACAAGTCCCTTGTGTTTACCACAGAAACCTGTTTCATTTTGTATCAGACGCTGATCCAACAAATACTGTGGTCTTTTCAGTCTCATAAAATATGAACGTTAGTATTTTTAGTAGTTAGTAGTTAGGTTCAGGAAATCAATTCACAACACAGATGGAATCAAAAATAAAATAGTTTTGCATTTTAAAAAGAAAACATCCAAATTCAACTAGATTCAAGATGCTATGCTGAAATTAGAGGACATTTAATTTCTCCCGATTATGCTTTTCCAATAAATATTCCTCTGTTCTACAAGAAGAAGATTGTGTGGGTTGACAAAGGCCAAGTGTTGCTGGAAAGGACCAGAAGATTATCAAGTTCAACTTTTATCCCATAGTAGTGTTATTCCCATGGCAGACATTCTTCCTTCCAGGTGCAATTAAGGCACATGTTCCAAAACCAGTGTGCCATAAACAACAGGCAATCTGATACCTGGGTGTGCAGAGTGGCTGTCCTTCTTATTGCCCACAATGCCCTGCGGGACACTATGCTGCTCTGGGGCTCATTGCAGGAGCACCACTGCTGCTATCCTCTTCCTCATCTAGTAAGCCATCCCATCCACCACTGTCTACGGGAGAAATGAAGTGAAGTGGCAAGAAGGGAAGGATCCAGACCATGCTGCTGACCCACCCTCTGACATGGGGAGGTTCACATCAGGCCCATATCAAAGCACCCCTCAGACCTGGAGCCAGTCTCATTCATATGGCAGGGATGCTGTGGCCCAGCGCAGATGTATAGTGATACCAAGTCACCTGAGCAGTTAGATAATGGAGAGCCCCGTGCATGCACTGTCTTCCTTGATACAGATGTAACCCTGCCCGTTTGCCATAGACAGGCATTTGTGGTGCCACATGGGCTCACATGTTCCTTCCCTTCCCTCTCTCACAGCCACACCCTTGCTTTCATTCGAGAGTGAAGTATGGTTAGCATTATGTTACCATAGTATACCCAAATTATAGTATACCGAAATTATAGTTTTCAGAACCATTTCTATCCAGGGATGCACACTATGGTTTGGCACAAGGGACTCACTTCCAATGAGAGAAGAGAAAAGTAACAAGTGTATTTGCTTGCTGGGCACTCCTGATTGCCTGCTTATGGTGACTGGACAATATTATGTCCTGTGGCTTACGCTGGCTCAGCTTGTCTGAGCGTGGAAAGCTAAGAGCAGGGTCATGCCTGGTTGTTACTTGGATGGGAGACCCCTCCTCTAGTTTCCTGCATTGAGCAGGGGGTTGGACTCGATGGCCTTGTAGGCCCCTTCCAACTCTATGATCTATGAAATCTATGTCTGTATCAATCTTTTATATCCAATATGGCAAATGTGAACTTAAATTAATCACCCTGGAGCGCAAATCACAAATTGATGCTCAAGGCTAGCTGTAAATATTGGTGTGTGTGTGTGTGTGTGTGTTGCTGAAATCATGTACTTAATGGAAATAAATTACCGTATGTATTTCTAAATCTAAAAATTATTACCACAAATCGCTAGAAAGCTAGTAAAAATGTTTTAGAGGTGGCTAATTTTTAAAGGACATAAATGCTACATATAAATATATTTTTTCCAATTACTGTTTAAAACACAGCTTTATTAAACACCTTGGTATTTGTTTCTTTTCTTTTTGCAAATAGTGTGCCAAGGTGACAGATAACAGCACTGGGGGTTGGGGGCGGGGAGAATGTTATACAGCCAGTTCTTTGTGCTTTCCAGGCCACAAGCAAGTCCTCGGAAGGTCAGGTATTGAACATGACTACGATAATTCCAAACCAGCCTCCTGAGCCATCAAATCACATCAGACTCAGCCAGATGAGAACAAGCCTAAAGGTATAAGTGTGACATTTTCATTCTCTGCAGTCTAAATCCTCGCACATATCAGACTGTTAAAGAGGAGAACAATTGGGGATTAACTTCTAATAGCTACGGCTGCTTCCACAGACTCCAGAATGAAAGAAGGTGGCTTACATTTTTATTTCACTTTATTGATTGATTTCCCCCCTTCCATTTTCTCTCTTTTTCTGATCAGCCCAGTTGCTGACTTGAATGCCTTAACTCTGGCTCTGAAGTCAAGTCTGTGCAATAAAGTCCAAATATGATGGCATGCTCTAGCAGGCTGACTTTACTGTAGATGCCACTTTCTCTGGCAAGGGTGGAGTTCTCATGGCTGGCTCGCAGGCAGCATGCTCTTGTCTGATGGCTGGAAGAATTACGAGGCTCTGGACTTTGAGCCCTGAGGTGAAAATAACACACTTCTGGGATGCTTGAGTGTATTGACAAAGATCCAGTGTGTGATCCCTGCAAACAACATGAGTGAAATCCACAGGATACCAAGGAGTGGTTTACACTGACGAGTTCTATGGTGCCATCTGGATGATTTGCATTTATATTTTTCTAGCCATTTTGTCCAGGAAGCCTTAGAGCAGTGGTTCCCAACCTTGGGTCCCCAGATGTTGCTGGACTACAGCTCCCAGAATCCCTTGCCATTAGCCATGCTGGCTGGGTATGCTGGGAGCTGTAGGCCAGCAACATCTGGGGACCCAAGGTTGGGAACCGCTGCCTTAGAGTAGGTACAGCACCACATCTTACAGGTTATGACAAGATGATGTTTGTGATGTGATTTGAATATAAATGCTTCTTCTCTTCTTCTGCTTCTGCTTCTGCTTCTACTCCTACTTTTACTCTTTCTTCTATTGGGTAAGTCACTGACCCAAGGTCTCTGTTTTTCTAGGCTGAAATTAGTGGTGGTGGTCTGAACCAGAGTGCTGGTTTGCCACCCACCATCAAGTGCTACACATTCAGGCTGTTGATCCTCATACTGATTGCTAGGCCATACCAACTGGTAGAACCAGTACAGCTGGCACAGCTAACCATTTGCACATTGTACCCAAACAACCCTGCAGCTAGAAGCACCTCTTAAGTTACTTCCTGTCGCTCTTCACTTTAGATGCTACTGTCAATGCTCAGGGCAACATCTGGAGACATTCCGAGTGATATTTTGGTATATTAACATCATTGGCAGACTGCATTGGGCTCACAGTATGAATAGCACAAAGATGTTTCCCCCCACAGTCCTGCATCAGCCAATGACTATTCTCATCCAATTACTACTCTGACATGTGTTGGGGAAAATGCGACCCACTGCATTTGACTTTTTGTGGGGCTCATTTCACTCACTTGCAGGATTCCTCAGTTCCACTCACCTAGTCACCAAAGGCACACAGAGCTGAAGGAGTTTTCAATGCTAATGCCTAAGCAGTGTGTCAAAGCCTCAATGCTTTGTTTGGCAAAGAGTATAGCTGGTTGTATTATTTTCATGCCTAATCCAGACCTGGAATTTGCAATGACTCAGCAAAGTTAGCTTGGTCTGCAAAGGTATGTGTGATTACTAGTTATTACTGATCACATCTGAAAAAAAACATCTGAATGTCCTGGGAAGAATGGCTTTTGTATGCCATTCTGCATCAGAAAGGTAGGATGCTTCTGCTATTATGTAAGGATCTTGGATTGAGTCTGGCAGGGAACTTAGGTGCTGGTGTTGTTTTTAT
Organism: Shinisaurus crocodilurus; assembly: GCA_021292165.1. Lineage (NCBI taxonomy): Eukaryota > Metazoa > Chordata > Lepidosauria > Squamata > Shinisauridae > Shinisaurus > Shinisaurus crocodilurus. The sequence goes on from CM037879.1 coordinate 234,106,318, forward strand.
GGGCAAGTTAAAATATGTAGAAAGGTGCCACAGTGCAACATTCCTATGCAACTGAGCCCATCATTTTTTTGTATATTCTTTTTACTTCTTTTCGTGGAGGATGCAACACAAAGTTACATCACGGTAGAAATAAAATGCCTTGCTTTGATTTTTAAGGGTCTGAGCTGCTTGTATCTTCAGTAAACGTCCAAAATGAAAATGGGGGGGGGAGGAACACCCCACACTGCTTTCCCTCAGGCTTTGCGCAGTTTATGGAGAGCTCAGGGGAGGAACCAGATGGTTCCATTTGCTCCTGGCTGGCTGGGCTTTCGCAAAAGGCAGACAACACCTTGCTGCCCTGCAGGCAAAGCCCAGAAAGAAGGAAAATAAAACATCCTTCCCTTCCCCCAACTTCTCTGTATGTATTGGGTGGCGGGGGGGGGGATAATTGCTGATGACCACAAATAATGGCCGGTAAGTAAGCCAAGTGAAGTTTATGGACCCTGGTTATTTCAAAGTATTTTTATAATTACATGTTTAGATTTTTAGTGCACCAATTCCAGCAAGCCCAAACAAGACAACATGGCACACATAAAATAGACAATTAAAATAAATTAAATCACAAAGCTTTAAGACCTATGCCTCACCAACTTTACCATGCCATCAAAGGCCAGCCCAAATAGGAAGGTTATACAATGTTTCCAAAAGATGCCCCGGCTTTTGTGAATATCACATTTGTGGGGCACCCTATGCCAGTCCATGGAACTCTGCCTAACATGGTGTGTGTGTGTGTGTGTGTGTGTGTAAGAGAGAGAGAGAGATGGATAAAAAGAACACTTTCAGTTGACCTGAGAGACTGCAATGGGACATGTGGTGTCCCATTTTCTATTGGAAGTGAATGCTCCTTTCAACATAATGAGATTGAAAGTTTGATTTCCTTCATGTTGGACACACAGTTGACTGTTTTGAAAAGAGGGAAGTAGGCAGAAGAGGAAGTGAGAGCAATGCTGATGAACAAAAGGCAGCTGAACAGAAAATTGAATAAACCAAATGTGGAAAAATATATATTCATTTGCTGCTCAAAGAGCCGATTCAGTGTCTAATCTTGATTTAATATTCTGGATAGGAAACTCACATTAAACTAGGGGCAGTATCCAATGCTGCCTGCATGCTAGCAGAACCCACCACTAGTGCAAGCAGAAGCTACTAGAAATGAGCTAAAATGCTAATTTCTGGAATGGGGCAGGTCGGCGGAGCTTGCAAGAAGGGAGTTCTGCTAACCTGTCCTGTTCCAGAAATGAACATTTCTGTCATTTCTGGGGTTGCTTTAGGAAAAGCTCCTGTTGAGCTAGTGGTTGGTCCAGAAGACACAACAGAATGAGCAGGGGCACAGCTGCAACCTTGGATTCTGCCCTAGAGTTCCCCATTTCAGATGTAATGGGGAACTCTGATTCAAATAAACCAGGATCTCTGCATCGATGCCATGCCAGGAGGAGGGAAGGAGAGACGGAACAACACATGGACCCAATGCTCATTCCTGGCTTCTTAAACCATGGTTTATGAATCTGGGAAGGAACATTACATCCGAACCAGCCCTAAGTGAGCCATAAGTGGGAGAGACAGAAGATAAACATAATTGTATGTCCTCTTTCCTGGTAATCACACACTCAAAGGCCTGTATCCATATAAATGGTCTTGGTGTGTTTTTGTACAATTTAAACAACCCCACAACAAACATCTCTATTACTAATGTAGCATGATTTGTCAATGGATTCCAGAAGCTGTTGTTGGAACCCAAAACTGTGTCACAACATCAGATGTTGAAGCTGGTATTGCTTGTGGCAGACTCGAGCACTGGAGAGAGAGAGAGAGAGAGAGAGAGAGAGAGAGAGAGAGAGAGAGATATTTCCCATCCAGTGCACTTTCCCAGTCCTATCAGTCTGAGGCAGTCATTGCATAATGCTGCCATATGTTGTGTCTTACTGAAACTAACTGGAATTTTTTTTTTTGCATTTTATAGGCACAGGAGCATAATGGCTCACATGGTTCACAGACGTGAATTGTAGATGTCCCAGACTGGTCGAGTCTAACTGAAAGAGGCAAGACAAGAATCTACCAATTTCAGAAGGCTAAACATCTCAGCTATTTTTGTTAATGAGGACTGATGTGTATACTTGAGCAGGTTTCTAAGTTCTGGGTTTTCAAATGTCTCTTAAAGATGATTAAGGTTTTAGTTACTTTCTCCCTTTTTTTCAGGTTGCAAGCCTTCAGAGCCTGTGAAACACATATCAGAGCTAGGGATGCTTTCTAACACACCATAGAAGCTTGGGATTGCCACTTGAAATTTCTACCCGTGTTGAATTCCCTGCAGAAGGACAGCTATTTGGTACCAATGTCATGTGCACAAGTAAGCAGTTTTTGCATAGCATCACAAATGAGCAATGAAGTCAATTTATGATGGATGCCAAAATCTTCATCTTGCACATGGCAGCAGCTGTGCATGACTGGCAGGCCACAGACAGGGAGCCAACATGTGCAAGAATTTCGATCAGCTATTACACATTCAACGGTCATGTCATGTGCAGTGGTGCACTTACATAATTTTAGATTCTGAGTGTAATGGCTCTATGGGTGGGTGTATCTTCTTCTTTAGATGGTAACTCCTAACTTGATGGCATCGCTGGTCACGTAAATTATATGGAAGGATAGAGTTGTGATAAATAGACTTACATTCTGGCTACCTGACAGGCAAGCTGGAAAGACCAAGTTTTAAGGCATCTACAGATACCAACAGCAAAATAATCTGAAATTCCAAAACTTGATTTTGAGAGGGACAGATCCACAACACTTGGAACACTTTGTTTTTAGAACCTCACGGAAATGAATGAGCACTACTGTGCACACCCATTCATTTCTATGGGGATTGCTCTTAAGTTCTTATGCAAAAATAAATAAATGCTGATTTACAGGATGTGTACAATTAGCATGCCTATAATTGCAAAGGAATTAAATTCTAACAAGTTAACATCTTTTCAATCATGTAGCTTAATTTTTCATCTCAACAGTAGTGCTTGACTAAATGCATTTTAATGCTTTGGGATTATCATGCTTTGGCATTAATGTTACTAAGGATAAGGTGGTATCTTACGGAGAAATGCAAGTAGAGCTGATCAGTGCTCTAAGTTGCTATTTAGCCAATGGTAATACACCGACAAGCTTTTTAGAGAGATGATGAATGTAATGTAATATGTTTGAACATGATTTGTGTGTGTGTGTGTGTGTGTGTGTGTGTGTAACCTAATTAACAAACCTAAACTGCTTCTATTCAAACACTCTAGGAAGATAACACCAGTCACAAATGTTAAATATCTGTTTTCCTTTTCTTTGCTTACTCATGCATTTATTCAACACTTGCTATAGCAGTTTATCTAAAATTAGGTCCAAAGTAATTTAGGCAGCCATACTCTGTGTGAGAGATTCAGTAGAAGGCTTTAAATCATAGTGACAGCCATTAGAACTTGCTTAAAGGAAAAAGCATTTCTGAACGACTCTGGGGATAACAATGGGGAAACTTTTAAAGGTATAGCTTCCCCATATTTTTGAACTTAGGCAGCTTAAAGAAATGGCAGCTTTCCATTAGGCTTCAGTCCTAATCTTTTCATACTAACCAAGCTGCATGGTGGTAAGTCTAAACCCATTCAGGTGGTCTCGCATGAAAGCAGGATCCCCTGAACTAACTTACTCAATATCATAACCGACTTGTACACCTTAACCCTTAACAAGACATTTATTGGGAACAAATCTAATGGCCAGAGCGATTGGTAAAGGGAACAAAAACAACCATGGCACAGCTGGTACTGTACGGACACAGCACACAGAGTCAGACTAGGGTTCAAGGACTAAAAGTGAGGAACATATTTGTTAATGTCCTACAGGTTTCCTGCCATACAAAGGTATGTGAATTTGCACTGCCTGCCAGAAAACAGATATGGAAATGTAGGTTCACTAAAGAACAGCACATCTAATAGGACTTTTGCAACACTCACAAAGGTGGCACTATAGGATCATTGTCTATATTTTCCAAACCATGTCCTCTGGCTGTGGCCAAGTTATTTTTACCCCTGAAACAGAAAATCCCACAGGGATAAAAATCCCTGGGAGTAAAAAACACAACAAAAACAACAATAATAAATTAAATAACAAAGGGCGCAATCCAATGAGGATGCCCATAAGCCTCTGAACTCTGAGGTTTACGGACATCCTATGCAGGGTGGGAGGAGCATGGAGATGATCTTTGCCCCAGTGCTCCTCCTGCCCTGCAAGTCAGCTAGATGGCCGATTTTGGCTGTGAGGCTGCAGCACTTCAGACAGGGAGGAGGGAAGGAGGCTGGAGCGCCGCCAGGATACATCGTATCCTGGCAGCCCCGTCTCCTCTCCTCCCTGCCACCCAGAATGCCCCATTTACCCCTTCTCTAAGGTCAGTTTTCTGATCTTGGAGAAGCAGCCACCGTGGTTCTTTCCACGCCAGTTGTAGGGGGGCGGGATCAGAGCGCAGAGCCCTAGCTCCAAGGTTGGAGGCCCTTTTCTGACCTTGGAACTGGGAATCTGAAGAATCCTATAACCCCCTAGATGCTGTCTAGGGCCCATAGGATTGCTCTGCCCAATATAGCTGCCCTTTCAGTATTTTTAAGAGTGGGTAAAATGGAGTATTATTTTTGCAAGCGAAAGAACTACTTGTGTATTTGCCCTATTCCGCTATAGCACAGTGCCACATGGACGTTATGTGGCAGAAAAGCAGGAAAGGAAAAGCTCTTTGTGTAGAGCTTGGGTCTCAATTCTGTGACGAAACTGAAAGCGGAAACATCGATTAACAGCCTCGTGTAGAAAAGCTCTTAGGCTAAAGGTTTGAGCTAGCCTGAAGAACTGCTTGCCATATCCCAATCCTAATTTGAGATTATTTTACTATGCTCTTGTTGTATTGCATCAGAACCCGTGCCATTAAGTACAGATTGATTTGTGAGAATTTTTCCTTGGTACTACGTATAATGGATTACATAGTGAGCAGCCTTGTCATTTCAAAAATGATGGATTAAGGGGCAGAGCAGGAAAGCTAGAAAGAAATTATTAAATGGATCATTGGGTTGGACCTTTACTCCTTAATCAGCAGCTTCTCTTTGAAGACAGCCAGTGTTTTGCTGACAGCGGGACTGAGAGCCAGATGTTCAGACCAGTCCTATGGGTGGCAAACATGCGTTGTGGGTGTATTCATTGATGGTGTTTTCACACAGAGATAAAGGATTCTAATCTTGATCTCTTTTTGCTACCTCTAGAGAAAAAGATAACATTGGGATGTGGAGCAGATGGACAAAGTGAAGTTGTATGTTGTAAAGATACAGCCACCATTTAGGCAAGGCACTCTCCTTCAGGAGGAAACGCCAAAGGCATTTGATGTGCAGCCAAAGAATCAGCTGGTAATTGGTCCTAGAATAATGTTATGCTTAGGACAACACTGCCATTATGAATGGGGAAAAAAAACTAAGAAGTGCAATGATTTTTTAAAAAATGAATGACAGCATTTAAATTCCAGCATAACATTGTTCTCATTTCCAGGAAAGAAATGCAGTTTGTATTACCTATTCCAATTGCTTAAGTCATCATTGTTCACACAGTTCTACTGACTGCTTGATGGTTAATACCAAATGAAAGGAAATGTGGCTATGGAAGAGGCACAAGAAAAAGGAACCATTTTGCAGTGATGCTTCATCATATTCTTTCAGTTTGATTGGTTTTGGTTTCTAACTACTCAGCTTCATGCACAGTCTCTTATTTCTGAATAGGCAGAGAGATGTCTCTGAAGTTGTGCTTTCACTTCTTTTTGTTTCTTTTTCTTTTTCTTTTTTTTAAAGAGGTATATTTAAATGTGACAGTGCAATAGCCATACAACAGAAGAATTACCAAAAAAGCAAACCTCCTCATAGGCAGAAAATTGACTTTTGAAGCGTGTGGGATGTTGCCTCTCATGCATAACTTGTACCATGCAAAGCAACAGATGTTCCTTTAAAATACATGAAAGAACCAATTTCTGTTTCCATGTAAAGTGAAGAACTTCTATTTGATTGCTACTGAGGGATGAAGGTGCAATCTGTAAAACAAACAAGTTAAGAGATTATAATCCCCACTTCATTTTTCATGACTCTTCACTATAGAACATACTTTCCCTCCTTTGCTGATATTTTAGCTCAGGGGTGCACAACCTATGCCCCCCTTGGTCTGAACTGCAGCCCCCGAGGGTATGCTGACCCACACCTGCAGCTGCATTTTCTTCCTCAGCGATCCTGATACAGAGACCTCTTTCCTTGAATGTTGCTTTTTCCTTGCTCCCTCTCCCCAGTCAATCTCATACAGGCCACTTTTCCCCTGCTGCTGGTAGCAGTGAGGAAAGTGGTCTGTATCGGGGTTCCTGGGATGTGTGTGCATGCAGCCCTGCCCTGACCCAGCATCACATGCAGCCCTCAGGGCCAAAAAGGTTGTGCAGCCCTGTTTTACATGAATTAAAATGTAAAATGTACTGAATAATCAATGTAAGGAATAATAAATGTTGTGGTACAAGCCAGGAATAGGTCCCTGTTGCAGAACAGAATTTGGGTTCAGCGCTATATCTGAATGTTCTTGAAGCCAATTGCTGCTTGGTTCCAAGATGTTTATTTAATGCCTAATCCAACTTTCCCCAACCTGGAAACCTCCAGATGTTTTGCTTTACACATCTCCCATTGGCCATGCTGGCAGATGCGGTCACCAAGCCGCTTGCGGCACTTCTGGGTCCCTGACGCTACTCTTCTGGGTCCCCAGCATGACGTAATTTACGTAGAAAACAGGGAAAACCACCTTGAGCACCGCTTACGCAAATCGCGGCCGCTTTAAGGTGGTTTTTCCCCATTTTCTACATTAAATACATAGTGCCGGGGACCCAGAAGAGCAGCGCCGGGGACCAGGAACTTCCTTTCCCTGGATCATCTTGCAAGGAACGTGAGCCGAGCCGGGGAAAGGTAAGTTCTGCTGGGCTCGGGGTGTGTGTGTCGGGTGCAGCGAGTTCGTCCCCGCCTCAACCCCCAAGCGATTTTCTTATACGTCCCTAGCTGGGAGTTGAAGTCTGAAACGTCTGGAAGGCGCCAGGTTGGGGAAGGCTGGCATAATCCATGGAGAAAAGGATCACCCAAATAGGGAAACTGAGGCCACTGCATGGTCGCACAACACCAATCCGCCCCCAAACACCCATAAGATGGAGTGTAACAAGACCCATGGAGACTCTGGGCCCAAACAGAGATTACTTTAAATCCTTATCTAGCAGCTACATCTTTCCTTTGATTTAAAATCTACCGTAGATGCAGGGCCCCCATTCCAGATCTTCCATGTCCCCTACACCAGACACTAAGGTTCTGATCCAGATCTGCACCTACTCTAGAGGAAAAAGTGAAAAAGGATGCAGCTGTAAGATATGGATTTAAAGCGGAGCTGTGCACAAATGGCCTCTCGAAATTCTCCACCCTATTGTGGGCAAACAAATTCCACCATTGGTAGGGTTGTAGCACAGCTTCTTCTTTTAAAAGTTTTTTTTAAAAGGGTTTTTGGTTTTTCTGTGCTGCTATAGCAGTGTTCTCCAACCTTGGGTCCCCAGATGTTTTTGGCTACACTGGCTGGGGCATGCTGGGAGTTGTAGGCCAAAAACATCTGGGGACCCAAGGTTGGAGAACACTGTGCTATAGCATCAACTGTGTTGGGTGTTGTGTCCAGCTCCAGGGAAGAGGTGTGGACTGTGGAGCCACTGCTGAGCCAAAATCTGTACTCCAATTTTCTGAAGTTTTCTTCCCCAATGAAAGAGGCTTCTATTGTTCTGCCTCATTCTCAAAGTGTTTATAATTTATTTTTGTGGTGGGTTTGAGCTTACCTAATCACTGCTAGCCTCCCAGGCTGCCTACACTTCCTGAAAAGGCCCTATGGGAGGAGGAATTACCTCATGATGTCTTCCCCTGGGCTTTAATTGCTGTAGGAAGCTGTGGAGGCTACAGGTTGCTGTAGAGAGGACTGTACAATAAAAAAAACAGGGCACTTGGGCACACTTCTTGGTCACCTCCTAAGTAAGGAAAGCACAAGAAACCCAAAATCAATCCATGATAATTTTTCTGAAATTCTTCACCGTTGAATTCCTTTTCAAAAGCAACTTCTTCTCTATCAAATTGAACGAGAATGTTGGGGGGAAATGTGGGAGAAATTTTCGGCACAGCACTAATTTAAAGTAATGTCTGTCTGGGCTCCCTGACTACTTCTGCACAGATCTCCACTGTTAGATTAGGAAAACAGTGTTAATAGAACAGAGCATGTTAATAGAACAGAACAACATCTATGTTAATAGAACAGAACAACATCTTACTTCAAAAGAAAAATCTGTGCATTTTCAGTATCTTCTCTAAAACATGGCACCGGTTTGGGATCAAATCAGTTGTATACATAATGTTTGCTATGTGCTGATACACTAATTTTGTACATCAAAGGGAAGTTTTACATTGCAGGAATTAAAATAAAATGTAGAATATATTTTCCTGTCTTGCAGCACCATTAGCAATGTACTTTGAATGTTGCTTAGTTTGTTAGGACTTCTATTTTCCTGGCTTTGTTGTGAAGCTACTTTTCAGTTTCACCACTTTTAGAGTTGATAGGATAGGAAGATACATTTGTGAAAGGTGGAAACAGATATTTTGACAGGTGAAGTTGCCTGTTGAAATCCATCATCCACTATTTCACACTGAAATCAATATCCCACTGGCCTGTCTTAAATAGGACCCAGAAAATGTCATGTATTACCAAGAACCTACAAGCTGCAGAAAAAAATAAATACAATTTATGTAGTATCTAATATTATCCACTTCTCAGAAGCCCCAGGATGTCTGTAATAGATTATAGTACAAGAAAAACAGGAAAAGGTGGAGGAAGACTAGACAACAAAGAACTGGGTTTAAAACAGGCCACAACTTTATTAAACCATTATTACTAACGATTGGGTCAGGGAAATCTCCATAGTTGTTAATGCCAAATAACAAAATCGTTAGGCCCTGATAAACAGAAGCAGACACAAAATTTCCTGAGGCTGTACTTGACAGATTAGAAGCATAAACTGTTCATTGCACACTGATAAGTGGGGTGTTTTTAGCAAAAATGTATGAAATAGCAATTTAGGTGCCAGATATCCAATTTAATATAATAAATAACCTTGAACCTATTAACAGAAGAGACGAAGACTCCTTTGAGCTGTTTTAAGTCCATCCGGGTGTCTGAGACACCTCTTTAGTTCTCTGAATCAAAATAAGCCCAGCCTCCCTTATCTCCCACGAGTTCAGGTCAATGGAAGGGGTCAACATAGGCTTCTCAATCCCCTCCCCAACCGAATCTTAATATTTAGCAGAATATTTATGAATATATATATTTTTTGCAAATCCAATATAATACCTACCATATCCTTCAGGAGAGTGATGAATATACTAATCGAGCCGGAACAGATGATATTTATCTGGAATAATATTTGGGCAAAGGTCAACTGAGTCTCTGTATGCTAGGAAGCACTTCACAATGCTTCTGTAACCTTTTTTACGTGCCCTATCTGCTGTTGCTGGGTAAATTATGTTACTGTGTCAGACTCTCCTATGGAGCAAATTAAAAAGGGCATCAGGGAGAAGTTCCCTAATGCTAGCCAAATCATCAGATGCCCACTTGCTAAATTCCAAATCTTGAATGCATGGCAAATCAGCCTTTCCCAGTGCTGTCCCCAGGCACTGTGGGCCCTTGGGCAAGCCACCCTCCATAGGCCCCCTCCCTCAGTGAGTCCATTTTCCCACCACCATCGTCACCAGGTGCTCTTGCTCCTCATCCTCTTTCTCATCACTGCTACAACTTGCTTGCTTGATAGGCAGAGAGCCAGTGAACAGGGGGGCAGTCAGTGGCATTGACTGCTCTTCCTTCTCTCCACCACTGTTGTCTGGGCCAGAGCAAGAAGCGGGTTGCAATGGTGAAGGGCAGGAGCAAATCCAGGGTGTTCTTGTCAGTGATCACCCGCTGAGGTCACCAGAATCAGAAATTTACTTGGAACAAATACTTATGCTTTCCTCCTGGATATTTAATATGTTCCTGATCTCTGTTGCTATCATCCCTTCTTATGCTCAGGTTTCCTAAATATTATCTATTTATTAGCTTCATTTTTACCCACTTTCCAGACAATTACTGTCTTCCAAAGCAGCTCACATCAATGGAAATAGAGAGAAGAGGGAGGGGGCAACTACCAGGCTTATAAACTAAAAAAGACATGCCACACAAGGGAGGGGAACTACAGGGGGAAAGAAGCGGTGCGAGATCAGTTTTAAGGCCAGAACAAGGTGGTGAGTTATAAGCGGGCATTTCAATGTACTTTGGGCCAGGCTGATCTTCCCTTGATGGTTTTCTTGCTTAAATAGCAATTGGTGGCTCTTGTCCCTTTGGCCAATGGATGGGCCCTCAGCATTCTTACTCTTTGCTTCCGCAGTCCCAGGGCAACTGTCGTTTGGAACCAAGTGTTCTTTCCGGCAGGGAAGGGAAAGTGAGCTCCCTGAAACTACTCCTTCCTGACTGACAGATGGGCTGGGTTGGTCTTCCCCTTGTATTAATACATTTCAACATAGTACTCATCCTTCATTTATCCACTCCTGGTTGCAAGCAATAAATGGCTGTACAAAGGAACTACAGTTTCCAAGAAGTGCAGCAGGAGAGGCAACTGCCTCAAAGCAGTTTGACTTGACGGAACGTTCATATATGCCATCAAACTGGACAATCCCCAATCTGCTATGGGCCATTTACTTTGCAAACCCTGCCACACTCGTGCACATGAGGTAGAAAACTCCCAGAGGAATCTTGGAGAACACCATGGTAGGTGTGTACCCAGGACGAGACTGCCAGTGCAAAGTTGAAACCTTTTCCCTAATTCCATCCCTTCTAGCAGAAGATGTCAGTTGTTAGGAATACATTGGGGTGTACCAGAACATGGAACAGTTGCCATAGTAGTCAGTTCCAGACTACTGACAAGTTGTCCTCCAGATCTTGCAAAACTGTGTGCAGGGAGAAATGTGATGTCTATATCTATTACCCTCACATGATAGTGGAACTACTGAAGCATGAGAAGCCCTCTGAAGTCTCACAGTTTCTTTGCTGAAGGAACTGAAGTTTGAAAATCTTCTGGTGTTGAAACAGTCATTGGTGAAAAGCACTAGTTCTGGCCACATTATTACACCAGTCATGTGTTTTATCTTCCAGTTCACTGAACTGAGGAGCCTACAACAGAGCTCTGCACCAAATATGCTGGCACTGAAAGTCATCCTCAGGACCCTGAGGAGACAAGAGCTGGGACCTGCTGTCCCTCAACACCCAAATGCTGTTCCAACTGTAGAACTCTGGATGTAAGAGCCTACATAGCAGCAGCAATAACAGGAGAAGGGCGGGTCTAAAAATACTACTTACTTCACAAAGAATAAACTCACCATGAAGAAGCGGAGGGCTAAGCAAAAGAATAAAGGACTCCCTTCACTGAACTGAGACAAAGAACAGGCTGCTACAGTCACAGCCATATCCCAGGCACAGGTAGACTCCCAGAAACTCAACATTAGGCCTTCATAGGAGCAATGAATTGAATGACTGGACAGCAAGAAAAGCAGGTGGAAAAGGCAAGATGAACAGCTGGTCCTTGTCTTAAAAAAGAATGGTGAGTCCATCCTATTAGAGATCTGACTTGCTGAGTAGAGTGAGTGAGGCCAAGCAGCCAATCAGATGAGGTCTGGTTCACACATGACGCTAAGCCATACTATATGGCTTGTTGAAATCTGGCTTGCTGTCATGTCCAAACCCATCCTCACAAGCAAATCATGGTTTGTTAACCAGCTACAAGCCATAGTTCGTTGTTGACTTAGGAAGTCTGGCTTGTTTAAACCATAGCTTGCAATATCTGAACTGGGCTATTCCTGGCTTATTTGCACTGCAGTTCACCATGAATCAGAGATGACCAACAAAAGCAGCCTGAAAACAAATGGGCTGTGAAGGTTGGCAAAATGGGTGGGAGAGAAACAAGCCTGATATACAGAAAACAAGCCACTGTTCATTTGCTTGTCTGCAAGACAATTCATGGCTAAAGCATCAGACCCCAATTAGCATAAACCATGGTGAAGTATTTCATGTGAACACAGCCATAAGGTGCAGTTTAAATTTAATGGGGAAAACTGCTCCCTCTTTCTGCAGAAGTTTCCTGCTTGCAAATCCTGCGAGCCCACAAGCAACTGATAGCAAACAAGTGCTTCAGGTGAACCTCATATGCCATGGCCTGAGAGTTTTCCTCCTCTCAATTAATCCCACATTGTGGCTGTTTTAAAGGGCTGCAGTTGAGAGGATGGGGCCCATTGTGGGAGTCTTATCCAGAAGTGGTGCCCTGTTGGAAGACAGAGTGCCAATTCCATGAGAAATACCATTAAACTGGTCCACTCCTGCCTACATGGATTTAGGCCTTTAAATGTTTATTTGTTCATTTTAAAACACTCTGACTGGGTTCCCACAACATGATAAGCCATGTTTGTTTCAGAGTGGCTTGTTGTGTTGTCTGAACCCAGCAGCGTGGTTTATTAACCATGCACAAGCCACTCTGGCAGGATTCAGAGAACACAACAAGCCACTCTGAAACAAACATGGCTTATAAGCCACAGTGGGTTGTCATGTCATGTGAACCCATGACGAGTTTGTCAGGGTGCCTTATTTTTTACTTATAAGCCATCCTGACAACTCATAGCTTGCAGCTGGGTTTGCTTGACCCACGATGGTTGTCATGTCATCCAAACCCAGATGAAATGACCCATTATGGATCAAGCCCAACTACAAGAGAGCCACTTGGCAAAAGCGGCAAAATCCCCTGGCCACTCTTACCAAGAAGCTAGCAGGTGAGCACTGTTGTCAGCTGCCCCCAAAGTAGCACTTGGGGATGGCTGTCAGAGGCTTCCCCTGCTTCCTGCTGCCACCAGCCATTTTGGGCTGCCAGTGGTGGGAGCAGGAGGCAGCTTCACCTGGCTGGAGTGATCTCTGCTTCCTCACCTATGTGGCGTACCCCCACAATTCAGTTCCCTGGTGTATGTCTGCATTAGTATGTTTAGTGAGTATAGAATGTTGAACTGAGTGGGTGTGGTTTGTGATGTCTTGGAAAGGGTGGGGGGGAGTATATAAGGAGTGTTTGAGTGATGTCAGAGTTAGGGCTTAGTGTGTTATGGGAGAGTGTTTGGAGTGTGGGGAGAGTTGGGACATTTGGGACATTGTCTTTTCTTTCTTACAGTTATTTGTGTCTTGTCAGTCAGGAGTTTTGAGAGAAATCAGTGCTTGTCTGAAGAGTGAAAGTATTTAGAGTTAAAGGGACTTAGGTTAATTACAAAGTGTTTGGCGTAGGCAGCTTTTAAGTTATTTTCTGGAACTAAGATTGTGAGAATTAAAATAAACTTATTTTTATTTTGTTTGCTACCCAAATCCTACGTGTCAGGTTGGTGTTATTAACCGGCATTACTGTTAAATCTACACACACACACACACACACACACACCTTTGTACCCACAGTATCATAACTTTAAAATAGATCCTTAATAACCTGTATTAATCTTTTCCCTCATTGGTAGGGGAAAGGTTTCATTTCACCCTCCCATCAGGTTTTAAAGTGCTGGTGCTTAGCCTGAGAAGGGTTTATGCGCCTGGTCCTAGTGTGAAGGGACAGTGTCGTCACAACCACCACCGCCAGCCATTTCAGGCAGTGATTGCTGCCCCCCCTGAACCAAGTGCAAAAGGGTTTGGTGTGGCGGGGAGGAGGGCAGCTGGCTGCAGCTGGCTGGATAGTTGGCTGAAACAATCCCTGCTCCCCAGCTCCTTGTTCCTCCCGCGGTCTCCCCTGGGATACCCACAGGCGGACCAAAGGGGGAGGAGGGGGGAGAAGGTAGGCAAGGACCCACGATGTGTGTCCAGTTGTCTGTCGGGCACATTGCGGGCACATCATGGGCCCTGGGGCACACAACCCACACTGAGTGGCTTGTGCCTCAGTGTGGGTTGTCATGTCATGCAAACCCACCCTTTGCACCCCGCCTTTCCTTAAAAGAGATCAAGGCAGCTAACAACACAAAATTCAAACAACAAAATATACCATAAAAACTATAAAAATTTCAAAGCAGCAGAGATTAAAACAATAATCAAAATGTACCCGAGAAAACACTTAAAACAAATCCCAACAAATTTAAACCGCTTAAATGGAACACTAAAAAGGAAGGTGTTTACAATGCAGCCGAAGACCCATTAGTGAGATAGCGAGGCAGCCAGCTTTGGAGAGGAGTTCTAAAGCCTGGGCCATGCTTTGGGCTGATTGAACCCACTTATATATATTTAGTAAAGAACCAAATAAATAATTAGGTCTGTTCATGCTACTATAAGTAAGCTCTGGCCTACTGCCACAGAAAGTTCACAGGCCATGTCCTTAAGAGTTTTTAGGAACCTAGGGTGGCCAGGTGTCATCTATTACAAAGGACATGGCTCTGTTTTGGAGAGCTGGCAGAGGCCAGTCCTCTATTTGAAGGTGTCCTCTATTTGATGGGCTGTCCAGTCTCCAGTCCAAGTCTGGTTTAAAGTTAACAAACCACAAGGAGGAATAGCAGCCGGGGCCCTGAGGATGCCTATCTGCAGAGGAGCAGGTTGAACAGGCACACAGGTCCCCTGGTCAGTCTTCTCCAGTATGGAGAGATGTATTGTATTTCTATTTAAAGTATAATTTCTTTTATACTTTAATTTCTATTTAAAGTTTATTTCTAAACTTGCACCTATATGTATAAATTTGCAGATGCAAATTGTATGCAAATTGCCCTTCTATTTTGCCCTCTTTTTTGGTGATGCAATTTCTCTTTCTTCATAACACATAACTGGCCACACTAGTCTTATGCCAGCTCAGATTATTTGTCCATGTAGCCCAGTACTGACTACTCTGACTGACAGCGGCTTTCCAGAGTCTCAGGAAGAGGTCTTTCCCATCATGCGCTATCTCAGCCTTAAAAAAAATGTTTTTTTTAAAAAAGAAACTGGAGACACCTGGGATCAGGGGCAGTGCTAGGTACTGAAAAGATCCGGGGCTCAGGCCCACAGGACAAAAAAAAAGCGTGAAAATTTGCATATGCTAATTTACATATGTTCTAAAGTCTCTCTCTGTGTGTGTCCCTAAAGGACCCTGTCTCCTAAGGACACCCCTATTTGTCAAAAGGGATGTATGGACAGGGGAGAGGAGGGCATTTGATTTCGGAAAAGAACTTCAGGCAGAAAGATTCAAGGGGGAGGGGGGCAGCAGGAGGGGACAAAAAAGCCCATTTGTGAGGGATCAGATGCAACAGAGACCATCAGGGCCCCTGTACCTTTATTGCAGCAAGTGCCCATGGACAGCAGGGTGGTGGGGCAGATGGCCTCCCAGAGATTTGGGGCTGCAAACAAAAGATTTGGGGCTCCAGCCCTGGTGGGCTGCTCCCTAACACCGCCTCTGCCTGGGATTGAACCT
The DNA here is from genome assembly GCA_021292165.1 of Shinisaurus crocodilurus. Lineage (NCBI taxonomy): Eukaryota > Metazoa > Chordata > Lepidosauria > Squamata > Shinisauridae > Shinisaurus > Shinisaurus crocodilurus. Next base: position 234,121,916 of record CM037879.1, read on the forward strand.
GGGCCCTCCACAGGCGAAGCAGGCACTCCGCCACTAAGCTCTGGTTCCTCTACCACCACCACCCTCAAAGGTTTTGATATGAAAGACCTCTGCACTGAAGACAGCAGTAGAATTTTGAGGAGCAAAGGAGGAATTCCTCCTCCCAACCTCCGCACACATTTATTCTCTGCTATTTAATCTGAACCCAGGAATGGCTTAGTGGTTGCCACAAGCTATCATCATCATCATCATCATCATCATCATCATCATCATCATCATCTAATTTCTTACCCGCCTCTCCGTCTAGATCGAGGCGGGGAACAACAGAAAATATAAAATACATAAACTAATCAAACACAACGCATACTATTAAAACATCTTAAAACATTTTAAAAACATCTGAAAGGCATCCTAAAATTCCGCCAGATAGGCCTGCTGGCATGCATCTGAATGATGTGCTGGGAGTGGCTTACTGATCGGAGAGTGTCACATGCTGGTGAAGCCTATTGTAAGATATTCAGTAACTGTGAAAGTAAAATTTCTTATTATAGCAGACATATCTGCTTTAATGACCCGCTGAAGCCTCTGAAATCAGTAGCCAGACGCAGTTATTTTTCTTGATCTATACAATTTCTGCTTCTGCTTTCTTTCTGGCTTGTGATCATAGTGCAGGCTGCATAATATTGCAGTTATGTTTGTAATAAGAAGAGACTAAGGTAAGAAAAATAGTGTAAATATTCTCTGAGGGCAAAACAGATACAACCAACCAATAATAATTTAGTGTTACTCCAAATAATCTATGGAACAGAAGCTATGCTACACTGTGTAAACTAGTATGTTGCTATCTAAAAATGAAAGAAAAATCCTAGCAGATCATCTCTAAACTTAACACCATACAGTCAAGTTATTGGGGGGATTGCATCTCCTGATATCTGAAATCATTAGTTTTCACTTTGCTTATGTAAGCCTGGAATAAAAATCTTACCAAAACCTTGATTTTTGCCACGTACACTTCCAAATTGCTGATCCATACTGGTCTATGGCTTTAAACAGTCAAATCTCAAACCTGCCCTGTGCATGATTCCAATTTATTCTCAACACTTCACTCATACACATGCAAAGCAATTATATGCATGCTACCCAGAAGTAGTAAGCCCCCGTAAAGTTCAATGAGACTGATAGAGAAAGCCTATGTTTAGAAGTACATTCCACTGAGTTCAGTATGGATTGCAGCCTTATTCTCTGGTAAGTGTGTATAGGATTGCAGCCTTAAGATCTGTGTGGGGTTGTGTTGTTGTTTTTTTACATCACCCCACCCCTAGATATTCAGGCAGAGCGATCATGAGTAGAGTGGGGTGGGGTGAGTGAAGAGGCTTCATCCCAGTCTTGCTGGCTGTCACTGGCCAGGGCAGAAGCGAGGTGGCTATGGCAGGCTTTTCAGCCTGGCTGATACTTGACTTTTCAATTCCCCCCATTGACTGCAAATTAGCTGTGCCATCTCCAGGGTCGGCATAGCTGATAGGTCCGGGTTGGGTCCATCTGAGGGAACAGACCAGCTGTTTCCAGGTGTGATCCTTATATAGTTGATATTTTTAGGATTTTCTGTGTGATGTTCTAGCTGTATTATAGGATTGGTTTGGTACTCCCTTTGGATGTTTAGGTTACCTGGTGGGGTGCGGTGGGAAGCTGCTCCAGTTGCCATCTTTGGCTAAAACAAGTGTAACAACATTCCATAAGGAGCAGTGCTTTTTTTAGTTCTACAACCACACTTATTGGAACGCTTTATTCTTGAAACCCAGATGGCTGGTTCTCCTCTGGTCTTCAGAAAACAGGTGAAGATGCTCCTGTTCCAGCCCTTTTGGGGCTGTGTGTATGTGTGTGTATAAACTGAGTGCAATTGATTGTTTTATTGCAATATTATATTATATTGTATGGTTCTTAATGCTTTGTGGACCCAAAAACTGGAGGATGGGTTATAAATCTATTTAGGATAAACACAATTAACAACGCGATCCTATGAGGCTGCCCATAACCCACCAAATTCGGAGGATCACAGGCACCCTATTGAGGGCGGGAGGAACGCAGTGGACGGGGCTCCCTCCTTAGCTGGCCACATGCATGACTTCAGCTGTGAAGCACACGACTAACATTTCTCTTCCCCCTCCCCACTAATTCTGCTCTACAACTACTTTTATATTCCCAATATGTTAGAGCGAACCCCCCACAGAACAATCACAGAACTCTTTGGGAAGCAACCAATGGATCCCATCGCAATAGCCAGTGCTATTGACATTGCGCAAGCATTGCTTTTCTGCTAGTACAATGGCAATAGCTCTAGCACCTGGACACCAATGCCAAACAACCCTGATCTTTTTAAATATATATATATATTCTGCGTGTGTGTTACACCACTGTGAGGAGCAAGATAGAAAGTTAATGAATTAATGTTACCTACCTTCTGCGGGTTCTGAAAGAAGGGCTCCCATACCAGGCTAGAATCATAGCATGAACCATTGTTTATTCTCTTGTATTTTACTTTGAATCGTTTGGAATTGGGTGTCCTTGGCCAGATTTGGACTATTTATTTAAATCTTGGGATGATAAAATATAGAAGAAAGTAAAGGGAGACTCCTCCATCACAATTTCATTTTCTCCTTCTTTCCTTGTTCCCTAGAACCCCAAGGCAGGCCCTACCACTAAGCAGAGTGAGGCAGTTGCCTCAGGCAACTGATTTGGGGGGTGTCACAAAAGGGAAGAAATGGATGATGATGATGATGATGATGATGATGATGATGATGATGATGATGGATGGTATTTGTACTGCCAGGAGTGGGAGAGGTGCTGCTGATATCTGCTACCTTGTGTTGCAAAATAACTTGACCAGCCTTGGGCTACATGCACATTGTGGGCGGGCGGGAAGGACTTGCTGTTCCGCCCCAGGCAGCAAAATGTCTTGGGTCAGCCCTGTATCCCTGACTTGTTAAGCATCCCCAAGTGACAAGGTGACATTTCTTCAGCATATCTCTAAATTGCACATATGCAGCATAGCAGGGCCCCAGGGGGGATACCTGTTTAAAGAACCTGAGTGCATATTCTTACAAACATTTACCCACCAGTTCCTTAGCCTAGACACAAAGTGGATGATTCATTTTACCAGTGCAATAAATAAGGTTTGGATTTTTGAACACACTTTCTAATACCGTTAGAAATTCTGTTAATGATCCCTGAAAATCATCCATCATGTTTTGAATTAAACATTTTTCCAAACGTATTTACAAATTAACCTGCCCATATCATTCCTCCTACTGTTGTAAAACCGTAGGTTTGCATGTGGACATCCGCTGACCTGAATTGGGGTCAGGTGGGGTGGGGTGGGGGGTAGGAGCGGAGGGAGTCTGTACCAATAGCAAATACCCTCTAACCTATCAGAAAAATAGTGGGTGGCGAGAAAGACTCCTGCCTTTTTCCCAACTCTACAAATTGTCAGGTGTTAAGAGTTAAACGTAGATACTGACCTCAGCTTGCTAGGCAGCTAATAAGAGCATTCAGACAGGTACTAGCAGGGGCTGAGAGAAACCACACTGTCTGTTCTTCGACTCCTTCCAGCCTTGGGAATAAAGGATCAGAGAGGGGAGGATTGAGCTCAGTGATGTGTGCCCCTATAGCTCATGTCCTACAAGCTTCTTGACCCCTGAAATAACTGTGTATGTTTGGGAGAATTGTTCTTTGAGAGTGTGCATTCTTTGAGTCAAATATGTCCTCCCAAAACTTATCTTCTCAGCAACAAAGGGAATTGCTGTTTGCCACTGGGAGAGCTTAGCCTAGACTATTTGCTCCCTCTTAGCCCAATTCCCCCCTTTTCACAATAGATTTTGAGGGATTGCAGCTTGTATACCATTGTTATTGGACTTACATTCACTAAACTATCTACAGTGGAAACCCACTGGACGGGTGTCATTTTAGAGCCGGGGTGGGCAACTTGTGCACCTCCAGAAGATGTTTTAGCCTAAAACTCCCATCATTCTTCACCATTGGCTATGCTAGCTAGAGTTGATGGGAATTATAGGCCAAAGCATCTGGGGGGGGCACAAGTTGCCCACCCATGTTTTAGAGTAAAGAACAGAGAAATCAGGCATGTTTACAGTATAATCATATGCATGTCTGCTTGGAAGTAAGCCCACTGAGTTCAATGAAATTTATTCCCAGGTAAGCATGCTTTGGATTGCAGCCTTACAGTACAATTCTATACATGTCTACTCAGAAGTAAGTCCCATTGAGTTCAACAGGACTGAGTCCCAGGTAAACAATATATGATTACAGTTTTAGATTATGAATTGAAGATTATAAATTGAAGCAGCATCCTCAGCAAGCAGGGTGTTTTTTTTTAAACTTTAATTCATAATTTATCACTTTCTGCTGTTGATGCAAGAAGGCACAGTAATTTCTCTATAAAAACCCGATCAATATTTAGATAAAGCAGTGAATACAATTTTAGCGATCTTTATAGTGCCATAAAATGGGCATGAATAAAAAGTCAAGAAATAAAAAAAAAACAGCAAACAAGGACTGTCACAATAATTACATGGCTGCTGAATCTTCGCTGCTGCTACACACCTCAAACTAGTGAAAGCAGGTGATTGCAAGGAATACAGATTAGTTAGATTGGCTGTTTTATTTTCATCACTAACTATTCTTGAGTTATAAGAACTAATTTACAGACTCAGAATATACTATTCATATTGTTGACCTTGGAGTAGTTCCACCAAATTCAGGGAAAGTAAGCTGACCACAGGAAAAGGGCTCAAGATTTGCCTTATGATATGGATGCCTCCTTTCTCACTTGTCTCTGAAGATCATTAGCCTTTGCTATCTCTACCTTGCTCTCCTACTTTCTCTGATTACTACAAAGGAATAATCCAGATGTTACATTTGTACCATGGTCCTACCCTACATGTATAAAGAAATATCACATAAGAGAGCAGGATGACTTGGTCGTTTCACATGCCAATACTGCTAGAGCCTAGCATAGCAGCATTAACTACACCCACACATATGGAGCTTGTTTGCATATGTTAGTGGAGCAGTGTGGGATTTGAGCAAGGCCAGTGAGCTGCAAATATAATGTCTGAAACAAGCCAGCAAGATTTTTATTTATTCATTTCAGCCATAGCCAACCTTTCCCCTAAGGAGCTCAATGTGGTGCATTCTTCCCAGGCAATCTCACATCCAGGCACTGACCAAGCTCAGACTGGTTTGGCTTCAAAAAGGTTGCTGCAGGATGTGTTTTCAAAACCATAAACTTGTTCCTGTGCTTGGGGGAATTAAGCTGGCTATCTAATGGCATATATATAACAGGGGTGTGCAACTTGTAGCTCTTCAGCTATTTTGACCTACAACTCCCATGATCCCTCACCATTGCCTATGCTGGCTAGGACTGATGAGAGTTGCAGGACAAAATCTGCAGGTCCATAAATTTTCCATCCTTGACATATAACGTTATCTGTATACAGCTGCACACTGATGATGGGGAAAATGAACCTGTGTGTACACCAGAGTGCACCATCATGTGTGAAGATCAAACAGCTGCCTATTTTTGCCAGGTAATATACACTCACTGGAAGAAGCCACCATTTCAAGTGTAAACAGACAAAACAGGAATGTGACTTATCTTCAAATATGATGCTGTCCAGAGGTTGTGTGCACATTTCTAGGGAAACCACTCATAAAGGAAGTCTTGAGCAAGCAAGGGATATTAATGAGGGAATCACAATCTTCTTCTTTATCTACGGAAGCATATCTGTATCATAATATTTTAGGATTAAGGGCCAAATTACTGTAGATAGAACATTAATTGTGTGAATGCAATAAATGTGCACATCTTTGTCACGTAAATAGCCTCTGCAGAGAAGCTTGTACCTCTTTCTATCCCTCTCTCATAGTCCTGACAAAAATCCCATCTCTGAAGCTTCTATTTGCATTCCAAGGGAAACATTCATTGGTGCAATTTATGTCACCTATTTTGGCCCTCAATACAGGAATCTGGAAGTTAGAGCACTAAGGCACATACTTTTCAGAACTTCAGATCCAACAGTAGAAATGGGGCTTATTGGTTTACAAGGACTCTTTGACTGCATTGGATTCTTGCCCTCAAATCATTACTATTTGAGGTAATACATAGAGCTTAAGAGTCAGACAGAAGTGAAATAATCCTATGAACATAAGAACATAAGGGGAGCCATGCTGGATCAGACCAAAGACCTATCTAGTACAGCAATCTGTTCCCATGGTGGCCAACCAGATGCCTATAAAAGCCCACAAGCAGGACATAAGCACACTGAACATCCCACCACTCATGTTCCCCAGCAGCTGTATGCAGAGGCATACTACCGTTGATATTGGAGGTAGTTTATAGTCATCATGACTAATAGCCATTGATAGCCTTGTATTCCACGAAGTTGTCTAACCCCCTTTTAAAGCCATCCACATTGGTGACTGTTCTGCCAAATGTTTTCCCAAAGGAAAACATGCAGGGGTTCTTTGATGAATTCTCATGCCATAATAAATCCAGGAAGATCGAGCCAAACATCTTTTATTGCGAGTTAAGGTCCTTATTATACAAAGTACAACAATCCCAAGTCCCCTAGTAAGAGCCCCACCTCTTGGGCAGGAGGCAACCACAATATCACCAACCAACCCGTCAAGAAGCTCTGCCTCCAGTATCAGTTGGGTCCTTGCTGTAGTCACTCAGTCTTGAGGTCTCTCCCCCTCTGTCCGTGTCAGGGCTCCTGCTGGTTCTTTGTCCTCCTTCAGGCTGGCAGCCAAACGGTTCCTGGATCTCTCTCTTCCTTCTCAGCACACACACCACACCACACCACCACAACCAACCAACCAACCAACACTTCAGGCTGCATTTGCTAATCTTATATACAATTCTAGCACCAAACTCCATGGGCTGCAGACCTCGTGTTTAAATGATAGCACCTGTGCTGTTGTGCAGTGTCATTCTTCTGGCCAGCAGCCAGGTCACACGTTACTGGAGATTGCATCAGCCTGGCCAGGCCACATGCCTGTCGGCTGACAACTCCTGGCTAGCAGCCAATTCACATGCTAGCAATTCAAGCAAGGTCATGCCTTGCTATTACAGAGTAAAATACAGAGTATAGTATAATACAGAGCATAATACAGAGCATCGAGGCAGGACTGTTGTGCAACACTGCACTCCTCACCATCTTCCACAACTCCCATTACAGTGACCATCACTACATCTTGTGGTTGCAAATTCCATACTATGCACTGTGTGAGAAAGTACTTCCTTTTATTTGTCCTGAATCTCCCAGCACTCAACTTAATTGGATGACTCCAGGTTCCTGTATTATCAGAAGTGGGAGGTGCCAATGGACATTGACGTTTCTTGGCTCCAAATTGTCCTTTCCCAAAATAGCCAAATATTCCATCAGGCTATTACATGTAAACATTGATATGGGCCAGTCTTACCATTGGGAAGAGTGAGACAGAGACAGCTGATTTTGAGTGTCCTGAAAAAAGGGCAACAAACAAACTGCTATGAAGGGAATGAACTTATGGCCCCTAGGCATTGTCTGAGGGGCCATAGGATAGTTTGGATTCCCAGCTCTGAGGGTTGAGACCGTGCTCCAATCTCAGAGCTGGGAATGGGAGTTCCCACCCACCCCTTAACCACCCCCTCGCAGCTGGTGTAGAAAGAGCCACGCTGGCTGCTCTCGGGACAGGAAAACAACCTCGGAGAGGAGGGGAAGGGAGTGTGGAGGGGAGGGGACAGGAGAGGCCAGGATATGAGCTATCCTGATGCCTCTCCAGCCTCCTTCTCTCCCCCTCCGAAATGCTCCAGCTAGATGGGCAAAAAAGCCCATCAAGCGAAAAAGCAGAATGGGAGGACAGGGTGGCAAAGATCACCTCTGCTGCTCCTCCAGCTCTGCATTGGAAACCCACAACACAAGTGACTTATCCGCATCCTGATTGGATTGCACCCGTAATATATTATTATGATATTTTTACTGCCAGGGAGGCGAAGGAGTGGTTGTGGGGTTTTCTGCATCAGGTGCCAAAAAACTTGCCTGGCCTCTGATGCGATGCACCTTGCTTTGGTGGGAATGGGGGAGCATCACTCACTGCCCTGCCTCAGGCAGCAAATGTCTTGGGCCAGCCCTGACACTTGCAGGTAATATTACATTTCTTGTGCAGTCCCATGCACATTTACCCGGAAGTGAGTCTCACTGTGTTCAATGGGCCTTATTCCCTAGTAAGTGCATTTAGGACTGCAGCTTTAGTTAGTTGCAACTTGCAAATTCATTGACAATTTGACCACAAGCAGTTATTAGGCTAAGTGACAGATAAAACCTTAAAGGCAGGTATGCAATATATAAGCCAGATATAAGCCAGCATTCCATGCACCAGTTAAACTCAATCATTTTGACTTAAGCCAGCTTAATCTTATTGACTTTGGTAGGATCATGCCAGTTTACATTTTAGCACTCTGAGTCTGGCTCAACCGGTTTTTGGACTAGGATACAAATCAATTCTGTAAAAGGAAAAGGAAGTCTTAGTAGAATGTGGAGTGCCTGGTACCAAAGCCTCTTCAGCCACATTCTGATGAAAGGGATATTTAAATAAGATCCTCCTGTGTTCTCCTCTTTTCGTACCTTTGAAGTATCATTTGTCCAAGGATGATGCTTTAGAATCCACAGCCGTAGATTTGGATGGAGTACTTCATACAACCACATGCTTTATTGTTCCTCTGTTGGGTTTCAAAAAAGTTGAAACTTTCAATGAAGCATGAAAGATAGCATCAAATCCTTTACTTGGGATTCTGATATTTTCTAATGGCTGCAAGCATTTCTGCAATAGTCAAAATCCTTGGAGAACAAGGAGTGACATTTTCATTTTTTAATATCATTCTATCCCCAAAAAAGTTAGAATGAGTTGGTAGTTCAGAAAGAGCGTCAAAGAGATTTTAAGGGATTTTATTTTTTTTGCCCACTTGTCTTACGTTACAAGTTCCCTTTCATCATGTAAATCATTTCACACCTCTTTGTCATTCTCTGCAGAAGTGCTTATTCCCACATCCCCCTTGGTTGGGCATCCATTCCATTTATATTCTAAATGATTTGTCATTTGCACATCTCCCCCAGCTCTAGTCTAAATATACGGTTTCCAGGAGATTGGTTTATGGATATGAACTCAATATAATGAATGACATCTACCTAGATCCCCAAAGTAGTATGTTTCGATCAGTGTAGAGTGTACCACTGACAGTATCTGCAAGCAGAATATGAAATATCAGGCAATGCAGTTACTCCACATTTCATATATATATATATATATATATATATATGACAATTACAAGTCATATCAAAAATAGAAATGCTTAGACATGGTTATAACTGAACAATATAATCACATTAAATGTAGCAATGGAACGATTTCCCATTGTTCTGTTTGTCCGTGGTCCATGCTTGCCAAACCAATTCTCCAAGCCAAAGGAGAAAATGCAGTTTCTATACTGGAAGAGACCTTGGGCGGGAACCCAGGTGCCTAAATAAGCCCTTTCCTGTGTCCCCGCCCTAGTTGAGCCATTGGCTCAGTATCTGTGACCAACTTGACCTGTTACCTGACTCCTCTCTCCTCCCCCACTCGCAAACCTTCTCCCCGGCCCCAGGTGAGGGGCCAGTGGAAGTCTGTTCTGAAAGTTACTGCACACCAAACCTCTTGGTTTCATGTTTGCATGAATGGCAGCAAAGTGGAAAAAAAATTTAAATAGTAAAACAAAACTAAGTCCCAGCTTAGCAGCAAAATAGACAGCAGGGTCATGCTCAGGTGGTGGTGACAGAGGGGGCATTCATATTTGCTGAAATGGAATGCATTTATAGTGAGCTGCATGATTATAAGGAGGTTCTTTTTCAGAGAGATGGATTGCATAAAAAGTAAAGCTGCAATGCTTCAGACACCTACTTGGGAGTAAGCCCCATTGAACATGGTGACAGTTTTCCAAGCATAACCATGCATAGGATAGGACTGCAATGAACTCAGCTCAATGAACTGCTATGTCTGCATGCATATTTGTGTAAAAGTATACCTGATCTTTTTATCTGTAGCCTAAAACATGCAGTGTAAGGCACCGGGGAGCAGACATTAGAAATAGAATGCCTAGTGTGCACTATTCTCTGCGAACCTGAGTGAAAATGGAATGCCATGGTACATGCCCCCCCCCCCGCACTTCATGGTGCATGCACACTATTTCATTTGCACGTTGGAAGGAAATATGATCTGGCCACTCCTATACATGCAATAGAAATTCTGTGACTCGACTACACAGTGTGCTCTGTTGGGTGGACCTTGGAGACCATTCAGCAGCTGTTACCATCAGAAGCTAGGATAGTGGATGAGGAACAGGTGTTTGTTTTTTTTAGTGAATAAATGTTTATCCTAGGGGGTAGGACACAGTGTGCTCAAAGGATGGGTGGGTGCCTCATACTCCAAACTAACTTGTCTTTCCAGAAGGATGCCACCATTGAGATAGTACTGAAAGCCTATTATCTAGGCTCATATTGGAAGGTCTAGGAAAACAGAATTAAGCAAGCAAACAAACAAAAAACCCAGTGCAGTAGCACAAGTTAATAATATGCCCATACCCAGAAGAAAATGCTGCAGAAGCAAACACAGCTGAAGCTGAAGATATGCACACAATATCATATACAAAATCCACAAAATCCAGTCTTGTGTGTGGTGGCAACTACGATGCAAATAAAGATGGATAATATCAGTGTTTGTGATTTATGTATTACAGGCACTCCCCGAGTTAAGAACGTCTGACTTACAGACAACCCATACTTAAGAACGGACTTCTGGTAGGGATGTATGCAGATCTTGACAGGGGGTGGAAGCGAGGCGAACTCGCCCCACTCAACCCCCCGAGCCCCGTGGCACTTACCTTTTCTCCAGCTTGGCACATCTTCCCAGAGAGGAGCAGGGGAGAGGTACTTCCGGGTCCCTGGCACTGTGTTTTTCACATAAATACCATAGAAACCCACCTTAAAACTGTGGTTTTCTATGGTATTTACATGAAAAACACAGCGCTGGGGACCCAGAAGTGACATGATGGGTACCGGCACTGTGCCAGGAACTGATGTGACAGGACGCTGGCGCTGCTTTTTTCATGTAAATACCATAGAATACCACCTTAAAATGGCCACACGGCCATTTTAAGGTGGTTTTCTATTATATTTATATGAAAAAAGCAGTGCCGGGGTCCTGCCGCGTCAGTTCCTGGCACAGCATCGGTACCTGTCGTGTCACTTCTGGGTCCCTGGAAAGTCTGCCGGGAGCCTCACTGTCGCTGCGGGAGGAATCGAGCAGTGGGGGTGCTTGCCGAGCACCTGTCAAGCAACCCAACAGGTACACATACATCACTAAAATTTCTGGCGCTACATCGGCGCTACATCGTTTATGTAGAGTACATAGCGTAGTATACTACGCAATTTGCGTAATTTACGCAATTCGCGTAAATGCCGATTTTAACGTATAGAACGCTTTGCTGTTCCGACTTACATACAAATTCGACTTAAAGGACATTCTTAAGAATGGAACTCATTCGTAACCTGGGGACTGCCTGTATTACAAAAGACTAATCAAGTGAAAATGCTTATATCTCTCTGAAGGGTATCAAAGTTAGTCATAAGATCTTTCAAGTGAGTGGGCCACTCTGTTCTGAGTGGGCTAGTCTACTATCACTAGAGAAGGAAATGGAGATGGAGATTGCTGATACATATAAGCAAACTGCTGTATTCAAAGGCTCTTACATGCCAAAACCTGACAAGGCAAGCTTTATCATTGCATCACTAAACAATTGTCTGAACCACCAATCATGACTGAAATAAGGACAAGCATTGTCTTAGATTGGGGAGCTCTACTCTGTCAGGTTTGGTGGAACAAACGTGGGACACATGTAGATACCATTAAACAATACCACTGGTACATTTCTGCACTTTATAGCCTAAATGTCGCCATAGTACTTGATGGTTCCAGGAAAGGCCAATGGCTTAATATGCATAACAGCATGTGGAGGTTGCCATGGCAAGGGATGTGAGAAAGAACAGAGAAGACATTGCTGATGAACCTGATGGAAATTATGACATTAATTATATATAGGGCAGACTGTGTGACTGTTTAATATAAGCATAGCTTTTAAACACAATATCATAATAATACAGAATGATTATGTGTGTTTTATTGTGTAGAAGACTGGTTTTTATAGAGATTGCTAAAATGTACTTGAAATAAAATATGCATTATTTTCCACATCAAATTTAATGACTATTCTAAGTGTGGTCACCACACATATAATTGGATTTTGGCGGACTTTGTTGTTCCTTTCATCAACCTTTCATTTATTAACATTTGCTTCTGAAGCCTTCTCCACCCACCCACCCACCCACCCAAAAAAACCTCATACTGGTTCTCCACCATCTGGTGGCTCTGCCCGTCAATCTTTCAGTGAATGTTGTCAGTCCTCAAATCAGGCTAGAAACAGGACTGAAATGGGTCCAAGTCAATATCATTTAGGAACACCTAGAGCTAAGCCACCATTTTGACCTTTGACCCCATTATACCCAAATGACCAATGGGTTCAAAGATGTCTATTTTCAGTAAAGGTCTTACCACTGCCTCTTTCAAAGGAGTTAGCACTACCTCCTCCTGTAAGGAGGCATTAATTACTTCCAGGATCGTAATAACCAATCTCCCCATGCTACATTTTATCAATGCGCCGTATCATCAGATTAAGTTCTACCCCTTTTAATTAGGATTCTTGAAGCTACAGAAGCCACTGAATTTTATTTATCATACCCTGTGATATGTGATTTCGATATTTGACACCTGACCATTTATATTATGCAGTATTTGATAACGGACATTGTGACAGTGTCACTTAAAGGAGACAATGGGGAGGAAGCAAGAAGGATTCATGAAGTCAAAGGAAACTTCACAACCACTTATTATTACCCGAGAGAGTGCTTGCAGAAATCAGCCGCCTGATCAAAGAGAGCCTTCCCCTTTTACATCTCCCTTTCACTATCATCTAGCTGATCCATCATTGTCAGCCCCTTAACCCCAGTTGCATGTAATTCTCTGAGACACAGTGGAGGAGAGATGTACCGTACGTGTATAAAAGAAAGGAAAAACACTAAGTTGTGAAAGTAAGCAAGTTGACGAAGGAAGATGTTCCTGCAGCCTTTTAGTTCCTTTTCTTTTGTTTGTGGATGTTGACTCAGGCAGCCTTGAGTTTTGTACATTTGGGCAGACCTTTGCATGCTGGTGGTCATGCTGTTGTATTGATTTATTTATTTATTTATTTATTTTTACTGTACTGATAGCTGCTACACAATAATATATCACAGTGTTTTTCAGACTTTCTACCACCAGGGAATGCTGTCCACATCAACTTCTGAAGAACCTCTGTGTGTCTCCCATAGGACCCCCTGCACATTGAAGAGGATTATGGGGCAAGTTTTTGGATGTACACTCAGTTTATATGAAGCAAAGTTGGGACCAGAATGTACCCAACGTTTCCCTTTGGCTATGGATTACAGAGGATCGGTAATGGTAGATGAGCTGTCTTTCAGCTGTTCTTCTCGTTGAAGAATCCCTAATGAGCTTTTGAAGAAACCAGGCTTCTCTAGAAAATAGTCTGAAAGCTATTGGCATATTTGATAGCATTTGACAGTTGGATGTTAGCATTTGATAGTTAACATGCAATGGTATTTTATATCATCATATTTTGTAGATAATATGCAATGATATTTAGTTTAGTTTACTGTACTGATATCTGACAGCATATTATACATGCAATGGTGATTAATCTTTGACAGTTCAGGCAGGGCTCCTGAGATTCTGTATGTGAAGCCTGCCATAACCAAAGCAATCAAGAACTGCTTTGATTGCCTTCAAACATTTTGAATCTTTAGTTCAAACTTCTATTTTCATAATGCAATTTCAAATTTTGCTTCAGAATTTCACAGCTAAAAATCTAAAGCTGCCATTGAAAACTTCAATGAATTCCAGATCTAGATCTAGCCATGTAATTTCTGAAGCTAATACTTCCAATTCAGCAAGTACCCATTTCATTGGTCCAGGGCAGTGACTTCATTATGACTTTCCTGGAGGGGCTACGATGATCAAATATCTGCTTTGGGCTTATTAAAGAAACATAAATAACTTTCTCTTTAATCAGCCCATAAAGGTTCTATATGATAGGTGGGGCTAGTTTGCCCTGAATACTTGATACTTCATTCTTAATTGCAGGTAAACATGGCTAAGAAACTCTGGTTAGGAGGATGATAAATTAAGTGTAAAAAGTAAAGTACAGTTGAGTTGCCTGTAATGTTTCCTCTAGGTATGGAAACAGCATCTTACATTGCTGTGTAAGATACTTCTCTTTTTCTGTTCCTGTGATCATGGCGGTCTTTATTTCAGATTCCATCTGCATTGTACTAGAAAGAGAAACTAGGATTTTGGCAGCAAGAATCCATCAGGCTTGTATTCCACCAGTCACCATACAGGACCTGACCTTTTGCAGCACCTATGGACTTTGCTAAATTGTTTTTCCAATAAGGATGCTGAGGGAACAGCAGAGGTACTTAAACGGCACTCTTAGGGGTGATGCCACTGCGGTCAGGTAGAGTGAATGGAATGTCATAAAGCCATGTTTTAATTTGTACTTGGAGATTACAGTATACAGTCCTATAGGATGTTGGTGGCTCTTAGGTACTTTATTAAAAAGGGGAGGGAGACTGGGATTCTGGAAATATTAAAACTGGCAGCAAATTATAGTGAGGTCTGTAATTTCAGCAACAAATATACTTCTAACCCGTTCCCCATGCTTACAATTTTACATAGCTGGAGTCCAGCAAACGGCCCATATGGTAGCAATGTATACAGTATTGCTGGAATTGCTTGTCAACATCACTTATAAGCCAATAGCTCTATACTATACCATGGTAATTTTTAAAGCCCTTTTCATTTTCTTTCTGAAAATGGCTTTGGTAATTTCTTGTTTCCCTCAGCCTAGGCTCGCATACCATTTATAAATGTGTTAGGTGTTTCACTGTTTCCAATATCAGCAACAGACGGACTAGCTAACTCCACAAATTGATTTTCATAGTTATTTGTCCTTATTTGATTTTCTTTATGGTTTTCATACTTGTAATTTCAAGAACCGCAAGATGAAGAAAAAATCACTCAGACAATGAATGTTTGAGTTGGACATTAGTAAATGCCAGTGTTATGTTCAAACATCTTTTGACATCTCCCAGTGTTCCTATTATTGTGCAGAGAAATGATGGCTTTTTATGCAGTAATAAGCCAATCACAGCTCTTAAACCAAATAATGACAACACCATACTATGGGAAATTGCTAACACTTTCCATAAAATACACTCTAAATGAGAAAATCTTACGCCATCTATCACTGACTTTTTAGAATGAACAGCTCTGTCCAATGGATTTTTAATGGGAGTTTAATAAACTTTAAAAAATAATAATGTGAGGGAACATCTCTATGGTGGGTGGTGGTTTAGCAATCTGGATTTTGAAGGACAAGCTTCTCCAGAACTAAACTAAACAAAACAAAACAAAACAAAAACATGGTGCATAGTGTTGATATGATTAATTGATCTAAGAAAGAATATAATTAGTTTTTAATATTTATATATCACACTACACTCTACTGCCTAAGAAGAAAACCATGCTTCAAGTCCTCTAGGGATTCACAATGCTCTACGCATGAAAGGCAACGTAACTGTTTGGCATGTTAAATAGTAATGTGCAGTTACTGTTACAATGCAGTTGCTCTGTGTGTCCGGGACTTAGTCCCCAGATGTTGCTGGCCTACAGTTCCCAGCATACCCAGCCAGCATGGCTAATGGCAAGGGATTCTGGGAGCTGTAGTCCAGCAACATCTCGGGACCCAAGGTTGGAGAGCCCTGTTCTAGAACATATGCTTTGAGTTCCCTCTTCTTTCCCCTCAGAATATTTTGAAGAGAAATCTAGATTTGGGCTGCAATCTTAAACACACTTACTAGAGAGTAAGACCCACTGAACACAGCAGGACTTACTGCTCAGTAAATATTAAAATGATTGTTTTGTAATTCTCAGAGAACCTTCTGATTTACTACTCAAAGGTTTTCATAAACTAACAGATGTCCATACTTTACTTTTAGTAAATCCAGACTACACTGTTAGTAAACCCAGACTAAATTTATATGGTAAGCAAAGAGGAGTGAATCCAGTAAACCCCCTTGAATTTGGAATTATGCTAGAGCACGGCTCTCCAACTTTGGGTCCCCAGATGTTGCTGGACTACCTAGGGATGTGCACGAATCTCAATCAGGGTGGTGGTGGAAGTGGGGTGGACTCACCCCGCTCGACCCCCTTGAGCTCCACGCAACTTACCTTTCCCCGGCTCAGCACAAGTCCCCGTGAGAGGAGCCGGGGAAAGGTACTTCCGGGTCCCCGGTGCTGTGTTTTTAATGTAAATACCAGGGGAAACCGCCTTAGAACGGCTGCGATTTGCTATTTGCAGCAGTTTTAAGGTAGTTTACCTTGGTTTTTATGTAAAAAACGCAGCACCGGGGCCCGGAAGTGACATGCCAGGTACCTGGAAGTCCGCCGAGCGCCTCGCCACCACTGCCAGCCAGATTGCGCGGCAGGGGCACTTGCCGAGCACCTGACGAGACGGGGTAAGTGGAATTAATCCATCCCTAATTACAGCTCCCAGAATCCCTTGCCATCAGCTATGCTGGCTGGGTATGCTGGGAACTGTAGGCCAGCAACATCTGGGGACCCAAGGTTGAGAGCCCTGTGCTAGAGGAAAACATTTTCACAAAGACGAATTTTCTGAGAACCAATGTTTCACGTAGCGAGATATATTAGTACAGTACACTGCTCAACAAGGGATATCAGAGAACCACTTTAAACAGAGGTGGGGAACTTCAGGCCTGGGGGCCAAATCTGTCCCTCTAGAAATCCCAATATGGCCTTCTGGATTCCCCAGATGGCCACACACCTTTTTCCCAGCCACGGATTGCTTGGTGGTTTCCCAGCCTTTGTACAGCTTTCCCCCCCCATTCTAAAAGGTTGAAATGCCAGTTCTAAGGGCTCCTTATTGGCAGGAAGAGCTTTATGCTGCTATATGCTGGTAGTTTTTGTATTTTTGGCCCGGCCCCCTTTGCCTTCAGTCTCACCCACCACTGGAATGTGGCCCTCGAGAACTTCTCTGAAATTGAATTTGGCCCTCGGGCTGATAGAAGTTCTGCACGCCCGACTTTAAGGATGGATGCAATGAGTGGGCCAGTGTGGATAAGCAAGGTTAAGACACCTGGTTAAAACAGTAGTCAGAAAAAGAGGTGGTGACCTGACTTCAGCACCACAAACATGGTTGAATATTCAGAGATTCAACCCCAGACTTTAAAGAGCTAAGCCCTCTGCCTGCCTGGATGGACAAATCTGCCAGTTTTGCTTTATCCCACATTTTCAATTATTTTTAATCTCATTTTTTACTGTCCCATTTATGAAGTCAGTTGTCAGTTTTGGTAGGTTTCTACTAGAAAATGAATTGAACAAAATTCTCACCCACCCTCAGTAAGGACTCCCAAGTTTTTGAATAGTTTTAAAATGCTTAAACATTTCCCCCTTTCTTCAGATTTCAAAGGCTCCTTGCTGCCTCTGTCTTTCACACAGAATTCCCCAACATCTTTCCCCCTGCCTGCTTATTTAGTTGCTCTTAGATGATCTATGCTCTCCCTCATTGTTTTTCATGCATAGTTACTCTCTACTATAGCTCCCCCTCTTCTCTAATCACTAGTCCAGCTCTCTCTCTCTGGCTCTAAAAGCTTTAGAAGCAGCCAAAGGCTAAAATGAGGCTGACACAGAGTTTAAATCCCGGGTTCTACTGGTTTTGTAGCTTGGGAAGCAGCTGGTGAATAGTGTCATCCAACAGCCAGAAAAGATTTGAGGCTGCCCAGAGCATATCATTACAAGGAGTTGACGTCTGTTGCTTGGGCTGTAGCACCAGTAGCTGTGAGAGCAACTCTTTGGCTTCCAAGGTTTAAGTCCGTCTGTATAAAATGTAGATTATGTGTGTCAATACATCAAATCGTGTGAGACGTGGCTATTTATTTATTCATGTTTTTAAGCTGACCCTCATCTTTAGGATTACCAGGGTAGTGTACAACGACCAACATTAATCACAGAAATAGAATATACAATAACGGAATCCAATGGCTACTGCTAGTTTTTATTACACTGTATTACACTGTACTCCGTTGCTCCTGCACTCTGGAATGAAGACATGAGACCCATTATATGGATTGTCCTAAGAGCCAAACGTTTATTGGCTTTACTAGCTTATATTAACTGATCAGCAGTGCCTTTAAGTATTTAAGGGTTATGCTTTCTCCATCAGTCAGTGAGAACACATGCAGCTAAGGTGAGAGCTTGGAAAACTATGTGCCCTGTGGCACCCCAGCTTCAAACCTCAGAGCAGTAAATATCTTACTCTGGCTCTTCACTATCCACCCATCTTATGGGCATGCCAAGAAGGCCCTTTTGTCACAAATTCCTCCCTAGCCAGTGGGAGTCTGTGAAGTCTCCTTGTCCAGGTCCCATGTAGCCTGCAAGCTGTAAGGAGATGGTTAGGGTAATCCACCCTTCGCCAATCCACTACCTTTAGGTGCTCCTCCTCAGTGTATCTTAAATGGGTCTCATCCCTTCCCCACCTGCACTGAATCTGCCAGCTGTGATCTAATTAGGAACGTGGGAGAAATAGTTCGGTCCACCTTTTAATGCAAACTTACCTGATTTTGTACTTTCAAACCACTGTGTGATCCAAAAGTCAGTTAACCTTCAAAAAAATGCATACAAATATGCAGATATTAGAGAAAATAATGTTCAGCTATGTATTGTGTTAGGAAAACTGCTTGCAAAAAATGTGTATATTAGGCAAAAATGCATAATGTGCACAAAGCTGGTTTTGCATTTTTAGCAGACTTTAAAAAGAATCTCAGAATTCAGGGCAAACTGAACTTAAGACTGGAGAAATCCTCCAATTTCTCAAATTCTCAAGACAAATTGAACTTAAGATTGGAAAAATGAGAAACTGAAATTGACAGGGTAGTCCATCCCTAGGTCTAATTAAGCTGTTAAAGGTACACAATCCTATGCATGTTTAGACAGAAAAATGGCCTATAACTCCCAGCAGGGTATGCTGGGAGGTTTGGCCTTTTTTTCTGACTAAACATGCATAAGATTGTGCCCTAAGATGTACTAAAAACCCAAATGCCCAACCAACTGCAAAATCACTCAGCAGTAGTCTTGCAGTATAGAGTAGGCCAAATAGACTTGCATTCCACATGCCGATTTGGTACTAGCGGAGTCTAAAAAAATTCCTACTCTACCCAAAAGAGCATGCCAGCGAATCCTGCACCATACAAATGTAGGTAGGAGGGCAGGCTCTATGGCTGTGAGTAAGGAGTGGACACCTCCACTTTAAATAGGTGCACTCATACCTCTCGCCCATTGGCTCCCTCCCAGCACAAGGCTAGGCAGTCAATCTAAACTTGCTGAAAGCTATGTGCTTCATTCTCTCAAGGGGATGGAGAGACAAACCTCCCCACATTCAGCATGGGAGGGAAGGGCACAATTCAGAGAATTATAGATTTTGAGTTTAGACAGAAACCTGTACAGTGAGACTAGTGATAATAACTAGTGAATTACTCCTAAGATGGATATCAGTCCATAAGTGGAACAATAATGGAAGCAGTGGTGTTTAAACAATTGGACTGTGAAGTCATGGGTTCAAGTTAGGGATGAGAAAACTTCTCCTATTCCATTATTATTCTGTGGGTTTGCTCTGCCCTACACCCGACTCTACTTGTTTGCAAATATAACCTGGAATTGGCTAAGTATGCCCAGTTTGCCAATAGTTTTCCATTTGCTTCTTTTTCTTTTTCTTACATGATACCTATACACCAGCAGCACATATGCTCATCAGTTAAACCAGCACAAAAAGAAATATTGATGTGATTACAGCTGAATTCAGTTTTGCACTGTGACTGAATCAATGTACATGCACTGGTGGGCACTGGGCATCAGTAACTGGCAAGAAAAAAGATGTGAACTGAATACTGCAGTAAACTGCAAATAGTAAGAGATATATGAGAAATTAATTTCAGTTCATTTTTGAACAGGATTTACCCAGTTCATGCCTCCTTGTCTGAACATGGACTTGAACACAATATGCAGTCAACGTCTGTATATCTCCGAGCTTACAATGTAATTTGTGGATCAAAAAAATGTGTTTGACAGCATGCTCACATTTCAAAAGAGTGTATGAAAAATGTGTATTTTTGAAAAATGCACACAAGTACACTTTAATCAATGGGAGAAGAATGTGTACAT
Source organism: Shinisaurus crocodilurus (assembly GCA_021292165.1). Lineage (NCBI taxonomy): Eukaryota > Metazoa > Chordata > Lepidosauria > Squamata > Shinisauridae > Shinisaurus > Shinisaurus crocodilurus. The sequence continues at coordinate 234,142,382 of CM037879.1, forward strand.
TTCAAAGATGCTTACATTAGGGAAAATATGCACGGAAATATGCACATTGTTTCATGTGGGAAAAAACAGCAACCCACAGATTGCAATTGGATATGGATATGAGATGGAATCAGCTTCAAGGTGGAATCTGGAGAACTTCGATAAGCTTCAAGTTTTGCTTGTATGGACGTTCCTACAAATGTGTAGCAGTCTGAACTGTTTATGGACCTAAAAGAACAGAATAGCAGATCTATAATGCACTGGTGTCCCCTTCAGAAACAAGATCAGATAATCCAGAACCCCAAAATCTGGCAGGAAATTAAGATGGGAGAATTGTGGTAGCAATTCAAAGCTCACCAAGTGATCTTCTTGGACAAGTTATCTCTCAGCCTAATCTGTCTCACAGGCTTGTTAATGAGGCTAGCTCAGATACATTATACTGGACTGGAGAAAGAATGGGAAACAAATGTGGTATATATACGCAAATACACTACCTGAATATAGAAAGCAATTAATGGTATGGAAGGAATGAACAGGAAAATGGATTGCTATTCATGGATTGTATCTCCATGAATGAGTGGAGAGAAAGAAGGAAAGAAAGAATGCTGATATATGCTAGTAACTGGCAAGAAAAAAGATGTGAACTGAATACTGCAGTAAACTGCAAATAGTAAGAGATATATGAGAAATTAATTTCAGTTCATTTTTGAACAGGATTTACCCAGTTCATGCCTCCTTGTGACCAGGTTTTCATGGCCACTGCAGCCCACTGTCGCTTATTTAAGCCATGGTGGGGTGCTGCCTGTTCCCCTTTTGAATATTAAAGCTGCGGTGGGCAGTCACTGTGGCTTATCTCACCAACCCGGCGAGAGTGGTTTATGCGAGGGTTAAACATTGGCTGTTTTAGGGTTAAGCATAAACCATGGACTGTTTTAAGGTTGAGTGAGGGTTGTTTAACCCTTGCATAAAGACAGAAACAGGAGGAGATAAGCATCCAAATGTAACGGAAAAAAAGGAGAGAACTAGGTACTCAGGATGCAATCCTGAGAACCTAGTTCTCTCCTTTTTTTCCGTAACCCTTGCATAAGCCACCCTCACAGGGGTTCACATGACACAATAAACCATGGAGACCACCTGCCGCAGCTTAAATATTCAAAAGGGTGACTGGCATGCACTCAGGACCGGTGCAGGGCAGTTTGGCGCCCTAGGCTAAATTATATTTAGCGCCCCCCCTCTTGTGCCATGGGGGGGGCTCCGGAGCAAAGCAGCCCTGCTCTGCAAACCTCCGCCGCCGCCGCCACCGGACCCACCGCCCGCCGCTGCCGCCCCCACCTACCTTCCCCCGCCTCCTCCGAAAAGGAAGTGACGCGACGGGACCCCCGCGCTCTGTTTTTGGCCGGGGCAAACCAGGCTGTTTAAGCCCTGTTGCCCTGGTTCCTCCCGCCAAAACAGAGCACGGGTGGGGCTCCGGAAACGACGCGGAGAAGGTAGGTGTCAGGGGGGAGGCGGCGCGGCGCACGGTGGGGAGGCGGCACGGCGCGGGGCGGGGAGGCAGCGCGGCGCGGGGCAGGGAGGCGGCGCGGGGGGGTGAGGCGCCCAGGCTTGGCCCCACCACTACCTCCGGGCGCAATCCCCCGCACTGACCTGGCTTTGTCGGCGAGGCGGGCGGGCAGGGCAGGAGCGCGCCGGCAGCGAAGAGGAGCGCAGCGTTTCTGCGCCCTCTTCAGCTACGCGCCCTAGGCAACAGCCTAGTTTGCCTGGCAGTAGCGCCAGCCGTGCATGCACTGCAATCCACCATGGATTAAATAAGCCATGGCAGGCTGTGGCAATCATGCGAACCAGCCGACTGAAGATAGGGTGGCCACTTAGGCATTGCCAAAAAAGAGGACAAAATAGGACACAATTTACATAACATTTGCATATACACATTTAGAAATAATAATAATAATAATAATAATAATAATAACAACAACAACAACAACAACAACTATTATTATTATTATTATTATTATTATTATTATTATTTAAACAGGCATACAATACATCTCACCATAGTGAGGAAGACTGACTAGGTGATCTAGGCTAAGTCGGCCATCCAGGTGCTAGCTATTGATTGGCAGTTCAAGGCCTCTGCTCTTCCCTTCTTAAGGTTCTTTGGCTTTAAACCAGACTAGGGTTGGGCAGCCCTTCAAATAGAGACACCTTCTAATAGAGGACTGTCCTCTGCCAGCTCTCCAAAACAGCAGAATATTCTCTGTAAAGTAGGACACCTCGGCACCCTAACTGAAGAGCTGATTTGAATGCTGATTGTGAAGAGTCCAGTGGTTGTTTAAGCAACTGGGGATGTGAGCAATTTTTGGAAGATAGATAGATAGATAGATCGATAGATCTATGTATGTATGGCTGGCATTCTTCAAGGCTGCTTTTTTGCCCAGAGTTCCCCAAAGTGGTTCACACAATAATCACAAATCAGCAACCAAGGAAACATAACATCATCAGTATAAATATCACAATAACAGAACCCAGCATTTGCAACCTGAACCAGAAAATCAACCAATCTTTTTTTTTTAATCAGAACAAAACAGTGTTTATAAGGCATCTGAACCTAAAAAGGAATGGGGCATATTGACTGGGTTTGCACAACATGACAATCCATCGTGGGTGACAAGCCACAGTGGTTAGTCATGTCATGCAAACATGGACCGTTTCCCGCAGGGTGGTTTGTTCGAGGCCAACGAGCCACCCTGACAACCCATAGCGTGTTCTAGGGGTTGTTTCACCCATGATGGGTTGGCACCCAAACCCGGGCAACTGTCCCTATCATGGGTGAAAGGAAAAGGCGAGCAAATCACTGGACTAGAGCGGGACCCCCCCCCCCCGTGCTGCTCTTGCCAAGCTTGCCTAGGCTACCACCAGTGTCAGCCACCCCACAAGTGCCCCAGTGGCACTTTGGGGTGGCTATCATTGGCTTGCTGCCCTCCCCACCACAATTGTGAGCCATTTTCGGCTTGTTGCGGCCTTTTCCCCTTTACCTGGGGATCACAATCTCTGGCTTGACAGCTGGCTTTCGCAATCCCCGTTTTGACAGCCACTTCAAAGTGCCCAAGCCTCTTGTGTGAGAGGTGGGGGGGGGCTTTTAACACCCGGATTGGGGGCCCTACTCCTACTTTAGAGTAAAAATGAATAGAAGACATAGCTGCTAGAAACACATTTAAAGTAACGTCTGTTTTGGTTCTCACTCTGGGGCTCAACCAGTGCTAATGGATGGCAAGAGCATATTTAATTGGTTCCAAACTCTATCTGTAACCTTTCTGACTCTGGTTTTATTATCTGGGCAGTAATCATTATATTTGGAACTGAAGGAATATATGAGTATGCCTGAAGTTCAGGAGCCAAAAGACCTTGTTTGCCAGGGGACCATGATGAAACTCGTTTTTAGAAAGACATTTTTATCTGAATGTCAATCTGCACCAGAAGGTCAGAGCATTGAGAAATGAAACAAAGGAGAGAGATCCTATGGTCAGAGATCCATAGTTTAGGCCAGGAAGTCCAATTAAGTCGGATATGCTTTGACTTCAAATCATCTTGACACTTAGTATGGTGACCAAAAACACCGCTCCTCCCTCCTCTTCCTTTGATGCAGCTGTGACTACCTGCATATCTCAGGGCAACTTCATTTGAATCCCCAAGCTACTCACCTGGAAGGAATTGCTAATCTTGGGCTAATTATGCACCAGGTGCCTTCCTAAAATGGGTTTAGAAATCTGTAAGGTAAACAGAGAGGCAGGATACAAATGAATGTTGTGAAACATACTTTGAAAATGCTACTTCCAATGAGTCCATTCATAGATTTCATAGATCATAGAGTTGGAAGGAGCCTACAAGGCCATCGAGTCCAACCCCCTGCTCAATGCAGGAAACTAGAGGAGGGGTCTCCCATCCAAGTAATAACCAGGCCTGACCCTGCTTAGCTTTCCACACTCAGACAAGCTGAGCCAGCGTGAGCCATTCTATTTGTAGTCTTCAGTCTCTGTGTAAAGGAGAAAGAGAGAAGCATGTACAAATTAGCACCAGGACCGGTGCAGGGCAGTTTGGCACCCTAGGCTAAATTATATTTAGCGCCCCCCCTCTCGTGCCGTGGGGGAGGGCTCCGGAAAGCAGCCCTGCTCTGCAACCTCCCGCCGCCGTCCCCGGACCCCCCCCCGCATGCTGCCGCTGCCGCCCCCCACCTACCTTCCCACGCCTCCTCCGAAAAGGGACCCCTGTGCTCTGTTTTTGGCTGGGGGAAACCAGAGCAACAGGGCTGTTTAAGCCCTGTTTCCTCCCGCCAAAACAGAGCGCAGGCGGGGCTCCGGAAACAGCGCGGAGAAGGTAGGTGTTGGGGGGGGAGGCGGCGCGTAGGCGAGGTGGGGGGGAGGCGGCGCGGGGGGAGGCGGCACGGGGGGAGGCGGCGCAGAGGCGAGGCGAGGTGAGGTGGGGGGGGAGGCAGCACGGAGGCGAGGCAAGGTGGTGGGGAGGCGCCCAGGCTCGGCCCCACCACTACTCCGGGCGCAATCCCCCGCACTGACCTGGCTTTCTTGGTGAGGCGGGCGGGCGGGCAAGGCAGGAGTGCGCCGGCAGCGAAGAGGAGCGCAGCGTTCTGTGCCCTCTTCCGCTACGCGCCCTAGGCAACAGCCTAGTTGGCCTAGCGGTAGCGCCGGCCCTGATTAGCATATATCTTCAAATGATTAATGTGGCAGTCATATTCTTTCTCATCCATTAAAGACCACTTGCACTTCTAGAGTAGCTGAGCTGCACGCATGCTCAGTAGCATATTGAAAACATGGCTCCTTCCAGCTCTGTATTAAAGGAAGAAACTCATTTTTGTAACCGAAGGAAGGCAATTTAGCTGCTGTCACACATAATCAAGGCAAGTGACATCAATTTCACTCAAAGACATATTTTAAGAGTTGCCATTTATTTACTTTTCTTAAGAATGCCAAAGCAGATAATCTACAAAAAGACGCTGGGTTTTTTTTGCTGGCCTGTTTGTTTTACATTTTATTTTTTTCTGACTTGCTTTCAGGTGTAGGAATGGGAAAATCTATCTATCGCTGTGGAGAAGATTGGAAGTTCATTTTACTTTAGTCTGTTCTTTGTTGTGTGTTCTGTAATGTTTGCTTTAATTTTCTCAAATAAAAATTAATTTTAAAAAAGGAAAATCTATCTATCTATCTATCTATCTATACACGAACCCTTCTCAATTGAGAGACATGGGACATCTGATCAGAAATTTAGAATTGGAAAGACCCAGGAAGGGACCATTCTCAAAAAATATCCCACAGCTGTGCAAGATGTTGTGCATTCCATTTTTTTATTTTTATTTATTTATAATATTTATACCCCGCCTTTTTTCCTGCAAGGAACCCAAGGCGGCTTACATAATCCTCCTCCTCCTCTCCATTTTATCCTCACAACAACCCTGTGAGGTAGGTTAGGCTGAGAGTCAGTGACTGGCCCAAAGTCACCCAGTGAGTTTCATGCCGAGCGGGGACTAGAACCCGGATCTCCCAAGTCCCAGTCCAACACTCTCACCACTACGCTACAATTTTCCCTTCTTTGCAGAGAAAAATACTGATCTTCCCCCCTCTCAAACCAACCGCGTATCTGGGACACTATGGTATTCGCAGTGCAATCTACACTCTAGATAATTGCAGTATCTCTAGAACGATTTAGTGCTACCTTTCCTAGAATGGGACCCAGGGCATGGCCTGAAACACGTGATTCAGCTATATTCCTGAAGCTAAGCATGTCTGTACAGGGAATAGGATGGGTGGAAGAGTGGCCTCCAGAATGGAAAGAGGGCTGACACTGGGCATGGCGGCTGCCTGAAATAAGGTGAAGAAGCCCCCATCATGCATAGATGTGACGTGCCTATTTATTTATTTATTTATTATGTTACATCCGGGCTGCCCAGCCTCCACTTTTCTGCAGAAGGTGACCCCGGCCAGGGTCGAAATGGCTGGTTAAGGGAAAGGCCTTATATTGTGATGGCTGCCTTCATTTGAGGTGTTGAGCAGCCATATGGAGAGCAGTTGCATTTGGGAACAGATCTAGCATGACTGAACTTTAGATGTCACCAATTTATGTGGTTGCAGGGACTTGGGGGACTAGGGAATCTAACAGCACAATCCTATACATACCTACTCAGAAGCAAGCCCCGTTGAGTTCAATGGTGCGTATTCCCTGGTAGGTGTGGGTAGGATTACAGCCAGTGGAGGCTCCTCATACAAGGCAAAGGAGGAGCCCCACCTAACCTGTCCTGTCCTGCCTAACCTCCTTCTGTTCCAGACCTTGTTTCCCTCCATAGGGTGCAATGTAAAGTGGCTGGCGGCAGCAGGACAACACTGTTTGTTCTTCTTTACTTCCTGCTTTGGCTACAGGGAACACTGGGCATGTGTGATAAGTTGCACATGCTCAGAACATTCCCCCACGAGCTGTTTTTTCCCCTCTCTCTTTCTATGCAAATGCCTATAGGGGAAGAGAAGGCTTTTCAGGGAGGGGCCAGGGCTGCCTGTTCCTTCACCAGCCAAAGGCCTGGATTACTCAAGAGTGCCCTCTGGCTATGAGCTGGAGAGCAAAAACTGATTGGTTGTTCTTCCTCCCTCCCTTCATCTGTCTCATGGCTATAGGGGCAAAGGGGAGTCAGCCCTCAGCCAATCAGACATCTGCTAAATCACCTCATCTTACTTACACCATACCACATGACTGGAGCCTGTGCAATGCAAGGGGGCAGGGGGACCACAGACAGTCACAGAGAGCAGGAGCAGCTTCTCTCTCTTTCACTGTGTATATAATGTGTCTGGACAGGCTAATTGTTTGAGAAGGAAAAGAAGAGAAGGGAAGGGTGAGAAACAGAGAAAGACACACTTGTTGAATGATATGTGTTTGAGGTGATTATTTATGTAGCTTCTCAGATCCATGAAGCTAGGGATGTACCCGCTCGCCTCGTGGCGGGCGTAGCGGGCCGAAATCGGCTCCACTTACACCCGCCAGAGGCTCGCGGGGCCTTACCGGGTCCGGGGCTCCCTCGGCACGCGGCCTCGAGACCGCCGCGCTGGCAGCACTGGTCCCGTCGCATCACTTCCGGCTGTTTAAGCCGTTGCCCTGGTTTCTCCGCAAAATACGCAGCGCAGGAGTCCAGCACGCAGGCGCAGGGTCCCGTCGCATCACTTCTGGCCAGCCGGAAGTGACGCGATGGGACCAGCGCAGTGGGCTCGAGCAGTGCGGAGAACTGCTCTGCACCGCTCAGAAGATCAAGGCAGGGCCGCCGCGGAGAGTCAAGGCAGTGGAGAGCCGGGACCCCCCCGCCCAGGTTCGTGAACACCTCTATGAAGCGTATGCAGCTTAACCTAATCCCCATGGCATTGAGGGGAAGGGGGGAGTCCTGTGACTGCTGCTTCCATTGGGGCTCTTTACGGGGCCTCAAACTTGCCCACCAGCCAATTCTGTTGTCTGGAAGTGAGAAAGTGCTGTCACAATGCTATTGTGTTGTTGCTGGGTTGAGCATCCTGCTGTTCTGAAGAAACAGGCTCATTTCTTCTGGAGCTTAGCAGAGAGAGGAGAGCAAGTAACTACAACGAGATCACAATCATACTCTTTTATAAAATACTGTTTTGTGTGAGACTGTGTGTGCTTGCTGGGCAGTGGCCAGGCACAGACACCACCTCAGCTCACCTCAGATTCAAGTATCCCCCCCCCCCAAATGGTATTTATAAGTCATTTACATTCTTTTTCTTTTGCTGCTGCTACTATTTTTACAGAGCAACCCTATAACATGTCTACTCAGAAGTAAGCTCCATTGAATTCAATGGGACTAACTCCCAGGTAAGTGTTATAGGATTGCAGGCTTACAATCTGTACTGGTTGGAAGTTAAAATCAATTGTAGTTCAGGCTTGTAGATTTTTTTCTGCATTTAAAAATACTAGGCAATGTGTAAATTAATGTTTTTAACTGGTATGTTTGATGTGGAATGTAACTGGGTGAACTGTCTGTGTTCTGTGGTGAGTGTATGTACAGCATGTATGCTCTATTGATCTTTTCCTGCTGGTGTGTAAATAATTTGTGGGAGGGGGACTGTATGGATGGATGTGATATTTACATTTCAACTGTATCATGAGGTGATCTTTTGATCAAAATATCTCTTTTGATCTTTTCCTGCTGGTGTGTAAAGCAGTCTGTGAAGACATAAGGTGGTGTGGGTGGGGTGGCTAGATATTATATTTTTGGGTTCATGTTTCTATTACATGTACAAAGTTTACTATTTTTAATTTAGGCTGTAATTCCATGTACTGTACTCTTACCGGGAGATAATTCTGTTGTAATTATCAATCCTTCCTCTCCCCCTTCCTTCCTTCCTTTCTTTTTTGGGGTGTGTGTGCGGGTGGCTAGGCGGCTATTGCAATTGAGGTTGCAAGAATATGCTCATTTGCCTGGGAATATGTTTCCGAGTAGATGTGTATAGAGTTTGCCAAAGACGCCTTAAACCACGGAAGGCTAATATGACCAAGTGAGATCACCCACCAAGTGAGGGGTGTAGGAATGGGTATGATTAAGCTAAAGTAACACACTTTTAATTTCATCATTCTCAATTCTTACGTACATGCTGAAATGGACATGCTGGGGCCCATCAAGGTTGTGGCTGGTTGCTGTAGCATCCTTTCACACTTCTTCTTCTTTTTTTTTTTTACTATTGTCTGGGAGCAGCCTGCTGGGCATGTAGATGGTTACAGATGCTCATCTTTTTTATTTTTAAAATATTTATTTAAAACTATTATTTACTTAGTTTAAAGTATTATTATTATCCCACTCCTCCCTCAGCCAAAAAGGCTCCTGGAGCAGCTTACAAATAACCAGTAAAAGAAAGCAGTCACTGCTCACAGGCTTACAATCCAAAAATACACGACACACAAGGAAAAAGGAATAGGGAGGGATGAGGAAAAAGTTATGACTGCAATCCTGGGGTTTGCAAGAGAGAACACTGTGCCACAAACAAGGTATGGTTAGCTCCGCCCCATGACCCCCCTTGGCTCCACCTCTGTTGACCTACCATCCACCCCACCAGTAAGATTGTCCACGAGCCGCCACTGATTACAGCCTAACTGTATTAAAATGAGATTTTTCTGCTTAGTTGGAACTATACCCCACTGGGCCCCTAACAAATGACGAGTCCAGGAATGGCTATAGCACTGTGGCCATATTATGAAATTTAGGCTAGGATCAGGGCCAGTTTAAGGGCTGTAGGTCTCGATGCTCAAGCCTCACACGTCGTCCTCCACCTGAGGTCTCACAAAGTTAGCAAGGCAGTGAATAGTAGGGAACTACCAGAATTTCATTTCAGTTCGCAAATCATCAAAACTTGCCCTGCTCGCAACCCCCAAATGCAAATGGAAGCACATTTTTGGAGAAAAGTCCCCACATTCCTGAACTTGTGATCATATTCGGAAAACATGCATGGGGGGGGGGGATATGCACTTTAAAATGCACCAGGAATGTTGAAGAGTCCTTGGTTTCGAGTCACGAGTCGAGTCACGAGTTTTTGGACCCGAGTCTCGAGTCCGAGTCACCAAACTGGTGACTCACGAGTCACAAGTCACTCCCAAAGCTGACTCCACGAGTCCCTATTAAAATCAATGGGGTTTTCCCCCATCAGAATAAGGCTACTTCAGATGTGTGGCTTAAATAAATTCTAGGCACAAGTGTGCCTTTTTATTTCAAAACTCTGCAACTGATTTTGGCAAGAACAGACCAGGCAGACAAACCCAAAATAACCAGACAGGCAGAGGAGGCAGGGAACCCCAAAGCATGCAAGCAGAGGCCTTTGTCTTGGACAATTCAAACTGTGGAACTGGTTAAGAAGAGACCAGGCAGACCGAGGAGGCTGGGAACCCCAAACAGGCAGGCAGAGGCAGCCAAACCCAAAATGTCTGAAAGGTTGCATTTTAGGAAAATGATTTAAAAAAAACAACTTGATGTACTTCCTAAAACCTATCCATGTTGCATTTGAGGAACACGATTTTGGAACACGAGTCCTTGGTCTCGAGTCCCAAGTCGAGTCTCGAGTCCCATTAAAAATATTGGGACTCGAGTCTGACTCGAGTCAGAGGGGGGACTCAGTCCGACTCACGAGTCGAGTCCTGGAGTCCGAGTCCCCATTCCTGAAATGTACGCTTAAAAAACAAACACAAATGCATTTTCATGCTTCAGTCAATGGGGGGGGGAAGTGCGCAGTTTTGAAAAATGCACACAGAAATGTGCTCTTTTCCTATTCTAAATGCTTACTTTCCCCTTTGGAATGAAAGGAAAAACAGGTCGCAAACAAAAGTGGGAGCGAAGTGAACCACCAAGCTTCGAAGTGGAGCTTGGAGAATCTCAACGAGCTCGAGCATCTCTGGTTTATTTTATTTATTTATTTATTATATTTATACCCCGCCTTTTTTCCTGCAAGGAACCAAAGGCAGCTTACATAATCCTCCCCCTCCTCTCCATTTTATCCTCACAACAACCCTGTGAGGTAGGTTAGGCTGAGAGTCAGTGACGCGCCCAAAGTCACCCAGTGAGCTTCGTGGCCAAGCGGGGACTAGACCCCGGATCTCCCGAGTCCCAGGCCAAAACTCTAACCACTACACCACACTGGCTCTCCCAAATATTACCAAATTAACTTACCAAATATTACTGGGTTTAAGCTCAAAAGTAGCACATATTTCTACATACAGAAAGGGACAAGAACTTCCCTGTCACAGCTACCATTACAAATTAAGGTACGTCATAACTTGATTAAATCAAGCCAGATTAAGCATAAGTTCAAGTGATACATGACTATTATAGAACAAGAAATAACAGCTGTTTGGATAGTGGGGACTGTTTTGCAGCTCATGTTATGATCACACATTCCTGCAAATATGCTTATTGATACTGTCATTTTCTTTGGATCTGGGAATATGATCACAGTTCGTTGTCATGTAATGAGGAAATAGCTGCCATGCTCTTGGTCTCTGGAGAACGTAAAGGGGGAGAAGATGAACAGCTTCATCACCAAAAAGCTTCCAGTTCTAGAAAAAAACAAATCATCAACAGAATCCTCTACTTGGCTGTCACCGTATTCTGTAACTTCCTTAGCACAGTGGTGAATCCGGGCCTAGCTGTGATTCGGAAAGCACAATTTATTTATTTATTTATTTATTTAATAATACATGTATACCACTTGATATAACAAAATCTTACATGGTTTACATGCTAAACTATTAAAAATCACTATTAAAATACCCAATTAATGAACAATTACAGGTGCAAAATAAATAAATGATAGAAACAATAAAATTATTAAAAACAACAATAGAAAACAATAAAATGGAGCAGCACCATGATATAAATTATAAGGGAAAGCTTGCATAAACAGGTATGTTTTCAGGAGGTGTTTAAAACCCACATTTTCTTTCTCCTGAACCACATGGAGGAGGGATTTCCCCCATGCAGTTAGCAAGCCTTTCAGCAACATCCTAGACATGTCTAGTCAGAAGCCCCACTGATTTTAATGGGATTTACTCCCAGGCAAATGGGTATAGGATGGCAATCTTAACTACTTAACTGGAATAATCTATCTCAGCCTAGATGTGTGAGAACTGTTCTTCAACTGGCTTGGAACAGAGTTAATTGAAACTACTTTATAAATATGCCATTTGCCTGTTCCTTTTGATATTCACAGAGTGCCAGGGGAACATTTCTATGCATAGATTTCCCCCACTCCCCACCTCTGCTTGTCTTTTGGAAGATGTCTGTCATTTGCATTAATATCTCTCTCATAGAAAAGAGCATTCATTATTTGCTATTCATCCTTTTCCTCTTTTAAAAATGTTGGTCCTTGAATCTGGCAGTGCACACAAAGGTGGGGAAGCGACTTCTCAGATGGTTTGACATAGAGCAGGTAGCTGAACACATCAGTGGGAGTTGGGCCTATAGCGAGGGCGGGGGGTGGCGGCGGCTGCCCCCTAATTTTTTTTACAAACAAATAATTAAAAAACAATTTACAATTCTATCTTTAAAAGGTTTGCAGTTCATCTGCAAACTAGATGAACTGCCCCCACTACTTTTTTTTACACACACACCCCGAACTTTTAGGCTGGCCATCTGCCTGGTTGGGTCCCTTTTCTCTTTCTAATCTGTTCTTAGATTGGTTATACGTATATGTCTCAGCCATCCCCCTCCCAAATCAGTCCTGGTCCAAAAAGCGAAGATCTTAATAAATAAGATACGGGGTACATTGAAAAGTACCTATGTGCCAGATAATTTGTCCAGATGTGATTCAACTGATAGAATCGTAAACCTTCATGTAATATGTGAAGCATAGGACAGCTCTTCAGGTACAAAGGCTCCTTCACATGATATACTTTGGCAGAGTGTGATAAACTGAAAAAGAGAACAATGATTTAAATGCTATTATTTTCTCGTGCTTCTTGCAGGCCTGAGTTGCTGAGATATTAATGGACAAATCAGCTGCATTTAGAAGTGTGAGGTGATAATGGATTCACATGGTTGGTATGCGATGATAACCCTTGCGATTCTTGATAATTATGGAGGCGTCAGCAGCATTTGGTGCTACTCACTTAAATAATATTGCTATTTGCTAGTGCTTCATTTATTCTGCAGTAGAGGCTGAACAAGCCAGCCAGCCCACCCACCCTCTCCCATAATGTACTTACATCGTTAAAAAATAATAATGAACCATATAGAAACCAGACTCTCCCTCCCTCCTAAAGAACAGAAAAATTACACCTGCATTCAGGGCATGAGACTGTTGGGGTCTTTTGGGAGTCCTCATGCTTATATTACAAACTGCATGTCACATTAAACACATAGCTTTACACTGAGGGTCAAACTACATGTTACATAAAGATGTAACCACGTGCGGCTTTTGCAACACGGCTATGGGATTAGAAAAGTAGCCCCCAATGACACCAATGAGGATTTCCCCCCCTTAAGCCCTGTACCTGTGTGTGTGTGTGTGTGTGTGTGTGGTGAGTGAGTGAGTGACTGGGCAAGAATTAACCCCCTCTCCAAAGTTTCCAATAAAAATAGGATCCACTCAACTGTAAAAATAAATTAATGAAGAAACAAAGGCATAGCTGCTAGTTACATCTTTAACATAATGTGCAATTGACCCTGACTGACAATAGCTAGTCTCTTACAGGGCCATCACTGATGAATGTGGCTACTTGCCACTCAGTAACTAAATCACAACCGTTTCTATATTTTGGCTTCTCTCTTTCTTCTCAGAAATCCGTGTCTTTACCATAGAAATTTACACAATGGTCCGGTTTGCACATAGCAAGACGCTATAGTGGGTGAATTTCCCTGTGGGGTTCTCGTCGCAGCCAGTGGTGGCTTCAATTTTGAATATTCAGGGCACAGCGGGGGCATGCTGTAGCTTCTCATTATGTGCAAATCCAGTAAGGGTGGGTTGTTGTTGTTGGGGTGGCTGACAAGCCACCCGCAACCCTAAAACAGCCCATGGATTCTGGATGGCTTGTCAACCACCCCAACAGGTTTGCACTTAACAAGAAGCTACGGTGCATGCCTGCTGTGCACCAAATATTCAAAATGGTGGCCACTGCCACAACAAGAAGCCCTGTGAGGAAATGAACCCATGGTGGCTTCTTGCTACATTTGAACCAGGTCTATGTCTGGCTTGAACTACCACAAAAAAACAAAAAATGAACAAACGGGAAGATAGTGAGGTTCTTTGTTCTAGGCAGTTGCATTCTAAAACTTTATTTGTATGCTGCCCTTCCTGCTCATGGCTGCATTTTATTTTCACAATAATAACCCCCTACATTAGATTAGCTGAAAAGACTGTGTCCATACACACATAGGATTAAATTCAACATACAATTTAAAAATGCTGTCTGCAGGTTCACTGCAGGTCTCTCCTCTGTGATGGAGGAGACTGATCCTATCTAGCTGACTCTCAGCCAGGACTGCCTACCATACAGCTTTGACCCATAAGAATGTGCTCAAGCTCATCTCCCTGGAAATGAGAGCAAGAAGATAGGTGACTCTTTCCTGGTGGAGGGTAATCTTGCCTATAAGAAGAGGCACTCACCTACAGAACAAGGACGTAAATGGCCTGACAGCTACCCTTTTAGGATCTCAGTAATGTAGGTTTGGGGGGGGTTGTGTGGTTTTTTTGTTTGTTTGTTTGCTATTTTGGAAGAATAATTCAGCCCTGGCATCCTGTTCTGTGGTGCATAAAGGCATCAGCTTGTAGGTCTGATATTGAGAAACGCTCTTGCCAAAAATGGACACAGTCTGAGAATCACCTGATCGCCGCCACCCCCGCTTTAACCTAACCCACTGGATCATTCTGAAACTAGGCCTCCCACCAGAACTTCCACATGCTTTTTTTGACCCAGTAGATCAGGTCAAACTGCCACGTCTCATTCTTTGATAAAATGAACCCAATCAAAAATTTGGATGCTATTTATACATGTTGAGGCTGGGTTGCCAAGTGCCTCTCAGAGGTGTTTACACACCCACACAATCACTGTGCTTCTCTCCTTCTCTTCCTTTTCTCCTCTGTTCCATCAGTTTTTTTTTTAGTAGCTTCCTGCCTGATTGGCATGCTAGACTTGTGGGGATATTTATTTATTTATTTATTTATTTATTTATTTATCTCTTTGCCTTTGCTGATAGCTGCAGCTTCTAATTCATTTCTGGGGCCAGTTGTAAATGTTGGCCTGTATCAACAATTAGAACCTGAATATTTAAAGACCTGAATACTGAAATACCCGAACAATTAGAACCTGAATACTTAAGGATTCTGTCTCCTACCACATGAACCTCCCTGTCCACATATATCTGGAGAGGCCCCTTTGTAGGAGCCCCAAACAGACTTTACTTTAAACCTGTGTCTAGCAGCTAGGCCTTTTACTCCAGAGAAGGGGGCAGGGGGCCCACTTAGAATAATAAAAGCCATCTATACCCCCTCACTAGGGTCCCAATCAAGATCAGGCCCCCTGCCATTACTCTAGAGTAGAAATGAAAAGAAACAAAAAAGACATAGCTGCTAGACACAAAGTAATTTCTGTTTTGGCTCTATGTTTCACTATTATTGGAGGCTGGATTAGTGGTGGGTACCAGAAAGGGGATTCTCTGTTCTAACACCCAGGCTCTGGAACCCTCTGTCCCAGGAAATCTGTGTGGTTCCCTCCTTGATGGTGTTAGATTCTAGCTAAAGACCTTTTTATTTCAAGAGGTCTATGTCTTCGTTTATGTCTAATACGTTATCCTTTTGAGTTTGTGTGTTGCTTTGTTTTTAGTGCATTTTTATTTTAAATGATCATGATTTTTTTTTTTAATTGTAAGCACTTCAGTCGTCTTAATATGAGAAATGGGATACAAATGTTTTTGTTGTTACAAAATCTTATTGGCCAACATTCTTTCACTCTAGTATCTATCCTGCTTCTTTAGGTTTCCCAAGCATCTTCAACTGAACTACACAACACAACCTAATGGGAACAACCACTTTTCTTTTACTTGTTACCTGCCAGCTTCAAAATGTTATGTTAATTTCTTTCCTTTCTCTCAGAAACATCCAACCAATGATTCTCTCTAATAGCACCCACCAATTACAATCAGATTAAATAAACCAGTGTTTATTTGACTCAGGTTCTAGAAAATAGAGAGGAAATCAAAGTAACGGGATGTAATCAGGAAAATTATAACTAAATTCTTTATGGCCTAGCTACTTAGGTAAAAGCTGGCAATTAATTACAACCTATTGATTAAACAGAATTAAAGTGTTTATATCTCTTCGATGTTTACAGGGTTGTTGTTGTTTTTTAACCTGGATGCTAGCTTTATCAGACAGAGCACAGAAGATGCTGCATTTCAATTAAAACAACAAATGATCTTGTGGCACCTTAAAGACTAATAAATTGATTGATAAAAAGGCTAATAATTTATGTTGTGTGGGCCAGAGCCACCCGCCGCCCTTGCCAGATGCATCTGATGAAGTGGCCTCTAGGCCACAAAAGCTTATGCCACAATCCATTTGCTAGTCTTTAGA
This sequence comes from Shinisaurus crocodilurus, assembly GCA_021292165.1. NCBI lineage: Eukaryota > Metazoa > Chordata > Lepidosauria > Squamata > Shinisauridae > Shinisaurus > Shinisaurus crocodilurus. The sequence goes on from CM037879.1 coordinate 234,158,464, forward strand.
GCAGGGGTGGGGAACCTCTTTCAGCCCACGGGCTGAATTCAACATTGGAGAGCCACATTCCAGGGGTGGGGGTTGGGCAAAGGCAAAAGAGGGTGGGACCAAAGGCAAAAGGGGGTGAGGTCAAAAATATAAAAAGGATCAGCGGAGGCATTTCAGCCTCTTAGAATAAGGGAAAAACTGCATAAAAGCCCAGAAACCACCAAATGATTGGTGGTTGGAAGAAAGGGGTGCGGGTAGTGGAAGGGGGGTGAATTTGGACTGCAAGCCTGAGGTTCACCACCCCTGCTTTACTGTGTAGTGCCACATATTCATTCTTGTGTTACTTACAGCTTACTAACTTTCAGATTTGTATTTCATTTATTTTATTTTTATCATTTCTGTCTCTCTCATCCCTTCGACTCAGGCAGATTTTTTATTCCCTACTTTAAAATCCTGGGGAGGGGGGAATGAAACAGGTTTCTACATTTTATATCAAACTAGAGTGTAAAAGCTGAGTACCAGGTAGCATCCTGGTTGAAGGCAGAATCCTGAATCCTTTCTTTTCCCCTTCAGCAGTTGAGGAATCCTGATGCATGCAAGTCTCACATAAAGTTGGCTTCACACCCCTCAAGACAGATTAATTCTCCTCAGGACACGACCATTGCAGATAGGGATGTTAGAGAAATCTACAATGGACTTAAGTAAGTGCAGATTTCTTGGATTATGCCCCATGGATTCTGCAGTGGACTAGCTTTCCCAGGTTGTGCAGAGTCCATGCAGTTTGCAGACCGATGTTTAAATTTTGCATATTTTTGCTCAAATTTAGCCAGATAAAAATACACAAAATAAAAAAAAACACCAATTAAAATGCACAAATCTGCCCATATGGTAAAGCATAAAAATATGTATTATTGAGGGATTCACACATTTTTGGTTGATTTGCGCATATTCGGCAGTGTGAATTTGCACAAATATGCGCAAACATATTTTCACATATTCCAAGTCTGCAAGTTGGCGGATGGTTGTGATGAATGGGTTAACATTTAGCGTTGCCAGGCAGAGTGGATGCGCCCAACAACCGATCGGGGCTCGCCTGTATATAAAGTTCTGATGGGAGGGGGAGCTCTGTATATATGTGCCTGTGTGTGTGAGAGGAGTTTAGTTTTAGAGTTTAGAGAGTCAGAGTTAGAGGTTAGAGTGTCAGAGTCAGAGTTTAGAGAGTCAGAGTTAGAGTTAGTGAGTTAGAGTGTCAGAGCGGTAGAGAAAAGAGGTTGTTCCTGTTTAAAGAAATGTTTTACTTAAGAAAATAAAGAACTATTTGTTGGGTTACTGAAGAGACTGTCTGGTAACTGTTTCCATGTTGAAGCTCACTCACCTAGTCACTTGGTACAGCTGCTAAGAGCAAGATAATCAATATCTACCCAGCATAAACACCACAATAACCAGCCATGGTATTTTAATAGAGTTTATCTCCCACAGACAGATTGTCCGCTCGGGTTTGTTTGGGAGTGAGTGAAAACTTGTGACAGAGTGGGAACAGGGATAGTTTAAAATAGGGTGAACTAATACCCTGGAGCTACCATATCTCAGCCACTGGGTTAGTAAAGAAAGGGAACTAACAGCCAGGTGGTAGTGAGAGAAATAAAATTAAATAACCGGCCACGTTATCGTCACAATGATGGAGCGAAAGTTGCCCGAAAATCCACAAATCGTCATCAGAGCCGCTTTCTCTTCCTTTGCACGTCCCTAGTTGCAGAATCCCTAATCAAAAATTTGCTCTAGTAGAAACAAATCATAGCCTCATTCACATAAGATGTTTCGTTATAGAATATACAATAATAAGTTTTATTGCCAAATATTTAATGGAAGCATGAACATATTTTGACATGGTATCTTTTTTGCATCACTTGAGTGGTAGCTTTTTCCAGATAAATGGGGCAGACCCAGCTGTTCGACAGTAAAAGGGAAAATAAAGCGATTGGGTTTTCCACAGAAAGAAGAAAATGTATGGAGTTGAAAAGAAGTTAAATCAATCCCCATAATCTACAACCAGTAACTGAGTTGTTAGACAAGCTCCATGGCGCTCTTCCTTTCTGCCTGAGGAAGTGCTATGTCAAGCTTGAAAGACGGATCACCAACAGAAGTATCGTCCTGTCTATACTTGTTTCTCACACCTATTGTTTCCGCTTATTGGCATTATAGCTCCTCTGGAACAACTGCATGGAATGTCAAGACTGGTTAGATCTGTAGAAAGACGTAAGTTATAGGCTTTCACTGTTATGAAGACACAGCATAAAAGCCCATCATATGCTACATGCATGGGTGCTCAAATACACATGAATCACCATGGCTGCTATTTAGCAACTTGTATGAAAAAGGTAAGGTACTCCTTGGAGCAAAAATCATTTTGCCCATGTAGTCTCATTAATCTGGGATTTTATATATTTTTTATAATTGATATGAAGCATTATGTAACTATATTTAGACCAATGGTAAATTAGGTCATATGGAGTGTGATCCCAAGAATGTTTAGTTGCAAGTCCCAGTGAGTTCAGCAGGATTAGTCCCTAATAAATCTGCTTTGGACTGAAGCTATATAGGTCATTTTCATCTAAAAGGTTGGCAATACTCCATGAATATCCTGTAGACTTAGTGGCCTAGTTTACACAACATGGTGTCGCTCATCATGGGTTAATTAATCCACAATGAGTCACTATGCCTGCTTGGGGGTTGTCGTGTCATGCAAAGCTGGTGAGCATGGGTTATACCAGAGTTAACCCTTGCATAACCCATGCTCACCGGGTTCGAATATTGTAACAACCCCCGAGCGGGGGTTGGATATGCAAAATGGTGCCTGCATGCACCCTGCATGCGCTGCAGCCTCATCATGGGTTAAATAACCCACATTGGGCTGTTGTGTTGTGTGAACTGGCCATCTCTGTACAGGGACTAATATGAAAGCTGTTTGCAATTTGCACGTGATCTTGAGATTTCAAACAATAGCCCTAAAGGGAAACTATATTTGTTAATGCCAGAAACAAATATAGTTTCCCTTTAGGGGTATTGAACACCTAGCATACATACATTTTTTTCATAGCCACTATGGTTTTCCAGAGTCAATAATGAGACATACTGGTGTGCATTGTACAGCTCTCTTGGGCATAGTCAACAGCTGAGATCCAGCAAAGTGACGCTATTTTTATAAACTTGCCTTTGCAAATTTGGGGGAGTTTAAAAACTGGTTTGGGGTATCTACTATAAAGGAAAATCATACAAACACACACAACAGCTCCATAGTGTATGTACATCTGGATCATGGCCACTGTGTTTCTGATTGAGCTGTTCTTCCAACGTATTGTCTAATACTTTTAAGCTTTGTAGCAGTTCCTAATTTTTGAAAATTTACTGGATGTCCTTATAGCTAACCCTCAAGAAAGGCATCTTGTGTTTCTTAATTATCTTTGATGTGTTGCTCAAACACCACTCATAAGTAACCAAAAGATGTTAGAAGAAGGGCTTGACCTTTCTACGTCTGGGAGTTTAATTACTGATGTTAATTCCAAAAGCATTAGGTAGAATGTCAGGACTTTAAATTAAATACTCATAATGATTTCTAATGGCATTTCTTTATAATGCATTTCTTATTACAACAAGGTGTGTGTGTGTGTGTGTGTGTGTATAATATTTAAATTATGTGTCTCCTAGAAAACAGTCTCAAAGTGACTTACACACACAACATGATTAATATAACAGAAAGAAAAGCATTACAGTAATAAAAAATAAAAACCACAAAACTATAATCAAAAATAATAAAATATGAAAAGTGTTCATCCACAAATACACAAAATCTGCCCTGCTCACAGCCTAGAATGAATACCACAAAAGCAACCCACAACAATTGGGCCATAACTAATGTCCAAATGCCTGTAAAAATAAGTATGCCTTTGTCTGGTGCCAATAAATAATAATAATAATAATAATAATAATAATAATAATAATTATTATTATTATTATTATTATTATTATTATTATTATTATTATTATTATTATTGAAAAGATGACAGTGTTGGCACCAGACAAGTGCCATTGGGGAGAACATTCCATAAATATGGGGCTATCACAGAAATGGCCCGTTCCGTACTGACACCCCCCGAGCTTACACTGCTCCTAAATTATCAAAAGCCACCGAGAGGTTCAAGAGAATCAACAGGATCACGCTTTCCTGTCCCTCTCTCTGCAAAGGTCATCCCATAGGACATCCAAGGCAGTTTCCGTTCCAAAACCAGGCCTGAAGCCCAATTGAAATGGGTCTACATAATCAGTTTCATTCAGGAGTGCCTGGACTTGACTACAACCACCTGCTTTAGCACATTGCCCAGGAAGGGGATGTTGGCTGCTGGCTTATATTTGCTAACATCATCCAGGTCCAGGTTAGGCCTTTTCAGGAGTGGCCTAATAATTGCCTCCTTTAAAGCTGCCAATACCACTCCCTCGCTCAAGGAGGAGTTGGCAACCTCCTGGACCCAGCTGGACATCCGCTCCATATAAGATAGAATAAGCCAGGAAGCGCAAGGATCAAGCACACAAGTGGTCAAGCAGACTTGGCCAAGGACTTCATATCATATCCTCCAACATTTCACAGATGAAAATAGGGACACACATATGAATTTGTAAGAGGTATGGTTAAGCAACATGAAGTTGTGATCAAGAGGGTATGGCCAGTGCTAAGATGACTTTTCCAGAATTATATGATTATATAATATCTTATATATTATAATTATTACATTATTACATTATATACTATTTTATAATATTTTGTAAGTGGCTTTTGTAAAAAAAAAATTACCTTACTTAAACCCTTAATTATTGATATCTGGTGTTCTTCATGTTTGCAGGGCAATCTCTTTTTGTTTTAAAATTGTCAGGATTGGCACAAATTCAGCAGGTGAAGCTTACCCCCCCCGCCCCAAACATGGAGCTTCAGAGAGAAGGGGAAGTTTCTTGCATTTCCTTTTGACACTGTATCTCACCTGCTAGAAGCACAGAGTCAGCTCTGTTAGGAAATAAAATATTTGGCAATATAAAATAGGAATCATGTGATACATTCCCTCATTCACCTCTCCCTCAGTCCAGGCCAGCAGGTGCAGCCTCCACTAGGGATGTGCGCGGAGCTCAATCGGGGGGTGGAAGCGGGGCGAACTTGCCAGGCTCAACCCGCCCAAGCTCCATTCGACTTATCTTTCCCCGGCTCAGCTCATGTCCTCGCGAGAAGAGCCGGGGAAAGGAACTTCCGGTTTCCGGCACTACTTTTTAACGTAAAAAACCGAGTAAACTACCTTAAAATGACCACCATTTCCGTAACTGGCGCTTTGTTTTTTATGTTAAAAACAGCATAAAATACGTTAGATTCTAATATATTTTATGCTGTTTTTAACATAAAAAACGTAGCGCCGGTTACGCAAATCACAGCCATTTTAAGGTCGTTTACCCTGGTTTTTATGTAGAAAACGTAACGCCAGAATCCGGAAGTTTGGTGTGCGCCTCTGCGAGTGCCTCAAATGACACTCGGAGGGTGCTCGGCACGGATCGTTTGGCGGGAGCGCTCGCTGAGCGCTCCGCGAGTCGGGTGCCGGGCTCGGCGCCCATCCCTAGCTAGGGATGTCACTGCGAATATCGGGAGGCTGGAGTGAGGCCAAAATCGGCCCTGCTCGCAGCCCCCTGATATTTGCGGGCTTACCTTGCCACGCCACTCTGTCTGCCTGCGCAGGCTCCATCACGTCATTTCCAGCTGTGACGCGATGGGCCCTGCGCAGACACGGCTGAACCCTGAACCCACGGTTTTGGCATAGAAGAAACTAGGGCAACAGGGCTTAAAATGTCTGTGATGGCCGGAAATAACGCGCTGCGGCGAACCAAGGCGAGTCGGGGGGCCCCAATTAAGGTACAAAATCCACCACTACTCAGGAGCAATTGTGTCAATGGCCCATCACACATCACCATTCCGTAGTGTGACAAGGGCCTCAAGAGAATCGCTGGCTCTGGCTACTGGAAAATTCCCAAGAGCATTCAGGGATCCTTCAGATTCCATAAGTCTCCAGGGGCAGAGCATTTTAATAGGGATGGAGGCATACAATATATATAAAAATGCATATGAATTTCTGTGCAGACTTAAACAAACAAACAAACAACTCTTGTAAACTGTAACAGACATGGGATGGAACAAACTGAAGGTTGGAAAAATGAGAAGCTGACAGATTTGTTCATCCCTAGTTATGCCATAGCAAATCCCAAAAGTAACTCCCACCCAGATCTGTGACAAAATGGGCACATGTAATATTGAAAGAAACATCACTAAAGTACCAAGATGTAGTCACTTGGGTTATATAACATATATGTGAATCACTAGACTCCATCCCAGCAGGAAGAAAGTAAACATAGTGGGAATAAGCAGGCAACTACATTCATATTATTACATAGATACAGATATAGAGCCAGGCGCTTGGCCTTGTCTATAGTATGATGGGGGGAAAGGGATGCAGGTAAAGGAGGCTCAGTTCTCAGTTGCTTCCATTAGGCTCTATGGGCACAGTCAAAAAGACTTTTGGGGGGAGGCAAAACCTGCTTCCCAGACTAAAAAACTAAAAGAGGCAATATGCCACTTAACCCTTCATCCCAATGTTTGCCTGTGTTGTTGTGCCTTGATAGATTCTTGTTATTGGAACTGGAATGCATACACATACATGTCCCTATAGGCATTTGTGAAAAGTTTCGTAAAGCAGACAAATACAGAAGCAATGCTATCATCACTCCCAAACCACTTTAAATCTTGGTTCTAGGAATTTTGCAGCATGTAATTGGCTGTAACTTTATTTATTTATTTATTTATTTATTTAAAAGGGATTGGGGGAGGGAGGAAGAAGAATGCAAAACTCAGCATTATGAAAATATTACATGTGTTGTTGTTGTTTTTCCAGTTTCCACCCAAATTTCCATTCCCCCCCCCATTCCTCCCCTAACCCATTTTTTTCAAGGCCTTCTCTAGGTCGGGCTCAGCCATTTTACTGCAGGCTTCTACTACCCTAGTAATTTGGAAACTGTGGACATCACTAGGCCTGACCTTGTGAATCTCAGGCATTGGCATGCTGCCAACCTGGCAATCCCAGCCCCCACCCTGGCTTCTTGGCAATATATGGATTCTTCTTCCACCTGAATGTTACCCATTATAATAACAGATATTTTTCTAGTTTTTCTACATTATCCACCAGTACCACCACCACCCCGCCCCCGCTGGACCGGTGATGTTCTAAACCAGCCTTCCTCAACCTGGTGCCCTCCAGATGTGTAGGTAGGACTGCAACTTCCATCATTGCCAACCAACATGGCCATTGGCCTCCTACCGCACCCACAGAGAGCACAAAGAGCTCTACAGGCAGAAAGATGCCACCAATGGTGTTCCTGCAGCTGCTGGGAGAAATGGGCAGTTTGGGGTTGGAGCCAGCTTTGCATCAACTGGATCCAAAGCTGCTCTGTTCCCCCAAAAGGGTCCCTCGGCTGAGCTGGGCCCTTCAACTACTAATCTGTGCCAGCTCAGCTACTGGAGCTGACATAGATAATCCCACACCCATCAAGTGCTTTCAACTGGGGTGAGAAACTAAAATAAAAAGATCCGCTGGCCTGAAAAGCCTGGCAAAATCCCCCCCCCCCCTTCTGCCCTGGCCAGTCTGACCCTGCAGGGTTTAGGATAAGACAGTAGTTCTGCCGTTCCACTGCTCCCCAGTCCCATTTGGGATTACTGATTAACAGTGCAATCTTATATGTGTCTATTCAGAAGCAACCTCGCATTGAGCTCAGGTAAATGGGTATTTCCTGGGAGTAAGCTCCACAGAACACACTTTCCTAGGAATAAGCTCCACTGAGCACATCAGGATTTCCTTCTGAGAAAACATGCGTAGCATTGTGTCGTAAATGTTTTATTGTCTCAGGATGCTGAGAGTGCTTAGTGGGTCTTTAATATGCTGCAAAAACCCACAGACCCCTTCATATCAACTACATTATCATGCCAAGGCCTTTACATCATGTAATCTATTTGGCTTTAATCTCATGCATTCTGCATATTATTATATATTTATGTCCCTCTTTGCATTCATTCCTATTTTATGAGTTAATAAAGGCTTATTATAATTGACCAATTGAGGTTTTAATGGCCAATGTTTTACATTCTGGTATATATTTTACACTTACAAATGTTCTTCATTAATCTTCCTAATTAGTGTTGCATTGTCCTACAGATAAAAATATTTGGGTCTCTTCCCACACAGATGTGCAACCTGTGATGCATTTAGTAGAGTTACAGAGCTATCCTACGGCCCATAGACAGTGTCTAGAGCAGTGTTCTCCAACCTTGGGTCCCCAGATGTTTTTGGCCTACAACTCCCAGCGCTGGCTGGGGCATGCTGGGAGTTGTAGGGCAAAAACTTCTGGGGACCCAAGGTTGGAGAACACTGCTCTAGAGGGCCATAGGATCATTCAGGTTCCCAGGTCCAAGGTCGGAAAATAGCTCTGACCTTGGAGCTGGGGATCCGTGCTCGAAGCACCCTCCTCCCCTTGCAGACAGCATGGAAAGAACCGTATCAGCTGCTCCTCTAAGGTCATGACATTGGAGAAGGAGTTTAGGGGGTGTTCTGGGGGATGGGGAAGGGAGGAGATTGGCACCGCCAAGATATAATGTATCCTGGCAGTGCCTCAGCCTTCTTCCCTCTCCCTCCAATGGAATAGGTTCATATCTGCTTAGCTTTAGGAAAGCAGAAGCATTGGTTTCTCCCAGGCCATTCACTGGTGCCTAGCTTAACCATTGCTTGACTGTTTTGGTTGGTTACTATGCTAAAATTTCTCCATGCATACTTGTATATCTTGCATAACTAGGCCAAAATGAACTTCCCATTCCCAAGTGCTTTTGTATTCCATTTCCCATAGTCCCCTCTTCCCACATGAACCAGTCCATCCATTAAGATAATAATCAGAGACCCTTCTTATTGTGTCTCCATCATGGGAGGTTAGATGGGTAGCAACTGGAGAAAGGGCCTTCACTTTGGTGGCACCCCCACTCTGGAATACTCTCCCCAGGCCTGCTTGTCTGGCACTCACTTTGATGAGTTTCTTTTATTTATTTATTTATTTATTTGTATCCCGCCTTTCTCCCAACACTGGGACCCAAGGTGGCTAAGATCCTTTTTTATTTGCCCAGTCTTCAGATAATTTTTACATTTGATGCTGATGTTTTTAGGTTTTATCTATTATTTTTACCACTCTTTTCTTGCTGCTTGAATTGCATTGTTAGGCATTATTTTTTAATACTATCTTTTGTTTACTGTAGTTTCACTGAATTTAGATGAGCTGCCTCAAAAGTGTTTCAATTATAGTGGGAAGTGATTTTCTTTAAATAAATAAATAAAGGTACAATCCTATGCATGTTTAGACAGGAAAAGGCCTGCAACTCCCAGCATGTCCCAGCCAGCCATGCTGGCTGGGGCCTGCTAGGAATTGTAGGCCTTTTTTCCTGTCTAAACATGCGTAGGATTGTACCCTAAACTGAATATGTGATTGAGATTTAAGGGGCATTCTATATGCACAAGACCTCCATGTGTGTAGCTGGGTTCTGGATCTGGATGATATAATTAATTTGTATAATTAGAGTCCTAAGGCATGGGATAAAAAAAATCCAAATAAATAAATTCTTCCTGACTCCTGTTAGGTAAGAAACAATGCGAAGACAGGTGTTTGAGGATGAATTCCATTCTTCCCAATCACTTTGCTAGGAACTGCTGTGCCACTGAAAACACACACAATGGAGAAAGCAAAAATATAGCACAAATATTTTGCACATGGCCACTGCACCCACACAAGTCTGGCCCGATTCCATCAGTCAAGAATGATTTAGTGAAAAAATTAATTCCAGTCCTGAGGAAGCTATGGCACAACTGTAACGGAAAGCACTAAGGGGTAGCCCTATGACACAGAGAACAAATGAACTATCTTGAATGTTCACCCAAAGCTCTGACTGTACTTGAACTTAAGTTATAATGTTTGAAAAAGTGAAGGTACAGGGTTTTTATTGTGCAATTGCCCTACCTCATTCATGGAATTTGACAGGGGTCAGGATAACGTCATCTTCGACTGGTAACTCTCTTGTGTGTTCCCAGTGTTTGTTCTGGTGTGTCCCCCCCCCCCTTTCCACAAAGAAAGGAGTTAAGGAAGAAGACATCATAGCTGCACAATGTATTTTTATTGGTAGCACTAGGAGCCCTTCATCTGGAAACACCTGATATGTGATGGCATTTAGCATTTGCCAATACTGATAGCTGATATTCAGTCTTCCTCTCATAAGGGAAGACTTTTCATATCAACATTTGCCAAAGAGCCTCCACATGTCTGCCACAGAAACCTTGCATGTTGCAAACTATTCTGGGACATGTTACGGGACGCACACAGTTCACATCATGGGGCAGGTAGGGAGCTGGGAATTTTTCTCCAGCTCAGATTTTAATCCCATCAGGAGAAGAATTCGGGGCTTTAAAAGCTCACCCCTCCTTTGAGGGAGGCTTTTAACAGCCCCCACTGTTTGTTTCTAGGACTGGCTCAAGAGGAGAATCTGGCATCCCTAGAAGATTATATACTTTTTCAAGGAAAACTGGGCTTTGAAGCTGCCCATCAACAGCATCTGGACAGCAGACTGAGCAAGGCACACAGGTCAGTTTTCCACACTATGGTGAGATGTACTGTATTTCTATTATAATTACAGTAATTCTTTCTAAATTTGCGCCTGTACAGATAAATTAGCACAATGCAAATTTTATGCAAATGTCACGTGCCCTCTTTTGTGGTGATTCGCAAGTGGCCACCCTAGGCTTTAGATCCAGCAGATCTAAAGCTGATTCCTCCCCACCCCACCCATGAAGCCCTGTTCCAGGGCCTTATGCCAGCTGCAACCAGGGGGAGCGCTTTCCACTCATGAGCTCTCAGCGACTGCTCTCCTCTCTGCCAGTAGAAGGGCACCTCCATATTATCCTAATCTGCTCCCAGCAGACAACCTCAGGGGGTTAGGACTGCACTGTGTAAGAGATTTACTGTGTTCACATTTCCAAAGACTGCAGTCTGATGGAGTACGGAGTAATTGTTTTATAGGCATGGCACATTGAAAATTTAGCAATTTGACATATGGCATGGATGTTACCACTGTGCTATATGGTATTCTGTACAATAATATTCTGTTTTTCCCAGATAGTGCCAGAAACACATCTGTATGGACCTATCTTCATTGGACAATATCTTTTTTTTCACACCTTTCTAAACATCAGTGCATTCATATTTCATTTAGAGCGAGTATGAAAAGTTCACTGGAGATTTTTCAGACTCTAATTACTTGAGTTAATTGGAAGAATTTTAGCTTAGTCTTAGGTGGCATTTTTTCCTATGGATAATAGCTTTGTTTTTTTTCTATCCAAGTGTAAAAAGAAAGAAAAAACACAATATAGCAGAACTGCACCAGCCAAAAGCAAGCTTCTGAACTGTGACTGCCTCATGTTTGTAATTGCTATCAGAAAGACAAAAATTACAGATTCTTTGTGTCCTGCAGTGTTTGTTAGTAAAGGAACATCATAATCTTTTAAAACTCACACACACACACACACCATCAAAAGATCAGTGAGAGCAAATAAAAAAATATCATAAAGGGTCCAAGAATAGCTATCTTTGATACAACTTTTATCTTCAAACTATTTTCAAAAGATTATTATTATGGTATAGTACATTTTATCACAGATGAATAATGTTAGAAAGATACTGGTAAAAGGGTCTTAGAAATCTGGAATTTGCCTTTGGTATGTCTTGAGTGAAGAGCCAAACTTCTCTCTGTCTGCCTTCACTGATCTGCCTAGCTTTTGATATCCTTCTTCTGTTAGAAGTCTACTGTACATTAAACACTCCTAATACATTTGTTGTCCTGCACGTCTTCCTTCTTTATAATTACACTAATTGGACAATTAATCAGTGTCAGCAGCAACACTGAATGGCAACTCGTATTAATTCTTTGCCAGAGGTGTGGTGAGGAGGATGGGCTAAAGAAGAAGCCGGACGAAAATATCAGCACATTTTTATTACTTAGAAATGTACAATAGCACCTGCAGCCTACAAATCACAGGAAGAAATGCTTTGCTAGCGCCTTCGTTCTTGTATCGCCATAAATAGCAAACATCACAGTCTATATATCCTGGCATATGGAAGGAGTGGGGTGAAAGGAACCTACCACAAACACATTTAGGCCACAAGCCTATACCTGGGAGTAAATCTTATTGAACTAAATGAGACTTACCTCAGTAGATATGCCTAAGATTGCACTGTTACTCTCCTGGTGGGAAAGCAATTCCTGGATTAAGAGTAGGGCTAATTCTGAACACATTGTTTAGATAAATGATTTTTTTAAAGGGAGTCACAAGCCAATTAAGCTTGACCATAAGTTTAGATTGAAAACATTGTTAATGTACAGCAGTTCTGATCATGCTGTCATACAGTGCAGCAGTCCTATATATGCCTAAGCTCCCTGGCATTCAAAGGGACACATTACAAAGGGACACATTGGGTTCTTTGCAGGAAAAAAGGCAGGATATAAATATAATAAATAAATAAATTACCAGGTAAGTGTGTATGGCGGGGTGGGGAACCATTTTTCCATTCGAAGGATGCATTTCTGTTGGGTGCTGCATGCGATGGGCAGGGCGATCCCAGTTCCCCTCCCTCTTTCCTGCACCCCCCTTGATCATTCTTCCTCCCTACTCAGTAGGCTGGTGTGTGGGGGCTGTGTCTGTGTGTGTCAGATAATTCTTGTTAGAGGTCTCTAGTGAACACTTTCAGGGAGCTTTCTCCTCCTTCTATCACTGTACCCATTTCAACTCTTACCCTCCACCCATCCTTCTCTCTCTGGGTTTCCCCTACCCACATGAAATTTGACTGAGGACTGCATATGGCTTTTGCCCACCCCTGCTGTATAGGTTTGCTGCCTTGGGGTGGTTTGGGTGCCTCAACCTAATGCTTAATGTATAGCATTGGCTGCGGTGCTTCTGGATGGTGCGGATCCGCGGCAAGGGCAAGGATGACCTGAGGCTCGGATCCTTAGAGCATGCTAGGCCGCGGAAGCTTCTCCAATACTCTGACTCTACCCTTCCCACTAGGCTATACCAGCTGCTGAGCAGCATTGGGGAATTAGGCGGCCTCAAGGGCAGGCCCAAACTCTCAGGGGACCAATAGGCAAGGGTAAAGTCTAAGGGTAAAGTCTAAAATATCATGCTCCCGCCACCCAGATCCCGATCTCCCCAGCAGACCGTGACCATGTGCATCCAGGTGTCGGCAAGACGAGCCAGGTAGATCTCTATAGGTGACCTGCAAAAGGACAAAGAAGCTGTGGGTGGGGCGACCGACCGGGTCTAATATCGGCCTGTGCCACCCTGCCCCCTTCTACCTGTATTGGCCCCTATGTAATCTCCTCCATTCCTCCCGCTCACAAAATTCTCCCCGCTCACAGCTGCGCATGTTTCGGGGGAAGAGGCTTGGGTGCCTCAACCTAATGCTTAATGTATAGCATTTTACATCATCATGTAGATGACAATAAATACCTTGTACTGTTAGAACCTCCTGAAGCATTTTGAACCATGGGCTGGTTCCTTCAAACCTTAATATATAAGGTCATGTCCCCAGCCAGTATTTGACACAAATTGATTGAAATACCGGGGGGGGGGGGATTGAAGACAATCCAACAATATTGTCTAAATCAGTGTTCTGTAGCTTTTTGCCTTTGGCATTCCAGGTTCTTTGAGCCATGGGCTGGTTCAAAGATGGACACACATCACTTGACTTTTCAACATTTGATTACTGCACATTTGATGGTTGACACCCCTAAAAAAGCATTGAGGTGATATCGGCATCTTATCTGTAGTGTTCAATCAGATTGTCCATTCACACTGGAATGGACATGCATGAGTTAACCAGCTCTAGGACTCTGCTCAAATTAAAACTGAGCTCCTTCAAATATCTGTACATCACTTTGGATCTCTTGGGGAGTTGTGTCTGAAGCAATTCACTCTGCTGGTCAAACTACAGAGCTTATATTTTTTTCCGGATTTATTGGAAATCTACACCTTTATGAAATCTATACTGGAAAAATTCAGACATCCTCCTCTAGGAAGCCTTAACTCAGTAAATTTGAACTCTTAAGATGCGAGAGCAACTTCAGAACAACTGTGACAAAGCATTTCCCTCTGTAAGCTGCATTTCGAGAATGATTCTTGTGAATGCAAAACATATGATAGTGTGTGTTCTTCAGCAGCCAGACAACTTGCTGTAAGAGGAGCTGATGATGGGTTGCTAAACAGATTCACTTCACAACTTGCTGTAAGAGAGTTATGCATGGAGGCAACCTACGGTGCACCAAATTTTGAACACAAAAATGTTCCGGGCAAAATGTGATGGACTGTGTGGGTGGAGGAGGATTTTCATGAATTCCCACGCTGATCTTTTTCACTTGCTGTTTGCTGCCTATTTGTGGCTGCTTCTCTTTTCCTGACCTGCAGTTTTTTAAAATCAAAAACAAAACAATGAACAGGCTTCTTCTTGAGTTAATCCTAGCCACTCAAGGATCAGGTCAGCAACATAATGACATCACATCACTCAGCCAGACAGATTTAGCTACATGATGTCTTCATCAGGCCCATTCTGAATGGTCAAATATTTTCTTCCTGTTTTGCAGGCCTTCCCTGAGAAAACAAACAAACCAGGCTGAAATGCACTTGTCCTGTGTGTGTGTGAGATGAACTCTCCATCTCAGCACAAGTTAGGTGCATCAATTTTTACATAACAGCTTCATATAGATGAGAGTCCCAGGAATCATTCCAAGAACGTTACTCTGGGCCCAAATTGCTCACTTGCATAAATGCCACTCAGAGTGCATTCAAATATTATGGTCATTGCACAGTGTGGCGTAACCCCATAATTCAGTTCCCTGGTGTATGTCTGCATTAGTATGTTTAGTGAGTATAGAACAGTGATGGCGAACCTTTTTGAGCCCGAGTGCCCAAACTGCAACAGAAAACCAACATTTATTTCAAAGTGCCAACACTGCAATTAAACCTGAATACCGAGGTTTTCATTTTAGAAAAACAACTCATACAGTTGTCCGAACTAATTAACATCTTTTGTCTAAAAAGAAAAACACAATAACAGAGCTTTCAATGATACAAACAGTTTTTTGTTGAAAAAAAAATCAACTCAAAAAATTATTATAGTACTATATTGTACACATAGCCTGAAGGGAATTTATACAAACTTTTTAAATAATTAGGCACATGTATTTTTAGATAAGGGATTCTCAACTTGTAATATGATTATATGCCAGACTGAAATTGTATGGGGCAAGCTTTACTCCGGGTCCTTTCCCGGCTTCTACAGGTGTTGGATTAGTAAAAGTAAAAGTCAACCTGTACTAGGATGAGCAAGATAAAAAAGAAAACTAAACGTGCTTAACACATTTTAAACACTTTATGTTTTGGACTGCAAACACTGCATTTGGTAAAAGTTTGCATTGGGCATGCTTTTGCACCATTAATGTGATTTTTGCTATTGCATGCATGCTGATAATTTGTCAAACCTTGGCTCATACTCCGTTAGTTTGAGAGCAACACATGCAGCACTCAGGTCAACTGTTAGGGCTTTACATCCAAGCCATGCTCTGTGCATCATTCTTCAAAATCTTTTAAATGTGATAACAATGTAGAAAAGAATTCTGTAACAGGAATTCTAGAATAAAATCATTCTGTTCCACACTGTGAGAAAGAACAAAATCATTAGTGTTTTGCAGAAGGGGACAGTCTTTTCGCAATCTGGTGACCAATGGCTTGAGTGCCCACAGAGAGGTGCCTACGTGCCAGCTGTGGCACCCGTGCCATAGATTCGCTATCACTGGTATAGAATGTTGAACTGAGTGGGTGTGGTTTGTGATGTCTTGGAAAGGGTGGGGGGAGGAGTCTATAAGGAGTGTTTGAGTGATGTCAAAGTGTGTGTGGGGAAAGTTGGAAGTTGGGGAGCTAGGTTAGTTGGATTATTCGTGTTTTGTCTGTCAGGAGTTTTGAGAGAAATCAGTGCTTGTCTGAAGAGTGAAAGTATTTAGAGTTATAGGGACTTAGGTTAATTACAAAGTGTTTGGTGTAGGCAGGTTTAAAGTTATTTTCTGGAACTAAGATTTTGAGAATTAAAATAAGCTTATTTTTATTTTGTTTGCTGCCCAAATCCTACGTGTCAGCTTGGTGTTATTAACCGGCATTACTGTTAAATCTACACACACACCTTTGTACCCACAGTATCATAAATTTAAAATAGATCCTTAATAACCTGTATTCCCTCACCTTTTCCCTCATTGGTAGGGGAAAGGTTTCATTTGACCCTCCCCTCAGGTTTTTAAGTGTTGGTGCTTAGCCTGAGAAGGGTTTATGCGTCGGGCCCTAGTGTGAAGGGACTGTGTCGTCACACACGGAGATGGCCAAAAACATTTCAGTATAGTGACACTCCATGTAGACACTGCAATATTTGGAACTGGGTTACCCTGTGGATACCTTCAGTTTTCTGGAGAATCTTTGTGCGTCCAGCTTCAGGCCAGCCAAGGCAGGTTAAGTTCTGAGAGTAGGCTTACAAGATAGTCCAAGGTCTAGGCCAGCTGGGTAAAGCAAAGAACAAGGATCCAGGTAAGGACAAGTCCAAACACAGAGTCACAAGGTAATCAAATGTCCAACACAAGGTGGTCTGATAGGTCATGGGCTAGACCAGGGGTACAGATCTGGCCTGGAGGGCACCCCAATCTATCCTGTTCAGCCTCTTGGGGTTCCTCCAAGGGATAGGGCTTAGGCTTCAAGACCCATCCCCTGGAAGAATCCCCTTGGAGGGCATCCCTTCCCTGCGATCTCTGACCTCAGATAACAGTGGGGTGGGGATTCTCCTGCTGTTATCTCTGATCTCAGATCAGAGATGGTAGCAGGGGGATGAGGGGACTTGCCTGCGCTGGAGAGAACACATGAGTGAGTCTGCTCCTACTTAGCCTGCCCCATCTCCTTTGCATAACTGGGGAAGGAGGTGGGCAGATAAAGCTGGCTGGGTCCCCTTTGTTCCTCTATCAGAGAAGCAAAGGGGACTCAGCTGCTTCTCCTTCCTGCACCCCACCTCCTTCGGGAAGGACACAAGGTGCATGAAGATGGGGTAAGCCCAAGCTAGTCTCCACATCACTCCACATCAGAAGAGTGATGGTGGAGGCTAGTCCGCTTTGGTTTCTTGAATCAGGAAAGCCCACATTCAATGAAGCCTGGCCCCTGGAAGATCCACCCAGTGCTTGGACCAGGGAGCAAATGACATCAGGTGGGTGTGGCCAGGCCCACTGATGTCAGGGGTATGCTCTCACCCACCTGACAGCATACATCCCATGGAAGGCTGGCTGGGTGGTTCTGCACCCCTGGGCTAGACAAGCAGAGAGATTGCAAGCAAGGGCTGAACATAGTCATAACTCCAACAACTCTCTCTGCCTAAGACAGAGGTTTATAAGCCTGAGCTCCCAAAGCCCCACCCAAGGCTCATCTGCAGGTCATTATAGGCCTTCTGGCAGAAGCCTTCCTCATGAGGAGGCCTCATGATGAGTCTCTCACTCCTTTGCCTGGCCACCATCCTATTCTGTATCTTGAGGTACCAGATTTCTTGGGGGCTAGGTTGTGGCTCAGCATCACCTCAGGATCCAAGGTCTCTGCCTCTTGTGGAGGCAGATCTGAATCCATCTCCCTTGAGGAACAAGTACTGTCTTGGGTAGCCCTGGCATCATCTTCCCTGGAGCCATATGGCTCTGAGGACTCTAGATCTTCTCTGACAAGGAATCTTCCAGGGGAATCATGACACTGTGCTAGCATCAGTGGCTGCTGGGATTCAGAATGTGCAGGGCTGTTTCCACCTCTCACACCACCCACAGTGAATGATGATGCAAGGACACATTCTTGGCAACCTCCACATGGTGACCATACCATTTGAATAGTTTCCCAGATGATGACTATGGAAGTTTGCCACGGACCATTTTCCCTACCTTCTATCCTCATTTCTTTTGCTCCTTCTAGTGACAACGAGGAGCAGGTTTGTAATGGCAGAATAGGTTGCTGACAAGCAGTGAAGACTGCTGATAGATGAAATAGGCTGAAGTTCATGTCAAGGTAGCTAGCAGGTAGACAGACACAAATGAGCCACAATTCTATGCGGGAGTTGATATAGTGAGCAACTTGCTCTAATCTTTAGTGGAAACAAGCAATGAAGAAAGCAAAATCTTCATAACTGCCACAATCAGCTGCGCTTTAAGAAGAGAACGTCTGGTACACTTTCATCCTCCAGTTAACAATAACAATAAGCCGCATGTAGAGACTTACTTCCTTTCCTCCCCTGTTGTTTTCCAGGTTCATATAATTCATCTCTGGAGCTGTACAGCTTAAAATTGCAATGTAAGAAAATTAGTATTCAGAGGAATAGAACTGCCAAAGCAGTCATTACTGGCTCCAGATTGCACAGGGTACCTTCAAGATAACTGTAATTGAAACTAATGCGAACCATGTCAGTAAACGATTTTTATACGGTTTTCTAACAGACTTTATTTTATGAGACTGTCCACATAAGCATAAGTTGCAGCTTTCCTGGGTCCCGAATGAGAAGAAGTAAGAAAGAAGATATAACTTATGAATAGAGACAAATATGAGATGAAAATAAAAGAGAGATCATTTTATAACTTATTTTTACAAATGGCATGACATAATCAGGTCACCTTGTGAAAGAAACAGCTAGCTACTTAGTTTTCAGATATGTAGATATTCTCACTAAAAGACTAGACAGTATTCCATTGCAGTTAGGCCCACATTAACTCATTCATTGGAAAGCAATGATTTTTGTTATATTTTTGGCACAGTAAATATTTTAAACGTAGGAATAGGATGCTGTGCTATATTTCCATTACTTAAACTAGTTAATCATCAGGACAGCTGCATATAGCGGGAAATGATGGAGGGCAATTAATCCTATGTACGAATACAAGAGCCAGGATTCAAGATCTTGAGATGAGAGGCCAATTGAGATGAGAGGCTTTCTTACTTCTTCTCCTTCGGGACTTGTACTTAAGATCTGAGAAGATGGGTGCCTATCTTCTCTGAGCAGCATTCCCTAATCAGGAGGTACAGGGAATGCTTATCAAATTTGCAGATGACACAAAGTTGGGTGGAACAGCTAATACTCTGGAAGACAGAAACAAAATTCAAAGTGACCTCGATAGGCTGGAGCGCTGGGCCGAAAACAACAGAATGAAATTTAATAGGGATAAATGCCAAGTGCTGCACCTAGGGAGAGGAAACCAAATGCAGAGTTACAGAATGGGGGACACTTGGCTCAACAATACTACAAGTGAGAAAGATCTTGGAATTGTGGTAGATCACAAACTGAATATGAGCCAGCAATGCGATGTGGCTGCAAAGAAGGCAAATGCAATTTTGGGCTGTATTAATAGAAGTATAGCTTCCAAATCGCGGGAAGTGATAATTCCCCTTTACTCGGCACTGGTTAGGCCTCATCTTGAGTACTGCGTCCAGTTCTGGGCACCTCACTTTAAGAAGGACATAGACAAACTGGAGAGGGTTCAGAGGAGGGCAACAAGGATGATAAAGGGACTGGAAACAAGGCCCTATGAGGAGAGACTGAAAGAACTGGGCATGTTTAGCCTTCAGGAGACTGAGGGGAGATATGATCGCACTCTTCCAGTATTTGAAGGGATGTCACACAGAGGAGGGCAAAGATCTCTTCTCGATCATCCCAGTTTGCAGGATACGGAATAATGGGCTCAAGTTACAGGAACCTAGATTCCACCTAAACATCAGGAAAAATTTCCTGACTGTCAGAGCAATAAGACAATGGAATCAACTACCTAGGGAGGTTGTGGGCTCTCCCACTCTGGAGGCATTCAAGGTGCAGCTGGACAGACATCTGTCAGAGATGCTTTGACCTAGATTCCTGCATTGAGCAGGGGGTTGGACTCGATGGCCTTGTAGGCCCCTTCCAACTCTACTTTTCTATGATTCTATGATTCTATGATAATCTCTATATCTGGCATTATTCTATGGTGGTCATTAAAAAAAAATCCATAAATTAAAGCCACATACAATAATTTTAAAACTCCAGAGTACTTTTGATTCTGGGGTGAATTCTGTGAAGCTGGGGTGTTTCCATTTATTTTATGTGGCTTTTAAGGTTTGAGTTCTGGATCAGAGACCATTTCGAGTGCAACCCTATGTGCATCTATTCAGAAGTAAGCACAACTGAGTTCAATGGGGTGTAAATTAATCCCAGGTAAGTGTGCATAGCTGGGGTGCTGAACGTCTTTCAGCACACGGGCCGAATTCAATTTCGGAGAAGCTCTCATGGGCCAAAATACCAAACAAGCCAGCATATTGTAGCTTAAAGCTCTTATTGCCAGTAACCAAGCGTTAGCAGAGGCATTTCAACTTTTCAGAAGGGGGGGGGGGATGCTGCACAAAATCTGGGAAGCCACCAATTGGCCATTGTGGGAAAGGGGTGGTGCTAGGGGAAGGGGGCATGGCTATCTAGGAACACTGGAGGGCTGGATTGGGAGCCCAGGTGGGCTGGATTTGGCCCTTGGGCCTGTGGTTCTGCACCCCTTTGTATAGGATTGCAGCCTTAATATTAATTTAGCCTGCAACCCCTACCTGTACCTGTACCTTTACCTTGAAATAGGGATGTACAGATGCTGTAAAATCCATTCTGCCTACGTTTCACGGATTGTCAGGTGCCTTTTGTTCCGTCATCCGCTAACTGACAGAATTGGATTTTGCGCAAATGCATTTGTGTGAATTTGCACTCCTGAAAATGCACATCCCACCCAAATACGGGGCGGGGGGAACCCAAATGTGTATTTTACATGTTACCCTATGGGGAAAATATGCATTTTTTGGTTGGGTCCCCCCCCCATATTTTTCTACAAAACAATTTGCATAACATTACAGAAAAAAAGGGGGGGAAGTCTGCAAATCCGCACGATTTGGAAAAGCCAGTTTGCTGCAGAATCTGTGGGTCAGATTCTTAGAAATTCGAAGAGTCCGTTGAGGCTTTCTCCAACATTCGAAGAGTCCGTTGAGGATTTCTCCAACATCCCTCTGAGCAAACATACATAGGGTTGCACTTTATGCTTTTTTAAAAAATAAAAGAAAGAAAACCTGGAATGTCTTCAACCACACTCGTTTAAGCTATCAGGCCAGGCCACAGAATTAGGGAGAAATTATAGCAACCAAAAGAGGTTTTAGGGACACATAGCTGGTATCACAGTGAAATTTTCTTTCCAGCATGTACTGCTCAGAGGTGATGAAAACCCCCGAAGCTTTCACACTGTTATCTAGACATGCTGAAAGAAACTGCAATCAATACTTTACAATGTGGCATTATCAGGTAACACATAATTCACAGCAGGTAATTAGCAGGTGATAATGAGCATCAAGTCCAATATCTCAAATCATCCTGGGAAAGTCACACCTACAAGAGAGGTGGCAAAGGCTCAGAGCAGAGGGAGCAGACAAGAGCACAGCACTATGAATATGGCAGAATTGGATTCTGCAGAGCTTTGCCACCATTTGTAACAGGAGAATCACAACAACTGCTTTGGGGACCAGTGCCATCATTTGATCATTTGGTCACCAGATTTGATAGAGTGTTGCCAATGCATATTATGTATATGTGTATCCGATTATACTCAAAAGGCAGTGGTGCAATGGTGTCTGTCACGAAATAGACCACTCATGATATAAGAGGGGATGATGTCAGGGAAAGTCTGGAATATTAAGGACAGAAGCTCATGGGGAATGCAAGGGTGACAATTGAAATGCATTCAGTTAATTAGAATTCTATGCTGTGACTTTTAAAAAATTCCTTTGAGAATTGGTATCTCAAAATGCCTGCATGTTAGTTACTTAGGAAAAAAAGAAATGTATAAAATGCTTCACAATGTAAATTCCTCTTGGATCCATGCTTTTAATGTTAATTATGCATTAGCACTTATGGTTCACTAATGTACTATTATGAAATTATGATGTCCAACTGAGATGAGTCATCGGTGAGCCTCTTAGTAAATGCCACTCAGAGGCATTCTTAGTTTATTGGCTAGTATGATGGGAGCTGAACAATGGAATTTTGGGATTGAGGATACTGAAAAGGCATCTGGGAACACTACTATTAGGCCTAGGAGTGGGCAGGTACCATGGGCAGGCAAGCAGAAAGCAAGTAGGCAGACCAAAGACTGATAATTTGGCAACTTAAGAAGAAGCTGTATTCATGCATTTGGGTACATGTGGGAAGGGGGTGCCCAAGCAAGCCCTGCCCCCAAGGCAAGGGTTTCTGAGTGTTCCAGCTCTACTTCCAACCTACACACATTCAGTCTGAAGGGGAATTCTGAGCACATTCAGCTACATGTGCTTAGAAACCTCTCTGCTATCTGGAACCCTGCACTGAACACTCAAAGCTTGGAAGGGGAGCTGGTGCACATCAGACATGGGCAACGGGAGAGACCCACATGTACCCCCTTCCCACACGCATTCACCCAAATGCATGAATAGAGTGAGAGAAGCAGGTGCCATTCCTCAGCAACAAGTTGCCCAGAGTACAGGAAGGCAGCAGGTCTGGGAGACTGGTATTGGACTGCCCCTCTGGTGTCACCTGAAACCAGGCCCAGAGGATTCGGGGCTGTTGTGAAAGTGTCCCTGATGGAATTGCCTCCAGGTCATCTAACTAGGAGCCGTGGTGGCACAGGCAGCAGGGAGCCAGCACTTGATCTATAGGGCTCGCAATTCATGCTTCACAGCATCCATCACCCACAATTATTCTAGGCTGAGAATTATTTTCACCCTATTGCACAGCCCCCTTGTTTATACTTCTAGTATAACTGGGCAAGCTAATCCTATGGACATGGAATCATTGGGGATCAACCTGAATTCTGTCTGTGGAACTATCCAAGAAGATTTCATGCCAAGGCTCACATCTCTAACATGTCAAGTATGTCTGATGATTTCTTGGGCTAGGGCTACAAACAAAGTACAGTCATGCCTTGGATTGAGAGCATAATTCGTTCCGGAAATGTGCTTGTAATCCAAAACACTCTTATATCAAAACGAAATCCCCCAAAAAAAATTTGTACAGAGATTTTTAATTTAAGCTGTACTACAGTACTTGTATTGCAAGACGTCGCTTGTATATCAAGTCAAAAAAATTTAAATAAATATTTAAAAATGTGCTTGTCTTGCAAAACGCTCTCAAACCAAGTTACTTGCAATCCAAGGTATTACTGTAGTGATAGAGCCAGTCCCTTTGAGAAACCTAAATATTGTTGTGAAGAAGGCAAAGCCACCTCCAAACAATGAGCCAGACTCTGATGTGAGGAATGATAAAAAGATCATTCTCCTAAAGCATTCTGTTTCAAAAAGACACTATCAAACCTGTAACAACAGTTACATACAATATCAGCTACAGTGACGAATTAGGAAGATTGCAAAAATGAGAAAAACAAAAGGATATCCTTGAAACGTATTTCTAAGCTCTGATGTTGGTTAAAATTAAACTGATAGAAACTAGTTTATGTTGTCTTTGGTTCTGCATTTCTTGGTTTGGAAGCAGATTTCCTACCAAAGAAGTGGAATCTTTGCTATATTATATACATACTGGTGCTATGGGCCTCTAGCTAAGCACATTTGAAGACACTGGCCCTTGATTTCAAAGCCAGTTTATTAGACTTATTGCCAAGTAGTTTGGTAGCTAGCAATATTCTTTCTCATCCAAGCAATTCACCGCTGATATCTAATCTACTCTTCCTTCATAAGGTGTTGTATAAAGTCATTCTGTTCTTTTTTTCTCTTTGTAAATTATATTGAAGAAAGGCACAGCACAGGGGTGGAGAAGCCGCAGCTCACAGGCTGGATTCGACCCATGAGGCCTCCCCAGCTCCCATGCAGGCCCCTGCTGAAGCCCCTCCCACTCTCTGAAGCCCCTCCCAGAAGGGACTCCGCACACCCCTCACTTTCCCCATCCTACAGGCGAGGGGTGCCTTGAAGCAGCGGTCCCCATAGGCTCTGCCGACCCCTCACCTTTCCCACTGGAAAAGGCGAGGGGTTTGCAAAGTTGGAAGTGGGAGACTCTGCAGGTGCATGGAGCACTTTGAAGTGGCGGTTCCTGAAGGAGCAGCTCCCTTTTTTGCCACTGCAGTGCCAAAGAGGAAGCTGCTCTGGCTGTGTGTGTCTGTATGAATGCTCTGTGTGTGTGTGTGTGTGTGTGTGTGTGTGTGGTGTGTGTGTCTGGGCAAGTGTCTGGGGATCTGCATCCAGCAGTGCAGATGTCCCTGCCCACTGCTGGCACTTGTCCCCTGATGTGCTTGCCTGGAGCCAGTGTGGCCCTTGGGCAGCAGAGCAGTGGTACACTTTGAAGTTCAGGCTTTCATCATGACAGGCCCCCACAGCCATGTCCCGTCGAAAAACACAGGCAGCTGGGCTGATCCATTTCGACAAACCAGTTCTAGCAGTTTTCATCTCCACCGGGAGCAGGTCTTTTGTAAAGATAATGGGTCGCAACTACCATTCAAGACCAGGGCACCCCAAAATACTTTGTATTCATTTTCCTCCAGCTAGTGTAAGGATTGAGCTAAGATCAGGGAACAAGGAATTCTGAGGGGTGGCGGTGATGCCAGCATCCCTGCGAACAAGAAAGTGCTGGTGCTGGATCCCTGTGAGCCCCCCTGGCTCCGCTGCCCTCGGGCCAAAAGATGTTCCCCACCCGACTTAGTGCCTTGTGCTCTTCTTCCAGTCCCACTACAAACTTCTCTGTCTGTGACAAATATTGAATACAAGGCAGCTGCTCCTGAGGGGAAGAAAAGAACCACAGCAATGCTTTAGCATATATTCACACTTCAGCACTTATGTATTCAGCATTACACAGGCATTAATATAAGACATGCACAGGGATTTGCATAGAATTTTTTTTTTTTAAAAGAAGCAATTTTTTTAAAGGTGGGTTTAGAAAACCAGACCCCATGCAGTAGCTGCTTAAAGGTTTACTGCATGATACCTGTAACCTCCAGAAAAAGCATCTGCTTCCCCCATCCACAGGTTGTCCTTCCCATCCAGAGGTATTAACAGTGTGGTTAGAGCCTCCAGACTACCATATTCTCCTGTGGTCACAGGAAGGCACAATCCTATGCTTCAGTTATGCTCGCTGAGGAGCTACAGTACTGGTGTGGAACCTGTGGACTTCCAGATGATGTTGAACTACAGCTCCAATCATCCCTGACTATTTGCCATGGAGTCCAGCAGCATCTACTGGGCCACAGGTTTGCCACCGTTGAGCTATAGGATATGTCAGAAGCGAGATAGGCTGCTACCACCATGTTTGATATACCAGTGCAACTGTGCAGACATGCCAGTGTGACGTTATGCCGCTATTTCTATGCTACTGGCACGACTCCACTCGTGTCTCTTGCATGGTTTCCATAGGGATGGATGACCCTCTCAGTTTGTCCTTCTCCCACATTCCATTAAAAAAAAAAAAACCTCAAGTACTTTCCATCTTGTTGAAAACATTTGCAAATTTTTGAAAGCTCTTAACTAAATTCTCCCTCATCTGCTTTTCTTAGCATGGAGAAGACCACGTTGTACCTGCTTGCCATGTACCTGTTCAGGATGAGGAGCCTATCACAAAAATAGGGGTGGCAACTCTTAATCCAGAACCAGAAACATGGCTGGATACCCAGGAATTCAGACCCAGACTTTTACGAGCTAGGCACCCAAAGCCCTCTGCCTGGATGGGCAAATCTGGTCAGTTTCGCTTTCTTCCACATTCAAATGTTTTAAATCCCAAGTTCTTTCTGTCACATTCAAGGAGAAATCTGCAAATTTTGATCCAGCAAAAAATGAACCAAATGAAATTCTCACCCATCCCTAGAATGCACTAATCATCTAGTTAGTGTACATGTCTAAGAAGCCTACAAAACAAAATACATGTTTCTATGTTTGCTAATTCCCTTTCCATTTCTGTGCTCCCCGACTTGGAATGATGCCTAATAAAATGAACTAAGTCTATGAGTCTATCTTCTGCATGAAAATCAGGAAGGACAGCTGCACAGTGGTACATGGGCCAGGTATATCCCGTGCCAGAGGAATATATTTCCAGGCACCTATAGTTGAGCAGTGACCAAGAAGAGGCAGGGAGATGCTGTTTACATTCCAAAACTAGCATGGTGACTGTGAAAGGTGAGAAGGCTTTAACAGCCACTGTAACAGCCACTGCATATGGTGCAGCCATGAACTGATGATGAAATTGGCTGCTGGCCCTTGCCATAGATTGTTTTTCAGCAACGGCAGTCCGTCAGTGCCCACTGGCATAGGTTGCAACCCAACAGTTGGTACTGCTGGACAGCAGCTGAGTAGACCCTCTGGCTGTGAAACTGTGTCCACAATTACTGGCAGATACCTGGGGAAAAAAGCTGTCTGTCTGCAAATGAGCCTGATGGTATGAATTTTCTGCTCACTTTCTATATTTCCATAGATATTTCAAGGCATCTGTGTTTATTCACAGCAGACATGATATTCTTTAAAAATTAATTTGGATTGGCTAAAACGTTTGTGCAGATATGAACAAATATAAAAAGTGGGAGATCAGACACATTGCTTCAAAAGCTTTAATTCTCTTTAATCTTTTCCTTTAGAGCTTATTGTAAACCCCATAAACATCTGACAATATTAGGATGATTGTAGCATTGAATTCATGGAATAAATGTTATTGAAAAACATGGCCAAGAAGCTTTCAATCAAATGCAAAATTCTTTATGCTTATCATTGCAAATACAAACAATATCCTTAGAAATAGCAGGATTTTTGTCCTGCCCACATTTATTCATTCTGCATTGCATTACTAGTGAGCCTCCCTGTGTAAATGGATGAGAAACCATTATCATAAATGATTTCCAGGGAGGGGGGAAAAAGTTTAGTTAATATAACTTGGCAAATTTTGTTAGTGCACATGTCAATGAGGAAACTAGACTTTCGTCCTTTCAAATTATGATAGTATGGTAGTCTGGGAAATTATGCATTTAACCTATGAGTACATCCCACTTTTATGAAGAATTGTTTCAGAGTTTGGTCTTTAAAAAAAGGGGCAGTTAGCAACATGCAGCACAATCCTATCAGAAGCACAATTCTATCAGTGTCTGCTCAGAAGTACTGAATTCAGTGGGATTTAAACACTAACATGTTAATTTGAAGACAAAGCTGCAATGTAGCTGCTCTTTCTTACTCTAAAATAAGCGCAGGACTCTACTCTAGCATGGCAGGTAGGGTGCTTTTACTCTTTGCTCCTCACTGTAGTCCTCATCTGTATGGGGGCGCACGCCTGTAATTTTCATTGCCCAAAAGTGATCCATTCACACAAATTTATACATTTATCTATATACAAAAGAAGGTGTCCTGACTGACTGACTGACTCATCAATGCCCAGCTCAAACCGTTTAATCTAGGAATGTGAAATTTTGAAGGAGCATTGCTTTTATGACGTAGACCCCCAATAAGGAAGGATTTTGGGAAATTCCATCCCTAAGGGGGTGAAAAAAGGGGGCAAAATCACCCCACTCCCATATCTGCAGTTCTGCAAATAGGCCTCACCTCATAATTGCTGCAGGAGCCAGCCAACTTGCTGCAGGAGCCAATAGCAGCAGTTATGCAAATAGCCCATACGAATGTTCGTATGAATTCCTGCAAGAGCCAATAGGGCTGGGTATGCAAATCTCCCCTAGGCCATTTAGAATGTTCTCTGAGGGGGTGAAAAGGGAGGGAAACTTTTTACATGACTGACTGACTGTTGTGTGTGGGGCATCGTCGCATAGGCTCCATCACGTTTAGACGGATCTACCCCAAACTTTGCATGCTCACTCTTCATCACCTGTAGACTCTCAGGATTAACCTGATTTTTCTTTAAGAACAGATATTTCTGCCACAAAAGATTTCTGCTGCCAGCACCCAGCCTAAACGTTACACTTTCAGTCAGAGACACTGCATCTTTTCCATACATGTTTCTTTTAAAAACAATTATACCAAATCCTAAAATCCACGTGAGCGCAGCCGTGGGCTACAGCTAGTAAATTTATAAACTTATGAATTTGTCCATTAAAGCAAATGGATCACTTTTGGCAATGAAAATTACAGGTGGGGTGGGGGGTGGGGGTGGGGATCCAGATTGGGACTACAGCAGGCAGGAAGGGCCTACAGCCCCCTGCTCCCATTCTAGGGCCCCAAGCTGGAAGAGCATCCTTGTGTTTACTTGAGAGAAAGTAACTTGTACCTTGTCCTTTCCTCCCAGATAAGTTGGTATAAGATTGCAGCCTTACAGCACAATCCTATACATGTCTGCTCAAATGTAAGTCTCATTGGATTTAAATGGGCTTGCTCTCAGTAAAGTGGTATAGGATTGCAGCCTTACAATGCAATCCTTTGCATATTTACTCATAAATAAATCCCGGATGTAAGTGTGTTTAGAATTGCACCCTTCGGGCGCAATCCTATGCTTGCTTAGACAGAAAATAGTCCTATGACGTCTAGCATTCCCCACCCAGCCATGCTGGCTAGAGAATGCTGGGAGGGATTTGTAGGACTTTTCTCTGCCTGAACATTACAAGGATTGGATTGCACGCTTAGTTACTTTTTTGTATTCAGTAGAAGCTGCCATCCCTTCTGAACAGGTAAGGGAACTCCTGCCAGAAGCTAGATGCTGACAGAAAATACTAACTAAAAATAATTCTGTTGGTAACAGTTATTTGAGCTTTCATTTGAAAGGTGAAAAAAAATATATGAGCTGTGTTTTCTTTCCCTTTAGAACTTGCTACTCTGGCAGCACATAGGAAAAAATATAGCAGAAGGCAATGTCACTGGCTGTATTAGGCAAATTGCAAGTATCTCTTTCTTGTCTCGTGCAAGATCCTGCCTGCCCTGCCCAATAACCCAGCAATATCCCTAGCAAGGCCAATTTGGAATTTCCCCCAATAAAGTGGCATTCACAACAGCTACAGGAGGGGATAGGATTTGGAAATGTATTTGTGGTTGTATTTAGGTGTCTTGCAAAAATTTGTAGCTTGCTGCTCCATGTGAACATGGTGAAGGCAGGTTGCCAGGGTGGTTAACAAGCCACCTGCAACCCTAGAACAGCCCATGGGTTCTGGGTGGCTTTTCAACCACCCTTGCCAGATTTACATGTAATGACAAGTTATGGTGCCACCCCCCCCCCCAAGGCTTGAATATTTAAAATGGCAGCCACTGCCGCAACGAGAAGCTCCACTGGGAAATTCACCCACGGTGGCTTCTCGTTACATGCCAACCAGGCCAAAGGATAAAGTCTGTCATGCCAGTCCTGTGTGAATGACTTCTGACATCTCTGTGAGGCCCCTTTGTTTAAGAAAATCATCAAATCCCCTTGGCTATCTTTCTCACCTGGACCTGATAGCCAGATATTAATGTAAAAGACCCATCAGCAACCCACTTCCCCACATCATGAAGGAGAAAGAAAGCCATTGACTGGGTTCACATGACCCGTTTAACCTCAGTAGATTTACCACATGAGTAAACCTACTGAGGATTTAAAGTGTCGTGCAAACCCGGGAAGGTTTGGTTAGGGTGGTTAGGGAGAGTCTCTTTAACCACCCTACTAAACCACGGCTTGCAGTAGGGTTTACTTTCCCTACTGAAGTTTAGCATGTTGTCCGAACCTGGATGACACTCTAACCCTACTGCAAGCCAAAGGGGGATAGAGCCCCTGGCCAGAGCAGCAAAAAATGGCTGCTGCTCTGGACACAGGACTCTGGCCGATGACAGCAGGCCATGTGCCCAAGCTGCGAGCATGGCTGTCATTGGCTTCCTCCCACACCGTGGCCGATGTCAGGAGAGCAGGCTTGCTTGTGAAGGGGACTGTCGGTGGAGGAGGCAGATTGTGGCAGCTGCAGACAAAGTGAGGGGGCTTGGGGAGTGGCAGGAAAAAGGACAGAAGCAGTGGTGGTGGTGGTGAAGGTGGGATCCAGCTGGCCAGACCTAGTGAGGCCAGGCTGGCTGGCTGTATTCTGTCCCTGCTGCTGCTGCTGTCCTTTCAGCCGAAAGGATAGCAGTGGCAGAGGTGGATGGTGGCAGACAGCAGTGATGGTGAGTGGGGCTCGGTGGGGCCAGCTGGTGGGGCTCGTTGCCCTTGCACGACAGGGTCGCAACCTGTCATCTCCACTCCTCTCCTCATCTCCACTCCTCTCCCCTTGGTGCTCCTGCGGTGACCCTGGCTGGAGGACTGAGGGGAGAGGTGGTGCTTCTGGACCCACACTGTGCCTGACCTAGGGGGCCCTTTAAACCCACAGAGGTTTCAGAACCTATGTGGGTTTAAATGGACATGAGAACCAAGCCATTGTCTTCTTTCTTCTCTCAACGTCTGACACATTTGAAACTCATCTCCTCAATCAGTGGGGCAATCTCCAAGTGAGATACTTGTTTTTATTTTAATTACTAAATCCTGAGAGGAGGGATACAAAATCCCTGGAGATTGAGAGGATTCTTCCCATCCAAGAAGTACCCTCCCTCACACTTGCTGCTCAGAACAGCAAACCCACCCCTTCCTTCTCTCTCTTCTCTCCTTCTTGGTCCAGGAGGAGCTTCCATCCCTTCACCCACTCTACTCAGCAGATACATGGAGGTAAATGTCTGCATTAACTTCTATTTTTCTTCTAATTGGTCCATATTCCAATTATTCTCTTTTCCTCCCTTTTCCCTAATATTCCACTCCATCCCCAACTCCAAAAATCTTTGGCTTTGGGGCTCCCTTTTGCTCTTTTAAGCTTCTCCATCCACTTGCTTCCAAAATCCCTGCTCTAGTTCCCCCTCCAAAATGCTCTCACAATTCCAAAAAAAGTCTCCCCCAAATTATACCCCACTAAAACTTCACTCCCCCCCACCGCACACCTCTCTTCCCCCCTTCTCCATGAACAGCTACACACACACACACCTTGCTAGAAATTAAAACTCTTCTCTCTAAGCTGCCACACTTCCATCACCAGTTTTTGAACACACACACAATTTTCTACTGCTCCTAGCAATTTTCTTCATTGCTCCAAGCTTTACGACTGATTTTTAAATGCATGTTATCTTTTAACTTTCTCATTGTTAATGTCTTTTGGATGTGTGTGTGAGCCTAATTCCCCTGGTGTGTGATTTTAATTCATTTTTTTTCTTTAATAAAATAAAGAATTACTTTCAAGGACCTTGTCTGTGGTCTCTTTCTCAACTTTTAGGGTATCAGGTTTCCTGTGAAAAATTAGTGCTTGAATTTGCTTATTTGACTGTTCCTTCTCTATCTATATTCCCTTTTGTGTAATGTCTATTAGATTGTAAGGCTACGGGTATGGCTTGTGTCATTTAAAAAATAAAAATAAATAAAAACTTTATACAGAGTATACAAAAATGTAGGCACTGTATAAATAAATAATATTTTTGTTGAAACATGTGATATTGGTTATGGATATTTTGGGGGGGGGGGCTTTCTTCCCCTCCTAAATATTCCAGATTAATTAATCATATCCTCCCAAATAAGAATAGAGTGAAATAGAATAAAATCATTATTATTTTTATAATATTATAGAAGTTATTACACAAATCAATGTTATGTTCTTTTCATCAGAGTATTTTATTTTCTGAAAAGTGATGAAAAAGGATGTAGAAGTTAGAACTCCCATGAAATGATGGAACTGATATGTGTGCTAATATCACCATATCGGACCTCACTTTGTGTAGAATTGCAAGAATATCCTAGCATGGTATCTTTGTCCTGTTATTACTCTGATCAACATGTTTCTTGTTGCCTAATCTTAACGAAAAAAGCAATTCCAAAAAAGGTGCTAATCCTAATAGAAAGTTAGGATTAGGAATATTAGGAATATTAGGAAAAAGCCAAAAACAGGCTCATTTTTTTTAATCAGAGAGCTCCAACACAAGAACAGAAATTAACCTTTCTGCTTAGGGTTTCTAAGAACTGAAAGGTTTTGCACCCTACAGATGGAACAAGAGAACATGATAAGAGAACTATAGCTAAAAGAGGCATTTTTGGAGCCATCGTTGTTGTTGTTTTTAAATTCCTCCAAAACAGTACCAGTCCACTGCCAGCAAGCTTTCTGAATTCGGAAGAAGAAAGAAAAACAGCTGAATATCACACAACAACAAACCTTTTTTCATTAATATGACAAAAGGGATAATAATACATAGCAAAGAGATCACACATGAGCAAATTAGACTAAAGAGTCTAATATGCACATATACTTAAATTAAACTCATACTTGGGGCAAGGTGACAGCAGAAAAAGCAATGCTGAAGGAAGCAGAAGAACATTCGCTCCATTATTTTATCAACAAACTCCTTTTCAATGGTGTACTTTTATTTATGGACTTCATAAAATATATGCATCTGCCCACAGAGACACCATGTGTGTAGGGGAAATGTCAGTGTGTGTGTGTGGGGGGGGGGGGGGATGCAAAATTTATGGCAAAATTCAAAGTTCTGCTCCTAGATATATTCAAGATTTAATTGCACAATAAAACACATGTGCATTTGTGCTCTCTCTCGCACACTAATGCACCAACCCACCAATGTATTTTAAAAGCAGTTGGTGCGGCTAGCTGTTGCTGTTAATACCTCATAATAATCGGAAGTAAAATCCTGAGAAACACTCACCTGTTTTCTGAAACATGCAGGCACACAGTGCCCACAATTGCATTTTAAAAATGGATATTGCAGTTAGGTAGTTTTAGACACCGGCCTTGGCAGTCTTACGGGAGCTTCCTGCTTTAGATGCCAATGTTTATTACTTCACTTACATCAAAATGGGGTTAAGTGTTTGCTGCGTGTGGGAGCCCTTGTGCTCATTCTGTTGTGTTGGGCCCTGAATATGTGTCCCCAAATCCTGCCCTGACTGCACAGCACCCTTGCCTGATTGCCACAAAATGAGTGATTTCTGACAACTCTATATTTATTCAGTGCTTCACTTGGACTGTGAGCAGAAAGCTAAATTCACTCAGGATTCTTTCCACTATATCATATTCAATCCTCCGTTGACATCCAATCATGCAACACGGTTTAGTGCAGTGCAGCAGTTCAGAGAAATCACAAAATAGTTCAGAGTACCTCCTTGTGGGTAGGCAAGATTTACTGATGTCTGAATGTAAATCAGTATGACATTGCTACTGATTTCATTGACATATTACAAAATAATGTTTTATGTATGGTTCAACAAAGTTTACAACCTTATATGATACGGTTATTGTTATACACAGAAGCCATTATGTTCCTTGTAATTTTGAAAGATAATCTGTCCACATAAGATTAAATTTAAGACTATGCTGTACTATTTTATGTACCTTCTTGATGCTGCTATAGTAAAGATGGAAATATCAGCATTTTCATGATGGTCTCCATTTTTCACTCATTTATAACACAGATGTAAACTTTCCATTGAACTGAAAATCAATTTTATCATTTTATGCTTTAGTATATAGATAGAAGGATTCAAGAAAGTTAATACAGTTGAGAGTTTACACTGTTCTATTTATTTTATATATAATCTTTTTAATGTGAGGTTAGAGAAGCATTAAAGATGCTGCATAGATGAAAATATTTGCATAAATCATACGTTTTCAGATCTTATATGAGTTTTAATAAGTTCCCATTTTAAAAACGGAAATTGGCAATACAGAACTGGCCATAGTTTTGATCCAATATTATCAATTACCGTATATACTCAAATACAAGTCTAGTTTTTCAGCACATTTTTTGTGCTGAAAAATGCCCCCCTCGACTTATAAGTGGGTCAGCGCTCCCCCAGGACCCCCGCTGCCACCGCCAGGCACCGCCAGGCACCCCCCTCCACCCCCAGGACCCCTGCCGCCACCCCCAGACACCCCCACGCCACGCTGTTCCTCTCCGCTCGCTCTTTAAAATTATTTTCCTCCCCCCCCATACCTTTGTCAGCGGCGGCTAGGCAGGGAAGCGGCGCAGCAGCGCGAGGCGCCCGTAGAGCGAGTGGCTGGGCTGCGTCTCCCTGGCAGGGAGACATGTGGAGCCACTCCGCTATTCCTCCGCTCGCTCTTTAACATTATTTTCCTCCCCCCCCCATACCTTTGTCAGTGGCGGCTCGCTCTGCTGGCGCCTCGCGCGCTGCCATGCTGCTTCGTTCCCGGGAGCCGGCATGGCCAGGGACCCACGTGGAGCTGCTCCGCCATTCCCCTACCTTTCTGTTTGTAAGCGGAGGCTCGCGGTGCTGCCGGTGCCGCCCTCGTCGCTTCTGGGCCGTGACGGGCATCACTTCCGGGGCCGCGACGGGCATCACTTCCTAGGAGCCGGCATGGCAGCCCGCAAGGCGCCAGCAGAGCGAGCCGCCGCTGACAAAGGTATGGGGGGGGGAGGAAAATAATGTTAAAGAGCGAGCGGAGGAATAGCGGAGTGGCTCCACATGTCTCCCTGCCAGGGAGACGCAGCCCAGCCACTCGCTCTACGGGCGCCTCACGCTGCTGCGCCGCTTCCCTGCCTAGCCGCCGCTGACAAAGGTATGGGGGGGGAGGAAAATAATTTTAAAGAGCGAGCGGAGAGGAACAGCGTGGCGTGGGGGTGTCTATGGGGTGGCGGCAGGGGTCCTGGGGATGGAGGGGGGTGCCTGGCGGTGGCGGCGGGGGTCCTGGGGGGGCTTTGGCAGTGGCGGGGCTTCGGCAGCAGCGGGTGCAGGTACGGTGGCGGGGGGTGTCTGGGGGTGGCGGCGGGAGTCTCCCCTCATACATTTCCCACCCTAGACTTATACTGGGGGGCAATAAGTTTTCCCAGTTTTGGGGGGTGAAATTAGGGGCCACGACTTAAATTAGGGTTAACTTGTACTTGAGTATATACCCCATTTTAAAAACGGAAATTGGCAATACAGAACTGGCCATAGTTTTGATCCAATATTATCAATTAGTTAAAATCAATCAGAGTGTTGCTAATAATTTAAAAGGTACATAGTATATATCCATTGCTGACCTTGAAACATGAAGCATCATTGGAGCCTATAATAATGCATTCCAAGGAAAGTCCAAGTAATACAAAAGTCAGGTCCAGTGAAATCAACTGGATAAATTTTAAACAAATGTGCTTAGCATTCGAGTGACAGTCTGGGAGTTGTAGGCCAAAAACATCTGGGGACCCAAGGTTGGAGAACACTACTCTAACCACTGCACCACTCTGGCTGTCAAGGATGAGTCACCAATTTGGAACCATTTAAGCCCTTTAGCTCCACACATGGTGACAGGAAGAAGCACACTTACACTTTTGGACTGACCTTTGTGTTCCATGTAGCATAACATTTATAAATATGTTCTGTTTTTATAAGACCTCTGATATATTAAAAAAAAAAGAAAAAGAAATGTACAACTGACTGAGATAAGTGCATCACCTCTTGCAGGATCAGTCTCTTTGATTGTATTCCTTCTTAGAGGAAGCTATATATCCTCCTGTTAGATGCACTATATAACAACTTGCAAACAACAGGATTTAAAAACCTCTCTTATTTCAGATTCCATAACTGATCACAGATATAATTATAAGAAGGAACAAGAACACAACATTCTGTCAGATTCCTAGAAGAAAGATAGAAAGAAGTCATTTTATGCCGGCTGAAATGAGTAATAAAAAATGGTTTTGGAGCCTGCATTTGGACAATAATATGTGAATTGAATGTTGCACTTAGCTGTTAAATGGGCTCTGGAGTGGTGTAGGGTCAATATGCCACTTGCATGCTATGCTTGATGGGCAGATAAAGCTCATACCATTTAAGCATAAGCGTACATTCCCATCTTGAGCACGTTGCTTACTAGTAATGTCCACCAAAAGAAATAGAATTACTTTCAAGTGACATGGGGTGATATGCAATTTTTGTACAGAAGAAATGAATATTCAAGCTCCAATCTTAAGCATACTTAGGAGGAAAGACTGACAAATTCAGTGGGACTTGTTTCCAAGGATTCATATTTCAGAGCACGCTGTAAGTATTATAGTATCATGCATACTTGTATGGACCATTGGACAGTGCTCTGCTTGGGGATAGGACTCAGATCTCTGGTCCACAATGAGCTCCAGAGTCCCATTGGTCACACTGCACTTTAAAAGCATGCTTGCTTTGGTTTCAGGTCATGATTTCTCCTTCTTTCACTTTGAATGATGAGAAATCTCTCTTCTTCAGGCAGGAACCATGTAGCCCGGAAACACCATGCTGGCTCTAATGACTACCTCAGCCTCTTGATGATCCCCATCTATATTTCATATGGAGTCAGGCCAAGTGAGAGACATGGTAATGAATGAAAGGGAATATGTGATGCTGATGGATTTCCAATATCACATAGGGAGGGTAACATATGTGTTGGCTTCACAACAAAGACTGGTGTGGCAAAGTTCTGAAAGCCAGGCAGGTAAATATGCATCTTCTATGTAAGATATGTGCACAGGTAACATTTCTTACCCAGCCTTTGCATGCCACTTTATACAGAGGTCTTGCAACATCTTTATCTCTAGCTATATGAATGAAAGCTACATTCCAATAATAGTCATGAAGTTCAGGGTAATCAAATGATGTGAGGGTGAGGGCCAATGAAGCTGGATAAGAGATGCAGGTTCTCTAGACATGCACTTGCATCCAGAAAACCACTGCCAGGCTCTCCCCCCTCTTAGCAGGGGCTGCAGGGTTCTTCTAGCTGGAATCTGTTGCTGTGGCTGACAACCTAATCCTGTCCATTGCCATCAATAGGACTTACTCCCAAGGAAGAGTCTCTTATGATTGCAGCATGAGAGAAGAAACAAGGAGAGTCTTGTCCCATGGTGGTGTTGAGTCTTGCCTCACCTCTCTGTCCTCATCAGCAACACTTCCTGACAGTGACAGCTGTCACTGAGGCAGGGAAGTGGAAAGGTAAGCCAACATTAAGAATGAATGAGGGAAGGGCATGGGTCTTCATGTCTCCCAAGCAATGGCCAAGGGAAAGCTGATTTGTGAAAGTAGGGCTCCAGCTAATTCATGTCTACGGCAGAAAGTAAACTTCTGCTCACATGGATAGCATTGCCAAGGGGGGGGGAACTCCACCCCCCCCACACACACTTAGACATGGAGGGAACTAGCCTAGGAGTGTTCTTGAATGCAATCTGTGTACTTTTGTTGAATACTGCATGTGTATCAATGGTCCTGTAATGGAACAGTCTAGTTTCTCCTCTGATACTTACTGGTGTGGTTCAGTCCCCATTGGTGTGACTCTGGTTTTGTTCCCTCTCTGTGTTTATGTTGGAGCACATGGAAATCTGCATGAGCTGCTTTGCTGCTAGAAAGTATGTTTCTGTATAGAAACAAGCTGTTCATAGTCATAGCTGTGTCTGCTGAGTACTGACCTGAGAAAAGAACCTACTATGGCATGCATGCGAGCCTGAGTAAGTACTCCACCTCTGGGACCCAGAGGCAAACAAGAAAAATAACCTAACCCTTATAGAACTTCATGGGAGTCATTGAATTCAAAGCAACGGAGTAAATGGACTTCAGTTGGGCACACTGGCCTTGAGCTCATGTTTTCCTCCTTCCAACACAGCTACAAGAAAGAATTTAGAAGCATCCACTTCCATTATCAACTACCCACCATTTGTTGCTGTGTCAGAACTGTAAACTGTGGCTAGTGTTAACTATAGTTTATTGAAACAAGCCAGGATCAATAATCATAGTTTGAAGTTGACTTGTTTCAATAAACCATAGTTAACACTAGCCACAGTTTGTCCTGCTTTGGACATAACAAGAAGAAGCTGTCCAAGCTTCTCATGGATGGGAGTAGGAGAGAAGAGCAGAGATGATCAACTGTGGTTCAGTGTTACAAGCGAACATAGCCATTAGGGCAGGTTTGGTCCTCATCCCAATGGTAAGTAAATGGCTGATACTCCCATAGAAAAGAGGTAAATGTTGCATTACCCTAGAGTGTTGCATTGAGTGTGTGTGGAGACGCGATTCTGCTTCTGACAGAAGAAAGCCTGACAGCGTCCCTCAACAATACTAGTGTTGCTGCTAACGTATCAACAAAGGACAAAGCCTGAAACAATCATGCAAACGAAATGCATTTTGGAGATGCTGAAAAGAGTGAGCCATTCACCCTCCCCACCCTTTTATTACAACAGAGAGCCTTAATATCCTAAAGCCCCATGCTGCCTTCAAAGATGTTTTTGGAATTGAATCAATGAGAAAGACGTGAACAGAAAATTATAACCATTTAGAGGAACATTAGAAGAGAGGAAATTGGATTTACTTGGCATAGTGTTGCCTTGTCAAAGTACTGCACAGAGAACAGATGATCTCAAGGGGATTGAGACTGCAGAACATTCCACCTTTGGCTTTTAAAATGAATTTTTCAAACAGACGTAGGAAAACATTTTAAATGTATCATCCCTGGGTTTGGTATTATTCATTTATGATGAAAGAAAGAAACTTTTAGGTGGATTACCTTACCATAGAAGGGTTTGAGATCAATACATACTTTAGGAGAAATAGGGAAGCATATCTAGAGAAATCAGAGACATATAACGGGAGGAAATCTTTTTCATAGAGAAAACTGGTATTAATAAAGGCAACTGAACTTAGGCTTCCAAGTAAAAGTTCCAGGTTTTCTGAATCAGTTTTCGTCAATATGTAAGTCAAGTAGCTAAACAAGATGTACATTTTAATAAACCCTGATCCTAAGCACATTTTTTTTGTCATCAGGTTCCACTGACAAAGCTTACATCTGTGAAAGCAATGTATCCTTAGCATTTCAGTTAAAGAACTAACAGACACACTCTAATTTCCATAATATGCAGTAAAATCATAGGGAATGCTGTTGGACTGGGACTCGGGAGATCCGGGTTCTAGTCCCCGCTCAGCCATGAAACTCACTGGGTGACTTTGGGCCAGTCACTGACTCTCAGCCTAACCTACCTCACAGGGTTGTTTTGAGGATAAAATGGAGAGGAGGATGATTATGTAAGCTGCCTTGGGTTCCTTGCAGGAAAAAAGGTGGGGTATAAATATAATAAATAAATAAATAAACAAACAAACAAACAAACAAACCAGAGCTTATCCATCTGTACCTTTTACACATCCTCTAAGTCAATCATTTCTCTACGTCATATGTTTAGCATCTTGCTAAACAATGGGTGCTTGTTGTGGTCTGTCAGCTGTTGTAGGAATATGTTAGATAAGATGAGTGAAAAGCATTTCTGATTATACAGTATTTAAACACTGTAGCTATATTTGAGAATGTTGAGTGCCTAAAGATTTGGCTTGGAGATGGACAAATCTGTCAATCAATCTTTATTATGCGGTCACAGACCCAACACAACTCATGTAAACATATAAAACAATTTAACCAATTTGTACAGTTACATATCCTAAAAGCAATTTTAAAATTTTAAATCAGACACAATAATCGACCTACGCATTTTCTGTGCAGAAAAAAGGAACTTGGCCACTAGCTCTGTGATGGACTTGTTTGTATCAGTTAAAAAATATTTTAAATACCATCCCAAGGACCTTCCAGGGAATTTTCTCATTTCTGGGCAAATAAGTCTCGTACGCTCGTCCCTGTAGAAATTACATACAAAAAGAATATGCTCCAGAGTTTCAATTTCTTGTTCATTACAGGGACATAATCGGTTTTTGTATGGAATGCCATAATAGCGCCCATCTAAAACCGCAGATGGTAAGCAATTAAATCTGGCTCTTGAAAAGACCTGCCGATATTTTGAGATGGACAGATTACTCAGATATCTAGCACTTTTGGGAAATTCAAAATTGAGACCAAGATGCAAGGGTGAGCAAGTTTTACGGGCATTTGATATAGAATATTGAAAATCAAGATCCTCAATCCGATTTTCTACAGTAAAACTTGCTACCCTGACATCATAGGCGTTAAGAAAATCCATAGACAAACCCAGTGAGTGCAATTTGATGGCAAAAGATTTAGCCCAGGAGCTGGTATAGACATCTTTCTGAAGAAGGTGTAAATATCCTACAGAAGAATCTGCATATACTACTTTAGTCCAGTATCTAAAAGTGTATCGCCAGGCGGAGCATTCTAATGATGCAATGCCTACCTCAAGTCTCAATCCTGCTGCAGGAACACATCTTGGCATTCCAAGAATAGATCTTAAAAAAATTGAGAGAACGCTCTCAATACTTGGATGGAAACCATGGATCCAAATTGGGATTCCATACAGCAGTTGAGGTAAGATCTTAAGCTTAAATACCTGGACAGCAGCAGGTACAAATTGGCCCCCTTTGGTAAAAAAAAAGCGAGAAATGACCTTAGTGGTATTCTGAGCTGCCTGTATAGTTGCCTTTCTATGGGCAGCCCAAGAAAGATTATAACGAAACGTAATACCCAAATATTTTAACTGTTTAACTTGGTCGATATACTTGCCATTGATTTTCCACTTGCTTAATGATGCATGCCGCGCAAAGACCATGATTTTTGTTTTATCAAAATTTATGGTCAATTGATTGGTCTTGCAATAGGACATAAATGCACGCATTAGGCGTGTAAGTCCTACCTTTGATAAAGACATCAGGACAGCATCATCTGCATACAACAGTAAAGGGCATTTGGTCTCAGCCAATTTTGGTGAATGAAAATCTAGTGCTAAACAACACCCAATCAGGTCATTTAAATACAGGTTGAATAACGTAGGGGCCAACATACAGCCCTGGCGGACACCCCTGGTAGCTGGAATAGATCTTGTCAAATTCCCCGCTATTCCACATCTTACACGGAGCGTATTTCCCTGGTAAAGGCAATTGATGAGGTACAGTAGTCTCTTATCTATGGAGGTGTGGAGTAACTTTAGCCATAATTTGTCTCTTGGAATAGAGTCAAAGGCAGATTTTAGATCTATAAAAGCAGTATACAGACCATTACCAAAAGAGGTCATGTATTTCTCTGCAAGATGGTTTAAAACAAAACAGTGGTCTAACGTTGATCTGCCCTTTCTGAAGCCTGCCTGTTCATCTCCCAGGATATTCTCATCCTCTATCCAGGAATCTAGTTTCTGTTTCAGATAGCTAGCATACAGCTTACCCACAACCGAAAGTAAACTGATGGGTCTATAATTGAATGGATCCTCTCTAGCTCCTTTCTTAAAAATTGGTATTACTATGGCCTCAAGCCAAGCAAGGGGAACTTTACCTGAATTATTAATGTGAGTGAACAAATTTGCCAACAAGGGGGCCCACCAATCCATGTTAGCCTTCAACATTTCCGGAAGAATGTTATCTATTCCTGGGGCCTTACCTGATTTGATATTTCTGATCAGGGACTTTATTTCAGACTGCATAACTGGGTCCCATAAGGGAGTGTCATTTAAATCTATGGCAAGAGAGATATCTATTACAGGCTCTGTAGCATCTGTAAAAAGAGCCGTAAAATGCTGATCCCAGATATCCGCTGGAATATTACAGCAGATCCCATTCGAAGAGGAACCCAGAGCATCAGTAACTAATGCCCAGAAGAGTTTAGAATTTTTATTTAGTGAAGAATCTATCAAAGCATTCCAACCCTTCTGGACTGCTAGTCTCTTTTTAGAGGCTATCAGAACTTTATATTTCTTTTTAATTTCATAATATTCTTGAGGTAAGGCATTTAGGTTTTCCCTTCTATAATGATTGTATATCTCTCTCAATTTTCCCTTGGCTACACGACAGTCATTGTCAAACCACTTGGGTCCACCCATCTTTGACAAAGCTCCTTTGGCAATTTGTCTTGGGATTAAAACAGCATTTAGGGCGGTAATCAAGGATGAATAGTTATTTAAGGCAGGGATGGCTCCAGTAGCTTCCATAACTGAATTTTTTAAGGCCTCCCCCGCAGAAGAACCAAGGAAATCCGCAACCTCACTACTGTTTTTTTCCGTCCAATATAGCCTCTTGTGTTTAAGATTTAAAGATTTGTCTTGAAACTGATATTTGGCACCCAAGTGGACAGCATTTGGCATGGAAAGAGTCACCATGAGAGGAAGGTGATCACTCTCAAGCCTATCCCCTACCAAAAAATCAGACATCCAACTTGATATAGAATGCGAGATCAACACAAAATCCACCACACTACTTCCATGCCCAGATACATAGGTAAATTCTGCACATTTGTCAAAAGAGGGGTTTCCATTTACAATCTGGAGGGCAAGACGAGTCACCATTTGGGTCAGACAGATACCACCAAAATTCACCTTCGGATCTTTAGAACTTCTGTCATAGCTAAATACAAACATCTCATTTCCAACTGTCCCCCATATGCTGGAAGAGAAAAGTATGTTATTGTTTGGACCCAGTCTCGCATTAAAGTCCCCCATAATAATTAAATGAGCTCTGGGAAATCTGGATTCTAGTTCTATTATATAATTTTCCAAGTCTTCCCAGGCCTCCTTTATACAATTCCTAGAGGGAAAGGGGGGAATATAGACATTGATCAGCAAAAGGGACTTTACTCCAAGTTCGATAAGGCCCGCCACTGCTATTCTCCCACAAGGGGGGATCCACTTGATGGTTGCTTTAAGGGACGTGGATACCAATATTGCCAAGCCAGCCTTATGTCTACCTTTTCCTTTTGTGGGTTCAGCAGGCATATCATTTACCAGAAACCCGTTTAGATAATTTTTTTGGGTGACCCAGGTTTCTTGGATAAAAATCACATCATGGCCTCTTAGATAATCCAACACCTTTGAATCCTTTTGCTTAGAGGCCCACCCTGCTATATTCCATGAGACAAATTTAAGTTTGTCACATGGCTTGGCCAATGAATCCTGTTTAGTCCAGGAACCGCTGTCCGGTAGAGGGGGAACAACTCCAAAAGGGCCATCTCGATGCGGAGTTTGTCAATTCAGTTCAATAATTTGATTTAGCTCTCCAGACTTATCAAAAAAGACACAGCCAGTTTCTTTCAGGGGGATTATAGATTCAACCTTGGGTGAGGCAGCTTGAGATATCAGCAGAGGAGCATTTTG
This sequence comes from Shinisaurus crocodilurus, assembly GCA_021292165.1. Taxonomy (NCBI): domain Eukaryota; kingdom Metazoa; phylum Chordata; class Lepidosauria; order Squamata; family Shinisauridae; genus Shinisaurus; species Shinisaurus crocodilurus. The sequence goes on from CM037879.1 coordinate 234,201,660, forward strand.
TCCTAATTCATCAGAATGTAGGTATCTACTTTGCAGCCATTCCACGTTGGTCATTTGGGTCCTCACCGGAGCACAAAAAATGTATTCTTTAGGGGGAGAATGGCTCTCTCCACATGCATTATCGTCTTTACTTAGGCATCTGGCTACCTCTCTATTTTGAATTTGTAATCTTTCCCGACTGCCAGTTGTCTCAATGTCCTGAGAACTTGCGTTCTCATCTGTAGCCCTAGCATGGATGAGAACATCTCGTAGCAATGAGAGCCTATCGATTATTTCCTCCTGAGATTGAAAAGGTAAGGCTAGGAATGAGTTTAAAAGATTTATTTCTTCTGGGTCCAAACCAATTCTTGGCTCATTTACAGTTTGCTGATGTTCCCCCTTTAGACTCAGATTATGCTTTTTATGATGAGCATTCTTTTGTGCATCCTCCGGAATAATGATTGAGTCAGCCCCATTTTGTCTTCTATCGTGACTAAACTCTTTTTGGAATAAAGCTGTGGGAACATTATTTTCAAACAGCCTAGTCACTCTGAGACCCATAATGAGGAATTTATTTCTATCCTCATATAGTCTCTTGGCAATCTCGCAATTCCCAAATGTTACCACCGTTTGAAGACTATGATAATCATAGAACAAGTATTCTATATTTAGAATTTCATCAATATTTAGGGGCTGTGGAGCTATTTTACTCAGTAAATTCAAAAAGTGGATTTTACGCTGAGGAAGAGAGAGCAGGCCTTTAGGTTTTGGAAATTTAAGGAAGACCAGCTTCTGGCGGTTTAATATCAGGCCCCATTTCTGATATGTTTTAACTTTTAATTTGTTTTGATCTTGAACCACCACTTCTGTCTTGTACTTTGGGCGAGCACCCCCATCTATTTCGGATTTCCCTGGGTCTTGTAATATGCCAGTAGGTGGCAATACTCCAGTTATCCCAACCAAAGAGACAGCTGGGTCATTTGATAGGACTTTATCTTTTTGTTGTGCATGTTTCCCCTCATCCAATTTTGGGGCCTCTCTTATCTTAGAACTTTTAGAAGACTCCTTAGGTGGAACCTCCAATAGATTGAAACAACCTTTTAAAGTGCATTTTGTTCTGATGTTTTGTTGTTTTTGAACCTTTGCTGGAGGATTTGATGTTTTTACTCTTCTTCTGAGGAGCATTCTTCTTCCTTTGCTTCATTTTCTTGCTTGGTTTTTTACTTTCTGTTTGTTTTTTGGTGGTAACATTTGCATCTTTCTTCTTTAACTCGACTTCACTCTCCATAATATTATCTTTTGGAAAAGGAGGCCTCTCATCTCTCTTATAAAATTCAGCCAGAGTGGTTAACAAGCCATAGCTTTCCTTCAGGAAATTCTTGATTAGGTTCAGGTCTTTAATTATATAATCCAAATAATTCTCCATCAAAGTATCCTTTGAGACTGGGATTTCCTGAAATGAAGGTATGTCACTTGGAGCTAGTGTGGAACATACTGACGTTAGAACATTTTCTTTTTGGGCTTTTTTCTCAGGACACAAGTTTTGAGTCACCTCCAAAACTCTTTCTTCATCATATTGAATAGAAGAACTTTCCAGCACAAACCCGGGTGTACCAGCTTGAGGAAGAGAGGACGGGCTATCCCAGCCTCCAGGGGTTAAACCAACCAGTGACTCTGCATGGGCAATTTCTGCTGCCAAATCTATTGCTTGCAATTTACTTTCATTCAGTTCAACTTCAAGCCCCTTCCTTGAATAATTAACAGTCCAATCCAGAGGACTGGCATAGTTGTCTGTGGCCTCTTCTTCCTTTCCTTCCTTGTTAGAAGGTAGGTAGAACAGAATTTTAGTTTGTCTAGACTTTTTCCCCTGAGGAAGATCTAATACAGGAGAGAGGGGGGCCGCCAAGTTCTTACGTGCCTGTCTTGTGAATACCATTCTAACGAGAGTAAAACTAATAAACACAAGTTAGCGTTTCCAAATTTTTTACAACTATCCACCAAGGCTAATGATACATGAATTTGATTTTGATTTTGAATTCCTCCCCTTCCATAAGCAGTTTACGGGAGATAATGTTTAATAACTCCAAAAGAAGAGGCCTTACCCGGGAACTAATGTTAAGAACACCAACAGCACAGTAAAAAATGATAAATCTTTTCCTTTCTTCCACCCAGAGACCTTAAGAAGTTCTTGCTGAGGTCAGTTTTATTTCCTTTCCTCCTTTGTTTCTGCGGGTAACTTTCGTTGTAGTTGTTGATAAGAACTATACCGTAGAATTTAGGTTGAAAACGCCAAAAATACCTAATGTGCAGCAGGTAGGAAGGGAGGGAATCCTTTTATTTTTTCTTCAGCCTTATAACCTTAAGAAGTTTCTTGCTGTAAGTTTGTTGTCTTCTATCTTTTCGGTGATAACTTTAGTTATTGATAATAATAAGGTAGCTCTCCTCGAAGAGAAAAAACAAACAAACTCAGGCCTCAAGGCCTTTCCCTCTCATTTCTGGGCTTGTAAAGAGATATCAAAAATAAAACCAATGCTGCGGCAACAGAGCGATAAGCCAAATAAAACGCTAAGTAAAACGTTGGGTTAAAATCAGCTGAGCTACAAAAAATACTCTACTTCGACCAGGAAACAACAAAAGTTAAAAGATTTGTTAGCATTTTAAAAGTCTCTAATAAAAACATAATGAAGACTCAGGAGATAAAAATTCCAAAAAGCTAAAAACACACATAGTTAAAACAAAGTTAAAAGGAACCTGAAGAGGAGCTTCTAAAACAGACTGTTACTCTGTCGCCATCTTTTTCCCTCCCCCCAAATCTGTCAATTTTGATTTCTCTCAGTTTCTCCTTTTCCCAATCTTAACTTTGGTTCATCTCGAACTTTGAGAATTTTTAAAAAAGTTCCCATGAAAATTCATATGCATTTTTGTATGCATTTCTCCATATGCATGCATTTTTGTATACACGTTTGTCTAATATATACATTTTCAAGCAATATTCCTAATATAATGCATTTTAAACATTACTTTTACTAATATATGCATGTTTGTGTTCACTTTCCCTTAATATACACATTTTGAATGCATTTTTAATTGGAGAACTCCATTGCAAAATTCAGAGAAGTGTGAATTTTGAAGATAACTGAGTTTCATTTCACATATTGATTTGAAAGTAAATTTGCATTAAAATTTGAACCAAACAGATTTCTCCCCCATCCCTTGCCATTTCCCCCTCTAGCAGGCCTCCTGTGCTACATGAAAGGCAGGATTTCAGCAGTTTAACCCTTTTTCTGGCATGAAGCAGGGTTGCCAAGTGGTCAGAAAATAATGACCTGGTCTGCTCCAGTAACAGAAGCAACCTAGGCAATGTGACACACATAATATAGCACTCCAAAACAAAACAAATGACCAGCAGTAGCACATCCGGTTTATAACATTTTATAGATTTAAAATTTTTACATTCAAATTATTATTTTTTATAGAACTATACACGCACACACATATACAGATTTTTAAAATGTGAAGTGTTTCGGTATAAAACACCAGCTTCAGTCACTTCAGCAGAAGTTTGACATGCAGAAATCCTAGGTGAAACTTTTCAAAATATCTAGCTAAATGTGATCACCTGATATAATTGCTGCAGAACAAACAGGGGTTAAAGAAACAGAAACATGGTATGGCTCAAAAATCAGCAGAAATAGCACAAGAATGCAATGATGAGGAAAATCCGTTTGTAATATAGGTAGCCTATTAGCTAAAGTTGACGATGCTATGATATAATCAATTAAGAGGGCAATCCTATGGTCTCAAAGAGGGTGTCCAAGAGGCCATAGGATACAGCAGATTATCCCCTCCAAGGGTGGAGAGAGAGAGATCTGTCTCAGAGGGGAAGATCCAACCTCTGATTTTCCATGCCCCCACCCCCCCACTCCTAGCCACAATGGACACTTCTGCAGTGGCTTCCTGTCTGAGGTCAGAGTTCTGACCTTGGGGAAAGAGATGTGTCCGTGGTGTGCTGGTGGGTGCGGAGGGAACGGCTGTGGATTCACAGGGCCCACGGCCCTCCCTGCCCTGACTTCAGCGGGAAGTGAAAGTTTGGATAGCCTTGCAACTGGTGTAACTCATTTCAGATTTTTTGAAATAAAGGGAGTAGAATCAAACAAACAACTGGCTTCCTCCTCACTTCAGCACTGCCAGCAGGAGTCTAATAGGACAGAACAGAGGCTCCAATATTGGTGCACCCTGTCAATGAGAAAAGGATTGCCCTCTAAGTCAGTAGAACAAAAGAATTGAAATCCAAGCACTGTGACAGAACTGATTTCTGGATCAGACTGTTCATACTATCAGGCTGATCAAACCAGCAGTTCTGACTTCGAACCATGCAATGGCCTGGTACGAATTTAACATTTCCCCCCCTCATAACCATGTTTAAGAGATCAGGAGCACCGGCTCAGGCATGCTCCTTCCCAATCCTGCTTTGAGTTCCCTCCTACCTTCTTCTTTCCGAGCTAACCATGAGCAGCTTCGTGTCTGCACTGTGTTTAATACTAGTAATTGCTGACTTGGTTGGCATAGACATAATGCGAACCACTGAAAAGGGAGAGAGAAAGGGGGAAAAGGAAGAAGGGGGAAGTAACATGCTATCCCAAGCAAGGGAGAAAAAGAGAGTGTGAGCCTGAAGGGTGTACTAGGTACTTGATCTTCTAAAGGCACAATCTTATGTACATCTAGACAGGAAAAAGGCCTACAACTCCCAGCATGCCACAGCCAGCTATGCTGGCTGGGTTATGCTGGGAGTTGTAGGCCTTTTTTCTGTCTAAATGTTCATAGGATTGTGCCCTAACTGTAGTTAAGAGCTTGGAAAATTGACCTGCATCCAACTTAGTAAGCTTGCCACTGAAATGTAAACAGGTTGTGCTCCTGATCACATCTAAATCCTAATCTATACAATTCTGGCAATACAAACATTTTCTGTCCTGAAAATATTCAGTTTGCATGGTAATCACTTCCACCACTTAACAAATGGAATGTGTGGTATTCCCCCCCCCCCAACTAATCATCGTCTAGTTTATACTCCTCAGTAATCATTGCCTCGACCACATCAGGCAACCGTGCAACAATGGGAACCAAGCTAAGAGATGTGGCTTCTATGTACAGCATCGCCTGGGTAGGCAATTCCTTCAGGCGAATATGTAACGATGCATTGAAAAAACTAACATAAGTTGGGTGAATTAAAATGTAAAAGGGAGCAATGCTTAGAACTCCAGATCTGCACTCCTACCAAGCACAAGAGGCATTGTAGGCATGGAAGCAGCTTTTTTTATGGATTGAATGTGAAGCACAGAAGAAGTTTAAGTATTGTGTAGTTGAGAGTTACCTTAATTATGGTATGGCAGAGGGTGCAGATTATTTAAAATAAGATTAAGTTTGTGGTATGAGAATAATAATTTTGATTTGAAGGTACGTTTGGGAAACCTGCAAGTTTGCCCAGGTTCTGAAAAAAAACCTTATATAAAGAAGTAAGGGAACTTGACAAAGAGATATTTATCAGATTCCACAAGCATCCGAATGTGGACAATGGCTATTTCCATGGAAACTCATTATTTATAATTCTCTTTTCTTTTGATAAAAGCCCAGCAGGCAGAAAAGCAGATTTATATCAGTATCCATCACCCAAAAAGGGGAGGCCAACTAGATACATGAAATGTGAAGGATAGGAACTGAACTGACAAAAGATTGAACATTCAACATCAGCCCTAAGTCTATACTTAACTGTCCTCATTTTGTCTCTTCTTCCCCCCCCCCCTGGAGGTTCTGAACATTTACCATCTTTTTGTATATTTAATAATATTTCCTCAGTCAAGATTTAAATTCCAGTTTCCACTGTAGTCCTATTATCCACACCCCCTTAATTAGTATAGTGGGTGTCCCATGTGAAGACACACTGGGTAACCAAATGGGCAAAGGGAGGAGACTAGAGGAAGTCCCTATCGTTGGTGCTGGGGGTGGGGTGGGGATCCTGAGGCCTGCAAGAAAATCTTATTTTTCTTTTTTAAATTAGACACCCAGCTCCTCACCTGCCGCCCTTCCCTATGAAAACCTTGGATAAATCTCCAGCTAATCTCCAGGTACATATGCTATGCATACTTGAAAGGAGTGAGAGCACAGTGCAAGAGCTTAGGTGCGAGTCTGGGGGACAAGAAATGTTTGGAAATGGGGCAGCTGATCTTTATGGAGGCAAAAAGGCTGAAGAAGCAACCCAGCATATACAGTACGTATGCTGACATTTTCCATGATGAAGAGTCCATAGTCCTGGGATAGGTTTTTCAGGATGTCTTAGTCATCTGTATAATCAAGGAAAGTGGTAAAGAGGAGTTTACTATGTATGGAAGAAATGCAGATGAATGGCAAAATGGTCATCTATGTAGAGCAGTGTTCTCCAACCTTGGGTCCCCAGACACGGTAGCTGGCTGGGGCATGCTGGGAGTTGTAGGCCAAAAACATCTGGGGACCCAAGGTTGGAGAACACTGCTGTAGAGACTCAGGGTTTTTCTTCATGAGGCTTTTAACCCGCCATTTTACCGAGGTTTCTGCTTCCGGATTCTTTATTGGATTAAGATCAGCTCCTTTACATGTGCTTTTTTTCCCCTGGCAGTTTCTTTCTCTGCCTTCCTACATGTTCCATTACACAAGCACAAGGTGGTGCTGCGGTATAGCGCAATCGTGGAAATGCACGTGTGGTGCTTGTTTTAGTGCTATTTAGCATGATAGCCAGATAACAGCTCAATTCCCTTGCTCTAAAAAAAAAAGCACAGAAATGCTTGGAAAGCACGGGAGAGGCCCTGGAGGATGACGACAATGTTTAAAGTACCCACAAACTGCTGTGAGTGAGGAATCACAGTGCACAATAATGCCTTGTGTAGGGAAGCGACCATCTGGCAAGTCAGTCATGCAGCCATGAAGCCTGGAATGCTATCAAAATCTTCAGTCTGTCTCAGACCTACAATACCAGTAAGAGCCAGTGTGGCGTAGTGGTTAGAGTGTTGGACTGGGACTCAGGAGATCCAGGTTCTAGTCCCCGCTCGGCCATGAAACCCACTGGGTGACTTTGGGCCAGTCACTGACTCTCAGCCTAACCTACCTCACAGGGTTGTTGTGAGGATCAAATGGAGAGGAGGAGGATTATGTAAGCCACCTTGAGTCCCTTGCAGGAAAAAAGGCGGGCTAGAAATGCCATAAATAAATAAATAAATGACTGGTATATGGTAAGTTTCATTTTATGAAATGTCTCACACTTTGGGGATATCTAGAAATGTAACTGTGGCAACAACAAGGTCAAATTGCAGCTAAAGATTTATGTAGCATTCCTGTCATATAAGCAAAGTCATTGATAACCTTGACTAGCAATGCTTCATATGGCTTTTTGACATTTAGTTAAGAGCTTTTTATTCACCAAGGCTTTGAGTTAATTAAGTAGTTGATTAAGTCATCCCTCTTGGTCTGCTGCTTTTTATATGCCACTTCTATTATTCCATTCCGCTATTGTGAAACTTTAATTTTATGGATATGAATTTGATTGCAAATTGGTTTATTTTTGGTTTGTGGGCTCCACTGGGCAAGTTGTTGGAAAGGCGGTATATAAATAATGCAAATAAGTAAACAAATAAATATGTACACGTGTAAGTATTCTAATTGCTCTTGGCATCGCTAGCACCCTGAATGAGCTATCAGAGTTTCAGTTCAGAGTCTCTGCAAATTGCACTTCCCAGTTAATATTGAATGGCTAATACCCCAGTTAAACTGAGAAGCAGTGGTGTGAGTGATATTTAGCTGCCGAGAGCACTTTTGTAGGTGATAATGGTGCTTACAAGTTTCTGAAGTGCTCGAATTATCGTCTGACAAGTGGCTATTCCTACCACTGTGAGGATATTGCTGAACAACAGTGCATTACATTTCCCCCCACATGGCAACTGTGCTCATAAATGTGAAGACTGGAGGAGAACAATTTAGGCCGACATCACTTAGAAGTATTGTGTGTTTATTAGTGGCACTTATACCACTGAGTCCTTTTGTTCAGAGAAACCTAGAAACACTATTGACATCCTAGTAACTTTTATAGAATTATCAAATTTACTGCTGAAAAGGGCCTTTATAAGCAGTCTACTCCATGCTTAGCTGCTCTTAATAAAGGCATATTTAAACTACTTCTAGTGAAATTTTGTAATATTATAGACAACAGTCAGGCAATATAGATCTTTGTCAGATGCTTATTATGGTGACAGACGGTGCAGCCCAATCCTACTTATGTTTACTGAAGAAAGTCCAACTGATTTCAGCGGGACTTACTCGTCCCAAGTAAGTGTGTATTGTATTGCAGCCTTTTGGCATCCTTGGGATAAAGCGGTATATCAGGGTGTGGATCCTGTGGCCCTCCAGATGATTCTGGATTTCAACTCCCACCATCCTTAACCACTGGCCCATACTGGCTGGGGCTGATGGGAGCTTGACTCCAATAACATCTGGAAGGCCCATGGTCCCCACCCCTGCAGTATATAAACCAATAGTGAATAGCACGTTTAAATTGAGTTAGTCTAACTAAGTAGGGATTGGTCTCCCTACTTTTGCTTCTCTGTAAAGGGTATCTAGTTCAGCAATTGTCTTGGAACTTTTCCTAGGGCATATAAAACACATCACAGTTGCACTATATCCCTCTCTGCTCGATATTTATTCTCTACAGTGATTACCTGTACACTGAACCATTTCTGTATTACATGAAAAATGCCATCTCAGTAATACTTTAGCTACCCCAAAAGACTTTTGCTCCTGTCTAAGGCTGCTATCTTAAACATTTTTACTGGGTAGTCAGTAACATTAAATTCAGTGGGACAAATTCAGTGAGAATTTGTTTGTTTGTTTATATTTTTATTCAATTAGTACCTGCCTTTTGACCAAGAAAATAATGCTCAAGGTGGCTAACAATCATAGGAACTTTAAAAAAACAAAAACAAAAAACAAATAGATAAAAACAATAATAAAGCTAATACATTAAAAAAGCACATAAAACTTACAAAAAATGCAGAATAAAAACCGCAACCAACCCAGTAGATCAGCTTACATTCCAAAGACTTGCTTGAACAGAAACACCTTTCTCTGCAGGTGGAGGAGCAGCAAAGATGGAGCCCAAGTAGTCTCTGGTGGCGTGAGGCGCTGTGCGTGCGGCGGCGTGCATGCGGCGAGGTGAGGCGAGGTGGCATGCGACAGCGACGGCGTGAGGCGGTGTGCGACAGCGGCGGAGGTGAGGTGAGGCGGCATTCGTCGTCATCGTGAGGCGGCGTGCGATGGTGGCCGGCGGCGGAGGTGAGGGTGGCGTCGGCGGCGTGCAGGCAGCAGCGAGGTGAGGCGGCATCGGCGTGAGGATCCATTTGATCCTCACAACAACCCTGTGAGGTAGGTTAGGCTGAGAGTCAGTGACTGGCCCAAAGTCACCCAGTGGGTTTCATGGCCGAGTGGGGACTAGAACCCAGATCTTCTGAGTCCCAGTCCAACACTCTAACCACTATGCCACACTGGCGGAGGTGAGGTAAGCGGTGGTGGTGTGCGGGCAGCGGTGGCGAGGCGGCGGCGGCGGCAACTTGAGCGGTGCGGAGAACACTCCACGCCACTTAGAAGAGCGGCGGCAGGAGCTGTGGCGGCGGCAGCCCATGGAGGGAGCGGGAGGGTCTCCGCGGGCAACTCTTCTTCCTCTTGCAGAGACCTTCCCGCTCCCTCCAGGGGCCGCCGCTTTGGGAGTGATTCGGGACCCGAGTCACCATTTTGGGCCTCGGCCTCGAGACTCGACTCGGGTCCAAAGACTCGTGACTCAACTTGGGACTCGGGACCAAGGACTCTTCAACATCTCTGAAATGTGCATAGGATTGCAGTTTAAGAATGGCTGAGAATTTGGACCTGTGTGAGATCAACTACTTGCTTAATTTTGTTTGGGCCAATATCCCAGATACACTGCATTCCATTAAAATCTATAGGTCAAACCATATGTCACTACTGGGTATGCACAAATGCAAAAAGGGACAGTTAAAGAAGAATAATTTTATGGATATATGGAATCAATTATTCGACTATGTATTAATAAAGGGGAAGGGGAGTATGCCTTGTCAAGACATGTTATAGTTTTGGAATGTGGACTTCAATTGATCAGGGGATGGAAGTATATTAGTTGGTCCCTAGGTGGGTGGGTGGCGCACCTTATGATTTACTGTAGTTGTATGTTTTTGTTTTACAGTGTTGTATGTAGTTTATAATAACTAAATAATTTTTTTAAAAAAACTACTGGGTATGCAACTGCAGCCTTGAATCATTATCCCTAAAAAGGCCTGAAGTGCTATATTTATCTAAGGTAAGTCACTATTATTCCATTTTACATATATGGGACAGAGGTTGCACTGTGCCCAAGGCCAATCGCTGACAAATATGTCTAATATTAGGCAGCACATTTTAAGATCAGGGATATATGACTACCACCACTCCGCAAGAAAGTCCAGTTTACTTCCTTTGAAATCTCTCATATGTTTCACTTGAGCAGGAACCTCCAAATTGGCCTTGAAATGTCACTTCAGGTAAAACTCATTAGCAATTTAGGAATGAGTGAAAACCCTGGAGAGCGTTCACAAGTCTTATGAAAAGATTTCAAGCTTCGATGAAATTTCCTTCCACAATTCAGCATGGTAGGCAGGGGCAGGAAATAAAAGGTAGCAACTATATCAGTTCCCTGTACATTCTGGAGGAGTTGTAGTCCAAAGAACAATGCATCTGTGTTGTACTTGTTCCAGTAAATTAGAAGTAAGAGAGGTTTAGAACTCCAGAATATAGCATGGCACAGTGATTCTGGAAGGAATAAAAATTGGGCTCACATAAAGTTACTGGTCCATTTAAAACAATTTCTCAGTTACAGTAAGGATGTAAACTTTCAGGTTCTTTTGCTGAATGGTATGACTAAAAAAGGCTAGATGAATCACATCTTGTACATTTCCTGCAAATAATTTGTTAAAAAGAATCTTAGCTTGCTTGCTTTCCACTGTGGAAAAGGTAATTGTGTGTGGGGAGGGAATCCCACAGGAGCAGATAAGCTGACACTATTGTTCGAGGAGCTGATGGCAGCTGTTATCTGTCGAAAAAATTTCCTCTGGTTCTGTATACCTTACACTTGTATTGGTGACTAGTAGTATTGATGAAACTCTGGCTTGCTATACCATTTGTTAATAATTTGAAGATAACTGCTTTGCAAACATACCAACAAATATATATATAATAGGCATTGATATTTTGCTCCTTAAAAGCTCTATGACATTCTACAGGAAAATGCTTAAAGACTCTGGAGAAATGATAATAGACTACAGAGAATTCTTAGCCATGTTTTTGTTTGTCTCTTTGAAAAAAGAAAGTTTAGAGGTTATGAAAAAAGAGCAAGGACTAATGGAAACATATACAAAGTAAATTGGATAGATTCAGACCCAAATTAAGGATCCAATTCTGCAAAAGCTCCTTCACACTGAATGGCAGTCCTAGCAATAGTTGTTGGAGAGACACAACTGCAACATATTTCAGAATTAGCCTTACTTCATTGTGAACCAATAGCTCGCTTGTACAGGTTGTGTAACTTATGATAACTTCAGCAAATGTTGGCAAAAATTCTCCAGGCAAGTCTTTAAATGTTTTAAATGTATTGGGGATATGTAACACTCACACATAGAAATGGGGGGGGGGGACGGGGGGACGACTCAGAAGTGATTCAATGGATGCTTTTCTACATTCAGTGTTCAAGGGATCTAAATCCTTTCTGAGTTCAGCTAACACTATGAAATGGGAAACCGAAAATAGGTTTGCTTACCAGGCTGAAATTCTATTATACTGATTTGTTTCCAAGAGCTTAAAAGAAAATCTCTACCTTACAGAAGTGTAAAATAAAACATTCAGCAATAAGTATGGTTTCCAGGGCTAGGCTTCAAGGCTAGAAGGATGATGCTATTGCATGCTTGTTTTCAAACCTTTCTGAAATGGACGCCATAGATCTACACAGTGATAGTCATCTCTTATTTCATATTGGCCACATTCACACAAAATGATAAGCCAGAATTGTGGAGAATCCTAGCTTATTGTTCATGAGCAAGTGAGATGCATGTTGCCCGATCACTCCAACTTGGCTCCTCCCACCAGCAGGAGTAGCTTCAGTACAGTAACCAGGAACTCACCAGCAGGAAAAAGGAAAGTTCATGAACTGGGTTTGCCCCTTGTCTAACAAACCAGAGTCTGAAGCCAGGGTTTGAAGTTGGCTTACAATTCCTGACTTGTTTGAGAGTTCTAAGCTTGTTCTTGCTGGTTGAATTGCTGGTTAGTGAAGTAGGTCCCACTAAGAGGAGAAGCCAAATGGGAGTGATTGGGCAGGATGTACCAGCAAGCTCGATCATGAACAGTGGATCAGGATATCTGTAAGAAGACCAAAACACTGGTTTATAAAGCCATTGCATTACCAACTTTATTGTATGCCTGCGAAACATGGACTATCTATAAACGTCATTACCACCTCCTTGACAGATTTCATCAACCGATCAACGTTGCCTCCGGAAAATCCTGCGAATTACTTGGGAAGATAGGTGAACAAATGTCAGTGTACTGGAAGAAGCAAAGACTACTAGCGTTGAAAAAATGATCCTTCAACACCAACTTCAATGGACCGGTCATGTTGTTCGAATGTCTGACTGCTGTCTCCCAAAGCAGTTACTTTATTCCCAACTCAAGGATGGAAAGCGGAATATTGGTGGTCAGTATAAGAGGTTTAAAGATGTTCTTAAGGCTAATCTAAAAAAAAAATGCAATATAAACATCGAAAACTGGGAAGCTCTGGCCCGTGAACGATCTAACTGGAGGTTGGCCTTTCACAAAGGTTCTATGGACTTTGAAGAAGCCCGAGTGCAAGGTGAAAGGGAGAAACGTGCTAAGCGAAAAGCACGTCAAATGAATCCTTTACAGGACCATCTTCCATCTGGTAACCTGTGTCCTCACTGTGGGAAGCTTTGTGGATCTAGAATTGGCCTCCACAGTCACTTACGGACCCATCGCTAGAGTCTACACAATTTTTTAGAATTTCCTCTTTTTATAATTTTCTTTTTGTAATTTTATCCTGGGAGACAATCTTACTCGGCCACGAGTGATCGCCTACTATACTTAGACAGAAAAGATCCTAGAGTTCCCAGCATTCCCCAGCCAGCCATGTTGGCTGGGGAATGTGGACATTGTAGGACTTTTTTCTGTCTAAAAGATGCATAGGACTGTTCCCTACATCGAATAAAGCTTTGGCTGGCAGAGGTATTTGAATATTTGGTCTATAGTACAGGATGCATGCATGTAAGTATGACTATTATATTCAATATACTACAGCAATGTTTCATATGGAAGCTAATGCCTCATCGGTCATTCTTTACCACAAATCTTCAAAAGCAAAACTCACCTTTTCTAATCCCTTTTACAATAAAACATACATTTATTCTAATGGTGAAAATGGTTATTTTCAGAATGATCTTACCTTTAACTATCTATGTTTAAGCAGTGCACCAGACATGTGAGTCATCCAGATTTATTGGAGTTGCATGGATGCCATCCAGTGTACAACTTTACAAATTTTGAACTGTGTATTTTCTTAGCTGTGCATTTGTAATATTTTGCACATGTAATTAAACCCTGCCTTGATACAGACAGAAAGAAAGTCATAACTATACTGAGGCTTATAGGTTAATAGCTTGTACTCTTCATTTGTTCAATATTGTTCCTAAAAAAAAAATCGGCCCCATGTTGAGAATGTGATATATTCTCTTCTTTAGAGCAGGGCTAAAAGTCCCTCAGAAACATGGTTTAAAATGGAAACAATTTGAAGAATCAGCTTCTGCTATGTTGGCAACTACAGCCATAATGAAAAGTATCTGCTGTACAGTATATTAAAATTGACTATTTGGTGTTTGGAGACTTTGTTGTGTTTCATTTTCCATACATTTTAGAGCCTTGATGTGTCCGATTATTTTCCTCACTTTTCTTCAATCATGTGCTTATACTTTTGCTTATTGATGTGGAGATTTAGGAATATTTTGAGGTAATTCATTTTTTATTCCTCAGGTAATGAAATATTGAATCCTTGCTGAATTACTTATTTATTGCCAGTGCTTTGCATCATGCCATCATATGCTTCTTAAAAAAACCAGAATCTATAAATTTGGAATTGGGATCTGTTAAAATGAGAGCGTGTGAATTTTTCCATATATTTTCCATATTCCTGATGAGGAATCCATTAACAACTGAATTATAGAACACATGCAGGGGTGGGAAACGTCTTTTATTATAACCCTTAACTTGGGGCATGGAAACGTAAGTACAGGTCTATACGTTATGCTGCCAATGTGGAGGCCACTCTAAAATGCTCCACATGGTCATTCCTATCACATGACTGGCTTTTTGTGTGTGCTCCTGATATGTGTCAAGGTCAAGCAATGATCTCCACCACGCTGCAAGTGCTGCTCTAAAAAGTGTTGTATTGATGTGATGCAGATAACAGTTCACCATTCAGATAGGGTGAATTTACAGTATGTGTGAGCTGCTCACCAGTAACAGCAGCTGCAACATGGGGAAATTTAAAGCAGCCTTGGCTCAGTGACATTAGCCAGCCTCCACTCTGTGCTAATGACTTGAGGGTCAAGGAAGGGCCTTTACTATGCATGGTGGCAGGAAAGGGCCTTTACTATGCATGGTGGCAGAGCATGAATGCTCACATGCCTCTGCCAAGCCTATAGCATAACAAGTGACAATGGCCACATGGGTACACGACTGGTGTGATTCTTCTCTGCAAAAACGGGGAGGGATGGGATAAGTGTGCTGTTAAGGCAGGGGTGGGCAACCATTTTTCTGCTGAGGGCCACGTTCCCTTGTGGGTAATCTGTTGAAGGCCACACACCAGCAGTGAGCAAGCCCAAATACAGAGATGGGCAGGGCCAGAACCAAAAAGTGGCTGTGTCACACTTTTCTCTTTCTGCCACCCCTTTTCTCTCTCCCCCTCTTCCTTCCCAAGCAGTAGACTGCCAGAGAAGGGGGAGATAGTTCTTGCCAGAGGTCTGAACTGCTCACATGCAGAAGGCTTTTGAAATTAGGTCAAGGGCTGCATGCATGCGGCCCTAGGACCAGAAGTTGCTCACACCTGCGTTCAGGTTGCCCATAAATATGTGAACCAGGCCATGGCATAGTCTCTTCTGCTGTAGACTAAGATAGACTCTTTTAAAAAAATCACACACGCTCACATACACACACAGACTGCATGCTTGATTAATCATACAGGCTGTATGCTTTTTAAAAGCTGAAATGACTTAAAGTGTCAACTGGCTGCATGCTGGAATTGTTTGGCCTGTCAAGCACCTTCAGGATGACATATCAGCTTTCACTTAGGTTTATTAAAGAAGGCAGAGCACAGGGGTGGTGATGAGCCAAACAATACCAGGGAAAGCTCCTTAATATATTCAAGCAATTTAGAATGCTGAAAAAACAAGAAAGCTGATTGGCTCAAGGTAACAATCTGTCTATATAATCTGCCTAATGAATGATACAAGTGCTAAACTATTTGGAATTTATGTGAATAAATGATTCATGAAGAAACACATCACTTTAATGTGGAATAGAGCTGAGAGCCAGATATTGTGAAAGCCAATGACCCATGAACCAAGGCAAACAAAAGCTTCCCCCCACCCTCACTCACTTTGACAGTACAGAAAATATAGCCCATTCAAACAATTGCTACCTTAATTGACAGATATTGTTGGATTTGGAAGACTTATTTCTAATTCCTATGAACTGGTATAAATATACCCTTGGATCATGCCAAGAAGCAACACATCAATTAAAAAGCTTTATCCTATTGTACCGTATTCAAGCCTTTGTTATAATTAATATAGCATAATTTGACATACAATGTCAGTTTTTATCAAGACTTCACACTCTGATCACTTACTCTGAAGGAGGGGGTGAGGGGACCCACACATACTGTGCTGCTTAATGATCAGACAGAAATATTCATTGTGTACAGGTATCAGTGCATTCAGTTGTAAAAGATGCATTTTGTTCATCTTGCAGCAATAGTAGCAGGACATGATTTTGAAATGTAGGTTAATCAACAAAAATACAGGGGAACTACAAGCCTTCAGCCAAAGAACTGGCTGGTCAGTTGAAATGAATGTGTGAAATTCAGCCCTGCCTACTTTTGTCCCGCTTCTTTTAGCCACCCTGTTTTATTTATATATTTTTAGATAGTATTTGTGTACCGTTCCATATCTAAGTAGATTCCAGAGCAGTGAACAACATTTATTTATTTATTTATTTATTTATTTATTTATTATATTTTTGAATCGCCCATCTGGCCAGTCATCCAGCCACTCTGAGCAATGTACAGTCCAATAAAATACAAGAAGAAAAAAACAGAGTGTAAAACACAAAAACAGTACAAAACTTAAAAATCATAACCCACCCCATATTCCCGCCTGAAAAGCCATGTTTTTAATGCACGGCGGAAGCTAATCAAGGAAGGGGCATGGCGGAGGGGCATGGCGGAGGTCACTTGGGAGAGAGTTCCATAAATTGGGGGCTGCCACAGAGAAGGTCCTCCTCCTAGTCCCCACCAGCCTGGTTTCTCTGGTTGATGGGACAAGTAGAAGGCCGTCAAAACAACAACAACAACAACAATACATTGAAAACAAAGTAACATTACAATGGTGGTTGGACAGCAGAGAAGGCTTCCTGGAACAAGAAAGTCTTCAACAGGTGCCAAAAGCAGCATGATGTCTGAGCCTGCCTGACCTTCAGGTATTGGAGGAGGCACTCTCTCAGGTAACCTGGTCCCAAGTTGTTTCAGGCTTTGTACACAAGTACCAGAACCTTAAACCTGACCCAGGAGCAAATAGGTAGCCAGTTTTGACTAGTTTCCCTAGTGCTCCTTCCTCCCACAGCACATAGCTGCTCCTTATCATTATTCTTGTGAAGGGTTTTTCAGAGGACTATAGCTCATGGGTAAATGACATGCTTTTCTTGAAGAAGGTTCCAGGCTCAGGGGTGCGCAACTTGTGGCCCTCCAGATGTTTTGACCTGCAACTCCCATCATCCCTCACCATTGGCTATGCTGGCTAGGGCTGATGGGAGTTGTAGGCCAAAATATCTGGAGGGCCACACAAATTGCCCACCCCTAGACTAGTTGAACTAACAGTCTTTCTTGTGTGTAAGAGGGAGGTGTGAAGAAACTGATTTTTTGTGAGGTAAATGTTTAACTGCTATGTTTTGTTTCAATGACTGACGAGGTTAACAGTAGGGGAAAATGTGTGCTTTTTACTAGAAACTTGTGCCATATTTACATTGTAAATATGGTATACTGGTGAAGTTGCAGTTACTGTTACCATTGAGAGGGGGATATGAGGCCTGGTTTTTGTCTTATATATAGGAAGGCAGGCTAGAAATTGGTACCATCTGACTGGAGGATAGCTAAACATTCTAAAGATGCCTGTTGGTCCTGAGTTTGAACAGAGGTGGTGTGATGGAATGTTGGCCACACCAAAGCTGATTGGCTGGAAGGTTCTGCCAGGAGCAAATATATGGAGCTGTTGAGAGGCATCTGGAGGAGTTTGTCTGGAGAGTTCATCAGGAGAGACTGGGAGCCTGAGGAAGATGTCAGACAGGAAGAAGAGCAGTCTGAGATCTCAGAGCACATGAGGCAGAAACTGGAGGACGTCTGCAAGAGATGAGAGGAGACTCCTGGAGCAGCCTTCTGATGAAAGAGCTGAGGCCTGAGTGTCAGCTGCTGGTGGTGACAGAGAGCTGTGGACCAAACTGAACAATTCAGGGGAAGCCCTATGAATAGCCATAAAGGTTCCAGTCTGTAGTCAAACCCTACCAGAGAGAAGACTGCTTTTCAAGCCCTCATAACTAGGCCTGTGAGTTAACTGGGCTGGACCTTGATAGGGGAATTGGCTTCAGTTTGGCTAGGTTTAGGAACTGGGGCTTCTATAACTTGATTTGGTGGTAACAGTAACAGTAAAATGCTTTTTCCATTTGTGTAATTGCGCTATTCTGCTATACCACAGTGCCACCTAGAAAAGTTAGGTAGTGGAAAAACAGGAAAGGCAAGTCTCTTCATGTAGCACTCAGATCTCAATTCTGCAATGAAACCGAAAGTAGGTACAGCGCATTAACAGCTTCGTGTAGAAAAGCCCTGTATCTGCATCCCGTCATCTGCTTCCTAATCCTTTTCACTGGATAGGTAAAATATTGAACTGAGGACCTTCTGCATACAAAGCATGAGCTTTACCACCACACCAGGCTGTAGGCACTCCCTATTATTTTATTTGCTAGCTGGCGGTCAACTGAATAACAGTATCTACAGGGAAAAGATAGCAACAACATTGTCTTAGATATTCTAAACCATGTATAAATGGATTTTTTTCTACCATTCTATCTCACTCTGGTAGTCTCATCTACCTAAATGTGATTAAGCTTTGTTAACTATAGGAGGAGTATGCCTTCCAACCTCTTATCCTGAAGTGACTAGAACACACAGGACCCTGCTTGGATCTAAATCTGAGGATTGTTGAGTTGGGATCAATCAGAGGTGGTTGTTGTTCTTTCCTTTAGTGGGCCTTTGATAGCTGTAACTCAGGTTCATGAATTTTCCTGCAGCTGTATCAGGGTTAGAGAGCTGGGGACCATTTTACACAACCATTACCACCTTGAAACTATCTGAACCACTTTGGATTGTTGTAACTATACATCTTCAAATACCTATTTGGCAAGTTACATCTTTTAACCAAACAGAATCTTGCTAACCAGTTGTTTCTTTGTTTCTTTGCTTGTTTTATTTCACTAGTAAGGGACAAATCCTTCTTTGAACAGTTTGTATTCTGAGTAGGCATAAGCAAACAAAGGAAGACAAGAAATTAATCTCAGATTCATTTTCCCTTTCATTAGTCTCAACCTGCCACCAGAAGGAAGAAATGGAAAGAGGAGAATACTACAAGATGCTTACATGAAAGCTACAATAAAATAAACCATTTTCGGTCCTTTTATGTTTTTTTCTTGTTTGCTCAACCTCAAACACTGTTTCAAATCAGCAGAACTTGGAAATCATTGAACAAATATATGGTTGGCATTGTTCTGTGACTGATCAATTCCATTTTCCTAAATATGATAAACTCTGACATACAGACAATTTTAAGATTATCGGGCAGCACGATCCTATGAAGCTGCCTGTAACCATCCGAATTTACGGGCATCCTATTGAAGGTGGGAGGAGGATTACAGGAATCCCATTGAAGATGGGAAGAGCATGGAGGATAGGATATCCGCTCCTTCTACCCTCAAAAACATCTAGATGGCCGATTTTGGCAGTCTAGATATTTTCCTCCTCCTCCTGATGAGGAGGAGAGGCTGAGGTGTATCCTGGATTCCTCAGAATCTGGCAGAGCCTCACCCTCACCTCCCTGCCCCAAGGAATGACCCCACTAAAAGGGAACTGAGCACCATCTTCCATGCTCAGTTTCCCTCTGGTGTGGAAGAAACTGCACCGCTACGAGGTGGGGGGGTGAGTGGTGCTCCGCAGCACTGCAGACTCATAAGGTATTTATGAGGTCATACCACCATCAGTGTCATATCCTATGTCCCTCCAGATGAAGTCAGAGGGACATACGTAGGATCGCGCCCTTAACTGTATAATTTGATAAACACCTGCATTGAGATAGGGATGTATGATGCTGGAAATTCCATTTTGTTTAAGCTCAACAGAATTCTGCAGCATTTCTGTTCTGTTAAGCAGCAGCGGACTGCACCGGATCCTCTCTCCCCCCCAGATCCTGGAAGCATCTTGTGCATTTGTTTTTAGTTTTTACCTATATATATATATAATTTATTGCAAATACAAAGTATAGCATATATAACAAATTTACTGTTGCACGTTGTAAAATCTCTCAGCATTATACACACACACACACACACACACACACATTCCATCTGTAGGATTTCATAATCCCACAAGCACCTCTTCCCCTTCCCTGGCAGTAAAAATACAATAAGAACAAGTTAGGGTACAATCTAAAGAGGCTGCCTGTAACCCTCCAAACTCAGAGGATTATGGCCATCCTATGCAGGGTGGGAGGAGTGTGGAGGGTTAGGGCAGTGTTTCTCAACCTTGGGTCCCCAGATGTTTTTGGCCTACAACTCCCAGCATGCCCCAGCCAGCATAGCTGGCTGGGGCATGCTGGGAGTTGTAGGCCAAAAACATCTGGGGACCCAAGGTTGAGAAACACTGGGTTAGGGTTAGAAGCTGCCTTAGATTGAGTCAGACCCTTGGTCCATCCAGTCCAGTATTGTCAACACTGACTGGCAGCGGCTCTCCAGGGTTTCAAGCAGGATTCTTTCCAGCCCTACCTGGAGATGCTGCTAACGATTGCACCTGGGACCTTCTGCATGCAAAGCAGGTGCTCTTGCCACTGAGCTATGGTCTCTCCCCTAATTTAAGCAACTCATGTGGGTCCCCTCACAAAATTCCTGATAAGGAACGCTCAGCTGAAATGACAGGTGACCATTTGATCTACATGCCCCTCTAAATCCAATGCTATATTATTTGTCAGTTTATTATGGAAAACCTGGTAATTTGTTCTTCACTATTCGTTATCTCTGATTATAGGATTTAATATTCCTTCTCATTTGGGAACCCCAAAGTGCATAGAAAATAGCCTACAAAGCACAGAGTAAGGAGGAGCTTTGCCAACTGAATAAAACCTTTGCATCTGGGACTATCTCTAAATGGCAGTATAATTGCTGACTGAACTGAGAAGGTACACATTAAATATTCTCTCCTGTTGCAACTAAAATAGCTTTGAAACAAATGCATGTTGTTGTTGGAAGGTATCACTGAATCCCTTTTTGCCTCTGCTTATGGAGCATGAAGTGCCTAACTCAGAGGTGTACCCATTACAGGAGAAGGCAGTGTTTCAGTAGAGCATAAATTGCTCTATATTATGCTTGGTACTGTAAGTATTTCTTATTTTTTACTGCACAGGCAGTTGATCAGAGCTGCTCCAGCAAGCTTCTTTAATGGCTGCTATATGGACAGAGGCTGACCAAATGTCAGTTTTGACTTGACCTGGGTTGGTTTTTCAAATATGCCTTCATGCCCTCAAAATAAGTGAAAAATTGCTCATTAAATCCACAAAAAGACTCTTGCACTGACCCACTTTTTGACCTTCTCAGTGGTCAAATGTGTAATGTTGAAGCTGTCAATTAGGGGGTATATTTCAAAGAGAAAGACTATGGAATTTAGCCTAGTGGTGCCCATTAGCACGAACTCTCCACATACTGGGTTCAAATGCAGTCTTCTGAGAATGTGTGCAGCCAGGAGTATGAAAAAAAAAGGGAGCCAGTTCTTAGATAAATCTCTAAATACATTCAAGAATCTTTCTTCATGAATTTCTGGCTAAAGTCAAATCATCAGATTTTACTCAAACTTGCCAAGAGCTAATTCTGCCACCACTCTCACTTTTATGCTTTCCTGTATAAGTGTGCAAAGTCAAGGGAAGGGAAAGTAAAGACAGTACATCTAAGTATTACTAAAAATATTTATGGGACATCTTTTAGTATAAAAACCTCCAAGACTGGTCAGAAACATAATAAAACCAATGCAAAATCTACAACATCCCATAAACCAGGGGTGGGAGGGATGTCAATGTCCCCTTCCCCTGACCTGACCCCCTTTTCCCAACCACTGATAGTTTGGTGGTTTGTGTAGTCCCCCCCCCTTCTAAAAAGTTGAAATGCCTCTCTCAAGAAGCTTTAAGCTACAAAATGCTGGTATTTTTTTGGTATTTTTGGCACCACCCCTTTTGCCTCCAGCCCCGCCCACCACTGGAATGCAGCCCCTGATAGCATTTCCAAAATTGAATTTGGCCCTTGGGCTGAAAGAGGTTCCCCACCCCTGTCATAAACCAGTGGAATATGAACCAAACGATTAACTTAATAGAGTTAATCTGAATATTTCTTTTATTATTATCATCAAAGAGCCAACCCCCCAAAATAGGTTACTTTGGCCTGCTTCCTGAAAACCAACAAAGGAGAAAGCTAAGTTTCCCTGAGGAGAAATTCCAGAGTTATTATGCTACTATAGAGAAGGTTCTGTCCAGTATTACCATCTACCATACTTCAAATGCGGGGGCACATGGAACAGGGCTTCTCTACAGACAGGGTTTGATGATCAGGAGTATGACTACTCAGATGCAAAAAAGAAAATAGCAACGTCCAATTATGAGAGACCCTGGGATTTTCACCCAAGTTCCCATGACACTCAGATGGTTCCTACTTAGCATTCAAAAATAATACAAAGTGGTTAAAATGGTAGTTGCTACCATCTACAACAGGATTTGTTGTCGCGGTTGTGGTTATTTTATGCCACCCTTCATCTTACAATATGAGGGCAGTATACAAAATGTAATTAAAAACCCCAGTACAATAAAAACAATAAAGCAACACCACAAACTACAGCAGTGAAAGGCAAGAAATACATAAAATAGACCGCTCACATCAACTACCCATGCCTGGGCAAACACATAGATTTTGACCTGGCACCAAAATGAATATAACATCGGTAACCATTGTACCTCCATGGGGAAGGTGGTCCACAATGGGTGGTAGGAGGCACAAGAGAGAAGGCTTTGTCCTTTGTTGTCATAGATTGTGCCCGTGGTACTTGGAGAAGAGTCCTCCATGATGATCTTAAAGTATGGGCAGGATGATAGAGAGAGACATGCACAGGATGTCTCAGTTCACCCAGTACACCTCAGTAAAAGAATAGCACAGCACAATGTTTAAATGTAGGTAGTCATAGAAAGTTTAAATCCATAGGCACATATGCAAGGAATGGAAAACAAGACAAAAACAAGTTTATTCATTAGGAATTCAGAACCAACAGACATTCAAACACAAAAAAGAAGGTATTTTAAAAACAACAAACTTGCACATAGTTGCATATTTAAAGGAGTAAAAGTAAAAACCTATATTTTTTGGCCTAGAGGTCAGCCGTCAGACTCCATTA
The DNA here is from genome assembly GCA_021292165.1 of Shinisaurus crocodilurus. NCBI lineage: Eukaryota > Metazoa > Chordata > Lepidosauria > Squamata > Shinisauridae > Shinisaurus > Shinisaurus crocodilurus. Next base: position 234,224,779 of record CM037879.1, read on the forward strand.
TGTTAAAGCACATGCTTTGCAGGAAGATGAAAGCAGGAATCCAGGAATTAATCAATCTCTATGTCCTCCAACAGGAGATCCAACTGAATCTGAAATCTGAATCTTGCAGACACCAGGGTCTGAACCTTCAATGCAGAAAGCTGGTGTGCCTGCAAAAGGCGTGTGAACCCCTGGAGTGTGATTTAAACCAATCACTATTATACAAGATGCAGGAGTTTGTGAAAAGCCTGCCAGGGCCACATAAAGCATGAACTATATAATGCAGTTTTAACTAGGCAAAGTAATCAAGGTGGCTGGTATTTAAATGGAAGAAAAGGCATGGATAGGGAAGCAGACCATACACATCCTGTAAAGGCCTGGTCATGTAACAAAACATTAAGTAAGCCTTCGGCTGAAAGGTTCCTAACAATCTTTAAAATAAATAATGTAACAACAATAATGAAAGCCTCTTTGTTGTGGACATAGAAAGCTCTATTCCTGTTGTTGAGGTTGTACTTCTCCTCCTCCTTCCAAGAAGAATCCAAACAATGGCTTCTAACTAAAAAGCTTTATTAGTTCATGCAAACCAAGCAAACTGGCTTAAAGGTACAAATGAAGTGGATTGCAGAACTCAGTCACAAAAAGTTTTTGTAAACTGACCTGTTTGTCCACATGCTGGACGCTCATTGATCACCCCTGCCCTGCCACGATCCCTCTGGTGCTGCTCGGTGACCGCCAGTTGATGCAGCACTTCTGGGTCCCTGGCGCTACTCTTCTGGGTCTCTGGCACTGACGTAATTTACGTAGAAAACAGGGAAAACCACCTTAAGCGCTGCTTACGTAAATCACGGCCGCTTTAAGGTGGTTTCCCCCCTTGTTTTCTATGTAAAATATGTAGCGCCAGGGACCCGGAAGAGTAGTGCCAGGGACCAGAAACTTCCTTTCCCCGGCTTGTCTCGTAAGGAACGTAAGATGAGTCGGGGAAAGGTAAGTTCTGCGGGGCTCGGGGGGGGGGTGTCAAGCAGGGCGAGTTCACCTCGCTTCAACCCCCAAGCAATTTTCTCATACATCCCTATAAGAAACAAGCTTAGTTAGAATTACTAGCCATTAAAGAAGAATGACCTATTGTGGAGAAGTTTATTCCAAACTGGGAACCTCTCCTCCCTTCCAGACTCAAATTACCCACACCCATGCCCCCTAAGGCAGATCCTTATGCTTAAGGGCCAGTCTCTTGGAGCACCAGAGTCACTTCTCAGCTTGGTCTGTCCTCCTTAGGTGACATCTGACCCTGGGGTTAGTGACACTTGACTCGCCCTCCTCCCAATCAGAGAGCTCAGATTGTTTTCCCATGGAATTTGACACTGATTGATTCTCACCGACTGTTTGGCTTATCTCTAAGTCCGCTGGCCTTGGCAAACCAGCTGCAGGTTCCCTCTCCCCCATCCCCTCTTCCTCCAGGTCAGACTCAGAATCTGTTCCCAGATCCTCCTTTGTAGGAACAGTGGGTCCAACCCTTACACCTGTGCTGTGCCACCGTTGTTGCTCCAATGGTAGTAGGGGCTGAAAAGGGGTATGGTGTGGGTGAACCAGGGGATGCTTTAGATCCACTGGATCTAAAACTCCCTCATTCCCTGAACCCACCCATGGAATGGGGAGGAAACTATGTCAGCCCTTGAGCTGAAATAGTTATTTCTCCTCTGATCAAACCCAATGTGAAGAAAATGTTGTCAGGTAGTGGCCTGTAAGCGGGCCGTTCTGCTTGGTGGCACCCACTCTTTGGAATACTCTCCCACATGAATTCTGAGAGGCAGAAATGGTGGCTAATTTTAAATGCCTCTTCAAAACACAATTGTTCACACAAGCTTTCCCTGAGACCCATGAGGGGCTTTGCTGCTACCTTGTTTTATTGTTTATGGTGATGTAATGTTTTAATGTTTTTAATTATGTATTTCATTTTGTTTTTATATTGTTATATTATTTTTTATTGTGAACTGCTTAGGGATTTTAATATATTAAGTAGTATAAAGGTATTATAATAAATAAATAAATAAATACAATTTAAAAAGTAAATGGCAGCATACATACATACAGTCACTGACTCTCAGCCTAACCTACCTCACAGGGTTGTTGTGAGGATAAAATGGAGAGGAGGAGGAGGATTATGTAAGCCGCCTTGGGTTCCTTGCAGGAAAAAAGGCGGGGTATAAATATAATAAATAAATAGATAAATAAATACACATACAGCCCCACCCCCACAATGGAAAGGGGTGTGTGAAGAGCTGCCCCCATACCTTAGGCTTAGGAAGCGGCAGTCTTCTGCCACAGATTTTCCCTCTTCCTGTCCCCCTAGGATGCTCTGTCCAAAGTGCTGCGAGTACTTTTGAAGCACATAAAGAGCTGCTCACAACATGTCTCTCACAGGGACATAGGAAGGTGCCTCATACAAAATAAGACCATTGGTCCATAAAGCTCAGGACTGTTCACACAGATTGTCAGCAGCTCTCCAAGCTTTCAGACAGGAGTCCTTCCCAGCCCTGTCAGGAAAAGGCAGGGGCTGAACCAGGGATCTTTTGCATGCACTCTACCACTGAGCTAAGGCCCTTATCCTGAATCAGTTAAGAAGTGCTGATTTAAAGCCACAGTTGCCATAACAACCTTCCAACTAAGTTTGGAGAACTACATACATTTCACATTTTTAGAGAGGCATTGTCCATAACTTTCTAGTTGTCCATCTCCTTATAGTCCCAAAGGTGGCATCAGCAACAATAGCATCTGGCCTCTATGTACAACAAAGACAAGACTACATTACCATGGAATATATAACCATTTCACAAAACCCTTGTAACCTGGTTCAGGTTTAACTTGTCTCAACTACCAAACAAAACACAGTATAATAGAATGACTCAAAGGGAACAGATTGGTTGTGATGAATGTTTTCTCTGCATCAGATGAAATCATGCCACATGAAACTGGGGCTATTTTTATTCAGAGGTAAGTTAGTCTTAAAAATAAGATTCATTTATACAAAGGTTATGCCATAAAAATATTCTAGCAGTGCCACAGTTTATAAATACAACAGAAGGCTTAATTAATTCTGTTGATTATGAACATTTTTGGTCAAAGTTATTTTCTTGTTGATTGTGTTATAAAAATAAAATAACGGTATACTATCTTGGCAACCCATGCCTACAGTCATTTACTTAGAAATACATTTCTCTGATTTCAGTGGAATTTACTTCCACACACAGGTACGGTGTTTTTATAGGGATGTATGAGAAATTCATTTGTTTGTTTGTTTTATCAAGATTTCCCCAATACACATCTTCTGGACTGGACACTGGACTCAGACACAATCTGCGGTTGCAGTCTGTACATTTCTGAGCTTGCAATGTTATCCCCCTGCAAATGCTGAAAACATTTGAAAAATGTGTACAGATATGCTTTAATCAGTGGGAGAAGAATGCTTAGATTTCAAAGATGCGCACAATTGATGCATACATTTGGAAATAAGGGCGGGGAGCCTTTCTTGGAGAAGAGCAGGGTATAAATGCTTTAAATCAGGGGTTAGCAACACACAGCTCATCCTGGCTTGTTTTGTGGGTCCGCCATCCCCCAAAGGGATTGCCAGATTGCCACCAAATTTTGACAAGTGTGGTGGCAGTAAAACCACATTTCCCCTTTAAAACATGGAGCATGATGAGCCTGCAGCTTGTTTTAGTCACAAATCATGCTCTTCTAGGTCATCCAGGAGCACTGATTTGCCTTCTTTAACACAAGGTGTACCCTCACTGCATACTTTGTTTTAAAGGGGAAATGCAGCTTTTTTGCCACGGCTGGTCCTGTGCCACCAAAACTCAGTGGCAATTCAGCAGCACAGAGATGGCAATTTTGGTGGCAGGGGAAGGATGTCCCAAAGCTTTCTAAAGTTGGCAACCCATGCTATAAATACACAGACACATTCATACAGTGAGATAACCAGACCCAGTGCCTATCTGGGTTTTCATGAGAACAGAATCCTGTAAAAGGACTCTCAGCATTCTCAGCCCATCAGCTGATAATCAGGTCTTGCCTTGTACCTTTTTGGGCCTTTTGAGCCCTTTGAAAGGCAGAATCATCAGGTCCTGCCTTTGAAACTTTTTGGGCCTTTTGAAGGGGCAGAAGGGGGGCAGAGCCTATGTTTGTCATCATGCTGTATGGTTTCCTGTGGGAGCCTCCTCCAGGAACACTGTGATCTAACATGCTCCTCTATCATCCTATGAAATCTGACCAGTGCATTCTTTTATAGTGATTTCCCCATGAATGGGTTTCTATGGAATATTTAATTTTATGCATAAACATGTAATTCAATGTATCTTCTGTTATGGTGCAATTCATATATCTTTTCCAAGCAGATGTACAGTTCTGTTTGACTAAAGGTTCTTTGGGGTGGGGAAACTGTGTTTTTGCTTATGTATCTCTGTAAATTACCATGTACATTGATGGCACTAAAATAAATATGATTTGTATTATCACCTTGTTTTAAAATCTATTCTTATTTCAACCAGCTAAATATCTTTAACATTGTGCAGCTTTACTGAAAGTGTGCTGCACACAGATCACAAGTTGCAGCCTTAAAATGTCTAAACAAATACGAGCATCAGAGTTATGTGCTGCTGTAAATTATGTTCAGGATGGAGATTGTGTTCTCTTATCCTGCCTCCCTTTCCCCAAAGGGACACTTTAGAAGTAACACATTACATCTTCTGGAAGGTGAAAAAGTGAAGCGTTGGTTTAAGCACTGGCTGCCAACTGCTTGAAAAAGGGATGTAAGAAAAACTGTTTTTGGAAGAAACCCAAGTCTTATCATCTGAAGTGAGAAGTACCATAAGATGTGTTCATTCAGAAAAAAGAGCAAATTGATTTACTGAAGAGAAAGCAAGAAAACCTCCCATCAAAATGGAAATCTGGGGTGGAAATAGGGAATCTACCATGGGTATGTATTTTTTAATACATCTGCACCAACAGTTCATATCAGTGGGTTGAATTCAGACTAAGTTAGTCATGCTGTAGTTCCACTGACTACATCTTTATCATGACTAATTTAACTCCAGTAGACTTCCATGAGACTAAGGCATGGCTAACTTAATCTGGATCCAACCCAATGCATGCAAAAAATAAAATATCAACTAGTCTGGCCAAGACCAACATCTCTATGGAGATATTTGGGCATCATAATCTCTAGTAGTAAAGAAGGATGAAGGTTTACTACTATATATTTCTATACTGTCAGGTGATGCAGGTTTGGCTCTTGAGTGCCAGATATCTTATGTATGATGTATTCAAGACCTCTTGCATCACTGCTTTTATTGAGCTCTTGTCTTTCTGGGCCACTGTGTCAGGGGAAATTGAGGATGTGGGTGTCGTTGTTAAATAAATGAGTTGCAAGCCAAAGCCAGCTAGGCAGGGAATAGGCAAATAGGTCAGGTTAGTTGCAAAGAGCAGCAGCAGAGAGTACAAGACAAGGCACAGAAAGGAGGAAGCTTTGGAAGCCTATTGAGCCTATATTCAAAAGCAGGACGGGGATGAGTAATTTCTGACACAATTTTCCTATGCACTCTCCTTGGGAGGGATGGCTGAGAATTTTGTTAGTATTCTTTTGCTACCTTGAGTGCCTTTTTTTTTTTTTTTTTTGCAGAAAGGTAGGCTATAAATTGATTGATTGAATGAATGAATGAATGAATGAATGAATAAAGGTGGGTTTTTTAAAATATAAGAACTTAGCAAAATTAGTACATTTCTCCATAGATGGGACAGAAAGAACTTGAGATAAAAAAACACACAATGAATTGTGGGAGAGAGTGAAACTGACAGGTTCATCCATCCAAAAAAAGTCATACAGCTCCCAGCATTCCCCAGCAAGCCATGCTAGCTGAGGAATGCTGGGAGCTGTAGGACTTTTTTCTGTCTAAACATGCATAGGATTGCATCCTAATTATAATAATTTGTGACTTACCAAAAATTCTAAAGAGAATATTATGAAATTTACTTAACCATTTCTAAATTGATAAACAGAATCAGCAGCTGTCAGAGAATCACAAGTTTTCAGTTCATTTCTTATCTGCCTCTCAAACAAAAAAAAAATATTCTGTCTTCCTCCCTACACACTCAAAGATAATTTTTATAAATATTGGAAACATTAAATACAAATCCTCATTATTGCTCACAGCCCCAGGAGTGTGCCCAACTCAAAGAGGTGCATGGAATGAAAGAAGAAAAGTAACATTTGAAGAAACATGAACAGAATACTTGTGGGAGAAAATATGTTGATTGTCTCTCTCTGTTCCAGTTGCCTTAGCTACAGTAACAAAAGTCATTGCTTTAACAACATATGTTTGTGCCAATCAAATTCCATCAGGTTTCCTGAAAATGAAAACTAACAGCAGATCCTAAATAGGTTTACCCATAAATATGTCCCATATCAATGGAACTTACTTCCTCTTCTGTGCTTAGGACTGCAGCCTAAGACACTAAAAGGAAAATGTGAAAAGCCATGTATTAAGGGATCTACTGGCACACAAGGCTGAACCCTGGCCTAATATTCCTCAGGTCACCAGTTTAAGTCCCACTGTGGTTCCAGTCCAGACCATCAGTAATTTTGGGGAGCAACTGGAGCTCAGTGGTAGAACGCATGCAAAAGGTCACAGATTCAGTTCCTAGCATCTCTAGCTAAGATTGGAGAAGACACTCTGAAACCCTGGAGAGCTGCTGCTAGTCAGTGTCGACAATACTGAACTACATGGACCAATAGTCTGACACAGTAGAAGCCAACTTCCTATGTTCTCATGTATTTCAGTAAGAACTTTTCTACATGAGGCATTTATTGTGCGCTCAACCTTACTCATAGCTGTTTACAGGTTCTTGAAATGGTGACATGATGCTCCAGTTTCACATCTGCTTTTTCAGAGCACTTTCCGGGGGGTTTTTTAGAACAGGGAAAATGGGGTATTAGTTCTGACAGTGCTGTTTATACTTGTGTATTTGTGCTATTGCACTATAGCACAGCTCCACCTAGAGGAGAAAAGCAGGAATGGAAAAAAGCTCTTTGTGCAGAGTTCAGATCTCAATTCTGTGACAAAACCAAAAGCAGATACAGAGATTAACAGCCTTGTGTAGAAAACCTCTTAGTGGGCAAAGCAATATAGAAGGAAACGGTCCGGCCCAGCACATATATTCTCTTTTAACTACAGGTCTAACTCCAGGTAACATCCATAGTGGTAAATTTTACAAAGAACGGAAAAGGTCCATTTATCAGGTCAGCAAAGCTAAACGTCCAGAGACCAGTGCTTTTTCATTTATAGACTTGTTCCCAAAATGCCCAGAAGTAATTTTCCTGGAGCCTACCTTGAGCCCCTTGTCTCTTAATCTTGGTTGTACAATGGTGCGTGTGTTCAGCCTGTAACAGGACTCTTCCACTGACATCAGCCAAAGTGCTTTTGTTTCCCTAATTAACCTTCTTGTACATTGTTTCCCACAATAGACTGCTTCATCATTTACACAGCAATTTCTGTTATAGGGTATAGACAGGAAGATTGTTGAGGATTCATGCAAAACCTAGGATATTGTCTGCACTGGCTGGCAGAGGCTCTCCAGGGTTTCAGACAGGAGTCTTTCGCAGCCTTACCAGGAGATGCCAGGGACTGAACCTGGAATCTTTTGCATGCAAAGCATGTTTTCTTCCACTGACCTACAGCTATTTTCCTTAACAAGTCTGATAAATCAGACAGGGCCTTCTGGATCTTGCATTGTTTTTTTAAAACCCCTTTAGATTAGAAAATGAATAGGAAATGGGTGAATTGGAATGTAATCTTATGCACTCATTGACTGGGTTTGCATGACACAACAGCCCACTGTAGGTTGATACCCACGATGAGTTGTCGTGTCATGCGAACCAGGACCGATTCCCTCAGGGTGTCTTGTCTGAGGGAAACAAGCCACCCTGACAACCCATGAGTTATAGCTGCGGTTCTTGTACCCATGATGGGTTGGCATGCTGTCCGAACCTGGGCAACCAACCACATCGTGGGTACCGGGAATGGGCCAGTGACTCGCTTGGCAAGAGTGGCAAAAAACCCTTGCTGCTCTTCCCAAGCTTGCCTTGGCACCTGCCAGTGCCAGCCGCCTCAAAAGTGCCCAAGCAGCACTTGGGGGTGACTGGCACTGGTTGCATGTCCCCTGCTGCAATTGTGAGCTGTTTCGGCTCGCCAGCCACAGCTTTTTTGTTACTTTAATCCCCCCCCCGCCCCAGAGATCACGCAAGCAGTTGCACAAGTGTGACCCCCAATTTTTTTTAAAGAAAAATTAAAAAATGTGCACAGTTGATGCATACACTTGGAAAAATATGCACAAAAATATGCACAAATTTTCATGTGAAAAGCAGAAAACAAAGATTGCAATTGGATACAGATACAAGATGCATTGAGCTTTGAGGTGGAATCTGGAGAACTTTGATGAACTATCATTCTTTGATAGTCGATTACAAAAGAGAAGAACAAATGAACTGATAGCGGTGGAGATTATGTGTTTGCAATATAATTCATGAGTGCCTGATAATGATAATGATAATGATAATGATAATGATAATGAAGACTAAGGGTGCAATCATATGCATATTTATGCATGTTGACTGGAGAATGCTGGGAGTTGTAATACTTTTTCTGTCTAAACATGCATAGCATTGTATCCTAAGAGAATGCAATCAGAGAAGTCCTGAAGCCACTCTCCAGTGAGCTATGATGTGATTCTTCTCCAGTTTGTAGGATTCCAGCAAAATTTATCAGCTTTTCATTTGTGCAATTGTAATTCTAAAGTGGGAATAGGCAACCAAATTCATGTCATTCATTTTCACCAAGTAGAAATGACACCACTTGAAGTACAGCCATTATTATTATTGTTGTTGTTGTTGTTGTTGTTGTTATTATTATTATTATTATTATTATTATTATTATTATTTTCTTAAGGCTGTTTTATCTAAAAATAAAATAAAATTTTTAAATGTTATTTGTTCAGCTTTCCCCTGGTGTTACTTAACAATCTCCCCATGACCTCTGTGAAGGAATATTTTCTGAAATGATTTTCTTTTATTTGAACATTGTTTTTTGGGAGCATGTAAATAGCTTGGTTTTACCTTCATTCCCTCCTCAATACTTTGTGACAAATTTATAGCAGCTACCTGCTAGTAATTTTTTTCAGGGTTCTGTAATAGGATACTGACCAAGGACACGGAAACCTTGAAAGGAATGAAAAAGGACCTAGCAAAAGAAATTTAAAATTGAAGTGGGGGCAATCCAAACACCTTGGTATATCAACTTGTAGTTTGCACTACCACCGCCGAGTTCCGTCTTCCTCGTGAGGGGACACTTTTGTAGCTCGTCCGTTTAACCATGGAGCATGAGCGATGAGATTTTGAAAGCTGAAGCTATTTGATTTCGGGGGGGTGTCATCCTCGGAGGATTAAGAATTGCTGAGATCTGAGGAGGCAAGGAAGGCATGAGATTTGCGGAGGTTTGACTGGCCGTTAAAGCTTCTGCAACCTCCACTTAACATCCATTACCCTCTACTCTTGTCTCTCTCCTTCCCCTCCTAGGGATGCTTTGACCTGGATTCCTGCATTGAGCAGGGGGTTGGACTCGATGGCCTTGTAGGCCTGGCTTGTAGTGCACCTATTAATTTCCTGCAGCTTTTTTCCTTTGCTCTATTTTATTTGACACATTGCATTATTTACTACAGGCATCCTATTGATATTTACTTTAATCATGTTTATTCCTCTATATTACTTTGTTGTTGTTGGAAAAGAGCTAGGGTGGCCACACCATGGAGCAGCAGTTATTTATTTATTTATTATTTACATTTATTAATCGTCCATCTGGCCGGCAACCGGCCACCCTGGGCGATGTACATAGGAAGTGGCAGTGTTTGAAGAGAATATATTATCTGCTCTTCATTGCCGTTCATGAATTGACTTACACCACTGGGGGGAAACTGGATGCATGATTCACAACAGTCTCTTCAGATTCCCCCCCCCCCTTTCCATTTCTATGCTGCCTGGATCCATCGTGATTATTTGACATGAGTTGCATTATTTAGGTGTGACTGGCCAAACCATATTACTCTAGTTCATTGACTAGAACAAGCAAGCAATCACAAATTCACTGCTCGGTATCCACAGCCTGTCACAATTCACAGCTGGAGAAGCCTCTGCATTATATAAGGCTTTGGGCTTCCATCCTTTCTGGATCACAGTGACCTTTGGTGTTGACGACCTTATGAGCGATCATTAAATAAACTTGGATAGATCATTTTGTTTTCCTTCAGATTTTCAGAACATGTTTTCTGTGTGTGAAGAACATAATGGTAGAACTGCAGAAGGTAAGGAAGGATGTGGGACATGGGAAGTTGATGGACAGCAGGTAGCCATGTGGGAGACTTGTGAATGCATTCATCCCCCAATCAAGCCCTGATCAGACCTGCTCTACTCTCAGAACCTATCACAGAACCTACTTTCCCCAGCAGTCATGAGGACTAGTAACTTAGTGTGCAATCTTATGCACATGAACTCGGATGCTCACCCTCATCCAATGCAGAGCAGGAGGAATGGCAGAGGCAATGGTCTCCTCCCCGCTCCTCCCACTTTGTGTTTTCACCAGATGGCCATTTCCGGCCATCTAGCGATGGTGTTTCAGAAAGGGAGGGAAAGAGGCTGGAGTGGCTTCAGGATACCTTGTATCCTAGCCACTTCAGTCTCCTCCCTACCCCTGCCCCCTCAAACACCCCCTTTAGCCCCTCTCCAAGGTCGCTGGTGTGGTTCTTTCCATGCTGGCTACAAGGGGGCAGGGAGGGGGATCAGAGCTCCGATCCCCAGCTCCAAGGTCAGAGTGCTGTTTCCAGCCTCAGAGCTGGGAATCTGAACTATCCTATGGCCCCTCAGACAATGTCTGGGGCTATAGGATCGTTCCCTCCATTGTCATAAAATGAAACCCCTCTTCATCATAGATTCACAAGGTTTTGTTAAGTTCTGTGTTTCTGGGCTTTGGGCAAGAAAATCCAATGCAGCTTCCTTTTTATTTTTTCCTAGGGCTGGGGTGAAGGGAAGCACTCTTTGTGATGGGGATCAGAAATTCTCCAAGCAGCTAAACAGACTAGGATGAGTCAGAAGATTCAGCGTATCAATAATAAGTTCTGTGTGCGCGGGGGGGGGGGGGTTGTGAAGAACAGGTCCACTAATAAGAAAAGTCATCTTCACTCCCAGATCTGTAACAGCTCATCTTTACCACCCACAGCTGGAAGCCTGAAGTCCTTCTCAAATCACTTCTCTAATTCAGTGGTGTCTACCGAATTGTAGGCACAATGGGCAAAAGCCATTTGAACAAATTCCACCACTGCCACTACTTTTCAAGTTACTCGGCATAATAGTTCACCTGGTGCTTAATTGTGCCTTGAAAATTCAGGGCATTTCATTCTCACACATCCCTACCCATACTACACTTTTGCTGTTCCCTTGCCTTTAATATAAATAGGCAACACACTGACAAGACTGTACATTAGATTTTGAAACAATTATTTTCCAATTTACCTATCCTGGATTAGCAACACTGGCGTGCACACACAAATAGTACAAGAGAAGCTCAATGGTACTTTTAGTGTCAGGTGTGAAAATGCTCTCTCAATCATACATGCTGAATTTAAAAAATGGCATTGTGGCAGCTAAATTACTTTCCCTCCTTCACTGCAGTTTATTCAGGGCCTCAACAGAATTTCTTTTAAAAATGAAAAAGTGCTGAGGGGGAAAAAGAATAAGGCTCTGCTCTGTAAAACACCAACAAAAATTGACCTGTCAAAAGACTCAAGTACAATCTGTGTACGTAAGTTTTTCTCCCACCTGCAAGATACTGCAGAATACCTAAATGTTCATTATTATTTTTTTTGGGTGTTAATGAATATTCCAACAGTTATGTAGTGGAAATCCTAGCTGCTGGAGTGTGAATTAAGTGCTATGCGCAGCAGATCACATCATAAAGCATTAGAATATTTTTTTGGGGTGTGGGGAGAATCATTTACCTTCTCAGGTGAGGCTATTTAACATCCTTGAAACTCTCCTTTAGGTTCTTTCTAACTTCTCAACATTCTTCATTCCCTCCCAAATGTAATGCCCAGAGCAGAAAACAGTACTCCTGCTGAAGTCTTTATAACTGTTGAATAGGAAGTATTGTTACCAGGGATGGGGACTCGGACTCCAGGACTCGACTTGTGAGTCGGACTGAGTCCCCCCTCTGATTCGAGTCAGACTCGAGTCCCAATATTTTTAATGGGACTCGAGACTCGACTCGGGACTCGAGACCAAGGACTCGTGTTCCTCAAATGCAACATGGATAGGTTTTAGGAAGTACAGCAAGTTTATTTTTTAAAATCATTTTCCTAAAATGCAACCTTTCAGACATTTTGGGTTTGGCTGCCTCTGCCTGCCTGTTCGGGGTTCCCAGCCTCCTCTGCCTGGTCTCTTCTTAACCAGTTCCACAGTTTGAATTGCAATTGTCCAAGACAAAGGCTTCTGCCTGCCTGTTTTGGGGTTCCCTGCCTCCTCTGCCTGTCTGGTTATTTTGGGTTTGTCTGCCTGGTCTGTTCTTGCCAAAATCAGTTGCAGAGTTTTGAAATAAAAAGGCATACTTGTGCCTAGAATTTATTTAAGCCACACATCTGAAGTAGCCTTATTTTGTTGGGGAAAACCCCCATTGATTTTAATAGGGACTCGTGGAGTCAGCTTTGGAAGTGAGTCGTGACTCATGAGTCACCATTTTGGACCAAGGACTCGAACTCGGACTCGAAAGACTCGTGACTCGACTTGTGACTCGAAACCAAGGACTCTTCAACATCCCTGATTGTTACTTCCTAGCCCTGGAAAAACACTGACTACATTTCTTCAAAATGGCCACAATCCTGCCACTATGGACACAGGGTGCTGAGTGCAGAGGCTGTGGTATTTTATTCATTTATTACAATTTTGTAATAAACCTGTTGGTACTCCTGGACCTCACAGTGGCTTTCAGTACCATTGACCATGGTATCCTTCTGGAGCAGATGTCTGGGTTGGGAGTTGGGGGCACTGTTTTACAGTGGTTCCATTCCTTCTTGTTTACAGAAGGTGGTGCTGGGGGATTATTGCTCTATTCTGTGACAATTACACCACAGGGTTCTATAGGGCTCAATTCCCCCCCCCCCATGCTATTTAACATTTACATGAAACTGTTGGGGGAGGTTATGATCTAGGGATGTGGACTGAGGTGCTATCAATGTGCCAATATCCAGCTCTACCTCTCCTTTTCATCAAACCCAGGTGAGACAGTGGATGTCCTGGATTGGTGCCTGAGCGGGGTAATGGACTGGATGAGGGCCAACAAAACTGAAGCTCAGTCCTGACAAGATGAATGTGTACTGTTGGCAGGAAAGATCAGGCACGCAGCTTGGGGGTGCCCTGGATCCATGACTGTCACTTGAGGCCCAGGTGGCCTTGGTGGCCAACGGTATCTTTTATCAGCTTAATTTGATATACCAGCTGCAATCCTATCTGGACAGAGATAGCCTGGTGACAATTACCGTATATACTCGACTTTAAGTCTAGTTTTTCAGCACATTTTTTGTGCTGAAAAATGCCCCCTAGACTTATACGTGGGTCAGCGGCCCCCCAGGACCCCTGCCGCCACCGCAAGGGGCCGCCAGGCACCCCCTCCACCCCCAGGACCCCTGCTGCCACCCCGACACCCCAACCCCACCCCCGTACCTGCACCCGACGCCGCCGAAGCCCCTCCCCCGTCGAAGCCGCGCCGCGCTGCAGCCCCCCCATGCCACCCCCACGCTACCCCCAGACACCCCCCGTCACCGTACCTGCTCCCGCCGCCGAAGCCCCACTTCTTGTGGATTCGCGGAGCGCAGCAGAGAGGGCGCGTGGTGGACCGGCGGTTCCGTCTGCGCGGCACCGAGGCGAGCGATCCGGCCAAAGGCGAGCGATCCAGGGGGGTGCCTGAAGTTTCCTTCCCCCCCGCCTCTCTCTCTATTTTTCTTCCAGCGGGGGGCGGCGTTTGCTTTCCCTGGATCTAACGCCGTCCCCGCTTGCCCGGGCGCTGCTTGAGCGGAAGGGAGGAAGGACGAGCCGGATGGTCCGTCCTTCCTCCCTTCCTCCCTTCCGCTCAAGCAGCGCCCGGGCAAGTGGGGACGGCGTTAGATCCAGGGAAAGCAAACGCCGCCCCCCGCCGGAAGAAAAATAGAGAGAGAGGCGGGGGGGGGAAGGAAACTTCAGGCACCCCCCTGGATCGCTCGCCTTGGCGCCGCACAGACAGAGCCGCTGGTCCACCACGCGCCCTCTCCGCTACGCTCCGCGAATCCACAAGAAGTGGGGCTTCGGCGGCGGGAGCAGGTACGGTGACGGGGGGTGTCTGGGGGTAGCGTGGGGGTTGGCATGGCGGCGGGGGTCCTGGGGGGGCTTTGGCAGTGGCGGGGCTTCGGCGGCAGTGGGTGTAGGTACGGGGGTGGGGGGTGTCTGGGGGTGGCGGCGGGAGTCTCCCCTCGTACATTTCCCACCCTAGACTTATACTGGGGGGCAATAAGTTTTCCCAGTTTTGGGGGGTGAAATTAGGAGCCTCGACTTATGTTAGGGCTAACTTAAAGTCGAGTATATACGGTATCCATGCTCTGGTAACCTCCCGGTTGGATCACTGCAATTTGGTGTACCTTCTTTGTTCAATTTTAGGTGGGCAGTTAAAACGTTTTTGTTCCACATGACTTTCCGGTAGTTTAAGGCTTCAACCCTATGCACACTTACCTGGCAGTAAGTATCATTGAACTCAATGGGGCATACTTCTGTGTAGGCATATATAGGATTGCACTGTAAATGTATTAACTCCATACTGTTTTGATTATTCTCTCCTGCTTTTATTTCTACTGTTGGTGATCTTTTAGATGGTTTTTTTTAACATAGTTTTTAAAGTTTTCAAGCGGTTTTTATAGTTGTTTTTATAGTTGTTTTAAATTTTTACTGTAAGTCACCATGGAGGCCCTATTTAAACCTAAATAAATGTAGGGGGCTCTATATGAAAATTAAAAATAAAATAAAAATAAAATTGCTTCTTCCCTAGGTTTTTATTTTTTGGTGTTCCCCAGAACTGGAAGGGAATACTACAAATTAATACAATTATTGAGTGCATATTGCCATTTTTCATTTAACTTTCTACTATTACTCTTTGAATAATTTATTCAGTTACCTTTTTTTTTGTAGATTTAGAGCAACTCCACACCTGCAAAAGTGATTAATTCAGCAAACTTTGATAATAATCTATTCCAATTAAAATATAAATGTTCGTAAATAATGTGTTATGCTGTTACTGCTCAATGTTTCACTAATTTTTATTCTGAATTCCACTGTTGTTCACTTCTGCAAGCAGAAATGTTCAAGAACATTTATATTTAATGTTCCAATTTGTATGTTCACTGTTGAAGTTCTCATCTTGAGTACTGTGTCCAGTTCTGGGCACCACACTTTAAGAAGGATGTAGACAAAGTGGAGAGGGTTCAGAGGAGGGCAACAAAGATGATAAAGGGATTGGAAACAAGGCCCTATGAACAGAGACTGAAAGAACTGGGAATTTTTAGCCTTCAGAAGAGGAGACTGAGGGAAGATATGATAGCACCCTTCCAGTACTTAAAGGGTTGTCACACAGAGGAGGGCCAGGATCTCTTCTTGATCATCCCAGTTTGCAGGACACAGAATAATGGGCTCAAGTTACAGGAACCCAGATTCCACCTAAACATCAGGAAAAATTTCCTGACTGTTAGAGCAATAAGACAATGGAACCAACTACCTAGGGAGGTGGTGGGCTCTCCCACTCTGGAGGCATTCAAGGTGCAGCTGGACAGCCATCTGTCAGGGATGCTTTGACCTGGATTCCTGCATTGAGCAGGGGGTTGGACTCGATGGCCTAGTAGGCCCCTTCCAACTCTAGTATTCTATGATTTCTACAGTGCAACAAGGTATACCACCACCACCACCACCACCACAATAGCAACAACAACAGAAAACTATATTTCTTGTTTCAATTTGAATGCAGAACTTCCAAAAAGTGAGTTATGTGGCTAATGTGAGCGGAGTTGAAAAATGGAATTATCAAACTTCTGCTCCATCATGTGCTAAACCTTGCACAGATCAAGCTGCATCCTCAATGAATTGTATTCAGTGATGTTCAGTTTACAGAAAGCTCTTTGATCCAGTGGAGGCTTCCATAAATGGATGATGGGGAAGCATTTTCCCCCCAGTTCCTCCTTTGCCTTCCACTACCTTGCACCACTTCCTGTGCTGTCCTGGAGCATTCCCCAACCCTCTGAAGCAGAAGTGTGTGTGCAGAGGGCTGATGGGGGAATAGGGGGAATTGTTAAAAAAATCACCTACCCCTCTTCCATTCATGGAAGACTCCACTGGATCAAAAAGCTTTCTGTGAATGGAAAGACTCCTTCTATAAATGGAAAGGCAGCATCAGATTCAGATACAGCCCAATGTACCCAACTGGTCATGTGGACTGGCATGTTGCTATATTGTCTGAGTATACATAACCCCATATGTATACTCAGACAATATAGCAACATATAGGTTTGTGATTCAAGCCCTACATTATTTGAATTAATACATCTGTGTACAAGCCATGGCAATGAAACAAGTTATGTACACGTAACTTTTTTCATTACCCTGGCCTGTACACCAGTGTATTAATTCAAATAATATAGGATTTGAATCACAAACATATATGTTATATAAACACACACACACAAAATGTGTGATCATGTTAATGATTCAGTGCAAACTCAAAGGCAAGTGTGTGCATGTTTGTAGGCTCTTCCTTTTGATATAAGAAAAACACTCATGGAATATTCTCTGTGCTACACTAAGACAGTCAAACACAAAAAATAAACAGAAAAGCAGACACTTAAAAAAAAAAAAGATATATAGCAGAACTTAAATAGATTCGGAATTGCTTGTAAAGCAGATTTTGATGTCTAAACATGTTTTTACTGTATACAGTGGCATAGATGCACCATTTAGATCTGTGCCAGTCGGGCTTCAGGCCTGGACATGGGATGGAAACAGCCTTGGTCACCTTGGTGGATGATATGAGGAGGGTTTTGGACAGGAGCGAATGCTCTTTTCTAGTCCTCCTCGATCTCTCAGCGGCTTTTGATACCGTTGACCATGGTATCCTCCTGGACCATCTGGAGGGGTTGGGCATGGGAGGCACTGTATTGCAGTGGTTCTGGTCCTTCCTCTCTGGAAGGTACCAGAGAGTGGTTCTTGGGAAGGAGGCCTCGGACCCTTGGCTGCTCACTTGTGGGGTGCCGCAGGGATCCATCCTCTCCCCGATGTTATTTAACACCTACCTAAAACCGCTGGGAGCTATCATCAGGAGGTTTGGGGTGCGCCGTCATCAATATGCGGATGACATGTAGCTCTACCTCTCCTCCAAGTCCTCACCGAGGTTGGCCGTTGAGACCCTGTCCAAGTGCCTGGAGTCAGTGGGTGGCTGGATGGGAAGGAACATGCTGAGGCTGAACCCCGACAAGACCGAGGTACATCTGGTGGGAGACAAGGGAAGGTTAGGGGATGTTGACCTGGTACTGAATGGGGTACATCTACCCCTGAAAGACCCGGTCCGCAGCTTGGGAGTCATTCTAGACGTCCATCTGTCCATGGAGGCCCAAGTGTCAGCTGTGAGCCGGGCAGCACTGTATCAACTCCATCTGATATGGCAGCTGTGCCCCTACCTTCCTAATCATCTGGTCCCATCGGTGGTTCATGCCTTGGTCTCCTCTCGCCTGGACTACTGTAATGCGCTCTATGTGGGGTTACCCTGAAAGACGGTTCAGAAGCTACAGCTGGTACAGAATGTGGCGGCTCGCCTGGTTAAAGGCAGCCGCCGGCGAGATCACATCACTCCGGTGCTCAAGGAGTTGCACTGGCTACCAGTTGCTTGCCGGGCCCAATTCAAGGTGTTGGTTTTGACCTTTAAAACCCTGTATGGCTACGGCCCAGTTTATCTCAAGGAGTGCCTCCAGCAACATCAAGTAGGCTGCTCAACAAGGTCTGCCATGGATGGCCTTCTCCTTGTCCCATCAGCCAGAGCAGCCAGGCTGGTGGGGACTAGGAAGAGGGCCTTCTTTGTGGTGGCCCCCAAGTTATGGAACTCCCTCCCCAGTGACCTTCGCCATGCCCCCTCCCTGATGAACTTCCGCCGGGCTTTAAAAACATGGCTTTTGAGGCTGGAGCTGGCAGAGATTGCCAAACTCACATCATTTATCAGAGAAAGGACAACATCCACGTTTATTGTTGAGTGGAAACCTCTAATTGACTTTTTGCAGAGACTGGAAAGTGGAAAATAATGATTTGTTTGTTTGTGGGTTTATGGAATAATAAGTGAATTTGGGACAATGGGAAGAAAGAGATTTCTCATTCGGATTATCGAGTAAGGAAAATTATTGTTACCTATATTTGCTGTAGAAGAACATCGGAGGTCTATTTTGTTTTCTTAATTGTTATATGTTTGCTATTATGTGTTTGTTTCACATAGAAATAAAATTAAAATTAAAAAAAAAAAACCCAAAATATGGCTTTTCAGGCGGGAATATGGGGTGGGGTAGGATTTTTTTTTTTTTAAAAAAAAACTCTTGTACTGTTTTAATTGTGTTTTAATTGTGTGTTAATTGTGTTTTAATGGTGTTTTAACTGGTGTTTTATTGTATTTTATCCTGATTGTACATCACCCAGGGTGGCCAGGTGACCGGGCGATTTAAAAATATAATAAGAATAATAATGCAAAATGTTACCTCAGGAGCACTGGGGAGGGGGATAGGTGGCATCCTAAGGGCTTTTTACAGAACCTGACCTGGTGTGTGTGTCTGTGGGCCAACATAGAGTATTTTAAATCCATATCTAGCTATGCTAGATATCTAGCTATGTTAGAAAAATGGCCATGGTGCATATACAGAGAGTTCCAGCCTTACATGTGTATTGAACAGGCCCAAGTATAGAGCGTGCATTTTAAATGAACAATTCTTGGTTCGCTCACACCCCCTTCCCCCAGCCAGATGCCTAAGCTAGCCTGAAAGTCCAGCCGGCTGGCGACAGGCCCAGACATGTTCCAGCAGTATGGATACTTTTGCCTTATCATTTGTTCGTCTTGCCAAGGTTTTTTCCCCTTTGTATCATCTTCCTAAACACAATGCTTCTCTCTTTCAAACAAGCTGGGAGAACACCCCCCCCCCCGGCTGCTTTGAACAAAAGACAGACAAAGATGGATTTTAAGAGATCCATCTTTTAATATGGTTCCCTAATTAACACAGTGAGAGTTCTAATACTGGAAACTGTAAAGCAAAAGACATTTGGGACGCCAGGTGAGAAAAGCATTGTCCTAAGCTGAAATATTCACATAGGACCCATAAGAAAGAACCTTAAACTCAGTCAGTGTCAGAGCACCTGCTCTGCATGCAGGCTGAGAGAGAGGCTCCTAAATCTGAAATCCTGGAGAACTGCTGTCAATCAGTAGTTGTACTAACCTAGCATAATAAGAGTCTGAGTTAAAGCTATGAAAAGGCCTAAATCCTACACATGCTTGGACAGACAGTTCCTGCAGATCCCAGCTTTCCCTGGCTAGCAGGGGTAGCATTGGAGAATAGTCCACGGGGGCTGGGACCCTAAAAATCTCTGAGATCACCCTGTTGTCCATAGGCACTTGTTAGGGTAAAACTCCAGAGGCCCTGATGAACTCTGTTGAACCCCCGTTGGATGACCTAGATTTCTGCCCATATACCACCTCCTATTGTACTTGACTTTGCTTATCTGCTTTTGTTGTTCCAGACAAGGAACCTTAGAGAGCCATGTTGCATTCTGCTCTAGTTATGATATTTCTTTGTTCTAAAATGCTTAATAATCATATTTTCACATTAAGTTGCGACCTGGCCCTATTTCCGAGTGCCAACTCCAAAGGGTACCAAAAGTAACAGGCCTGATATCTTGGGTGACCTAAGAGGTCATGAGAAACAACATCTTGGAGATTAAGACTTGCCATGTCTAGAGAAATGTATTTGGTTGCTGTCATATTCAGGGAAATGTATCTGATTAGTTGGCATGGTTTAGCGAATGCATTTGATTTGCTGAGAGTGAATACACCCATGACTGTAAAAAGTATAAGAAGGCTTGCATGCCCCACCTTTCTTTGTCCAGCTTTGATTTGGGCACGCGCCCCTGCTGGTCCTTTTTGCGCAGAAATGATCGCACCCTTCCAGTACTTAAAGGGTTGTCACACAGAGGAGGACCAGGATCTCTTCCTGATCATCCCAGTTTGCAGGACACGGAATAATCGGCTCAAGTTACAGGAACCCAGATTCCACCTAAACATCAGGAAAAAATTCCTGACTGTTAGAGCAATAAGACAATGGAACCAATTACCTAGGGAGGTGGTGAGCTCTCCCACTCTGGAGGCATTCAAGGTGCAACTGGACAGCCATCTGTCAGGGATGCTTTGACCTGGATTCCTGCATTGAGCAGGGGGTTGGACTCGATGGCCTAGTAGACCCCTTCCAACTCTACTTTTCTATGATTCTATGGTTTTGCCCTGTGTGTGTGTGTAGGATAAGGAAATTATTTAGGCACCTTGGGCAGACCCACTCAGTTCTGTGCATTCTTCAAGTATAATATGCCACTTCAGCTACTGTGTACAAATTGTGTTAAGTGTATTAGAGCAATCAATGTAGATATATAGGATAAAGTTGTTAAACAAGTTAAATTAAGTACTGCTTACCTTGGTCCTTGAATCCAAAAGAGATAATATCATGCTGAGGCCTCTTGTTGTACATCTTCCTAACTATCTCCTTGTGGATGAGCATGCAACCATATTGTTAGTTGTTTAGTTAGCTCCTTAGGGGGGGGGGAACAGCAAAAAGTGTTTGCGCGCGTAAAGGAGAAATAACGACTCGGACACCATTGTAGGGTACAAATTGTGGTAAAAGTAAAGGGCCACGTTTATTGAAACATCGCTAGGGAATCTACGAAAGGAAAAAGTGCGGGTACTAATTACACCGGCTATCAGCCGGTCACCATTGCTATAGGGCGAAACGTCCAGCAAGGAGGCTGACGGCAACCAGGTCATCCCTCCTTGCTTAACACCACACGGTGCTGGAAGGTCTTTCCCGCAGTCAGCCTCACACCGGCCGTCAGGCACCAGCACAGGCGAGTTAGGAAGACCTCAGAGACGTGCCTTATCTCGGCACAACCAAGCCGTCAGGCACTCGGCGGCAGGAGCCTCGGGCACACCTCTCACCTGAAAGGTGCCATAGGATGATCACCGAGCCCCTAAAACTGCCTAATCCCGTACTTAACCGCCAATGTGACCGAATTGACAATGCCACTAAGGACCCAAATCCTGAAATACAGTGTCGAGTAGGCGAAACACGAACATTGCCCCCGGCCAATTAGGACAATGAACCAAAATTCCTACTCGGCCCCTGGAAAGAGGCGACCAATAAAACCTACACTGCAAACAGGGATGGGAGGGAGGGAGCCGCGTTTGAAAGGAGGCAGAAAATGGTGGGTGCAGACCTAATATTGGCTCTGTCACCCCGCCCACTCAGCCTCCTAATTGGTTTATTGATATCGGACCATTGTGGTCCGATCCGTTATTCCCCCGCATGCAAATTGCTCCCCCCCCCGCCTCAGCTACGCGAGGCTGGGAGGGGCATTCTACTTGGATAATCCTTCCTTGTGGAAACAGACAGGAGCAGTATGATGTTAATTATTTGACTAATATATTTTGCTCTATGAGAATTGTTTTTTATTTTTATTCATTTTTCACTTATTTCATCATATTGAGCCTTTGAGGCTGCTTAAACTGCACTCTCAGTAATATCCTACAAATTAGCAAGACAATGCAGAGTT
The DNA here is from genome assembly GCA_021292165.1 of Shinisaurus crocodilurus. Classification (NCBI taxonomy): domain Eukaryota; kingdom Metazoa; phylum Chordata; class Lepidosauria; order Squamata; family Shinisauridae; genus Shinisaurus; species Shinisaurus crocodilurus. Next base: position 234,246,755 of record CM037879.1, read on the forward strand.
TTATCACGCCAATGAAAGTCTATGAAAGCAACTTGGTTGTAAATTGCACCTCATTTCAAAAAACTCTGTGGGTTTAATAGAAGAGTTTATTAAGGTCAACATCTCTTGCCTGAAGGCCTCTGAATTGATTGAACAATACTGGTTCTATCATGAATTGTTCAAATCCTACAGATACCCAATAGTTAACTTTTTTTTCTTTTCTTAGAAACTGTTGTTTATCCAAACACTGCTTTTTCTTAAACTGTTACTAAGAGAATTCAGGTTTCCACATCTTACATAGTCTTTGGTTGCTCAGTTTTACTTAACAATCTTCAGTAATACACTTTTTGAAAAGATTTTTGTGAAAATGTGAGGGCATAACAATATTGGCCCATTTTCCATTTCCAAACCTCTTTCAAAGAATTTCAACAGAGAACTTATAATTTGCTCTTTAAGAAGCCATGCTAAATATCCCCATGTCATGTTGTTCTCATGCTGTGCTTTCCAATTCTCTTTTTAATTATTTTCTTAATTGTACTGTTATTAAAGGTAAAATTCACCCGCCTGTAATTGAAGTCACCTAAAGCATTCTAGAATAAGAATGGTTACATCCCCATATACATAGATAGGTAAAATAAATTTAGTCAAAGAAATTAAAGGAGCAATAGTTGATGAAGACATTTAGACTGTGCTCATTAAGGAAAGGAGCCATTTGTCCCCATACCCAGATGGAGAAGAAGAGATAATAAATAAATTTAAGTAGGACACAGATTTTTGTTTCAAGAAAGAAACAACAACATCTGCAATGGGATATATTGGCTAATCAACCTAGCTTGATCCCTCCTAGGGAAGCACAGATGCCAGTTTCTGTCAACAGGGTGCAAATTTAGATGTTACTCGTCTCCTATGGTTGCATTCAAAATGCCCTTTCCAGTGAAGGCAATCTATGTGGTGGGGCATTGTGTTTAAATGTTTCTCCTCTGTGTGTGTGGGTTTAAAAGAGAGCTGTGCACAAATGGCCTCTTGGAATTCTCCAACCTATTTTTGGGCAGAGAAATTAGGGGGACAATTTCACTGAATTTCTCCAGGATGAGAAGAAATTCTCCAACAATTTCTCACAGGTAGGGCTCACCATTGGCAGGGGTTGTAGCACAGCGGATTTCTCTTTTTCCCTAAGGGTTCTTTTGCTGGAAGTATGGCCCCCATTTTGCATCCTCCACAATACCCCACACCTAGCATCATTCCAGGGCATTGGGGGCAGGGAAGGAATGCAGCTCTAGCTGTCATTCTTCAGCACCTTCCCCAGGGCCTTCCAGCTGTTAAATTTCTGAGGGGTGATTGTGGATACATCTGGTCTCTAAGGCAGGTGCTGATAATGCCGCTCCTTCCCTGCGAGCCCTGTAGTGGGTGTGTGAGGGTCGGTGGTAGTGCTGCCTCCAGTTCCAGGGAAGAGGCAGAGCTAGTGAGGTGCTGTAGCGGCTAAAGAAAAATCTCTTCCTTCCGTCCTTGTGCAAGGATTCACATCGGAAGGGGGCATGCATTGTCAGAAAGGGAATTGTTTTCATTATTTTAGGCTCTAATCTTCAAGCTCCCACATAATATGGGCATAATATTTTATTATACAGTAATACCTTGGATTGCAAGTAACTTGGTTTGAGAGCGTTTTGCAAGACAAGCAAAATTTTAAATATTTATTTAATTTTTTTGACTTGATATACAAGAAGCGACGTCTTGCAATACAAGTACTGCAGTACGGCTTAAATTAAAAATCTCTGTACAAATTTTTTTTGGGGGGTTCGTTTTGATATAAGAGTGTTTTGGATTACAAGCACGTTTCCAGAACGAATTATGCTCTCAATCCAAGGCATGGCTGTAATAGGAACATGTTGTTGTTGTTGTTGTTGTTGTTATTATTATTAATTTTGATTATTTGAACTAAGAAACCTGGCAAGTTACCACAGAATTATTAAAACATGCACGATATAAAATAGCGGGGGGAAATTCCATTAAAAATACCAAATACCATGTTTAGTGAACATATATTAAGATATAAAGCTGTTTTACACCATTTCAGACCATTGGTACATCTAACCCTATGATGTCTTTACTGATTTTCCAAGAACTGGAGTAAAAGTTTTTCTAAGGCTCGCTGTCACTGTCAATTTTTTAACTGGAGATACCAGAGAATTAACCTGAGGCTTTCTGCATTCAAAGCATATGCCCTACTGCTGAGCCACAACCTCTCCCTTGAAGTGGCTTTCAAGTTTCCCACATACGCACCAACATTACTCTTCTTCTCCCCTTCCTATTCCATTCCATTCCTGTGTTCTTTATTGTTTTGCATTATATTGTATTCAATTCTTTGAAATATTTTGAATATTTTATTGTATTTTATATATTTAACTGTTCTATGGTGGTATTTTAGTTTTTTAACTGTTTGCAATCTGCCAGAGGACATTAGTTATTGGGCAGATTAGAAATGAAATGAAATGAATAAATAAAAAAATAAATAAAAATATTACAGAAATAATTATATTTTGGTGAAATTTCCTCCTTTGAAGGGTAGACAAAATCTTCAAATATTTGGATTGTTACTGTTCAATTCTTATTAGTTCTTCAGCTGCTGTCTCTTATACAGCTTCAAGGATACATTGATTTCAGGAGATGCCTGAACACATGAAACGAGGCCAAAATGTAATCCCAGTATTATTCACATTCCTCTTCAGATGAAATATCCTTAATCTACATTGCTGGCTCCAGGTCTTTAGAGGGCTCTTGAGCAAGACGTCCTGTCTGGACCTCTTCCTTCCCCTTGCTGCCATTGTCACCAGATGCTACTCCCTCTCTACCTCATCAGTGTTGCCTCGTAGGGATGGGTAAGAATTTCATCTCAGTTGAGTTTTGGTCAGGACTTACCAAAATCCACTAAGTTCTGGGACAAAAATGTTTGGGACAAAAATCAGTGCTTGAGATGTAGAGAATTCAAATATTTGAGACACCAAAACTGACAGATTCATCCATCTAGCCATCCAAGCCCAGGGCTTTGTGTGCTTTCTCTTAAAAGCCTGGGTTTGAATCCTTATGGATTCAGCCACTTAGGTTGCCACCTTAAATGCTTAGGGTTGCCACCTCTTTTTCTGACCGTTCCTCATCTTGAACAGCTACATGGCAGCTAAATACAACATGGTCCTCTCCATGTTGGGAATAGCTGAACCTAATGAATTTGGTTGTTGCAGATGGGTGAGGATTTCAGTTCAACTTCCTTTTGGATAGGAATTTACTAAAATTTGCAAAGTTCTTCATATTCAGTAGGGAAAGAACATGGGATTTTAAAAAATATAAATGTGGGAGAAAGCAAAATGGACAGATTTGCCCATTCCTAGTTGCCTGCTTCCTTCCCTGCCAGGGACAAGGCTGCCAAATGAGTGAGTGAGCGAGCACACGGTAGCTTCTGCTGCTGATTAAGAATATAAGAAGAGCTCCTCGGGACCAGACCAAAGGCCTACCTAGTCCAGCATCCTGCTCCCAAAGGGGCCAACCAGATGCCTCTGGGAAGTCTATGAGCAAGGCATGAGTGCAATAACACTCTTCTTTCTTGCTTCTACCATTCACCCTGGTGGGTGGGTGGCAGGTGAGTAAGCTGATGGTAATGGTAAGGAGCAGTAGGAGCCAGGAGGCTCATGGCAGTGGGCCCCATGACGAAGTGTGTGCCTCAGTAGCCACCCAGCCATGCTAATCTCTAATGCCAGCCCTGGTAACATATGTAGGGTGCTGACCTATGAATTACTGAAAGAGAGGAAATGCATCACCGAAAAAGACAACGAGGGAGAACACTGATTTGCATATGCTAATTTAGATGAATATATGTAAATTTAGAAATTATTAGTATACTTTAAATAGAGATACAGTACCATAGTGCAGAAGACTGTGACTGTCCGGTCTGCTATCCAGCCGCTAAGTGCTGATGGGCAGCTCCAAGGCTCCTGCTCCCCCTTCTTATGGGCCTTTACCTTTAAAGCAGACTTGGACAGCCTTTTTAATAGAGGACACCTTCAAAATAGAGCACAGTCTTCTGGCAGCCCTTCAAATAGAGGGCTGTGCTCTGTAAAAGAGAACATATGGCCACCCTAAATGTAGTAATATGGGATATAGGGGACAGAAAGTTGGATTTGTGGGTAGGGATGAGGAATAACTTCATTTGGCCCACATTTTATGCAAACCAACCTAATTAGCACGTCCTGGATAAATAAGTGGATTGGAACCCAGTTATCCTTCAGATTGCGAACTTCTCCCAATTTTGTAATGCAGTTAACAGCTCAAATGTTGCATATACAGTAATACCTCGGATTGCAAGCATAATTCGTTCCAGAACCGTGCTTGTAATCCAGAACACTGTTATATCAAAAGTGAGTCTCTAGTGGGTGTGAGCGGGGCCGATTTTGGCCCACTACGCCCGCTCCAGGCGAGCGGTTACATCTGTATTGCAAGACGTTGCTTGTTTATCAAGTCAAAATTTATTTTAAAAAATTGCTTGTCTTGAAAAATGCTCTCAGACCAAGTTACTTGCAATCCAAGGTATTACTATATATATATATATATATATATATATATTGGGGAAAGCTGCATACAAAAATATTTATATTAGGGTAAGTGTTACCATTTGTCCTCATTCACACAGACACCTAATTTGTGTGTGTACACATGTAATGACCAACTCAGGTCTCAAGGGGCCTTTAAGCAAGGTGTGATGTGCACACAGTGGTCTTATACATTATGCTCTTAACTTTGTCAGCTGTGCCTCTCAGAACCAAAATGGATTCTTGAGCCAAGTTGTCAGGGTAATGACAATTAACTTCATAGCACACAATACATGTACAAGAGAGCTAGTATGCCTGAAGCTCCTCTGTAACAAATGTTGCATACAAAGTGTGTAATGTTAGGGAAAGTTGCATTAAAAATGCACGAATTAGGGAAAGATGCATATGAAAATAAATATGAATTTTCATGATTTTTTTAAAAAAATCACAGACGTGTGGAAATTGGACAGAACATACTAAGGACTGAATACATGTAAAATTGACATAGACTAGATAGAGACTGATTCATCCATTCCCATCTGTAGGACATATCTAATCCTGCTCAGGCATAGACCATCAGTTGAGCTTTGGCATTGACTTTTACTCAGCCTGAATTCCTCACCAGAAAGCCTCCCAAGTGACACGTGTTTATGTGTTTAATTTTCCATATACTTTACTCTTTTCCATTTTAAATATTAGCCTACATTTCCCAGTTAGCTGCAATAGAAGTAGTGGCACAGATTTACTGTGGATTAAAAAGGGAAGACTCCTCCAACACCCCTATTGTATTATTCGGTGCAAGGAAAACCGATAGATACAGGAGAAAGCAAATATTGTGCTTTTAAGAAAGATCAACCATGTTATTGCTTCTTAAACAGAAATTCTCAGGGTAGTCTCATTATGCTATATTGATTAATCTCAGATTCAAGATCTACAGGGTCCTAAGGTCAATAATCATTTCATGCTCTCATCTGATGGCAGCAGTATAATTTAAATCATTTTAGTTATCCTCGGTTTTGCTTATGAACAGTGGTTAAAAAGGGCTGTTAGGATTTAATTAAATCGATAGAATATAATCACTATCTTGATGCTTAATACTTGTAGCACTGTCTGCCTCCAGATAGGGCAACCATTTTACACAAACTCAAAGCAAAGTCATTAATGAGAGTTTCATATTTATTTCCTTGGATTAAGCTCCTTCATTAATCAGCATAACTGATTATGTAGAACTGTCCGTTTTCCTGAATAATGAAACAGCTTATCTAAAGGAATAAATGTAAGATCCTCTTAATGGGAATCCTTTGACTTCTTGCACTTTTTCTTTTAACCAAATTGAGATGGACAGCCCCATATCTAGGCTATTACCTCGATGAGTTCAAATATACAATAATTTCTTAACTACTGGCTTATTGCCTTTTCACGTTGCATGTAAAAATTATTAAATGGGTGTTCTTATGAAGGAAGCAGCAATATTCCCAGGCCCTTTCTTCTCTGCTTCCATTGCAAAAATATAATATGTGCAGAACAATCCTAAACCTGTTTATTTAGAAGTATGTTTCACTGAGCTCCATATGGCTTACTCCCTAGTAAGTGTAAAACACATTTCAAGATGGTAGAATGTAATTTGCTCTGCTGGTCTGATGGACTATGGGATGTACATAACATTAAAATGTATGGGGCTGTGTTTGAGCATTATTGAACCTACTTATTAACTGCCTCTTTTTGGCAATACCAATTCCAGGCACAGAGCTCAGTCACAGTGGGGGTGAAAGGCTCAAGTCAAACAAAAACAGAACAGCCAGCTGTAAGGCTGAATTCCCAATGCATTTGTGTGCCAAGGCATTTCCAGAGATTTCTCTTTGTCAAGGGCAGCTGAAACATATGGCACAAATAATTCTTTAACATTCTTTAAAATTTACTTCCCTTAAGAAAACATTTTGCCACTTTAAAGCATGCAAAAATAATGTACATCTCTTAAGAAAAAAAAGGTGTAACAATTAGAAGTAATTATAAAATGAGCAACAGGGCTTCAATCCAAATTGGGTGTGTGTGTGTGTGTGTGTGTCAAGTAGGCTTGTAAAATCGAGCCTCGCCGGGCAAAACGAGGCCGAAATTGGCCCCGCTCACGCCTGGCGAGGCCTTACCTTTTTCTTCGGGGCGGCTCGCCCTCTCCGCAGCGAGCCGCCCACGTGGCCCATTCCGTCGCGTCACTTCCGGGACCGGAAATGACACGCTGGACCCCTGTGGCGCGTTCTGCACCTGCGCAGGGTCCCGTCATGTCATTTCTGGTCTCGGAAGTGACGGACGGGGCCGGAGAAGCCCAATCGAGCGGCGCGGAGAACCTCTCCGCGCCACTCAGAAAATCGAGTCGGGTCAGCGCCCCTGTGGAAGATCGGGTCGGGGGCGCAACCCGGCCTTGGATCCACCGCTAGTGTCAAGGTTCCACCTGTACCAGGACACCTTGATCAGCTCCTTAAAGATATTTTGCCTCTTTAAGAGCCCCTCCTGTATCAGGATGCCAATTCTCTGCCTTTTACCTTTTCTTCCCAGTAACATGGGATTAGGCCTTGGGCGCGGTGCAAAAGACACTCCAAACAACTTGATGTTAACAATAACTGTTTACTTTAGTAAATTTTGGTATAGTAGATTCACAATAACTTAAGGTAATTACATAAATGGAGCTGTATATTTTAAAAAAGCAGGTATAATAGAAATAAAAGAAACAATAACGCAGTTCTCTCTAACCTAGCTACTCTTTCACCTGTATGCCTCAGTTAAGAGATTCTTTTCCCAGCCTAGCCCTGGCTGTTCTGCATTCTGATATTCAGACTCTGCTTCTCTGTCTGTCTCTGCTTCTTGGTGCCTGCAGAACCTCTCCTCCACAGCTTCTCTCTCTCTGCAGCTAGGGATGTACCCGCTCACCTCGAGGCAGGTGTAGCGGGCCAAAATCGGCCCCGCTCACGACCGCCAGAGACTCGGTGGGCCTTACCGGGTCCCAGGGCTCCCTCAGCTCTCCGCGTCGAGTCCGCCAAGCCTGGCCACGCTGGTCCTGTCGTGTCACTTCCGGCTGGCCAGAAGTGACGCAACGGGACCAGTGTGGCCGGCTCAGCGGACTCGAGCAGTGTGGAGAACTGCTACGCGCCGCTCAGAATATCGAGATGGGGGCCGCCGCCGTGGAGAGATGAGGCGGGGGCGAGGCAGGCCCCCCCTAATGTTTGTGAACACCACTATCTGCAGCTTCTCTCTCTCTCTCTGCAGCTTCTACCTCCCCTTTATATATACTCTCACCAGGACCAGAGGGCTACAATCAGGTGACCTCAAACTGGGGAAACGAAACTTAACTCTATTAAGGGGGAAAGGAGACTTCTCTCCATGAGGGGAAAATGAAACTCACGAATGCCCCCCTCCCATCAGGAGATGTTTGGGCCTGCTACACGCTTCAAATTAACTGAAGCCTGTGTAGGCCTCAATCCTTCACAGGGGGCTGCACTGGTAATTTGTGAAAAACAAGCCTGCACCCAAGGAAAGAACCACATGCTTAAAAAGAGCTCAAAGTGTGGCTGCAGTTCTGTGATCTTCTTGTACTACGCCTCTGAATGCACCCATAGTGCTGATCATCTGTTTGGAATCCTTGTTGGTGGTGGTGGGTGGAGGAGGAGCTGTAGGAAAAGAGCAGAAGGCAGAGGAGAGGTGAAGAAGCCTCCCTTTTCCTGCCTGCTGCTTCTCCCTTGTGTGGCACCACTTTGGAGAGAAGTGGTCGGGTTTCAAGTTAGGAGGTAAAGGTGGTTCCAACCAGGGGGTTGCTTCAGATGTAACACTTTTCTTATGAGTGGGCATTCCCCCCCCCCATTTCATTACTCCTTTTGTTTTTCTTATTAAAGACTTTTTTTGTTTTGTTATTTATTTGTTAAAATAATTCACTTTTGTTTTGTTATTCATTTGTCACAATCCCATTCATTTTATTTACATTTGTTTTCATAGTTTTTGTTGTTGTTATTCTTTTTGTTCTTCGCTACTTATGGTGGCAGCAAAGCTAAGTTTGACAGCCACCATCCCCCCCCCAATATGCCCCAGAATGATGCAATATCCAATCTGGGAAAATAAAATGGCAGCTCCAGAATCAGCCTCAGAAATCATCTCTGCCACTGTTCCAGAAAAAGGTAAGCTACCCCCAAATGTGTGACAAATGGGAGTGAATGGGATAACGAGACTGTTTTTCATCTGAATCTATTTGTAACTCATTGTATTTGTTTTGGCATGAATGGCAATTGAGCTGAAGAGGTTCCATTCAGTTTAATTTTTCATTCATTCAAAAATAAACACACATTTCCCTAATTTTCCTTCCTTGGAGATGATCTCAGTGTATGCTACATGTCATGTATATGATGTCTCCCATACATAGATCAAAAGGCATCAACTGCCACAGCAGCATTTACATTTCTTTAATTCAGCCTGCTCACTTACCCCTCCCTTCCTGAAAGAGCACTCAGCTCCAAGAGTACTGACAGTTGTCCCGGGACTGCAGAGTCAAGGGGGAAGAATGCACTGGCCCCCAGGGCCGGTGCTACCATTAGGCCAACTAGGCAGCTGCCATGGGCGCAGGGCAAAAGGGGGCGCCAGAAATAGGGAGGGAGGGCTCAAGTGGGAAGGGGGGGCGCTAAATATCTGATCTTGCCTAGGGCCCCAAACTGCACCAAACTGCCTTGCACAGGCCCTGCTGGCCCATCCATCTGCAGAATAGCCACCCATTGCTATTAGCAAGAACACCAGGAAGGGAAGATCAGCCTGCCCCAAAGTACATGTAAACATCCACTTCTATCTCACCATCTTGTTCTGGCCTTGAAAAACTGATCGCCCTCCTCTTCTTTTCCTCTCCACTCTCCCACCCTTGTGTGCCATGTCTTCTCAGTTTGATTTGAAAGCCATGTGGTAGGGCTTTTCTCTCTCTCTTTTATTATGGATGTGAGCTGCTTTGGGAGACAATGATTGTCTGAAAAGTGGGATAAAAATACAGCAAATAAATTAATAAACTGTAATTTGGGGGAAATGTAAAGATTACTTTTCAAAGGAGTTAGAAAGACTTTAACAGTTGAAAAGTGGGAGAGAGTTTCAGTCAACTGGAGGAAGCACACCTAAACGGAAAGGAGAATGACAAGGTAAAAGGAGAGAGGAGAGCAATCCCTGAGAGCATCTCCTTTTGTTAGATTCATCAAAGTATGTACACCACAAGGAGGCAGGTCTTGTTGTACAGGACCTTGTTGTACAGAGATTCCTCAAGCTATACCATAGCATACTCTCCAATTGCCCTGAATTTGCCTGGACAGTCCTGCAAACACTTAAGCCATCATAGCTTCTTACTTTGTTATGCAGAGTCCCAATTTGTTATGTGGAGCCCAGAATTCCCCTGCTTCCTCCCGCAAGCTATTTAACTTAGCTGCGATTTTGCCCATGGCCCCTTTAAGCAGGAAGGGAAAAGACAGAGGATGTGCGTGTGTGTGCTCTACCTGCTGCCTCTGACCAGGCCCCCTGGTAAGTAAGTAAGACCCATTGTAGACATTTGTACTTACTCCTGAGTAACTGTGTGTAGGATTGCACTGTTTGTTTTAACTTAATTCAAGTTAGTTAAATTCTTTAAGATTATTCCAGTTTAAGTGTTTCTTTAAATCTAAATTGTGTGAATAGAACACAAAAAGTGCTTTAAACTGGGGCCTTTCCACAATTACACACAACAACAAAGCTGTTCAGCCCCTCAAAGTTACTCCTTGTGCTTAAAAATCAGAGCTGTAGAGGTGTTTGGAGCAAAACGCTGAAGGGGCTCAAAACTCCAATGTGTCTTTTTGTATTTTCCCCCTACCCCAAAGCTCCCCCTCCTCTGCATCTTCTTCTTTTCTTCTCCTTCTCCAACTGCCCTGAAAATGCGGGACCAATCCTGACAATTTTAAAACAAAAAGAAAGTGATTGCCCTGCAAGCAGTGACTCCCCCCCCCATGAAAAACACTAGATATCAACAATTAAGGGTTTAAGTAAGGTTAAAAAAATACAAAAGCCACTAATAAAATATTATAAAATAATATTTAATATAATAATGTAATATTTATAATATATAAGCTTTTGTGTGTTTCCTCTAATAACTTTTGTATTTGACCATGCCCTCTGGTTGCCTGGCCATACCCTTGGCCATGCCCTCATGTTGCCTGGCCACGCCCTCTTGATCACACCTTCATGTTGCTTAACTATACCTCTTAGAAATTCACATGTGTGTCCCTATTTTCATCTGTGAGATGTTGGAGGGTATGCCATAGTGTTTCAGAAAGACTAAAGTAAGGGAGATAAGCCCCAGCTGTTATGATTTCAGATATAATAATTTCTGGATGCATCTCATAATATTTATTTATTTTTTATATTGCTATAACGCCCCAAAGCCAAAGCTCTCTGGGTGGTCCACAACAATAAAATCTATAAAATACACTATAAAAGTTTAAAAGTTTAAAACTACAGTATAAAATAGAAATAAAAGCCAAAGTAAACCCTAGCATCAGTACAAAGATTTAAAATACAGTAATGGATTTAAAACAACAGAGACTAAAATTCCTGGGAAAATAAAAAGGTCTTCACCTGGTGCCAGAAAGAGCACAGTGTCAGTGCCAGGCAAGCCCCACTGGGAAGTTCATTCCACAACAGGGGTGCCACAGCAGAAAAAGCCCTCCTTTTAGTAGCCACCCAACGCACTTCCTTTGGCAGGGGCTCCTGGATAAGCCCACTGAGGACGATCTTAGGGTCTGGGCAGGTATATATGGGAGGAGATGACCCTTCAGATAACCTGACCCCAAGCATAATGATGCTTAAGTATGGTTAAATTGTAAAAGATCAGACATAGTTCTTGGAATTCCAAAGAAACTTGTGGATGTGGTGACTGTTACAGTTACACACAATTACTGTACATATGTTCTTATGCAAATTATGGGTTGTATCCAATGTTAGTCCTACTTAGAGTAGACCCATTGAAATGACTGGAATTTAAGTTAGACTAACCCTGGATACAACTCTATGGGGTTTGGATTCAGATAGTCACACTTAGAGTAGACCAATTGAAATCAATGGAACAAGTAAGTCATGGCGAACTTAAGTACTATTGATTCCAATGGGTCTACTTTAGATATAATGAAATCTGGATCCATCCCTGTTTAGGTACTTGTACACTGGTTCCCTGCTCAGGCTTTCTTCCCTTATCTCCTTTCTTGTCAAAATGCTGGATTTACCCATATCCTTACTGGTCTGCACACCACCTTAAGGAAGACATGGCTTATTTTTGTTGGAAATACTAAAATATTTCACTGTTCCTCTGTAGAATAAAATATCATAGACCGTTATCTCTTTTTGAATAGATTGGACAGATGATTTGACTATATTTATTTTTTTATATATTTATTATATTTATACCCTGCCTTTTTTCCTGCAAGGAACTCAAGGCGGCTTACATAATCATCCTCCTCCTCTTCATTTTATCCACACAACAACCCTGTGAGGTAGGTTAGGCTGAGAGGCAGTGACTGGCCCAAAGTCACCCAGTGAGATTCATGGCCGAGTGGGGACTAGAACCCGGATCTCCCGAGTCCCAGTCCAACACTCTCACCACTACGCCACACTGACTGTAGGAATTTCCCCTTCCCACTTCCTTCTGAATTTGTGTTTATTTGACATAGCTATAATGCAATGCTTGCCTTGTGCTCAGTCAATGACGCTGACAAACATTTAATCAGTAAAATAGAGAACTGGAGATGTTTGACGCAGAGGCAAGTATTTAACATTAGTAGATTAGTAGAAAAACGATATCATTAATCTATTAATATTAGTCTCTATGCATTTTGAAAAAAAAAGGCATCATAGAAAAATGACTCCCTTTAAATGTAAGATGAGAACAAAGTTTAATAATCACATTTAAGTGAACTTCCTTGAAACTGTTATAGAAATGTATACACCCCTTTTATAAAGGGAACATAGAGATCTGCCTTATACCAAATCCATCTATCTAGCTCAGTATTGTCTACATTGGGCAGTATCTAACGGGGTCCTGCATTCTCACTGAGTCCGTTGCACCCCTGCTGATTCTGTTCTGCAAGTGAGACCTGCTCACGCAACAGGAATTTAGCGCTTCTGAATTAGCAGAAACGTTCATTTCTCGAATGGGGCAGGTCAGCGGATCTCATATAAGGGAGTTCCCTCAACCTGTCCCGATCCAGAAATGAGAGTTTCCGCTCATTTTGGGGCTTCCTGTATAAAGCATTACATCTCCATTGTGCAAGCCGTGGGTCCCGCTTATGCAGTGGTATCAGCAGGAAGGGCCACTTGTGCAACGGAATTGGCAGGAGGGGCTGCTTGCATGACAGCCCCACTGGATACTACCCATTGAATGGAAATGGTGCTCCGGGATGTTAGACAGGGATCTAGTCCAGCAATGCCTGGATATGCTAGGGATTGAACCTTCTGAAATAGCATAGAGGACAGTAAGAAACAGAATATTAGAGAAAAATGCGGGACTAATGGTTGGACAGAGAAGGAAGGAGTCAATCTTAGGGAAGACCTCCTCATCCAGGGATGGATGATTCTGTCTGTTTCACTTTCTATAGTGTTTGCTTTTTTCCCAAGCACAGGTACAATCCATCCCATTTCTGCATCAGTTTACAAGTAGGACTGGGCGAACCTGTCCATTTCAGTTTCTCCCACATTCAATTGTTTTAAATCTCAAGTTCTTTCTCTCCCAGGTATGAAGAACTTTGCACATTTTGGTAAATTCTTTTCAAAAACTAACTGAAACATAATTCCCATGCATCTGCACCATCCAGATTCAGTAGACACAGCTATCCCCAGCATGGAGAAGACAATGATGTACCTGCCTGTCATGTAGCTGTTAAAGATGAGGAGCCTGTCAGAAAAAAGAGAGGTGGCATTAAGCACTAACATGGCTGAATTCACAGGGATTCAAAACCAGACTTTTAAGAAAAAGCACTCAATGCCTTGAGCCTGGATGGATGAATCTGTCCATTTCAGTTTCTCCCACATTCAGGTTTAAAAAAAAAGTTAACAATTCTTTTTGTCCTGAATATGGGGAACTTTGCAATTTTTGGTAAATTCTTATCAAAACTGAACAAAATTCTCACCCATGCCTATTTGCAAGAGTTTTTTTTTTTCTTTTTTTTTTAAGGTCTGAACTGTATGAATTTTCATGCACATTTTCATATGCAGGAAAAAATGGTACACCTTTTTCTATGATTTTTTCCTCTAATATGCACATTTTTACAAGCAATTTCCCCTAATACATGCCTTTTTGGTACGCTGTTTCTCCTACTGTATGCAGCTTTCTCTAATGTATGCACTTTTTGATTGGAGAACTGCATTACCAGATTTAGAGAAGGTTGAATATGCAAGTTCTCATATTAGTTTGGGAACTGAGAATCAGGTCAGTTCCTATTAACATGTGAGCAAAACAAATTTCTCCACCATCCATATCTACATCTTGCCTTCTCTCTTTCTACATCTTAGATATCTGTACTCATCTCCATTTTGGATGGCAAGTGGAGCCAGCATCTCTCAGAGGGATAGAATTGGTCCAGGGCCACTAGCTGCTGGCCTGCAGGATAAATCCACCTGTTATAGTTTAAGAACCATATGCAGCTTTTTAAGACTTTTTTTTTTTTTTAAGGGTTAGGAAATACTTTCTTTTCCCTTTCAAAATAAAGGATTTTTCTGAGCCATCAGAAATGTTACATCAGAACCATATGCAGCTTTTTAAGACTTTTTTTTTTTTTTAAGGGTTAGGAAATACTTTCTTTTCCCTTTCAAAATAAAGGATTTTTCTGAGCCATCAGAAATGTTTTACCAAACATTTTACAACAGAGAAAACAGCACTGAAATGAATTCTTTTTTTTTTTAATTAAGCCACTGCAATACTGTAAACCATTCTCATAATTACTACCATAATTCTATGATTGTCTTGCTATGCATTTAATCCGCACTTGATATTGCTCTTCATAAATTACCAGAGGTTTCTCTAAGCTGCATACTGTCAATGTAGTCGAAAGATCTTATTACTCATTACATTTATTACTTGTTTCAGGATTGCCTACAATTATCAAAAGATAATGGAATCCTCATTGTAGACCAGTTATCTTTCGGTGAGCAGGCTCAGCGTTCCCTTCCAATTGTAGGGGTAGATATTAATTTAGAACACAATCCTATTACAAGGATCATAAGCCCCCAAACTTGGGAGTCTTACGGTCACCCTATGCAGGGCGGGAGGAACGGTGGAGACAATCTTCGCCTCTCCATTTTCCCACCCTGCATTTTCGCTAGACAGGCTTTTTTGCCCATCTTGCAAAAACCAGGGATGTTGAAGAGTCCTTGGTCTCGAGTCACGAGTCGAGTCACGAGTCTTTGGACCCGAGTCTCGAGTCCGAGTCCTTGGTCCAAAATGGTGAGTCACGAGTCACGAATCACTCCCAAAGCTGACTCCACGAGTCCCTATTAAAATCAATGGGGGTTTTCCCCAACAAAATAAGGCTACTTCAGATGTGTGGCTTAAATAAATTCTAGGCACAAGTGTGCCTTTTTATTTCAAAACTCTGCAACTGATTTTGGCAAGAACAGACCAGGCAGAAAAACAAAATAACCAGGCAGGCAGAGGAGGCAGGGAACCCCAAAGCAGGCAGGCAGAGGCCTTTGTCTTGGACAATTCAACTGTTGAACTGGTCAAGAAGAGACCAGGCAGGCAGAGGCAGCTGGGAACCCCAGACAGGCAGGCAGAGGCAGCCAAACCCAAAATGTCTGAAAGGTTGCATTTTAGAAAAATGATTTTAAAAAATAAACTTGCTGTACTTCCTAAAACTTATCCATGTTGCATTTGAGGAACATGATTTTTTCTAAATGTTTGCCCCCATTCTGGAACGGTGAGATCTCATCACAATTCCACCCTAACTAAACACCCGCTCCACTGGTGATGAACTTGCTGGAACCAGAAACACACTCAGAGCAGCCACACAGAGTAATCTCAGGTCCTTCTTCTGCCTCTCCCAAGTACGCAACACATCAATCAAAATAAACCTTGACACACTGTTGGGGCTGCACTCCTGGTAGCCGTCCATAGTGGCCGAGCAGCGGCACACCTCGCTTCCATGCGCTCTTCGCCGGCAATCATGCTCCTCTCCACTCCTTCTGGCACAGCCCAGGGATGTTGAAGAGTCCTTGGTCTCGAGTCCCGAGTCGAGTCTCGAGTCCCATTAAAAATATTGGGACTCGAGTCCGAGTCGAGTCAGAGTAGGGACTCAGTCCGACTCACGAGTCGAGTCCTCGAGTCCGAGTCCCCATCCCTGGCAAAAATGTCTCAGAGGGGTAGGGAAGGCTGCTGGAGAGGTCCCAGGATAGCTCACATACTGGCCTTTCAGCCTCCTCCCGTTTCCCCTGAAATGTCCCCTTTCCCCCTTTCTGAGGTTGTGTTCCTGACCTTGGAGAGGCAGCCGATGTGGTTCTTTCTGCATCTGCGCTGGCTGTGAAGGGCAGTGGAGTGGGGCGGAGCTCTGATTCCCTCCTCTGAGGTCAGACCGCTGTCTCTGACCCCGATCTGGGGATCCAAAGTATCCTGTGGCCCCATAGATGCTGTTTAGGGGCCATAGGATTGCTCCCTTGGTTACCAATAACTGAATTCTTCTCAAGTTGTCACTGAACTCTTGCGCTGTGCCATTTTTTTCTGGTGAAGAAATAATCAAATTTCACTGGAAAATTCGCCATTTCGGTGAGCATGGAAATGTGTTCAACTTTCCACTTCTCCCACAGCTGCTCACACCCATTCAGTGACTACTAGTCCTCCTGATGGCTATATGCTGCCCCCGGTATCAGAGGCAGTATGCCTATGCACAGCAGCAGTTGCTGGGGAGCACAAATGGGAGGGTGTGCTATTGCACCCATGAACTGCTTGGGGGTTTCTCACATGCAGAGCTGGATGTCCACTGTGTGAACAGAATGGTGGATGAGATGGACTCTTAGGGCCAAACTAAACATTTGTCAGATCACGCATAGCAGAGCTACAATTCCAATGGAATTTTTTTTTCTTTTATAACCCCTCCCCCCTTGCAGTTCAGTGGAATTTCAGGATGAAGCCAGGAGGATGGAAAGCTTAAATCCCACCCCACCCGCGCATTCAAAGTGCCACAGTCCTGATTCAAATGGGGGCTTCACGCAGTTACTCTAAAGTAAATAATCCAACTGCAAATACTATAGTCCCGCTATGCATGATTTGTCAAACATTCAGTTTGGCCCTTAGTCTGATCCAGGAACTTGGAACTTGGCCGGATGGGGGAATAAATTAGAGGATGATGATTTCTTGCAGTATATAATGACTTTTCAAATTTTGCTGCTGCAAGAAACCTGGTTAACTCAGGAACTCTGGCTACCAGGATATGTGGCTTACTCGAGATCCAGGGTGGCTATTCTTAGGTTCTTATGTTTCCCTGATCTGCTGCTGCTTTGAGTGAGGAAGAGGAAATGCCTCCCTGTTGCCAAGACAACCAGGCCTTCCTTTGCTACACTGTGCTGGAAGTTTCATTGCTGACCAGCGATGGCAAGACTTTTGCCCTGTTCTAGCTCTAGTCATGAATAGTTAACACACACCCAGTTTGGCTAGCAGGAAGATGGCTATGTGCATCTAGATCAGCCTCCCCCATCCTGAATGCCTTCAGCTGTTTTGGACTACAACTCCCATCTGCCTCAGTCAGCACTGGCCAATCATCAGGGGTGATGGGAGTTGTAGGCCAAACATCTGGGGGGGACCCAAGTTAGGGAAGGCTGATCTGGATGGACCGTATACCCCCAGTCTGAAACACAACACCATCCCGTCCCAACTAGTCAACTATGCATCATCAGTGGGTTAAGGCAAGGAAGCAGGCAACACTTGCCTGTCATTGCATCACAACATATCCAGCTCCACATGGGACTTGATTATTACATTTCTATACCACCCAATAGCTGGAGCTCTCCGGATGGTTTACAAACTAAAACTTAAAACCATACTGTATAAAAGCATAATAAAACTTGCTGTAAAAACTGAAATGTTTAAAACGGAATAAACCAAAACCTGAATGATTAAAAAGCCCGGAGGAGTAAAAAGATCTTCACTTGGCACCGAAAGGATGACAACATGTGCACCAGATGAGCCTCCCTGCAGCGTGCATTCCACAACCAGGGTGCCATCACTGGGACTATATTTATCCAAATTTGGTATGTACATATACCAGTGTGTATGTGTATTTTTTTCCTATAAATCTGTATGTAAATCTGTTGTTTATATATATTTGCAATTTCCCCAATAAATATGTTTTTTTAAAAGGTAATGCAAATTCCTAAAGGAACGCAAAACACATAGAGGGATTCATCACCATCCACTTGTACATGACATCGACTAGTTAGGAGATAATTTATGATTTGAAGAATTTCTTTAGACATGTTCTTGTGATCAGTGGCACTGTTACCAGCAGAAATGCAGGGCAAAGGTCCGGGGGCCTATGGCCTGGAGGGACTCCAAGCAATACCAGGGAGGCGGTGGCACTCTAGCAGTAGTGGCAGCATGCCAGTCTGTGCTGCACAGGAAAGCATTGCGCTAGCCAAGTCAAGACTGCAACTGCACACCATTTTAATTTAAAGTTTTTCTTCCAGTCTGAGAAAGTGGCAGTGAGCCTATCAAGGTTCCACCTGTACCAGGACATCTTGATAAGCTCTTTAAAAATATTTTGCCTCTTTAAGAGACCCTCCTATATCAGGATGCCAATTACCTGCCTTTTACCTTCTCTTCCCAGTAACATGGGATTAGGCCATAGGCGTGGTGCAAAAGACACTCCAAACAACTTGATGCTAACAATAACTGTTTACTTTAGTAAATTTTGGTATAGTAGATTCACGATAACTTAAGGTAATTACACAAATAGAGCTGTATACTTTCAAAAAGCAGGTAAAATAGAAATAAAAGAAACAATAACACAGTTCTCTCTAACCTAGCTACTCTTTCACCTGTATGCCTCAGTTAAGAGATTCCTTTCCCAGCCTAGCCCTGGCTGTTCTGCATTCTTCAGTAATATTCAGACTCTGCTTCTCTGTCTGTCTCTGCTTCTTGGTGCCTGCAGAACCTCTCCTCCACAGCTTCTTTCTTTTTCTTTTTCTTTTTCTTTTTCTTTTTCTTTTTCTTTTTCTTTTTCTTTTTCTTTCTCTCTCTCTCTCTCTCTCTCTCTCTCTCTCTCATTTCTGCTGCTTCTGCCTCCCCTTTATATACACTCCCACAACCTTAGGAGGCTACAATCAGGTGACCTCAAACTGGGGAAATGAAACTTAACTCCATTAGGGGGAAAAGGAGACTTCTCTCAATGAAAAGGAAACTTCAACTCCATGAGGGGAAAATGCAACTCACGAATGCCCCCTTCCCATCAGGAGATGTTTGGGCCTACAGGCTTCAAACTAACTCAAGCCTGTGTAGGCCTCAATCCTTCACAGAGCTGAGCTAATTAGATGCTACCTTTTGGCAGGGATGTTGAAGAGTCCTTGGTCTCGAGTCACGAGTCGAGTCACGAGTCTTTGGACCCGACTCTCGAGTCCGAGTCCGAGTCCTTGGTCCAAAATGGTGACTCACGAGTCCCAAGTCCCGAGTCACTCCCAAAACTGACTCCACGAGTCCCTATTAAATCAATGGGGGGTTTTCCCAACAAAATAAGGCTACTTCAGATGTGTGGCTTAAATAAATTCTAGGCACAAGTGTGCCTTTTTATTTCAAAACTCTGCAACTGATTTTGGCAAGAACAGACCAGGCAGAAAAACCCAAAATAACCAGGCAGGCAGAGGAGGCAGGGAACCCCAAAGCAGGCAGGCAGAGGCCTTTGTCTTGGACAATTCAACTGTTGAACTGGTCAAGACCACGCAGGCAGAGGAGGCTGGGAACCCCAGACAGGCAGGCAGAGGCAGCCAAACCCAAAATGTCTGAAAGGTTGCATTTTAGAAAAATGAGTTTAAAAAATAAACTTGCTGTACTTCCTAAAACTTATCCATGTTGCATTTGAGGAACATGATTTTTTCTAAATCTTTGGCCCCCATTCTGGAATGGTGAGATCTCATCACAATTCCACCCTCACTGAACACCCGCTCCACTGGTGATGAACTTGCTGGAACCAGAAACACACTCAGAGCAGCCACACAGAGTAATCTCAGGTCCTTCTTCTGCCTCTCCCAAGTACACAACACATCAATCAAAATAAACCTTGACACACTGTTGGGGCTGCACTCCTGGTAGCCGTCCATAGTGGCCGAGCAGCGGCACACCTCGCTTCCATGCGCTCTTCGCCGGCAATCACGCTCCTCTCCACTCCTTCTGGCACAGCCCAGGGATGTTGAAGAGTCCTTGGTCTCGAGTCCCGAGTCGAGTCTCGAGTCCCATTAAAAATATTGGGACTCGAGTCCGAGTCGAGTCAGAGGGGGGACTCAGTCCGACTCACGAGTCGAGTCCTCGATTCCGAGTCCCCATCCCTGCCTTTTGGGGGTACAGCTTGTAAGGGACACTGGAGAAGCAAGGAGGTGGGCCAAACCCCTCAGCTCACCCCATCACTGGCAGCCTTCACCCAGTTGATGCACTGCCCAAAGGTTTTTTTAAGAACAAGTGGGGCTGCAGCAGGGCAGGGCGGGCAGGTCAGGTCAGGGTAGGCAGGAAAGGGCAGGCAGTGATGGCAGAGAGGAAGTGAGCAGAGAAGCTCTGCCACCCAGAAGACTTTTTTTTAAATGGGTGGGGGGGTCAGAGGGGTGGGACCCCCAGAAGGCACTTTGCCTGGGGAGCTCCATCAAATGTGACAGCGCACCTGCTTGTGTTTTCTACTCATATGCAAAGACATAAAAATTGCAGAGATCTTCACATACAATTAGCAAAGTTACAATCACCAAATGTACAATGGTATCTGTCTGTGTTCTCAGTACTAATAAGAACTGGTAGTACTTCTATTTTTTTGACCTATTAATTTATTTCTCATCATGAAGCTTTTCTTATTTTTAACCCAATTATTATATTACAGCTAGGGATAATCATATTAGCTCTATTATGTCCTGCCTTTTGTTGGTATATTCCTGAGTATTGGCTTCTTGGGGCACTAGAGGCAATGCAGGCTAATCCTGTTTAATAAAATATATTAAGTCTGCAACTCTTCAACTTTATAACCCATTGTTATCGTAATACAATGTATTAAAATGTAAATGGTTACAACAAGTTTACTGAAGTGTTTTTCATTTGGCTCTCTTAACACAGCCTGGGCTTGTTCTAACAATTTTAGTAATTGCTCCTTCTAAGAGCAAACTCAGGTGGTAAGTGGCAACATGATTAGATCCAAAATGGGACCACTGAGAAATCAAGTAATAGGAAGTTATAAATGTGCTCAGGGGAACCCTGACATTTGCAGAACTACATCTGCTCCTAAGGGTAGTGGGATCTATTAGCTAGATAAATAAGGGTCACATGACATGAAAAGTTGCCTTTTGTAAAGCTTTGGTGTAGATTTACTGTACTTTAGACAGGAAAGACTATGACAACAGAAATTTAGTATAAAGGCAAAGTAGAGTTCCCATCAATTCCCAAGATCTGGAAAAAATCAAAGCTAATCATGAATAGCCAGAAATGAAAGAATTTCAGGACAGTTTTAAAACCCAGCTGAGGTACCAAGAAAACTTACGGTAGTCACGTAGGAGACAGAACCTTTGTTGCAAAACTTAAATTAAATAATGAAGTCATTTACTCAACAGAATAATTGAAGTCAAGATTTCCTCTGGCTAATAATGAGGACATCTATTTTTTCCTCCAACAATTTGATAAATAGCCTACCACTGGAGTCTCAGTTGAAAATGCAACAGGCAAGGCATAACATAGTAAAAATAAAAATCCCCAAAGCTTAACAAAAATAAGAAGTATTCAATGGAAAAAAAATAAGGGAAACAAAACAGTTAAATGAATCATTAATTTTTGTTATGAAAGATTGAAATCAGGGAAAGGTATCCTTGATATTCAAATAATTTGGAGTCTAATTCTCCTTGTACAGAGATATTCAGACCCTTACATGTACTTCCTTGTTATTTCTTAATTCACCACTCTCACTAGGAAATCATTAAATGAAGAAAGTTAGCATTAACTGGATACTTCAGCCTCGTCCTCTATCATTTCTTGGTGAACCAAGGTTATCTTGATTTTTAACCTCTCCTAAGGAAATGCAAACAGCCATCAAGCTCAGTGAAGAGGCATCATATCTGCGATCTCTGAAGAGAGAAAGAAGAAAATGGAAGAAGTATAGATGGGCTGGCTGAGGTCAACAGAAGGAGTTTAATTTTCACCTAAGTACCGCAGTAATTAGGAGACACAACATTGTCAAATTGACCCTATAAAGTCTGCCTTTGAAGCCCTGCTAATTACAACACCTTTCACATTACTAGAAGAACTATGATAATTATCTGACTATGATGAATTCAAAATGCATTATGAGCTCACATCCAGCTATAACCCTCTTCTGACCAAGTATATTTGCAGCCTTAAGCAACAATAGAACACATGGACGTAGCGTAATTGGTTTTTGGATAAGAGTCACTGATGAGACTATGAAGGAATTTATGTTTCTCCATATGAGTTGGCAAAATTAAGTGTGGATCGTGCCACCCATGGCAAAAAAGAAACTAGAATCCTTTACTCTGTATAACAAGATAACAAAACTAAGATATGATTTTCTTGTTTCTTAAGGAACTCTTAAGTTAGGTGACAGTAAGAAAATACAAGTCCAAAGGGTCATTTACAGATACAGAGATTGTTCACAGTTTGGAAGGGGGTATTCCCACCCTCTATTTAGCACACACACACACACACACACACACACACACACACAGCTACCACCAATCTAACATGCTGCAATTGAAACATCAACAAATTTAACAGGACAGCTTAATACGGGCAGCTTTGAATGTGTACTTAGCAGAGATGAAGATGTGTGGTACTCTAGTTGAAAATCAGGTTCATCTGACTGAGCATATTTAATAATGTGTTGAAAGAACAAAAACATTTGAATGAGGGGGGAAATGCAGGCCCAGAATCTCTTGTCAGTTTGGACTACTGAAAGAGCTGTGCCTATCCGCTCTGACTTGCTACCAAACCCGAGTCAAGATTCGGAAACCCAAGACTTTGTGCCTCCCATTGACTAACATGAAAAATCAAGGAAATGTCTACAACTTTTTTTTTTTTTGTCCAAACCAGATGAATGTTGCAGGCATAGGAGGGGATTATGCCTACCAAATATCAGAAAAACACAAGCAGGTGCGCTGTCAGGGTTCTTTTGTGCTATGCACCTTTATATTTTGCCTTTTAAAAAGAAAGAAAGAAAGAAAGAAAAGAATCAAATGAAATTTGTAGGGATAGTTGCTCCTTATCAAGGCTGCCAGTTTCAGATGAATTGGCACAGGGGGCTTTGTGCAAGAGCAGCCTAGACATTTTGAGGGTCTCCAAAAGAGGACATGTTTCCCCCCTTATGTTTCTTGTGGACCATTGTTAAGAAACCTGAGAAGTTTCAGACAGACAGATACATCATTTCATGTGGAAGAGGAATGCCCTTCCATGCGCCACCCTCACTCCAACCCCTATGGGTGCCAAAATATTGTGCTCCGTAACAGCTATGGAGTGCTAAAAGGGTCAAAATTAGTTTGCAAACAAGATGGGTGCTCCATAGCCAGTATGGTTACCTTTTTTAAAAAAAAAGCATGCACACACCCCTTTTTACTAAATTGGGGGGGGCAGAGGGAGGAGGCAAGGGCTGCATGCAGGCCATGGCCAGGTGTTGCCGATTCCTAGTTTAGAAAAACAAAAGCAAAATATGCTATTTTGGAGACACATTGTCTGCTTTCTGAAGCTGAATTGCAACAAAACCTCATGCAGGGTCAAGCTTCAGGTCCGGTTACTTCAGAGAGAAGCCTACTTTGCCTTAGGAAGCAGCAGGAATGATTCCGGAGGGGGGCAATTTGGCTTCAGGCGAATCTGATGTACATCCCTACTTTTAACACATGGAAAAGTAGCAACGTGCATTCCTCCTCTCCCCCCACCTACAATGGTACAGTCCAGGAAAATCTTCTGTGTTTCACTCCACTGATTGTATTAACCAGCCCTGAATCTTCCCCAATCATAATTCCAGGAAAATAATCACTTCTGAGCAATATTTTTTCTGTTATTTTTACCTTAGCTGCAGAAATGCATGTGAAATTTAGGTGTTTTTTTTAAAAAAATCTTTTATTTCAAGGTTTTCACATACATTTTCTTTTTTGTTACTGATAATGGTTTATTATTCTTGAAAATAATAAGCAGGCATAATTTGCTTTTGGAGAGCACCATTAAAAATACTTGTACCAAGACTTGAACTCTGCAATGTGTTAATTTCTGACTTTTCACCATTCAAATTGCATTTCCCCAGGAACTACCGGTAATTTATAAACCCTTATTAAATTCTTGATTGATTTAAGATAAAGCAAGTGAGTAACCTTTCACAATAATGTAGCTGACATGTTTGTGAATCCAGGTGGACATATTTATTTATGAATGCACTTGCTTTTCATGTAATTCTGAAGCACCTATATTGTATCTTGCTAATAGTACACCATTTTTCTTGCAAACATCTCATATTTACAGTAAATTATTATAATTAGTGTTTGAGGAAGGCTAAGTTTGTTTTTCTATAATAATAGAATCAAATTTATTTCACTCTCATATAAAAGGAGCTTTGGAAAACACCATTCACCCATACAAAGCATTTGTATGGAATGTGAATGCTTTGTACAGAATTGTACAAAGTCACAATGGAAGTGAAATGACATAAACAACAGAAGCCTTCAATATCTGTAATCATGGGAGCCTTAACAAACATGTTAAATGAGGTCCTCAATCCAGAATAATTAATTTCAAGTTATTGGGTACAAAGGTAATATTAGTACAAACGGGGTGTCACATAGATTCCAGTCATGACTGCCCAAGTGAGCTGGAGGCCTCAAAATACAGATTCAAAAGAATTGCTTCACAAGGGGTAGGATGCGTGTTAGCCTTTGGACTCTGACACCGCCAATGACCAGTTGAACAAATTTAGTTAAGAAATAGCAGGCAACCGTGTTGAGCCACGTACAAGAATTGCTTTGCAAGGGATGGGTGCATGATAGTCCTTGAACTCTGAAACTGTCAACAACAAGTTGAACAACTCAAGCTCAAAATCACAGTCAGCCGTATTTGACCATTCGGAAAAAAACTCGAAACACAACAGTGCAGAATACCTTTATTAGGATCAAATGACTAAGGCTGCAATCCTACACCCACTACCTGGGCATAAATCCAATTGAGTTCAATGGGACTTACTTCTGACTAGATATTTATAAGATTGCACTGAATGTCTGTGTAAGTCTACTATCCTTCTGTCTTAAAACTGAAGACTAGGCCTTTCACCATGTCCATTGCTTTTTTCTCCTTGTGTCACTCATCATTTTGTGTTTTTTTGCTTAGCATCTAGCCTGAAAAAGAGTTCTGGTGAACTCAAAAACTTGATCACTAATTTGTGCCATTTTAGAAGGACCTAATAAAGCAATTACACCATTACTATCCTTTCTGTTAATGCCCTCACAGCAACAGTGCAGGTTCAGTTTGCAGTGCAGGCTAGCAGCTGCATGCTAATGTGCTAGATTGTCTCTGTATAGGCCGTGTCGAAACTAGAGCTAGTCTCCAGTAATGGTTAGCCTTCAATAGGGTGACCACATGCAAAGAGGCGCTTGCACCTTTAAAGGTTGTGCAGAACACTTGCCCTGCAGGACTTTGGGCAGCTATAACTTGTGATTCAGGGGATGTCCTCCTTTATATCGGATCACCCTCGACTGGTACCTGTTTGCAATGTTAATCCTGGAATATGTAATGAGAAAGGGTATGGATGTGAGCATTTTCAAAGTGCCTTTCTCTTTACGTTGTCAGGCCAGCCTAGGATGATTCCCCCACACTGCTGTGGTTAGGAACAAGATCTTCTAAGTCTGAAAGGACTTAAAGAAAAAGACTGATATACTTTGGATACTTCCATTGGTAATGACCATAAATGTTTTAGCCTTGGTGAAAATAGATTTCTTTATATTTTGTAGTCTATTCCAGAGCCTACCTGCCATTGCACCCAGCTCCAATTCTGCTTATATTAGGCATACATAGACATACATAGGCAGTATGCCTATGTACTCCGGTTGCTGAGGAACATGGGCGGGAAGGTGCTGTTGCATTCATGTCCTGCTTGAGGAATCCCATGGGTAGCTGGTTGGCCACTGTGTGAACAGAATGCTGGACTAGATGGGCCCTTGGTCTGATCCAGCATGGCTCTTTTTATGTTCCTAGGGCCTTTGGTTAAAAAAAAACTGGATACAAATGCAAATAGATAATATATAAAGTGAAGTATGACAAGACACTCATAGAACACAGTGGGATTCCAGCAATAAGCAAATAACTTCTACCCATCCTATTTCCTTCTGATTGTCTACAGTTTATTTTTTTCAGCTGCTTGCTGTTTAATTGTGTCCTTATGATTATTGGTTTGGGTTGGTTATGGCCCATTAATATTTACAAGATGAGATGAAGTTTTCAGCTTACGTTAGCCATCCATTTTCTACAAGATAAGGAATGATAATAGCCCATTTAGAAGAACAAATCTTTCTCGCTGGTATTATATCAAGTTTATTACTGCCTAATCATCTCTATTCTTATCTTCATTGTTGGTTATTGTGAAACACCATGTCAATTATACTACATAGCAAAGATGGAGTTTTACTGTATTGTCTCAGTAGACTAGACTTTTATTTCTGATCATTTCAAAGAAAATATAGATTACATAGACAAACTTTTAAATCTGTCTGAATTTATAAGCTGCCAACAATGTTCATACAACAGTATTCCATGAGTTAGGAAAATAGGGTCATAGTTAAGTGAGGGAATATATACAGTAATACCTTGGATTGCAAGTAACTTGGTCTGAGAGCGTTTTGCAAGACAAGCAATTTTTTTAAAAAAATGTTGACTTGATAAACAAGCAAGGTCTTGCAAGACAAGTTGTAGGGATGTAACCGCTCGCCCTGAGCGGGCGTAGCAGGCTGAAATCAGCCCCGCTCATGCCCGCCAGAGACTCGCTTTGATATAAGAGTGTTTTGGATTACAAGCACGTTTCCGGAACGAATTATGCTCTCAATCCAAGGCATGACTGTTACTATAAAATCAAGATTTTGTTCATCTATTCTAGGGACATGATTCTTTCTTGAGTTCAAGTCCTTGGGACCTTTCTGTGGCAGTACCCCCATTATGACATCCCCCCCCCCAAGGGAGGGTAGACTAGCCCCATCCCTGCTGACTTCTAGGAGGGCAGAAAAAATGTTTTTATGCTGCCTGGTTTTGAATGGTTCTCATTTTAAGATTGAAGGCTTTCTGCTTGATTTTAATGTTTTGTTTTCATTATTTTATTGTTTGCTTGTTCTCTTTTTGTTTTTGTTTCGAAAACTGCCTTGGGGACACTTTTTGGGGATAAAAGGCAGTACAGAAATGTCTGTATACACAAACAAAGAAGCAAACAAACCAGGAAAATAGGGTTTTAGCTTGAAACAAACAAACAAACAAAAAAGCCTTTGGGAAAGAGGCCATAGCTCAGCAGCAGAGAGGGTGCTTTTAATGCTAAGGTTCTGGATTCATCTGGGTAGTAGGAGGCCAAAAAGGAAAGATCTCTGCCTGAGCCCAGAAGAACCTTTACCAATTGGACTAGACCAGCCTTTCCCAATATGGTGCCCTGCAGATGTGTTGGACTGGAACTCCAATCATTCTGGATAACATCAGGTTGGGCAAGTCTGGAGTAAACAGTTGTGGAATATATGAATCAATGGTCAGATTTATGAAATAGACCCTTTGTCATATTGTATTGGAGCAGAGAAAGTGGCTCTCGAAAGTTCTTTAGCTGGAACAAAAGTAAGGTGGGAGAAAATGTTACTTGGACAGGAGAGAAATTGAAAGGGCGATAGCTGAACAATCTTCTGTAACAACAAATCAGGCATGGGTTGGTGGTGAATTCAGAAGAAGTGAACACAAGGAAGCTATCACGTCATAGTCCATGTCTTTAAACAACAAAAGAACAACAACAACAACAACAACAACCCTGTCATTAAAACAGGGCTTGAATTGAGATTTTTTCAAAAACTTGGTATATAGTAAATATTCTGGTTTTAAAATCCATGAATGAGAAAAGGGACAGTGTTGATACTGAAGAGCAGCACAACAAGAAGAGTAAAATTGTAACCATGTGTATGTGTTCGTAACATTTTTCATGTGAGATTTTTGTGCAGTGTAAGGCTTTTCATCTAGGTATTTTGTTTAGTGTACTTAATGGTTTCACAGGTGGGTGGTTGAAAGAAGGATGGTACATGTGGAAGAGCTGGATGTGATGCACCACACAAGGTCCCAATGACGTCAGATTCTTAAGCAGGTGTTCAGAATCTGCCACTTTTATATCCCTCTTTTGCTGGATTTAAAAGGATAATGAAGCAATAATCCTATAGTTGAATAGGGAAGTAGGAATAAATTTCAGCCTTCTTGGTTGGAAGAAAGTCCTGTTGCAGCAATAGTACAAATATGCTTGATTTTAGCCTGTTGTCTGAACAAATCTATCCATCTGGGCATTCCCACACACACACACACACACACACACACACACCAAACCTACATTATGTTGCCCACCAAGCTGAATGCAGCCCACCTGCCATGTATTGGAGAGGCACCCAAGCCTCCCGACCCGAGTGTGTGTGTGTGTGTGTGTGTGTGTGTTTTCCTATCTGGGATTTCCAGGTTATCACACACCTGGCAGACCATGACACATACAAGGCTAATGGAGGCTGCATTTGGCTTAGTCGATCATGAGTTGCGAAGGTGTACTGGCCATCATTTGTATTCTAATAGGAAGGAGAAGGACATATGATGGTTCCTGCTTTCCCCCTCATTTAATGGAAAATATTCTTCCCACTAGGGCAGCAACTGGTGTTTTGGAGTATGCAACTCATAGGAACACATTTGCCAGATCCACCTAATTTTGTATTTAATGGGCTTGGCATCAGCCCATTAAACACTATGCCTTCATACTTCTCACTATGCCTTCATACTTCTCTACACAGGCATTGTTTTCTTGGGATGCTGATTGATTATTTGTCTTATTTACTTTTACCTTCAAACTTTCTTGATATGGGGTTCAGGTAGGTAATACCATCCAGCATGAGATTTAACATTCCATTTCTACTCAAATAAAGGAGATTTTCTTTAAAAACAAAATGAAAAACACATTTCTATCTGTAACCAAATAATGCTATCAAGTCTCTCCATCTCTTCTGACAAAAGAAACCTTTCCTCTATATTCTTTGTTTAAAGTTCTTTTGTTTGGGTATTTGTTTGTTTGTTAGGGCAGAATTCCTCTTTCACTCTGCAATACACAAGGGTTTTAAATCAAATAATTCCACATTAACCCTAATGACATTTCATCTCCTACTTCTTGTTAAATGTTAACAGGAAAATGCAACACATCAAAGTCTTAATGCAGCTGATTGAATCACACCTAATCTACTTTTCTGTCTCTCTCACTGACCCATATGTTTGGCATTTAAAAACAATTACAAGCCTTATTAAATCTTTATTTTACACCTGTAAAGATGGATGGACTTTACTGATTTTTTAAAACCCAAACTACTTCTGCTTAAATTCATTTAAGGATGTTTACTTGCTTACTCCTTTAGACACTGTTTCAGTTGATTACAGCTGGAATAATATACAACACTTGCTGCTAGATTCTGTCTAGATGACCATAGGAAAGGTTGGAGTTCCAGCATTGGAAACGCATTCTGAGGTCAGAGCTGGAACTCCAACTTTGGAGCATCCTCCCTCTGCCCGTACAGCTGGCATGATTCTTACCGCGCCAGCTGCTGGCTCCGAAGTTGGAAGACTGACTTTGGAGCTGGCGTTGGGTGGGCGTTCTGGGGGGCAGGGAGGGGAGGAGTGAGGCTCCACTGGGATATGACATATCCCAGGAGAGCCTCACCCCTCCTCTTCACGAGCAGGGGCAAAACACTTAGAAATGGGCCATCTGAGTGTTTTGTCGGGAGAAGCGCAGAGGCGACCTTCACCTCCACGCTCCTTCCATCCTCTATTACATGCCCATAATCCTCTGTGTTCAGAGGGTAAAAGGCAGCCACATTGGATGGTGCTGCCCCATGAGTATCAACCCAAGTTTTTAATGTTAGGAAACATTAGACCTGCTTCACTGTACAGCCATACGCAGCCATATAATTATTATACTATGCCTATAATATCCTTCTAAAGAGACAAAAACTAAGGGTTAACACATAATTTGGGGGGGGGGTGGCTTTGATGTGCAATCAAAAGTAGTTACACAATTTTTTCCCTTTGAATCCATGTAAAACAACCAGTCAAAAGTAAACGTTTATCAGATACTCAGGCTCTAGCATACCTGAAAGCAGACATATACAAAGAAAGTGACACAGCCAGTTGTTGTTGTTGTTGTTGTCATTGTCGTCATCATCATCATCATCATCATCATCATCATCATTATTCTGTCCAATAGCCAAAGCTCTCTGGGCGGTTTACAACAATCAATAAAAATACAATGAAATACAATATAAATACACATAATAAAAACTTTATTAAAAATTTCAATACTAAAATTCAAAAACCAAATTTAAAAGTGACTCAGATGACTAAAAGCAGTGTGGCATAGTGGTTAGAGTGCTGGAGTGGACTGTGACTCGGGAGATCTGGGTTCTAGTCCTCACTCGGCCATGAAACTCACTGGGTGACTTTGGCCCGTCACTGACTCTCAGCCTAACCTACCTCACAGGGTTGTTGTGAGGATAAAATGGAGAGGAGGAGGGGGATTATGTAAGCCACCTTGGGCTTCTCGCATGAGGAAAAAAGCGGGGTATAAATATAAATAAATAAATAAATATAACATGACTTGTTAAAAAAAGCTGACATAACCACCCCCATGTACTATTTAGAGTGGTTAAATGCCTCAATGCAGAGGGCATTATGAGCATTTTAGAGTCCAGTAGTGTCCTTATGATGCTCTCCTCCTATGTGTATCCAAACATAGACAGGGACTCATGTGTTCTGTCTAAATTGTCCAAAGCAATGACCTCCCCAGTTATTAATACCTACCCTGTATGCATGAAGGTTGGCATTCAAAATATCATTAATTCTAAGCATGGGTGAGCTTCTAGAATAAGCTCTTTGAGCATATATCTTTATTTATTTATTTATTTATTTCACTGAAATCCAGCTCTTTCTTTGACAAGCTCATTATATACAGGAATCTCTTATCCAGGCAGCTTACAGGGCTTCGCCTCAACCACAGAACTGCATCATGTGCCTTCAAACCATTATCTGGGCCATTAGTCGAAAGCATATAAAGACAGGCAATAACACAATAGTCAAGTCAAAGGTATGAAATGATGCAGAGCACACTGTAGGGTGGGATGGTATTTCCCCCCTACTTTCTGTAGATATTGGGGAAATCACTGAAGAGATCCAAAAATGATGATGGGGTGAGCCAAATAAAATTAGCATTCCTTGTTCTAGCTTAATACCATTGCACCTTTCTCTGAAATATTTGCTTCTAAAAGCCAAGACAGAAGAAAAAAATCCATCCCTGCTGTTTTCTGCTCCACCCATGCATTTGTTTGTAGGAAAAAGAAGAAAATTGGCATGAAATAGAGGAGAGACTTGCTTGTGTATAAAGCAACCTTGGGGACATCTGTTATAAAACACTATATATTGCTTCACTTGCCAGATTAGTCTCTGCAAAATTGCCATTCGTTTTCTACAACTAAACTGTCCAAAGGGCTTTCCAACATATCAATTTTCAATGTAAATATAGAAAAGAATTAATATACTTTGTGAGTCGTTGTATTGATGCTTAAATCCAATAAGTTAATCTTATCCAGAGATGTGTGTGTGTACATGTGTGCATACACACACACACACACACACACACACACCTATCTGCATCACTGTGGATAAGATGAACTTGGAATTAAGAGTCATATATATATATATATATATATATATATATATATATATATGGTCATATATATATATATATATATATGACCATAAAACATAATATAAAACTTCAGCTCTGGATTTGTTGCCATATAGGCACAAGTGGGAGAGCCTGAAGCAACAATTTCCTTTTAACTAGACATTTGCATGCAACATCTTAAATAATTCTCTCCTTTTGGGGGGATTCTCATTTCTCTTTTTATACCCCAAGGCTGTTGGGGTTCAGCAACCAGGCAGGATTGCAGCTAAAAATGAAATGAAAACTGAACATTTGCATTTCAGCATACAGTCATACCTTGGATTGAGAGCATAATTCATTCCGGAAACGTGCTTGTAATCCAAAATACTCTTATATCAAAACGAAATCCCCCCAAAAAAATTTGTACAGAGATTTTTAATTTAAGCCGTACTACAGTACTTGTATTGCAAGACGTCGCTTGTATATCAAGTCAAAAAAATTTAAATAAATATTTAAAAATTTGCTTGTCTTGCAAAACTCTCTCAAACCAAGTTACTTGCAATCCAAGGTATTACTGTACTACCTTGGAAGAAGCACTGATGAATCCCATTCAAATAGATAGCTGTATCTTTCCCACATTTACTTAGGATTCAACATCATACAATCCTTGTCAGCCTGACAAGGTGTACAGCCTCAGTAACAGCAAAAAAGAGTGATTTACTACAAAGGAACAATGTAGGGCATGGCACAATAAAATGTCCAGTGCAAACCCAACTATAGTGTGCATCATTCTGCTCCATATACCTGAGAAACATGTTTCAATTTTGCCAGTCCATTGCTTCAAATGCTTAACAGGTTTGAAAAGATACAAAAAGATATGCTACAGATTGTAACACACCTGCTGACTAACATCTCCCAGATTCAGCATATGTTGTAAAATGCAGCTTAATATTAAAGAGAGAATGGAAACCAGTGTACAAATATCCATTTATCTTTTAATTGATGTTAGACTATTGGTTCTTCTTGAATAGGTATGAAAAACCATCCATGAATGCTGATTTCTGGTCAGTCAATAAATGAAAACAGTGCCCCAAAGACCACAGACCAGGCATTCAGGACAATAAAGAGGATATTTGGTTGATCACAATTTTATCCCAAATTTCTTCCAGTTCTCAAGCTGGCATATACGGGTGTGTGATGTTATGTTATTTGGGTTTAAATTTCAAATGTATAGGTGGTAAGTATATTGTGTTTGTGTATTAAGTATAAGTATCTGTTCCTGCTGTATCTGGGTGAGTGAGAAATGATGGGCAGGAAGAATGGTGCATTTACATAAGTGACATGATTGGCTGAGAGAAGCGAGAAGGGGGATGGAGCCTGTGTTATATAAACAGTGAGCGGTCCTGTTCAGGCAGGTTTGAGGGCTTCGTAAAGAGAGTCCAGGAGTCAGGACCGGTGCAAGACAATTTGGCGCCTTAGGCAAGTTCAGGTATTTAGCGCGCCCCCTCCCACTTGAGCCCTCCCTCCCTCCAGCCCTATGCCCAAGAAAGCCCGCAGGCCACGCGGGGAGGAAGCGCTCAGCGCACCGGCAGGAGGAGTCCCAGCCCGGCTCCTGCCGTGGATTGAGACGCGCGTGCCTCTGCAAGCGGCTGCCCTTCTTGGAGGGCAAGATCCAGGAGCTCGCCGCACCCACCGCCGTCTTCTTCCGAGCCTCGCTGTTGCCAGCCCGGCCTCCTCCTCCTCCTGCTCAACCCGCGGTAGTTCCGGGGCGGTGGCTCGGCTCTCCCCCACCCCCCTCACCGTGAAGGGTGCAGAGGAGGAAGAGGAGCGTCCCCGCCCCTGGGGAGGACTAGGAAGTCTGGATCCATCTGCCGCCGGTGCTGGTGTTTGGCGGCGCGCGCCCAGGGAGCTGGAGAGGAGCCACTGCGGGAAGTGGCGGCAGATCCCGCCCGGCTGCCGGTGGGCTGGCCGTGCCCCCTTTAGCCCATGCGCCCTAGGCAGCCGCCTAGTCCGCCTAATGGAAGCACCGGCCCTGGCAGGAGTGTGTGGAATGTGAAGTGCTGTTTGGGAGTCTGTGATGCTGACTGGAGAGAGTTGAGTGATTATATTAGGATTAAGAGTGCAGGGATTGATATTGGGAACAGTTGTTGAGGGAGGATTGGTACTAGGATAAGATAGCACCTTACTTAGGATTAACTGAAACTTACATATAAAACTTATTTTCAGAACTTGTTGTATTTTAAAATAATCTTTTCTTTCTTATTTGAAACAGCCTGTGTGGGAAGCTGTGCTTATTGTACTGGTCAAAGAGGTATAAGGTAGACATCCCAAAGTCAGTGTGAGAGGTGTAAGGCTAAGGGTTAGAGGAAAGGAAACCCCCAACCTTACGTAAGTACACTCAGAAATCCCAATAAGGAGGGCAAGTTTGAGGCCCTACTGAGGGGTGGGGTGTGACAGGGTGTCGCCTCATTTTATTCTGGCAACATCTCCTGAAGGAGGTTAGACTGAGGAACTGTGACTTACACATGGCCCACCCCTTCACCTTTGTGGCTGAGCAGAGATTTGAATTCAGGTTTCCACATCCAAGCCACGTTGCCTCTAAAACCTTGCCCAATGTTGAATTGGAAATGAGTTTTAAGATAAAAATAGGGGGTAAAGATGTTTGTATTGCACCTCCCACCTTGAACCCCATTCAGGTTGAGAACAATGTTTCCACTGTTGACTCAACTGGTTTCATGATGATGTTTCATAGCCAGTAAGATTTGAACGCATAATGATGCTGTAAAGCCAGTTCAGAGTGAGGGCAATATTCCCTGTTCTTACTGTGAAGTGCCTTCATGAGGTATCATAACTTTTCCACAACCTCATTTAGCCCTTAGAATCTTTGCTAATGACTATTCAGCACAGCTGTATCTTCTTCCTGCATCTCAGCAAGAAGTCTCTCTAAAGAAATATTAGCTATTATGTCACTTTAGATGATTTTGGAGAACAAGAGTTGAGGAGTATCATTTCAAATTAATGCATATTAATTCTTATTTCCTTGTAGCCAAGGATAAACTATCTCATTGTGCTATTGGCAGCTCATATAAAAATAATATTCAACAGTAAAATTATCCTGTGTTTATTGTATCTAGACAATAGTATTGATTTGAAGGAAGTTTTTGGCATGGTGTAAAACACTCATAAGAGTTGTATTGTATATTTTTATAGCATCAGGAAGAACAATGTAAATCTTTTTAAAATGTTAATTAATATCAAGCTATCTGACTAAGTTTCAGGGATACAAAGATTAGACATATCAGTTGTTCATAAACTTTTGGGTATTGAGTACAGATAGAAGAACCTCCCATGCTGCAGCCCTCAATCAGGAAACACCCCCCCCCCAACAAAAATTATTACTAATGATTGTCCAACTTGTCAGAGGTTTCACAAAATGTGCTTGTTTTTAAAAGGAATTCTAGTTCCCAATAATTCATTCTACGTTTTAGTGCAAATCTATCATGCTAATTTGGTTCATTGAAACTCTGATCACTGACTAATGATAGTGTGGAAATTGAAGATATGGCTTTAGCACCCAAAGTATAGAAATAATTGATGCAATTAATCCAAGCCTAGCATGGAAGAGCTATTAAATCAATAGGATTTCATGTCTTTCATATTGGTGTATATATATTAGGGGATTAAAACTCAAGAATCTTCGCAGTATAGCATCATTGCACTGTGTGGCATTATTGAACAAAAAATATTTCTCTTTTTTTTTAAATCCCTGACTTGCTGCTTATATTGTACAGTATTTGTAAGCAAGATTACATTTGATCAGCATTTCCATTGAAGTAGGCTAGCCCACTGTTCAAAAGCGCTCGAGGTATATACAGAAGCTAGCATAGTGCTTTGGACTCCAACCAAATAAGATATACTGTGATGTGAGTAATTGGTATGACAGCCACCAAAAAAACTCAGAGGTACTACTAGGATCTGAACAAAATCTAAATTGTGTTTTGAATACTACATTTGATGTATTTCCCTTCCCCTGCCCTTGCACAGCTGTGGGCGGGGAGAATTTTGTGCACGGGGGAGGGGAGAGTGAGACCATGGTGGAGGGGGATCTCACCCTCCAATCAGGAGCAAGGTGGGTGGGGGCAACGGAGGCCGATATTAGGCCTGGACGCCCCACCCCCGGCCTCTTTCTTTAGCGGCTGCTGGAAAGAGAGATCATTTCATCGTGCCTCCTTCGGGTCGACACGTGGATGCTATCGGAAGAGTTTCCAGGTGTGGATAAGTTTTCTGTTTGTTTAATTTTCTTTAAAAAATTGAACAGGGATTGTTTTTCTAGGTTGCATGGGCAGGGGGTAGCGCATAGGCTGTAGCTTTCCCACCGTTCTCCTTGTCACGAGGAGCCGTGCCTCTCGCCGATTGTTTGCGACGACATTTTTTATATATATAATTTTTAATATTATTGATGAATTAATTCTATTTTTAACTTTTGTATTTTTCTATTTTTGTTTTAACTGTATGAGTTTTAAAGGTTGTGAGCCGCCTTGGGTCCAGTGTTGGGAAAAAGGCAGGATACAAATAAATATAATAAATAAATAAATAAACATTCAAAAGTAACTTCCCTCTATCTATCTCTTGATTGATCATCTATCTAATATCCTGCCTTTCCACCCAAAAATGGCACTCACTGCAGCTAACGATAACAGATGCAATAAAAACATTTTTAAATTTAAAACATAACATAAAAACAAATAATTTAAAAACACAATTAAAAACTCAATAATAAAATAAACAGCCCACAACCAGTTAATTTCCCCATTCTTTCTAGCCTCACAACCTTGAAATGGGCAGGTTTGAGGAAGCCTCCCTTCATCTTTAAAGAAACGTCAGGGTGCTCACGAAATGTTACTTTTGGCTGTCCTTCCCTAAAAACCCAACTTGCACCTGCCAATCTAATCTGCATGGACAGATGCAAGCAGCCCCGCCAGCTGATCAGGGCGACATCAGCAAAAAATCCCTGCTTGTCACTCAGGGAAAAAATTCATATGCAACTATGAAAACCAGCAACCAGTCAATAACCCATACAAAAACACTGGGTGGGTGTCAAACCAAATGGTGAAGAGGTGGCAAGAGAGGAAGCCCACGGCTTTGAAATGTGCAGCTCCACCCTCTCTTTGTGCCCCACACCTAAACTTCGCAGCCAGCCCTCCTTGCCTCCCCAAAGGGGCCGGGTGTGAAAAAATGCCAACCCGCACACCCGCAAGACTGGGGGAAAGGAACTGTTGGCATTTGCTTAGGAGCATTGGTATGCATTAGCAGCAACAACACCAGAAAGAGCAAATAATATGAATTGTAGCTACTATGGAGTATTGTACATTTGTATTCCCACAACTGAAAAATTTACATTGACAATATTTTTGTGTGCGGAGGGAGCTGGAAAGCCAAAGCCATAAATGACCAGTTTTGAAATCTCTTCACTTTTTGTTTATCTGATTTGATTCAGATAAATAAAAACCTGATAAACAAATCAGGTTTTGTTTATCTGATTTGATTCAGATAAACAGGTTCGGGAGGCAGAAAATTGGGCATCTTTCAAATGCCTCCTGAAATGCCAGGTTTTCCCTGGCCCATAATTAAATAAACTATGCTGTCCTATTTTTACAGCTCCTGTACTGCTTTTCATCATCATCATCATCATCATCATCATCATCATCATCATCATCATCATCTTGTTTTTTAAATTGTACTTTAAATGTGATTTTAATTGTCATTTTAATAGTTATATGGAAACCGCTTAGAGATTTTAAAATATCTAGCAGTATATAAATAGTACAAATAAATAAATAAAAATCAATTTATTGCAGACAAAGGGCATCTCAGTCTCCTTTTCCCACCAGCATCGAATAGGAATACTTTGAAATTTTTGTAAACTGCTGTACTGTGAACAACCTTTCCTTTGATAGTCAGATTACTGATGCCTTAAATATTGATACCCTTCAAAAATAATAGTGTGTCTTTTAGTTTCTGGCTCCAGAGAACTTTGAATTTTTCCTATCCTTCCCCATCAATGTCAAATAAAATGGTTTTTACTTTTCATTAATAGAGCTAAAGTGGGACTTTTTATTATCAGATTTTTCTTCTTATTATTATTTCCAGCTATGGACCTTGTGCAATTGATATGAAACTATTGTGGCATGGATAATTAGGGCTCTGTATAAATCAGTGTTGACAAGCTGCATAAATGATTGAGGGGGAAAATGGCTAATTTCACAGTTTATCTGTAACATAATAATCTCAAAAAGGATAATTTATACTGCTGAAGAGATACTTAGATATTTCAAATTTTCTCAAATGAAATGTGCTAATAAGGAAGATTAATGCTGCCTCTCAAATGACCTATAATTTGTTCTTCTTTAAGAAAGAGGAGATCAAGGGTATGATGAGACACAAAAGTTTTAAAGCATTAGAAGGCAAATGATGATCTATGATAGATTCTATGCAATACAGAATTTTAGTAGAACCTCTAGAGAGAGAAACAATTCTCCTGGAACAATTTAGCAAATAATAAGCAAGATTCATCAAATGCTGAAGCTCCCCACACCAATAACAACATCTGAATTACTTTAATTTGCTTATCCTTCCTAGATCCCTGGGGTGGGCCTGGTGACATCTGTGGATCTTGCTGGGTGTTTCTACTGAATTTTCTATCAAAAATACATTGTCGCAGCTGTTCCTGGTAACTTGTCTCTTCTTGACAGAACGTTCCCCCTCCCCACTCATCCTATTATTGTTCCAAAATACCATTTATTTGTGTGTATTTATTATATTTTACTTGTTTCAGCACAATTGTAATTTGTGAAAAATAATGTTGGAGATATGGTGGCTTTATTGAAGAGGGAGAGAAAAAAAATATAGCAATGAATACCTTTGCGT
The DNA here is from genome assembly GCA_021292165.1 of Shinisaurus crocodilurus. NCBI lineage: Eukaryota > Metazoa > Chordata > Lepidosauria > Squamata > Shinisauridae > Shinisaurus > Shinisaurus crocodilurus. The sequence continues at coordinate 234,285,393 of CM037879.1, forward strand.
TGACTGGAGAATATGCTTGTGTCAGAACAGTTCCAAGTTAATGGTCCACCAATTTCAGAATACAGAACAAAATGCCGCAAGGGGAGTCCTATTTTTGTCAAATGTCAGTTTTGTAAATATGAGGAATGTAGAGGCGCATTAGGCATTATGATGAAACAGCCAGAACAGACATTTGAATGATGGTGGTTTGAAGGAAGAACAGGCCATTGGAATCAAATGTTGAGGAAGCAAGTCAAGGCGAGCTGGCTTTGTGCGACCAGCTAATCTCCTTGTGACTCAAAGAAGCAAGCCTTACCTGCAAACTTATAGTGATGAGGGCGAGGCCTCATCATATCAATGGTTCAGGCTCTGGATTTGGTTTAAGAAACAAAAGCATTTAAACTCTGAGAATATCTCAGCAAGGCATCCAGTGATCAAGGTATGGGATTTCACTAAATGGAGCCTTCCATCTTTGTCTCAATTACTTGCATATCGATTGTTTTGCTCCATTTCCCCAGGAAACTATCTTTACCCAGTTCTCATTCTTCTTATACCATATCAATCCCGCCCCAAGCCCTCCCCCATGGAAATATGAAATTATAATGCTTTCAGTTTCTAGTAATAGAAATTGTGTTGCAGAATTTGAAATATTTTTGGTAAGAAATTTCAGATACACACATGTGCACACACACAGAAAGTCAGGCTCTGGCTAGTACATAACTAGTTTTTCCACACTCTACATGCTAGCAATCTGTACACCTTGCTGAAACTAGACATTTGGACCATACCATCTTAGTACAAGCTTATATATATATATATATATATATATATAATGATCTATGAAATCTATGAAATATATATATATATATATATATATATAAATCCATAACTGCAATGTCACAGGCACACCAGGAATAACAAAATGGGGCATGTGTCACTGGGGTTAACTAGGGCCAAAACTTTATTTAACTTTAACATAACAAGATCTGCAATACTCTTAACACTGTGCAGGATCCTACCACTAATGCAGGAGCCACCTCATGACTATCCCTGCTTTCATTAGGATGTGCCATACCTGGCACACAGTTGGAGATGATATATATTACTACCCTTTCCCCATCTTAACACACCTCTTCAGGCATTGAGGGAGACTTTCCCTTGGGCTCCACATCTCTGCAAGGTAGGCCCCAAAGGGAATTCTTACTCCACCTGCAAGAGTAGGATTCTTACTCCTATGCCACACTCCTGAGTAGTGTGTCTCAGGAATCCCATCACCTTAAATGTGCCTCAGGGCTTTTCTACATGAGGCTTTTATCCCGCCACTTGACCGAGGCTTCTACTTCTCGATTCTTTGCGGGATTAAAGGGTTCTTCTTTCTCTGCTTTTCTATATATTCCCTTACACAACCACTGGGTGGTGCTGTGGTATAGCTGGAATTATGCAAATACATGAGGGTTTCATCCTGCCATTTACAAATAATACCAGACTTTCCTCCCATCTAAAAAAAGCCGTGGGAATGGTTGCAAAGAATGGGATGCCCTGGAGGAGGAGGATGTTGTGTAAAGCCCCTGTGACTGTGAACCTCCATGAGTGAGGAATCACGAGTGCACAATAAATGCCTCTTGTAGAAAGGCTCTCAGAGTGGTCACCTACATTCTCACATGTCTGTACTGCTTTCCCACACAGCTTTGCCATTGTGATCAACTGACTGTGCAAGCCTATACATGTCTACTCAGAAATAAGTCACACTGAATTCAGTGGAACTTACTTCCAGGTAAGTGGATATAGGATTGCAACCTGGCTCTCTCTGTATGCAGATGTTCCCAAGCACTAGTTGCCAAGCCCAGCAAGGAGATCAGTGTAGAGGAGGTGAAAAACCTGAAACCCTGGGACAATCCAGTTAACAGGCAAAAAACAAACAAAAAACACCCTACATAGCCTATATGCAACTAGCTAATCCTACAGTGATACAAAAGGATGGCTGGGCACTCCCGCCTCTGGAAGTCAGGCAGGCACCAACATCATGTTGTTTTGGCGCCTCCTGAAAACATCTTTATTTCAGCCTTCCTTGGTTGACCAGCCACTGATTTTATTGATATTCTGTTTTAATATTGTATTTTAATATTGTCTTTTCTTTTTATCTTGTTTGTGATTGTTCACTGTGTAGAGTGGTACAAAAATGTTGTAAATAAATAAATAAACATGCTAAAGAGTGCTATGGGAAGTGCGGGTTTACGTAGACCCTCTCAACTCCAATTTCAGACTGCATGGGATATAGCATAGGATGTGTATGTGTGTATCGAGCCCATACTCTAATTTCTAGTTTTCTCTGAGTCTAGTGTTCTTGCAAATACACACACACACACACAGACACACACAAATAAAGAGATGATAGTTGAAAAAATGTTGGCCATTACTAGAGAATATCTTCTTTTAATCAGCCAGGATTAGAAAAAGATGCCACCTTAACCTAACAGAACCCAAGAGTATTAGTTGGCTTAACAGGAAATACTCTTTTCCCCTACCTCCATTGTCATGTCGGTTTATTTCTGCCTTTCCCCTTGAAGATAGTTTCCAGAGAAATTTAAAAACACCACAGAGGGAGCAATCCGGTGGCCCCTAGACATCATCTGAGGAGCCATAGGATACTGAGGATTTCCTTGTCTGGGAGTCAGAGATCCTACCCTCCTTCCCCACCTTGCAGCTGGTGCAGAAACAACTGTGCTGGCTGCTGCTCTCCATGGTTGGAAAAGCAACCTCGGAGAGGGGGGAAAGGGGGCATTTCAGTGGACGGGGCGGGGAGAAGAGTGGAGAGGCCAGGCTATGAGCTACCCTGAGGCCTCTCCAGCCTTCTTCCCTCCTCCTCTGAAGCACCCCATGGGCAAAAAAACCTGTTTAGCAAAAAATGCAGGGTGGGAGGATGGGGAAGCGAAGATCACCTCTGCTGCTCCTCCCACCGTGAATTGGATGACTGGAAGCCTCCAAGTTTGGGGGCTTCCGATTATCGAGGGTGCAATCAATAGGATTACGCCCTTATTCTATATTCCTCTTTGGGGGTCTTTTCCTGGACCCATCTAAAAGTGATTGCCCATTTTAAGTAGTTGCTCCCCTTGTTATACTCTGGGGTGATACCAGCCCCCCTCCTACTGAAAGCAGGAATTAGAACACACACCTTTTCTTCTGCACCTGTCTAGGGCTAGTGAATATAGACCATGTGCTCACAAATTAAAATGCCTTCAGCTGGTAATTAATCGGCTGGGCATCCATGGAGGGATTGCTTGGGTTCTCTTCCAACTACATAGCTAACTATCTGGCTGGATCTCACGCACAGGAACATGGAGAGCAGGTCAGCAAATTGCATATTACTGTTGTTGTTGTTGTTGTTGTTGTTATTAATAATAATACAATTTATGTGTCACTTCCCAATGCAAAGATCAGTTTCAAAGTGACTTACACACACAATACAGAAACCCATGATTAATATATATAACAGGAAGAAAAAGAAAAGAAAACCCAAAATCAATATAAACCATAATCACCAGAATAATACAAATACAAATAAATACCACAGAAACATCATCTAAAAACAATACAACATGTTAAGTGTTCATCCGCAAATATACAAAATCTCTTCCTGCTTACCGCCTAGAATGAATATCACAAAAGCAACCCACAACAGTTGGGCCACAACCAATGTCCAAATGCCTGGAAGCCCTTCCAACCTGCCTTGGATACTGAACCCCATATATCTATAAGTATGCCTGCCTGGAGCATGTTTTAGTAAGTTAAATATTTTTTTTATTTCTATACTAATCCCTCAATTACTCTGGAGCCTAATAAATACACTCTTGGAGTTTAAGATAATGCCTCTATATAAGTGTAGGCAATTTTAAGGCAATGGTCATATCAGGCATATCAAAGAGGCATAGCTAAAATGGCTGTCTGAACCAAAGTTTGCTTTTGACCTATTACTGGCATGAAGCTTGACCTGGGGAAAAGAGAACATTATGAGAAACATTCTTGCTCAATAGGGTTTATGCCCTAGACAGGTCGAAACCACAAAGAACAAGTTAGGAAATTTCTATAGAATGGTAGAAGTAAAAACAACATCATCAAATATGAATTACAGGCAGTCCCCGGGTTACGAACGACTCGTAGGGATGTACACTTACCTTTGGGGATGCTCGCCTTGTTCTCGGTGAGCACCCCCTCCCCCGCTGCTTGATTCCTCACGGTGGCAGCAAGGAGCCCGTCGCGTCATTTCCAGCTGCCAAGAAGTGACGCGACGGGACCCCGCACTTAGGGGTGAAACCGTTTGTCTCGGATGGGCGTAGCGGGGCTGAAACCGGCCCTACTCACGCCCACTGGAGGCTCACAGGGCCTTACCGGGTCCTGGCGCGGCGAGCCTCTCCGTGGCGAGCCGCCACCTGCGCTGGTCCCGTCGCGTCACTTCCGGCTGGCCGGAAGTGATGTGACGGCTCCCTGCGCAGGCATGCTGGGCCCCCACGCTGAGTATTTTGGCCCAGTGCACCTGCGCAGGGTCCCATCGCGTCACTTCCAGGACCAGTGCGGCTGGTGCAGCAGGCTCAAGCGGTGCGGATAAATGCTCTGCTCCGCTCAGAAAATCGAGACGGGGGCCGCCACCGCGGAGAGACGAGGTGGCGGCGAGCCCCCCCAAGGTACGTGGACACCCCTACCCGCACTGTGTTTTCAACGTAAAAACCAGGGAAACCCAGCTTAAAACGGCTGCGAATAGCAAATCGCAGCCGTTTCAAGCTGGGTTGCCCTGGTTTTTACACTAAAACCCCAGCACCAGAGGAAGCGGAACTGATGCGCCGGGGAAATGAAGCTCCTTTCTCCAGCATGGCGTGGATTGTGGTGGATCGAGCGGTGGCAAGATAAGTCATGCGAGTCTCGGGGGGCCAAGTGGGCCACTTTCAGCCCGCTTCAGCGCCCCCGAGACTCATGGTTACATCCCTACGAATGAGATCCGTTCGTAAGTTTGTCTTTAAGTCGAATGTGTATGTAAGTCAGAACAGAAGCCTGCCCGCACAATGTTTTCAAAGTGTCGCAAAGTGTCACAAAATGTCGCAAAGTATAGCGCATGCATTCCTAAGTACGAACCATTGTATTTAACTCAGATTTTTACATATATGGTGGTCCGTTCTTAAGTATGAGTTGTCCATAAGTCAGGACGTTCGTAACCCAGGGACTGCCTGTAATATGAAGAGGGGAGATTAATAGAGTACAGTAGTCAATCAGAGTACAGTACGCCATCACATCACATATCATATTCAAGTGTAAAACTATGAAAGTAAAGGGAAGATACTGGGTGAGGTTGCTGCCGGCAGGAAATAATCTCTGCTGGCAGAAATTTGTATTGGTAATGTATGCACTGTGCTTTGTTTTGTTTTAATTTCCTGTAGTAACCTTTGTCAAAAATATACCAAGTATCAATGTCTTTCTATAATTGTCTTAAATACACTTGCTTTTTGTTAATGTTGAAAATATAGTCTACGAGCATTTATTTATAAAATAACTGTGTTGAGTGTAAAATGACTGAGTCCTTCTCAGCATCAGAAAAACCACATCTATATGGACCCAAATATAGCCAGGAAGCAGGAGCCTGTCAAGATAACAGGAGGTCTGCTTAATTAGGTTTATTGTCCATAAATTATTTCTCCTGTATAAGTGGACTAGGAATACTTCTCAAATCTTCCCCATCCAAATTTCAGCCCAGAATGACCTAATCTCATTCCCATAGTGGAGCCAATGCCTTTGGAACCCCCCATTTTTGCATGTTTTATTTCCATATTTTGTACAGAGTGCTGCATATCTACAGCTTGTAACAGCTTTCAGTTGCATGTGTAAAGGGTGGAAATAATGAGTTGAGACAGTAAGTATGGTACAAATTAGGGCCACATTTCTTGAATAATCAAGATCTGCGAAGGGAAAGAAGTGCGGGTCACTAACTATACCGACCACTGGCCAGTAGAGGTCTTTCGGGCAACACATCCATCCCTGTGGGTCAGTGCCTGTAAATTGCCACACACACCCCAGTTTTACACCATCCTGGTGTTGGGAGGTTTTCCCAAGGTCACCTCCTCACAGAGCCGCAAAACTCCAAGTGGGCAAGGTGAGTCAGCCTCAAAGGCGATCTGTATCTCCCCAGCTGGGCTGCAAAACCCTGAGCAGGGAGCCTCGGGACTCGCCAATCACCTGAATGGTGCTATCGGATGCTCACCAACCCTAACCCCACTGAATATTCCCGCACTTACCTGCCAAATGTGACCAAATTAAAACAACAAAAAGCCAATTAAAGTTAACTCCCAAGCCCTGCGTCACAGTGTAGAGTAGGTGACACACGCACATTGTCTCATAGGCCAATCAAAGCAATAAGCCAAAATTCCTGCTTGGCCCCCAAACAGGTGACCAGCAGAGCCCACACTGCTAACAGGGAGGGGGGCACAAATGAAAGAGGTCAAGGGTGGGGCTGCCAGGACTAATATTGTCCCCAGAGCCCCGCCCCACAAGGCCTCATTGGAGCATGAAAATCACGCCATCGGGCCCTTGACCCATCTTCCCCCTGCCCCCCACGCAAAATTCTCCCCGTCCCCAGCAGTACGTGGTCGGGAGAAGAGAATTTCTTCAGTTCATTCTTGTTCTCCTTCCCCCACTGCACACACATGTTATCAATGAGCAGGTGGGCATTAATAAAGCATGCAAAAAAGCCATTTTCACATGATTGTAAAAATCATCTGGCCAGGTGACCGGCCAGATGGGCAATTCATAAATGTAATTAACGAAATAAAATATGATTGCATCCAGATTGTTTTTGTGCATATTTTTTTTTACCAGTGCACATGTGCACTTGTGTAGATCAGTAAAACCCTGCAAAAAAGCAGTCTTGATTCGATTGTACGTAAAGTTGTAACACGTTTCCTTTTGTAGTATATTTTGCCAGTGCAAGAATGCATTCGCACATCAGTAACACTGCACAGCAGCAGCAGCCTTCTAGATGTCACCATTTTATTTTCCAAGAATGCCCCAGACAAAATGTCATTCTGGGGGCAGAAAATTGTTGGCCACCAGGAGCAGAGACCAAGAGAAGCTCTGCTACTACTGCTGCCACCATAGTGGGTTGCAAAAACAAAATGAAAATGAATGTGAGTAATCAATGAATAACAAAGTGTATGTAATTTTTAAATGAATAATAAAATTAATCAAGTTGTTAATAACTAAAAATGGAAGAATGAAAAGAGAAAAATAGTGTTGCACACAGCTAGTTGACATTGATATATAAATCTCAGTTTTCCTGCCCTTTCTGAGATATATAAACCACCAAAGGGTGATAGTGGCAATGTTTTAAAGTACTTTGATGTGGTTTGGAGGAGACAGTAGCTGGAAAGTGGTGTAAGTGCTTGTCTTATACCCCCACCCCATTACACTAAACAGGAAAAATATAGTAATTCTTTAGCAGCCCAGAAGACTTTCAATAGTTCTAGCATATCTGAAGAGAATTACTGGAAAAGATGAGCACATTAAACACAGTGGAACCCCCCCCCCCCCAGAATTTACCTGGAAGATTATGCAGAATGCCTCCGTTTAATTTATTGAAACATTTTCAATGCTGTGTTGTTCTATTTTACTCTATCACCTCCAGAATGATAAATTACTTTTCATGCATTTTGATCAAAATAATGATCACTAAATGAGATATGACTGAGAAAAAAATGTGGGTTGATACAAGTTATTCTGCATCAACAGCTGATGGATATATTACTTTAAGGACTCTGTACCAAGTATGAGAGGATGATTTATTAACAGCAATTATCTGAAATAGTCCTAAGGTCAGTACCAACACTAGCAAGAGCAATTTAAGGGAAGGAAAGCAAACGATTAAAGGCCAAATTAGAGAATGATAATTGTAAAGGCTGATAACCTACCTCACAGGGTTGTTGTGAGGATAAAATGGAGAGGAGGAGGAGGATTATGTAAGCTGCCTTGGGTTCCTTGAAGGAAAAAAGGCGGGGTATAAATATAATAAATAATAAATAAATAAATAAATAAATAAAAGAACTGATATAAGGAAATGGATTAATAATGCAACCTTATTCCCGTGCCCAGTGAATGCAGGTGAGGTGAGGGTGCATTTTCCTCCACCCTCCTTCCTTGCAAGAATGAAGGGCAGTCTTGGAGGGGATGATGTGGCAGCCACATCCCCTGGACTAGAGCAGCCCAGTGAATTGGGTGGGGACAAAGACACGCACATTTACACTGGCCCCAGCTCTTCCCCTGTGCAGCCGTAGCACCCTGACCTCCCTCTCTAGCTTATCACTAGATTAAATTTATGCAAGATTAAACAGTCACTCTCTGGGACCAAGTAGGATGTGTGTGTGTTTGTGTGGATACGTACGTACATACGTACATAGAGTCCCTGAATGACCTTTAGAAGTGGTGTCCTATTTTGCTCTGCACTGCCTGTTTGGAGGGCTAAAACAAATCAGAGCTGATCGAAATAGTCGAGCTGGTTAGGCCCTAGCTTAGATGTTGCTTGCAACTAGTAGAAACTGTGCACATTGGCAAGGGGAAAACATAGGCGACAAATCCACTGCACATTCTTCTTCACCAACTATGTGAAGCTATTGTTCAAAGCGAGTTTTGTGCCCACAGGGTGGGGAATGAGGAGCAATATCGACACATAGGCTGAAGTACTATTTAGATGGAAGATATGTCCCAACTAACAAATCAGAGTAAATAAGAAACATGAAAAATCATTTAGGCTCCAGTCTCTCTCCTCCCATGTCCGATTCTGTGTTAAAGAGAAAAGTGATTGATAAGAGTACTGTGCTAATATTTTCTAAGCTCTGTTTTTATAGCTTTACTGTCAATATTTTCTCCAGCCAAGAGGAGCAACTGAATGTTGAACACATTCTCTTTCTTTCTTTTTAAAAATTAGCTAAGACAAATCTATTCCAGCTCTATCCTCTTGTGTTAAAGCTTCATTGTAAGTAATTCTGAAAGTGAATGAAAAGCCTGTGAATTTGAGCATAGTGCTTAAAACATAATAAAACAGCTAAAATCAATACTTTGTCATTGTTATTCCAAACTTGTTTCTGCAAATAGACAGTTGTTAAGCCCACTTTTAAACAAAATTGTGATCCACAGTGGATAGCAACCTATTGATTAGAGCTTATTTTTTGATATTCTCTTCTTCTAATCTAATTTTTTAATCATTTGTAAGCAAAATTAAAGCATGTGTTTATTTGTAAGCAAAAATTAAAGTATTTTATAAAGCATAAGAGGATGATGAAAAAGTCATCCAGTTTTTAATTATATATAAATGTAATATATATAATGTAAATATGTTAATATATGTAATGTTATTCAAATTTCATCTATCTATCTATCTATCTATCACACACACACACACACACACACTCTAATGATAGCAGCAGTGAAAAAGAATATTTCTGAAGACCTGGTCTGTTTAAAGTTAATAATTTCAGGGCACAATCCTATGCATGTTTAGACAGAAAAAAGTCCTACAACTCCCAGCTGGCTGGGGAAGGAATGCTGGGAGTTGTATGGCTTTTTTTCTGTCTAAACATGCATAGGATTGCACCCATACATATTCAGAAATAAATTCTAACAAGATTTACTTCCACATAAGGGTGGTTGGAGTTGCATTGTAAGAAACAATGCCACGAAACCATAATTACCTGGTTAAGAATATTAATTTAAACAGCTTTTAATGCTCACCTCCATTACAAAGTGAGCTCCATTTTCTCCCAAAATTCTTCTTCAGCTCAGAGTACGATCTGAACTGGGGTGCCTTCTTCTCTTGCTCCCAGGCACATGATGAAATGCTGCAGTGGTGCTTTTCTAGGTGAGAGTGGCCTTGAGAGGTTTAGTTTTCCCAGTTTGCCTGAGACCTTGGCATGGAAAACACTTAGCACTCTGGAAAACACATGTCCCAGAGCTCTTTGCAATGGGGATACATGCTCAGGTGTCTTCCAGGTGCAAGGAACCCTAGAACATAATGCTTGACATCCATAGTGGAGACACAGGTACTTTCCAAGCTCTATAGCAGGTATTCCCAACCTTGGGTCCTCAGATGTTGCTGAACTACAGCTCCCAGAATCCCTTGCCATTAGCCATGCTGGCTAGGTATGCTGGGAGCTGTAGGCCAGCAACATCTGGGGACCCAAGGTTGGAGAGCCCTGCTCTATAGCATACTCTTATGGCAGCTTCCTGGTCCCCGAAGTCAGCTTCAAAGGATCTTCTCTGTGTGCCCCTTCCAAGAAGCACTTGGAAGGTGGAAGTTCAAGAACAGCCTTTTCTGTGATAGCCCAATGTTTATGGAACGCTGTCCCCAAGGAAGCTCACCTGGCACCAACACTGTCATCTTTTCAGCAGCAGGCAAACATGTACTTATATATTTCCTAGGCATTTGGACACTAGTTGTTATGTCCCAGTTGTGGTGGGCTGCTTTTATGGTGTTTATTCTAGGCTGGGAGGGGTGGGGGGTGGAGAGTGATTTGTGCAATGTGGATGAACACTCAAGACTCTGAGTTGGGTTTGGGCACTGTTGCACAAAACTAGGAGTGTGAGAAGTATCCAAGGGGAAAGGCACATATCTTCTGCATGCTCTCTGGGGAGTAAGAAACATGCTCTGGCACTCCTTCGGTGAAGCACATTGCTCATCCTTAGCTTTGGCTCCGACAAAGCACTCTATCCATGTTCCCAAAGTTGCATTTTTTTTTATCCACTTCCCTTGTAGCCCTCAGAAAATGTGCTTCCCATTTACCTGAACATCACCCTGTGATGGCATTATTGCCTGGCTTGGTGTTCGTTTCAGCCAGCCTCTTGCTGGCCTCCTAGGGTCCTGCTTCTAACCACTCTCATGTGGGATGCTTTAAGCACTAACATCAGGATATCAAATGCCTTTCTTAGAAGGCATTATTCTCAGAATATGCTGGGAATAATGAAGTAACTACACAGGTGAAGGCAGCCATGTATTGGTTACTTTCATTGCTGTAGACTGGCAGTGCAAGCTGAAACACCCAGCATACCAGTCCACTAGTGCATGGATGCTTTGGAATGGAAAAGCCACTCATGGCTCCAATGCAGGAGAGTCGCCCGGAGATTGCTGTTTGCACACTCCATTGGAATGATAAGGACAACCTGTGCATTCATGTACATATATGCATGCACATGCCTGTCTAGGTCAGAAGCAATGAAACTGTACTACTGATCTCAGAAATAAGAATAGGCTTGGCATGCTCTAAAAAAAGCAATTGGATAACTAGTTGTTCTTGTTTTCTTTGTTTTTAGGATTCTCTAGACATACAGTAAGCTTTCAACGGAACATATTAAGCAGGAATACTTTAGACACAAACACACTTTATGGGGGACACAAACATGGGGAGAAAAATGTGTACATTTAAAAATGTGCTTAATTGATGCATGCATTTGGGAAAATGCAGATGAAAATACACACAAATGTTCATGTGCAAAGAAAAAAAAAACACAAAGCTCGCAATCTGATATGAACGCCAGAAAGAATCAGCTTTGATGTGGAATTCAGAGACCCTCAATGAGCTCAAATTTCGCTGATTCGCACATCCATACTTACACAACAGGCTTGAACAAAGTTGTTTCCAGCCTCAGCAGCAGCAGATAATCACATGTAGATCTTCCACCCTCAAACAAACCTGGAGACACCCTTGCCTGGTACCTGTTCTCTATGTTGGAGAACCACACCCGATTGTCAATGCTTTCTGGTCTTGCTCTCTGGTGCATGCTGCTGGTGCTGCCTAAGGGAGGGCAACAGGGCAAAGAGCAAGCCCTCCCAGGAAGTGTCCATCCCTTGGACCCATCAGAAAGTGGAGTAGAGCATAATGTTGGGATGGTGGGGCTCTTTCTGCTGCACAATTCTTCCCACATATAATGGATAATAGGATAACCAAGAAAAATAGAATCTCACCATTTGGGGATGGGGGAGGGCACAATGATAAAAAATAGTATCATTGAGAAATTGTCTCATGGGTTGTTTTGACAGTTACAAATTCAACCCAAATGTAAAAATAGAATACATCCAGTCTCTACAACAGAACTGAAAATCTCGCATGAAGGTAAGTGGACCCAGCATATCTTGGGAAAGTATCATTTGCCAAGATCAGAAGGAAAATCAGCAGCCTGAATACATTCCCTTTTAGATTAGCATGAGCTAGTTTCTATTGTTGTGCTTGGCTGTAATTAAATCCTTTTAGAGTGTTTCAACTTTCTGTGTGTGTGTTCTTGAATTGACTTTATTTCTTTATTTGGGGTTTTTATATATACAGTATAATTGCAAATCACCTTGGGCAGAGTTCATTCAGAAAGGTGAATGATAAATTAAAAAAACAACAACCCCATAACAAATTGATGTTGATTGCATTAAAAACCGAGGGACCTTAATATAATAACAGTGCTTTGAGATACAAAGCCCCCTGAAGTAAAACAGACATACTCATTTAAACAAAAATACTGTTCAGAGTGTGAGCTTGATCATTAAAAGCATATTGGAGAAAACATACAAGCGCTGGATTCCCCCCCACACACACGCACACACTTGTCTTTGCTTGAAGCTGAACAGTTGCAGCATTTAATTAGCACCCTTGTTCTGCCAAACAGCAAGTGGTGTGTGAACGTATTAATTATATGAAGTGTGCCTTAGCTTTGGCACTGCAGAGGTCAGCAGCATACAAGCACATTGTGCACATCACTCTTGGACAAAAACAACAACAGGAGAGGCCAGGCCAGGCCAGGCTGTTTCTCTCATGACCCCACCCTCTTGGGCTACTACAATATCAACTGTCAAAATGCTGATGATAAAGCCAAGGCTGCAGTCCTGATCTGCACACACTTACCTTGGAGTAAGGCTGCGTGATGGGCAAATCAGTATATATGTGGTCTCTCACATGTATTCATTCGTAAATCTGTTTCATCTAATTTCTACAATGCCTGCAATTAAAAAGCAGCCATGAAAATTCACATTTGTTTTCATATTCAATTTTCCCGAACACATGCATTTTGTATGCAACTTTCCCAAGTATATGCATTTTGATAAAGTGTGAGAACTGAAGGACAACTGTGCTCCAATCTGTATTAGTCTGGGAAGTACTTATTAGGTTGGTTGGTTTCAAAATGTGGTTCAAATGAAATTCTCTTCCATCTCTATAATGGCTTAATTCTGAATTAACTTGCATCGTAAGTCATATTTAGACTCTGCTGTTAGCAACCAGATTATAAAATTCGGTACATCCTGATTGTAAAATATAGTAGTGGCCTGGTTCAGAGAGGTAGCGCTTCAACTGAGCTTCCTTGATGGCCAGCGTTTCCCACTTTTCCCTTTAAAATTGGTCTCTTTAACCAGAGATGCGCAAATCTAAATAGAGCTTCAGTCCAAACTGAAATGATATGCTGTTGTGTGAATGTTTCCCTGAACCATTTTAAAGCCAAAAGTAGCTTGGGCAACTGGCGACTTAACCCTTTCTCCAGCCATTTTTTTCTTCTCAAAATCCTTTACCCTCAGTGACATATCTCTCCATCAGGAAAAATATATGGGTACCTGTATATATTACCAGCCAGCCAGGGCACTTCAATCTGCAGGAGAATACTGTGAGTACTTTTAAAAGCAAGTTAAAGATCTTTTTATTTATTTTCAAATGCATTTGGCTCCTGATGTTTCATTTTGTGCTTTTAGGTGAGATAATTATTGTTATATTTTAATATATATTTTTTTGGTTGTGATAGTAGGATTTATGCTTGTTTTACTGGCACTTGTTTTATGAACACTGTAAGGGCACAATCCTATGCATGTTTAGACAGAAAAAAAGTCCTACAATTCCCAGCATGCCCCAGCCAGCCATAGCTGGGGCATGCTGGGTGTTGTAGGACTTTTTCCTGCCTAAACATGCATAGGATTGTGCCCTAAGCCAGTCTATGCTCCTTTTGGAAGAAGGCTGAGGTTTAAGAATTATAAATAAATAAATAAATAAATAAGGGGATCAGCCTCCTCCTTCCACTGTTTGCTTGCTTTAATTTCCACGTGCGTGCACACACACCGTGTGCTGCTACTGATTTATAAAATGTCAGGAGAAAGTTACATACTACCGCATGTCACATTTAGTTTGGGTTTCAGTCATCCCAATGTGTAGATACCAGTCACTGGCTCACAATGCATGGTTTTTGGATTCTCGGCATCTGCTGCAAACAAGTGATATTAAGTTGTGAACCTGACATAGAGGGGTGCAGAGCAGTTTGGAGGCACAAAAGGATCCTTGCTACGAGTACTAATAATGTAAGTTTCATGTGAACTTTGCCTTCTTGCCAGTTTGCAGGAGCTAATTCCGGCACTTGTTTTCAAGAGACAGAGATTAATTGGCTGCCTTTATCAAAGCACTTAGCGATTAGGAATGCGTTTCTCTCATCCATATCTTCCATCATGGACTCTAGTCGCTCAATAAAAAGATGTGCCCCAAACCAAGGCATTCATTTTTCAATATAGTATTATGTGACAACAGGTTACCTCTTTTGTAAAGCTATTACTTTCACTGTCAACGTGGCTACTCCAATGGGCTGTCTCATTAGAAAGGAATAAATTGGAAGTGAATAAAAATAAAAATAAAACTATCCCGAACAATAAATTGACCTCTAGCAAATATATGTGATCTTTCTTGTATCAGACATATCAAAGTAAACAACAGTAAGGAAGTTCCCAGCATTTAGCTTTCCTAGATTTTATGGACAGGCAAGTTTCAGGCTCCTCCAAAGATTAAAGAACTGCTGATCTGCTAGTGTAGTGGATGTCATTTAAATATAAATGCAGAGAGATTGCTCTGGGGATGTAAAAATAAACTTAAAAAACAGAGAAGTAATTGATTTCCTTGTGAAAGCTTGTTTAACCATATAATTTCCCCAATGACAGAGATGTTGTGTGAGTCCCTTTAGGAACATAGATGAAATAGTGAAGTGAGCTAACTCTGAGGTTCTGGCTGGGGCTGTCACTCTTAATTAGGTCTGGTTTGATTATATGTTGAAAAATAATCCCATCTGTTTTAAATATTCAGGCAAAAGGATGGTTAATTTGTACAAAGGTTGAGACCTGGTGGAGGTAGCCTTGCATTTGTAATCCATTGTTGTGGGTATCTATTTGGTTCACTCCCAGACAGTAACAGTTACAGAGCTAAATACCAAAAGGTGTATTTTGAAGCAGCAGCAATGGGCAACTTCATTATTCTTCTGAAAGGCATCTATTTTACAGACAACAGTTTTGCAGTACTAATTATACCCCTACATAACAAAGCTGGCACCATCTAAAAGTAAGTATTTCATAGGCACAGAACACATGTACCCTATGGGTTGGACCCAGGCTTAGTCACAATTAGAGTAGACCCATTGAAATTAATAGGACTTAAGTTTGTCATGACTAACTTAGGGCGCAATCTAATCAGGATGCCTCAGAGGATTATAGGCATCCTATGGAGGGAGGGGAAACACAGAGATGTAGGTGGCCTCCATGCTCCTCCCATCCTGCAAAGCACTTAGAAAGCCAATTGTTGCTCCAGAAATATGTCTCGCTCTGTTCCATGGGATTTACTCCCAGATGTGTGTGCATGGGATTGCTGCCTTTACTTCTAGAGACCCTGGATAGGGGGGCTGAACCCTGAAGAATGGCAGTTCACTTTAACAGGATACTTTGAAGTACATATGGGATCACTGAGCTTCGGATCAGGAGAATTTCCTGTAAGTGACTTGTTACCTGGGGAAATGCCATGTGAAAATGTGTTCTATCTTTCAATTGCTTACCCTTAACCCTCTGAATTTCAGGTCTCTGGCTCCAACTAAAGAGTTCACAAGTTCATAGAGAAGCAATTTGTGCATATAACACTTGTTCACATATTATGTTTCTGGAACTATGCAGAAATAGGAATAATTTGCAAGATTGAGCTTTCAGTCTCTATTCTGCAGTGTTTCTGTCCAATGGAATACACTAGATCCGAACTTTGTTTTTTTTAAAATGTGTATTGTTTGGAAAGGAAAAAATAGTAATAAAATAGTAGCGGTCAGTAATAAAAGAAGAAAACATATTCAATAAACATTACAGTAGAAAAAATAAAAATAGTTTATATGCATAGCAAGATTTAGTAGTTCCACATTCTTTATCAATTTAAATTGCATTTACAGAGAGCAAAGTTTATTTCCATCCTTTCTTTGACAGCTTGTTAGCAGCTGTGTGGCTTTCCTCCCTTGGGATCTGCTAGGCTTTTATAACTCTCAGCATTCTTCCCCCCCCCCTCACAAAAGTGGTAGGAAATTGTCTTCCTTGTAGTATTCGCTTAGCTTATTTTCTCCAATCCTGTACAAGAGATCATATATTCCTGTGGCTTAAGCTACAAATTATGGATATTTTACATTTGGAGAAAGAACAACAACCTGTTACTATTGTTGTCTACCTTAAGCCCCATGAATTTTATATGCTCTGCATTTGTTCAAAAATATACCATCAGAACTAGGCCTCTCAAAATTCTCCACCCTATTTGTGGGCAGAGAAATTGGTTAGACAATTTCACCTAATTTCTCCAGCAGGAGGAGAACATCTCAACAGTTCCTCACAGGTGGGGCTCACCATTGGCAGTGGATGTGGCTGTAGCACAGCTTCTTTCTTTTCTTCTGAAGAGTTTATTTTCCCCCACTGTCTATTATCCACAAGTGGCAACAGCGTCAGTGGTGTTGGCGGCCTGGCCCCCATTTTGCATCCTCCACAATGCCTCATACCTAGCAATTCCAGGGCATTGGAGTGGGGAGAGGGAATGCAGCCACCACAAAAAATAATGTGAAGAAAACTTGGAGAACATTTTGCAAAATGGCCTTTTATTTCTAGGGGGGCAAGAAAAGAAAAAATCTCAGGACTTTTCTGAGAAAAATGTATTCTGATTTTTTTTTGGCTCAGCTCTAGTTGTCATTCTTCAGGGTTCAGCAGCTTCCCCAGGGTCTTCCAAATATTAAATTTCTGAGAGGTGGTTGTGGATACATCTTGTATCTAATGTAGGGGCTGATAACACCACTCCTTCCCTGCAATCCCTGTAGCAGGTATATTTTATGGGGCAGTGTTGCGTCAAGCCAGAGCGTGTGGTGAATTCTCAGCTCCAGGGATATCTGGATGAGATCGGTTATCTAGATCCATTTCAATCTGGCTTCAGGCCTGGTTATGGGACAGAGAATCCTTGGTCTCCTTGGTGGACAATCTATGCCAGGAACTGGATAGAGGGAACATGTCCTGTTAGCTCTGCTGGACCATTCAGCGGCTTTCAATACCATCTAGGTACCATGTATGAGAGCTTCCGTGCGGGCACGAGTGAGGCACAAACTCGGCCCGCTCGTGCCCGCGCGGGCTCTCTGCGGCGAGTGCGTGCCTACCTTGATCTTCGCTCTCTGCGGAGAGCCACCCGTGCCGCCCGCGCTGGTCCCGTCACATCACTTCTGTCTTATGACCTATAAAGCCCTATACAGCTTGGGACCAGGCTGAAAGACTGCCTTATAGATTTCATAGAACATAGAGTTGGAAGGAGCCTACAAGGCTATTGAGTCCAACCCCCTGCTCATAACCAGGCCTGACCTCTCCCATATGAGCCTGCCTGGCCTTTAAGATCTTCTGGAGAGGCACTTCTTTCGAGACCGCCACCATCAGGCATGTGTTTGGTGACAATGTGAGAGAGGGCTTTTTTGCTGGCTGCTCCCAGGCTGTGGAACTCCCTGCCCAGGGCGGCTAGGTTTGCTCCCTCTCTGCTGTACTTCTGGTGGCAATAAAAGACTGCTTTATTCAAAAAGGCCTTTGGCCAGTAAGTAGGTCTGTGGATTGAGTGCTGTTTTTATTCTGTAATTGTTATATTTTTCTTGTATTTTAATGTGTTTCTATTGTTTTAATCTATTTTAAATTGTTTTGTAAGCCACCTTGAGTGCCATTTTTTGGTAGAAAGATGAGGTAGATTCATAGATTCATAGGATCATAGAGTTGGAAGGAGCCTACACTACAAGGCCATCGAGTCCAACCCCCTGCTCAATGCAGGAAACTAGAGGAGGGGTCTCCCATCCAAGTAATAACCAGGCCTGACCCTGCTTAGCTTTCTACGCTCAGACAAGCTGAGCCAGCAAGGGTATATATCAAATAAATAAATTGTGGAGGATCAGAACTGGTCCGTGGCGCGAGTTTGGCACTTAAACGGGTTAACCGTCACTGAGAAAATGCCCTTTATGCGGCTTCTGTGCGCTTTAAACACAGCTGCTACCAGCCATTGACAAGGAATCGTATTGAGGTCAGAAATAGGTTTATTTACATCACCTTTAATGGAGCGGAACTAATAGACTACAAGGAATTTCACACTATAAACAGAACAGTCCATAAATATCACTGAAGCGGAAAGCTTCAATCCACATTCTCTAGATGCTTTGCGTATTACAGAGAAGTAACCTTACATCAGGGAATCTGACTTATGGACTTAGCGTAGCAATCTGTGTAGCTGGTCTCCGGGCGCCCTTCCCGGGGTTGGAAGCTGCGTAGTTCTGACCGGAGCCAGAGACTGTTTCCGTGCAAGCCTGCACCGTGTTCCCAACAACCTTTTGTCCCTCAGGACGTAACTTTTCTACCCTACCCTCGCCCCCTCCCCGCCCTCGATGACCAGGTGGGTTGGTTCCACCCTGCGGGGTGGTGGCACCTCTTGGGTGCTGGCATCTCCTGAATACTTTGGGGTACTTTGCAGCTCTTTGAGACTGCGCTCCCCACCTCCGGAATGTTATGTGCTTCCTTGAGGGTAGAGGTAAACACGCCCCATTGTGGATATGTAGATGTGGCTTATGTGTAACCGGTCTGCCCAGAACTGTGTCTCCTGTGCTCCGGGTGGGGATTATGCAGACAGATGGGGGAAGAGGGGTGACAATGAGCAGGGGAAAATATGTCAGGGTTCAGCATTTTCATACAGATCATTTGAAATATGTTTTGATATGATGGCTTTCTATTGGTCACAAATGACTGAACCAGCAGTAAATAAAGCCAGAATTATTTTTTAAGTCTGATGCCTTTTTCACACCATGCTACATCATTTGATAGAAGCATGTAGCTAATCACTGTATGATTAGCCAAGGTCATTTTACCCTATTGTTGAATTATCTATAGGAACATTATTCAGGTTCAGTAGACCTTGGTACTCCTCCAGATCTGTCATCCTCGATATAGATGCACTTGCAAATCAAAACAAACATCACGTACATATTTAAAAGTGAGTGTTTTGGCCTAGTATCTGAAGTTGAAATGTAGCCCATGGGAGATATGTAAATTCGTTCCAAGTGATATACTTTAGTAGAGATCAGCTTTTTGTCATGCAAAAAGATCGAAATAATTTTCGCAACCAGCTGCAGTTCCTCTGGGAAGCAACACAATGTGCAGCCAGAAAACTTGTCAAAGACGTGCATAAATGCCTCCAGCTCCCCCAATTTAATGATCTTATACTTTCCCTCAAAACATTACATGGTTATACAATTTGAGATATTCTAAAGAAACTCATTAAATACAGCCACATTGCTTCCACTTATTCTAATAACTGACTAGTATTATTTAGTAGAAGCAAAGAAAAACATTCAGATCCCTTTTGAATAAGACACTGCAAGTATATGTTTGATATATACACAGGCTCCCCTCATGACTTGTATCTTGGCCAAGTTTTTCCGATAATCTGAAGAATTGTATCTCTTAATTTTTTTACTAGTGGGGGAAAAGCTATTGCAGGATATTATTAAACATCGTATACTTTTAATTAGAAAATCAGCCAATTTGAAATACTTATTTCCACCACCATCACCTCTCGAGAGCTGGAGGAGAAAATGCTGATGGTGCCTTAGCAGTAGAAAATCACTTTGTCTCACAGTTCCAGCAAGTTACAGAGGAGCACAACCATTCTAAGGATTAAGCACCCATTAGGCGTATTGAATTAAAGAGTAAAGCGGATTTGTTGTTGTTGTGCTTATGATGGTAATTATGACTCCCATTTTAGTTGCTAAAACCCAGTGAACAAATACATCAGTCCACTTAATCTAATGCTCAATTAACAACACAATGCTTGCTTTACCAGCAGTACAAAAGGCAGAGGGAGAAAAGAGGGAAAACTGGATTCCGTACTCAATCATCTTTCAGGGTCTTAACATTGTCAAGATTCTTCATGGTTTGATGAAACTGGACAAGTTTATTCATCATGGACAATGAAACATGACTTTAGTTTTCCACCTCTTACGGGTGGGGATGAGGGACAAGTAATTTACATACAAAGCGACTGCTGCAAATGTAATAACAATGTGAGTGTCACTCACAGAAGTTCCTTTTCCTTTTTTGAATCTCCATATCAAATAATGGTCCATGATGGAATAGGAAAGAGGTATTTACTTTGAATCAGGCAAGGAAATAGAGGCATACTTCATGTCAATCAAGCCACACAAATGGTTTTGTGCACTGTGCATTTTTAAAACATGGGGGGAAAATAACCTAAAGTTTCCCTGAGCATTTTTAAAGCATGCTGTGCTTTTCATGTCTAACGGTGTGAACATTTTTGCTACACATTAGGCAAATGCTCTGGCATCTGGATATAAGAATGAAACAAAATTCATTCTGAGTTTCTGTGAAAATATTAAATAGTTGTATTTCAGCCCCATCCAATGTGGGTGCCTGTAATCCTCCAAACTTGGAGGGTTATTATGGGCATCCAATGGAAGGTGGGAGGAGCACGGCAGATAGGATTGTCACTGCACTCCCCTTGCCCTCCAAAACTTCTGGACGGCTGATTTCTGCTGTCTAATTGTTTTCCCCCTCCTTGTGAGGAGGGGAGGCTGAGTCAACGCCGGGATTCTGCAGAGGATGGCAGTGCCTTGCTCCTCTCCTCCCCGCCCTGGGAATGCCCCCTCACGCTGGTTCCAAGGACGGTCTTCTGTCTTCGGAGTCCGGCCAGCATGGAAAGAACTACGCCAGCTGCAAGGGTGGTGGTGGGGATGGCGCTCCACAGGTGAAGTCCCTGCTGTGACCTCGCAAGGCATTTCCGAGGTTGGAGCGGGGACTCCAACCTATCCTATCCCCAGACAAGGTTGGGAGGCCATAGGATTGTGCCCTTTGTCCAGGGCCGGCGCTACCGCTAGGCAAACTAGGCGGTTGCCTAGGGCGCGCGGCTGAAGAGGGCGCAGAAACGCTGCGCTCCCCTTCGCTGCCGCCGCGCCGCCCCTACCAGGCCTCCGCCTCCCCACCCGCAGCCGCGCCTCCCCCCCGCTCGCCCTCCCACCCTCCCGCCACCACCACCGCCGCGCCTCCCCCCGCCCTCCTGCCCGCCACCACCGCCCCTCCTCCTGCCGTGCCTCCCCCGGCCCGCTGCCGCCACCCCCGCCACCTACCTTCTCCGCGTCGCATCGCTTCCGGAGCCCCGCCCACATTGTTTTGGTGGGAGGAACCAGGGAAACAGGGCTTAAACAGCCCTGTTGCCCTGGTTTCCCCAGCAAAAAACAGAGCGCGGGGGTCCCGTCGCTGCGTCACTTCCTCCTTCTCGGAGGCGGCGGCAGCCAGGGCGGGAGGAAGGTAGGTTGGTGGTGGTGGCGGCGCGGGGGGGGGGTTTGCAGAGCAGGGCTGCTTTGCTCCGGAGGCCCCCCCCCACGGCACGAGAGGGGGGGCGCTAAATATCATTTCGCCTAGGGCGCCAAACTGCCCTGCACCGGTCCTGCCTTTGTCATTGTTATCATGAATGAGTTAAGAAATTGTTTCCTTTTTGGGAAAACATTGTTTAATGGGTGAGAAGGCTATCCCATCA
This sequence comes from Shinisaurus crocodilurus, assembly GCA_021292165.1. Taxonomy (NCBI): domain Eukaryota; kingdom Metazoa; phylum Chordata; class Lepidosauria; order Squamata; family Shinisauridae; genus Shinisaurus; species Shinisaurus crocodilurus. The sequence goes on from CM037879.1 coordinate 234,307,253, forward strand.
TCATCATCATCATCATCATCATCATCATCATCATCATCATCATCATCATCTACAGCAACTGGCTTATCATATTTTATATGTAAACTTCTTCCTCATCTAATGAAATATATTTTGAAATGAATTTCATTTCAGCCATGTAGATTTGAGCATTTCGTTTTATCAGGGGCTGGCACAAAAACATTTCCTATTCCTCCTAAGTTCTGAAAGATGGAGTGGGGCAGACTGGCAGGCAAGGGTGTTGCTAGGCAATTAAAAGATTTGGGGCCCAGGCTTATATAGCACCAAATCTGCTATAGTGTAGATGCTTATTTATATCTGTATATGTACATTTGGAAATAATGACTAGGATTTATTTAAGTTTCACAAAAGGGAAAGCCAGCCAATTAATTTCTCATTCAAATCACCTCAAATAAAATAAATTCTTCCATTAATTTGCTCCCCATACCCTAAATAACCCCAAACCAGAAGTTCCTCTTTCATTACAATTAATTTGCAATGTTGTGGGGGGGGGATGTAGAGTGGCTGGTGTTTTTTTTCATGAGCCCTCTCTCTCTCTCTCTCTCTCACGCACACGCACACGCACACACACACACACACTTCAAAGTCTGCACCAAAATGACATTTCCACAATTTTAGAGTGCTAATCCAAATGCAAGGCAAGAGCAAGTCATGAAATCATCCCAATTACTCATGTCTTGCCCAAATCTTGCTCCATAATTTAAACTCCAATTCCCCTTCAATTAAATATCTGATTCATCAATCATAATTACCTCGATAAATTAAATTCAAAATAAAATGAAGTGGTCACAATTTCATGGAGGGGGGGTCAATATGCTGGCTGGGAGGGCTGGAGGGTGTGTCAGAGGAGGTAGACAAAAGGAGGCATGGAAGGAATTAGAAAGGAGAGTAGAGGTCTGGAAGGGAGGGAGGGAGGATCAGGCAGGTTTGGGGTGGGGATTAGAGGGAGGGGAAAGATTGAGCAAGGAATGGGCAGCATGGAGGCAACAGGAGCCTGGAAAAAGGAGGAGGGGAATTCTAGTTCTGTAAAGTGGTTAGGAATAGTCATGAAGATCTCTGACTGCCGTTACAAAGCTAAGGGGGCTATGTTGCTTTATTGCTTTAAGGGCACAATCCTATGGGTTGCACCCTTGATGATCTCCCTCAGAGACTTATGATCATCTTATGCAGGGTGGGAAAAGCAGCAGAGGCAATCTGTGCCTCCCCATCCTCCCACCCTGCATTTTCACTAGATGGGCAGAAGGAGAGAGAAGGAGGCTGAAAAGGCTCCAGGATAGCTCATATCCTGGCTTCTGCAGCAGTCTCCTTCCCCCCACCCAGCAAAATGCCTCCTTTCCCCCTCCCTGAGGTCATGTTCCCATGATTCCCCCCTCTGAGGTTGGAGCGCTGTCTCCGCCTTCAGATCTGGGAATCTGTCTGAAGTATCCGATGGCCCCCCAGATACTGTCTAGGGGCCATAGTTTTGCTCCCTAAGCTATTGTTATAATCCCTCTGCAGAATGTTGTGCCTCCCCACCTCACTTCTTCCTAGAAGCAATTCAGAGAGAAAGAAGAGTGGCTGACTGACAAGTACTGAGAGCCCCTCTTGCTGTGTAAAAAGCACTATCATGCTTGTAGAGTAGAGGTTTATAGCAGACACGGGCATCATGAATGCTGAGAGTTCTGGCACATCAAATTCATACCTGTGTGCACTGCTGAAGACACTAATGCAGTATTGTGACAGAACACTATTGCAAGATGTTGTTGTTGTTGTTGTTGTTATTATTATTATTATTATTTATTTTAGAGGAAATCAGCCTATTCAAAAATTACACAAGAAAACAAATCCACAGAGTGAATCGGGCTTCTTCTCAGTGACCCTCTCTCCTCCCGATAATGAAGCACCTCACTGTGCTGAGTTTTATTGGTAGAGTGTATCTTTTTAAGATATTTATGGTGCATTATGACTCTCTGTCCATGTGCCATAAAGCACTGAATCTACACATCATCTTGCTGCTATTATACCCTTGCTCATTCTCTCAACGTAGCTGAGGTGGGTGCAGTCATAACACTGGCTCTCTCTTTAACTATGGTTAAGAAACAGAGAACAGAAACAGAGAGTAGCCCAAGGGGGTGTATACCCCATTCTGGTCAGCAAGAGCACTGCTGTGCCTGGATCCATGGGTCCCTGCTCCAAATCTATTTCTTCAGGCCCGGGGTCCCCAGTCTGTTCTTCAGAACTCAGAGTGCCCATTGGTGCCAATGGAAGGTTTTCTTCTAGGGAGGTGCGCAGAGCTCGATTGCGGGGTGGAAGTCCACCGAACTTGCCAGGATCAACCCCACAAGCTCTGCTCGCCCTACCTTTTCCCGGGCTCAACTTGTGTTCTCACAAGTCAAGCTGGGGAAAGCGACTTCTGGGTTCCGGCGCTACGCTGTTTATGTAGAAAACGGCCTAATTTGTGCAAATTAGGCCATTTTCTACATAAACAATGTAGCGCTGGGGACCCGGAAGTCCGACGAGCGCCTCAGCTGGTGCTCACGTGCCGCTAGTCGAGTGCCAGGCAGGTCGCTCATCCCTATTTTCTTCTCATATGTATAATACATTACATATGGTTACCACCTAAATAATTTTGACTTGGGGTGGGGGTTAGATCTCATCCTTTATTTTTTTAAAAAATAAAGGACCATCATTTGATTTGCTAAATGCCACCAGTTCCTGAGGCAAATAACGATAGAGGAATATCGATAGATATATTTTAACCAAAAACATTTTGATTGGAATCAAATCTGAGTACAAAGAGAACTAACATGTTTGTCATGTATCTTTCCTGAACAAATTCTGTGTATTGAGTATTTTTATATAGATTACTTCATAAAATGTCATCATGCTAATTTCTACATTGCAAATCATTATAAATGCTCTAATTTGAAGGCAGCTGCATTCTACTTTGCTTGCGTGTTTTGTTTTCATGCCATTTGTTGTTCCCATCCCCAATGGGTATATATCAAATCATATGTCTTTAATTCCTTACAATGTTGTTTGTAGATCGTTAATCAATATAAATGTTGGCAGTCATTGATCACTGGTTGCTCAGAGGCTCCTTCACTCTTATACCGTTAGAACGATTTTCCTATAAAATGTGGACTGTTCACCGTAATGTGTCATTAAGGATTAATCTGGGATTCCTGGTCTCATCTGTAAAAATCAACTACCCTTTTTTTGGCAAAAAAAAAAAAAAAAAAAAAAAAAAGGTGGAGGGAAAACACATGTTTTTGTGGCTTATGTTCCCACCAAATGCATGTCGATAGGAACAGATTGCCAAGTATTTCCATTCCTGTGTTTCTACTGAACTGTCATGGCTTTCACATCACCTCAAACACAATGTTTTTCAATTAAATCCTTAGAACAGCATAAGGACATAAGAAGAACCCCGCTGGATCAGAGCAAAGGTGCAGAATTCTGATTCCCACAGTGATGAATTAGGATGCAGTCCTATGGGTTGAGCCCTTGATGATCGTAAGCCCCTGAACTCAGAGGCTTCCAATCATCCAGTGCAGGGTGGGAGGAACAGCGGAAGTGATCTTCGCCTCCCTGTCCTCCCACCCTGCATTTTTCGCTAGATGGACTTTTTTGCCTATCTAACTGGGGTGTGTTGGAGGGGGAGCGAAGGAGGCTGGAGTGGAGAGGCCTCAAGAAAACTCGTATCCTGGCCTCTCCGGTTTCCTCCCCTCCCAGCCCACCAAAACACCCCCTTCTCCCCTTCTCTGAGGTCCAGAGAGTAGCCGGCGCAGTTCTTTCCATGCCAGCTGTGAGCGGCAGGGGGGTAGGAGCTCCAGTTCCCCCATCCAATGTCGGAGTACTGTCTGCGACCTCAGATCAGGGAAACTGAAGTGTCCTATGGCCCTTCAGATGCTGTCTAGGAGCCATAGGATTGCTGCCTCCATTCACTTCTCTGGCCATGCTAGGGATGGGGGAGAAATTGGGTTACATTTTAGTGCAAACTTTAGTGCAAAATTTCACATTTTGAACCACTATGTGAACCAAAACTCAGTTATCCTTCTAAATTTGCACATCTCTGAATTTTGCAGACAGTGAAGTTCTCCCATCAATGTATGCATAGAAAAATGTGTACATTAAAGAAAATAATGGTAAAAAATGCAGTAAATTAGGAAAATTGCTCACAGAAATATGTATGCTCAGCAAAAATGTGTACAAAAATACATGCATTAGGAGAAATGGGCACAAACACACTTAAGAATTTTCATGCAATGACAAACCAAATGTAAGACTGGAGAGTTGAGATGAACTTTACTTAAGGCTGGAAAAATGAGAAACTGGGAGAAACTGAAATTGACAGATTCATCCATCCCTAGGCCCATGACTTGTGGCTAGTAGCAAGTGTGCCCCCTACCCATGCCAGAAATAAGCACAAGGGTCTCAACACTGTGGTGCCCAGATGGGGTGACAGGCCAGTCAGGTGAGGGGATACAGGCAGTCTTAAAAGACTGGTGCTGCCCGCTTCTCTTCAGAGTGATCTCCATAGCAACACCCCCCACCCAGGATGTGCAGTCTAGGATTAGCTAGTCACCTTCATAGGACTGAGTAGGATTTTGGGGGTGCCTCTTAACATTAGAATAAGGGATCATCTTTTTGCCTACTTCCTATTGTGGTGATTGGTGGTGGTGGGGGGGATACAATTTGCAATTAAGCTGATTTGGCAAATGTCATTGTTTCATCACAAGTGGCAGGTTCATTACAGGTAGGAAGGGAGTTAAGCAGAGGCTACCCTGGTGAGCATCTTGAGAGACATCTTTATGATGAAGGGGCCCTTATCCAACCACTTCTTACAGACAACCTGTCTTTATGAGGGTATATGGAAAGGAAGCTGCCACTGGGCCCTGGTGGTATCATCACATCTAAGGCTGTCCAGCCTGGGTGAAATGGGGTAGTCATCCCACCCAGGTAAAGGATCTGGTATTTGGAGCCAGGATAGAATCACCCATACAACATAGTCAGCAAGAAAGGAATGCATCCAGTTATCAACTTAAGCTTAGAGTGCCCACCCTGAGGGGGTTGAGTTAGGTTGTTGCTAACATGTTCTGCTCATTGCAGATCCTCATGAGTTAATAAAGATGTGGCACATTTATCCTTGTGTCTTCATTCCAGCGGTGGTGGTAGTGGTGGTGAATCTGTTGCCAGTGTGCAATAATTAAGTTCAGCAAAACCAAGTAATGTACATGCCTGTGTGAACTAGGCCTATTTCCCATTGAAATGATTAGATCCTGATCCCTGTGTGATGCCGTGGCCTGGAGGAGACTTACGTCCTCACTGTCTCCTCTCAGATGGATCCCCAGCCCAAAAAAGTGCTTTCACGCAGGGGGAGGAGCCCCTCCTCTAATGCTCACACTCACTCCCATGGGTGCTGCTGTTATGGCTCATAGGAAGCTGCCTTATGCTGAGACAGATGATTGGTCCATCTAGCACAGTATTGTCAACACTGACTGGCAGCAGCTGTCCAGCGTTTCAGGCAGGAGTCTTTTTCAGCCCTACCTGGATATGCTGTGGATTGAATTTAGGAGCTTCTGCATGCAGAGCTTGTGCTCTGCCACTGAGCTACAGCTCAAGTTGTGGCGGCTGCTGCGGCTGCTGCTGCTGAGGTAGAATCTCCACTCCGGCTGCCACTTCTCACATCTTGACGCTTCTCAGGAGCCCACAGCCAGCGCAAAACCTCCTGCCACCTGAGGTGGGAGGTTATGCATGCCACCACCCTCTCTTCTCTCCACCCTCCTGTGACTTGGGACTTCTGGGCTGCAGCTCTCAACTCACTCCAAGTAAACCCTTCCGGGGCCTGAACATACTTTTTAGCTCTTGCCTTGGCTTAAACTGGGTTTGTCTTTACCTCTTGCTTTTGGATAGATTCCTAAATTGCTGGCATCTGCTCAACCTCACCTTAGAACCCTGGTGCCCTCCAGAAGTTTTGGACTACAACTCCAATCACCCTTGACCATAGGCCATGCTGGCTGGGGCTTATGGGAGTTGTAGTCCAAAACATCTGGAGGGCACCAGGTTGCCAACCCATGCTGTAGACTGTGCCTTGTTTCTGCTTTCAGATATCAGCCCTGATGCTGCAGCCACAAACAGCTAGAGGCACCGCCATCGATAGAAAGCTGCCTGTCATTCGGCTCCTGACAATTTTGTGGTGTATTCTCTGTTCTCCAGTGATAACTTAAGTAAGTTGTTATATATGTAGTCAGAATAGTAATACATCTATAACACCCCACCCCCCTGAAGCCTTTCAAATGGTATCCACTGTGATTTCATTGCTTACAATGTCCTTGGGGAATTCTCCAAGTTGCTTGATGTTGAAGCAAGAATACACCAACAGAGGAAAATAATATATGGAAGGTATATTTTTTTCATTAGGTTTGTTTAGTTCCTCAACAGATATTTGCATCCTCCTCCCCCACCCCAGAAAAATTACCCCACAGATTTTCAAATGTTGTCAGCTACAAAATTGAAGAAGCTGATTTCTATACTACTTTGTCCCCTTGCCAGTTTCTCCTACTGGTTTTAACGACGTTATCATTATTATTTTTTAACAGCGGGTTGGTTGGCATAGGTTCATTCCATCAGATGCATGTTTATCAAGTTTCTCATGTTCTGATCCCTTGCCGCATATTTCCTTTTTTGATGTTGTGTGGCAGGGGAGAGGCTTAACTATGCGTTAAGGTATTACAGTTATACCCAAAGCTGGCAGAATGGCTCCTGGACCTCTCTCTCCCTTTCCCTTCATTATCTGCTGCCAAATTTACCTTCAAAAGCAAAGCATTTCATTCCAACGGCACAAAATCCCCCATCTGTAGAGTTGTGAAATTTAGGAGCCATCATGGCATTGTGTTTCCACAATGTAAAAAAGTGAAATAGTTTCCATTTGTTTGTTTGTTTATATTTTTAGTCCTCCATATCCCAAAAACTTGAGCCAGGTCAAAACAAACAAACGAATCCCAGAGAAACAGGAAGAAGAATCCCAACTCCTCAAAACTCTTCCATCTTCTTCATTCCGAATGGCAAACATCAGCCCAAAGAGGGAGGCCTTTCAGAGCTCCCCAAAGGTCCTCAGTCTTGGATTTTGGGTCTTCAGTGGAAAGGTGTGTGGCTAGATGCTCAGGATGTCTCTCTTTGTTCCCTTGCGGACTGATGCATAGATGGTATCGTTAAGAAGGTGCCCTCAGTTGTAGTGTTGCTGTTGAAGTTTGAAAACATCCAGCTTGCAATATAAATTATGCCCAACTTGCAATATTAAAATGTAATTTAAGGCAATCACCCTTGATCCTGAAAAATGGTCATTGCCTTGTAATCTTGAAAATATGAATGCTTATGTGCTTTTCCCTTCTTTTTTGGCCTGCCTCCTCAGACTAGGCATGCAAAAAGGCAGCTACTGTTTTGGCACATGTTCACTGATTGCTGAAACTGAGGGCTTCTACAACAGGCATTTATTGTGTGCTCATCATTCCTTACTCACAGTTGTTTATGGGCTCTTTAGATGATGACGTGATCCTCCAGTTTTTCTTCTGTTTTTTTCAGAGCACTTCGCTGTTTGTTTGTATTTTAGAACGGGGAAAATGAGCTATTAAATTACAGTGGGAAAGATGCTGCTCTTTCTCCTGCTGTATTTGTGCCTTTCTTCTATAGCACAGCACCACCTAGAGGTTGTATAGCAGAAAAGCAGGAAAGGAAGAGCTTTTTGTGTAGAGCTTGGATCTCAATGTTCTGACAAAACCAAAAGTAGATACAGCGATTAACAGCCTCATGTAGAAAAGCTCTGACTGGAACTTTTAAAAATGCCAACAAATTAGGAAACTACCCCAGATTGAAGGTGGATAAGGGAGCAAGGAATGGCTGCCACACCATGGCGTACAACAACCCAGCTGACACTTCCTTCCTTGCATTCAAAACACTACTCCTCCAGCTGTCACAACAAACTCGATGGTCTTCACAATCCCAGTCTCTGCATCAACCCGGAATACACAATCCCAGTCTCTGCTGCAAGGAATCCATACTGTTGCTTGCCTGGATCTGGTTTTGTTTGCACCTGGAAAGTACTTGGCCGAAATTATAGGACCTGTGGCATGGCAAAAGCCACCTTCTCTGGAGTGCAACCACACCCATCTGAGAAATTACACTGCTGATGAGACCCCATCTCTGCAACACCTGGTATCACCTCCTCCATGTATTCCATGATTTGAAACAAGGTGCAGGAGCCCATCAAGAGGCTAAGCGGGTTGGTTGGCATAGGTTCATTCCATCAGATGCATGTTTATCAAGTGACACATGACATGACATAAAATCAGGGGGTGGGGAAACTCACCACTGTGGGCCAAATCCAGCCCTCCTGGGGTCCTAAGCAAGTCATCTGGGGTTCCTCAGATGGTCATCACCCCCTTTCCCCTGACTACCAATCATTTGGTGGTTTTGCAGCTTTTGCAGTCCCCCCCCCTTCTAAAAAAAATGTAAATGCCTCTCCTAATGCTTAGTTACTGGCAGAAAGAACTTTAAGGTAAAATATGCTGGGGTTTTTTTGGTATTTTGGCTGTTCCCCTTTTTGCCTTTTGGCCCACTCACCACTGGAATGTGGCCCCTGAGAACTTCTCTGAAATAGAATTCAGTCTCAGTCTGAAAGAGGTTACCCATTCTTGGCATAGATACATGGATGGAAAGGGAGTGTTTCACGGTTGCTTGGGCTTCCCTTCTCCTACACAACAGTTCCCAAGTAGCACTGTGAGAATGTGCATGCATTCTGGAAATGAATTGCTCATATGCAATAAGTATAAGCAAATTTAGGACTCCCAGAACTGTGATCATTATATATTTTTTAGAATTGTTAGATGCCATATAATTGCTGGCCCATTTTCAGTTTGAGAGGAGGGGGTTCATTGATCTTCACTCAGTTGATGGCGGAGACTGTATCCAGAAGCCTAGGAGGAGGCCAGTCCAAAGGAACTGAACTGAGTATGTATGATGCAAGTGGACATCAAAGCCACCTTCCTCCATTGGATCTGTGGTATACCTAATTATGTAGTTGTAAATTAGTGTACAATTTGACCTAGAAATTAGGATATTAAAATATTTTAACATGTATCTGCCACACATCTCAGATCTGTCAATCCTAGCACTAGCTCCCAAATGAATGGCACTTGTCACCTTCAGATGGAATTTGTGTGACTTGTTTCCTCCAGTTCCCATGTCTATTATTCTCTAAATGTGTTCGTTCGATGTGCTTCAGGGGAAGTCCAGAAAAATAACAATTCCTGCAGGAATGTGGCAGTACACAGTATCCAGTGGTTGTCCTGAGATGCCCCATAAATATGTGCATATTCAGTTAGTGAATAGTAACCTTTCAGCTATTCAGGCAGATAAAACATCTGAGCTCTGGAGCCTAAGACAAATGATGGGGGAAGAACGATTCAACAAGAGAAAGGAATGCATAGGAACATCAGTGGCTATTAAACTAGCGAACATTTGGAGATGCAAGGAATATAAACACGTGGAGGAGACTTTTGAAAAAGATCTCTCTCTCCTTTCTCTCCCCCCCCCCCATCTCTTTCTCTCTCCCCATCATTAGAATGTGTTAGCAATCTGGAAGAAGAAGCCCTCCAATAAAAGACAAGAGGAAGATATAAGGTACAATATTCAGGGAGTGAGAGGGGAAACCACACATGGCTGTAATCCCAGTGAATTTGAATTTCATTAAGTGAAATTAACTTTACCGTCACAGTAAAATGGAAAACATTAAAGGGTATGTTCATCTTTGGCAGTAGCTAAGGGAAGGCAAACCAATAGGTTCAGGTTTATAGAAATTAGCTCAAGATTCAGGCATTCAAAAGCCTCTGAAAAAGCATTGTATAGCCATAAAGTCCAGGTACAATGAAAGTAACATTAAAAAAATAATTTAAAGAATCTACATTTGGGGATATAAGATGCAACCATATTAAAATTACATCTGCTCCATGAATCTCTGTGTGAAAAGGCATGCTCCAAGAAGGGAGACCTTCAAAGATGTATATGCTGGAATGTGACACACTCCTGTGCTATGTTCATTATCATGTTCACTAGTGATTCACTTTACAGCTTTTACTCTCTTTTGCTGTGGCTGTAATGATTGCTAGGAGAATACTGCCAACACCCTTCTTGTCATCGTACAGCCTCACGATTGTAATAGCTTATGTCGAACTGTTCTTTAATTGCAGTGCTCTTCAGAAGTATGTCTGCACAGAGAGCTTTCTATGGCATATTATCAGAATTCTTAATAAAAACTATCACCTTTTGTGACTCAGACATCTAAATTGGAGCAAAGAAAAGCATTTTGTATTTTGCGTTCAAAAGACTGTGTGTGCGGTGGTTGGAAACAACATGAGAGCACAGTTGAGTGAATATTCTTAAACGTGTATACTGGCGTATCATCTTAGGGAATATTTCAGATCTTTCCCAGCATTTGTTATCAAGTAGCCTTACTTGGGAGAGTACACACACACACACACACACACACACACACACACATATATATATATATGGTATTTATATATCATTTAAATATAATAAAGTCCTTAACAGCACAAGTCAATGTGGACCGTAACCCTCCAGACTCAGAGGATTTCAGGCATCCTATCAAGGGCGAGAGGAGCACAGAGGCAAAGGTTGCTTCCGCGTTTCTCCTGCCCTACAAAAGACCGATTTCAGCAAAGTCTTTTGCCTCAGAACACAAGCAGGAGAGGCTGAGGTGCTGCCAGGATACTTTGTATACCGACAGAGACTCTCTCTCCTCCCCTTCCTGCCCCCCAGAACGCCCACAAACCTCTGGCTCTGGGGTCTGTCTTCTGACCTCGGAGCTGCAGCCCGCACGGTTCTTTCCACTCTGGCTGCGAGGGCAGAGGGAGGGCGCTTCGAGGTCAGAGTCCCAGCTCTGACCTCCGAGCACATTCCGAGGTTGGAGCTGAGACTCCAGCCTCTCCTATGGCTGTCTAGACTCTATCTAGTGGCCATAGGATTGTGCCCTAAGCAGTGTGTGTATGTATGTGTGTGCCTATATATATATATATATATATATATATAATATTTATACACACACACACACACGTGCACACACACGCGCACACACACACACACACACACACACACACAAACTGAACTGAATGGAGGGAGTATCTGTGAGAATTGTGAGGAACAGCTTTAGTGGGATTGAAGCTACATAAGAAACTAGGAGTTCCTATCACAGGGTGGGGAAGTTTCCAGCTATTTTAACTCCAAATGTTCAAAGCATAGTGAAAGTTGTTATACCACTTAGGAAAAATGGTTTGAAAGCTTTCAGGCTTGTATGTCTGGATATTCACATAACCTGAATATTCAAGTTACTGTTTACTTTTGGAATACTTTTGGTACTGTTGAATCTGCTAGGCAGCCTGATAGGAGTTTTGTATGCAGACCTCTACCTCCTTGTTCCCAGCCCTGTGGCAATTCCTTTAGCCTCATGGGCCAGCATTTGTTTGTTTGTTTGTTTGTTTAAAACATATATATTCTGCCCATGGCAGCTAAGTATCCATTTAAAAACCTCACAGTCATAAAATATATAATATACTCAAATCAAATCTAGCATCACTAAGGGTACAATCCTATGCATGTTTAGGCAGAAAGAAGTCCTACAGCTCCCAGCATGCCCCAGCCAGCATGTCTAGACTGTCTAAACTTGCATAGGATTGCACCCTAATTGAAAAGAATAGAAACAACAGAGTAACATTAAAAACAGTAGCACTGCTAGCATAGACGCGACATGTTAGATCCGTATGCCATGTTCATCCGCCACCCCTTTTCAAAAACTCTCCAAAACAGAATTGACATCTCTCTTAAAACTTTAAGTTAAAAGGAAGGAGAGAGGGGACCTGGAGAGAGTTTTCCATAACTTGTGGGCCATCACTGAAAAGGCCTAGCCTTGAAAAGAGCAGGCAGGCGGGTTCATTGCACCAAGTGGTCCATTGTTTTATTTGATATTATATCATATATGAGATTTTTATTCCACCCTTCAACAGGCTCCCAGGGCAGCCTACAAAAAGTGAAACTGACAATAAAACATTTTAAAAGAAAAACATTAAAAACACCACAATATAAAAGCAGTCAGTGGAATTAAAACACACACACATGCACACACCAAGCATAAAAAAAAAAAGCAATGTACAGATGTTTAAAAAGCCCGGGAAAATAAAAAATAAAAAAGTCTTTGGTGCTGAAATGGCATCAAGGTAAACACACAGGCGATCCTCTCGGGAAGGGGCATTCTACAGTCAGGGTGCCCCCACTAAGTTGGCCCTCTGGGTGTCCCTCCCTACTGAGGGCCTCTTAGCTGAGGAACCACAACTGAGTAGGTCCATGCCTTCAGGATCATTTAGGATTGAAAGATCAAAGCCAGCACTGTGAGTTGCATTTGGAAACAGACTAGGACTGGGGACCAGTGAAGTGAGCTAGGGGCAGGTGTTATGCTGGCTAGCCTCCTCCTCCAGGCTAGCCAGCATAAACAAAATGCACTGGCAGAGAAAGGAGGATGCTATCACCATCCCTTGATGTCTTTTCTCTGTCATTCCTGTAGTGCTGAATGAGCAGACGGCTTGAGGTAGATGATGCTTCTAGCCTTGATTCCAGTTGCAGAAATCAAGCAGGGCTGCTCGCTTTGATCCCTGACACCGGCTGGCAGAAGGGTATAACCAATTCCACCTCTGTTACACAAGTAGCACTGGGGGTCTTTTCAATTTGTTCACCTTGCTCACCTATTCCTGGACAGGGAGCACTAGCTACATAAATATTTCAAAATGTATTGATTCATCAGGATTGTCATAAACTCATCGAAAAAATCTGGATAAGAGAATAGATCCCAGAAGACTTCAGGGATGCCATAATTATCACCCTCTTTAAGAAGGGTGATAGAACAGACTGTGGAAACTATCGGGGCATTTCTCTCTTAGCAACCGCAGGTAAAATATTTGCTAGGATTCTCGCAAACCGTCTTCTATCTATTTCAGAAGAGATCCTCCCTGAAACTCAATATGGTTTCCGCCCCTCTAGAGGGACAGTAGACATGATTTTTACTGCACGCCAGCTCCAAGAAAATGCCGGGAGCAAAATCAACCCCTTTATATGGCATTTATCGATCTGGCTAAGGCCTTTGATACTGTAGACCGTACAGCTCTCTGGGCTATCCTTATGAAAATTGGATGCCCCAATAAATTTGTGAATATCTTGCGACTTCTCCATGACAACATGACGGCAACGGTTTTGGACAACAATGGCTCTCATGGTGCTCCATTTAAAGTGGGATCAGGTGTTAAACAGGGATGTGTTATCGCCCCAACATTATTTGCCATTTTCATCGCCATGGTTTTACATCTTGTCAAGGGGAAACTTCCCACCGGTGTGGGTATTATATATCGAACAGATGGAAAGCTTTTTAATCTCAGCAGGCTGAAAGCAAAAAGTAAGGTAATTACAACCTCCGTTGTGGAACTTCAGTATGCTGATGATAATGTGGTCTCCGCACATTCAGAGGATGATCTCCAAACTATCCTAAATGCTTTTGCAGAAGCATACGAAAAACTTGGTCTCTCACTTAACATCAAAAAAACCAAAGTGCTTCATCAGCAAGTGCAAGCCAATCCTTTGGTGATGCCATCTATCCAGCTTGGCGGGACAATACTGGAAAATGTCGATCATTTTCTCTATCTTGGCAGCTATCTTTCTGTTACAGCTAACATCGACAGTGAAATCCAGCATCGTCTGAGCTCCGCAAGTGCCGCATTTTCTCGAATGAAACATAGAGTGTTCGAGGATCGGGATATTTGTAAGAAGACCAAAACACTGGTTTATGAAGCCATTGTATTACCAACTTTATTGTATGCCTGCGAAACATGGACTATCTATAAACGTCACTTCCACCTCCTTGAAAGGTTTCATCAACGTTGCCTCCGGAAAATCCTGCAAATTACTTGGGAAGATAGGCGAACAAATGTCAGTGTACTGGAAGAAGCAAAGACTACTAGCATTGAAAAAATGATCCTTCAACGCCAACTTCAGTGGACCGGTCATGTTGTTCGAATGCCTGACTGCCGTCTCCCAAAGCAGTTACTTTACTCCCAACTCAAGCATGGAAAGCGGAATATCGGTGGTCAATATAAGAGGTTTAAAGATGTTCATAAGGCAAATCTAAAAAAATGCAATATAAACATCGAAAACTGGGAAGCTCTGGCCCATGAACGATCTAAATGGAGGTTGGCCTTTCACAAAGGTTCCATGGACTTTGAAGAAGCCCGAGTGCAAGGTGAAAGGGAGAAACGTGCTAGGCGAAAATGGTGCATCTGTGTACATGCGTGCACTTGTGTGTGAGAGAGGCAGACAGACAGACAAAAAGAGAGAAATGTGAAGCAGCTCACAGTAAAATGTGTGTAAATCCCATTGGATTGCACCCAAATTGCAAATTGGTGGGATTGTTTGCACCCACCACTGGATTGCACCCAAAATGACCGTTTCTAGCAGCAATGCATTTTATTACACTTGTGATGCTATTAAGAGTTTCCTACACTCAAACTAGTCCATAGTAATTCCCTACTGGATATCAATGTTTTAATTCATTATTTGCTGCCAATTGAACACCTGCTGTGCCTCACCATGCTTTTTAGATTGTCACAAACAGAATAAAAATGAATATGTCAAGCCAATCCATTCTGCTGAGGTTATTTATTGCTAGGGTATGTTCTTGTCCAACATGATCAGCTGCCAAAACACAGTGAGAGCTTTTTGCAGTGTAATAATAACAATAATAAGAATAGCAAAAATGGGGACTCTTACAGATACATGCTGTAGAACTGCTTGCACTACACGAGGTTTTAGAAAATGCCTAAGCGTGAAGAACTTTGAAATGATGGCCATACGCAGGCAAATATGAGTACAAGAGAGTACGAGTTGCAGCATGAACTAGTAAAAGGAAATAACTAGTTATACAACACAAGAAAATCTTCAAATATACAAATAAGCCGAATTCTGAGTATCAGGAAGTACACATCATATTATCAAAAAAGCACTTGCTAGTAACCAAGTTCTGATGTTTTTAGCTGAACACTTCAGAAAAGAGCAAAATTCTAAAGGCTGCAATACGCACTTAATCGGTTGTGCTTCCATTCAACCCACAGGGCTTATTCCTTGGCCAGGGATGTGGGGAGAGTATATGAATGCAATCAAGAGTACTGATCCGATCAAGAGAACAGGTTGGGGATTGGGGCACGGGGTTCAAACAAGGTGTTCTGGCATTCTGGGAAGGAGACAAGGGACTTAAGCTGCATTGCTGAAAAAGTGGAAATGCATTACCAAAAATGAGGACCAAAGGTGATACAGATTTGCATAAAATTTGCATATGCTGATTTATATGTATAGGTATAATTCTAGAAATAATGACTATAACTTTAAAACAGAAATGCTATACCTCATCATAGTGGGGAACAATGTGACCAGGTGATCTGTATGCCTGTTCAGTCTGCTGCCCAGGTGTGAACTCTTGATGGACAGCTCCAAGGCCGCTGCTCTCCATTCTTATGTGTCATGGAGCAGGACCCTGAAGCCTTATCCTCAGAGGATCCCGACCTCTTGTCCTCTGAAGAAAAGACTCTGGAGTTAACAGTTCAGGGAGAAAATCTGGTCATGGAAAGGCATCATGAGTGAGGCTTCCGCCTCCCTAGTTCCCCAGTTCCCCAGAAAGATCCTGGGGGTCAGCTCCCCTGTGTCCAGAGGAGGTTGCCATGCCATCTTCGGACTTTGAGAACTCCAGCAATGAGAACAATCGCATGCCACAGCCACTATGTGGCATGACTATGCTATTGTAGCTTGAGGCTGCTAAAACAGGCCAGTCTCCTTTAAGGGACAAAGCCTCAGTCACTGTGGTGGAGCCAACCAGCCTTAATGCATTCAAACTCTTATTTAAGGCTCAGGCTTGATCTGCTCCTTTTTGGAGCAACATACAGACAACACTGTCTGGTCTTCTGCCCAACTTGGAGCTTTTTCTGTCTTGCTTCCCTGTGAAACTTGACTTAACCTGGCCCCTGCTAAAGACTGGACCTATAGCAGAATCCTGCTACCCAGGCTACAGATAAGAGCATTGACAGAACCCATGGCTTCAGATGGTACATTATGGTTCTTTATCTTTAAATTAGATGGGGACTCAACAACCCTGCAAATAGAGATCTGTCCTCTGACAGCCCTTCCACCAGAGGACTGTTCTCTGTAAGTAGAACAAATGGTCACCCTACACAAGGTACTACACATTTAGGAAAGGCAGGTGAGCAGTTGCACTCCCCACTTGCACTCAGATCACAAGATTATTCTTGTAATCCTGTGAAGGGATCTATAGCCATTCACATAAAATGAAGGGCCATAGCTCAGTGGTGGAGCACATGCTTTGCACGCAGAAGGCCCCAGCTTCAGTCCCCAGAATCTCCAGGTAGGGCTAGGAAAAACTCCTGCCTAAAACCCTGGAAAGCTGCTGCCGATCGCTGTCTACAATACTGGGCTAAATGGACCGATCGTCTGACTCGGTATAAGGCAACATCTTATGCTCCTGTTCCTCAGAAGAAAATATACGGTATCTCTTTTTATTGTGAGGCATAAGAATGTAATCAGAACAAATGCTCTTAATGTACATGAAGGCGCGTGAGTGATAGCAGAGCTCCGCGTGTGCTGGATGGGAGAATTAAAATCCTGTCTGTGCATAGAGGCCCATTATTCTACACACAGATCTCCAGATCTCACCCCCCTCTGCACAGTATTCCAGCGTGTCGGTTTGCAGCTGCCAGCCAGCTTGCCTGTAATCCGACTCCAGTTTGTAGCTTCCCTGGTTTGCAGATTAATCCAAGTAGCAAATAGCAAGGAAACACTCTGTAAGACCACAGGTCTATTTCTACCTGTTTATTCACTTAGCAAGTAAAGTTCTACAGAGTATACATTTCCTAGTTACAGTCCATGTGCAGATTACAATGCATAGCAAGCATTAATTCCAGTGGAGTAGATTGAGCTTCACTCCACTTCAGCAAAGACGTTACATTGTTGCAAAGTCCAGCAAGCAATAGCCAGAAGAAAGAAAGAATAGAGAAAGCAGTCCTGCTCTTCTCTAAGATGGCTTCAGACAGAAAAACAAGTTAGCACGTCATCAGAACATACAAACCATGTGACTAGCTCATAATGATCCCAGGATCTAGCTTTCCCATGAGAAAGAACACGGGAAAGTAGAAAGACACAACATACTTGTTTACCGCCATTCTGTTCCTTCTGTTCCAAGTGTAAACACTGTGCTACAGCTGGTCAATGTGATTCATATCACAACAGTACACGGCTTCGGGAAATTTAATACTGAATATATACAAGAGAAGGTCTTGGAACATTGCAGTGAATCTCCTCCCCATGCCCCATAGCACAAAAACACACACAATACCAGGGTAGGATACATGTGATCCTCCAGATGGTGAACTGCAACTTGCATCAGCCCTAACCACCAGCATAGACAATGGTGAAGGATGATGGGAGTTGCAGTCCAGCAACATCTGGAGGGCCAAATGTTCCCCGTCTCTGCACTTCATTCTTAGAATCTTTAAATTTTGATTCTGTCCTGGGAGCTGAAAGTCAGGGTTGGGCAACTGGGAGCCCTTCCCCTGACCTGAATGCCTGAACTTTAGAAACCTAAACTCCCACTCCCTATACAGCCTAATGGCTCCAGTAGACAGTTCCACAAAAGGACATTGATTTAACTGAGTTGTGTTTGAAAGTAAAAGAAATACAAATGTGAGGCAGTGGTGCTACCTCTATCCTGGACATGACACACAGCTGGAATTATTGGAGTATTCACAGGAAAGAAAATAGTGAGGGGTTGAATGTGGGCTAATTGATGAGAAGGAGACTAAGGAGAGGATATCATGTATGCATATAAAACCTAAAAAGAATAAGAAAAACAGTAGATAGAGAGCCTAGGTCCATTTGGCTTTGAAATCTGCAGGTTCCTCCTTAACAATTATTAGAGCTCTATTAATCATCCTATGCCACTCTCTTGGCAGTGAAGTCATGGTTTCACACCCTTTAGTCAAATGATAGCAGAGCTTTGAAAAATGCAGAGATCTCAGCAAGCTTAATCTGGAATCCAATTTTTTTCATCTTCTTCCTTAATTACTTCAGCAAGCAGTTTTGGTCAATCTTACCTCCTGACTATGTGCTGGAAAGTTTAATTGAGCTACAGTAGTGTAGCTACCTCAGACTTCAAGAAAGTTAAATATATAGATAGGCAGGATGCAAGCTTGTCTAGGCCATCTTTCTCATTCTCTGCTATTAATGTGGTTACTAATATTGTGAATTTCTGAGTTATTTGATGAATTTGGGAGTTCAGTTTCCACAACATTTAGGCTGCAATCCAGTGCAAACTTACCTGGGTGTAAGCTCCACTGAGCTCTGCGAAGGAACAGAGCTATTCTCCATTTTTTGTATTTAGGTTGTTTTAAGGTGTTATGGGGTTACAACTTTTTGTGTGTGTGTGCTGGTCAGTATCAGCCCAAAGGTTGATAGGTTAGTGGTCAGAGGTTTAATTAGAATGTAGAGGTCAGGAAGTTGTCAGGAGCTAGACATTATGAAGTTCAACAAAAGGTCAGAGAAAAGAGGAAAAAAATGTATCCTCACCCCCCAAATCTGTATTTTTTCATGCTTTAGTCCAGGGCTCTCCAACCTTGGGTCCCCAGATGTTGCTGGCCTACAGCTCCCAGCATACCCAGCCAGCATGGCTAATGGCAAGGGATTCTGGGAGCTGTAGTCCAGCAACATCTGGGGACCCAAGGTAGGACCCAAGTCTATGGTGGGAAATACACATTTTCGATCAGCAAAAATGTGCACTTTTAAAAATGCACCTGTTCCCTGAATGAAAAAGAGATGCTTGCATTTGGGAATGTAAACGAGGCAAACCCAGCTTTGAGGAGGAATTCAGAGAACCTCAATGAGCTTGAACAATGCATGTTTGCCCATCTCTTGAGGTTCAATAGAAGGTCAGAGGAAGAGGGGGAGTTTTAAATTCAGAAAACAGAAACTAATGGGTTGGAGTTGGGGAGGAAAAAATAAATTTAAGAGATAAAAGCCTAGACAGAAAGGCAGAGGGGCTGAGAAGCAGAAGGAAGGAAGGAAAGGAAGGAAGGAAGGAAGAGAAACAAAGAGCTCCAGAGTACTAGAGGAAATAAAAAGTCAGAGCTGCTGGAACTGGAGAATTAGTTGAAAGAGCTGGACCAATGATATAAGATATTGCTTGGATAAGGGACATGGTTAAAATAGGGACACCAGTTAGTTGGATGCATTTATCCCTGGTTGTTTTATTACCCTATTGCACATGTGAGGTATTGTGTGTGTATCCAGTCAGATTTAAAAACTTTTCCCTATTGACATTTTTCTTCAGTAAAATTTAAATATTTTATTTGAAACATTGTGGTCTCCATTTATTTTGTTACTTACCCCACATATAAAAGTCAATCCCCATACTACCTAAAGTAGATACCGGAGACCCAGAGAGTTCTAACGCTGGTTTGGTGCCAGTAGCCAGATCAAAAATAGATTTCCACCTGGTGGTAGAAGAAAAGGCCACAGAAAAGGAAAGGCAAAAAGGAGTGTGGGAACACACTATTTTGTCTGCTTTCCCTTCCACTTGTGGAACAGGGAATTGCTGATCCATGATAAACTCAATTGGGCTTCTGAATAGTTATGTATAGGATTGCACAGCTACATTTACATACATAATTCATTTGGCTTAAAAAAATATAGGGTACATTTTGTAGAGTTTGGGGGCCAGTTATAGTTACTTGAATGTCCAAATTTATACATGCAATGCATCCACACTGCTACCCACTTTCCCCTTGCAGTTCTAACTTCTGTGTCCCTTCTCCAGACTGACATTGTGAAAAGGACCAAAGCTGGTCCTTTGCGCGGGTTTGGGTACCAAGGGGTTAACCAGAGCAAGGTTAGCCCTTTAGCCTTAGGTGTCTGCGGCACCTAGGCAAAAGCCGCGGCCAATTTTAATGCTAGGACAGTGAAAGAAGCAGTTTTATGAATGGGAGCCACTACACTGTTTATAGGTAAACAGAGTTTAATTGAGCATATCAAAACATACACAAAGGCAGTACGCAAAGCACGCGCCTGCAATTGGCATGGGTATAGAGCGAGTCACAGCAACAGTACACACAAGGTTTACCTGGAATGACCCTGATTCCCTGACAGCCACGTAGCTCAGCGGCTAGCCGAATTCAGCTAGTTTTTCACCGGGAGCTGCCCGGGGCTGGATCCTGAGGTCAGACCGAAGCCCTGGACCTCCGCGCAGCTTGCTGCCCACGACCAACAACCTTTTCCCGCCACAAGCCCCTTCTTTTATCCCTTCTTCTTGGCTCCCTCCTCCCTCCTGCGCCCCCCTCCCCTCCTGAGCTGTCAAACGGGTCAGGAGTACCTGTTTCTCTGGGTACTTTAGGGTACTTAGGAGTACTTGCCATTTCTTTGTGGCCACTAGGCATCTTGGCGCCCCTCTCTTGTTCGGAATGTTTCACAGCTCATTTGGCTGCCAAGGGAGGGGAAGTGGTCTGGGGGTATGCATGTGTGTTCTATTGTGAGCAAGTGCGGTATCAGATGAAAGGTGGTGGTCTGGGTGTACCTTCCCTGGCTGGCTTTCTCTTCACAGACATGATTTCTGGATTTTGCTGTGCAACCACAGAAACTAAACTGTATTAAAGTAATGTACTTCAAATTAACCAAGTTGTAAGTCATTTTTGAAAGCCAGAATCATTTCCTAAATGAACTCCACAATCTTGACAGTTATATCAAAAACTCCCAGGTGGAAGTACTTGTTCTAGTGTTACAAAATTATGTTAATTTATTATAAATATCTGTGCAGTACATTAACAATTAAGAGTAAAATATAGGATCCTGTTCATTATTGTTTAAAGAGTTCTTATGGGATACAAATGTGAAATTGTTGATCTTGTACCAAAAATATGCAACGATGGCATTGGCAATAATCAGCCTTTTTATCAGAGGATTGACAGGTAGTTAACGGAATACCAATTAAGGAATTGGGGGAGGGCACAAGCCTGGCATCATCAGCATCCAGAATACTGGGGCATTTGATGGGCATGGGCCCCACATTCTCTGGGAGTGGGAGGACCCTCCAGGGCTAGCGCTTTGCCTTTCCCATCCTCAGCACCTGCTCCCATTTGGGCCTCTCACTGATGGCACTGTATGCAGCAATCAGCATAGCCCTTGCGCTCACGAGAAAGCAGGCTTATCCAGTGGCCGCACTGTAAGGGCGCAGGAGCTGAGCGGCTGCTCCAATCAGTTCCCAATGCTGTGGGAGATAAAATATGGCAGGCACTAATGCGCTGCTCAGCTCCCAGCTGCCACTGGGAAAGCCTGCTTGCCTAAGAGTATGAGGGTGTATGAAGGGAAGCTGGCAATTGGAGTAGGCTCACCCCCGGGGGATCCAAGTGGTAGCGGCGGCCCTGGGGTGCCCACTGGAGCTGGGCCTGCAGGGGGCAGGATATTGCATAAGAATTAGCCTAACTTCTGTTCTAGGGAAATTGATGTAAAAGGTTATTAAAGTTAAATCATATATATAAGACATGTTAACTTGCTTAAAAAGGGCCTGCACATCTTCTTCAAAGTCCTGCTTCACTTACCTTTTGGAGTTTCTTGAGAACATCAATAAGCATGTAGGTAGGGCAATCCAGAAGATCTTGGACTGGATCTAGCATCATGCTATCACAAGTGGAGGCTACTGCTTGCAGAATGGAGCTTTCACGCCCTCTTGTTCCCCCTGCAGCACCCCACCCACCCATGTGCCATCCAAATGTCCTCTGGAGGGTCCCCTGGAGATCCCCCAACCCTCTGGATGAGATCTGGAAGGTGCAGGGGGCTGCAGGGGGGAAGGAGAGGACACAGAAGTCCCATTCCACAAGCAGTAGCCTCCGCTTGCCATAGCACAATGCTAAATCCAATCCACTAAGTACCTGGGATTCCAAAAAGCTTTGGGCCAAGTCCCTCACTCACCAAAGGCTCTTCATTCAACTTAGCAGGGCTGGCCCTCCCATGAGATGCAGTAATGTGAGGATCAGTGAATTTCATGTCGTCGTCCCCACCAGGAGGGACCCTGCATGTGCCACCGAGCAAGTGCCACAAGGCGGGTGGGTGCTCTGGAGAACCTCACCAGCCACTCTCCCAGTGTGGCATTTGCCACAGCAGGAGAGCAGAGCTGATGGGGCTCTCTGCGGCTGCTGCCTGGTGGCACTATGGTGCTGCTTCAGAGAGCCCTGCCAGCTCAGCTCTTCCACTGTGGCAAATGCCAGCTATAGTAGGAGAGCGGTCACTGAGTTTCCCCGAGGGAAGCCACCACCTGCCCTCTCTGGCTCACTCTGAGGTTTTTCTCAGAGCAAGATGGTGGGCAGGCTGGCTCTCTGAAGAGCCACATTGGCCATAAAAAAGTGCCGGCGTGACTCTCCAGAGAGCCAGCCAGTCCCAAATTCCGGACTCTGAGGTGGTCTTCCCTCAAAGCCAGGCACTGTGGGAGGGGCATCCCAGGAGATTATCCATGGTACAGGTCATATCCTGGGACAGCCCTCCCACAATGCCTAGCTCTGAGGAAGGACCTCCTCAGAGCTTGGCATTCGGGGCTGGTCATTAAGAGAGCCTGCCCTATAGGTTCACTGGCAGAGGGGAGGCGGCCACAATAGCAATGGGGTGAGGGGCGGGGATGGGGACCAGGGGTGGGGTATGGGGGTGGGAACATGGTGTCGGCACAGCAACAGCGACGGCAATGACCAGGGGCTACAGGGGTAGCATGTCAGCATGTGTGTGCTCTCCTGCCCCAGGCAGCAGGAGAGCTGGCACTGGGACTGGAATTAGATCTTCCTTTTATATAAACCGTATAGGTTATCTTTAGTCAGTTAAAAATGCACAGATTTCTATCAAGCTGATTTTCGGTTTTCTGTGTGGGCTTCTGTCACTGTTACGCCACTAGAACTGTCTTCCCCAGCCTGGTGTCCTCCAGACATATTGTACTACAACTCCCATCATCCCTGGACAGCCCAAATTCTCAGTATTGTAGAGGCTGCAAAACTGAACCTTCTTCAGTGCCATAGCCAGCCCCTTTGGCGTGTCGCCTACCCAGATCTTTCTCCTGCCCTTCTGAGATCTAAACTGAGCCCAAGAACAATAGTCAACCACTAGATACAAATCTTACCTTTTTTGTGTTTGTCTCCCCTAATGCCAGACTTTTAAAGTTTATGGCATTTAATATCCATGTCTGCTCGTATACAATATTTATTTCAGCAGAAGCAATAAAACTGTTTTACTTCTTTTTAAATTGACTAAGAACTGGAAGGATCCGTAGGGAAAACCAGGGCTATATTAGAGAAATGAGTGTGCACTTGTGGAACTAATACTTCCCATGCATTTTATTTATTTATCTATCTACCCTCAACATTTCGGAAGTATGCATACGTTTATATATTCCATCCAGTCAGTGGCCTCAAGTGCTCGGGCTCTTTGCATTAGCTCTATTTCTATGCTTGGCTGAATTTTAAGGACTCCCGTTTTTCAGCTCTTAACCCAGGCTCAGCATTCCACTGAAGCATTAGTTTTGATACTTAAGTTTTCTGAGCAGAGCAAATATTTGTATTTAATGTTTTTCTCCCATTAAATATATGATTGCTACACATAGGAACTGAAGGATAGTGTTTGGTGTGTGGTTTTTTTTATTAAATACATTTCAGTTGCCTGGTATGAAATTAGTTCCCCCCCTCTCCTCGTTTCATGGAAGTGGATGCAGAATTTTCTCCTTCAGTAGTTTGTTATGCTACCCTCCATCTGCATCCCCCGCCTTAGCTGGGTAATGAAGAATGCAAGGACTAGGTTAGCTGTCCATGCTTGAAACTCTCTGCCTTCTTACATTGCCCTTTGTCACTTGAATTCATCGAAACATATTCTACCACATGAATACACATGGCAAATTCTGATTGCATTTGAAATGTTGTCCATTTGACTTCAAAGTAGTTCTGCAAATCCTGCTAGAAAGTTGTGAGTTGGTTTCCCTAGTTGAGCCCAGTCACTGTGTGGCATCGTTCTCACTGAGATGGCAAGCCTGGCTTGGAGCTATACTGCTTGAGAGACTGCCAAGGAGGACTCATCATCATCATCATCATCATCATCATCATCATCATCATCATCATCTATTTATTATGGTCACAGACCAGCAAAACTGATGTGAAATGCAAGAACAGTTAAAACTGTTATAACAACAGAATACAGTTTATAGGATTCCTTCTCTCAAGAGTATAACAAAAAAATAATTCCTAGTTTGCATTAAAATCATAAAAAATCTGGCAACTCTTCCAGTGATATAAGAAGATACATCCCTTAAACAAATTGATACTAGGGTGGTAGGATTACTTCCAGAAAAGTCAGTTAATAGTGGGGAAATTAACTTCTCTCTGCATTCCTTATAAAAAATACAATGTAGAAGGACATGTTCAACTGATTCTATTACTCCAGCACCACATGGACATATCCGTTCATTAACTGGAATCTTATTAAACCGTCCTTCTAATAATGCTGATGGCAGCACGTTAAAGCGAGCAAGAGTAAATGCTCTTCTGTACTTTGGAATAGTTAGTGAGTACAGGTACAGGGCTGCAGTGATACCATAGTTATTACAATTATTACAGTTAATATAGAGTAATGGAGAGCAAGATTTATTAGCAGCAGTTCTTAAATGCTGCAGATCTAAGTCTATTAATCTTTGAACAACAAGAAACTGGGCCTTCTTAAGCCCATAATTGCCCACGACTTCCACATGATTGAACGGAACGCTCTTCCATACAACAACAAATATTACTCGTCATTGTAGTAGTAGTAGTAGTAGCAGCAGCAGCAGCAGTAGTAGCAGCAGCAGCAGCAACAACAAGCATGTCAGAGAGACGAGTTCTGCCTTCTTTCTGACATTTAATTTTCTATGGTCACTGTAGATCAGGTAATTATCACTGTTTGTATTTTCTGCATTTCTCTGACCCCACTGTTTACAGTCCCCCATCCCACCCCATGTGTCTGTATGCACTTAGAAGTCAGGGTACCATTTCATTCATCTGATAAAGTGAGCTGTAGTCTGCAAAAACTAATGCCATAATAAATTTGTTAGTCTTTAAGGTGTCACAAGACTCTTTGTTGTTTCTGCCACAACAGACTGACACGGATACCAGGGGTGTGTACCAACTACAAGATTCAGTTCAGACCCTGATTTGGCAATTCTGGAAAGAGCCCAATTTACTTCGGTTTGATTTGGAGGCTGCCCGATTTGACTCGGGGACTGAATCCGACTCTCCCACTTTCATTGGAAATCAACAAATGACTATACCTTTTTTTGCCGCTTGACAGAAATAGATGGAATTTGCAGGTATAGTAGCCTGCTGTGTGGGGATGCAACATGCCAAATTTCAGAGAAATGGATGCATGAACTTTTGTGCTAGGTGCCTTTAATATTTATTATTTTTAAGTGAACTGCCAATAACATTGTCATTTCTTGGCAGAACTGAATAGATTTCGTAGGCATAGCTGCTCCTCCTGAGGGGATCATGCCTGCCTGCTAAGTTTCAGATGAATAGGTGCAGGGGGGTTGTTCAAGATCAGCCTTTACCGTTTGGGTGTTTCCAAAAAAAGTATGTGTGTATCCCCTATGTTCCTTGTGGGCAACTTATATATGAAAATGGCATACATCACAGAAGGGCCCCTGCAAGAAACCTGCAACATTTCAGAAGGATAGGTGCAGGGGTTAGGGAGGTACAGTTTGAGCTTATGCGCCCTTCCTTCCTATAGTCAACAATGGAACCTTATTGGGAATACATATGATTAGGTCCCACGGACCAGAGTTATCATATTCAGCTATCTCCAATTATCTGAAGGGTTTGAATTTTATAGGGACAATAACCATCCTCCCTCTTATATGCCTGGTAAGCTGCTTCAGCTCTATAATTCCGGCACTTGAAAGACTATCAAAGATAATGAGTTAGAAATATCTCCAACCTCTTGACAATAATTCCAGAAGTTGTCTAACAGGCAGAACTGCCACACTGAAGTTCAATAAGAAGTGCTATGCTGAAGACAAGTTGAACAATTTTACTGAAGTAGGCCTGGCTTTTGACCCATCCTGTCGGAGTGGAGAGGTCTGTGGAAGTCATCTGATGGCAGCAGCAGCTTGTTTGCCAAAGGAAACATTCCCTTTAAAAAGAAAAAAAAAGGCTATGCCAGGTAATTGTTCATCATCCACTTAACTAAAAGGAGTGAGGATGACATTCTGCTAATGTTCAAATAACATTTTAAAGGAATTTTAAAGGAATTTGAATCCACGTGCCAAAACAATTGTAAGTATGTAAGAAGAGAGAAAGGAATATAGCCTGGAACAAGATATTATGTGATCACCTGAAACACCAGCCTCTGTTGCTGTTTGTCTGAAAAATGGCATTTGGAGGTATCAGTCAGTATGCAGTGCAGAACCAATGAGTGAAGGGGTGGTTGTTTAACACCCCCCCCACCCACGGGAGGTTGGTGACACCTATGTCAGTGGGGCTCCTTATCCACTGCAGGTTTTATTTTGAGTTTTATGGGGGCTATCCATGGTGCAGAACTCCATTCCCAAAATAGGTTCACCACCATGGAGAGCTCCCATAAAGCTCAAAATGAAAGCTGCAATGGATAAAGAGCCCCACTGACATAGGAGTCACCAGTCCTCCCCTGCCCCAAACCATTGCTTTCCCCTTACAGTCTGCTCATGCCAGTTCACACACACACACACACACACACACACACACACACACACTGCCAGCGACTCCACAAGTTTGTTTCCACTACAAACACTCCTCTCTAACCCTAGGCCCTAGCTGTGGAAAAAGTGGCTGATGGGGGGTGGGGGAAAGTGATTGGGAAGAATTTAAGCACCCCTTCTGCCCCCATGTCACTGCTGCAAACTGCCCCCTCATGACATTGCTTTGCAGAGAAGAAGTGGCAGCTCGGTTTTCAATACACAAGGTGAGACCAGGGGAAATGTATGTAGACTTGGTCAGAATAGCTCAGTTCCTCAGAATTAGCCAATGCAGGGCTTAGTTCACATCAGAACTAAAATATCTGTGAATCAATATCTAAGTCTGTTTTATTGTCACATGTTATATTGCTTTAGTTTTTATGGTTGCATGTTTTATTTTGTATTTCACTTGTTTTTATGGTTGTTTACCGTAAGCTGCCCAGATAACTTTATGTTATGGGGTGGCATACAAATGCCATACATACATACAAGCATGCACGCATGCATGCATGCATACATACATAAGAAAATAGTATTTCTGACAATATGAAGAAATATTGGAGAATGCCTTATATGAGTCACTGTCAGATCATTCGGTCTCTCTCTAGCTTATACTGTCTCCAGGGGAGGCTGGTGATGACTCCTCTTTCGGTGGGGCTCCTTCTCCATCTCATCTTTTATTTTGAGCTTTATAGGAGCTATCCATGGTGCTCCATGGTGGTGAACCTATTTTGGGAATGGAGTTCAGCACCATGGATAGCTCCTATAAAGCTCCACATAAAAGCTGCAAAACCTGCAATGGACAAGGAGCCCCCCCCCACCGAAATAGGAGTCATCACCAGCCTCCTTGTCTCTTCACTGACTGGTTACAGCTCTCGAGGATTTCAGACAAGCATCTTTCCCAGACCTACCTGAAGATGCTAGGGATTAAACCTGGGACCTTTTGAATGCAAAACGTGCGCTCTGCCACTGAAATATAGCCTTCCCCTTTTCCTGACCACACCTGAAAGTAGGAAGCAAGGCATCAAGAATGGAAGATGTGGCTTAAGAAGACACTCAGCAGCTCGTATTTCAGAAATCAGTTACTGGCTCAATGTGCAGTAGGTGTGTAAACCATAGGAATTTCAAGAGGGACCTGTCCCAGTTTCTAATGCAATGCTGCTTAAACATAAGCAAGCCATGAAGGCATTTTGAATCACTACTTTGTTTGTAAGTATAAGAAGCTATTTCCATGTTTTTAAAAAACACCAATAAATAAATAAATAAATAACCCACACACTCATCCATTAATTCAGCATAAAAAGCAGTTATTCTGAAAATGGTTAGATGTGAGAATAATTTGGTATTTTCATGCAATGATATCTCAGATTGGGGTGCACAATCTTTTTGACCCCAAGAGCCACATCAAACATCTGCTTGGGTGCTACACCTGTGCATATGCATGGGCGCACACGCACGCACACATACACACACACTGATTCACACAAGAGATCTGTACTTCTCCAGAGATTTGACTCAACCCCCAGTTCAACAATTCAAAAAATAGCTCAATTCTGCTCATGTCAATTCGGAGGCCATCTGTTTCAACTTGTGTACTGAACTTGAGCCAAGACTCAGAAAACTGAGGCGTTATGCTTCCCATTGGCTATCATAGGATTTATTTATTTTTTTAAAAAAGAACACACATACCTTGGAAGCATCCCTACTGTGATCTCTGATCTAAGAGCGGAGCTAACAGTGGGCATCCTCTTTTCCCAGCACCATCTGAGAGGCTTTACAAAGTACACCCCACCCCATGGGGCTGACATGCACTGCATGCAGCCAGGGACTCGGCTGGTACTGGGAGGAGTGGGTGCTCCTACTAGCACTGGCCAAGTCCCTTCCTCCATGCTGCAAGAGGCCAGAACTCAGTGCCTCTCAGTATTGAAAAAAGGCAAAATGAGCAGGGGAGAGCAGGGCGATGACATTAGTGGGTGTGGCCACGCCCACTAGCCATAGCCACACCTATTGAAATTATCTGGCAATCCACACACACACACACACACACACACACACACTTCTGGTTCTGCACCCCTGTATTGGATCAACTTTCCCCAACCTGGTGCCCTCCAGATGTCTTGAACTATGTCTGGTGGTCACTAAATTTAGGCACTGAGAGAATAGTGATTGATTTTCAAGCTCACCACTTGCATTTATGGAGTATTACGTACGAAGAGCTCCTTAATAAGTTCAGGGATAGGCTTCCTGTGTTTGGGCATGCAAAGCTAAGCAGGGTCAAGCCTGGTTGTTACTTGGATGGGAGACCCCTCCTCTAGTTTCCTGCATTGAGCAGGGGGTTGGACTCCATAGCCTTGTAGGCTCCTTCCAACTCTATGAAATCTATGAAATCTATGCTGGTTGCAAGCAAATGATGGAAGTTGTAGTCCAGCACATCCAGAGGGCACCAGATTGGAGAAGGTTGCCTTATATATTTTGGAATGCTATCTCCCATATCTAAAAAGGCACACCATAGTACTTGGACTACATTCTCAAAGGGGAAAAGCCGTAACTTAATGGTGAAGCACATCTTTTGTATACAGAAGGTCCCAGTTTTAATCCCTAGCATCAGTGGACTGAGCAGTTTAAATACGTATCAGGATAGAAGCAGGAAGAGCTGATTTATCTTCTCACCCATGAAGCCCACTGGATGACCTTGTGCGGGCTCACTCTCTCTCAGCCATGCCTACCTCACAGGTTTGTTGAGAGGATAAAGGCTGTGGAATCCCTGTATGTTGCCCTGAGCTCCTTGGAGGATGGGAGAGATAAGAGGTAATAAATAATAATTTCTGGATAAAAGATTGGGGAAACCCCTTCTGCCTAAGCATTTTGAGGTCAGCAGCCAATCACAGTAGACAAAATTGGTCTAGATGGACATAATCTGACTCAGAATGAGCACAGCTTCATGTGCTCTATGTGCTTCATATGTTCTATTCCTTGCATAGCAGCCTGTACTTGCTGTTGTCTTGTAGTACCTGAGTTATAGGGGCTAATCTATAGGATTGACGGCATTTAAGTATAAGAACCATCATCTTCCAGTGGCTAGCTTGGGTCAAAGACCCAACTCTGCCATCTTATTCTGCACTGACCATTCCTCAGCCTCAGTTCCCTATCTGTCAGGTGGGTTGATGCGAGCATGAGCACAATAAAGAGCACAGGATTCCTGCAGAAATTAAAAGTGATTATATAGATGATCATGCCAATTAAGCCCTGTGCCTCTCTCTGCCCAGTGAAAGGTGAAATGGGTGGGGATGACATCAGGGGAGCGGGAGGGACCTGGGAAAAGACCAGATTGTGAACTTCCACAGGCCACATTTGGTCCACAGGCTGGAGGTTCTCCACTGCTGAGCTGGGGAATATGCATAATGCTTCCACAGATACACACACTCCCCCGGATAGAGGATCACACGTATCAATGTGTGCTCTTGGTACAATTCCCCATCCTGATTCAGCATGTACATAGCCATTTTTACAAAGCAGGCGTCACACAGATCAAGTCGTTCCTGCGAAACCGATCCAGAGGATTTCAGCTTTAAAAAAATAGATACCGTGTGCTTTGATGGATTAGAATTGATTATTAGCAGTAGTGTAGACATTCCTAGCTCAGCAAGATTTAGTTTCAGATCTGATTTTACATTAGGTTATCTGATTCTGTGTTTACAGATAACTGGAATATGGGTTACAACTAAAGCTATATTGTTTTATTAAAATAAGCTCATTTGATATACAGGCCTGTGGCTTATGCTGGCTCAGCTTGTCTAAGCAGGGTCAGGCATGGTTATTACTTGGATGGGAGACCCCTCCTCTAGTTTCCTGCATTGAGCAGGGGGGTTGGACTTGATAGCCTTGTAGGCTCCTTCCAACTCTATGATCTATGAAATCTATGAGATATTTGATGCAAAGTTTATTTTTTCCTTATGTTACAGCCGTTTGGTAAATGCGAAGGAATCTGATCTAATTATAAAAGTTTGTCATTAAATAAATCAACATTTACCCCAAAGGTTATATGCCATAATTCCTCTAATTAGTATTTGCTAGAATTTTGTGAAAACAGCTTGTTAATATCTGATCTTGCTCAGAAAAAAAAGCTTAAGAAATCTTGTTCATTGGAAAGGCTAGTCTCTCATTTGAAATAAGCAGAGCTTGGCAGAAAATAGTTTATGGGATAGCTAAACTATGGGATAAACAGTAAAAACAAAAAAACCACAGTGGTTTCTAAAAAAAGCAAAGAATAGCCTCTGTTGACAGAACACTGAACACTTTCTTCTGAATGTCTCTTTATTAGTAAAGCTTCCACAGCCACAACTGAAAACAGAATAGAAGCCTGATCATGCAATTTTTCTGAATTCAGATTCCATAACTCAGGGGTGGAGAACCTGTGGCCCTCCAGATGTTGCTGGATTCCAATTCCCATTGGCCCCAGCCAGCATGGTCAGTGCTGAGGAGGTATTGGAGCTGAAGTCCAGCAGATCTGGAGGGTCACAGGCTGAGGTTGCCCAGCCCTTCCATGAGCATTAGAGGAGGACTAGCTTTGAGTCTATTGTGTGGAGTTAGATAGAGACCAGACTAAGCTGGATCCTAGGATTTCCTGGGATCTGTCCTGAAAGTTTTGGGGAATCACAGAAAGAGGAGACACACATTTATGCCACTGGTTTAAGAACCATGCTAACGATACCTTATTTGACTCAAGGTTAAGATCTAGTTTATACATTAGGGAGCAGTCACAGTAACATTGATGTAGGATTAATCACATTAATCATGGGAACATGAAACAGTGTGGTATAGTGGTTAGAGCATTGGACTGAAGGACTTTGAACTGAGGGTTCCCTCCATGGATTTTTTTTGGGGGGTGGGGGTAGGGGGACAATTTGTATTAAAATGGCATTATGTCATAGAGGTGTCCCTTGGCAAGAACACCGTCCTCTTTTAGTGTTCTTACTCCTCAGAGATAGAACTAGCAAAAACACTGAATGTTGGATCAATCCTGTAATATAATACTTCACTGCAGCATTCCTCCCCCAAAGTACTGGGATTGGAGAGCCCTGGTAACACTATCCACTGTGATTAGAAGCAAGAGCTGCCAGGCACAAAACTTGACTCCCACTTCTCCCTCTCTCCTTACCCCTACTCTGGTGTTTTTCTTGGGGAGCAATGTATCCATTTTTGAGATATATTGTCTGTGCCTCCATGTCTCCCTGAATTCTGAATCTTCAGGAGTGTTCAGATTCAGATTTGGCCCACTTTGGAGGAGCTCCTTCAGTTTGATTTGAATTTTGAACATCTCCAAAACTTGTGTGAATCAGCCTGATTCAGTTCTGGATTCAGGATTCAACTGAATCCAGTGTAAACCCCTAATTCCTAGCATGCAGAGGACCATGTTGTATCTGCCTGTCATGTAGCTGTTAAAGATGAGGACCCAGAAAAGGTCAGAAAAAAGGTTATGTTAACCCTAATTCAGCACCATAAACATGGCTGAATATACAGTAATACCTTGGATTGCAAGCATAATTCGTTCTGGAAACGTGCTTGTAATCCAAAGCACTTGTATATCAAAGTGAAATAAATTCCCCATAAGAAACTTGTACACATATTTTTAATTTAAGCTGCAATAAAGAATGATAGTGTAAAGTCTTCATTTTTCTTGACCGTACTACAGTACTTGTATTGCAAGACGTCGCTTGTTTATTAAGTTAAAATTTATTTTAAAAATTTGCTTGTCTTGTAAAACACTTGCAGACCAAGTTACTTGCAATCCAAGGTTTTACTGTACAGGGATTCAATTCGAGACTTTTATGAGCTAGGCACTCAAAGTCCTCTGCCTGGGTGGATCTGTTAGTTTCGCTTTCTCCCACATTTGATTTTTAAAAAATTTCAAGTTCTTCCCAACCCACTTATGGAGAAATTAGCAGGAGGAGGAGGAGGAGGGAAGAAGAAGAAGAAGAAGAAGAAGAAGAAGAAGAAGAAGAAGAAGAAGAAGAAGAAGAAGAAGAAGAAGAGATGAATTATATTTTCACCCATCCATACTAGTAGCCCTTGTGGGTCAAAAAGACCTTGAGTCCCAGAATATGGTTCAGGTTGGACTTCTAAGAGAGTGCTCCTATGGCTCCTAGACATCATCTGGGGGAGTCATAGGATACTTCGGATTCCCATCTCTGAGCTTGGAGACAGAGCTCTGACCTCGGAGCTGGGAATCTCAGCTCCAAACCCCCTCCACCCCTTGCAGCCAGCGTGGAAAGAACCACACTGGCTGCCTCTCCAAGTTCAAGAAATCAACCTCAGAGAGGGGGTAAAGGGGGTTACTGGGGGGTGGGGAGGAGAGGAGACTGGGGCCACCAAGATATGATGTATCCTGGCAGCACTGCAGCCTCCTTCTCTCCCCCTCCGAAGTGCCTCAGCTAGATGGACAAAAACATCCGGCTAGCTAAAATGCAGAGCAGGAGGTGTGGGGAGGTGGAGATCGCCACTGCCGCCACCGCCTCTCCTCCTGCTTTGCATTGGATGCTTGCAGTTGCAAGCCCCCGTGTTCCGGCCGGGCTTGCAAGCATTGAGGTGCAATTGATAAGACTGTTCCCGAAGTGTGGCGTAGTGGTGAGAGTGTTGGACTGGGACTTGGGAGATCCGGGTTCTAGTCCCCACTCGGCCATGAAACTCACTGGGTGACTTTGGGCCAGTCACTGACTCTCTGCTTAACTTACCTCACAGGGTTGTTGTGAGGGTAAAATGGAGGAGGATAGGAGGATTGTGTAAGCCACCTTGGGTTCCTTTCGGGAAAAAAGGCGGGGTATAAATATAATAAATAAATAAATAAATGTAAAATCGGTTTCAGTGGCACTACAGTTAACAATCTGGCTTTGAAACCCTTCACACACAACCTTACATATCTAAATGAATCTTGAAAAAAAGTATATGTTCTTGGTTCAGTATTTAAAAACAGAAGGGGACCTGATGTTTTACTGGCCTTTTGTAAAACCTTGCCCCCTTTATAGCATTCAGGATTTGTCCCATGATCCTTAAGACATTTAAATCAATTACAGAAATGTCTTAACTATGATTGAATTAAGCTACAAACTGCTCTTAAAAACTGCACACACACACACAAAAGAATCTTGCCCAGAGAAAGTGAAGTATTTATTATTCCACATTCTGAACCAGAACTCCCACTAAGCCTTTTAAAAATATACTGCAAAAAAAGAGTTTCCATTGTTCATGTGCCACCCAGGCATGTGCAGGATTTGGTTTTACAAGGGTAAAACTTCAGACTGTGTAGAAGTTGCAGGTCACTTGGATGAAGACTGATGCAGTACGGTGTTTTGATAAAAGGGCACTACTTTTTTTGGGAATGAAAGCATTGAATGCAGGAATTGAGCCCAGCTGGAAGAAAGATTCTGTACTGATTTCCAAATATATTGCACCTGTACATGTTAACCCATATAAACTACTCTGTGCTTTTCCTGCTGTGTGCCACAGATCAGAGGCAACACCATCACTTATCTGCACATAACACTCTATAGCCAACACTAGGAAGTAATATAGATCTTAGCAAAGTGGGGAGAAAAAATCCTGGAGATCAAGACCCCTTTTGACAGCATCAGAATCTCACAGGCAAATGAGTTTCTCTCTCAATGCTGCTGAAAGCAAGGGGGAAAGGCTTGCCTAAAACTAAAAGCAACTTTCTTCAAGCTAGAACCTCTGCTCTCTGATCCCAGAGACAGTGATTTATTTATTTATTTATTTATTTATTTATTTATTACATTTATCAATCGCCCATCTGGCCGGTCACCCGGCCACCCTGGGCGATGTACAATTAAAATACAATAAAACACAATAAAATATAATAATTAAAACAATATTAAAAAATTCTCATTAAAAACCTAACCCACCCCATATTCCCGCCTGAACAGCCATGTTTTTAATGCACGGCGGAAGCTCATCACGGAGGGGGCATGGCGAAGGTCACTAGGGAGGGAGTTCCATAATGTGGGGGCCGCCACAGAGAAGGCCCTCTTCCTAGTCCCCACCAGCCTGGCTGCTCTGGCTGATGGGATAAGGAGAAGGCCGTCAGTGGCAGACCTTGTTGAGCGGCCTACTTGATGTTGCTGGAGGCGCTCCTTGAGATAAGCTGGGCCGGAGCCGTGTAGGGTTTTAAAGGTCAAAACCAACACCTTGAATTCGGCTCGGCAAGCAACTGGTAGCCAGTGCAACTCTTTAAGCACTGGCGTGATGTGATCACGCCGGCGGCTGCCCTTAATCAGGCGAGCCGCCGCGTTCTGTACCAGCTGAAGCTTCCGGACCGTCTTCAAGGGTAACCCCACGTAGAGCGCATTACAGTAGTCTAGGCGAGAGGAGACCAAGGCATGAACCACTGATGGGAGCAGGTGATTAGGAAGGTAGGGGCGCAGCTGCCGTATCAGATGGAGTTGATACAGCGCCGCCCGGCTCACAGCTGCCACCTGAGCCTCCATGGACAGCTGGGAGTCTAGAATGACCCCCAAGCTGCGGACCTGGTCCTTCAGGGGTAGATGTACCCCATTCAGCACCAGGTCAACATCCCCTAACCTTCCCTTGTCCCCCACCAGAAGTACCTCGGTCTTGTCGGGGTTCAGCTTCAGCATATTCCTTCCCATCCAGCCAGCCACTGACTCCAGGCACTTGGACAGGGTTTCAACGGCCAACCTCGGTGAGGACTTAAAACAGAGGTAGAGCTGCGTGTCATCCGCATACTGATGACACTGCACCCCAAACCTCCTGATGATAGCTCCCAGCGGCTTGAGGTAGATGTTGAATAACATCGGGGAGAGGATGGAACCCTGCGGCACTCCACAAGTGAGCAGCCGAGGGTCCGAAGCCTCCTCCCCGAGAACTACCCTCTGATACCTTCCAGAGAGGAAGGACCGGAACCACTGCAATACAGTGCCTCCTAAGCCCAACCCCTCCAGACGGTCCAGGAGGATACCGTGGTCAACGGTATCAAAAGCCACTGAGAGATCGAGGAGGACTAGAAAGGAGCATTCGCCCCTATCCAAAGCCCTCCTCATATCATCCACCAAGGCGACCAAGGCCGTCTCCGTCCCATGTCCAGACCTGAAGCCCGACTGGCACGGATCCAAATAATCGGCTTCATCCAAGTGTGCCTTCAACTGAGCACCCACCACCCGCTCGATCACCTTGCCCAGAAATGGTAAATTGGAGACTGGGCGAAAGTTGTTTAAATCCTGGGGATCCAAGGAGGGCTTCTTTAGAAGCGGTCTTATTACTGCCTCCTTGAGGGCTGATGGCATCACTCCCTCCTCGAGGGAGGCATTCACCACCGCCTTGATCCCCTCACCCAGTCTCTCCCTGCAGCTCATGATGAGCCAGGATGGGCAAGGGTCAAGCAAGCAGGTGGTCGGCCTCACAGATGAAAGCACCTTGTCCACTTCATCAGAAGGAAGAAGCCGAAACCGATCCCACAAAACCGGTCTGCCATTGGCCTCCTCCCGCTCACTCCCTGTGTCCACGACGTACGATATCCCACTCCTAATCCGATCGATTTTATCTGCGAAGTGCTTCGCTAAAGCCTCACAGGAGGCTTTTGACTGTTCCAGTGGGTCCGGAGCGACTGGACCGACCAGACTCCGGACCACTTGGAACAGCCTCCTGGGGCAGCACTCTGCAGACGCAATGGAGGCAGCATAGAAATTCTTTTTTGCTGCCTTCACCGCCACCCGGTAGGCTGAAGATGCAGCTCTAACCCGTGTTCGATCGTCTTCGGAGCGGGAATTTCGCCATCGGCGCTCTAGCCTTCTCACCTCTTGTTTCAGAGCTCGCAGCGACGGAGTGAACCATGGCGCCGCGCGAGCTCTGTTTAGGCGAAGAGGGATGCTGAAATACACTCATCACAAGCTCAGGCAGACTCTTCTCTCAACTGGAACCAACCTGGCTAGAATGGGACAAGGGTAAGTAAGTATTATTATTTCTACCGAAAACACGTAGGACTCCAATACTGCTTTTTGTGTGTGAACCATCCCTAACCTAACAGGAAAGCCTTCCTATTGCTCTTCAGCTTCATCCACGGTTGGATCGGTACCTTGCAGGCTGGACACCAAACATAACACTCTAAGGGCGCAATCCTATGCATGTTTATCCAGAAAAAAAGTCCTACAACTCCCAGCATTCCCCAGCCAGCCATGCTGACTGGGGAATGCTGGGCGTTGTAGGACTTTTCTTTCTCTCTCTCTCTCTGAAGATGCTGCCGTAAATGTCCCACTGAAGCAGGAGAAAAAGAAATACAGCTGGTTGCAACTCTCTGCCCACCCATTTCTTTCACAGTTTTGTTGTTATCTGCCCCTCTCCCTCACCTGTCATGACAAGGGGGGAGCAAGTTAAGCCATGCAACAGGTGAGAGAAGAGATGGAGAGAACTGGTTCTGTGGGCTTGAAAACCTAGTCCAGAGGTTCTAACTGCGCTCTAAACATCTAGAACATTTCTACATTTTGCAGACAGTAATAGCAGTATTTTTGAAGGTGGGTAATGGTGGATGATGTTAGTTAACATTCATGTGTCATGTTCATTAAACATGAATTAACAGTTAGCTGTGAGCTATAACCTTTATAGGCCAATAGGAGTTTCATTAAATCAATATGTCTTTGTTTTCTTTTCTTTTTTACTTTAAGCTTATACTCTCTGTTGCATTGGTGTGCCAGACTTCTTCATCCAGAGGTAGAAATTAATCTACAGTAGTTACACTTCAGGTAATCGATAGCAGAAAAGTGGTATCCTGGGTAACAGGAGGTCATGTAATAATAAAGTGCTATTTCTGGAGTTTAAATCTTATTTCCCCCCAAATACATTACCATAAACATACAGTGGGTCACAGATTAGAAAGTGAGCCTGAGATTATATTTAATTACTTTCAAAGGGATATTCAAAAAGTCACTGGAATTCAAGAACAGATGTATTTACCATGAGTGAAAGCCAAAAAGGGGTGGGGATCATTTGTTTTCTACTAGTCCTTGAAAACCAGTACAAAGAGCCCTAGAAATAAATAATACTGTACCATTGTAATAAATGCTTTCAAGCATGGATTTGGCAGTACTTGTAGTTGCAAGTGCAATGCATATGTGCGCATGCACAACATGCTTTCACCACATGCTTTCCACCTCTCTTTTTTTAATGTTTTAGGACACAATGTTTTAGCTGGGCATGCTGGGAGTTGTAGGACTTGTTTCTGTCTAAACATGCATAGGATTGTACCCTGAAATGTTTCCCCCCCCTTTCTTTCTTTCTTTCTTTCTTTCTTATTGGGTTGTATCTGGAGGTCTCTCCTCTGCTGACAGAAGGCTCTTTGATCCAGTGGAGGCTTCCATCAGTGGAATGGGGAAGCATCACGATCTTCACACTGATTCCACCCCAGCAGCACCCAAAGTCTGCTCCAGAAGATTGGGGCTCCCTTCAGAACAGGAAGGGAGGTGATACAAAGGGGAAGGGCTGCAGGGGGAGAAGGAAACTATGGAAATTGCTTCCTTCCCCATTCTGCTGAGAGAAGCCACTTGTGGAACGAAAGAGACTTCCATCAGAGAAAGGACACCATTGGGTACAACCCCTTCAAAACAAAAGGAATGTGAAGTGAAAAAACAAAAATGCAACATTTTTCCATGAGAGTTACACTAACATTACATTTGGAACCAAATTTTATTTTAATTTCCTCAAGTTATAAAGGAGAAAGCAAGAGGTCAGGATCATACTTATGTGTCCAGTATAATTATTCTATTTAATAAATAATCTATTTTGACTGAAAAATAGCTATTCTTTATCTTCCCCCTCATAACCTAATAAGAACATCTCATTGTAATATTTTTTTTTTTTACTATTTCCTAGCATTTAACTGTAACTACCTTACTGTTCATCTTGATAAATACCATTTCTGTCCTGAGAACATCTGATCATTGGAATATTTTTTATGCCTCCTATATCTTTCAGAAAATGAGAAGGTGCTGCTGTTTACTGGTATTGTAACACTTCTACAACTGGTTCTATTTCCCCTTCCATAGATTATACTATGGAATTGATAGGATTCTTTTCTCACTTGACTATAGACAGAGGAGAAACGTCTCGGTAATGTAGGGCTTAACCTAGTTCACATGTCAAGAAAATGCTGTCCTGGTAAGTGAAGGCTTGTGGAGGTTTCTTTTTCTCCTGAATTTATTTTTTCCTAAGTTACTCAGCTGAAGCACAACAGACTCAGTTCTTATCCTTCAAGACTTCTTTTCTCTTTGAGTGAATGGCATTTAAATGTTGATCAATTATTAAGAGCCAGAATGTTACGAATATGATTAATGAGTTTGTCAGTAGCCACTTTACTTCGGGATGGGCATATTTTTTTGTTTTGTTCTTGACCAGCAACTCAAGTAACCACAATGACTGGTCTGTGTCAGGGAATGCAATCTGCACTTTTCTCTACTATTGCTTTCTATATTAGGATCTGGGATATGAAATATGGGGATCATGTAAAAGTTAACAAAGGACATCAAGCACAATCTATTGTTAAGGTCCACTGTGCAAAACTAGGGAATAGCTGACTAAAATAAGTTTTCCTTTACCTTCATCAGAACAATAGTCTATCAAATTGAGATTTAGGCGTAGATTAAAAAGTTGCTTCAAGGTACTTTTTCTTATGCATGGCAGTCTCCCCCCCTCCAACAATTCCTCCCTCCCCCATGCCTATCCACACCATTCTAGAGGGTCGCAGGATCATCAAGAGTAGGTTTTTGAGGAAGTGGGGGAGTGCAGTTAGGACCCACATCAAGGGTAGGCATGGTTGGGCACCTGCCTAGGGCCCACACCCCAGCAGGGCCCCACTGGAGGCAAGAGATCCCTGGAGTAGGTTCTCCTCTTCACCATTACAACCTGCTTGGTCACCTGTGTCTCGCTCTGGCCCTGGTGGTGAGAAGGAGTAGCAGTAGATGCCAAAGCCTACTTGCCCACCAGCTCTCTCCCTCTTTAGAAAGCAAGTGACAGGAAAGAGGAGAAGGATCAGTAGCAGCTAGTGACAATGGTGGTGAGAAGGTAGACTCACTGAGGGAGGGGGCCCATTGAGGGTGGCTTGCCCAAGGGCCCTCCAAAACCCTGTAGCCATCACTGGGTGCAGTACAGAGGAGGGTCTGGGAGACCCCATTGTGTGCACAGAATTCCACTTGTGCTTCTCTGAATCCAGGCCACATATTTGGATAATTCTTGATAAAAAAATAATAACTATTCGCATTAATTGATTACCCTTAAATGGCTATTAGCTTATTTTTGTGTGTAAAAAGTAGATAGTTTTTAAGGCACTATCAGGACATAGCAGCTTAATATGATAAGACATAGTTAGTAATTAACAAAACAGCAGGGGTCCCATTTCATATGCTCTTTGAAAGGAACAAATAGCACATGCCAAATAAAGGGAAAAAATAATTATCTACAAGATACTTGGAATTCTCTTTCATAAACATAGGGCTGGCTTTTCTAGCTGTATATTATTTGCTACATTTCACCTGAGATGTGAATTGTTACCTCCTTTTAGCTAGTATATAATGGTCATTATACCTTGTGATGTCTTTGAAATAAATTTCATACTTATATGTAAGTTTGATATATGGAGGTGTTAATAGGACCCTGAAGGGAACCAGCATTCATGGCAATAAGTGTTAGGTTTCCTTTTCCTTTTCCTTTGGTTATTGTGGTAATGCTGACTGTAGTGGCTATAATGGATTCATTTTATGTTTCTTTTCCAGGCACAGAGTGTCTTGTTTTCTCACCGGCTATCAGCTTCAGTTTCATTATGATGTGCAGGTTTCTTTCTTTCTTTCTTTAGAAAAACAAAACAAAAACAAAAAAACAACAACTTTCTTTAGCAAATGATCTGGGCTGGAATGCCATTGTACTGGGCCTGAACTTCACAGACAAGGAATATTATTTCTCATCTTCATTCATTTGACAGGTTTCTTTGCATGATAACTTTTAGCAGAGGCACGCAGCGACCTCTGCAGTGACTCAGACCCAGACTTGGTGTTTCAGAAATGGTTCACTTCTGCTTGGACCAACTTGGACCCATAGTATTTCATAGATTATAGAGTTAGAAGGAGCCAATACAAGGCTATCGAGTCCAACCTCCTGCTCAATGCAGGGAACTAGAGAAACTAGCAATCCCATCCAAGTAATAACCAGGCCTGACCCTGCTTAGCTTTCCACACTCAGACAAGCTGAGCCAGCGTGAGCCACAGGCCGTATCACTGTGCTTTGACTCAATGTGCTTTGACTCAGTGCCAAACCTCAGGTGAGGTTTGGAAAACCAAAGCATCATGCTTCCCATTGACTATCATGGGAAATCCAAAAATGGCTATAACTTTTTCTCTTGGTCAGAATTGGATAATAGTTGCAGGCCCAGTCGCCCCTTAAGAGGGGATTACACCTGCCCAATGTCAGAAAATGGGTGCATGGGGTTTTGTGCTGTGTGGGTGTGTGTGGGTGTAGAGAGAGGGGGAGGGAGGGGTAAAGTGGCACACCAGCAAAGCAACAAGGAGGCTCCACTATGCAGTCAGTCTTAAGTTAAAATATATAAGAAAGATAGATAGACTAACAACAGAGTAATTGCAAAATATATGGAGAGCTAAACATCGTGGTTCCTGACCTCATCAGTAGCTGTGGTCTTAAATGGATACATACCAAGAGTGGCAGTTTGGAGTGCTGGGAAATGAAAATTCCTAAGGAGAAAAGACTCAGAGGTATGAGTGGTATAAAGTTTATGAATTGTCCTCCAGATTAAGGTCATATGGAATAAGAGTTCTGAGTCTGTAGATCCAGAGGTTTTTCTTTCTGTCAAGCAGGTCAGTGTCTTCTGTTTGTTCAACCGGAAGCACTTGTAAATCTGAGAGACTATGTGCAGGTGAGTTAAAATGTCTTGCAACAGGCTGCTCTAGATTTTGGTAAGAATAGCAACTGGATACTGGATACTTCTGGATCTACAGAAGTTCATAAACTTTATACCACTTATAACTCTGGTTTTTTCTCCTTAGAAATTTTCATTTCCCAGCATTCCAAACTGCAACTCTCTGTATCCATTTAAC
Source organism: Shinisaurus crocodilurus (assembly GCA_021292165.1). Classification (NCBI taxonomy): domain Eukaryota; kingdom Metazoa; phylum Chordata; class Lepidosauria; order Squamata; family Shinisauridae; genus Shinisaurus; species Shinisaurus crocodilurus. The sequence continues at coordinate 234,349,298 of CM037879.1, forward strand.
ATCACAGCTACTGATGAGGGCAGAGGCCAAAACGTCTACCTCTAACTATATTTTGAATTACTCTGTTGTTAGTCTATCTGTCTTTCATATATGGAACTGCTGATAACAGTTCTATATCTTGGCAGAATTGGATGAGAATTGCAGGGATAGTTGCCCTTTCTGAGATCATGCCTGCCAAATGTCACACGACTGCACTCTCCCCCTCCCCCTCCCCCTGTAGTGTTTAGAGAAACAAAAGAAAAAGATGCTCTTTGGAGATATAAAATCTGTGTGGGCACGTATCGTGTCCAAAACACAAGTCAGTTAGAAAACCTCATTTTGGAGTGGCTTTGATTCTGTTGGCTTCAGAGAGAAGCCACTAGCCAGCTTTGCCTCAGGACCCAAAGTGGCCCGATTCTTCTCAGGCTTCCGACTTTGTGCAAGACTGATGCGCATCCCTAATTTAGCATCCCTGGTTGGAATTAGGAACGGGGAAGATTTTTTTTGGTTCACATTTGAACTTACCTAATTTCACGTTTTTGAACCAATATGAGAACCAAAACTCAATTATATTTCAGAATTCACACTTCTTTGAATTTTGCCGGGGAGTTAGGGAAACATGCACGCAAAAATATGCATATTGGTGAAAATAATGTTTTAAAGTGCTCTTTATTATGAAAATTGCTTGCAAAAAAGGATATATTAGGCAAAAATACATAAAATGCATGTGTTAGGAGAAATACGGTACACACAAAGACATGCACACATTTTCATGTGAACTTTTTTTTTAAAAACTCTCAAAGTTCAGGAAGAACTGAATTTAGGATTGGAAAAATGAGAAATGGAGAAAAAACCAAAATTGACAGATTCAGCCATCCCTAAATCAACACATGTGATCTGCTACCTCAGTGCTATTATCATCTGACCTGCTCTGAGTAACTTACAAGGAAGGACATATTGAGGGTGTAATCCAATGGAGATGAGCATAAGCCCCCGAATGTGGAGGCTCATGCTCACCCAATGCGGAGTGGGAGCTGCGGCATAGGCGATCTTCCCTGCCCCACTCCTCCTACTCTGCAGTTTCGCTCAATGGCTGTTTTCAGCGAAATAGCGACAGCGTTTCAGAGGGGGAGGGAAGGAGGCTGAAGCATATCCAGGCTGCCCCAGTCTCCTCCCCTCCCCACCCCCAAAACCTCACTTCACTTCCTCCCTGAGGTCACTCTCCTGAGCTCAGAGAGCAGTTGGTGCAATTCTATCTGCACTGGCTGGGGGGTGAGGTGCTGATGCTCCAGTTCACAGCTCCGGCATCACAGCGCTGTCTCCAGCCTCAGAGCTGGAAATCCAAACTATCCTATGGCCACTCAGACGATGTCTAGGGGCCATAGGGTCATTCCCTCCATCATATTGTTACATTCACTCTGTTATTGTGCTGCTGATAAGCCTGATACAGTAGAAAATTCAAATGTTACCAGAGGCTGGAATATGAGAAATTATCATTCATTCTGGTCCTTTTTCTGTGCTGCCATGTGCAGAAATCTTTGGGGAGACAAGTCTGCTTGCTAGGGTGGTAGAATTTAATGCACAATGCTAAAAATGGCAGAGTTTCTAAAATGTTCGTGCTAGAAAGGATTCCCCTAATTAAAACAGTTAGAGTAGTGTTCATTCATTGATCTTCTTCCAAACTCTTTGGCATAAGTCTGAGAATGGACTTTTCTGTGAACTGTGCAGCTGCCAAATACGAACACAATTAAACAATCCGGTTCAGTGCCCAAGTATCACTTCTCTAGGCCTTGTAAACTTGCAGCATAGGAAGTTGGTTTTTTAAACCAAGTCAGATTATTTCTCCACAGAGCCCAGTATTATCCATTCTGACTGTCAGCAACTCTCCAAGGTATGAGGCAGAGGTTTTTCCAATCACCTTCAAACTGATCCTTTTAACTGGGGGCATCAAAGCCTGAACTTGAGGTCTTCTGCATGCCGGGTGTGTGTGCTACCACTAAGCTATGGTCCCTCTTCAAAACATGGTTCCTCTTCCCCTTCTGGTGTCCCCCCCCCCATGAAAGTCATTGTTTGATTTGAAAACATGGAGGATTGATTGGTGTCTTTTAACTACGACAGGTACCTTTGGTTAAGCTCCTTCTATTTCTGGCTGCCTGATTTGTATTTATAGCCAGACAGGATAGAATATTTATAGCAGGATGGAATATTTTTTACATTCATTCCGCTACACAAGTGGATTGACAAATGTGCTACAGAAATTCTTCCTTGTCACTGGGATCAAGTATCAGTTCTCCTATGCACTCTGGGGACCAGAAGCCAAATTCATTTGCTCCCATCCATTCTGGGTCCAATAAACTGTATCAGCAGGACTAACTCTCACTGTTCCTCTGATGTCAGTGCTCCTGATGACTATGGTTTTGTCCCTCCCTCCTGTTCCACATTCTATTGGCTCTTCCAGCCTATACATACAAGATCCAAAGGAACTCTGGAACTTACAGTTCTTGAGAAACAGCATGTCACATAGGGAACATGTCATACCACAAGCCTCAGAGTTTCCTGTATAGCTTTTGCTCACTCTCTTTTCTAGAGGACGGCCTAGGCCAGCAACTCATACTTTATTCTTCTATAACATTGCTTCTGACTGGCTCCAGCCAATCTCATATGATTTGGACACACCATAGACAGAGACGTTTTCATAAACATCTTCAAGCATGGCCTACGCTGGCTGGGGCATGCTGGGAGTTGTAGGCCAAAAACATCTGGGGACCCAAGGTTGGAGAACACTGGCTTAGAGAAAAGGCGAGTGAGGGGAGACACGACGGAGGTGTACACATTTATACCTGGTGTGGAGAAAGCGGACAGGGACGATAATTTAGCTTAATTTTCTTCCCCTCATGGTGCCCAGCCTCTCCTGGACATCTAGTCCTGGCTAAAATGTCCCCTTCCTCTCATTCTCCCCAGGTCCTATGCTTGAGTTCTGGTTTGGTTTAGCGTTGAAAGCCACTGCTTATGTTGACACTGAACCCAAAATGTACCGTGCTGGTTAATGCCAGTTAGGCTATTTTCCTGTTCCTACTGTGGTTTCACAACTTCCAGCAGAAAACCACGAACACAAACTTTTAGGCTCCTGGATCCCAATCATAGCCCATAGGGAGGTGTGTGTCAGCCAACAAGGGGGAATGGCCCAAACACCACCCAGCCATGCTGCCACTACCAAAAAGACTACCCCACGCCTGATGCAGGCACTGAGACTGCCCCAAGATCTGTAGTAGGCTGCACTGGTGGCCAGTGTGAATTGCATAAGCCCCTCCCTCCACTGAGCCACTGCTCAGTTGTGGTGATCAATAAATGAACTGCACATATCTGTGTGAACAAATGGTATAATGCACATTTAGAAATGTCTTCAATGGTATGTATTTTGGTTATTCAGGACTAATGAGTGATATATTTTAGTACATCGCAAGAACATGTTTTGAAATCTGAAACATTCAATTGTCAGTTTTAAAGCTTCAAAACTAAGTAACATTAAGCTTTGGTGCATAATTTGCTAACACCCACATCTATTTTATCCTCTATTTATTTTGGTTGTATCTTGCATTCATTCAACTGGAATCTCTAATCATTTATCCTCTGCATGCTAAGTGAGACACTATATATATATATATATATATATACACCTATCCACTTAGATGGCTAGTTGTCTGATGAAGTGAGCTCTGGCCTACAAATTTATGGTAGAATAAATGTCTTTAAGGTGCTATCCTTTAGAGTACAAGATGCTAACAATTACACATACATTAGATACCATAAAAAACATACCTGTAAAACTGACCATTCTCTGCTGGCTACTGAACATTTCCACCAGTCAATCTGTGTTTACAATGCTTACTATAACCAACAGATTTTAATTGCATTAGCTTTGCTGCACCAGAGGTGGCATAACTTTCATGTGAGCTAATTAGATTTGCTCAATTTAAACAGACACATTAATGCAGCTCAGCAAGGCTCAATTAAATCTGTTTTCAAAGCAAAATCACAATGTGAAGCATTCTGGGTAATGTTATGCAAATTGCCATATTGGCATAGAAGTTGAGTGAATTCTTAGTGATGCCTATTGGCAGAAAAGTAAATTTCTGCTGTCAGATAGTGAAGTCAAAAACAGCAAGACATTCTTGGCCCACATCCTTTCTTGTGGTTTCCCAAACTGATGCTAGTGCCTACCAAAGCCATGAAAGTTGATTTGTAACTTTGTTTTGAGAAAAGGATGCATTTTCATGTTTGCTGCAACTTTTGTGCCCGCTGAGTCAGACTTCAAGATGTTTTATCTTGAAGAGTCAACAGCTGAACATTCTGACAATCTGTTCCGTAACAGGATTTCAAAACATTTGTCTTCTCTTGATGTTTTAATGTTTACTCAACTACAAAGCCTTTTACATGGGCCTATTGATTGATTGACTGATTGAAAATTCTAACCTAACTTTTGCACCAGTTAGACTTCAGGTTGACTTACATCAAGATGTTAAAACAGTACAAGAATAAATTATAAAGCTAGATTGTAAACAGAACAAACTAAGATCAAAAGACAACTATAAATGCAGCAAACAAGAGCAACGTATGTAGCAGCTAAAAATAGTAAGGGAATTCCATATTATATCCCATCACAAGTTTGGGAACAGAACAGATTTAACCTGGTACCAAGCAGACTAGGCACCAGGTAAATTTGTTTGGTTAAGGTATTCCATATTAGGGGTTCATCCACAGAAAATATATTATCCTATGGCTACCCACATAACATCTGATGGTAGGGGTACAAGTACAACCACCCTCAACAAATGACCACATTCATACTTGAGTATGATCCTTGAGAAACCACTCCTTTGCTAATCATAGTCATTTGCACAACATTCACAAGACAGTATAATACATATCAGATTATTTTACTTCATAGCTTGATTTTAAAATACACCATGAAAGACTAGGAATGTTTATAGAGTTCTCTTCTACCAGATTCTTTGCTGGATTTTGTGGTTCTGTTTTGTTAATGCATTGCTGAAGAGCAACATTCCACTGCCATTTTATGTGTCCCTTCATTAGTGCCTTGCCTCAAAAGGACCCATCTTGTCTTAATGTAGCTACTCTGTCCTGGCTCTATATAGAGCAAATCAAGGTAGAAGTTTCCTGCCATAAGCTGCTATTGACCAAACAAGAAAGATTCCCCTGCCCATTGTATAGAGAGGGGAACTTACTGAGGTTGTTAACATGCTAAATCTTCTTCCAACTCCAATATAATTGAGCCTCACTGTATCACTATCACCTATTAATTGGCTGTGAAAAACCCGAGATTTCAGATCTGAAGGCACTTTACACCACATTGTGAACTCCAATGCCCTAGTTAAACACTCATGCCTTTCATGTTTACCTGAAAAATTGCTCCTCCAAGGCCCCCTCCTCACTGCATAAAAAGCTGTAGGCACACAAGCTCCGAATTCCTTCCCATCAGAGTATCCATTCCAGTCCTCTCTCTGGAGTCTTTTTTGCCCTTACTAAATCTGTCTTCTTCCCTCCTCTCTCCAAAGTCCATGAACCTTGTCTGGGCATCCAACTCTGAACCCTTGAATCTATGCCCCTTCCCCCATGCAGCAGACAGTTTGTAAGGAAGTAGTAGAGTAGTAGTAATTCTCTCTCTCTTCTTTTTATGCTTTTCCCCCTCCTCATCCTCTTCTCTTCCCCTCCCCTCCCCTCTCAGAAACTGAGGTTACACTTCTGTGCGCTGTATCACAAAACCACACCCCTCCTTCTATTTCTCTTTTCCTTCTGTGTGACATCTTTACTAGTTTACCATAGTTACGCCTTTTTGATCAGGTACTAAAACCACTATTTAGTTATAATTTCCTCAGTTTAAAAAAAAATCTTGTTTTTTGAAAAGTTCTGATCTTGTCTCTGTTGCTTGTTTTGGGTACCTAATGTGGCCACTCCACTGTCCTGACTAAATGGTCTCCATCATCACACACCCTTGGCTCCTTTGTGTTTTGGTTAAACATGCTAGTTCTGGGCCAGCTCTGTCAGACAGAGAGCAACCAATTATCTGGAATAGGAGCTAGCTAGGTCAAAGTGGGAAATGTATCTCCTAGCACTACATTTGAGCAAAATCCTCTCAGTCACTCATGTTACAGAAGGGCTTATTCCCCAACAAGGAGAAGTACTGTGGAGACATGTTTAGGGACATGTGTCCCTAGGAAGCATGGTAACAGATTTGTTTATCAGAGTGGAATTAATTACTATAAGAATCTGTCATTCTTCCAGAGATGTGTTTTCAGAATGTGACAAGGAATTTGAAAATAATAATAAAAACAACCAAAAAGCAATAATCCCAGGTGGTTGTCAGCAACTAAAAAAATAATTTTTTACTATCTGAAATCTATCTAGGACTACATTTTCAATTTTTTTTAAAAAATATTTTTCTTCCAACCGCAGTATTTCAGAACTGTATATATTTTTTAAATGATATACTTAAAAACATGTATAAAGGGTACCCAAAATGGGTTTTTTCTTTCTTTAAATTGATTGATTCATTGATTTTATATCCATATCTTTTCAGTTTGCAAGACTGATGCCTTAAATAAATTAACCTTTTTTTAAAAAAAAAAAATGTATAGTAGTTCTAAAACATTTTACAGCTAAGTATTTTCTTTGGAAAACAGTGGGGAATTCTTTTGATTTTCTAAAATTATTCTTAGAGTCTGCGAGTACCTGTGCACTCCAAAGTCATCATTTCCACTGGAAGACAAATGGAACAGAACTGGCATGTTATCAGAATAGCAGAAAAAATATAGAACTGCAGGGGCAGGGGGGCTCTTTCCATCTCTAAAGACAAATTGGGGGGGTATTAAAAGGAAAAATGCACATTTGAATGGAAAATATTAAGTCATCGAAAACTGCTAGAAATAAAAGATGTTCTTAAAGCTGAGAGGTCTCTGAGATTTACAAAACAAAAATACTTTGAAAAGAGAAATAAGGCAGATAAACTACTATTCTTTATGTTAAAAGAGGAACAGTCTAAAAGAGCCATACCTCCAATACTTATAAGAACTCCCGAGATATACACAAAGGGTGGGTTTGTATAACACACGACACCAACCCACACTGTGGAACAAGCCACACAGTGTGGATTGACTGCCCCAGAGCCCACAATGTGCCCGACAGATGATTGGGCACAGCTTGAGCTCCTGCCCATCACCTGACCCTTCCTCGGTCCTCCTGCAGTGATCCCAGGAGACCCTGCCATGATTGCAAGCCATTTTCGGCTTGTCATCGCTTGTTTTTCCCTTCCCCCCCCCTTTGAGATAGCAAAAACCGCTTGTCAAGCTGGCTTTCATGATCTCAATTAGGCTTCCAGGAGGAGCTCCTCCAAGATACCCCAATGGTACCTTGGTGGGGGCTGCCTGGGTGGCTAAGTATTTTTTTAAATTATTTTTTCCTCTAAATTAATCTTTGCAAATATTTGATAAAATTAATTTTAAAAAAAGATATTGCCACCCACACGCAACTGCAGGCAATCACAGTTATGTGTGAGCCGCAGTGGGGATCCTGGGGTGGTTAATGGGTGGGGGCTGCCTGCTAGCAAAGCCCAGCAGACACCCCCCCGACCACTGCCCCCCCCCCCTGCATGGCTAAATTGGGAATGTGAAAGCCTGCTTGGCAAGCAGCTTTCATGATCTCAAAAAGAAAGAAAGAAAGAAAAGAAAAACCTAGAAAAAAAGCCACTGAGAGCCAAAAACAACTTGCGACCGTGGTGGGGACTGGGGAGAAGCCTCTGCCAGCCACCTGAGTGCCTACTGGACACTTGGGGGGGCATCTGGCAGGAGCGGCCACCCCTGGTAGCGGCCACTCGGCAAGAGTGGTAAGGTTTTTTTGCTGCGCTTGCAAACTGGCCCTGTAGCGAAGGCTTGACCCATGTCATCTGGGTTCCAACAGCATGACAACCCATCGTGGGTCAAGCAACCCCTAATATAAGCCATGAGTTGTCAGGGTGGCTCATAAGCCAAAGTTAAGCCACCCTGAGGAACCCATCGTGGGTTTGCGCACATCACGACGACCCACTCTGGCTTTTAAACCACAGAGGGTTGCCATGTCATGAGAACCCAGTCAAAGTAATGATGAGGTGATTAATAGTTTTGTCTCCTCTGATACAAACCTGTATAAACCATCCCCAAAGTGAAAAAATAAATAAATCATATTTAAATTAGCTCCACCTCCCAAAATTATCTTCTAAACACCAAGAACCTCTAAACGCACCTTTTACGTGCAAGAAGTTCAAGCCTGCATACAGTTTTTGAAATTTGCAAAATCATCAAATTTTGGGCTACCAGCAGAATTCTATAAAAAGTTTTCAGATATTTTGACAGTATACTTAACAGAGTTATTTAATGAATGTGTTAGAACTGGTATGCTGCCCAGATTTTGGAATGATGCTAGGTAGGATAGTGTTAATCTATAAAAAAAAGGGAAGGCCTCTTCTATGCTGGCATTGTATCGACCCATATCTTTATTGAATCAGGACTATAAGATTCTGTAATCTTGTGGGTAAAAAGATTGAATTGATATACCGTATCTTAATTTATCAATAAAGATCAAACTGGATTTATCTGCAGCTGACTTTTATCAGATAATACGAGAAGACTGATCTGCTTAACATTTCTCACAATGTTAATATAAGTGCTGCTTTGATATCTTTAGATGCAGAGAAAGCATTTGATAGGGTCCCAGGCAGCTGGGCTTCATCTGCCATCGCCTCTGCTGGAGAGGGCCAAGCCAGGCAAGTAGCCCAGCCTTGCTGCCTGCTGCCTGCTGCCTGCTGCCTGGGAGGGACCACCCGCACCACCGGTGGGACTGCTGGCTGCCGCTGCAGGACTGGGCCCAGCCAGGAGCCACCCCGCCTCACCTGGAACTGTGGGGCCATAAAGATCCGGCCCCAGCGGGGGCGGGTCCGCCGCCGCCGGGGTCGCCACCAAAGGGGCGACACCAAAGGGGGTTGCCCCTTTGGGGGAGCCACTTTGGGGGTGGCACGAGGGCGAGGGCCTGCCCCCATGCTGATGGGGATATAGGTGGGGCTGGGGTTTTTAAGAGGCCCTGCTTTTTGAAGGGCTTGGGGCTTTTAGGGGGTGATTTTAGGGGTGGGTCTCCCGCCTGATCGACGGAAGCGAGGGGTCATGTGCCTCTCCGGGGGAGATGATGGAGGGAGTTCTGGGGGGCAAAATATACCACTGTTGAGCGGCAGGCGCTGGCAGAACACTAGGGGCAGGCCACGCCAACTACGGGGGGCAAGGGATCGATGTTTAATACCTATCCCTTGTCCCGGGCCTGCCCAGAGCCAAGGGATAACTGGGGGATGTGTGGCTCCTCCCCATACCTTGCGTTTGCTGTTGTGCAATGCCAGGTCCGTTACCCAGAAAACATCTCTCATCCATGATTTGATCCTGGATGAGGGTGCGGACCTGGCATGTATTACGGAAACCTGGCTGGACGAGGCCGCTGCTCCAACTCTGGCGGCCTTGTGTCCGGCTGGTTTCTCGTATGCCCAGCAGCCAAGGGTTGGGGGACGGGGAGGGGGAGTGGCTGTTATCTATCGGGAGTCCTTGGTCCTTACCAGACTCCCTCTCCGGGAGACCAAGTTTATTGAGTGCATGTACTGGAGGTTGGGTCCCAAGGGCAGTCTGGGGATTCTGCTCGTGTACCGTCCACCCCGCTGCACGACAGACTCCCTGGCCGAGGTGCTGGAGGTGGTCTCCGATGTGCGTGTGTTGTCCCCCAGGCTATTGGTGCTGGGGGACTTCAATGTGCATTCGGGGGCTGTCCTCACGGGGGCACCTCGGGACTTCATGGAGACCATGGCTTCCTGGGAGCTGCACCCTGTATTAACTGGACCTACCCATGTAGCCGGTCATGCACTGGACTTGGTTTTTGTTTCTGGAGAGGGGGGAAATGATCTGGAAATCGGGGGTATATCCACCACCCCCTTGTCATGGTCAGATCACTATCTGGTGGGGTTGGATTTCTCGATGCCACAACCCCTCTGCAGGGGTGAGGGACCTATTAGGATGGTCCGCCCCAGGCGTCTTATGGATCCGGATGGATTCCTGAACGCGCTTGGGGAATTGGAGCACACAAACGGTAGCTCGGTCGAGACCCTGGTGGACGACTGGAATGCTGCAATCACCAGGGCATTAGACCGAGTTGCTCCGAAGCGCCCTCTTCGCCTAAACAGAGCTCGCGCGGCGCCATGGTTCACTCCGTCGCTGCGAGCTCTGAAACAAGAGGTGAGAAGGCTAGAGCGCCGATGGCGTAATTCCCGCTCCGAAGACAATCGAACACTGGTTAGAGCTGCATCTTCAGCCTACCGGGTGGCGGTGAAGGCAGCAAAAAAGAATTTCTATGCTGCCTCCATTGCGTCTGCGGAGTGCTGCCCCAGGAGGCTGTTCCAAGTGGTCCGGAGTCTGGTCGGTCCAGTCGCTCCGGACCCATTGGAACAGTCTAAAGCCTCCTGTGAGGCTTTAGCGAAGCACTTCGCAGATAAAATCGATCGGATTAGGAGTGGGATATCGTGCGTCGTGGACACAGGGAGTGAGCGGGAGGAGGCCAATGGCAGACCGGTTTTGTGGGATCGGTTTCGGCTTATTCCTTCTGATGAAGTGGACAAGGTGCTTTCATCTGTGAGGCCGACCACCTGCTTGCTTGATCCTTGCCCGTCCTGGCTCATAATGAGCTGCAGGGAGAGACTGGGTGAGGGGATCAAGGCGGTGGTGAATGCCTCCCTCGAGGAGGCAGTGATGCCATCAGCCCTCAAGGAGGCAGTAATAAGACCGCTTCTAAAGAAGCCCTCCTTGGATCCCCAGGATTTAAACAACTTTCGCCCAGTCTCCAATTTACCATTTCTGGGCAAGGTGATCGAGCGGGTGGTGAGTGCTCAGTTGAAGGCACACTTGGATGAAGCCGATTATTTAGATCCGTGCCAGTCGGGCTTCAGGTCTGGACATGGGACGGAGACGGCCTTGGTCGCCTTGGTGGATGATATGAGGAGGGCTTTGGATAGGGGCGAATGCTCCTTTCTAGTCCTCCTCGATCTCTCGGCGGCTTTTGATACCGTTGACCACGGTATCCTCCTGGACCGCCTGGAGGGGTTGGGCTTGGGAGGCACTGTATTGCAGTGGTTCCGGTCCTTCCTCTCTGGAAGGTACCAGAGGGTAGTTCTCGGGGAGGAGGCTTCGGACCCTCGGCTGCTCACTTGTGGAGTGCCGCAGGGTTCCATCCTCTCCCCGATGTTATTCAACATCTACCTCAAGCCGCTGGGAGCTATCATCAGGAGGTTTGGGGTGCGGTGTCATCAGTATGCGGATGACACGCAGCTCTACCTCTGTTTCAAGTCCTCACCGAGGTTGGCCGTTGAGACCCTGTCCAAGTGCCTGGAGGCAGTGGCTGGCTGGATGGGAAGGAACATGCTGAAGCTGAACCCCGACAAGACCGAGGTACTGCTGGTGGGGGACAAGGGGAGGTTAGGGGATGTTGACCTGGTGCTGAATGGGGTACATCTACCCCTGAAGGACCAGGTCCGCAGCTTGGGAGTCATTCTAGACTCCCAGCTGTCCATGGAGGCTCAGGTGGCAGCTGTGAGCCGGGCAGCGCTGTATCAACTCCATCTGATACGGCAGCTGCGCCCCTACCTTCCTAATCACCTGCTCCCATCAGTGGTTCATGCCTTGGTCTCCTCTCGCCTAGACTACTGTAATGCACTCTACGTGGGGTTACCCTTGAAGACGGTTCGGAAGCTGCAGCTGGTACAGAACGCGGTGGCTCGCCTGGTTAAAGGCAGCCGCCGGCGGGATCACATCACGCCAGTGCTGAAGGATTTGCACTGGCTACCAGTTGCTTGCCGAGCCGAATTCAAGGTGTTGGTTTTGACCTTTAAAACCCTATACGGCTCTGGTCCAGTTTATCTCAAGGAGCGTCTCCAGCAACACCAAGTGGGCCACTCAACAAGATCTGCCACGGATGGCCTTCTCCTTGTCCCTTCAGCCAGAGCAGCTAGACTGGTGGGGACGAGGAAGAGGGCCTTTTCTGTGGCGGCCCCCGTACTGTGGAACTCTCTCCCGAGTGACCTCCGCCATGCCCCCTCTCTGATGAGCTTCCGTCGCTCATTAAAAACCTGGTTGTTCAGGCGGCAATATGGGGTGGGTTAAGATTTTAAAATTTTTATATTGTTTTAATGTATTTTATTGTATTTATGTATTTTATTCTGTGTACATCGCCCAGGGTGGCCGGTTGCCGGCCAGATGGGCGATAAATAAATATTAATAATAAATAAATAAATAAATAAATAATAATGAGAGTTTTTATTTCAGACCTTAGAAGCATTTCATTTTGGTAACAACTTTATAAAAGTTTTAAGAACAGACAGGCCTGTGGCTTATGCTGGCTCAGCTTGTCTGAGTGTGGAAAGCTAAGCAGGGTCAAGCCTGGTTATTACTTGGATGGGAGACCCCTCCTCTAGTTTCCTGCACTGAGCAGGGGGTGGACTCGATAGCCTTGTAGGCTCCTTCCAACTCTATGATCTATGAATCTATGAAACAATTTATGCAAACTCCAGAGCCAAGGTAACTGTTAATGGACAAAATTCAGAATTTTTTAATTTATTATATTTATACCCCACCTTTTTTTCCTGCAAGGAACCCAAGGCGGCTTACATAATCCTCCTCCTCCTCTCCATTTTATCCTCACAACCCTGTGAGGTAGGTTAAGCTGAGAGGCAGTGACTGGCCCAAAGTCACCCAGTGAGTTTCATGGCCGAACGGAGACTAGAACCCGCATCTCCCGAGTCCCAGTCCAACACTCTCACCACTACGCCACACTGGTTCTCTTAAATTCTTAAATTTACATCTTGGTACAAGGCAGGGATGCCTGTTATCAGCAGTACTGATTACAATATGTATAGAACCCCTGGCAACTACAATTAGACTAAATGAGGAGATTCATGGAATTAAGGTGGGTCTATAATCAGTCTGTATGCAGATGTCTCTTCTGCTAACAGTGACCTAAACCTGAAAGTATCTATTAAAGAGCTGTTACAGAGCATTGCTTTATATGGTGAGGGTTCTGATTATAAAATAAATTACCATAAATTACCATAAAACAGAAATGTTGGGAATTAATATTTCAGACAAATCTAGGCTTGAGATAACTAATCAAGTAAATATACAATGGACAAATACATCTTTTAAATATTTGGGTGCATATATTACCCCCACTATTGAGGGGCTTTTTCAAGCTAATTATGTCCCACTTTTGTCAGCAATTGAGGAAGACATTAAACAATGGTCCAGACTAGGGGTATCTTGGTTACGACACTTAGCAATAGTAAAGCTGAATATCATACCTAGATTTTTATTTCTCTTTGAAAATGTTCCCATATCAATACCAATGGCCACATTAAATCAACTTTGCAAAAATTCTTTAATAAAGATGGTTTGAATTGTCCAAACATTGTTTATTATTCCACATCTTCAAGATTAAAAATATTAGCCCAGTGGTTGTTCTGGAGCAAATATGTTCCAAGATTCCCCTGCAATACTTACCTTGGGCATATCAGAGGAATTTTAAGGAAATTCAGGGTTTCTTGAAACCCAAGTCTACTATATCAGTTGTTTTGCAAGTTTGGGATAAATATAGAAGAGTGTTGTCTTGTAAAATCTCCCTGCTGCAATCTTTTTTATATAACACTAAATTTCAACTAGCTGGTGACTCACCAGAATGGTATAAACATAAAATTACAACATTTGTGGATGTGATTAAGGATGGAAAATTAATACCTTTGCCTGATCTAGTAGGTAAAATAGGAACAAGTCTTTGTGGTTTCAATATTTCCAGTTGCGGAGCTTTTTGTCCAAACATGTAAGAGATGGAAATGTGAGTAAAGAACTAACCATATTTGAAAAAATGATTAGTCAAAGGTACAAAACAAAAAAATATATGTTAGCTTATATTTATCATATATTAATTACAACAGATGACGATAAAGGAAATTATTTTAAACTAAAATGGGAAAAGATGCTAAGTACAGAAATGTCTGTAGATCAGTAGAAATATATCTTTTATAATGGACCTAAAATCTCCCCATGTGTCAATCTAAAGGAAGATTTCTATAAAGTATTATACTGCTGGTATATGGCACCACAGAAATTGGCTAAGATATAGCCTACCTTTAGTAGTGCCTGTTGGAAATGTGGAGAAATCAATGCAGATTTCCTTCACACATGGTGAACTTGTAAAAATAAATAAATCAGAAAGTTCTGGGAAAAAGTTATAGCCCATTTGAATAGTATGATTGGATATCCTGTACCTATGAATCCCATGTACATCTTGCTTGGATATCTTAGGGCACAATCCTATGGCTGCTGGACACTGTCTAGATGGCCATGGGAAAAGTCGGAGTCCCAGCAGCTCCGACCTGGGAGAAGCATTCCAAGGTTGGAGTTGGGACTCTGCCTTCAGAGTGCCCTCTCTCCACCCTTGCAGCCTGTGCGATTCTTTCAGTGCCAGCTGCGGCTCCAAAGGCGTTAGACCGACTTCAGACAGAGCCAGTGCTGCGTGGGGCATTCCAGGGGGCGTGGGGGAGAAGGGCGAGGCACTGTTATCCTATGAGGAATCTTGGCAGTGCCTCCAGCTCCTCTCCTTGCCAGCCAGTGTAAAACGCTTAGATGGTTGAAATCAGCTAGTAAGTGTTTTGGAAGGCAAGGGAAGCATGGAAGCAATCCTTGCCTCTGCAATCTTCCCACCTTCCATTGGATACCTGTAATCTTCTGAGTTTGGAGAGTTACAGGCAGTCACATTGGATGGCGCTGCCCATGGTGTTGTAAGAAACAAGCAAGTGGAATTGGTAGGAAATCTTTTATTAGCTGCAAAATTAGTCATAGCTGCCAAATGAAGATTAGCTACTATTCCTTCTACTAAGGAATGGATTAATAGCATATGTTATATTGCCTCAGTGGTTAAATTAGTGGATTCCCCCCCCCCACCTGCTGCATGAGGGTAGATAACAAAAACAAAAATTTGGACAACTTTGGATGGCATTTATTTATTACCTGTGTATGAAACAACAATTCAATTTGGACATTAATAAATATAGAGCCTTTGCATTATTAGTGTAAATTCTTGATTGTAATGTATTTATTGCGATTGTTTGGAAAAATTGGATAACTTAGATTGCCTGGTGACTGTTATTTGTTCAGATTTATTTGAGCAACCATGTTCATATGTCTCATTGAGCAACCATGTTCATCTGTTCATTGCAACTGTGACTTTTTGTAATATGTGTAATGTTTTGTTTGTACATTTATAATAAAAAATTTAAAAATGGCTCACTATGACTTTCCTCTAAATCTTTCATACTTACTGTTTCATAAGAAGATCCATGCTGGATCAGACTAAAGGCCTACCTAGTCCATCATTTTAATCCCACAGTGGCTGACCAGATGCCTATGGGAAAACAACAAGCAGGACATGAGTGAAACAGCACCTTCCACTTATGTTCCCTAGAATCTGCTTTTCAGAGGTATAGTGCCTTTGATATTGAAGGTAATATATAGCCACCATGATAGTAGCCATTGATAGCCTAATCCTCCATCAATTTGTATAATCCCCTTTCAAAGCTGTCCAAGCTGGTGGCCATCACTACATTTGGTGGTAGCAAATTCCATAGTTTAACTATGCTCCGTGTGAAGAAGTACTTCCTTTTATCTGTCCTGAATCTTCCACCATTCAGCTTTAGATGACCCAAGGTTTTAGCATTTATGAGGGAAGGGAAAAAACTTTCTCCCCACCCACTTTCTCCTCACCATACATAATTTTAAACCTCTATCATGTCTCCCCGTACTTGCCTTTTTCCTAAATTAAACAGCCCCAAATGTTGTAACTTTTGACCATCCACAGCACAGCAGACTAGAAGGAATGAAGACAGAATTTGAGGGAACTGAAGAAACAGACAATAGCAACATACTGACATTAACTTTAATGAAATGGGCCTTCAACAAGCAATCAACTTTGAGAAAGTTTGGTAGTTACCAACCAAACCAGATTTTGCTTTTTTGCAATGTAGACTTCTATCCCTGTTGTTCCATGTCCTTTTCCATCCCTTAAAATATTTGCATCCCTTAAAACCCACATCATTTCATAAAATAAAAGCAGCAGGATAGAAATCAGTAGGGTTTTTTGCTTTTGTTTTTATATTTGAACTTTTTATTTCAGAAAGCTCCACAAATATTGAGTCTGGTGTCTTCGCACTCCATGCATGTACACACTCCCATTATAAATTAAACATCTCTGTCATTACTCATCAGAGACATAAATTTGTTTAGTGTCACGTAAAGTTTGCCACTACACATCTCTGTGCTTAAATTGTATTTATTTATTTATTTATTACATTCGCCAAAGCTCTCTGGGCAGTTAAAAAAGTACTACAGGAATAGTTTTCCAGGACATTTCTCTTTAGGGGCCTGGTTGTTATAACAGGTAGTCATGTAGTATAATATTTTCACATTATGAAGAGTATAAACTCCAAGAATTTAATGTGCCTGTTCCATAACACAAGCTTTTCCAAGCATCAGCCTCCCAACAGTCATCAAAGGCCTACCACGGTGGACTCAGAGCAAGTAGAAGCCAGACACTAAATATGTAGATAATGCAGATCTGCTACCTTAGACTGATATACCAACTATGTCCTTACCTGGACAGAGATAGCCTAGCTGCAGTTATCCATGCCCTGGTAACCTCTCGCCTGGATTATTGCAATGTGTTATACATGGGGCTGCCTTTGAAAAGGGTCTGGAAACTTCAGCTGGCCCAAAATAGGTGACGTGAGGTTGTTAATAGGGACCTGCCAATGTGATCATATTATGCCAGTACTATTCCATCTGCACTGGCTGGCTGCCAGTCCATTTCCAAGCCCGATTCAAAGTGCTGGTATTAACATTCAATGGTTTGGGGCCAGGTTACCTAAAGGATCATCTTCTCCCATATATACCTGACTGGACCCTAAAATCAGCTTCAGCAGCCCTTCTCTGGAGCCCCCACCAAAGAAAGTGAGGTGGGTGATTATTAGTAAGCAGAGAGCCTTTTCTGCTGTGGTACCCCAGTTGTGGAATGAGCTTCCCAGAGAGTCTTGCCTGACACCTACCGGTATGTTGTGCTTTTTTCAGCACCAGGTGAAGACCTTCTTATTTTCCCATACATTTTAGTCTTTCGGTTTCTGTTGTTTTAAATCTGTTACTGTAGTGTAAATCTTTGCACTGCTGCTAGGTTTTTTATTTTGGTTTTTATTTTATACTCTAGTTTTAAACTTTTAGGTAGTATTTTATCATGTTATATTTTATGGTTTTACTTGTTGTGAACCACCAAGAGACTTTGGCTAGTGGGCAGTTGTGAGGGTTTGAGGCCTACACAGGATTGGGTTCATTGAGGCCTACACAGGCTTCAGTTTGTTGAAGCCTGAAGGCCCAAACACTCCACGATGGGAGGGGGAGTTTGAGAGTTTTAAGTTACCCAATAGAAGTTTAGAATCAGTTCTCCAGTGCAAGGTCACATGGTTATAACCTTCCAGTCCTGGGAAGACTATATATGAGGGGTGTGGTCAGCTAGCAGTCAGAGAGTGTGTGCTGAGCAGCAGAGAGAAGCAGCAGAGAGAAAAAGAAGAGAGAAAAAGAAACTGGCTGGCTGACTGACTGCCCAAGAATTAGGTAGACTGAAGTGAAACTAGAGAACATTGTTTGTTTGTTTTATTTTATCATACCTGCTTTTGATTTAAAACCACTCTATTAAGTAATTTCCCTAATACTATAAGTAAAGTTTGTTGTGTACCCTGGAGTTTGGAGTGACTTATTCACCACGCCTACACCCACGTTACTGGAGGAAGCAGGCAAAGGACTGGGTCTTTGGGAAGAGGCAGAGATCTCCCAAAGGGCAGATCAAGGGGTCCTTGCAGTAGTGGAACCTTGACAGCAGTATAGAAATGTAATAAATAAATAAATGAGTGAGCTAACAGGCATCTTGCATGCTTTGAGGCTGGCCTACAACTGCCCTATTGCTATCATATTTATCAGAGTATAATATGGGCACAGACATGGTAAACTCATTTTCCACATTAAGTATGAATTGACTCTGAAGTTGAAGCCCCAACTTGCAGCTGCCCCTGGTCCTTGTTGGGCACCAGCTTTAGCAAGACTGGGTATGTATGGTGTAGCTCGGCACTCCCTTCTTCCTCCATCACAATAACCATAAGTAGAACTATGAAAGAAAAATGGAACTATACTACCTTCCTTTCTGGCATTCCTCTGCCTATGGCTATTTATAACCACACACACCTATGGAACTTCTTGCATTTCCTCTGCTCACAAGAAAAGTCTCTGCTGATGTGTACTGCCCAATTTTACATTATCTTCTCTCTTGGACTATGACTCAGTGCTACCATTCTTGTCCCATTATTCTATCGGTCAACACAGTTTTGCGTGCTGCAAAAATATGTCATTAAACTTTTCAGCAGCTATTTATATTTCTTGTTTCTTGAGCCAATGAAATGGAGATGTAACATTTTGTGGAAATGAATTAATATGTCCTGTGAACTTCCCAAATGTATGTACCCTAACAATGTATTCTTGTATCTTGCCAGCAAGAGTTGTAAATATCAGGTTTGTCCTGTTGATAATTGGAATAGTGTGGGAGCTGTGGAGTGCTCCAAATGGCAGGGAAAAAACCAAATGAGATCTGCACACCGAACATTTTCCAACCAATTACCAAAAATGGTATAATTGCTAAGATTTTTTAGAGGAGAAAAATGTTTCATAGAAGATGCAAGGATTCCTATAGGATTCATTAGAGTGATAACTCATTTGTTGATTTTAGAGGCAGCAGTTGCATGATTGCCAACACACAATGCATTGCTGTTGTTAAATATACACTTGAGACTTTCTAAGGATGGCAATAATAGTTCTTGGATAATTTGCTATGTATATGATAATATAAAGCGAGTCTCATCTATGCAGACTCATTCCTGATAAACTGATTTAAATAGTTATATTTTATGCAGTTTTATGGCATTTCGTTTAATATTAATTTGGGGTTTTGATATTCATAGCTTAGGAGATGTTTTGTGGCCTCCAGATGACCTAACTATTTCATAAAATGATGTAACAAAAATACATAAATTTTATACCAATATAGGTTAGGAAAATTGGATGCTTAGGAATTATTGTAATGAGCTGCTGCATAATGTTATGTTGTAATTTTGCAAACACTTGCATATTAAATTCTATCAAAATGAGGTTTATCTTGGAAGTAGAAGTGATGCTCAAATATATTTCAAAGTGATAAAGCCAGATTGTCAAACCCAATCCCTCCTAGATGATCACTGACACTTATGAGTAAACCTGTTACATTTAAAGGATGACCTCAATGAAAGTTGTTAAATACCACCAGACCGCCGTTATTTAGTAACCCCGGGAGAGAAAGATTTTTTAAAAAGGCTTTAGCAAGCAAAGCCTTGGGTTTGCATATATAAACATGTCATACTGTTACATATGTAGAAAAAAAAATACCATTTCTACAGGTTTAAATTTTCCAGCTTACGAGGTATATGATGGAAAGGAACAGGGTATTTAGGATTTGACAGGGTACAGAAAAAAGACCGGTGTGCTAGTATTGGAGATATGGGAAGTATGTTTTCCTTTGGAAGTACTGGCGTATTAATAAGGAGTTTGTTTCTTAGGCATTTGTTGATATGCAAGAATCAGAACGATGAAGACAAGAGTGGGAAATAGGTTATTATAATCAATACCTATAAAAAGTGAATCTAACCACATTGATAGATAAGTTGGGACCCATGTATGTTGAACTAGGCACATGGTGAAGTAATCAGACACCTCCCAGACCAGTTCACCATAAACCTAACTGTGTCAACTTAAACCTCGCCATGTTTAAAAGATCATGATGTTAAGACTTAGATTAGCCAAGTCAAATCCTGGCATCGGTGCAGTGTTCAGAATCCTAGGGTTAGCTCAGACTTAGTCATGCATAGAGTAGACCAATTGAAATTAGTGAGACAAGTCAATCATGATTAATTCAAGTCCCATGGATTTCAATGGGTCTACCCTAAGC
Source organism: Shinisaurus crocodilurus (assembly GCA_021292165.1). NCBI lineage: Eukaryota > Metazoa > Chordata > Lepidosauria > Squamata > Shinisauridae > Shinisaurus > Shinisaurus crocodilurus. Next base: position 234,369,470 of record CM037879.1, read on the forward strand.
ATGACTAAGTCTGGACCCAACCTATTGCTCTTGGGCTCTGAAATCCTAGGAAGACCTCTATTCAGCTCCAGAGTGCAGACTTTTAAACATTCATTTGAAAGGCCACTTCAATACACATCATTGGCTCCTTTGTGGAGTCATCGTCCAACATTCCAGTGTCTTTGGGGAAATATTTATATACATGTCTGGAAATTGTGGAATACATACCTGCACTAATGTTGCTGAACGAAGGGAATGAAGCCCACTTTGAAATTATACTTCCTCTTTCTGAATAATGAAATGCAAGTGCACCACATGACAAATATAGGAAGTAAAGGAAAACAGAAGAGTTATTCAAATAGGATTGCTATGACAGAAGTTAAAAGACTGTAACAAGCAAGCTAAGCTCACTAATTTATTTATGACATTTATATCCCACCTGTCTTCCATCATCTAATGCAAGGTGGTGTATTTGGGGTTCCCAGGCAGTCTCCCATCCAGGCACTGATCAGAGGTAGACCTGCTTAGCTTCAGCAATGTGACTGCATCATGTGCCTAATAATACACTGCTCAGTTACTTAGATTTCCTCTTGATGTCAAGTTTCCACAACTCTTGTAGTTAGTTGCTCTTACCAACAGCTCTCTGCATCATCAGTTCTTAATCTAATCCAGGGCTCTCAAACCTTGGGTCCCCAGATGTTGCTGGACTACAGCTCCCAGAATCCCTTGCCATTAGCCATGCTGGCTGGGTATGCTGGGAGCTGTAGGATAGCAACATCTGGGGACCCAAGGTTGGAGAGCCCTAATCTAATCAATTATCTCTCTTTTGGATCATATCAGGGATCATTTGCGGTTTGGCCTGGGGAGGTTCTAGAATCCTTGCCCCGGGTTACTGTATTTTAAATGGTGACAATGTGAATATTTAGAGAAAATAATAGTTGATGATAATAATAGTTATAGAAACAAGGACACCTTGAGGAAAAAGTACACCATATGGATCTCAGTGTGGCTGAATGTCAGTGCAGCCTGACCAAAAACTGTGCCTTCCACAAACTCATGGGGTTGTGTGAATAAACCATTAGTGACAACAGATTTGTTTAAGGGATTTATAACCTGCACTTCAGCAGGTTCTCGGGGCAGCTTACACAAAGTTAAAGTCACAATAAAGCAAATTAAAACAAAAATACTAAAGCAAACTTCAAAACACCACAGTATAAAAGAGGAGCCTAAAAGCAGCAGAAATAAAAACAAACACAAAGCAGAACGAAAGCAATGTGCAGGTGATTTTAAAAGCCTGGGGATGTTTTTTTAATAAGTCTTTGCTTGCTGGAACCAAAACATAAACAGAATTTTAAAAAATGTTTAGGGTTTATTATTTTGGTTTATTGTTGTGTTGGGGTAGTAATAGCGTTCTTTAGAGATCAAGGTTGCAGTTGATCATGGACTCCAGGCTTCTCCTATGGCCATGGTCATTTTCATGTGAAAATGGCCAATCTCTAGTATCCAGGTAGAGATGGACAGAGAAAACAAACCCAAAGGAGATGATGACCCAAAATCTAGAATTTGTAGTGATGGCAGAAAAAAAGCACTTCTGCTCTCCAAGTATTGCAGTTATCTTGATCAGCATCCTAGAACTCGGGTGACTAACTTTGGGGAAAATGGAGCAGAAACTGACCTTTGAAAATTGATTTCATGCCTAAACTTTACTACACTACTATAACTTTACTATATTTTATAGGCTTTCCATTTAAAACACTTTTTTTGTCCATAAACTCCAGAATAAAATGCTCATGTGAGTTTGCTTTCACAAAGGGTGACGCTTCAAGAAGACAAAGGAAATCTTGCCTTTATATTTCTCCCACCCGGGGTGTTCATAGATTAACATTCTACATGACACAAACATTCCCTGCAGTCCATCAATAACAAGGTCAAACAGGATAGTCTGATACATTGGGCAGTGATGCAAGTTAATTTTATGCCTTCTATCCAGCAGAGCAAATTGCCTTTTAACACCACTAGCATAAATTAATTGTGCCCACAACAGATTTAATTTACACTTTACAACCTAGGCCCTGACCTTTATTCCTCAACCTCCATTTTTCTGACCAATCTCTTTAAAGTCTAAGAGCTTTACAAATGAAGATGTTTAAAATGGAGTCCTTGCTGCTGCTGCTGCTGCTGCTGCTGCTTCTTCCTCTTCTTTTTCTGCTTCTTCTTGGATTTGTCTTCAATCTCATAGTTACTCCAATTTTTCCCTAGCTGCATGAGAGTCAGTGTGGCGTAGCGGTGAGAGTGTTGGACTGGGACTCGGGAGATCCGGGTTCTAGTCCCCGCTCGGCCATGAAACTCACTGGGTGATTTTGGGCCAGTCACTGACTCTCAGCCTAACCTACCTCACAGGGTTGTTGTGAGGATAAAATGGAGAGGAGGATGATTATGTAAGCCGCCTTGGGTTCCTTGCAGGAAAAAAGGCGGGGTAGAAATATAATAAATAAATAAATAAATAAATAAATGTCATGTGAGGTGCTTTATCCCCCTCTAAAAGGTGCTAAGGATTAGAGGCTAGGCCTAGGAGTGAAGGACCATGGACCCTTTCCATTCAAGTTTGGGCTTCTGTATAGTAAGAATGACTCAAGGTGGGTAACAGCTTTATAAAACAATGGGTTGGATCCAAACTCTGTCATGCTTAGAATAGACTCATTGAAATCAATGGGAAAGTTCACCACGACTAACTGATGTCCCATTGATTTCAATAGCATGGCTCTAAGCATGGCTATGTCTGAATCCAATCCATTGACATAATATTAAAATTTAATATGTGTGTGTCACACTGCATTCAGTTCTGTGCCTTTGCATTTTCTAACTACTATTCCTAACATACAGTAATACCTTGGATTGCAAGTAACTTGGTTTCAGAGCGTTTTGCAAGACAAGCAAATTTATATATATAACTTGATATACAAGTGATGTCTTGCAATACAAGTACTGTAGTACGGCTTAAATTAAAAATCTCTGTACGATTTTTTTGGGGGGAATTTCGTTTTTATATATGAGTGTTTTGGATTACAAGCACGTTTCCGGAACGAATTATGCTCTCAATCCAAGGCATGACTGTATATGAAAAGGAAAATAAATGGGGGGATGCTGTTTTTTTTAAGGGAAAAAAAGAATTAAAAGGCCTTTTCTGAAGCTAAATTGGACAAAACATAGCCTCTGAAGTTTCTTAGTTCTTGGCTTCTTTCTGTTTCATATAGTTTTGGGGATAAAAAGCATTTTCCTGTGCTTTGAGTAGAAATTCTCATGTGAGCTTACCTATAGGAATACTGCCAAACAGCTATTGTAAGAAACATGGGAGGATGAAAGAAATGGCAGGTAATTATTGTATAGTACCTGTTCAAGTGTCTGGCATAGAGGGTACAGGACCAAATCTTGTCCAAGTTAATAATAGAGTTGCTGCTCTACTCTCCTTTCCTCCACTTCAGATAACTCCTGAGCCTGTAGTACAAGCTCAAGTATTCACTTTTCCTAAATAAATATTTGGAATTAGATTTCTGGCAGTTATTTAAGGCATACTCCTATGCATGTTTACACAGAAAAAAGTCCTACAGCTCCCAGCATTCCCCAGCCAGCATGTTGCAGGCCTTTTTTCTGTCTAAACATACATAAGATTGCGCCCTTAAAAAATTAAGCAGTGTCAAATTGATTTCCAAACAGACTACCAAACCAACATAGACTGGGTTTACACGATAAACCATGGTGGCTTCAAAGCCATGTTTGTTTCAGAATGGCTTGTCGTGTTGTCTGAATCCAGCAACATGTTAACCACACACAAGCCACTATGGCTGGGTTCAGACAACAGGACAAGCCACTCTGAAACAAACATGGCTTAGAAGCCACCATGGCTTATCGTGTTGTGTCAACCCAGTCATATAGATTGCCATCCTGTACACACTTACCTGGGAGTAAAACCCACCGAACACAGTGGGACTTGCATCTGAGTAAACATGCATAAGATTGCACTGTTAATAAACAAATATATGTATCCAGAAAAACTATGCTCTTTCTTTCTTTCTTTCTTTCTTCTTTCTTTCTTTCTTGTGCTTTTGATGGAAAATATACCAAATCCCTCCTGTCCTTATATTTCGTCCTGTGAACTACAGGGCAATTCATGTAGGGCACAGGAATGGATCATGTGATTATTTCAACATGATGGCTTTCAAAGATGCAAATGTACCCAACTGAGCAGGGCAAGCCCTGCCATGCAGCAAAGTGAAGCAACCTACTTCAGGAGGCACAATAAGGGGGGGAGCATCTGGGTTCTACTTTAGGAAGCAAAATGCCCTTGGGCCAGCACTTAAACTCAGGGCTAACTATATGTGACATAATTTGTCCATGAGTGCTCAATTTTACTTGCAGATATAGGGGGCTTATCAAGACTGGGACCCTGGTGTGAGGGGTAGGGGGAGCAGATGGAAGCCTTTCTTCCCCATACAAATTTCAGGTGCAGGGGGCCTAAAGCCCCCCTATCAAGGTCCCAATCAGGATTGGGACCCCTGCACTAGCTATTTCTGCAAGAAAAACCATGTGCTCAAGGGCAAAATCTGAGATCCATGAGATGGCTTTGTGTTGAAAGAAAAAATCATGATACAATCAGTTTCATACATAGTGAAGTCAACTAAGAAATTGCTCAAAAATACGTTGTGACCGGGGTCTGAGTTCTGCATTGGCAGCATGCCACTGTCTCTTCAAGCCATTTCCCCCACCAAAAGAACTTTCTAATTTCCAAGTTAATCCAAGGGGAGCTTTGGAAAGCTCACTCATCTCTATCTAGTTTGCGGTATTTTGATTCTTTTTTTTTGGATGATTTGGGCTATTTTAATTTGCTTATTATTGTTTGATTTGAAAGTTGCTTAGAATAATGGAAATCAGAATTATATTTTTCAGTCTCTGATTGTATTCATAACATTACAACTTTAGTTTAGTGCATGTAAGGGAATGTTTGTAGTTAGTCAATGCTTTGTTCACAGACAGTGCAGGCTTATTCTAGTTTTTGGAATATGTCACTAAAACCTGTAAAAATGTGCATAAATTAGCATTTTAAATGCAATTCTTCATGCAAAATAAACAGAAATGAGTGTGAATATTCTTGTAGTTTTTTTCCTCAAGTGATTCCCAGAACTATATCTGCCAATGATGTTTTTATTGTGATTACATTAGAAATACTTACGTACCAATAATAATAGTTTCATAACTATTCACCAGTTAGTAGCAGAGCAAATGTTTTGTAAAAGTTCTTGTATCTCAATACGTTTTCCGCCCACCCCACTCCCTTTTTCAATAAAAATAGTATCTAAAGCATCATAGAGAATATATAACTTAATTCATAATAGCCAAATCTGAAACATATTAGAACAATTATCACTGGGGCTTGAATTTGGATACTGGTGAACTCCATTTCATATACCATCCCTCAGCCTACAAGAACATGTTGTACTCATTCAAATCCCATTACCATCGGAGCTGTTTTACTAACCTACTAAAGAGAGTGGCCTACATAACCAGCATCCCTTATGCAATAAACAACATTATTTTGATCTGCATGTTCTCTGTGGAGCAACAGAAGCATAAAGGGTGTATTCAACACCTATGAAATATAATCCTATTAGAGGGTCCAACTGAATTACAAGGGCTTTGACGCATAAAAAGCTGCCTGCTATGTAGAATTATGGCCTCTTGATTCTTAAATGAAATAGAGGATAAATCCCTGCTCCATTTCTTAAGAGAGGGTTGACTAAGATTCCAGAGCAAATCTAACACAATAGGGACAGTGTTGCACCAGGTATATTTGGGGCCGAGTTTAAGAGAAAAATAAACACATGTCATTTAAATCAGGGGTGCTGTGAAGTTTGAAATATTCCATAAAAGAGTGTCTGGGGCCTGAAAGTTAAACAGGCAAAATGTATGAGGGACATGAGCTTCCTGCCTCCCAGTTATTTTTTTCCCCATATGCCCCAAACCTTGCTGATAAATGACACCCCCCCCCTTTGTATGGATGTAGATGGGGTGGGCACAGTTACCCCATCATTCCAGAGTATACACGAAGAAGGGGTGAGCACCTTGTGACTGAGGGAGTGGCACATGGCCTTATAGGACAGGTGCCCACCCTTCAGGAGCATCAGGCTTGACAGACAACACGCAAAGCCATGGTGGCTTATAAGCCATGTTTGTTTCAGAGCGGCTTGTCATGTTGTCTGAACCCAGCCAGCGTGGCTTGTGTGTGGTTAACAAACCTATGCTGCTGGGTTCAGACAACCTGACAAGCCACTCTGAAAGAAACTTGGCTTATAAGCCACCATGGCTTATCGCAGTGATGGCGAACCTTTTTGAGTCCGAGTGCCCAAACTGCAACACAAAACCAACGTATTTATTTCAAAGTGCCAACACTGCAATTAAACCTGAATAAATATATGATAAAATAAATAATGAATATAATAAACAATAAATATACTATTAATAATGATAAAAGAGAGCATAATCCTGATGATAAAAATGGTTTGATTGATAAAAACCCCCATGTAGACCCTTTCCTTTTCCTTACATTTGTCCAATTTTTCAGGCTGTAGAAAGTTTATAGTTCTTATTTATGCTAAAAATGATGAGTGGTTTATAATTCATGTATAAATAATGTTCATAAAGCCCATAGATAAAATTTCCTATATACTACAGTCTGTGGAGCTCCTTAGTCCAGGACAGGGCAAAACTATAAAAAAATACACCAGAAAACAGAAGTGGGGGGAGGCATTCAAAGAAGTAAATTCAAACCTTAACAATGCAGTACAGGAGGCTGGGTAGATACCCTCATGAAAGCTAAATCAGTGGAACAACCATCTGACCTGCAGTTTTTCCTCTTCATGTCATCCCAGCACTTCCCACAAAAATGCAACAGAAACAAGGAAAGCAGTTTAGAAAGGTTTTCTGGTAGCTAATGTGGAGGCAAAGCTCCTTGTAAATCCCCCCCCCCATTATAATTTATGGAAGCAGGAGACACGAATGCTATGGCTCTCTCTCTCTCTCTCTCCCTCACACACACACACACACACACACAGGAGAAGGGGGAGGAGAGGTTATCAGCAATACTGTAGAAAGCGCTTCACTCCCAACAAGGAGTGCATATGGGGAAAACTAGGGGCTCCTTCCAGCCTGAAGAGGGAAAGGGTAAAGAAGGACTAAGGTTGGTTGTTTTTTTTGAGTAGCACCCCCCCCAACACACTTTTTATTTTATCGCATCCAAACTTGATAAGCACATGGAGGGAAGTTTGAAAAGCTGCCAGCATTCCCAGTGCTTCTCTCCTCACCAGCCTCTCTCCATGCAATGAATGGAAAGCAATCCCACAATTGCTTTTCTCTTCCCACCACCATGCCCAGGACTTCCCCTTCATCCACGGGGGCTGCTGCTGCTGCTTTGGAAACCCCCCCCCGTAAATCCCCTGTGCCGGGAAGGAAGCGGCCCTGAGCGTGCGTGCTTGGGAGTCTTCCCCACCTCAGCCTCCTTTTCCACCTCGGCTCCAGCGTCCCCTCCCCCCAAGCTGAAGGCGCAGAGAGAGAAAGAGAGAGAGAGAGAGCTTCCCTGCCTTGCTATGACTTCCCGTGAGAGGGAAGGAGCGGTGTGAAGCAAGGCTGCTGCCGTGTTCCGCTCTGCCTTACCCTGCCTTGGACACTTCCTGGCGGCAAAAATGATGTGACGGGACCCAGCGGTCCGGCGTGGCGGCGCGGTTACTTGTCGCTCCTCCTGTTCTGTGTTCCAGTCTATGGCTCATGTGCCCACAGGGAGGTCCCTGCGTGCTGCCTGTGGCATGCATGCCATAGGTTCGCTATCACTGGCTTATCGTGTTGTGTGAACCCAGTCAGAGTGAGCTCTAAACTGGTTACTGCTTAGAAACTGAGTAAGAATGTTATGGGTGTTGCCAAGATTGGAGGGAACAGTATTTTTGTGTCTCTCACTCCAAACTGCAGTGGGACTGAGCCAAAATGCATTTCTCATTGAAACAGTGATACCTCAGGTATCAGTGTGTGTGTGTGTGTGTGTGTGTGTGTGTGCTTAATTTTTAATGGCCAGAATTTTCTAGTAGAAATGGAAGAGGGTAAGTGGCTGCTTTCTTCCCATCCTGTTCTCACCACATTTGTTCTTTCTATTTGAAGATGAAAGTGTGGGTTGCACTCTTAGTTATATTCAAAGATGGCTGCTAATGAGCATCGTTACGCTATCAGATTCTTATTATAGTGCTCTCTTTATTTATTTATAACCTTTTCCCCAAGCCAAAGCACAATAATAAATCCTGTGTGGGACCAGCCACGTGTGTTGGCCCTCCAACACATTGGGCAGTCCATAGTTGTCATGGCAGCTGTGAAGTGATTAAAACCCCTGATCACAGCAAGTTAACGGTTCAACCTCTAGGCAAAGAAAGCCAAAATTAATTAGGCTATTCACTGTCCAAGAGAGCCCTGCCACAAAACATTTTGTTATGGAAGAGAAGTAGCAAATGTTTTATTTCCTCCCCCCCCCCCATCTGCATTGTGTTACATGAAGCACACCCTTAAATCTGTTTCATACTTTCAGCTGTTGACAAGTTAATATAGCATAATATAGGATTAATCAAAGCCATCCCTCCACTCCTCCACCACACAGATAGGAGGAGAGAATAGATTGGGGGGGGGCAACTTGTGGCCCTCCAGATGTTTTTGCCTACAACTCCCATCAGCCCTAGCAAGCAGAGCCAATGGTTGGGGCTGATGGGAATTGTAGGCCAAAACATCTGGAGAGACACATGTTGCCACTCTTGTAGTACATAGCAGGGGGGATAGCAGGAGATAGTAGGGAAACTTTCAACTGAATGCACGAATGTCAGGGAATGTGACATCAGGGGTGCACCAATGTTGGGGATATGGGTAGCTGTGTTGCAAAAATGCTGTGAGTCCTTTCCCCAAAGAACTCAATTGCTCAGAGAAAGGGAAGCAGCACACGCCAGCAGTGAGTTTTTCAAAGTTTTATATCTGCGCAAAAAGGACCAGCTGGGGTGCGTGCCCAAATCAAAGCTGGACAAGGATCAGTGGGGTAGGCAAGCATTTTTATACACTTTACAATCATAGATGGATTTGCTTTCACCGAATCAGATGCAGTCATTAAACCGTGCCAACCAGTTAGATACAATGTCCCGTATATGATGACAACCAATCAGATGCGTTTCTCTGAACATGGCAAGTTTTAATCTCTAGTTAGATAGAGGGCCACCCGGCCATCTTCTTTGGCTTAAGATGTGGTTTTTCATGACCTCTTAGGTCACCCAAGATATCAGGCCTGTTACTCTTGGTACATCTTATCAATCACAGGGACCCTTCTCTCGCCTGTATTCTGGGATTTGGCACCCAGGAATAGGCTTTTGGGACTAGATAACAATTTAAGGCGAAAACATGGCGGCCAAACATATGATCCAGAACAAAGAATACAATACAATGAAGGCAGACTTTCAAGGTTTCTGTCTGGAACAACAACGTAGATAAACAAAGCAGGTGCAGTGGCAAATGGTATGCGGGCAGAATCTAGGTCAATTAGCGGGGTGCAACACAGAGTTTATGGGGCTTCTGGATCTTTACCTTAACGAATGCCTATGGACAGCAAGGTGGTCTTTCAAAGATCTTGGGCCTGTGTGTGGACTATTTTCCTAATGTCACTCTTGCTGGCCAGGGAATGCTGGGTCTTGCAGGACCTCTTGTCTGTCTAAACATGTAGGGATTGGGTCTTCTGTGCAGCTTTCTAACTCAGACTTCTGTCATGCCAGGTTACACTGATCTTTTGGGGTTGACTTGAAGCTGGGACCCTTTCTTCTGTGAGGCAAGTGAATCTGGGAACCCTGATGTGCAAGGCAGGTGCCTTGCCACTGAGCTCTATGTGTGGCCTATGTGAATGCACAATGCCTTTCTCACCTGGAGTCTTCTAGGTGTTTTGGCCTAACTGGGTCATTATTATGATGATGGATTTTAAAGGCTCATTCTGCCCCTCTGCCTGGCAACAGCTCTTTCGTATCTTGTTTACAGCTAGCAGGCAAAGCATGAAAGGTCTATTGTTCTCTTCTTTAAAGTATCTTTTCGGCCAGACAGTCCATACATTCCTAAGAAGTACTTATTCTGGGCGTATGGCCAGGCCAACTGATACTGATAACACCTCTGCAGGCAAGAGGTCAGAGGTGTGTGTGTGTGTGTGTGTGTGTGTGTGTGTGCGTGTGTTTCCTGTCTGTTTTAATAAGGCTTGTAATTGCTTTCATCTTTACCATGCATGGGCCTGTTTACACGTGAAAGGCAGGAGCTTTCTGTACATGCCCTGGGCCTTTTTCTCTAACAGGTGGCATGGCCCAACCCACACTTCCAGTGGCCATGTGGCCAGTGCTTCTGCAAAGGACTTATGGGTCAGGCTCCTCACACCATTCTATTTTGCTGTGCACCATTCTGTCCACAGCAAACATGATTGAAACAATTTTTCTCTAGCTGGGTGGAGAACGTGCAAGATTCATATTGTTCCCCATTCATCCATTGTTTGCAGCTTACTCCTTTGGAAACAGTGTGCCCGGCCCATTGAAGACAAAATCTCACAGGAATGGAGGGAACATATAGTTCTCTTGATTAATTAGACACATATACAGTAGCAGAATTTTGTAAATGTGGTGTCAGTAAGAAGAGATGTGTTAGTAATGTTAACACTTAGCTGATCAAGTAGCTTAATTGTGACTTTAAAACAAAGTAGGTTGTACACATGTTTTCAAATGTCATAAAGGAAAAGTACCTATGAATCATTTATTCCTTGCAGCAGCAGTCTCTAGCCTCAAAATAGCTTTTTGCCATTAACTGTTTCAGCACCAGGAGTTAAAAATGCCGGGTGCGTCATACACCTCATTAGCAATATATGGAGCTTTCTTCCCTGAAAGACTTTAAGAAGAAAAATTACCTTTCATGTCCCTTCTATAGGTGTGGAGAGAAATACAATACAGAGGAACATTTCTTTCATAATGGCAAACATTTAGTTACAGGAGTGGTTCTATTGATTGGAAAGGAAAGAGGAACAATTATCTCAGGAATAACTAAAAGGTTTATCAGTAAAGCCAAATGAAATTACATGTCTGAATTACAGCTCACAATTCTAAATGAAAGATTCATGCATTGCTTCCATAAAAAGGATGGTGTGTGTGTGTGTGTGTGTGTGTTTTAAAGAGAATTACATGAACAATGCAATCCTATGCATGTCTATGCATGACTTCAATGGGATTTACTCCCAGGTAAGTATAGGATTGTAGCCTGTATGTTAAAAATGCTTTGAGTCTGCATTTCAGAAATCACTGCCAAATAGCTTCAGCAACAAGAACTAAATCTGGCTGAGCTACTTGAAACATTTCATGAAGTTAACATTGTGTTGTCTGTTTCCTAGATGTCAACACCATCCCTGATCCAGAATAGCCCCTGTGATGCATGACTGCAATTGCTTAAGCGGAACCTTGCAGGCAATGTCTTCCACAGCTTTTCAAGCAATGGCCCCATCCACCAACCCACATGGGACAAGGAACATTGTGGTTACAGAACATCTGTTAAGGGCATATAACCCCATAACAAATCCCAGTCAGTGTGTAGCTTTGCTTTGTTCATAGTGTTGCTGAGAAGATAAAATGTGTTCCTTGGAGAAACGTTAGGACATAAATGTGATAAAGTAAAATACAGGATTCATCTGTACAATAGAAAGCAAGTGGAGATCTACTTCTCTTCCTGCAACTCATGGAAAGTTGTATGCTTTAAAAGTACCCATTTCTGAATGAAAGTGGTCCATGTCTCCAAATGGAAACAACAGCAGCATCCAGTTCAAAGAACCAGTTTGCCCTTACAGACTTGCTGTCTGAATCTAATGCAAAATTGGTATACCCACATCTTAATGCAGGTGTGTCTCTGGATTCAAGTATTAGATGCAGCCATAATTGCACACAGAGCCATTTTGTGCAATGGGATTGAGCCCATTGTGTTTATGATACTTGTCTGTTAACCTTGGCATGATCCACTTTCCCCACAATGGGCCATCGCAATCTCTAAGACTTACAAAGAAAACACTACTGACCGTGCCATCCATGGGCAAATGCCGTAAGACCAGCTCATACCTAATGATGTTAAGGAGGGGCCAAAGCTTGGAGGGTAGAGCACATGCTTTGCATGCCAAAGGTCCTAGGTTCAATCTCTAGCTTCTCCAAGTAGGGCTAGGAAAGAATCCTGCCAGAAACCCTGGAGAGCCACTAACAGTCAGTGTCAGCAATATTGGACTGGACGGAGCAATGGTCTGACTCAGTATAAGGCAGCTTTCTATGTTCTTGCTGACTTACCCCACAATCAGAAACTTTCCCCCCTTGTGACTCACCAGAGCCCAAGTCCAATAAGCATTTTTCAGAACACCCGAAGATAACTATTTAGGTGGGAACTGGGAAGTAGTGTTATATATTCCAATGTTCCATGTATTATTTTTTTTATATTGTATGCTTTGATTCTTTAAATATGTTGAAATCCTGCCTCGATCTTTGAGACTGAGCATGAAAACCACAGGGAGATCTGTCAACAAGGTGGTGGGAGAGAGTCCTTACTGGATTGATTACCAAGAACAGCCATTCATTACACAAGCCAACTGAGCCAATGACCCTGAGTATACTGCAGGGATGGGGACTCGGACTCGAGGACTCGACTCGTGAGTCGGACTGAGTCCCCCCTCTGACTCGACTCGGACTCGAGTCCCAATATTTTTAATGGGACTCGAGACTCGACTCGGGACTCGAGACCAAGGACTCTTCAACATCGCTGGGCTGTGCCAGAAGGAGTGGAGAGGAGCGTGATTGCCGGCGAAGAGCGCATGGAAGCGAGGTGTGCCGCTGCTCGGCCACTATGGACGGCTACCAGGAGTGCAGCCCCAACAGTGTGTCAAGATTTATTTTGATTGATGTGTTGCGTACTTGGGAGAGGCAGAAGAAGGACCTGAGATTACTCTGTGTGGCTGCTCTGAGTGTGTTTCTGGTTCCAGCAAGTTCATCACCAGTGGAGCAGGGTGTTCAGTGAGGGTGGAATTGTGATGAGATCTCACCGTTCCAGAATGGGGGCCAAACATTTAGAAAAAATCATGTTCCTCAAATGCAACATGGATAAGTTTTAGGAAGTACAGCAAGTTTATTTTTTAAACTCATTTTTCTAAAATGCAACCTTTCAGACATTTTGGGTTTGGCTGTCTCTGCCTGCCTGTCTGGGGTTCCCAGCCTCCTCTGCCTGCCTGGTCTCTTCTTGACCAGTTCAACAGTTGAATTGTCCAAGACAAAGGCCTCTGCCTGCCTGCTTTGGGGTTCCCTGCCTCCTCTGCCTGTCTGGTTATTTTGGGTTTGTCTGCCTGGTCTCTTCTTGCCAAAATCAGTTGCAGAGTTTTGAAATAAAAAGGCACACTTGTGCCTAGAATTTATTTAAACCACACATCTGAAGTAGCCTTGCTTTGTTGGGAAAAACCCCCATTGATTTTAATAGGGACTTGTGGAGTCAGCTTTGGGAGTGACTTGTGACTCGTGACTCGTGAGTCACCATTTTGGACCAAGGACTCGGACTTGGACTCGAGACTCGGGTCCAAAGACCCGTGACTCGACTCGTGACTCAAGACCAAGGACTCTTCAACATCCCTGGTATACTGTGAGGGTCAGAGCTGATATGATATGTCTGTCATTCACAAAAGCACTGCAATCCATAGGGAAAGTCAACACAAGGATGTATGTACCAGGGGAGGCTGGTCACTCCTGTGTCAGCGGGGCTCCTTATTATCCATTGCATCTTTTCATTTGAGTTTCATGGAAGCTGTCCATGGTGCTGAGCTCCACCCCCAAAATAGGATCACCACCATGGAGCTCCATGGATAGCTCCTATAAAGCGCATACAAAAAAGATGCAATGGATAAGGAGCCTCACTGATGCAGGCGTCACCAGCCTCCACTAGTATATACAATGAATGGGTCGTCGAATGCAGTGTTCTCCAACCAGCTATGCTGGCTGGGGCATGCTGGGAGTTGTAGGCCAAAAACATCTGGGGACCCAAGGATGGAGAACACTGATCTAATGCATTTTACACATAAATGGTCTAGGTCTACAAATTATGGTTTGGTTCCACCCTCCATATTTCATATGCAATTTCAGACCAGTTTGCAGGTTATGTAAATTTGAATATGTGAAGCAATAAAAAATATAATTTTGCATATGTATGCAGAATTTTCTTCGGCACTAAATGTCACATATTTAGAATGCAATAGGGCAACTGATTAATTACTATAACTGCACAAACATTTGCTATTGAGACCTTTGATAAAGCTACATACATGTGAAATTGCTGGAGGGGCTGAACGAGACAAGCAATTAATTATCATGTTTACTATCTATCTGTTTAGTTGGGGGAAATGGATTATTGCTTCATGCTAAACTGCCGTAGGGCTCAAGAGATCACCCATGGTCAAGAAGAATTTAGTAGTTCTGTTCCTCAGCCAAATATTTCTTCCTTTCATCAGCTGAAAACATAGTATCAGAAAAGCTTTATTTATGAAATTGACAGGATCTGTTTTGGCAGTTTTTGTCTTATTCCTTGATAGGACCTCTTCTAAAGTCTTTTTCTTTCTGCAAGTCAACAAGATGCCATTATAAAAAATAAACAGTTGCAAGCTAAGCTTAGCCAGAACTTTGATTACTTTTTATACTTACCGTGGCGTAATCTAAAACCTGGGTAAACTTTGTTTTTGCAGAGTTATACAATCCTAGCTAACTCTAATTTTAAGCCAAGGAATTGTATCAAATAATTAAACAGAAACTTTTGCTCAGTGAGTTTGCTCATTTTACATATACATAGGATTTATAATATTTGGGGAGGTGGAAATGGAGGGATAGGTGAAAAATTACATCTTGACCTGTGGTAAACAACAAAACATTCACATTACAGTCAGTTACATTTATTATAGGAAGTAATTTATCAGAAATTACTTGACAGTGCAATCCTACACATACTTACCTGGTGAATAACCCCACTAAACACAATGGGGCTTACTTCTGAGTAAACATGCATAGTGTTCTGTTATTAGTCAAGTATTGTATGATATTGGTAGCCATGCTAAAGAAAATGGTATTTCCTAATGACAGTACAACCTCTTATCAGACATATTTTAAGGAGATATTGTCTTGATAACTCAGCTGTCCACAAGATGAAAGCAATCTGATGGGGCTGTGTATTTATTTCATTTATCTATTAGTGATACTTATATACTGCTTAATATTTAAAAAAAATCCTAAGTGGTTCACAGACACACAGGATCCAGCATCATAGTCCCCCACCCTTCCAGAGCAGATTTGGAGGGCATGTGGGTGTGTGGGGGGGGGCTGCAGGGAAGAGGAGAGGATGGGGAAGTCCCATTCCACCAACAGTATCAGTTATGTGGGGACAATGATGAAGTTGGATCTAATTCTTTTGCTGCAGTAGCTGAGAGCTTGGTATATCCAGGAGCCCCTATTTGCAGAACAAGCCTGGGTTGAGTAGAACCCACCACAATGTTGAGAGCCTTTTCTGGCTGAAGAGCGGGGTATAAATGCAATAAACAAACAAATAAATAAATGTGCGGTCAGTGAAACTTCACACTCAGACTTAAGGATCCAATGTGTATGATCAATATGGATTTTTGTGTGTGTTAGCTCAGTGGTGAGCAGAAGGTAGATTTGGACCAATCTCTGTGATTTGCAATAGATCAGCAAAGGATTTTTGACTTCCAGTCGTTTAACAATAGCAGCAACAAAATGATTGCCCCCGACCCTAAAATATATTGCTGAAATGAAGAAAGGTTAGGGGTAACCAGGAACAGACTGTGGAAGGACTGTGTGTGAACTCAGAATTCTTGAATTCTAGGTCTTTTTCACTAGGCTCTAGTTGGTGGATCTCTGGGTTCTAGCAAAATACAATGTAGATCCTACAAGCCTGAAGTGTGTCCACTGTTGTCTTAGGTGCTGATATTTTTCCTGTTATGTACTGGGAGCCCTGACTGTGTCCTGGAGAAAAAAGTTAGAATCAAGATACTGTCAGGTTCAGAGTCTGTGGCTCATAGCTGCTGCAAGGCCAAAAGGCCAAGGCCAGAGGGGGAAATGGTGCCCCATAATAACTGGTGTTTGATCAGACTCTCTAATTATGTGCTTATTCCTCGTGTCATCAAAGTCCTATAAGTAAGCGGATTTATGGATAAATCTAAGCTATTATTACTGTCAATTTACTGTCAGTGCCATCTTATTCTAACATATTTAGTCCACCGTTGAATTCATTTTCAGTAAATAACTCTTCTGTTTTCTCAATGAACTGCTGCAACTATAAGTCGCCAGATTCTCATACGGGAATCTAGGGATGGATAAATCTGTTTGTTTCCATTTCTCTCAGTTTCTCATTTTTCCAGTCTTATGTTCAGGTCATCCTGAACTTTGAGAATATTTTTTTTAGTTAGCAGCACACAAATTTGTACACATTTTTGTATGCATTTCTCCTAATACATACATTTTTGTATGCAATTTGCCTAATATTTACACGATTTTGCAAGCAATTTTCCTAATATAATGCATTTTGAACATTATTTTCACTAACAGTGCATTTATGTGAGCACTTTCCGCTAAAATATACATTTTCATACATGTATTTTGATTGGAAAACTCCATTGCAAAATTCAGAGGAGTGCAAATTTCTAAGGATAACTGAATTTCAGTTCATGTGTTGGTTCAAAAGTGCAGAATGAGCTAAAGTTGAATTAAAATGCAAACCAAACAAATTTATCCCCCCCCATCTCTAGAATGTACCTGTGAAGGACTGCTGCCAGTTCTTTCCTGCAAAATGGAGATCCGCAGCTTTCACCGACAGCCCTGATCTCACCACTCGCAATCCCTGATTCGGCTCGGGTGGTAAACACTGGAATTTAGCACTGAGTCATAGAGAAACTACCTATACTCCACTTAGGGGAGAGTGAAAGGAAGTTTATTGAAGGATTTATCATCAGTACAAATTGGAAAGGGAGATAAGGGGAGTGAAACTGACAGAATGGAATACCTTTGTTACACACAGTCAGAACTACAAAATAACAACCGAGAAGAACCTAAGCTATTCTAAGCTAACAACAGAGAGTCTACCCTAGTCTAAACTAGCAACTGAGAACTTACACCAGCGTACCCAGGCACTCTGCTTGGGGGTTGAATGTCCAGGCTGGCCTGAGCCGACGACCCACTCTGTGCTTTGTCACACCTTGCTTCCAACAAAGCCCAGCAGTCCTGGCTGCTTGTAAATCACCTCTTCATCTGCCCCCCCCTTGCTAGCCCAGCCCCCTTGCCCAAGCAGGGCAAACCTGTCCTGCCAGGTAGGAAAGGTGAAGAGATTCCGGGTGCCAGATGGTGCATTCCTGGCCATTTAGGGTGCTTGGGGAAACCATCAAGGGTACTCGGAAGAACCACTGTGTGCTTGGGGAACTATTTACAGTTTGACTCTGCGGGTGACTCTGCGGGTGACTCTGCGGCTCTTCCTTGCCCCCTGCTTCTTACCGGACCTTCCGCCCTCCACCAAGATTATACATGTTTGTGTGGTGTGTGTTGGGGGTGAGGTGCACGCAACATCAGGCTTTTTCTCCACAGTACCATGACTATCAATCCAGATAATTTGAGAGGAATGTAAAGGATACTATTAGTGCTGTGAGACATTTGTATATGGATTTATATACATTCCTGGTGCCCAATACAGAAGTTCACCAAGCTATTAATTTTGTATTTGATTTCATCTTTGGGTACACAATACAAAAATAAGTAAATGATACTGAAAAAGCATCAAAATGTCTTCGTGGTTGGGATGTACACACACAAATCTAATTTAAAGCGAGGACTGTGGTCATATAATGAAAAATATAACTCTGATTTTCTATTTATTAATCAAAAGTGTGGTAATTACCCTCTCCCATTGGATGGTAGAGGTGGTCATGATAGGCTGAATAACTTTGTAGCTGTTGGCACTATAGCATTGTGCATATGGCTGAAAGTATATGAGTTAACAATAAGCTGCAGCATAGTATAGACGGAAAGAGAACTTAAATGCACGTGCTTGGATCCAGGGATTTGCTATTCATACAGGGTGCTATGTACCCAGGCCCTTCTTGACTGCAATGACTGCTCCATTTGGCGAAAATGGGTGGGACAGCTCTGCATGTATATGCATTGAGTTCCTCTCTATCTTGAAGTGATTTGGGCACCTGGGCATTTTTAGAATTTCCATTTATGTGCTGGAGTGCACATAAAGCTTTGGATTCAGCTAAGTAGACAGCGGGTACGAGGTTGAGATGGTCTATAAACAGCCAGAACCTCTGAAGAGGAAGGAGAGAAAAGTTTGGGAATGCTTGCATTAAACAATCAGGCAGAGCATGCCTAACTCATAGATCCACTGGCTCAGGGGAGGGCATTAGGATGATGGGGCAGAGAGAGGCTCCATCAGTGGAGTATTCCATCAGTGGGGGGGGGGGTCCATCTGCTCCAGCAGCTTAGTTCTGCCTGCGGAAAGCGATCAGAGAAGTTCCCCTGGTAGTAGCAAGTGTAAGGCCCCAAAACAGGGAGCTCCAGGCCAGGGCTGGGACAGATCAGCGCTGATTTTAGATCTGCAGCTCTGCTGCCTGAGAAGGGCCTGGAGCTGGCATAGCTATTTCCCCCCAAATGCGTCCAATGGGGGCAATTTAAAGTAAAACATTCCGGTAGGCTGAAAAGCCTGGCAGAACCTTCTCCTACACTTTTTGACCTGGTGGCATGAGCCGGCAGGGCTTGGGATGAGGTGGTAAATCCACTGCTTTGCTCCTTCCTGACCAATATAGGATTGCACTGTAAGACAGTGTCACATTTTACAGGTTACTTATATATGCATGCAGACCATTCCAACGGAGGTGTGTACAGGCTTTTAAGTGCCATCAAAAGCCCATCTATTCCAAGTTGCTTTCCCTTCTTGTTCTCATTGATTTCTCTCGAAAAGATAGGATGGTGTTGCTGGTTTGAATGGGGCTGAAATGGTTTTTAAGTGTTTTTTCCCTGAGAGTCAGTGTGGTGTAGTGGTTAGAGTGTTGGACTGAGACGCCGGAGATCTGGATTCTAGTCCCCGCTCAGCCATGAAGCTCACTGAGTGCCTTTGGGCCAGTCACTGACTCTCAGCCTAACCTACCTCACAGGGTTACTGTGAAGATAAAATGGAGAGGAGAAGGATTATGCAGGGAAAAATGGGGATATAAATATAATAAATAAATAAAATAATGCTGGTCTGTCATTATTATTTTTCTTATTGGATTATACTGCTGTTTAAATAGTGGAATTTTGAATATTTTATTGCAATGAAAAATATCAATATATTTAAAAAATCATCCTGGCATTGAAGTCTAAAAAGATCTGTTTACTAAATTCCCCTTCCTAAATCCCCCCTCGCCATCAGTTTGTTATTTTGGATTGTAATTTACAAAAGCATTCAGAATAATATTATATATGTCTTGGCTTCAATTACAGAGTTTCAATTCACCAATATGTAAACTGAAAATAAAAATCCTTTTTTTCTCCTAAAATTGGTGGCTGGGTGTTGCGTTATAGGAGGCTGTAAGAATATGTTCAACACCATTTTTCAATGAAAAGCATAGATTTGCTTTAAAAATGAGCCCATTTCCACAAGAAAATAGTCTGAATTCATCTTTACGCAGGGGAACTGCCTGAGTTGGAAACATTTTCCAGTGTAATGAGCCCATTTTCAGGTTTATAACCATACAGAACTTCTATTGATCAGGTCATGGAAGCAAATGACGAGGCACACTGAATGGGTTTGAAGCAATTGTATTGATTTCAACATTAAAAGGGTGGACTGGAGGAAAGTATGGATGCCATCGATCCTTCTGGCACCATGAGGTATAAATCTGGGTGAGGCCATGATGACATTATCTCCCAAAACAACGAATGTATGGATGTGTGCTGTCATTTATTTATATTTTGTTATTACTTTAGAATTTGAATTCTGACCATTTTTTCCTCATGGGAGAGTCCAAGATGGCTCGCAGGATCAAACAATACTTTAAAAGTTAAAGCAGTGCAAATAAAATGCTGGAAAACACATTAAACATTAAGGGCACAATCCTATGTCCCTCCCAACTTGTCCAGGGGGGCATAGGAATAGCCCTGGAAGCCCCTGCATACTCAGAAATCTTTTCTGAGGTCACAACACCACGGAGCACCCCCCCCACCTCATTGCCAGTGTGGTTATTTCTGCTCCGGCAGGGAACCAAAGATGGTCTTCTGTCTTTGCTTCCCCTGTGTGTGTGGGGGGGGGGGCCTTCCCGGGGGCGGGGTGGGGAGGAGCAAGGCGGATATCCCTCATTAGGATTGTGCTATAAGGCTGCCACCATTTATAAACTTACCAGGGAGTAAGTCCCATTGAACTCAATGGAGCTTACTTCCAAGTAAACTTGCATAGGATTGCATTGTTAGGCTGCAATCCTGTACTCAGAAGAAAGTCCCACTGAGTTAAATGGGGTTGTCTCCCATTTAAATGGCTGTAGGACTGCAGCCTTAATGAAAGACAAATGCCAATCAAGTTACACAAATAGCAAAGAAGAGACACTGTCAGCCAATTAGCAGAATATAGCCTGAATAAATAGATCTGTCTGACTGCCTTCTAAAACATTTCAAATACCCTTCCCTTGCAATTCTAGCCGAAGCTAAAGCCAACCGCGACCTGAATTGACACGGGGAACAGACTAAACAAGGAGTCTACATTTGTTTACAACACCTTTAATGGAGCGGAACTAATAAACTACAGGAATTTCACAGCATAAGCAGATGAGCCACAATGGGGATCAATTGAGCGTAGGGTAGGCTAAGTAACAGGCTTACTAGACACAAAGTCACAGAACACCAGAGAACCTAACTTACTAGTCTCAGTCTCTCCTGCGGGTGATCACTGGCACCGCGCCCGGAGCTGGAGGGCTGTTTGCTGACCAAAGTTAGGGGCTTGATCCGTGCAGAGCGTGCACCAGCTTCCAACAACCTTGACGGTCAGAGGTTTGCCCAGACCCCTTCTCCAGACCCCTCCCAGTTCCCAGGTGATTCGCCAGGTGGGTTCCTGCCTGCGTAGGGGTGGTACCGAGTGGGTGTTCCTGAGGATCATCTTGCAGCTCTTTGAGACTGCAAGATGTTTTCCACCTCTTTGGGGTGAATTGCAAATGTGCCCCTTTGTGTAGATGTAGATGTGTTCTGGCTGTGCCTCCCTCACCCAGGGTGAGGATTATGCAGGGTAGGGGCCTTATGCAGAGGAAGGAGAAATGGAGCACAGGAAGGAATGAAGTTATGACCACATTCCAGGAATGGGCAGTCAGGCTTTCATAAGAAACATAATCAAACATGGAAGGTACGTTGAAATGTAGAAAAATGAAACTGTGTGGGTCAAGTGGCAACAACAGGAAATATTTGGGGCTGCTCAAGGTGTAAGTAAATTAGAAAAAGTTTAGAGACTGAGTTTTCCTGTCTTGCCACTCTTCTTGTGCTTGGTTCCTGTTCACATTTGCAATCACCACTCGCTCTGCGCAAACGGGAAACTTGTACAAATCGAGCAGCAAACAGGAGATGTGTGCAAGTTTCCCCATTCCTCCATAGGGCAGAGTAGGGCTGTCTCAGTCTACAGAGCAGATTTGGGCAAAATTAGGAAATCTGCGAAATTGAACTGGGAATTGGGAACAAGACGAGTGTGAGCATGTGCTTGAAAATTTATGAATATTTTTGGCGGACACGGGCTTGCGCTTCCTTTCAGAGCATGCTAGTATGTTTTGCAAGCAAAAATGAAATTATCATACATCGCTATGAGAATCCTGGTGATCTCGAACATTGCGCGTTCACCCATCCCCAGAACAGCTCTGAGCAGTAGTCAGAACCAGAGCTTGGGTTTGAGACATTTACATTTCAAACTGAAACAGCATGTACAGTATATGTGTGTATGCATTTCTATGTGTGCATATGTTTACATATTGGGCATTGGGGATATAATACCATGCTCGGTTTGATCTACAGCTGTTGTTGGCAGGGGAAGTGGGGGTGGGCAATGCAGGAAGGATATGCTGCCATGTGGCCTGGAGGCATGGGGGGTTTGATATTTTTTCCCTTTCTTTATGAACCCTTTAGTCTGCTTTCCATTTTTTTGTGGCACACTTTTTTTTGGGGGGGGGGAGGATAGAATGTAGTTGGTTTGTTGTTTCTTGGATTCTTTTTCTTCTTTTTTCTTTTCTCATTTAGGGTGAATCCAATGGGGATGCCCGTAAGCCTCCAAACTTGGACCATTATGGGCATCCTATGCAAGGCAAGAGGAGTATGGAGGCGATCTTTGCTTCCATGCTCCTCCCACCCTGCAAGTCAGCTAGATGGCCAGTTTTGGCCATCTTGCTGAGCTGCTTCAGATGGGGAGGGGAGGGATGTGTGAGGATTTAATTCCAGGGGTGGAAATCCAGTGGACTGGCCGGGTTCAACCCCCCAAACTTCACCTTGCTTACCTTCTTCCCTGGCTCGACTCGCGTTCTCCCGACTTGAACTGGGAAAGTGACTTCCAGGTTCCTCCTGGCGGGCCGTTGTTTACATAGAAAATGCCTTAAGATATGCCAGAAGCAACTGCAATTTGTGTAACTTGCGCAAATTGCAGCCGCTTTTGACATATCTTCTTAAGGCATTTTCTACATAAACAGCGGCCCATTGGGAACCCGGAAGTCCGATGAGTGGGGCGGTGTGCACCCACTTTTGACCTGGCTTGGTGGGCGTAGTGGCAGTGTCCAACAAGCCAGAGGCAGGTTGGGTCCCAGAGAATCACCCACCCCTTGGGGAGGGAAGGAGGCTGGAGTGCTACTGGGATATGTCATATCCTGGTGGACCTAGTCTCTTCCATTCCCCATCCCCACCCCTTGGAATGCCCTCTTCGCCTCTTTTCCAAAGTTGGTCTTACATCCTTGGAGGTACAGCCAATGCAGTTCTTTCTGCACCGGCTGCGAGGGGGGAAGGAGGATCTGAGCATGGATCCCCAGCTCCAAGTTTGGAGCTCTTTTCCATCCTTGGACCTGGGAATCTGAATGATCCTATGGCCCTTTAGATGCTGTCTGGGGGCCACGGGATCGTTCTGCCCATGCAAGGCGTATCAAGTTATTTATCTGGCTTGTTGTTATAAGCATCATAATTACAGTTTGGGGTGTTTTGATTATGCAGTAGTGGAACTGTATGTATATGGGTTGTTTTGTGGAGATGGAATGCTTTAGAAACATAAGAAAAGGGACAGTCGGTCATCTTAAAATGCATATAGTGTATGGATTTCATATGTGTGAGACCTTTGCAAGGCTCTGCATATGTTTTAAATTGAGTGGCAAGGATAAAAAGGTGGGTGTAAATAAGTGTTTTAGATATGCGTATAATTGGTTTCGTTGTATTCTTCTCTTGGCTGTATCTAATTAGTGTATTTCTCTGTCCTTGAGTATAATTACTTGGAATGTTAGGAGCCTGGGTATTCCCAACAAACAAAATCAAGTGCTTTCCAAACTTAAGAAGTTCAAAACAGATGTTGCTCTGCTACAGGAAACTCATCTTTTGGTGGAACACAAATACAGACTTTGCAAACATTGGGTAGAAGTTTATGCTAGTGGTAATTCTAAGAAAGCTAAAGGAGTGGCCATACTGATACATAAATATTGTTGTTAAAATTTGATTGTGTTTATGTATAATTGACATCGCCAGGGTCTGACCGGCCAGAGGGATGTAAATTGTAATAATAAAAAATAAAAATATTATATCTGATCCAGAGGGATGTTTTCTTATTTTGGTGGTTAAATATATAAATATGATAATTGGTTCATTTTTATAGCTTAATTTGGATTCACCTATTATGTTTCATGATGCATTAGTTCATTGCTCTATTACTTATGATCATTTTAATTGGTAGGGATTTTAATGAGCTTCTGGATCTAATTTTGGATAGGAGTAATCTCCCTTGCAAGTTTCAGTCTATACTGAAGGCCTGTATGTCTGAGTGAGGTTTGATTGATGCATGGCATATGTTGCATCCTTCGGGGTGGGATTATTCTTTGGGGGGGGGGGATGTGCATCAAAATAGTTTTAGGTTAGACTATATTTTGGTCTCTTATCTGAAAATTCAATGCATGACACCACGTGATAGTGATACAATTGCTATCTCAGATATATAGATATATATATAGATAGATAGATAGATAGATAGATAGATAGATACACACACACACACACACACACACACACACACACCAGATGGCTTGTGAATATTAGGAGCAATCCTATTGTACCTAGGCAGCATCTGAGGGGCCATAGGATATTTTGGATTCTCAGATCTGAGGTCGGAGACATTGCTATGACTCAGAGCTGGGAATCGGAGCTCCAACCCCCCTCCCCTTTGCAGCTGGCATGGAAAGAAGAACTGCACTGGCTGCTCTCTCAGGTTGGGAAAGTGACTTCAGAGAGGGAAAGGAGCATTCCAGTGGGCAGGGAGGGGAGGGGACTGGAGAGGCCAGGATACAAGTTATCCAGAGGCCTCCCCAGCCTCCTTCCTTCACCCTCCGAAATGCTGTTGCAAGATGGGCAAAAAGCTCGTCTAGCAAAAATGCAGGGCAAGAGATTGCCTCTGCCGCTCTTCCCACCTACATAGAATAGAATAGAATAGAATAGAATAAGCATAAGCCTTCAAGTTCAGGGGCTTACGATCAACACAGTAGGATTGCACCCTTAATGCATATTTTGAGATTAATGAGGGTACAACCACATCTTGTGCTATTGAATGGGAGGCCTCAAGGGGACAGATCATTGCATTTGCTTCCTATAAGGTTATCCAGGAAGCAGAATTTGGTAAAACAGTAAAGTCCTTATTAAGTCAATTTGCAGCCTGTCCCTCCCCAGACCTTTATCAAAGACTACAGCATGTTAAATGTGAATAGAATAATCTACATTCATCTAAAGCAGAATTTGTATTGACTTGTCTGTGTAAGATGTAGTGGGAAAGTGGGAAAAGGCCTGGAAAGATTCTGGCAATTTGGTTGAAACAACAAAAAAATCAGAATTATATTCTGTTGCTCAAATATTATATACCGGTATATATCTAAAAGATATAAATTTAGAGTTTCAAAAATTGTATTCTAAATTATATAAAAAGGAGGGCAGAGAGCCTAACAAGAATTTGAAAATTTCTTTTCAGAGTTGGTCCTTCTACGACTGGATTCACAGCAAAAGGAGCTGCTTGCAGAGCCTTTGCAGAGGGAAGAGGTAAACGGCCAGATGGTTTTCCTATACAACGGTACAAAGCGCACCGCACTTAGACTTTTTGACTCCTAAACTTTTCTGTCTTTATCATATGTGTTTTGAATCACAAACTTTATCCACTTTTTTTAATATGATGCTTATATTATATCAATTATCCCTAAACCTGGCAAAGACCATACCGACTGTGAAAATTATAGGTTGATTTCCTTAATTAATATGGATGCTAAAATATTAATGGCAATTTTGGCTAATAGACTTCAGCGTGTGATACACACATTTCTGTCCTGATCAAGTGGGACTTATTCACTTGACAAGGAGCAGATAATTTAAAGCTTGCAGTAAATCTGATTGATGGCTTTAAATTCTAAAAGAATGTATTTTTCAGCTGCCATTATTTCACTTGCTGCTAAGAAAGCATTCAACAAATTATATTGGTAGTTTGTTTGTGGCCTTGGAAATATTTGGATTTCCACAGGAATTTTTAAAATGGATCAGAATTTTTTATCTCTTTCTTGTGTCATGATGAGTGTTGACAAATGGAAACCTTTCAAGTTTTATTTTTAGATTGGAGCAGGGCACAAGGCAGGGCTGCCCCCTGTCTGCTTTGATATTTGATTTGTGCTTGGAACTCTTGGCATGTGCCATTAGGCAGAACAGAGAAATCTTTGGCTTTGTGCATGAGCAGGTTAAAATAAAACATCTTTATATGCAGATGATTTGTTGTTATTTATTAGTAGGTTAGAGTCTTCAGTACAAAAATTAATAAGATTGATACCTTTGGTACACTTTTGGGTAATACTATTAATTGGTCAAAATCTGAATTAATGCCTGTAGGTAGTATCAAGATAACAAAGCAGTTACTAATTGGCAATTTTGGTGGTGTCCAGAAGTGATAAGGTATCTTGGTATCTTGGTGCCTAGAGATATTTTGCAAATGGTTAAACTTGATGTAATAGCATTACTGGTGGAAATATCTCTTGACTTTGAAAGATGGGTATCACTTAATTTAAGTACTTGGGGTAAAGTTCACATACTTAAGATGAATGTCTTCCCACAAGTAATATATGTATCATGTATTATGTAGTATTCCTTTCAGGGATGTTGAAGAGTCCTTGGTTTCGAGTCACGAGTCGAGTCACGAGTCTTTGGACCCGAGTCTCGAGTCCGAGTCCTTGGTCCAAAATGGTGACTCATGAGTCACGAGTCACTCCCAAAGCTGACTCCACGAGTCCCTATTAAAATCAATGGGGTTTTTTCACAACAAAATAAGGCTACTTCATGTGTGGTTTAAATAAATTCTAGGCACAAGTGTGCCTTTTTATTTCAAAACTCTGCAACTGATTTTGGCAAGAACAGACCAGGCCGAAAAACCCAAAATAACCAGGCAGGCAGAGGAGGCAGGGAACCGCAAAGCAGGCAGGCAGAGGCCTTTGTCTTGGACAATTCAACTGTTGAACTGGTCAAGAAGAGACCAGGCAGGCAGAGGAGGCTGGGAACCCCAGACAGGCAGGCAGAGGCAACCAAACCCAAAATGTCTGAAAGGTTGCATTTTAGAAAAATGATTTTAAAAAATAAACTTGCCGTACTTCCTAAAACTTATCCATGTTGCATTTGAGGAACATGATTTTTTCTAAATGTTTGGCCCCCATTCTGGAGCGGTGAGATCTCATCACAATTCCACCCTCACTGAACACCTGCTCCACTGGTGATGAACTTGCTGGAACCAGAAACACACTCAGAGCAGCCACACAGAGTAATCTCAGGTCCTTCTTCTGCCTCTCCCAAGTACGCAACACATCAATCAAAATAAATCTTGACACACTGTTGGGGCTGCACTCCTGGTAGCCGTCCATAGTGGCCGAGCAGCGGCACACCTCGCTTCCATGCGCTACTTTTAATGCAACTTTTAACCATGTAAAATGGAACTTCTAGCATCATGGCACTGGAGACTTCAATACTCCAGCTCCTGAGACAACATAAATGCCTAAATGGTAGCTTTGTGGACTTTTAAAACCATTTCAAAGCAAACAAATAATCTCTTTCACATTTCTTTTTTACTTTAACCACCAAAGTGCCTGAGATTTCCAGATAATTCGAGCTGAAGCCCACTGTTATCTTCCCCAGAGCTTCAAAGAGCTGCAGTTCTGATGATAATTTACATAGGATTTTACTTTTATTTTGAATACATTACACATCTTTATTTCCTACTAATTGAGAAAATGATTCTCTCTGCTGGAATTCTTTAAAATAGGGTTCTTAGTGGTATGAGTTCTATATTCTGCGCCCTGGCTGCATAAACACCTTTTAGAATAAAGTATATAAAGCTTGATAGACAACAATTAGAACAGAAACAAATGTTTTTTCCCCCTTTTAAATTATTTATCACTTGATAGACAGACCAGCCATAGAAAAATTAGATTTATGATAATGCCTAGTTAGGCCAGGATAAAAAGGACCATGAAAATTAATTTCCACAGACAAAAAGCACATATTATACAAGCAAATAATTTAAATGCAAATTTAGCAGCTGACATCTTATGTAGCTTAAGAAGAACTGACAAGTCTTTCTTACCTTACAACAATGTTTTCTTGAACAATGCTCGCAATGCCTTTTACGCTGCAATCCTATGCACTCTTCCCTGAGAATGTCCCATTGTACTCAGTGAAGCTTACATCTGAGTAGACATAGCAGTGTAAATCTGGAAATGTTGTTAATGGCAGATAGAAAGCAGAAAGGGACCATTTTAATGTAGCACACAATCTGGCCCAAAAGTATAATTACACAAGAGCCCTAGCACGCTACGTTTTTGTTACCCTGCTTAGCTGCCATTTTTGAAATCTCAGGGGAACATGATTTGCCCCTGTCAAGGTTCCACCTGTAGCAGGACCCCTTGATCAGCTCCTTAAAGACACCTGCCTCTTTAAGAGCCCCTCCTGTATCAGGATGCTAATTCTCTGCCTTTTACCTTCTCTTCCCAGTAACATGGGATTTGGCCTTAGGTGTGGTGCAAAAGACACTCGGAACAACTTGATGTTAACAACTATTTACTTTAGTAGATTTTGACACAATAACTTAAGGTAATTACACAAATAGAGTTGTATACTTTCAAAAAGCAGGTATAATATAAATAAAATAAATAATAACACAGTTCTCTCTAACCTAGCTTCTCTTTCACCTGTAAGCCTCAGTTAAGAGATTCCTTCTCCAGCCTAGCCCTGGCTGTTCTGCATTCCTCAGCGATATTCAGACTCTACTTTAGTGGAAGACCGACAACCTGGTCTTCTGCGCGGGTTCAATGCTAAGGGGGTAGCGGGTGCTGGGGCGGGCCTTCTCCGAGGTCCCCAGCCCCTCGCCTTAGCCCAGAACAAAGGGATAACTTATAGCCACAAAAGTATCTTTTAGAAAACAAGTTTATTTACAAAATTACCTTCACAAACTCAGACCCACGCCAGCAATACAGCTTATCAGTACGGTACAAAGTAGCAAGCAAAAGCCTCAAGGACAACGTGATTTCAGGGCTCTCAGCTAGTTAGTTTAGCTCGGGTCCCGGCAGAGGCCCGGTCAACCGCACGCTGCTAGCTGGGTTCCCGGCGGAGGCCCGGTCTACCCAAGCGGCTAGCTGGGTTCCCGGCAGGGCCCGGTCTACCCAAGCGGCTAGCTGGGTTCCCGGCAGAGGCCCGGTCTACCCAAGCGGCTAGCTGGGTTCCCGGCGGGGCCCGGTCTACCCAAGCGGCTAGCTGGGTTCCTGGCGGAGGCCTGGTCTACCCAAGCGGCTTGTGAGTGATTTCAGCTTGGTTTCCCGGGGGTCCGGTCAACCCAAGCGGCCAGTGATTTCAGCTTGGTTTCCTGGGGTTGCTGATCCTTCGTTCCCTTACCCCAGGAATGGGCAAGATTGCTGATCAGGTCCAGAGAAAAGTTCCCTTGTGCAGGGTGTTTTATACCTTGGTGTTTCAGGTAGCCCCTCCCTCCGTGATCAGGTGGGTTGACACCCTCCCTGAGGGGCGGCCTTTTGGGTCAGGTGGGGTGACGCCTTCCCCCCGTGGGATGGGGTCCCTTTGAAGCCACTTGCTTAATGGTCCCATCTTATGGTGTTGAGTGGCCATTTCTTAGGGGTGCCGAAGCGTCTGCCCTGGAGAGGTATTCAAGTCTTATGTAGATGGGGCTGATATGCAAGAGCATTGACAAACCTGGTGATGCTTCCTGCCTTCCCCCCTGGGGTGATTCTATGTAGATGTTGTTTGTCCCTTTTGGCATCTGTGGAGACTGGTTGTCTCCCCCCCCCTGGGTCTCCTTCCCCCCTCCTTGGTGAGTGTGTGTGTGTCAGGCAGGGGGCTTAGGTTGGCTTTCTCCACAACTTTTCTGTCTGTCTCTGCTTCTTGGTGCCTGCTGAACCTCTCCTCCACACAGCTTCTCTCTCTGCAGCTTCTCTCTCTGAATTTCGCTCTCTCTCACTGCTACTTCTGCCTTCCCTTTATATACACTCTCACCAGGACTAGAAGGCTACAAACCTGTGACCTCAAATTGGGGAAACGAAACTTAACTCTATTAAGGGGAAAAGGTGACTTCTCTCAATGAAAGGGAAACTTTAACTCCAAGAGGGGAAAATGAAACTCATGAATGCCCCCTCCCC
Organism: Shinisaurus crocodilurus; assembly: GCA_021292165.1. Taxonomy (NCBI): domain Eukaryota; kingdom Metazoa; phylum Chordata; class Lepidosauria; order Squamata; family Shinisauridae; genus Shinisaurus; species Shinisaurus crocodilurus. The sequence goes on from CM037879.1 coordinate 234,399,492, forward strand.
AGGGCCGGCGCTACCATTAGGCGAACTAGGCTACTGCCTAGAGCGCCAGGCTAAATGGGGGTGCCAGAAACGCGGGAAAGAGGTGAAAGAAGCGCACCCCTCCCTCCACCTCAGGGCTCCGTCTCCAAGCTGGCTCCGCTGAAGCTTCAGGCAGGCTCCTCCTCACAACCAGCATCAAAAGAGGCAGAGAAGGCGACAGGCTGGAGGAGGCGGAGGCGGCCAATGATGGGAGGCTGGTGGGCAAAGGGAAGGATGCACCTACAAACACCTCCTTTTCCTTCCCTCCCTCTGGCACGCGCCTCAGGTTCCTCAGCTCAACGTCCCCTGAAAGCAGTTACTTTCCTGGTATTTCCAGCAACCAGGGAGGAAGGGAAAGGTATTTTCAGCTAGCTCCGGCTCCAATGTTTTAATTATTTACCATGCTGTATTTTTGCGGAAGGATGCACCTGCAAACACCTCCTGGGGTGGGGGATGCGCCTGCAAACACCTCCTGGGGTGGGGGATGCGCCTGCAAACACCGCACGCCTCACGTTCCTCAGCTCAACGTCCCCTGAAAGCAGTTATTTCCAGCAACCAGGGAGGGAGGGAGGGAAAGGTATTTTAAACTAGCTGGGGCTCCAATGTTTTAATTATTTACCATGCTGTTTCTGTGTTTTGGTTTTAAATGCTTTTAGGGTGCAATCCTCCTACGCATGTTTGGAGGGGGGGGGAGTCCTACAACTCCCAGCATTCCCCAGACAGCCATGTGCAATCCTGCCTCAGGCTCTCTCTTTGCTATGTTTCTTCTACATGCATCCCCCCCCCACAACCCAGAAGATGTATGAGTCAAACCGGTGTTTCTGCACCTCCACCCTGTGAGGTAGGACAGGCTGCAAGATGCCCTTTTGTCTCTATTCCTCACAGGTAGCGCCACCACACCTCTCTCACATCCTTTTTTCATATCCCTTGTGCTGCCCGCAGGAGGAGACAGGCTTTTACATATATAGAGAGTAGGAGAAGGCCCTTGGGAGTTCCTGGCATAGCTGGGCTGATGTTGCCTCTTTGCTTTCCACGTGAACACACAAAGGAAAAGTTTCAAAGTCTACAAACTAGTTTTTCTATGGGGCTCGGCAGTTCCTAGGGTGGGAAATTTATTTTATAATGGACATAGGGCTGGAGGGAGGGAGGGCTCAAGTGGGAGGGGGCGCGCTAAATATCTGATCTTGCCTAGAGCACCAAACTGCCTTGCACCGGCCCTGCCCCTCCCACCAGATGTTTGGGCCTACAGGCTTCAAACTAACTCAAGCCTGTGTAGGCCTCAATCCTTCACAGCCCCCTATACATACACCTCTGTTCAAGATACCTTCATAATCTCCCTGTCTGGATCACTTCACCATGTCTTTCTGTGCCAGTTTAGTAATACATTGCTTTTGTTTACTCAACCTATTTTTATCCAGAGATACCCATGTTATGCCTTGAGGCAAGACCTTGCTTCAGCTGGATAGCTGCTCCTTCTCTCCCCCCCCCCCCACACACACGTTCTGGTCTTTCATTAAACCTCTCCTAAGGTTTCCTCTCCTAAACCCCCCCATAAGTCATACTCTATATGTTCATTCTGCATGAACACCTTGTCCAGTACCTTGTTGGAACGGACCTGAGGGTATGTCTTATGAGGATGAGTGGGAGGGCCTAAGAGGTGTTGGCTTCAGTCAGGAGGTGGGGCATGTTGATTTCATTATGAGCTTCCCTACCTTTCCCCCCATATTTGAGCACTGAAACCAGTTAAGGTCTTTAAAGGCCCATTGATTTTAAAGAGAGTGATTCCATCATGTTGAACTAAAGCATGTTGAATTAGATGGGACTCATATATATAGATAAATATATCTGTGGCTGGATTCTGCCCATGTGACTACTTTCTAGATTATGTTATTTATAGTTATTTGTATTGCTAAATTATGGGTATTTTCCTGGATTTTATTGTAAATGAAAGAATGAATGTTAATACTCAGGGGGCATACAGATACCTGTTATAAATCAATATAAGAAACGCATAAATCTATTTAACCTCACTTGTGAGAACAGCATAAAAAATATACACACCAATACAGTCCCAAATGTGCAATCTCAAAGCACTGGCTGCAATAATGCAGGGAGATAGCGCGACTGTATATGGCACATGTATTGGGGATGCTCGTGAGCCTTTTATATTTTTAGCATCTCCCCCTGAAAAGCACAGCAGAGGCAGTCAGTCTGAGGATTTCCAGAGGGAACTTCTGTTCTGAAGAGGAAATTGGCATTGCTAGATAAACCCCAAAGGGTGAATACACCTGGTACTCATTTATCTCTCTTACCTTTTTTGAAATAACAGGTTTTTACTTCCATGTTCACGGGGGCCCACTTTGGATTCATTGCAACTGTGAGTGCAAGGTAAGGTGATTTCTAAGTTGGTCTGAAAGTAGATGCAGGGAGCTGCTATAGGGTTGTGTCCTATGTTAGTCTGACTTACTGTAGGTCCCATTCATTGCAATGGGTCTACTGTAAGCAGGACTAACATTGGATACAACCATTGGATACAACCAACCTACTTTAAGCAGCTTTAAAATGAGTATAGCAAGTTTAGCTAAAATACTTAGTTTCAAAACGTTATCTGTGAAATAGCTGGACCTTTTGTTTTAAATATATATATATCATAAAACCCCTGCTTCTAGCTTACACAGTTAAAGTCTCTGTAGCATACAAAAAAGCAACCACTAATTTTCCAAAGTAAAATAGCATCTGCAAAGGTGTTAAAAGTTCAGTTCTAAAGTAGGGATGTTGATTGCCGGAGTTTGCCTTAATAGTTTTCGCAGTCCCTGGTTGGAAAAAATGCAGATCATGTGCTTTGGCAGATTATTTGTTTTTCAAGTGGAGAGCTGTGGAAGGGATTTAGTTTCCTGACAAAGCAAAAAGAAGTAAAGTAATTTCATTAACTATGTTAATTTAGATTCCCTTAGCAAAAATGCCCAAACTATATTCGTTACATTTTTCAATTACAATTAATCTATTTTTGAAGTTTTAATTAAATGCCCAAATAACATTTTTTTTCCCCAAAAAAGAAAAGACAGTATTTTTATTGTATGTTGCTTGGAACATGCGGGTTTATATTTAAAAAAACTCACAAAAAATAATCCTCTCAGGTCATGTAGCAGATTCTATCGCAGAAGTACATTCATAAATGCAGTAAATAAATACTGACACACTTGGAGACAAAGACTTTTCCTTCTTTTTTTATATTCTTGTTCTGCCAAGGGCAGCTGACCTTCTTAAGATCCAGAGGCAAGGAGCACACTTATGGGTGAAGGTTAAAAAGCTTTATTAGCGAACCACAGAAAAGAGATTACAGAAGTAAGATAGATGCAGAGCACAATGTTTACGTCCCTTCTGTTGTTGGGAACCCCTTAAAGAAATGACAATGGACGGACTCCTTGGCTGGCACACAGCACCTTCTGCACAGCTAGGTCTGTGTCGAGGTTCACCCTCCTAAGGATTCCCTACTCTTATATAGGTTTTTTGTGTTTACAATAATCACATCTGCTCCCATTAAACTAGACAAGATCAGTGTGTTTTCTTCTTAACTAATTGGGAAAGATTAGAACCTTGATAAATGACAGCATATACAGTATAGACACTCCCATGCCAGGCTCCCAAGCCATCTAACAGTAAACAGTCCTTGTAAGTTGACCATGAGGCCCCCTGGAGCCACTCAGTTCCCTGGTCATCTAGACCCCTCCAGATGATGACCCCTCCACTTACGTAAGCCTTTGAAATCTGGCCAGCTGATAACCAAGTTCCTTCCAATTGTACACCATTGAAGTATGGCCCACTAATAATTGAATGTGCTTCTAACAATGTCAGCTAGCATCCTTGCCATGCTTAAGCCTGTCCAAAAATATACTTTAATTGGCAATCTTCACATGGCAAACTCTAAACAGTATAAGCTCACTGGTACTAAACACTAAATAGTGAAAAATAGCAAGAAGCAGCAGGCTTCAGGTCTACTGGAGGCACAAAGAGCAGTTGTATTCATACAATAGAGACCCAGACACAAGTACAACAATGGTCATACACCACTGTCTCCTCGAAAGCACAATGGTCTTCCAGCCTTTTCCACTACAACATGTTCATAAACATATGAGTTTTCTCTAAAAGTCTTGTTGTGCTTATGATGTGGGCAGAATTATGTTGTACAAAAAATGCATACCCTCCAATTGTCCTGAAAATCTCTAGACTATCACAAAAACCCTTAAGCCATCAGGCTTCTCACTTTGTTATGCAAAGTCCCGAACCCATATTTGCTTATGGTTTGAGCCCCAGGGGATGCCTGACCCTTCTCGCAAGGGGAAAGAAAAACCATTCATTAACTGAAGTGTTTGAGAAACTAATGCCAGCCAGCCAGCAGCCAGCCATAGTGGGTCGGGTGCACGTATCTGGGCAGTAAGTTAGGGGATAGCACAAAAGGCACTACACTGTTGTGAGTGGATTGTCTTGCTCCCCTGCCTCCCGCAAGCTGCTTTAAACTTTTAGTTTAGCTGCAGTTTTGCCGATGGCCCGTTTAAGAAACAGTAAGCAGGGAGGGAACAGGTGCTAGGATGTGTGTGTGTGCATGCGCCCGTGCCCAAGAAGAAAAGAAGGTGGAGGCGGCACCAGCTGGCCTGGACATGATTCCTATCTTTATATTGCCACAGATTTTATTTCCTAACAGAGCTGACTCTTTGCCTCTAACAGGTGAGATACAGTGTCAGAAAGAAAAGCAAGAAACTTCCCCTTCTCTCTGAAGCGCCATGTTTGGGGGTGTGTGGGGGGTGTGGGTAAACTTCATCTGTTGAATTTGTGCCAATCCTGACAATTTTAAAACAAAAGAAAGAGATTGCCCTGTAAGCAGGGATGGGGACTCGGACTCGAGGACTCGACTCGTGAGTTGGACTGAGTCCCCCCTCTGACTCGAGTCAGACTCCAGTCCCAATATTTTTAATGGGACTCGAGACTCGACTCGGGACTCGACCCCAAGGACTCCGCCACCGCCGCCCGCTCACCACTGCTGCCCACCTCACCGCCGTCGCCGCCTGCCCGCCACCGCCGCTCACCTCACCGCCATCGCACGCCGCCGCCACCACCACACGCCTCGCTGCCTCAACCCCGCCTGCCCGCCGCTGCTGTTCACCTCGCTGACGCCACCGCTGTTCACCTCGCCACCGCCGCCTCGCCGCCGCCCACCCCCCGCCGCCGTTCGCCTCGTGCACAGCAGTGGTGGCGGGCGGGTAGTGGCGAGGCGAGTGGCGGCGGGTGGGCGGCGGCGGCGGCAGGTGGCGGTGAGGGAGCGAGGCGGTGGTGGCCGGAGGAGGCGACACAAGCGGTGCGGAGAACGCTCTCCGCGCCACTCAGAAGAGCGAGATCGGGCAACACTGCTGTGGCTTCTGCTGCGGAGAACTACGAGCCCAGGGAGGGCTCGTAATACATCCCTGGCTGTGGTGGCGGCGGCCCATGGAGGGAGCGGGAGGGTCTCCACGTGAGGAAAGACAGCTCTTCTTCCTCTCGCGGAGACCCTCCTGCTCCCTCCATGGGCCGCCGCTTTGGGAGGGACTCGGGACTCGAGTCACCATTTTGGACCTCGGACTCGAGACTCAGGTCCAAAGACTCGGGACTCGACTCGAGGCCAAGGACTCTTCAACATCCCTGCCTGTAAGCACTGACCCCCACCCCCATGAAAAACACCACATATCAACAATTAAGGGTTTAAGTAAGGTAAAAACAATTTTACAAAAGCCACTTATAAAATATTATAAAATAATATATAATATAATAATGTAATAATTATAATATATAAGATTTTGTGTGTTTCCTCTAATAACTTTTGTACTTGACCATGCCCTTTGGTTGCCTGGCCATACCCTTGGCCACAGCCTCATGTTGTCTGGCCACACCCTTTTGATCACACCTTCATGTTGCTTAACCATACCTCTTACAAATTCACATGTGTGTCCCTATCTACATCTGTGAAATGTTGGAGGGTATGAAAATGAATCCATGATACTATAATATATGAGATTCTTGGGTACAAAGGAGATCATTCCATCACTGTTACAGTAGTAATGTGGGAAAACTTAACTGGTGAAAGTGATCTAGGAAGCATTTAACAGATGTTTTGCAATCCAAAATGCTTTGGTCTTCTCAGGCATTCTTAGATCTCCATTCAAGCAGAGCTGGTGGCAAGATTTGTGGTTCCAGTTCAGTTCAGTTTATTGCCTTAAGCATAGGCCTTACTGATCAGCACAGAAGACTTTACATATACAAATGAGTCAAAACCTCAAACTAAAAACCTATCAAGTAAAATATTTGCTACGATTACAATTTGCTACAATCCAAAGTGGCTGTCCATAGCCCTTCGAACTCATAGGATTACAGGCATCCAGGATGAATGGATGCGGTGAGGAGGTGAAGGTACCCTCTGCACTTCTCCTGACAGCTGATTTTGGCCATCTAAGTGTTTTGCCCCTGCTTTTGAAGAGGCGGGGCTGAGGCACTGCAGGGACACATCATATCTCCACAGAGCCACACTCCTCCCCTCCCAGCCCCCTGGAACATGCCCCCAATTCTGGCTCCGAAGTCAGTCTTGTGACTTCGGAGTTGCAGCCAGCACAGAAAGAACCATGCCAGCTGCGAACGCATTTCTGAGGTGGGAGCTAGAACTCCAACCTATTCTATGGCCGTCTAGACAGCATCTAGCAGCCATAGGACTGCACTCTAAGATATCCTACTTGCTCCAAAGAAATCTTATTCAATATTTAAACCATGTGGGTGGATAAATGTAGTAAATATAAAATTCAAATGCAAAATCAGAACAATAACAAAGATATTGAGTTTGTAAAAAATATTACCTAATTCCACCCCAAAATCTGGCCTTTAGATTGCCTGGGTCCTGAAAAAGCAATGCCACCACTATTTTTCCTTCATCCAAATTCAGATATCGGTCATTCCCACGTTGCATAACCATAACACTAATATATGCCTTCCCAAGACTTGTTAAATTTTTGGAATATGGATTAAGTAAGGGGGTACTGTTAATGATTTAGATTGTGGTCCCTTAGGAGGGTGGCGGGGTGCACGTATTTCAGATTATTGTTTGTATTTTCTTAATTTGTAATGTGTTGTATGTAGTTAATCAATTTAAATAAAACTTAAAAAAACAAAAAACCCATAAAACTAATATTTTTCTCCTGCCATTTAAGTCTCCTGGTTGTGGGGGCAGTATTCCCTAAAGCCAGAATCAATATTTTTATTGCCTAACAAGGCACCAGAACACAATTTTCACAGATGTATCTTTTAGCAAAAAGTGTCTACAAGAAGGAAGTCGTTATGGTATATACACAGTATTCATCTTTTCAATAAAAGTGTGTCTTTGATACCATTCACTTGGTCATTGGGTGGCAATACAGCAACTCTTAGCACATTGACACATATTAAAGTCCTGATTCATACTAGATCCCCAACGTATTTCACAATTCTTTTGCCTTCTTGCAGCTATGGATTAGAAAAGGGGGACGTATAGATGGTCCCAGGGAGGTTCAATCCCTGATTAAAGGACCTCAGGCTGGAGGACTGGAGCCTTGAATAGATCTCTGCATGAGACCTTGGAGAGTTACAAGTCAGAGGAGCATATAATGGGCTGTTTTAGATGTAGCAGATGTGTAATGGTATAAGGCAACTCCTTGTTAGATAAGTAGATGTTGGACAATATATATATATATATATATATATATGATGATGATGATGATCTTCTGATCCGTCATAGAATGTTGCTCCAGCATTTTCTGCCTGTGTCCAGTGGCATCAAATATTGACAAAATCAAAAATATTGTTTTCCATGCAAAATCATCAGTACTGATGATTTGTTTCAGTATTATCAGACCGAATTTAAGAGGCAATGCCATACTCAATCCTTCTCATTCTCTAAGTTGCCAGAGTTAGTTTTCTTTGTAACAATTAAAAAAGAAGGCACAAAATTCCTTTTGTTCCATTGCTACCACTAGTTTTGATAGTTTCTAATTTGCTGTAATTATTTGTTTCTTCTTCTTCTTCTTCTTCTTCTTCTTCTTCTTCTTCTTCTTCTTCTTCTTCTTCTTCTCATCCACCTTAAATTTAAATTTCAAAGCAAAATTCTGCTGCCCACATTATTCACCTAGCATGTTACTATGATCATATCTCTTTTATCTACTGTTCTTTCCACTACATTCCCACAGGGCCCCTATTATTTTTCACACGCAATATAAAAAATACTGCTTCTTACTTTTAAAGCTCTGTATTATCTGGCCTTTCCATACTTGTTGTCTCTGATCACTTTCTATGTTCACACACTTCCCACTTTTTCCTTGTTAGACCTTGGATTTCTTACTGACTTCTTTGGCGGGGGGGGGGGGGGGAGAGACAACACCTATCTACATCATATTTGGAAATCTTTCCTGCTAGTATGTAGTATGCTTCTTCTCTCTCTTATTTTGAAAAGCTCTATTAAATTACTTCTTAACTTTTTTAAAAAAATAGCTTTTATATCTGCTAAATTAAAATCAAATTAAGAACTAAGGTCAATCTTTTGTAATATATTGCTTAGAATGATACGCCCACATACACTATATTTAATGTATTATAGTGTGTGTGTGTGTGTGTGTGTGTATTATAATGTATGCCCACATACATTATATTTAAAAAGTGAAATGACCACTAAATGATGGAAATGGAAGTGTGCATTAAAACATGGCCATAAAGATGGGTTGACCATAGCTCCAATGTTCCTTTCCAGCTCATTTTGCCACACCTTTCCTCCTTGGCCCCTGATTCCTCTTGGTTGTATCCCATGTGACCTCTGTCTCTGCCCCTGCTTCCCTAAGTCCTAAGTATCTACTGAGTTTTCAGATGTAAGATGTGGTAAATGTTGTTGCTCACAAATCATTCTCAGCTATTTGCCTCCAGCAAACATGGAAGTCTTTGCCCCTTCCCTCAATACAAGGAGCATTGGTTACTAGGTGTGCAAATAGGACTGAGATGAAATGAGGGGCTAAAGGCTGCTGATGTCTCTCCCAGATATCACATTGAGTATTCCCCAAATGCAACCTTTTATTTATTTCTGAAATATACACCTCTGCCCTTAAATGGCCAGTTGGCATTCCCAGAGTGGCTATTTTCTGCCCCTTTCTCTGCTTTACAACAGTAGTTTTCCAGCCCATTCTAACAAAGAGATTCAGAAGGTATCAGTCAGACAGGCTCAGAGGTGTGGGCCATTCTTACTGAAGATTAATAATGCATTCTGTAAAGGTATTGCTTAATTTTACATTCCAAAAAATACACATTCCAAAAAGAGTATCACACTGAAAGAATTGTATTATTGAATATTTAATTTAAGGTCTCTGTAACATCTGTTCTAGTCCATGATATCATATTGTATTAGTGTTTCTGTGTCTGTTACGCCTTCATCAAAGTATGGTACAAATACTTAACTTTTAAAATATTTAATTCGTTTTCTGTAAATTATGCTAGATTATATTTTATGCCATAAAGGTTTTGTTTTAGTTCTCTTAAGAGTTGAGACAAAATCTAAACCATTTTACAAAAAATAAAAATAAAAAAATCACTGACTGTAAAACAGGCATTTGACTTTCCTGTTTGCTTTATAAAAATGGTATTTGCCACCTATATGCAGCAGATGACGAAGGAACTGCTGGGGAATGCAAAATGACCTGGACCTAAAAGGAAAAGCACTTACAAAAAATGGGATGGGAGGTAACTCTTTACCCTAGCTGAAGATTGATTTCTGTAATCAGGATAAAGAGCCAATAAGTAATTGTATCATTGCTCCTGAGGCTTTAGGCCTAGCCTGAAAACATATTTTATCTTCTAAGCTGCTGTATTGATTTTATATTGATATTTCCATTATCCTTACAGGTTTTCTCAAGAATTCATTTGTTGATTCAATTTCTTACTGAGGTGGAAATCTTAAAGATAAAGAAGAAGCCAAATGGATAACGCTGTGAGTAACAATACTCCGAAAGCTGTTAAACTCCTCCCCTTTTCAACTTTGCAAATTGCGCTGTCTGTATCCTTTCCAGAGAGGCAGCAATACAAGGGTCAAATTACATGTTACGTTAATTACATAGTGTGCAGAATATGCTTGTCTTGTGTTTCTTTTTAGCCCAAATTAAGAATGAAGGGCCCTGAGTGGTTGGGACCACTGCACATAGGGAGGCGAAGTTTAATCCTTCCCTCCTCAGCCATTCCCATCTGAAATGTAGTCCCCCACATGGCAGTTAGAAGAAGAAGAGGGAGAAGGGAGAAGGAGAAGAAACTTCCATTGGCACCAACTGAGGCTTTTTCTTTTTAAAACTGTTTTTCTCTTTTAAAAAATCGAGTTCAGGGGAAGAGGCTGAGAGGGGAGGTGGTGCAGCTAAGGTTGGAGCTTGGGGCCCCACAGCCCAGGACCCCACAGCTCGGGAGGGGGGCAAATGGCCCCCCAGAAAGCAGCAGGTGATGGGAGAATCAGAGTAGCAGAAGCAAACTCCATTTTTTCCATTTAGTCATAACAGTGCTTTGACTTAAGTGAGCTTAAAATGCAAAACTACACATGCTCGGAGTATTCCCCCACCCACTAGGTTGGGCAAACATTCTAACAGATAAGGACTGCAGAAGCAGTTGTACAGCACTGAATGGTAGTTTTGGGGGGAAGGAAGTGGGGAGAAATGTCTCTCCATGGCTCCTTATTTTTGTTCCAGCCAGAACTCTCCAGTCCAGTGTTCTCCAACCTTGGGTCCCCAGATGTTTTTGGCCTACAACTCCCAGCATGCCTGGCTGGGGCATGCTGGGAGTTGTAGGCCAAAAACATCTGGGGACCCAAGGTTGGAGAACACTGCTCCAGTCGATCAGCTTCGTGGTGGCTAACATTCAATTACCCCATCTTCTTTCAAACCCAGGGGACCAATAAATCTTTAGAATGTTCAAATAACTACCAATCAGATTGTACCAATCTGGATTCTACTTCCCATATATATAGCCAGAAATGTTGCTTCACACACGCCTCATAGTGGCAACAATAACAGTTAACTGACAAACTACCAGCATACCAGTTAAATGTATCTCTTATCTGGCTCAAGCCCAGAGTAAAAGACACACATTTTTCCTTTCGCAGTGAACCTCTTCATACTTCAATCCTTATTTCAAAACAATACACTTCAACTTATTAAAATTTTACCACAGGTAAATACAGTTTCTTTGCAGGCTTCCATATAGGAAATAAATTAAAACTATGGTGCCAAAATATTTTTTTTCATAGATCATAGAGTTGGAAGGGGCCTACAAGGCCATCGAGTCCAACCCCCTGCTCAATGCAGGAAACTGGAGGAGGGGTCTCCCATCCAAGTAATAACCAGGCTTGACCCTGCTTAGCTTTCCACGCTCAGACAAGCTGAGCCAGCATGAGCCACATTATAATATTTGTAATAATTGGTGGCTGCACAATCCATGCCATGCTGGGCCCTTTCAGACAATCTAGTCTAACTTGCCATCATTTGATGATGGAAAAAGCCATTATGTGCTGGGTGGAGGTGGTATTTGTTGTACGACTGAATTCTAACAGCCCGATCTGAAGCAGATAAACACAGAATTAAGTCTTAATGGGACTTTTTCCTAGTAAGCATTTTTAAGTTTAAGCCAAATCTTCTCCCATGTCTGACTTTTATTTCCACTAGGCTAAATATACCTCATCCCTTTTGTCTTTCTTCACTTTTAGTCTTTTATTTTCCAGTTCACCAAGTTCCTTCTTGAAGTTTGATTCCCTAAACTGACTACAAAAGTTCCAGTGAGATGAACCAACAATGTCCTTGGCTCATGCTCAGTTTACCATTTTTACTAATAGCGAACTCTATTGTCTGAGTGCCAATCATTATGTAGCTAAAAGGCACAATCTGTGCGCAAGAAGGGGTCATCAGCAGGTGTCAGGAGGGAATGCCAAGGTTTGCAGAAATACAGAAAAATCTTAGGAAAAAGCTCTAAGAAGTTAGGGACTCCAGTCCAAAACAGGCTAATAAAGAATGAGCATGCTCAGTGGCGTGGAATGCTGAATGACTGTGTGTGTATGTGTTGGGAGGGGGGGTGGAATGGAAAAGTGGTGTGAGGAGAAATTGAATGGAATATCCTGGAACAGACTGTGGCTGAACAGGAACACTTCACACTGCAGTCTGCAACATTTTGTTGCAGATCCTACTTTTCTCCTATAAATTCTACAGCAAAGAATTTCCCCCATCTCATTTTTATCACATTTCTGGTACCTGTAGATGGTGCCTCTTTCTCTAATGCATGTAGCAGAGCAGAGCATGTCTGTACTTGCCCAAGTACTATATGTGGGCTATGTACCTTTAGTGATATGCTAGCCATCTACTACTAGAGGTTTAGCTGTTTTGTTCTATTCTAAAAATACTCTGCAGAAAAAAATCATTGTGCCCAACAGAGTTCCTTGGAACGGTTGCATGCTTAAGGTGCACCTGTTAGGTCACTTTGGAAAAAGACATCAGTCTTCTCACTTTTTGAATGATTTTTTTTTTTTGCCATTTATAAGATGTCACAGAGATATAGGGCTTTTTGTAACATCATATTAATGTTGTTGTGTATGTATGAGAATAAGAAATGCTGTTGTAGGAATCTACAACACTGTTGTGGTCACTCTCACCTGGTGGTCACCTGTTATTAGAAAGTTGTAATCGGTAAGGTATGGCAACTGTGTCCTTGTAAGCTTGTAGGTCATGCTTTCTTCTCATCTTGTCAATAAGGGTTTGTTTTTATTTTTTATTTTTGCTCTGAATTCTGTAACTATAACCATGGTACATTTTCTTTCTAAATTGTCTTGTATTTATTAGCTTTCTGTCAGTAAACTGTAAAAGACAACTGATACTGAATGTGTGTTTTTGGTTCAGCAGTTGTGCTGTTCAGTCCTTTAAATATTGCTCATTTCAGGAATGGGGCAGGTCAGCAGAGCTTGCAGAAGGGAGCTCTGCTGACCTGTCCAATTATGGAAAAGAGTGCTTCTGCTCCTTTCTAGGCAGAGGCTGTGTTAGGGGGTGGCTCACTAAGGCTGGAGCCCCAAATCTCTTGGAGATCACCTGCCCCACCACCCTGCTCTCCATGGGCACTTGCTGAAATAAAGCTACAAGGGACCCTGAGGATCTCTGTTGCATCGGATCCCCCTGGATTAGCTGGCTTTTTGCCCACATGTGCTTCTCCTCCTGCTGCCCCCCCCCTGAACTTTTCTGCCTGAGGCTTTTTTCTATAATCAAATGCCCTCCTCTCCCCTGTCCATACATCCCTCCTCCTCCTCCTCCTCCTTTTTACAAATAGGGGTGTCCTTAAGAGACAGGGTCCTTTAAAGACACAAGCACAGAGACAGACTTTAGAGCATATGTAGATTAGCACATGCATATTTCTGCATTTTTTCCCCTGTGGTCCTGAGCCCTGGATCCTTTTGGTACCTAGCACTGCCTCTGTTTCCAGGGTTGCTTTACGAAGCTCTAGCAGTGGGTTCCCAGTGGCGCAATAAAAACAGCAGGAGCACAATAGCAGCATAGTATACTACTACATTATCATCATCGTCATCGAAGAGTGTCAGTGCAAGTCATGAAGACAAGCCATTCTCAAGAGCCTCCTCCAGCAGCATCAGGGCCGGCGCTACCGCTAGGCAAACTAGGCTGTTGACTAGGGCGCGTAGCTGAAGAGGGTGCAGAAACGCTGCGCTCCTCTTCGCTGTCGGTGCGCTCCTGCCCCGCCTGCCCGCCTCGCTGACAAAGCCAGGTCAGTGCCGGGGATTGCGCCCGGAGGTAGTGGTGGGGCTGAGCCTGGGCGCCTCCCCCCCGCCCCGCCCCACCTCCCCGCCCCGCACCGCCTCCCCCGCACCGCCTCCCCCCCGACACCTACCTTCTCCGTGCCGTTTCCGGAGCCCCGCCCGCGCTCTGTTTTGGCGGGAGGAACCAGGGCAACAGGGCTTAAACAGGAGGTCCCGTCGCGTCACTTCCTTTTCGGAGGAGGTGGGGGAAGGTAGGTGGGGGTGGCGGGGGCGGGCGGGGGCATGCGGGGGGGTCCAGTGGCGGCGGGGGGGTCCGGTGGTGGCGGCGGGGGTTTGCAGAGCAGGGCTGCTTTGCTCCGGAGCCCCCCCGGCACGAGAGGGGGGGCGCTAAATATAATTTAGCCTAGGGCACCAAACTGCCCTGCACCGGTCCTGAGCAGCATGCTAACCTGGTCCTTTAACAGTATCCAATTAGTAACATACTGTGTATCAATCAGAATCATATTCCAAACCGTACTACAAAAATGCATGTGGATCTTTCTGGGTCTGAAAATGTTTCCAGACATTATTATCAGTCACACTATGGAGACAAGAGCAATGCATCAGGGACACATGGATGGATTGGGCATTTTTGCTTCTTTAAGAGCCATGTGTCAACGTCTCCAAGTCAGAAGCAAAGAGATAGTGAAACATTTCTCATACCGTTTCTCTTTGATCTATTCCTGTCTTTGATATACAGGAGAAATGAGTCACTGCATGGCTTCACAGAACTATCACAAGAGAAACCTTTCACTTTTATTGCAAATAATGTTCCAAATGCCCTCAGGTTATGCCAGAAGCTGGAGTGATTCAAAAATTAAGTAATAGTAAAGGGGTGGGAAAATAGAAAGGCTTGTTGATGGATAGTATGGAAAAACAGACTCTGGCAGAGCTAATTACTAATGTCCAGAGTAAATCGATCACGTGTTAGTGAACATGCTCTAAAAGACAATTTTTCACTCTCGAGTCTCTCTTTCCCCCCTCACTTGGGGTGAGCTGGTCCCAGCTTAAATGTCAAATATGTCCTGGTCCTGGATCATATTGCTAATTAAGAAGATCAACGAGGCCTTTAATTTCCAATGGGAAAAAATGTCATTTGTCTCGATTTTTGTTTTATTGGAAACCAAATTGTCACACGCTGTTCCAGATGACAGTGATACTAAGGGTGTCGGAGAAACCTGCAACGGATTGAAATAAGTTCGGATTTCTATGAATCTGACCTGCAGATTCCGCAGCAGACCGGCTTTCTCCAAGTAACGTGGGTTTCACAGACTTGCAGATTGACTGTTTTGTTGTTGTTGTTTTGTACTTTTGTGGTGGGAATTTGCGCAAATTTGCACTTGCATTAATGTGCATCAGCACAAGTGCACATTACCGCCAATGTGCATGTTCGCAAGTGGAACAAAATCCTCATTTATCCCTACAAAGAATCCAATTCTGTCAATGAGCAGACGGCAAAACAAAAGATGCCTGACAATCTGCAAAAAACAGATGGAATCGATGTAACAAAACCCTGAGTGATACTACCACGTATAACACCCAGATCATGCCAGATCATGGGGGTGGGGCAAAGTGAGCCTCAAGGAGTAAGTCAAAGCAAGAGTGGAATATAGCAAACTGTCTTATACTGGGTTAGACCATTTGTCCATCTAGCCCAGTGTTCTCCAACCTTGGGTCCCCAGATGTTTTTGGCCTACAACTCCCAGCAGGACCCAGGGTCCTGCTGGGAGTTGTAGGCCAAAAACATCTGGGGACCCAAGGTTGGAGGACACTGATCAACCCTTTATTGTCTAATCTGACTTGCAATGTCTGTCTGGATGGGGAGGTCTTTCCCCTCACCTACTACCTGATCCTTTTAACTGGAGATGCCAGGAATTGTACCTGGGACCATTTGCATGCAAAGCAGGTGCTCTGTGATTGAGCTATGGTCTCTTTCCTAATAGGCATGGCCTCTTGGGAGCTGGGAATGCCCAAAAGCAAAGGACAAGACAAAAAAATTGTTTTTATTCAAGGTTTTGTGTACTTAAAGGCCTAGTTTCTTCTACCATATCTGACGTAGCATCAGGGATGGGGACTCGGACTCGAGGACTCAACTCGTGAGTCGGACTGAGTCCCCCCTCTGACTCGACTCGGACTCAAGTCCCAATATTTTTAATGGGACTCGAGACTCGACTCGGGACTCGAGACCAAGGACTCTTCAACATCCCTGGGCTGTGCCAGAAGGAGTGGAGAGGAGCGTGATTGCCGGCGAAGAGCGCATGGAAGCGAGGTGTGCCGCTGCTTGGCCACTATGGACGGCTACCAGGAGTGCAGCCCCAACAGTGTGTCAAGATTTATTTTGATTGATGTGTTGCGTACTTGGGGGAAGCAGAAGAAGGACCTGAGATTACTCTGTGTGGCTGCTCTGAGTGTGTTTCTGGTTCCAGCAAGTTCATCACCAGTGGAGCGGGTGTTCAGTGAGGGTGGAATTGTGATGAGATCTCACCGTTCCAGAATGGGGGCCAAACATTTAGAAAAAATCATGTTCCTCAAATGCAACATGGATAAGTTTTAGGAAGTACAGCAAGTTTATTTTTTAAAATCATTTTTCTAAAATGCAACCTTTCAGACATTTTGGGTTTGGCTGCCTCTGCCTGCCTGCTTGGGGTTCCCTGCCTCCTCTGCCTGCCTGGTCTCTTCTTGACCAGTTCAACAGTTGAATTGTCCACGACAAAGGCCTCTGCCTGCCTGCTTTGGGGTTCCCTGCCTCCTCTGCCTCCTCTGCCTGCCTGGTTATTTTGGGTTTTTCGGCCTGGTCTGTTCTTGCCAAAATCAGTTGCAGAGTTTTGAAATAAAAAGGCATACTTGTGCCTAGAATTTATTTAAACCACACATCTGAAGTAGCCTTATTTTGTTGGGAAAACCCCCCATTGATTTTAATAGGGACTCGTGGAGTCAGCTTTAGGAGTGACTCGTGACTCGTGAGTCACCATTTTGGACCAAGGACTCAGACTCGAGACTCGGGTCCAAGGACTCGTGACTGGACTCGTGACTCGAGACCAAGGACTCTTCAACATCCCTGCGTAGCATAGGAGACTGGCATCTGAGGAGCAAACAACACTTCTTGCATTACATAAGTGGCTGCTGCAAACACTGGCTGCATTGATAGCCAGTGTGGTGTGGCGTAGTGGTGAGAGTGTTTGACTGGGACTAGGGAGATCCGGGTTCTAGTCCCCACTTGGCCATGAAGCTCACTGGGTGACTTTGGGCCAGTCAGTGACTCTCAGCCTAACCTACCTCACAGGGTTGTTGTGAGGATAAAATGGAGAGGAGGAGGAGGAGGATTATGTAAGCCGCCTTGGGTTCCTTGCAGGAAAAAAAATGGGGTATAAATATAATAAATAAATAAGTACACTAAGTAAGAGAGCAATCTTATGGCCCCTAGACAGCCATATGATACTTCAGGTTCCCAGATCCAAGGTCGGAGACAGAGCTCCAACCTTGGAGCTGGGGATCTATCTTCCAATCCCCCATCCCCCCTCGCAGCCAGTGCAGGAAGAACCACACCAGCTGCTTTTCCGAGGTTGGAAAATTGACCTTGGAGAGGGGGTAAAGGGAGTGAGGAGGGGACAGGGAGGGGAGGAGACAGGGTTTGCCAGGAAGTGAGGTATCCTGATGGTGTTCCAACCTCCTTCCCTCCCCCTCCAAGTGCCTCAGCTAGACAGCCACAAATGTCCGTCTCGCTGCATTGCAGAGTGGGGGTTCAGGGAGGCAGAGCTTGCCTCTGCCACTCCTCCCACTCTGTCCTGGATGCTCATAAGCCTCTGACTTCAGAGGCTTACAAGCACCGAGGGCGCAATCAATAGGCAGGGCCGGTGCTACCATTAGGCCAACTAGGCGGCTGCCTAGGGCGCTGGGCTAAAGGGGGTGCTAGGAGTATAGGGCTGGAGGGAGGGAGGGAGGGAGGGCTCAAGTGGGAAGGGGGGGCGCTAAATATCTGATCTTGCCTAGGGCACCAAACTGCCTTGCACCGGTCCTGTCAATAGGGCACGCTAAGTCACCTTATCTCTAAGAGATGTGAATGTTTGTTTGTACATAGTTTGTATATGCCTCTTTCTTTAGGTTTTGCAGTTTTTATATCTTATGGATATCTCTCTCCCTGTGTGTGTAGTGATAGACAATTGTATTATTGACATGGTATATTCTGTTGAACATAGGGAATATTTAAAGTCTGTAAGGGTGCAATCCTATGCCTGCTCAGACAGAAAAAGTCCTACAACTCCCCACAGCCAGCATGACTGGCTGGGGAATGCTGGGAGTTGTAGGACTTTTTCTGTCATAACAGGCATTGGATTGTGCCCTAAATGTTGTATATTGTTTTTTAGATTTCCCAGAAGGACCTCTGTGTGGTCCAAAATGTGTCACAACCTTTTTCTTTCATTTAATAAAACATCCCTTTTTTGTACCCCTTTGCTTTTGGCTTTTTGGCATTCCTTATGGGTCCTCCTTTTTGTTGGCTTTGGATTTCCCTTGGGAGCAGGGAAAAGCAGCAAAATGGGGGCCTAACTACACATTCCTTCAAATGTGTCACTTCAAGGAGCTTTTAATAAAATAAAATAAAACCAAGTACAGTTGTCAATTGATCAGGATCACAGTGTGTGGGGAGGGGATGTTAAACCCTTTCCTCCCCACATTCCTGAAAAAAAATCCCTCCCCTCATGAAGTAAATAGTGACAGTTAAAATAAACCCCTCCAATTAGTGTTAATGGGAGATGTGTGCATTTTGTTTTGTTTTTGTTGCTTTTTGCTGTGCAAGGGCATGATCTTTTTCAGGATTATGGTGGGGGTGGGGGAAGGTTTAAATCTCCTCTCACCAGATGCTGTGGTCCTGATCTGGATGTGGGGTGGGGGGAATAGTTGGTTTAATTTTAAAAGAAGAACAACCGTGACATGGCTTCTTCTGTCTCATTTAAAGTAATGTGTAACTCTGAGTACCTTTGTTGTTCTGGACACAGGCAAGTCTGTACTGGAGGTTTTTAAAAATCATTGGGATTTGCTCTTGCACCAGCTCTGAAAAGCAAAAGTAACAAAGAGAGGATACCTCTAAGTGCAGAGAGAATGATTGATTAGTCCAATGCCTTTCAAATCTTACGACTCTTCCTTGGGGTAACTGATTTAATCCATTCAAAGAATAACCAAAAACTGTCTTCTCAACTATCAAGGTGAGATAACAGATTTATTTATCCTTTGAATGGATGGAATCAGTCACTCCTGAGGAAGAGTAAACAAAAATAGCTATGTTGGTCTATGTTGACAAAAACCACAGTATGGCAAATACTTTGATTAGGAACAAGCATAATTGTTACAAAGTCATTGCAAGCTTTTGATCTCACCAGAACTCTTTATCAGGCTAGATTTTAATCAAAGCATGACATTGTTGACCCAAAATCTGCAGTTTATAATCACCTTAACATGGAGTGCAGGAGCTATTCTGTGGATTTATTTGGATTAGCATCACTAGCTACAAGACAGTCAGATTACAGGATGCACCCATGGCTACTTAGACAAAAAAAGCAGTATTGTTCCCCCATTTCAGAGAATATAAAATCCAGAAGTTTCTTAGATCTTTTTCTTTTTCTTTTTTTTTGTGAATATTTTTTATTTTAAATTTTTTTTGAACAATACAAAGAAAATAACACACACATATAACTAATATAGTGCTCCCATCACCATGGGACCAAATAATACAATAACTCTATAATTGTTCATTATTCCAAAAATACAACATATCTTGACAGGGTAAACTCCCTTTCCCCTTTTTTAACACATATTCCAAAAATAAACCCCAAATATCCTTAAAAATATTTTTCTTTAATTGACCCCTTTTGCATTTGATATTACAAGTCAACATATCATTCAATGCCATTCTTAGATCTTTTTCTGTCTGGTGGAAGAGATGTTGTAAGACTGAAAGACATTCGGCTAACAAATCATTCTCTGTGAACCTTTTGTGATCTATCTCCCCCCCTTTTTGTTTTTGTACAGGTGCCCTCACTTCTTTTCTTCACCAGTTCTGACCCATCCATTTTCAAGAGGCTGCTTCCTTCCAGGTCTGGCTGTGTCATTCTGCAGGTTCTTCCCTTGGCTAGTTTTTAAGTCTTGCCCTATGAAGCAGATTCTTAAAGAAATAGTATTGTCTTTACAAGTGCTGTTTTCTAGCCCTTGGGGTTTGCATGTAACTTTACGTAACATCCAGACCACGAGGGCTAGGGAACAATACTGATTAAATAATGAAATGTAGGGGCTACTGCAGTCTGGTGGATGCAACGTGGACACACTGGGGCAGGATCCTGTGCTAGCAAAACAGGAAGTAGCAATTCCTAAAATAAGCATGGAAACAAGAGGCAATACGATTTGCAGGTTGGTGCAAGTCAGTGGAGTTCCCTTCTATGAGTTCCGCTGACCTGCCCCATTCCAGAAACGCAAGAACAAAGGAGAATCACGGCAATTACTATTAATTAAACAAAGCCAAGGCCACCGTGATCAAAATTACTCAACAACTCTTATTTCTTTGTATTAATTACAACTTGTTAAACTCCTTCAAGTATTTATAACAATTTCAAACATACATCAATAAACAATATAATCAAATTAATACAATATACATATCTCATATTTTTCAAAAGTCCTGGCCAAGCAGGATCAAATCCTTCTGTGTCCACCGCTGTTTTTTCTTTAGGATGGCAAACAGAATAAACAACCAAGTTCTGTGTAGTTACTTTCGGCTTAACACTGTTGTTTTCACTTCTAGCCAACAGGAAACCAGTTTGAACTTCCCGTTTTGTAATCTTTCTCAAGGCTTGCACAGATAGAATTAAATTTCCTGGACTGCATTCAGTTTCAAATTATATTATTCTTCCAATTTCCTGGACTGCATTCAGTTTCAAATTTTATTCTATAACATAAAGAGAACGCTGATAAGCATTTTTAAACAAACAAACATTACCAACCCTTCCAGCAGCCCTTCCCCAAACTTACATTCCTCTTCAGCACACTGCTTTACCATTAACATTTTCATACAGAGTCCTCTGGTGGTAAGACTCTCAATTACATTTATACTCCTTTCTGGCTGTTAACCCTTTCTTGTCCATTAACGAGCATTGCCACTGGGCTCCATTATTTTCAGGAACCACTAATCCATGTTGCACCTAGTGGTCTATTCCACTAGCACGGGGTCAGTATAGGATAGTGCCCATTGTCCTGGAAGCTGTAGTTCAGAGTTGATAGCACAAATGCGACAATATGAGAGGATCTATGTTGATAGGCTGGCTTTGTTTTCAAACTTTGTTTTCAAACTTTGATACTCCATTACACTGGATGTAAAATATATTTTTGCTTAAACATGTGCAAAAACAAATCAACAAATACATGAGGCATTTATATTGCTGTTAAGCACGTGAGCCAATAGACCATGCAAATAATAATGGTAACGGACAGCACACAATCTCATTACTGTGGGTCCTGTACTATCCAGGGAGATTATGAGCATCTCTCTAACCATGAGAAGGAAGAAGGTTAATATTGTACATTCCAGGGCAACATTTTACTCTTTTAAGAACAATCAGTCATAAAAGTGATTTCTTGGGCTGCACCCAAGCATTCTACACAGCTAAACTGATCAATGGTGCTCTTATGGGGGAGGAGGACATACCTAGAATTAGTATCCACCCCCTTCAAAAAGATCAAAACTGATAGCACCACCATCTGTTCAACAGTGAATGCATGATTCAGGTGCTGAGTGAATTTGTTCCCAATGCACCACTCTTTTGCTCTTGTTGGATCTCATCCAGAAGGGCATAACCCTTTAGAACCTGGGCAAATATGACAAAATTCCTGACTGTATTTAAAAGCCTAGATTGTGTGTGATGCTAAACATCTGTTTCCTCATTTTCAAAAATGAAATTAGTTGTATGTTCAATATTAGGTGTTGGTAATGAGATCCCAAAGGATTTTTGAACTAGTTTAACCTTAAACAGTAGCAATAACCAAGGGGAAAGCTGTGAACTTAGTACCAAGGCTTAATTGGAATAAAGCACACACTTTTAATTATGATGATAGGTGGGAAGTTTATTTACAAAAAAGGAAAAGGGATAACATACAACAAAACAGACAGAGCAGTCTTTGGAAATAGTCCTTACCCGGCAAAATAGCAAAGCTGACTAGACCTGTCTATACAAACATACCAAAGCATGGGTCTTCAGTAGAACAGGACCTCCGAAGCCAACAATCACAAGCAGACAAGGGAAAGGGCCAAACAAAACCAGATGAGGAAAATGGGCAGCTGTAGCCCCCTCCCCGGTTTTGTACCCAAAAACCTTTAGCAAAACTAAGGTGATTCTTATCAGCCAATCACAAGCTAACGGAAACAGTCTTCTCAGGCTTTCAGGGTGGCGTGGGGACAGAAGATTCCTGGCAAACACTCAGCTGAACTCATTCAGCCCAATTAGTGATGGTGCTGCTATGGCCTTGAAGCCCCTGGGATGGGTCGAGATAACACACACAGATGGCCTAACAAATATGTGAAGGCTCAGCCCCATGGAATGGAACTTCACAGGCTGCTGAGAGAGACACAGAAGGAAAATGGATTTCTTGACAGCCCTGCTTAAAACTAATCAAGATTTAGTGTGGAGGAGAGCTCCAAAAATACTCACTGAAAACTAAATTTCACAATTTGCCACCAGAAGGTCCAGGACAATTGTCTTTATGTCATCTTTTTCCCATCACAGAATAATCCCCGCGATCAACCTGCTACTGGAAGCACAATCTGCAATGCTAGACAATTCTAACTGTCCTGCATGCTCTGTGGCAGTTTCATAAACTCTGCGGAACAGAGTCATTGTGGAAGAGGAGCAAATGCAATGTCCTTCCACTTCAGCCCTTATCACTACATAATTGAAAATAGATGTGCAGCCCAAACCTATGCATCCTTACTCACTGTGTTCAGTGGCCCACTTATTCACAGAGGAGACTGTATTCTTAGAAAAGTGTGGTATGTGCTGAGGCAGCCGCTCGGTCCCATTCCCAATGTTAATGCCAACTGTGATGCTGGTGCTCCTTATATCCCATTTCAGCCAGACCTAGCCCCGTTCCCAGCAATAAAGTCAGGTTCCAGTTATGGTGGAACAAATTACTGCCTACAGCTCTGTACCTAAAACAGATACATAGAATAAGAGGAGGAAGAGCCTAACAACCTTTCTCACCTTGCTATCCAAAGCAAAACCATAACTGGATGCTATGCAAAATGGATCTTGATATGTTAGCAATGTGTTAGAAATGTTAAGTTCAAATAATCACTGCAGCTGGTTCTGTTTCTTTTTCTAAAAAAGAAAAGTCACATATGCATCCACTGAAAGTGCACACTTGCACAAGACCTCCGATATTATTATTATTATTATTATTATTATTATTATTATTATTATTATTTTAATTGCTGCCCCATTTGCGCAAATATAAAGATCAGGGGTGGAGGGAAGGATCCCATTTGCGCAAATCACAGGACCCCAAAAATGGGAGGGGGGAACAAAAAACCAATATCATTTGTGGAAATCATGGGCCCTAGGGTGGAAAGTGCCTATTTAATATGAGCAAAAAAAATACAAACATTTCCAGAATCAGGGGGGGAAAAATCCAGTATGGTCCACCATTGCTTATCTAAATGGAAACAGTGTGAAATCCCATGGGGCTTAAATGGAACAGAGTTCCCAGCATTGCACATCCCTGGCACAAATGCACTCCTGGCCACTGCTGAAACCTGGGCATCCAGGTTCAGAGCTGAGTCTAGAAGTATACCCAAATTGTGGGCCTGAGTCTTCAGGGGGAGTGTAACCCCATCCAGCACCCTTTCCCCTCATCTGCCTTTTGAGTAACCTTTGTCTTGTCTAGATCAAGCTACAGTTTGTTTGCCTGCCCTCATCCAGTCCATCACCAACATCAGACACTGATTTAGAACTAGAACAGTTTCCTTGGATTTAGATGGAAAAGAGAGATAGAGTTGGGTGTCATCAGTGTACTGGTGGCACTGAATCCCAAAATTCCAGACAATCTCTTCTAGTGGCTTCATTAATATGTTAAATAGCATGAGGGATGAGATGGGACCCTGAGAAACACCACAGGCCAACGGCCATGGCGTAGAACAGGAAACCCTCAGCACCACCTTCACCTTCTGAAATTGCCCATCCAAGAATGACTGGACCCACCATATAATGTCTCCCAGTCCCAACTCAGACATATGTCTCAGAAGATACCATGGTTAATAGTACTGAAAGCAGCTGAGAGGTCCAGCAGAACCAAAAGGGACATGCTCCCCCTGTCCAATTCCTGGCATAGATCATCCACCAAGGTGATCAAAGCAGTCTCTGCCCCAGAACCAGGCCTGAAGCAAGATTGAAATGAATCTAGATAATCCACCTCATACAGAAATCCCCGGAGCTGAGAAGCCACCACATGCTCCAGCACCTTGACAAGAATGGAATATTGGAGACTGGCCAGAATTGATCCAATACAGTGGGGTTCAGGGAGGTTTTTTTTTAAAGCAAGGTCCTACCACCACCTCTTTTAAGCAAGATGGAATCACACCTTGCTGTAAAGAGGGGTTCACAACTATCTTTACTGACTTAGCCAGTAGCCCCCTGGCTGCTTTTATAAGCCAGGAAGGGCAAGGGTTCAGCACCCAAGCGATAGGCCTTACTTCTCCAAGGAACCTGTTCACATCCTCAGGCTGTACAAATTAAAAAGTATCCATTTTAACTGGACAAGTAGGGGCCAAAGTTACATCCACTGGACCTGTATCAACTATGGTATCCAAGTCAGCATGGACTTGCATGCGATTTTATCTGCAAAGTGTTGTGCAAACAGTGGTGTTCACGTACCTGTGGGGGGGCTTGCCTCCCCGCCGCCACAATTCTCCATGGCGGCAGCCCTTCCGCCTCGTTCTTCCGAGCCGCGCGGAGTGTCCTCCGCGCCGCTCGAGCTGCCACCGACTGGCGCGCTGGTCCTGTTGCATCACTTCCAGCACAGCGGAAGTGATGCGATGGGACCAGCGCGGGTGGTGCGGGCGGCTCGCTGCGGAGAGGCAAGCCGCGGCTGGACGGAGGTAGGCCCGCGCGGGCATGAGCGGGGCCGATTTCGGCCCGCTACACCCACGCGAGGCGAACGGTTACACCACTATGTGCAAATTGGTCACAGTGAGCTATCAAGTGGTCTACCTTTTCTTCTTGTGAACCAGAGTGTCATAAGCCCCTGACCACTTGATAAAGCTCTGCCGGGTGACTCTGTGCAGATGCAATAGTGGTGGTGAAGTACACTTTCTTCACTGCCCTCACCGCCATGGAGTAGGCTTTAAAATGTTTCATCAGATTCGTTCCAAGTTTTCTGCCACTGTCTACTCAATGTCCTGAGCTAGCAGGCAGGAAGCACAATGGTAAAGCTCACTTATAGTCTGTTCCGGTGTCTCTTCTTCTGCATCCCTTCTTAGCAGGGGGTGCACTGCTGGTAATCAGGAGGATGCAGGTAGTACATGCAAAGAAGTATAGGGTTGTCCCCCACCCGCCACCCCGTGATCAATGATATTAATCCAAAGGAACATTACTTTGGGTTTGGTGTTTTTAAAACAGGCTGGTTTGTTAGGCAGATTGATTTGAGATCACTAGTATATAGATCTCAGGTTGGGCATGGCTTTCAACATGCAGCCTTCACCGCATGACATCGGCATAGATCATTGGCACTTGACAAATGAGGCTGGAACTTGAAGGGGAGCTTTAAAAGAAGATGGTTTCTGAAGACACCCTATTAATTGATCATTCAATTTGCTCATGCTCAGGAGAGGTTTTCATTATCCAGTCATTTTTTGTACTAGGTTTGTCATATTTTAAGCCAAAAACACTCCTGAAAAAGATAGCTCATTCATCTTACATCACTTTATTGACTTTAGTGCCAGGTTGTGTCTCAGATGATGTGATCTCTTTCTTGGAAAGAATCATGGCCCAACTAGCTTTGTTGCTAATAGTAATAAGCAGCAAAGACAACTCTACTCCTTGATTGTGCAGGAGATCAAGATGGAAGACTTCTTCCAAAGGTCAGTCCAGATGACCCTTTTGATATGGTGAAATGTGGATATTAACAGTGCTGGTGGGAGCACCGAATCTCTCTGTCAATGGCCAGGGAGGTCCACAGGTGGAGGAGTTCCCCCCTCATGAGCCTGCCCATTGTGGGCATAGAAACCTCAGCTGCCCTTGCTGCTTCACTGTTGGTGATCCAATGGTGGTAACAGCAAAAAGAAGATAGTCTGGGGATGTATCAGGGGGATTAGGGGAGGCTTAAGATCCACTGGATTCAAATCCCTCCCATTACCCTAATGCACCCCTGGAACAGGAGGGGGGAAAGTATGCTAGCCTTGGAGCTGGTGTACTTATTTTCCCTCCACCTGGGGCAAATGGGAGGAAAAATTAAAAGAGAAAATTAGAAATCAGAGAAAAAGAAAATAGAAAGGAAAAATCCCGCCCCCTTCACCTTTTTGTCCTGCTGGTGCAAGCCCAGCAGAGCATAAGAAGTGGTGGTTTTTCCGCCATTGATTCCACCACCAATTGGCTTGCTCTGTAACTGTCCTAAATATAGTAATGGTCCTTTCCAGTCTGCCACATGCAGGGCTGGGTTTGGTCTCTTCAGGGATGTTGAAGAGTCCTTGGTCCCGAGTCCCGAGTCTTTGGACCCGAGTCTCGAGTCGAGTCCGAGGCCCAAAATGGTGACTTGAGTCCCGAGTCACTCCCAAAGTGGCGGCCCATGGAGGGGGAAGAAGAGTTGCCCTTCCTTCCGCGGAGACCCTCCCGCTCCCTCCATGGGCCGCCACCACAGCTCCTGCTGCCGCCGCTCTTCTAAGCGGCGCGGAGTGTTCTCTGCGCCGCTCGAGTCGCAGCCGCAGCCGCCCGCCACCGCCCGCCACCGCCTTGCCACCGCCACCTGCACGCCGCCACCACCGCCGCTCACCTCAACTCCGCCGCACGCCACCTCACCTCACCACTACCCGCACGCTGCCGCCGCTGCCCTCACCGCTGCCGCCACAGTCGCACGCCGCCGCACGCCGCCGCACGCCATGGTTGCCATGGTTCTCCCGCCAAAAGCAGGGCGCTGGCGGCGGTGTGCATGCGTGCGGCGAGGCGGCGGCGGCGGGCGGGCGTTGGCGTGCATGCGTGCGTGCAGGCGGCGGCGGCATGAGGTGGCATGCGATGGCGGCGACGGCATGCAGCATGCGACGGCGGCAAGGTGAGTTGAGGTGAGCAGTGGCGGGTGGCGGTGGCGGAGTAGACTCGAGTCCCGAGTCGAGTCTCAAGTCCCATGGAAAATATTGGGACTCGAGTCAGAGGGGGGACTCAGTCCAACTCACTAGTCGAGTCCCCGAGTCCGAGTCCCCATCACTGGGTCTCTCCCCCTTAGAGAGAGCACAAAGAAGCAACTAAGCCAGCTGCACTCTCTTGTGTGACCAACCAATAACCATGCCTGTTTACTTCTCCTGGCAGTGCTTAAAGTCAAGATAGGCAGCTCATTATGAGAAGAGAAAGATATGAGTGTTAGGAAGAGAAAAAGTGGTTAACACTTGACAGTGGACTGAGAAGCAAGAACCTAAGGAAACAGTGGGTGGTTGACACATACAGCTGAAAAAGGGAGGAGCCAAGGAGAAAGTAGAAGGGAGACAACACTGGAAAGGAGGACTGGGGCTAAGTAGAAGTGGCAGGAAAGAAACCAGTGGACAGTGGTGTAGCGCAGCAAGGGTTTGCAGGGACACAGTGCTGACACATTTTGATTAGCAGGGATGCTGCTGACACCATCTTCCACCACCCCTGCCCTGCCCCAGAATTCCCAGTGCCCTCTGAGCTTAGCTGCAACACTGGCTGTAGCTGGGGTGGGGGGAGATGAATTTCCCCAGCAACATATTGTTCCCTATTGTAATGCAAAGTATTTTGGGGTGGCTTGGTCTTGAATGGGCAATTAAGACTGCTTAGCTTCACAAAAGGCCCGCTCCTGGTGGAGATGCACACTTCTAGAACTGGCTTGTTGATATGGGTCCACACAGCTGCCTGCGTTTTTCAACTCTCCTTGGCAGGTGTGGCTATGGGGACTGTCAGGATGAACACCTGCACTTCAGAATTTACCACGACACCACTGCAAGTGGACACGCTAAACATGGAGACAGGAGAACAGGGACCCAGGAGGGCATAGGGTGGCTATTCTGGAGTCTCCTTGGGAGGGGGAATTTTCCCAGTTGTGACTTTGTCTGTCCCTGCAGCATCATGACTTGGCAAACCTAAGCAGCAACCAGAGCTAAAGATGCCATGTGAAGGTAGTCCAAATTTTACAGCGGGATATAGTAGGGAGCCAACTTTATGCTACAGAAATTGAGTATAAAAAGCTATTATAAAGAAGTCATATAAGTGTGCTTTCAAGGACAGCATCTTTGGAGATTTAATGCGTACTGGTGCAGCAGACATAATGTGTCAATTAACATGCCACACCACAGAACTCTGTTTCATGGATACACTGCCTGCATCATTCTCAGGATGAATTTCAAGAAGCTCAGTGGGATTGTTGCAAATGAACTATCCCACAGTCACAGTGGGGGGTGGGAGAGGAGAGATTTTCTTAAAGCTAATTAGTTTTTATCAAGCCTGCTCTTTCCCCTAACTTCACGTGATGTTTATGAATGGTCAATGACAAACTCTGTATTAGTTCTTAGTGGGGGGAAAAAGAACAAATGAAAGGTTTTAGGGGAAAACATACGCTCATGTTAGTAAGAGCTATGTGTTTTAATGTTCTCTTCAGTTTTAGTTACTGGTTTTATGTGCATCTGTGCTCTCCAATTGGCATGAAACATATAGCAGCCCTTTGGCTAATATTAACATAATGATAACATTTGGAAAAGGAAGGAAGGAAGAGTAAGTCTGTGGTCAGTATTAGCTATTTTATTTTTCAAAAGTGTACCCCATCTTGTGGCTCAGACAGGGTCCTCATACAATGTACAGTCACTTTTGCAACAAGACTTCTGATATTTAGAGCCAGTTCAGACATTATATCTATCCCATAGCCAATCAACATGTTACATCTAGTTCCATTCCATGACAGTTGTTTTTTTTTTTTAATGCAAAGGGGCCTTTTAAAGTTGAGCAAAGGTGTGATTTTTAGTAAGTCCTTATAAAAAAAAAACATACCAAACAAAATTCTCACCCACTCTTACCTGTGGCTGCTTTGCATTTTAAAAAGCCTGTCAAAAATAATAATCATAGAACCAGATGCAATGTGTGTACTTTGGCCATTACCCTTGCAAATAATTGCTCATGCAAGCAGTGTATTCATGTGAGCAGTGTAATGTGAAATAAGCATATTTGCAGAAGATGAAGTAGAAACTCTTCTGATCAGGACATGCTGGAGATGAGGAAATTTCTATTCACAGAAGCTGAATAGGAGGTTGACTCTTCCATGCATAACCTTATCCCACCCACAGTGGATTCCTCTCATGAGTAGACTGATCACACAAGCAGTTGTGCGTCTCAGTAAGCTGGCAGATATATGATAATGCATTATTTATTATTTATCATTCATAAAGCATGTAAAATCTACTAGGCACTGTACACAGATTAAAAATGAGAGAGTCCCTACCTACTGTATAGACTCACAGCTGAAAAGTCGTGACACAAAAGGGAATGGGGAGAGAAAAGGAAAATAGACACCAATTCTTAACGTAACAAAGTAGACCTTATAATGACCAGTTTGAATAGGAACAGTAGGAAGGGGAGGAAGCACGTGGCAGTTTATCTCTCAGCTGGACTGGTGGAATGGACCCCGGCTGTCTCAGCTCTCCCTCTGTGATAGCCAGGTGGACAGGCAGCTGACAGATGAGTTGAAGGAGAGGATGGTAGCTGCTGGAGCTCATGTTACATCTGAAGTGGCTCACAGTTCCCCTTCAAGATTCGTCAAAGCCTGAGACCTAGTCTTTTTGAATGGCAGTAAAAAAAGTTCTTTACAAAGATCACTAAATAAAATCATGCTACTACTAGAAGGGTGGAGCTACATGTTACCAGAGAAAAACAGAGTTCCCAAACATGTGTTGGCCCCATAACACTAAAGTTGGGGTGGTGGGCATTTGCAGGGCAAGTCAAGAGACAGAAATTGGGTGCTTAACCCTTCCCCAATCCACTGATTCTCTTCCATGACCACTGAACCAAGGCCATTTTTACCCCCTTTTTCTCCAGATGGACTCCAAGACCAGAAATAAGGGGCAGGCTATAACTGAAGGGGAGGGATTGTGATGGAGAATCCGTTGACTTCCCTCCCACATATTCTATATAATAAACAGACTTGGAAAAATCTCCACAGGAATGAACAAGAAGTTGTAAACCTGCAACCCAATTTCCAGTGCTGGTGGGAGTTTAGTTTTTACTTGAGATGACAAATTCTTGAAAACACTGAAATGGAGCATCCCCATCCTAAGGAAGGGCATCTTCAGCCATCAAATTATTTTGCATTATCTCTATTGATACTGTTAAGTTCCAGAGGCTACATTCACGCCACCCCATCTCTTCTACTACATTGCAGATAACAAGTACCATAACATCTTATTGAAGTCAAAGGCAACTGTCATCACTTTGATGGTTTTTGATGGTACTTACCAAGGGGAAGTGAACCCCTAGTTCTGGGTAGAACTGTGAAAAGAATGAAGTCAAAATAAACAAAATCCAGGGTGTATTCTAAGCATTTTTTTTCAACCGCACAAGAAGCTGGTGCAGCCCCCCCCCATCCCCAATGCATGCGCACCTCTCAATTTTTTTCTAATGGAAAAAAAAGAAAGATGTCAGCATAAATGAGAATGCTTAGAGAAATTAAGAGAAAGAGATACAGTAAGGAAAGAAGGAAGGAAGGAAAGAAGGAAGGAAAGGAAAATAAGAGAAAGGAAAATGAAGATGCCTTGCAAAGAATGGGTGAGATTATCTTCTTAGGGATGTATCCGAAAGTCTTGGGGGGGGGGCTGAAAGCGGCCTGAGAGCGGTCCGCTTGGCCCCCCCCCGAGACTCTCGCGACTTACCTGGCTGCCGCTCAATCCACGCCGCACCGGGGAAAGGAGCTTCAGTTCCCCAATGCGTCAGTTCCGGTTCCCCTGGCACTGCATTTTTAGTGTAAAAACCAGGGCAACCCAGCTTGAAACAACCACAATTTTCTATTCTTTTCCGTTTTAAGCTGGGTTTCCCTGGTTTTTACGCTAAAAACGCAGCGCCAGGGAACTGGAAGTGACGCGTTGGGGAACTGAAGCTCTGCGAGCGGCGAGAGCAGGCGGGGGGTGCTCGGAAGCACCCCTCTGAGTAGGTAGGTTTCCGGCTGGTTTACATCCCTAACTTCCCTCCCTAAACTATAGTTGAAGACAGAGACTCCTTCCCCACAAAAAATATAACTGAGGGGCTGAGAACCCTCTCCTCTGATTATAACGGTGGTGACTAGCATTTATCCTTTCACAAGGTTGTTGTCCTGCAAAATACATTGAAGGTTCTGTATGGTATACTAGGGGTAACAGGTTTTAAAGCTTCACAGAATAGAGATTCCTCACAAAATGGCAGCTCAAAAACTGTATAGTTGAATCGCTAGCTACCCTTAACCTGCAAATCTGTTGCAAGGGCTTGGGAGCAATTGGTGCAGCAGGAAGATCAGGACTGGCTTTAACACAAAGAGATCTAATTTCCATGTTACATCGTAAAACATTTCAGAATAAATCCACCAGGAATTGGTGGAGAACCTTTTAGAAGCCAAACACTTTACTATAAGTGGGGAGGGGACTGAGTTAGGAGACAGGAGGATTCCCTCTATTAGAGGAACAAAACAGACTGTACTGCAGTGTAAGAAGAATCTCATGTCTTGTTGACAAAGCTTTCTAGAAATGCACAAACATGCTCACATCAAATACACGCACACACACACACACACACACCTCTCCCTCTCTCTCTCCAGTCTGTAAGGCCTGGCAGTCTGCTGGACTGAGCTCAGGCCTCGTTTCAGTCTGGGAGTATCTCTGAAATGTTGCCTCCTAAAGAGCCTGTGCTGAAGTGAACCTTCTGGAAGTCCAGTCATGTGATATGAGTGTTTCTCAGGGATTCTATAGCAGGGATGTTGAAGAGTCCTTGGTCTCTAGTCATGAGTCTTTGGACCCGAGTCTCAAGTTGAGTCTCAAGTCCGAGGTCCAAAATGGTGACTCGAGTCCCTCCCAAAACGGCAGCCCATGGAGGGAGCGGAAGGGTCTCCGCGAGAGGAAGAAGAGCTGCCCTTAGAATCATAGAAAAGTAGAGTTGGAAGGGGCCTACAAGGCCATCGAGTCCAACCCCCTGCTCAATGCAGGAATCCAGGTCAAAGCATCCCTGACAGATGGCTGTCCAGCTGCACCTTGAATGCCTCCAGATTGGGAGAGCCCACCACCTCTCCTAGGTCCCTAGGAGAGCCCACCACCTCCCTTCCTCCCGCGGAGACCCTCCCGCTCCCTCCATGGGCCACCGCCGCCACTTACCGTCGGCGGGTCCTTCCCTCATCCCTGCTCCTGCCACCGCCGCTGCCACCAGGGATGTATTACGAGCCCTCCCTGGGCTCGTAGTTCCCCGCGGCGGCAGCGGAGAGGCCCAATCTCGCTCTTCTGAGCGGCGCGTAGCGTTCTCCATGCCGCTCGAGTCGCCGCCGCCGCCCCACCGCCACCTGCACGCCGCCACTCACCTCCGCCGCTGCCGCCTCATGCCGCTGCCTCATGCCGCACGTCGCCTCACGCCGCCGCTGTCGCACACAGCCTCACGCAGCCTCATGCAGCCTCATGCAGCCTCATGCCACTGCTGTCGCACGTCACAGGCACGCCACTGCCGCTGGACCCCCACACTCTGTTTTTGGCAGCAGCGTGTGGGTGGCAGTGAGGTGGCATGTGGCGTGCGAAGGCGGCATGCGGCAGTGGCGGCGTGGGCGGAGGAAGTGAGGTGAGCGAGGCGGCATGCGGGCGGCGGTGAGGTGGCGTGCGGCGTCGGCGTGCGGCGTCGGCGGAGGTGAGGTGAGCGGCGGAGTAAGGCGTGCAGCAGGCGGCGGCGAGGCGGCGGCGGCGGCAAGGTGAGGTGAGGTGAGGTGAGTGGTGGCGGGCGGAGGTGGCGGAGTCCTTGGTCTTGAGTCCCGAGTCGAATCTCGAGTCCCATCAAAAATATTGGGACTCGAGTCTGACTCGAGTCCGAGGTGGGACTCAGTCTGACTCACGAGTCGAGTCCTCGAGTCCGAGTCCCCATCCCTGTTCTATAGTTCTTCGGAAGAGTGAAGGACTAATACTGACAAACAGGAACAACAAGACTCCAAAAGACCCTGGGAATTGGAGTATGACACAATAGGAATGTGTGTCCTGTATGCTGTTGTAATTGAAGAAAGATAGAAGAAGAGTAGAGTTGGGAAAAGGGACAAAGACTATACACAAACAGCTGTAAGTAGATTTGGCCTGTCCTGTGTTGAGCTGTCTGCTGAAAGGGACTAGAGAACTCTATTACCCAGGCTACATTTTGCTGAAGGGCTGAGAAATGAAGTCAGTTCAAGGGCTACTGAGGAGAACTGTAGCTGCTGGAGACAGTAGCTGGAACACAGGTTGCTTTCCTAGAGTGGAGCCCAAACTTCTCTAAACTACTGCCATTGGAAGAGTTTCTTGCTGGCTAGGACAAGCAGAAGGTCTGTGTCTGTAGGGATACATTTAGAAAGAAGGGGGGAAAGTAGTTATTCAACTTTATTTTAACCCATATAGTCTGTCAGTTGTTAATCCTGTGTATATCCTTCCTACCTAAAAATTCATTTTGGTAAATCAGTTGTACTAGAATAAAAAGACATTGGTGCAAAACCAAGCTCTCTGCAATGCTGACTTGTACCATCCAACAATGCACCACCACCACCACCACCTACAGCAGCTTTGCTGTACCTCATGTAGGGGTGTACCATATTGCCTTGGGGGGCATAGCGGGCCGAAATCGGCCCCGTTCACGCCCGCGAGGGCCTACCTTACTCCAGCAGCAGCTCGCCTCTCTGCGGTGAGCCACTCACGCCGGTCCCGTCGCGTCACTTCCGGCATGCCAGAAGTGACACAACGGGACCAGTGCGGCCGGCGCCGGCAGCTCGAGCGGTGCGGAGAACAGCTCCACGCCGCTCAGAAGAACGAGGCGGGGGGCTGCCACCATGGAGAGGTGAGGCGGCGGCGAGGCAGCCCCCCAGACAGGTTCATGACCACCTCTAATTGCACCACATGCCGACATATCATTCACAGATAAACTCTCATCTGTGCCTACTGATGAACCTCTAGTGTTTGCTGATACCAATACAATACCTTCTGCTGCACCAGTAATACTCTCAAATGCCCCTGACTCTGCCAATAATCAGAAGAAAATTGGGGAAGCTTACAATGCTGTTTGAGATGCTGAAAGCACTACATCTAAGCCAACCACATCTGGTGGAGTGTCAAGTCATAAGGGTGTTATGAAACCAGCTTCCAAATTTATCCAGCACAGTCCAAAAGGCAACAGCTTTGAACATTTTTATCAAAATGAAACGCTATGTTAAGTGTAGAGCATATCTCAAGTTACCCGACATAGTATAATTGTTTTCAAAGAGTATTCAGATGCCCCTCGTTACAAAAGAATATGAGGGTATTTACAGGAATGAGACGATTCAGAAGCATCTAATCCTATCACAGTGAAAGCATTAAAACACTCCAACTGTCAGCCTTGACACCTGTGGATTCCACACAGGTTTCCTCTACTGGAAAAACAATATCCAAGGCCAATGAATAAAGCAGAAAAAGTTGGCGCCCTCCTCCTGCACACTTATGGAGATGCAAAGACACTGACTCTGAGTCATGAAGAAGTCTGAGAAGGCAGCATGTGGGTTTCTTGCATTCCTCCTTAGTGAAGATAAGCTCTTACTTCTGTTCATTCTGGCTAATGTACTCACAGTCTTCAGTCGGTACCAGAAGCAGCTGCAAGGAGATGGGGCCACCATCCTTGATATAGAGAAGTGACAATGTTGATCAAATCAAAGCTATTGGCATTGAAAGAACAGTACTTACTTGGTGGGTGGATCAAGGCTTTCGAGGATGAAGCTGTTACATAGCCAGATGGAGCAGTGATGCTGAAAGGAATTCAGCTAGTAACAAAGAGCAAGAAGAGACACAACAAGGAACACCACCAGTATATATCTGACCAGAGAGATGTTGGTGCTGTCTGTAATGAAGCAGTTCTTGAATCAACGCTTTGAGGTTGATGCTGATCTGTTCCTGATTATGAAGGCTTTTGCCACCTTACAATCTTCAATAAACCTAGAAGCAGTTCACAAGGCTCTAGGTACAGACTTCCATCAGGCAGCACTTTTGCTAGAATATGAGGGGATATTTCAATTTGACAGCATCAATGATGTTTGCAAGATGGCATTGTCCCATTTGGACCATTTTCTTGCATTATCCAAAGAATACAGAAATGCGACAGCACTCATGGCACATCTTCTAGTGCAGTGATGGTGAACCTATGGCACGGGTGCCACAGCTGGCACGCAGGAACCTCTCTGTGGGCACTCAAGCCATTGGTCACCAGATCGCGAAAAGACTGTCCCCTTCTGCAAAACACTAATGATTTTGTTCTTTCTCACAGTGTGGAACAGAATGATTTTATTCTAGAATTCCTGTTACAGAATTCTTTTCTACATTGTTATCACATTTAAAAGATTTTGAAGAATGATGCACAGAGCACGGCTTGGATGTAAAGCCCTAACAGTTGACCTGAGTGCTGCATGTGTTGCTCTCAAACTAACGGAGTATGAGCCAAGGTTTGACAAATTATCAGCATGCATGCAATAGCAAAAATCACATTGATTGTGCAAAAGCATGCCCTATGCAAACTTTTACCTAATGCAGTGTTTGCAGTCCAAGACATAAAGTGTTTAAAATGTGTTAAGCACGTTTAGTTTTCTTGTTTATCTTGCTAATCCTAGTACAGGTTGACTTTTACTTTTACTAATCCAACACCTGTAGAAGCAGGGAAAGGACCCGGAGTAAAGCTTGCCCCATACAATTTCAGTCTGGCATATAATCATATTACAAGTTGAGAATCCCTTATCCAAAAATACATGTGTGTGCCTAATTATTTAAAAAGTTTGTATAAATTCCCTTCAGGCTCTGTGTATAGTGCAGTACTATAATAATTTTTGAGTTGATTTTTTTCCCAACAAAAAACTGTTTGTATCATTGAAAGCTCTGTTATTGTGTTTTTCTTTTAAGACAAAAGATGTTAATTAGTTCGCACGTTTAGTTTAGTTCGGACAACTGCATGAGTTGTTTTTCTAAAACGAAAACCTTGGTATTCAGGTGTAATTGCAGTGTTGGCACATTGAAATAAATAAGTTGGTTTTGTGTTGCAGTTTGGGCACTCGGGCTCAAAAAGGTTCGCCATCACTGTTCTAGTGGCTAAACCTCATAGTACTAATGTTAAATGTCTCACCAGCACAAGTGTCACATTGAAGTCCATAACCAGAAACAGACTCTCAGTGCAGTCAGAAAATGAATATCTCTACATCTATCACAATAAGCCACCACTCATTGAATGGGATCCTAGGGCGGCAGTGCTCCTATGGATGACTAAATGAGAGCACAGAACAAAAGACACAGCACATGGCACAAATCTTCTGCATTTGTACTACGATGTGCCACTGTTTTATACCTACATATACTGTTGATATGTGCATGAGTTAATAAATGCTTTTGACTAGTCGAGCAGTTGGTCCCAATAATATATGATTAGTATAAGGTTATGAAGATTGCAAGGAAACAGTAATCATCTTAGGGTGCAATCCAGTCTGGATGCCCGTAACCCTCCGAACTTGGAGGATTATGGGCATCCTAAGCAGGGCAGGAGGAGCGCAGAGGCAAAGGTTGCCTCCGACGGGCTCCTTCCTCCCCTGCAAAGCACTTAGATGGCTGATTTCAGTTAAGTGTGGCACTTCGGAGGGGGAGGGAAGGAGGCTGAGGTGCTGCCAGGATTCCTCGTATCTTGGCGGAGCTGGTCTCCTTCCCTCCCTGCCCCATCCCCTGGAACACCCCCCAAAGCCCTTCTCTGAGGTCACCCTTGTGACCTTGGAGAAGCAGCCGGCATGGTTCTTCCTGCACCGGCTGCAACGGGGGGGGGGGATTTGAGTGCACATCCCCAGCTCTGAGGACAGAGCAATTTTCCAACTTCATAGCTGAGAATCCAAAAAAATCCTATGGCTATCTAGACACTGTGTACTGGCCATAGGATTGCGCTGTTAATGTTCTATTTCTTTAGCTTATTTTCTTATCTATTTCTTTTAACCAAAAAACCTTGTTCCCTATTAAAGTCCATATTCTTTAATAAGAACTTAGTTTCCACTGCACAATTTTTTTCCAACTACACAAAATGTGTCCAGCTGCACATTAGAAGAAACCCTGACAAAATCTAAGGAAAGTATGACTGAAAAAAGTTGGCTTTCTTTTAATGAGATTGCGAGTTTGGCCAACAACCACCTTGCAAGGCAACCCAGTGCCTCCAGGAAAATACTTGTCAAAAATGCTACTGATATATATTGCCTGGAGGTGAATGCACAAAGCATCTATTTTAGCCCAGAAGCACATACTGCAGTTCTGTTGCCCTTGGAGACACTTTATATTAGTTAATTGCAAGAGGATGCTTCCCTCTCCACCTCCACCCAAGCACAAACACTGCCCATCTCAAGCTTGTTAATTTTGAAAAACTGCTTGACTCCTCCATAAATGCTACATCTTTGAGTGATGCAAAAGTTATTTCCCCTGTTTTTGCACAGCAGTATCATTTGTACCATTGTTAAAGTGGCAAAGACTCATGAATACCATGGAAGTAATCTCTAGGGAATGAGCCAGATTCCTGGGTCTGCTTTATTGATGTGTCAAATAAGCCTGCTAGCCCTTTATCCTTCTCAGAATTTTTAAAATGACATTTTACTGTAATTTTTTTTCAAAAACTACCCACTAATATAACTAAACCAAACAAAATGAAAAGTTAAATCCAAAGAAGACCTGAAAGCAAAAAACATACATCAAAACATTACTATCAATGAAGACAGATCTTTTTCAAATTAACAATCATACAAGAATCATCTAGAAAATACCATCTATCAATGTCCAATTGCATTTGCCCATCAGATGCACAGACTTGTTCCATCAATTCATCCATCAAGGCTAAATGCCATACTCTCATGTCAGTGGATTCCTACTTTCCCATTTTTAAGCAATTTATGAATTTGCTGCCAACAACACAAACAAAGAAGCCCACTGCCAAGTTCTTGTAGGGCAAGTCTTTAGGACTTCCATCAAAAATTCCAGGTAAGAAAAACTAAGGCTTGAGAATTAAATCATAATGTATACTTTTACTTATTTCAGCAGACTCATTTCTGAGTCCAAAACTTTAAAAAAAAAAAAAAACATGTTCACAATTCTTATGCATCAGATGGCCAAAGTCTGGGCCAAATTGGGCCCTTTTGGATCACTTCTGGTGCTTCCTGAAGTGATCGAATCCTGAAGTGAAGCAGGCTTGAGGCTTCCATCTGAAGTGACCAGAACCAAAGCTGGACCTCACATGAAGCTTGGTCTCTGATTTGGGCTTTGGAAAGGCAAACAGTCTGACTCCAAAAATAGTGCCTTTTCTTTGTAAAAGTTATAGTGGGTAGGGGAGGGAGGGAGGATGAGGGACTGCCTGGTCCACCTTCTAATCATAGGGCATGTTTACCAGAGACTTTGCAATCACTGTGCTTTGGGGGAGGGATTGTGAGTTATTAAAACACTTCCACTCAGTTTCCTTTTGTCAGTTGCTAAGTTGTTCTGTAGCTACTAGCAAGCATGTAGGAAGTCAGGAGTGCTGTACAGGGATAGGGATAGGGTGGCTTCACATTTTGTTTGTTCATGATTGCAAAATCCTTTCCTTTCTCCTTCTCAAATATTAACTCAGTCCTTCTCTCAGATTTTTTTCCAGCAGTGAAAAATATTTCTGTCCAATGCTACCATGCTTCACTATTTTAAAAGAATCCTCAAACTGGTTGTCAATAATCATAACTCCTATAGCTATCCTCCTGAAATGTTTCTGGTTTCTTGCCTGGGGAAACCTCTCAGATTTGTGCCATTTTCAGACGAATTGCCCAAAAAACTATGGGGGGAGGGAAGGAGAAGCAAATCACTCTTCCCCTGAAAAATCTGGGGATGCCCCTTCCATGTAAACCACTGCACCTATCCTTATGGAACTTTGCAGGCTCTTTACTTAGGGCCACTTGCTTCTATACTTTCTGTCATTTTCAGAACAATGGTCCATAAGGCGGATAGGGAGGATAAGTATGTCCTTTTAAGCAGTGCTTTTTTTCTGGAGAAAAGGGTACCGGAACTCTTGGCTTACATTTCCTCGGGAGTAGATGGCGATTAAATTGTAATGCAATTAATAGAAGAAAAGGTGCTGGAACCCACCAGAAAAAAAGCCCTGCTAAGAATACCCTCAAAATGTAAAGCCTGCTCATGTGCAAAAATCCCTGCACACAAACTTGGTAAGGCAAGTCTCAATTGCCAGTTTCATTAGTACACTTACGGGTAGAATATTATGCTTAGATGTATCTTTGCTCTATGCAGTACAAATGGTTTATTTTGAGGACATGAACAGGTGTATTAGTTTGGTTCATAGTTTCTCTTTTGGGCTGTTCTTTCTATCTGCTTTATGGAGATTTTAACAAACACAGTGAGCTCCAGCTGTGACTTTGAGGTCACTAAGCTGACAAATTATCATTCTAACCTATCTGAAATGCCAATGAGCATCACACCAATTTAGTGACTAAAAGACAAGGGGACACGTTCATTTCCTAATACAATTTACAACTTTAACAGGTGTTCGTTCACACCTACACAAATGCACCAGCCATCTCATACCATTTCAGAATATAATCTCACATCTGGATGCATGAGCAATTCCCCACCCCCCACACAAAAGTATCAATTCTAGGGTATCACAAAATGTATCAAGGAACAAAAATGACACTTTGAAAAAAGGAACAACAAAACAAAAAGTCAGGATACAGACAAGGCATTCTAGTGGGAGGCCAAGGTCATCAGTTCAATAGTCCTATGGCCCAGGTTGAAGTGTTGGTGGGGGAGCACTATTTGCACACTTTCAGAGCTCGGGAACCATAGATCACTAAGACATGGTGAGCAAGGCAACGATTGCAGCAAAGAACAGTCTTGGAAATGATGAGAGAACTTGATAATCTGTTGGGTTATGGAGGGATTGTGAATTTTTGTTCAAAAGGGGAACACTATTTATTTGGTCTCCCAGTGATGAGTGCCAAGTGCCGGCAAATAATATTAAAGTGGCCCCAGGAGAAATATTGCTGGTGGGCCATGCTGGGGCACTGGGCATGTGGCAATTGCTGAAGATTACATATAAACCTGGAGCAACTTTAGTACTTTTCAGTTACACTTTCCTGACAGAGCAGAGTAAATGGGGGGAGGGGGGAAAGAGTGGCATTCCTGCTCAGTTTACAAGCTGCATTTTACCTCCAAGATCCCGTTGTGTTTTGGCTTGGAGTTACTACCATAATTCCACCAGCATCTTAGTTCAAGGAGAAGATCCTATCAAATGCATACAGAAGAAGTCAACCTCTTTCATTAATAATTTCTGTTGCATTTTCCAGCAATAAAATAATTATCATTTATTCCCATTGCTCTTTGGTCTTAGGACAGAGACTTTGAAATCCTTAGCTGACAAAGTCATGAGGGGAAAAAAAGTGATTTACATAGCAAGAAGCCGTGTAGGTTTAGATTGAAGTTATGCAGATTTCTAGATTTCTTCACCCACCCCTCAGATGGAATACCATGCTTATTCAGCACTTGAAATAATCACCAAAATATTATTGTGTCATGTATTATATTCTCCTTCTTTTGTATATATCAAGTAAAAAATATAAAATTTTATACTGAGAAAAGAGTTAGAAGAAGACTGTGCACACATTATGCAGGTGTGTACATGTAGGGAAACCCAAGAGGATGGGCTGTTTATTCTCTTCATAACTCCTCATTTGTTGAAGACCTTATAACAGGCATATAAACATTATTTGAGCATGCAATATCTAGTCGTCAGCAGAATATTTAAGCAAGGAGAGCCTTGCAACTTATTTTATTTCAGCCATTTTGATTTATATCCTAGAGCTCAGAGCACAAACAACATTTTTAAAAAGCAGATTAATAATGCAAAAGCTAATCATGGTACGCTAAAGTGACCTTGAACAAACATACCTTCTAGAAACTGTTCGGTTCAGACTTTGGTGAGTCTCTTCTAAAGAGTTCTATAATACTAGGGCAGAAAATGAGAATGCTTTAGGGACTTCAACACTTGAAATATTGATTTTATTATCAAAAGAGATTGTCAGGGGCCTGGTCCTGCAATCACTCATTCTACCAGTATGACACCGGAGATTCCAGATCAGTGGGATCCTTTTATTACAGCAAATCCCACGGCATAGCTTAATGGTTACAGTCTTCAGAAATCATATAGCACATGGCATTTTTCTATAGGCTCTTGAAATTGTTCCACATTAAGGTACGGGACTGGAATGTCTTAAGGACCAAATTCCCCAACATTCCACACCAAGGAAGGGACTGGAGCCAATTCCTGCTGCTCCTCCGACAAGGGAAGGGATGCTAGAAACAGGCCTGATTTACCCACACACCCTGATAGAGAGCTGAGCCAACTTTGCCATTGAGTTAGAACCTCCAGTGTGCTGTGCACCATGGCCTTAGGATCTGAGCAACTCCTAGCTGCTCCTCCAACCAGGGAAGGATCTGAGCCCTATTGCTCATGAGATATGGGAAGGGATTCTAGAAGAGGATCTGAACCAGCATGCACACCTCCACAGAGGTCAAGACCAACTCTGCCACTTGGGTTGGCCCCTCTGGGTACTGTGAGTCCAGGCCTCTCAACAATAAGGGCCCAAAACAAGATCAGACATGAGTCCAAAGTACTTCCCCACATGCAGAGATTCCAATGTCCAAAGCTCCCAGATAGGGATGTAACTACTCACCTCGGGGGGGGCATAGCGGGCCAAAATCAGCCCCGCTCAGGCCCCCCAAGACTTGCGGGGGTCCTGGCCCCGCTTGCCTCTCCGCGATGAGCCGCCCTGCACCCGCTGTGACGGTCTTGTCGCGTCACTTCCGGCCATGACGGGACCCTGTGTCAGCACTGATGTGACCCCGTGCTGCATCTTTTTTGTAGAAACCAGGGCAACAGGGCTTAAAACGGCTGGAAGTGATGCGACGGAACCGTTGTGGCAGGCGTGGGTGGCTTGAGCGGCGTGGAGATTCGCTCCATGCCGCTGAGAATCGAGTGGCGGGGGGCCCAATGCGGAGAGGAGAGGCGCCCCCCCCCCAGGTACGTTAACATCTCTACTCCCAGCTTTGGGATCTCTACGCCACATGGGTTGAGGCATAGGAATGTCCAAAAGCCAGGAATTTGCCCCAAGCCAGCCAAGCTATGCGCTCCTCAACGAAGACATATCCATAGCCACAAGTACGATGGTCCTTTTCATGGCAGGTTCTTGACAGTAAAAGTCCAAAGAGAAGAAAGTCCAAATTAGGTAGAGTCCATGTGCAGAGTGCTCCCAATAGCTCAGCCAGTGATAGATCTAAACAGAAAGATGCAGACAGGGAAGATAAGAGAGCTGTTCCTAGCAAAGGCTCTGGAGGCCTCCAAACCACTAATTGACAAGGGAATGAGGCCCCTATCCCACCTGGGTGTTTCCTTTTTACCCTTCAGGGGTGAGGCTTGAACCAGGCTGACACCTCTGCAAACCACCCCTCCACTCTCCTGAAGTTCCCAGAGAAGGCTGCCAGTTTCTATCTCTGCAAGTTGCAGCTGGACGGGGGAGACAACTCGACTCGTCCTGACTGCTTTCTCCTGAGAACTCTGACAGTGATGAGCTCACACTGGTCTTGACATTCCACAGGCTGACTGGGCCCCAACCCCTTCCAAACTACTGCTGACCAGTTTCTGTATTATTGACACTGAACTCCCACAGAAATTCTCATTAAGGCCCTTGATAATTCTAGTTCATGTGATCTAGATACCTGCTGAAAGAAACTTTGACCTCTTCTCCTTGCTTCACTGTTTATAACCGATTCTATCTTGTTTTGCTTTACCTTGATTTTTAACTAGGAATCATTAGATGGTATCCAAAGTTTTCATTCCATGAATGGAAAGAGCTTCCATTCACAAAAGGAGAGCTGAGCTACGAAGGACCCTTCCTGCTCATGGAAGAGCCCTCTCATGTGTGCATTGCTTTTTCCATGAAATGAAGCTCCATCTGTTTGCTGAACAAAAACATTAGATTCTACCCATTAAACAGAAGGTGATTCTCTTGGACTGTAATGCACTATACCAGGGGTACAAAAAGTCCTCTGTACAAGAGAACTGGAGAATGACCAATCTAACACCAGTTTTTAAAAAAGGGATCCAGGAAATTACAGGCTGGTTAGGTTAACATCTGTTCTGGCTACATTGGTTGAAAGCATTATTAAAGATAAAATTAGTAAGCATATAGAAGGACAAGCCCTGCTGAGAAAGAATCAACATAGCTTCTGCAAAGGTAGGTAAGTCCTGTTTCACTAACATTTTAGAGTTCTTTGAGGGTGTAAATTAACATATGGACAGGAGTGATCCAGTAGGCATTGTTTACTTGGACTTCCAAAAGGGTTTTGACAAAGTCCCTCACTAAAGACTCCTGAGCAAACTTAGCAGTCATGGAATAAAAGGAGAAGTCCTCGTATGGGTCAGTAACTGGTTAAAGATCAGAAAGCAGAGAGTAGGAATAAATGGTAAATTCTCCCAATGCAGGGATGTAAACAGCGGGGTCTCACAGGGATCTGTATTGGGGCCAATGCTTTTCAACGTATTCATAAATGATCTGGAATGATCTGGAGCAGTGAAGTGGCCAAGTTTGCTGATGACACCAAACTATTTAGAATGGTTAAATCAAAAAGGGATTGTGAGAACTCCAAAAGTATCTCCCCAAACTGGGAGAATGGGCATCAGAATGGCAAATGCAGTTCAATGTAAGCAAGTGTAAAGTGATGCATGTTGGGGCAAAAAATTCCGAGTATAAGCTGATGGAATCTGAGCTAGCGGTGATTGACCAAAAAAAGACATCTTGGGGTTGTGGTGGACAGCTCGATAAAAATGACAACTCAGTGTGCAGCTGCTGTGAAAAAGGTGAACTCCATGTTAGGCATAATTAGGAAAGGAATTGAAAATAAAGCTGCCAAGATCATGCTGCCCTTATACAAATCTATGCTGTGACCGCATCTAGAATACTGTGTACAGTTCTGGTCACCGCACCTAAAAAAGAACATTGGTGAGCTGGAAAAAGTGCAGAAAAGGGCAACTAAAATGACCAAGGGGCTGGAGCAACTCTCCTATGTGGAAAGGTTACAACAGCTGGGGTTGTTTAGCTTAGAAAAAGGGTGAGTAAGGGGAGACATG
Organism: Shinisaurus crocodilurus; assembly: GCA_021292165.1. NCBI lineage: Eukaryota > Metazoa > Chordata > Lepidosauria > Squamata > Shinisauridae > Shinisaurus > Shinisaurus crocodilurus. The sequence continues at coordinate 234,443,970 of CM037879.1, forward strand.
CTACAGGTATACAGAATTATGCCTGGTGTGGAGAAAGTGGACAGGGAGACATTTTTCTCCCTCTCTCATCATACTAGAACCCGGGGTCATCCCATGAAGCTGATTGGTGGGAGATTCAGGACAGATAAAAGGAAGTACTTCTTCACACAGTGCAGCAGAGTTCATGGAATTCATTTCCACAAGATGTAGTGATGGCCACCAATTTGGATGGCTTTAAAAGGGGAGAAGGTCATCAATGGCTACTGGTCCTGATGGGCTATATGCTACCTCCAATAACAGAGGCAGTATACCTATATATACCAGTGGCTGGGGAACATGTGTGAGAGGGTGCTGTTGCACTCCTGTCCTGCCTGTGGGATCCTGGGGGAACAGCTGCTTGGCCACTGTGTGAACAGAATGCTGGACTAGATGGATCCTTGGTCTGCTCCAGCATGGCTCTTCTCATGTTTTTATGTTCTTTAGTCTGCATGCATCCTGCTAAGCCATTTCTGGCAGTCCGCCAGATCCCCATGCATCTGCCACCATGGAGGCACTGGAGATAAGGAAGGGATTTCCTTGCTAGTGCTAGCATAAGAATCCATTCCCTTATCTCTAATTTCTGATGAGAGATTGTAGATAAGCAAGAGTTTCCATTGATAGCTTCTCCCCCATGTGCATATGTGTCTCCCCCATCCCAGTGTGTGTACGTGTTCAAGTGCATGTTGTGTGTGCACACGTGTTTCCCCTAGACTCTCTGGCAACACTGGATTTGATCCTTGGCACCAAAAAGTTGTGCTTCCATGCATCATAATCTACCTTTTTGACATGGTGCTCCACGCCTATCCACTTCTTATACACCTGTCCTCCTTGAACAAATATTTATCAGTTAGGAATATTGCATTCATAAAAAAATATTCCAACTTGTTTCTAATATTATTAAAATTAATGGTATATTAACACAGGACAATTTTCACCCTTTTCCTACCTATAACTTACAATAGGGGTAGGCAACTTTTTGGGCCTGTGGGCACATTTGGAAATTTAAGAAACTGTTTCTGGCTCATACCCACCCATAGCAGCCATTGTTTTTGCCATGGGTGGGTGTAGCTAGTCACAAAGGATCTGAGAAAAGAACAAGAATGTGTACAAGAGTATGGCAATATTCCTATTTTTCTCTGTCAAATGCTATACAGCTTGATAGTGCATGTGATATTAAGGATGAGCTCACTTCTTTTCAGGTGGACATGACTCTGGACTAACCATCTCATTTGCTTTCCTTGTTTAAAGTTATTATTAAAATCGTGTAGTCAGGCACACCCTTGCTTGGAATAAGTGGGAGCAGATCCCTTTGTATCCTCATGACTGATATGAACCTAAATGGGAAATAATTTCTTTATTCTTTTCGTATCTGACATTAACAATATGGGGAGAGGGGAGAAGGAACCATCTGTTTCATGCTTTGGAAGCTTTCCAATAATTTGTTCAAACTAGCCCAAGAGAACGTGTGGTGAGATACTTTATATGTAAATGAAGTCAAAAACATGTTGGCGCGAAATGGCCTGGGAGGAGCTGTTTCTCACCACAGAGGAGATTCTACGGAAGTGCTATTATGATTTATTATGCGCGCAATGTCAAAATTATGCTGGATGCTTTATGGCCAGGTAGGGAAGGCAATTGTCAGCAAATCATACTATCAAGGCAGGCAGAGAAAGTAATGTGATTTTACTGCTGCATTTGTCCATGAACTCATGAATATTCATGGAACATCAAAAGAGTGTTTTCAAACTCCAAAGCAACTTAAATCCAGGGCAATATCAATATTCTCTGAGCTCACTAAGGGGTCCATAAAATGTTCCTGGAGGTTTTATTTATTTTATTCTTCTTTTATGTGTACCTCATTGTTCACCTAGGGACCAACACATTTCTAAAACCCCTTCCCTCCCATGGCTTTAAAAAAATAATCCCATTGTAACCAGGACACTTGGAGGTGTGTACTTCTGTGAGTGGGGCTGTCTCAGCAATTCCATTCGGGGCACCCTACCTAAGTGGTCTGAGAAATGAGAAGGGAGGGACTAGCAACAATTGTAAGCAATGAAGAAAAGAAGGGCTGGAGATCTGGCAGGTTTCTCTACCCAGGAATGCACATTCCATAACCTAATCCAGTACTCAGAGATGCACACACACAACCATGTAAAAAAATAAAAATAAAAATGGCTCAAATCATACTGATCAGCTTTCAGAATTGTTGGGTAGTTTCATAGATCATAGAGTTGGAAGGAGCCTACAAGGCCATCGAGTCCAACCCCCTGCTCAATGCAGGAAACTAGAGGAGGGGTCTCCCATCCAAGTAATAACCAAACAAGCTGAGCCAGCGTAAGCCACAGGCCTGAATTTCACCCTCTGTCCTTTCCCCCTGACAAGCACTGATGAGCACAACCAGATATATATATAGATATATATATATATAGTTTTTTTTACAGGTGAGGCATGTGCAACAATGGCCGTTGCATGCTGTTTGATCAGGGCCTTTGTCCTTAACAGGCTAAGCCAACTGTCAAAACTGTGCTCTAAATATATCCATATATCCTGAAAAGGCCAGAAAGCAAATATCTGCGCTGGTCTTGATGAAGCATCTTCTTCAGGAGCAAACACCCATGCTCACCTTGACTGAACAGAACATTTTGTCCTTAGCCTTCAAGGGAGATCTTCATGTTGCACTGGCATGTTTTTGTATGTAGTTTTTTAGATAGACAGTTCGGTCAATGAACCATGGTTGCTCGCTTCTGAAATCATAAAGTCACATGGCACGCATGCTTCCCCATCAATTGGCCCAGCATCTTGCCCATTAAAGCAACCTCTGTTTTCTTGGATTTATATTAGGGTTGAGGCAAAATTCACCCACACATTAGGAGGTGGTGATTGGGGTGGGACAAAATTCTTTAAACTTTCAGGGGTAAGGGGTTTCTGACTAGTAGCAGTGGCGGCAGCAGAAACATTTTTGTTTCTTCTCTCAAAATGTTGCTTTCCCAGTGGCCAAGCTCCTATTGGAAGCTACCCTCTGGCAGCTGCCATGTCCTCCCACAATGCCCTCTTGGAATGACACTATGGGCTTCTCTACATGAGGTGTTTATCCCACAGCTTTACTGAGGCTTCTTCTGTTTTTTTTATTGCAGGAGGAAGAGTGTGTCCTTTTCACGTGGTTCCCCCCCCCCAGGGGTTTTCCTTCTCTTCCTTTCTAGATGTTCCATTACACAACACAAGGAGGTGCTGTGACATAGAGCGGAATTGCAAATATACATGAGGCTTAGGATAGCGAATCATGGCGGCATCCAGGATAATACTAAACTTTCCTCACTCTAAAAAAAGCCTCGTAAGTGGCTGGAAAACATGGGAGAGGCCCTAGAGCAGTGTTCTCCAACCTTGGGTCCCCAGATGTTTTTGGCCTACAACTCCCAGCATGCCCCAGCCAGCACAGCTGGCTGGGGCATGCTGGGAGTTGTAGGCCAAAAACATCTGGGGACCCAAGGTTGGAGAACACTGCCCTAGAGGATGACAAAGTCATGAAAACGACCCATAAACCTCTGTGAGTAAGGAACCATGAGTGCACAATAAATGCCTCAAGTAGGGAAGCCCTATGTCATGATGTTCCAAAATGACCCTGTGGGGAAACATGGCAGCTACAGGGAGGTGGCTGCAGAGAGAGGCACTGCCAGCACCACTTGCTATGGTGGCAAAACAACATTTTTTGAAAAAGAAAAGAAAAGAAAGGAAAAGTTGCTGCCATTAGCCAGTAATCCCCACCCCCCAAAATGTAGAATAACCCCCATAATATTTGGAAGGTGGATTCAGGGGCCTACTTTCACCCAAGTCTCCCGTCCCTCCACCTTTAAGCTGAAAGAACTCTTTCTTGTTTTTTCTCCCTTTAAAATGGAATTTCTCCCAATTAATAGGGATGGATCTGTCAAGTCAAGTTCAAATCCACAGGGAAATTCATATACCGTACATGTTTTTGTAATGTATCGTAGTAATGTACGTATTTCTGTGCGCATTTTGGAAATGTACACATTTTTATTAGCGCGTTTTAAAAAATGTGTGCCTGTTGTTGAATGCTTTTTTTCTTTCTTTCCTGGAACACATTGCAAGCTCAGAATGGAATTTTGACTGCAAATGGTGTTTGGGTCCACATTTGGGTTCCGGAGGTGTAAACTGGATAAATTCATTAAAAAATAATCTGATGGGGCAAATTTCTCACACATCCTTAGTCTAAAAAGCGATAGTATTGAATCCAGTTAGAAAACATGGGTCTGGCAGCTGACAAGCTGTACGCATCCTGTTAATAAAGAATGTGCATTTGACTCCACATTTAATTGGGCGGGTCTTAAGCCTTCTGACAGATCTCCACAGAAGGATCCATCCTTCAAAAAGGCAGCAGTTGTGCCTTTGGGAAAGTGTGCGTGTGCGTGTGCGTGTGCGGGTCCAGCATAGACCAGAAATCCCAAGAAACACTATCAAACAACAGAGCTCTAAGTTCACATGAACTGGGATAGTAGCAGGAATGTACATACAACTGCACATTTATTTAGCCTAAAGAGCAGTTAAAAGACCTAGCTTGTTCAATGTAATTCAAATCGAATTAGAACAATTAGTCAAAAAGGCATTGTAAAAACCATTGAGGCGGTTTAAAATATATTGCTTTACATTCTTTTGTGAGATTACAGATGGCACATGATCTGGATAGCAATGATGCTTCGTGTTTTTCAGAACTCCATCTTTCCTATGGTATTTTCAGTCATATGCAGTCATCATGTATAAAAGATGTTATAAAAAATTTAACATGTTATTTCTTCGCAGTCTGCCATATGCATTCAAGTCAATACATATTATTGAGATATGGCTTCATGCTTGCCTTCTAGTATGATCATACACCCAAAGTGGTAAGAGTACAGACTTGAGCAGCAGCCAGGAAGTGTGAGATGGACTCCAGCTGTTGCCTCCCAGTGTATTCTAGGTATTTTTCAAAGTAATGCTTCGAACTCCTGTCAAGCTTTTAAAAAGCATTCACATGAGTGTCTTCATGTTACACGGGAACAGACATCCATGCAGCTTCTCAGGAGCTCTGTCAATGCACAGGATTTTGAAGCTCTCAACTGAAATTGAAGCTCTCATTAACATGGAAATGTTGCACAGTTGCAGCCCCCATATGAGTGCTGTTTCCACTTGGCGGCACTCATATGATTGCTTTTAAAAGGCTAACCTGTTACCTGTAGCCTCCCCCAGTATGAAATCAGAAGCAGCTGTAAAGGTGGATTCGAAGAGACATATCCTTTGAACAATAGCTCAGTTTTCAGAGGACTCCAGAGGAAGTTAGTCATACTTAAGTCCCATTGAAATAAAAAGGGCAAGTTGGTTGTAAACCTGCAACTACTATATGCCCCATTAATTTTAATGGGACTGTAGTGTGACTAACTTCTTTTGGATTTGGACCGTATTTTTTTCTTCATCATGAGCCCCAGGTCTGCAGTGATTGTCATTTGATAGCTCAGCAAGATCCATGCAAGGGAGAGATGATTATTATTATGATTTATATCCCACCCTTCCTCACAAAGAGCCCAGGATGGCTAATAAACTATATAAAACACACTACACCACATAAACAACATTAAAATGTGAATGTTGTGTGGCGTAGTGGTGAGAGTGTTGGACTGGGACTCGGGAGATCCGGGTTCTAGTCCCCGCTCGGCCATGAAACTCACTGGGTGACTTTGGGCCAGTCACTGCCTCTCAGCCTAACCTACCTCACAGGGTTGTTGTGAGGATAAAATGGAGAGGAGGAGGATTATGTAAGCCGCCTTGGGTTCCTTGCAGGAAAAAAGGCGGGGTATAAAACACAAATCTCACTGCCTGTGTCAACACACAGGTAGCAGCATTCTACATGAGCTTCAGCTTCTGGACCATGTTCAAAGGAAGCACCACATGGATAGTGTGGCGGAGTGACAGGCAGAAGCCCGGGGAGGGGCCAACCTGAACATTCCAGAGGCTCTGATTGGTTTAAGCAGAGATCATAGAACCCCAGGGAGTTGGCAGTTATGGGGAGTCAGTTGTCAGTTGGGGAGAGAGTGGGTTGGAGTGAGAGAGGGAGTGGAAGGTTAATAGAGTAGGTAGGGAAAGGTGGTGCTGAAGAGTTCAGACAGGAAATCTAGTACTAAGTTGTGAGAAAGCAAACGTGAAGGTGTTAGTATAGAACAGTTCACAGGAGTCTCCACTTGGGGAGTGAAGGACCTTCTGTCTGAGGAAGAAGGTGAAGCTCTGAACTAGTGACAGGGACAGTTAAGTTCCCTGGTCTGATACTGTAACTTCAAGTAACCAAGCCAAGTTGATACAAAGAGCACTGTATAACATCTGCCTGCCTTTAACCTGAATCTAAGCCAAGAACAAGTTTGAATTAACTGTTGAAAATCCAAGTTATCTGTGCCTGAGTTGAATATCAGTTTAGAGACTTTGTTAGAACAATAAATCAACCTTTTTATTCAAAGTTCTAAGTGTCCAGAGTCTGACTGGTGGACAGGAAAGTAAGAAGGGAATTAACGGAGGGGCACCCTACTTCAAGTAATCAAATAAAACAAACTGCTCTTAATAAAGACAAACAAATGTGGGTGAACAGCTACATATAAGGCCTAAGACATATCGTCAGCTAACGCAGCTTAAGAAGACAGCTTAAAGTCTGAAGTGACCCATACAAGGTGGCACTTGGTGAGAGCGAAGTACACATTGAGGGTGTGGGCTTTGGAGGAGGGGTCCCATCCGCTACAGATAGCATTGCACTAGTCCAATTGGGAAGACATCAGAGCATGGACTAATGTTGCCACCAGGTTATCCCTGTCCAGGAACAGCCATAGCTGGTGAACCAGCTGTAGCCTGCCCTAAGTTCTCCTTGCCATGGAGGCCACCTGAGATGAGTTTTGTAATCTAGATGTATTTATAGGAAGAGTAAAGAGTATGAAGAAAGAGGGCCTTTCCCTGTGTTGTGTGCTCACTTGCTAGAGGATCTTGACCAACTGGAGTGGAGTTTAACTCTGCCTTTGTTTTTTCTGCCTTGGTGTTCTGCAGCCCTTCTTGCCTCCCAGATGTGACTTTCTACAACAGGATTGCACAACTTGTGATCCACCAAGCCAAACATTGCCCACCGCCAACCAGGTAATGTAGCCTGCAGGTGCTTGACAGCCATCATCATCTATTGCAAGTGAGCAGAAAAAAATAGGAGGGTTGAGTCCCTGGCATACCATCATGCTGCACACATGGCTGGCAGACTGTGTTGACTTGATAGGTCACATGTTGTGTAGGCCTGTTCTATAATTGAGATTATTGTGTTCGTCTTCCATTTTAAGGGTCAATATGTTACAAGAAGGGATGGATGGTTCAGTCTATTTCCTGTCTATGTTAGTTTCTCATGTGTTCATTTGTAAGTCCATTCTATCCCATTTCTGCATTAATCCGCAATTTTAAAAAACCTGCATGAAAATGTGTATGATTTATAATGTATTAATCTGCAATTTTTTAAAAAAAAAAACCCTGCATGAAAATTTGTATGATTTGTAATGTATTTTTTCACGAAATATGACTTTATGCATTTTATCCTAAAATATGTATTTTTGAATTAATTTTATCTAAAAATACACATTTTTTGTATGCATCTTAACCTAAAATACACATTTTATATGTATTTTTGTACATTTCTTTTAGCTGAGAACTGTAACACAAAATTCAAAAAGTGTAAAAACTGAAGGATACCTGTGTTCTGATTATTTGCATCTTAGCCCAGGAAATGTGAATCGGGTTTGCTCTCTTAAAAATGCAGATGGAATGAAATCCTCAAGCATCCCTAGTTACAAGCAAAGGGCAGTATAGTCAACATGAGCACGCTAATGTAAATCATGTTGCACTAGCATAAGGGACCTCTAGCACAATGCCAGTAGCGTTAGCCGGCACATGGGATTCCCTGGAAAACCCATTGCACCAGCTAACGTTATTGGCAGTGTGCTAGAGGTCTCTAGCATTGGCACTTGTGTCAACTTGGATGCGTCCAAAGAGATCCAGTACAGGGAAGGTTTAGATGTCAGCTATAAGTTGCTTCCAGTGATACATAATATGTGATGGGTTCTTTGAGATACTGAGCTATCCTTGTCCAGAATACAAATATGTGTTTTACTTTGGGAGAAGGTGAGGAATAAACTCCTCCTCTCTTACAATTTCATTCAGCCACTTCTTTCTTTTCTGTTCCTCTCAGCATTATTGAGAATATTAAAAACAAAAAACAAAACCATAATTGCCTATGAAATATTCATCATGTTTTTTTCTTTAATGAGCACCAACAAGAGGATAAGAATGTCCTATTTGGGGCTGCTGCTGCTGATTGGAACAGCCAATGCTGTTTGCCTTATGACATGCTTTATGACTGGAGACTGGAGACAGAGTACAAAATCTGCCCTATGCAATAATAGAGAAAAGACTTTCAAAATGTAATTTTGTATTTTTAAATACCACTTGACATTATTGCGTTAATCCAACTGTGCACACACTTAAGCCTGTCAGAGAATTAGCAAGACCACCAATGAGCTGTTTGGCAGGGAGCAGAAGGATTACATCCAGTCCCACACTTCCTCATCGAAACAAAACAACTGATCAGAACAGTTGTTGCAGCTCTGACTGGGATAGTGTGTGCACATGCTTGCGAGCTGATCAGGACATCAGTGCAGCATAGAAAAACACCATAAGTAAATTGGTACAAACTGAGATTTAATGGTGCTCAGTGTTCTTCTCACCACAGGACATACCCAATCGATAATATAGATGGGATGTAAAAAAAGAAGAAGAAAAGGAAAAGGATTTTTCCAGTGAGACATACTCATATTATTGATCATTACAAGATGTGAACCTTCTCACCTTGTACGTACAGGTAATGTTTACTGTTGAAATGAGAATATCTCAATTGCAAGGATGTGCCTCTTTGCCTTTAAATTGCATTGGAAAACAGCCCTTTTCTCAGAAACCCCAGAAAGAATGTTAACTCTCTAATCAGTCAGTCTTTGAATTTTTCAGTGCACTGTTTGCTATAAATCATTTTCATTTTAAAGCTGCATTCTTCCAAATCATCACAGGAATTCATTTATAAGAAGAAGGAATATAAAAAATAATCAGTCTCCTAGCACTGTAGTCTAATGTGTTCAATAAGTCAAAAGTCCTCGTGTTAATCCAGGAAAGCAGCAAAAGATAGATTTCAGTTAAAGTTTTACAGTGGAGTAATTTTTCTAGTCAAGAATCTGCAAAGTGACTTTGCTATATGGAGCCATGCACGTCTCATTGATGGAGGCAACTGGGAACCATATTGGAAAAAGAATGCTCTGCTGAGTAATTATTTGAAGTGGTCTCATCCAGGCTGCTACATTTATTTCATGCCCAACTTTTTGGACAGGCCGGCCATAGATTTCTGCCAGTGACACAGGTCTAGCGTATACAGTACAGGATTGCTACAGCAATTGTACCACAATTAAAATGATGAACACCATTACACCAACTAAAATTAGGACTATATATACTAGGGATAGTCAACGTGGTGCCCTCCAGATGCTATGGAATACAACTCCCATTGGCTGGGGCAGATAAGAGTTGTACTCCAAAACATCTGGAGGACACCAAATTGCCTACCCCTTGTTAGCTATAGAACTTCCTGATCTCGTGGAGAGCACGAAATCTTGCAATAACTCACTCTATCCCTATTGTCAATGGTTAACATCTATCACAGCTCTCATCTAAGTGTAAGCGGCACCCTCTGAGATGTGTGGCTGATGTTAGTCCAAGATTTATGAAGGCTTTTCTTTGGTACTGAATTTGATACTACTATGCATTGTCTGCTTTGTTATTACATTGTATATTCAAAGGTCATAGCTCATTGCATGGGCATGCTTTGCATATAGAAGCTCCCAGGTTCAATTCCTGGCATCTCCAGGTAGGGCTAGGAAAGACCCCTGCCTGAAACCCTGGAGATCCACTGCTAGGGTCCCCAACCTGGTGCCCTCCAGATGTTTTGGACTATAACTCCCAACATTCCTGACCATTGGCTATGCTTGTTGGGGCTGATTGAAGCTGGAATCCAAAAATCTCTGGAGGTTATCAGGTTGGGGAAGGCTGGAGTAGACAATATTTAGCAAGACGCACCGATGGCCTGATTCTAGATAACATAGTTTCTTATACTCAGCCCTGCCAAAAGCAGTCCCAAAGAAATTAAGCTCTCCCTATTTCTGCTCTGTTGATAGCATTGGTCTTGTGTAGATGTCAGTGCTCAGTAATATAGGCCATACCTTAACACAGGGGTAGGCAACCTGGTGCCTTCCATGTGGTTTGGACTACAACTCCATAATCCCTGACTATTGGCCATGCTGGCTGGGGCTTATAGTAGTTGTAATCCAAAACATATGGAGGGCACCAGGTTGCCCATACCTGCCTTAGCATAAGGGACATCTTGCAACTATAGCTGCAGACCTCACTGTGGACATCTCCATTGTCTTCTTCCCAAATCACTCTTTTTACCAGTGATCTAAAAAATGTCATATAAACATCGAAAACTGGGAAGCTCTGGCCCATGAACGATCTAAATGGAGGTTGGCCTTTCACAAAGGTTCCATGGACTTTAAAGAAGCCCGAGTGCAAGGTGAAAGGGAGAAACATGCTAAGCGAAAAGCACGTCAAACGAATCCTTTACAGGACCATCTTCCATCTGGTAACTTGTGTCCTCACTGTGGGAAGCTGTGTGGATCTAGAATTGGCCTCCACAGTCACTTACGGACCCATCGCTAGAGTCTACACAATCCTCTTTAGAATTTCCTCCTTTTATCCTGGAAGACAATCTTACTCGGTCACGAGTGATCGCCTGATGATGATGACTAGGAGGTAGTGTCTCCTCAGTCCTCAGACCAGCCAAATGAAGAGAAATAGAATAAAGGTTACAATATGATTTATGTGCAGAGGTTCCCAGGTTCAGCCTCTATGTCTCCAGTTAATAGGATCAAGTAGCAGGTGATGGGGAAGCCTCAGGCTTGAGCTTGAGTTGAGACGCAGGAGTGGTGCCACTAGTTAAAATAGATAATACCGAGCTAGATGGACAAGTAATCTGACTTAGTGCACTCCCAGACAGAGTCCTCCTAGTGCTACCAATCAAAAGGCTTTGTTCACCTCTTCCATCTTTTCCTCCTTAATGGGTTTGTTGTTGTTGTTGTTTGTTTTGGCGGGGGTGGGGGAGAGAAAAAAGACAGATGAAGCAGTGGGAAATCATGGTAGGGCTACAAATGGAAGACCATGATGCCTGGACCTACACCCCCCCCCCCCAATTCTATGTTTGAGGCAGGGCAGCTGAAGGAAAATAACATCATCTAGAAACACCTAAAGTATAAAACAGCTTCCTATGTTCCATTGTTGCAAAATATCCAAAATGTGAAGACTGGGGACAGTCAGGGCGGAATGTTCACAAGCCATCACAATTTGGTGAATGTTCAGAAATACGGAGATTATCTGCATTCATCAGTTCATTTCACACCTAAAGTAATGATCATTTTCAACAGACACTAGTGCAGGGGTGGAGGAACTTATGGCCCAAGGCCTGCATGCTTCTGTCTGCCTAATTTCATACAGACCTCAGCATCATCTAACTCTCCAAACACTGCAGTCTTTCTCTCTGAACTGTCCCTCTAGGAACAACTTCCTCTTCTGCTGTGTGTGTGTGTGTGTGTGTGTGTGTGTGTGTGTGTCTGTGTGTTTGCACATGATCAAGAGAGTTAGAGAAGGGGTGGGGGTGGGGTGAAGAGATGAAAAACTATGGAATGCTGCAAGTTCTGCCCACCATCAGCTTGGACCCTGATTGACTTTTTCCCATGGTTCAAAGGCCCTTCATAGAAAAAGCCCTGCTCTAATGCAACTTAGTCATTTAAGATAGTCACCACCACCAGATGTGTGACTGATGGCCCACTTTCCTTTGTGATTGTTGGTGGTCTCTGCGTCTTGCATGCTGATGGTAATATATGCACGCAGAAAACTGTGTATTGCACCCCTGGAAAAATAGGTTAAGAAGAGTAATTTTGGCCAACTGATTTATTTATTTAAAATTCTTATATCTTGCCCTTCCTCCAAAAAAAGCACAGAGCAGCTTACAGTATTACAGTATTACTAAAACACATACCAATAAAACAACCATAAAATCATACTTTCACGTAAAACATTCAAAATACAACAATAATAATCTGATCTAAAACACCAAAGCCAACACATCAGGAGCCAAATGCTTATGCAAATAAAAAGGTCTTTAAGGGCATAGTCCTATCAATTGTGCCCTCAATGCTCCTAAGCCCCTGAACTTGTAGGCTTCCGAGCATCCAGTGCAAAGCAAGAGAGTGGTGGAGGTGATCTCTGCTTGCCTGCTCCTCCTGCTCCGCATTTTAGCTATATGGCCATTTTTGGCCACCTAAGTGAGGCACCTCGGAAACATTGAAAACTGGGAAGCTCTGGCCCATGAACAATCTAAATGGAGGTTGGCCTTTCACAAAGGTTCCATGGACTTTGAAGAAGCCCGAGTGCAAGGTGAAAGGGAGAAACGTGCTAAGCGAAAAGCACGTCAAACGAATCCTTTACAGGACCATCTTCAATCTGGTAACCTGCGTCCTCACTGTGGGAAGCTGTATGGATCTAGAATTGGCCTCCACAGTCACTTACAGACCCATCGCTAGAGTCTACACAATTTTCTATAGAATTTCCTCCTTTTAAAATCTCCTTTTTGTAAATTTTTATCCTGGAAGACAATCTTACTCGGTCACGAGTGATCGCCTGATGATGATGACCTCTTCTCCTGGCAGCCCCAGTCTCCTCCCCATCCCACCCCTCACCCCGCCTCCTTTACCCCCTCTCTGAGGTCGATTTGCTAACCTCTCAGAGACACAGCTGGTGCAGTGCTTTCTGTGCGGGCTGTCCTGGGGGAGGGGGAGCGGAGCACGGATTACCAGCTCCAAGGACGGAGCTCTGTCTCCAAACTCGGATCTGGGAATCCAGATTATCCTATGGCCCTGCAGATCATGTCTAGGGGCCATAGGATCATTCTCTTGACTTAACTCTCTTAACTTATCTAACTCTCTAGCTCCCACTGTGACTATTTTTAATCACACTTCTCTTGGAAGGAAGGCCTGAAGAAGAACGAAAGTGCACTTTGATCTAAATAGCAGTCTAAGGCTGAAATCCTAAACACACTAGGGAGAGAGAGCCCCATTGGACACAATGGAACTGACTTCCAAATAAATATGAATTATATGATGGCTCTGCATATTGCCTGCTAGTGCCAATTATGAAATCTGTAGCAATAAAACTACAATTGAAGCGTGTCCTTTTTAAAGCAGGGTGCAATCCTCTGGCTACTACTTGTGTATAAGCAAACACCACAGAACAGAGGGAAACTGCACAGGGAGTTCTGCTTTGTGTTTTACCTTTAGAGCACAATCCTGTCGCCCCTGCCCTAGATGCACATGAGCCTCCGAACTCTGAGGCTTACGTGCACCCAATGCACGGTGCGAGGCATGGCGGCAGTGACCTTCACTGCCACCACACCTCGTGCCCTGCACTTCATCAAGATGGCCATTTTTGGCTGTCTAGATGGAGCTCTTCAGAGGGGGAGGGAAGGAGGGTGGGGCGTTGTTTGGATACGGCATAAGCCCCGTCCCCCCCCCCGGCCTGCCCCTTTTCCTCTTCTCCAAGGCTGATCTGCAACCTTGGGGAGGCAGCCAGTGCGGTTCTTTCCAGGGGGCCAGGCAGGGGTTTGCTGCCACTGCACCCTGCGATGGCCATTTTTGACTGTCTAGATGAAGCTCTTCAGAGGGGGAGAACAGCCTTGTCCCCCTTTCCTCCTATCCAAGACTGTATCTGCAACCTCAGGGAGGCAGCTGGTGTGGTTCTTTCCACGCCAGCTGCGAAGGGGGGCAAGGTGGGGGGCTCAGCCGTTGGAGTCCCAGCTCCAAGCTTGCAGGACCTTGGAGCTCCGAATAAACTTATAGCCCCCCAGGCAAGGTCAGGGGGCCACAGGATTGTGCCTTTAGTGTTATTAATTCAATTGAGCTGAATACTCAAGTCATATTTCAGATTCACAATCAAGGTTTCAAATTGTCACTAACTGATGTTTTGAATTTTTTTAAAAAACCTGAATCCTTAACCTTAAACATCTTTTTTTTAAAAAAAAAATGTGCTAGGAAAGTTAGATTAAATACTGAAAAGTAGTATTTCATCTGTAGTTGGAATCAGAATGTTCTCTCTCTGTGTGTAGATAGACAGACAGATAGATATGAAGCTTGGCTAGTTTTGGAATTAAACTTCTGTAAAACTTCAATACTTTCCTGTTTGCTTCACTGTAAGAGAAGTATTTCGTTAGAAAAGTGTCACTGCCAGTTAATATCAGCATCTATTGGCGAGCAGATACAAATGAAATGGTGCAGAGTGATTTTAAGACAATGACTGATGGTTTCAGTTTTCCTCCTCCCAGACTTTCTACAGGTGGTAGAAGACTGGGGACACCTCTGTCTCCAAGCTTCTACCAGCAGAGTAGAGACACTGATAGAGTCCCTAGAAGGATAAGTGAGCCGTTTCCACAAGAAATTAATTAGGATTTTGACTTTCCAAATTGTTTACTTCAGATCTGCCTATCCTCTGAAATGCATTATATATATATATATTTTTAAAGAAAGGAAAAAAGGCTGTCTCATTGCATTCTGCTTGGATACCTTTAACAAGCTCAAAGAAATGCATGAAATAGCCATTGGTCTGATCTTTTTAATGATTTCAAGTCTACCGAAACAAATACAGATTTATTATCTTCCAACCAATATCTTTGTTCCATGATGAATAATCCAATCTGAACTTTTGATTATAAGATTTTCTGTTCATTTTCAATGTGCAAGGCATAAAAGAAGGGTTTTGGCTTTCACAGTGCTGAAACAAACTTTCCACTGGACATCTGCCAGCATCCCTTAAATCAGTCAAAATATAGTCTGTTAGCTTTATTCCTATGTGAGGTACATGTGCGAATCCATACCTAGATGAATGTGCATTTCTTTGTATCTGTGTTTGACAACACATGAAAACAGCCTCTTTAAGAAGATACAGTAATACCTTGGATTGCAAGCATAATTCGCTCCGGAAACATGTTTGTAATCCAAAGTACCTGTATATCAAAGCGAAATTCCCCATAAGAAATTTGTACACATATTTTTAATTTAAGCTGCAATAAAGAATGATAGTGTAAAGTCTTCATTTTTCTTGACCGTACTTTCTTATGCCGTATTGCAAGACGATGCTTGTTTATCAAGTTAAAATTTATTTTAAAAATTTGCTTGTCTTGCAAAACACTTGCAGACCAAGTTACTTGCAATCCAAGGTTTTACTGTACATGAATTGGAAATAGACATGTGTGCACACTCACACACACACACAGACACACACTGTCCCAGAAGGCACCAAAGGTCAGTATATTAATGCAAAACTGGAACCACAGATACAATCTTGCAAAAAAAAATGTATTTCCCATGTGGACTGCCCCAACTTTGCTAATAACAGTCACTTTCTTTATTTGCTGTTTACAGTGTCAGTTGATTAGCACAACTTATGAAAAGGTGTTCTGCAGTGCCAGCTATCCCATGAGGTGGGGTGAATCCCCCGCCTCAGGTGGTGGAGTGGAAGAAGCAGCAAATGGTGTGTTGTCCCCCGCTCCCACCGCACTGGGAGGGCCCCCTGCTACTGCTCCAGAGAGCTCTTGGGAGCAGCCACTCACCTGATGCTTCAGTCTGAGAACACCTCACAGTGAGGCTTCAGAGGGCTCTCTGGAGATCTGTGCCCACTGTTTTCCTAATGGCTGGTGTGGCTCTCCAAAGAGTCTTCCAGGCCCCAAGGGGCTTGCTCTGGGGGGGGGGTCCTTCCTCAGAGAGATGCATTGTGGGCAGAGTGGACATGGAGACTGGTGGCACAGCTGGTCTCCATGGCGATCCACCAATGATGCCTTGCTCTGAGTAAGGACCCCTCCTAGCGAGGCATTGGAGGAGGAGGAGGAGGAGGAGGAGGAGGAGGAGGAGGAGGAGACTGAGGCGGGGGGGATAGCAGAGGGGGAGCAAGTGGAGGAGTGTAGGAACAAGCAGGAAGAACAAGAGCAGGCAGGAGAGTGGCAACAGAGGGGGCAAAGCATGTCCTCTTGCCTCAGGGGCTGCTGGGACATCTTGCATAGCTCATGGTATTCAGTGTTTTCTGGAAATGGAAAACTGAAATGCTCCATCAAATTCATAGGGGGAAATATGAACATGCCCTTCATTATGCTTCCTGAATATGCTGACTTCTTCCTCCCCCACAAGCTTGATTCAAGGAGGACCTCTGCCACATAAGCTTGAGAATATCTGCTTGGCATAAATCTAGAAATGTGTGAGACATAAATGGCAGTGGAACCACCTGCAGACAGTTGTCTACCATAAGCATTGTATACTTATGAAAGTATACTGAAAGTATTTGGAATCTTTTGCAAAATCTGTACTACCAAAATCAAAATTAGCTGATTTATTTGCAGGGAGGAAACTTCTAACATTTTTAGATGTCATTTCCCAAGCCTATGTGGCTTGATCTTCCTTTCTACCCAAGAGGCTACAGCCCAGCAAACCCTGGTCTAGAAGCTCAAAAAGACAGGTATTTAAGAGGGATAACTTTTCAAAGTCAGAAATAGCATTTTGCTCTTGAAAATCGGCCGCTAAATCAAAATTCTCTTCAGTGATACACTCAAAATAAGCACATAATCATGTCCTTTACTTTCAAGCAAAGCAGCAGAAGTAAGCAAAGCACATGCTTCAGTGCTTTGAGGAATACATATTTTTGATTCTTATACTGAGAAGATCAAACCCTTTGACAACATAAAGTCTGTCATTCTCTTGGGAAGCAAGGGGGAATTCATATTTGCAGGAGTTTTGTATGCCGTAAAAGTGATTGCAAGTTGGGTCCTGGAAAGAATGTTATGGAGAATGGCTTCTTCAAGTGTGGCAGGCAACGCTGGAGGGAGCTCCTGTTCTCTTTTGGTAAGGGAACAGCAGGCAACCCCCCAGGCCAACCTGCACAATGAGAATAGTCAACACCCAATACTAGTGGGTAGATTTCTCCACACTTCTCTCAAATGCAACAAGTATAGTATATTGTTAGTGTTGCTTTATGACCACTTCCCAGAGGGCATCTAGCTAAAGAGGTTCAGGTCTCATGACAGGAAACTGATAGGGAGATCAGTAATGGGGGCTCAGCTCTCTGGATGTACTGTTGTATTTTCTGAATTACTCCACTATTTATTTGGTCGCAGAACATTCTCAAACGAAGGTCAATATTTCCGTCTTATTGTGGCTTCAGCCTTAATAATGTCTGTCTGTTAGGATTCATGGGCTTACATTTTATTCCTACTCGTCCTTCCCCTCCTCCTCCTCACTTTTGATCCATCCATGTACATATCCATACTCTATAACTTGATTAGCCCTTCCTCGCTGAAAATTCCCTCCTCTTCTCCCCAAGAGGCTTGCATTGCTCCCATCATACAGATGTCAACGTTCAGCTTTCATTCCTTTTAATAACTGAACATACAGATGCTCAGTTTTCATTCCTTTTAATAATTATGATTCATACATTATTTGATACTAGTTGGAACATGGTACATTTTCTGTATACATATGGTGAGCTCGATTAGAATCTCATCAATCCAACGGGTTGCTCTGCAAAAGTTTATGCAAATATGTGTACATTTAGTCTAAATATATAGAGATATAATATGTTACTTTGTCATGTGTCATCGACAGATCGCTAAAGTATTCGTACGACCCACGCATATTGTACAAGAAATTATGAAAACATAATACAAATTATATGTTCTGCTATATCAGCCTTCATCAACCTCATATCCCACAGATGTGTTGGATTATCACTCACATCATCATTCCCACCCAGCATGGCCACCCTGCTGGCTGTGGAGGATGGGATTTGTAATTCAACACATCTGGAAGGCACCAGCTTGGGGAAGACTGTGCTATATAATATAAGAAATTAATAATCAGTAGACCCCAGCCTTTTTAGACCAGAACCCAGTTTAAATCCCAATATGCTAAATGGGACATACTTTTATTATTTTTTTCCCCGTTATGTCAATTTTCTGCTTTTTTTGGTTCCCCTGCTTCCACTTTTACTCCTGAGCATCTTTCTCCATGCTCTCCTTCATAAGTGGGCTTTATCCTTAAAAAACTTATTTAAAAAACAAACACAATTGACAGTTGTGACCCTAGTGAGGCCTGCTTTATAGGTCTTCAAGGTAAAAACAAAGTGGATTACAATTTAATTAAAAACACATAGACACATCCTAAAAACAATATTCAATACATAAATCATTAAAATAACAAATAAGATAAACTAGCAGCAGATAAACCCTTAGTTAAAAGTACATCATGCTAAAATTAATCAAATGCAGACTGGAACAAATCTTTAAGATTTATATTAAGTCTTTCAAATCCTCCTGAAGGTCAGCCAAGCAGTGGCCATACACATTTCCCGGGGAGGGCGTTCCAAAGATGCACATATGTGTTAGAGAGGCTCCTGGAGCTATTATACTGCCAGAAAAAGTATAGTGCTCAGTAATAAAGCTAAGTCATGTCATATTCCTGTCTTTAGATCTCAATTGGTTAACATAGTACTCTAGAGGATAACACTCAGTCAGGGATGTGAGTACTCAACCCTTAAAAAGAAAATCTGCAAAGAAACCCCAAATTCCTACTCCCAGAAAGCTAAAGTCTGCAACTAGTATAAATTGTCCATCTGATGAAGTGGACACTGATCCATGAAAATGTATCACATAATAAAATTTGTTAGCCTTTAAGGTGCTGCAAGACTCTTAATTGCTTTTGTATAAATTATGCAGACCATGCACATTTAGAGATGTGCATCAGACTAGGACAAAGTCCAAAGCCTGAGCAGAAGCAGGCCATTTTGTTCTATTTTTGTTGGTTCCTGAGGTGAAGCAGGCTTACCACTGAAGCCAATAGAACCAAAGCTGCCCCAGAATGAAATTTCATCAGAGCCTCATGTTTTGGAGACTCACCAGACTTTATATCTCCAAATGTCTTTCGCTTTTTTTTCTCTACACACTGTATGGGGAAGGGGAGGCGGGAGTATATTCGAGTGACTGACAGTTCTACCTTCTAATCTTAGGGCATGTTTTACCAGGGGCTCCAATCATTGTGCTTTGGGGGAGGGCAAAGATGGGATCATGAGATGGCCATTCTTCCAATGCCATGCTTCACTGTGAAAAAGTCTTAAACTGGTTTTTTTCAATCATTATTATTTCTAACCCCTGCACCTGTCCTTCTGAAACTTTGCATGTTTCTTGCTTGGGGACATTTCTGGGATGTGTGCCATTTCTAGGACAATGGTCCACAAGAACATAGGAAGATAAGGACATTCCCCTCAAAATGTCAAGGCTACTCTTGCATTCCTACTCTTGCACAAACTCTCTAAAGCTATCATTCAGAAATCTGGTAGGCTTGATCGCCTCAGAAGGGGCAACAATCTCTGCAATTTCCATCCAGTTCTGCCCCCAAATTTAAAAAAGTTATAATCTATTCCCTTTAAAATATATATATATCAAAATATAAAGGTGTGTAGTACAACCACCCCTGCACCTATTTGTCTGACATTTGGCAGGCATAATCTACTCTATTACTGCAAATATCATCCAATTCTGTGTAAGAAAAAAAAGGTATACCCAGTTTAGGATTTCCAGTTATAGTCAATGGGGAGCACAAAGCATTGGATTTCTGAACGTCAGCTCAGATTCGGTACTGAGTCAAAGTGGACTGACTCAGGTGGAACAGGAGCATGGCTTTTTTGTTTGTTTGTTTTTTGCAAAGTGCCAAATTGAGGTACAAGTCCAAGGGGGGGGGCGGTGCACATCCCCATGAACATTTGTCTTAAGCTTGCTTACTTTTCCATAGTCCATCTGATGAAGTGGACACTGATCCATGAAAATGTATCACATAATAAAATTTGTTAGCCTTTAAGGTGCTGCAAGACTCTTAATTGCTTTTGTATAAATTATGCAGACCATGCACATTTAGAGATGTGCATCAGACTAGGACAAAGTCCAAAGCCTGAGCAGAAGCAGGCCATTTTGTTCTATTTTTGTTGGTTCCTGAGGTGAAGCAGGCTTACCACTGAAGCCAATAGAACCAAAGCTGCCCCAGAATGAAATTTCATCAGAGCCTCATGTTTTGGAGACTCACCAGACTTTATATCTCCAAATGTCTTTCGCTTTTTTTTCTCTACACACTGTATGGGGAAGGGGAGGCGGGAGTATATTCGAGTGACTGACAGTTCTACCTTCTAATCTTAGGGCATGTTTTACCAGGGCCTCCAATCATTGTGCTTTGGGTTAGGGCAAACCGGTTTATTTTGCATCTACCGGTTATGGGAAGGGGTAAGAAGGGCATAGAAGTCCCAACCTGCTAACCACTGGAACACTTCACATATTACTTGCATGAAGAGGGCATCACATGAGTAATGGAGAGCAGGGATGTGTTCTTGCCCCAGCATTGTGGTTCCACCCACAACACTAGTAGTTATCTGCAGTTTTTTTGTTTTTTTTTAAAGCAGCGTTGTGTGAGTTCATGTGTAGGGTTCTGTGTGTTGGGACACCAGCACAACTGGGACACTGGAAAAAGTGAAGGCTTTCCCCCAGAAGACAGCCACACTAGAGCATGGACATTTCCAGGCAGGGCCAGATAGCATGCCTGATGCCAGGGGTGGGGCCAAGAGCAGGTCCCCGCTCCACATTCCTTGTGTGATGCCCGCTCCACCGGAGATCAGAGTGATGCATGGAGGGAACTTTATTCAGCCACTATTCTGGTTTCTGAAATTTCTTTCACCAGACATGGCTCACATACTTTCAGACCTTTCTGTGCTTCCATAAAGGATATAACCCTGTTTAAAAACACACACAATAACACACGAGAGTCTTAGGATAGTACATATTTTGTGCTCTTTCCTGCATTTTTTGTTTAGCCCATTCTTCTTCTTTATCTATTTTTTTTTGTATTATTTGTTTTTATGGGGGGGTTGTTTGTTTTGTTTGTACTAATTGTATTACCTGCAGAACAGCACCATCACCTGCTCCTAAAAGAGTTGCTTCCTTGGCACCCTCCCAGCCCTCCCCACTGCTGCTGTGTCCAGAGAAGTTTGTGAAAGGGAAAGGCCAGAGGAATGGAATAATTGTGGCTCCACCCATATTCCACAGAGGTCAAATGGTTGTCCTAAATGGGTCCATGGGACAGAGCCATGAAATTAAGGGTCTAACTCCCATCTCCCCCACATGTTAACTGCTCCATCACTGGTTTAAAATGCGTTTGAAAATATTCTTCACTATTTCCAAGAGCGCTTACTAACCTCATAGCCTCCTAACATTTGCTACTGGGTTCCCCGCAGCCACTGTCTGCTGCTACCTTCCTGTTTCCTTCATCATCCCATCTGCCACGGTCCCTCACCACCAGCACCATGTGATGCTGCATAAGAACATCCGTAGCACACAGTTAAGTTATGAACTTCTTCTCTGCTGCAACATGGATGGCTTTAAGAGAGGATTAGACAAATTCATGGAGGATAAGACTATCAATGGCTAATGGCTATATGTTGCTTCCAATATCAGAGGCAGGATGCCTCTCATTACTGGTTGCTGTGCAACATGAGCAGGGGTAGGGGATCCTAATGATATCATGTCCTGCTTGTGTGCCTCCCATAAGTATCTAGTTGGCCACTGTGGGAACAGAATGCTGGACTAGATGGACCCTGATCCAGCAGGGCTCTTCTATCTTCTTATTTTCTTAAGACTCCTCATGGATCAGACAAAATGCCTGTCTGGTCCAGCATCCTGTTTCCCACAGTGGTCAATAAGATGCCAATGGGAAGCCCAGAAGAAGGGCATGAGGGAAATCTTCCTCTCTTGCTTTTATCCCCCAACAACTAGTATTCAGAAAGGCATGCCACCTCTAATCCTGGAGGTGGTACATAGCCATTATGACTAATAGCCATACACATTCTCCTGCTGTCCAACTTTTCTTCCTTGCTCTGCCTCTCTTTCCGGAGTTCCTTCTCACCCCATGGGGAAGGCTGAGCCTGTAAGGATTTCAGTGAGGAGTAGAGAGCTGATGACAGGGGGAAATGAGGATAGGAAAAGAAAAGAAAAACTTCCATCAGGTCAAAGCTGGCACATGGGAAGCCAGTTGGCTGTCCCTATCAGATAAATTACTGGAATTGTTTTCAGCATCAAAATAATATAAATCAGGCCTAAATATCAGTGTAATGGAAGTAGAAAAATAGTTTCTTATTTCTATTTCATAATATTAACCAGTTGGGATGAATGTAGTATAATTTCTTATGAAATAAATGTGTTGCATCTAAAACACGAATAAAAGAGCAGATGTTGTATTGCTGAAAGCATTACATTAGTGCATATGCGTGTTACTATAATCCATGGTACTGATGAATTGTTCATCCATTTTACAGTAATTTTTGTTGATCTTTATGATAATGTAGTAATCTATTTTAATCACAGTTTCCACTGGATTTTCTGTCTGCAATGAACTTACCATAAATAAATAGTAATAAAGTTATTAATGGGAATTTTGATCATCATAGATTGGGAGACTGACATGACATAAAACCAAAATGTAGTTCTTTATCACTGACTCAATAAACATCAGTGCTGAAATGCATCCTGCAGTTCTACATTCTTAACAATCCAATCCCATGAGATGCATTTTTACTCAAAAATAGGTGCCACTGTGTTCAGTGGGGTTTCCTCCCTAGTAAGTGGATTGCAGCCTAAGGCCTACTGAAATCTTAGGAAAGCGTTGGGTTATGACCACCATTTTTTTCCCCCTGAATGACCATTGAAGAAATATAACTTGGCTGCTGTCCAGTAACCTTCCTTCAGTGAAAGATCCCTTTTAATCAACGGGGATTTCTTCTAAGTAGGCATGTTTGTATCAGAATGCCAAAATACTTTCTCTGTACACCATTTTAAAACTATGACAGATCAAGTCCTCCTGAGCCAGCAGAAGTTTTAAGCATGCATATGTGAAAACAGAGTTAGTAAGGACGCAATCCAATCGGGATGCCCAGAACCCTCCGAACTCAGAGGATTACAGGCATCCTATGCAGGGCAGGAGGAGCACTGAGGAGGTGGTTGCCTCAGCGCTCCTCCCACCCTGCAAAGCACTTAGACTGCCAATTTCGGCCATCTAAATGCAGCACTTCAGAGCGGGAGGGAAGGAGGCTGAGGCACGGCCAGGATATCTTGTATCTTGGTGGCACCGCCAGTCTCCTCCCCTCCCAGAACGCCCCCAAAAGCCCTTCTCTGAGGTCAACCTTGGAAAAGCAGCTGGCCCAGTTCTTTCCACACTGAGTGTGAGGCAGGGAGGGGGATCTCTGAGCACAGATCCCTGGCTATGAGGTCAGAATTGATTTCCTGACCTTGTAGCTGAGAATCCGAAAAATCCTATGGCCGTCTAGACACTGCCTACTGGCCATAGGATTGCGCTGTAAGGAGTCTTTGACATTCTCCATTATTTCTTGAGTTGTACATAACAGCAACTTCTGGACTGTATTTTTTTTTAACCACTGTGGCAAAAAATAAATTAAAAATCATTGTCTTTCTCCACAAAAGATAGGTAGTGTCATCTGTGAAACCTGCAGAAGAAACTCCATATTGAGTGACATATTTTATTTTTTTAAATCCCCACTTTTATTATAAAATAAAGTCAAAATGCCATAGGAAGCTGCCTTAGAGCTCAATCCTATATATGTCTACACAGGAGTAAGTGCCATTGAGTTCAATAGCACTTATTTCCAGGCAAGTGGGGGTATAGGATTGCAAGTTTATTATACCAAGTCAAACTATTTGTCCATCTATCTCTGTCTTGTCTACTCAGAGTGGCAGCAGCTCTTCAGGAGAGCTCTTTCTGTCCTACTCCATCTGGGATTCTGTTGTTTGCTCTGGGCAACAGCTTGGGCAAGGAGGCACAACGTGGGGCAGCTTTAAACGGTTGTTTCTGAAGCTTTGCATTCCTTTGAATGTTTTATTTTGTTGTTTGCTATCTCTTAAACAAGACTTGTAAGCCACTTTGAGTACATGTTAATGGTGAAAATCAGGGTATAAATTATATACATGAATAAATATTATGTTCTCATAGATTTCATAGATCATAGAGTTGGAAGGAGCCTACAAGGCCATCGAGTCCAACCCCCTGCTCAATGCAGGAAACTAGAGGAGGGGTCTCCCATCCAAGTAATAACCAGGCCTGACCATGCTTAGCTTTCCACTCAGACAAGCTGCTGAGCCAGCGTAAGCCACAGGCCTGTTGCTTCATGTTTGCTTGCTCCCAAGCCCTGCCTATTTAGGGACAGGGACCTGAACATGCAAATAACAAAGAGAGCACTGTAAAATCTGGTAAAGTTCATCTACATGCCATTTCATTACTTACAGAGTCCTTTTGTAGTATTTTGGTGTGAAACATTATTTGTGTTATTATGATGATTATGATTAAATAATAATTTAATATTTTACTATTAAATAATATTTTACCATCCTCAGCCTTTTTCCGCCCTAAATGGGCCCTGTGAGCTTGGTTGTTCCTATGCACCAGGTGAGAGCATATGACTTGCCCGAGTCTATCCTTTATGGCTACAGTAGGATTTGAACCCAGATTTCACAAATCTAAGCTGTCGACACAATCACATCAGCTCTGACTAAGGGCACAAACCTATGCATGTTTAGACAGGAAAAAGTCCTACAGCTGCCAGCATTACCCAGACAGCATAGCTGGCTGGGGAATGCTGAGAGTTGTAGGACTTTTTTCTGTATAAACATGCATAGGATTGCTCCCTAAAGCTGTTACTTTGTTTTCTGTCTTTGACTCTCTTTTGTTGTGCTTTGTTTGTGATCCACACAATTCCTTCCCATTAGCCGTTTCTTCCTTCCTGCACTCAGTTTGTCCACCAATCTGGCAGCAATGCAACATTTTTGAAAACTATTAGATTCTGGCACTCCATACTGATAAATACATAAATACTTGTCAAAATTCACATAATGAAAACAGAGATTGGTCCTGAAAAGAAATCAAGGACGTTTATACTTCTGCAGTAAAGAAGAAGAAAAGTTCCATGAAGATTTGTTGTTTGTGTTGTTATTTGCATGCAGAAACCAGGGAAATTGAGATTAAAGTCTTTTCTTTTAATATGCATTTTTCTGATGATCCTGCTGTCTTTTAGATCTATCTTCAGTGCTAAACATTTGTTCCAAACAAATCTCACCCAGGAAGTCCCTGGACACCTTTGGACAATCTCAAAACCAGAACTCATCTAATTGTATGATACAGCTGGAGGGGAGCTTTTTTTTGGCAGAGAGTCAAATATCTTTTGAACAAGCTCCTTTATGTTCACATAGTCATTGTTCCTGTTCAAAGCTCATCATAAAAACTAACCAGCCAATATTTGTATTGATTCAGTTTTATCTGAGAATGAGTGCACACAAGAAGAAAAAATATTTTATGAGCCTGTAACAAAATTAGTATCTTAATTGCGCTAGGGATGGATTTTTAAAAATGCACAAACTGTTGCAGAAAGGAAACAACCCTACAAATGCTAAAAAATCAACACAAAGGCTGATTGTTGTGGCCCATTTGTAATTTAGTGCCTAGGACCTAAGCGAAAACCAAGAAGCAGCTGCTTTGATCTCTTTCTTAAAGTTCCAGCATACACAGAATGTAAGGCTATCTATGAACTATGTCATGGCTTGACAAGAGAAGAGGTTGGTGAAGCTGAATTTTTTTCTGAAAAGAAAGGGAAATGATTAGCCAGGATCCTGAGTTTTCTCCCACCAGTAGGAGCATCTCCTGAGCAGAGTTCTGCTCATGGATGCTTCCACCAGCAGAGGTGGAGAGGTAACTTTCAATGATTACCTTGCTGCGGAATGGGGGAGGCAGTGTTCAACGATTGCTCCTTTCCCCTGCAGACTATTGTGCCCCTGAAAATCTGCCCCAGAAGGTGGGCCTTCTGGAATCCATGAAAATAGCTTTCCCCCACCATCATCTGCCAGTGGGATTTTCCACTGGACCTCACTCCCACCCATGAATGTAAGGGCTCCTTCTATTCATGGAAACCTAGTTGGGATCCAAGTTTTTGGTTCCATTTTAAAAATATATCATGCGTATGATATATCATAATGGGTGTTTCTGTTGCAGAATGTGAAGCTAGCTGCCTTAGAACCATTCCTAATTATACATTTGATCCCATCATCTCCTTGTCCTACTTTTTTTGCTTTAAGAGAGCAGCCCTATGGGCATCTAGCCCAGATGATCAAAGACTCTAATCTCAGACCTCTCCATCCATCCACAGGCCTGCCAGGCTCTTGGCAACAGGATGGGAGGAGTGATGGAAGCTTTTTTAGCCTCTCTGTCCTCCTTCAGAACATTTTCCATTAGACATGCTTCGGAGCATGTCTAACTTGATCTCTCTGCCAGGGGCAAGGGCAGGGGCTGAGAGGCTTTGGGATCTGGAGGATCCACAGCCTCTCCTCTCACACCTCTTGGCCCACCCCCAACATTCCTCTTTCATCCCTTCCAGAGGTCGGGGTCCCAACTTTGGGAGATGGAGTCACCACACAGCTTTCCACAGCAGCTGGGGTGGGCTGGATAGTGGTGGTGGGAAGATCCACAATCAGATCTTCTCCTTCAAGGTGGATCCCCTGTCTCCAGCCTTGGAGGAAGGGATCCACTGCATCATATAGCCCCTCAGATGTTGTCTGGAGGCCATAGGATTACTCTTAAAAAAAAACCCCAAACTCCCTTTAGAGATTCTTCTCATTCAGTACAATGCAAAATGAAGGGCCTGTGGATAGACTTTAGGAAGTCACTAACTGACCGGTTTGTGTTAAAAATAAGCAAATCGCACAACTTTCAGGAATGGGATATAATTGTATGGCCAGAAAAGAATATGATACCACATTAACTTTGAAAAATGATCTGGATCAGAGAATGGATCATTTATAGAATTACCTTTTCCCTAGTCTGTCTTTAGCAGCATTGAAGGATAGTTCATCAGCATCACATAAGTGACTGAGGGCCAGTTTCAGTGTAATATTTTCTAGGTTTTCCACCTGTATGGAAGTGTTATGAAGTCAGAGCTGGTCTGGCTGTTTAGGTGGAAATCTTCTTACTGTGAAGAGCTCTTTCTATGAATTGCTTTTCTGCTTCTGAGAGTGAGCTTAGTAAAACTGAAATGTCAAACTCTAACAAGGCAGGAGATGATATTCTATCAGATACTTACATCGCAATGAGTGAGTGAAATTGAATCAAGTGCATTATTCACTGAAGTGCAGACTGCCAGCAACTTGGTATTAAGAAAGGCTAAAAATGTACCATAAATGTTAAGCAAGTCTCCTAACTACTCAGAAACTGTCTGTGAAGCCTGAATCTGAATCATAGATTAGAGCTGGCAAAAAGGCATCAAAAGAATCTTTCTACCATGGAAAATTGTTTACTGACTTACATCTGATGATGCTTTATACATAATAACTGATATACGATTGTATTAGCATTCCTATTCCATTTGTGACATTTCCCTGTTTCTAGATTTCCCCTTTCATAAAGGACTTTTTATATTTGCTTGTTCTACTCTCTCTCTCTCTCTCTCTCTCTGTGTGTATACATATATCTTTTTCTCTTCCATCAACCAAACGTTTATTGCTACTTTTTGGTTTTCTAACGGCAATGGACACCAAAATGGTTTTCTAACGGCAATGGAGATGGGAGGCAGGCAAGCTCTGAGGGGTCTCTCAGCAAAATGCCCACTGGAAGATCCCCTGCTATACTGGAACTCCCCTAGTGAGCTTATCTGGCAATGGCAGGCAATGCCACTCCATTCCAATGAGTGCCAGGCTGCCTGCGGTGATAGTCTGGGAGCCACCATTTTAATTTCCCCTAATGCCCCCAATGTAGCATTGCTCCTGAACATTGTGGGAAATGAAAATGACAGCTCGCAGACCCAGCCACAGTGAGGCCCAGGGAAGGAATCACTGGTGGACCCTGGCAAGTCAGTGGGGCCCTGACAGCTGCCTAAGGATGCCAGACGTTGACCCCAGGCATAATAGGGAGGGGAGTCCTGCCCATGATTCAGACAACATGTGATTGTACCTCAGGAGCTCTGATAACTCTGGTCATTATGAGACATAGAATGTAACCACAATAAATGCTCCTAGATGCACTGTTTCTTTGTGATTTCAATTAAATGCATCCAAGAACAGGCCTTTAAATTTTGCCCTCTACTAACATTTATTTGCACCCTCCCACCGAATCTTGAAATGGAAGCCCCTGCTGAAGGGATTATGGCCTTTCTAAAGAAATTAATCTGACTCCCTTTATGCATGAAGTTTTCCTTCATTATTTTTCTTCCCGATAAGCAGAACAGAAGATCAGCATTAATATTTCTCCACTTTCCCATTTGCAAGTATCTTGAGTTGAAGATGAACTGTCCTCAGGTTTCTAAAACCTTTCATTATGTCATTTAAGTTATCTCTATTGGAGAATAAGCAGATTTATAAAAGAATCTCATTGATTGCCTTACATGTCAACAGTGCATCTGGCCAACAAAACCCCTAGAATCCTGTGTTGGTGTTATCTTTGAGCAGAGTGTGTGCGAGTTGGGAGATTTATAATCCTGTCTCTGTGTGCTAGCAGAGGCCTGAAATTCCACACAGATCTTCCAGATCTCACCTCCCCCCGCGCAGCGTGCAGCGTGTTGTGCCAGTTTCTCCAGCCCAGTCAGCCTTGTTGTCAGACTGCTTCCAGCTTCCCCGTTGCAGATTAATCCATGGAGTCAGGAAACACTCTGGAACACCACAGGTCTAATTCTACCTGTTTATTCACTTAGCAAGTAAAGTTCTACAGAGTATACATTTCCTAATTACAGTCCATGTGCAGAGTATAAATGCATAGCAAGCATTACATCCAGTGGAGTCCACTCCACCTTAGCAAAGACATTACATTGTTGCAGTAACAAAGTCTAGCAAGAAGAACAAAGGAGAAGAGAGAAAGCAGTCCTGCTTCTCTCTAAGATGGCTTCAGACAGAAAACAAGTTAGCACGTCATCAGAACATACAAACCATGTGACCAGCTCATATTGTTCTCACAGTCCAGAATCAAGGATTCTAGTAAGACATAACAAAACCTGTTTACAGCCATTCTGTCCCTTCCATGTGTAAACAATGTGCTGCAGCTGGTAAAGTGATACATATCACAACATCCTGCACCTTAAAAAAAAAAAAAAAATGGAACTCAGAAGTGACATATATCCTACATTCTAATTACAATTCTCTGAGCGCCATTGATTATGAAGCCCAAATGACATCAGTAAATATGGTGTAACCTCAAGGTTTGCGGAAGTACAAAAAATATTTTTGGTGGGGTGGGAAGCCAAAACAGCCCACTGAAGACAGTGTGTGCTCAGTGCCCACAGAATATTGACTGGCTGTTGAGTGCAGGATAAAGACACTGAAGAATGGGTGGGAGAGATGATGGAATGAAGTGGCCGGGAAAGGAACATGGAGGAAGGGACTCATAGATATAAAGGCACCTACCCATTCACTTGCTCTCTTGCCAGCCAGTGCCTGCCTGTTCATTTGCTCTCTGGCCAGCAAGCATCTGCCCATTCACCAGCTCTGGGTAGCTTCCTGCCAGGGAGGGGAAAAGAGATGAGGCTCCACCACCGCAACACATACATACATACACACAAACACACACACACACACACATTTTGTTGCATGACCCCACTTATTCTACTCTAAAAACTATATGTAGATCTGCTTTTAAAGATCCCTTGGTTTTTTCAAGATATAATCATTCCTCTTTACAAGGGGCTAAACACAGAACCTTGAACTCAAGTGTGCAGTACCCCAATCTAGATAAAGAAATCAAGGCAGCCACAGACTAACAATGCCCAATCACTTGCATCCATGTATTTGTATGGCAGATTTTTCATGCTGAGCAAAATTTAAAGTAGTGATATCAGAATGACAGTTTGTTTTAGTTTCTGTATTTATAATTTTTACTCACACAGTGCCAGTAAGTATGATGGGTAGATTGCATGTGGAAGAAGATCCTGTATATTTTAGCACCCTGGGGTGTGCTGCGCATCTCTGTGTGTTCTGCACATACAGTTTGCACAGATACTCTAAAGAAAACCTTTCAGTGAATGCTGAGCCAGCCCATGTAAGGATGAAGTGCAGGTTTTACCAACTGCAATGGTGTCCCCAAGACCAGCACTTTATTTTCCTATAGGAGCAAATGGCAACTATATGGGAGAAATGTAAAGGCAGCCCTTGAGAACACCATTGGAGCAGGTGTTAAACCTGGCCTCTCCTCCTGGTGACCCCAGTCACAAAGAATCAAGGCTGCCTCTCTGTCTTCAAAGCCCCATCACTTCATCTACATGTGTTGTAGCTCAGTGGGAGAACACATGCTTTGCATTCAAAACATCCTAAATTCAATCCCCATCCAGCATCTTCAGGTAGGACTGGGAAATGCTCCTCTCAGAGACCTGCTGCCAGTTAGTGTAGACAATACTAAGCTGGATCCAGTGGTCTGATTCCACAGAGGGGTTCACTTCACACAAACCCCTCTGCATCTTCAATGAATGTACAAAGGGTTTTTTGGAGCCACATGGTCTAGCTCTGCCCACCACAAGAACCATGCACCATCTCCCCCTTCCCAGAGCATCCACTGGATGTTCGTGAGAAACAGTTATCTGTGTGTACATCTGTATATGTAGAGACTTCCCAATTCCTATAAAGGAGGGACCCTGTTAGGGAAGCATCATTTCTTGGGTATAAGAGCTGTCCATGCAAGAACTCTTTCTCATGAACATCTAACAGACTTCATCATGGGAGGGGAGGTGGCACATGGTTCTGGCAGTGGGAATTACTAATCCACATGGACCTGAGAACCCTCCTGGTATAAGGTAGCTTCCTAACCCCACCCTAGGTTTTGTTTCTTCATCACATTGGAATGTGTCACATTTTTAGGTCAGCCCTTCCTAACCTGGGTCCTTACCAATGTTTTGTCCTACAACTCACATCAGCCCCATCTAGCACAGCCAATGGTCAGGGATAACTGGAGTTGTAGGCCAAAAACATCTGGAGGGACCCAGATTGGAGAAGACTATTAGGAGCTAGTATATACATATCTAGATAATACAATATGTTAGTGTGTATGATTTGTTCTTATTCCAGCCTGGAGTCTGTGTGAGGGAAGAGGCATGAGCCATGGAGAAATGAATAGTTACGAGTAGTAATGCCACCAACTTTTGTAATTAGTCATCTCATTGGTCAAAACTCATGTCTTCATAATGCTCACCTTTGTAGCAAGTCCTGGCACACTGTCTTACGAACTCGTTATTCATTTCAGAATTTATTGTGAGCTGTGGTGCTTGCGTGGTCTGCCTAAACTATGCCATTTCTGTGCATGCACTGAGTTGGTTGGTTCAACTCTTTTCTTTCTTAAGAAAATTTGATATGACTTTAACCCTTTGGTGAAAGGATATATTTTTTCTTGTTTGGTAAGTAAGCATTTACTTTACTGGGTGCTGGTAGGTGGCACTGGAGTCTGTTTGTGAGAGGGGGGGGACACTGGAAAGGGAATTTAAGCAGGAGAAGGCCTCTGTGGCGTGGGTGTGGTTGGCTGTCATGGTGAAGTACAGGGCTTTGGTATATGCAGTCTGTTGCTTACTCAGACATTAATTAAACTATCCTGAATAAAATATGTTCCTGGGAAGGGGGCAGTGGCAATGACAATAAACTCAACAGTTAAGGCAGTGTTCTCCAACCTTGGGTCCCCAGATGTTTTTGGCTCATAACTCCCAGCATGCCCCAGCCAGCGTAGCCATGCTGGGAGTTGTAGGCCAAAAACATCTGGGGACCCAAGGTTGGAGAACACTGAGTTAAGGTGAGCTGCAAACCCCCACCCCCACCCATTTCCTTTCCAAGAAACGAAAGAGTTAGACTTGGTTATCAGGGTAGATAATGTGAGAACCACCAGTCAGAAAGGGGTACATAATGTAGTGATGCATGACATCATGACTGTGTTACGCATTTCCAAATTTCAGCTCCCAAGATGCAGTTTGATATTGAACATGTGCAAAAACTCATATAATTAAAGATCTTGAATTAAAGGAGACCTCTTATCCAAGATTACACAGATGAATTACGTTACTTTCCCAGGAAATAACAAATTCACTTGGGATAAATTCACCTACCTCTAGTTAAGGGGTGAGCATACATTTGCGCACGTAAAAGGGGAAAAGAAGAGGCGAGACACAAGTATATGGTGTAAATAAAGGGCCACATTTTATTAATCAAGATCTGCGAAGGGTGAAAGTGCGGGTACTAACTAAAACTCGCCATTGGCCAGTGAGGTATCCCGGGCAGATACATCCAAACCCGGGGGGTGGCGCAGCACTTCGCCACCCCCCCCCCAGTTTTACACCCTCTTGGGTGCTGGGAGGCTTTCTCACAGTCCCCACCTCACGGTGCCACAGAACACCGATCCGTGTGATGTAAGCCATCCTCACTGGCGATCCGTATTTCCCCCCACTGAGCCACAAAACTCAGCAAGCGCTGAGATACAGGTCTCGCCAGCCACCTGAACAGTGCCATTAGATGATCACCAAAACCCTAACCCCACTGCCTATTACTAGCCAAATGTGACCGGATTGGACCAAATCACACGGAAAACCCAAAATAAAAAACACCCAACCCTGCAACACAGTGTAGAGTAGGCGAAACACACCCATTGCCCCCAGCCAATCAGGACAATGAGCCAAAATTCCTACTCGGCCCCTGGAAATGGCAGCCAGCAAAGCCCACACTGAGAACAGGGAGGGAGGGAGGGAGCTGCAAAAGAAAGAGCCCAGAGTGTGGGCATGCAGGCCTAATAACGGTCCTGCACGCTCCACCCATGTATCCTATTGGAAGGTGAGATCACCCCATAGTGGTCTCACTCTCCTTTCCTCCGCTCGCAAAATTCTCCCCGCCCACAGTTGCACGTGGCCGGGGGAAGGGAATTGCGCGCGTAAAAGGGGAAAAGAAGAGGCGAGACACAAGTATATGGTGTAAATAAAGGGCCACATATATTAATCAAGATCTGCGAAGGGTGAAAGTGCGGGTACTAACTAAAACTCGCCATTGGCCAGTGAGGTATCCCGGGCAGATACATCCAAACCCGGGGGGTGGCGCAGCACTTCGCCACCCCCCCCCCCAGTTTTACACCCTCTTGGGTGCTGGGAGGCTTTCTCACAGTCCCCACCTCACGGTGCCACAGAACACCGATCCGTGTGATGTAAGCCATCCTCACTGGCGATCTGTATTTCCCCCCACTGAGCCACGAAACTCAGCAAGCGCTGAGATACAGGTCTCGCCAGCCACCTGAACAGTGCCATTAGATGATCACCAAAACCCTGCCCCACTGCCTATTCCCGCACTTACTAGCCACAGAGAGAGACGTGCTTAAGCTAAGTCTCTTCTCCCCCACCTGGCGGAAACTAACTCCAGGAGGGCCCTTCACAGATCCTGAAGAAAAATAAAATTGCCGACCTCGGATAAATGCACCCCGTCCGGTTGGTACAGCTCCCTCCAAGCCAAGGATATCTCGGGATAAGGAATTGCAACGCCTCTCCCTCCAAGGCTCCTACAGATTGCTCTGTTCGCCTTCCGGCAAGCCTTGTTCAGGCCACTGGGATTGACAGTATCCCTCCAACAGCATCGTGGCAAGATGTGGGACCAGAGAATCTGGACACCAGGCCATCTCCGACGAATCACAGCAAGGTCCGCAGACACTTGCAAAATCAAGTCCATGCCCGTAAGCACTCCTAAGTCGCTTTCCCCCAAATGCACTACCAGCACTTGTGGGGGCAGGCCAACCAGGCCAGACCGGAATAACGTGGATAGGAGGTTCTGCTGCTGCTTTGCACGCTGACCCAAGCACTGGGTGCAGCCAGTAGACCGATCCCAAGCTGAGATCCGACACTTGACTTATCAGTTCTCCACGCCGTCCAAATATCATACAGTGCCAGAACACAAGGACTCAAGCCGACCTCCTTCCTCTCCGGGAATCTGAAAAGATAGAAATGAAAACAGCAGCACCAGTCATGGCAATTCGTGTACATACAATCGATATGCTTAAGAGCGCCAGCGACACACCGCCCTGGACACTGTCTGCGAGAAAAATTCAGAGCAGCAACCATCTAGAAGATACTGATGACTGTAGAATGCTCTAGGCACTCGCCTTATACAGCACTGAATGGCTGTATTCAGCCATTCAGAAAGGAGAGTGAGACCACTATGGGGTGATCTCACCCTCCAATAGGATACACCCCATTGGCTGATAGGAGTTTCTTAATCAACACTGCACCTCTCAAGAGTGTGCATAAGGTAAAATCTTGGCCTTGCCTATCAAGTCTGCAACGGCCACAGACACACACAATATTGTCGATCAGGATAATCGCAAAATGCGGGCAGCACTCAATTCATATTGTGCTTCTGCAATGCAGCCACTCCAGTCTATTTGAAGAAAATGATGTTGCTCTCATCTGCAATCGCAATTACGGTGTAGGGAATACACGGCGCTCCCTGACTGGGCCCAGATTTCAAATTGGCCAAAGCCGTTGCTGTGGGCACACATGGTAGCTGCCCACCACTCCAGTGGCCTCATGAAAAAACGAATTGGGAGCCCACTGAATAATTATGGAAACGGAAGCCTTGGAAAGAAGGTGTCCATAAAAGGCTCCAGGTCCCAGGCCTGAACCATACCAATGTCTGGTAAGAGTTCCTTTAATGTAGACCGCATCTCCCTAAAAGAGAGCAGATAAAACAAAAGCTCGACACAATTCCTGAGCCTGCAAGGGCCCCCCAGACATGATCCTTCTATTGGGCTAGGGAGCTGCAGGAGGAGCCCCATAGACAGGGACTGTAAAAGACCCCAACATGTGGCTTGGATTTCACGGCCGGCAGATAGAAATTATAAAGTGCCGCACTGTGACAACCGAGCGTGCATAAAGCAATGCCCAGCTATGACTGCAAAGCCCATGCAAAAAACTGCCACAGACAGACGCAAGCAGCAATCTGGGCCAAACATAGTGTGCGGAAGCTTATATTTATGCATACCATGCAGTTGCAAACAATCCTTGCACTGCCAAAACAGTTGAAGCCTTCTCAAGAAAATTCCTGCTTCCTTAGAGGAAAGCAGGGTAAGGCACTGCCTAGGGCCACCTAAAAGGAGGCTTAGAAGAGGAAACATGCTTATGGCAACAGAGACCCCAAATGATGCCGTAGAGGCAAGGGATTACCGCCCACAGCTCAGGAATACCAACGTGCTGATACCCTGAGCAGTCTCCCAGGAAGGCAAATACAAAATTGGGCCCTTCCCACATTAACAGGAATATGAGCCTCGCCCACCTATAGCTGGCACCCCGAGGCAGCCTGTGCCAGAAAATTGGAGGGCAAAGCCAATTGTACTGGGACATGGGTCGCTCTATGAGAAGCATTAAGTAACATAAAACAGGACCCCATCCCCCATCTGTAGGAGGCATGTAGCCGAGAGAGGATGCTTGAAGTACAGTCCACCTGGTTACTTAAGTTTCCATCGACAACACTGCTTGCTACCCAAAATTCAAGCAAGGCATGGGAACCAAAATCAAATTAAATAACAATGAGGCTGAACACAAGTCATTATCAAATCCCAGAACTATATGGGCTAACAGAACCCAATAGCTGCAGGAATGGAATTAACCCCTTCAGAGTTATATGCTTCGATGGCCAAAATAAAGTATGGGCCAGTGGCAGGCCTAGGGCATGGGTTGCCACCCATGCCTCCTAGGCCAGCCATACCGTAACCACACCGGACAGCCCACCCGCTGCCAGCCGAGTAGGCAATAAAGAACATTACCAACACCATATACAGGGCAGAGGATTAGATAAAACTGACAGCGCTGATAAGCGAGGCCCAAGAGTAAACCCAAGCTCCATAGTGAGTAGAATGCAGCAGACGAAATAAATATAATGTATCATGCAAATAAACTTGGACTAGATTTAACGACCTGCTGCACATATTTTCTAAGAATGCACCTCCATCTTAATGCACAAAATGCTTTCATAAGCCCCATTGCAATGAAAGGCAGCTATAAGTCTCCCTTGTTAAGAGTTGAGCCCTTAAAACCTACTAAAAATGGATATAAGCTCTGGACGTCCCAGGACAGAACCGAAACACACAAGGCAAGACCGCCCACACTTACCAGTCTGAAATTGTCATGAAATGATGAAAGAAGCTTCAGCTACCTGATAAATCACATGGCTTAAGAGCATTGGGACTCACGACTGTTCACTGCGGGAAGAAATAGATGATGAAAATAGTTCAGCAAACGGACCAACAGGAACACCACTGCAGATCTGGATGTTGTCTCGAGATCAGACAAACACAAACTACCTGGAAGACAAGACCCACAGCTTGTGAGCACTGGGGAAAACAGCCAAAAGAAAGCACATGGTATTAGATGGCATGGTGGGGAACAAAACCCCGAAATGGACAGAGACATCGTAAGGCACAGACAGCCAAGGGAACAGGTAAAAGGAAGGGCTGCACTCAGCCATCAGGTACTAACTAGCAGGGCGTATGGATCAGGGCCAACCGACTAGCAAATAAAACTGCCAACAGAACTCCCAGCATGGCTCGGCATGATAAAATTGCTCGTGCCAGCACAGAACATTGACTTGGTTGACTATGCAGGAAGCAGTGAAATAAGTAAAGTGAATAATGGGTCGGCCATTATAAAAAACCATAAGTGAAGCAATAGCAGGATTCAGGTGGGCGTATGTCACCGCATTCTAACCAATACATAAGGCTATTTAAAAACTAAGAAGGCAATCATAAGTTCCATTGAAATGAACACGCCAGCACACCTCTGGCCGGATAAACTGAGTCAGACCAATGGGCCGTCCAGCCCACTACCACTGACACTGAGTGGCAATGGCCCTCCGGGTTCCCAGGCAGGAGCCCCCCCCCATGAAATGCTGGGAACTTATCCAGGGACCCCCGGCATACAAGCCAGTGTTTAACCATAGAGCCACAACCAACTGCTTGGGGGCACACCCCGTCTTTCTTCCTGCCATCATGTCCCTTTGGAAGGCAACCAATTCCTAAATAATAAAAATGAGAAAGCTTACAGAAATTTATGGGCACCAGCACATCAGCCCACTCTGCTCAGTATTACCAGCTGGCAACGGCTCTCCATAATTGTAGGCAAAATTGTTTCCAAAACACTCCTAGAGATGCTGAGGATTGAACAAGAGCACGCCGGCAAAGCAGGTGCTCTACCTACTGAGCAATGGCAATTAACTAGAAACCAGAAAATTTTTGAATTCATTTGTTTCAGTACTGAAGCAATCAAAATGTTTCATATACTTTATCACACACTGATCCCTGCAATGTAGACCAGCTTGCAAACCCCCTCTTCGAAGGAAGGTATTATATAGTATTGTCCTGGTATCCCGCCTGCTTTCTTGCAAGGAACATGAGGTGGTACACACAATTCCCCTTACATATCATCCTCACAACAACCCTGCAAGGCAGGGTAGGCCGAGAGTCAAGAACTGGGTTGTATTCATACCTAAAGCGCTTCCCCTACATTAACACACAACAACCCTGTCAGGTTGACCAGGGTGTAAACTCTGTATGTCAGAATGAAGGCCTAATGTAGGAACTGCATCTACCTACTGAGCAATGGCAATCAACTAGAATCCAGATAATTCTTTAATTAACTTGCTTCGGTACTCAAGCAATCAAAGTGTTTCACATAGTTTATCACACACTGACCCTGTGAGGTAGACCAGCATACAAACCCCTATTACAAAAGGAAGGCATTATGTTTTATTGTACTAGTATCCTTCCTGCCTTCCTGCAAGGAACCTGAGGTGGTTTACACAATTCCCCTTACATGTAATTCTCACAACAACCCTGTAGGGTAGGCTGAGAGTCAGGGACAGGCTTGTATCAGTACTTTGAGTAAGCAAAGCGCTTCACCTACATTATCACACAACAACCCTGTTAGGCTGACCAGCATGGTAATCCACATATGTCAGAATGAAGGCCTAATGTATGTACTGTATTTGTATCCTGCCTGTTTTCCTGCAAGGGACCTGAGGCAGCTCACGTAGTCCTCCCTAACCATTATCCACACAACAACCCTGTGC
The DNA here is from genome assembly GCA_021292165.1 of Shinisaurus crocodilurus. Lineage (NCBI taxonomy): Eukaryota > Metazoa > Chordata > Lepidosauria > Squamata > Shinisauridae > Shinisaurus > Shinisaurus crocodilurus. Next base: position 234,482,365 of record CM037879.1, read on the forward strand.
GGTATAAAACAAAGGGGGGGGGAGTAAATCAACCCTTAGGTGTAGAACAAGGCAAAAGCCCCTGCAAGCAAAGCAAATCTACCACCAGAGCCAATAAGGGTCTGGAATATAACTTAACAATTAAGAAAGAGGCAAGGCCTTAAGAAAAGTCTTCTTTTAATATTTAAATTACTGGCTCCAGCGCAAGAGGAGGCCTCACCAACCCAACAGGGAAGGCACCTAGGTTTTTGTTGTTGTTGTTGTTGTGAGATGCCCTATTTCACAACAGGGGGCCAAATAACAGGAGGCCTGGGCAAATCAGGCCCAGATACAGCAGAAATGCCACTCAGAGAAGGCGGGGCTGCAAGGCCTGAGCAGGACACAAGGCCCCAGTAATAACACCAGGCCGCACCTGCCAGGAGGAAAACCTTGGCTGGATACAGGCCTGATCCCTGACAGGAGGCCTAGCCAACTAGGTCCCAGGTGCAGAGTAAAAAGGCTGTGCCTGTTAAGGCAGGCCATGAGGCCCAAACAACATAAATGGGGGGGGGGCATGCAATCAACAGGCAGAACCAACGAAAACGTATTGGGAAAAAGGCCTGGTGGATGATAAGCTTCAATCCTTTACAGAGAGAAGGAAGGGGGGGTGTATGGCCACACCCAAACACATGTCCTGGCACGCAAGGACACCCATGAGACTGCCCAAGGATCTGTATTCTGGGGTGGGAAGTAACCCACCCCAGGAGACACAACGGGCCTCGGGCGGGAGCTGGCCTCGCCCACAACGCACAGTGAGAGGCTAAAAGCCGCTGGTAATGTTACCAGAAGGGCTGCTGCCAAGGTAAGCACCCTTTACACAGGCGTGTAGAGGCCAAAGGATCCCCGATGGCAAGTGAGCCCAGGCACAGCCGTGCTGCAGGGCCACAGCTAATGGGCTATTGCAGGGGAAAGACAGGGCCTGTAGAGGCTGAATAATCCCCCAGGGAAAGCAGCAGGAAAAGATTCCCACACACCCTTATAATCAAACCAGTCACTCGTCCTTGGGAGCTTCTGAATGTGTAGCTGCTTGATGATCCTTCTTTCTCTAATAATGGTCCTGCACGCTCTACCCATGTATTCTATTGGAGGGTGAGATCACCCCATAGTGGTCTCACTCTCCTTTCCTCCGCACGCAAAATTCTCCCCGCCCACAGTTGCACGTGGCCGGGGGAAGGGAATTCTCCCTCTGTTGCTGCATAAGTGACAGTCATCATTTTTCTGACCTTGTTTTGTCTCAATCATGGGTTGTTATATACCTTTAAAATGCTAGAATCAAAATGATGTATATTTACAAAATGTTCTGCATGAGAAGTTTGGGGACACAAAACTCTTCCAATTTATAAATGCATAGACAAAACTTTCCTGTGTCCTTTTAAAGTCTGACCAAAGCCTGGTTATGAGGAAGCAGAGGAGACGCGGGAACAAAAGAGAAAGGGGCAGGGGAAAAACATTTGATGTTTATGGCAAAAGCAAGGAGCTCTGTAAAAGCTGCTCTTGCCAAGGGAGGATTTTTTTTTTGAAGTGGATACATTGTAAACAATGAAGTGTATGAGTAGACATGACAGGATTTAGACAGACTTTACAAGGGAAGAATAAATGCTACTGGGTTTGTTGTTTTAAACGCAGCAGGGAATACCGAAGAAGAATCTCAGTGATGTCAATCATTCTCATCGAGAATGAAATTCATTTCTTTGGAGTTAATGTGGAACTCTGCTTTAAATTATCTCTCCTAAGAGAAAGCTCTAAACTAGCAATTTTAGGGTTTCAGGCCAAATTTGTTTTGAGCAGTTACTTATCTTTGACTCATATGCTAGCTGTTTAAGTTGATATCGCTCTAGCTATGCTACATATGGGTATTCATGTAGAAAAAAGGTGTGGCCACAATCCAGTGTGGACTGCTTGCTGCACAGAAATAAATGTGGGCAGAGGTGTCCCTGCCACGGAGCTGGATGAAGTGACTTACTTGAGGTGGTGCCCTGAGGGGGAATGAATTGGTGTCTGAATGGCAGCAAGACCTTTTTAAAGTGCTCCCCTGAGAGAGGGCATTTGGCAGCAAAATGTCTTGGGCCAGCACTTAGCATGTGAAACTGCTAGACCTTGCACAAGATGCAAATTGTGTGGTCCTCCACATTGAAGAGTGTTTTTGGTGGATGTCTGATTCATTGTACTATGAAATGTTACAGATGTCACTGGCTGTATTGGAAAGGGGTCTTCCCATGCACAGAATGTTGCATATCCCAGTGATACTGAAGCCTGAGTGCTCATATGTCTTTCCCCCATGAACCAGATCAGTCATGCAATGGGTTCACACAGAATGGTAAGGCAGGATTCCAGGGAAACCATATGCTCCCACAGTGCTTCCTGCTAGCATGAATGAATAAACAAACCAGAAATTGTTTTGTTAAGCATATTACTTGAACTGGGGATTTTGGCTTGTTGCACCTGGTATGTTCCTTGGTTTATACATCCTGGCTTGTTTGGGAGCATGTGAAGACCATTTCATATGAACTTGACCAATATGTGTGTATACTGCTAATGTACAAAATCTATGTCCCAATTCAGTTCAGTCTTATTGCTTATAACTCTAGGCCATCACAATATAAGGTCCAATTCATACCTCTGTGGTGTGACCTGTGGCATGTTCACCAGTGATAGATCTGTGAAACTTCACAGCTTTGTCCCATCTGTTGTGCATCATATTCTGTTACCGTGGCACCTTTCTATTTATTCTTACTGGTGTGTGTGGGTGTGTGTAGTTTGCACAAGTCAGCAATGCTACCAAAATAACACCAGGATCATTTTTTTTTTAAAAAAAAAATGCATCAATAATTTGTACTGATTTTAACACATTAGAAATATAACAAGTGACATGAACATAAATTTAAAAGAACTAAAATTTAAAGACAAAAGAAGAGGTTCCCTAGAGTGTTATATTGTTTTTATGATCCATATCCCAACCTGTGTGGATACTGAAGTATCTGCTTTCATCCTGTACAACTAAGACTTTAAAAAATAAATAAAAAGGGGGGAAGGAATTCCATCTGGTTGCTTCAGAGGGAAGTTGGAGATCTTTGCTGATCTACTGTTAATCAACCAGAGATCTACCAGTAGGTCCCGATCTACTTTCTGTTCATACCTACACTACATCAGGAGTGAAGGAAATTAGGGAGAGGAATGTAAAAGATCTAATCTAGTGTGGATGGCTGTTGCAAACCTGTTTCAATTTCAAAACAGTAACAGATGGAAACAGCCATCATCACAAATTAAGAAATGGCCCACATGGTGGTGGTTCTTACTATGGGGGAAGGGAGTTAGTTTTCTGTAGGCTCTGGCCACATAATGAACCAAGCACTGTCATGTTCCTATAAATGCGGAGAAAGTTATATACTTACTGTGTGACCAGGGCCTGCCTTCAACTCTATACTATTAACAGTTTTCTGAAAAGTGTGGGAACATTTCTGGTTTTAGTTTGAGAATGACTAGGTCTCAAGAGAGATGATAAACAAAGTTTCTGAACTGCAAGATATAATGAATCTTTCTCCCCCATTCTCGGTATCATTTGGTGCCCTCGTCTTCAATGTCGGTTTAATTTAAGCTTAATAATTTAAACATCTGAACAAAATAATAGGTACGGTAGGTAGTGTCAGCTAATTGCAGGCATTGTCAACCTTTCTTTTCCCAGGCTACTGAGAAATGTGAATCATCATAAATCACAGAAATAAAATCCTTCCAACCATAGGTTAAGAACCACCCTATATGAGAGTTAAGAGGCTTGCTTAAATGAAAATGTCCATGTTGCCAATAAGCAACTTTACCTGTGGAGGAAAATAGCTTTATAATGGAAGTGTTGAAGCACAGCTTCTGTGCAATGTTTTAGAACAGGGGAAATTGTGTACTATTATTACTTTCAATACGAGGCTGGCGAGGGACTTGGGGCCAGGTCATTCTCCATCACAAACTCCTGGAGCAGTGGTTGAGGTTCATTCAGAGATTCACTTTAAAATATAAAAAGGATAATTAGATTATTCTCCTTGTGGAATATGCAGTAAAATAATCACAGTACTGAAGCACTTGAAGACCATTGTGCAGCCTTTAAGAAACAATGAATGATCGTGCCAAGAGATATGCCTTCTTTATTTAAAAACACAGAATTAGAGGAAGAACTGAAAACAATAATGCAAGTTAAGTTAATGGTAGCAGTCCGAGGCGTATACTTTTCTCCCCCTCCTCCACTTTCTCTGCACATGTTCATATGGAGCGACAAAGCACCATAATAATAGGACTTGGATGATGGATCCAGGGACACTTAGGACAGTGGTGTCAATCAAAAAAGTTACAAAATAGCTAGCCACCTTTGTAGGATTCTTCTAAAAGCTGGATGTTCTGTTAAATCAGGGGTAGGCAACCTGGTGCCCTCCAGAAATTTTGGACTACAACTTCCATCAGCCTTAGCCAGCATGGCCAATAGTCAAGGGTTATGGGAATTGTCATCCAAACCATCTGGAGGGCACTGGTAATTCACATGACCTTCTAAAGTGTGTGTGTGTATGGGGTGTGTGTGCTGTTTCACCATTTAGCCTGGGTCTAAAATTACCAAACTGCACCACTGCATGTGCATCGCCCAGAGAAACTCAGAACAGTGCTGGTCAGCATTTGAGGATGGGATTTAATCTGCTTGCCCTCCGAGGGATTGCACTGTGTGGAGGTCAATTATGTGGAACAAGACAACCCACGTGGAACACATGTAGAAAGTGGCAGATGTATCTAAATGGCTGTGGTAGAGCCTTTCTGTGCTAGGTCAGGAACATGGGCAGCATAGCATTTGCATGTCAGAGGGAGGAGAGGGGCTCAATGCACATGCAGCACTGGGGGCCAATCTGGGGCTGTCCTTGAAGACTGTTCAGAAGCTGCAGCTTGTGCAATAAGGCAGCTGGGACTAGAAGGTCTGAGCATATAACACCAATCCTAGCCCGCTTGCATTGGCTGCCTGTATGTTTCTGAGCCCAATTCCAGGTGCTGGTTTTAACCTATAAGGCAGTGTTCTGGCTGGCTGAGGCATGCTGGGAGTTGTAAGCCAAAAACATCTGGGGACCCAAGGTTGGAGAACACTGCTATAAGGCCTTACATGGCTCTGGACCTCAATACCTGATGGAGCACCTCTCCCGATCTGAACCTTCCTACACTACAATCAACATCTAGGATCTTCCTTCAATTGCCTCTTCTGAGGGAGGCTTGGAAGGTGGCAACAAGGGAGAGGGCCTTCTCAGTGGTGGCCCCTCAATTCATCTTCCAACTGAGGCCTGCCTGGCTGGCACCAACACTGTTATCTTTTTGGCACCAGGTTAAGACTGCCTTCTGCTCCCAGGCATTTAATGTCATATGATGGGGCATTTATATCAGCTGTCTTTAACAGGTCTAGTATTTGATTGAAATTGTTTTTGGCTGTTTAAATTGTTGTTTTAAATTTTGTATATTGAAGTTGTATGCTGTATTTTATTATCTTGTATCTATGGTTTGTGATTTGGTGAATTGTTGTCAATCACCCAGAGAGCTTCAGCTCCTGGGTAGTATAGAAATGAAATAAATAATAACAATAAACCTAAGTGGCAGGGTCAATCCAGTCGGCAGTGTTTTGGCTGGCATTCAGAATTTCTACGCCATGCCTTTTGGGTCTGGTGGGAGCAAGATGATACCTATTGTACACTATCAAAATCTATCAAAATAATCGAAACTGGTGTGTGTGTATGTGTGTGTGTTTCTTTCTTTCTTGAAAATGCATTCACCCAAGATTTTATAAAATTGAAGAGATGGGAATCTTCAGCTTCCTTGGCAATTTGGGTACGTAAATACAGGTAACATCAGGGTTCTTTAAACAGCAACATTTCTAACCTTTTCACTGTAGAGGGAGAATAGGACTGGAGTTGTTATTCCCCATGCAATTAATACTGAGACTCTACAGTAAACCGAGCATAGCTTGTGTTCTTTGCTTTCTTGAGCCTTTCACATTTTCTTGCTATTGTTGCCTGTTTAAGAAACCAGGGACCTAAATGAGACTTACCGTACATTCTCTGTAGGTTTTCCTGCCAGCTTCTAAACTGAATATTAGTGCAATGTTCCCATGTCTACCCAGCTTGGATTTGAATTCCATTTGTAATCCACACAAGAGCAGTAAAGAAGAAACATGTAGTGTATTATTACGGAAATAATTGCTGTACGGGCTGAGCCCACAGAGACTTGCTGCTGTTCCTCTTGCCTTTTTATCATAAAATGTTTAAAATTTACAACGATGGTGTACATTCTTCCCTGCCTGATGTAGTCCCACTGCACATTTGATGGTCGTCCTTGACTTTAAAGCATAACATCTTCTGATTCATTTAAAAAACCTTAACACACACACCCCCAAAAAACCACTCACAACACAACCCATTCTAAATAGATGTTTTTGTTGTTGTTGCTCCTTGTTGACGTGCCAATGTTTTTATAATTTCTGAAATTGCCAGCTGTTTACTACTGTCAATGGTAGGCTCTTGGAAAGAACAGCATACGCTGAGGTTTTTTTCAAGCAATTTGTCTTCTGTTGCCAGTGTATATGACCATGGATAGTTGTGGCAAAACAACAACAGTTTGTATTTTCTTCCATTCCAACTGTGATAATCAAAATCAAAAGAAATATTTTGGACATGAGCTCCAAGCAACCAAAAGAGACCATTTATTCTGGCTTTGAAAATATATCATAGGCTCACACGTGGCCCAAAATGAATGTCGTCAATATGACTGTAGCATATTCTGCTTCCACAGGCAGTCATTATGCGAGTATATAACACAGGGCATCAAAAGGAAGTTCTCTAATGTGCTTGATCTACTTTGCTTAACAGCTTCTCAAAGAATCCAAACTTTTCACTTGAACATTCCCAAACTGGGTATTTGGGCCAGTTTCTAAACCATGGAGAAGACATCCAGAACAAGCATCTATGTCCAGATGAGAATGCCATCTCCAGGATAATAAGGTCAGCCATTGGATATAGCCTATATTTTTATATAATATGGATATGTACACAACTATTGGTGTTGCTTTGAGTTTCCTGATTAACATTTGTCTTGCCTTTCTAAAAACAACATCATCATCATCAGGCGATCACTCGTGACCAAGTAAGATTGTCTTCTAGGATAAAAGGAGGAAATTCTAAAGAGGATTGTGTAGACTCTAGCGATGGGTCCATAAGTGACTGTGGAGGCCAATTCTAGATCCACACAGCTCCCCACAGTGAGGACACAGGTTACCAGATGGAAGATGGTCCTGTAAAGGATTCGCTTGACATGCTTTTCGCTTAGCACATTTCTCCCTTTCACCTTGCACTCGGGCTTCTTCAAAGTCCATGGAACAACAACACATGAAGCATTGGGCCTAAGCAATCAAATAAGCAGGCTAAAAAGAAAGCCTTAAAAACAAACAAACAAACAAAACCCCATCCCATACATATGGAGCATTTGGCCCATACAAGCCAGCAAACCAGAAAACAAGCTTTTGTTTAAAAACACATGGAGAATTTGGCCCAAGCAAACAAGCAGGTCCAGAAAGCAAGGATCTTTTAAATTTATACACACACCCAATAAATTTAAAAAACCATAATTTAAATGGTTAAGGCCCACCTACAAGAGGGTAATTATTTTTACCACCCACACACATAAATGATTAAGAACAAGCAGTGCCACAGCTAGGTCCTTTTAGACCTTAGACCTAATGTGTAAATGTGCAGAAGATCATAGTCTTTGTTGTGCACAGCAACCATATTTTCTAAGCCTGCGCCCATATACAAGCAGCTTGCAGAGAGGAAGAATAATTAAAAATATTTCTTAAAGGGCCCATTCAAACCAGGCTGCTCCAAGAAATCTTCAAGATGTAACAATCAAACACAGTAATACCTTGGATTACGAGCATAATTCGTTCCGGAACCATGCTCGTAATCCAAAATACTCGTACATCAAAGCGAGTTTCCCCATTAGAAATAATGGGAACTCAGATGATTCGTTCCACAACCGTTTAATCACTGCTTTGCCGGCTCCCTGATGTGCTGGCTCCTGGGCTCCCGGCGACGCCTCGCCTCAAAGCGGCAGCGCGAGGCGCACACAGAGCGAGCGACGCGGCTCCCTCGCCTCACCTCCACGGGGTGCTTTGCTGGCTCCCAGCCAGGCCTCACCTCCACGGGGTGCTGCGCCGGCTCCCTGCCTGGGATCCCCATGGAGGCGAGGCGCGGCTGCTCGCTGTACGGGCGCCTCGCGCCGCTGCGCCGGCTCCCTGCCCGGGAGCCAGCAAAGTACCCCGTGGAAGTGAGGCCTGGCCGGGAGCCAGCAAAGCACCCTGTGGAGGTGAGGCGAGGGAGCTGCATCACTCGCTCTGCGTGCACCTTGCGCTGCCGCTTTGCCGGCTCCCTGTCAGGCAGAGCTAGTCGTGGGCAGAGCATGTAGCTCCCGTTGCGAGACTTACTCGTCTTTCAAATGTAAATAAATGCTAAAATTTTGCTCGTTTTACGAGAAGTTCGCATACCGAGTTACTCGTAATCCGAGGTATTACTGTACACACTTACCTGGGAGTAAGCCTCACTGAACATAGTGGGATTTACTTCTGGTTAAACACACATAAGATTGAGCTGTAAAGTTAGTGCAGCAAAGTGGTGAAGACTATAATCCTATACACACTTACCTCGGAATAAGTCCCACTCAACTCAGTGGGACTTACTTCTGAGTAGATACGCATAGGATTGTGCTGTAAGAGACTGAGCTAACAATCAGAAAGCCCCCAGTTTGAATCTCATGTCTGTCATGAACTTTCTAGGTGGCCTTAGGCTAGCCATGCCCACGCTTTCTCAGCCTCAGTCGTCCGTCCGTCCCCCCATCTATAAAATGGAGAATAGTATTGGTTTCCCTTACAGGGTTGTTTTAAGAGTTAGACTAGATAAGGTATGTGAATGGGGATACATATCTACATACCCTCCAACATTTCACAGATGAAAATAGGGACACACATGTGAATTTCTAAGAGGTATGGTTAAGCAACATGGTGTGATCAAGAGGGTGTGAAGGATTGAGGTCTTCTCAGGCTTAAGTTTGCTGAAGCCTGAAGGCCCAAACACTTCCCTAGATTAGTTGAGGCCTGAAGGCCCAAACACTTCCCTAGATTAGTTGAGGCCTGAAGGCCCAAACACTTCAGGATGGGAGGGGGAGTTTGAGAGTTTAGTTCACCCAATAGAAGTTAAGAATTATATCTCCTGTTCAAAGTCACATGATTATAACCTTCCATTCCTGGGAAGGCTATATATATGTGGGGTGTGGTCAGCTAGAAGCAGAGAGAGACTGACTGCAGAGGAGAGAGGTAGTCTGAAGTTAAGCTAGAGAACCTTGGATTGTTTGTTTGTTTAATTTTATCCTACTTGCTTTTGAATTATAACCACTCTATTAAGTAATTACCCTAATATAATAAGTAAAGTGTTGTTGTGTACCCTGAGAGTTTGGAGTGACTTATTCACCACGTCTAAAAGCCTACACCCATGCTACTGGAAGCAGGCAAAGGATTTGATCTCCTGGAATGGGAGAGGCTTTGAGAAGAGGCAGAGATCTTCCAAAGGCAGGTCGAGGGGTCCCTGCAGTAGCGGAACCTTGACAGAGGGTGTGGCCAGGCAACATGAGGGCGTGGCCAAGGGTATAGCCACCCACCCCAGGATGCTCTAACCGTTTAAGGGCTCCGACCACTCTGAAGCCACCATCATCTAGACCCATGATGATGATGGTGATTGCTGTTATTGTCATTATTGTACGAACGGCCATATGTATCATGCTTTCATGGTTTTGAGCTGCACTTGCTTGCACATGCTTTTTGCTGAGCTGGATGTACCTTCAAGGCTTTGTAATTTGCACATGGACTCTGTATATGGAATGGAAAGTAGATATAACTAAATATCACTACAGGTTACAAGTTAATAAAACAGTTAGAATAGAACTGTTTTGGCTACAGTGTGATTCCTGAGTCCTGAATGAAATGCTGCTGGGAAGGCTGAAGCTAACTGCTGCGTGGGGAGAAACTCTGCTGCTGCGTGTGGAAGGCCAGGGCTTCATTTAGCTGGCTAGCACACACTTAGCTGGCTTACCGAGTATAAGACAGTTCCCTGCCCCAAAGAGCTTACAATCTAAAATGTAATATAGAGGCAACAACAAATGGTAGGAAGGGGTAAACCAGGGAGGAATATGCCATTATTTCAGTCAAACATAACTTTCAGCCTACTGTCCACACATCGTTGTGCAGGAAACTCCTTGTTTTAAAGATCTCCCTCCCACTTTAAAAATAGATCCAATCCCTCCATGGTGGCTTTGTTCTCATTAGTAGTTTGCCAAAGAAATACAAATATTTAACATTTAGATATCTGAGTGTGCAAAGTGGTTCACAGGCCCACCCTGCAAGCTCCTATTTTCTCCACTCAGAAAAAAACATATGGGCTCTATTGTACTTTATTAAAAAAACCCACAAGAACACTGATTGAATAATAATGCCAAAATGGAATGATGATGTTTGTCGCTGCTATTTGAGCTAGTTGGGATTCTTTCTATTGAGGAGCATGTGTTTTTTAACTCCCTTCTAATGCATTAAAAAACACAATCCAAAATCCCTGCAGAATAATCCTAATCATTACCGGTAGAGAGCTTTCTCCATGGCATTTCAGCATGTGTTAGAAAAAGACTTTTTACATGGGGTACACAGGTAGAGCCAAGTAAAATTTACCACTGCTCTGAAAACAGAGTAACAGTGCAATCCTATGCATGTGTACTCTGAGGTAAGTCCTATTACGTTCATTGGGACTTTGGGACTTACCCACAGGAAAGTGTGTATACATGGGGGGGGGGGTCAGTGCCTGCAGGCAAATCCCTTCTTGTTTTAAAATTGTCAGGATTGGCACAAATTCAACAGGTGAAGTTTACCCACCCACCCCACACCCCCAAACATGGAGCTTGAGAGAGAGAAGAGAAACTTTCTTGCATTTCCTTCTGACACTGTAAACTTACCTGTTAGAGGCAACAGCTGCCTCCTTTTCTTTTCAGGTACATGAGAGTGCGCACACACACAGCCTATCCTCTGTTCCCTGCTTACTGTTTCTTAAAGGGGCCATTGGCAAAATTGCAGCTAAGCTAAAAGGTTAAAGCAGTTTGCAGGAGGCACCAGAAAATTCAGGACATTGCATAACAAAGGGAGAAGCCGTGATCGCTTAAGGGGATTCATGAAGGGGGGAGGAGATAATCAGGGCAGTTGGAGGGTATGTATCTACTGACAGATAAAGTAGATAGGTAGATTTCATAGATCATAGAGTTGGAAGGGGCCTACAAGGCCATCGAGTCCACCCCCCTGCTCAATGCAGGAAACTAGAGGAGGGGGTCTCCCATCCAAGTAATAACCAGGCCTGACCCTGCTTAGCTTTCCACACTCAAGACAAGCTGAGCCAGCGTAAGCCACAGGCGATCTAGGCACTTTAAAGGCTAACACATTTATTGTGGCATATTTCTCATTAGTGGTGTAGTGGCAAATTTTGAAGTGCAGGTGCTCATCATGATAGTACCATAGCCTCGCCACCAAGGAGAGTCTAAAAATCCAGGCAGCTGAGTTGATCCATATCAACAAACCAGTTCTAGCAGCCTTCATCTCCTTTAGGAGCAGATCTTTTCTAAAGCTCTCAAAAATATATTATTGCTGGGGAAATCATCCCCCACCCCTGGCTACCATGAGGATTGCAGCTAAGCTCAGAGGTAACATATGATGCCCCTCATATGATGTCCTGGGCCTCCACTACAACACTGCTTGTTGTACTTCTGCCTTCCACCACATGTTTCAGCAAGTGAAAAAAGAACTGTGCAACTAGTTGTGTAATGAGAAATATATGAATCCCCACGTGCAACGGGAGCCCACCCATTGTCCTAATGATTGGGGAAATGCATGAGCTCTGGTATGGCACATTATAAGACATGGAGGAAAATGGAAGTGGGAGTGCACTGGTACAAAATATGCTTTGACACTTCCGGTCATTTACAGAGTGGCCTTGTAAAATCCACAGAACATTTAGATTTGCATTTTGTGCAGAAGTGAGGATGCTATTGTTTCTTTTCTTTTCGAGCCTTGCGATCTCCAGAATATTCACATTTAGAAAGGAAGCATTAACATTGTTTAACTTGCATTAACTTTTAGTTGTTGACACAGAATTCATGAATGGCATTACATTTTTGACAAGGTTGCTACATGAGCAGTTAAGAGCCTAACAAATAAAGGGTCTCTGAACCACTGCCAGTTGTTATAATACTGATGATTTTTTGAGAGGTTATTTAATTATTTAACTATGGAATGAATTCATCAACTCTGATGGTATCATGCACATACAATCCTATTCATGTTTACTCAGGAAAAAAAGTGCGATTGAGTTCCATAGGGCTTATTTCTAAGTAAATATGCCTAGATTTGCAGTCTAAGTCTTTCTTTTGCCCATTCACTAAAGCAGGGATGGACAAAATGCAGGAGGTCCAGGGAGCAATGTTTACCCCCTCCCCGGGGTGTGTGCGCCCTGGGCAGCACTGGGTGTCCTGTGCCTATCTTTTGGCACAAACAAATCCTGGCAAGCTAACACAAAACACCAGAAACAGTGAGAACTTTTCTCGGTAGCAAATCAGTTTTCATAGATGAGCTTCTTAGCTCTCACAGCAAAAGCTTAAGGGTTGCAATTCTCTAGAAATCATATAGGTGACAGCAATTAGCTATAGGCTCATTATTTAATTCAAAGAACATTCAAAAGCTAATAACTATAACTGCCTCAGAGATCAATACAACTTGGTTTCCCTGTTGCAATCTCCACAATTCAGAATAAAGGGCAAGGGACTCCAGTGATTCTTAGCGTGAACCATCCCAGGCAATCAAAGACAAAGGTTCTAGAAAAAGATCTAAGTAAATCCACACATGCAGAGATTTAGTCCAACCAAATCTTCATCGGTACCTCCGCCTACATGGGTCAAGACCTATCAAATTGAATAGTCAAAATATAGGTTCAACAGTAAGTCTAAAGTAAACTCACAGATGCAGAGATTTTGACGACTATAGCTACCACTTTGGTATCTCCATGCTACATGGGTCAAGGCACAGAAAAATCCAAGAGTCATGATTAGTCCAAGCCAGCAGGCCCTGCGGGCTATCAAAGACAAGGATACCCAGTCCATAGCAAACAAGAATTCAGGGTCTATGGAAAGTGTAACAATACATTCTATGGCAGGTTCTTAATGATTCACAGATCAGATTAAATCCAGGTGAGAAGCATTTCTTGCAGCTCCGGTGGAGGGAAGCCCCAGACATGAAAGGTTACAGGCAGTAAGCAATAGATGATAAAATATGGACATTAAAGAAGACAATGTTCCCAGCAAAGGCTCCCAGCTGGGGCATCAGCTTAAAAGAGTGGGACTGCAATAACACACCTCCTAATGATCTAATTGACAGGGGATCTTAGCCCACTAAAAAAAAAATGCCAAACAGGGCATTTCCATTCTGCCCTCTTGAGTAGGCATATCAACCTGTGTGACACCTCTAAAAAAAACCCCACCCTTATGCTAGTTCCTCATGGAGAGGCAATTGGCTATCTTAATTATAGGCATGACATTCAAGGTCAACCACTAGCAGCTGGATGGGAGAGACTCACTCCCCCCTGCTTTCCTCTGAGAAAACTGACAGAGATAAACTCACAATTATTCTGAAATACCACAGGCTGATTAGGCCCAAATCAGTCACACCTTCTTCTTGCCATTACATGGCACAGGCACAGCCAAAATCTTGGGCCCTGGGCTTCTTGTTGCTGAATTGGGCTTCCACCCCTTCCAGACCACTTCTGATAAGATTCTGACTATAAACTTTTTTTTTTTAAGTCCCCCTAAATTGCCGGTTTGCCACTGACTTTCAGTGGCAAACTACTCCATAGTGTTACATTTAGTTTCTTTGCAAGCTAAATTTGACAGTTTCAGCACTCTGTAGTGACTACGGGGTGCTAAAATGAACAAATGGAGCTTGCAAGCAATTTTGTTAAGAAAAAATAAAATATTTTTTTGAATCTGGGGTGCAGCAGGTGGGGAGGAGGGTTACACAACCCTTAGCTAAACTTGTTTTTATTATCTACCAAAAGTTCTGAAGTTAATTTTCCATATATTTTGGATATTCTGTATCCTGTCTTTTAGCAATATCTATTCCAAATGTTCAGAATATGGTCTCCTGAAGCAGGGTATCATAAGAATATTATGAAGAATGCCAACTGTGATATATACATCTCATAGCCAGAACCATTTTGGCTTTTTTAAAAAAAATTGTTAGGGAAGTGTGTTATAATCATGGTGAAGTCATCATTTACAGCATTGATAGATTCAATATAATAATTGTATTTAAGAGAGGATTAAAACCAAGTTTCATTCTAGCCAATAGGCCTTTCATAACATTTCCTTAAAACCTCTACCCTGCTCAATTCATGTCTTGCTCCTGGTTCACTGAATTGTTCCCAAACATGCAGTGGTAAAGTTGGTGTTTTGCCACAGGTTCCCCAAAAGGGACTGGCAAAGGTTCTTTAAGGAATTTTCATGCCACAAGTACTCTTCTGGGAGGTCAATGCCAAACATTTTTATTGTAAAGCTGAGCATGAGATACAGCAATGCTATCAGCCTTCCCCCAAGTTCCCTGGTGGAAGTCCCACCCCTTAGCAACACAGTCACTATACTCTTTCTAACCAACCAAAATGCAAGATCCAGCAGTTCTCCACCTGGGTGTCAGCTTCCAGCGCTGGGCTTCATCAGGGCACTTCAAACAGCTTCTTCTGCTCCTTTTTGCTCCTTCCAACTTCAGCACACCACCAGAAACTGCACAACACCCATCCACCACTACTCACACCACCACTACCAACAACCACTACATTATATATCATGAGAGTAGGCAGCTAGGTGAGCAGCAGATCGTGCACTTGAATTATTACAGCTGTGCTTCTTTTTTGCAGTGTCATTCTGTTGGCCAGCAGCCAACTCACAGGCTAGCAATTAAAGCAACATCGTACCTTGCTACTGCAGAGCAAGATACAAAGTATACAGAGCATCAAGGCAGCACTGACTGCTGTGCAACACACTACACTCCTCGCCATCTTCCGCGACTCCCATTACAGTTGGATTGTAACCTCACTGTTTCTCCTGTAAGAACCTTTCTCCAATTCTCAATGTCACAGGAAAGGACCTCAGTTGACTCACTGACACTTGTAGGGGCTATGTCATCAATGGGTCTATATGAATTAGTTTCATGAACATCCCTCACACGCTATTTTGCTTTTTCTATGGTAAAGTTTACAGGTCCCAGATACCAAATTGGAGATGCTTTTTTCTGAGCGGCTACATCTACCTCTTTGGCAAACTCCAGAAGCCGACATACTGGCACCATCACAAGCATCACTGCTTTTTTCCATATGCTACTGATGTTGTAGAGATGCTTTGGCCTGAAGATAGTCTTTCTGCTTTCTCTGTCTCTCATCCTGGGATCTCCCCCCTCCCCACCATGGGATTTACTTTATTTTGAAATAATGTTAAAAATACAGGCAACAAAAAAAGGCACACACATAACAATACAACAAGATTTTAAAGCAATCAAGAAACTCACTGATTATTTTTTCAGTACCTAAAAATACATCACTTTCTTAGCTTGGTTCACATCAAGCAGTCAGCCAAGCACCCACTCACATCTTTTGAATCCTTTATAGAAGCTGCTGTTTCTTCAACTAATCTCTAGTATCATTATTTATTTATTTACTGCCCAATAGCCGAAGCTCTCGAAGTTCACAGTATCATCTCAGTAACAGTACCATCTTTGGAAGGAGATGACGGTCAATATATCTGGATCTCTTTTACATCTTTATCAACCAACACCAAAATAAAGGAAGCACAATACAAAGTTCTCAATAGGTGGTACATTACCCCTGCATGGCTTCACCTAATATAGTCAAACTAGAATCAGTAGTGGTGGAAGGGGTGTGGTCAGATTAGTTTATACTTTCATCTTTGGTGAGAATGTTCAACAGTGTGGGATATATTATCTTTACCTGTTTCAAGTTAGAGAGGATGATCTGCCTTTTCCCATAGTTTAAAATAACAAGTCAGGTGTTAAACTATTCATTGTTGCTATCATAATAACTTGTCTCTTTCCCTAGGCAAGGTGTTTCATTAAATATTATCTCACTTTTACATCTGAACTCAGCACTACAATAAATACCATAGCCTTTGTCAAAACTGGCTTTTACTGGTGCAGGGAAAATTTTTGTTATTCTGTGTTTGAGGATTTTGGTTACAGCTTGTATCTTAAAGCATATGTTAATATGGAAATATGTCAGAGCATCATTTATGCATTCAGACATGGCAAGAGAAGATATAAAACATATTTTAAGCTGAAAATTTTGGATGTATGAACACTGACATTGCCATCTTGAAATATGGCATTGATATTCTTATCCCAATTTTTTTTTGTATTATCATTCACTGCTGTCTTTGTCATCGTCGGGAAGGAAAGGCATGATAGAGTCACCAGAAGTTACAAATTCAGGTCTGGGTCTCTCGACTCTTTCCTACATTCTCTCAAAAATGAGGAACAAGTTTCCAAATTACCTGAGTTGCATATCTCTTGTTAAACTACAGAAGTCATCATGCTGACAACATTGTGACCAACCCTGCTGGCATTTTCACAGCCCATGTTTGGTGAGACCTAGCTGAAGCCAGGACAATTTAAATTTGCATGTGAACCACAAGCAAAATGTTTTGGCTATCTTGACACATACACGCATTCATGCTACACACTAGGGTGTCCAAATCTGTCATTTTCAGTTTCTCTCACTTTCTCATTTTTCCAGTCTCATCCTGAACCATGAGAACTTTTCCAATATTATGTTTGGTTCACCCTGAATGTGGAGAACACCTTTTCTTTTCTTTTCTCTTCTCTTCTTTTTTTGGGTAAATTTCTCCTAATACATGCATATATGAAAGCGTAAGCAGCTCCAACACACTTCTACTGTTGTCATATCTGCATTCTCCTGTTTATTGTTTCTTCTTTCATGACCAGCCAGCTGGATCTAAAAGCCCAAGGCTGGCTTGAATATTGTTGTGGTGGATGACTTGGAAACTGCAGGTGAAGTGTGCCTTATCTCTCACGTGTGTGTGCATGTGTGTGAGTAGGGCTTTTTTTTTAGGACCAGGCCAGCCAGCTCAAGATGGCAGTGGCAGATGCTATTTGGTTTATATAGACACCAAATTGGACAGAGGTCAATATCATCAAGAGTGAGACATCTGTTGTTTTGGTTTAAATAAAGACTATTAGTGGTGGTGTAGTTCAGGGGAGAAAACAAGAGGATTGTCTCTGTTCAACTATTATTACCCAACTCATTGCTTGGAAACTGTCATCTGACACATTTGTGCATGCGTGGAATTTAATAATCAGTAGGTTAGCGGGTCCTATCCTATTACAATTAAAAAAACAAAACTGACTGCCATGGCACTACAAAAACTCCATGAGTTGAGCAAGTACTTCCATCATATACCTGGAGGTGGAAGTGGATCTTTATTTTGATTAGAGAGACAGAAAATGTAGCAACAAGAGCCAGCACAAACTTCATTTTAAAAACAAATTTGTTGTTACTTTCCTCGTGAGTTGTACACCAACCTATTCACTTCTCTTACATAAAGAATATTTATGGATGAAAAAGAAAACCAATATTATTATGAGTATTCGTGAATCCAGGGCAAAGAAGTGTCTCCTGTGTCAGAGAAAACTGCATTTTAGCCAAAGGAGAACTAGGCTACAAGAGCCAGAGCTAATAATACACTTGAGCCCCACATGTTTGAAAGGGGTTCTTAATCCCAAAGCACCAACCCAAATACATTTTTTAAAAGCAAAGAAAAAATAGTCCTACTTATCTCAGAGGAGGGAAATTCTTATTAGTAACTGCAGAATAATCTTTAGCAATCCTCAGAATCAAACCGGTTTAGTGCTGTTTTGTAAGCAAGAATAAGAATCTGTCCAACTCAGCTCGCCATTCATAACCTTTGAACCTGTTTTGTAAGCAAGAATAAGAATCTCATCTGTCCGACTCAGCTCGCCATTCAAAAACTTTGAACCTGCATTCAAAATGTTAGCAGATTCCAATCCACCCATTTCTTTTTCCTGTCTTTCTGTGCCCACTTCCCCACTTGTTGCTTACCAGCCTCCATTTGGTCTCCGCATCACTGCCTCCTCCTATGGCCCTTGCCACCATTTTAACGTAAAGTTGCTGCGCTGCATATACTCATGTTAAACTTAATATGGTGGAAATGGTGGTAAATGACTATAGCAGTGGCAACAAACAGAACTGCAGTAGTCTTTCAGTATCACCTCGCGTTAGGGAATATCACCGAACCCAAACCGCCATCTGCCATGCACTGAGCATTAGCTTCCAGACACAGTCTAAGAATCTGATCCTAAATGCATTGGGTTGGATTCAGGATCTGCCTTCCATTGACAGAAGGGCTTCACTCACAGAACTTCTGCCTGATTTTCAGGGATCCCTCACTCCTCCCCCCCCAACACAAATCACCACATTCAGCTGTGTTCTGCAGCCTGCTGTGTGGCATTTTTCAGGGGGCTGGATGGTCTCTTGTGAGGAAGAGGTAGTGGAGAAGTCCACTTCCACCAGCCTCATTGCTCACCCCTAATTATCTGAATCCAATCCATTGGTTTTAAGAGGGTGTATTCCTTGCAATTAAAATCAGGGTGCGGGTTGTATTCTTTACACATGGAATATTTAAGATCTGTGATCAAACATAGAATATCTATTAAACTGCCTGACATTATGAATGTTAAATCTTACCTGGCTTCCATCACAGTTAAAAGGAAACAAACAAACATGCAGGCATTGCATCTCTGCACCGTGTCCCTGTTTCTATGTGTGTAGACTGAGCAGCTTGATTCCCATTATGGGAGAAGAACTGAATCTATCTCATACAGTTCTCAGAAAATGCCAGCAAAGCCACTCATTCAGAAAGCTTCCAATAAATCTCATGTGAAGTATCAGGAACAGGTGGTGGAAAGAATGAGATTAAGTCTAATTTGAATAAGGAAAGCTTGACTAATTTCTATATCTGCAGCTAACAGGAAGCAGGGTAACATTTTCATTAGCCATTATCAATACCGAATTCAGTAGCACACATTGTAGGAAACTACTTGACATTTTTGGACTAACAAATTTAAGTGCCCACTCCTTGTCTCTTTCTGTTTGTGCCCGCAATGCAATACTGTCCCCGGCTGGCCAAGTGCCATTTTATAATGCTGGAAAGGGACATTAACTGAAATGTGAGCTTACTGGAGTTTGCTCACTTTCTGCTTCAAAATCTTGCTTACAGTAAGAAGAGCTGGAAGGGAAACAAAACTGAGACACTGGATCAAGAGGGTTGATTTTCTCTGCCTACTCTAGGAATTTGGGAGGGAACTACTCCTAGGTAGTTCCAAACATTCACAAAGCACAACTCAGAGGATAAATCCAAGCTCCTTTGGAATGCCCACCTTAATACAAAGCAAACAGTACAGCTCCCAAAAGTTAATCCTCCAGCTTCAATCAATTAAGAACTGAGCCACAGAGGAACTGGAATTTACATCTTCCCTCTGCCTCTGAGTCCCATTAGCATGGCTTCCCAGCTATCCACACACAACCATGCAAGCCCCCTTTCACACACACCCCGTACATGTTTCATTGGTCCACAGTGGATCGAGGGAGGCAGAATCACCCTTGTCCCCACTCACTTCTCTAATGTATGGCTGTGATGATGGCTATATTCCAAATGCATGGAGTGCTGGGAAATGTAGCCTTTTCAGCATTATTGCCACTGTCCCAGGAGCGCTGAGAAAGCTTCATTACTCAGATAGGGGAGGGGGCATGAAAAAACTCTATCCCCTCCTCTGGGACCACTGAAGCAACAATATGGTTAAGTGTAAGGGAAGGGTTGGACTACTGCTGTCTGGGCCAAAAAAAAAAAATCTCCCACACTTTTCCCGACTATTCTCATTCAATTTGACAGAAAAGAAATTGCTTTTGGAAAGAAATTCAAAGGAGGAGAAACTCTGGAGAACTTCTTTTAGGTTGCATTCAGGGTTCTTGTGCTTACCTTACGGAGGAGGTGGCCAAGGAGTGTGCATGAGTGTCCTGTGTCTTTCATTGTACAATCATCTCTGTGGCAGCCTGTAGCATCCTCAGCTTCCTGAGGCTGCAGGGTAATGGAGAGATGTGTAATAGAAAGAGTACTACATCCAGTTCTGGGCACCGGACTTTAAGAAGGATGTAGACAAACTGGAAAGGGTTCAGAGGAGGGCAACAAAAATGATAAAGGGATTGGAAACAAGACCCTATGAGGAGAGATTGAAAGAACTGGGCATGTTTAGCCTTCAGAAGAGAAGACTGAGGGGAGATATGATCGCACCCTTCCAGTACTTGAGAGGTTGTCACACAGAGCAGGGCCAGGATCTCTTCTCGACCATCCCAGAGTGCAGGGCACGGAATAATGGGCTCAAGTTACAGGAAGACAGATTCCGGCTGGACATCAGAAAAAATTTCCTGTTAGAGCGATACGCCAATGGAACCAATTGCCTAGGGAGGTGGTGGGCTCTCCCACACTGGAGAGGCATTCAAGGTGCAGCTGGACAGTCATCTGTCAGGGATGCTTTGACTTGGGTTCCTGCACTTAGCAGGGGGTTGGACTTGATGGCCTTATAGGCCCCTTCCAACTCTACTATTCTATGATTCTATGAAAACACCCCCCAAAAAAAATATCATAAATTAGAAAATGTCCTGAGAATGATGCAGAAAAGTGGAAGCCTCTACACAGTCGATGCTCCTGCCATTTGCAGTGGCAGCAGAAAAAAACAGAAAACCCTTAGGAAAAGAGAAAGAAGCTGTGCTACAACCCCTGCCAATTGTGAGTCCTATCTTTGAGAAACTGTTGGAGAATTCCTGCTCCCCTTGGAGAAATTCAGTGAAATTGAGCCCCCAATTTCTCTACCCACAAATAGTCTGGAGAATTTTGAGAGGCCATTGGTGCACAGCTCTAGGTGGGACTGGAGGGGGGGCAGGAAGGAAGTTGGGTGGGCAGGTGAAGGCATGTTCAAGGCTCATAGGGGCTGAGGAAATTAGACTCTGTCATTCTCGCAGTGACATCATTATGGGGTGTGGCAGGGTCTGATAGCATGAAGTTGTTTTCTGAGGTTGGGAAAAATGCAATTGAATTTTTGCCCAATCCCAGCATGACAAGGGGGAGTTTGTACATCACTAGGGTGGCTTCAGGACTGGAGGCAAATCCTATGTGACATCTGAGATTCATGTATCTCCTTAGCAAGAATAAGCATGCACTATACTAGTGTGCATCTGTAGCTCACACATCTCACTCGGAAGGATATGTGTGAACTTGAACTTCCTCTTCGGATTACAGATGGGTGAATCTGTCAAGCCCAATTTCACTCAGGTCCCTCTAAAAGCTCTACTTTAAATTTTGCTCAGCATGAAATATCTGTCACATGGGTACATGGATGGACGTGATTGGTAGGATGGGTGACTCTGTCAAGCTCAATTTCACTCAGCATTTTTGTATGCATTTTTTAATGTACCCTTTTTTGTGCACTTTTTAAAAATTCTGAATATTTCCCCATTGGATAAAGCATTTTTGTGCACTTTTTGGATACACACACACACACACACACACACACTTTTGCTATACACTTGTTATGCAAACTGCATTGCAAACTTTGGATTTCAGTGGAAAACTGCATTCCAGTTCAGGTTTAGGTTCTGAAAGTGTGAATTTGGTAAGTTTGCATTGCAATGCAAACCAAACTCATTTTTCACCCATCCGTACTTTGGTTGTTACCAAAGGACAAAAGCAGAAAGCACAAGTCATCCATACCTCCAACACTCCTGGCATGTTGTAGCATCTGAAATCATCCCTGGTTTCTTATTTATGTGACAAAAGAGCCGTTTGAATCTTATCAGCAGCAGACAGTAATTCAGGGGCTTTGGCATTTTTATCTGTAATGATTCAAATACTATTTTTGTTTCGCTATAACTATTACAGCTTTATATGCCAGCAATGTTTTTTTTATCTTAAAATACATGTAGTGTCCGTAAAATATATACAATTGACAATTTAAACATATTGATGACATTTAGGGAACACATCTTTTGGCACTAACAATTTAAATCTTAATGGAAGCTTTTCTGCCAGCTCTGAATGTGTAGATAGAGACCTAATTAATGTCTACTCTCCACTGACCTATATGGCCCACTAATCGGGCAATCTTTTTCAGTCCAACCAGACTCTCTCTCTCCCTTCCAAGAAATAGATTTGCGCGAGCTGAACTATCACGACACAAGTATTTTACATGCACTCAGTTGAGGTTGGTGGCTCCAATGTCAGTGGGCCGGTGGTGTATCCACTCCAGGTTGTAGTCTGAATTTTTAAAGAGAGATCCATGGTGCTGAACCTATTTTGGGGATGGGGTTCAGCACCACGGATAGCTCCTTTAAAGTTCAGACTAAAACCCAGAGTAAACCGCCCCACTGACATGTGACATGTCACCGCCACCAGCCTCTATTGCATACACTGGTAATTTGTACTTGAGATGGCCAGTCCGCACAACTGTTTTGCGGGACAGAAGCTAAATCTATGCTGAAAATGAAAAACTGCATGGATTAAAATAACCCCAACTAACATGGTTGGGATTTGACCCTCTTTTCAGCTGAATTACTGGCAGGGTTTGGATGATGAATATTACTTTCTAATACTTTCTGATCAGATTTCCCTGATTTTGTTCCTTTATTGTCCAATAGGTTCACTGCTCTGCCCTGTATTCCACTTCTTCTGGATTCTGGTTTACCTAGGAGAATTATTAATTATTTCATTTCATTTATTTTAACTGCTTGCATACTGCTTGATACCCTAAGATCTCTAAGGGCACAATCCTATGGCCCTCCAAAATTGTCTTGGCGGGACAGAAGAGACTCCCCACTGCAAGCTTGGAGATCTCTTCTGAGGTCACTGTGGGGAGTCCAAGTGCAGAGTGCCCTCCCCCCCACACACACGCACACCTCACAGGGTTCTTTCCACGCCGGCTGGGAACCAAAGCTGGAAGACTGACTTTGGTTCCGGTGTGGGCGAGGGATTTCCTGGGGCAGGTTGGGGAGGAGCAAGGCACCACCAGCTTCTGAGGAATCCAGGCAGCACCTCAGCCTCTCCTCCTTGCAAGAAGGGGTAAAATATTTAGGCAGCTGAAATCAGCCATCCAAATGTTTTTGAGGGCGAGGGGAGCACGGCGGCAATCCTGCTGTGCTCCTCCCACCCTCAATAGGGTGCCCATAATCCTCTGAGTTCAGAGGGCTATGGGCACCTGCATAGGATGGGACTGCCCACTGTTTACATAAAAATACATGTAATACAATATAAAAGCCAATGTGAAAACAATATAAAATAATAAATGCACTAAAACATTACAATAAAAACAGTAAAACAGATCAGTGTCATGGTCAGTTACAAGTCAGGGTAAGCCTGAGTAAACAGATGTGTCTTCAAGAAGCATTTAAAGCTCACCACAGTTTTCACGTTTCAATCCACACATATGAGAGCATTCCAGAAGGTTGGCACCACTTCGGAGAAGGTGCACTTATATGCTGTAAACTAGAGACACTCTCAGAATTGCTAACGAAAGGAGAATCACGCACGGTAATTACTACTGTGTTAGAAAAAAGCAAATGCCACCGTGATCAAACTTACTCAGAATCACTTACAAAAAATTGTTATTTTCACCCTTTAAAATTTTTTTACATGCACATTTAAATTCGCAACAATAAGCATGCTACAATTTTCAATATACGGTAAATCAAATCAATTGAGTCCTCTTTAGTACTGCCTTCCATCCCTTATCTTTCAGGGGCAGGGGTTTGGCATCCCAAAAGTCCTGACTTTGCTGTACGTTAATATGAGCCTTGCTCTGTTTCTTCTTTCGGGATGGCTTTCTCCACTTATTTCCTCCGACAAGAAACCAGTTAAGTATAGGACCTATCCAGTATAGAACCGACTTCTTCCCATATCCTCAAACAGATTTGGTAAATAGAGGGAGGTGGCCTGTTAAGTATCCTGGTCCCAAGTTGTTTATGGCTTTGTTTAATTTCAGAATTGGACCATATGTAGTTTACTGCAACTTTTTGTTGCTTTGTTGCCTGCCTTTGTATCCTTGCCCCTCTACATTACTAATGTGCACATCGCTTAAAAAAATAAAGCCTGCATAAAAACAGTTGTACATATGACCACATCAAAATTCTTTTTCTGTGGTGTTTTACTAATAGGCACTTTGGCTCATGTGCATTAGTAAAACATACAAAAAGTATTGTGATATAACCATAAATACAGTTGTATCAGAAGGTTGAGTGGGCAGACTGGAAGAACAATGGTCTGACAGCACAAATGGATGAATTAAGTGGCCTTCCTTACTGACCAGTTGCTAGATTCGATTAAGAGAAGGCAGCCTTGCTTTTTCAAAATACCCTCAAAGCAACTCATAACACCATAAATATAACAATATAACAGCTGACAATCAAAACATCAGCTATCCCAATTATCAGGAAAGGTTAAATAATGCACAACATCTCCCAATGGGATATAGTTTAAAGGCCTGCCTAAATAAAAATGTATTAATGGCCTTTCTGAAAGGACCCATCATCACACAAATCGGATAGACTATCGATGGTGCAGAGCTTCTGTGTAGGGTTTGCACACACTTGCTTAGCCCATTACAAAGGGCACAGACTCCTTTGAGGTTCAGGCCCAGTTTGTTACGGGCTGCCTCACTGCTCTCTCCCTTTTCCACTTAAATGTGCCTGGTGGGGGCAAGTGGGGGCTCCTTTATGTGGATAATGACAGATTAAAAATGGCAAATTATGTCATAGGGAAAGGGTTCAGCATTTAGGTTGCCACTTTTCCCCCTGACATGACATCTGTACTGCTTGGTAGGTGGAAATGTGGCTGATTCCAGAAGCTGGTGCTCTGTGTCTTGGCAGCTATGCTATGGGGTTCTACAGGGCTTTATTTTATTCCCTCATGCTGTTCAACATCTACTTGAAACTGCTGGGAGAGGTAATCCGAAGATGTGGACTGAAGTGTCATCAGTATGCAGATGATACTCCATTCTGTCTTTCCTTTTCATCCAATCCAGGTAAGGCAGTGGGTGTTCTGAATCAGTGCCTGGAAGTGGTCATGGATTGGATGAGGATAAACTGTGACTTAATCCAGACAAAATAGAGGTACTGTTGGTGGGTGGTTCACCTCTCTGGCTCAGAAGCGTTGAACCTTGTCTCGAGGGGGTTGCAGCCTCTAAAGCAGGGCTTTCCAACCTTGGGTCCCCAGATGTTGCTGGACTACAGCTCCCAGAATCCCTTGCCATTAGCCATGCTGGCTGGGTATGCTGGGAGCTGTAGGCTAGCAACATCTGGGGACCCAAGGTTGGAGAGCCCTGCTCTAAAGGATTGTGTTTGTAGTTTGAAGGTGCTCTTGGATCCAGCATTATCACTGGAGGCACAGCTGGCCTCAGTGGCACAGAGCACCTTTTATCATCTTTGGCTGATACAACCGTATCTGGACAGAGATAGCCTAGCTACAGTTATCCACACTCTGGTAACCTCTTGTTGGATTACAGCATTGTGTTATACATGGAGCTGGCTTTGAAAATGGTCCAGAAACTCCTGCTGGTCCAAATAGTGCAGCAAGATTGTTAAAAGGCTCCTGGTCTATATGATTATATTACACCAGTGCTTCATGATCTGCACTGGCTTTCAGTCCACTTCCAGGTCCAGTTCAAAGTGCTGGCATTAACTTTCAAAGCCCTAACTGGCTTGGGGCCAGGTTACCTGAGGATGCCTGGACCTCAGAGGTCCTTCTGCAGGTGCCCCCACCAAATGAGGTGAGGTGGGTGACTTCTAAGGAAAGGGAATGTTCAGTGGTGGCACCCTAGTTGTGGAATGCTCTCTCCAGAGAGGCTTGCTTGGCATGTATGTTGCGGTCTTTTTGGCACCAGGGGATGATTTTTTTAAAAAAATATCTCAGGCTCTTTAGTTCAGCTTTTCAAAATGGTATTAGTGCTTTTAGATCTTGCACTGCTGCTGTTTTTTACTTTAGTTTTTACTTTGGTTTTATTCTGTTACTGTTTAAAAGTTTTTTAGGTTCCTACATTATGTTTTTATACTGTATCGTTCTAAGCTTTATTTTGTGACCCACCCAGAGAGCTTTGGCTAGCCAGTATAGAAATGGGGAAAAAATGAGTTGAAGATTTTCCTGGTATAGAAATACAGTAACGTGAAGCTGCACCTGTTGTCTTTTTGCCTGTCATCCACTTGCTGAAGACACAGCAGCCCTGCCATAAAAATTATGGCAATACTGTTTAACATAGGGCCACTCTGCATGTCCTTTATTCTGTCTCTGCCTGGGTTCTTTGCTTTGCTGAAAAAGAAATTCCCAGGAGAAAATGTTTCCAAAATGTCAGTGACTTTTTGTGTGTGCAAGAACTCATTAGCATTGTTCAGAGGTTTGTAACTCTGGTCAGCCTCCTTCTGCTAACATAGAACATTTATGCATCTGACCAGATTTTTTTTTGCCTATTAATGCATTGATTAATTAAGATACTATCTCATGTTATGCAGAGAGCCCTTTAATCTCTAAGTTTGAAGCAAATCATGTGTGTGTGTGTGTGTATGTGTATGTAAACACATACTTCTCCACTCCAAAAAACCCCCACATGAAACAGCACTAACTTGAAGGTCAACAATTTCTCATAGCCATAAACTTTCAAATCCTTGATAATGGGATGTCAATTTGCAAGTGCAGGAAGGGGCAAAGAAAAAGCCATTTGCAAATATGCCATTTTCTTTCTGAATTGTATCAGCGATATCAGCTGCATATTAAACTAGTTTGCTGCATTTCAGTGATATGCCACAGAACCTGCTGCAATCCATTAGTACTGCGTATGGGAGGTCAGAGTACAAACCTTGCCTGTGCTAAGGTGGCAAGCGTCACAACTGCTTGTGAGAAGTTAAACAATTAGTGCAGTTAAAGAGCACATCTTGGTAGATAATCCTGACAGTTTACACTGACCTATTGCCACTCAATTCTGCGGGCTCTCTTTATCATCTAATAAAAACACTGGAGTTGTCTAAAAAAAAATTAAAAAATAAAATGAGAGGTTGTGGGTGAGGTGGTGGTATTATTATTATCATCATTGTTATTCTAAGGTATGGCTTATTAATAACTTTGCATCTGCAATAATTGCTTATTTAGACTGGAGAAAAAGAGTCATCCCATTTAAAGGATGTGATATTTTAGTGATGCTTGTACTGGTTGTTGTACTGTCATCCTCAGCACTATTTATCCTGACTTCAAATCTTGTCCAAAGGCTGATCTACTTATTTTGATTGCTTGCAAAGCCCTAGAAGAAAGATCAAAGAGTTGTTTGCCTTGGCTGCAATCCCCATGGTGGCCCAGCATTGTTGATTATTTGTCTGTATGGGAAAAAAAGTTATAAACAAGGGTGTCTATGTACCCTTTGTACATAAAAGCTTCCCGCTTTGACAGTGTGTAGAGAATCCCACAGGAAACTGGAGAAAGGCAAAACAAGACTGCCTATATTTTTTATCAATATTTATATATAGATCTATAAATATATAGATCTATCTATCTATCTATCTATCCATCTATCATCTATCTATATTTTATATATTTGCCTCATTATATAAAGCTGGATTGCCAAGCAGTCATAATTTGAATGTTCTTTCTACTGTGTCTGTTGGTGCGTGTGTGCGTGAGCAGCAGAGTGCGTGTGCGCATGGGAGATTTAAAATCCTGTCTGTGTGCTAGCAGAGGCCTGTTATTCCACACACAGATCTTCCAGATCTCAGCTCCCCCCTTTACGCAGCGTGCAGCGTGTTGTGAAGATGCTAGCCCAGCCTGCCTGTAATCCAACTTGCTTCCAGCTTCCCCGTTTGCAGATTAATCCATGGAGTCAGGAAACACTCTGTAACACCACAGGTCTAATTCTACCTGTTTATTCACTTAGCAAGTAAAGTTCTACAGAGTATACATTTCCTAGTTACAGTCCATGTGCAGAGTATAAATGCATAGCAAGCATTACATCCAGTGGAGTAAGTTGAGCTTCACTCCACCTCAGCAAATACGTTACATTGTTGCAGTGATAAAGTCCAGCAAGAAGAACAAAGAAGAAGAGAGAAAGCAGTCCTGCCTTTCTCTAAGATGGCTTCAGACAGAAAACAAGTTAGCACGTCATCAGAACATACAAACCATGTGACTAGCTCATAATGCTCCCACGGTCTAGGCTTCCCATGTGAAAAACACGAGAACTCAGAAAGACATAACAAACTTGTTTACAGCCATTCTGTTCTTTCCATGTGTAAACAGTGTGCTACAGCTGGTGAAGTGATACATATCACAACATCCCCCACACAAGCTGAAGTACATCTTGTTTCACATTTGCTCAATGAGGCCTAGCGCCATCATTAGCTTCCTGTGTCTTACTACAGGCAATGGTTTTGTGAAAAGATCTGCCACCATGTCCCCTGTTGCACAGTATTGGAGTGTTACCCACCCTTTCTGCACGCAGTCCTTTACATGAGAGTTGAGAGTAACGAACATCAATGTGCTTGGTTCTTGGCCTACATTTTTCATTTTGAGCCATGCTTATGCAAGCCTGGTTGTCTTCAAAAATTGTAACAGCCTTGTCTACTGGTATTTGCAAATCAGTAAACAGTTGTTTGAACCATTCAATCTCATTGCATGCTTGAGATAAACTGATGAATTCAGATTCTGCACTAGATACAGCCACACAAGATTGTTTTCGTGTATACCAGTCAATTAAACTTTTGTCATACAAGATCACAGTCCCACTTGTGGACTTTCTATCTGTTGCAGACCCCCAATCAGCATCAGTGTACACACAAAAACCTCCCTCTGTGTGTGATGACAATTTCAGTTTGCAATTCATGGAACCTTTTAAATATCTTAACACACGTTTCACAGCTAGCCAATCATACATAGAAGGATTTTGCGTTTTCCTGCTAAGTATGTTCACAGCATTGCTGATGTCTGGTCTACTCACATTTGCCAAATATAGCAGGCTTCCAATAACACTTTGATATTTCCCAATATCTTCAAATTCAGTGTTATCTCTGTGTTTCTGATATTCAAGAGTCATTGAAGTGGTAACTGGGTTACAATTCTCCAATCCATGAATTTCCAGTAATTTCTGAATTTTTCCACTTTGTTCAACCAAGAAAGAACCTTCCTCATCCTGGGATAATTGCATGCCAAGATAGTGTTGTACCAAACCTAGATCTTTCAGTTCAAAGTGTGCTTGCAATTCTTTTGCAATTTTGTCTTTTTGACTTACTGATTCTGTTATCAGCAATATATCATCAACAAAGACTAACAAATACACCCAATGTCCCAATTCTGTGTGACATGTGTACAGACAGTGATCAGCCTTGCTTTGTTTGAATCCCAAACTAATCATATGGATTTGTGCAAACGACATACAAGACTGGGATTTTCTACAAAACCTTTTGGTTGCATCATGTAGATTTCCTCTTGTAATTCACCATATAGGAAAGCAGTTTTTACATCAAAATGAAATGCCATCATTTTTCTTTGTGCTGCCAATTTCAACAACAATCTTACAGTTGCATACCTTGTTATTGGTGCAAACACGGAATCAAAATCTATCCCATGTTTTTGTGCAAACCCTCTTGCTACGAGTCTTGCCCTGTACCTTTCCACCTGCCCCTGGTGATTCGTTTTCACCTTGTACACCCATTTACAGGTGATGGCCTTGCGCCCTACAGGTAAAGATACCAGACTCCATGTTTTGTTAACATGCATTGCATTAATTTCATCCTGCATGGCTTCAAACCAATCACTTCTTTCTGCTGGTTCCATGCTCTGGATTTCCTCAAAACTTTGAGGTTCTAAAGCTATTTTGAGAGCTTTATGTACAACAGTTTTGCCACTTTGGAATTCATCCTGATATCTAACAGGTGTTTTATGTTCTCGGGTTGAACGCCTTAGAGATTGTTCACCTCCCTCCTGTTCCCCAGATATCTGCCCAGTGGTTTGTTCTGTTTCAGAAACTTCCTGCTGTGTTTCAGCCATTGAATGCATTGGCAATTCCACCAGCTGTTTCTCATCATGTGTTTGCTCGGGAAAAATCACATCTCTGCTTAGAATTACCTTTCTGTGTTGTGGTGACCATAACCTGTAACCTTTTGTTTGGCCATCATACCCCAGCAGAAAACATTCAAAGCTTCTGGGTGACAGCTTTGTTCTGTTTTGAGCCTGTATATGAACAAAACATTTGCACCCAAAAATTCGTATGTGTGCTATCTTTGGCTTCCTCCCATGAAACATTTCATATGGAGTTTTCCCAGTTGTGGTGTTAGGTAATCTGTTCAGCAGATAATTTGCATTTGAAAGTACATCCCCCCAGAAATGGTTTCCCACCTTTGAGTCAGCTAATTGAGCCCTCATCATTTCCTGGAGTGTTCTGTTGCGTCTTTCAGCTACGCCATTTTGAAACTGTGAGTTTGGGGCTGTGACTTTGTGCCCAATGCCCTCACTTTCCAAGAATTTCTTGAATTTTGTACTCATGTACTCTCCCCCACCATCTGTGAGCAGTTCACCTATGGGATATTGTTTGAATATGTTACCAGCCCATTTCACAAATGATTCAAATCTCTCTCGTACCTGAAACTTATGCTTCAGAAGATAAACAAATCCAAATCTAGAAAAGTCATCAATGAGAGTCATGTAGTACCTATTTCCCCCATAGCTTTCTTCAAATGGCCCAGCAACATCAGAGTGTACCAGCTCAAATATTCTTGCGCTCACTCTATCACTGCGTTTCTGAATGTTAGTCCTGCTGTGCAACTTTGCCTGACTGCATACTTCACATTCCACATAATTAGAACAAGGTTTCATTTTCATGCCCTCACACAGACCCTGGCATCTTCTCGATGCTCCTGTAATTAGCATGTGCAAAACGTTTGTGGAATAAATGTATACAATTATCATGAGGCTTACAATTTGCATATTTCACACTCATCATGTGTTACAAATGGATTTATAACATACAGAGAATTCTGCAAATCACCTTTTGCACAGACTGTCCCTTCACGTGAAATCACACATTTGCTGTCTGAAAAACACATTTCATAGCCATTTTGAGCTAATTGGGAAATACTTATCATATTTGTGTCCAGTTCCGGAACAAATAATGCTCTCTGTTGACCCAAAGTAGCGAATTCAATTGTTCCTGTTGCTGAAACATATTTTCGTTTCCCGTCAGCTAATTCCACATGCTGACCTGGACATTCATCTTCTTCCAGAGATTGAAATACATTCCTGGAGTTAGTCATGTGATGAGAAGCTCCAGAGTCCAAAACCCAAAAACCATTTGAAACCCCCACCCTTGCAATCAAACTTTTGCCCGTTTTAACTGCCTCTTCAGGTGTGCTTGTAGTTTCTGGTTTGTTTCGTTTCTTTCTCTGTTTGACCTTACAATCTTTTTTCAGATGATTTGTAGATCCACAATTAAAGCATTTTTTCACTTTTAAAGCAGTGGCTTGGGTAACTCCCTGCTTGTTGCTGCTCCCTTGGCTGTTTATCACATCAGCCGAGCTGTCTGCAAATTAACGGCCAGAATTGTTTTCCCACTCAGAAAGAAGTTTGCCTGACACATATTCCATTGTCAGATTTTGATCTGGCTGCCCCTCCATCAATGTGACAATTGTGTCATATGATGAGTCAAGACTAGATAACAGAATAGAAACCTGGTTCAATGGATCAATAGTCATCCCTTGATTTCTCAGTCTGTTAAACAAGTCCCAGATCGTACTCAAATGCTCTGGCATAGAGCCACCTGGTTGCAAGCTTAATTTGTACAGCTTTTGTGCCAGCAAGATTCTGCTGTCCGCTGTTTGCCTTTGATACGTGTTCTGCAATACATTCCAGATCTCTTTTGCAGTGTTTTGAAACTGGATAAATGGTACTTGTGAGCTTTCAACAGATAAACAAAGAATTGCTTTGACTTTATCGTCTCGCTCCTTCCATTCATTGTATGCCTGATCCCCCACTGCAACTGGATCCTGTGTTACTACAGTCCATAGTCCCGCATGGGTTAAATAATGCTGCATCTGGAAACTCCACAGCACATAATTCGAGCCAGACAATTTTTCCACGATTTGTGGATTCAGGGATTGTGCAACAGCCATTTCTGTGACCGGGGGATTTTCTTCCTCCTCCCCTCCAGAAATCTCAGCTTCGCTTTCTCCCTCCAAGCTGTCGGCCTTGAAACTTGCCTTCAAGCTGTCTAAGTCAGCCAGCCGATATCTCCCCCTTTCTTCCCCCTCCTTACCAGTTGAAGGACCAGGAGATATTTTTTCTTCTTTGATGTCTTCCTCCTCTGCCATTAATCACTGCAATCACCGGAGTCAAAGCTGCTGCTTCCCATGCGAAAAACACGAGAACCCAGAAAGACATAACAAACTTGTTTACAGCCATTCTGTTCTTTCCATGAAGAACAGTGTCTGGGGTGCTTTGTCACTGAGGCTGAAGGTTCATAAGCTGAGGAATCTCTCATGTTCAGAGAACTGGGCTCCCTTGAGGGATTGCCCTACATTTATATACCCCTGCCTGGCTTGCTGCAACTTCTGCTGTAGCAAATTAGAAGGACCTCATTTAGAAGCAACAGTGTGTGGATCAACTACTGGGCTGTACCAGATTCCAGTGACTGGAAATTTAAATGAGGATTTTGGTCAGTTGAATCCCCTGGGTATGGTGATTTATTTATTTTTTTATCAGAGGCATGGATAATGTGAGGTGATGATTAAAGAGAGAATGTTGGCGGTTTGAGCCCCTCTAGGAATGCAACAATGTAACTCACTATGACATATCCTCATTGTGTAGCTTTCCAAACTTTTACTCTAGTTTTAAAAACTGAATTAAAAAGCTGCACTTTTAAATTGAAAGTGAGGTCTACACCTACACTTTAGCTTACAAGTTGCACTTAAAGCCAAAACTGAACCTACACTGAGCATGAACTGATAGCTCCACCTACACTTTTTGTTGATAAGCTGA
Source organism: Shinisaurus crocodilurus (assembly GCA_021292165.1). Lineage (NCBI taxonomy): Eukaryota > Metazoa > Chordata > Lepidosauria > Squamata > Shinisauridae > Shinisaurus > Shinisaurus crocodilurus. The sequence continues at coordinate 234,515,659 of CM037879.1, forward strand.
CTTTTCCACTAGCTAGGTCTGCACAGTGGCGCTTGGCAATGTAGCTCAATCTATTAATTTTGACCCACTTTCCAAAATTGGGTTGAGTCTTAAATTTCTGACTGAGGTTTCCTGCAGCCACTAAAAGCTTCACTGCTAAAGCAGAGCTACAAGAAGTGTAAGTTTCTATAGAATTTTCTCCCCTAGGATTTTGCTCCTAGGACAGATCCAGGAAACAGACCAGTTTACCTTAAAGTTTACTCTGGATAATTTTATGGGAAAGCATTATTGAAGACAAATTGTCATATAGCATATAGAAAAACAGGTCCTGTTGAAGAAGAAACAACATGGCTTCTGCAAAGATAAGTCTTTGTCTCATTAACAGTATAGAGTTCTTTGACAGTGACAGAGGTAATCCAGTTTAGACACAGTATTTGGACTTTCAAAAAGCTCTTAACAAAGGGTCAAACTACACACTACATTAATTGTGTAGCATGTAGCTGAGGATAATCTGTCTCTTCTTTGCTCTAGAGTAAGTGTGCACAACCCCAATTCAGATCAGGACCACTGTAGATTGAGAGGGAGGGATTAAAACTTCCCCATCCCACATCACTCCCCCCCCAATCCTCTCCCCTCCAAATTGGGAGGGGGCTAAAAAGGGAGGGAAGCCTCCATTGACAGTAATGGGTACTTTTTCTCTTTTTTTTTAAACCGCTGTGTGTTGGGGGAAATTGAGGGGGGGAATAGTCTGTGTGTGAGGTTTAATTCTCAGCGACCCTGTATGCAATTAATGTAATGTGTAGTTTGACCCAAAGTCTCTCACAAAAGGGTTCTGACTTCTGAGTAAACTTAGCAGTGCTGGGATAAGAGGATGTGTCCTCTTATGAATTGGTAACTGGTTAAAGTACAGGAAGCAGAGAGTAGGAATAAAAAGTGGTGTTCCCCAAGGGGTAGCAGTAAGAAATGGGGTCCCCCAAGGACTGGTGCTTTTTGACTTGTTTATAAATGGTCTGAACTTAGAGGTAAGCGGTGAGGTGACCCGGTTTGCTGATGACATTATTCAGGGTAGTGAAATGATAAACAGAAATGATTGTGCAAAACTCCAAAGGGATATCTTCAAATCAGGCAATACAATGACAAATGCAGTTCAATGTAAGTAAGTGAAAAGTGATGCACATTGGGACAAAAAAACCCTAACTTCAGATATATGTGTCTGATATATATCTAATATAATCAATATATAAACATATATTGATGTGTCTGATATAGCAGTGAAGAGGATCTTGGGATTGTGGTGGATAGTTCAAAAAGAACTTTGACCAAGTGCACAGCAGTTCAGAATTTCAGTGCTACTAAGAGAGCAAGACCCACTGCCATTTTAAAGACTTTTCCTAACACCACGACTTCAAAAGTCTCTATTTTGCCTAAAAAGGTGAGCTCCTTGGATTCCTTTTCCAGTATTCCTCACAGTGCCAACCACCAGCATCCAGGTTTAAAGTAAACATTTACTTACCAAACAAGAAAAAAGTCTGGCCAATACTAGAGAGAAATGGTCTCAGTTGACTAGTTGGATACAGAAAGGAAATGAAGCCCAGAGTGAAAATGAAACATTAACCTATGTGTCTGTCTCTTCTGTTTTCAGATCCAAACACTGATTGGTTTGGAAAACAGTAACTATAGTGACATCATTCAATGAGCACTGCAAGCAGGATGTTTATATTTTCCTCAGAAAGTAAAGGGTTAAACTAGCCAACATCAGGACATGCACAACAATGGCAGAGTTTAGTTGCTTCAGTCAGGCAGACCATACAGGCACTCATAATCCATCTCCGTTTGAATAGTACAAATACTAAAGTTTGTTAGATAGCCATCCAAGCTCAGCAAATAAATGAGCAGTATAAACATAACAGATACCAATGAGCCACCTAAGTTTAAGTTTTGGTGGCATCCCAAGATTTAACTGTTGTAAACTGTCTTGGAGAGCCTTGTTAGGTCCAAGCAGTGTACAGATGTTTTTTATGAATAAAACAATACAGCGTGTTTCTCTCTTGTGTGGCTCAGAGCATGGCTCAGAAAGAGGCACATGACCATTTTTCTGGCATCCAAACGGGTTCTTTGTTTTGGTCCACTGGAATTTCAAAGGCCAGCAGAAAGCTGGTATTTCCTCAAAAGTAGCCATTACCTGGCTAGGGGGCATATGGTATTTATCTGAACTCCTTCAGCTTAAGGCTCAAGAAAGTTAATACTGTTTATTGCAATAGAGGTCTGGAACAGATGTTATATGGTTGTTGTTACTCAGTGGTCTCCATACTGTGATTTTTAATTTCTGCTTTTTTCCTCAGTGCTTTTCTCCATGATAAATACCCATCTCTGTTCAAAACAATACTCCAGAAGAACGATGCTTCTTGCAAGCAAACCTAATAAGGATAATAATTTATCACTTCTGCCTTTGCATGCACTCATAAAATGAGAGACAACATTGTCTTTGTGCCCACCACATCTTGACCACTTGAAACTCCTGACACGGTAATTTATTTATGTTGCCTGTTGTAATGCTTGTTTGGTGCAGTAATCTTCGACTTTTGGTAAAATATGTATGCAAGGAACTGGAGAGAATAGCTCCTGCATCAGCAGATTATGACCATTTTATGGGAAATATGATAGCTTAGAGAATGGGTTTTTATTTACTTTCACTTGTGAAGTAGGCAATAAACCAGAAGTTAAACGAAATCTAACATCTTGTCCATTTTTTTCTGTCCATTATCTTTTATAGATTTCAGAAAGGCACAGCATGGCAAGATTTACTTGATTAATTTGTCCAACAACTGAGGCAATGGTTAGTTAGCTATCTGTAATATGTTGATAAGGGTATGGTTCCAAGGCAATTTCCTAAGAAATAATTATGTTATGGGGGATTTTTTTTTTCATTCTGAGCATTGGTAAGATCCTCGGTTAAAACGCTGTGCAGTAAAATGGAGTGGTTCAAAAAGACTCTCTTGAGTTACTCAGGTGATTTCAGAGGAGTTGCACAAGAAATGAATTGGAGCCCATAACTGTATTTAAAACATCAGTGCTCTGAAAATGTCACTGGAATAGCTGTACCCAAGAGAATTGTGAATTTTGCTTCCGCAAATATTCTTTATACCTGAGCATATTCTGCAGTCCTAGATGCGGTGGTGATTAGTGCTGCATGAATAAAGAAAAAATGTATTTTATTTCCAGAAAATACAATTACGTTTGTGATTCAAAGAGGGGCAGCAACTGCAGGACAAAGATAGGAAAGGAAAGTTGTGATGAAATTGATACAGATTTTATAAGCTGCCTGCATAAAAAGAAGCAAAGTTAACTTCTTAATTAGGTCCTATACTCAGCTGCAAAAGGCCAACCCATGCTGATTTCCAGCCATGACATGCGAAGAGCTTGGATTTCACACATCAGCTAAATAAGCCATCCTTAATTAGGGCTGCACTGAATGTTCATGGCCAACAATCTGAGGGATAAAAGAAGGATTTCAGGGGTTCAATACGTTCCTTTAAAATACTGCATATGCTTACATTTTTTGCACTGGTTCATAACCTGCTCACTACCTGATCAGTAGTAGTTGCTTAAATTCCTTTAAAAGATTCTTATCATTAGTTAGGTAATCAGGGATCACATTGCCAGTGTGATGACATGATGTTGCCACGTAGCTGATTGGATTCGGTTACATGACATCATCATCATCATCATATAGCATGGCCCTCAATGTGTAAACATGTTTGTGTCCCCTGAAAGGTCAAAAAGGAGGGGTAATTTTTGCAGTCTGTGAAAGATTTCACAAAAAGCACCATCCCCTTTTTCTGGTCAGCCCTATTTTTAATGTAGCTAGTGATGAAATGCTAAAAAAAGGAAGAAGAAAAAAACCCCAAAACCAAAAATGAATCTTACATGTGCCAGCAGATTCGAGATGTCGGTTTTGCTTTCTCTCAATTTCATTCCATCCTATTTATCAAAAAAATCACGAATTTTGGTAAGTTCTTCTCAAATGACAAACTGAACGAAATCCTCACCCATCTGCACTGGCCACATTCCACAGGTACAGCTATTCCTAGCATGGAGAGGACCAAGTTGTACCTGCCTGGTGTTAAAGATGAGGAGTCTGTCAGAAAAAAAGAGGCGGCAACCCTATACTTCAGCACCACAACATGGCAGATTGCAGAAATGCAGTGACAGGGAAAGATGCAGTGATAGAATTTCTGCCTGTCACGTATTTATTTATTTATTATATTTATACCCCACCTTTTTTTCCTGCAAGGAACCCAAGGCGGCTTACATAATCCTCCTCCTCCCCTCCATTTTATCCTCACAACAACAACCCTGTGAGGTAGGCTAGGCTGAGAGTCAGTGACTGGCCCAAAGTCACCCAGTGAGTTTCATGGCCAAGCGGGGACTAGAACCCGGATCTCCCGAGTCCCAGTCCAACACTCTCACCACTACGCCACACTGGCACATTTAGAGAGTGATCCTATGACCCCTAGACAGCGATAATTTGGATTCCAGGATCTGAGGGCGTAGCGGTGGATCCAAACCTGAGTCGGGGGCTCTCCACGCCCCCTGACTCGATTCTCCGCGGGGGTGCCCCCCCAACCCGAACTCTGAGCAGCGCAGAGAGGTTCTCCAAGCCGCTCGATCGGGCATCTTCTGCCCCGTCGCGTCACTTCCGGGACCGGAAATCACGCGACGGGACCCTGCACAGGCACAGAACGCGCCACAGGTATTAAGATTTAGGGGAGTTACATGCATTGTCCTTCATTGGCTAAACAGGATCCAGTGCTTTGGTGGCGCAGCCACACATACGTGGTGCAAACAGTCATCAAATGCAAAGAGGTGCTGGGCAGAAATGGTGCCCCGGACTGTGCGCCGTAACAACACCAAATGCCATCCCTGCAGCTGCAGAAGCAGGAATCTGACTGAGGGGCAGCTCTGTGAGCTCTCTGTCAGCCCCTCTGTGCAGCGCTTGATCTTTGTGGGGTGGGGAGAGGGGAGTGAGAGGCATCCAATTGCTCAGTCCCCCCCCCCCCCGTGATGTGGTACAGCACACCAAGTCACCAAATATGGCTTATGCTGGCTCAGCTTGTCTGAGTGTGGAAAGCTAAGCAGGGTCAGGCCTGGTTATTACTTGGGTGGGAGACCCCTCCTCTAGTTTCCTGCATTGAGCAGGGGGTTGGACTCGATAGCCTTGTAGGCCCCTTCCAACTCTATGATCTAAGAAATCTATGAAATGGGAAATGCTAGCGACTCCCAGCGCCTGAGGAAGCCAAGTCTGTCGAACAGAGCCTGGCTTTCTCAGGCAGAGCTGCAGGTCTACAAGGTGTGTGGCAGGGGTGGAGGGAGAGAAGGCAAACAGAGCTGGAGAAGGCAGCTGGAGGCTGCGGCTGCCACGCGCAAACGGGTGCCAAGGCAACAAGACTGCCAGGCTCTTGGCAACTAACATTTATCCTGATGGAAGCCAGTGTCCCTTCGTAATATCTTTTCAAGTTGATATGCCCTCATTTTGCCATACGGATTTGCATTTTTTAAATTCCATTAGCTTTGCCCTTCTCAATTTGGAACCAGGAGGATGGCCAGAATCAATAGAGTACAGGGCTTCTGCACCTTTTCATAGTTGGTGTGGTACATTGCAGAGGGAGGATGGAAACAAACAGATGACCAAGCTGGTTCCTGACATTATAAGCCAAGTCAACATTTGGAGGATGCTTGAGATCAGCTTGCAATGGCTAGACGATTCCTGAATCATAGCACGATTTCCAGATAATAGCACACTTCCCTCAATCTAAAAAAAAAAAAAAAGCCGTGGGAATGGTTCCAAAGCATGGGAGAGGCCCTGTAAGAAGATGGTGTCATGTAAAGCATACTCCATGTTAGGCATAATTAGGAAAGGAATTGAAAATAAAACTGCCAAAATTACGCTGCCCTTATACAAATCTACCGTGTGACCGCACTTAGAATACCGTGTACAGTTCTGGTCACTGCACCTAAAAAAGGATATTGTAGAGTTGGAAAAAGTGCAGATAAGGGAAACTAAAATGATCAAGGGGCTGGAGCAACTCCCCTATGAGGAAAGGAAAGGTTACTATGCATGGTTTGGAGAAAGTGGATAGGGAGACATTTTTCTCCCTCTCTCATAATAATAGAGGGTCATCCAAAAGGGTCATCCCATGAAGCTGACTGGTGGGAGATTAAGGACAGATAAAAGGAAGTACTTCTTCACACAGCTCATAGTTAAACTATAGAATTCACTTCCACAAGATGTAGTGTTGGCCACCAATTTGGACAGCTTTAAAAGGGGATTGGACAAATTCATGTGATTAGGCCACTCCTCAAAAAGCCTAACCTGAACCCGGATTATGTTAATAACTACAGGCCGGTAGCTAATATCCCATTCCTGGGCAAGGTGCTTGAGCGGGTGGTTGCTGGTCAACTCCAGGCACTCTTGGATGAAACGGACTATCTAGATCCATTTCAATTTGGATTCAGGCCTGGTTTTGGAATGGAAACTTCCTTGGTTGCCCTGTGGGATGACCTCTGCCGGGAGAGGGACGGGGGAGTGCAACCCTGTTGATTCTCTTGGACCTCTCAGCGGCTTTCGATACCATCGACCATGGTATCCCTCTGGATAGGTTGTCTGGGTTGGGAATTGGAGGCACTGCGCTCCAGTGGTTCCGATCCTACTTGGGCGGCCGATTCCAGAAGGTGGTGCTGGGGGATTACTGCTCTGTCCCTTGGCAGTTATGCCATGGGGTGCCACAGGACTCTATTTTATCCCCTATGCTGTTTCACATCTACATGAAACCACTGGGAGAGGTTATCCGGAGGTGTGGGCTGAGGTCAATATGCAGATGACACCCAGCTCTATCTCTCCTTTTCATCTAATCCAGGTGAGGCAGTGGCTGTTCCGAATCAGTGCTTGGACACAGTAATGGACTGGATGAGGGCTAATAAACTGAGACTCAATCCAGATAAGATGGAGGTACTGTAAGTGGGTGGTTCGTCTGCCCGGCTAAGTGATATTCAACCAGTTCTGGATGGGGTTGCACTTCCCCTGAAGGATCAGGTTCGTAGTTTGGGGGTGCTCTTGGATCCCCAACTGTCACTCGAGGAACAGGTCAACTCGGTGGCATGGAGCACCTTTTATCAGCTTAGGCTGATATACCAACTACGTCCTTATCTAGATAGAGATAGCCTAGCTACAGTTATCCATGCTCTGGTAACCTCTCGTTTGGATTACTGCAATGCGTTATATGTGGGGCTGCCTTTGAAAACGGTCCGGAAACTTCAGCTTGTCCAAAATAGGGCAGCAACATTATTAACCGGGACTGGCCAATGAGAACATATTATGCCAGTGCTTTCTCATCTGCACTGGCTGCCAGTCTGTTTCCGGGCCCGATTCAAAGTACTGGTGCTAACATTTAAAGCCCTAAACGGCTTGGGGCCAGGGTATCTGAAGGATCATCTCCTCCCATATGTTCCTGCCCGGACACTAAGATCTGCATCAGCGGTCCTTCTCTGAGAGCCCCTGCCAAAGGAAGTGAGGCAGGTGGCTACCAGGAGGAGGGCCTTTTCTGCTGTGGCACCCCGGTTATGGAATGAGCTCCCCAAAGAGGTTCGCCCCTGGCGCCTACTTTGTATTCTTTCCGGCGCCAGGTGAAGACCTTTTTGTTCTCCCAGGCATTTTAATCATTTTAATCATCTTAATCTTGTAGTTGTTTTTAATTCCATTATTGTAACTGCTGCTGCTAACTCTGCTGTTTGTTTTTAATCTGTGGTTTTAAATTTTATATTTTATATTGTATTTTATGATTTTAACTGTTGTAAACCGCCCAGAGAGCTTCGGCTATTGGGCGGCATAAAAATGTATTAAATAAATAAATAAAATGTGGGATAAGGCTATCAATGACTGCTAGTCCTGATGGCTCTATGCTACCTCCAGTATCAGAGGCAGTATGCCTATGTATACCAGTGGCTGGAGAGCATGGGTGGGAAGGTGCTGTTGTACTCCTGTCCTGCTTGTGGGTTTCCCACTGCCATCTGGATGGCCACTGTGTGAACAGAATGCTAGACTAGATGGACCCTTGGTCTGATCCAGCATGGCTCTTCCTTTAGCACTTACAAACTACCGTGAGTGAAGAATCACAAGCACGCAATGAATCCCTCATGCAGAGAAGCGCTTTGTTTCTGAGGCTGCAATCCTTTACACAGTTACTTGGGACTAAGTTCAGTAGGACTTAATTCTGAGCAGAGAAGCATACGATTGCAGCTGTAAATCTCCAATATCCAAAATTATTTCCCATCTTTTCTTACTGCTGCCTGGAGCTACAAACACAGGGTACTGCAGGGGTGGACAACTCGTGGCCTCGCAGATATTGCTGGACTGCGCAAATCCCATCATGCCCCACTGGGGTACAGTGTTGTCAAACCATAATATATGGCTGGTGGGTAAGCTAAGCTTGGTCAGTCACAAGCTGTGCAGGGCTATTCTAATATATGCAAAGTCATTACGCAAAGCTTTATCTGGTTCATAAATTAGTAATGTGCAAAATGCCCCTGAGAATTTGTTTTAGTGAATTTTAGTGAAATAATTTTGCCTTCCCTTGAAATTCCTTACATTCGTTTTTTTCCTGAGAAGGAACTTTAGGCAGACACCTGTTACCCCCACAGTCCCCAGAGACTATTGTCTTATCAAAATTCTTCACACGTTTCACCTGAGGAGGAGTCCCAGCTTTCCTTTAAATTCTGCCAACAAAATTTCCCCTCAAGAGAAATGTGGGTTTCTGTCAAAAAATATAAGCCTCAGAATAAAATTAGATTTTGGCTGAGGTCCTGTTCCCCAAATGGATTAGAAAAGGATTACAAGTTCTGCACCCAAACCTCCACTTCCCTGTGATGACAGTGGAAACCAACCCATGAGGTAATTCACTTCCAACTACCATAGCTGGCAACCGGAGGCCCCATGTATGAAAGGGATTATGGGTTGCAGCCAGTGAGACTAACTAATAGGCTCCCATACCTACAATTCCCTTTTGAAATGACCTATAAATCTAACACTTCTATTAGTGCACACACTGCTGAAGAAAGAATGCTTCCTAAGCATCTCCATAAAACTTGAATTAATGTTTCTCTTATAAAGCTTTAACATTTCATTAAGATGGATAAAGTAAAGCTGAGCATGTTGGTGTATTATATTTAAAATCCTGGTGTAAGCATTTATGTTCAAGCGAAAGGCTTGTGAATGTATGCATGTGAGGGATTTTTTTTTTTGCATGCATGTCAACCTATGCATTTTGTTTTACCCTAAAATGTTGCCAGCAAAAAAATTGAATATCCTTATCTATCTCACGCATCTTCTTGGCTAAAATAATTACATGCCTCTCTTAATGGAGGCATGGGAAATGGTTGTGTCATTTCCTTTACACCAACGAAGTTCATGGCTTTCTGTTAAACTGCTACTTTTAAAATAGTGTGCTTGCATATTTTGAGGAAAATTTATGAGTCGGGGATGCTATATCAGGAACCAAATAGAAGCCCACTCCAGCACAAGCAATATCTGGATTGCCAATAAATATCTATGAAGTGAACATGGCAAGTACATTTTTATGTTACACTGTAGCACATTTTATGACTAAGGTTTCTGTAATGTGCCTAAGGAGTTACTTGGCACCTGTCCTTTAAAGTTAATGGAACTTGTTCACAGCGCCTTAAGGTCAGGGCATTTTCCACCCGGAAACAGTTTAGAGGCCAATCCAATCATTGCAGCTTCCACGTGAAGCTGTTGAGTGAAGTTTCTTCATTACTGACCTACCCCACCATGCTCAACCTGGCACTGCGCTCACCGAAACAAGCTATAGCTTATAGGCATCTGCAAGATTTTTTCCAGGTTTGAGGGGCAGGTGCATCATAACTACTGTCAGAAAAGAGGCCCACCATTTCTGGTTGATCTGGTGGTGACTGAGCAATGGCAAGACCTGGACACCAGAACTACCAAGCTGGTAGACCCAGCCTGAGAAACTTGTATCCCAGGTCTACCTCTCTGTTGTTTATCAGTAGGTAGACCAGTTGGCCGACCAACATATATTTCCACCTGTGGCTGGAATCTCCATTTCTTTCCTTGGCTCCCTTCACCCCCTCTAGCCTGTAATTAATTGCAGTCCTTTAATGGGACAAATTTATGGAGGAGAAGGCTATCAGTGGCTACTAGTCCTGATGGCTATATGTTACCAGGACCGGTGCAGGGCAGTTTGGCGCCCTAGGCTAAATTATATTTAGCGCCCCCCTCTTGTGCCGTGGGGGGGCGCTCCGGAAAGCAGCCCTGCTCTGCAACCTCCCACCCCCCCGCACGCTGCCGCTGCCGCTGCCGCCCCCCTACCTACCTTCCCACGCCTCCTCCGAAAAGGGACCCCCGCACTCTGTTTTTGGCCGGGGGAAACCAGAGCAACAGGGCTGTTTAAGCCCTGTTGCCCTGGTTCTTCCCGCCAAAACAGAGCGGGGGCGGGGCTCCGGAAACAGCACGGAGAAGGTAGGTGTCGGGGGGGAGGCGGCGCGTAGGAGAGGCGAAGCGAGGCGAGGTGGGGGGGAGGCGGCGCGGGGGGGAGGCGGTGGAGAGGCGAAGCGAAGCGAGGCGAGGTGGGGGGAGGCGGCGCGGGGGGGGAGGCGGCGCAGAGGCGAAGCGAGGCGAGGTGGGGGGAGGCGGCGCGGGGGGGGAGGCGGCGCAGAGGCGAAGCGAGGCGAGGTGGGAGGCGGCGCGGAGGCGAGGCAAGGTGGGGGGGAGGCACCCAGGCTCGGCCCCACCACTACTCCGGGCACACTGAGCTGGCTTTCTCGGAGAGGCGGGCGGGCGGGCAGGGCAGGAGTGCGCCGGCAGCGAAGAGGAGCGCAGCGTTCTGCGCCCTCTTCCGCTACGCGCCCTAGGCAACAGCCTAGTTGGCCTAGCGGTAGTGCCGGCCCTGTATGTTACCTCCAGTATCAGAGGCAGTACACCAATGGCTGGGGGACACAAGCGGGAGGGTGCTGTTGCACATATGTCCTGCTTGTGGGTTTCCCACAGGCAGCTGGCTGGCCATTGTGTGAACAGAAAGCTGGACTAGATGGACATTTGGTCTGATCCAGCATGGCTCTTCTTATGCTCTAAATTAGTTTACCCCAATTTGTTTCCTACTCCCCTGACCTTCTTTGTAGCTAGGTACTGCTGGCTCCTCCTCTCACAGTGCAGCTGTGGTGAAACAGCTGGCAGACTGCCAACCTTCTTGGGCAGGGTGCGGGCAACTGGAGGCAGTGCTGGGCTGGCAGGTTCAATGATGGCTCAGTGCAGAGAAGGACATCTGCTCTCCTTGTCCCTCCCCAGATGTCCATGCTATCCCCCCCAAACACACACACACGCCAGAACATAGCCTTATTCAGATCCTGCTGTGCTCCTGATGAAATTATTGGAGTGTGACTGGGTCTGAATTCATCTCACAGCCCACCGCCCATCCCCATATTTGGCTGCAGCTTTGACAAGTGATGGCAGTGATGGAAAGGAAGGAGGGCGTTCTTACTCTCTTTCCTCTTCCACTCTCTTCCTCTTTCTCCCCTACACACTCTTCTACCTCCTCCCTCCCTCCCTCCCTCCCTCCCCAATTATATCAGCAGCTTCCCAGGTGTTAGGAATGCTGGGAAACATAGTTTTCCCAAAGCAGCATTACATGCCCCATGGGGACAGCGAGGGGTGGGAGTGCTCTGGCATTGCAGCCAAGTAAATGAGTACGGTAAGTGGAAAGGAAGAGGGGGATTTGGGGGTTTCATTTGGCTGACTAGGTTTATTGGATGGAACCAATTAATATAGGAATCCATTGATTTTATGGAGGACAATATGTGGAATGTGTGACAAGATTTTTTAAAAAGAATCCCGGATGAGCATTTGCAACTGAAAATAAATATACAGTAGATGAGAGTTTAGTTGAGAGATGTTCATGTAGTTTTTACCACCTATTCAATTTTTCAAATAAATAAATAAGAAATAAGAAATATAGAGGGAGTGGAGAGTGGGGAGGAAAGAGAGAGAGAGAGAGAGAGAGAGAGAGAGAGCACATTCTAAAAGGCACCCAGAATGGCATTTTATTTTATTTTAGATATTAGTTTCTTAAATTTGCAAGACTCAGAGTTGTTTTTGTTTCTCACAAGTGCCATTATACCCATGTGTATAATAGTTTCAAAAATGTTTTTAAAATAATTATTTTCTTAGTAAATGGTGGGAATTTTGTTGCTGCTTTTATTATTATTTTTATCAGGGTAGGTACATGTGCAGAATCCATTATCAACAGTCTGCAGTACTGTGTTCCTCCTCCTGTAGGACAAGCAGTGATGAAACCAAGGGATACCAGCAGAGGTACAAGAGAATAACAGATCAGAACTGAGGGCCTCTATTCATCACTACTCATTATCTGTGACTTTCTGGCCCTTTGACATTTATGCATTATTGAAGATATATATATATATATATATAGGGTCCAGATTATTCATACTTAGAGTAGACCCATTGCAATCAGTGGAATTTTCAAGTTTGTTAAAAAATTTCAATGGGTCTGCTCTAAGTATGGCTAAATCTGGATCCAACCCACAATGTTTTCATTTGGTACACGCGTCTCAGACTGATCCAGTGCTGGTTCTCTTGACACAGGCATGTTCAGGTTCTTCAATGGGCTTTGGTTAAAACCCTGTCACAGTACATGTAGCTGAGCTACAGTTACTTAGAGTGCGATCCTATTGCCCCCAACCTCGATGCACATAAGCCTCCAAACTCAGAGGCTTACGTGCATCCAATGCATGGTGCGAGGTGTGGCAGGGGCAGCCTTTGCTGGCACTGCAGCTTGCACCCTGCGATGGCCGTTTTTGACTGTCTAGATCAGTGTTCTCCAACCTTGGCTCCCCAGATGTTTTTGGCCTACAACTCCCAGCATGCCCCAACCAGCGTGGTCTAGATGAAGCTCTTCAGAGGGGGAGGGAAGGAGGCTGGGGCACTGTTTGGATACGCCATAAGCCCCTTGCCCCCCCCGGCATGCTCCTTTCCCTCTTCTCCAAGGCCAATTTGCGACCTTGGAGGGGCAGCCAGTGCGGTTCTTTCCAGGGGGCCAGGCAGGGGTTCGGAGTCCCAGCTCCGAGCTCACAGGACCTCGCAGCTGGGACTCTGAATAATCCTATGTCCTCCAGGCAAGGTCGGAGGGCCTGATAGGATTGTGCCCTTAGTTACATTGCAAATTCCACTTTCCAGGGAATTCTGATCTCAATCGAAATAGCATGTTCACATAGCATGTGTTCTTGAACAATCGATCTGAGTGTAAAAATTATTAACCTACATAAGGGTTACATTTTTTGTACAAGTGTCCTTTCATAGCTCTCTTTGATGGTGATATATATCTGAAAACTTGATGTCACTATGATTTTGACTTTTAAAAAAGAAATGACAGTTAAGATTGGTGGATTATTTATATAGCTGGGTTTTATTGAACCGTAACACAAGAAGAAGAAGAGAGCAGCCCAAAACAGCAATGCAATCTAGCCTAAAACGAAAAAGAGATTTATTCTTGGTTTTTCTAGCTCTTTTCTCAAAGTCAGACCACATGGTTACCACGTTCCCCAATGAAATTATACCCTCAAAAGCAAAACTGCATTTAGTGCTTGGGTGCAAATACAGCAGGGTTCGGAAACTCCCCCCCCCCCCGATGTTTTGGCCTGCAACTGCCATCATCCCTCACTGCTGGCTCTGCTGGCTAGGACTGATGGGAGTTGTAGTAGGCCAAAGCATCTGAAAGGACGCAATTTGCCCACCCTCAGGAGGATGATCCGTGATTGGATGACCTGCAGCTAATTACCCTATGGCGTTAGTCAGTGTGGAAAGCCATTGTGATATACTGGTAATGTTGGACTAGTTTCTGTGGGGACCCTGGTCCAAATTCTGAAAAGCCATGAAGCTCATTGGGTGACCTTGGGCCATTTGTAACCTCTCAACTTCACACGGTTGTTTTGAGGATAAAAGAGAGGCATATATACTACTTTGAGCTCCTTGGATAAATATAAATAAACAGTCATGGTCAAACTTAGGATCAATAGATAGATGGATGGATGGATGGATGAAAGCCAGTGTGGTGTAGTGGTTAGAGTGTTGGACTGGGGCTCTGGAGATCTAGGTTTGAGTCCCCACTCGGTCATGAAGCTCACTGGGTGACTTTGGGCCAGTTTGGCTATAACCTGTATATGGTTGCGAATTGCCATGAATAAATAAATGTAAATAAATGACTTTGGGCCAATCACTGACTCTCAGCCTAACCTACCTCACAACGGGGGTTTCTTGCGGGGGGGGAAAGGTAGGATATAAATGAAAAAAATAAATAACTTTTTGTTCCTCAGGAGCTCAAATGGGCAGATGTGTGAATTGTCTGCTGGATATTTCATTAACATTACCCTGACTCAGTGGCTCCAGAATCCATTTTGTTCCAGAATAAGCATTACCAAAAGCTGCCAGGAATGATGATAACTGCTGTGGGGCCAAAGTAATTGTGCATGTGCTTCCTCCATTAATTAGATTAAAGGGAATTGCTCTCGTGTAACTACAGAAGTATGTAAAAGCCTTCCTGACTGCCAAGCCAGTCAACCTAAGGCATCTTTAAACCGGCCAGACAAGAGCCTTGGAGGGAAACATGGCTCAATCCTGAAGCATTCCCAGCCACTAGATTGGTCAACAGGTTTAGACACCACCTGAGAGCACTGTCAATCTGTTTTAAATAACCAGGAAAGAAGAATTTCCTGATTAATTTAAATAATCAGGAAAGAAGAATGTAACTGATTCCCAGTGACTAAACCTAGAAGTTATTTTATGGGCTACTGCCACTTCCGTGACCTTACTTGCTGGCTGAAATGTGCCGCACATTTGGGCATGTGCAACGGTACTGAATGGACACGCATATCCGATGGGTACGCAATCTCAATAAAGAGAAGAAGCTTTTTGTTCCTATAAAGCCAGGAAGGAAAATGTTGCTATAACACTTTAACTAGATTCCTTTGAGCTTCCTCTGCCAGCCCATGAGCAAGACCAATATATTTCTGCAACAGTTTTACAAGCTCCTGAGAGTGGTCACATGTTTCATTTCCAGAAGTACTCGCTTCTGAAAATAATATTTCACAGCACTAAAGGCATAAATATCGTTCCCTAAAAAGCCACTTACTTTCCAGCACGCTTCATGGATGGCACCATGTTATAATGTCGTTGTTCTTTGGGGGATATAACTATCAAAGAAAAGCATGTAATTAAACAACTGCACATAGCCAATAATGGACAATGCTAATATATTCATGATTTTCATTTCTAGTTCATTTTCCCTCTGCGCCCTTTTGCAGTACTTACGCAGTTTCCACCACACCTTTCCTGGCTACCTATTTATATTCTCCTCCATACTTTGTAGCTCGTTAAATGGGTTGCTATACCTTGGGGCAGGGACCAAGCCCGTGCAAACGAATGCACAGTGCCAAGCAAATGCTGACTTCCAAATAGTAGTACCTTTTACTGATCAAGCTTCACCTGCTTTAAAAAAGCAGACAAGCAAACATTTGCTATGGAGAAATGGTTTGGAGTCCTTGGAAAAACCAGTTTGTCAGAGAGATGTGCTGCCCCTTTTCATTTCTCAATGCCACAGAAGCTGAGGCTCCTCACACCCCCTTCTTCCCAGCAGGTCTTGTCTTTTCACCCATTATAATGGGCAGGTGCAGCACTTAACTCTGACATCACAACCCAGCATCCTCAGGCAGCTGCCAGGGCCCCAACACCCTGGTGGGCCCGTCTCTACCCCCCCCCCATTTCCCGAACTCTGGTGAGCAGTATGACGGTTGAAGTCGCCACTGAAATGCCCTGGAGGGGGCCCTGATATAGTGTTGCTCTTGGAAACGGGGGGAAATTACTGTCACTGCCTGCACCTGCTGCCTGGTAAGCCCCACAAGGCCTTGGATGTAAGAGGAGGCCCGCCAAGTAGGGTGGCCATTTACACATTGCCAAAAAAGAGGAATTGCACATCCAAAAAGTGGACACCAATATTTATAACATTGCGTATGTGAATGTATATATAGCTGCAAACTTAAAAATCAGTACAGTCATGCCTTGGATTGAGAGCATAATTCGTTCCGGAAACGTGCTTGTAATCCAAAACACTCTTATATCAAAACGAAATCCCCCCAAAAAAATTTGTACAGAGATTTTTAATTTAAGCCATACTATAGTACTTGTATTGCAAGACGTCGCTTGTATATCAAGTAAAAAAAAATTTAAATAAATATAAAAATTTGCTTGTCTTGCAAAACGCTCTCAAACCAAGTTACTTGCAATCCAAGGTATTACTGTACTTACAAAGCACCTTAAATGTACCACACGCTATATACAGATTAAAATATGACAGTCCCTACCTACAGGTTTACCATATAAAAACATGACACAGAAGGAAGAAAGGATGAGGAGGGAAGTGGAGAACAAGCAAACATGGGCACTGGTTCTTAGGGTTACATAGTATTTCCTGTAACCAGCTGGAATATAATTGAAGGAGAGGAGGAGCCAAATGGAAGCTGCTCTCTTATCCAAGCTAATGGAATGGGTCCTGCTATCCTATCCCACCCTCTCCACCCATATGTTAAATGGTTGTGTCTTTTTACTTTTGTGAAATGGTGGGGGGAAACTAACAAAGGCATCAGCACGGTGGGGGCTTCGGGGGAAGTCAATATTCAGGTTGGATTGGTGGCAGCTGACCAGGTAAGGCAGTGTGCCTGCTCAGTCTGCTGTCCAGGTGCTGACTGTTGATGGGCAACTTCAAGGTCCCTGTTATCTCTCCTTATGGCGCTTTGACTGTAAACCAGACCTGGACTGGACAGCCCATCGAACAGAGGTCACCTTCAAATAGAGGACAGTCCTCTGCCCGCTCTCCAAAATAGAGGACTTCTTTGTAAAGTAGGACAACTGGCCACCCTATGCCAAAGGGCCAACTCAAATCAAATGCGCATTAACTCTTGTGGATTAGTGCATTTGCACATTTGAATATGGAAATTAGCACAAATCCACCCCCACCAAAAAAGTGAAAAACTGGTCCACATGTCTGTGTGTAATCCACATGACTCAGAAAAAGCCATTCTGCTGCGGAATCCACAGGTTGAATTTATAGAACTCCAAACTCATTTGAATCTGCTACAGATTTCTCCAACATCCCTACATGTTGCCCCTGCCTTAAGGACTTGTACACACATTATTTTCGAGGCATTTGCCTAACTACACAACAAGTTTCCTCACAAAATGTTTGCAAATTGTTCTGATCATGCGCTAGTTAGGTTGCAGTCAACAGGTTTCCCACATACCATTATCTTGTTTTATTTCAGGGCCAAAACAGACACTACTTTTAATCCATATTGAGCAGCTACATTATTTTTTTACTGTAGAGTAGGTGCAGAAGGCCTGTTCTTATCTTAAAAGCCCTCTACCCTCATGCTGGGGTCCCAGGTAGGATCGAGGGCCCTGCACCTACTCTATAGTAAAAAAAAAATATGTAGCTGCTAGACACGGAGAGTTGGGAGATCTGGGTTCTAGTCTCCACTCAGCCATGAAGCACACTGGGTGACTTTGGGCCAGTCACTGACTCTCAGCCCAACCTACCTCACAGGGTGGTTGTAAGGATAAAATGGGGATTGGGGAGGACAAGGATCATGTACACTGCCTTGGGTTCCTTGGAGTAAAGCCAGAATATAAATGCAACTAAGAAATGAACAAACAAACATTTATTTATTTAAAGTAATGTCTATTTTGGTTCTACAAAGGGCATAAGATTGAAACCAAGCTGGCTACAATTCAAATCCCTGGGCATGCCAATCGTCCTTGTTTTCTTCTAAGAAGGGGGGCCCAGTCTACACAGAGGATTTCTCAGGTGCCTGTGGTCTCCTGACCAGAGAAGCAAAAGTGAGCCTTGGCATATATAAAGTTCCATATACAAGCCAGGGATGGGGACTCGGACTCCAGGACTCGACTTGTGAGTTGGACTGAGTCCCCTCTCTGACTCGAGTCAGACTCGAGTCCCAATATTTTTAATGGGACTCGAGACTCGACTCGGGACTCGAGACCAAGGACTCATGTTCCAAAATCGTGTTCCTCAAATGCAACATGGATAGGTTTTAGGAAGTACAGCAAGTTTATTTTTTAAAAAACATTTCCCTAAAATGCAACCTTTCAGACATTTTGGGTTTGGCTGCCTCTGCCTGACTGTTTGGGGTTCCCAGCCTCCTCTGCCTGCCTGGTCTCTTCTTAACTAGTTCCACAGTTTGAATTGTCCAAGACAAAGGCCTCTGCCTGCCTGCTTTGCGGTTCCCTGCCTCCTCTGCCTGTCTGGTTATTTTGGGTTTGTCTGCCTGGTCTGTTCTTGCCAAAATCAGTTGCAGAGTTTTGAAATAAAAAGGCACACTTGTGCCTAGAATTTATTTAAGCCACACATCTGAAATAGCCTTATTTTGTTGGGAGAAACCCCAATTGATTTTAATAGGGACTCGTGGAGTCAGCTTTGGGAGTGACTTGTGACTCGTGATTCGTGAGTCACCATTTTGGACCAAGGACTCGGACTCGAGTCCAAAGACTCGTGACTCGACTCATGACTCGAGACCAAGGACTCTTCAACATCCCTGATACAAGCCAGTGATGAAGGAAATAAGCACTGAGAATTCCATATTGATATGAATACATTTGAAAGTTTGTCACCATTGAACGAAGACACAGCCCTTAATTCACAAAGTTCCATGATTCTTGTGGGGGAAAGAGTTGGTATGGTGCCTTAGACTTCAGGTGTGTAGTCGGCTTAGACAAACTATCTGAGGTGCCTAGTAAAAATGATTAAAGATAAAGCTCCAGCAGTCAGTGGCATTTAGGAAAGCTTAAAAAGTGAGGAGAATGTTGGGTCAAAATAATCAGTATTGTGTCCGAATAAAGATTGGGTTTAAGTGACATTTGGAATGTTCTATCCCTGCTCATGACAAAGGGAGGAAATATGCAACAAAAACTCCACTCTTAAACTAAAAGATTAATTGTCCTGTTAATCAACCCTCTCACGCTTTGGAATGACTCATTCTTTTCTATTGTTAAGAGCACATTAATCACAGCAGATACTGGATTTTAGTGTTCAATTAACAATTAGTTGTCATTGGTAATGAATGTTCTCTTAAGCCATGTTGTTTTCCCATCTACATTTCTAACTATGAGTTTCCAACACAGTATAGAGGTTATGGTATTAACAGTGCAATCATTTACTCAAAAGTAAGGATCACTGTATTCAATGGGACTTACTCCTTGGTAAATCTGTATAGGATTGCAGCCTAAATCTGATAGAAGGTGGATGATAGTCAGATGTGGATTTTTACTATAGAAAATTAAGTAAATTAAATATTCATAAAGTTCTTAATAATTATGTACATTTCCATGCTTTACATTCCACTATTTCATCAACAAGGTACAGTGTTTTTACTAATGCTGTGCCAGATTTATTTTGACCATTCTCATCAATTTGATAGAAAAGAAATTGCTCTCAAAAAGAATTGCAATGGAGAAGAAAATTTCAGAGAAATGATCATGGGTTTGGTTGAGTGTTCTTGTGCTTCTGTTGCTTATGAATGGGATGTTGGAGGAATGCAAAACAGATTCAAATGACTTTGGATTTCTATGAGCTTGAGCTGTGGATTCCACAGCAGACTGGCATCTTCTGAGTCATGCTGATTCCACAGACTTGTTGAGGACCATTTTTTAACTGTCTGGAATTGTACGCAAATTTAGTCATTAAAAAATATGAAAATTTCTGGAAAATATGCTAATATATATGCCATTTTTTAAAAAAACCACAACCATACATCTTTGATTTATTTTCAGCCTCCATTGTGTAGCACTCTCTTTTTGTGCACCCTGCTCATTGAATTATGCTGGGCTAAGAAAAATACGCAAAATGTTATGTGCCAGCAAAAGTTATGTAAATTGTGGTGAACTTTTTTGCGTACTTTTCTGAAGGGGGAAAAATCCAATTCAATCAGTGAGCAGACACTGGAACGAAAGATGCCTGATAATCCATGAAACACAGACTGGCAGCATGATCCAATGTGGCTGCCCATAAACCTCCACATTCAGTGGAATACGGGCAACCTATTGGGGGCGGGAGGAGTACTGAGGTGATTATAGTGGTGTCCGCGAACCCTTTGGGGGCCCCGCCTTGCCACCGCCTCGACTCTCCGCAGCGGCGCCCCCCCCTGCCTTGATCTTCTGAGCGACGTGGAGCAGTTCTCCGCGCCGCTCAAGCTGCCCTCTCCGGTCCCGTTGCGTCACTTCCGGCACCGGAAATGACGCGACGGGACCCTGCGCAGGCACAGTACGTGACACGGGGGTCCAGCGCGCCTGCGTAGGGTCCCATCGCGTCATTTCCGGTGCCAGAAGTGACGCGACAGGACCGGAGCGGGCGGCACAGGCAGCTCACTGCGGAGAGGCGAGCTGCCGACAGAAGCAGGTAGGCTTGTACAAGCCTCGTGCGGGCGTGAGCGGGCCGATTTCGGTCCGCTATGCCACACAAGGCTCGATGGGACATCGGTAGAGGTGAAGGTTGTAGGGGGTGTCCAGTCAAAACCCCACGCCATATATGGGCGCATGATGTAATTTTGACCACAGAGTCTCTGCCTCCTAGAGCAGACACTCTGTGCGGACATTACCCAGACCTCCTCCGGGGCAGGATGTGGGTGTAGCCAGTGCCTTCTCTTCCTGCCTGGGAGCAGTCTGAGCCAAGAACTTGTGAGCTCAGCATGTCTGAAGATGTAGCCGAGAGTAGCAGTTCTGAACTTTTCCCAAGTTCAGAACAGGTCGACTACCGAATGATTCCTGCACAGCTGTAAATACTTTCTTAAGCCTGCCTGTATCTAATTTGCAAGATCTGAGTGAGTAAACTGTGTTTTTAACCTCCAAAAGACTGTTTGTCTTATTGGTAGTATAAAGGGGGAAAACCAGGTAAAGATCCAGTCTGCACACAAGGGCAGCCTGTAATTGCCAAATGCTATTGCTGCTTTAACCAGCAGCTCCACACGCTCACGTTTTTCCGCTGTAGTTGGGGTCAGCTCTGCTCTCCTTGCAAACGCAAGAGGGGAGAGATAATAACTTAATATCCTATCCCAGCCCTTTTAGCAATCCCCAACAAAGGTCATCTCTGTGCCACTCCAACCCTGCAAAAGACTTAGACAGCTGATTTCAGCCATCTAAGTCTTTTGCCATGGCTCATGAGGAGGACAGGCTGAGGTGCCACCAGCAGGATACATCAAATCCTGGTGGAGCCTCACTCCTCCCCGCCCCCTGGAACTTGCACCCAACACCAGCTCCGAGGTCAGTCTTTTGGCTTTAAAGCTGCAGCCAGGGTGCTTCTTTCTGCACCAGCTGAAAGGGCAGAGGGAGGGCGCACTGAGCTCGCAGTCCCAGCTCTGACCTTGGACTGTATTTCAGAGGTCAGAGCTGGGACTCCGACCTCTCCTATGGCCACCTAGACAGCATGTAGTGACCATAAGAGTGCACTCTGAGTGGATTAAACAAAATCTGTACATCCCTACTAGTCATGAGGTGTGTGAGTGTCCTGTCTTTCATGGTACATTAATCTCTCTGGCAACTTGTAGCCTCCTTGGGTTCCTGCACTTCAATTAAAGCCCATGGGAAGATTTCATGAGGTAATTCTTCCCATAGGGCTTTTTCAGATCAGGAAGTGCAGGCAACCTGGGAGGCTGCAAAGCAATGGAGAGATGTATGATAGAAAAGAAAGAAAGAACACACACTGCACATTGGCCACTTCCAAATTTTCTCCACCATTTTTGTGGTGGCCCCCTTCCCCCCCAACACATACAATACCCTGAAATGACACTAGTTATAGGGCATGGTGAAGGCTACAAAATAGTGACCAGGCTGCCAACACATTTGTTGCAGTGGCAACACACAAAACGAAGCCCCTGAGGAAAAAAGAAAGAAGCTGTGCTACAGCCACTGCTGATGGTGAGCTCCACTTCTGAGAATTTGTTTGAGAATTTCTCCTCCCCACGGAGAAATTTGGTGAAAATGTTGCCACAATTTCTCTGCCCATAAACAGAATGGAGAATTTCAACAGGGCATTTGTGATCAGCTCTAGTTTTTACCACATTATTTTAAAAAATCATATCTGTCTTTATCACAGGGATAGGTGACCCAGTGCCCTTCAAATGTTTTGAACTGCAATTCCCATCACCCCTGATCATTGTACCCTGCTAGCTGGGGCTGATGGGAGTTGTAGTCCAAAACTTCTGGAGGGTGTCAAGTGGCCTACCATAAACTCTGTTCCTTTGAGCTGTAAAAGCAGTCTTACTTCTGTAGCGATTGGCCCTTCCTAGTTGGCTGCAAGCATAAAATTGTGGAGGTTATGAATTTGAAATTATGTCAGCTCCCAGATAATGATTCAGCACTTTTTCATTAGAGACTCCAATGCCTAGTATTGGTTAGGCAATATATTTTGCAGCTTTCATCTTTTATTTATTTCTCTATAATATTTCATAAGGGATATCAAGCTGCATGCAAACAATCATTTACAACACCCATTTACATAGGAGAAAACTAGGCATAACCCATTATGTCTGAAATGTAATGCAGTGTAGCGCTCTATAAAATGCTTTTTCATCAGGGCTGTAGATTTGAAGAAGCTGAATGTCATGATACAACAGTTTTTATTTTTAATCAAAGGGTGGAGGCTGGCAGTTCATATCCAGGCTAAACATATTTTATTCAACCTCGGCTCCCTGGTGTAATACAGTGAAGTCAGCCATTAGCGATGTTCCAAGCCATATACCTCCCACCCGACCCATTGGAACACTTTTTTATTTGTTTATTCAGTCATTATCTTCTGGATCATATTTCAGTTCTACTTAAGGGTATAAGATGTGGTGCAAGAATCCTGACAGCCTGTTGACTCTCAATTGTTTCATGCCGCTGAGTGTTAGATTAGCTGGGACAAGGCCTTCTTTCTGATCCTTCCCTATGCAATCCTATCAGATTTAATCTCAGAGCATGATGATTATTCAAGCTCATGGAGAATTTTAAATCAACATCTATCTATCTATCTATCTATCTGCTGCTTTAGATGCTTCATCTCTAAAGCTCTGCTGGCACTCTCAGGAAGTTCAGTTTTAAAAGGATGCTACTTTGATTTGCTGCCGGGGACATCCTAATGGCACTTCCAGGGTGTTCCATCAGCATTTGTGTATTTCAATTAGCAATTCAGGTCTAACACATATGGTTGCCATCAAAAAAAGGTGCCTGTCATTAGTATGCGGATATCAT
This sequence comes from Shinisaurus crocodilurus, assembly GCA_021292165.1. Classification (NCBI taxonomy): domain Eukaryota; kingdom Metazoa; phylum Chordata; class Lepidosauria; order Squamata; family Shinisauridae; genus Shinisaurus; species Shinisaurus crocodilurus. Next base: position 234,539,030 of record CM037879.1, read on the forward strand.
ATTATTTTAGGGATGGACAAATCTGTCAGTTTCGCTTTCGCCTGCATTCTGAGGTGGGGTTGTTTGTTTGTTTGTTTAAATCAAGATCCCAGTCATTGGGATGGGATCACATAGTAAATTGGATGACCTCACAACACTATTTTGGCTATGTGATTTGGCTATGTGATGACTCACTGAAGACAAAGGAAGCCAACTGAGGGTGAGAGCAGGATCAAGAGAGAGGAATGTTAATGAGCAAGTTAACTTTTCTGCAGGGAAATTGTCAAAAATGGGGGAGGGGTGCTTTTCAACACACCTGAAAACTTTTATGAAATATTGTGACTAGTTTTGGATCAACACTACTTCCAAGCTCCCTCAGCTAATTTGTTTGACAAAAATGATCAGTTAACCATTATCCTTATCAGCACAATAAAGGTTTTGAAATCCTAAGAAATGCATTTTCTCTTGCGTCCCTGTTGGCTTGGGGCCAGGCTTGAGTGGTTGTTGACCAAATAAGGGTGACTATAAGCAACTGATACTGAAGCATCATCACTGATAAATCTTAAGCTTTATTATTCAAAGACATATTTCAAAAGCAATTTTGAACATTTTTGGGATTCAGAAATTCAAAGTTACGTTGGGAGTATTCCCCCAAAGTTCAATTAAATAATATGAAACTGCATTTCAGCTCTTCTAGCACAATTATACTACTACTGTATTTGCTGGCTTTCCTCTTCTGACTTAAATGAGCACAATATGTTACCAAATAAATGAGTTTTCTAAAATGGCTCAATTCACATCATAATTCTTTGCACTATCTCTGTTTGTGGTTCTTCAGGGTGTCCTTGGATTAGACTGTTACAATCATGAATAATAAACTGTTTAAAGTGAAGTAAGTGGTTAATGGTCTAATCAATACACAAAGATAAGTCAGTCTCATAATAAACCTCTGCTGAGCCCCACTGCTTCAGTGAAACCAAGAGCTACTGAAGCTTGGAATGTTTATTTCTCTCATGATATCCTTTTTTTATTCAGGTCAGTAATAAAATAATTGCCGTACCTTATAGAAAAACAAGGAGGGAGAATCCATTTCTACATAGAATAGTGACCCTAATATTAGCCAATTGAAGTCAATGGACTTAGGCTCTCTCTCTCTCTCTCTCTCTCTCTATATATATATATATATATATATTATTTATGAATTGCCCTATATATATATGAAACATTTGTATACACCCCTTCATCTTATAAGATTCCAGAGTGGTATACAATATGAATAATAAATAATTTTAAAACCTAATAGATTACAATACAACTAATATCCAACCGCCATAATAGAAGACAAGAATAACAACTTCAATTATGGTTTCAGTGACAAAACAGACTGAGAGGTTATACAACTTAAAATGCCTGTGTAATAAGATATGTCTTCGCCTGCCACGAAAAAGATAGTAAATTAGGTGCCAGACATACCTCTTTAGGGAGGACATTATAAAGCCAGGGCACTGCCCCAGAGAAAGCCTCCACCTTTGCAATTACATAGTGTATAACATATTCCAGTAATCCAGCCAGGAGATCATCAAAGCCTGGATCACTGTGGCTCGACAATCTCTGTCCAGAAATGGCTGCAGCTGGAGGTCTGGATGAAGAGGGTAAAAGATACTCTATGCTACCAAGGCCACCTGGGCCTCTAGTCACAAAGCTAGGTCTAGGAGAACTCTCAAGCAGCAAACCTGTTCCTGAGAGGGAGTGCAATCCTGTCCAAAACAATTTGTGCACCATTTACCCAGAAGGCAGAACCATCTGCCCATAATGTTTCTGTCTTGTCAGGATTCAGCTTTACTTTAGTGTCACCCATCTGGCCTATTACTGAATCCAGGCATTGGTTCAGCACCTGCACATCTGCTCCTGACTCTGAAACAAAGCATGATCTACCCACAATGTTTTTGTCTTGTCAGGATCCTGCTTCAGTCTAGTGCCACCCATCCAGCTCATTATTGAATCCAGGCACTGGTTCAGCTGCACAGCCATTCCCGATTCCTAATTCCTTAAGAGTCTAGCCTCAGAACACAACTGAGGACTGAAATTTTTCTTTTTCTTTTTTGCTAAATGTATAATTCATACCACTCCGGTAGGGATGTGTGAGAATTTTGTTCCTGTTCGCAGATCATGCAAACATGTCCCACTCACAACCCTGAATGAACACGAGCAGGAATGCAATTCTCAGGAAATTTTCACAATTTCCCAAACTTGCATTCATGTTCAAAAGTGTGCACTTGTGTAAGTGCACATTTCCAAAAATGCACACTTGCACAAGTGTGCATTTCCCCCTAAAATGCATTTTCATGCTTTCGCCTATGGGGGAAATGCACATTTTTGATTGGGAAAAATAAGCACTTTTAAAAATGTGATTTTTTTACCAATTGAAAAGAAAAAGACACTCATTTCAGAACATAAATGAATTATTATTATTATTATTATTATTATTATTATTAATTTATCGGCCATCTGGCCAGCAACCGGCCACCCTGGGCAACGTACACAGATAAAAACACAAGATAAAAACAGGGTAAAATACATTTAAAACAATATAAAAATTTAAAATCATTAGCCCACCCCATAAATGAAGCTTCAAGGAGGAATTCAGGGAATCTCAATCAGCTCAAACATCACATGTTCACCTATCCCTACAACAAGTTCTATTGGTGTCAACTGATGCTTGAGCTTTTAAAGCAAAAGGGAATAGAATAGAAGCAAATTCAAGGAGGGTATTATTGTGACAGGGTTTGAGCCATTTAAAGGTCATTGCCACAAGAGCAGGGCGAAGATGTGAAAGTAATTTATCTCCTGTCCATTCTGGGTGGAGTGCTAAATTATTTGATTGTTTTGGAGTGTTTACATAATGACCTCCTACTCTTGGAAGAAAGGAGACTTGAATATTGTACTTTTGTGTTAAGTCCCTAAAAAACCAATAGAACCGACTGATCGTTTTGTGGCTTTTTGCAACACTGCCATAGCAGGGATTGACAGTATGGATCCTATAAATTTCAGGAAAAGAAGACTGCTACTATGTTGATACTGTGGACCAACTTAATGGTAGAGATGAACAGAAGTTGCTTCCACCACTGCATATGAATTTATTTATTTATTTATTTATTATATTTATACCCCGCCTTTTTTCCTGCAAGGAACCTCAGGCAGCTTACATAATCTTCCTCCTCCTCTCCATTTTATCCTCACAACAACCCTGTGAGGTAGGTTAGGCTGAGAGTCAGTGACTGGCCCAAAGTCACCCAGTGAGTTTCATGGCCGAGCGGGGACTAGAACCCGGATCTCCCAAGTCCCAGTCCAACACTCTCAACACTACATTGACCTTACTGTGCTGCTTACCAGGAATGGATAATACTCTTAGGTATTACCAGTGCATGTTTCTGCCATCCACATGTGCCCCTATGACTCAGAAAGCCTATAGGAAGCCAACAAGGAGGTTGGCCATACCTGTGTAATATAATAACTATCCTTATACACCAAAATTGTGCAGTGACAAGGACAGGTGCAGGCAGAAGAGCACCATTGGATGCTCTAGCAGTATTTTCTTGGAACTGAGTCAGGTCACAAAAGCAAGACTAATTATTCCCTTGTACCAGCAGTAGGGTTTTTCAACCCAATCCTATGAGCTGTTGTAACATTGTGGTGGTCCAGAGGATTGGACAAAAAGGATTATCTAGTTCTCATTATCTGTCGTGTTATCTGGCCTTGATCCCCCCCACCCCCGGCTCAGAGGACAACTCCAATGTGGAGGAGGCATAATTCCCCCTATTACTTTCCAGGCCAGAGGAAAGGGCTTTCCTGGACTCAGAGGTCCTCTCTTCCAATTCATTCCTCATTACCCACAGGCTAGAGGAGCCAGTGGCTGCAGAATCAGGCAATGTCCTTTTAAGAGACAGGCAGCTCCTCAGAGGGGGTGGGATTAACAGCAGGTCCAGATCAGCCAGTCTTCATGATGCCTTAGAAGTCTTCTGCATGTTGCTGAGACAACAGTTCTTTCTGAGTGAGTTTTAGCCATTATTGTTATTGTTATTATTTCCATTTCTATACCGCCCAATAGCCGAAGCTCTCTGAGTGGTTTGCAACAGTTATAAAATTACATAATAAAATACAATTATACAATAAAAATACAATTTTACAATAAAATACCATAAATCTGTCCAAGGTCCTGACAGACCCTGCTTGCCATTTTGACCTTGCCATTTTGTATAGCTGGACTTGACTCTACCCTGCCCTTCCAGTATGTGCAACTGCTTCAGATTGGCTTCCTGGGGACCTTGAGCTGAGCTAGACAGGATATTATCCAAATGTTGCATCATTTTTTCATTTAAAAAAAACATTTTATATTTGGATATATCTCAGGGCATTAAATAACAAAGTATAACATGACCATTAAAATATATGTTTACAAATGAAGCAACCCTCTGTACATTTCAAGCTACTAAATACCTGTTGAACAGGAGGGACTGCACTGCACTACAACCTGCACTGCTTCCAGAAGGGATTCAACTCTGGTTTTCTGAGCTGCCAGAAGAATTGTGATCTTGAAATCAAGAGCCACCCAGAATGCCTTTCCTTCTGTCCTGTCATTTACATTACATGCTGGAAGAGCACTATTAAGAGTCCTGTCTTGGCTGTACATACCTTGGCTATCTGATTCTGAAATAACTTTGCTACACATGTTATAATCATGCAAATATAACCCTATATAAATAGCACTTGCTTTTGCATGCATGAAGTTGCACTTCATAGGAGGTATACATCAGAGCAAAATAGCTCATATATAAATATGCAAACTAAGAGTGAATTCTGGAATATTCTACTAATCCAATTACCAGAAAAGCCCATTGCCAGTGTGACTCAAGTATGTGATGATGACTGCCTCATTAAATCTAATGGCTCCCTGAGGCAGGAAAGGAATTGGATTAATAGATTTGGTAGTCCAATCAAACCTGGGTAGCATCAGGCTACCTATGTCAAAAAGTATTAAACATGAGAGGATGGAAGGGGAAAAAAAGTTAATCTAAGCATGCCAGGGAAAAATAGTTAGAAATTGAAAAGTGGCTCTAAGGCTTCTGTGCAGATGAAATCTCAGCTGCCAAAGACTCTTCTATAACAGGTACTCTGTAAGAAAAATACATCTCCCTTGTTCAATCCAAGCAGGGCATCCGTGTTAAGTGAATAAGTGGCAAAAATGGCATTTGCTTTTATTCCTTTGTTTCACTGTACATTGCTGAGTAATAGAATCATAGAAGATTTTAAAAAAAAATACTTTAAAGGTTTTTTTAACCCTCCTTTCAGAGTGGCTTACAATATTACAAAAATGTTAATATACACATGACAACTAAACACACACAGGGAGCAGCAGCTGCAGCTGCTGCTGCTAATAGTTTTTAAGCATCAGATGCAGACTGGAATAAATGTGTCTTCAGGTGTGTGTGTGTGTGTGTGTGTTTGTTTAAAGGCAGCAGTGATGAAGCCATGTGCATCTTTATGGGGAGGCAGTTCTAAAGCTGTGAGGCCATCACTGAGAAAGCCCTTTCCTTAGTACTTACCATCTTAATGGCTCTTGCTAGTGGGCCAGAGAGTAGGGCCTCTGAAGCTGATCTTAATGCTTGGGCGGGCCCATACAAGTAGCTGTCCTTCAGATAACATGGTCATGCCATAACATAACCATTTAGGGTTTAAAGGCCAAAACCAACACCTAACCTGGATGTAACCAAGGAATGTGTCACTGTGGCGAGATCAATTTTCTCTAGATAGGGCCACAGCTGCTGAAGAAGCCTAAGCTGGTAAAAAACACTTCTGGGAGCTGATGCCACCTGCACCTCCGCAGACAGTGTTGCATCCAGAAGCAGTCCCAGGTCACATAACTGGCCCTTCAGGGGGAATGTGAAGAATAGCATAGCATAGAGATCACCTTGGAGATCATCTAGTCCAGGCGTGGGCAACTTGTGGCCCTCCAGATGTTTCAACCTATGACTCGCATCATCCCTCACCATTGGCTATGCTGGCTAGGGCTGATGGTAGTTGTAGTCCAGCAACATCTGGAGGGCCCAAAGCCGTCATAAACAACTTTCCCCCCAAATATGAAGAAGACATAGTCCCAATATTGCAAAATCCAAAATATGCAGCAAGACTTCACTGAAGTTGGACAATCTCAGATGTTGAAGAGCAATTAGTATATTTTAAAAGTGGGGGAAGTGAGTCCCCTCTAAAATTAAATTAGGTACTACTACTATTACTACTACTTGTAGATGAACTATACAAAACAAATGTACTAAGTTTCTGCCCTTGTCTGGAAGATGGCAAGAATACTCTGTCATTAGATGTCATGAGCTTCAGTTGATGCTCTCAACATGTCATGCCTCATGGAAGATGCTTATTTATGGACGGGTCTTTGTTCATTTTTAATGTACAACTGAATATGCCTCCCTAAATCTCTACAGCAAGAACATATGCTGAGCACTTTATTCCTATGTATCATGGGGAGGGGCTGATCTTTTTCCTTTCCTCGCTCCTGAAACCTCTCTTTTGAAGTCTCTTGAAGAGAGGGGATGTTTTTTAAACTAATGTTTAAGTCCTGTTTTAAACTATCACTCTGATCCTAATGCCTACCTCTTAATGCCCACTCCTATAAGTTATTAGGGACTGAAGCAGACCAATTCATTCAACACCTGTAACATTCAGTCACTCAGCTTTCCTCAACATTCCACAAAACCTGGGAACCACCAAGGCAGATAATTGACATCAGGACATTTTTTTCTTAAATCAATATACAAGCAAATATATTTACTCATACCTGGGAGAATCCCTTAAGTATGCAGAAATCACTACCTTATTTTGCTTCAAAATTGATGGGCACTGAATTGCCCAAACTCAGCATTAGATGGGAGAAATGGGACCTGAGAATTCCTGTTTGTGGCTGTCTGACTGGAACCCTGCCCTCTTCCTGGCTATTCCATTTCAATCCATTCTTCTTCCTTGCTGTTTTTTCCATTTCTCCCACCACCACCACCACCACCACAGCATTCCATGTCCACTAGGCATGCTCAGTCCTCAGTAAGTTATTTGGGAGGGGGGATTTCCCATCTGAAACCTTAGGGTTCCCCCAAGGGTGTTGGTATGTCCCTCTTGTGCATGGATGGTGCTGTTTCAGCCCCATCAAACACAGAGAGAATTGAGATCACCATTAATATAGATTGGGGGTGGGCAACTCTGGGAAGTCCAGGAGTCTTTCTTGCCCCTTGAACTCCCCCCACCCTTGGGTCACAACCCCTCCCTCCACAGCTGTCACTAATAATAATAATATGGGGTTTTTTTTGTTTTTTTAAAATGAAATCTGTAGTGGTTATGAGTGCCAAAAAGGTCAAAATGAACTTTTAAAATCAATTTGGGAGACAGCAGAGCTCATGGGAGGAGTGGTAGGGGGCACATGCAGCCCATGGGCCATGTGTTGGCCACCACTGGTGCAGATGATGGTAAAGATGATGATGATGATGATGATGATGATGATGATGACGACGACACTGAATGTGGGACTAAATTCAGTTGTGTTTGCCTAGTTTCTAGTACAATTGGATTTGAGTTTCATTTGCATTTCTAGACATTTTTTAATATAAGTGATAAAATCATATATCTGAAAGTGTTTTTATACAGTGTCCAGCACAACAGACTTAATAAAACCACCATTATTTTTCTAAAGCATGTTTTTAACAAAGGATACATGTAGGTAGACCCCATATTTAAATCTTTTTAAATATGGACTCTGTAGCACCTGCAAGTGGGAAGTACAAGAGGTTCTACTGAAATACATACTTTTAAAAAGGTGGTGTGGGGGGGAAGCTGATTTTGAGCAATATTGACCTTGAGCTAATGGTTGCTATCTAGAAAGATGACCATGGACATCTGTGCGCAGTAATGAGTCTAATCAACCAGAGCAGACTATGATGAAAAAGACCAATGTCTTAGCACAGAAAGAAATAAGAGCCGAAATCAGTGTATGCACATCTCCAAAGAGAAGGTAAAAACACATAGTGAAGCAATTGAGAAGAGTTTCCCAGTAGGGTCCATTAAAAAAAAACAACAACAATGGAGAGAGGAGTAATCAGAATTTCAAATTAAAATGGTATGTTGTCCTGCCCTTGAAACTGAGGGACAGGTGCCATTAACATACAGCTACAGCTACATCAGAGCTGTTTTCCCATAATGCATTCCCATGCATCTGGGGGCAAGTGTGGCTTAGTGGTGAGAGTGTTGAACTGGGACTCGCCGGGAGATCCGGGTTCTAGTCCCCGCTCGGCCATGAAACTGACTGGGTGACTCTGGGCCAGTCACTGACTCTCAGCCTAACCTAACTCACAGGGTTGTTGTGAGGATAAAATGGATAGGAGGAGGATTATGTAAGCTGCCTGAGGTTCCTTGCAGGAAAAAAGGCGGGGTATAAATACAATAAATAAATAAATAAATGGTGTAAATATGTGGGGTGTGGCTGCCACAACTGTGGTGTGCAATCTGAAAAGTGCAGCCCTTGACATGTTACAGAGAGTGCATGGGAATGATCTGGGAGTTGTGCCCTAAGAGAACAACTAGAAAATAGCAGGGGATTCTGGGAAGCACCTCTTAGAACACAGACAGCTGTCATTGGTGCTGCTGAAATCAAGACTGTCCCAAGCAACCCCTTCGGGTTACTTGTACCAGTAAGTTTGCCAGAGATACAGAACAATAATCTCATTGTATCTGAAACATTGTGAGTCAATCCCCTATGCCCTTTCTAAATGGTGCCTTGGGCTCATGGGGGGGGGGGGAATGAACTACATTTTTGTTGTTAGTGATACTTGGGTTATTCCATACAGCCTATGACACAAGTGCTGTTAGGTTTCACTATGTGTCTACATTCAGTATCTAGAGTTTGATAATGAGCTGCTAGCATATCACTTATTACCTGTGCTGTTTCTTATATATGCTCTAGCTATACCGTGCTCAAGCCACCAATAATTGAGGGCAAGGGTGAGCATTTCTGTCCACTTCAGAATTTTACAGGGAATAAAATATTAAGATGAGACATTTTGCTTATACACTGCAGCACTAAGAATTTCAAGATGAGTAAGATCTTACTGTAGATCTATTTTTAATGTTCAGCTCTAATGTGCATACTGCTATTGAGTCATATTTAATTAAGCAGCGTTTCAGTACATCTTTAAATAATATGATGTGTATTGAATTTGCACAATAAAACATTCTTCGTCATCATTTTGATCTTTTATGAGCACATTTTTGTGTGCCCTCAATCGAATACATCTCCCACATCCACAAATGTCCATACAGATCTTCTAAAATTCCACTGCTGGTTAAAGAAATGGTTAGTTAACTAAAAGGTAACCCACAATGCTGGTTAAATTTTGTTCTTGGTGAAAACAGCAGAAGAATGTATAAAAATACATTTTTAAAATGGGAGCTCTTGACCTGAACACCTGTTTCAGATTAAAAAAAAAAAAAAGATTGCTAATTTGCTGTGCATGACAGCACTTGGAACAGATGCAGTGAGGCAGAAGTTAGGAGAATCTGTTTGCTCTGATTGTTGGCCAGAGGGCAATGTAGCACTACATAGGCATGGCTGAGGGCAAATCAACAGTGCTTCAGCAGCTACTCCTGACAGATCAAACTATGGCAAATGAAGAAAAAAATGTGGAATAAAATCATTAGTAGTTCAACACATTCCAAGCCAGTCTAATATTTCCACAGTATATTTTAAAAGTGAGATTTGGTCGGCCAAACCATATGAATTTAAGTAAAGAAAATTAAAGAGAACAGAGTTATGCATGCAATTTAAATAACAGCAGTGTACTTTAAAATAAATGTAAGTTAACCGTATTATTTTGATAACTGTATTTCTAGCCATTCTTTGAATCTTTGCAGAATTGCAACTCTTTCGTTTATGCTGACAAGTGATCAAAAACATACTTAAATTGAACTTAGTGGGATCATAATAAACTGGGTCAAAGAGTCCAGTCTCCTGCTATGAGGTTGAATAGTCTGTACCTCAAGCATTCCCAACAATCGCCTGTTCAGCCTCTGCCTTTCTTTAAATAGGTCCAATGAAGGACAGTCCACAGATAGTTTGTCCTTTTACTAAACTGCTCTTGGAGTTAGAAACTTAACCTAAGAGTGCAATCCAACTGATTGTGCCCTTGATGCTTATAAGACTCCAAACTCGGAGGCTTAAGAAGAACATCCAGTGCAGAGCAGGAGGAGAGGCAGAGGCGATCTTTGCCTCCCCGTACCTCCCACTGCAATTCAGCTAGATGGCTGTTTTTGGCTGTCTAGCTGCAGCAAGAGAAGAGAAGGAGGCTGGAATGCCACCAGGATATGTCACATCCTGGTGGACCCAGTCTCCTCCCCTCCCTACTCCACTCCCTCCCCCTTTTACCTGCTTTCCGGGGTCAGTTTCCCCGGAAATTGAGTGGGGAGGGAGATCAGAGCGCAGATCCCCAGCTCCAGGTCAGAGCTCTGTTACCGACCTCGGATCTGAGAATACGAAGTATCCTATGGCCCTCTAAATGCTGTCTAGGAGTCATAGGATTGCTCTCCCCATCTACTAATTTAAAATTATTGCATTAAGCAGCATTTATACCACAGCTTCCCAGTTCAGACATTATGGGAAACTGTGGTTTAACAAGCCAAGGCACTAGTTCTAAAGCTGGGTACACTAAGGTGGGAGGGGAGGGGAAGGAGATCATGGGTTCATGGCTTGTTCTCAGCTGATAAACCATGGTTTATCAGACCAAGATAATTACATCTGAAGAGAGCCACAGTTTTTACTACTTGAAAAGTAAATGTTTTGTCCTAATGCCTTTTTTCTCTGGGCTAAACTTGGTCAATACCTTAAGACCTTTCTGCTAATAATTTGTCTTCTAGATCCTTTAATGAGAAATCTCATTTCTCAGTCTAACTTGGCAATATACCCTTGAACATTTTTTTATTGCCTGAAACACTGAAGTCCAAATGAGGTCCCATCAATTCCGTTCTTGTGAAAGAACTTGTCAATTTCATCCACCACTTTGGTGTGAAGGGGGGGGATTGACAAGTACAGAATATGGTTCTGCTGGGCTGAACAAAATAGTGTGGGGTGAGGATGAAACTGACAAGGATATTTACAAGAGGGAAATATGCCTCTGCTGGGCTACATAGTGGACAGGCAGACTTGCGATCATGCACACTTGCTCAAGATTACCAATACAAAATATTTAAAAGAATTATGACCCCATTCGCACAAATTTCAAGATCCCCCCCTCCAAAAAAAGTTCCAATTTGTGGAAACTGCTGCCATTAAAACAACAACAGAAACTGCTTATTGGATCGTCTCACTACCAATCAAGTTGATGCCAGCGCAGGGGGGAACAGAACAAAATCCACCAGGACCAAAGCAGAAAAATCTGTTTCACCTCCAAAACAGAATTCTCATACATCCCTACTTTGAGCCCAGCACAGATACCCTAAAATGCTCAAAGGAATGAAGGCCAATAACTAATTTATATAAAGAGGTAGTCCCTTTATCACTGTTGTACTGGTGTGTCATCTGTGACTTTAGAGGTCCCCTAGAGCTTCAGTGGTCATACAGTGGTCGACTCGGTCTTCTCCCAAAAGAGGGTCTATGACCCCCCTGGCAAACCTGAAGTGCAGACTGAAGGGGCAGGATTGCAGCTTGAGATTGATAGGCAAATGGTCAAGGAGCACCTGATTGCTCTGAACGAGTTTAAATCTCCAGGGCCTGATGAGCTGCATCCTAGAGTAATAAAGGAACTGGCAGAAGAACTCTCAGAAGAACCACTGTCTACTATCTTTGAGAAATCATGGAGGACAGGTGAAGTGCCAGACGACTGGAGGAGGGCAAATGTCGTTCCCATCTTCAAAAAGGGCAAGAAGGAGGAACCTGGGAACTATAGGCCAGTCAGTCTGACATCAATCCCCGGGAAGATTTTGGAGCAGATTATAAAGAAGTCAGTCTGCAAGCACCTTGAAAACAATGCAGTGATTACTAGAAGCCAGCATGGATTTGTCAAGAACAAATCCTGTCAGACTAATCTGATCTCATTTTTTGATCGGGTAACCTCCCTTGTGGACTGTGGGAATGCTGTGGACATTATATATCTTGACTTCAGCAAAGCTTTCGACAAAGTGCCTCATGATATCCTGATTAGCAAGCTAGCTAAGAGTGGGCTAGATGGAACAACTATCAGGTGGATCCACAATTGGCTACAGAATCGGACTCAAAGAGTGCTTATCAATGGTTCCTTCTCAAACTGGGGAGAGGTAACAAGCGGGGTACCACAGGGCTCGGTCCTGGGCCCGGTGCTCTTCAACATTTTTATTAATGACTTGGATCAGGAGGTACAGGGAATGCTTATCAAATTTGCAGATGACACAAAGTTGGGTGGAACAGCTAATACTCTGGAAGACAGAAACAAAATTCAAAGTGACCTCGATAGGCTGGAGCGCTGGGCCGAAAACAACAGAATTTAATAGGGATAAATGCCAAGTGCTGCACCTAGGGAGAGGAAACCAAATGCAGAGTTACAGAATGGGGGACACTTGGCTCAACAATACTACAAGTGAGAAGGATCTTGGAATTGTGGTAGATCACAAACTGAATATGAGCCAGCAATGCGATGTGGCTGCAAAGAAGGCAAATGCAATTTTGGGCTGTATTAATAGAAGTATAACTTCCAAATTGCGGGAAGTGATAATTCCCCTTTACTCGGCACTGGTTAGGCCTCATCTTGAGTACTGCGTCCAGTTCTGGGCACCTCATTTTAAGAAGGACATAGACAAACTGGAGAGGGTTCAGAGGAGGGCAACAAGGATGATAAAGGGACTAGAAACAAGGCCCTATGAGGAGAGACTGAAAGAACTGGGCATGTTTAGCCTTCAGAAGAGGAGACTGAGGGGAGATATGATCGCACTCTTCCAGTATTTGAAGGAATGTCACACAGAGGAGGGCCAGGATCTCTTCTCGATCATCCCAGTTTGCAGGACACGGAATAATGGGCTCAAGTTACAGGAACCTAGATTCCACCTAAACATCAGGAAAAATTTCCTGACAGAGCAATAAGACAATGGAATCAACTACCTAGGGAGGTGGTGGGCTCTCCCACTCTGGAGGCATTCAAGGTGCAGCTGGACAGACATCTGTCAGAGATGCTTTGACCTGGATTCCTGCATTGAGCAGGGGGTTGGACTCGATGGCCTTGTAGGCCCCTTCCAACTCTACTTTTCTATGATTCTATGATTTTATGATTTGCAAAACTGGCACGCTGGCAATTGTGATCTTTGGTGTCCACCTTTTACCCTGGTTTCTAGATACATTATCTGTAGATTAAGTTACAATTTCTTGGATCAGTGTTTGCAGCCCCTAAGGCCCTCTTCACAGATCAGCCAGCAGCATGGGAGCTGCTTCCACATGTTGTAATCTCACACTTCTGACTTCACATGTGGCTTATATGTGAAAATTCCAATAACATGGAGTTGGTCTGCACATGCCACAGAATGAGGTCAGGCTGAGGTGGTACAGCCAGAACTGGTAGAATTAACTATACTCCTTCAGACTGCAGATAGCAGATTACCTTTTGAATACTTCCTTATGTTTAAAAAAGAACTCTCCTCAGAAGCAGAAAACTTGCAGTATAGGGAATGGGCTGTGCTGGCACCCCCCCCCCCGCTATAATAGATTGTATCTTTCAGGAGATATCACTCATGGAAGAATATTCAAAAATGGCATCCCCTTATCTTCAGATTAAGTAGTACAATCCATTCTACAATCTCAGAATTCTACACCCCCATTGTGTTGCATGTTTAGACCACACCTTGGGTTGTACTGATCATGTGGGTCTCTCCTAACCAGTCAGTATCCTCTCTTCTGAGGGACTGAATGGGTAGGAAATTGTGGGCCAATGCAAGCAGCCCTGCTCATGTTGTTAGAATATTCACACGCACAAATGCCAGCAACAGGGGACCGTGATGCTTGGAAGCAGCTCCCACACTACTGGTTGTGTGTATGTATAGGTAGGGATCTGAATACAGATCAGAATCTGCTATCTGTTCATTAGCATTAGGAAAAAGTGTGGAAAGAATCAACCTACCTTACTATTGCCCTGATTGTGAGTCCAAAAAGATAGGTAGAGCAGGGGTGTCAAACTTCAGATCCGCAGTCCAAATCCAGCCCACCTGGGATACAATTCAGCCCTCTGGAGTTCCACAGGTGGCCACGCGCCCTTTCCCTGTCTCCTGAACACCATTTATTTGGCGGTTTTCTGGATTTTGTGCAGGTCTTTTTCCCATTCAAAGAGAGTTTGAAATGACTCCCCTAAGGCTTAGTTACTGGCAGTAAGAGCTTTAAGATAAAATATGCTGGTATTTTTTTGGCCTTTTTTCCACTTTGTTCTCACCTCCTTTTGCCTTCAGCCCCACCCATCACTGGAATGCAGCCGCTGATGATGACCTCTTCAAAATTGAATTCAGCCCTTGGGTTCAAAGAGGTTCAACACTCCTGAAGAAAAATATGCCATTTGGTAACTCATCCATGTTAAATCATCTTCACCATTCACCCTAAAATGTAATTTGTATTTGTGATCCTTCTCTCTTTGATGGTATTTTTTAAAAAGGAACTCTAGTGGTGCAAACATGGGGTGGGGGGGAATCCTTTCTGAGAACATGCTGAAGAAGACGGAGCTCCCTTGTCAGGGGTCAAATGGATTTCTTAATAGGAATGAAACAAAATTAAGTGAAGTGAGAGAGCTTTCACAGCTGCCATTGGTACCACATTGTGCCAGTGCTGGAGATTGATATATTCTATTAATCAGTAAAGTGAATTCAATCTACTACCCCTCATGAGCACCAATTCGCTTAGAGAGCTAGGAGACAAATCCAAAGAATGAGGGATACACATGGTAATTCTTTGTGACTTCCAGATACCTATGCACAATGCCATCTGTGAAAATCCAGCTGTTTATATCCTAGGTCCTTGTGTTGGTTTGACCCCCTCCCCTTCCCTTTTTAAACATAAGGATGGCTTTCATATTCATCCATATATAATCCATTCAATGCCAAAATCGTGTCTTTAGCTGTGCAAGGCTGAAGACAAGGAAATCTTTGCTCCAGTGAATCAAAGTAAGTGTTTCTGCTAAATTGGAAAGTAACTGTAATACAGAAAAATGCCAGGAATGCTCAAAAACTGCCCAAGTGGCAGGCAAACTATGCTGGTCACAGAAATGTAAATCTAAACTAGTTGATGGCCAAAGTCCAGTTGGCAATATAATGGATGGGACGTAGCGAGAAGCTAAGTAGAACTGCTGGGGGAAGTAATTAGAGGTGACAAGAGCATGAATTGACCTAAAACCACCTTGTTTTTGTCTGTTCATATAGTCAAATGCTGCGTTTTCCTCTGCTCTGGTTCTTAACCTGATCTTTATGGCTAAAAACCTGGTCTGACAACTTGAAGGGTCATTATTCGCTATACTTCTAGGAAACATTGTGAGGAGTATTTATTTATATTTATTTAAGTCATTTGTATGTCTCCTTTCCTGTGCCCAAACTGGCTTGCTTAAAATCAGGGTGGTTGACAAAATCAAAATCAGTGGCAGTACCAGAACAAAATATTGGGGTGGCACAAAAGGGGCCAAGTGCATTACAGAGGATGTAATATGTTATAACTGTAACATGTTATATTTCTGAAAGAGAACTAATGTTACATTTCCAATTAATGCTCCTATTTTCTCTGAAGTTAGTCTGACTGATTTTGATGGAGTTAACGTTCCAGGAACCATGTTCTTGTGGAACTTCCTTTCTAGAAAGGCCTGCCCAAGCCCTTTCCTGCTAACTTGTGATGCAAAGGACCCACTTCTGAGGAAGGCCTTTAGGGAACTGCTTTGAGCTTATGCATTTGATAATTTGGATCAGGAAGCATTTTTATCCTGACATGTTGGTCACCGTAAAATGTCACTGGTATTTTTGCAATATTTTAAAATTGATTATATTAATGTAAATTTTTGAATGGTTTTGTATTTGTTGTTATGATTTTGTCAACCACCTTGACTAGTAGGGCTAGATGGGCAGTGATAAAATAGTGCAATAACCTAAATATAAGTGCATTTTAGTGCAATAAGATTATAAGTGCAAGTAACCTAAACTTTGAACTCAAATTCAACACACATTTTTCCTCTTTTGATAAAAATAATGTTTACTACTCAAGGATGTCTCTTCCCCAAGCCCCATTCAACCATTCTGGAGCTTTGCCAGTTTCTGTCTTACATCCACTCCATGCCATCAGGGCTGAATTAACAATGGAGTACATTGGGCCACCACCCATAACCCCACCACCCTGTTCTCTCCCCATCCTTTGTTTCAAATATAAAGCAAGCTAACTCTATTCCATATGTTTGTTGAAATAAGCTTGGAACCATATCAACTGGGCCTCCCGTACTCTCAAAAACTCTGAGTCCCTGTCCTTCTTATGCCTTTTGATAGCAGAGCACAATAGCAGCAGCAGACTTCACCCAACAAACAAACACACACACACACACACACACACACAGAGGGGGGGGATTGTTTCTAAGTAGATGCTTTTAAAAGTAACAACAGTAACATACAATTTCTCAGGTACTATACAATTGATGCTTACAGACTTTGTAAGTTCAGTTTCTTAAATGTTACTTATTCTGTGAGGAAAGGAAAACACACAGGTCAATCCCTTGCTAAAACCAGCAAGTGTCAGTTAAGTCAGTTAACTGTCATAGAGAGAGAATGGAATTTCTAACTTGTTGCTAAGCAGTGTCCAGTATTCCCTCCCCTGATAATATCGCTAAGCGGTTTGCTCCATTGAATCCTGCCCCCTGCCTTTTCATAGAAGTGTGGTTTCTGCCTTTGCCCTTTAACTAGATTATAGCAGTCTATCTTAACCCTTTACTGGGCAGTCAAAAACCCTCCCTGCAGAGTTGACATCTTCTTGTCACATACTAGGGATGTGCGCGGAACTCGATTGGGGGGTGGAAACACGGCGAACTTGCCCCGCTCACCCCCCACTCACCCCGCGGAACTTACCTTTCCCCAGCTCGGCACATCTCCCTGGAGAGGAGCCAGGGAAAGGTACTTCCGGGTCCCCGGCGCTTCCCGTCCGGGTCCCCGGCGCTTCCCGTCCGGGTCCCCGGCGCTGCGTTTTTCCCATAAAAACCAAGATAAACTACCTTAAAATCGCGGCAAATAGGCTATTTGCGGCCGTTTTAAGGTAGTTTACCTTGGTTTTTACAGAAAAAACACAGTGCCGGGGACCCGGAAGTGACGCGACGGGGACCCAGAATGGATGCGACGGGGGCCAGGAAGACCGCCGAGCGCCTCACCAAGTGCCACGGACCGGATGGTGCGGCGGGGGTGCTCAGAGAGCACCCCGAGGACCAACACCATTCTCAGAGCCTAAGGTCACCCAGTAAACTTCATGGGTTAGCAGGGATTTAAACCTGGGTCTTTCCAGTCCTAGCCCAGGGCGCTAACCAGTGCATCATGCTGGTTCTCAGAACAAATTCCCCTGCAACGGAAAGTCTTGATAAACATCAAATGAAAATGTCCCAGAAAGTATTTTGGCAGCAGAAGATATTAAGAAGGGAGGCGGGGGTTGGGGGGGGAGAACTGCTAAAAAAACTTCAACACTAATAAAACTCATTGCTTTATGCATTAGTTTTAACAGTCTCCATAGCTGAATAAATACTAGATGTTCTTTTACAAGGCCAGGTACTGTGTGCGCTTCATCTTTAATAGCCACTAACTCATTGAGCTGCAGGGTAACGTCAGGCTAATCAAAGGTCACCCAAGTCTTGTTTGATGTTGAATGGGAGTTGACAGCTTACTGGTCTCTCTAGCACACTATACATAGGGATATTTTTTTTCCGCAGAAGCAATGGCTGTCAGAGACTGACACATTGTACTGACTTTCAAACTGATCAGTTTAAGCCCTTTAAGACTTGTGCAAAGTGAGACAACTTTCCAAGTTTCACTCTAGGACAGATTTATCCATCCAAGGAGGAATCATGTAGTCTCTTGGACAATTTACATGCATACAAGTAACATTACCATCTGGCCACTTTAAATTGTTTTTACAGTGGGATTTTGCTCTTTCTTACTTGTAAAATATCAACAGCTCAATCTGAAGCAACAGGCATTTTTTTGAAAAAAAAACCCACTTTAAATATATACTTTTAAATAGGTATACTTTGCAATAGTTTGCAGAAGTGTTTAAGTTTCATACAGAAGAAAGCGTTGGTCCGAATTTCCATTCTGGGAAGGAGCTGACTGCTTTGCCCTGGTTTTAGTTATCATAATTCCACCAAAGCCCTATCCATACATTCATAAATTTACACATTCATAAAGGTGTGGAGAGAAGACCAAAATCACACCCGCTGGCCCTGCCCTGGACTCCATTCGTTGATGGCTCCTTTGTGGCTAAAGTTTGTGTTAGGGTGGCCAGTTATGCAATGCCAAAAAAGGGGACAAAACAGGATACCGATTTGCATAAAATGTGTATGCCAAATGCCAATGTATATGTATAGATGCAAATTTAGGAATATGTATTTATTTATTAGATTTATATACTGTCCAGCTGACAAAATGCCCTTGGAGTGGTTTACAATCATAACTATTATCATTTAAATAGAAATACAGTACAGGCAGTCCCCTGGTTACAAACGAGTTCCGTTCTTAAGAATGTATTTCAGTCGAATTTGTATGTAGGTCGGAACAGCATAGCGTTCTATATGTTAAAATCGGCATTTATGCAAATTGCATAAATTACTCAAATTGTGTAGTATACTACGCTATGTACTCTACGTAAACAATGTAGTGCCATGGAACCCAGAAGTCCATTCATAACTATGGGTTGTCTGTAAGTCAGATGTTCTTAGCTCGGGGACTGCCTGTACGTCTCACAGAAGTGGAGATGACTGTGACCAGGTGACACAAGGCTCAGCTCTCCCTTCTTGTTTCCTCCCCCCCCTTAAACTGGACTTGTACTGGAGAGCCCTTCAACTAGAGATGCCTCAAACAGAGGGCAGTCCTCTGGCAGCTCTTCAAATAGAGGGCTGTCCTCTATAAAGTAGGATAGCTGGTCACCCTACCCTGTGTGTCTATGTTGTGTCTGAATAGGACCTTAATGTTAAACATTAAACAGAGATTAGAAAAACAGCCATTCAAAATAAAATCAATTACTACTACATTACTAGTAGGCAGTTGATATTATCACTGAATTATGCTAATAATTGGGGAGATCTTAGCTCTGTGAAGATTTAATTGATTAATTGACATTGTTTTAATATGTTTATTATTTAATGAAAATACACAGCATGCTGTAGTCAGTTCTTTTCTAGAATACTCCAAGTTCATACTAGCCTTTCCTCCTGTATCTCCCCTATACCATCAATTCAGAATGCCCACACAAAAGTAGTCCTGTATGACTCCTCCCCTTCTGATGACACTGTTCACATCCTCTTCAGTCCTAGGGAAACTTTTCACCACTTTCAGAGTTTAGGCTGGTGGTTACAAGTAGAATAATTTTACTGTTGTTGCATCACAGCTGTCACTCACTCCACACAGTTTGTTGGTTTCTTTCTGAAAACATCTGAAAACATGTGAAAACCTTCCTGTTTCAGATGAGAAGGCCTTTGGTACAGTGGTCACTTTTAAATTGTACTGCTTTTACAAAATTTTATTATAGTTTTATTGTTGTATTGGTAGTACTAGTGGTGCATTATTATGTTGTTACCATCATTGGGAATGTTTTAGAGAAAGATGGGTAAGAAATGTAATACATGAAATATTATTAATAATAATCATTAATAATATTTATGAAGAAGTAGTAGTACTAGTGATAGATAACTCCAATCAACTTACTTGAAAGTCCATTTTGTTGTTGTTGTTTGTTTGGTAGTTTTTAAATTTCTTGGAATATGCTGCTACAATAACAATACCTTAAGTGGTTTGTTGTTGTTGGGTTTTTTAAAATGTTTTCTGGAAGATCTTAAAAAAAAAAAAGTTAACAAGAACAAATGGGTGATGCAGCTTGATGGAAATGAGTCTCCTAAGCATTCTCCAGAGTGTCATTTCCAGCCATGAATATGAGGTTTGCAGTTTCCTTTTCCTCCTGATACAATTTGGGAGACAGAAAAAGCTATAAGAAAATAGGAAGCTGCCTTATACGGAGTCAGACCTTGGGTCCATCTAGCCCAGTATTGTCGACACTGACTGGCAGAGGCTCTCCAGGGTTTCAGACAAACACTTTTTTCTGTCCCACCTGGAGATGCTGCTGGGGATTGAACCTGGGACCTTCTGCATGTAAAGCATGTGGTCTGTGCGTCACACTTCATTTACCTCCCATGCTTCCTGGAGGTAAATGATGCTTCCGAGCATCATCTCCAGTTAGGGGTGCTGGGAAAGCCCCTCCTGTCTTTACTGGGACCTTTCTCATGCAAAATATGTGCTCCACCACTAAGGTACAGCTTTTCCCCTAAGGAGAGTGGGAGGAGCACACAACTGAAATCACCGGAGGTCATTTAAGAATGGTTGAGCCAGCCCTTTCTGCTGCTGGTTTTCTGTGGCAAAGGGCTATTTTGATTCGTAAGATGGGAAACTGGCAGGAGGGCTAGCTAGCAGCTGAGATGGAACCATCTTTTGACTTCAGCCTGAGTCCAGCCCTGGTTCAAAGTAGGATGAGACTTTTTAAGTTGGGGAAGTTTGCAGTTTGAATAGGAATTGGCAAATCTGTATGTTATGCTTTCTCTCACATTCAAGTTTTTATACTAGTACTACTACTAGTAGTAGTAGTAGTAGTAGTAGTTCTTTTTCTCCCAAATGTGAAGTACTTTGCAAATTTTAGGACATTCTGATCAGAAACAAACAAACGAAATTCTCAGCCAGCCAAATTCAATAGGTACAGCTATTCCCAGCATGGAGAGGGCCATGATGTACCTGCCTGCCCTAGAACTATTAAGCACTAAAATGGCTGAATTCACAGGGATTCAATCCCAGATCTTTAAGAGCCCTGGGCCTGGATGGACAAAGCTGTCAGGGGTTTTTTTTTGTCTCAAATATGGAATATATTGCCCATTTTTGTAAATTGCTATCAAAATCATACTGAAATGATGTTCTCACGCATCCCTAAGAACACCATTGAAAAATTGTCTCCATTGCAAATGGTAATAATACATTGGCTTCTTGTGCTGCCTCGCACCCAGTGCAAGGATCTACTGCTTATAATTATTCCTTTTTCATCCTGCCAGTGCCTGCTTCTCCCTTGTTTTTCTTACATGCCTCCATAGTCTGTTCTTACATCCAGACTCCTTCTGCTGCACTGGCTCAGCTAATGGCTTGCCCATTTTGTCTTGTCTCCCGCTTCCATTTCTGTGCCTTGTCCTGCATTGCTCCTTATCACTAAAATAGCATCCCTTTCTCTGTTCATCAGGCCACTTCTTTCACCTCCTTCACATTTGTCCTCAAAACCACTTCTTTCATTCAGCAGTTTCTGAATCATCCTAGCCTTATTGTACTTGCTCCTTTACTGCCACCACTCATCCTTCTCCTATCAATCAGCAAATCCCTCTCCCTTGCCTCTGCATCACTGTCTTATCTGTCTAATGTAAATTGTCAGCCCTTTGGGTAAGGAGGGCCTTGTCATTTCTCTGCTGTGTACAGCACCTAGCATGTGCTTGATCTATATAAATATTAAACAGTAAGAATTGCTGGCTATGTGGGAATCTGTTGCTAACTATAGACGAGAGAACAGGGCCGGATTAAGAGCATTATGGGCCTGGTGCTGAGGATTTTGGTGGGCCTTTTTATGGAAATAAATAAAATGAAGACGCAATTTTATATTAAAACAAATTAAATATTTTAATTACCATTAAAGTGCCAAAACTCAAAAACTCCTGCAGCTCATCAGTAAGGGTCTTTCCAATTTCCCCCAAATTTATTTATTAAAAAAGAAAAAGCAGCCACAACAAAAAGCCAGGAAGCTTTGCTTGACCAAGAATAATTGTGTTGTTCTTGTTGCTTTGTTTAGTTTTCGTTTTTGTTTTTTTTGTTAAACTAGCATTTGAACAATTGAGCTGCGAATCAGAAAGATCTTTTGCTCGAGGCTGGAGAGAGAGGTCCCTTCTAAATCTGAATATTACAGACCCTAGCAAGCCCCCATGTGCTTCAAAGAAATGTAGTAACAGTGATTGAAATGCAAAAACCTACCGAAATGCTAATTTGGGAACAACAGTTCTTGCTAGGTCTTGCCTCAAGCCTGTAATGCAGATGTGCTTAGAACACCTTTCTAATCTTGAAAAAATCATTAATTATGCTGAATGATAACGATCAGAGCTAACTCAAATCGTGCCGCGTGTCCCTATATTGTGGGCCTATTGTCTGTTATGGGCCTGGAGCGGCCGCTCCAATCGCCCCTATGTTAATCCGGCCCTGCGAGAGAAAAACACAAACTGACCAATGAAATGAAATCTGCCACAAGACCAAGAAGGTGTTTGAAGATCAAATTGCTATCAAGAATAAAAAATAAATATTCTTAGGATGTACTCAAAGCAGGAGGCATTAAAGATGCACATGTTGTACAGAGAGAACAAAAAATGAAGGGATGTTATGGAGAAACTAACCAGATCATTTGCTTTGTCTTCTCTGCAGAAGAAACTAGAGGGGGATCCACAGCTGAACCAATTTATTCAGGTAATATATTAGACATGCTTTGCCCAGCAGAGGTGACAAAGAAGGTTGTAGATCTAATCAACAGTAGTGACGTGAAAAATAACAATTCAATGGATCCAGGGAGTTCTGAAAGGACTCAGTGTGAAATGACAGAACAAACAACAAAAAAGTTTCTATGTATTATTAAGATCAGACTATATATTCAAGGTAACGAGAAAGTGGCTAATGAAAAGTGGCTATGGGCGCAGTCCTATGCATGTTTAGACAGAAAAAGTCCTACAGTTCCCAGCATGCCCTAGCATAGCTGGCTGGGGCATGCTGGGAGTTGTAGCACCTTTTTCTGTCTAAACATGCTTAGGATTGTGCCCTAAAAGAATCAAGGGAACTATAGGTATTTGGACAATTCTGTTGCCCTATCAAAGAAGGCCACATCAAATTGTTCTGTCTAATTAGATGGGTTATAGCTGACTCTCATAAGTGGGCTTTGGAAGCACTACTCAGCTTGAATGCACCAAGACAAGCATATGGAATGACCACAGCTTCAGTTTCCTATTTTTAAGAGATCATGCTGAACTGAAAGGGAAATGTAGCAACATGTTTATGTGGAGAAATATTTTTCCTACCATATATCTCTTCTGAGTAAAACTTATTAGAATCACACTCTCCTAGTCAATTTTGTACACAGCAGGCGCCAGCCATTCTAGGATGTTGCATTTCTCATTCTCTGCCTACTTGTAGTACAGTTGCATTAAAATAAGTATGGAAAGCTAAAAAGGCTCAGCCACTCTCTCTCTCTCTCTCTCTCTCTCTATATATATATATATATATATATACACACACACACATATATATAGTTATAGTTATTGATATTTTTGTCAAGACATCATCATTTCATGACCAGAAAACAGCACTGGGTTTACTGAATTCAACGTGGCTTTATGCATTCCCCAAATCCCCATAAAGTGAAGAGATCTAACACACATGATTGCAAAACATGTGTCAAGGCCATTTATAATTCATAACTAATGAATTAATGCCATGTCTAGTGCTACCATCTGCTGAAGGTATCAGTTAGATAAGAACGTATTCCCCAATATGGTAGTACTGTAAACAGTTAGTATGCAGTTAATGTGAGAAGCAACCGTTCACACAGCAGTTAAGCTCAGAAGAAGAAGAAGAGGCACCTGGATGAATTTATATTTGGTGATTAGGATCTACACCCCCTAATTCAGAGGTAGGCAGGTAGGTAGACAGGACTACAGCCCACTATACTAATTAAGGCTGCAATCCTATATACAAATACCTGGGAGTAAGTCCCATTAAAGTAGGGATGGGCAAATGAGCAATCTTTGAGCTCCTCAAAGCTCTCCTTCCCCTCCCCCACCATGCTTGTTTTGTCTTGTTCTTGCTTGCGAATGTAAGCACTTTGCTTTTTCAAACTGGAAAAGTGCCATTTTTTAATGGGAAAAATGTGTACTTTTCCAAGCACACACCCAAATGTGCACTTTACCCCCCATTGATTAAAATGTGAATGTGTCCTTTTTTTCACAGCTGTGCATTTTAAAGTGCACATTTTTTAAAAAGGACGCATTTTGCGAATGCAATCACAAGCTCAAGAATGTGCAAGCTTTTCCCCGAATACAGTAATACCTTGGATTGCAAGAAACTTGGTCTGAGAGTGTTTTGCAAGACAAGCAAATTTTTTAAATAAATTTTGACTTGATAAACAAGCAACGTCTTGCAATACAAGTAGTGTAGGGATGTAACCACTCGCCTTGAGCGGGCGTAGCGGGCCGAAATCGGCCCCGCTCACACCTGCCAGAGACTCACTTTGATATAAGAGTGTTTTGGATTACAAGCACGGTTCCGGAACGAATTATGCTTGCAATCCAAGGTATTACTGTATCACACTTGCTTCTAGGGTTGCTAGCAGGGCATTTTCATCAATTTTTTGAATGTGAACTAAATTCTCATATATCCCTACATTAAACTCAATAGGGCTCGCTTCTGAATAGACACGTAGAAGATTGCACTGCACATCACAGAGTGGCTTGAAACAGTATAGAGATGCATAGTCTTGCTGTGGACAGTCCAGATAAATTGTTTAGACAGATTCGAGGCTATTATTTATGTCACAACAACCTGGATTCTAGACTTGCCACAGTCATTGGCCTTGCACAAGCCAATTTTTAAATTTATTTTTCTGTTCCTACCTATATCATTTTCTGTCTCAACTGGTTATCTCGTAAGTGCTTCAGCGAAGTATGTTTACATGCTTGGTGTAAAAATGTGTTCATTACAGTAGTGGCTGCTTTAAATTTATTTTATTTAGAGTTTAGAGTTTATATATCACATTCTTTACCATGAATATGGCACTCCAAGTGGTACATAACATGATAAAAAAAAAACACAATAAAACGGTCAGAACAAATACCAATAATAAAAGGTTTTTAAAACCTAATAACAAAATTGAAGACTCAACGGATGGGGGTGTAGGGAAACCTGTGATGGTGTAGAGAATAACAGAGTGCTAATGAAGTGCAGAGAAGAAAAGAAGGGGATACCAGGAAGGGGGTGCTCTGCAGAACTGTGGAGAGAAGGTAGTGACCACTACAGATTGAAGAAAAGGAAGATTGTGGCGGTACAGAGAGACGAGAGAGAGAATACTATGGGGAACAGAGTGAGGAAAAGGAGGCTATTAGAGAATGGACTAAAAAGAAAATACTAAGTTTAAATTGTAACAAAAATGCCTTTCCATGTTTAATGTAGTGACATTGGCCTTCTTGAGTCAATAACAATTTTTAAATGACCTCCGGTGATTTCAGTTGTGTGCTCCTCCCACTCTCCTTAGGGGAAGGGCTGTAGCTTAGTGGTGGAGCACATATTATTATTATTTTTGAAGTTTTAAATTTTATTTCTATATAAAACAAACACATAATATCAAACATATAACAATTAACAAAACAAAATGGACCTCCGATTTTCTTCTACAGCAAATACAGGTAACAATAATTTTTCTTACTCGATAATCAGAATGAGAAATCTCTTTCTTCCTATTGTCCTAAATTCACTTATTATTCCATAAATCCACAAACAAACAAATCATTATTTTCCAGTCTCTGCAAAAAGTCAGTTAGAGGTTTCCAGACAACAATAAACGTGGATGTTGTCCTTTCTCTGATTAATGTGAGTTTGGCCATCTCTGCCACCTCCAGCATCTTGACCAACCATTCTTCTGTCGTAGGCACTGCTGGACCTTTCCATTTCTGTGCATGTAGTAATCTCGCTGCCGTTGTCATGTATAAAAATAAAGTTCCATACCTTCCTTCTAGCTGACTGTCCATTATTCCCAATAGAAAAGCCTCTGGTTTCAATTGAAAAGTAATCTTTAAAATGTTTTGCATTAATAAATGAATTTCAACCCAATTTTTTAAGCTTTCTTACATGTAGAGCACATATTTTGTATGCGAAAGGTCCCAGGTTTGATTTCTGTCACCTCCAGTTTGGGCTGGGAAAGACTCCAGCCTGAAACCCTGGAGAGCCAGTTCCAGTCAGTGTAAACAGTACATTAGACTAGATAGACCAATGGTCAGGACCAGTGCAAGGCAGTTTGGTGCCCTAGGCAAGATCAGATATTTAGCGCCCCCCTTCCCACTTGAGAACACTGTATTTTTTCCCCAAGGCGTTTCTGGCACCCCCTTTAGCCTTGCGCCCTAGGCAGCTGCCTAGTTGGCCTAATGGTAGCACCGGCCCTGCCAATGGTCTGACTCAGTGTGAATGCCGCTTCCCATATTTGACAATGTCTTCACAATTTGATAGACGTTCTGTTGGAAGACTACCAAGCCAATACTATGCTACCGCTAGGCCAACTAGGCGGTTGCCTAGGGCGCGCAGCTGAAGAGGGCGCGGAAACGCTGCGCTCCTCTTCTCTGCCGCTGCGCCGCCCCCGCCAGGCCTCCGCCGCCGCTGCGCTGCCCCCGCCGCCGCCGCGCCCTCCCCCCGCCTGCCCGCTCGCTCGCCGCTGCGCCTCCCCCCGCCCACCCGCTCGCTGCCGCTGCGCCTCCCACCGCCATCGCCACCCCCCGTCACCCCCCCCGTCACCTACCTTCGTCGCGTCGCTTCCGGAGCCCCGCCCGCGTTGTTTTGGCGGGAGGAACCAGGGCAGAAGGGCTTAAACAGCCCTGTTGCCATGGTTTCCCCCAGCAAAAAACAGCGCGGGGGTCCCGTCGCGTCGCTTCAGGAGGAGGAGGAGGAGGCAGCAGCAGCAGCAGCAGCAGCAGCAGCAGCAGCAGCCGCCGCCGCAGCCGCAGCCAGGGCGGGGGGGAAGGTAGGTTGGTGGTGGCGGCGCAGGTTTTTTTTTTTTCCTGCTTTGGAGAGGGGGGGGGCGCTAAATATTTTTTCACCTGGGGTGCCAAACTGCCCTGCACCGGTCCTGATACTATGCATTGTTTACTTGGAACAAGTCCCACTTTACTGAAGGGTCTTCCAAGTGAGAGTGCACAGGATTGTAGCCAAATATTCAAAAATAATCTGATCAAGCCTTGTTAAGTAGGGAGCCTATCAAATTTAAAATGTCTCTATAACAAGCTTTTTCTGCTTCACTTGATACTCAAAGATTAATTCAGAGCAAAAGCATTTTTTCAGCATAAGTGAATTTAAGGATGTGACTTAATATTTTTCACAATCATTGAAAAAAACCCATTCAGCCTAGTTATCTTGCTATGTTAAGGGTTTTGTAAATGGGAACCCAGTTTATAGCATGTATTTATGTTATGGCTTAAAGCAGATAATTTTAAGTCCTTAATAGAAGAGTCAGCAAACTATGATGTGTAAAGGAAATAATGTTCATTACTATTGTTCACTGTCAGGAAATATGAAAGCTAAATATGGAAAAGCTGGATGCAGTCTGTAGCTCCTACATCCTATTGAAATCAATGGAACTGAAGGACACCACTGGAGGCGTAAGTCTGGTCGATTCAAATGGAATTTAGGTGTGACTTACTTTCCTAAATTCCACTTTCCAAAGTGGAAACTCACATATCCCACCAATAGGGAGATGCATGAGGGGTTTTTTTTTGGGGGGGGGGAGGTTGCATCAGGAGCACATATCTGCCCATGGAGGAAATGTGCAATTTACTATTTTGGGTATTATATATGCAATTCCCTGTTTTGGGCATTGATACATGCAAATACAGGAAGCATGATTCCCACAAACTGGTGGTATCTAGGTATGGTATTAATGTCCATAAGCATCATTCTCAGTCAGTGATTCCTGAAACCTACAGTCTATGCTTGTTTTATCAGAAGTAAGTCCCACTGTGTTTAATGGGGCTTACCCCTAAGCGTGCATAGGTTTGTAGCCATGCAGTCCAATTCTAGGCAGACATACCCTCCAGCATTTCACAGATGGAAACTGGATAAATCCACTCCTATGCTTGAGTGACTGGGTCTAGGGACTGAGGTTCAGAAGTTTAGCAGCATGGCCTGGCAGACAATGGCAGGGCCAGCCGCCAACACAATCCAAATTAAAATCTGCCATGAGCAGAAAGTGGAAACTAAAAATGGGAAATGGAAGCTAAAAGTAAGCGGATTGCTCCAGATAACAAAAGCCGCAAGGCATGCCACATACTGCATGGTATCATACAAATATATCCACTAAGTTACATTTATCTGAATTACATTTTTCCCTATGACCTATTCCCCTGGAATGGGCATATCCACATGGAAGAGTAACATCTAGTATGGTGTAGTGTTTAGAGTGCTGGACTGGGATTCAGGAGATCCTGGTTCTAGTCACCACTCGGCCATGAAGCTCACTGGGTGACTTTGGTCAGTCACTGATTCTGACTATCCTACCTCACAGGGTTGTTGTGAGGGTAAAATGGAGAAGAGGAGGACCATGTGAGCTGCCTTAGATTCCTTGCAAAAGGAAAAAGGGCAGGATATGAATGCAATACTAAATAAATCTAAGCACAGGCATAGGAAGGGTTTTCAGTATTATGGAGGGATGGGGAAAATGTGGCCCTCCATATGTTGGTGGACTGCAGCTCCCAGCATCCTTCACCATTGGCTATGCTGGCTACAGTTGATGGGAGTTGCAGTCCAACAATATTGAGGAAGGCACATGTTCTCTACCTGTGGTATAATGGCTGAGCCCATAATCCTTTCTCTCCACACACAAAAACTACAAAGAATATATCCACTTTTAACAGCACTGTGGAAGAAGGAAAAAATTCATTCTGTAAATGTTCTATTTAATGTACAGTCATGCCTTGGATTGAGAGCATAATTCGTTCCGGAAACGTGCTTGTAATCCAAAACACTCTTATATCAAAACGAAATTCCCCCAAAAAAATTTGTACAGAGATTTTTAATTTAAGCCATACTACAGTACTTGTATTGCAAGACGTCGCTTGTATATCAAGTAAAAAAAAAATTTAAAAAAAAAATTAAAAATGTGCTTGTCTTGCAAAATACTCTCAAACCAAGTTATTTGCAATCCAAGGTATTACTGTAATGTCTTAATAAATGAAGGGAGTAGGTGGAAGGCTGAGTCAAGCATTTGCCTTACCCAAAGTCCTTGTGCCCTCTGTCCTGCGCTGCTAAAAACTTCCACCGTAGCTCTGGCTTTCCCCCAATCTCAATGGACTAGGAGAAAATTAGTCAATCTAGCAATGAGAGTTTGGGGAGGAAGGTCACAAGGAAAAATCCAATCAGCAACTGCATTAAAAAGAATGCGGGGTTTTTTCCTGCGCCAGTTTCTTTCCTTGGCTCAGTGAAAAACTTAATAGTTTATGTCATCAACAGTTATAGTTTTTAGCCTCACCATATCGAGAGGGCATAAAAATACAGAGGTTTTTATTAATGCAAATTTGCTAGACAGGCTGCTTGTGAGGCCTCCTCTGGACTTCAGCTTCCGCTGCATACAGAGCTGGTTCATTAAAATGGGGACTGCTAGAAGATAAGAGTTTTTCCTAGGGTAGGGCTTTCGCAAAACAGGTATGTCCTGGCTGAACTGGGAGAGTACAAGTGAATGGGTATGTTTACTCAGAAGTGAGCCCCACTCAGTGCTGCTTCCTTCCAATAAGAGTGCTTAGTATTGGAGCCTTATTAGATTGCAATCCTGCGCTCATTCATCTGGAAGTAAGTATCATTGAACTCAATGGAGCTTACTTCTGAGCAGAAATGTATAAGTTTGCAGTGTTAGTCAGTTAGTACCTCTCCAAGTTTGCCTTCTGTGTTTGATAGAATAGGTAGGAGGGAGCAGTCTGGGAGTATAGAGAGGGCACCACAAAAGGTTGCAGTTGCAGCCAAGAATGGGGATCAATGTGATAGGACTGGGAATTTTGCCTGTTACAGGAGGATCGTGTGGGGGTGGGGGGTGTTTGCTCGTTTATGTTTTAGTGAGGGAGGGGCAACTTGTGGCCCTTCAGATGTTTTGGCCTACAAATTCCATGACCCCTCACCACTGGTTATGCTGACTAGGCTGATGGGAGTTGTATGCCAAAACATCTGGAGGGCCATTAGTTGTCTACCCCTGTTTTAGTAAAAATATTTCTATCCCACCCTCCCATTGTAACTACATTTTCTTATTTAAAATTAAACTTTTTTCAACAGTGTATTTTATTATGCTTTAACCATTTCCTACATGCAAATTAAGCACTGAAAGTTTCTTCGTGACTGCTATTGTCTAAAACCCTGTCACATTTGGCCTCCTTAGCCTACAACCATTACACAGACACTACAACTTTCTGCATTTCTATAATTGTAACTATGACACCAGTTCTCCATGGGGATCATGACCCAGTAGAAGTTACAGGTTCATTGCATTTGAATGGCTGGGCCTACCTGCAGTGGCTGTTGAGGCAAGGTAACATATTTATTTATTTATTTATTTATTTCATTTTTATACCGCCCAATATCATACATGATCAAGGACTTGTGACTGTGTTTTAGGAAGGGCAGATGGGTCTGTCCTGTATGTTGGGTCCTCTTTGTTTCAAATATACTACGTTAGCAGTTTAGACAGGAAAAAGAGATGCTACAAAGATTTTAAGAAAATGTCTGAATTTTCTTTCAAGATAAAGTGTCTTGTTTTCAGCACAGGCCCCAGGTATCCTCAGGCTTCATTTCCCAGATTCCCAGCATTGTTAGAGCAGACTGCATAACTATAATGCCCTGACAGCTCCAGTACTGCATACATGCTCTCTGCTCTCCGCTTGTCGCCAAAATCCATGATCACACTAGTGTTTGAAAATGTTCCTTAACAAAAAAAAAAATATCTCTTGAGGTCTAATTAGCATCCACAAATACTTTGAGGTCCAGATGCACAGGTGATGAAAAGTGCTTTGGTTGAGAAGAAATGTAAGACCGAGATCCATAATTGGTTCTAACCTTGCTCATGAATGGCCTATGGGCTTTCATTTGTTCAACTATCCTCTAAGATAATGCCAAGTCATAATGCTAACACCTATGGAGACTGGAGACATCAAATCTTCAGTAATTTAGCTTACCGGTACTCAGAATAACCCTTTCAGTTCTTTGTTTTACATGTGTCTCTAAGCCCTTAAGTTCATTGCTTCTTGTGCATTGTATCTGACACATGCTTCTGCTAACAAGGAAAAGTAGCAAATGAAATAAAGGGGTAAGTTTCCCTTGAGACGATATGAAAGAGATAAGTAGTCATGTTTTGTTTCTAAAAAATCTTCCTGATCTGGAAAGTTTTGCTTGCAAACGAACAGAAAATTCAGATGTTAGAAATCATCAGTCATTCTGGATTATGATCACAGATGGGGACCCTGAAGTAATATGTTTACTGATTTGTGTTGTACAGAGAGAAAAAACCCACAACATTTCATATATTGTGACAGAGATCTAACCGCAGGAGGAATTATCTATATGACGGAGTAAGAAACTAAAACCATACATTACAAAGTCAAAGAACAACCTTGAGCTGAAATAAACAACTATTGCTTAATAATACTAAACAAACTTTTAAAAAAATTTCTGGGCTACAAACCTTCTCCATTAAAGCAGTTGTATTTACTAAAAAGCTGCCCAAGAGTAATTTGGATGCATGGAATCTACAGGCCTGTGGCTTACGCTGGGTCAGCTTGTCAGAGTGTGGAAAGCTAAGCAGGGTCAGGCCTGGTTATTACTTGGATGGGAGACCCCTCCTCTAGTTTCCTGCATTGAGCAGGGGGTTGGACTCGATAGCCTTGTAGGCTCCTTCCAATTCTATGATCTATGAAATCTATCTATGAAAACTATGAATGTTTAACAGGACTACAAGTCCTGATATATATATATATATATATATATATATATTTCAATGGATCCTCATCATATCCCCATCTTCCTTCTTACCACACTGTCTACCAGCTACTCGCTCATGCACACAAAATGCTTTCACACCATGGCAATGGCTGTGTTGTAGCTACTAATCACTGGCAGGAACCAGGTGAGCACATATCCAACACTGGTATGCAAATGCTGAGATAAATAAATAAATAAATAAATAAATAAATAGCACAAATGATGATGGGGTGGGTGGACCCCCCCCAATTCCCTTTTAATAATTTTGGCCACAACTAACTTCCTAAAGATCAGTGCTATTGACTTTAGAATACTAATAATGATTGGGGATTGAAGCATTTGGCTGTGATCCATGAATCTATTGTCACAGCTGGCCATTTTGTTTTTCATTTTTCTTCTAGCAGCCTCCCATAAAATTGGAGACTAAAGTATAACAATGGGGGTTTAAAATGTGGTTTCTTGGCTTTGTGGGAGGAGGTGGGTGGTGTAAAAAATAAACAAAGGGAAAACGATTTCAGACACAGAATCTCAAGTGCAAGTGGGTTGTACATTATGGTTTGTGGCCTTTTTATCACTTGTGACCAAAGCAGGCCCAACCCTACCATTCGGTTGAGTGAGCCAGCTGCATGAGGTGGTAGATACTTGGGGGTGGGAAGTGGCGGCAAGGTGTTAGAGGACAGAGCTGTATGTATAGCACACAGCCTGCCCCGTGCCCCCTAAGCTACCCTGCTGTCCTCAGATGTGGTAAAGGCAGCCAGCCAGCCTTGAAGTAAGAGTCAACTGCCAGTCTGGTCAGTTTCTGTACATAGAATGGGAGAGGCACCATCTTCTCCTTCACCTCAGGGTACAATTTTCTCCCCTGCTTTTGGAAGGAATAGGCCAGAAATATGCCTAGTAAGTAGAATGCCAGCAGGATCACTGCACTGGGAATCGTTCTTAGTCATTTAATGCCATTCTGTTTCCACAGATCTGTAGGCCCGGCTGCCTGGGACACACACACACAACAATCTGACAGAAGCCATCACAGCTCCCCTTTCAAAGTATTTTTTTTCTCCTTTACCAGGAAGTGAGACTCAGTATCTTACCTTACCAGCTCCACAGTCATGTCCTTTACACACAGGTATTTGCTGACAGAGGTTAGATAACACTGCTTCTTCCTTCAGTTTTCTTCCCCACCCCCACCCCCCAAACCCCCGCTTCTCTATATTTGACTTTACTCTGAATGTTTTCTTCAGGCAGTTTCTTTGGGAGCTTTCCCTTCACCTGCCTCAGAAATAAATGGATAAATGTGGGAAAGTGATTATACCAGTGGCTCTGCAATACTAATAGCTCCCCATGCTGCTCGCCTAGCATTTTGATAGCCCTGCTATCTAGCCTGCACCCAGGGACTGCCAGAGGCACAGATTACTTGAATGCTCTTTGGTGCTAGTGACCTCAGTTCAAAGGCAGTTGATAAGAAGCAGTTGGGTATGGGTTTTATTCCTCCTCTGAGTAATTACAATATTCTTATGGGTATAAGAACAGGGATAGATGGATCAGGGGAGGCAAATGTCACTAGAAGAAGCAGAACCCGTATGTGACAGGAATAGGCCAAGGGGTAGTGGTGTGGGAGTGGGAGAGAATGAAGGAGCCTCAGAAATTTCAGTGTCTTGATGAGCATAAGCTGTGGAAGATAGACAGTGGGAGCTTTCTCTGCAGGATCATCAAGCATCCCTGCAGATGTCTATGCCATTATCCAAATCTAGAGCTTCATCATGGGCTATCAGTGCTTTAAACTGTAACCGCCTGGTCTAATTTTCTTTGCTAGCTATGCTATACAGAAAGAAACTGTAGAGGAGTACAGCAGTCGACCAACAGGCCGTTAAGTATGGAGTTACTCAAATGCGCTCCACTTTGCTTCTTCAGTGAAGGTATCTTTCATCCGTATAAGGTTTGGCGTAATATGCACTAGATGCTGCTTTGCAAATAACTCAAAATCTTCCTACCTATCTGTCATTCTTTTGCACCTGCACCCGGAAAATAAGAGCCGGAAGATGGCTGTTGGGTTTAAATAGGCAACAAATGTCATTCATTTACAAAATGGGATCTGGGATGCCAAAACATCTTACTTCCTATCTACGTCGCTCCCACTCTTCAGTGCATGCCCCTACCAGGATGAAGGAAGGAATAATGATCCTTCCCCATCAGGCTGCTGGTGAGCTACCCTGGCTCAGGGGCAATTATCCTTAAAATTTCAGAGTAAAATCTGGAGTGGATACACAGCCCCGCTGACACCGGAGCTGCCAGGCTCCACTGCCTCTAGCCTTGCCCACTCACAGCCCACGCGTTTAAGTGTGGAGAGAGGCCACCGGTATCACCTCCGTAACAGGCTCCATGGCTCTGAATAGGTGACCCAGGCACACTCCAAGTGAAGGCCCTGTCTCCATCCCCTATAGCCATGTGGCCCTAGAGGAGCAAATATAAGGAAACCTTGTACCCAGCCAGGGACTCCCAGAAGCACAGATTACTTGAATGCTCTTTGGTGCTAGTGACCTCAGTTCTAAAGCAGTTGATAAGAAGCAGCAGCAGCAGGGTATGGTTTCATTCCTCCTCTGAGTAATTTATAATATTCTTACAGGTATAAGAAAAGGGATTTATCAGGGAAGCCCAAAAAGGTTGTCCCAGGGTACTCATCAAAGCATAACCCAGAACCTATCCTTTCCTGTGAATTCGGCATGGAAAAAAGTGGCAGCCACTGGCAGAGGAGGGATGGAACATGCTAGCAACGGAGGGACAGAGCCCAGCCACTACACTCCATTTCTTTCCTGTGCTGGCTGGGCAGGAGGAAAGGCCTCTTCCTGTGTGGCTAACATAGGATTGAATGGGCTAACAGAGGACGGCATCCCCTACTATCCCCTGTCCTCAGACCCTCCATTTCTATACTGGCCACACAAAAAGGAGCTTTCTGTTCTGCATGGCCAGCAAAGAAAAGGCTGGCAGAAGAGGGACAGAATTACTCCTCTATGCCTGCCTCCTGGGAATCAGGCCCCATTGAGCACTGTTGTGGACATCAAAACCCCTCAGTGTTCAGCAGGGCTGCTTCACGGGGCCAGGTTCCTTTTCAGGATGAGCAGGAGACTGCCCAGCCATCCCTGGCAGTAACCATAGACATGCGGCAATGTGGGTTTTGGGGGGCAAAATATTACTAGTCTCCTTTCCTTTGCATCAGCAGTAATATCTACGGTTCTTTACTGATCTCTGTGTGTGTGTGTGTGTGTATAATCCCATCAGGGCCGGTGCTACCGCTAGGCAAACTAGGCGGTTGCCTAGGGCGCATGGCTGAAGAGGGCGCAGAAACGCTGCGCTCCTCTTCGCTGCCGCCGCTGGGCCTCCCCCGCCAGGCCTCCCCCCCGCCGCCCCGCCCGCCACCACCGCCGGGCCTCCCCCCTGCCCGCCCACCTGCCGCCGCCGCCGCTGCGCCTCCCCGCCCACCCGCCCGCCCGCCGCCATGCCTCCCCCTCCCGCCGCCGCCGCCGTGCCTCCCCCTGCCCCCCTGGCCCCCACCCCCGCCCCCCCGCCACCCGCGCCTCCCCCCACCTACCTTCTCCGCGTCGCTTCCGGAGCCCCGCCCGCGTTGTTTTGGCGGGAGGAACCATGGCAACAGGGCTTAAACAGCCCTGTTGCCCTGGTTTCCCTGGCAAAAAATAGAGCACGGGGGTCCCGTCGCATCACTTCCTCCTCGGAGGAGGCGGCAGCCAGGGCGGGGGGAAGGTAGGTAGGTAGGTGGTGGCGGCGCGGGGGGGTGTGTTGCAGGGCTGCTTTGCTCCGGAGCCCCCCCCCACGGCACGAGAGGGGGGGCGCTAAATATAATTTCGCCTAGGGCGCCAAACTGCCCTGCACCGGTCCTGAATCCCATTTAAACTGTATACAATGAAAAAGAGAAAAAGAGTACCAAGTGCATGAGTATTTGTAATCATTTATCTTGAAAATAATGCCGACTTGTTTTCATTTGCGCTCTACGTGGGGTTACCCTTGAAGACGGTCCGGAAGCTTCAGCTGGTACAGAACACGGCAGCTCACCTGATTAAGGGCAGCCGCCGGCGTGATCACATCACGCCAGTGCTTAATGAGTTGCACTGGCTACCAGTTGCTTGCCGAGCCGAATTCAAGGTGTTGGTTTTGACCTTTATAACCCTACACGGCTCCGGCCCAGCTTATCTCAAGGAGCGCCTCCAGCAACATCAAGTAGGCCGCTCAACAAGGTCTGCCACGGACGGCCTTCTCCTTATCCCATCAGCCAGAGCAGCCAGGCTGGTGGGGACTAGGAAGAGGGCCTTCTCTGTGGCGGCCCCCACATTATGGAACTCCCTCCCTAGTGACCTTCGCCATGCCCCCTCCGTGATGAGCTTCCACCGTGCATTAAAAACATGGCTGTTCAGGCGGGAATATGGGGTGGGTTAGGTTTTTAATAAGAATTTTTTATATTGTTTTAATTATTAAATTTTATTGTGTTGTTTTACTGTATTTTAATTGTACATCGCCCAGGGTGGCCGGGTGACCGGCCAGATGGGCGATTAATAAATATAATAAATAAATAAATAAATAAAATTTGTTTTCATGAAAATAGCATATTTAGTTTAGTGACAAGTCACTGACAACAGTACTGAGAAATAGCAAACACAAAGCTAGTACATGGAGTAATAATGTGCACAACACGCTTACAGGCGATGTTTAACATTTTAGTGGAAGTTTATCTTAATTTCTAAGAAAAGAGCATCAGACAGAGAAAGCTAATTGTCACTAACCATGGCATCCTGTCAATGTATAACTGTTGATTAGCAAGTGGGTTAAAAACAAACATGTGTGGGTGTGCATGCACACGCGCACGCGCACCCATTATGGTTTTACATGGGTTTCCCATTCAAGGGCCAGATCAGGCCATAAGTTCTTAGCTTCAGCAATACTTGAATGCCTAGCACTCCTGAACATTTAACTGGGACTAGGAAAAGATATCTTACAGATATGTGCCTTGGATTTGGATGAAACCCAAAGCATGAGAAGAACTGGGGAACCATTTCTGCTGGTTCCCATGGCAAAGTGGAGAAGAGCGTGGCGGGTGGGGAGCGGGGCGGCAGGAATCGCTTCATCCAGCTATCCAGCAGCGATTGCTGCTCCTGTCCTCCCTGCCGCCGCAGTCTTTCCCTGTGGTCTTTCCCCCCTTCCCCACTGCCACAGCAAGGAGTGGGGGAGCACGGATTGCTTCCGCTGGCTATCCAGCTGGCTGCAGCGATCGGCGCCCGCCAAGCCATGTGGTGGCAGGGAGTGCAGATCACTGCAGCTAGCTGGATGAAGCAATCCCTGTTCCCCCGCTCCTTGCTCCTCGCCACAGCAGCGGGAAGGGGGGGGAGACAGACCCACATATGCCCGTGGCATATCATGGGGCCATGGGCGAGTAACCCATACTGTGTGGCTTATGCCACAGAGTGGGTTAACGTGTTGTCTGAACCCGCCCAACGTGTCCAGTTCTGACAGCTGAGTGACATTGTTTGGAGGCTTCACGGTATCATTCTAAAGGGCTATTCGAACCTATGCTAAGCTGGGTCCGTTCACTAGTGAAAAACAAGATCTGACCTGTCCTGGTACCACTGATGGGGCGGAAGATAAATTGGACCAGGGTGACCCTTCTAAAAATGAAAGGAAAATTTGCTAGGTGAAAAATGAAAATGACCGCCACCAAACAGTAATTTTATCACATTTGTATTACAGAAGTCTGACGAAAGTGTTTTCGGGATCTAAACTGGAATATTCAAGGGAGCAAGGGATCATCCCCCCCCCCCATGTATAACATCCATTGAGACTTCTACACCTCAAAAATAGATTA
The DNA here is from genome assembly GCA_021292165.1 of Shinisaurus crocodilurus. NCBI lineage: Eukaryota > Metazoa > Chordata > Lepidosauria > Squamata > Shinisauridae > Shinisaurus > Shinisaurus crocodilurus. The sequence goes on from CM037879.1 coordinate 234,576,966, forward strand.
TTTTGAACTTTTACAGTTTACTGTACATAAATTTTCATTACTACAGCCAATATAAAGAGCAAGCCTGAACAAATTGCAAAAGGAATTATCCTGGTACCATTTTATTGAGAAAAGCAAAATGAATTTTCTGATAGTGTTGATGTATGATATATAATAGATTAAAATGGGTACTTTCACAACTCATGTTTATTAATATACAACAGATTTTCAACAAGCCAGGAAGGCAACACCCCTCCAATTTTCCTGAATCATCAATATACCTCCAAGAAAACCTGGAAGTATATTACGGGTGTGCAAAACTTTGTTGCAGGTGAAAATGGCACTAATCTAATCTTCTTGAAATTTGGCTATTTTATACTTCTCACCATGTAGACTCTCCGTGTTAAGTTTCAGAAACTGGGACAAACTGTCTTAATTTTATAATCTTATTATGTTGCCTCTTCTTCCTCTCAATGGGCTTTTCTACATGAGACATTTATCGTGTGTTTATTGTTTCTACTCACGGTTGTTTATGGGTTCTTTAGATGATGTCATGACCTTTTAGCTTCACTTCTATGTCTTACAAGCACTTTTGGTGAGTTTTTTTAGAACAGGGAAAATGTGGCATTTAATTGTGAAAGCAAAAGAAAGTGCGATTTCCTCTTGTGTATTTGTGCTATTCTGTGCCACCGAGAGGTTATGTAGCAAAAAGACAGGAAAGACAGGAAAGGAAGTGCCCTTGCATAGTGCTCGGATCTCAATTCTGCGACGATACGAAACCAGAAATAGATACAGCCAATTACAAACTGGTTAACAGCCTTGAGTAGAAAAGCTCAAAGACATTCTAGGGTCAAATGACACATTACTTTTAATATGCAGCATGCAGATATGTCTGCGCCCTTTTTTCAAAAGTAAGTAAGCATGGAGGGCGTAAATCCAGATTGGGACTGCAGAGTGCAGGGACAGGATATTTAATTCCTCCCTCCCCAGCTGCAGTTCTCACCCCACCCCCCGCCACAGAGCAGGATTGTAAAAGCAAACAAACAAACACACCTTCCATTGGTGCCAAAGCGGAAAGGGTTTGTTTTACTATCCCTAACTGTCATGTGGGGTGACTGGTTTAGGGGGGTCACAGCTGTGGAAGGAAGGAATAAACCTACCTTTCCTGCACACTGTGATCCCAATCCAGATCGAGTGTCCCTCACTAAGTGAGGGGAAAAGTACAGATGTAGTAGCTGCTCATTATGTATTAAAAGTAACATGTAGTTTGACCCTTAGAGTTTTCTGTACAAGCATTTGCACTCTCGCTCTCTTTCTCTCTTCTGAAGCCAGCTCACCATTCAGGATGTTTCTGGTTCTGTTCTAATACTGCTTATGATTGGATCCAGCGAACCTTGCAAGCTCTGGATATCCTGAACAGATACAGGGGAATAAGTTTGCATAAACATCCTCTAGCATGACCTATAATTTGGCCTCATTTCCCCCCTCATATTAATGAGCTTGCAGCCCAGACCAGACCCTGCTGGACATCAGGGTCCAGGTAAAGTATACCTCCCCCCGCCCCATGCTGGAAACCTCTCTCTAGTCATTTGAAATTTGAATTTTGGGTTGGATCTAGGATCTACCTTCCATTGATGGCTCTGCTCATGGAAGGTGCCCCTGCCCAATTTTCATGGATCCCCCTTCCTCCTGTACCACAGTTCACCCCATTCAGCAGGGTTGCCCAAACATAGATTTCATAGATTTCATAGATCATAGAGTTGGAAGGAGCCTACAAGGCTATCGAGTCCAACCCCCTGCTCAATGCAGGGAACTAGAGGAGGGGTCTCAGTCCCACCCAAGTAATAACCAGGCTTGACCCTGCTTAGCTTTCCACGCTCAGACAAGCTGAGCCAGCATGAGCCACAGGCCTGTATCATCTGTGCAGCATTTTCAGGAGGCTGGAGGAGTTGCTGTGGAGGGAGTGGGAAGCAGGGAAGTCCACTTCCACCAGCCAAGTTGCACACACCTAAATCTGCATCCAACAGAAAGACTTCAACTTACTCAAGTTTGGGAAAGGATCCATACTCAAGATTAGTGTATGAGGTAGAATTGCTGTTAAGAAGTTCTTCTGGGAAACATGGAAATTATTGGTTGAATAAAAACTTTGGGCAGGCATGGAACAAGTATCGAGTAACACTGGATATTTCATTCACCACCAAATAGGATGTGCAAATCACGAAAACTCAAGCTTGCCAGAGTTTTCCAAATTCCATCTCGAAGCTAGTCCTGACTCAAGTCCATATAAAATTGCAAGCTCCCCCCCCCTTTTCTCATGAAAATCCATGCATATTTTGTGCATATTCTTTTCCAAATGTACGCATCAATTGTGTACATCTTTGAAAAGTATGTGTTCTTCACCCATTAAAGCATATTTCTGCACATTTTTCAAAAGTACACATTTTTCATGCACATTTTTCAGATGTATGCATGCTGTGAAATGTTGATTTTTGTGTGTGTGTCTACGAATCACATTGCAAATTCGGATATGTACGGACTTGGACCGCAGATTGTGTCCAAGCCCTTGTTCAGTCTGGAAGAGTGCGAACTGTGTAAATCCTGATCCAAAATGAACTGAAACTAATTTCTCATGCATCCCTACCAAATCAGTGATGAGGCTTACTGGATTGCCATCGGTCGTGAAGTTATTATCTCTCAGCCGAACAGGTTTGTTGTAAAGGTTTAATGCTACCTTGAAATCCTTGGGGGAAAGGGAGTACCAATGTGATAATAATGCCGTAGCAGTGGTGGTGTTGGGGAAATGGAATATCCGAAAAGCAGATTCTGATGAGGACATATCTGGACTTTGCACAAACAAAATGAATAAAACTGTCACTTTTTTTGTACTGAATACTAATCTAGTGAAAGGTCTTATGGCTGTAAGATTAGGTGAGCCAAAAGAGTCCAGATACATGGGCCTGTACAGAAAGCAGTTGTCATTAGAAGTTACTTCTAGGTAAGCATGCTTAGGGCAAGCTGCAAGGCTTATAAACTGATTGTCCTCAAGGCCAATCCTACATAACATTCTTAAATCAGCTACTGCCACTATAGACAGAGATTCAGAAAGTATTTGTACATTAGGCATTTGCTTTGGCATCTACAGCCCCCTTTTGCCAACTACCAAGGGAAGCAGTGAGCCTGCATTCATAACTCTTTGGTCTGTTATATTTCTCTATATGGTTCCAGTCAATGCTTGATTAAAGTCTTCTAATGCAGAGCCTATTGATTCTTCTACTACTTTGTTATTGTTTTCAGTTTCTATTCACAGGAATTTTACAAATCTCTGCTGCCAACAGGATTAATCATGGAGCTACAGACAATAAATCGAAACATACCATAACATCATTTCATGGAAACCAAATGTATTGTTCTTCTTCTTCCACCTTGTTAATGGAAAAGCCAGACTTCAAGTTAGCTGTTAGGAAGTAACCTGAAAGCTGATAAACTCACAGAGATTATCACAGCATGAAAAGAATGTATGGGAAGAACTACCACTAAGAGAAAAGAGGCTCCAGGGAGGACAGCACTCTCCAAAGATGTAATAATTTCATAAAAATAAAATATTTAGGTAGCGGTGTAGTGGAGCCAAGAGACTCACATGGTCAACGCGCCAGGATGTTGAAGACATCTGCCACACATACCTGCGTTTGCTCTGAGCTGAGCTGCAATCTTCACAGTAGCTGTGGGGTGTGGGGAGAGGAATGGACTGTGCTAGCAGCCATACATGTTTGTGAGCTATCCCATGCGCACACATATAATATGAACACACAATCATATATAGATGTGGATCAACACATCTACCTGCATTTCTGGACTCTCCTTGGGCTTGTGGCTATGGGGACAGTCAGGAACGGTGCAGGGCTGTTTGGCGCCCTAGGCCAAATTATATTTAGCGCCCCCTCCTCTCGTGCCGTGGGGGGGCTCCGGAGCAAAGCAGCCCTGCTCTGCAACCCCCCCCCCGCACCGCCGCCGCCCCACCACCACCTACCTTCCCCCCGCCCCCGCTGCTGGCTGCTGCTGCCGCTGCCGCCGCCTCCGACACGACGGGACCCCCACGCTTTTTTTTTTTTGCCGGGGAAACCAGGGCAACAGGGCTGTTTAAGCCAAAACAACGCGGGCGGGACTCCAGAAACGACGGGAAGGTAGGTAGGTGGCTGGTGGGTGGGCGTGCGTGCGTGGGGGAGGTGCAGTGGCGGCGGCGGCGGCAGCGGCTGGCAGGCGGGTGGGGAGGCGCGGCGGAGGCGGCAGGCGGGGCAGGAGCGCGCCGGAGGCGAGGAAGGGGCGCAGAAACGCTGCGCCCTCTTCTGCCACGCGCCCTAGGCAGCCGCCTGGGTCTGCCTAGCAGTAGCGCCGGCCCTGGGGACAGTCATAATGAGTGCCTGCACTTCAAAATTTAACACTATACCACTGTTTTTAGGGTAGGAGTGTAAAACCATTTTGGGCCAGGGGCCAAATTCAAATCTAGGAAGGGTCTCGGGGGCCACATTGCAGAGTTGGGTGTGGCCTAAAGTGAAAAGCGTGTGACTTCAATCAAAGTGGGCAGGGCGAAAGGGGCAGAGACTATTAGATATATATATATATATATATATATATATATTGTTGTCATCGTCATTTTAAGCAAGGGCAAGCAAGAGCTCAGGTCCTATGCGTGTTTAGTCAGTATTAAGCAAGAGCAAGCAACAGCTGAGGTCCCCACGATTCTCTCCCCGACCCCTGCATGCCCATTTACACTGAAGTAAGCCAGAGGGAGTGGACAGCATAACAACCCTTTCCCCCGTTGCCTTTCTAGGCAATTAGAAATAGAAATGTGCGCAGATTAGTTTGAAGACAAAATGAATTTAGGGTGCAATCCTATGCATGTTTAGACAGAAAAAAAGTCCTACAACTCCCAGCATGCATGCTGGCAATTGTAGGACTTCCCCCCCCCCTGTCTAAAGATGCATGGGATTGCACCCTTACAGAAGTAAAGCCTTTGACATTTGGGATGGGACAGGAGTAGAACAGGAGCAGAGTATTGAGCCAGGAAATGATGGGAGTTCACTTGGGAGTTATAAAGTGGGGATTATTGGGTTTAACTTTTAACCTTAGATGGAACATGTAGGGGGCAGAAGCAAAACCTACCCTTTCCTTGCCTTATGCTCCACTGCATTTCCCCCCAGCCCAGATCCAATACCAGAAGTGAGTTGGTAAAGTAGGGAACGGGTTTCGCTTCCATCCATTGCATGCTCCTTTAACTATGTATGACGTGGAATTCACTACAACCAGGACCGGTGCAGGGCAGTTTGGCGCCCCAGGCGAAAAAATATTTAGCGCCCCCCCCCTCTCCAAAGCAGGAAGGAAAAAAAAAACCTGCGCCGCCACCACCAACCTACCTTCCCCCCCGCCCTGGCTGCGGCGGCGGCGGCTGCTGCTGCTGCTGCTGCTGCTGCTGCTGCTGCTGCCTCCTCCTCCTGAAGCGACGCGACGGGACCCCCGCGCTGTTTTTTGCCGGGGGGGGGAAACCATGGCAACAGGGCTGTTTAAGCCCTTCTGCCCTGGTTCCTCCCGCCAAAACAACGCGGGCTGGGCTCCGGAAGCGACGCGACGAAGGTAGGTGACGGGGGGGTTGGGGGGGTGACGGGGGGGTGGCGATGGCGGTGGGAGGTGCAGCGGCAGCGAGCGGGTGGGCGGGGGGAGGCGCAGCGGCGAGCGAGCGAGCGGTTGGGTCGGTGGGCGGGGGGAAGCGCAGCGGTGAGCGGGCAGGCGGGGGGAGGCGCGGCGGCGGCGGTGGCAGGCAGGAGGGTGGGGAGGCGGAGGCCTGGCGGGGGCGGGGCAGCGGCGGCGGAGGCATGGCGGGGGCGGCGCAGTGGCAGTGAAGAGGAGCGCAGCGTTTCCGCGCCCTCTTCAGCCGCGCGCCCTCTTCAGCCGCGCGCCCTAGGCAACTGCCTAGTTGGCCTAGCGGTAGCGCCGGCCCTGACTACAACCCTACTTTATAGCCAAAACTGGCAAGCACATGTTTAGTAAACACACAAGTTTCTGACAGGCCTGTGGCTTACGCTGGCTCAGCTTGTCTGAGCGTGGAAAGCTGAGCAGGGTTAGGCCTGGTTATTACTTGGATGGGAGACCCCCTCCTCTAGTTTCCTGCATTGAGCAGGGGGTTGGACTCAATAGCCTTGTAGGCTCCTTCCAACTCTATGATCTATGAAATCTATGGCTTGGCCCTTAGTGAAATATAGCAGAGCTATATAGCAGGGAAGGATCAGGGAAGTAGTTTGGTGGTACTGTTGGACCCAACACTGCTCAGGCTCCTTTGTTAACTACAGCTACCTCTAGAAAAAGATGACCTGGCCACTATACTCGTATATAACCTCAAAAGGCTGGACTAGTGTAACATGCTGTACATGATGTGGCTGCCTTTGAAAACTGTTGGAAAACTCCAGTTTCTTCAGAATGTGGGCACCTATTTGGTTACAGAAATAGGACATTCAGCAAGCCAGGGATGGGGACTTGGACTCGGGGACTCGACTCGTGAGTCCGACTGAGTCCCCCCTCTGACTCGAGTCCCACTCGAGTCCCAATAATTTATGTGGGACTCGGGACTCGACTCGGGACTCGAGCTCAAGGACTCCTCCGCCTCCGCCTCCGCTCTCGCCTCCGCCGCCGCCCTCACCTCCTCCTCCTCCTCCTCCTCCTCCTCCGCCGCCACCGCCGCCGTCCTCGTCACCATCGCCGTAGTACACAGCACGCCGCGTCACGCCGCCAGCGCCGTCGCTCTGTTTTTGGCGGGGTTGCTGTGGTTCAAAAACAGAGCGCCGTCGCTAGCGGCGTGACGCGGCATGTCACATCACGCCGCCAGCGCCGTCGCTCTGTTTTTGAACCACAGCAACCCCGCCAAAAACAGAGCGACGGCGCTGGCGGCGTGCTGTGTGCTACGCGATGGCGACGAGGACGGCGGCGTGCTGTGTGCTACGGCGACGAGGACGGCGGGCGGGGGGGAGGAGGCGGAGGCGGAGGAGGAGGTGAGGCGGCGGTGGGCGGCGGCGCGGGGCAGAAGCGAGGAGGTGGCGAGGGCAGCGGCGGCGGTGGAGGTGGAGGAGGAGAGGAGGTGAGGGCGGCGGTGGCGGCGGCGGCGGCAGCAGAAGCGAGGGCGGCAGCGAGGGCGGCGGCGGAGGTGGAGGTGAGGGCGGCGGAGGTGGAGGCGAGGGCGGCGGCGGCGGTGGCAGAGGCGAGGGTGGCGGCAGCGGTGAGGGCGGCGGCGGTGGAGAGGTGAGGGCGGCGGAGGTGGAGGTGAGGGCGGCAGCGGCAGCGGCCCACAGAGGGAGCAGGAGGGTCTCCGCGGGAGGAAGGGCAGCTCTTCTTCCTCTCGCGGAGACCCTCCTGCTCCCTCCATGGGCCGCCGCTTTGGGAGGGACTCGGGACTCGGGACTCGACTCGAGTCACCATTTTGGACCTCGGACTCTAGACTCGACTCTAGACTCGGGTCCAAAGACTCTTCAACATCCCTGCAGCAAGCTGAATAATAGTAACAGTTCCAAATTGAGGCTACTGTCAACTGCTATTTTTATTTTTAACCTCTAGTGATAAACGACTAGAGAGACACTGCTAATATCCAAGTGATGGGGTCAGGCAAGAATAAAAGCTTAAAACCTTTACTGAATATGCCAGCTAAAACAGAGGAAGAGTTCAGTGGGAAAAAGGAAAATAGGTCAGTTAACACTTCCTAACAATCTCATCTCTAGTTTTCACACAGTATTTATTTATTCCATTTCTATACTGCCCATTAGCTGAAGCTCCCTTGGCGGTTTACAAGACAATGCTTAAAACCATCAAATACAACGTAGTAAAACATACTATAAAACCATCAGTTTGAAACAGAATAAAACCAAAGTAGTAACCAAAATAAAAGCCAGCAGCAGTGCAAAGATCCAAATATGCATTAACACATTATTTTTTAAAAGTGAAGGGCAAAAAACCCTGGAAAAAATAAAAAGGTCTTCACCTGGTGCCAAAGAGACATAAGTGACAATTAAGACAGAGGTAACAGACTATGATGGCCTTTTTCAAGACCAGGTGGTAGGATACAGATCTAAAATATAAAGAAAGAAAAATGAATTAAAGGAAGAGCATTTATTGATGCTTTCTCAGGGTTGGTCTACATGTTATGTTTAGAATGCAAAGATGACTGGAAATGGAGACCAAAAGGTATAGTACTGGTGGTTTCCCCTTCCTAATTTTTCATTCTATGGGTGTAATGGAATTATTAGATGGTAAAACTTTTCCATTTATTAATTGCAAGAGTAAAATCTGAGGAAAAATAGGAGCAAGGCTTACGGAGACTGTCAGACAGTCAGAAATGTTTGTTGGGAGGATATTTGCATATTGAGTAAACCAATATAATCAAACATCACCTACATATGCTAGTGTGGTGTAGTGGTTAGAGTGTTGGACTGGAACTTGAGAAATCTGGGTTCTAGTCCCCACTCAGCCACGAAGCTACTGGGTGACTTTGGACCAGTCACTGACTCTTAGCCTAACCTACCTCACAGGGTTGTGAGGATAAAATGGAGAGGAGGAGGGTCATGTATCCTGCCTTGGGCTCCTTGGAGGAAAGGCAGGATATAAATGTAACAAATAAATAATAATAAATACTCCTGAGGTCAAGAGAAGCTGTTGGTGGGTGAAGAAGACTAAGAAGAATTTTTAAACTACATTTGGGAATCAAACTTCGACAAGCAAGGCAAGGTGTTTAATGCATCACTGTCTGTACCAGTGATATCACAAAAGATGGAAGCACAACATTAGACTGAGAGAAGAAGGAAGGTGAAGGAGGGAGGTAGTAAATTTCAAGTAATAATGCATGTAGATGGAGATCAGATGAGCTGTAATGGAAGTACCAGTAGATCCGGTGGCCACTTATGCATTGCCAAATGCACCACCAAACAAAGAGGACTGATATGGTCATCTCAGAACATTCTATCTTACTTCAAGAGATACAATTTTCATGGACAATAGCTAGACACTCTTTAATTCATTGTGCTGTAGATAATATTTCTTTATTATTATTTCTTTATTTGATTTGTACCCCACCTTTCCATCCCCACCCCCACCCCCAAAATGGTGCTCAAGGTGGCTAACAGTCATAGGAACTAAACAAAATATAAAATAAAAACTTGGTTAAAACAATAATAAAACAAATACATTAAAAACTCAGTTAAAACACACACACACACACACACACACACACACCAACAACAACAACAACAATAAAAGAATAAAAACAACACTCAACCCAACAGGCCAGCTTACATGCCAAAGGCCTGCTTAAATAAAAACAAATTTGCCTGCCAGAAGGCAGAAGGTCAGCAGAATACACAATGCCACACACTTTAGGAAGAGAACAAAAATATTTGAGCCCAGCCTTTTACAATACCTCATAAACTATAGTTTCACTTCTTCCTGTGCCTTCTGGCTTCTTAAGGTGAACATTTTCCAGGTCATCAGTTCAGTTGTCTGGTGCTGTTGTCCCGAGGATTTACAACCAGAATAGTGGCCTCTTCCCATAGTGTATTGCCCATCGCAATACACACAATTCATTTGTTTTTGGTTTTTCTTGTACCCTCTTGCAATGTTCACCTTACATTTAACTTCTTCCTTAAAACTGATGGTTGCCGTACGCAAGCCAACCTTTCCTTTCTTTATCTACTCATATTGTGTGTACTAGCATTGGGATTCTATGGCTATAGCTTCAGTAGAAGATTTGGATTACCCGTCATCAGACTGTAAAAAGGGAGTGTGAAAAAGATCAGTGACATGAAAAGTAGGACCTAGCTAGATGATGCCATTCATGCCAATCCCTGTTCTCATGCCTTCACCTTTAAACTGCACTTTCCCCAAACTTGCACTTGACCTTCACTTCACTTGTGATTTTATGACTCAATCACAACATCTTAAATATGAGGAACCAAATTAAAACCATTCTTCGCTCTGCTCTTCAATTAGCAGGTGAATCTCTTTATGAAGCTCTTTTGTCAGTACAGGGTCTTAGATTAAATAAGCCATAGATCTCGTCAAGACCTCCAGTTCTATGACACTGTGAATGAAGAAACCTCACTCACGCCCATCTTGCAAAGCTTTGTTGTACATTCAAGCTGATGGTGGTGGAGAAAGGAAGAAGACAGATTAACGAACAGCTGCTGTGCTTGCTGCTTCTGAAACATCTGGTACTAGTCACTATTGGCAGCATGATACTAACTTAGATGGACCGTTGGCCTGATTCATTATGGCATATCATCTATTTTTATGCTTCACTTGCTACACTACCAAGACATTGGAGAATCTTACATGTCAACAGGGGTCTTTTGCTCATCTTGTATACTTGCATCCATTGCTTAGGTCAACTGCATTTTGGGCAAAGTATCCAAATATACAAAATCATTAAAAAAAAAAAAAAACTTAGACTAACCTGGATAGGTTTTCCAGTATCTGTTGAATGACTGTTCAGGTCTATATGAGTCAGTTCAAGCTTATATAAGCTGTGTACTGATTCAGTGCATCCCACACATTATTATCTTTCAAAGATCTAAAGACAACCAAGGGATCACATGTGTGTTACAAGCTATGAAAGGGATCAACCTTTCTGTGCATTTTTTGATGGGGCATCTGAGACTCAATCTGATCATTTATAACTGTGGATCACAAATCTGTTTTAAATACTAATTGCAGCACTGGTTACAACATGACAAAGAGGATAGCCTAAGTTCCTTTCTGGGTGCCTTGCCTTGAGAAAGTTGTCTAAGCTTAAAAAATAAAAAAAATCAGGGGAATGAACAGATGCCAATGGACAATCATCCTAAGACCATATAGGGGAACTAAAGTCCATAAGCTTCTCTTAAGTAGTACTTGACATTAACCAAGTTATACATGCATTCTGTGATCTGAACCCTTTGAATACCGGTGAATCCAATGATTAGGGTCATCTAAGCATGTTTACAGAAACAATGGACACCTCTGTCTTATATGACTGTACTTCAGAACAACTCCTTATGATTTCATGGGAGTAAGGACTAGTTGTTCATTCACACATAATTATGACCTTATCAGGCAAACACATTCACTAACTTTCAATTTCTTGTATGCCATGGTTTGTAGCTACCTGACTGGCCTTTTGCTCTTAAAGCAAATAAAGCGGGAACAGACTAACTGTATCACAGGTAATTTTATCTTATTCAAAAATATTGCTTTAATTCCTTCAGAAACAATGCAGCAGACTAAAAATATACAATGTATGTAGAAGTTAATCTAACCACCATAATATTATCTGTCTCCAGAACATAAAGGCTTAGGGTTTTTTTTTTTAAAAAAAATCTCCAGTCCTTATAACTGCATAGTGGGGGGAGGGGGGTGGTTGGTTTTTTTTAAGGTTATAGATTTCTACAATCCTATTATTTTTATGGACAAGGTAAGTAAACGGTGGGTTATAAATATAATAAATAAAATAAATAAAGTAGGTATATATAATGCAAAGATGGCTGAAAGAAAGAAGGAAATAGAAAGGTCTGAAGTCGAGAATAGACTTGTATACAGCTGGTTTAATGTAACATAGATGTTTTAGCCAAGAATGTAAACAATATTTATTTCCTGGGAGAATATAGAAGGCAATATATTATCACGGTCACAATCATATACCCAACTAATTTAAGTTCAGTACTGAAAGTTGGACTGCCAGTTAGTCCATCTCATTGTGGTGGGGGGGGGGGATAATGAGATAGACACAATACTTTTGGTATAAACATTTATTTAAAACAGATCTGCAAAGGATGGGAATAGTGCAGGATTCTATTCTCTACAGGCAATTAACCGGTCATTATATTGACCAAGGCATCCAAGCCCTGTTGGGTGGCATCTATCCACTCGCCACCCCCTAGGTCTATACCATCCTGGTATTGGGAGGCTTTCCCATGGCACCCCCTCCCGAGGCTGCAAAACTCCAAGTGGGCGAGGTGAGTTAGCCTCAAAGGCAATCCATATCTCCACACTGTGATGCAAAACCTTGAGCATGAAGCCTCCAGAATTGCCAGTCACTGTAAGATGCCTATGGATGGTCACTGACCCTAACCCCAACTGAAATATACCCAAACCTACCTGCCTAAATGTAACCAGATCAATCTATAGCCCAATTAACCTATGAAGAAACACAACCACCCTCCCTTCTAACAGTGTGAAGTAGGCAAAAGACAAGCAGCCCTCAGCCAATCAGGCTGCCAGCCAAAAATTCCTACTAGCATACCCTTCAACATTTCACAGATGAAAATAGGGACACACATGTGAATTTGTAAGAGGTATGGTTAAGCAACATGAAGGTGTGATCAAGAGGGCGTGGCCAGGCAACATGAGGGTGTGGCCAAGTTATTAGAGGAAACACACAAAACTGCAGTATTTTCTCCCTCTCACCTACAACCTGGGGTTATCCACTAAAGCCAAATGGTGGCACATTTGGGAGAAATAAAATGAAGTATATTTCTTTGCACGGTGGGGCTCTGCGGGCTAATATCAACCCGTAAGCCCCACCCCATCACCCGAGATGCTGATGTGCGTGCTGGACAGGCTGTTTAGGCCTGCCTGTCTCCCTTCCCCCTCCTCGCAATATCCTTCCATGGGCATGTGTAAAAAAAGCTGTTTCTGCATTTTTCTAGGCAGAAACAGCATTTTCCAAAAATAGAATTCTGCTGAGTTCTGACAGTTGAGTCATAGTTACCTTCCCACATGGTTGATACATTTCCACGCACCATACCTTCATTACAAGCATGAGTACTAATATATTTTTTCTTTAGTCTTCAGTTAGTTGTAAAATGCTGGAATACTAATTGTGATGGATGACTGAGATTTCTTTGAAAATGTATGCACACACACACTCACAACTTCTGAATTGTCTTATTAATGGTTTCATCTTTGTTTATATTTAAATTTATGTCCTATTTAATTTATGTCCTATTAAAATTCATGAATTCCATTTATATACTAATCCACTTCTCAGTTTATTTCCGTTTGAGAGGATTGAGAGGGTTGGCGCTGGAGAAAGGGGGAAATGGAAAAAATTACCTCCCACCCACCAGCAGGACCTGCCACTGGATCAGAGTTTTATGCCCCCACTGGAGGAATTCTCTTCAGAGGAAAATCTAGAGCACCCAGAGACAAACAGCATCAAAAAGCAGCTCATGCCAGAAGTCCAGGAGGAGCCTGGGGCCTTGAGGGACATGGATGTGACTCCATCCCTGCAAGGGGAGGGGAACTCCACCTCTGAGACAGAGGCTGAGAAACCACCTAGCCCCCAAGAGTATCAGCATCTCTAGAGGCAGGCCAAAACAATCCCTGTGAGAAGGAGTACCCATTTACAAAGGAAGGCTCCTCAGGACTCCTTGTGCGGAGGGCTTCTTTCAAAAGCTTCCGATGTGCTGCAGCTGAGCCCTGGGTCAGGCTCTGGAAGCTTGCCTCAGTCCTAGGCAAGTGGGCTGCTAGAACAACACCTTATTTTTGCTCCCAGTATCTTGTTTCTGTTCTTTTTCTTGGATTGATCTCTTGTGCTGCTGCTGACACTTGAATTTGTGATAAGACCCTGGGCCAGTTCACACGACCCAGGCTGCGGGCGGGCGGAGGAGGCACCACAGGGCGATCCGTGGGGTCTGGCGGGGTGCCGCAGACGCCCCGTGCACATGGGCGGACCCCGCAGTCCCCGTACCATAGTGCGGGCCTCCCGGTGCTAGGGGTCGGAGCCCCGGGATGCCCAGAGGGGCCATTTGCCCCTACAGGTTGGAGCGGCAGGAGCTCCAGCCGCTCTGGGAAGCCGCCTCTGTGCGGACCCTGTGGGACGGCCACCCGCTGTCCGCACGGCACGGTGGCCACGCACGGTAGGGGCTTACCCCTCTACCGACCATGGTCACTTTGCGTGCATCCCATGCGTGGCCCTCCCACGGGGGCACCCCCGGTCAGCGTTCACATGACACAGGAACCACGGGGGACTTCTGCTCCCCCGCAGTTCCCGTGTCGTGCGAACAAGCCCCCTGTTTCTTGAATTGTACTTGTATCAAAATGTTTCCCCTGTTCATCTGACCTCTGCCTGCCTTTTGATCTTTGAGAAGGATTTGCCTTATAGAGTACCTTGGGACTGAGCCTGTACCAGCCACAGCAGGACATAGAGGAGGCCTTCCATTCACAAAAGAGCAACTCAAGATCCAAGCCATTCTATATAAAGTATAAGTTTTGTAAATAAAAACTATTTAAGGTAGGAATTCTAGGCACACTTACCAGACAGCAAGACCAACGGAAAAGAATGCAAGTAAACGTAGGTAGGATTAGGCTCCAAATATGACAATATTGTATGACATGTTCAGCAAATCGTTGTGCTCTGATGGGTACATGTTTAGCCATGTGATTGAAGTCAATGGGCTTCATAACATGTTGAATTGTGACTAAGTTTCTTTTTTTTTTTGTCCAATTTTTATTTCTATATAAAACAAACACATAATATCAAACATATAACAATTAACAAAACAAAATAGACCTCCGATTTTCTTCTACAGCAAATACAGGTAACAATAATTTTTCTTACTCGATAATCCGAATGAGAAATCTCTTTCTTCCCATTGTCCCAGATTCACTTATTATTCCATAAATCCACAAACAAACAAATCATTATTTTCCAGTCTCTGCAAAAAGTCAATTAGAGGTTTCCACTCAATAATAAACACAGATGTTGTCCTTTCTCTAATTAGTGATGTAAGTTTGGCCATCTCTGCCAGCTCCAGCATCTTGACCAACCATTCTTCTATCGTAGGCACTGCTGACCTTTCCATTTCTGTGCATATAGTAGTCTCGCTGCCGTTGTCATGTATAAAAATAAAGTTCCATATCTTCCTTCTAGCTGACTGTCCATTATTCCCAATAGAAAAGCCTCTGGTTTCAATTGAAAAGTAATCCTTAAAATCTTTTGCATTAATAAATGAATTTCAACCCAAAATCTTTTAGCTTTCTTACATGTCCACCACATATGATAAAAGGTTCCTTCCTGTTGTTCACATTTCCAACATATATCTGATGCACCGCTATACATTCTAGCCAGTTTCTCCGGCGACAAGTACCAACGATACATCATCTTATAAAAATTCTCTTTAAGACTAGAGCATAAAATAAATTTCAAACCTTTTAACCACTAAGTTTCTATAGCCAAAAACTTGTACACTCACAGAAATTGCAGAGGAAATGAATACAAAGGTGGTTGTATTAGCTTATTTACTGAGTGTGTATGAGAAGAGCTAAAATTTTGGAAATTTGTTGACCTCAGGCATGAGACATTTCTGTAAGACTGTAAGGACACCCTCCTTTTATCATCACCAAGAGCAAAATTCCAATAGACTGGCTTGTACTGCATCCCTGTCCATATGTTCCCATTATATCCTGAACAAGGAAAAGGGATTGACCCCCAACATCAGCATGGGAGTGAGGATGTCCCAATATCCACATGTCTGCCTGGTTGAACACATGACAAGAGCCTCTACACATATAAAGTTGGAAATGTGTAGGGCTAGGGCTTCCACACTATATGGGACACAGATCATGTGGAAACCTCTTTGTGCATACAGCTGTAGGGCCATGCAGGGTCTTCTCAGGCTCCCAGCCTACCCAAGCCCAGGGGAGACCCCTTTGGAGGAGTAGGATTGGGATTCCTCCATAAACCCTGGTCCCACAGAAGACACGGGGGAACCTCAGGAGTCCTGCTGCAGGGATGCCTCATTTGAGGTCCCCCCAGAACCCTTCACCCTATCCCAACAAGCACTGTCATGGTTCCTGATTTGATTCTCCTCCCTCATCCCGCCACTCATTAGTGCATTGGTGGTGATGAATCAGGTGGGACACACAGAGTTGTCATTGAAGTGTCTACTTGGCAGCCAGAAGACCCTTCTGCCCAGGGTTTACTCGGGAGGAAGGGTCTACTTGGGAGCCAGGTCTACTCATGAAGAGGAAGACCCATCTGTATCCACTGTGGAAGCAGACCCAGCTGCAACTGCTGAATTAGGAACTGCCTGCCTGTCTATGAGCTCTCAGTCTTCTCCCAGACCCTTGCTGGGTTATCAGCTGGCTCTCATTGAGTTCCTTTCACAGGACACGTCCTCTTTCAGGTGTTCCAACAATTACATCTATGTTGGGGTGGGGCCAACAAGAGCTGTGCTGCATCACCTTTTGTACATTCAGTGAGCATGTGAAGATCCCATCTGCACAGCACTTGCATGATTTGAACGTAAGAAGGTCCATGCTGGATCAGACAAAGGGTCCATCTAGTCCAGTTTCTTCATATGGATACTCATATGCTCCCAGGAAGCTCACAAGCAGAGCAGGAGGACAGCATCCCTCATTTGCTTGTCCTCCCCCCTCAGTAAGTGGTATTAAGAGGAAAAGTAACCCTATACCTCTAAGCTGGGGGAATTATATTTAGGTATCACGGTTAATATAGTCATCAGTAAATCTGTCCTCCATAAACATGTCTAAATCCATTTAAAGCCCATGGTGACTGACACATCTTCAGGCAGTGAATTCCGTATGTTAATTGTGTGTTGTGTGAAGAAGGACATTCTTTTTTCTGTCCTGAATCTCCACTGAGTGACCCTGAGTTCTAATATTATGAGAAAGGGAGAGAGAGAAAATATCTTCGCACCTTGCAAAATTTTATCTTCTCTCAAATCCCACCTCAGCAGACTTTCCCCACCCCCACCCCTAAGCTAAATAGCCCTAAACACTGTAGCCTTTCTTAACAGGAATAGAAGTGGCAGGAGGGGTGCATTAGTTTTGAAAATATCCCCACAAACTACCCCGCCCAATGCTCAGTGCTAGATGGTTCCCAAACAGTGTGAACAGTAAGGGCCGGTTCACACAACCCAGGCTGCCGGCGGGGGAGGAACCACAGGGCCGTCCGCGGGGTCCGGCGGGGC
The DNA here is from genome assembly GCA_021292165.1 of Shinisaurus crocodilurus. NCBI lineage: Eukaryota > Metazoa > Chordata > Lepidosauria > Squamata > Shinisauridae > Shinisaurus > Shinisaurus crocodilurus. The sequence continues at coordinate 234,593,942 of CM037879.1, forward strand.
ACCGCACACGACCGGCGCCCCGCGCACGTGGGCAGACCCCGTAGTCCCCGCACCACAGTGCGGGCCTCCCGGCGCTAGGGGGTGGGGGCCCAGGATGCCCAGAGGGGTTTGCCCCTACAGGCTGAAGCGGCGGCGGCTCCGGCCGCTCTGGGCTTCCGTCTCTGTGGGGACCCCGCGGGATGGCCGCCCGCTGTTCGGATGGCACGGTGACCACACGCGGTAGGGGCTTACCCCTCTACCGACCATGGTCACTTTGCGTGCGTCCCGCCCGCGGCTGTCCCGCAGGGGCACCCCTGGTCGGTGTGCACACGACACGGGAACCGCGGGGGACTTGCGGTTCCCGTGTCGTGCGAACAAGCCCTGTGTGATCTAACAGGGGGCGGGGGCGGGGAGTGTCATAAACAGAAGGCAAGGAATGGTAGCTATGTGTGGGAGGGATAGAACTGTGTGTGCCATGCAACCTTCTCCCCCCCATGCCCCGCCCGCCCCACTCCCAAGCTAGCCTGCTGCCTTCAGGTGCGATGGAAGATACTGTCATGTCACCAGTGCTGAACTAAGGTTCATCTACCAGTCCAATAAGCTTCTGTACGTGGAATGCGGGGAGGGAGGTGTCTTGTCCTTTACCTTAGGCAGTAAGATATCTTGGGCTGGCCTTGGTCAAAATAGTTTCACAAAGGGAAACAATTCTTCTCAGACTCTCTGTGAGACTGGTATAAACCTGGAAGCCTGATGTTCAACCACCTAAGATTTATGGAGTTTTTGAATCTTTCAATACCTCTACACACACTAGTCAACAACTCTAATTTAGTTTGGCATGGACTAGCACAAATCTCCAAGTATGCTTCAGTTTATTATCTGTTACTCTAGGAGGCCTTGTCAGTAACTGCACTGTTACAGAGCACCTGTGGTGAAATCATTCCCCCATTCAGTTTTGCTTTTAGGCTTGTAGCGTTCCATAATGCTACACTGGAATGACTAGAAGACTTTCCGCTTTATTTTTAGACTCCATTGAACTAAACAACAGGATAGGAGTGAGATGTGAAATACACAGGCTGAACATTTTTAAACATGACAATAAGGGGTCTAGCGAACTCTGTAAAACTAATGATATGTTCTGGAAGGGGCGGGGGGAAGCGGTCTCTTTAAAACTGAATACAAGTTAGATGCTTTCATCCCAACAAAGTGATCTTCAGCTTTGCTTATACTGAAAAGCACCAAGGCAGATAGGATGAATGCATTGGCTAGAAGCTGTTGGATGCATTCCCATTTGTTGATGTATCCTAAAAGTCTCCAGCAGCAGCTATCCTTACCCTTAATTATTCAAATCTGAAACAATTGATTGGGCTGAGCTGTACTGGAGACTGGGCACAGTGGAGAAATATATTTCTACCTCCTCTGGTTACCTATTGGCACTTTAGGCAGTGTGTGTGAAGGGAATGGATTTCTTTGTGAACATTTTTGCCTGTGGATCAGCATCCATTCTTGCCTGAAATCTTCTGCACTACAGCATCCCATTCCTGTTTAAAGAAAAGCTAAGCTGCCACGGGCTAGATTCAAATACTGAACTAACTTCCAAGCCATTACCAGCAATCAATTTTCTGCCAACAGCCACATAGCAGATTGTGCACATGCTTATACAAAGAAAAGGCAGCTTCCTACCATACTGGTGCTTTTGTCTACCGTTTATTCTTGTTTTAATAATCTTATTTTATTGCATATTGCTTTTGGTTTCTGTAAGAGAAAGGTAGATTATTATTACAATCATGTATTGGATTTTTATTTATTAGAAACATCTATATCCCATCTTTCTATACAATCTGCAAGGCAAAACAATAGTAGTACTATTTATTAAATTTATGCATTGCTTCTCACTCAAAAAGCAGTTTCAAAGTGTCTTACACACACAAATACAAAAATTTATAATTATTGTAACAGGAAAAAAAACCCCAAAATCAATATACACCATAATCAGCACAATAATAAAAAATAAACACGATGAAAACATACTATAAAAACAATACAGTACAAAAAGTGTTCATCCACAATACACAAAATCTTCCTCCCCACCCCCGCAGCCTAGAATGAACACCACAAAAGCAGCCCATAACAACTAGGCCACAACTAATATCCAAGTGCCTGGGGAAATAAGTACATCTTTGTCTGGTGCTGAAAGCGAAAAGATGACAGTGTCGGCGCCAGACAAGCTTCTTTGGGGAGAATGTTCCACAACACTGGGCTATCACAGAACTGCCCCCCCCCCGTGCTATTAGTAATAAGAATGCCACCTGAAAAGTGTAGTTCAAAAAGTCCATAGCCACTTCAATTTTCAGACTGGACAGCCTGCCTTTCTTTCCCATGTCGTAAGTCATCCCTGAACATGTTTACAACATAGGCTCAGGGATTCAGACTTCTTTATACTTCTTATAGTGCTTCTTATAGTGCTACTCCCTAGTTGCCTTATCATGTTGCCTTGTCACTGCCATCACCTTAGGTGCAACATGGCTATTATATGCACATATTGTTCAGCCATGCACAGCATGGCAGCAATGACCAAGGGGCTGTGCACAAGTGGAGGCATGGGAGTGATGGCAGGGCTCAGTAAAGACAGTATCAAACACCAACTGGGGATTTTTAAAAACATTGTTACTTATTTATTAACAATATTTATCTGCCACCTAATAACAAAAGTTATCTGGGCAACTTACAATAATGTTCAAAGGTTATTTAGTTTTCTGAAGACCAAAATATAACCACTGATTAGTGTTTGGTTAATTTATAGGTTATTCGTATCAGACGTACAAAAGGATATTTCATTTTGTTAGTTCTTCATGCATCATTTTTTTAAAAAAAATTTAAATAAAGAATGACTTTCTTAATTTTCCTTTTCCCCTCTCTTTCTTCTTTCATATTATTTGTGTATGATTTGACAAGAGCCGGGCTGTTTTTAACATGCATATGTAGAAAAAAAATGTGTGGAGTGAAACTTCAATACATGGAAAAGGAAGGTCAAATGAGTTTTTCTGTCACATGATCACAGTCTAATAGATGGGGGGGAACAGCAGAAGATAGAGGGGAAAATATAATTTGCAGCATGGTAAGAGACTCACAAATGCTTTAAAGTTGCAAAACATTTATGAAGGAATGAGCCCATTTAACATACTGCCTGCCATTTCCTTCTGAGAAAGCAGGCGTAGGAGTGTGTATCGCACAGCTCTTTAAAGAAGGGATGTTGGAGAAATCGGAAACAGATTCAAATGACTTCAGATTTCTATCAATCCAACCCACAGATTGTGCAACAGACCGGCTTCCGAGTCGCACAAATTCTATGGACTTGTGGACCTTTTTTTTTTTTTTTTTAACATTCTGGAATTGTAATCAGATTTAGTTGTACAAAAGTATGAAAGTTAGTGGAAAATACACTCGCAGATATGCCATTTAGTCACAGTCCTATGTCCCTCTGAGCTTGTCTGGAGGGACATAGGAAGAGGCATAGAAGACGCCGCCACCTCGAAAATCCTTTCCGAGGTTGCAGAACCTCAGAACACCTGCCCCCGCAGTGCCAGCACAGTTCTTTCCACGCTGGAGGGAAGCTGAGCACGGAAGACCATGCTTGGTTTCCCCTTGGGGCGGGGCATTCCCAGGGGAGAGGAGGGGAGAGGCGCTGTTGTCGTCTGACGAAGAATCCAGGCGGCACCTCAGCCTCTCCTTCTCTGGAGGAGGGGAGAAACATTTCCACGGCTGATGTTTCTGAAGGCGGAAGAAGGAGTGCAGAGGATATCCTATCCTCCGTGCTCCTCCCACACCTCACTTGGATGCCTGCGATCCTCCAGCTTCAGAGGGTTGGGAGCACCCTCATAGGACTGCACTGTTAAAAAACAGAAACAAAAAGCAATTGTTTTATGCATCTCTGATGCCTCCGTTGTGTAGCACTCTTTTTGTGAGTGCACTCTGCTCATTGATTTTCTGCAGAGCTAAGAAAATGTTACATGCCAGCAAAAGTTACATACGTTGTGGCAGATTTTTTTTTTGTTGTTACATACTTTTCCAAAGGGGGGGGGTAGAAACGGAATCTGTTAATGAGTGGATGATGGAATGAAAGACGACTGTCAATCTGTGAAACACAGATGGAATTGATTAAACAAAATCAGTGTATCCCTCCTTTAAAGCAACCTGTTCTTTTCCTTTCCTCTTTAGACTCTGTATTGAGACAACAAAAAAGTCTTGTAGCGCCTTAAAAACTGACAAGTTTAAAAGAATGTTGTTTTTGAGGCCACAGACTAACCCGGCTACCCCTCTGGAAATTTAAATTCACGAACAGGTCTCCTTTATCTCAAAATGCCATATTTGGCTTCTGTAGCTTTCAGACACTTAATGGAATCAATGGCTGGGTTGGTTCTGTTCATGGTTGTTATGGATCTACATCGCAGATGTAAAATTCTTGGAAGCTGTTTTCTTACCTCAGTGAATGTTTTATGCTCATGCATGAAATACCTGTTGCTGAAATTCACTCTGACACATACATACTTTGACTGGGGGGGGGGGGAGGAGCAATTATTTAGTGTGAATAAAAATGATACTTGTCAGGGACTCCCCCCACCTGCCCTGACAAAACTTAATACATGGAGGCCCATGTAAAGAGAGGTCCAAGAATGCTGATAACAAGTCACTCCTGCAGTTCAGCAGCACCTCAGCGACTGGGTTGATGCCTTGACTACCAGAGATGACTGAGCTAAGTAGGGGTAGGATGGGGAGGAGCATCTCTGTTGCCAGGGCAACAAACATACAGTCTCCCATGGGACAGGCTCTGGATGGCTCACAAGAGTGGGATGTAGGGACAGATGGGTCGGTATGTTTCCAGTCTGGGTTGGCTTTGCATGTGTTCATCCATCCCATGTCTACATCTATCTGTGATTTTATTTTTATTTTTTTAAAGCTTGACAAGTTATATTTAAATGTGAAGATTCCCCCCCCTCCATGAAATATGCATTTTGTATGCATTTTATCCAAAAAATATGCATTTTTATTGCAAACTGTATCGCAAAATTCAGGGAAGTGTGAAAACTGAAGGTTAGCTGTGTTCCAGTTCATCTATTGGTCCAGGAAAAAAGAATCAGGGCAGTACACTTACAAATGTGGACCAGTTATAATCTTCTAGCATTATTCTAGTGGAGAGCAGGGTGGAGCCTTGACAAGCACACATTTAGAAGCCATAGAGGATTTCCCCATTTCTCTCCAGGCGATCGGAGGAAATTAGGATTGGAGGGGGGAGCAGGAACAGCTAAATCAGAGGCCACAGGAGAAGGTGGTGGGAAGAGAGTGGTCCCAATCCAGCCCTACTTCTGAGGAGCCAGGAGGAGAAGTGCAGACGCTCAGGGGAATGAAGTGGCACCAATCCACCACACTATTTCAACTATTTGTCATTTATGTAGCACTCTTGCTTTGCAAAGTGCTTTTACAGTATTTAAGGCTTCCCTCACAACAACTTTCTAAATAATGTGTATGCCAGTGTGTGTGCATAATTATAATTTTAGTACATAATCACTCCGACTCATTCTCACCTTGAGGTGCTTCTATGTACACATGGAACGCTAACAGCTAAAATGTTTACACTAAAAACGCAGTGCCAGGGGAACTGGAAATAGACACGCTGGGGACCTGAAGCTCCTTTCCCCACTGCAGCGTGGATCGAGCGGTGGCAAGGTAAGTCACGAGAGTCTCGGGGGGGGGGGGCAAGCAGGCTGCTTTCGGCCCGCTTTCACACACACCCGAGACTCTTGGATACATTGCTACATTCTACAGCGTGCGTATATTTGAAAAATGTGCACAAATACTTTTTAATCAGTGGGAGAACCATGTGTACAGTTCAAAGATGCACAGAAGTGATTGATTGATTGATTCATTCATTGATTGATTGATTGATTGATTATATTTATGAATCACCCATCTGGCCAGACATCCGGCCACTCTGAGCGATGTACAGTCCAATAAAACACAAGAGGGGGGGAAACACACACACACACACAGTATAAAACACAATTAAAAACAGTACAAAACTTAAAAATCCTAACCCACCCCATATATTCCCACCTGAAAAGCCATGTTTTTAATGCCCAGCGGAAGCTAATCAAGGAAGGGCATGGCGGGGGTCACTGGGGAGAGAGTTCCATAAATTGGGGGCTGCCACAGAAAAGGCCCTCCTCCTAGTCCCCACCAGCCTGGTTTCTCTGGCTGATGGGACAGGGAGAAGGCCATCCGTGGCAGATCTTGTTGAGCGGCCTACTTGATGTTGCTGGAGGCGCTCCTTGAGATAAACTGGACTGGAGCCATACAGGGTTTTAAAGGTCAACACCAACACCTTGAATTCTGCTCGGCAAACAACTGGTGGCCAGCGCAACTCTTTGAGCACTGGAATGATGTGATCACGCCGGCGGCAGCCTTTAACCAGGTGAGCTTCTGCATTCTGTACCAGCTGCAACTTCCGAACTGTCTTCCAGGGTAACCCCATGTAGAGCACATTACTGTAGTCTAGGCGAGAGGAGGCCAAGGCATGAACCACTGATAGGAGCAGATGATTAGGAAGGCAGGGGCGCAACTGCCATATCAGATGGAGCTGATACAGCGCCGCCCGGCTCACAGCTGAGCCTCTATGATGCATACATTTGGAAAAAATATGTATGAAAACACACACAGGTTTTCATGCGAAAAGAAAAAAAACCCCAAAGCTTGCAATCTGATACAGACCTGAGTCAGAACGAGCTTTGAGATGGAATTCAGAGCATATCAGAGAGCTAGAGTGTTGCTGATTCGCACATCCCTACTGCAGAAACAAAAAATAAAATAAAAATGACTTGCTCTGTTTATTCAGGTTTGGCAGAAGAAAAGGACTAATGGCAGAGGCTGATGGGACTTAAATGAATGACAAGCACAAGGTTTTTCACTTGTATTTCAAACTTGTGGTAGCATCAAATGTTAATGTAATAATGAGCCAATTTAGTGTCCCAAGGTATGAATTAGGTCCAAATGGCGAGAGTCATGTGCTCTTTATGAGTGTGCAGTGAATTGCAAATTGAATCTGAAGTGCTGGCAAAAGGCCTCCTGCCCTAGATATCTGAAGCAATTTTCATCTGCTCACTGGCAGATTCTGAGATCCACATGACCCCTGTTGTTGTGATGGCCCTATATGCTCCCATGAGGCTGTCATTTGGCCAATGCCAGGCATTTTGAATGAATGAATAATTCTGACAGTTTCAGATCCTTATAGGAATGCAAGCTTTGTGTTTTGGACACATGCTTCTGAGTGTGCTTCTTGAAGGTGTGGAATCACTATTTCAGGATAAATCACATGTGATTTTTCCACATTGTTTAGGTGTGTGTGTGGCTACTATAGGTATCCAGCTGCAAATGCCACATTTGCAGGCTTATGACACTCCCTGGCCAAATCCACCTGATCTGATATATGTTTACTCAGAAGCAAATCCCATTTAATCCAATGATGTGTACTCCCAATTATGTATTTGAGACTCAGATCGTTGAGCAGTATAGAATGTGGCACATAAGTACAGTTTTTTTTTCATCTACAGTAGATACAATCCAATGCCATTTTTTTTCTCCCCCCCCCAAATCTCAGTATATTGTTTAATCAAACTCTTTAAAAAACCCTATATAATCAAATGGTTTCTGCAATTGTCAATTAAACCAACCTCTTTCCTTTCTGTTACAAATATAGTGGGAGGATACATTTTTTTACACTGCATTCATTTTGAGAAATTTGCTTCATGTCCTTTGAAATATGATGCTGCTGGGCTAAACAAATAGGATACATTTTTTCTTTTCATGCTTGTCGAACCCCATGAAGGAGAGAACAGAACCACATGGAAATTGCTGCTACACAATGCAAGAGCAGGCTACTGCTCTTTACTTCATGACATGGGGCCTGCCACTCAAAGAATTCAACAGCATGCCACTCAATGGCCTCTTGACTGAAGTATGTCACGATCCAGGAGGCAAACGTGATTCCATTATCTCAAAAACTTTGCTTCTTTTTCAAAGCCCTGTGTTTTATGTGATCATTATTTATGTTGCATGTTGTATGAGAACCTTCTCTTCAGCCATAATTATCCCCAAAGCACACCATCATGTAGACAATGTATTTTTTCCTTGAATCTACAAGGAGCACTGGACAGGAAAAATCCGGCTGTCTCCCCCTATGTCTCACCTTCAAGAAGTAATTTCTAGCTTTGATTACCCCTTTCTCAACATCCCCTAAGTACTGCAACTCAGTTCGTTATTTATTTATTTATTTATTTATTTATTATATTTATGAATCGCCCATCTGCCCAGACATCCAGCCACTCTGAGCGATGTACAATCCAATAAAATACAAGGGGGGGGGAGAAACACACACATATACACAGTATAAAACACAATTAAAAACAGTAAAAAACTTAAAAATCCTAACCCACCCCATATTCCCGCCTGAAAAGCCACATTTTTAATGCACGGCGGAAGCTAATCAAGGAAGGGGCATGGCAGAGGTCACTGGGGAGAGAGTTCCATAAATTGGGGGCTGCCATAGAAAAGGCCCTCTTCCTAGTCCCCACCAGCCTGGTTTCTCTGGCTGATGGGACAGGGAGAAGGCCGTCCGTGGCAGATCTTGTTGAGCGGCCTACTTGATGTTGCTGGAGGCGCTCCTTGAGATAAACTGGACCGGAGCCATACAGGGTTTTAAAGGTCAACGCCAACACCTTGAATTCGGCTCGGCAGACAACTGGTAGCCAGTGCAACTCTTTGAGCACCGGAGTGATGTGATCACGCCGGTGGCAGCCTTTAACCAGGCGAGCTTCTGCATTCTGTACCAGCTGCAACTTCTGAACTGTCTTCCAGGGTAACCCCACGTAGAGCGCATTAGCTAGGGGACCCTTTTGCTGTTGGTCTTTCTCCACTCTCTTCAGAGATGCACCTCATAGGAACAAGGGGTTTTGAGCCTATTTTGTCTTTTGTCCTTGTTCTTCCCTGGGGAAAGTCTGTGGAACTCCTTGTGATAAGATCCATGGCTTGTCATGCCAAAGGAGACTTCACCTCACATCTAAGTGATGAGAACTATGTTAGGATCTCCAAGTGTAAACTTTTAGTTAGACACCATTGTTCTTTTTAATTCTGAATGCAACTACCCTTTATCCACTTGGTAAACAGGACTGGCCTGAGGCAAAGAACAAGATGGTGCCCGCTCATGTTTCATGTACAAAAGTTGACTGGATGGGCAGATGAATCTGTCCTCAACACTGATGATGGGACAGCATCCTCCACTGCACCTGAAGGCAGCAGGCTAATTTAGGGGCTGCAGAGAAGGCCGCATGACACACAGGTCTCTTCTCCAACATCTTGTTGCCACCTCCCATCATCTGCCACCTAAGGCAACTGCTTCACTCTGCCTAATGGTAGAGCTGGCCCTATTTCAAAATAAAGGAAAGTAGAGAAAGGGTGGTTGCATCTTCAAAAAAAAGTTAGCTGGATAGTTGGGAAAGGCTACTGCTTTATAGACTCAGAATCTAACCTCACGTCACATGCCTAGCCTACTGTTCACACTCTGAGTTTGTAAGGAGGCAATGAGTAAGCCCTTGCCTGGTCCAGACTGAAAAGCTTGACAAAACTCCTCTCACATGATATAATTCTATAGCTCTGAAATCCCTCAGGCTTTAGAATCAGGAAGAAGTTGGAGGCGGTAGTAGCAATTTTGTAAGTAAAGTGACAACAGTGCTTCGTAGTGTTGTCAAGAGGAGTAAGGTGTGAGTGTGTGCTGGACCATTACACAATGTATATGAGATGTACTGGTATTACTATATAAATTATAATACAAAACAGAGCCCTAGTAAAACAAAAAACAATGTTGAGTACCCTATTCTATCTTTAATGTAATGATTAATGGGAGTTGAACACTTAAATATGCAGTCCTAGTGAGACTGATTTGTAAGTAAACATACTTAAGACTGTCTGGAAATCTCATTGATTTCAATAGGGTTTAATCATGCTTCACTGTTTATAGAAACTATGCCCATTGATACACTAAAGAACAGAATAAAACACTCATCCAAAGGGAGTTTGTATTTTTGCCCGTTTCCCCACATCCAACCTATTGCCCTCACTACTTGATCAGAAAATCAGCTATGCATAAGTCCCATGGACCACACTGCTTTTGACTTATCTTCCACTCACATTGCTGATGGCATCTGGTATACTATTTAATATTATAGTTGCAAGATGCCAAACAACACACCGAAGTGGCACAATCATTGTCCAGATGAATCACATTCCATATGGGATGAAGAGGAACAGGTGGAGATGCCAGCAACTGACAAGGCAATGGGTGAATCTACCCAGTAGGTTCTGGTTTCCCCTTGTTGCATTCTGAAACAGAAGCATGAGATGCACTATGTTAATTTGCTAGGTGGTTAAAAAAAATGATTTTCTGCCATTCAATCATTTACAGTATAGCTGCCAAATTAGTTAGGAGAGTTACTTCCACCACTGTGGAGGTTTGGCCTCCCACTATGGCCCTGCCCACTCCCCTCCCAAGATCCTATTCTCTGGCCTGGAGGCTACCAGGGGCTTGGGAAGGAGCCAGGGATCACAGATTGAAAATAACAAGGAGGTTCCCTTGTTATTCCCCTGTGCGCTGGTCCCCTCCAAAGGAAGATGGTGAGTGGTGCATAGGGGAATCCTGTTGTTTCCTCCCATACTTAGCATGCTGGTTTTCCTCCCAGTCTGGAGGGGAAACAGTGTGCTAAGTGCTTCACCCACCTCATGTAATCCCCAAGAGGTGGGGGAAGCCAGTCCTTGGCCGAAGCAGTCAGAACTTTGGCCATGGGGTTTGCCAAAGTCCCCTGCAACATTCATATACTATTGTTATGCTTCTTTTGGAGGGCTTAGGGGCCAAGACTATATTGGATCATACGTTCAAATTTTATTTGTTTGTATATGACTGAAAAAGCAAAATGATACCTGCATGCCCTTAGAAGAGCTCAGCATATGAGGGAGCATAATCTGTGAGGAAAGAGAGAAAACAGAAGATGAGAAAACAGTAATCAAGAAACTGTATCCATCAATGCACATTTAACCTGAAAGTGACTGTTCCATATGATTTAAATTTACTTCTACAATACAAATGCCATAGCATGGCATAATATGACATATAGCATCCCTCTATACACAAGTGATTTCCTGTTGAAAACATAAATAAATAAATATTAGAATATCATGTCCTGACGTTTGTTTTATTTTGGATCTTTCCATTTTGGAATGTAAGTATTTATATATGAGCTATCATTGTTGGGTTTCTACTTGAAGTGTGGACAGAATTTGTAACAAACATGAAAAAAATACTTTAAAAGAATGTCTCTTGCAAACAACTGAAGTATTCTGTTATTTTTATCTGACATGCACAGAGTACACTTGATCATAAACTAGACAACAAAATGAATTTGGTACCAGCCTTGCCTGTCTTTAAGGTATCTAGGTGACAGATGTCACAGATTTTCTCTCTCATAGAAGAATGTGAGTTTCAGTGTAAGAACAAAAGACATGGTTATTGGTCTAAAATGGGAAGTGAGTTAACTCTGATGCCATGATATCCTAGGAGCACCATGCACAAGGAAATTCATCAAGTTGTTTTCCAATTTAAGTTCACCATCCTATTGATTACCATGATCAATATCATAAATCACTGGTATATATGAATTGAATTCCAAATACAAATTATCAGCTAGGAGGAGGAATGACAGCCTTGTCTCTATGGCGACATGCTATCATGGCACCACAGGCAGCTTAAAGTGTGCTGTTGGTGCATACTTACTGCTAAAGTAAATGTAAAAGGACAACAGACATAGGAACATAAGAAATTGCTACAATGTAACAGACCAACAGAACATGTATAAGGTATCCAGGTTAGTGGTGAGGGGTGTAACACACACACCCCTCACCACTAACCTGGATACCTTATACATGTTCTGTTGGTCTGTTACATTGTAGCAATTTCTTATGTTCCTATACAAGCAGAACATTTTTCTTTAACTAAAATTCAGGTCTGGCTTAATGTTTTATAACCATGGAATGACACCAAGAGTGGTTTCTGTGTATACATGTATGCAAAAGTGTTTTGTCTAAATGGGTTATTGAGAATATCTATTTATCAAGATTTGACTGGATGGTTGCAGATCATAAGAATATTGATCATAGGAATTATGGATGAAACATATTGCATGATTTAAACTTGGGGCACTGCCTAGGAAGGGCCATGGGCAGCATTTCATGTGCCTGACAGCAGGGGTTATATTTTCCATTCAATGGCAGACTCTCATGTCTCACAGGAAGCTGCTTTTGAGGACTTCCTGACTATCAGAAAAGGCTTTGGAGGCACATTAGGCTGCCATTAGAAGGGGGAACCGAAAAGCCCTTGCATGCTACACTTCAGATACCAGCCAACATTTAGCTAACACCATGTATCTTAAATCAAGCACATTTAAGGTATTTATATTTATTTATTTATTTATTTATTTACTGTATTTCTAGATTGCTCATCTAGCCGGTAACCCGGCTACTCTGGGCGATGTACAAATTACAATATAAAATGAAACAAAACAGAATAAAATACACTTAAAACAGTATAAAATTTTACAATCCTATCCCACCCCATATTCCCACCTGAAAAGCCATGTTTTTAATGAATGGCGGAATCTCATCAAGGAGGGAGCATGGCAGAGGTCACTGGGGAGAGAGTTCCATAAACTGGGGGCCACCACAGAAAAGGCCCTCTTCCTAGTCCCCACCAGCCTGGCTGCTCTGGCTGATGGGACAAGGAGAAGGCCGTCCATGGCAGATCTTGTTGAGCGGCCTACTTGATGTTGCTAGAGGTGCTCCTTGAGATAAACTGGACCAGAGCCGTATAGGGTTTTAAAGGTCAAAAATTCAAAATCACCTTGAATTCGGCTCGGCAAACAACTGGTAGCCAGTGCAGCTCCTTGAGCACTGGAGTGATGTGATCACGTGATTTAAATACAATAAATTTAAGGTAGCTTCCTATCACAGAAATCCAACCCTTCTTTGCCTTGAAGATTCCCCAAGAAGCTTAAACAGTAAAGGTAATGATAGTTTGCTAATGTTAGTTTGCTATCAGATATTGATACTACTTTATCCAGGTTGTGTTATTTCTTTGCACCCAACATTACAACAGTTATTCTTACCAAATGAAATAGTGGTATATCTTCCTTACTTCAGTACTTGCACTAGCAAAGAAGTGTCATTGTACATGATAGTATTTAGCACAATATGAAGAAATAGCCAGAAATGTACAGTTTAACAGAGTGTAACGCAAGAAGAGCCATGCTGGATCAGACCAAGGGTCCATCTAGTTCAGCATTCTGTTCACGCAGTGGCCAACCAGCTGCCCATGGGAAACCCACAAGCAGCAGGACATAAGGGCAACAGTTTATTTTAAACACTTTTTTGTTAGGAAACATAACTAGTTTTAACACATTTCAAAGAAATAATATAACCTGGATAAAGTAGTACCAATATCTGTTAGTAAACTATCATTACCTTTACCATGTATGTTCCTTAGAGAATCTTCATGCCAAAGAAGGTTTTGATTGATGCAATCACTGTGAAAGAAAAGTAACATTAATTTATTTTGAAAAAAGTTGAATAAACATGCTGTTCTGCATGACCCCAGTCACACATGTACCCTGATACAATAGTATACAAGTGTAACTGACTAACAAGTGCAGACATTGTTCTTGGGCTTAGACATGAGTTGCACCACATGGAGATTTCGCTTTACACTTATACAAGGGGTATTAGCTACTGAACACAGATTAAGACTTGAATCAGAATATAGACCATAGTTTATTAACATGGTTTTATCTAAGCTTCTTACAGAAATATGTGGGATTACCAAATATATGTCTTAGAAGTTGTTAGATTAACCCGATTATGCTTGGACCTACAGGTATCATGCACACAAACACACACACGTATGCACATGTGTGTGATAATTGCTGGTCCAAGACTGGTGTGTGGTGTGTGTGTGCTGGTGTGTGTGTGTGTAGTTATATATATGGAAATAAATAGAGTGGCAGAGGTATGGAGGTTTCTGGAGGCCAATGTTTTGGAGGCCAAAATTTAACAGGGCAAACTTGGAATGTAAATGACATGGAATTAGGCATGTGAGGGGTACAACGGATAGATGGGGGGGGGAGGAAAAGGAGAGGGAGAGATTATAGTGCAGATATTTTCCTCTTCCAGAGAAATATACAAAGAGGAGGAAGTCAGCAAGTATAATCCTAAACCTTGCTGAGCCAGCATTCTGGGGCAAAATGAAGATTCTAGCATCAAGCTTTGTGGCATACCTCCAAAATAACGGTGGGTTGGATCCAAATTTAGTCATACTTAGAGTTGACCCATCTAACTCAAGTCCCATTGATTTCAATGCATCTACTCTAAGAATGACTAAATCTGGATCCAGCATAGTTATTTTAAAAACTGAAAGTAATTACAGATTACTTTCTGCATATGTATTATTACAAGTGTGAACCAATGTGGATTGTGATTGTTGTTAATTGTATACAGTTATATTTTTAGAAATTTGGACAACACCAGACAAAATATGCTTCTCAAAATGAGTGAATAAAATATTCATTCATTTATTACATTTCTCTACCACCCAATAGCCAAAGCTCTCTGGGTGGTTCACAACATGATAATAGCACATGATATAAACCCATTAACATACACAATTTTAAAAACAAATTGAACAGTTAAAAACAATTAACAAACTATCAGGATCCGATAAAAAAACTAACATTAAAAAGCCCCATCATATGCCTGTAATATAACTGTAAAAGAAAAGGGTTAGAATAACAACAATAACAATAACAACAACAACAACAACAACAACAACAACAACAACTTATAGAGGGTACAATCCAACCAAAGTGAAGCACTTCTAATTCCCATTTATTTCAGTGTAGGACAGTCATGCTTAACCTTCCCACTGGAATGTATGGGACTTAAAAGTGCTTCATTTTGGCAGGATCTTGGCCATAGTTTATTAACATGGTTTTATCTAAGCTTCTCAAACCCCATTAATATCAAAAAAGAGTAACAATATGAAAAAAAAAAACTTTTGGAGCCATAAAAATCATACTTAATCTGAGTGGATTTTTAATTATTTAGAGAATAAGACTAGATTTTCCCTAAGACCTAAAATATGAAGAAAGGCAAGCTTTTAATAATACCATTATTTTAGAAACAGCAAAAGATATATCTATAATACAGTCGCTGACCTAGTGATTCAGTTAGAACTAAGAACATGTCTCTGTGTACCAGGCACAGTGTACAGCAGTGATAGTGAGACAGTTCACTAGCTGGAATTTCCAGCAGCTGCTGCGTGACAATAGAGGCGGCTCCTGTATCAGCAGCCCCCACCAGGGCAGCTTTCCACTCAGCAAGCATGCACTGGTATGGCGCCAGCTGTGCCCCCACCTTCATCACCGCCTTCCAGTGCTGAACATTAAGGTTCTCCTCCACTCTCTATTGCTAAGCAAACTGCCTCTTTCTGCACTCACAACAGCATCAGTGCAGCCTAGAGTAGCTGCCATGGTTCCCTGGACAGGGTAAAGAATAGTGCAGCATCTCTAGCAAGTGAGAGGTTTCTTATGAGTATGAATGAATGAATCATGAATGAATGAATGAATGAATGAGGTTTCTTATGAGTAGAATTTAGTTGCCTCTGTGAATTCACACTGAGAGGAAAGTTTGTATAGACTCTCCTGATGATGTCACATCAGTGTCTCATCAGCTATTGTTTAAGGGAGAGGAAGACAACAGTGGACACATACTGTGGAAATCTTACAGTGCAATCCTAGAAATGTCCACTCGGAAGTAAGTGCCACTGAACTGATTTTGTCTCCTTTTGGATCATTTCTGGTGCTTCCCAAGGTGTAGTGGGCTTTCGTCCAAAATGACCAGAACTGAAGATGGACCCTGCATGAAGCTTTGTTCATATGTTTAGCTTTGGAAAGGTGGACAGAGTGTCTCCAAAAATAGTCTTTTGCTTTCATTTCTCTAAATGCTGATATCGGGGTGGGGGGGTGGAGACAGGGGGAGATCAGGATGAGTGACTCCACCTTCTAATCATAAGGCACATTTTACCAGGGGCTCTCCAATCACTGTGCTTCAACGGCTGGCAAAGATGGACCATGAGATGAACATTTTTCTAACGCTACCCAACTTCACTATGAAAAATACCTTAAACTGTTTTTCAATCGTCTTAACTCCCTAGCCCCTGCACTTATCCTTCTGAAACTTTGCAGATTTCTTACCTGGAAACACTACTATTATGTGTTCTATTTTCATAGAAATTGCCCTGCAAAAACATTGGAGTGGGAGGAAGGTAAGGGAAGCAATCACTTACGCCTCTCAATTCAAGGACTCTCCTTGCACATAAACTGCTGCACTTATTAAACATGTCCTTTTTTAATACCTTCAAAATGCAAAGGCTGCTCTTGCAAAAAAAGTTCCCGCACCTTATTCATCTGAAGCTTGGCAGACTTGATTCCCTCATAAGGGCAAACTATCCCTGCAATTTTCATCCAATTCTGCCAGGAAATAAAAAAAATATATTATTGGCAGTTCTTGTAAATAAAATAAAATAATCATAATCATAATCATAATCACAATCACAATCACAATAATGGTGTAAAATGGCATGTAGCACAAGTACCACTGTACCTATTTTTCTATAAATTTAAAAATTGGCAGTCATAGTGCCTATCTAAGGGGATAGTGTACCTGCGCATTTTATCTACTTCTGACGAACAGGGGGGAAAAAGTTATATTGTCAAGAACTCCATTTTCTTTCTGTGTTCTAGCAGTCGTAAGCTCCCATTTTGCAAAAGTTGGGGATGCACATAGTGGGTAAACCGTGTGTGTGTGTGATCTCACAATGTCTCTAGCCTCAAGGTCAGAACAAGGTCCAGTTAATTGGACTGAGTGATCTCAGCTGTGTTCCTGTAGGAACTCTCACTTCCCTTTAGGGGCCTAAGAAGGCTATTCTAGCCAGCCTGTGATTGGCTAATAGGGATCACTTTAGAGTCGCCAGAGGCTTGAGCATATAACCGTGTGGTGGGGGAGCTGCCCATTGTCTTTGTCTTCATCTTTTTCTTTCCTTTGCTCTGGACTCCAAGTATTTGTGTCTGGGCCTTGTCCTGTTTGAAGAGCCATGCTTAGGTACATATAGACAGGTTTAGGTAGTTTTCTTATTTTTGCCTTGAAAATATCGTTTGCAAATGTACATTATGTACTGTTTTTGTGTGTGTCTTTTATTCCCTGTGACAGACAGCTGGAGTTCCACCTCTCTTTCCCTGAGAGTGCAGAGCCAATCACAGCTCTCAGAATGTTGGCGAGCTGTGACAGCTTGTTTAACAGTCATTCTGGGTTGAGGGTGGAATTGGGGAGACATCTAGAGAGACACTCAGAGTCAATAGTGGAGGCTGGAGGGGTTACTTCAGCCTGGAGTGGAAATATTGTTACTGCTTTGAGTTAAGCCAGTACCTGAATGTATCTTATGTTTCCATCTGTAAAAACAAGCAAACAAACCTGTTTGGTTTTACTGTTAACCCTTGGTGTGGGAGTGAGTGACTAAGGGAAGGAACACACACATCTTAGAGAGTAATCTCTGTGGAAAAAGAAGAAAGGTGGCAGCAAGGGAAATAACTGTGTTCGGGTCATTACCCTAGTTAGCCCATGGCTGTTGGGGCCAAAGGCTTGTGAGGAGAGGGGAGCGTCCCAGGCTACTGCTGGTGTGTCTCTGAGGGATTGGGAAGCCTGAGTGAAAGAGGCTGAGCATCTTCCGTGAATCCCGGGTGGGAGGCAAGCAGGATACCTGAGGCTGAGGGAACATAGTGGCCTACGTGCAGGGCATGAGTATAAAGGCCCATTGCTCGAGCAAGGGAACTGTATAAAACTAAAGAGTAAGGGGGCTAAAACACCTAACACAATACTGAGGGCTTCCATGAGTGTGGGGTAGAGACGGGTGTGTCACAGTATAAAGTGGTGGCAGGCAGCAGTAAAATAAAAAGGTTGTGGTGGTGTTGCTATTTTTTCCTTGAATCCACAAGGAGCACTGGACAGGAAAAATCCAGCCATCTCCCCCTACGTCTCACCTTCAAGAAGTAATTTCTAGCTTTGATTACCCCTTTCCCAATAAACTTACTACCTCTTATAGCTGGTTGTCCATGTGCTTCATTCTAAATTGCCTCAGTACTAAATCCAGAGTTTTCCTCTTGGCTAATGCTACTGTTTAAGGTTTCAGGACTAAGCCTTGGAAACAGGCGGTGCTAGTTTGGCCCCCTATTTCATAAGCCTTAGGGGTGTCTTGTAAGGCCTGAGTGTCCCCTTCCTCAGGGACATAAGGGACAGTGGCAGCCTGCCCTGCTGGGTTGGTGTTCAGCCTGAGCAACCTTTTGTCCCTGCCTACACTGCTGGCAGGTAGGGCAACCCCTTTCCTCCCTTCACATACAGATTTTTAAATTATTATTCTTATTATTCTTATTATTTCTCATGAGGCACAAAGCCTTAGATTCCTGAATCTCTACTTCAGTTTACTACCCAAGTTGAAGCAGACAACCTCTGAATTGGTCCAATCAGAATCCAGCCAAATCATGCACACCTCTAAGTTAATTGACACTGTGTGCAGTTGAAATCAATGGTACAAGTTTGTCATGACTTAGCTCCAACTGGTTGCAATGGGAACCTAGGGCAACTAAATCTGGATCCTACCCAACTGGGTTTAACCCCAGGTAAGTGTGTATAGGATTGCAGGTTTAATTGGCTCTTTCCAGAAATACTGAATGTAAGAAATAAAATATGTTTTTGAGCATATGCACAATGCCATTCTTTCAGCAGCATCCCCCCAAAACCCCACGTAAAATCAGCATGGGTATTCTGGGTAATCACTTGTTTTAAAAAAATAAATAAATTTTATTTAGTTATTATAAACTACATACAAAACTGTAAAACAAAAACATACAACTAGAATAAATCATAAGGTGAACCCCTCTCCCACCTAGGGACCAACTAATATACTTCCATCCCTTGATCAATTAAATTCCACATCCCCAAAATATAACATATCCTGACAAGGCATACTCCCCTTCCCTTTTATTAATAGTCTAATAATTGATTCCATATATCCATAAAATTCTTCTTCTGGGTAATCACTTCTGCAGGAATAAATGGGTGTGGCTTCCAATGTTTGCCCCTCTCCCCTGCTGCAACTCCTATTTTGGAAAATAAGTGCTCTCTCTTTCCTTAAGTCCCAAGACACTCCATACATTTATAGTAATTTTCAGTTTTGCATTTCAAAGAGGCTTCCAATGAGAGAAGATTCAAAGTCTCTCTGAATGTGAGAGCCCTTGAGAAACTCAGAGGCTGGTTTGCAGGAGCCTGATTGGAATCTTGCCTAATATGATGAAAGTCTTGTAGAAACCCCAAACCCAGCCCTCCTCTAGTAAGTGTAGTAGCTCTTCATTTAATAGAAAGATGCGTTCGTTTTTATGTGTTTTACACAACCCATGCAGTGGGCCACTACTGTGTTAATGTAACCATGCATAATAATTTAATGTGGCTTTGAAAAGAAAACTAAAGAAAAAACCCTCCACAAATATATGAATGTATTAAACACCATATGGTTAGATTCCCCAACAGGCAAGGCTTTCCATTAAAAGCAATGAAGCACGGAAAGAAAACCTTGTGGGTGATTTTCAGTGAGCTTTTAATATTTAGGAAGATATTTAATGCACATGATTCAGCCATCTTTACTTTCAAACTGAAGGCAATTTCTCCACTCAGAAAACTATTCTTCAGAGAATGTGATTTTTGTGATAGATATCACTGAGTGATATCTATCAGTGTGAAAACCTATCTATTTTCATTTTAGAAAATAATTTCTCTAGACTGAAAGATCCCTCCCAAAACAGGAAGAAGGGTCTCTAATTCTTTATGGTCAGTGTGTTTCACATCACTCACCCCACACGCTTTTTAAAAGTAGAGTTCTGGTGACACACTCATACTCTGCAAGGCTGTGTCATCATTTCTAATCCATCAGTTCAAATAGAGAGGAATATACTTTTTCAAAGCCTACTTGCTCACTCTCTCCATCTTTGTCAATATAAAAGCTGTCTAGTTTCTCTCTGCTTGTTTCCACCTACGAAAGAATCAGTGTACTTTGTCTAAGGATAAACTGGTTTGGAGCAACCAGCTGTAGTTTATACTTCCAAAAACAGGGTATCTACCATTCTTCTCAGCAACCCCTGGATGGGTCCCAGGTGAAAGTTGAAAACATCTCAGTACCTGGTAGAGCCTAATTTGCATATCTGCAGCTCCCTCCCACTTTCTACCTTAAAACTGTAATCCAAGGCAGACTCCATAGGCAGTATCCACAACTGCCTGCAAACCAGTAGGACCCACTGTTAATGCAGCAAGGAGCTAGTGGTTTAAAAAGCAAACAAAAATACTCATTTCTGGAATAGGGCAGGTCAGCAGAGCTTGCAGAAGGAAGCTCCACTTGTCCTGCTCTAAACTCAGTCCCGGCTCTTTATTAAAGCAAATACAGGTGTATATACAATAGAGTAATCAATTTAGCAGGCATATGGTCAAGCATAGTTTTACCAGACACATAGGGTTTTTTTCCAGAGTAGGTCTAAGGTGCAGCCAAGATCAGGGAGAAAACAGGATACAGAAGCAAGAGCTGTAAGTTCAGACGTAGTTTCCAGGCCAGCAGCTCTGAAGTCACAAGTGAGAGCTAGAGCTACTAGAGCCCCACCCAGTGCATCATGTTAGAGGCTTGTCAGATGTCCTCCTCATGAGGATAGCCCAACTCATGAGTAGTCCTCTTCAGTAAGCGAGCACTCCTGGCCACCATTATATCATAGATCTTAAGGCACTGGCATTCTCAGATGCTAGGTGGTGGCCCAACATCTCCCTCTGCCTCAGAAGCCGAGCTCTCTGCCTCTCCAGCAGGCATATTCATTTCAGAGGCATCGCCCCTGAGGGTCCCAGACTGTCTTGGTTAGTACCAAGGTCTTCTGAGGGGCCAGCTGGCTCTGAAGGTTCTGGCTCCTCCTTCCTTTGAAGGTGATTTCAGTGTCAGTATGACACCTGGGACCATGACACTGTTGACTTGCCTGATCTGGAAACAAGTGTTTCCACTTCTTTCTGGGGTTGCTTTTTGAACTTCTAGCTTTCTATTGCATGAAGAATGGGTCTTGCTGGTGCAACAGAATGAGTGGGAGTGCAGTAGTATTGCATTCTGCCCCATGGCTTTAACATTGGCCACTTTTTTCCTTCCCCCTTTTGCTTTGTTTGCCATCTTGCCTGATGAAGAGTTCTGTATAACTTGTGAGCTTGCACCGTATTTTGTGAGCTTTGAGTTGGCCGAATAGAGGTACTATATGCTAATAGGGATTTTAGCATTTTTCTTTTGGTGTTTTTCTTTTGGCCAACCTTTGTTTTTTGTGTGACTCTTTTTTGTTTTGTTTTTCTTTCCTAGAGTTGGGCTGGAACGTGCTGAAGCTCTGAAATATTCAATTATTGCTCTGTAAAAAGACTCACTGTTAGTCTCGGGGTGAAGATCGAAGTCCATCCCATCCATAATCCTGTTGCTTTTAAATCATAATTTGAGAGGAACCTGGTACTCATATCTATTGTTCATTCATACCATCTTAAATAGAATTTAATTTTCTAGAGCAAGAGGGGACTGATACTCATCTCTAAGTCTTGTGAAGAAAGGCATGGAGGGCCAGCCTGATTTTCATCAGGACCACATAGATGAGTGGTTTTACCTTCCCTCCCGAGCTGTGATCCCAACGAAAACCACCACCATGGTAGGGATGTATGAGAAATTAATTTAAGTTTGTTTTTGATCAGGATTTACCCAGGTCGCATCTTCTGGACCAAACACAGACTCAGACACAATCTGCAGTTGAAGTTGGTACATTTCCAAGCTTGCAGTGTGATTCATGGACCCCCAGAAAAAATGACAGCAGGTATACATTTGAAAAATGTCCATGAAAAATGTGTGCTTTTGAAAAATGCACACAAATACACTTTACTCAAAGGGAGAAGAATGTGTACGTTTCAAAGATGCACACAATTGATGTATACATTTAGAAAAATAAGAACAAAAATGTGCATGGATTTTCACAAGGAAAAAAAGCAAGAACAAAAAGCTCAGAATTTGATATGGACTCAAGTTGGACCAAGCTTCGAGATGGAATTTGGAAAACTTTGGTGAGCTCAAGTTTTGCTGATTTGCACATCTCTATAAAAATGTGTGCATGGCTTAGGGGGAAAGCTTTCATGGGCACCTATGTGAGTTTTTTCCTAAGGCGAATTGCTGCTCCATGGGGTGGACTTTTGTTTGGGATTATGTGTGTGTGTGTGTTCTTAGTTTTTAAACTAGCATTTTATTCTTTATTATTATATAAACTACCTTGCAAGGGCGATGTTTTAAAAGGTGGTCTATAAATACATGGTTGTGTTGTACAAGTAAATAAATGAATAACTTCCACTTGGACCTGTTACCCCCTAGGCCAACCTTTCCAAACCTGGTGCCCTCCAGATGTGTTGGACTTCAACTCCCATCAAGGCCCAGCCAGCATGGCTAATGGACAGGAATGCTGGCAGTTGTAGTCCAAATTATCTGGAAGAACTAGGGCTACAGCTCTCAGGATTCTTGATCATTCTGACTGGGGCTGCATAGCTAGGTTCAGGTTGTCTGTTAAGTGCTCCACAACAGTGGGGCTGGTGTGGACACTTACTGTGTGATCCAGCTTTCCCACGTGGGAATCTGTAGATGTTATCCTGCAACACAAAGCCCCCACAACATGGAAGCAAGGTACCTGCAGCATTGTGTGCCAAGCTTTCAACATTTTGAATCAGATCACACTGAAGCCTAAACTGGGGGACAAGGAGCAATTGCACTGTGAAAAGACTGTGTTGCTCGGTATTTGTTGTCATGGCCCCCATCCCTCAGACCTTCCAGTGTGTAGCAGAAGATTCTGATGAGGCACAGGCTACTTCCTCAGGGGTAGGACAGACTGGACAGTCAGTTCCTTATTCAGCACTCCCCACTCCACCAGAGTACACAGCTCTGCCTTTGTCTTTTGGCTCAGAGCATGAGTCCCTAGAAGAAATTCAATTTCCCTAGCCTGGCAGAAGTCTCAGGCTACAAAATCAGGTGAAGGCCCTTTAACAGTCTAGTCAACTCTTCCAGGATGGGTGGAGCTAACCACATGACAGATCTTGTCAGCCTAAATAAGCTTTCAGTTGGGTTTTGTTCCCTGCTGAGACAACATCCTCTTATTGTTCTAGTAGAAGAGAGTTCCATCCAGCAGGACCCACTTGGAGCTATCCAAGGTCCTATTTTCTTCCTGCCTTGATCTGACTGACATCAGATGCTACCAGCTTCCCCTGCAAGCCTTAAAGAGCCACATAATGGGACACGCATCTGTAAACAGATAATTAAAAGATGTGCATACAGTAACCAATTCTTAAGAATCATTCTTCTTTGGCCCCTCTCTCTTCGGGAAGTTCTGCTGCACTCTTTGTATGTGTGTGCACTTCTAAAAGAAAAGGAATTATTTATGAGCGAGGGCATCGCCAAGAAATTCTGTAAATAAAAAATAAATAAGAACTTACACCAGACGCTGTGTAGGGCTAGACACTACTATTAAGGGTGGGTAAAACATCCCTGAGAAATTTTACTTCTCTTATTGCAACTCTCTTAGCTTCCTTTGAAATTTCTAAAATTTGCCGGCCAGATGGGCGATAAATAAATATAAAATATGAATAATAAAATACTTTGCTTATGGAGGCACCTCATATGGCACGCTAGGCAGAATTCTGTGGCAACCTAGAGATATGTGGAACCCTACTGAGGATCGTTCCTCACCTTATCAAAATTCTTTTAATTTCCCTTGAAATTCCTTGAATGTTTTGCCTAAGCTGGAACCTACGTACCTCCCACCCAAAACAAACAAACTCACTGTTCTGTTGCTGTCTTGCTGACTACTATACTTTGAGGTTTGGAACTGATTTTATGGAAAGGAAGGCAGCTAACAGGAACTTACTAATCCCTCACTACTCCGTGTTTTCGGAATGACTCTTTATTAAAACAGTTCTGGGGGGGAAGTATTACATGTGGATGGTAATGTTATTTATAAAACTCCTCAGCATTAGGTGTTATACAGTCATTAAGTTAAAAAGAAGGAATATGGCAACAGAATAACAGTTTGTTTTGGAAGTTCCTTTTAAAGTTCCTTTTAACTATGTTTTAACTATGTTTTGTTTATTTGTTTTTTGTTTGTTTGTTTAGCTTTTGGAAACTTTTATCTCCTGAGTCCTTGTTATGTTTTTATTAGATACCTTTTAATGCTAAATAATCTTTTAACTCGTATTGTTTCCCAGTCAAAGTAGAGTGTTTTTGCAGCTCAGTTGATTTTACCTCCGACTTACCTGGCGTTTTACCTGGCCTATTACTCTGTTGTTACAGCCTTGAGATTTTGTTTTTGATATCCCTTCACTAGTACTGCAATGGGAGGGAAAGGCCTTGAGGCCTGAGTTCGTTTGTTTGTTTGTTTTTGCTTTAAGGAGAACCGCCTTATTATTAACAATAACAAGTTATCACTGAAAGGATAGGAGACAACAAGCTTACAGCAAGAAATTTTTCAAGGTTATAAGGCTGAAGAAAAGAAAAAAAGATTCCCACCTCCACTTGCTCATTAAGCATTGTCGGCATCATCAACCTAAATCCTCTGGTTTAGTTCGTATCAACCACAACAATGAAAGTTACCCACAGAAAGAAAGGAGGGAGGGAAACAAAATTGACCACAGCAAGAAATTCTTAAGGCCTTAAGGTGGAAGAAAGGAAAAGATTCATCACCTTCTATTCCGCTGTTGGTGTTTTTAACTTTAGTTCCCTGGTAAGACCTTCTTTTTCTTTTCTTTTTTCTTTTTTCTTTTTTGAGTTATCTAACATTATCTCTTGTAAATTGCTTATGGAGAAAATGTCATTGTATCATTAGCCTTGGTGGGTAGCTGTAAAAATTTGGAAACGCTAACTTGGTTTTATTAGTTTTACTCTCCCTAAAATGGTATTCACAAAACAGGCACGCAAGAACTTGGCGGCCCCTCTCTCTCCTGTATTAGATCTTCCTCAGGGGAAAAAGTCTAGACAAACTAAAATTCTGTTCTACCTGCCTTCTAATAAGGAAGGAAAGAAAGAAGAGGTCACAAACAATTATGCCAGTCCTCTAGATTGGACTGTAAATTACTCAAGGAAGGGGCTTGAACTGAATGAAAGTAAATTGCAAGCAATAGATTTGGCAGCAAACATTGCCCACGTGGAGTCACTAGTGGGTTTAACCCCTGGAGGTTGGGATAGCCCTATCTCTTTTCCTCAAGCTGGCACACCCAGGCTTGTGCTGGAAAGTTCTTCTATTCAATATGATGAAGAAAGAGTCTTTGAGGTGACTCAAAACTTGTGTTGTGAGACAAAATCCCTAAAAGAAAATATTTTAACACCAGTATTATCAAGAATTTCCTGAAGGAAGGCTATGGCTTGTTAAACACTTTGGCTGAATGTTATAGGAGAGACGAGAGGCCTTCTTTTCCAAAAGATAATGTTATTGAGAGTGAAATTGAATTAAAGAAGAAAGATGCAAATGTTACTTCCAAAAAGTGAACAGAAAGTAAAAAAACCGAGTAAGAAAATGAAGCAAAAGATGAAGGAAGCGCCTCAGAGGAAGTAAAAACATTAAATCTTCCAGCAAAGGTTCAAAAACGACAAAACAACAGAACAAAATGCACTTTGGATGGTTGTTCAATCTATTGGAGGTTGCACCTAAGGAGACTTCTAAAAGTCTCAAGATAAGAGAGGCCCCACAACTGGAAGAGGGGAAACATACATTGCAAAGTGATAAAGACCTATTAACTGATCCAGTTGTCCCCTTGTCTGGGATAACTGGAGTATTGCCACCTACTGGCATATCACAAGACCTAAGGCAATACAAAATAGATGGGGGTGCTCGCCCAAAGTACAAGACAGAAGAGGCCATTCAAGATAAAAAGAAACTAGACTTCCGGTGGAGTTTTAAATGTCGAACTGACGCTTCCTCAAAATCGGGGAGGACCGACACGGCGTGAAATCCAGTCAAGAGGTTATCCTGGCTGGGTAATCTCCTCGGAATAAGAGGATGATCTAAGAGTGATTCCCAGCATATCTCTAAATGTTCTCTCTGTGAGTTATTTTGCAGTGGCTTGGGCGGATGCAGTTTCTCTCGGGGAGGGGTAGAGAGTGAGAGTATCCATCATCGCTCACCGCCGTGTCTGGAGTTCTTTTCTCAAGAAACTGAAGATCGACAACTCCATTTCTTAAAGATTTATTGCCAATTAGTAACAAAGAGAAATTTTATCCACAGTCAGGACTAAATACCTTTTCTCTGGAATATTAAAAAGAAAATATGCTTCAAAAACTTCATAATTGGAAGATCAACAAATGTGCTTTGAAATGAGAAATAAAGAGGTATTGTAACTCCTTTTACTTTGGATTTTGGAAAAGTCTAAAGCAGTAGTAGCAGACTGTTAAATTTATACTGCATCACAGGCAAGATGGCTACTTATGATTTGTGACTGAAGCTAGCCGACGAGTTGATGGTGATGTTTAAAGTATTTTTTAAAAAATGGCTGGGGAGGTTGGTGAAATCAGAAGTGTGGAATGTACAAATAAATCAAAAATTCCAGGACAATACTGAGGATGACCGATCGTTTGTGAAGTTTGAACAGAACAGGGAGAACAACTGGAAGATTGATGTGCTACGAGAGATAACAACTGTACTTTCAAAGAGAGAAAGCAAAAAGGAGGGGATTGCCATTGAATCGGACAGTGAAGATGTTTTTGAGAAGTCATTCACAGAGAACTGGGAAGGTGATTACTGCCGGGCTATTTGGAGAAAGCCAGCTATGGGGGCTCACAAGGGGAAAAAAAGTTTTTTGTGGAACATGAGCCTGAAAAAGATGTATATTGTGAACACTGTGTTTGATCGGGGGAAATGGTTTGTTGACTATTGGATGGGATAAATGGTATGACCCATGTTATGAAAAAATGGTTTATGAAAAATGATTATTGGATGGAATAAATGGTTTGACTTATATTATGATAACTGCTGACTATTGGTGGAAGGGGGAGGTTCTTATGAAAGAAGTAAGTGGGTTCAGTTTCCCAAATGGATTGGTGGGAGGAATCCAAATGGGAGAAATCTAAAGGGATCGCTGATAGTGATCCAAAGAGAACATTCATGAATCTGAACCTAAAAGGGTGGGTGAGAGGAACCCCTTTGAGAGAAAGGAGAACTTCTCCAGTGTGAGGTGGTTTTTCTTTGTATTTTTTTATTAATGTGGAGGCTTTGATCTTGAAGGGGGCATAGTTAGGAAAGATGGGATTAGAAAAAAGATTAGTTGCTGAGTAAAATAAGAATAAGGTTTAATATTGAATTAGAATCTGAATAGTAATTGGTTATTGGTAAAATGTATTGAGTCTGGATGAAACTTAGCATTGAGAATGATTAATGGAAAGGAATTAACTAAAGGTGGATTAAAATTTGGGATGTGAAGTAATGTGGAAATGTGAAACTATTTAAAAAAAATGAAACAAAAGCTAGGCTGTTTGTTTTTATAAATAGAGGGAAAGAAGATAGATATTTTCATTAAATATAAGTAGAAATATTAAATATTGTTCAAGTAGAAGGATTATTATTTATGTTTAGGAGTAAAGTGCTATAAGGTTGATAAATAAGAGAGGGGGGAATTTATTATTATTATTTTGCTTAAGAGAAAAAAGAAAGCAATTTCTTTATAATGATTATATAGAATATTTGATGTTACTAATACTTGGTTGGTTGTGGAAAAATTGGAAGTCATTTTTAGTTTAATGTCGTTTGGTGTTTGTAATGTATGTTTGTTTGGTTCTTGTTTTGTTCTTTTCTTTGTATTTTGTTTTTATGGATTTTAGAATTTAAATAAAAAAAATTACCAAGATAAAAAGAAATTAAAAGTTAAAACATATCAGAAATGGGGCCTGATATTAAACTTCCAGAAGCTGGTCTTCCTTAAATTTCTGCAACCTAAAGGCTTGCTTTCTCTTCCTCTGCGCAAAATCAATTTTATGAAATTACTGAGTAAAATAGCTCCACAGTCCCTAAATATTGATGATATTCTAAATATAGAATATCTGTTTTATGATTATCATAGTCTTCATACGGTGGTGACATTTGGGAATTGGGCGATCGCTAAGAGACTATATGAGGATAGAATTAGATTCCTCAATGTGGGCCTGGGAGTACTAGGCTGTTTGAAAATATAACGGTCCCACAGCCCTATTCCAAAAGAGTTTAGTCACAACAGAAGACAAAATGGGGCTGGCTCAGTCATTATTCCGGAGGACGCACAAAATAATGTTCATCATAAAAAGCATAATATGAGTCTAGAGGAGGAACATCAGCAAATTGTAAATGAGACAGGAATTGGTTTAGACCCAGAAGAAATAAATCTAAACTCCTTCCTAGCCTTACCTTCTCAATCACAGGAGGAAATAATCGATAGACTCTCATCACTACGAGATGTTCTCATTCACACCAGGACTACAGATAAGAATGCAAGACCTCAGGACATTGAGAGAACTGGCAGTCGGGAAAGATTACAAATCTGAAATGGAGAGGAAGCCTGCTGCCTAAGTAAAGTTGATAATATGTGTGTAGTGAGCAATTCTCCCCCTAAAGAATACATCTTCTGTGCCCCTTTGGGGGCCCAAATGACCAGTGTGGAATGGCTGCAAAGTAGATACCTGCATTCTGACGAATTAGGACAAAATGCTCCCTTGCTGATATCTCAAGCTGCCTCACCCAAGGTTGAATCTATAAACCCCTTGAAAGAAACTGGCTGTGTCTTTTTTGATATGTCTGGAGAGCTAAATCAAATCATCGAGCTGAATTGACAAACTCTGGACTGAGATGGCCCCCCAGTTAGCGTCGTTCCCCCTCTACTTGACAGTTGTTCGTGGACTAAACAGGAAACTTTGGCCAAGACACGTGACAAACTTAAATTTGTCTCATGCAATATAGCAGGGTGGGCCACTAAGCAAAATGATTCAAAGGTTTTGGATTATTTAAGAGCCCATGATGTGATTTTTATTCAAGAAACCAGGGTCACCCAAAAAATCTATCTAAATGGGTTTCTGGTAAATGATATGCCTGCTGAGCCCACTAATGGAAAAGGTTTACATAAGGCCGGCTTGGCAATATTGATATCTACGACCCTCCAAGCAACCATCAAGTGGCTCCCCCCTTGTGGGAGAATAGCAGTGGTGGGCTTCATCGAACTTGGAGTAAAGTCCCTTTGACCTTTGTTGTTGTTGATCAATGTCTACGTTCCCCCCTTTCCCTCTAGGAATCATATAAAGGAGGCCTGGGAAGAGTTGGAAAATTATATAATGGAGTTAGAATCTAGATTTCCCAGAGCTCATTTAATTATTATGGGGGACTTTAATGGAAGACTGGGCCCAAACAATAACATATTTTTCTCTTCCAGGTTCCAGCATATGGGGGGAAGTTGGAAATGAAATCTGTGTATTCAGCTATGACAGAAGTTCTAAAGATCCTAAGGTGAATTTTGGTGGTATCTGTTTGACCCAAATGGTGACTCGTCTTGCCCTCCAAATTGTAAATGGAAATCCCTATTTTGACAAATGTGCAGAATTTACCTATGTATCTGGGTATGGAAGTAGTGTAGTGGATTTTGTGTTGATCTCGCAACTCGCATTCCGTATCCAGCTGGGTGTCTGATTTCTTGGTAGGTGATAGGCTTGAGAGTTACCACCTTCCTCTCATGGTGACTCTTTCCTTGCCAAATGCTGTTCACTTGGGTGCTAAATATCAGTTTCAAGACAAATCTTTAAATCTTAAACACAAGAGGCTACATTGGATGGAAAAAAACAGCAGTGAGGTTGCAGGTTTCTTTGGTTCTTCTGTGGGAGAGGCTTTAACAAATTCAGTCATGGGAGCTACTGGAGCCATCCCCACCTTAAACAACTATTCATCCTTGATTACTGCCCTAAATGCTGTTTTAATCACAAGACAAATTGCCACAGAAGCTTTGTCAAAGACCAGCGAACCCAAGTGGTTTGACAATGACTGCTATGTAGCCAAGGAGCAACTGAGAGAGGGATATAATCATTATAGAAGGGAAAACCTAAATGCGTTACCACAAGAATATTATGAAATTAAAAAAGAAATATAAAGTTCTGATAGCCTCCAAAAAGAGACAAGCAGCCCAGAAGGGTTGGAGGAATGCTTTGACAGAGGGCCGGTTCTCAAGACCCAGGCTGCGAGCGGGGGAGGCACCACAGGACCGTCCGCGGGGTCCGCTGGGGCGCCGCAGACGACCCGCGCCCTGCGTGTGTGGGCGGACCCTGGTGGAGCCGGCAGTCCCCACACCGTAGTGTGGGCTTCCTGGCACTAAGGGGCGGCGGCCCGGGATGCCCAGAGGGGCCGTTTGCCCCTACAGGCCCGATCAGCCACAGCTCCGGCCGCTCTGGGCTGCTGCCTCTGTGCGGCCCCCACGGGATGGCCACCTGCTGTTCGCACGGCAGGGTGGCCACGCGCGGTAGGGGCTTACCTCTCTACCGCCCATGGTCACTTTGCGTGCTTCGCGCATGCGGCCGTCCCGTGGGGGCTCCCCCTGCCAGCGTTCGCACGACAGGGGAACCGCGGGAGGCTTCTGCTCCCCCACGGTTTCCATGTTGTACGGACCGGCCCAGAATCTTCACTAAGTAAAAATCCTAAACTCTTCTGGGCATTAGTTACTGATGCTCTGGGTTCCTCTTCGAATATGCTCTGCTGTGATATTCCAGCGGACATCTGGGAACAGCATTTTACTGCTCTTTTTATGGTTGTTACAGAGCCTGCAATATGGATATCTCTCTTACCATAGATTTAAATGACACTCCCTTATGGGACCCAGTTATGCAGTCTGAAATAAAGTCTCTGATTAGTAACATCAAATCAGGTAAGGCCCCAGGAATAGATACCATTCTTCTGGAAATGTTGAAGGCTAACATGGACTGTTGGGCCCCCCTGCCAGCAATTTTGTTCATTCACATTAATAATTCAGGTAAATTCCCCCTTGCCTGATTTGAGGCCATTGTAATACCAATCTTTAAGAAAGGAGATAGAGAGGATCCATTCAATTATAGACCTATCAGTATACTCTTGGTTGTGGGTAAGCTGTATGCTAGTTATCTGAGATGAAGACTAGACTCCTGGATAGAGAATGAGAATATCTTTGGAAACGAACAGGCAGGTTTCAGAAAGGGCAGATCAATGATAGATCACTGTATTGTTTTAAACCATCTTGCAGAGAAATACAAGACAATGTGTGTTCTTGACGAATATTATGAAATTAAAAAGAAATATAAAGTTCTGATAGCCTCCAAAAAGAGACAAGCAGCCCAGAAGGGTTAGAGGAATGCTTTGACAGAGGGCCGGTTCTCAAGACCCAGGCTGCGAGTGGGGGAGCGTACATTGACGATGTGTTCCTGCAGCTGGATTGAGACTTGAGGTAGGCATTGCAGCATTAGAATGCACCGCCTGGCAGTATGCTTTTAGATATTGGATTAAAATGGTATATGCAGATTCTTCTTTAGGATATTTACACCTTCTTCAGAAAGATGTTTACACCAGTTCCTGGGCTAAATCCTTTCCCATCAAACTGCACTTACTGGGTCTGTCTATGGATTTTCTTAACACTTAGGATATCAGGGTAGCAAATTTTACTTTAGAAAATTGGATTAAGGATGTTGACCTTCAATATTCTATCTCAAATGCCCATAAAACTTGTTCACCCTTGCATCTTGGTCTGAATTTTGCATTTCCCAAAAGTGCCAGGTATCTGAGTAATCTCTCCATCTCAAAATACCAGCAGGTCTTCTCGAGAGCCAGATTCAATTGCTTACCGTCTGCGGTTTTAGATGGGCGCTATTATGGCATGCCAATGCCATACAAAAACTGATTATGTCCCTGTAATGAACAAGAAATTGAAACTTTGGAGCATATCCTTTTTGTATGTAATTTCTGCAGGGATAAGTGTACCAGATTTCTTTGCCCAGTAATGAGAAAATTCCCTGGCAGGTCCTTGGGATGGTATTTAAAATAGTTTTTAGCTGACACAAACAAACCCATCATGGAGCTAGTGGCCAAGTTCCTTTTTTCTGCACAGAGAACGCGTAGGTTGATTCTTGCTTCTGATTTAAAATTTTAAAATTGCTTTTAAGATATGTTTATGTAATTTTGCAAATTGGCTAAACTGTTTTTATATATTTACATGAGTTTTGATGGGTCTGTAACCACACAACAAAGATTGATTGGTTAAAAAGAAGAAACCCTGACTGCAAGTTTACAATCTAAAATAGTCTGCATTATGAAAAAGTTTGTGGGCTTGACACATATTGGTTGGAGTCTGATGTAATACAAAAAGAAGGCTCACAGTGTGCTCATGGCATTCAATGCTCACCTGCACAACAGAACTGTTAGAGCAGCCTAACATCCCATCAGTCCTTGCCTCTCCCCACTCACCTTGCCGCCACTGATCCTGCCTCCTTGTCTTCATCTGGCTGGGGAAAGGTAATAAAATACCCCATAGCTGAGTGCCTGAGAGAGGAAGGGACTGTGCTCCTTCCACCTCAGTGTCCAGCTTGAGGTACTTTGTCAGAGGAGGTGCTGGCAGCAATGGCATTATCAAATGGAACAGCAAGTGGGTGGAGGGGCGAGGCCAAACTGACTGCTTGAACAAGCTACATTGGCTACTAGGCTTGTTGGTCAGTTCACTGGTGAAACCAGATGCCCAAGAATGCACAGTGAGATCTTTTTTATCCAAAGTATAAAGACCTCTTCATCCAAAGTTGGAAGCAGAATGGAACTGAATTCAGCAGCAATGAAATTAGTTACATCATAGGATATAAAAGGATTCAAGAGGGATTAAAGCCTGCAATTGGCCCCTTACCATACAGCTTTTATCAGCGAGGCCAGAGGTAGGCAGCCTGGCATTCTCCAGATGCTTTGGACTACAATTCCCATCAGCCCTAGCCAGCATGTCCAATGGTCAGCAATTATGGGAGTTGTAGTTCAAAACATCTGGAGGACACCATTAAAATGAATGCACCACAAGTACATTTGTTCATTTGTTTTCAGTGGGTCCCCCCCCCCGATATCTTTGATTGCTGTCATTTTAGGGCATGAAGGGAGTACAATTTTCTGAGTTTTATGGAAAATAATTATCCACACTGCTGGCTGTTAGTGCTTTCCATTGACATATTGATTCTGGGAGCAATGCCTGACACCGGTCCTTCAAAATGTTTGTTTGATTTTTAATCTCCATTTGCTGCAAGTATAATAAAATATATTGCACATGAAGGTTGGTGCTAAGAGTACTTGCCTAGGAAATGCTATAAAAACTCCTCCTTCCCTGAAGGTTTTCATGTAAAGGTTGTAAAAGCATTGTTGGAAATGTTTGTGGGATGGGATACCTTGTGCCAGGGCAGGGGATTGAACAGGATGATCCATTTGGTACTTCTCTATCATTTTGTGATGGTTGTGAGTTCCGAAACTGGAATGTGATTAAAGTGTACTCATCTGCATTTTTCATACACTTTTTTTTTTGTAGTTGTTCCGCAAATTGCATTGCAAGTTCAGAAATGTATGGACTTTGACCACAGATTGTGTTTGGGTCCATGCTTATTTCTGGGAGATGTGAAATGGGTAAATTCTGATTAAAACTAACTGAAACCAATTTTTCATACATCTCTAGCAGCAATAATATTATTAGCAGGGATGGACAAATCTGTTAATTTCAGTTTCTCTTAATTTCTCATTTTTCTATCTTAAGTTCATTTCATCCTGTTTCTGCATCAGTTTGTGATTATTTTTTTAAATCCACATGAATATTCAGACACATTTCTGTATGTGGTTTTGCCTAATATATTCAATTTTGCATGGCATTTTGCCTAATATATGTATTTTGCAAGCAATTTCTCTAATGTACTTTAATATACATATATTAATATATTAATGTGCATTATTTTCTCGAATATAGTGTACATTATTTTCACTAACATATGCATTTTTGTGTGCACATTTCCCTGCTATGTGCATTTTTGTACATTTTTTAAAATTGTAGAATAGCCTTGAAAAATTCAGAGAAGTGTAAGTACCAAGGACAGTTGTGTTTTGATTTGTGCATAGGTTCGGGAAATATGAGCTAGGTAATTTCACGTTAAAATATGAACCAAACAATTTTTTCTGCCATGCCCAATTATTAGCCATGGCAGTATTCAAGATGTGAAAGTAATAGTGGAAAACAAAGTCCTGGGGTTTTCTAATGGCATTGATAAAAGTAATAGGACTCTCTTGAGTTTCTTTAATATCCTTTTCTGATGAAGCCTACAGTGTTAGCTCATTGTCTTTGCTGTCTATAACAGCTAGAATGCAAATTGACCAGTCCAGAAGACCAGTCATCAGCCACTCAATCCCATTTTATTTAACTGGAGATTCAAATGAGCAGTTCACATCTGGTTTTACACCCTATAACAAAAGTTAATCAGTTAGTCCATTATTGTCACATTAATTGCATTATTTTCCTCTATTGAATGTAGGCATATTTTTATTATACGCTTTTCAGAAGACATCAATATATGGGGGGGGAGCTTTTATTTATTTCCTGCAGCCTTACATTATATACTCGGTATGCACTGTCTTAGTCTGCCTGAAGATCCCCAAGGTGAAATGGCTTGTAGCAAAGCCATTGAACTCCATGCTACAAAGATCATGAATCCCTCAGTTGAAGATGCAAATTGCTGTTCTCATTTTCTTTCCTAGTTTCCTATATCACTGTAAAAACACATTTTCATGTACAAGTTCAGCTATGGCTTGAATTCGATCTAATCTCTGCAAACAATTTGTTGTCTGCAGCTTTCTGTATACAGCATTTGAATACCAAGGATTTGTTTGAACGTCATCCTTTAAATGCTGTTTATCTATTCAACAGTTCAGAATATTGCAAACATATCTAAGGGCACATTTACATTTTCTAGGGAATTATTTTCTCCCCTCCCCCCCAGTTGCTGATTTTCAAGCCCCGACATAATTAAATCAACATAAAAGGAGCTTATTTATTTGCTAAAAATCAATAAATATATTCCTTGTTCAAATAAAAACCCTGCACAATAGAAATACTATAGACATTTCAATGCTATCTTTTAATATACTCTGGATGACTCATAACATATTAAGAAGCTATTAAATTTGGAGGGGGTTTACATTGGGGAAAATGGATTTTATGAGGGTTTGAGATTTTTAAAGCTTAAAAAATACAAACATTGTATTATTATTATTATTATTATTATTATTATTATTATTATTATTATTATTATTTATTTGCCAGGGCCCCTTAGCCAGGGTCTTGTGCACTCTCTCAATTGAATTGAATGAAATTAGGGGTGAGAAAATTTCCCATGTTCCATGCTTTTATTGTTCTGTGGGTTCTCTCTGCCCTGTGTACCATTCCTCTAGAATTCCATTTTAATGGTGCAGGCATGCATTGATAAAACTCTTGCTGGGGTGCTGGTTTGTTGCTGGGGTGCTGTTATCTTGGTGGCAAGGGAGGGCAAGCATCAACAAGGTTGATCATGGCACCTGCTGGAGAGACCCAAAAACCCAGAGGGGTATTCTAGAACATCTAGATGCCGGAGAGAGTGTGGATGGTGATAGAGGATTTGTCTTGAAAAGAGGGATTTTCGTGAAAGCTGGACCTTGGAGTCCAGAAGATACAGAAGAACACTCAAATAAAACATTACAAAAGATCAGGCTTGCTGTAATCATGTGTATGATTGCATCAAGACTCCTTTTGTTCAATGTTTTACCAACATGCACATAGAGCTCCTCATGATGTAGTGCCATTTCCATTGGGACAATCTGAAGTAGGCACATGGCCGGGCTGCTGCTTATTGCAACTCAAATGCAATCCTTGCCACCTTGTATCCATCATGGTAAGTCACATCACCCTCAAAGTATGAGAATTCTCCCATTCTGCACCCAAGGTCTCCAAAAATGCCCCGCCCCCACAAATAAATGTTCCCTTGAAAATGGAGAGAGGTATCTTTGGCCCTGCACTAAAAGAAAGAAAGAAACTAGAAGGATCCTGAATGCATTGATTTCACTTTGGAACCACAATCAGGTGATTTGAAATTCCAAAATCTGAGGGGAAATTTGGATAAGGAGAATCTTGGAAGCATTCCTAAATGAAAGTAGTAGTGATTTCTGTATTTCAAATACACTTAATGATAGGCTATATTAAGGTTTTCTGTTTTAAAAACATTATCCCCTGTATCAATTCCTTAAAGGTCAGACTGGACTGAAGTCCATCCTTAAATGACATATTATTGTAGGGCTATTAAGTGGATGCTACTACTACTTGCTTTTACTTTACATTTACAGGCCCACATAGATAGCATTAAAGTTGTCTAATCAGGAGAGTACAGTGCATGGATCACAGTGGCTATGCTATCCCTATCCAGGAATGGACATAGTTGTTATACTTGTCAAAGTTAGCAATGGGCACTCTGAGCCACTGAGGTCACCTGGGCCTCCAGCGATAAAGATGGCTCCAGGAGAACCCAAAAATCACAGACCTGTTCCTTCAGAGGGAGTGCAACCCCATTCCGAACAGGCAAACAACCCAGTTCACAGACCTGGGAACCATCCACCCATAGGGTCTCTGTCTCATCAGGATTTAGTTTCAGTTTATTAGCTTTCATCCAGCCTATGGCTACATCCAGACACCAATTCAGAGCATGCATGACCTCTGCCGATTGAGATACTACAGAGAAACAGAGCTGGGTACCATCAGCATCCTAATGACACCTTGCCTCAGATCTCCTAATGACCATTCCCAATGGCTTCATATAGATGGTAAACAACACTGGGGACAAAATAGTGCCCGGTGGCACCCCACATTTCAACTACCAGGGGGCTGAGGCACAGTCTTCCAGTGTTATTCTCTGGGACTGACCCCATCAATAAGAGCTGACCCATGATAAAAGGATGCCCCCATCTCCCAACTCATGGAGACAGCCCAGGAGGATACAGCCAGTATACTAGTTCTAATAGGCTTAACTGGAAAGGATACAGAAAGATGAAGACAGGGGAAATTAGCATTTGCCAGAAAAGGAGGAGAAGGTAGCACTATGGAAATGGAAGAACAGGGAATTGGAAAGCTATGCAACCAAGGAAGCTTGGATGCTAGTGATAATGGTGGGCAGTGGGAGTGGGAATGGATAGATTTATAAGAAAGGAGAAGAACATAAGAAGAGAGACATCCTGGATCCAGCCCTGGATTAACCATTAAGTAATATAAGTATGTGCTTAGGGCACCAAGGGAAGAGGGGCACCACAGAGTACCACAAATGTTTGCATTTGCATTTTCCCCTTATAACAGTTTTATTTATTTTTTTTAAATGCATAAAACAGTGATGAAAATTTGTATTTCTTTCTGTTGCCCTAGTTATAAGTACGTAATTGGCTTATATTGCTTGATGCTATTTGGAATTAAATAAATATAATAAAAAAGCAGTTTATATTTAATATAGTTGTATGTTCTGGCGTGGGGGGTGGCATTGAAGAAAACTGAGTGTTTAATGTCTTATTTCACCTTCAGCACTTATTGAGTCTTCATGTCTTGCCAGCTAAGCAATGGAAGGGCCGAGGGGGCACCATTATTGGGCTGTGCTTAGGGCATCAGCTGGCCTTAATCCGGCCCTGCCTGGATCAGACCTGAACCTAGCTAATGCAGCATTCTGTTTGCACAGTGGCCAACCAGATGCCTATGGGAAAACCACAAGCAGGACATGAGGGCAATAGCTCTCTCTCACTGTTGTTCCCCAACAACTGATGCTGGCAAGCACTTGCCCACTTTGTTGCACTCCTGAACACCTTGTTGTCCAGAAAAAGAAAAAGAAAAAGAAAAAACAATGGAGCTTATCCTTAGAGTTTCCAATAAAATTCAAAGACAATGCGTTCAGCTCAAGACATTTTGGTAGCTGCCCCCAACCCCAATAGCTTAGGCTTACTTCTTGACCACCTCCCTTGCACTAAAAGCTGACAACTCACATGAAGGTTGCAGACTACCTGCATGGCCTTGCAGGCTAGCCTGCATTCCTGCATATGGAACCTAGTTTTTGGTCTCAATGGGACTTTATCGGTTTTGGTAAAGCAGAAGATAAAGGAATCTGTCTGGGCAGAAGCAGCAATAAGGACTCAGTCATAAAGCACAAGGTGACATTCTAGTCCTGGAGACTCTGACTGGTGCCAAAATAGAGCAGAGAATCATACTAAGGAAGTGTCACAAGAAAATAGTTTAATTATGGCAACTGAATAGAAAACTCAGGGAAAGTCTTTGGCCCTTGGTTAATTTATGCTATTAATGCTATTGACAATAACAACAGCAAATACAACTGAAATACAAAGAAATTATCCATGTGCTGTATTGCAAGATTTAACAAAATCACAAAATAATTTTTGACAATTATCCAGAATGATAATTGTCACCCAGTGACATAATTAAAATGTTACATATATAAGATGGGTTTTTTTTTTAATGTTATAGGCACATTCTGTGTCATGCAGGCAAATATGATCAAAGAGTACAAAGCAACGAGAAAGTGTAGCAATTACTATAATTTAAATGTCTAAAGATGACACTATGTCATTGAAATCAGCCCCATGTTACTGCTGAATGCTGAAAAGGATGCTTATATTTGCACTTGTAACTATGATGTGGATCTTTTTGAAAAGAAAAGAAAAACTAGACTTAGGCTATTCAGATGAAATGTCCTCATTTTCCCTCCCCCACCCTTTTTTAAATATATAGTTCCTTTAATTATACACTAGAAGAGTATGCTATAAAAATGCTTTGCAATTTAAAGGGCATTTTGCCTGTCATTATAACCCATTCATTTAACTTCTGCTGCAATCTGAAGAAATATGTAGCAGAGGTGTAATATGTTCTCATTGTTAAAAGCACGATAATTCAGGATCTTGCCATGTCTACACATCTCATTTCTGATGGACAACTAAAAGAAAGACAAAGATTTGACAATGTGTACAGAGAATTAGAAACACCTCAGATCAATTTCCTCAAAAAAGTGCAAATAAGTGTGTGTGACTTCACTGTACTTCTGCCAATTTATATTGGCTCAACTGCCTATGACCTTTTCTTAATTTAAAGCACAGAGAGCTAAAGGGGAGATTCAGAAGCCATTGCTGTATAATATTCTATTGAAAGCAACTCCATGCTGGCTCAGGATGATGGGAGTTGTAATTCAACACATATTGAGGTTGGGGAAGGCCAATCTACAGCTTCTTTGGGGCATCAGCAGATGTGATATTTTGTTATATATTGTGGGAATTTGGACGGGAAACCATATGGGCAGAATTTACACAGAATGCTTTCTAGGGAATGTCTCCCAGTGCGAATCCTAATTTGCTTCTCAAGGGCAAATCTATTCTCCAAAGGATATGCTATTGATCTGAATGGGCCTGCACAGGAGAAGATCCTAGTGCCCATTTTCCCAACCAGCGGCTTGCCCTACAACTCATTGAAATGATTGGAGGGCAGCAGCATGCCCTGTAAAGGTAAAGGAAAGTTAAAATGAATCAATTCATTTTCCAGCTTGATAATTATTCTTTCTGAACATTTTGGTTGTATAGCACTGACATCATATAAGGCAGGTGTAGTGTAGTTCTCCCAACAGAACAAAAGGTAAATTGAGCCTGAAGGTGTGATTCAGCTACTGGCTGGTACTTACTCAAGGGATCTTCCAAGACTACCATCCAGCTGATCATTATGATTGTACTAGACAGTATTTACCTATGCTAACAAAAGTTGGTATGATTCTTACATTTACAGATTACACATTATAAAAACCTAACAATATATGCTGATGTAAATCTGACTGCAGTGGCTTAGGCTTGAATGATGTCAATATGCCTGAAACTGAATCCAAAAAAGGTTAGTAATTACAGCTGATCAGTTCTATGACCTGAAGAGAGTGGTTATACCATTGATGGGGTCTGACTACCCTGGCCATATTGCTTTGTAGCCTTGAGGTTCTTACAGCCTTAGTATTATCACTGGAAAATTACATTGCAGTGGTAGTTGGATGTGCCTGGGTTTTGTGATGAGCAGGCTGTGATCTTTAAGGCTGGATGTGCTGCAGCAATGGAGAAGGGGAGGTATTAGTCATCATGGACCAGAGATATGAGAGGTATACCGATCGAATGAAATAAGAAGTTGATAACATGGCGATGCTGTAGAAATTGCTTTTGTCAAGAAAACCTGACATATCTAAAGCTCTTAGGATTCCCTAAAAGAGGAATGCTCAGCTAGTTTGGGTGTTTTTCTGTTTGTGTAAATATGTCTGTTTCTGGCCATTGCTCTTACTCCTTGGAAAATATGGCATGATTCCTTTCCTATTTTGTATCTTTTCAAAGAGCTGAGTTGATACTGATGTTTTGAAAACGTATCAGCAAATAAATTGCAAGTGATGTTTTGAAAACATTGTATCAGCAAATAGATTCAATGGCACTGATCCAATTTACCTTGTAGACAAGTAGTGATAGACAACAACTACAGAGAGTGATGCACATCCCCATCAATATCGAAAGATACATTCTGCTAGTTCAAAGGAGGGGGTGGCAGCTAGGGATGGGTGAGAATTTCAGTTCAGTTCAGTTTTTATAAGAATTTTCCTAAAATTTGCATTTTTTCCTCATATATGGGATGCAAATGATCAGACGGTGGCAAAAAGGGAGGGGGTCTTCTCAGTGGTGACCCCCCTCTGATTATGGAATGCTCTCCCCACTGATGTCCCCACTGATCTCTATATTAGAGATTTTATATTTTGCTTTTATTATCTTGTATTGTGATGTGTATTTTTTGTGAACCTCCCAGAAAGCTTTGGCTATTGGGCAGTATAGAAATGAAATAAATGAAATGAATTGAATGGAATGGGGAAAAAACTTGAGATTTAAAATAATGAATACAGGAGAAAGCAAAACTGACAGATTTGTCCATCCCTAAAGATGTTTGATACCAGTACTACTCATGTTGAATATTATTTTTAGTATTATCAGCATAGCACATAGGAAGCTGTCATACCAGGTCAGACTATTTCTCCATCTAGGCCATCACCAGTATTGTCTATTCTGACTGATAACATCTTGGCAACATCTCAGGCAAAGGTCTTTCCCATACCTGCTACGTTAACTGGAGATGCTGGGGAGTGAACCTCCTGTTACCTTCTGCGTGTAAAGCAGGTGCTCTGCCACTTTGTTATTTTACATGGTACTTTTCAGCCTTTCACACAATACAACTTGATTAAAAACTGCCTTAAACACTCTACATTTCCAACTTTCCTTCCATAGATTAATTTGCAAGTTAGTCTGTTTAATATGGTTAAATTAACACACACACACACACACAGAGAGAGAGAGAGAGAGAGAGAGAGAGAGAGAGAATCAGTTCTTCAGTGCTTTACAAAATTTTGTTCAAGCTGTTCAGATTTTCAGCTTGTTTCCTTCTCATTTTAAATCTCTTGGTTGACCTATCAGCTCTATGTTTTCTGGTGCCTAAATGTTTTATGCTCTGTTATTAGTTTTATCTTTACAATTATTAAATGAATAGGATCTAGTAGCAGTGATACATTTATTATTAGCAGCTATTGATACAATTACCAAGTCCTCCCTCTTCCTTGTGTTTATTTTTAGTCATGTTACATACTGATTTATGCTTTCATTTTCTTTAGATGAAGGGCAAGTGTTTTCCCACATCTGTAGTGATACATGCATGATGAAGAACAATGCATCTGCTTTGGAGAGGTACCCCGAATGCCATTATTTCATTTACCCTCTGCTTATATGCCAAGCAAGTAAGGCAGCTAATTTCTTTGATCTGTTCTCTTTCCCCATTCCACATCAATGTATCTAAACACCTGTGCAAAGACTGGGCATAGACTGACTGTGAATGTTAAAGA
Organism: Shinisaurus crocodilurus; assembly: GCA_021292165.1. NCBI lineage: Eukaryota > Metazoa > Chordata > Lepidosauria > Squamata > Shinisauridae > Shinisaurus > Shinisaurus crocodilurus. The sequence goes on from CM037879.1 coordinate 234,636,186, forward strand.
TGGGGAAATGAAAAGCACCTTCACCTACTTATGAGGAAAAATAGAAATCACAAGAGCACTTTAAAAAAAGACACTAAGAGGGGGCACAAGGGCCAGCATCCTAGAAAATTAAACCATTCAAGTGGAAGTGAAAAGTAACATCACAGATCAGCAGACTGGGCAAAATGAGAAGTAGGAAAAACCAGCTGGCTGTGATGCATGCTGGTATAAGCAATTATCTTGGAAGGTTCAAAGAATCTAGTCAGTGTTAGGGAAGTACAGATTTGGTTAAATCTATTCCGTCTGTGTTTTGTGGATTGTCAGGTGTCTTTCATTCCATCATCCGCTCATTGACAGAATTTCTGTCACATTTGCACAAGTGCGGATTTGCGCAAATTCCCCCCAAAAGTAAAAAGCTGGTCTGCATGACTCATCAGAAAAAGCTGGTCCACTGCAAAATCCACAGGTCTGATTCATAGAAATCCAAACTCATTTGAATCCATTCTGGATTTCTCCGACTTCCCTAGTTAGCATTGATAGATGTATTCTGAAGGTTTCAGAATGCATAACCAAATTATTTGGTGAGAAGGGTAGCAAATTAAATCTGCAAGTGCAAAAGAAGGGAGGTTGGGATCACCCTTTGTTTCTTGTGAAAATTGAGAAATGGTTTTACCCATTTGATTACATGAAACAAAGAAATTATTTCTAATGAAAAATGAGAATAGAATCAAATAATATTCAGATTGGATATTCATAGAGTGATTAATATGCCTATTAATATATCTTCAAAGTACCATGGAGTGAAAGAATTACAGGCTTGGAAGGAATATGAAGCATATTTAAAAGAAGATAGCTTCCCCGAGGAAGGATTGCTAGATAAGCAAATAGATACATACAGTGTGAAACCTTAGAGAACCATCAGAAATGCACAGTGTAAGTAGATACTGAGGGCAGAATCAAAACAAGCACTTTTAAGTCCCATTTATTTCAGTTGGAGTGTGGTGCTTAATTCTGGGCCTGGATAAGCATGTGCTCAATTCAGGTCCATTGAAATCAATGGGACTTGAAAGAGTTTAACTTTGACTGGATCATGCCTTGAGTTATATTTTAACCCAACCATTAAAATGCAGCATTTAGTCATTCTAAAAGAAGAGCTTAGCAAACTCTGGTAAAACATTGTGCACTGTACCCATAAGCCAACAAGTAGTCGCCTGAACATTGTAGTTTAACTGCTTTGAAAATCACAATCCATTTCTAATGCTACTTGTTCCAAGCAAAAATATGTAAGTCATGACAGTCTTATCTTGTAGTCAGGGACAGAGATGCACGGACATCCCCATGTCTGGCTCAAAAGTGAATATTTTGGGATGAGCATTCTGTTCAAGCAGGAGGGGGCGACTTGTGACCCTCCAGATGTTTGGGCCTAGAGCTTCCATCAGCCCTAGACAGCATAGTCAATGGTGAGGGACAGTGGGAGTTGTAGGCCAAGACATCTGCAAGGCCACAAGTTGCCCATCCCTGCATTCAAGTATTCACAAATCGGGAGATCTGGAATGCTTGCCTATATATATAGATATAGATAGATAGATATAGATATATATTCCACCCATACCCGGTTGAAGTACTGTTCCTGGGGAAAGTGCTACTGGGGCAGGGAGCCCACTCAATGAGGGGAGGCCCTTTAGGTGGCGGTGCTTTTGTCCACAGCAGCAGTCTTCCTACAAGCAGCCCATCAAATTGTCTATTATGCAAACCAAGAGAGATATCTTCTCCATCAGTTTGCAGAATAAGGTGAATTGAAGGGCTACATCTGGACTGTGGAATGTGAGCAGAACTGGGGCAGAGAGCCTGCTAAATTCCACTAAGTTCAGGTGTTGCATTGCATAGTTTTTGATGGAATGTACATGGATAGATAGCACCTCCACTCATATGTGCCTCCACAGTGTACCTGTGTTTTCCCCTTCTCGGTTTAAAGGATCCGTTGTGTATAAGGAGAGATTGTGCTCAGTGGAGGCTCCCTTGTGGGCATTTCTTCTCCAAGTCCAATTTCACCTGCCATCCCCTAGTCATTTAAACTGATTTCGGCCTCACTTCAGCCCCCCGCCCGAGACTCGCGAATATTCGTGGATAAATCCCTAAAACTACTCCCAACCACAGCCCAATAGTACTGCCTGCAACCCATAAATTTAAGTAAGGCACAGGGAGGTTGTGCCATTGCATTAAAAAAAACTGACCTAACCCTTGACATGAGGGGCATGCCCCTCAAAACCAGGTTGCTGCCCCCAGCTGCAGGACCATGGGTGTGGGGTTGGCCATGAATCGCACTTCCGGACACAAGTCATCCACTGCAGAAGCATCATTGCTATGTTGTTAATGTTACCCATAGTTGGATACCCAGCCACGGGGCAGCCCAAGTAGCACCCCCTGGACACTGCCAGGTGGTGTTGAATCGGCCGAAGCCGGCACAGCAGGATCATTCCCATCTGGAAACAGATCGTTGCTCCCATATGCAGTGAAGGAACCGATGGTCACACACACCACTGTAGTTCCGGGAGTTGTCTTGAAGCGACCAGAGAAGCCCAGAACTGCTGATTCTCAGCGGCAATGCCCCCCCCCCCAGGGTTCCAGGCATGAGATGCTAGGAAAAGAACATGGGACACTCACCATGTAATCAATGTCAGACCACAGGGCCACAACCAACTACTTGGGGGCACACCCCTTCCCTTGGTCGCCACCCTGAGCCTGTGTAAGAGGCATCCTGGTTCCTAACTAATAATAACTAGAAAGGATAAAGAAAACAAGAATAACCTCTGACACCAATTAAATAATTCACTGGTTTCAGAACTTTGAGTAAGCAAAGTGCTTCATGAACACTATTCCACAACAACCTTGTCAGGTAGACCAGCATATTAACGCCCATTTTACAAGGCAGGCATTGTATGATTCACATACTTGTATCACACCTGTTTCCCTGCAAGGAACCCAAGGCGGCTAACATAAGCTTCATGAGAAGTGTCATCCTCACACAACCCTGTGAGGAGGGGCAAGCCAAAGGCCAGGGACCGGCACCACGTAACTAGGGAAGCCCCAATAGCCATAGGAAGCCAGTCAGGGCAGCATGAAGCAATTGGGCTAATTAAGAGGCCACCCCCCACCCCCCAGCTGGACGCCCCACAGGCATCCTCCACAGACAAGACAGTGCAGGCAAATGCTGGTGGCCATAAGACCCACCTGCAAGGGGCCAGACTGTGCTGGAGAAGCCGATCACCAGAAATGGGTGAAGAGGCTCACCCACGCAACCCAGGACCCAACTTTACAACTGGCAACAGCTGGAGAACAAGCCCCAGGGTGAGGCGTGCACGCGCAGTGACAAAGCACTCCTGCGCCACCTACCCAAGCACTGGGGAAGTCAGTCGTAGCCTGCCTGGCTGGGCTGGGATAGAGCCAGGCCCGAGGGACACGAAGTCCGAAGCCTTGAGGCCCAAGAAAGATAGAACAAAACTGAGACATGGCGGGCAGGGTTTGCCAATGCCAGCCGAGAGGCCCAGAACCCACAAAGCCTGGAAAAGAGGGCGCGCCCATGTGAGAGGGGGGAGGAGGCCCCGCACGAACCGGAAAATTGAGCCACAATACAAATCAGGCCGGGCCATCCCAAACGAGGGGAAGCCACTCCTGGGTGTAACACCGAAGTGCGGCATCGTGACCCACACGTCTCACCTGGCGGTCCTTGAGGGAGGCCCAGGCTTTTAACCTCGCCGGGCGGGCCAGCAGTGGGAACATCCGCAGGACCAGACACGCCCCTCAGAGACACCCAGCCGCGCCGGGCCCCGGGGGCCTAGCAGGAGGGGCAATGCTTACTAACCTGCCAGGGACGGGCAGCCATAGAGGCCAGTCAGGCAAGCCCAGCCACCCCGGGCAGCCAGAGGAGGCCGCTCAGAGAACAGGCTGGCAATGGATACAGCCACGCCGCCTGGCCTGACTTCTGCGGAAGAAGGCAACTTACAGGCCTGAAGGCTAAGAGTAGGAAGGGGCACACGCAAGAAAACCACTAGGCCGAGCTCTCCATGGATTCCTAAAGGAATTTCCTGTCGCAGGCCACGTGTCGGCACAGACCGCGTGAGGAGCAGCTGCACTCTTTGTTTCCTCAAGCCGCGAAAAGAAAGAGGCCGAGGGTGGGGCAGCCAGGCCTAATATCAGCCCTGGCGCTCCACCCTCCTTATTCCTCATTGGTGAGTGAAATTGCCCCATGGTGGTCTAGCTCTCATCCCCCCCACCCGCAAAATGTTCCCCACCCACAGCTGCATGTGGTTGGGGGAAGGGAATTATGTACATGTATGTTTGGCTTATCAAAGTACAAACTAAATGGGCAAGGATTATGCCTGTTTTATGTCCTATACCAGTGATGGCAAACCTTTTTGAGCCCGAGTGCCCAAACTGCAACACAAAACCAACTTATTTATTTCAAAGTGCCAACACTGCAATTAAACCTGAATACTGGGGTTTTAATTTAGTAAAAACAACTCATACAGTTGTCTGAACTAATTAACATCTTTTGTCTTAAAAGAAAAACACAATAACAGGGCTTTCAATGATACAAACAGTTTTTTATTGAAAAAAACATCAACTCAAATTTTTAAATAGTACTACATTGATTTGTACACATAGCCTGAAGCTAATTTAGATACACTTTTTAAATAATTAGGCGCATGTATTTTTGGATAAGGGATTCTCAACTTGTAATATGATTATATGCCAGACTGAAACTGTATGGGGCAAGCTTTACTCTGGGTCCTTTCCCTGCTTCTACAGGTGTTGGATTAGTAAAAGTAAAAGTCAACCTGTACTAGGATGAGCAAGATAAACAAGAAAACTAAACGTGCTTAACACATTTTAAACAACCTTTATTCTTGGACTGCAAACACTGCATTAGGTAAAAGTTTGCATTGGGCATGCAATTTTTCAGGCTGTAGAAAGTTTATAGTTCTTATTTATGCTAAAAATGATTAGTGGTTTATAATTCATGTATAAATAAATGTAAATAAACGGGGAGGAAGGGAAGGAATCTGGAGGGGAGAGGAGAAGACTTCAAGTGTTTGGGGGAAAGAGAGGGGGGATTGTGATGAAGCCAGGGAGAATGTGGGGAAAGGAGGAGACCTCAAGCGTTTGGGGGAAAGGGGGGGATTGTGAAGAAGCCAGGGAGAATGTGGGGAAAGGAGACCTCAAGCGTTTGGGGGAAAGAGAGGGGGATTGTGATGAAGCCAGGGAGAATGTGGGGAAAGGAGGAGACCTCAAGCGTTTGGGGGAAAGGGGGGGATTGTGAAGAAGCCAGGGAGAATGTGGGGAAAGGAGACCTCAAGCGTTTGGGGAAAGAGAAGGGGGATTGTGATGAAGCCAGGGAGAATGTGGGGAAAGGAGGAGACCTCAAGCGTTTGGGGGAAAGGGGGGATTGTGAAGAAGCCAGGGAGAATGTGGGGAAAGGAGACCTCAAGCGTTTGGGGGAAAGAGGGGGGATTGTGATGAAGCCAGGGAGAATGTGGGGAAAGGAGGAGACCTCAAGCGTTTGGGGGAAAGGGGGGGATTGTGAAGAAGCCAGGGAGAATGTGGGGAAAGGAGACCTCAAGTTTGGGGGAAAGAGAGGGGGATTGTGATGAAGCCAGGGAGAATGGGGAAAGGAGGAGACCTCAAGCGTTTGGGGGAAAGGGGGGATTGTGAAGAAGCCAGGGAGAATGTGGGGAAAGGAGACCTCAAGCGTTTGGGGGAAAGAGAAGGGGGATTGTGATGAAGCCAGGGAGAATGTGGGGAAAGGAGGAGACCTCAAGCGTTTGGGGGAAAGGGGGGGATTGTGAAGAAGCCAGGGAGAATGTGGGGAAAGGAGGAGAAGGTGCTGGCTAGGAGGGAATGAGGCGGCTGGGGGGGCAAGAATGAGGCAGCTGGATGGGAACGTGCGAGGGATGTAATACGAGCCTTACCTGGGCTCGATGTTCTCCTCCGATCATTCCTGCGGCGACGGCGGCCCGATCTCGCTCTTCTGAGCGGCACGGAGCGTTCTCCGCGCCGCTCAAGCTGCTGCTGCTGCCGCCGCCACCGCCACCCGTCGCTCTTCTGAGCGGCGCGGAGCGTCCTCCGCGCTGCTGAAGCCGCCGCTGCCGCCGCCTCTAGACCCGTCGCATCATGTCCTGCGTGCTGGATCCCCGCGCTCTGTTTTTTGGTGGGGGGGGGAACCAGGGCAACAGGGCTTACAGCCCTGTTGCCCTGGTCCCCCCCGCTGCCGCCAAAAACAGAGCGCGGGGATCCAGCGCGCAGGACATGACGCGACGGGCGGTGGATCCGGCGCGCAGGACATGACGCGACGGGCGGCGGCGGGTCCAGCGAGGCCGGCACGGCCAGCGCAGAGGCAGCAGGTAGGTCTGTCGGCCCCGCCCGCTGCGTCACAGCCTGAGCCCTGGCGCGCAGCATGACGCTGCCTCACGCCGCCGCTGGGGAGTGTTGGTGCCAGGCGGTGACCTTTGGCTCGCGTGTCACCAGAGTGGTCCACACGTGCCACCTGTGGCACGCGTGCCATAGGTTCGCCATCACTGTCCTATACAATACCTACGGTGACTAATGCATGTAAGAACTATAAATAACCTTTTTGTAGGATATGCCTTTTTTTTGTCTTTAAAGAAAACAACATCTATCAGAGATTTTAAACATAGTTTTCATGTTCTCAGTTTGGCTGCTGTTTTGTACCTATGAAGTACAGAACAAGGGCACCATGTTAGATTTATAAGGATACAGTGTCAAAATGGTTAATGTAATTCACCAGTTCAATAAGCTTGATTACATTTTAGTAGGACAAAAGATCACAGAAAACCTATTTATATTCATTGGTGAAAGCTGGAATAACAGGTACCTAATGCTTTCCCATCTTTAGGCTCGTTAGCTGTGGCTATTAGATTTGTTAGATACCATAACATCCAGATGTTTTTGGACAGCTCACTTGACATTTTACCCATATGTAGCTTAAATATTAATGGATTGCAGGTGAAGAAATGCACTTGCTACTGTGGTTTTGACACTTTTCAGCACTGTCAATATTTTCCTAAGCCAGGTGTCTCGCAATTTTGGTGCATGAAAAAACAAACAAAAACATTGCCTAACTTTTGTAAGCAATCTTTTGCTTATACTTATTCAGAGGCTTCATGTTTTAAGCAGTGTTCACATTCCATAGAAACAATTCCTGCTTGTGCTGTCCAAACCATTTATAGGTCATTTCGTGGAAAAGATACCCTTTCTTAAGCAGGCAATTTGGAGTTGCACAGCTGTATAGTCAGACTTATTTGTCAGCCATGTTGTGTTTGTTTGTTTGATTGATTGATTTCTACCCTGTCATTTCAATATAGAGGGATCCCCAGGTCAGCTTACAGAATTACAGCTTGGAATAGCATATCCATGTACTGCAGGTCTTCTTACTGACCAAGGGCGGAGAGGGAGCAGCAGCAACTTGGTTTATATGCAATGATCTCCAGAATTTGAAACAATTTCTGCTGCCATAGGGTCAACACATCTCCCTGAAAATAATGATATGGTCAGTCCCTACACTGTCCAGGAATCCATACCCAACTGGATGCAAAGAAAGAGGCAAGCAAGGGCTAGTGGCAGCTACATTTTGGGCCCCAGAAATGTGACCGGAACTCTTTGTTCTTAACTTCAGTGGTGGCTTGCCCACTGGAGCAGGTGGGGCAGAGGCAGGGTCACCATAGCCGGAGCCAAGTGGGTCACCATAGGCAAGCAGTAACACAGGAAAGCATTATTCTGAACACAGCAGCAACCCATAGTAAAAGGAGAAACTGAGACACATCATGCTTCCAAAGCAGAGTGTATGGAGCAGGTTGGGGAAGAATAAATCCACACAGCATTGCAGAAAGGCAGCCTTTTGGATCCTCAGCAGCCCACCATAGAAAGGGGAAACTAAGCATATTGGAGCATTCAACATCCACCATTTTTCATATCCACGAAAAATCCCCAAAATGGACCCGTTTGTATGCCAATTCAGAAGTAACAGTGAAAAGCAGCACAATACAAAAATCCAGTTTATACATGTCTGCTCAGAAGAATGACTGAATTACTAAGGACTAAGCATGGGCAGCAAGCTCTACAATACACCCTTTTGCATGAGTATCCCCACAAACCATTGGACAGAAGGATGGAAATGCCTTTGCAAGGGGACTTGACTTGTGCACCGTTTCAAGTGGTGGGTTCTGTTGATGTTCTGCACTGTAGCCTGGGTTATAGGATTCTGCTATGGGTCTGATCTTTAGCAGGGGTCAGGTTATGTCAGGATTCTCAAGGAAGCAAGACAGGAAGTTCCAAGTGGTACTAGGGCTGGAAGCCAGTCAGGGCTGTCTGTATGTTGTTCCAATGAGGAGCAGATCAAGAATGAACCTTAATTGAGAACTTGGCAGCATTTAGGCTGGTTGACTAATTAGGGGTGTTAATCCTACCTTGGGGGTGTGTGCTCACCTTTTCTTCTTGGCGAGCACCCCCTCGAAGGCCCAAATCCCTGTGCCGCTCAATCCACCGTGCTGGCAGCGCGGGGTCCCGTTGTGTCACTTCTGGCTGCCAGGAAGTGACGCGACGGGACCCCGCGCTATGTTTTTAGCATAAAAACCGGGGCAACCCAGTTTAAAACAGCTGCGAATAGCAAATCGCGAGAACACGAGCTGAGCCGGGGAAGCAGGTAGGCCGAGCAGAGCTTGGCTGGTCGAGCCCGGCGGTTTGCTGGACTTCCACCCCTCCAATCGAGCTCCGCACATATCCCTAGGTCTTGGTACCAAATGGCTGGAAGGAGAGAGAAAGAGTAAAACTGACTCTCTCTGCAGCCACTTCCCAGCTCCCTCCAAAACATGAAGCATCTGCCCCCCCAATAGTGGCCACTCTTTTCTGTGCAGAAAGACGCATTCCCTTTTACACACACGCTGACTCAGGAGCAGGAGCACTACTGATGCCCATATCCGGGAGGCAGGCCAAACATTCCCTGCACACGCTCTGCCTCCCTTCCCCCATCCACTGAATTGTGAATGGAGGAATGTTCTGAGCATGTGCAGACCTTTTGCATGCAGTCCTAGCCATTCTGGGAAGTATGCATGTCCCTGAGCTCACTGCAAGTAGGGGGTTGTTGTCTCCAGCTTGTATCAATAGTGGCATTGGATAAGCATTCTCCCAGCCCTTGGTTTGCACAGACCAAGCAGCTCTTATTTAAAAGGATTCTTACGCAGGGCCCTTAAGAGCTCGAAATAGCACATGGGGGGGGGGGGGCTGGGGAATTGTCACCTGTAGACTTAGTTTCATTAACTTTTTGTATCATCATTTTAAATGGTGCTTTTAAATTTGGTTTTTAATCTTTTAAAAGAGAGAGCTTTGGCTGTGGGGTGGTACAGAAATGAAATGAAATGAATGAATGAATGAATAACAACAACAACAACCAGAAAAGGGCATCGAGGTTGTGTGTTCCCCCACCCTCTGTTTGGGCCAGATTGAGGAGCAGGTAACCCAGACAACCACCTGGGGCACCAGGATAAGAGATTCCTAGGCTCAGGAGGGTGGGAAACTGTCACTCCTGGGCCATCTACTCAACTACTGTCACAAACAGCACAAACAGTTCATTGCCCATTGCAAAGCTTGCCACATCCTGTGTGGCTAGCATTGCATTGGCATTTGCTTCGGGTTTCTTTTTTATTCATAGGGGAATTCCTATCTGATATGAGTGAAATAAATCATGCATGCAAATCATGCATCAAAGTTGTAACCTGGGGCTAGAAAGGCAATTTTAAAAAAACAAAAACTCCAAGGTATTCAATAGTTGAAGAACTGGAGAGAGGCCTCATCACTATTTGATCTCAGCCAAGGATAGCTCTGCCCCAGAGAGAGAGAGAGAGAGAGAGAGAGTGAGAGTGAGAGTTCAGTGGTGTAGTGGTAAATTGTGAACTGCAGGTGCTCAGCATGACAACCCCCATAGCCATGCCTCCAAGGAGCATCAAAAAATACAGGCAGCTGTGTTGATCCATCCATCTCTCTCTCTGTGTGTTATATATGTCTTTTACAGGTCATTTGAAAAACTAATGGGCCTTAGGGTACAATCCTATGTATGTTTAGACTGAGAAAAATACTACAACTCCCAGCATCCCACAACCAGCATGGCTGGCTGGGGCATGCTGGGAGTTGTAGAACTTTTTAAATGTCTAAACCGCATAGGATTATGCCCTTAATTACCTGTTCAAGACCAAGCCACAGCCCACAAATACTTTGCATTACAACAGGGATAGTTCACAACATTTTGGAAGAAGCTGATTATTTAGATCCATGCCAGTCGGGCTTCAGGCCTGGACATGGGACGGAGACGGCCTTGGTCGCCTTGGTGGATGATATGAGGAGGGCTTTGGATAGGGGCGAATGCTCTTTTCTAGTCCTCCTCGATCTCTCAGCGGCTTTTGATACCGTTGACCACGGTATCCTCCTGGACCACCTGGAGGGCTTGGGCTTGGGAGGCACTGTATTGCAGTGGTTCCGGTCCTTCCTCTCTGGAAGGTACCAGAGGGTAGTTCTTGGGGGGGAGGCTTCGGATCCTTGGCTGCTCACTTGTGGGGTGCCGCAGGGTTCCACCCTCTCCCCGATGTTATTTAGCATCTACCTAAAGCCACTGGGAGCTATCATCAGGAGGTTTGGGGTGCGGTGTCATCAGTATGTGGATGGCACGCTGCTCTACCTCTCTTTCAAGTCCTCTCTAAGGTTGGCCGTTGAGATCCTGTCCAAGTGCCTGGAGTCAGTGGGTGGCTGGATGGGAAGGAACATGCTGAAACTGAACCCCGACAAGACCGAGGTACTTCTGGTGGGAGACAAGGGGAGGTTAGGGGATGTTGACCTGGTGCTGAATGGGGTACATCTACCCCTGAAGGACCAGGTCCGCAGCTTGGGAGTCATTCTAGACTCCCAGCTGTCCATGGAGGCTCAGGTGTCAGCTGTGAGCCTGGGCAGGTGCTGTATCAGCTCCAACTGATACGGCAGTTGTGCCCCTACCTTCCTAATCATCTGCTCCCATCAGTGGTTCATGCCTTGGTCTCCTCTCGCCTAGACTACTGTAATGCGCTCTACGTGGGGTTACCCTGGAAGACGGTTCGGAAGTTGCAGCTGGTACAGAATGCAGCAGCTCGCCTGGTTAAAGGCTGCTGCCGGCGTGATCACATCACTCCAGTGCTCAAGGAGTTGCACTGGCTACCAGTTGTTTGCCGAGCCGAATTCAAGGTGTTGGTGTTGACCTTTAAAACCCTGTATGGCTCCAGTCCAGTTTATCTCAAGGAGCGCCTCCAGCAACATCAAGTAGGCCGCTCAACAAGATCTGCCACGGACAGCCTTCTCCCTGTCCCATCAGCCAGAGAAACCAGGCTGGTGGGGACTAAAAGGAGGGCCTTTTCTGTGACAGCCCCCAATTTATGGAACTCTCTCCCCAGTGACCCCCGCCATGTCCCTTCTTTGATTATCTTCCGCCGTGCATTAAAAACGTGGCTTTTCGGGTGGGAATATGGGGTGGGTTAGGATTTTTAAGTTTTGTACTGTTTTTAATTGTGTTTTATCCTGTGTGTCCCCCCCCCCCCTTGTATTTTATTGGATTGATGTCTGGCCGGATGGGCGATTCATAAATATAATAAATAAATAAATTGTTGTAAATTCCATTCCATTTCCTCCCTGCTATTCTCAGGATTGCAGCTATGCTCGTTGGGCACAGGGAAGCCTGAGTGGGGTAGCAGTTCCCTTCATTGTCCCTGCTAATTAAAAACAGCAGCAACAGCAGCCAGCTCCCCTTGGCTCCTCTGACTGCCCTGGCTCCACTGCACCAGTAGAGATGCAGCCCAAATAGTTCTGAGTACTGCCCACTTAAGGATGCTTTCTCAGAGATAAGGAGCCCTAGACGGAAGAAGACATTGGGTAGGTGGTTGTGTATTCAAAGTCTGCAGGAAAGGAAATGTTTGGAATCTTTAAAAGCCCTGCAGATTTGGCATTTCCATTTTTTTTTATCAGAGTCTGTTAGGTCTGTTTGTGCAGCCACCTGTCTACTAAGTGAATAAGGTACACCAGTTCAGACTTTTCTGCCTTTCCTTTCTTTTTCTCCTAAACAAAGAAATATTTCTACTTCAGAGACACACCACAAAACTACCCAAAATTGTAAGAGAGCTTAACTTAATTTATTGGAATTCACACAGCTTTAATTAGTAAATTTGCATATGTTTCCTGTCTCGGTTTGCTTTCTCAGCTCTAGGAGTCAGGGGAGTCAGCTTTATTGTACTGATGAATGCTGCCTCTCTCTGGCACTTGAGATTTACAAGAAGGCATGAATCAGAAAGGAACTCCAGGGGCTTGAGAGTTTATCGGATGTCCATGGCTGTCAATGTTCATAGTTAATGTCACTCAGCTGTCTATGTTAAATGACAGCATAAATCCACAGCTGATCCAAAAATAACTGTTCTGAAACTGGTCTACAGTTGTAAAGCCAAGGCTGGGCAGGGAGAGGAGAGTGAATGTGTTGAAATGTTTGAATATGTGCCTTCCTTAAGAACTTTAGAATTATGCATTGCCATCCATCCATCTAAGCCAAGCCCTATAGATGAATTTAGCAGCTGAAGCTGGTCCATGCAGGGGACAGGAAGAGGGAGAGGAAGAGGAAGAAGAAGACAATTACCAGTCTAATCTTGCTGCATTATGACATTTCCTTGAACTCCATAGGTTTGACATTTCACCGCAGAGACTATCATTAAGAATTTACATTCTACCTAGCAGTGAATTTTCATATTATAATAGAATAAATTTCTTTTCAAGTGGGGTTAAATTTAATGAAGCACAGCACATCTTTAAAATGTATATGTATATTATTTTAGGAAAGGGTGGGGAGGGAGAGCCAAGAAGTGAGGGAAATAATAATAATAATAATAATAATAATAATAATGACGACACATTAATACAAAATTTTGTCACCAGCCAAAAGCAAAGCGGTTTTATTTTGTGCCTAACTAGAATACCTGACCCTTGAACCCAAATACATGCATTTTGAACTGACTCTAACAAAACAAATAAACTCCCTAACGTGGGGCAAAATTACAAGTTAAAAATTCTTTTGGATTAGCATAGCTCAAGGGAATGGAAAACATTAAGCTCCATAAGGCTTGCTAAACAAAATGAGGGGGCAAGTAGCATAGAAAAAGCTATTTAAAAATATGGGCCACCTCCAAAATGCAATGCGCAATAGGCTTTATTTTTATCCATGTCCCCCCCTCTCTTTTGACCCATTTAGGATAAAGCTTTTTTACTTGCTGTTTTAAAAACCCTCTTACTGTTTTTCTGCATATCTTAAATCTTAAACCTTTCAAAAAGATGATAAAAGCTGACAAAATTAATTAAACCGCATTAGTCCTGTAAATGTTTAATTAGTCACACTATGATTAGATGCAAAATCTTCACCATCCTGATAACTGATAAATACGAGAGCACAAGAGACATTTAAGACCAGACAACAGTTCCAGGTGCTGTGTTTTTTGCTCCTTTTATACTGTTCAGCTAACTCCATGAATACTATCTCCTGGTAACTATGGGAACAGTGTCCATCGTGATTTCTTAAAGTGGAAGCAAGACAGTAAAGTAATTTATTTCATAGGAATATATATGAAACATAATTACTTTCTAATTAGTACATACAATATCTTACATTGCATTTTATATTTTTATTTCTCAGTGCTGGATGAAGAATGAGATTGGTGACCTGACCTTTCCTCCACTCATGATTGTGGCATGTGGATTCCAGAAAGTTCACTTTTTCTCAGAAACTGAAAGTATTGTAAACAATAAAGCACTGTAATTCATGTCCAAAGTGGCATTTCTGATGATCAAATCTTCTTCCACTGTTCTAAATGAACTGTGAGATCTAGAGGTTAGTGGAATGGAAAAGTGATGAAGAGACATGACATGTTGCCAGGTTCTAAAGTGGAGTTTGGAAGCATAAACTGGGCATGCTGCAGCACTGGTAAGGATGGGCAGATCGCATTGCGGTTCTCATTTTCCCACTGCCAGATTTGTTCCAACCTGGTTCCATAGGTTTTTTATTTTTCCTGCAAAGATTTTCATATGTGTTTTGTGAGCATTTTTCAAATATACACACTTTTGGATGCATGGTTCAAATGTACACATTTTTTTACCCCTTGGCTAAAGCATGTTTGTGTGCATTTTAGAGACATGCACAGATTTCTTTGTGTATTTTTTGAAATGTGTGCATATTAATGAACTCCCCCCCCCCGCAGAACGCATTGCAAGTCCAGAAATGTATGGATTTCCAACCCCAAATTGTGTCCGATTCCAGGAGGTACAAATTGGGTAAATCCAGAAAAAACAAAACTTGATGGTGTGTGAATTTCTCACCCATCCCAAAGCAGCAGTACCTCCAAGTCCACTGCAATGGCCTGTTCTCCATTTTCCCCCTCTCATGTACCTATTACCAAGCATAAGTAGAATCCAGCTGCTTATAGAAGGCAAGAGAGAAAAGTGGGCGAGGAAGTCATTAGAGCAGTGGAGTAGGAGGCTGCTGCATGTAGCTTTACTGCTTCCAAGCTCTTAAAGGCAGAGCCTCCAGTCTGTGATCCATCCAGCAACTCCTGAACATTAGTCAACTCCTCATGCTTATATACATTTATCATGGATTGCTGCTTATGTGAGACACAGATGCCATAGCTGGCAATTGTTATGGATTGCCAAGTAGCGTCTGGCTTTATACCCTCCTGGCCTTGAGATGTGTTGGACTGCAACTCCCATAATTCCCATGTTGGCTGGGAATGATGGGAGTTGCAGTCCAACACATCTGGTGGGCACCAGGTTGGGGAAGGCTGCAGTAACTTAACTCTCTCTCCCTTTTGCCCAGAATCACAGCCATGAACAATACCAAGTGATAGTTTATTTCTAGGTTTATAATACAGGAAGACACTGTGGTTAGCACTTTGTTTTCCTATAAAGGAGGGAAAAAGAGGTTCCTCAGTCACTCATATAAACAATGCACATTCACATAGCTATCCAATTACTTATTTGAGAATGTCTCTTTTTATAAATTCAGTACCTAATTACAATCCTATTACTCATTTCTGACACAGGAATGGGCTATTCCCAGTCATGTTTAATTCATAAAACAACCATATATCATCACCTTTGTTTCTGGCACATTTTACATATAATTGACAAGATGATCTTAAAGTATATTCTTGCCCTTTCTGAAACTCACAGATAGCCTGTCCACAACCCAAGATATATTTCAAAAGGAATGCCCTGAACATCTGGCCTAAACCTTGATAGCAATGGTCTGAACATCTGGTGCTTCTCTAATATCTTTGCAGTTAGCTCCTGAAGCCTAATGCTTGGCCAAGGTTCAGAAATGGCCTAGCCATAACCCAAGCTCAGCCTAGAGTGCTACAGAAATGACTAAGGCTGCAATCATCTATGCCTGGGGTGGGCATAAATTTCTGTCTGAATTTATTGGATGAAAAAATAAAACCCATGATAACTAACAATGTATCAAGAATCTATGAACACAAAATTGAGAAAGAAGAATGTTAAACCTTGAGGAAGACAAAAAGAAAAGTGGACCTTGTGGGCCCATCGGCACATTTGGAAATTTGAGAAACTCCTAGGTGCCAGCCACAAAATGGCTGCCATGGAGATTGAGCTAGTCACACAAAGGATAGTCACTGTGTAGCCCAGGAACATTAATAGGAAATGAAGATGACAGCTACTGGAGGCCCTCACTTTGCTCTGCAGCAATGTCAGCTGCTGGTAAGATTTTTTTTTGTTTTAAAGTGGAGGGATAGGGCACCTTGGTGAAAGCCAAGAAAGTTGTCCAGGGGCACATTGGCATTGTTGTTGCCCACTCCTGCTCTATGCACTGACCAGAGAGTAAGTCCCTGGACACATATGCATTTGTAAAATTTACATTTGTATACCATGACTGAGATGTAGTTTGGCTCACCTAGGCAGAAAATTGGGGGAGGGGGAAATGATCCAAAAGCCCAATGTTCAGTTTCACACTCTAGTTCCTAAGAACCACAGCAAAGAAAGCAATATTCTATGCAAGGTAATATGTTTAGGGCTGAGCCAAAAGTACTCACTGGGTTTTTTCATGAATATTTTTGGGATCATAGCAAAACACTTACTCCCTTTCAATACATTTTTGGGCAATTTATTTCACCTATCCATAGAATCATAGAAAAGTAGAGTTGGAAGGGGCCTACCAGGCCATCGAGTCCAACCCCCTGCTCAATGCAGGAATCCAGGTCAAAGCATCCCCGACAGAAGGCTGTCCAGCCGCACCTTGAATGCCTCCAGAGTGGGAGAGCCCACCACTTCCCTAGGTAGTTGGTTCCATTGTCTTATTGCTCTGACAGTCAGGAAATTTTTCCTGATGTTTAGGTGGAATCTGTGTTCCTGCAACTTGAGCCCATTATTCTGTGTCCTGCAAACTGGGATGATTGAGAAGAGATCCAGGAATGATTTCCCCACTCTGAGTAGACCTCACCCTCAGTGACATCAACCTGTAGCCAAATCTGGCTACATTAGCAGTTGTGAAATCATATTTTCTATGTCATCCTTTATGACATAGAATAACCCATGTGACTATAGGATAACCCATGTGACTAACCCAGATAGCAGTACCATCACTCTGATTTGTTTGCCCTCGGTGACATCAGCATGTAACCATAAACAGATCAAATTGGCTGCCCAACACTATGGAAATACAATAAGAATGTTTCAGCACTTCATTAAAAATTATTTCCAAATGAACAGCAAATTTGTCCTTCAGTAACATTATGATACTGCTTACCTCTTCCCCCCATAAGGACCTCCACAGTCTCCTGAGGTCACACTTAAAGAGATACTGTGGTTCTGTCCACAGTTATGAACCATCAAACTTGTTGATTTCTTTACTCATTGGTAGAAAACTAGGACCACAAGTAGTACCATAAAGATTAAATGTGTATTCAATTTGACTAAAGTGGCAAAATAAAATATTTGTGATTTAAAAGTGAAAAACTGTATTCACAAAATATAAACCTAAACAAGTACTTTCCTATCAAAATATGAATACATAAGTACTTTCCTTACAGTTATAGAATGAAGCTGGTTGACTTGAGCCATTTCTGTCTGAATTTATTGGGTGAAAAAATAAAACCCATGATAACTAACAATGTATCAAGAATCTATGAACACAAAATTGAGAAAGAAGAATGTTAAACCTTGAGGAAGACAAAAAAAAAAGTGGACCTTGTCTTAAAAATAAGCATCTGCTTTTTTTTTTTGGTATCCTTCACATACCTTTATATTTTTCAATTGCTCTAGATTTTCCATGTCTAACACAAATGAATTCATTGGCATAGACATTTTGATTTCAACTTTGGACTATTAGATTACAGTTTAAAAAGTGTGAGTGAAAGGAGGTGGGAAGCTATCTGTGATTTTATAATAGTTGTGATTGTTCAGAGTTTATTTTCATGCTCTGACATGGTTTCTTCATTTTCATGCACACAGCTTCTCTCTCAACCATTCTACTGCTTGCAATTGTTATTTGGTGGGTGTATGAATCAGAACTGTGCCATTCTGAGAAAAATACATACCACAAAACGTAGTTTTATATGCATTCACTTAGAGAATAAAGTTGGTTTTGAATCCCTTGCTGTTCCCATAGTTTCATCATTAGAACAGCTACAGTTTGCAGCTACGTAAGTTCCTAGCATACTGCAACTTGCTGCTTTTTCTTCTGTGAGACTAAAAGTTATGTCTGCATAGTCTTCTCATTCTTTTTTTTTTTTTTTAGTTTAATAGCCTTTCCCCATTCTTAGTTATATTTCTGACTAGAGATGTACAAAACCTCCTTGAGTGCTCGTGGTGCTCGGAGATTTATAATCCAATCTGTGTGCTAACAGATGCCTGGAATTCCACACACAGACCTTAACAGATCTCACCCCCTGCGCAGCGTGCAGCGTCAGATCTAGCTTCACCAGCCCAGCCTGCCCTTCTAATGACACTTGCTTCCAGCTTCCCCGTTGCAGATTAATCCATGGAGTCAGGAAACACTCTGGAACACCACAGGTTCTAATACTACCTGTTTATTTACTTATCAAGTAAAGTTCTACAGAGTATACATTTCCTAGTTACAGTCCATGTGCAGAGTATAAATGCATAGTAAGCATTAAGTCCAGTGGAGTAAGTTGAGCTTCACTCCACCTCAGCAAAGGCGTTACATTGTTGCAGGAACAAAGGAAAAGAAGATGAAGAAGAAATCCTTCACCTTAAAATGGCTTCTGACTGAACAAGTTAGCACATCATCAGAACATACAAACCATGTGACTAGCTCGTTCCTTTCCCACAGTTCTGACTCTCATGCCTTGAGAATAAATTCTGTGGTCTAGACATAATAAACCTGTTTACAGAGCCACACTGTACCTTCCATGTGTAAACAATGTACTGAAGCTTGTAAAGTGATATATATCACAACAGTCCATTCTCATATTAGCCACTGCAAGTGATGAATATTCTCTTATAGTTTAGGTGGCTTTGGCAGCTTTTGCTCAGTTCTATTAAATTGATTTGAATAGGTATGGGCAAATCTGTCAATTTCAGTTCTGCTCAGTTTCTTATTTTTCCGACCTTATGTTTGTTTTGGCCTGGTTCCAATTGCATCAAAAGTTTGCACAAACATTTGTATGCATTTTCATGCATACTTCTCATAATATACAAAATATTCTGCACACTTTTTTTCCTAATGTATGTGTGAGGGATTGAGGCCTACTCAGGCTTGAGTTTGTTGAAGCCTGAAGGCCCAAACACTTCCCTCGAGTAGTGAAGCCTGAAGGCCCAAACACTTGGATGGGAGGGGGAGTTTGAGAGTTTTAAGTTTACCCAATAGAAGTTAAGAATTAGATCTCCTATTCAAGGTCACATGATTATAACCTTCCATTCCTGGGAAGGCTATATATGTGGGGTGTGGTCAGCTAGGAGTCAGTTAGTGCTGAGAGAGAGCTAGAAGCAGAAGCAGTGAAACAGCAGAGAGAAGCAGAGAGAGAGAAAGAGAAACTGGCTGCATAGGAAATAGGTAGTCTGAAGTTATACTAGAGACATTGGATTGTTTGTTGTTTGTTTTATTTTATCATACTTGCTTTTGAATTATAACCACTCTATTAAGTAAAGACCCTAATATTAATAGTAAAGTGTTGTTGTTTACCCTGGAGTTTGGAGTGACTTATTCACCACGTCTAGAGCCTACTCCCATGCTACTGGAAGCAGGCAAAGGACTTGATAACCTAGAGAGGGAGAGACTTTGGGAAGAGGCAGAGATCTCCCAAAGGCAGATCAAGGGGTCCCTGCAGTAGCGGAACCTTGACAGTATGCATTTTTGTGTGAAAATGCAATGCATTTTCTTAGTGTATGCATTTGTTGCAAGTAATTTTCCCCTAGCAGAATGCAGTTTTGTACGTAATTTCCATTCATAGAATCATAGAAAAGTAGAGTTGGAAGGGGCCTACAAGGCCATCGAGTCCAACCCCCTGCTCAGTGCAGGAATCCAGGTCAAAGCATCCCTGACAGATGTCTGTCCAGCTGCACCTTGAATGCCTCCAGAGTGGGAGAGCCCACCACCACCTCCCTAGGTAGTTGATTCCATTATCTTATTGCTCTGACAGTCAGGAAATTTTTCCTGATGTTTAGGTGGAATCTAGGTTCCTGTAACTTGAGCCCATTATTCCGTGTCCTGCAAACTGGGATGATCGAGAAGAGATCCTGGCCCTTAATATATGCCTTTTTTTGCACACTTTCCCCTAGTGTACATATTTTTGTATACATTTTAAAAGTGGAGTATTGCACCACAAAAATCAGTAAAGGGCAAATTTTGGAACATAAAGATCTTCTGGTTTCCTTATTAGTTTTGGAAGCACGTATTAGGAAAGTTCATCATATAAGAATTCAGGCTGAACAGGTTTCTCCCACCACCCCTAGATCTGGACCTCAAAATTCTTCTTGATTCCAAATGAGGCCCTGTTAGACCCTGACAATGAAAGGAAAGCCCCATCTGCTGATCCTCCCTTTAACATATGGATGGGGAACCTCTGGCCCTCAGATGTACTGCTGACCTCAGAGGTATGTGTGTTTGTTTGCTTGTTTGTTTATTACATTTCTATACTGCCCGTTAGCCAAAACTCTCTGGGTGGTTCACAGAATTTAAAACTCTAAAATGCAACATGTTAATACAAAACCTTTACAAGTTTAAAAGAGAATAAAAACAGAGTAGAAACCAGCAGCAGGGTAAATATATATATATATTTTAAAAAAAACAACCCCACAAGATTTAAAAACAAAACTGAGGACTAAAAAGCCTGGGCAAATAAAAAGGTCTTCACCTGGTGCTGAAAAGACCACAATGCAGGTGCCGGGCCCAGGCCAGCCTCTCTGGGAAGGGCATTCCACAAACAGGATGTGACCAATGAAAAGGCCCTCTCCCACCTCACCTCATTTGGCAGGGGAATCTAGAGGTGGGCCTCTGAAGATGATCTTAAGGTCCAGACTGGTATACTGTATATGGGATGATCCTTCCGGTAACTTGGCCCCAAGCCCTTTAGGGCATTAAAAGTTAATACCAGCACTTTGAATTGGGCTGGAAACTGTCTGGAAGCCAGTGCAGATCACAGAGCACAGGCATAATATGATCATATTGACCAGTCCCCATTAACCATCTCTCCGCCCTGTTTTGGGCCAGCTGAAGTTTCCAGACCATTTTCAAAGGCAGCCCCACATATAATGCATTGCAGTAATCCAAATGAGAGGTTACCAGAGCATGGATAACTGTAGCCAGACTATCTCAGTCCAGGTAGGGTTGTAGCTGGTATATCAGCCTGCTGATAAAAGGTGATCTGTGCCACCGAGACCACCTATGCATCCAGTGACAATGCTGGATCCAAGAGCACCCCCAAACTACAAACCTGATCCTTTAGATGGGAATGCAACCCCCTCCAGAACACCATGTAGCCAGGCAGACAAACCACCCACTAGCAGTATTTGCGAGTGTATGGGTGAGATAAAGAAGAGTCAGACACAGAGTATATGGTTTCAAATCAGGGCCACATTTATTGAATTGAAGATCTGTGAAGGGCGAAGTGCGGTACTAACCTAGCCCGGCCATTGGCCGGGAAAAAACCAATATTTTAAATATTTTGGCGAATACATCCTAACCGCACCGGAGGCGGGTTGGTCCGCCCCCGGCCAGTTGCCCTCCATGTGGAGCTGGAGGGCCTTACCATTGTCGCCTTACTTTGACGCCTCCAGGCACCCAATGTAGGTGAGAAAGGCAAAATCCCCAAAGACGTCCCAATCTCCCTCCTGCTAAGCCTCACGGCATTAGCGAGGTCAGCCTTGGGTAAACGTCAGTCACCTTGAAAGGTGCCACTGGATGATCACCATAACCCTATGAACTAGAAGGTGTTACTGACACTGAACCACCACACTTATTCTGTAAACCTGTTCCAGAGTAATTGAGGCATGGTATGGTGTGTGTGTGTGTGTGTGTGTATTTATCTCAACATCTATCTATCTATCTATCTATCTACATAACTTTACAGCCAGCTGACGTTCTGGCTAAGCCATACTGCCTAATCCCGCACTTCCCGCAAATGCGACCAATTTACTAAGATCCCCCTGGTGGGATCAAGATCGAATTCAAAAATTTCCCTACCCTGATTCACAGTGTAGAGTAGGCGAAACCCGCCCATTGCCCCGGCCAATTGAGACAATGAGCCAAAATTCCTACTCGGCCCCCGTTAATGGGCGACCAGAGGAGCCTACACTGCTAACAGGGCGGGATGGGAGGGAGCCGGAAAACAGCAGCAAAAGAGACCATGGGCGGGAACCCAGGTGCCTAAATAAGCCCTTTCCTGTGTCCCCGCCTTTTTACCTGTGACCAACCTGACCTGTTACCTGACTCCTCTCTCCTCCCCCACTCGCAAATCTTCTCCCTGTCCCCAAGTGAGGGGCCAGTGGAAGTCTGTTCTGTCTTGTCTAGTTTGAGTCTCAGTTTATTGGCCCTCATCCAGTCCATTACCACACCCAGACAATGATTTAGAACACCCAGTGCCTTACCTGGGTTTGAGGAAAAGGAGAGCTAGACCTGGGTGTCACCCACATATTGGTGATACTTCAGTCCATATCTCCAGATAAACTCCCCCAGTGGTTTTTCATGTAGATGTTGAACAACATGGAGAATAAAATAGGGCCCTATGGATCTCCATAGAATAACTGCCAGGGCACAGACCAATAATCCCCCAGCACCACCTTCTGGAAAGCTAAGCAGGGTCAGGCCTGGTTATTACTTGGATGGGAGACCCCTCCTCTAGTTTCCTGCATTGAGCAGGGGGTTGGACTCGATAGCCTTGTAGGCTCCTTCCAACTCTATGATCTATGAAATCTATAAGTAGCAGTGGAACACTGCAATGCCATGCCTCCAACTCCCAACCCAGCCTATCCAGAAAGATACCATGATCGATGGTATTGAAACCCACTGAGAAGTCCAAGAGAATCAACATGGTCACACTCCCTTGTCCCTCTCTCAGCAGAGGTCAACCCACAGGGTGACCAGGGTAATTTGCCTGAAGCCAAGTGAAATGGATCCAGATGATCAGTTTCATTCAAGAGTGTCTGGCAGTTGACTGACAACTCCAGATTCCACCATGCAGCCTGCAGAGCAGGACTGGTGCAAGGCAGTTTGGTGCCCTAGGCAAGATCAGATATTTAGCGCCCCCCCTCCCACTTGAGAGCGCTGTATTTTATATCAAGGCGTTTCTGGTGCCCCCTTTAGCCCTGCACCCTAGGCAGCTGCCTAGTTGGCCTAATGGTAGCACCGGCCCTGCTGCAGAGGTCTCCCTCCTATGCCTTCCTTCCTCCCCAGGTCTCTCCCCATCACCATGAGGATTCTCATTTGCATTCTGCTTTAAAGGGAGAGGATTCCTGCTGTTATCTCCACTCCCTAACCAGAGATAACAACAGGAATTCCCCTTTGTTTTCATCTCACTGTTCTAATCAGGACTGCAAGAGGCACATGAAAGTGATGCCTGACTTGTCTGGTGCCTGGAGGGGCTACTCCTCCAGGTGCCAGCCGAGTGACCCTTTGCCCAACTTCTATGGCACCTGGACGTATCCCAAACATGCTTAATGCAAGACATGTGCAGCAGAATCCTATGCATCTATACTTAGTGGAGGCTGGTGACTTACTCCCAATTAAGCGTACAGAGGATTGTAGCCAAAATCTGTTTCAGCAATGTTTCTTTTTCTTTCTCACCTACACACATCCTAAACTGATGGGGAATAAACAAAGTGACTTGTGTTTATTGAGTTTATGTTTACTTTTGTTGAAGCTATATTTTCAGGTGCTTTTCCAGAAAAGGTCTCATGGGATAGTTGAGAGTATCTGCTTCCTGTGCTCTCAACATTTTTGCAAACTGGAATAGAGAGGCCTTCACCCTGGTAGTGTGACGCAGCTAATGATAATATGTACAAGCAGTTTTATAGCCTTTGACCTTACCTTGTCTGTGTACTATAACATTCTTTTGACATCAGAAAATTTGTCCTAAGTGCAAATAAAAATAACTAAGGAAAAGTACTCTGGAGAACGTCAGCTGGCTGTAAAGTTATGTAGATAGATAGATAGATAGATAGATGTTGAGATAAATACACACACACACACACACACACACCATACCATGCCTCAATTACTCTGGAACAGGTTTACAGAATAAGTGTGGTGGTTCAGTGTCAGTAACACCTTCTAGTTCATAGCCAGAAACTGGTCAGCAGTAGTTTGGAAGGGTTTGGGGCCTAGTCATTCTGTGGAATGTCAAGACCAGTGTGAGCTCATCACTGTCAGAGTTCTCAGGAGAAAGCAGGTGGGAGTCAAGTTGTCTCCCCTGTCCATCTGCAACTTTGACCTTGAAAAGATAGAAGCTGGCAGTATTCTCTGGGAACCTCAGGAGAGGGGAGGGGTGGTTTGAAGATGTGACACTCTTGTTGAAGCATCATCCCTGAAGGGTAGAAGGGAAACGCCCAGGTGGGATAGGGGCTTCGTGGATGGGCCAGTTCCCTTGTCAAATAGTGGTTTGGAAGGAGGGTTAAGATGGCCACACCTTCACTTTTAAATCAGTGCTTAGCCTCCAGAGCCTTTGCTAGGAACATCTCTCTCATCTTCCCTGTCTGCATCTTTCTGTTTGGATCTATCACAGACTACTGAGCTATTGGAAGCACTCTGCTCATGGACTCTACCTAATTTGGACTTTCTTCTCTTTGGACTTTTACTGTCAAGAACCTGCTATGAAAAGGACTGTCATACCTTTAATAGACTGTGCATTCTTGTGGCTATGGATGTGTCTTCGCTGAGGAGCCTAGAGCCTGGCTGGCTTGGGGATAATTCCTGACTTCCGGGCATTCCTATGCTTCGACCCTTGTGGCAATAGATCCCAAAGCTGGAAGTTTGGGATGTTGGAATCGCTGCATGTGGGGAAACTGGGGAAGTACTTTAGACTCTAATCTGATCTTGTTTTGGACCCTTATTGCTGAGAGGCCTGGACTCACAGTACCCAGAGGGGCCAACCCAAGTGGCAGGGTTGGTCTTGACCTCTGTGAAGGTGTGCATGCTGGCTCAGATCCTCTTCTAGAATCCCTTCCCTTGTCTCATGAGCAATAGGGCTCAGATCCTTCCCCTGTCGGAGGAGCAGCTAGGAGTTGCTCAGATCCTAAGGTCAAGACACACAGCACCCCAGAGGTTCCAACTCAGTGGCAAAGTTGGCTCAGCTCTCTATGGGGGCATGTGGGTAAGTCAGGCCTATTTCTAGGATCCCTCCCCTTGTCGCAGGAGCATCTGGAATCCTTCCCTTGTCTGAGGAGCATTTGGGATTGGCTCCAATCTTTCCCTTGTCTGAGGAGCATTTGGGAATTGGCTCCAGTTCCTTATCTTGGGGTGGAATGTCAGGGAATTTGGTCCCTAAGAGACATTCCAGTCCCCTACCTTGATGTGGAACAATTTCAAGAGCCTATAGCAAAATGCCATCAGCATTGAAGACTGTAACTATTAAGCTTATGCTGTGGGATTTGCTGTAATAAAAGGATCTCACTGATTTTCCGGTGTCAGAGTGCTAGAAGGTGTGATTGCAGGACCTGGCCCCCAACAATAAGCTAGATGTTTTACAGAAGTGAAAATGGAGTCTATGCAACAGCAACAAAAATATGTGGAGAGTTGATGGAGAAAGCCAGAGAAAGCCATCCATGCTTCTAAATGCTTTGACCTGAATGTTTTGACAGTTGAAATCTCAATTGTAGATTTGCATCTGTGCTTCAGTATCAAACCCACCAAGTTTGAGAAAGGTTAACATATGCTCAGAGACAGCTGCTCCTTAGTGAAATGAGTAAACGTGGTTATGTAAATATGAAGCAACCATAAAAGGAGGATGTCTAAAAAGGACTGAGGAAATGGGAAGGACTGCACAGAAGAAAGGACAAATGCAAAGGAGAAAGCAAAGATTAAGATGAGCTTTGAGTTAAGTGTTCAAGACATAGCTATGCGTAATAACTTGGTTGCATTGTGGCCACAGCCTGAACACTTTGATGCTATTTGAAGTATTTTGCCTACTTCATTTAGACTTGAATGAACTGATCTGCAGACTACAGGGTAGATGGTGGGTGGGTTTGTATGTGATTTCGGAAACCCATAAATATAAGCAAGTATTATCTGTATATAAAGATTAAAGCTTTTCCATCCTTTACATTCACATGGCATAAATATATTCATACAGTCAAATGGACCAGAGTTTGTCAAAACATAAACACAGCAGAATAATGCATTAACACATAAATATTGTATTAGCAAGTTAAGTTGGGATAATCTTAAAATGCATTTTCTCACAGATGCTGAGCAATCATTCTGGCTTCTCTTTCCCCCGACTTAATACAGCCAAACAGGGGACCTTGCTAAATGCCCCTCTTTGCTCGATATGGTAGCTCTTGTTGTTCCTTACATTCAGAAGTCTGAAATCCTGATCCCCTGCACTATAAGCTCTTCTGGGTATAAATGTTGGCAAACCTGCTGGAAATGTTACCATCATGTTCTCCAGAACAGCAGATAGCCAGCTCTATCTATTTAATTAGTGTAGCCCTTAGCCCTTATCGTTTGCATATGCTTATCAGTTGCTGATATGTACACAGCTTGGCCCTACAAACTGATAATTATCTGACTACTGTACCTGTAGTTCATATCACATGGGGGAAAAATATCTTCCAGCTTTACTGGAGCCTATTAAATTTTAAAATTCTGAACGATTTAGAATTTGGAGCTTGTTCATGTCTATGATATTTATGTGTAAAAAGCTACTTTCTGAACTGCAGAGAATGTAAATTTTGAAGTGAATTTAATTCTATGGCAGGTCATGGTATCAGTCCCCAGGCAAATCATCCTAAATAGGTTTCACTGTCAATTTTAAGGAAAATGCATTTAAAAATTGGAAATATAATACATTGTGACCTTGGGTTGTCAAAAAAGTGTGGCAGCTCAAAGAGAGGTAGTTCTAACTTCTATACATTTGTTTCCTTTCCAGTGCAACCCTATCCCCAGTTTTTACTAGATGAGCAAGGATAATGTTGCTACCCTTTCCTTTCTTCCACCATAACTCTAAACTGTGTTGGTGTAGGGCATCTAAACAACATAGTGATATGCCTGAAAATTGGACCAAGGCACCTTCCATGAGTGGAGGTCAACCCTCAGAAGATGCCTCCGGCCAATTTTAGGGAATTCCCCCTCCTTGCTACACAACAGCCTGCCCCATTAAGAAGAGTCCCCCACTCTCTGTAGCATTTTCAAGAGGATGGAGGGGCTGCTGTAGGGAGGAGGGAGGAGCAGAGGAGTCTGCTTCCACCAGCCCAGTTGCGCACACTAAAGCTGGATCCAACCCGCTGTGTCCTGGGGTAATACCCCTCTCTTCTTAGACAGGCTGCAGCAGCACCTCCCATGCAGAGAGCATTCGGTATGCATTCTTCTTAAAGGAGGTTATGTTTCCTACAAACCCACAAATGCAAGGGACTGTGGGTCTCTTGCAGAGATTGCAGAAACTGAAGCCTACTTCACCTCTACTTCCAGTCCAAGATAACAAAAATACACTCACAATTTTAAAATAAGACTCAAAACATAGAATCTGAATCAGCCCTCACATCCTCCAAATGCAGGGGATCTCAGTTCATACATTGGGAAATGAGGGTAGCTTGGCTGAAAAGTGCATGGGAGAGTGCTGACCAGTGTTAACAGTTTCTGGTGATAATTTGGAAACCCATTTGGTGGTAGATGCATGCAGTTCCCAATAGTAGGGAAATCATCTCCTTAATTCGATATAATCCCACCTCACCCACCATAACCAATATATTTGTCACTCTACATCTACGTATGACTTTCCATGCATTCTTCCTCCTTTAAAACCACTAGACAAATCCCTGAGAGTCATTTCAAAACTAATTATAGCCAGGTCTATATAGCAAGCAAGAGAAGCAGATCCATGTAAATATCATTAACATGCACAATTTAGCCAATTTGCATTTCTTACTATTGATTTTTGGGGTTGTCAGCATACTAATTTAGCCTCCTTTTCTACATTTCTATGAACCTCGTTCACTTCTATTTGCATCCATACAATACGATTAATTAGCTAATGTATTTGTATAAAGAAATCAAATCCAAATTAAACACTTAGGACTAAATTGCATTCTCAGCTACAGTTTATGCAATAGGAATTAGAAATGCCTAACACAGGGCAGAATCTTGTCGATTACCATAAACAAAACAAAACAACAACCCCCCCCCCAAAGAAACAGATTGTAAATGGGCACTTACATTAATTTCGTTAATTACTTGTAATCTTCTTAAGCATTATTTAACATGATACAAATTCAGAACAGTATGATATTCAACCTTATAACGCATGTAATCTCCAGTTTGATTCAGCCCTAATCTGAATGCAGACATTGTTATATGCATAACACACATCCAGAATTTGTTAATAAAAATGGATTAATTTAGTAGGTGTCCCCTGGATTTTCAAAATTAAATTTGTTTGATTACTGATCATTTCCAAATCTGCATGGCCACGTTTGCTCTCAATAAGGTCATCAGGAGTGTGCCAAGTCCTAGGATTGTCTGGCTTCAGTGCAGGTCCATAGTCAGCCTAAAAGTTCAGAGGGGGCACCCAAAAAGTAGGGGGGGGTGTTCATCTGGTTTGGAGGCCTTTTAAAGACAAAATTGTAAACTTTTTTTTTTTAATTATTTGTTTGTAAAAAAAAATGGGGGCAGACAAAATGTAGGGGAGCCAGTCCCGCCCAGCTACAGGCCTGCCTGCTTAGATGCACTTATGTGAGCACAGATCAGCCTTTCCCAATGCACTTCTCCAAGCACTGATTACCCTCACAGAGTCACCCAGGGAGGAAGGACTTTACCTACAATGAGACAAGCATGCTAAGGTCCAAGATTATTAAAGGAGGGGAAATCGAAAGAACATGTACAAAACAAAGACTTAGGATAGGATCATAGAGCTGGAAGGGGCCTACAAGACCATCGTGTCCAACCCCCACGTGTCCAACCCCCGTGTCCAATGCAGGAAACTAGAGGAGGGGTCTCCCATCCCAGTAATATAACCAGGCCTGACCCTGCTTAGCTTTCCATGCTCAGACAAGCTGAGCCAGCATGAGCCACAGACCTATATTTCTTGAGGCTTGGCCTGTGATCTGTTCCCTTTTCTGGGTTCTCACTCCTCAGCCCTTCCATCAAAACTGTTAGAAAAGTGGACATAGTGTGTTAACAAAATGTAAGAATAAAGTTCCATTATACACATGCAATCAACAAGGCTGTATATATATGGACTAATCTCTCTGCTCCCCCCCCCTCCTGGCCTAACTAACTGACCTTGCCCATCTGCCTTTGCTATTTTAGCCAGGGAACCTGAAGAGTTGTGTTGCTTCTTTGTTTAATTCTAAGCCTGGCGCTGTCATATCTTCTTCTTGGCCGATATCTCATCCCTGATATGTATTCTCAGGTGCCAACTCCAGATGTACTAATGAAAGGGGAGTTTCTTTGATAAGGGGTGCCAAGAGTAGCAGATTAATGGGACGCCTGATATCTCGGGTGCCCTAGGGGTCATGGGAAGCATCAACCTAGCCAAGGGAGGAAGAGATAGATGGCCTTCTATGTAACTGAAAACTGATATGTTACCATGTTCAAAGAAATGTCTCTGATTGGTTGTTACTATGTTCAAAGAAATGTATCTGATTGGTTAGCATGTTTAAGCGAACGCATTTGATTTGCTAAGAATGAATGAACCAATGAGTGTAAGGGCATAAAAAGCTCTGCCTGTCCCTTCTCCTTTTGTTCAGCTTCTGATCCTGGCGTGAGCCACAGAGCTGAGCCTTTTTGCGCAAAAATAAAACTTTGAAAACTCATTTCTGGTGTGCTGCTTCCCTTTCCTTGAGTATTGGACCTCTGGGAAAG
Source organism: Shinisaurus crocodilurus (assembly GCA_021292165.1). Taxonomy (NCBI): domain Eukaryota; kingdom Metazoa; phylum Chordata; class Lepidosauria; order Squamata; family Shinisauridae; genus Shinisaurus; species Shinisaurus crocodilurus. The sequence continues at coordinate 234,665,773 of CM037879.1, forward strand.
GACTCTGAGCATATTTTTGCAACAAAACCAGGGCTGCTGTCCATATGGCATTGTAGAGAGAAACTATATGTAGAGTCATAGATCAGTGGAACAGACTAAGGCTGCAATCCTATATCCATTTACCTGGGATTAAGCCCTGCTGAACTCAACTGGACTTACTTCTGAGTACTTATGTATAGGATTGCACAGCCGATGTCATTTAGGGAATCTATACCAATGTAAAAGTGAGAGGAGATTTTCAAAATTTATTTATTATTCATTTATTTACAATGCCTCTATACTGCTTAATACATTGAAATCCCTAGGCGGTTTACATTCAAATACAATATGACAGTATAAAACCAAGATAAAAATAAATACATGATTAAAAACAGTTAAGAATATTTTAAAAAATGGAACCTTGCTGTCTTTCCACCTGTGTTGAACAAATACTCACAGAGGCATATATTTATTTATTTATTATACCCCGCCTTTTTTCCTGCAAGGAACCCAAGGCGGCTTACATAATCCTCCTCCTCCTCTCCATTTTATCCTCACAACAACCCTGTGAGGTAGGTTAGGCTGAAAGTCAGTGACTGGCCCAAAGTCACCCAGTGAGCTTCATGGCAAAGTGGGGACTAGAACGTGGATCTCCCGGGTCCCAGTCCAACACTCTAGCCACTACGCCACACTGGCTCTCCATATTTATGGACTAGTTCTGTTTGAAATCTGAACTTCTTGAAGACAGGCAGCTTTGATTATGAATATCTTGATCCTAGCTGTGGGCAGAGAATGCACACTTACTGCAATATTTAACTTTAGCCGACTGGCAGTTGTGGCATACGTGTTCCAGAACTGCTGTTTCACAATAGTATGTTCAGCCTTTGGCACAACGTGGCCCTGAAAAATAGGTTAGTTTATACAAATAGGAAACTGTGTTATCCCCTTATATGTGATATTAATTGGAATTTTACACCCCTCTGTATATAGTGAGCCAGTATGTTTAAATTAGAATCACAGTACTGCAGCTTTGAACATTAAAATAAAATGTTATTATCAGGCATTGGAAATGCTACCTTAGGCAAAGCTTTGATTCCCAATATTTTGGGAGGATTAAATAAAATGCACAGGCCAATAAAATATGGAGTCATGGGGGAGGATTGTTTGGATGTTGTTGTTTTTTCTTTTCTTTTCTTTTTTCTTTTTACCTCTGACAGCTGAAGACTCACCATATTAGAGCTTGGGAAGAGGTGGCCCTGACCTACGCCAAACCTACTGTCAAAATAACCAATTGGTTTTCATAGAGAGTGTCCATCATGTTTAACCCAGCAGGGTGTTGTAGTTTCCAAGGCAGAGAGCCAACTGGAACCAAAATTCAGCACAGAGAAAGAGCATGAAATTAAAGGTTTCAGGGCAGCAGTCTAACAGTCATCAATTTCCAAAAACCTCTTATCACGGCAGGCTGTGAAGAATTTAGGCTCTTATTTGTTTCCGCCTTCCAAAGACATCTTGTTGGCAGGGAGGAAAAATCCCATAGCAAAGTGGCCAAGTTCATGTCAGGTCTGGAAGGTGTTCAGTTTGAAGCGGCACATTGCATTACACAATATGCTAACAGAATCTGTTGTGTGACCGAACATTGCCCTTTTACCCTCTTTATCCTTTTCTTAATGTCATGAAGGTTTTCTGGAGAAAAAGGAGTAGCTGCAAATAAGGCAGGAATTTTGTTCAGTGAGCTCGTTATCACACAGGTTTTTGGCACAGAGATTTCTGTGTGTGCTCCCTATGCTTCCTTCACAGTAAAGGGGTTCCCCATTGTCATATCCCTTGTGTTGTCCTGCAGTGTTTGGTCTTTCTCACATTAAGAAGAGGGCAGAAACATGAAAATGGGGAGATCAGTTAGACAGACAAATGAATAACAGGGTCAGTTTTGATACTGACATTATCACAAGATGCAAATGTCATATGGCAGCATGGTGAGTATTAATCTTCTCTTCTCCAGCCCTTTCCTACTTTAAATCCTGTGGCTAATCAGTGTTTCCATTTTAAAAAAGAGAGATGCCAAAGGCAGGGCTAAGCTCCGCCTGGAACTCACAACAGGTCCTCGTCCTCGTAGAGTGCAATGGATGCAGTTTGAGTTTTGCAGTGGTGCTGACATGCTCCCGAATGGGCCCTGGCTGGGACACAATTCTATGGCTAGATTGGTGGAAATGTTCCTATTTGGGATTTTCATATGCTGCTTGAGTACAAAAATAGAGAATGTTTTTAACAGAGCTCTTGAAATCCTCCACTCTCTTTGTGGGCAGATAAATTATTACATGAAAAACATATTCATAGAATTATAGAGCTGGAAGGGGCCATTTAGGCCATCAAGTCTAACCCACTGCTCAGAGCAGAAATCCAGTTTAAAGCATCTCTGCCCAGTATCTGCTTGAATACCTCAGCGATGGAGAATCCACCACCTCCCTAGCCAGTTGGTTCCACTGCCTGACTGCTCTGACCATTAGAAAGTTTTTCCTGATGTTCAGCTGAAATCCACCTTCCTGTAACGTAAGCCCTTTATTGGATGGTAGAGAACAGGTTGAGGCCCTCTTCTGTGTGACAACCCTTTAGGTACTTGAAAAGTGCTATTATTATAGAAGAGAAGCCCAGGTCGGGGAGCAAATGCCATCAGCTTCTGAAATGACCATCTCCGGCCTGAGAGGACTGTTGGGGCAGCCCCTCCCCCGCCTTCCCTGGGGCTACAGAGGGAAGGCAGAAGAAAAGCCCAGGCCAGGGAGATTGTACCAGCAGCTCCAGAAGAAACCTTCAGTTGGCCTGAGAGAACTGGTGTATGTTTGGTTTGGGGGGGGGGGGTTGGTTTTTTGTGTAGCCAGTCACATCGGCATCTTCTGTTGTCTTCCTTTTCTTTTTTTAATCTGATTGCATCTGTAGTGTCTCCTTTTCAGCAGGAACTCCTATCCCCCTTGAAGCCCTCTTCCTGTTTGGTTTTCCTTCCATTGAACCCTACTTATAATTGCTCTGACTATATTAAAATCAGCTTTCCTGAAGTCCAAGGTCCATGTTTGACTACGCTCAGCTTTAGTGTAGTCTACTCTCAGCAAATATATAACAAATTTTTGAACTCCTGCAAGAGCCAATTCAGACAGAAGGTGAGGTGGTCTGCTTGGGAATATGACATAAGTATGGATCACATAATATTGCATTAGCTGCAGCCAACCCTTATGCCTCAAACTGTTTAAACACACACACACACACACACACACACACACGCACCCTGTAATCATAGGACACGCTTCCTGATTTGGAAAGCATCCTTTCCTTGGAATAAGGCAAGGCCATACACAGCCTTGGCAACTCCAAGGCAATGCTTCACTGAATATATTATATTCTCTACAAAATGAAACAGGAAAAGGATTTTGAAAACATCTACCAAGCCGAAATGTCAGTCAAAGGAACCCCCGTTAATACCAAGGCACTTCGTCCAAAGGTTTGAACACATTATATTCACTTTTGTGACTCCATGAATCTGTGGCTGTGGTTTGGGGTTGGCTAGCTGTTCTAATTTGTGTTCAACTGACCATAGCCTTAAGGGGATTTTCTGATAGATGGAGGTCACTGGAGCATAGAATCTCCATTTATTTCTGCCTTCTGCCTTGCCAAACAGCCTACAAAGGGAGGGAATGGCATGGCTGGTTATGTCACTCAAGCCACTTCTCTATGCTACAGACACTACTTGAGCTCTTTGCCTGGAACATGTGGGTGAAAAGAAAAGAAAAAGGTCTTCCCACTGTCTGGATTTTGCCCCTTATGTCCTTTCTAATACACTTTAACTTATTTAAATTATATTATATTTTTAAAGTGTTCGAACTGGTATAAAAGAGCAGTACCTAGGCAGCTGCCCGGTGCTTTTCCTCCTCCTCCCCCTCCCCCTCCCCCTCCCCCTCCTCCTCCTCCTCCTCCTCTTCGTCTAGTTTACTCAGTCAGGAAACAGGCAGTAAGGAGGAACAGAGACTTGACTGTGTCACAGCCAGCCCTAAGAAGCCCCACCACCAACACCTGTCCAGGCATGCCACACTGTGTGCCACTTCTGCTTCAGGTTGGTCACCCACATGCTTCAGTTTCCAATATAGTTACATTAACACCTGGTCTTTCCCCTAGCCATGGTTATTCTAGTGATGCTTTATGTGTTCTTCTTCTCAATCTCTGTTTCTGAAAACTGTGCTTCATCATGTCCCGGTTATCATGAGCATATTTCTACTTGGAAGAGAATTCTCATCCACAGCCTTTGTGCGGGAGACTCTCTGTATGCTTATTTAGGCTGCATTTGGGTTATTGTTTTTAGGTGGAAACCATTATATTAGCAAACAAATACTGCTGCTGCTAGGTAGGTACGCAATACTGCTAATGTCAAAGGCATTCCTAATATGATATTTGCTAATAATCAAAGGTTGCAATCCAAAACTCTGTGTGCCCTGCACATTAAGGTAAGGTAAGGATAGGAATTAGGCATTCCTAATACGATATTTGCTAATAATCAGAGGTTGCAATCCAAAACTCTGTGTGCCCAGCACATTAAGGTAAGGATGGTCTGATGATTGCCCCTTTATATTTATCCTGGAGGTAGCATATAGCCTTCATGGTCCTTAGCCACTGATAGCCTGATCCTTAATGAATGTATGAAATCCCCTTTTAAGCCCATTTGAGTTGGTAGCCATCACCACAACTGGTGGAAGTGATGTTGTGGGAAGAAGTACTTCATTTTAACTGTCCTGAATCTCCAACTGTGTAGCCTCCTTGCATAACACTGGGTCCAAATATTATAACATAATGCATAAATGTATACACTTCTATCATGCTGTCTACTCTTTTTTCTAAGCTAAACAGCCCCAAACGTTGTAACTTTTCCTCATAGCAGTGTTGCTCCAGCCCAGCCCCTTAATCATTCTCTGGTTTCCCTTTTATTTAAATTGTATTTAATTTAAAATTATTTTTAGGCTGCCTTTAAGGGTAAGACCCTTTTCTGCACCCTTTCCAGCTCCACAATACTCTTTTAGATCTGTGGGGCTAGAAGTGCACACAGAATTCCAAATATGTGTGGGCATACTATAAATTCATGTAAAGACATTTATGATATTGGCAGGTTTATTTTCATTTCATTTCCTAATGATCCCCAACATGGGATTTGCCTTTTATTTTTCAAAACAGCTGTGCACTGGGCTGGTGTTTTCATTGAGCTGTCCACCACAACCCCAAGGTCTTTTCCTGGTCAGTTACTGCCAGCTCAGAGCTCATCAGTATATAAGTGAAGTGTGTGTGTGTGTGTGGGGGGGGGGGTTGAGGTAGGTTTTTTTTAGTATACATAATCATTTCTAATGTTGCATCTATACATATACATTAGCATAAACAAATTTTATTTTTATGCAACTAGGTATCCTCTTTTGTCCTCCTTTTTGGTGATTCATGCCTTCTTTGGGGGCAATTCTTAAGTGACCAGCTACCAGCAATCCTGTATCCCCGTTGGTTTATGAGAAGGAACTCCCAATGTTTTCTTGATGTGTGTGTTTCCATTTGCCAAGATAAGGGCTAGAAACTTGACAGAAACAAGCTAAAAAAATCGCGAGTTTTTTTCTTCTTCAAGTAAGCTCTGCTCGCTTATCACTCAGCATAATTAACGATTATTGTGATCTTAACAGCAGTTCGTCCCCCATTAACAGAGATATCTTCGAGCTCTGCGAGCCAGAGCTGTTAAACAGGTTTTACCTTTGAGATTCAAAAAACAGCAGGCTGGCTATGCATATGCAAAAAACACCAGCAGTCTGGCTGGAGCCTCTTGAAGGAAGAACCATTGAGCCTTGAAGGAGAACCATTAGCATATGACTGAGCAGGCTTCCCTCTTCAGAGTTAGAACAAGAAAGGTTACCTTAAAATCAATTGGCACATGTCTATAAAACAAAATCTATAAAACAAAATACTGAGCAGGCTTCCCTCTCAGTCAGAGTTAGAACAAGAAAGGTTACCTTAAAATCAATTGGCACATGTCTATAAAATCTATAAACAAAATACTTTTTCATTCTAAGTAGGAATGTAAGGACTATTGCCAGCCAGAGATGTTGTTCTTGTTGCTGTTCAAATCAGCATTACAATCATCCCTGGTGTTAGGAATTTAGCAAGGAATTTAGCATATCAGTAGCGAGGGTTTTCCTCAGTCAGGTCAATTAAGACTTAAGTCAATTAAGAAACACAAACAAAAGCATGAAACACAAAAGATCTTGCTGTTCATGATGACTCAGTTGGGTTCGAATTTGCAGTGGAGGGGGGAGAAGAGATTCGACATGCCTGAAGTGATTCGTGAATAGGCTGGTGCAAGGCCGACTAGATCGAAGTAATTCTTAAGCCAGCTGCTGCAGGATCGCTCAGCCTCACTGGGCCTCACTGGGGAGTGTGCGTGGTCACACCTCAATAACTCAGTCTAACAATGGCCTTGAGGTACCCATGAAACAAAGTGGCACACAGGGCACATCTGATCATTGGCAGCTGGGAGTTTTGCACAAGCCTGGCTGTTCTAGCTACTTCCTGTTTGGGGAGCTGCTTTGAATTCCCTCTTATTTCCCTCTTCAAGTGCTGAAGGTGAAATAAGACATTAAAAACTCTGTTTCCTTCAAGGCCATTCCCCCATGCCAGAACACATAACCATATTAAATATAAACTGGTTTTTATTATACTTATTTAACACTACATAGCAGCAAGCAATATAAGCCAAATCCTTACTTATAACTAGGGCAACAGAAAGAAATACAGTCATGCCTTGGATTGAGAGCATAATTCGTTCCGGAAACGTGCTTGTAATCCAAAACACTCTTATATCAAAATGAAATCCCCCCAAAAAAATTTGTACAGAGATTTTTAATTTAAGCCGTACTACAGTACTTGTATTGCAAGACATCGCTTGTATATCAAGTAAAAAAAAATTATTATTTTTTTAAAATTTGCTTGTCTTCCAAAACGCTCTCAAACCAAGTTACTTGCAATCCAAGGTATTACTGTACAAATTTTCATCACTGCTTTATGCATTTTTTAATAAAACTGTTATAAGGGAAAAAATACGAATGCAACAATTTGTGGTACTCTGGTATTCTGTGTTGCCCCCCCCCTTCCCTTGGTGCCCTAAGCACATGCTTATATTGCTTAATGGTTAATCCATGGCCGCTACAGGGTCATACCCCTCCATACAGGTATCCTTTTTTCTCACTGTTGAACTTTACTCTCCTCCTCCTTAGCCCTTTTGAGGGTTAAGGATATTTAAATATGTTTCGTGTGTAGATCAGGATATCTGCATGACACCACTGATGGCGGCCATGTTCCCTCTTGTAGAGAGGACAGTTCTCTATTTGAATGGCTGCCAGAGGACTCTCATCTATTTTGAAGACATCCTCTATTTCAGGGGTGGGCTACATATGACCCATGTTCCATATGTGCTCCCCCAGACCCCCCCAGTGCAGCGTCTGCCACCCCCAAAATTTGGGGGGACCTGAATATATATATATTTTTAAATCAAACAAAATGGCACCCAGAGCTGCTTTTAATTCTGACACCTGCAGGAGGGGGCAGCCGGCTGGATAAGAGGGGTACAAATTGCCCCCCTACTGATGGCGCTGCAAGCCAGTGCAACCTGGTTTTGCGTGCATCTAGTTAGTCCCCCAAGCTACAGAGGTGCCAGAGCACCACAAGCTATGTAAGCCTTGCCTAGCCTGGTGTCTTCCAGATGTAGGACTACAACTCCCAGCACTCCCCAGCCAGCCATGCTAGCTGATGCATGGTGGGAGCTGTAGTCCAACACCTATGGAGGACACCGGGTTGGAGAAGGCTGAGTTATGTGCTTCCCAACACAGATTTCTACACGCCCTACAAATACTGCTATATGGGGCATAGAATGAGAATGTAAACTCAGCATCACACAGTGGTGGTAATTCAACTGCATTTTACAAAACCGCAGCAGCATAGAGAATATATTAGCTAGACCTCTACATTGTATGCCAGCCTAATGTTTGTGCATTGTTGAGAGATCAGAAGACTGTATTATGCATGCAGATGTGACACAGCTCATCAAAGATCAAGAGGTTTGGGGTTATTAAGACAATTTGCTGGTACAAAAAGTACCAGGCAGTTTTGCATTCAGAACTGAAATTTTGGCAACACACCATTCAGAAGCAAAGGGTGAGACTAGTTGCTGCCTATAAATAGTTGAGATATGCAGTCTTACAACACCACTCTCTTGTGCGCCACTGTACAACCAAGTGCTGAGCAACAAGAACAGCCTGACTGGAACATGCCTATGAAAATGTGGGTACCAAGTAACAGTGCTTAATTCTGATTTTATTCAGGTTGAAACTTCCATTTAAAGTCTACCCAAGACAGATAATTTAACAAGATGTATGCATATTTCTCAAGATATATATGGAAAGTCTACATTTTAGTGCAACGCTCAATACTGCTTTAAAAAAGGAAGAAAGAAAGAAAGAAAGGTTTCAGCTCATGAAATTGGGGAAGTGAAGAAGGAGAGCTGAAATTTCATATTAAATAGGTAGCAGCAGGTAGATTTAGCAGCCTTTTCTGAAGAGCATAAAGCACATTTCTAAAATGCAACACACAGGTCATCTTTAGATTTTCCAATGAAAAATTCATGGAATTGGTAGATGAATGAATGCTGTAGTTCACTACCAGGCATTCAAGAATTACAGGGATGTGGCATACATGAAACTACTAGTTCAAGAGTAAAGATAAGTGACTCAAATTCTCTATGTGCCCTTTGACAAATGAAAGCTTGGACCGTAATTCACACTTAAACCCAGCAATGTTTAGATTCTTCACTAAAAGCACAGCAAGCACAGCAAATACTCGGCCATGAAACTCACTGGGTGACTTTGGGCCAGTCACTGACTCTCAGCCTAACTTACCTCACAGGGTTGTTGTGAGGATAACATGGAGAGGAGGAGGAGGATTATGTAAGCCGCCTTGGGTTCCTTGCAGGAAAAAAAGGCGGGGTATAAATATAATAAATAAATAAAATAAATAAATACTGACATTTGGTTATCTGACATTTGCTTATCCAGAGGCTGGGATCCAGCATGCCAACATTCTTTAGGAATTACCAGGGCCGGTGCTACCATTAGGCCAACTAGGCAGCTGCCTAGGGCGCAAGGCTAGAGGGGGCACCAGAAATAGGGAGGGAGGGCTCAAGTGGGAAGGGGGGGGCGCTAAATATCTGATCTTGCCTAGGGCACCAAACTGCACCAAACTGCCTTGCACCGGCCTTGAGAGTTACTAGCAGTTGCTAAATATAACAACAAAGCACTCAGAATGATAGGTCTCTTTGCACATATTATATTTACATAGTGCAAATTAACTTTGATCAATCTAACAAAAGGACATTCCAATAACACCTTTATGTTGATGATATTCTTTATCCAGGCATGAAATAAGATTCCTGACAGAGAATGAATAGATAAGAGTAAAAAAATCCACAAACATCTGAAACAATCTATTATCTGTGAGGAGAGACTGAAAGAACTGGGCATGTTTAGCCTTCAGAAGAGGAGACTGAGGGGAGATATGATAGCACTCGGAGTCCAGTACTTGAAGGGTTGTCACACAGAGGAGGGCCAGGATCTCTTCTCGATCATCCCAGCTTGCAGGACACGGAATAATGGGCTCAAGTTACAGGAACCTAGATTCCACCTAAACATCAGAAAAAATTCCTGACTGTCAGAGCAATAAGACAATGGAAACAACTACCTAGGGAGGTGGTGGTGGGCTCTCCCACTCTGGAGGCATTCAAGGTGCAGCTGGACAGCCATCTGTCAGGGATACTTTGACCTGGATTCCTGCATTGAGCAGGGGGTTGGACTCGATGGCCTTGTAGGCCCCTTCCAACTCTACATTTCTATGATTCTATGATCTCTATTCATTATCCACTTGCAATTTTAGCATGAGTTGGTCATATAGTTTATTTTATTTTATTACGGTATATTATATTTATACCCCACCTTTTTTCCTGCCAGGAACCCAAGGCGGCTTACATAATCCTCCTCCTCCTCCTCTCCATTTTATCCTCACAACAACCCTGTGAAGTAGGTTAGGCTGAGAGTCAGTGACTGGCCCAAAGTCACCCAGTGAGTTTCATGGCCGAGCGGGGACTAGAACCCGGATCTCCTGAGTCCCAGTCCAACACTCTAACCACTACGCCACACTGGCTCTCTGGTAGAATTAGTTCTACCAATAGCAAGGGATGACCGGAGAAGGCTAGGGTTTCTCCATCCTTGCCATATTTCATTGTGGCCATTGTCAGCAAAATATTGATTGGCTGCTTTAATTTACAGAAAAGAAAAAAAGGGGGGGGGCAAGCAAGCAATGTCAAAACAAATAGCTAATTGATGCTTACTTTGAAACCAAAATGACTCAGTCATCCTAATCCCAGTTAACAGCAGGACAGAAAGAGGTCTGGTTGACGTTAGGCCTGGGGCGAGGAATGTGTGGCCCTCTAGATATTTTTGGACTGCAACTCCCATCAGACCTAGTCAGCATAGCCAGTGGTAAGGGATCATGGGAGTTGCAATCCAACAACATCTGGAGGGACAAACATTCCCCATCCCTCTGACATAGGCCTAGACACCCAATGGAAATAACTTCTGAGTAGAAATGTTACATAGCACTGCACATAGCATAGCACATCCCTCCTGGGGTCCTAATCCGGTCCTCTGGGCTCCCCGGTGGCTTTGCCCCCTTCCCCTGACCGCTAATCATTTGGTGGTTTTCTGGCTTTAGTGTAGTTTCCCCTATTCTAAAGGTTACAGTGCCTCTCCTAAGTTTTAGTTACAGTAAGAGCTATGCACTACAATATGCTGGTATATTTTATATCTTTTTGTGTGCATTTTTGGGCCAGCCCCTTTTGCCTTTGGCCCACTCTTTTGCCTTCAGCCCCACCCACAGCTGGAATGTGGTCCCAGAGAACTGCTCTGAAATGGAATGCATCCCTCTGTCTGAGAAAGAAGTTCCCCACCTCTGCTACACACATTTGCCTGAGATTAAGCCTCACTGGACGTAATTCTCATTAAATATGCATCAGATTGCACCTGTTAACCACTTACGTACAGATTTTCAAGGGCTAGATCAGTGTTCTCGAACCTTGGGTCCCCAGATTGGCCAAAAACATCTGGGGACCCAAGGTTCGAGAACACTGGGCTAGATAGACCAGAGCATGGAACCATCAGCCGACAAATTATCTGAACATCAGGTGAATTGAAGATTGATTCTGGGTGGAGGCTGCTGGTAAAGGCTGGTATGGTCTACCTATTTGTCCTCCTTCCTGTCTACCACTGAGTACTCTGCAGAGCTGTAAGTGGCGTAAACCTACTGGATTTTCCTTTTCCTTTTTTAAACTACTTAGAGTCTGTTAATGTTTATTACTCAGTAGGTGCCTATGACTTATCTTTGAGCTGTGTGTGCATATGTGTGGACTTGCCTTTCCCTAAACAATTCCCATGGGTAGAGATTATTATATTCATTCATTCATTCAATTATTCCATTCCATTCCATTTCTATGTTGCCCAATAGCCAAAGTTCTTTGTATGGTTCACAACAATTCATTAAAAAAACACAAACAACAAATACAATAAAAATAGCATAAAATTCCAATCTACAAAATTTTAAACAGAATTTAAAACAATTTGAGCAGCTAAAACAATTTCAGTACAAGTAGAGTGACATAAATGCCCCCATATGCCATTAAATTAAATGCCTCTGAGAAGAGGGCCGTCGGCTCCAGAAGAATAACAGAGGTGGTGCCAGGCGAGCCTCATTGGGGAGCTCATTCCATAATGAGATGGCAATGATGACTCTAGGGAAAGGATGTTGGAGGAATCTGATCTTTCAACATTCTGGCACAGAATGACCCAATTTGCACTTCTCAGACTCTGCACAGATTGGAATGTAGCTATTTGCCAGATTTTGCAGACTTACTCAGAACTGGAACAGAATTAATTGTGAATGAACACATGTGAAAGTGACACAGACCAGAAATAGACAGGTTCCTTCATCCCCACCTAGGAAACCTGGGGGCACAATTAATTATGATGGCATTGTAAGAGATACCTTATTCAGACTCTGGGAGGACCCCTCTACCTTTCAGAGTGGCACATAACACAGAGAATTGCATTGAGGTTTCCGTTATTTGAACAGACTCCATCTATTGCTCCTGATAGATGGAGGACTCTGAAAACGGAGTCCTCCATCTATCCTATGGCCTGCCATTAAAAGCCAGGCAAGGCAGGAGGAGGATGGTGGTGATATCACTTCCCGTTCTTCCTCAAACAAAAATAAGTCACCTAGATGGGCCTCTGAACCAATCTAGCTCACTCACCAGCGGTGGGTGTGGAGGGCTGATGGAGAGGCCTATGGCCTACAGATCCTGGCTTCTGCTCTCCCCTCCCCTCCCCTCCTCTCCCCGCCCACCAGAACACCCCCTATTTTACTTCTACAAGGTTGTCCAAGGTCACTGCTTGGAAAGCAGCAGCCATGGTGCTTTCCATGGCAGCTGTGAGGAGACGGCGGGGGGAGGATCCAGTGACAGATTCCCGCTCCCAAGGTCATGGGAGTGTCTATGGCCTTGGGAGTGGGAATCTGAAATATGCTATGGTCACAGGGGTGCTCTTCTGGGGAGCATGGGTTTGCTCTGCCTTATTCATAAGTGATGCAATTTCAGTCTATAAGGTTCTTTAGCCTCACTTCTGAAAATGGTTTGTGAATTCTAGGAAGATTTTTTTAAAAAAAAAATATCACAGTACTAAACCGATGTAAATTTTTAATATTGCCTGCTTAAATCAACAAGGCAATGTTAGAGTGGGAGGAAAGGGTTAATTGAACAATCCCCAGGCTGCATGTTTTCTAACCTCTCCTCCCTACTTCCGCTCTCTATGTGGCCAGCAAGCAACCCCCCCCCTCTCCCTCTCCAACCTGATGGACACAAGGTCTGAGCTGGCTTCCAGCCAGTGATCTCCAATGAAGCAGACTCTTAACACCAAAGACTCTAATCTGCCTATATGCAGCCTGCATATATGAATAAACGGTCGGACTGTTAGTAAAACTAATAAATGCCTTTATTAGTTTTAAACCTTGTTTGGACAATCTGTTTCCTTTTAAGAGCCTTTTAGCAGGGTTTAGCAACCCACATGGTGATAACCAGTTTCAATAACCAGGCTGCACATAAGGGGGGAAATTCTGCTTCGTCCTCCTAACCAGTATGGGACCGACTCCTTTCCATATCCTCCAACATAAACAACCATCAGTACAATCAGCTTTACAGTACTAAAACTCTATTTGTCATGATCACAGTTATCTAGCTGGTTACAGTCTTCCCAAGGCTTTCTCTGGGGCCCAGTACAGTTTCTTCTCTGCTTTCTTCCTTTTTTAGTTTTTCTTCTCAAAAGCCTCTTAAAACTGAATATTTCATTGATGATACAAGCATAAGCCATGTATTGTTAGGTCAGAATTGGGCTGATTTTGCTGTTCCTGGCTGCACAGATACCCTTACTAATTAAAGAGGTCTCAAGTGGTTCCAAATGGAAAGTATTGTGATTCTCAATTAAAGCAGAAGAAAAGCAAATAACTCTTCACTCACTGAGGGATGAAATGGGTCCTGGGAAAATTAAAATTTCAGAATTGCAATACCCTGTCACTCAGAAAGAAAGCTCATTCTCCTATCAGTTGTATTTCATTGTGGCTCTCATCTGAAACGAGAAAAGAATGCATTTTGATAATAACTAATATCAATCAGGAATAATTACAAAGAAATATGAGTACATTAGCATTGCCTCCTGCCTGCACTGAAGTGAGAAATTGCTACATAGGAAAGGGTGTGCAAAAAATATGAAGTGTGTATGTGAGCAGAACACTAGTGCACTTGAAAAATACAAGAGAACAAGACTGCAGGGGCAAGTTTTAAAAAAATTGATCTGGTTTTGTTTTCAGTTCCAAACTATCTGCTGGAAAGCATGAAAGAACCAACACATCCTTTAGGAAGAAACTGTTTACACTTGGCAATTCTAGTTCAGCAGAATACTGCTTCATTTAAGTCTTTGACACTGTTTATAGAAGGTGACTTCAGGCCCCTAGTACAAGGACTTCAACTTATGTAACACAAACCTCCTTTAGGCAGATGGCTACAGGAGCTCTCTTTCAGAAAGTCTTTTGGGGCTCTTGGACTATTGAACAGCTCTGGTCTCAGCTGTTTTTGTTTGTTTGTTTTACTGCTCCTATTGATTTGATTCACTGTATTGTTTCTTGCTGCTTTAGAATATTGTTTTAACTTGTATTTTTAATTCAGATTGTAAACTACCTTGTAGACCCACTCAGACAAAAGGCGAGGTGAATAATTAATATCCAACATATGGATCTCCCAACAAAAGATAAATACACAATTGCTGCTCTCATATCCAGCAGCAAAGCAAGGCAGGAAGGACTCTTCTCTGCACTACCACAAAAAAAAAGATCTCCTGCGATATGACTATGCTGAGCCTGAGATATATGCAGGCAAATCTCTTCATCAGAAATCTAGGAATGCTACTTAAAAAAATAAATTTTAAAAATGGACCTGTTCCAGATAAATTGGTTGAACACAATATTAAAGATAAAAGTAGTAAGCATATAGAAGGACAAGCCCAGCTGAGAAAAATCAACATGGCTTCCACAAAGGTAAGTCCTGTCTCAATAACCTTTTAGAGTTCTTTGAGGGTGTCAGTAAACATGTGGACAGGGGTAATCCAGTAGACATTGTTTACTTGGACTTTCTGAAAGGCTTTTGACAAAGTCCCTCACCAAAGACTCCTGAGCAAACTTAGCAGTCATGGAATAAGAGGGGAAGGCCTCTTATGGATCAGTAACTGGTTAAAGAACAGAAAGCAGAGAGTAGGAGTAAATGGTAAATTCTCCCAATGGCGGGATGTAAACAGTGGGGTCCCCACAGAGATCTGTATTGGGACCAGTGCTTTTCAACTTATTCAATAATTATCTGGACAGGAGTGAGCAGTGAAGTGGCCAAGTTTGGTGATGACACCAAATTATTTAGGGTAGTTAAAACAAAAAGGGGTTGTGAGGAGCTCCAAAAGGATCTCTCCAAACTGGGAGAATGGGCATCAAAATAGCAAATGCTGTTCAACGTAAGCAAGTGTAAAGTGATGCGCGTTGGGGCTGAAAAATCCCAGCTGTGTGAACAGAATCCTGAACTAGATGGACTCTTGGTCTGATCCAGCATGGCTCTTCTTATGTTCTTATGAACTATTTGCATTATTTTTTTCCGTTTGACCACACCCCCTCCCCACCACCCAAACCTGCAGAACTGTATTTTCTTGGCTGCTGAACGTTGACCCTCTGGAGCACGTGGAATAAGAACCATTTTCCATATTACTTTGATGAGAAAGTTTTAAAAAGCATTTACATGGGGAAACTAGGAATTAGGAAAATGTCATGCAAACTGAAGATTTGGGAAGAAGGAAGAGCAGCAGGAAGAGAAGCAGGATGGAGCAGGCCTGGCTGGAGGATACAACCATGTGGGCATGCAGGCATTATTTATAGTTTAACACAATTTATGCATTACGTGAGACAAAACATTTAAAAAACGAAACAGGAAAAGTGAGCAAGTTATAATTATTCCTTGGCACAATGGCGACATCCTCAACCAGTCAAAGTGCCATGCTCCTTGTTAATTATGCTGTCACTGGAGCCCATATCAACGTATTTATAGCCGAACACTTTACAGTCACTGTACTGATGAATTATTCAGTACACCCTGAACATATTGTTCTTGGATTTATCAGACTCTGCTAAAAAGGTGTAAGAGTCAAATGCAGCTCTGGCTTTTACCAGATTTCACCATCTGGTGACACTGACAGAGTTGCTCACTTCCCTTTTGAAATAACATCAACTAGTCTGGCCAACATTCAACAGTATTACTATCTCTAAGTATGTTGCATTCAGTTTGGGTGCACACAGCGCTGCAGCATTGTGGAAGCTGAATGCTATGAGCATGATCAGTGCTTGGATGGGTGGCTACTGGGAGCTTCCTGTATGTGGCTGTGATATTTCAAAAGGAAAAGTGGATGTAGGTGAAACAAATAAAATAAAGAGAATAAACACAGTTCTTGACTCTCTTCTGGCATTTTCCACCTATTTTGAAAGTAAATAATGTAAACATTTATATCCTGGAGAGGGTGGCAAAGTTGTCTGTTTCTTTATTATATTTTTTAATAAATTCAGTCTAAAATATTTATGTGTTAATGTATTTTAATATTAATTATACCTTCTTGTTCATGAGCCACAGTGATAAGTATAATATCAGCATACATATACTCAAATAAAATAAAACTTGGCACGGTTAAGATCTACAACATGTGTCATACAGTGTGAATCGCTTCAAATGCCTTAATTCTAAACATCAGCCTGTTCACCGCAAACAGTGCTAAGGTCAAATGCGTGTTTCCATTCAGTTTAATCAGTTCCTGACCCCCATCTCTTCACTAGATTTAGACATTTCAAATGATTTGCACTGCATTCTTCAACAGAAAAGAGGATGTACCATGGAGGTTCAGTAAGATGCAAGCAATGTCAAGATCCTCTGCTTTTTCTGGGTCAGTGTATTATGGAAATTCTGTGAAGATATCTGTACATTCTATAATACATGAAGATGTCTTTTGAAAAGAACTGAAACAAATTATTAAAAGGTGTGTTCTTCATCATCATCAGTAGTTCATTGTTAGTTTACCATGGGAATGTGTAGCTATTGTTCCAAACATCCCAGGGGAAACAATGGTAAAGTTTCTAGAGTTCTCGGGAATACTTCTATACACCTGGGAAGAAACAGTTGAGTTGAGTATACTCTAGAACAAAAGTGATATTTTATACAAATTTGAAATCTGATGAAATCTCCTAATTGTAAATCTACTCTAGCACTCATCAAGTGGAAGGGCGATTCGAAAATAAATTCAATAAATAAATAAATACATTCAAATCTGAAATCATCAGTTCTAGGATGGACACATTTTTAAATCACTTTGAGGGGGACTTTAAAATGAATCTAAGAGATGGAGGGTACGATCCAATGTCCTCCATGCTTGATGCACGTAAGCCTCCGAACACAGAGGCTTACATGCATCCAATGCAGGGTGCGAGGTGCAGGAGGAGCAATCTCTGCTGCCCCACACCTCACGCCAGCCCTGTATTTCATCTAGACAGCTGTTTACAGCCATCTAGATGAAGCGCCGCAGAGGGGGAGGGAAGGAGGCTGGGTCATTGTTTCGGCAAAGTGTAAGCCATCAGCCCCAGGCTCCTCCCTGAAGGATCTGTTGGTGTTGGGAGGTTTATAATCCAATCTGGGTGCTAACAGATGCCTGGAATTCCACACACAGACCTTAACAGATCTCACCCCCTGCGCAGCGTGCAGCGTCAGATCTAGCTTCACCAGCCCAGCCTGCCCTTGTAATGACACTTGCTTCCAGCTTCCCCGTTGCAGATTAATCCATGGAGTCAGGAAACACTCTGGAACACCACAGGTTCTAATTCTACCGGTTTATTTACTTAGCAAGTAAAGTTCTGCAGAGTATACATTTCCTAGTAACAGTCCATGTGCAGAATATAAATGCATTAAGCATTAAGCAGCAAGCATTAAGTCCAGTGGAGCAAGTTGAGATTCACTCCACCTCAGCAAAGATGTTACATTGTTGCAGGAACAAAGGAATCCAAAAGAAGACCAGAGAATGCAGTAAACCTTCTCCTTAAAATGGCTTCTGACTGAACAAGTTAACACGTCATCAGCACATACAGTGACCAGCTCATAGTTCCTTTCCCACAGATCAAGTTCCCATACAAGAATAGACCCTGGCAAGTAGACATAATAGACCTGTTTACAGAGCCATGCTGTCCCTTTCATGTGTAAACAATTGTGCTGCAGCTGGTAAAGTGATACATATCACAACACTCCCCTTCCCCCCAGCACACCCCTTTAGCCCTCTCTGAGGCTGATTTCCAACCTTGGAGACACAGCCAGAGTGGATCTTTCCATGAGGGGGGCAGGGCAGGGCCTCCACATTCAGAGTCCTAGCTCCACGGTTGGAGGACCTCAGAGGACTCCAAATAATCCTATGGCCCCCAGACAATGTCAGGAGGCCATAGGATCATGCCCTTAACCATCAGATCCACCAGTTGGAAGGGGCTACGATAGGGTGGAGATTGTGAGAGCTGGACTGACCCGGGTTCAAAAGCTTCCCTAGCCAGTGACCCTCAGTCCCAGTCACGCAGGCGGAAGGAGGAGATAACAGCAGTTAATAAAGATTAAAGAGTTTATTTGTAAGACCCAATTACATGGGATTAAGGCAAGCAATGCATCTCTTACTCACTACATCATTGCAGATACAAATCCAATACCCCAGTGGTAAGGCTAGATGAAGTGAAGTCCAGAACAATAAACATGTCGAGTCGAGACGAGAGGAGAAGCAAGGAGTGAAGCTATCAGCAAGTGTGTTAGCTTTATACCACCTATAAATAGGATATTACTCACCCCAGTTGTATAACCTATTCATCAACATGTTTACCCCAAATCTGTCCAAGGTTGCTGAGTCATATCATCTTGAGACTATGTCTCGTGACCAAAGACCTTGTGTACTTGAACTCAAGAGACACCCACCAGGTCAGGTGATAATCTCGATGTCAGGTGGTAATCTCGTTCTGCCTATGCAAAACCCAACAGAGATGTCCCCTGCCACAGGAAGAGTCTCGGTATGCCCACAGAAGTCTCTGTTGGTGTAAATCTGCTGCCAGCTGTGTTCCTGCTGGTACTAGCTGTGCAAGTCCAGAAATGGGGTCTTTAGGGCAGGACAAAGGCAATTCACTGGCTCTACATAAAGTATCTATGTATGGATCTAAAGCTCCTTTGTTCACCAGGGAGGCCCCAGGATCACCCACCCTCTACACCAGCCTGGTGCAGGCATAACTAATCCCCCCTCACACCCAATTGGACCCAATGGAGAGGAAATGCAACACCGAAGAAGAACTGTGCAGGACAGGGAAAAGAAAAACTGCCTCCCGCCTTAACCAGCACATACACCTACACACACACGGTTGCACTACAACTCTTACTAATCATTTTTAACATGAATGTTAGGAATTATTTTACCTAATTCAGTAGTTTGCACCTGTATGATCTAAAATGTTTAAGTCCAGCAACATTCGTAAACAGGAATTTTTGCAAAGCAAGGAGAAAAAATATCTCAAAAAGTAAAAGAATATGGCTGGATCCAGCCACAGTCATGCTTAGAACAGACCCAATGAAATCAGTGGGACAAGTTAGTGCTGGCTAATTTGTCTGATTTCAATGCATCTACTCGAAGTATGACTAAGTCTGGATCCCAACCCTACCAATGTTTGCAGGCAACAAAGGGAGCCATCCTATGAGACTGATGCTCAATGGATGGAGAGCTCCTATACTGGTGGAACCTTCCATCCAGCCTAAGCCCTGTCAGCAAGGACCATGCAAGCCTCACCATCCTCCTTTGCAATGCATTTAGCCCGTTGGGCCTCTGAGCCCATCTAGCTGCTGTGCCAGATTTGGATTTGGTGGATCCTCGGCCTCTTCTCTTCTCTCCCTATCCTGCCCACTGGCAGGCGCGCACCCTCCCTCCCTGTCCTCTTCCTGAGATCGGAGACCTGACCGTAGATGAGGAGTCACTGCAGAGCTTTCCACAGCAGCTGGAAAGGAATTGGGATGCAGGGGTGGGATTGACAATCAGATCTCCTCCTCTGAGGCCGGAGCTCTGTCTTCAGTCTTGGAGGAAGAGATCCGCAGCATCCTGTGGCTCTCCAGGTGGTGTCTAGGGGCTACAGGATTGCTCTCTAGGTTAGGAGAAATGGCTTAAGAATATTTTGCCCATGTTAACTTTCTCCGTATTCTCTTACTTAGTGCAAGGAAACTCACTCATTTATTTCAGCATCTGAAAAGTGTCTACATGGATCTACATGTATGCATGGAGGAACCGCTCTTCACAACAGGCAATCCTGCTCCATCGTTGCAGGGTTCCCAATAACATGGAAAGGTGCATGTGTACAAGTGTATATGCATAGACTCATTTCAGAAGCTGGAACCAGGACACATACGCTGGAAGCAGACCCTCTGCCTGTGCACCTTCATTCCCATGAGAAATAACAGTTGAAAAGAGCAATGGGGACAATGCAGGGACGGGCAAACAAGTGATTTTTGCGATCGCCCGGATGGCTTGGAACACCAGTTTGAAGCTCATCTCTCCTAGTTTCCTAGCATTTGCATGCTTTTCTTGTTTTGGTCAAATGGGGAAAGAGTGCATTTCAAATGGGAAAAGTGCACCTTTTCAAAAGCACACACTTTTCTCCACACACATAAAGTATAACAACGTGCATTGTTTAAAGCACACGTTTTTAAAATGCACTTTTCTTTTCTTTTTTTTTAGTGTGAACTCAAGTTCAGGAATTTGCAAGCATTTTGGGAGAACATACTCTCTTGCTTATGTTCACATTTGAGGTTGTGATCATGGCATATCTGAGTGATTTGAGAATGTCAACGGAATTCTTGTACACCCCTAAGTACATACTGGGGGTAGGGGGGGGGGGGGCTGGAATAAGAATTACAGCTTCAAATTGTATCCAAGCCACCGTGGAAAGTATACATTTTCCAGTCAACAGTACACATTTTTCATTTATTTTAATTATTTGTATATTGTGTTACACAAAAGCAAATAGCAATGATAACTTTACAGGAACCATTTAAATCACTGCCTTATCCATGTGCTAAGTGTGCAATGCTTGTAAAAGGGGTTTCTTGTTGTTTATTTCCAACTGACATATTCTGAATATTCTTGAAAGAGAAGAATGTCTAAGCCTCAGACACAGCACTGGGAATAAGATGGCTTTGAAGACATGAAGAGCCACCAATTTGGTAACAGGGATGCTGAGTAGAAACTTTAAATCAGCTCCTTAAAATAGACTAAAGGCACAATGCTATGCATATTTAGACATGAAAAAAGTCCCACAGCTCCCACCCCCAATTGGACCCAATGGAGAGGGAAATATAACCCTGACAAAGAACTTGCAGGACAGGGAAAAGAAACACTGCCTCCCACCCTAGCCAGCACACACACACCACACACCACACACGCACACACACACGAACATGCACGCACACACGGTTGCACTGCAACTCTTAGTTATCATTTTTAATGTTAATATTGAGAATGCTCTGTATCATTTTTAACATTAATACTAAGAATAATTCA
Organism: Shinisaurus crocodilurus; assembly: GCA_021292165.1. Classification (NCBI taxonomy): domain Eukaryota; kingdom Metazoa; phylum Chordata; class Lepidosauria; order Squamata; family Shinisauridae; genus Shinisaurus; species Shinisaurus crocodilurus. Next base: position 234,687,096 of record CM037879.1, read on the forward strand.
GTAGCTTGCACCCTGTATGATCTAAAATGTTTCATGGATTTCATCATAGATCATTGAGTTGGAAGGGGCCTACTACAAGGCCATCGAGTCCAACCCCCTGCTCAATGCAGGAAACTAGAGGAGGGGTCTCCCATCCAAGTAATAACCAGGTCTGACCCTGCTTAGCTTTCCACACTCAGACAAGCTGAGCCAGTGTGAGCCACAGGCCTGCAGTAAGTCCAGCAGTATTTGTAAACAGGAATTTTTGCAAAGCAAGGAGAAAAAATATCTCAAAAGATAAAAGAATGTGGCTGGATTCAGACTCAGTCATGCTTAGAACAGACCCAGTGAAATCAATGGGACAAGTTAATCACGGCTGGGACTAAAGGTGCAATCCTACACATGTTTAGACAGTAAAGAAGTACTACAAAGCCTGAAGTGCTGGCTGGGGAATGCTGGGAGTTGTAGGACTTTTTCTGCCTAAACATGCATAGGATTGCACCCTAAATCCACTAGCATAAGATAGGAGAGATGGACTGGAGACTGTAGTTTCATACTAAGCCCCTCTATGAAACCAACTATTGGTAATTTTAATAAATAATGAGCTGTGAATTTATGGAACAAAATGCAGACTGAAGAGCCATAAGGTATCCTGATATCATAAGATATTCCATAAATCTGTTCAACTGCCTTCATGCTTTTCTCATAAAACCTCAAATTTATGGCTTTCCCTTTAGCTCCAGAGGACTCTTACCTGATGACTTGGTTCCTCTGTAGGAGGAAATGTTTTAAAAATAGAAATAGTCCTTTATATTACTTCACTATGGTGTACAAATTCAGAGGCGTACAAAGTACTCCTCAGGATACCAATAACTTAAGTGTCCAATTTTACCTTACCTAAAACTGAATCCTCCAGGCGCCAAAGTGTCCATTGTTAAATCAGCATAACAGATTTGCCTAAGTAAATAAAGTGTCGCATTTGTGTACACGTGTGTGTGTAGACTCATTCAATAATCAAATCATTTGATGGCCTTGGGAATCTCATCATTTCATTTATCTGGTAAGATGTATTGACTGTTCTCAGCCACAAGAACCCTCAAAGCAACTTACCATAAAATCATAATAAAACATCATTAAAAAAAAAATCTCTTGCCCTCAGCTCCCCATGTGTAAAAACAGAATTAATAACCTACTTCATGTTGAGGTGAGCATAAGCAAGATACAGACTGCAGAACACTTTCCAAATTACAAACCTACGCCTGTTGTCCCATTTCCTGCCACCAGCACCATGTGGCTCAAAATCCTGCCTTAGCAGGAGAAGTCCCATGGGGCAAGGATAATAAGGAAGTTCAGGTTAGCAGGGGAGCTATCCAGCAGGGAGTGTTACAAGACAGATGTTGTTTCAGCAACAGGCTAGGCTCCAACTAAGCAGCTTTATAGATTATGTCACTGCGCCATCCCTTCCTTGCCTGTCATTAGGGCCATTCCCTCTTAATGGGCAGGGCTCGGGGATATTTGATATACTGCCAGACACTCAGCCTCTGGCTCAAGGCATCCACCTGGAAATGCTGCTGCCCCTGTCCTAGTGGGTGATGAGACCACTCAGGACACTTCAGTTCCTCAAATCCTGAAGCCTCCTCAAGTGGGGCATTGCCCTGGGTGGTGGTCTTGGGAGGTCTATTGGCATCCACTGGCTCCCATCGACCCCTGCCTGCCTGCCAGGAAGGTGGTGGTACACCTGTGCTCTAGAATGAAGAGCATACAATCAGAGAAAGGACTCCAACCTGGCAGCACTGATGGCACAAAAGAAACAGCAGCAGCCATTAATGTTGCTGTCCCATTAGAGAAAGGATACCTTTATAAAGGCCAGAAGTAGAAACCTTAATAGCATGGGAACTTCGCTTTGTTTTTATAGTCAAGTGGAGTGAAGCTATCCAATCCTGCTCTGTTACCAAGGCATAGGATTTAACTTCAGGCAGCGAAAGCAGAAGCTCATACTGAAACAGTCATGAGAGGATCAGGATCTAAAAGTGCTCTATAAATTATTCATATTGAAAGAGGTGAAGTTTAGGTTTAATTGCAACTGAAAAGTAAAGCCAACTTTTAAAAATATCAATAGGGATCACTATAAAGATAATTTAACATTTAGATCAAGGGTGGGCAACTTCTGGCCCTCCAGAAGTTTTGGCCTACAACTTTCATTAGCCCTAGCCAGCATAGTCAATGGTGAGGCATCATGGGAGTTGAAGGCTAAAACATCTGTAGAGCCACAAGTTGCCCAACCTTTGATGTAGATGATGGCTGGGATCCCAAAAATAGTAGAACTATTCCACGTGCCTAAGAGGACTCTGACCATATGTATTTCTCAAACAGCAGCATGCATGCATGCACAGACACTACGCATTACATGGTAAACTGCTTTTCAAATGGAGGGGACTGGTTTGGGTTTTTCAGCTTTTGGGTTATTTGCTTTTAACAAGTAAAAAAGAAATGCCACAGGACATGTTTAGTCCCACCCTGTCCAAGCCCTTGGGTGCACTGAAAGTAGCTCCTTTGAATCTTGTCTCATCAGTTCTATATCTGCTGATTATTAACCAAAAGACCCACTATTGAAAGAAACATTCCTAGCTCAGGCAAGCATTTAATAGAAGTTCTAATTCAAAGAGTTCTTGCTCAAAAACACTTCTAGCATTATTTCGTTGCCTGCCAAGTCTGCCGTCAACAGCAGTTCATAAGATCACTTTCTGAGGTTGAATTAACTGTATTTTAAATTGATTGTCGCAGGGGTCTCATATCGAGAGTTAAATGCATTAAAGATATTCCTCGAAGGGAGCAAAGGATTGTCTTTTCATCTTTTGCTAAAAGGACTTGGGCTAAGAAGTGGAGCATTAGATTTTCTTTTTTTATTTTGAGCTTTAGTCAAAAAACACGACAAGTTATAAAACAAGGAGAAAACCCATATATGCTATGAAAACTGCTGGTTTCCCTGTATCCTGGGGTTAAGTTCCCTGATCTGATTACCTACAAGCTCACATGGCTTACATAATTCTCCCAATGGCTTCCTATTGATCAAGTCTCCACCTACAGCTTTAATAATAGCATCAAGTATCAGAAGTGTCATTGGGACTTTGTGTTTATTGTTTAATAAATCAGGTCAATTTTTTTCTGTGGATCATTAGGGTTTTTAAAGTTGCAACAAGTGGTCTGTCTGTCTGTCTGTCTGGCAAGTCAACTTGTACCTTTGGAGCCATTAATAACTTTTTTAGTTAAGTGAAAGGCTATCAAACCAAAACAGATTTCTTTATTGTGAAATATTGCCCTGTGGACTTTGTCTAAGGTTTTACAAGTAAATTAGGACGTGATTGCTTTATGAAGTTACAATGTATTTTAATCAAATGTTTTCTGAAGGCTGAAATCTGGTTACAAATCCTTTTATTTCTAAAAGAAAATATATTATGTTACCCTCCATCCCCCATGATCTCATTATACAGTGTCCTTGCTAACTGCTGACTTGTATAAAACTGTGCAGTTTCACATATCTACCTAGAAAATAGCATACAAAATGTAAAACATATTGATTTAAGATTCTTTATATTATTTGACTGATTGATTTTTTTCCATTTTAAATTAAAGCTTTTCTTCTAACTCCCCCCCCCCCACTAAAATGGGCACTAAATGGTGCCCCCAGACCATTTAGGGTGCAATCCTATGCATGTTTAGACGGGGGGGGGGAGTCCTACAATTCTCAGCATTCTCCAGCTAGCATGGCTGGCTGGGGAATGGTGGGAGTTGTAGGACTTTTGTCTGTCTTAACATGATAGGATTGTGCCCTTAGTGAGTGATCTGAGAGCACTTGACGCACTAAGCACTGTTGAAGGTAGGCGACTACAGGGCTGATCTGTTCAGCCCACCAAAAACCACCCTAATTTTTCTTCTCCCTTTGGAACTTTCCTTAAAGTAAAGAAGATTGGCCAATAGATACGTATATATTTATAATCTCATGCTACTTCACACATGATATTTTAACTGCATTGAGATACTTGGCAGGTAGTACAGAAAGTGTTTATTGTCAACAGTGAAATTGCTTGAAGTGTTTAATATGAAGTCAGTTTTTGTTCCTGTCTTCCTGTGTGTTTGGTCTTAAGAGAAGACCACGTCCCACTCTTGCCTACCTGCAGTCCTGCAAATAGTTTTCAGACCTGCTTAATTTTAATATTGCTTCCTGTCATGCATGCATTTATTTTACCAGATGGAAGCCCAGGCCAGCCAGCTAGTCCCTAACAACTGGGCTTCGTGTGGATCACCATAGCCATGAGAGGGAAGTCAGCTGTGGCAGAAAAAACTGGTCATGTGAATTCACTGTAAGAGGAGGGACCATTGCTTAATGGCAGAGAACATGCTTTGCATAATAAAAGAATTGTAGCAAGTGATAGTAAAGACCTGTTCCTGAGACCCCGAAGAGCTGCTACCAGTCAGAGGAGCCAGTGTGGTGTAGAGGTTAGAGTGTCAGACTGGGGCACAGGGAGATCCGGGTTCTAGTCCCCACTTGGCCATGAAGCTCACTGGGTGTCTTTGGGCCAGTCACGGACTCTCAGCCTCATCTACCTCACAGGGTTGTTGTGAGGATAAAAAGGAGAGGAGGAGGATTCTGTAAGCCGCCTTGAGTTCCTTGCAGGAAATAAGGCGGGATATAAATATAATAAATAAATAAATAAATACTGGAACAAATAATTTGCCCTGGTATAAGGCAGGTTCCTGTGATCCTTTAACACTGCCGGCGCTACTGTAGAGACCACAGCCATATGTGCATCTTCTATAGACAGAATGACCAAGATATTTTCTTTGAACTCTTGTAGCATATTCCTTAGACTCATATCTAGCACACCCTGCCAATTCTACGGTTGCTTACGTCTTGTCCTGAATGAAATAAATGCAAGGATTTGGTAGATAATTGAATAAACGAGTCTTTGCTTCCCGTCCTTCTTTCCCTTCCTTACTGTGAGAAAAGTAATAATGGAATATCAAATCCTCCCATATTATAGCTTGCTCTGTTGCTGCATGCTTTATTGCTGCGTAAAAGTAAACCTGAGATATTTCAGAAAAGAATAAGATATAAAACACAGCTGAACGTTCATGTTTGCCAGTGTTTTTCTGCTGCCCTGTGGCCTCCAGAAATAATTTGCTCCCCATTCCTGATTGAGAGGATGATCTTAGAAGCACAGATCATGCTTCAGAGTGCTGCTCAGGCCATAGTTGAAGGCATTTTAAAAAACCCAAGACAGATGGAGGTTTTCAGAGGGACTTTAAGCCCTTTCACAGCAAAGGCTTCAGAAGAAATTTTTGTTTAAAGCATGATGCTCATAAAAATGTATAGTCACTGGCATATGTGTATGAATACACATCCAATATAAATATTATAGAGTCAACCCACCCAGTCCTGAGCACAAGTGTGTTGAGCACTAGGTCACTGTGGGAAGCTGTGTGGATCTAGAATTGGCCTCCACAGTCACTTACGGACCCATCGCTAGAGTCTACACAATCTTCTTTAGAATTTCCTCCTTTTATCCCGGAAGACAATCTTACTCGGTCACGAGTGATCGCCTGATGATGATGATGGTGTGCAAGTAAGTGTGTACAGATCCGAATACTAGGCTGTAGTTGTTTTTACAAGAGATGCAGAAATAGTTTAATTTCTTGCATTTCTGTGAAATATCACATAGATTATGAATGTCCAAGGAAGGGTTCACATTTTTTAACACAGCTGTGATCCACATTCTTCCAAGTAAGTAATTCCCATGTATTCCAAAAGCACTTTGAAGAAGATTTGGATGCTAAAAACATTAAATGCCCAAGAGGAGAATTCTGGTCCAACCTGATTACCCTGTTGCCTTTTAGGGGATGCATGTTAATTTAATTTAGGATTCATGACATAAACCACCATTTCCGTTACTTGACAAGAGAGCCTATTTAAGAATGTTGGAAAATATAACTAATATGCAATGAAACTGACATTATCTGAGGACTACTTCAAGAAAGATGTGTTTATGCTAAGAAAAGATGTTAGAAATTGCATATACTGTAGGCAAGGACTTCTTTGGAATCTTATTAAAGAGACAAACATCATATGAAGTTAAAAAGGATACTTAGGCTGCATTGATATACCCACGTACCAGAGAGTAAGCACCACTGAATGGAACTAAATTTACATGTGAGTAGGTACATACTGTATAGTAATGCAAAATTACTAATTTTTCTATTTTCTACTTTTACCCTTATCTTAAACATACAGTATTTGCTTGGGATTGGTGCCTAAGGCATTAAGGCATAGGATTGGTGCCTAAGGGTGCAATCCTATGTATGTTTAGAAAAAAATAAATGGTACAGCTGGGAGCTGTAGGACTTATTTCTTTCTCAATATGCATAGGATTGTGCCCTAAGGCACTAATAGTAATATTTTATTACTACTGAATTCTATTTTGGTTAAATATGTATATAGTATAGTAGGTTAATATTAACTAATGTGTCTAACAATCCTGGATTAAGTTACAAAGGTTGCTGTAAACATGAATATGCAATTCCTATGAAAAATGAGATATAAATTAGATATATCTTCTGTAGATTGAAATGTGCAATAGAAATATTTAGTAACAATAATGCACAGTGCAATCCTATGCATGTAAACCCCATTGTGTCCAAAGGGGTTACTCCCAGGTAAACATGCATAGGAATTCAGCCTAGAACTCACACCAAAAATATCTAAATGGAAACTGTGATGTACATATAATGTACATGCAACATAAGAGCCATGCTGGATCAGACCAAATGTCCATCTAGGTAAGCATTCTGTTCACACAGTGGCCAACCAGCTGCTCATGGGAAACTCACAAGCAGGGCGTGAGTGCAACAGCAGCCTCCCACCCATGCTCCCCAACTGGTATACATAGGCATACTGCCTCTGACACTGGGATATCGTGCGTCGTGGACACAGGGAGTGAGCGGGAGGAGGCCAATGGCAGACCAGTTTTGTGGGATCGGTTCCGGCTTCTTCCTTCTGATGAAGTGGATAAGGTGCTTTCATCTGTGAGGCCAACCACCTGCTTCCTTGATTCCTTGCCCGTCCTGGCTCATCATGAGCTGTAGGGAGAGACTGGGTGAAGGGATCAAGGCGGTGGTGAATGCCTCCTTCGAGGAGGGAGTGATGCCATCAGCCCTCAAGGAGGCAGTAATAAGACCACTTCTAAAGAAGCCCTCCTTGGATCCCCAGGATCAAAACAACTTTCACCCAGTCTCCAATTTACCATTTCTGGGCAAGGTGATCGAGCGGGTGTTGGGTGCTCAGTTGAAGGCACACTTGGATGAAGCCGATTATTTAGATCCATGCCAGTCGGGCTTCAGGCCTGGACATGGGACGGAGACGGCCTTGGTCGCCTTGGTGGATGATATGAGGAGGGCTTTGGATAGGGGTGAATGCTCCTTTCTAGTCCTCCTCGATCTCTCAGCGGCTTTTGATACCGTTGACCATGAGGAGGGCTTGGGCTTGGGAGGCACTGTATTGCAGTGGTTCCGGTCCTTCCTCTCTGGAAGGTACCACAGAGGGTAGTTCTTGGGGATGAGGCTTCGGACCCTCGGCTGCTCACTTCTGGGGTGCCGCAGGGTTCCATCCTCTCCCCAATGTTATTCAACATCTACCTAAAGCCGCTGGGAGCAATCATCAGGAGGTTTGGGGTGCGGTGTCATCAGTATGCGGATGACACGCAGCTCTACCTCTGTTTCAAGTCCTCACCAAGGTTGACCACTGAGATCCTGTCCAAGTGCCTGGAGTCAGTGGCTGGATGGATGGGAAGGAACATGCTGAAGCTGAACCACGACAAGACCGAGGTACTTCTGGTGGGGGACAAGGGGATGTTAGGGGATGTTGACCTGGTGCTGAATGGGGTACATCTACCCCTGAAGGACCAGGTCCACAGCTTGGGGGTCATTCTAGACTCTCAGCTGCCCATGGAGGCTTCAGGTGGCAGCTGTGAGCCGGGCGGTGCTGTATCAACTCCATCTGATACGGCAGCTGCGCCCCTACCTTCCTATTCACCTGCTCCCATCAGTGGTTCATGCCTTGGTCTCCTCTTGCCTAGACTACTGTAATGCACTCTATGTGGGGTTACCCTTGACGACGGTTCGGAAGCTGCAGCTGGTACAGAACGCGGTGGCTTGCCTGGTTAAAGGCAGCCGGTGGCGGGATCACATCACGCCAGTGCTCAAGGAGCTACACTGGCTACCAGTTGCTTGCCGAGCTGAATTCAAGGTGTTGGTTTTGACCTTTAAAACCCTATACGGCTCCGGTCCAGTCTATCAAGGAGCGTCTCCAGCAACACCAAGTAGGCTGCTCAACAAGATCTGCCACAGACGGCCTTCTCCTTGTCCCTTCAGCCAGAGCAGCTAGACTGGTGGGAACTAGGAAGAGGGCCTTTTTTGTGACTGGCCCCCGTACTGTGGAACTCTCTCCCGAGTGACCTCCGCCATGCCCCCTCTCTGCTGAGCTTCCGCCGCTCATTAAAAACTTGGCTATTCAGGCGGGAATATGGGGTGGGCTAATTATCTTAAATTTTTATATTGATTAACTGTATTTTATTCTGTTTTTATCTTGTATTTTTATCTGTGTACATCACCCAGGGTGGCCGGTTGCTGGCCAGATGGGCGATAAATAATAATAATAATAATAATAATAATAATAATAATATATATTATTATTATTATTATTATTATTATTATATAATAATATAGCCCATCAGCATATAGGTGAAGCTGGGTTGGTTTTTTTGGCCCAGTGTGCATCACATTACACTTGCTCACGTTGAACTGCACATGCCATGTTGATTGATGCCCATTCACCCAGCTCGGAGAGATCCTTTTGGAGCGCCTCATAATCCCTTTCTGTTTTAAACACCTAAATAATTTGGTGTAATCAGCAAACTTGGTGACCTCCCTGCTCATTCCTGATTCCAGATTATTTTTGAATAAGTTGGAAAGCATTGGTCCCAATACAGATCCCTGTGGGACCCCACTCAGTGCACCCCTCGGTTCTGGGAGGTACGAATCAGGTAAATCTTCTATAAAACAAATAAACTCAATGGAGCAAATTTCTCACCCAGCCCTAGATAGACTATAAGATGGGTCAAAATATGCAAATATATTAGCACATCCTGTATTCCTCTTCATGGTTGGGGCACATCTACTTGTGCTGGGAAGTTTAAGAGATAAATGTTTAATTATATTGTGTGCCAAGCACACCACACAAACACACACACACCAGGTAACACAGATGCTCTTTTAGGTTGCCAATATAGGAAGAAGATGTAATAATATCAAAATAGTTAGTATGTGAGGTGAGGTGGATATCTGCTGACTAACTGTTCTCCTTATTTTTCTTGACTAGTGTGAATAAGCTCTACGGCAGGTAGAGAACTATTTTTCTATCAGAGGAGAGATTGACCCACAGGGGGGAAAAATCAATCAGGGGCCACACAAAAGTAAAACCACCTTAGGTTGTAATACTATACACACTTACCTGGGAGTAAGTCCCATTGAACTTAATGGGTCTTACTTCTGAGTAGGCATGGGGAGGATTGTGCTGTTAGTTTTCTGAGAGGGAGTGTTCCTAGAGAGAGAAAAAGATAAAATGTTCAACTAACCCACTTTTTCAGTGGCATGGCTGGCCTGAATGAAACTTGCCTGCTGTAGCACTGTCCTACCTTGACGTATGCTTGGATGCAGGGGGGTGGGGTGGAGGGAGAAGATTTAAAAATAAAATAAAATCTGGAGCTGAAATGAAATTCTAGGCAACCCATTACTGACTTCTAATTCATACTAATTTATGGCAATAAATCGTAAGATTGACCACAACCGTGATTTATTTATTTATTTTAAAAAAGATCTCATTTTTACTGTTACTGCTGAGCATATTTGCAAAATTCATCTTTTTCTGGAATATGCACATTGAAACATTATTCTTAAAATGACAACACTGTCTTCAGGCCTGTGGCTTACGCTGGCTCAGCTTGTCTGAGCGTGGAAAGCTAAGCAGGGTCAAGCCTGGTTATTACTTGGATGGGAGACCCCTCCTCTAGTTTCCTGCATTGAGCAGGGGGTTGGACTCGATAGCCTTGTAGGCTCCTTCCAACTCTATGATCTATGAATAAATCTATGAATTCTTGACAATTGTTCATATACTAATTCAACAGCACAAGACCGTTCCACAGTAGCATGTGCATACGTTCTAGCGGTTTAATCACACCTGTCTTTGATCACTTCCCCCTCCCCAAGAAATGTTGAGCTGTGAAAGGAGAGGCCTGAAACAGACATAAAAAGAGGACTGGGAATTCAAGAGACTGAATGAAAAATTATATCATTTAAAGAAACGGGGAATGTTAAAGCCTGACCTTCTGTATGTTTCTTTCTGGAAAGCAAACACCAAAATTTGAATCAGAGAAGAAAATTGTCACATATAGTTAGTGTGACATAGGCTGTGGAATTGCAGGACGCCGCTGCTGCCTGTATACTCTTACAATAATGATTATTTTTCTGGAAAATTTGAATACTTCAAGCAGCCCTAATGGAAGGGACTCTGGGAATTCAAGGCCATGGCACAATCATCTATAGAAATTCATTTCAGCAAAAGTTATTGTCTGAATGAGGTCAATATCTGCTATGTGTTTTCCTCCTTCACTTTCATTTAACCTATCTTGTTTTAGCTTATTTCATATTGCTGTTACACACTGCACCAAGCTAGGAGAGAAGAACCAGAAGACATAGCTATTTATTCAGCAACAGCGGTGACCAAACATTTAAGTTCTGTACTCTAACATCATGCTTCTTACATCTGTCTGAATTGAACAGGCAGGCATACAAGTCATATTCTGCACAATGGTGAGATGTACTGTATTTTTATTTAAATAATTATTTTTCAATGTGCATGCATACCAGGACCGGTGCAGGGCAGTTTGGCGCCCTAGGCTAAATTATATTTAGCGCCCCCCTCTTGTGCTGTGGGGGGGGGCTCCAGAAAGCAGCCCTGCTCTGCAACCTCCCGCCGCCGCCGCCGCCACCGGACCCCCCCCCGCATGCTGCCGCTGCCACCCCCCACTTACCTTCCCACGCCTCCTCCAAAAAGGGACCCCCGCGCTCTGTTTTTGGCTGGGGGAAACCAGAGCAACAGGGCTGTTTAAGCCCTGTTGCCCTGGTTCCTCCCGCCAAAACAGAGCGCGGGCGGGGCTCCGGAAACAGCGCAGAGAAGGTAGGTGTTGGGGGGGAGGCGGCGTGGAGGCGAGGCGAGACGAGGCGAGGTGGGGGGGAGGCGGCGCAGGGGGGGAGGTGGCGCGGGGGGGAGGCGAGGTGAGGCGAGGTGGGGGGGAGGCGGCGCGGAGGTGAGGCAAGGTGGGGGGGAGGCGCCCAGGCTCGGCCCCCCCACTACTCCGGGCGCAATCCCCCGCACTGACCTGGCTTTCTCGGTGAGGCGGGCGGGCGGGCAAGGCAGGAGCGCGCCGGCAGCGAAGAGGAGCGCAGCGTTCTGCGCCCTCTTCCGCTACGCGCCCTAGGCAACAGCCTAGTTGGCCTAGCGGTAGCGCCGGCCCTGATGCATACATATAAATTAGCACATGTAAATGTTATGCAAATCAGGTGTCCACCTTGGTCCTCTATTTTTGGCAATGTATAAGTGGCCACCCTACCAGCACATCTGGAGGGCGCCAGTTTGGGGAAGGCTGTATTAAATGTCTAACTTAGGATGCAATCCAATGGGGATGCCCATAAGCCTCCAAACTTGGAGGATTACGGGCATCCTATGCAGAGCAGGAAGAGCGCAGAGACAATCTTCGCCTCCGTGCTCCTCCTGCCCTACAAATCAGCTAGACAGCCCATTTTGGTCATCTAGCTGTGGTGCTTCAGATGGGAAGGAGGCTGGAGCACTGCCAGGATACATTGTATCCTGGTGGACCTGGTCTTCTCCCCTCCCCCCTCCAGAATACCCTCTTCACCCCTTCTCTGAGGTGGGTCTTATGACCTCAGAGATGCAGCTAACACGATTCTTTCCATGCCAGCTGCAAAGGGGGGAGGGGGATCCAAGCATGGATCCCCAACTCCGAGGTCAGAGCTCTTTTCTGACCTCAGAGCTGGGAATCCCAACAATCCTATAGCCCTCTAGATCAGGGCTTTCCAACCTTGGGTCCCCAGCTGTTGCCAGACTACAGCTCCCAGAATCCCTTGCCATTAGCCATGCTGGCTGGGTATGCTGGGAACTGTAGGCCAGCAACATCTGGGGACCCAAGGTTGGAGAGTCCTGCTCTAGATGCTATCTAGGGGCCATGGGATTGCTCTGTATAACACAATCCTATGAATGTTTAGGCAGAAAAAAGTCCTACAGCTCCCAGCATTCCCCAGTCAGCATAGCTGGTTGGAGAATGCTGGGAGTTGTAGGACTTCTTTCTGTCTATACATGAATAGGATGTCATCCTTACAGTCCAATCCTATACCTGTCTACTCGGAACGATTGTGCTGTAAAGAACTTTAAACAGTGCAATTGTATGCATGTTTACTTAGAAGCAAGTTCCACTGTGTTCAGTGGGGCTCACTCCCTAGTAAGTGTGTTTAGGATTGCAGCCTAAATATATCAGACTTATATTTAAGATTTTGCATATTCATGCTGACTTGTGATGTATTTCCAGTGAATCTTTAGTTCCCACCTCACTATAACATTTCTGACTGTGGGTTTAACTAAGTAGAAGTAAAGGCAGATGGTTAAAAAAATTCAGAATTAAGGAAATATGAAATGGAATAACTAATTCATGCCCCAATGGCCAAAACTGTGACCTGAGATATGAAATAAAAGGTTGAGTACACATGTATAAGATCACATTCTTAATTACTTCAGAGCATTAACACTGCAATCCTATGCATGCCTACTCAGAAGTAAGTACCACTGAGTTCACGTAAGCAGGTGTAGGATTTCAGCCTGAAGCTGGGATACAGCTACTAAATGATTTAGGGAGCTAGCTACTCTCTTTCCATCTCAATTCTTACCACATTTCAATCACAATTAGTTTTACATAAACAGACACAATAGTTGCCACAAAGCATGGTTTGCTTACTCTCTTCTCCGAGAGCCCCTGCCAAAGGAAGTGAGGCAGGTGGCTACCAGGCTAGGGAGGAGGGCCTTTTCTGCTGTGGCACCCCAGTTGTGGAATGAGCTCCCCAAAGAGGCTCGCCTGGTGCCTACATTGTACTCTTTCCGGTGCCAGATGAAGATCTTTCTATTCTCCCAGGCATTTTAATCATTTTAATCATCTTAATCATTTTTATCTTGTAGTTTTTAACTCTGTTACTGTAATTTGAACTGCTGCTAGCTCTGCTGTTTGTTTTTAATCTGTGGTTTTAAATTTTATAGTTATATTATATTGTATTTTATGGTTTTAACTGTTGTAAACAGCCCAGAGAGCTTTGGCTATTGGGCAGGTATATAAATGTATTAAATAAAATAAATAAATAAATAAATAAATACAGAACAAGTTTTCTTTAGTCAGGTGTTAGACAGTGAGATGCATGCAATATTGTTGTATTGACCTGGTCCTGAGGTGGCAGTGAATTCCTCCAAAAATCAAGGTAGCTGTGGTACTCATTAGCTAGTAAATGAGAGTCAGGGCCTCAATTTTCGCAAACTAGAATCTGAATAGTGATACAAAGCACATTTTGCAGGTAAAGTGGAAAACAAGATGGGGGTTGTTTGCATCATTTTGCAAATAGCATCAAATGACACTGTTCTCTATCACTAATTCTGAAACAAATTAAAGATTATGGAAGGATGAAAGAGTTTAAACTAAGTTACAACTAATCCACCTGGTCATTATGAGATTTGGAATACCAAAGGATTTTCAGATTAGACTATAAAAGCAATATATTTTAAAGAGACAAAAGCAGGTATTAAATACTTAGGAATAAGTGTTATACCATTCCTAGGGGCTTAATGGTAAGCCCATTGTACACCAGTGCTTATAATACACAAATCGGCTTTGCAATCCCAGAATAAGCTACCACTTATCGAAGTAGGGGAAATGCCTCCTATTAAAATGATCTCATTGCAAGCAGCCAAATATTTGTTAGTTTAAAGGACCATTAAAAGTACCAGAATCAGCATTCTGAAATTTAGAGAACTGCCACAAGATACACATAGTTGAGAAGAAGGAAAAGTTCTGTGGAGGATCAAGAGCAAAAACAGGTTCAGCTTTCCTAAAAATAATCCAACTATATCATGTAGCTGCTACCAGAAAAGAAAGAAAGAAAGAAATCTAAACTAGAAGGGTCTTGGAGGAAAGCCTTGCCTGCAGAATAGGTTTTTGTTCTCTTGAATTGCATTACTACGTACTTTTTAAAAAAACAACACACACACCCCACCAGTGTAGGCACTTTCTTCAGCATAGCTGCCTGTAAAACCATTCACCAGCACAGAGCAGTTACTAGCAGCCTGAATTTATGAATTGGCTGTAGTGTCACAGAACAGCACAAGCAGTCGGTCTCTTCCACATCCAAATGCAGGCAGGTATGGCAGAGAGCAATATCCAGCCCATAACCAAGGGCACTTCAAAGTCATCACAGTGTCAGATGAACTGCTTCCCTACTGCTTCTCCATAAGGCTTAATGGTAATGTTTGGAAGATAAGAACCATGTGGGTGGACTGTTTGCATGAGTAGTTACCCTTCCTCTCAGATTGGAAGGAGACATGTAATTGTTCCCAGCCAGAAGTGTCGTGGTAAATTTTAAACTGCATGTGCTCATCATGACAATCCCCCGAGTCATGACACACACCCCCGGGAGAGTATTTCAGTCTCTCACACACAAAAATGTTTAAGGTCATTCAGGAAGAGAAACTGGGTACAACAATGAAGTCTTTATTAAGTTAATTTGCAGCTTCCCCACCCCCAACCTCTATCAAAGACTACATGTGCTAAATATGAATTGAGCAGATTGCATTTACCTAAAGTAGAATGTACGTTGACTTGTCTGTGTTGGGAAAGTGGAGAACGGCCTGGCAAGATTCTGGCATTTCAGTTTTAAAAAATTGGAATTATATTACATTGATCAAAGATAATCATAATGATATATATATATATATATATACACACACACACAACCCCAAAAGATATAAATTTAGAGTTTCAAAAAGTTTTTTTTTTCTCCCCTGAATGATATAGGAAGGACAGGGAGCCTATGAGTCAGGAATCTGAAATTTTCTTTTTGGATTTGGTCCTTGCACAATTGGATTTGGAGCAAAAGGAGCTGCTTGCAGAGCCTTTGAAGATGGAAGAGAATAAAGGCACAATCCTATGCATGTTTAGTCAGAAAAAAGGCCTAAAACTCCCAGCATGCCCCAGCCAGCCTGGGGCATGCTGGGAGTTTTAGGCCTTTTTTTCCTGTCTAAACATGCATAGGATTGTGCCCTAAGTGTGTTATTGAGAATATGAGGAATGGGAAAGCTCTGGGCCAGATGGTTTTCCTATAGAATGATACAAGACACACTTAAGACATTTTGACTCCTAAGCTTTTCTGTCTTTATCATAAGGCTTTTGAATCAGGGACTTTACCCATCTCTTTATATGATCTTTAGATATCAGTTATCCATAAACCTGGCAAAGACCATACCAACTGTGCAAATTATAGGCCAATTGCCTTAATCAATGTATGGATGCTAAAATATTAACAGCAATCTGGCTAATAGATTTCAGTGATACACACTTTAGTCCATCCTGATCTAGTGGGATTTATTCACCAGAGATTGAGAGAAGATAATTAAAGGCTTGCAGTAAATCTGATTGCTTTGAATTCTGTAAGAATGGACTCAGCTGTGATTATTTCACTTGATGCTTAAAAAGTGTTTGACAAATTATATTGGCAGTTTCTGCTTGTGAACTTGGAAAAATTTGGATTTCCACAGGAATTTTTAAGATGGATTAGAATCTTATCTCTCTCTCCTGTGTCACGAGTGATGACAAATGGAATTCTTTCAAGTTCTTTTAGTCTGGATTGGGGCACAAGGCAGGGTTCCAGCACAAATCAAATCCTCTGTCTCCCCTGGATATTTGATTTGAGCTTGGAACCCTTCGCGTGTACACTTTGTTAGAGTAGAGACAATCTTGGTTGTGTGCATGAGCAGCAGGCTGAGTATAAAATTACTTCATATGCAGATGATTTGTTGTTATTTATTAGTAGGTTAGAGTCTTCTATACCAAAATTAATAAGTTTAATTAATACCTTTGGTACACCTTCAGGTTATACTATTAATTGGTCAAAATCTGAATTAATGCCTGTAGGTAGTATCAAGACACCAAAAGTAGTTACCAAATGGCAATTCCATTGATGTCCAGAAGTGATAAAGTATCTTGGAATATTGGTGCCTAGAGAAATTTTGCAAATGGATAAACTGACTATAAGGGTGCAATCCTTTGGCCTCCCAACATTGTTTGGGGGGCCATGGGATTATTTGGAGTCCCAGCTCCAAGGTTCATTGACTGTGGAGCTCGGAGTCCAAATGCAGAGAACCCGCCCTGCCCCCCTGTAGCTGTCGCAGAAAGAACCACTCCAGCTGCATCTCTGAGGTCGGAAATCGACCTTGAAGGGGGCTAAAGGGCCATGCCGGGGGGCAGGGAAAGGAGGAGACTGGGGCCGATGGTTTATGCCATATCCAAACAGTGCCCCAGCTGCCTTCCCTCCCCCTCCACAGTGCTTCCTCTAGATGGCCAAAAATGGCCATATAGATGAAATACAGGGCACGAGGCACGAGGCACAAGGTGCAGGCAGGGTGGTGGCGATCGCCACCATGCTTCATGCCCTACATTGGATACACATATAAGCCTCCATGTTCGGAGACTTACGTGCATTGAGCATGGAGGATATTGGACCACACCCTTAGTGTGTTACTGGTGGAAATATATCTTGACTGGGAAAGAAGGGCATCACTTAATTTTAGTACTTGGCGAAAGGTTGACATACCTAGATAGATGTCTTCCCATGAGTAATTTATGTACTACATAGTATTCCTTTATACATTCCCCAAACATATTTTCAAAAACTTTATGCAGCATTTTGGAAGTTCATTTCTTGGGGGGCGGGGTGTCTCCTCCCCATTTTTCACTGAAGAGGATGCAGTTATCAATCGAAAAGGCTCCTTTGTTAACTGATACCAATGACTGGAAAACGACTTTTCCTTTTAATACTCCTCCAATGGTTGTTTTGGAGTCAAATTATTTGGCACCTCTTTCTGGCTGGATCTAGTTATATTTAAAAGAATGCAATGGCTCCACTAACAGTTTTAGAAGCAAGAGAGACATGGTATGCAATGTCTTGTCAGCTGCAGTTTGATTCGTATCTCCATGCTAAATTAACTTTATGGGAGAATCCTATTTGAAAATAGAGACACAGCCTTTTATATGGAGGAGGTGGGCTGATAATGGAATTTATACTTTTGATCAGTTAATAGGATTGGATGGTGTGTTTTTACCATTTTCAGTATTGCGAATTAGATAATTTAATTGTTTATTTATTATATTTATATCCCGCCTTTTTCCAGCAAGGAACCCAAGGATGCTTACATAATCCTCCTCCTAGTCTCTATTTTATCCTTTTGTTGTGAACTGCCCAGAGAGCTTTGGCTATTGGGTAGTATAGGAATGTAATAAAATAAATAAATATAAGTGACCATCTATTGCTAGCTGGCAGTATATCCAGCTACAGCATTTGTTGGAGTCTATATATGGCCATCAGCGATGAATGCTTCAGTGCTCCCTACACTGTTGGAGGAATTAATTGGTTCTTTACATAAAGCTAAGCCTATAATAGTTGTTTATAAAAGTCTTTTGGAACCTGTAGCAAAATTGATATTCAGAATGTCAGAGAAGAATGGAATAAGGAGTTGGAATGCTCTACACAGTCTAAGCAATGGAAAGTTGCTCTACCTTCCATATGTACTATTTCTGTAGATTAAACTGAGGCTGATTCAACAAAAATCGATGTTTCACGTATATTGAACACCACAGAGGCATGTTAAGAAGAAGCTGGCTAGCTCTGACAGATGCTGGTGATGTAATGAGGGCATATGATATGGGCATGTCCTATAGTGGCTTCGTTTTGGTTGAAATAATTGCTTGTATTAATTTTGTTCTTGAAAAATCTGTGATAATAGTGGATGTCCATGTGCATTTAAATTACTTTCCTGTGATATGAGGATTAACGGATGGGCAGTAAAAGTGGATACTGAGAGCCCGGACAGTTGCAAAGAGACTTATAGCTTGGAAGGATGATAAACACCCACCACCTCTCATTCAGTGGACTGAAGATCTTACTGCTCTTGCTATATTTGAGCATATCTCCTACAGCTGTCAATTTCTTATGGATGCTTATTTAGCTATATGGACTGCTTAGATTAACGTACATATTTGAAATGGAAGTGTTAAATCCTACTTTCCCCCTCTTTTTCTTTTTATATTAATGGTGAAGTAAATGATTATTGTGCATGGATATACTTTATGATATGATCTTTCTTTTTCTTTTTCTTTTTCTTTTTCTTTTTCTTTTTCTTGTTCTTTTCTCTCTCTCTCTCTCTCTCTCTTGTAGTCCCCCCTTTTGTTGTTGTTTGTTCATTTGGTATTGTTGTGTACACACACACACACACACACACATCGTTGCTGGGAAAATTAATCCTCCTCCCGCCAGCTGCTGTGAGGATTGTAGCTTAGCTCAGAGGAGAAGAAAGAATTTTTTTTTTGGGGGGGGGGAGAGATTACATCAGCAGTCCTGCTAACAAAACAGTGCCAGCACTGCATCTCTGTGAGCTTTGGCTTCCCTACACTACTGTCCCCAACCACATGGTTCTGGGCTCCCAGATATTGTTGGATGGTATGGAAAATAACCATGGGGCAACCGCTCCCATGCCATTATAGTAACCTATATAGGAGCCTAAAGATGCATTTAAATGTATTTCTACTAGGGGACTCCTGGTAGGTTGCATGGCTCTTCCTGGTACTATAGATGCTGAACAGCCCACAGGATTCAGTTTAAAGGTCTGTAGAGTGATGCCAGCCTCTCTCTCTCTCTCTCTCTCTCTCTGCCCTATTCATACTGATGCTCTCCTGCACTTAAAAAGCCCTTCCATAACGCAGGAATACAGAATACAAAATGTGTTGATGTAGCCATTCCAAGTGGTTGGGAACCTGAATTGCTGTAAAGAAAATGGAACAAGCTTTCACCTAGCATAAGCTTTGGGTCCTCTCTGCCCAGTCCTCTGAGCCATTTTGCATCATCATTTGAGCTGGGGAACATCACTTGAATTCTTTATACTCTTGTTTATTTCAGTTTTGAGTTTTCCTGTAAACTATACTTCACACTATGCCCTGGTAATTCCCCCCACTGAAAATGAACATTTTGTTTCCTAGCTATGCATAACCACAAAGTCAGTTCAGATTCTTTGGAAATTTAATTAGCATCATAATAAAAGATAAATTATATCATTTTAAGGCATCAGCCTAGGAAAGTGAATTTTTGCTCTTTATTTCATACCCTGATCTTTATCTTGCTCCCAATGATGTGTAATTTACTGATTTGTCTAATAAATTACCTTCCATTGCCTTTCAAACCATGTTGGAACATATAAAGATTAGCCATTGCTCCATCAATTTTAGGTACATTTGGAATCTCCTTTCTTATCCTTTAATAACAGAAAGGAATTGAGGGAGGGGGGAATCTTTTTCCTGTCCCTCAATTGGGTATCCATCAAAATGACAATCCAATCACAATCCAGTTAATAACCACTGATAAATATTTGAAAAATTCTGCAGTAAGGCATACTACACAGAGAGGGGGGGGGGAGGGAGGCAATGGAAGGCCAACAAGTCTAACCTTATAGCCAGAATCTCAGCAGTTTACAGAAATGATAAAAACATATAACAATAAACACAGTAAAATAGTTTGAAGTTCAACATGCTGATGACAGCAGCCATGCATTTTAGACAGCCCATATACATTCTTAGCTACACTACCACATGCTGAGCTGTGAGTATCTAATGCGATGGGGGGGCTCTAGCTTGTGTGCTGGATGTTGGACCTCCCCAACCAGCCCACAGCTGCTGAGATGTTGGAGAGAGCATCCGCCACCAGGACCTCGAAACATGCAGTGTTGGTGGCCAAAAGAAGGCAAGCCACAACACAAAGTGATGTGTTAATAACTCAGCTGTGGTGGTGAGTTTGAGGGAAGCTATTCATAATTTGATGTCAATATGGAGAAGAGCAATAACTGCTCACCTGATACATTCTTTACTCTTGAAGTGCTCAAGAAAGGATACTGTACTTGAAAGATTCATGCAGTAAGCGGGGAGTTGGACTAGACGACCTCTAAGGTCCCTTCCAACCCTAAGTCATTCTAGGAATCTATTATTCTGCTATCTTTTGTCATAGCATACTCACAGGGTTGTTGTGAGAATAAACTTGGATACCCCCATACTTATTACCCTGAGTTCCTTGGTAGAAAAAAGGGGCAGAGATGTGTTAAATAAAACTTTACAGAAACAAATTAGAAACCATTTCCAACAAAGATATCGGGGGGAAATTCAGAGAGAAAACAAACAAACAAAACTAGAAGCCAATTCACAACCAGCCACAGGGTGCAATCCTATGCATGTTTAGACAGAAAAAAACTCCCAGAGCTCCCAGCATGCCCCAGCCAGCCATGCTGGAGTTGGACTTTTTCTGACTAAATATGCATAGGATTGTTCCCTTATTGTTTTTTCCAACTTTAGTGGAGTCTCCTCCTGTAAGCAGCATAAAATGCAAGACAGAAACCACTAAAATACCTTTTCAACAACTTCTATGAGCAGAGAAGAACATTCTTGGAGCTTCAGACCCCATATTCCTCAAGGTACACACTTTATATTGCTCATATAAGTGGATCACTTGTGTGGATGGAAACTAGTAACTTCACGCTCTGTATGTCAGCTTCCTGCCACCGTCATCTGCTGTTGAGAATAGAATAATGGACCTTGATCAGATCTAGTAAGGAATTCTTACATTCCTGACATTTCCAGGACAGGAATCTGAAGAATTGAAGCAAATATGGGTGAGAAAAGATGAAGTTCTAGGCCAGGGGTCCTCAGCGTGGCACCCACAGGTACCTAAAACACCTCCAATGGCACTCATGAAGGGTTACCCAATGCAGTGCCTGCGGGAGTGCAAATGAAATCTTATTTTTTAATGTTTCTTTTTAAATGTACGTACATGGATTTGTATGAAATGCATACAACTTTCTAGCAATTATACATAGGCTTCAACAAAACCAAATATCCAAATCAGTATCAATTTGAAGTTGGCATCTATATGCTGCCCGTTCATATATCGAAAGCATTGTTAGGCCTTCAATCCATTGCATTATAGGAGGTGAGTGTTTATCCGTCCAATTTTGTAATATCAGTCTTTTAGATTGCAATCCTATGCATGTTTAGACAGAAAAAAGGCCTACAACTCCTAGCATGCCCCAGCCAGCCAGGCTGGCTGGGGCATGCTGGGAGTTGTAGGCCTTTTTTCTGTCTAAACATGCATTGGATTGTGCCTTTATCTCTCAAAAGGGCACAGAGAATCCATTTCCCTTTCCATTTGTTAATTTCCATGAAGCAGGTAAATAATTTAAAGAGCATGTACATCAGTGAAGGAAAAAGGGAAGGTACAGATTAAAATTTCTATCTGTCAGCTGGGCATATGAAAAAATAACTCTGGGAAACATAGTCTTTGATTTTTTTCCAACCTGCTCGCAAACCACGCAGAGTAGTCCTCCAGTTCTCTTGCTGTCTTAAACCCAAAACTATTAAGTACTGGGGCATGGTGCATTGTTGTACTTGGGCAATAATGGATTTCGACTGTTCCTCAAATCTACATAGGCACGCATGCCATTCATCACCTGCTCTAGCAAAACATGTATCAGCACTGACATAAGATACCTTCTAATCTTTCATGGATCTTCCTTTTTACCTGTGGTCTTCTAAATTTAGGACAAAACATATGTTGTCCTCCCTTCGTCTTCGTCTCCTCCTCCTCCTCCTCCTCCTTTAAAAAAGCTTCTTAAACAGCTATACTGAGTAAGAAAGTCTATTTGAAAATGAAGGCACATATGCTAATTCAGATTGCATGCTGTCAAGTCTTTGTTTTCAAACATGGTACATTGAGCATGCATATGGCATGTGCAGGAGCCTAGGGTTTCATGGCACATTATCATTCCCGTCTTCCAGGAACCTATCACTTCATGTGAATTTATTTCTCCCGCATATGCAATCTGTATCCTACCAGTAACACTCTGAATTGCTTATTCATTTGTCTATCTTTTGGCCAACAGGAACTTAACCAAATTTGGAAAATGCTCATAGTTTATTGCTATTTGTATGGGGTGGGAGAATGATTCATTTTGCCTCCTTTTGAAATGCTTTGACACAATGAATATTGTATTTGCATTGCATTATAGCTTAGGGATAAATTGGGCAAACTGTATTATTTTATTTGCTTGCTATTACTCTGCACTCCACTTAATTAGCTGAATGAAGCTGTCGTTTGCCACAATCGCAGAAACTCCAGAATGCATGTCAATTAACTTAAATGAGGAAAAATTAAAAGGCCAGCCATCTTCCAATGGAGAAATGATGGCACTGTGATATGTCATAAATATACATTGTAGTGGAGAGTTACTGAAAACACGCACAAGTGTTTCAACCTCAAACCATATATACTGGGCAGAGTTTACTGACCTCTATTAAATGTTTTGAGGGATCCATTTCCTTTTTATACACGTTGACAGCACTTTTATGGCTTCTCATGCTAGCAAACTTTCACTTAAATTGAACTGGATCAATATGATTTTTATTCCCGCTGACTGCAATGGCAATTGAACCAAGACTTCAGTCAGTGTTTGAACTATTTCCTATATTTTGATTAGAGAGATAATACAGTACAGAAATGTGACATCATTTATTTTATTTTATTTATTTATTATATTTATACCCCGCCTTTTTTCCTGCAAGGAACCCAAGGCAGCTTACATAATCCTCCTCCTCCTCCTCTCCATCTTATCCTCACAACAACCCTGTGAGGTAGGTTAGGCTGAGAGTCAGTGACTGGCCCAAAGTCACCCAGTGAGTCTCATGGCCGAGCGGGGCCTTTTAAGATAACAAATTCATGAGGTCTGTCAAGAAGTACAGGCTCTGATCCAGCAGAGGCTCCTCCAGCAGTTTGGGGAGGCTATTTTTGCTGATCCCTCCTTCGCCCTGCAGCCGCCACCCATGCCACCTTCCACACTTTTCCAAAATGTCCTCCAACCCTCTGGAGCAGAGTTCCAGGAGTCATAGGGGGTTGCAGGGGGATTGGTAGAATCAACTGAAATCACCTCCTCCATTCCTTTGGTGGTATCTTCCACTGGACTGTAGGTTGTATGGATGAAAATTCCTTTCTCTGGCCTTGTGTTCCCCCACAGAACCCTTCCAATGCATGCATTTTCAAATTTTCCCCACAAAAAATGTGCTCTGCAGAAATATTGCTTTTGTAAAAGCATGGTTCTTAAACTGGGAATGGCTGGTGAAATGTCACGCATAGTGTTGTGTTGTTGTTGTTATAGTAGTATTCCTAGAAAGAAAAAAAAAGAGGCTCAGAGAGCAGTCCTATAGCCCCTGGGATGGTCTTATGTGTTGCCTAATCAACGGAACATTGTTTTTGTGCCTGTGTCAGAAGGGTCTATATTATCTTAGGTTATGTCTTATTCAGCAAAAACTTTTGTTTCATGTTTATTGGACACCACAATGTCTTTTTAATAAGGGTTTGTCTAACTCAGCTAACTGTTGGAGGTGTAATACTGTGAATGCTTCGTTTATTTATTTATTTATTATATTTATAGCCCGCCTTTTTTCCTGCAAGGAACCCAAGGCGGCTTACATAATCCTCCCCCTCCTCCCCATTTTATCCGCACAACAACCCTGTGAGGTAGGTTAGGCTGAGAGTCAGTGACTGGCCCAAAGTCACCCAGTGAGCTTCATGGCCAAGCGGGGACTAGAACCCGGATCTCCTGAGCCCCAGTCCAACACTCTAACCACTATTCCATGCTGGCTCATATGATTTGGCATTACCCATACGATTTGGCAATGCCCAGTGGTTGCTTCTTTTTGGGGAGAGGTACAGATAAATCTAGCATTAGAATGCTCTTTAATATTTACCGACGCACACATTCTTTTAAACATGTAGATTTTCCACGCCCTCTTGACAGCCAAAAGGCTGGTATTACAATGCTAGAAAGATAAACGCTAACCTCCTATAACACAATGGATTGAGGTCCTAATAACGCTTTCTACATTTGAGCGGGTGGTATTTAGACGCCACCTGCGGATGGATAAATGACTTTGGGCCAGTCACTGTCTCTCAGCCTAACCTACCTCACAGGGTTGTTGTGAGGATAAAATGGAGAGGAGGAGGATTATGTAAGCCGCCTTGGGTTCCCTTCAGGAAAGAAGGCGGGGTATAAATATAATAAATAAATAAATAAAAATATTTGGTCTGCTTTTCCTGTTTATGCATAACTATCTTTATGGATAATTGTATTACTACATACTGCTTGATATTTATGGATATACATTTCATACATATTTACTGTAAGTGATCCATTTATTTATTACATTTATTTATTACATTTATACCCTGCCTTTTTTCTTACAAGGAACTCAAGGCGGCTTACATAATCCTCCTCCTCCTCTCCATTTTATCCTCACAACAACCCTGTGAGGTAGGTTAGGCTGAGAGTCAGTGACTGGCCCAAAGTCACCCAGTGAGTTTCATGGCCGAGCGGGGACTAGAACCCGGATCTCCCAAGTCCCAGTCCAACACTCTCACCACTACACCACACTGGCACTGGATCCATTTTAAATAGTGTAAGAAAATTGTATTTTTTGTTGTTTTCTTCTTCATTTTTTAATGGTTTTTGTTTTGTTTTGGTGTACTTAGATTTCATAGATCATAGAGTTGGAAGGAGCCTAGAAGGCCATCGAGTCCAACCCCCTGCTCAATGCAGGAAACTAGAGGAGGGGGTCTCCCATCCAGGTAATAACCAGGCCTGACCCTGCTTAGCTTTCCACACTCAGACAAGCTGAGCCAGCGTACTTCACATTTTTAAAAAAACTAATTAAAATATATATTTTTTAAAGGATGGCTTGGAAAACCCCTTCTGAGTTTGGAGACAGCACTTCACCCTCAGAAGGGCATGTCAGAGATCTAACCCCCAACCCCTCACAGCCAGCGTGGAGAGAACTGTGCTGGCTGCCTCTTGGAGGTTGGAAAATCAACCTTGGAGAGGGGGGGGAAGGGGGCGTTCTGGTGGGCAGGGAGGAGAGGAGACCAGAGGGGCCAGCAGGGGAGGCTGGTGACTCCTGTGTCAGTGGGGCTCCTCTCAGCCATTGCATCTTTTTGTTTGAGCTTTATAGGAGCTGTCCACGGTGCTGAACTCCATCCCCAAAATAGGATCACCACCATGGAGCACCATGGATAGCTCCAATAAAGCTCAAACAAAAAGATGCAATGGATAAGGAGCCCCATTGACACAGGAGTCACCAGCCTCCACTGGAGGCAAGGATATGATTTATCCTGAGCCGCCTCCAACTTCCTTCTCTCCCACTCCAAAGTCCCTTTGCTAGCAAATGGGGGCACATTCCAGTGGTGGGTGGGGTCAAAGGCAAAGTGGACAGGGCCACAGGCAAAAGTGAGTGGGGCTGAAAAAATCTGCACACACCTATTCCATAGTTACCAGTTTATAGTAGGAACTAGGAACCATGTCTACTCAGAAGTAAGCAGGACAATCCTCTACAGGACAAGGCTCAGAAGGAAGCAAGACTGAATTACTCAGCAGCAGCATCTTTTCCTGCCCCCACCCACTCTGCCTTGCTGGGAAAAGCTCTTATATCCTCTTATCTCCATTCATCAGCTGATAGGAGATATGTGTGTTCCCCTTCTAAGCACTGAGAAATAGAGCCTTTTTCAGTGCTAAGCAGGGAAAAGTACTTATCTCCCATCAGCTGCTGGGGTGGGGCCAGGGGAAGAGACTGCCAGGCTGAATGGAGACCCCTCGTGTGTTTTATCAGGCCCATAGGCTGGAGGTTCTCCATCCCTGTATTATAGGATACAGAGGGGGAAATATATCTATCCATTTTCTCTTCAAGATGCATCATGACATTACACTACCTGCAGTTTTAATTTTTATTCCTTTTCTAGTTATCTTTAGCATGGAATTCTCTTTTTCCTCACAGCTGTTGTACACTAGATTAACATTTTCACAGAGCTCTTCCACCAGAACCACAAGATTTCTTTCTTTTAGTTACCACCAGTTCAGAAGATCCAACCAGTGTATATGTGAAGTTAGGATTTTTAAGCCTCAGTGTGCATCACTTTACACTTATGGAACCACATCCACCATTTTGTTTCCCATTCACACAGTTTGGGGAGATCCTTTTGGAGATCTTCACAATCTCCTTGGTTTTCACCACCCTGAACAATTTGCTGTCATCCACTACTACTACTTGATATTCTATATTCTATGCTATACAGCTAAATTCTGTCTCAGTTCAGGAAAATGACAACCAGACATATTTGAAGCCAGGCCGGTTAATTAAATTAAGATGACCTAAGGTTTTAAATGTTACTGGGTGACAGTGAAGAGAACGAATAATTCATCATTCCAATACTGAGTGAGCAAACAGGGGTCTCAGAATCATCAAATGGCTACCTGAAGTATCTTAAAGACTCACAAACATACTAGACATAGTCTTGACTTGGGCTGCAAATCTATAACCACTTACCTGGGAGTAGCTCCATTGAACTCATTGGAACTTTCTTCTAAATAGCATAGAATTGTGCTGTTCAGGATACTGAAACAGGGTAAAATGAAGCTTTCTGTTAACCAGCATGGTGTTTTCATAGCTTTACCTTTGCAGAAAACATGGGTTCCATTTACATAAGCAAAAAGGTTGACAAGCCAGGATGAGATTTGGGAGCCCATGTGATGGTTCCTGAGGCTACAGAGTCTCAAATTCCATAGGGACTCATTTCAGCCATCTACAGTTGCATAACTTTTGGCTGGTTGGGCAGAAATCGCATCACCACCATTTTGCTAAATGTCATTTCAGAAATAATATACTGCAAGTAAACATGGGCTGCTGACTTCAGGAGTTTGTAGCCGAGTACCTCAGAGTGTAAACAGATTTATTCTGAAGTGCTGCACTGAATTAATTGCCTACACCAATCTCACACTGAAATCCCTAATTTATAGTTTGCAAGGAAGCACTAATTCCCTAATCTAACTAATAAGAATGTATCACTACAAACAAATTAAAGCACAAAATGAAACACATGATAGTTTGAGTTAGAACTAGAATACCACAGCAACTTCATTTGTCCATGACTTTAAGGTTACAATATCCTAAGTAGCTGGCACAGAAAACAGCTCAGTTCTTGGAACATGCTACCAAAATGAGCTGGTTCTTTGAAAAGGAGGACATGTAGCTTTGTTTAGACAGTAGCTACCACAATGGTACCATGAGAATGAATAACAAAACACCAGAAAGGTAATTACTTGAATTAGTCCAACTTCTGTTTAGGACAATTGGTAAAGAGTTCTGTGAATGCAGAAATTTGAATACAGACATTACTTTAAATGTGTGTCTAGCACAGGGCTCTCCAATCTTGGGTCCCCAGGTGTTGCTGGACTACAGCTCCCAGCATCCCTTGCTATTAGCCATGCTGGCTGGGTATGCTGGGAGCTGTGGGCCAGCAACATCTGGGGACCCAGGGTTGGAAAGCCCTGGTCTAGCAGCTATGCCTTTTTTGGAGGTCATTTTTACTCTAGAGTAGGCCCAGGGGTCCCAATCCAGATCTTAAAAGCCTTCCTACCCACCCACCCACCCACAGTCTGGGGTCTCAGTCCAGATTGGAGGAACTGCTCCTACTCTAGAGTAAAAATGAGAAAAAGGCATAGCTGTTAGACACCCATATAAAGAAATGTCTGTTTTAGCCCTTACACTAGCTCTTATTATAAATATTATTGCTATTACGAATCATTCATTGTATGGCTCCTAGAAATATGATAAGTGCTGCAGTTATGAAAGAAAGAGAAGAAGAACCATAAAAGTTTAATGCCATAGTAGGTGCTTTGCAGAAATCAAACAAAAAGATCCCTGGTCAAAAGGCCGTACAGCTGAAAACACAAGATATAGGACAATTGAAAATGAGAAAATGGGGGATTAGATAGCTGCACGCTTAGTAAAATACATGTTGTCATTTGTTTTGATTTTCATATATTTTCCATATATTTAAAAACAAATGATGTAGCAATTGAAGCTACATTACATTCCTATATACACTTAGCTGCTAAGCCCCATTGAACACAGTGGGACTTCTGAGGAAAAAATGCCGGGTATTGTTTTTCAGACTCTGCAGTGTGCTTTACCATCTTTATCTTACTTAGGGTACAATCCTATGCAAGTTCAGGCAGAAAAAAAAGGCCCACAACTCCCAGCATGCCCCAGCCAGTATGGCTCACTAGGGCATGCTGGGAATTGTAGGCCTTTTTTCTGTCTAAATTTGCATAGGATTGCACCTTTATTGTCCTTATAACAGCTCAGTCGATGACTTTTACACATACATTACAGATAGTGGGGCGGGGTTTGAAACAGATAGACACATGGATCCACTCAAAGTCGGCTATGAATATATTGCTGAAATTAGATTGAAATTCATCCACTAGACCAGGGGTGCAAGGAAGTACAGCCCTCCAAGCCCTGTCTGGTGGCTCCTAACCACCAACAAACCACTTATATGATGTCAGTAGATACGATCTTTTGTGCTCTGGATGAAGGGCAAAGCAAGCTTAGAGCAATTCAAATATTACATCAACTCCCTCCATCCCACAGTCAAGCATCAAAAATGCACACATCCATTTCCTTGATGGTCTCCTCACTGTCAAGAAGAACCAAGCAGTCACTGATCTTTACAACAAACCCACTGATGCCCATGCCTACCTGAACTGGAAATCCTGACTTCCTAAACTGACATAGAGAGACATCATCTACAGCTTGGCTCTCACAATCAAATCAACAATGAAAATTATCAACAACGATGAATGAACAAGAGTTTATTTATTTATTTATTTATTTATTATTTACATTTATTAATCGCCCATCTGGCCGGCAACCGGCCACCCTAATAATA
The DNA here is from genome assembly GCA_021292165.1 of Shinisaurus crocodilurus. Lineage (NCBI taxonomy): Eukaryota > Metazoa > Chordata > Lepidosauria > Squamata > Shinisauridae > Shinisaurus > Shinisaurus crocodilurus. Next base: position 234,716,376 of record CM037879.1, read on the forward strand.
ACACCTCCTGCTCAGAGGACATACTCAACATGTCATTGGCTGCAACATCCAGCAGGCATCTATCTTATCTAGAGAAACTGTTCTCCACCAGAGTGAGATGTCAGTCAACAAAGCACAATTTTATTCTTTGTATCCCATTTGTCATGGGTTTCCACCCAATAGCTCCTATCCTAACTATCACCTGGCAATCAGAGAAAGCTACACATTCTTAGCCAAATCTGAACCACCTTACTAAAGCTCCTGATAGCATCCTTCCAGCCTCTAAATCAACACAGATTTCTAGTGAGAGCTGTACTAAATCCACCGATCAGCAATCCTGGACCACATCCTTGTGTTTATCACCTGTGTTTATCTCAGGGAAATGCTTACCTTCAGGAGCACTATGACTAGTGGAACTTACTATGTCAAATAAAATATCACCTGCAAGTCCTGCAGTATAATTTACATCATTGAATGCTTACTTCCCAGATGCCATATTCCATACGTGGGTAAAACAACAATTTTTTAAGGAACAACACGTTTTAGGAACCATAAATCTGCAGTCTTGGTGAAAAAAATGGAACCACTAGTTGGCAAAGCACTTCAATTCAGATAATCACAGCCTCTCTGATGCTATCTGATCCAAGAACACTGGAAACAAGAGAAAACTGCCACCTTGGATATAGTACACTTTGATTCACATTTGAGAAGCAGAAGAAGGTGGAAGCCAAAACATCTTGCTTTAAAAGTTAAAATCAGCATTTTGAATGGAATCTCACTGATTCCCATGATGCCCATGCCCATGCCCATGCCTACCTGAACTGGAAATCCTGACTTCCTAAACTGACATAGAGAGACATCATCTACAGTGGGTTACAAACAGGTAACCGGCAGATATAGCAAAAGATTGGAGTTAGATGGTTGGAATGCCTGGCGTCAGTCAAAATTCTGACACCTTCATTTTGGACCAAAGGCTTCCACAAACAGAGAACATTACAGTAATCCAATCTAGATGTGACTAGGACTTGTGTGCATTTCGGGTTGCCGTGTTAATTAAAATTCTAATTCAAGATTCTAGTTAATGTGTTTAATTGTAATTAAATTAATTGTAAGAGTGCTGCTAACAGAGAATAAAGAATAATGGAACACCTTCCTGACCTTGTAAAAGTAGCTCGTATCCAGGCAGAAATTCATCAGGTGAATCTTTTCCCAGTGGACACTGTCTCTAAAGAAAGTCTTGCCACAAGATATCCAATACAGATGGAGAAACTGGAGGCAGTGTTGAGGGCAAAGAGAAAAAAGGCAGCTGACAGGGAGAAGAGCGAGAGTTCAGTTAAATATTCCGCATGCCCTATTTGGATGAGGACTGTGGCACAACGGGAGGGGAAGTTTAAGTCTATTCCACTGAGCCACTTCCCTCCTGATATTTTTTTCTTCCCTCCTGAGCCACTTCCCTCCTAATATTCTTTCTTTTTTAACCCCCAAATGCACAGGGGTTAAAAAAGAAAGAAGGAAAGCCTTCATCGGCACCAATGGGAGCTTTTTTCCTTTTTGTAACCCCCATGGTTACAGGAAAGTGGTTGGTTGGGGGAAGGTTTATGCTTCCCCTCCCACTGTGAGGTGGTCCCAATACAAATCAGGGCCTCAGTGCACTTACTTACGAGTAAGTAAAAAGTAGAGCGGCAGCTTCACGCCATTTGGAGGAAAACATTTGAGTGGCTGGAGCTGAGGCAGCATGCAGCAAGTTGTTTACCAGCAAAGCGTTGAACCATTTGCTCATGAAGTGCTGAGTTCTAAACATGTTTCATACATCCTTCCTCAGTTGCAGCCAGCAGCCAAGATAAGAAGCTGAAGGAAGAATGGCCAAGAGGCACGGCAGCTCTGCAGTTTTCTGGTTGGATCTTTTCCTTTTCCTTGCTTCCCTGTGGTAGTAACCCTTAGCCAGTGTGGCGTAGTGGTGAGAATGTTGGACTGGGACTCGGAAGATCCGGGTTCTAGTCCACGCTCGGCCATGAAACTCACTGGGTGACTTTGGGCCAGTCACTGACTCTCAGCCTGACCTACCTCACAGGGTTTGTTTATTTATTTATTTATTTATTTATTTTATTCTTATACCACCCAATAGCTGAAGCTCTCTGGGCGGTTTACAGCAATTAACAAGATAAAATGGAGAGGAGGAGGAGGATTATGTAAGCCGCCTTGGGTTCCTTGCAGGAAAAGGGCAGGGTATAAATATAATAAATTAATTAATTAATTAAATAAAATTAAATAAAGAGGACACAATTTGCATTAAAACTGCATATATTAAGAAGTATGGATGTGAATGTATACATCCTTACTGTAATTTAAAGAGAAAATACATCACCCATAGTGGGCAGGACTGTGACCAGGTGACCTGTGTGCCTGCTCAGGTGCTGACTGTTGATGGGCAACTTCAAGGCCCCTTCAAGGCTCTCCCTTCTTATGGTCCTTTATCTTTAAACCAGACTTGGACTGGAGTGGACAGTCCTTGAAATAGATGGTGCCTTCAAATAGAGGACCAGTGGCGCAGTGGGTCAGGCAGGGCTTGCAGGGATGCAGCTCTGGCACTTTTTAATTAGCAGGGATCCTGACGTCATCTCAGATCCCGTGTTCCCTCTGAGTCTAGCTGCAAACCTCACCGGGGGTGGGGGTGGGGGAAATGAATTTTCCCAGCAACAATATACTGTTCCTTGTTGTAATGTTGTAAAGTATTGCGGGATGGCTTGGTCTTGAATGAACAATTCTGAGCCACTAGCTTTACAGAAGACCTGTTTCTAGCAGATGAAAAGTTCTAGAACTGTTTTGTTGATATGGTTCAACACAGCTGCCTGCAAGTTGGGACTCTTCTAGGGGGGGGCGTGGCTATGGGGACTGTCATGATGAGTGCCTGCACTTCAAAATTTACCACTGCATCACAGTAGAGGACTGTCCTCTGTAAAGTAGGACACATCACCATGCTAAGCCAGTGTTGATGGAAGCTTCCATGGATACATGGGGGCTGGTTTCAGAGATACTGCACAATCAAGAGTTAAGCAGACAATTAGAAATACACAGTAGAAGCCAGTAGTGGGTGAGCCTGAGAATAGAAAATATTACATGCATGAGGCAGATTCAGTGCTGGCTCCAAGTTTTACAGGGCCCCTGGGCAAGATGCCCTCAGTGCGACCCCTTCCATGAGTGTAACCCCACTTCCTCACCACTGTCACTATGGTCCATTCAAATGTACTCTCCCTCTGGCCTCAATTGGTATCACTGCCCAGAAAGAGAGGGCAAGGCAAGTGCAGGTTGCTCTTCCTTGCTCTTGTCATACATTCAGAAAGAGCAGGTGAACAGGCAGAGAAATCCAGGAGGAAGAAGACTAGGTCCAGGAGGTTGGTAGTGTGTGCCTTGGTAGGTGGCTAATGATATTGACCCCTGACACAGCCCTGATTAGGAAAGAAGACATAGACTGTGTTCAGACAACACAATAACCCACACTCAAGGGTTCAGTGTGGGTTCTTGTTGAACTGTGGATGGTTGGTGAAATGTGGGTTAGTGTGTTGTCTGAACCCAGCCAAGATAACAAACCATGGTGAACAACCCACAGTTCATGACCCAACAACAACCATGGTTTCTCTTCATGGATTGTTTGTGGTTAACAAACCATGGCTTATCAATGCAGCTAGGTTCAGATAACATGATAACCCACATTTCAACAACAGCCCATGGTTCAACAACAACCAACACTCAACCCATACTCAGTCCTTGAGTGTGGGTTCTCATGTTGTCTGAACCCAGTCATAGATAGTTGAATTGTCAAAGCATCATCTTGGGACTTGAGTGAACATATTTATTCTATCGTGGTTATAAGTCTAAAGATCCCCCTTTTTTAATGAAAGCTTCAGAGACTGAACACAACACATATCAAAGTTCAGATGCTCCTTTTAGGTCAGGTACCTCATCAATGGGTTTGGTGATCATGCTACACTTGTGGCTTAAATCCGGCCCCCTGTCTGCAGGAAAAAGGATCATCACATTTGAAAGCCCTGCTGCCTGCCTCGCTGAAAATTGCCAGTTCAGGCCCCGGTATAGAATTCTTTAGCAAGTAAACTAATTTTTCATATGATATCACAGGCAAGCAGGAGAGGAAACCTGCAGGACATGCAAATGCAAGTCTCTAGATGCCTGTGATTCAGACCTAGAGGAAATTACATCTGTTTAAGCCTTTGTAGATTCTCGAATTCTCTTTGAACACCGTTCCTCAGAGCACATTCATCTTCGTAACATCCCGCCATTTCACTGAAGGTTTGAAATAGAAAAGCCCAGCCTTTCCCCCTGCATCATTTTTATTTAGAATCTGTAAAAGCAGAAGCCAAATGCTTATAATTATTGAATTATACACCTCCACCCCGCACTTCTAATGTTCAGGTTTATTTATCTTGTTTTCTTCTGCCACTGGCTCTTCTTTCATCCTCCATTTGTGAAAATTACTTTCCCATTCCTCAGGATCAAAAGAGAGGCAGTACCCGAACTGCCGGCACAGTGTCTCCTCCTGTGATTTGTGCTGGTGCTCTGCTATTGCAGCATCTGAAATCAGTCTCCATTGCCTTCATGTCCTACAGCCCCGGGTGATCCCCTGCAGTGCTGAACTGTTGATGTCAATCCCAGCTCCTGCACAAAGCTGCTGTACAATGTGCTATACAGCCTGCCAGGCCCGTTCCATCAAAAGTCTTAACAAGGTTTAAACATTTGGGTAAACTTTATTGAGACTTTTGATGGAGCAGCTGCACAGGGGCTGAGCAGATAGCAGCTCATTAGGAGCAATGCTATGTGGATGCCAGCCAGATGGCTGAGTTCTAATTTTACAGACTGTCACTTGGACGGCTAGAATTGGAGGAATTGCTATCCTGGACTACTGAAAAGCTGACTAACCTTTCAAGGCCTGATCCTAATCCCATTGATGTCGTCTGGCATTTTGGCAATGCCTTCATTGTAGTTTAGAGCAGGATTTTTTAAAAAGGTTTCCGTGGAATATCAGTTCTCTGTATGTTTTTGTTTATAGCCTGTTATAAATGACAGGGCTTACAATAGATGGGGACCGATTCTTTTAAAATATCGCTACATATGCTAAGATTTTTCTTTAAAGTTTATATTAATCTGTTAAGTTGTTTTGTGTTTAATACAGAGAGCAACTTATTTATATTTACAGTAGATGGCTTTGTTGAGATTGCCAAAGACCTGTAAGAAAGCTCTTCATTTTTTAAAAACTTTGAAATATTGGCAGAATTACGAAAGAAAACTATTTGAAGTTACATTGAAAACTATAGAATGTGAAAGGTGATTTTTTTTATTATTTTTTTTTTTATTTTTTTTTACTGAACCATCATCTCTTGGAGAAAGAACACAGGAGCTTTTGATGAGGATGATGTCTTTCAGCAACAAAACCCGAGCAAAGGAAAGACATCAGCCTTTGCCTCTTTTGTAGCTTTCATTTTCTCTTGGTTTCAGCCTCTGTGATGAAGATGTTTGTTCTCCAAATGCTTGTTTATGAAGCACCAGCTTTGTGCTTGTGGCATGTACTCTTGTCTGGTGCATGTGGGTTGATCCGTGGTGGGGCGTCCAGGTACATAGTGCTGCCTTTGATCCAATGTTTTTGGTTTTATGATTCTTTGAGGCCAACAAGGTTTTACCTCTATACCAAGAGAATGAGTAAAAAGAACAACTAAAATCAGAGCACAAAGAGGAGTGGACAGAACAGTTCATAACATGTATGCATGTTGGTCTCTTGCACAGAGATTAAGCATAATCTCTCTCTCATCTCATCCATAGAAGGGGACCACAGCATTGATGCTAATGGATGTCTCGGCAGCAATCAAAGCCTAGGCTAACCTGATCAATATTAAGTAAGGGTGATTCCTGAACATTCTAAGGCCCAGAAAAGGAAGTGTAAATCAACCCTTGAAAAACTTAACACAGTTCTGACTAATGTTGTAAAAAAAATTGGTCCTAAATGGAAGCATTTTCAATCTGAAACATTTACATTTTCTATGGCACACAGGAAATTCTGGATGTTTGCTTAAAAACAACAGAGAAGCTGAAAGGACGCTACCTATTTCATTCTGAAATTCTTGCAAAACTAATTTTCTGCTGCCACCTTGTGGTATTCTTCATTCATGAAGATATATTTTTTTAAAAAAATTAAATCAAATCTCTGGTATTATTGAAATGGATCGAAATACATTAACATTGACCTTTACGTCAGTGGTGATTATATTTTAATGATAACACGTGTTCTTCTTTCAACTTTATTCTTCATACACAAGTGGGTGTATTTGTGTATGATGTTTTTTTTTTTATCGTATTGGGTTGCTGTTTACAGGTGTATGTGCACACACAGGGCTCCCAGTGGAGAGTCTCACTGCTGGAACTCAATTAGGGATGTATGGATTTTGTTTAATACCTTTCCGTCCGCATTTTGCAGATTGCCAGGTGCCTTTCATTCCGTCACCTGCCCATTGATGGAAATCGGATTTTTCCCCATTTTCATGTGCAGTTGTGCAAATTTGCGCTTCTGAAAACATGCAAATCCCCGTCCCGTCCCCCCCATGCATGTTTTCATGTTTTAGTGTATGGGGGGAAATGCACATTTTTCAGTCAGTGCTTTTTAAATTTTTCTGGGACTAAATTTGTGTAAAATTCCAGAAAGTTTTTTTAAAAAAATGGTCCACAAGTCCATGGAATCTATGCAACTTGGGAAAAGCCAGTCCGCTGCAGAATCTGAGGTCAGATAGGATGCATAGAAATCTGAACTCATTGAATACATTTTGGATTTCTCCGACATGTCTAATGAGCATACAGTACTCATTACCGCCAGCTATGGGGCCCTGCCATAGCTGGCAGCAAAGAAGTGCCACTCAGATCCAAAGGGCTTCCTCAGTGGATTATTACTGGAGATGTACCATCTCGCCTCACTGGGCGTAGCGGGCCAAAATTGGCCCGCTCACGCCCACACAACAGAAGCTTTGTCTTGCTTACTTCTAAATAGGCTTAAAATCAGTAATGTTCACGTTTGGCCACACCCATTTTGCCTTTGGCTCCACCCACAGATGGAATCCCTTGAGTCCTTTTCCAGATTGGGCCCTTTTCAGTCTTTGGGCTGAAAAAGATTTTCCACCCCTACTGTAGATCTTCCATACAGCTAGAAGAAATGGATAATTGCTTTAAAAACAAAACATAATTCTAAAATAACAGCAACTGGTTATTTCTAAAGCCTCCTCAGCTTCCTGCCATGCTGAAACGAAAGGCTGAAACAGGCATATCGAAAAGAGGCGTGTAGCCCTGTGATGTGGATGTCCTCCAAGATGACTTTTTTTAAAGTATGTGAGACTATAGCCTAGAAACCTTCAGCCTCCATCATGGCTGCCCTGCGATGCGGGGGATGTTGCAACTGCAGGGCACTTACGTTCCCAGCAGTGGCAAGAGGAGGACACTTCGTCATCAGCAGTACTGAGTTTCCTGTGTGCGAGGGGAGGGAGGATGGATCGATGCAGGGAAGTCTATCATTCATCTGCCTTCTTGGTATCATCACCACTACCTCTCCTGCCGGGAAAGAAAGAGCCCTGTAGCCATAATCTCCTCCCATCTCAGGCATGCAGCTTTGAGGTACAGGGACAGTGTCATGGGTTGGCATAGTGGAAGTACCTGCCAAGGACCGAAACCCAGCTGGGGGCCCACTGGCAAGAGCCCCTGCAACCTGTTTGTTCACCTTTCTCCTGCTCTGGCCCAGAAAACGGTGGGGGTGTGAAGAAGGAGAAAACGTAGATGCCACTGCCTGCTTGCTCATTGGCTATCTGCCTGGCAAACAAGCAGATGGTAGAAATGAGGAGGAGGAGCGGTTGATGACAATGGTGTCAAGAAGGTAGATTCACTGGGGGAGAAGGACCCCTTGAGGGTGTCTTGCTCAAGGGCCCTCCAATACCTGGAGCCAGCACTGGTGGGGGTGCTTCATTTTTCAAGGGGTGGAAGAGGAGGCACCAAGCAACAGAGCAGCCAGTCAAGTCACATATATATACATTAGAAAGTTAACTCAGACGCAAACTATATGCTACACTAATCACACAGGGTGTAGCTGAGGCTTGTCTTTTGTTTTACTCTGGTGTAACTATGCACAGCCCTGGGAGAGGAAGACTAAACCCCTCCACCACCACTCCCATTTGCTTCTCAAAATCACACACACACACACACACACACACCAGCTCAGGGAATAAAAAAAGAAAAGTCTCAACTGGTACAGCAAAGGCTGCCCCCCCTCCCCCATGGCAAATTTAGGATTTTAAGTTCCTCAGGACAGGGATCTGCCTTTTTGTTCATTACTTTGTAAAATGTCATGCACATTGAGAGTGGTGGTGGTGGTGGTGGTGGTGGTGGTGGTAGTAGTAAATGAAACATGTTAACATGTAGTAGTGATGGTGGTAGTAGTAGTACAGTAATACCTTGGATTGCAAGTAACTTGGTCTGAGAGCGTTTTGCAAGACAAGCAATTTTTTAAAATAAATTTTGACTTGATAAACAAGTGACGTCTTGTAATACAACTGTAGGGATGTAACCGCTCGCCTTGAGCAGGCGTAGTGGGCCGAAATCGGCCCCGCTCACGCCCGTCAGAGACTCACTTTGATATAAGAGTGTTTTGGATTACAAGCACGGTTCCGGAACAAATTATGCTTGCAATCCAAGGTATTACTGTACATTTAAAAAATGTTAACTTGTCAAGGTAAAACTTTGATCACAAATGGAAAGTTTTATCAGCTTAGGCCTCAGGCTGATAAGCTACCTGAACAGAGATAGTTGCTCATGCTCTGGTAACCTCCCATTTGGATTATTGCAATGTGTTATAGGTGGGGCGACCTTTGAAAATGTGAAAATAGAGGAAACTTAGATTGGATAAGGATTGGTAATGTTTGTCAGACAATGAGGCGGAAGCCAAATATGATTTGTTGTTGTTTTTGAAAATTCAATTTAAAAATTTTTTTCTTAAAAAAAGAAAATGGTCTGGAAACTTCAGGTTCATCCAAAACAGGGCGGCTAGACTGTTGACCGGGACTGGCTAATACGATCACATTATTCCAGTACTCTGCCATCTACACTGGCTGCCAGTCTGTTTCTAGGCCCAATTCAAAGTGCTGGTTTTAATGTCTAAAGGCCTAAATGGCTTGGAGCCAGATTACCCGAAAGAGGGTCTCCTCCCATATTTACCTACCCAGACCCTAAAGTCATCACTGCAGGCCTTTCTGACAGGGATGTTGAAGAGTCCTTGGTCTCGAGTCACGAGTCGAGTCACGAGTCTTTGGACCTGAGTCACGAGTCCGAGTCCTTGGTCCAAAATGGTGACTCACGAGTCCCGAGTCCCGAGTCACTCTCAAAGTTGACTCCACGAGTCCCTATTAAAATCAATGGGGGGTTTTCCCAACAAAATAAGGCTACTTCAGATGTGTGGTTTAAATAAATTCTAGGCAGAACTGTGCCTTTTTATTCCAAAACTCTGCAACTGATTTTGGCAAGAACAGACCAGGCAGAAAAACCCAAAATAACCAGGCAGGCAGAGGAGCCAGGAACCCCAAAGCAGGCAGGCAGAGGCTGCCAAACCCAAAATGTCTGAAAGGTTGCATTTTAGAAAAATGATTTTAAAAAATAAACTTGCTGTACTTCCTAAAACTTATCCATGTTGCATTTGAGGAACATGATTTTTTCTAAATGTTTGGCCCCCATTCTGGAACTGGTGAGATCTCATCACAATTCCACCTTCACTGAACACCCGCTCCACTGGTGATGAACTTGCTGGAACCAGAAACACACTCAGAGCAGCCACACAGAGTAGTCTCAGGTCCTTCTTCTGCCTCTCCCAAGTACGCAACACATCAATCAAAATAAATCTTGACACACTGTTGGGGCTGCACTCCTGGTAGCCATCCATAGTGGCCGAGCAGCGGCGCACCTCGCTTCCATGCGCTCTTCGCCGGCAATCACGCTCCTCTCCACTCCTTCTGGCACAGCCCAGGGATGTTGAAGAGTCCTTGGTCTCGAGTCCCGAGTCAAGTCTCGATTCCCATTAAAAATATTGGGACTCGAGTCCGAGTCGAGTCAGAGGGGGGACTCAGTCCGACTCACGAGTCGATTCCTCGAGTCCGAGTCCCCATCCCTGCTTTCTCCACCCTGACAAATTAGGTAATAGTACAGCTGGCTACAAAGGAGAGGGTCTTTTCAGTGGTGGCACCCTGTTTGTGGAAGGCTTTTCCCGGAGGCTCACTCGGATCTTATGCTATGGTCTTTCTGGCACCAGGTGAAGACCTTTTTATTCTCCCAGACATTTTAAGAACTATTTTAGTGCTTTTAGATCTTTCCACTGTTTTATTCTTGCTGGTGGTTATACTGCATTGCAAAATTTTATACAGTACGCTGCATTGTTTTTACTCCTTGCTGCTGGTTTTATCCTGGTTTTATCGTGTGCTATTTTTATCATTGTTTTTCTGTTTTGTATTTTATTTTTAATTACACTGCCCAGAGAGCTCTGGTTACTGGGCAGTCTAGTATACAAAATAAATAATAAATAAAGTTACATCATTTGAGCATTCTTCAAATTTTTCTTCCTGTTCCAATTTTTCTGTATATTCTTCAGGCCTGCATGGTCTAAACAACGTTCTCTGAATGATATAGTAATTGGCTACTGTGGGAGTAAGCTTAGAGTGAGGCAGGTGCCTAAGGAATTGTAGGATTGTTCTGTTAGAATAACTTAATCTAGGACTTTACAGAGATCATAAAGCATTTCAGATCCACTGAAACTCTCCATGATATTTGCTTTTGCCTCTGGCATATTTTGCTCAACTTTTGTCATTAGAACTAACAAGTACATCTTGTACAACTCGAAAATGCCTTGGGGGAGAAAATAAGTACTTGGTATCATGTATCTTCATATTATGTTTATTTTCACTGGTTCCAAAACTCAATTCAAACTCTAGAAGTGATAAGTAGTGACATCCAGACCTATAACAGTTCAGTGGTGTAGATGCTTTTTAGGAGGAAGTCCATTTGGAGTAACAAACAAGGCATAGTAAGATGTAACCCATTCACCATAATACAACTTAATTAGAATAAAAAGGGGAGTTGTAGAATTTTGTCTGTGCAGAATTTGGTCTAGTTGAGATGTTGTAATATTTTATATACCAGCGGTGATGGCGAACCTATGGCATGGGTGCCACAGCTGGCACGCAGGGACCTCTCTGTGGGCACTCGAGCCATTGGTCACCAGATCGCGAAAAGACCGTCCCCTTCTGCAAAACACTAATGATTTTGTTCTTTCTCACAGTGTGGAACAGAATGATTTTATTGTAGAACTCCTGTTACAGAATTCTTTTCTACATTGTTATCACATTTAAAAGATTTTGAAGAATGATGCACAGAGCATGGCTTGGATGTAAAGCCCTAACAGTTGACCTGAGTGCTGCATGTGTTGCTCTCAAACTAATGGAGTGTGAGCCAAGGTTTGACAAATTATCAGCATGCATGCAACAGCAAAAATCACATTAATTGTGCAAAAGCATGCCCAATGCAAACTTTTACCTAATGCAGTGTTTGCAGTCCAAGACATAAAGTGTTTAAAATGTGTTAAGCACGTTTAGTTTTCTTGTTTATCTTGCTCATCCTAGTACAGGTTGACTTTTACTTTTACTAATCCGACACCTGTAGAAGCAAGGAAAGGACCCGGGGTAAAGCTTGCCCCATACAATTTCAGTCTGGCATATAATCATATTACAAGTTGAGAATCCCTTATCCAAAAATACATGTGCCTAATTATTTAAAAAGTTTGTATAAATTCCCTGTGTACAATGTAGTACTATAATAATTTTTTGAGTTGATTTTTTTTTCAACAAAAAACTGTTTGTATCATTGAAAGCTCTGTTACTGTGTCTTTCTTTAAAGACAAAAGATGTTAATTTGTTCGGACAACTGTATGAGTTGTTTTTCTAAAACTAAAACCTCGGTATGCAGGTTTAATTGCAGTGTTGGCACTTTGAAATAAATAAGTTGGTTTTGTGTTGCAGTTTGGGCACTCGGGCTCAAAAAGGTTCGCCATCACTGTGCGTAATCCAATTCAGATGCCCGAAGCCCTCCAGAGGTTTATGGGCATCCTATGAAGGGCAGGTGAAGTGTGGAGGCGAAGGTTGCTTCCATGCTCCTTCCACCCTGTAAAACACTTAGACAGCCAAACTCAGCCATCTAAGTGTTGTGTCTCAGAGCATGAGGAAAGCAGGCTGAGGTGCCTGGATCCTCCCCTCCCTGCCCCCTGGAATGCCCACTCAACCCCATCTCTGAAGTCCCTCTTTTGACCTTGGAGATGCAGCTGGCGTGGCACTTTCCACTCCAGCTGGGCGGGGCACTGCGAGGTTGGAGTTCCAGCTCCAACCTCGGAGCAAAAATTTCTGAGGTTGGAGCTGGAGTTCTGAAATATCCTGTGGCCGTCTAGACTCTGTCTAGCGGCTGTAGGTTTGTGCTGCCTGGCACAATCCTATGCATGTTTAGACATAAAGAAGTCCTACAACTCCCAGCATTATTCCCTAGCCAACATGGCTAGCTGGGGAATGCTGGGAGTTTTAGGACCTTTTTCTATCTAAACATGCATAGGATTGTGCACTTAATGTTTTAAGATTTTGGATAGTCTGTTCTAAAAGGCTTTAAACAATGTTTTGTTTGTCCTAAGTCTTTTAAAGCTTCACTTCTTAGGAATTACTTTTCTAAACCTAATGTATAAATATATGAGAAATATTCATTCATTCATCTCCTTGGAGTATTTATACCCCACCTACTAACCAAAGTGCTTGAGTCACCTTACAATATATTTAAAATATAACAACATAGACAATAGTTATTAGGCATGGGGAAGGGTATATACAAAGCTGGCATGGGTGCTGCCAAGTGTGAACCAGCCAAAAGGTAGGCGGGCCCCTTGATCATTCTATCTTTTTTTGACAGTGGGCCTTTGATCCATTTCTTGATACACCGCCCAGAGAGCTTCAGCAATTGGGCGGTATAGAAATAAAATAAATAAATAAATAAGATAAAATAAATCTCTATATCTGGAGCTCACTGGAGGCTGGTGACTCCAATGTCAGCAGGGCTGCATATCTGCTCCAGATTTTACTCCAAACTTTTAAGGAGCTATCCATGGTGTCAAACCTATTTTGGGGATAGGGTTCAGCACCATGGACAGCTCCTTTAAAGCTGAGAATAGACTCCAGAGTGGATATATGCAGCCCTGCTGACATTGGAGTCACCAGCCTCCACTGGTGGTGCTCACATGATGTGACATCAGATCATAAGTGCCTAAATCACAATTCCTGCACGAATTGTGGAAGTCTAACTAGTAAGAATTTCAATTGTACGATTTGCTCCAGTCAAGGGATGGAAAAATATTGTTTGCAAATTTGTGTCAATCCCTAATTACCTTTCACTTAGCATGTGTATCATATTACTATTTGAGGAAAGAAAAATGTCCCCAATTCACGCAGCAATTTTTTTTTTTTTTAAGAAAGGGGAAAAAATAGTATGACAGAAAGCAGGACAGTTTTCATGCCTTTTCTCTGATGTGTACCTTTTTCATATCAGACACAATTTCCCCCCTTGCTTTCAAACAAAAGATTCCTTGCATTAAAACTAATTACGCTTAACTGCTGTACAGTACACATGGCCCTGGTATGGAACTCACCCAACAAGATTTAAGACAGAATGATACATATATCTGGATGCAAAGAGAGAGCCTAGTTTGCAAATATGAATATGTTTTAGAAAGAAAGAAAAAGAGTGTATAAATCTAGAAGTCCATTATCACTGTTCCTACTACTGACCTTACATTAGCTTCTTATATAAAAACATGTCCTTTGACATCAGTAATGTCTGGGAAATTTTATAGCCTTTGCAATATTGAAATGAGCCATTTGTTGAAGACGTAGTTCTTGGCCATGGCTCAGTGGTAGAGCATGTGCTTTATGTGCAGAAAGTCCCAGGTTTGATCCCTTGGGAGGCGGGGGTGAAATCGTGCCTGAAACCCTGGATAGCTGCTGCTAATTCGTGTTGACAATACTGGGCTAGATTTATTTATTTTATTTTATTTATTATATTTATACCCCACCTTTTTTCCTGCAAGGAACCCGGCGGCTTACATAATCCTCCTCCTCCTCTCCATTTTATCCTCACAACAACCCTGTGAGGTAGGTTAGGCTGAAAGTCAGTGACTGGCCCAAAGTCACCCAGTGAGTTTCATGGCTGAGCGGGGACTAGAACCCGGATCTCCCAAGTCCTAGTCCAACACTCTCACCACTACACCACACTGATTATATGGATAAGGAAGCTTCCTATGTTGCTGTGTTGTGAGTCTGTGGCAATAACAAACTTCTATGCACTGCAAAAGTAAAAGGGAATGATACTCCAGGATGGTGAGGAGGAATGAATATTCTAACCACTAGATCACTGTCTAGGAACAAACCCAGAGTCATTCAGAACAAATATAAAGAGAAGAGAAAAATAAAACGTTCAACAATAAGGTATTTTTATATTTGTTTTTATTATGCATGTCACCCTAAGAGCTTCAGCTATAGAGCAGCTCATAAAGTGAGGAGATTGATGATGATGATGATGATGATGATGATGATGATATTATAATAAATAAACTGTCAACATACAGGCCTGTGGCTCACGCTGGCTCAGCTTGTCTGAGCGTGGAAAGCTAAGCGGGGTGAGGCCTGGTTATTACTTGGATGGAAGACCCCTCCTCTAGTTTCCTGCATTGAGCAGGGGGTTGGACTTGATGGCCTTGTAGGCCCCTTCCAACTCTATGATCTATGAAATCTATGTTGTATTCCAAGTTTGCTTTGCTCTACTTGGTTTGCAAGTTCATTCATTCAATATACTGTAATCATCTGTAGCTAGAAAACTAGTGCCAGTGCTCTCTGAAACCTTCTAACCATCATTCGGTTCTGTATGAATCACTCACTGGGCTGCAGAGTTGTTATTATGTATTCAAGAGATACAAAATAGGCAAGGGGATATCTTGTACTGTGTTAGACCCAATTTGATTGGTGTAAAAAATAAGCTGCAAAGAAGCCATGTTCCACGTTGACACTATCACTTTTAATATTTCGTGTGATTTAAATGTTTAATTATTGAGCGTCTTGGGTCATGATGATTTTCTTATTCATCATTAATATATTGTAAATGGCCATGTAATACACTGGCTTTTTTATGATTAGAATATCTACAGAATAAATTTTCTATGCTAATCCTTGGCAGATTCCCCCCCCCCCCAATAAATGATGAGACTTACTGATGAATCTGTGGCTTTTCCTGATTCTTCTTCACATTTTTCTCCTCTACTATTTGGCCTCGTGCCATTTTTCAAGCACCAACTACTTTTGTGTCCCTTATTTACAGCATTATAATCATGTGAAGGTCTCCTTTTTAAACCATGATGAGAGAGCTACGCTAGCTTTATGGTGCAATCCTATGCATGTGTAGACAGAAAGAAGTCCTACAACTCCCAGCATTCCCTAGCCAGCATCACTAGCTGGGGAATACCGGAAGTTGTAGGACTTTTTTAAATGTCTAAACATGCATAGGATTGTGCCCTTAATTACCTGTCCAAGACCAAGCCAGACCATGTCAGGGCTGGCAAACAGTTTCTTTTCTTTCTTTTTTTTTGGTTGTTGTTTGTTGTTTGTTTTAATGTATCAGGAATGTAGAAGCTGTTGTAAAGCATGGAATGTGTGTGTGTGTGGGGGAAGGAGATAAACGTTCATTGTGTAAAACTGAAGTCATACATATGACTATCTAAAGCACACACACACATACACACTGTAAGACCATTAAGTCCAGGGTCTAAAATTACCTAGCTGCGCCACTGATGTGAAGATTACCGTATTTTTCGCTCCATAAGACGCACCGGACCATAAGACGCACTTACTGTATGGTACAAAAAAAATTTTAAAAAAAAATCAGCTGAGAGGAGGGGGCTTCCCCCGCCCCACCCAGGAGTCCTCCGCTCTTCCGGACCAGCAGAGGAAAGTAAAAAAAAAAAAAAAAAAAAATTTTTTTTTTTTTTTACTGTATTCACTCCATAGGACGCACAGACATTTCCCCCTCCTTTTTTGGGGGGGGAAAAGTGCGTCTTATGGTCCGAAAAATACGGTACATAGAAACCGGGATCACAGAAGCAGGAATCACACCATCCTTCTGAAGTCCTGCTTCTACGGGCTTTTCTACATGAGGAGCTGACCCCGCTGCTTTTCTGAGGCTGCTTCTTCCGTTTTCTTTGCGGGAGTAAGACTGCCTCTGTTACACGTGGCTTTCTTCCACAGGTTTTCTTTCCCTGCCTTCCTATATATTCTATTAACCAAGCACAAGGTGGTGTTGTGGTACAGGTGCAATATAGCGGATCTTCGGCTTTACATGAGGCTTTTGTTCCAGTTTAAAATTTAACACTGCACTTTCCTCACTCTACAAAAAAGCCACAAAAATGGCTGGAAAACAAAGGAGAGGCCCAGGAGGAGGAGGACAATGTAAAAAGACATTGCAAACTTCGGTGCGTGAGGGACCACGAGCACACAATAAATGCCACATGTAGAGAAGCCCTAAGGTAACATTCAAGACATGTGATCCAGAAACCATCTGGAACACCCAAATCCCACTGAAATGGGGCCATGTGTCACTGCTTTAGATATTATATGAGAAAAAGGGAATTCAGAAACACAAGTGCTTTCGAATCCTTGTTTCCAAAGAATAGCTGGATCTAGTGGGCGATCCCACAGCGACCTGAGCTGCTGCCGGCTCGGCGGATGCTGCCGCTGCACCTTCAAGCCGGGCTGAAAGCGGACGCATGCCAAGCTGCTCGGCGGACTTCTGGGTTCCTGGCGAGCCGCTTTTTACATAGAAAATACTGTAAGATACGTTAAAAACAGCCGCAATTTGCACAAGTTACGCAAATTGTGGCCGATTTTGGCGTATCTTACAGCATTTTCTATTTAAATAGCAGCCTGCCAGAAACCCGGAAGTTGCTTCCCCGGTTCGACTCAGGAAAACACGAGTCAAGCCATAGAAGGAGGGAAGCAGGACAAAGTTCGGGGGGTCAAGCCCAGCCAGTTCACCGGATTTCCACCCCCCGAATGAACTCCTCACACATCCCTATCTGAATCAGCCCACGGACAACCCACAACCGTGTTTCCCAACAGAAGATTATCTTTTAGCACCACACACATGCACACACACAGCTGTCTTCACATATTATTACAAGGAGCAGTGACAGGTGGATGTGTGAGTAACAGGAACTTCTGATATACAGTCATGCCTTGGATTGAGAGCATAATTCGTTCCGGAAACGTGCTTGTAATCCAAAACACTCTTATATCAAAACGAAATCCCCCCAAAAAAATTTGTACAGAGATTTGTAATTTAAGCCGTACTACAGTACTTGTATTGCAAGACGTCGCTTGTATATCAAGTAAAAAAAAATTAAATATTTAAAAAATTGCTTGTCTTGCAAAACGCTCTCAAACCAAGTTACTTGCAATCCAAGGTATTACTGTACTATCCAAAGAAGGAACATCTCCCTCCTACACAAATTTGAAAGTTGTACATCCAGCCCTACAGGAGGCATACAAGTTCCTTCTTTGCACATTATGCCACCAGCACAAAAGAAGTAGTATCTGTTTCTCGCCCATCCATTTTTTGTTTGTTTCCCTATTTTTTGTTATATACAAAGGTTTTTTTGGAGAACCTAGTTGTCGAAGAGGTTTACAGTCCATCACCATTATGTCACAACAAGAAGTATAGTGCTGATGGCCTGCTCCAGTCACTGGCAAAGAATTACTGTAGCAGCTGATTTGCTGATGCATTGCAATACCCATGCTACACAGTAATGAAATACAAGAACATTACTTAGGGCATGGATGGGCAGAAGGTCCATCTCCAGATGTTTTCAGCTTCAACTTCCAGAAGCCCCTGCCAGCATGGCCATTGGCCAATAGTCAGGAATGCTGGGAGTTGAAATCCAAAAAAATCTAGAGAGCTATTTTCTGCCAACCAACCCCTGACTTAAGGGAAGAGAGTACACTCTACTGGGTTACAAGGGGAAGAATCCAGTGGTGTGCTACTGCGATTGATGTTGTGCTAGCGGAAACCAACACTTGTGCAATGGCAATAGTGCTTGCTAGCATGATGAGTTTCCTGGGAAACCATGCTAGTAAGTGCTGTTGATGTGCACATATTAGTTCCTGCTAGTGTAATGTCAATAGCAGTAGTGCACCATTGAATCCTTCCCAAGTACTGCAAAGGCTGGCCCAAAAGTGAATGAAATGAATAGAATTTCCTCAGTACTGGGACAGAACCAGACCCTTTTGCCGTGCATTTCAGAAATCAGAAACAGGGTCGCTTTTCAGTGACAGTGGTGTAAATTAGTGCTTGTGCCGCTGCATTTTAGGCCAACCTTTAGCATTAGGCTGTCAGAAACAATCTCATGTCTAAGTACAGACCTGCTGTAGGATAATTTAAAGCCACCCAGAGCCACCGATTATGATCAAGGTTGACAATATCTTAGAGGGCATCAGAAAAATTGACATGTGAAGGGCCTTCGAGACCCAAATTTGATTTTTAAAAAAAATTAGGAGGAAAGATACAGCAGAATGATCCTAAATATTTTTGTTTAAGTTACTGAGATACAGAAAACAATATGAACCACACAATGACATAAATTACAATTATGAAGTAAACATGAGCCAGTGGGGGAGGGGGTATCTATAGGTTCCAACAAGTTTATGCTGCCAAAATAAAATGATAGCAGTTGAATCCTAGTCCCTTGGCCATCAGTAAGTGTACTGTGAAGAAGACAAACAAAAAAATGCTAGCAATGTGAACATTGTACCTAGCAGATTCAAAGCTGCCTGAAACAAGAGAGGAAGCATCATGACACTCACCCACATTTATTCATTTAGTTAAATGGAAAAGTGTTGGACTGTGAAGCAACACTGCAGACAATTTCAGTGGCTGTCAGCGTATATTAGGGAGACATTTACAAATTTGACAAAAATGAATATACTTCAGTTCAGGTCAGCCATATCTCACAGGCAGACAAGTCAGTCACTAGGATTTTGAATGACAGTTCTCACTGCTTTTTCTAAACAGAAAATCGGATGGCGGGGGATGAGCCATACACTTATTCAGAGACAAATTACTAGTCCCTTCCCTCTGGTCACATTAGTTCTTTAACTCTAAGAGTATTCTTGATAGTATGCCCTCACTAGTTCTTTGTAATCAGCGCAGGCAGGTGGAACTGCCAAGATATATGAAGTGGTCCAGGATGAAACTCAACTGGAGCCCTTCTTGGTCCAGTTGTAATGTAAGTATGTGTATCTGTGTATGAGTATGGGTGTGCATGTATGCATATATCTATGTAACAAATTACATTCTGGCCAGATGGTACTAACCTGACAGTGGGATACAGAACTGTTGTAGAGCTTCATTGCAGGGTTGTTTATACACTAGCCCTCCACATGTTTAGCATAACTCATATGCTCTCCACCCAACTGGGAACGCCAAACATACAGGGTTCCCAATCCCAATCACTGTCTAATGTGTGAACAGCCCTCATGTGCAAGGCTACTGTATGTGAGACTGAAGATAAGAAAATTAACCTCAACTGCCACTTTAGGATCAGATAATGCATACTGGGAGCAGTGGGGTTATAAGACCATAAGAAGAGCCATGCTGGATCAGACCAAGGGCTGGTTCGCACGACCCAGGCTGCGAGCGGGAGAGGCACCACGGGGCTGTCCGTGGGGTCCAGCGGGGCGCCGCAGATGACCTGCACCCCATGCACGTGGGTGGACCCCGGTGGAGCTGGCAGTCCCCGCACCGCAGTGCAGGCCTCCCGGCACTAGGGGGAGGCAGCTCAGGATGCCCAGAGGGGCCGTTTGCCCCTACAGGCTGGAGCGGCCGCAGCTCTGGCCGCTCTGGGCTGCCACCTCTGTGCGGGCCCCGCGGGACGGCCGCCTGCTGTTCACACGGCAGGGTGGCCACACGCAGTAGGGGCTTACCCCTCTACCGACCATGGTCACTTTGCGTGCGTCCCGCGCACGGCCGTCCCGTGGGGGCACCCCAGGTCGGCGTTTGCACAACACGGGAACCGCGGGGGACGTCTGCTCCCCTGCGGTTCCCGTGTCGTGCGAACACGCCCCTAAGAGTCCATCTAGTCCAGCATTCTGTTCACACAGTGGCCAACCAGTTGCACATGGGAAACACACAAGCAGGACATGAGTTCAACAGCACCCTGCTGCCCATCTTCCCCAGCAACTGGTGTACATAGGCATACTGCCTCTGATACTGGAGGTAGCATATAGCCAGCAGGACCAGTAGCCATTGATAGCCTTCTCCTCCATGAATTTGTCCAATCCCCTTTTCAAGCCATCCAAATCGGTGGCCATCACTACATCTTGTGGAAGTGAATTTCATCGTTTAACTATGAGCTGAGTGAAGAAGTACTTCCTTTTATCTGTCCCAATCTCCCACCAATCAGCTTCATGGGATGACCCCAGGTTCTAGTATGATGAGAGAGGGAGAAAGATGTCTCTCTCTATTCACTTTCTCAACACCATACATAATTCTGCACACCTCTAGCATGTCATGTCTCCCCTTCCTCGCCTTTTTTCTAAACTAAACAATCCCACATGTTGTAACCTTTCCTCATATAGGAGTTGCTCCAACCCCTTGATCAGTTTAGTTGCCCTTTTCTGCACTTTTTCCAGTTCTACAATATCCTTTTTAAGTGCAGTGACCAGAAGTGTACACAGTATTCTAAGTGTGGTCACACCATAGATTTGTATAAGAAGAGTATGATCTTGGCAGTTTTATTTTCAATTCCTTTCCTACTTATGCGTAACATGGAGTTTGCCTTTTTCACAGGAGCTGCACACTGGGTTGACATTTTCATTGAGCTGTCCATCACAACCCCAAGATCTCTTTCTTGGTCAGTCACTGCTAGCTCAGATCCCATCAGTTTATGTATACTTGAAGTTGGGATTTTTCTCCCCAACATGCATTACTTTACACTTGCTTACATTGAACTACACATGCCATTTTGATGCCCATTCTCCCAGTTTGGAGAAATCCTTTTTGAGATCCTCATCATCCCTTTTTGTTCTAACCACCCTAAATAAGTTGGTGTCATCAGCAAACTTGGCCACTTCACTGCTCACTCCCAGTTCCAGATCATTTATGAATAAGTTGAAAAGCATTGGTCCCAATACAGATCACTGTGGGACCCCACTGTTTACATCCCTCCATTGGAAGAGTTTACCATTTATTCCTCTGCCTTCTGTTCTTTAACCAGTTACTGGTCCATAAGAGGACCCCTCCATGACTGCTAAGTTTGCTCAGGAGTCTTTGGTGATGGACTTTGTCAAAAGCCTTTCAGAAGTCCAAATAAACAATGTCTACTACATCTTTATTGATACTCTCAAAGAACTCTAAAAGATTAGTGAGATGGGACTTACCTTTATGGAAGCCATGTTGATTCTTTTTCAGCAGGGCTTGTCCTTCTACATGGTTACTAATTTTATATGTAATAATGTATTCAACCAATTGACCCAGAACAGATGTTAAGCTAACTAGTCTTTAATTTCCAGATCCCCCCTGGATCCCTTTTTAAAAATACCATGTTGTGCTTATTTTTGTGATGTTGATTTAATTTTATTCCTGTCACACTTTTAAATATTGTTTGTTATTATGTGGCTCATGTGCCTGTAAATGAAATGTGTATAGTAAGATGTTCTCTCTAAAACTGTCTCTAGAGTTCACTGGCCAATTTCACTTGCAACAAATGCTAGTGTGGGCCTTGGCCTGTTCCAGGAAGGCCCTCTTATGTTCTTAAGCAAGAGTACACATTCAAGATCACTTAATATAGTTTAATTATGCTTTAAGAGATCCTGGGTATACAGCTTTGCTTTGTAAATTTAAAATGTCGGTGCATCACAGGGAATTCAGTTTGAAACATACAAACAATAGCTTCTGCAAGACTGAAATTTGCTGGCTCCTAAGATGGACTAGCCTGCAACCAAGGGCTTCGGAATCCTGTCTAGGCTCAAGGAATGAATTCATCATAAACACTATGAAGCCAAGCAGAAAAGAGAAACTGAAATGATCAGGGGGCTCAAGCAATTCTCATATAGGAAAGATTACATTTCAGACTTTTTGGTTTAGAAAAAAAAAGAAGGCAAATAAAAAGGGATATGATCAAGGTGTATAAAATTGTGCAAGGTGTGGAGAAATTAGTGATGGACGCTTAAACAGCCCTGTTGCCCTGGTTCCCCCACCAAAAACATAGCGCAGGGGTCCAGCGCGCCGGAGCAGGGTCCCGTCAAGTCACTTCCGCCGCGCTGGAAGTGATGCGACAGGACCAGCGAGCCAGTCGTGGCCAGCTCGAGTGGCGTGGAGAAAGCTCCGCACTGCTCAGAAGATCGATCCAGGGGGGCGGTGGTGGTGCGGAGAGGCAAGCCGGCGGAGAGGCGAGACCCCTGAACAACTCGGGTAAGACCACTAGGAGAAATTTGGTAGAGAGATGTGTTTCTCTCATAGTACTAGAACTCGGGTGTCACCCTATAAGTCTGAATAGTGGGAAAGACAAAAGGAAGTATTTCTTCATATACCACATAGTTAAATTATGGAATTCACTACCTCAGGATGCAGTAATGGCTACCAACTTAGATGGCTGTAAAGGAGGATTAGAAAAATTAATAGAGGATAAAGTTATCAATGTCTACAAGTCATGATGGCTATATGCTACCACCAGTAGGCAGAGACATCATGCCTCTGAATACCATATGGTGGAAGAAGAACAACTATTGCCCTCATATCCTACTTGTGGGCTCCCCATAGGCATCCCATAGGCATTGTGATGGCCATGAAGTTCAATGGTTTTAAAGGGGGAATAGACAAATTCATGGAGGATAACGCTATCTAATGGTTACTAGAAAAGATGGCTATATGCTATCTCCAGTATCAGAGACAGTATGCCTATGTACACCAGTGGTTGGGTAACATGTGTGGGTGGGTGCACTCATGTCCTACTTGGGGATTTTCCGCAGGCATCTGGTTGACCACTGTGTGAACAGAATGTTGGACTAGATAGACCCTTGGTCCGATCCAGCATGGCTTGTGTTACATTTTTATGTTCTTATCTGGTTGGCCACTGTGGGAAACAGGATGCTGAACTAGAGAGGCCTTTGATCTGATCAGTGGGGCAACTAGGAATGGACCTTGGGGCCAAAGTCCAAAGCTCCTGAAGCTTCCATTTTTCTGCCTCATTCTCAGGGCATTTTATAATTTATTGGAATTTCTTTTGGTGGTGCTTTTCACCTTACCTGATCACTGTGAGGTGGTTGGGAGTACTGTGTGTGTAACAGTGCATTCCCCCCGCTTTTCTATTACACATCACTCCATTGCTGCAATCTCCCAGGCTGCCTGCACTTCCTGAACTGAAAAAGCTCCATGGGAGGAATTACCTCATGATGTCTTCGCCTGGGCAGGAAGCGGGGAAAGCCAAGGAGGCTATGGCTGCCAGAGAGATGATTGTACAACAAAAGACAGGAGATGTGAGCACACCCCTCAGCCATCTCATAAGTAAGCTAAGCACAAGAACCCTGAACCAAACCCAGGAGAAGATCTCCAAAATTTCTTTCCTTTGAATTTCTTTTTGAAAAAGGTAGTTTCAAACTGGATGAGAATGGTCAAAAAATATTTGGGAGAAGTTTTTGGCACAGCACTAAAAATTACCTGACTGCTTCACTGGATCTGATCTAGCCGGGCTCTTCTTATGAGCAGAAGAAGTCATAATGCAAGAAGAGGACTGAAAGTATACGGATAATAATAAGTAGCCTAAATTACAGTATAAGGATTGCTGAGGTAATGTATGTGAGGTGCTTTGAACACTTGAAATGTGCTATATAAATGCTGAGTATTATTATTACCACTCCTGCAGCCATACAAATAATCACATGGATTTGCACAGCAAAACCAAACAAAAAAATAAAAAACAAGAATAATGTTGCTGTTCCTTCAAGCTTGTATAAAGTTTGTGTTTTTAAAAACCTTGTAATATTCCTCAGCACTAATATGAAAGGCCACCATGTTTTGAATAGCCTGTTCTTCATCAGGACAGGGAGATGTATTGTGCCCGAAATAAACTTTATGTATTCTTCTAACCTCTGTGGATGGAAATGGATTATCCTGTGGCTACAATATTTTTCCCTAGCTGGCAGTTAAACATCTTGAACATATGATGGATGCATAAATAAATGTAAAACTGTTATTTCCAAATAGATTCTTCTAAATAATGTGACAAACAGTCTTCTCTGTTGTATTTTAATGAACATTTTCTTTACATTGAGGATGATAATGAGTTTTATTTTATTCCTATATTTTATGGAGAACTCATACATTTAAAAAGCTGGTCTCTTTGGTGCATATGTGACAGAATCTTAATTGGTACTAAGAGTGTGCTTGAGTATCCCATTTACTAAGCAACCTTCACATTGCTTAACTTTCAAGTGTGCTGTTTTTTGTAAGAGAAAATCATTTCCATTCAGCTTTACTGGTATGTTATTAGCCATAATGTAACAGCATTTTCTTCTAAAAAGTTAAAGTGGGACTGATAAAAATATATATGAGATGGCTTTGCAGCTTTCCTACATCTCACGTTTTCAGAAAATGGAGAATGTGGCTTACAATTATGTACTGTATAAGTGCACATTAGGCTGTAAATCAATATGATGTGATGTTTGTAGCACTTTGATGCTTAGGCACATGGTGTTATTTTGTTACAGTCTGTAGGTAATGGATGCTTTTACACTGTTACCAACAGAAACCCCTCTTCCTTTGTAAGTAGATGAAGCACATAATACAGTAATACCTTGGACTGCGAGCATAATTCGTTCCGGAACCATGCTTGTAATCCAAAACACTTGTATATCAAAGCAAATTTCCCCATAAGAAATAATGGCAACTCAAACGATTCATTCCACCTCACCTCGGAGGAAGGGGTTTGGGATGCTGCCGTCGCTGCTGATTCTCTTGAATCACCAGATGGGTAGTGGAGCCAACCACTAGCAAAGGAAGTGAAGAGAAATCAGCAGCGGCAGCAGCACCATGAGCCTCCCAGCGCCGGGCTAGGGAGAGAGAGTGCGCGAAGGAGGGAGGGAAAGGCGTGTTTTGCTTCTGGCCGCCCAGGAGGCTCCTGCAGGGAGCCACGTGGAGGCGTGTCGAGGCACAGCGCAGCCGCTCGCTCGGCCGGCGCCTCGCACTGCTGCGCCGCCTCCCGGCCAGCCACAAGAAAAACACGCCTTTCCCTCCTTCACGCACTCTCTCTCTCTAGACCGGCGCTGGGAGGCTCATGGTGCCGCCGCCACTTTCTCTTCACTTCCTTTGCTAGCGGTTGGCTCCACTACCCATCTGGAGGCTCTTTCTTTCCCCCTTGGACGGGGTTCATGCCTTTTTCCTCCTGGGGGTGGGGAAATTAAAGCCGCCACGGCCGCCAAACCAAGAGACTCATCGAGTCAACCTTTTGCAGTAGGAGACAGTCAAGCTTGGAAGGGGGAAAGGGCAAGTGGGGGGAGTGATTCAAGAGAATCAGCAGCGATGGCAGCATCCCAAACCCCTTCCATCGGAAAGGATTAACTTCCCCCTTGCATTTCTGTGGTTCTGATCTCCCCTGTTGTTGGCTTGGAGTGAGATCTTGCCTTTAAGTCACAGAGTGGTATGTGTTTTCTGTTTTGTTTTTTAAAATGAAGTTATTACAAGCAACACTTGTAAATTTAAATTTATGCTAAAAATTCCTTGTCTTACGAGAAGCTCGCAAACCAGGTTACTCGCAATTTGAGATATTACTGTACAAAGTTTTTGCAATGGCTAATTCATTTTTGCAATGGCTAATAAAATCACTGTGGTGCCCTTTAGAAGCTGAATTGGTATTTTCAGCCCTGAAATTCGTTAGGTAAAGGGTAAAATAGCCACTGATTCTTTTTAGATGAAGATGGTGTTTAAAAATGTTTTTTTTCTTTTGTTTCTAAAATGCAAGGACAACTCTGTTCCACCTCATTATTGTACAGTATTTTCACTTATCAAAATTCAACATACACTTTTATCTGTTTTTAGTGATTTTATGTATTGTTAAATGGCCCTAAAACTCTAAAGTTGATCATGCAAAATCATGGCACAATTAATGTTTGTGGGAGCATTCCTGAGTAATTCCATTTTAGGACTGAGCTTAAAAGGTGGGGGGGGGGAGCTCTTCACAAACATTTTTCAGCAGCATCTAAAAGCATCCATACCCTTGAGGTGATGTTTTCAGTGATTGTTGTGAAAGAGCTTGGAAGTGTTTGCATTGGCTTCATTGGTGATGTTGTCATGTAGCTAAATATGATCAGCTAAGAACCATGGTGATGTAATTCTGTGCACTATGTTATCTCCCATTGGCTTGGATTGCCCATGTGACTATTCCCAGAAAGAAGAAGCCCCAGTAATTATAAGGGAAAACCATTGTGGCAAAGGAGTAGAAAATCAGAAGAACAATGACAGACCACAGGATCGGGGGGGGGGGGAGAGAAAGAGAGAGAGAGACCCAGGACATTTGGATAATATAAGGGTTTGCAGGGTGGGAGGAGATATTTCTCTCTTTCTCCGAAAGCACTAATCTGAAAATCAAAATGGGAGAACATTCAGTGTAGCTTTTTCCCATTCGCTCTTTGAAAGGAAACATTAGAGAGTGAGGCTGATGATTCTTGGGGCCTCCTCTGTTGGTGAACATCCTATCCTCCACTTCAATGTGTATGTGAGGTAACTGTAATTAGGAGAAGGCCCAATGGAGTTACATAGAAAGGGAGATAGAAATGGAGCAAGTAATGAGCACCTCTGTAACTTATGAAGTGGGACAGGACTATGAATCTTTGCCACAGATCCATCAGCCTGTCGAGAACATCCTTATCTTTTCTGCTTAGCTAGGAACAGCTTCACGGTTCACCTTGAGCTTTGTAATAGACTGTTTACCAAAAGATATACAATTGCATCACTGATGCACTGAGAACTCAACAAAACACTGCCTGAGAGAGGTAGTACTAGGTGGTGTACTTATTTCAGTTTGGGTGATGGCGAGGGACCAAGAAAGGAAGTGGCTTACTAGCATGCTCAGTGAGGTAGTGATATGCCGCAAAATCTTCTACTACACAAAGACCCATTTTGCATGAGCAAAACAGCCCAGCATGGCTTCTTTAAGCCATGGTGGGCTGCAGTGCATGCTGGCTGCCATTTTGAATATGCAAACTGTGGCTGACAGTCACTGTGGCTTGTCATGTCATGTGAACCCAGGTGGCAGGGGCTATGCGAGGGTTAAACAACAATCCCATGGGTTGTTCTTGGGTTTGCGAGGGTTGTTTAACCCTCACATAACCCCTGCCATCCAGGTTCGTGCAACATGACAAGCCACAGTGGCAGTGGCTTACATATTCAAAATAGTGGCTGACACATGCCACAGCACCCCACAGGTTAATTAACCCAGGGTCAGGGGAGGCTGGTGACTCCTATTTCAGTGGGGCTCCTAATCCATTGCAGCTTTTATTTAGAGCTGTATATGAGCTATCCATGGTCCTGAACTCCATCCCCAGAATAGGTTCACCACGGTGGAGCACCATGGATAGCTCCTATGAAGTGCCAAATAAAGCCTGCAATGGATTAGGAGCCCCACCAAAACAGGAGTCACCAGCCTCCACTGCCCAGGGTGGTTGTCATGATATGCAAACCAGCCCAAAGGGTGCGTCTTACAGCAAGAGCTGACAGGGTGGAAGCGGTGAGAGGCGGAGGAACAGTCAGTCCCTCCCGTTGCTGGAAATGGGAGGGAAACATTTATATCAGCTCTTTGGCTGGTCTAAATATTTTCCTGGGGCATAATCAGGGCCTGAGAGGGCTTAGCATCCCTTCGGTCCTCAGCCACTCCCTCCCTGCCTGCTGTCACGTCCCTGACCTGACCCTGAGATGCCCATTTCTCCCCACTACGAGGTTGGAATTCCAAACTGATAGAGAGAGCTACCATGGAAACCTCTGCCATGGCTGGGTGAATCCTGCAAGGGAGCGCCAATGTTGGAAAAAAGTGCTACTGAGATTGGAGCTTTGATTAATCAGAGGGCTTATCTTGACCAATCCTATGGCCACTGGGATGCTGTCTAGGAACCGTAGGATTGCTCAGTATACATCTACTCTGAAGTAAGCCCCACTGAGTTCAATGGAACTTGCACAATTACAAGGGAGTAAGTCTCGTTGGTCGCAGTGGGACTTATTTCTGAATAAACTTGCATAACATTGCACTGCATATTCTTTAGATTTATTCAGTGCCTGAGCTCACCGTAGGAAAGAAACAGTGTTGTCAGTAAATTATATTCAGGATTACTTTTAAAATGTTCTCCTTTTTAATGTATATTTTAGAGGGGGGAAAGCCCCCCTTAAAGACTGTCTTATATATGTATACACATGTGTGAGTATATGCATTATACACACACATTTATGTCCCAGGCCCGCTTTACAGAAAGTGTAAAGGCAGGTTTTATCTGTATAATATGCTGCACGCTTGTCAGTATTAAAGATTCCTGCAAGGTTCTGAATGGTTCAATGAAGGCCTATCCATCAAGGCCTATCTATTAAAAAAATGGCAAATTATAGGAGTCATTCTTCTTTTAATTACTAGTTTTAAACCACAATAGCTTTGCTCTGTCTTTCAAACTTCATTGGGTTTACTGTTCAGAGACACTAAGTAAAAGTGGACTATCTATTTCTAACTGAATAAACTTTGTCCATGTAATAGTGAATGATTTGGCAGTGGTGATTTTTCCCCCCTTTTCTTTTCCTCCCAGGATGGCATTTTATCAATTGCTGTCTGGCTACCCTGCATCTTCAGATACAAAAAGGTAGTAGAAAGTACTGAAGTGATACATGTGATGGATACTCTGTGTCATTGATTAAGGAGCTCATCCAAGTCAGTGTCTTTCCATTCACTCAGTTAATCTCTGATTTTGACAGGGGATTTTTCTTTTCCATTGGGATGTTACTTGCGCATCACCACCATTATCTCCCTGGCATGCCAATCTGTATTTGAAGCATCCTATATCAGTAAACCTTGACCATATATTAGTTACTGCTGAATTTTAAGTATTTGCAGAATGACTTCCAGATGAACAGTCGTCCTGAAGAAAAAATGTCAGTCAAGTACCAAGGACAAAAGTTAAAACAGCACAGACACAAACCATTTATTTATACCTGAAATAATTATTTCCTGGCAACATTTGACTTCAGATCAAGATCCAATGAGATGGTCAGGGATAATGTCAAGACCAAACTAGCTAGAGTCAGGGAGGGGAGTCTACACTCATCTGTCTCCACTTTAGCTGTGTCTGCTATTTTGCTGCAAGGTCCCAGAGAAGCATGAGCATTGCTATTGGAAGACATTGGGCTAATTTACCATATTGCCTCTGATAAAGGCTTCCTGGATCCAGCTATCCCATGCAAGTCAGCCAGGGACTTACACTTACTTATACAGTAATACCTTGGATTGCAAGTAACTTGGTTTGAGGGCATTTTGTAATCTGTAATTACACAAGAGTGGGAACATTATCCCTTCTTTTCTGATGGCACAGTCCTTGGGAAAGAAGCAATCCTAAAGAAACAATATCAGGATGAAATTTCAGAAACATCCTTGTTGAATTACATTGTGTTTCATTGCCCAGTGAGGTTAGCCCAGTGGTTAGTTTGTGGGCCTTGCTGTAACAGAGAAGGCCTAATCAAAGATTTCTAATGAGGACTTGGGGGTGGGGCAGGTTCAAATCAGTGACTGGAGATGTTCTGACTTGAACCCCTATTTATTAATGTGCTGTGAATAAGTTCTTAGGTTGTACTGTACCTCAAATAAATGTATTAGCACACATCTAATACATGTGAAGAGAGGTTTCCTAGCAGAATATTTTAAGGCATGTGTGGGGAAGTGTGGCCCTCCAGATATTGTTGGACTGCAAATCCCATCAGCTCTAGCTAGCATAGCCAACAGTGAGGGATGATGGGAATTGCAGTAGTCCAACAACATCTGGAAGGCCACACATTCACCATCCCTGCTTTAAGGACTAGAGTATTGGCTTCCCGTTATCTGTATATCTGATGGACAGGACACCTATGCTACATTGGTTTTATTTAAATGAACCAGCAACTTTTTATAGAATGGTAATGAAGATGGAGAACAGATATAAGATTTATGTTGATGTTTTCAAGCCCAATATAACTAGCTCTAAAATAAAAAAATAAAAAAAACACACCTTATTGGGACTATTGCTGATAGCAAAATAGATACTGGCTTCCAAGTTAAGAAAATCAAGCACCTTAAGGATATGGGCCTCACTGTATCCCAGGGATGGCCCTAGCCAGCATAGCCAATGGTGAGGGATGATGGAAGTTGTAGTCCAACAACATCTGGAGGGCCACACATTCCCCGCCCCTGCTGTGGCTAGTATGGATATAAAAGCATGTATATTTTAATTGTGGATATTATAGAACTGCAGTTTACTCCAAACTAAACACAAGGATTACCATTTTTTCTACATTGGAAACCACTGTCCCCACAGGGTGCTATCTTGGATGATGTCCTCAGCTCCTGATGCAGATAGCAGCTTGTGGAGGAGACCATTTCTGCTGGGACCATGGCAAGGGGCCAAAGCATTAAACTTTCCCTCCCCACCCCATGCAGTCCTTTTGCTGTTTAAGCTCCCCCGAAGCTGCTGTTTACATTCTTGTTACATGCGCACATTAATTGCATCAGTCAGGCGATCACTCATGACCGAGTAAGATTGTCTTCCAGGATAAAAATTTACAAAAAGGAGATTTTAAAAGGAGGAAAATTCTAAAGAAGATTGTGTAGACTCTAGCGATGGGTCCGTAAGTGACTGTGGAGGCCAATTCTAGATCCACACAGCTTCCCACAGTGAGGACACACGTTACCAGATGGAAGATGGTCCTGTAAAGGATTCATTTGACGTGCTTTTCGCCTAGCACGTTTCTCCCTTTCACCTTGCACTCGGGCTTCTTCAAAGTCCATGGAGCCTTCGTGAAAGACCAACCTCCATTTAGATCGTTCATGGGCCAGAGCTTCCCAGTTTTCGATGTTTATATTGCATTTTTTTAGATTGTACTGTACCTCAAATAAATGTATTAGCACACATCTAATACATGTGAAGAGAGGTTTCCTAGCAGAATATTTTAAGGCATGTGTGGGGAAGTGTGGCCCTCCAGTATTGTTGGACTGCAAATCCCATCAGCCCTAGCTAGCATAGCCAACAGTGAGGGATGATGGGAATTATGAGCCTTATGAACATCTTTAAACCTCTTATATTGACCACCGATATTCTGCTTTCCATCCTTGAGTTGGGAATAAAGTAACTGCTTTGGGAGACGGCAGTCAGGCATTCGAACAACATGACCAGTCCACAAGTTGGCGTTGAAGGATCATTTTTTCAACGCTAGTAGTCTTTGCTTCTTCCAGTACACTGACATTTGTTCACCTATCTTCCCATGTACAGTATTTTTCCATGTATAAGACTATACTTTTTCCTAAAATTGTTAGACTAAAAATTGAGGGACGTCTTATACATGGAAGTAAGCAGAGGAGAGAACCGCGTGGTTGCGAAACTGTATAAGAGGGGGCGTCTTATACATGGGGGCGTCTTATACACGGAAAAATACGGTAATTCGCAGGATTTTCCGGAGGCAACGTTGATGAAATCTTTCAAGGAGTTGGAGGTGACGTTTATAGATAGTCCATGTTTCGCAGGCATACAATAAAGTTGGTAATACAATGGCTTCATAAACCAGTGTTTTGGTCTTCTTACAAATATCCCGATCCTCGAACACTCTATGTTTCATTCAAGAAAACGCGGCACTTGCAGAGCTCAGACGATGCTGGATTTCACTGTTGATGTTAGCTGTAACAGAAAGATAGCTGCCAAGATAGAGAAAATGATTGACATTTTCCAGTATTGTCCCGCCAAGCTGGATAGATGGCATCACCAAAGGGTTAGCTTGCACTTGCTGATGAAGCACTTTGGTTTTTTTGATGTTAAGTGAGAGACCAAGTTTTCCGTATGCTTCTGCAAAAGCATTTAGGATAGTTTGGAGATCATCCTCTGAATGTGCGGAGACCACATTATCATCAGCATACTGAAGTTCCACAACAGAGGTTGTAATTACCTTACTTTTTGCTTTCAGCCTGCTGAGATTAAAAAGCTTTCCATCTGTTCGATATATAATTCCCACACCGGTAGGAAGTTTCCCCTCGACAAGATGTAAAATCATGGCGATGAAAATAGCAAATAATGTTGGGGCAATAACACATCCCTTTTTAACACCTGATCCCACTTTAAATGGAGCACCTTAATTGCATCATGCACCTAACATCACATCTAGTTTGGCCTTTCAGGAAAGCCAGAGCAGGTAGGCAAAGTCATTGGCTCTACCAATGGAGTGACTATAAATAGGATAATAGGATTCAAACAATTGAATAGGATTGTGTATTATCTATCTATGCTAAAAGTACAAACCCTTTTAAACGATAAGGAGTTTGTACTGGCCTGGGTCGATAACACTGATATCTTTAAAAGTATTACAAATGTAACCACAAATGCTCCTGTCTAAAATATGCTCAGGGCCAGCCTTACGGGTAGGTGAGCTGGGCACTCACCCAGGGAGCCAAGCAAAAGAGGGTGCCGAACTGAGCTTGGTGACTTGGTGTTTGTTGAGTGTACTACCTGCAGAGAGCTAGGGTCAATGAAATCTTTAACACTTTTTTCCAAGCTCTACAGTTGTTTGGGTACTAACTGTAAAAATGAATTTCCATCAATTAGCTTTGAAGTATGTTCCTTTTTTCAGTTTCCAGTTTAATGTTATTTGTTCTAGATAAAAATCAGCAGCATGCATGCAGCTTCACTTTGAAAAAAAAATACCAAGTGATCTAAGAACTACAAATACTATAGGGACTATAGATAATAATAGAACTATTGAACTGACTGGGGAGTGGGCACCAAAGGCACTGCTATTTATACAATACTTACTTTTGGGGTGTTGCTGCTTGCAATTTATCCTCGAATATATACAAGATCACACCTTTAAGCCATTCTGGGAATTTAATCGCTGCCCCAGATCTCTTTGCCCTTCTCAATGGCAATCTAAAATGGCACCTTCAACAATCATTCTACTTTATAAGAGTGACAAGTTGAGAGACAATACAAATTCGGCTGATGGATTTGTATCTGAGACACAGAATACTAGCTCATGTCTCATACAGACAAGCAACAACACACTGTAATGAGTATTTTGTTAGCATCTCCTGATTCCCCCAAATGATGGAAAGTTCCAGGACAGCTTTACAAAGAGATTTTCCCTTGGCAAAGAAAGCGCTGGCGACATATTATACTTTTATTATTCTTGGTTATTTGCAATTATAATAGCAAGTAAGAAGACACACACAGGTAGGTCATGCTAATTCCAAAGCAGCAGAAGTCCCAAAGCAATGGCAGCATCTCAGAAACACGGCAACTGCTTCTGACAGTCTCTTTGATAAACCTGGACCTGCCTTTTCTTTCTCAGCCAAATTCAAATTGCCCTTTTAGCTCTCCTGGCACACACTGAGGCAGAGAAGTGGTCTCAGAAGAGTCCACTCTTGCAGGGTCTGTGAAAGAAGCCATCAATACCTACTGTGAATGATCAAGCTACACCAAACCTATCAAGAGCTACTTTACAAGAGATAGCATGTCTGCCGGCCAACTAGACATTTCACATAATTACTTGTAACTTTCCCTGACTGTTTGTTTGCTTGTTTTGACCAAAAGCAGACTTGGAAGTGATTGGTTTAAATGGAGGAGTGGCTGAGAGGGAGGGCTTGTGCAAAGAAACACCACAGAAAAATGGATCCTAGAAGAAGGAAATATGGGAAGAAGAAATGTTAAGCAGCTCTTCATTTTGACCATTCCTCTACTGAAACTCACAGCCTTTGTGCCTGCTATTGTCTGTAGATGATGATGATGATGATGATGATGATGATGATGATGATGATGATATACACAATCAATTTGTATTGCATTCGTAGGGGTCTAGTTTGGCCCTACAGCACCAGTCAAGATGTTTCAATATGTCCAACAGAGGCCACATTGAACACACACAACCTTGAAAGTAGAGATGGGCAGGGCAGGTGAAACTTGTCCACCTCCGTTTGGAATGGGCTTACTCTTTCCAAGCCTTTTCAGAGAATTATCAGGAAAAAAACATGATCTTTTCCTGACATTTCCCCCTCAATTGAATGTTATTTTATTTTTTGAAGAAGTTAAAATACAAGCAACAAGATAACTAGAGGTGCAATCCTATGCAAGTTTAGACAGAAAAAAGGCCTTCAAATCCCAGCATGCCTCAACCATGCTGGAAGTTGTTGGTCTTTTTTCTGTCTAAAATTGCATAGGATTGCACCCTAAAGGAATAGTTACTGATTACAATTCTAAGTATATCACAGACATGCTTGTAGGAAAATTAAATAAAAGATAAAACAGCCTAAGAGTGAGTGGACTAAGAAATGGAAGAAGAGATAAGAGTATGAGAGGGAACTCACTGGATTTGAAAAGAAAGTGCTGTCTAGAGAACTTATAGAGGGGAACGTTTCTTCCAGAGGGTTAACAAAGGAGATATATAAAATGTTTCAAAACATTGAAGTGCAAAAAGATAATCTTAAGATGATATGGGAAATGGAATTTGAGGAGGAGATATCGAACGCGGGGTGGAAAAATATTTGGGGCAGATGTATATTAAGAAATATGTCAGTAAGGATTAAAGAATTTTTAAAAAAACTATTTGGAGATGGTGTCTGACTCCAGTAAGATTAAATAAAATAGATAGTAATTGTGCTCCATTGTGTTGGAGAGGATGTCAGGAACTTGGTACTTATGATCATATGTGGTGGAGTTGTAAAAGCGTTTTGGATTTTTGGAATAACATTTTTGTAGAAATTTCAGAAATTATTGGCATTAATTTGGAGGTCTGTCCAAAATTAGCATTGTTATCAATAATGGAGAAACGTCTGTGTTCTCCAGAGATAAAGGAATTAATTGTAAGTTTGTTAACGGCGGGGAGATTATTGATAGCAAGGAAATGGAAAGTTCAACATCAGTATTTAATTATTGATTGGTATAAAGAGGTGTGGGATATTGCTTTAAATGATAAATTAACATATAGTATTAAATGTAAAAAGGGACAATTAAAGAAAAATAATTTTAAGGATATATGGGGACCATTTTTAGATTATGTTTTAGTAAAGGGAAAAGGGAGTAAGCCATGTCAAGATATGATGTCTTTTTGGAATATAGATTAATAATGGATTATGTGGATAGAATTTTTTATTTTTTATTTTTTATTTTTTTACCCCATGGTGATGGGTGCACTTTGTAGTTATATGGAGTTGTGGGTTTATATTTTATTTGTATGTGTGTTCATTATTTTAAAAAATAAAATAAAATAAAATAAAACAGCCTAAGAAGAAGCTCACTAACTATTGAAAAACTGGACACATGTAAGTTATATAGCATATTAAGGGTCCAGTCCTATGGCGATGGCCATAACTAGCCCCTGAACTCAGAGCCTCAGAGGCTTATGGTCAGGGGTGTTCACGTACCTTCGGGGGGGCCCGTCTCACCGCCGCCTTGTCTCGATTTTCTGAGTGGCGCGGAGCATTTCTCTGCACCATTCGAGCCTGCTGCGCTGGTCCTGGAAGTGACATGCCAGGACCAGCACGGGTGGCGCGAGTGGCTCGCCACAGAGAGGCGAGCCACGCCGGGACCCGGTAAGGCCCCACGAGCCTCCGGCGGGCGTGAGCGGGGCCAATTTCAGCCCGCTCCACCCTCCTGGAGGCTGAGCGGTACACCCCTACTCTGTGGTCACTTTCCCAACCTCGGAGAATAGCTGACTTGTTTTTTCCCCCATACCATCTGTGAAAGGGTGCGGGAAGGAGCTTGAAGCTCCCATTCCCAACCCCAAAGTTGGAGCGTTGTCTCCGACCTCAGATCTAGGAATCTGAACTACCAAATGGCCTCTCGGATTCCATCTAGGGGCCATAGGATTGCTCCTTTTATTGTACATGTGTGTATAGTTTCAAAGTTGGTGGATTGTACCTTATAGAATCAGGCATTCTGATTCTATACACAAACTCTTACATTTTATTTAAGCAAGAGGCGTTTCTGCAGAGCTCTCTCGTGCTGTGGCCTCTCTCTCTCCAGGCCAGAAGCAGAGGGTGTTGCCCTTAACTACTTCCTGGTTCCTCCCAGGAAATACAACCCATTCAAGCTGAACCCAGTAATTCCTTCATATTGTTACACATATCATAGCCAGTGAAGATATAGACGTCTGTACTTGACTGGAATTTTATCAGAAGTTTGAAGGGCTTTTTCTAAGTTTTTGGAAATTCAGGATCACGCCCAAAGAGCTCCTGACCAGACCTCCTTCCACCATCCCTAGCCTTCCCAGCTGTTTTTCTTCCTGCCATATGTTCCAAACTTAAACTGTGAGGAAAAGGGGGAAGAGAGGGGAAAGGGGAGAAAACTTGGTGGTAGAGAGCAGAGGGTTATCCTTCACTTTTCAGTATTTCAGGCAACAAAATGAGGGTTTCCAAGCATGCTCAGGAGCACCATTGGTTCTGGGAATGCTGGGATGCATAGTTGTTGTTTTATTCCTTCTGGCTCAAACCATTCATCCAGGTGGAATTAAAATAAACAAATCTCTGTATTGGACTCTGTACTGCTCCAGCTTCTCTTGTTGCCAGTTTTCCTTGCAAGGTACATTTGGGAAAAGAGAAAGTAGAGAAAACAGTGGCAGATCATTCTCTTGGTGGCAGCAAGAGAAGATTATTACAAGCCAAGCCAACCTTCTAAGTAAAGCTTTACTCAACTTTTAATTAGCATGTGATTTTGAAACTGGGGAAGTTATTTCCTGAACCCCTGCAATTCCAAAATTCGGCACCATCCCTTCTCAAAAGAAAGGGCTCTTAATTGTAATGATGCATTACACAATCCATAAAAAAGGTATTGCCTAAAGAGGATTTCTTACAAATTGCAAAGCAGTAGATCATAACTGCAGGCAGGAAGGAAACAGGAAGTCAGTAAACATTAAATCAATAGAAAGACAGCTGCTAAATTATTTCAAATGAAATCATTTACTTCTGGCTAGCATTTGCACCATCCCCTGCATACCAATAGTCACTATTCGTGATCATTCATATTCTTGAGACTGTACAGAAACTAAATGATATCCACAAGGTGGAGATGACCTAATTCCACAGAATACTGAGAGACTTGCTTATAGCTAGTTTACTAAATTGTGGCTCAGATCTGAACAGGTTAGAGCACCAGGAAAAAAGAAAAGAGAAAATAAAATAAAATAAATCTTTATGATATGATCCCATATGATCCCATGCTAGGATATTATTCTGGATTGAATGAGTCTGGCCCTGATAAAACCACATAGATGAGGGATGGGCAACTTGTGGCCCTCCAGATGTTTTGGCCTACAACTCCCATTAGCCCTACCCAGAATAGCCAATGGTGAGGGATGATGGGAGTTGTAGGCTGAAACATTCCACAAGTTGTCCATCCCTGATCAATAGATCAATAGCTATAACATTGGGTTGTATCCAATGGTGACTTTGCACTAGTGGAAAGAGCTTAGGTCAATGACCATGTTAGCAGTAGATGGGGGTTGGGGAAGGCTGGTTGGGCAGCCATTTGGGGGGAGGGTTCGTTTTTGTTGTTCTTTTTGCCAATCCTTCCTCCCTACTGCAGGCCTGTGCACGATATCCCATGCTGTTCCAGAGCATCTGCCAACTCTCAGGAGCAGTTTTTAGAAGGCATGGGGTGGCTGTGGTGGGTCAGGTGGACTGGCAAAACCAGGATCCCACCTTATTTATTTATTTATTTATTACATTTGTTAATCGCCCATCTGGCCGGTCACCCAGCCACCCTGGGCGATGTACAATTAAAACAATACAATAAAACATGATAATTAAAATAGTATAAAAAATGCTTTTAAAATCCTAACCCACCCCCATATTCCCGCCTGAAATACCATGTTTTTAATGCGCAGCAGAAGCTCATCACGGAGGGGGCATGGCGAAGGTCACTAGGGAGGGAGTTCCATAACTTGGGGGCCGCCACAGAGAAGGCCCTCTTCCTAGTCCCCACCAGCCTGGCTGCTCTGGCTGATGGGATAAGGAGAAGGCCGTCCGTGGCAGACCTTGCACAAGGAGAGGTGCTTTCTGCTACTGCATCCATTGGATGCAACCCATGGCCCTGAAATGTTTGTGCATTATTCGTCTGGGGAACTAGTCTGAATTTTTCACCACACATGCCCCATTCATCCCTAAACTGATCAGCTGGCCCAATTTTCAAGCCTCCCTCAAGGTTGATTCCAATCCAGCTTCCACCTCATTAGCATGGTTATGCAGTTTGGCCTAATTATATACTGTATAGAGACCTTCTGCTAAGCTTTTCTTATATTTTGTTTCTGGATGCATCATACATGTAAAGTGCTTTGCTTTTCATAAAAGATCTGAAAGATCTAAATTCAAAATCGAAAGAAGAAATCCACATATATTCAACCCTTGCAGCAGAGCAGTTTTAAATTTTAAAGCACCTGTGAGAAATAGTAAAAGTCATATAGATCAGGATCAAAGTCCAGTTTGATGTATGTCTGTCTGTCAGTCTAGATCCATCTACAATTTTCCTTACTGCAGTATCTAGAAATCCCTGCTGATTTATTTTTTTTTAATCCACAGTTTTGCTGTCAGATTGTGAGGTACTATTATCCTCATGGTCTACTTACAGAACTGAAACATAGATACATTCAGTGAAGCAGTTTAATTAATGCCACTCAGACTTGATGCTCATCCAAGGACTCAAGCCAAATCTGTCATCAGGGCCCAAGTCAAGCATCTTATCCACTAATTCATAGTCCTTATATATGCTGTACTGCGACACATACCAGTGCTTCATAAAGCTTCCTGCACTGACTTCCACAAACATTCCATTGATTTGAATGGGAGCTAGCAATGCTAGCCCCCATCCTTTGGAACATTCTTCCACGTGTGGTCTGAGAGGCACAAATGGTGGCAAGTTTTAAATGCCTCTTGAAAACACACTTCAGGTGCAATCCTTAGACAGTGGGGCCCAACTCCCAGCATTCTATATTGTTCTGTTGTATTTTGATGTGAACCACTTAGGGATTTTAATATATTCAGGTCTATAAAAGTATTATAAATAAATAACGCTAAAATACCATGGAATTAAAGCAAAGCTCTAAAACAAGAACTTTGTTGACTT
Source organism: Shinisaurus crocodilurus (assembly GCA_021292165.1). Classification (NCBI taxonomy): domain Eukaryota; kingdom Metazoa; phylum Chordata; class Lepidosauria; order Squamata; family Shinisauridae; genus Shinisaurus; species Shinisaurus crocodilurus. Next base: position 234,755,867 of record CM037879.1, read on the forward strand.
AGGAGGAGTATGATCTAGTTAGGAAGATACAATTCACAGAAATGGAGAAGAAAAGCAATACACTTTAGTATCAAAGTCAAGGAAATTTCTCAGGTTTTCAGGCTATTTGAATGGAATTTATTTGCTTCAGGGTTGTTGTTGATTTTAAAACTGACATGATGAATCCAAATTTGCCTGTACCTAAGCGATAGCAAGGGTGGCAGCCAAAATGCCCGATGCCAGCTCCTTACCAGTGGCGTAGCGTGGGTTGTCAGCACCCGGGGCAAGGCAAGTAATTTGCGCCCCCTAACCCGTGGATTTTAGCACTCGAGTCTCTTCCACTAGATTAGTTAAAGAAACCCTCTGTGTACCCACTACAAGACATTTTGTTTGTTCTTTTGTTTCTTGCACACAGACAATTGTGCCTAGAGCAGTGTTCTCCAACCTTGGGTCCCCAGATGTTTTTGGCCTACAACTCCCAGCATGCCCCAGCCAGCGTAGATTTGAGGATATTACAAAAGGCAAGAGGCTTGGGACGGATTTTTATTTTTATTTCTTTACTATTATATTAATAATAGCTTTTAAAAAAAATGAATGGAATATGAGTAACAGGGATGAATAACATAACAAAGGAGACTGGAGATCGCGCGTGTTGCAGGGGAGGGAGGGTTACCCTGTTTTGTTTTTATTGTATTGATGTTGGAAATGCTTATTCAATTAAAGTTAAAATTAAATAAAACCCTTTTCGGATTCCTTGCATTGATCTAGCCACCTAGCACTAGTATGTAGTTCCACTGGCTGAGAAATATTGCGTTACAGTCTTGGATGCTAATCGTGAAAAATGCTGCTTAAGTTACCTCAACGTTTAGGCTGCAATCCTATAACACTTTCCGGGGAGTACGCCCCAAATGAACTCAATGGGACTTTCTTCCAAGTAGACAAATATATAGGATTGCATTGTCAAACAACTCCTTGCATCAAAGAACATGAGCAGTCTAGAAAGCTCAAGCTGAACGTTTCGGTTCGTTCTATTGCTCAGAACCCAAAGCGCCCCTCACCCCTCCCGCAGCGCAACTCGCTGGATCGCCGTTCGCGATCGAACTTTTCTGCCTTTCTCAGTTTTGCAAGTCCTTCTTTGGATCTGCGAAGTAAGTCTGTGAGCCTCTAAGGGGGTTCTAAGCGTGGCAGCGCTCAAGGAGCCAAACTAATCGGCTGAAATGAGTCCTTAAAAACTATGGGAGCGATCCAGCTCCATGTAAGCACGTTTAAGGTGGCGATCCTACTATGCACGCTTACCTGGGAGTAAGCCCCGTTGAATAATGTGGGGTTCACTTCCGAATAAACGTGTAATTAGGGTTGCGTGTTAGTCTCCAAGGCGCCACAAGACCTTAATCCCGTTTACAGCGCAATCCTATAGTCCATTCAGAAATAAGCCCCACTAAGTCCAATGGGAATCACTTCCAGATAAATGGGTATAGGATTGCACCGTATTCATTGAAATCAGTGAGACTTCCAAGTGCTGAACTTTCGCTCCTTCTTCATTCGACAGGCCGACAGAACGAAATCTCTTCTCACGTGTCCCCATCCGTTTAGGGTCAAACTGATCGTCGAATCACGCCTCGTGTAGCTAGGCGTGGTAGTTTTACTTGCGCTTGAGGAAGCACGCGTCGCCCTGATTCGGATCCGGACCACGGAGCTCCAGGAGAGGGGGTTAAACCTTCCCCCCACCCGTTTTTGTTCTGAAATTCCAAGGGAATTTCTATGTGTAAATGCCCCCCCTTCAAATCATCCAGGCAGGGGTCGAGTTACCTGTCTGGGAAGACGGTCCCGCACTCCCACGCCCCCTCCTTACAATATATTTCATGCCATGTCCCAAAAGCGCTGGCCTTTATTTTGAAAATAAATGTGAGGATTAAGGCTGCACTTCAGGAAAGAGAGAATGCTTGATCTGCACTGCAGCTTTAATTCTCCAATGTATTTTCAAAATATAAGCCAACGTTTATATATCTTTGCACTGGGAAACTTTTCTTAGGTTCCGCTTTTTTGGTTTCCTCTCCCAAAGGGGAAATCGATTTTATTATTTTTTTTAATGGTCACGATCCAGCAAAGGAAAGCACCTCGAAGTTTCCTCGATTTCAGGGAAGAAAGAGAAGTCCTCGCGAGCTCTCCCATTCAAATCAATGGAACTTAAAAGTCCTCAGCTTTGGCTAGGTCGTGCACAGTGGCTTCGACACTCGTGGTGGCATTCCTTGGGGATTGCGGAAAAAGCAAACCAGTTGAAATGTAGAAATCATTTGTTTCCGGAACCGGTGGATGGCTCGGAGCCGCAGCAGAGAGCGAGTTGGGGAGCTCCCTCGCAGGCTCAGCCCGCCTCCCGGTTGCTGCCGCTGCTCCGCCCAAATGGAAGACGCGGCGCGGCAATTAGGGGGTGTGTGTGTGTGTGCGCGCGCGCGCGCGCAGCGGCAGCAGCAACCGGCGTTGCCGAGGGCGCGAGCCCCGGAGGACGAGAGGGAGGACGCGGGGCGCTTGGTCCGGCTCGCTTCCTTCCTCTTTCCCGCCAGGGGCAGAGAGCTGCGAGTGCGAGCACGCCCCCCCAGATGTTGCGCCCGGTGCGGCCGGCCCCCCTGCACCCCCCACGCTACGCCTCTGCTCCTTACAGCCGCATAGTTTAACCAATGTTGATGACATTTTGAGTGCAAGCTAATATTAGGCCTATCACTCATCCCAAAGCTTTTTAGAAGCCTAAGTTGAAAGACTACAAAATGGTGGCTACGGTAATTAAAATTTATTTGTGGCAACAATGCAAAATCTGTACAAAATATGTTATGAAATCAATTGTGTTAGACATAGAGCATTAAATGAAGTATAGCAGGTGTAGGCAACCTGGTGCCCTTCAGGATGGATTACAATTCCCATAATCCTGACCATTGGCCATGCTGGCTGGGTCTTATGGTAGTTGTAGTCCAAAATATCTGGAGGGAACCAGGTGATCCACCCTTGACATTTGATTTGGCTTATAAACCAATCTTCTGTGACATTATGATCCTGATGAAATGGAAATTTTAAAATCCACAACAGCTACCAAAATCACTTATATCTCAGTCAAAATTGAAACATATACATAGCGAGTCCTTCACCTGAAGTATTCTTCAGTCTCTTTGTAGTCCTCTACCTTTTACTGGAAGGATTGATGAGAGCACCACTTTTAATTGCCCAGACTACAGGCTCTGTTATGCACTGAAAACAATAGCAACCTAACAGGAAAAAGGAAAGGAAGGGAATAGGAAAGTCTCTTTAGACTTTAGCCGCCTTGGGTTCCTTGCAGGAAAAAAGGTGGGGTATAAATATAATAAGTACCGGTAAGTACGTAAGTAGAAATCCAAACATAGCATTAAAAAATGAGAATAGGTCTTGTCTTAATCCCATATGACATTTAATAGTAAAAATTAAGTTTAGGTAATAGCAGATGGCTTTACTAAGTGAAAAGCCTTAGATTTGGAATTATAGTCATTGTTGAAAACAGCAAATGCATTAAAATGACATTTATGTTCGGACTGCTTGTGTAGGAGTGCAAGGTTAATGAAAGAGCTACAAGATCACATTTGTAAGAAATCTTTCTGTTGGTAGGAGTAATGTTCAGCTACCTGGAGCTGTTAATATTCTTTACAAACAGTCAGTAGACTATAAGGTCTGACATGTTATTTATTTGATAAAGTGTTTTATTCCAAAGCTCCATTTTTTTTTTGTATTTCATTTATTTTCACCATGTTTTTCAGAGTAAATTCAATAAGCCATCTTATTTGTTAAGCAGAACTTAAACAATCAGCGATTTCCAAATCCCGAGGTTGTTTGCATCTCGTTCCAGTTATGAATTTGGTGGCTCGGGATGGGCTCATTTGGCACGACTCTGAACTGTAGCACCCAGAAATGTTATAACCATATTCATGTAAACAGAAAAAGGAGTTCCTTTCCTTCAATGTATCCCACGTTTTAAGAAGTTTATTTTTCTTTTCCCATCTTTTAAATCCCTAGGATCTCTCCTCCCCTGGCTCAGATGGCTTTTTAACATATAGTTTGCATGCTGCCAACTAATAGCTAACAATGGATCACACCCTTAATGATCCCCAAACTGCAGATTGCCTTAGTCAAATTTCCATTTTTCTTGATGCACAAAATGATATTTAGTAATCTGAATGATTGTTGTGTTATAATAGATCAAGCAATCTCTCATACAGGGCATGTGTATGTGACACAGACAAACATAAAAGAGCAAAAATCAAGAGACAGCAATCAGGAAAGACAAATGCTTCCTGCTTCCCCAAATACATTCATCCCTGTGAAACTCAATGACATTTCAACTAGTTAAAGAGTAGAAAATCAAGAGCATTGTTTCACAGCCGGAGGTAGCTAAAGCAAGGACAAAAATTCTAAATTGCAGCACTGAAGGAACCTATAAAATACAATGTACCTTAGAACTGGGTTGGCATTTTGTGAGAATTTTGTTTAAGAATAGAGTCCCAAGCGTTCTATGTAGGCTTTTTCCTATTGCCTTAGGACTCAAATAAGAGAGGAGTCTAATGTGCTCTTTTAATGTCTTTAAAAATCTGTTGTCATCTGATCTGTTGTCAGAAGGGTAGTAATATATCGCATTAGGTAGCATGAATTAAGAATAAATTAAACTTTATTATGTTTGGGCTGCCTGAGCCTGCCTGCACTGATATTCAAGTGCTGGATTAGATTATACCTCTCCCCCGATGTGGCCCATTGCATATAGGGGCATAAGTGCACTCCTGCCCTACCTGCCCATCCAGTTCCCCTACCCTTCGCTTGCTATACATATACTGATAGAATGTCTGAGCATGGCCTGCACACATGAAATCAAGTGCGCTTAGGCCAAAATCGTATAGATGATCCCCTAGGGGGAAAATCCAGTAATTGTCTGGTGATGTGTCCTACGTGTATATTTGGATAATCCATCCCCATGTGGATGTGTAGGATTGCGTACACATCCCAAGCCAGGGTAGGCAAGCCAGGTTGGCAAAGATGGCAGGTTCACATTCCATTCCACATATTGGACCAGGTCAAGGGATAAGTATGATCTATTCTGTCCCCAAGTGGTGTCTATTATCCTGGTTTCTAATTGCTGTTTACTGGCTGGGGTTTCCAATGGTATGCCAGTTAATTTCTCTTCCCGCTATATTCAAACTACTAGAACAAGCCTGGAAATGTCTCTCCCTGTTTCCTGTATGCCATTGCAAAGCCATGAAATGTGTGTTGACCTTAACTTTTAGGATGTACTAAGCATCATCTGCTGCCTTCAAAAGAGGAATCATCTGTGTCTGAACCAACATGTCCCCTACTACCCTCTACAAGAGAAGAGAACAGTGTAATTTTCAAAATTACCCAATTTTCTGTTATCGTGCTGAATGCATTTCAAATACAACAACATGTGTCCTGGATGAAGAATTTTAGAAGAGCAGCCCAACTTTCTTTGCCTTTTAAAAGAGCAGTCCAAAAAACAATGAAATGCCACATTTAGGAGACAAGAAGATTACCTCATCTGACAAACAGTTGTTCTATTCAAAATACGTTAGGTTTAATAATAGAAACTAGAGTACTTTCATAAATAAATCACACTTTGTCTTATATGTGTATTATTTAAAACATTTATGTTCTGCTCTTTGGCCATTTAAATTACAAATACAATAAAGTCACACAAGACAAAAATTCAGCACAGCAGATAAAGATCGGGGCTGAAAGGCCTGGGCAAATAAAAAGGTCTAAAAGGAAAACAGAAACAATGCCAGGTGGGCCTCCCTGGGAAGAGAGTTCCAGAGGCAGGGCACCAAAACTGAGAAGGCCCTGCCTCCTGTCACCCTTACCTTACTGATGGTGGCAAAGGAGGGGGAACAACAGGTAGGCGTGCCTGAGGGTGATCTTAATAGTTGGGTATTTTATCTTCAGCAACTTGTGAACTTGGTCTTCTGGTCCGGAAGTGGTGATACCCTCCTCTTTTCCCATTGACTCATCTTCTCCCCCTTGCACTTGTTCCATTGATCTGCAAAACTTTTGAGACATGTAACCAGCTCCAGATAAGCTATCGTTATAAAAATGAAGCTAAAGTTTCTGCATATGTGTATGTCTGTGTTTTTAAATCCATTGCTGTTGGTGTTTGTCTTGCAGTCCTCCATCCTCCTTTGGGCACGGTGTCAAAATATCTGTGTCTTTCACCTAGGAAACAATCATGACAGTTTTCAAGTATTAAAAAAAAATAATGTACTGACAAGAGCACTGAATAGGACACAATGTCTTCAAATTATTTGCCTAAAGACAGGGATATTAAAATTGCACACTCATTAGTATCTGAAATTATTGATATAAGGTAGTTAATAAATAACAACATGCAAAATACCACATTGCCTCAAATGAATTTTAACACCTTTGCTGCATCATCTTACCACTGTTGCAAAGCAAAGTCTCAATAGCTCCCATAGCTTGTATCAGGGATGAACAACCTGCAGTCCTTGGCCTAATTTCAAAAACCCTCTGGAAGTGATCACTTGAGACCTCTGGAAAAGATCAAATTTTCCCTCCTCCAGCAGCCCACTGGGCCGGGAGGAAGAGAGAGAAGGGGGTGTCAGAAAGAAAGAGAGAGAGAAAAGTTAGAAAGAAAGGGGGAGAGAGAAGGGGTGTCAGAAAGAGAGAGAGAGAGGGGTGTTAGAAAAAAGAGAAAAGGGGGTATCAGAAAGAAAGGGGGAGAGAGAGAAGGGGTGTTAGAAATAGGGTTACACATTGCCCCCCCCCAAAAAGAGGACAAAAGAGGGTGACAATTTGCCTAATAGTTTCATATGCTAATGTACATGTATAAATAAAATTTAGTCAAAATAGCTATAATTTAAATAGGGATGCAATACATCTCACCATAGAGAGGAAGAAGACTGAGCAGGTGCCTGCTCAATCTGCTGTCCAGGTGCTAGCTTTTGGTGGGCAACTTCATAGCCCTGCTCTCCCTTCTTATAGTTCTTAGACTTTAGAGCAGGGCGCTCCAACCTTGGGTCCCCAGATGTTGCTGGACTACAGCTTCCATAATCCCTTGCCATTAGCCATGCTGGCGGGGTATGCTGGGAGCTGTAGGCCAGCAACATCTGGGGACCCAAGGTTGGAGAGCCCTGCTTTAGAGGATGCCTTCACACAGAGGACTGTCCTCTGTAAAGTAGGCGACACTAGTGAGAAAGAGAGAAAATCGGTGGCCCCACTCACTGCCAAGGTTTGCCCCCTGACAGATTGCCTCCAAGAGAATGTGTCCCTCAGCAGAAAAAAGTTTCTTCACTGCTGGCCTATTTGGTTGGTAGCTTGTAATGCAAGATGAGGAGTGCCACACACACACATGGCTATTCAGTTAGGGGCCTGCCAATGTGATCAATATCAAAAGTTTTGGCGTAATGGAAATGACAAAAGCTGGCATCTTTACCAGGTGCACATAGTGACAGGTATTTAATTCAAATTCTGCATCTGCATGCACGGGGCTAAAAGGAACATCTGCTACCAAATCTACTAAATCCTTGAGGTTGCTAGATATGTAATGCCATCGTTATAAATGCAGTATTTCAGCAACCTTTGATGAAGATCACTTTTTGTTGTTGTACATATGGGGTAAACATTACTGAATAATCACTTGTTGTTGCTTATATGGGGTAAATATAACTTATTTGCTTATATGGGATCAATATTACTGGATAATCAATCTATTTAAAAAGATGTTTTCAAGCCGTTTACAACTTTCAGAGCTGTGAAATGTAACTTTTAAAAGTATGTAAGAAACATGCCCCTTCTCTGCAGCAAAATAGGAGCTGCTTCTGGCTGTAAAGTAGGTCTTGAGGAGGTCTGCGCAACATGGGACCCACCAAGCAGAACACAGCCCACACGGTGTAGGCTGCCTGCTGCTTGATGATACAATCCCTCCCTGCTGTTTTTACCAGGGAGGCAGGAAAAGCAGGAGTTGTATGGAGTCTCTGGTGGACCATACATAGCTGGTAGGCTGGATTTAATGACAGGCAACTCTCACACCCCCCAGTTCTCCTTGGATCAGAAAAAAAATATATCAAGAAATACTGCAGAATTAGTAACTCATCTTATTCTGACCTAGTCCAAGTTAAACTGGAACCCGACATCAGGAAAGAACTGGAGAACTAAATTTGTCCATGCTTCAGATACCCAGCTGCTTGACTGTGGGAGGGGGAGTACGTAGGAATTGACTTCTGCCCAGAAAGGTGGCTTAGAAACATTTTAAATAAATAACATTTAAATGGGTTAATCTGTCAAGCTCAATTTTTCTCAGCTTCTCATTTTTCCAATACTAAATTCATTCTGTCCTGATTTGGACTGCAATTTTTTTGTCCAAATGAAAATTTGTACATTTTTTTCATGCACGTTGAAATACAGTTTGTATGCATTTTTTAATGTATGCATTTTTGTGCAGGCTTTTTAAAAAGTACACCTTTTCAAGTATTTTTTTCCATTGAATAAAGAGTTTTTGGATGCATTTTTCAAGATTATACACATTTTTGTACTCATTTTAAAAAATATATACGGTATGCATTTTTGTGCATACCTTCAAATGTATGCATCTTTGTATGCATCTGCTTATTTATTTTGCAAATAGCATTGCAAATTTTGAAAATGAATGGATTTCAATGGCAAACTGCATACTACTTGGTTTAGTTTCAGGAAGTGCAAATTTGTTAAGTTCACATTGAAATGTGAGCCAAATGAATTTCTCACCCATTCTTGGGCAGGGGAAGTGTATTCCCTCCTGACTCCATCTCTGCCACTGCAGCCAGAGACAGAACCAGATCAGCAGCAAGGGAAGCAGGTAGGAGGGTGAGAGAAAGAGACAGGAGGCTTGTGGGTTGAACAGAGAAGGAAGGAGACAAGTTAATGGGTGTATTATGTATGTCAGGGGGCCCTATGGTTCAGCATTACAGTAATACCTTGGATTGCAAGCATAATTCATTCCAGAACCGTGCTTGTAATCCAAAACACTCTTATATCAAAGCGAGTCTCTGGCGGGCATGAACGGGGCCGATTTTGGCCCGCTACGCCCACTCGAGGCGAGTGGTTACATCCCTACACTACTTGTATTGCAAGACGTTGCTTGTTTATCAAGTCAAAATTTATTTTTAAAAATTTGCTTGTCTTGCAAAACGCTCTCAGACCAAGTTACTTGCAATCCAAGGTATTACTGTACTGCATTTTGGGGCACTATGAGCACTTAGGGTGTGCATGCGCTGATAGGGATGGAGGAGAAATTCCTTAAGTTCACACTATAATGCAAATGAAATTTCGCATTTTTGAACTACTGTGCGAACCAAAACTCAGTTATCCTTTGAAATTCGCACATTTTCCATATTTTGCCATTTTTTCCAATCAAAAATAATGCATACATACACCATGCATATATTAGACGAAAACATGTTCAAATATGCATTACATAGGAAAACTAATTGCAAAAAATGTGTATATTAGGCAAATAAGTATACAAAAATGCACCTATAAGGAGAAACGAGCATTAAAATGCTAATGTATTTTCATGCAAAGCTTTAAAAAAAAAAATTCTCCAAGTTTAGGATGAACTGAACTTAAGACTGGAGAAATTCATGAAATTTAATATGAACCAAAAGTAAGGCTGTGAAAATGAGGAACTGAGAGAAATCAAAATTGACAGATTTGTTCATCCCTAGTTGCAGTAGCTCAGAGGAGAAGCTTTTGCCAGATTTGTTATGTAGCAATAAAAGACAGATGTGTTTGCAAGGCCTGATTGATCTGTACATGTTTTTCCTGCTGACCAATAAAACAGGACAGGACAGACGGAGACCCAGAGAAGAATTCAGAGGTCATAATGCCTGTCTCATAACTGAAGCAAACATTAGGAGTCACTGTGGTTCATATTCCAAGCCAAGAGATGATGAAGATCAGCATCTCTAGTCTAGCTGAGTTAACTTGGTGGGTCACACTACACACTGTATAGGTCTGCACTAGAGGTTCCCCCATTTTGTTCTGCGGTACATGATTATAAAGATGAACCTCTCCTATAAATAAGTTCTTATAAAACAGGCTCAGGCAGAAGGTAGACTGGGATCTACTTTAGTCGACTTGCAGTCAATCAGCATGGGGTTCTCTCTCCCAATGGCTGAAATATAGTGACAACAAATAGCCTTTCTTCCTCCTAAATTAGGCTGCTGAAATCAAAAGATCTTTAGGGGAAATAGGAGTAGATGCGTATGCAAAAGGATTTTGCGCATGAACTTCAGTTCCGCTACTGACAACCAATCTCGGGGCTAGTCATGTGCTCAGAGACACCTTGTTCCTCAATTCTATGTCCCCCTTCTTGAGCTACTAGACGCTGCTGTCACTGATGATTTATACATCGCCTTATTTGCTAAAAAATAAACAAAACAACAACAATAAAACATCAAGGTGTATACAACCATTTAAAACAATAAAACCTTAACACAATAAAAACACTGTAAACTATATTGTTTAAAAGCCTAAATTTAAAAAGATATGACTTCACACCCTTTCTAAAAAGCCAAGGGAGAGAGGTCCCAATCATCGTTCTATTTTGCACCTGGCTCTGGCTGGTGGGCCTCAGAGCTCCAGTGGAAAACAAATTGAATCCCCAAGTCTAAAGACTGTCCACCCCTCCCATATGAAATGCTACTCTTAGGGTGGGAGGCATGGAGTAAATATCTCTACTACCTGTGACACAAGTTGCATAGCATGGCCTCTACCTTTGATTGATAATCCACAGTATGCACACTCATAAATGCTACTGAAATCAGGATAACAGAGCCGTGCTCACACATTGGCAAATATACTGGTACGGCCTTTGCAAGTGAACTTGTTCTGACAAAATCCACCTTGAACATTTTAGCATGCTTATATCTGTATAAATAAGTCACAAGTCATCTAGTACAGTGTGTACACCGTGCCAGCCCCTTGAATAAAATGCATTAGGCCTAACTTTCGCTGTTTGACTTGGCAGCATGTCTTTGTTAACCTTCAGACTGTAGACCTCTACCAGGAAAATATGTTACCCTTGAACAATGCAAGCGATCAGATGGTTTCTAATTAACTGGAAGTGAAATGAGCTCCATGTTTCTTTTTATACCATCAGTCAGGATGCCTGAGTCTGAATGCCCATTCTGGGACCTAGTAGCGTACAGAAATCCACTGATCGGGAGATGCCCCCAGATTTCTATGCTTCCTAGTATTATCCTTGCCCTCCTGCAGGTGAATTCCATGCACTTTGACTCACCACTCACATTGCCACTCACAGGGGGGGATACTATGGTTATTAAGGCTGCAAACCTATGCATATACACTCAGAGATTATTCCCAGGTAATTGTATAGAAGATTACATTCTAAATGTCTGTTCAACCAGATACTCAAGGAAAGACAAGAGGGAACTTACAACTTCTCATTGGAAGGCTGAGAAGTATAATTATGAATGATGTTTCCAAGACCCCTGAGTCCTGCTAAGGTCTGATGCAATGCAGCATTGGAAATATTTTTGTGAAGCTTATTCCTCAGGATGGTTTATGAGCTGCACGTTAGACTGCCTGCTGATCAGAATAACATTTTTAAGCTAAAATATATATAGTTTAATGTTAAAAGCTACGGGGAAACTTTTTATGTTGTTAATACTCTGGTGATATGCATGCAGTGTTCACAACACTTTATATTTCTTCAATCAGACGCAATCCTGTGTGGCTATAAATCTCTCCAACATTCAATATTAATGCAAATCTTACAGTGCTTTTCAGAAATGCATCCCACAATCCCAAGTTAGTTAGCCTGCAGTCTTTTCTTGAGAAGTAGATTAGTGCTATTTACAAGAGGCTGGAATGCAGATGCTTCCAGTCTTGATGATGCAAATTATCTTGCTTCTGTCATTAATGTGTTGTAATCTGCAGCCGCCACAGTATCTATCAGCCAGACAGGCAAAAAGGCATCATCCACAAGTGATGTCTGGGCAATTTAAATTATATTAGCTAGGGAGATATTCCAGAGGAGAAGGTAGTAAAGTATATAGCCAAGAATATTTTTTAGAGTCTCATGGTATCTGTGGTTCAAGAGCCTGAAATAGCCAGAATAGTGATCCTCTTCATCTCAGGTTATTTGAATTTTGCACTGTTCAGAAATATCTCCAATCTCTGACAAGTATACTTTGCCAGTAATTGCTTTGGAGTATCCCAGTGGTTGTGTTGTGCCTTTGAGGGATGGCAGGAGGTGGTGGCAGAACCAGGTCTCCTCCCAAGTGATTTCAGACCCTTCGTGGTTGTGTTGGAGACCATGTGAATTTGTACCCCTGTTCTAATGTTTAGCTAGGCCTGACTAGAGAATCTTGCATTCTTGTTTTCTGCTTTCTGTAAAATTGTTTCTTGCTTTCTTGCTGTTCTGTGAAACTGCTTGCTAAAGTTGCAAAGAAATGTGGATTGAAATGTAAGAGAGAGAAAAGTAAAGTGCAGGCAGCTTTGATTGCAGCTGCAGTAGATGGGAGGGAGGAAAAGCCGGAGAAAGGCAAAGAATGTTGAAGGACGCTGATAAGGGATGTGTGTGTGTAGTAAGTAAAAGCAAAAGGCGGAGGGAAGGGGAAGTGTGTGTGGGTGGGTGCTAGCATTAGGCTGATGCGTGTACTTTCCAAAGAACAGACTGATAGAAAGGAACAGAATGAAATGTTTGTACCAGGAAGGTCAGAGGAAGTCGTTGAATGTATGTGAAAGAGGTCATGATAAGGAGAATGTTTTTCTACACAACTGTATGTAATATGACTGTATGTGATGCTAACTTGTATCTGATCCCATGCTGTATAAAAGATCCAAGAAGAACTTGAAATGGGGCTCTTGATTTGAGTCCCCCAGACTCCTAGAGTCTACTTGAGGCCTCAAATAAAGTTGGTTTCCCTTCTCTAACTCAGTGTGTTTATTGGGCAGGGCATATACACTGAGGCCTGAATCACTTTGCCGGAGAGGCACTGTTTAGTGCCGGCAACAGTTTTGGCATCCCTGGGTGGGCCTCCTCATAAAATTGCCTTGCCCGGATTCCTGGAGGGGCCTTTGAGGGGGAGAATGACCAAAGTCCAGCGCGCACCGGCAATTTGACCGGAGGACCTTGGCGGACAGCCCTCAAAGACGCCAAAGGGACATAACGGTGCAATGCCAGCTGTAAGTGGAGAAGGGAGTTCGAGAGCAACAGTTAGGAACCAGTCTCTCACAAGGAAAGAAGGAAAGAGGTAAGCTTTTTGGTAAAAGCCCCTCTTCATTCCTCCCTTGGGTGCTCGGGGGATTGCCCCGAAGTGTAGGAACCAGGGAGGTGGGACAGGAACAGAGTAAAGAAAGAAGTGAGGTGCACTCCCTTGGAATATGTGTTAAAGAGTTTGAAAATCTTTGGAAAGGATCCAAAGAGAAAAAGGAAAAAGCAAAGGAACCAGCCAAACAGGAATAAGCAACCAGGCAGGAAGACAAAGCACCAGCTGGGACAGACTACCAGAGCTTGATCAACAACCATTGGATGTTTTTTTATATTATTATTGTTGTTGTTGTTGTTGTTGTTGTTATTTTATTGAATTTTCCAAAACAAAAACAAATCATATTTGGCTTCTGCTTCTTTGTCTGACAAACATTACCAATCCATATCCAGTCTAAGTTTTCTCTATTTTCACAGAAAGAATTTCTATCACCTTTACTAATATTCAAAATAGGGGTGAAACATGAACCTTGGGGGGGCTCATGGCAATCCACGGCTCGACCCTCCGTGGGGGCAGCCCCCCCACCTCGATCTTCTGAGCGGCGTGAAGCAGTTCTCCGCGCCACTGGAGCCGCCGGCGCTGGTCCTGTCAAGTCACATCTGGCCCCGGAAGTGACGCGACGGGGACCCTGCGCAGGCGCAATACGGCACGCAGGGGTCCATCGCGCCTGCGCAGGGTCCCATCGCGTTACTTCTGGGCTGGATGTGATGTGATGGGACCGGTGTGGGCGACGTGGGCGGCTCACCATGGAGAGGCGAGCCGCCGCTGCAAAAGGTAGGCCCATAGGCCCACACGAGCCACGCACAACCGTGAGCAGGGGCCGATTTCGGCCCACTACGCCCGCGCGGGGCAAACAGTTACATCCCTAAAAAAATCAAAACCCAAAATTATTAAGTCACTTTGTGTTGTATGTTTTGAAAGATTGGATGTTTTGAAAGATGCAGCAGTTGCCCAGCAGGGTGGAGCAAACTGATCATTGAGAGGCAGAGAAACACCACAAATATGGGTTAGATCCAGAGTCATCATCTGCCAGCGGAAGGATACCACTGGCAGAGACATCCGTGTCCTCTTCTCCCCCCGGTGGCCTCCTGCACACCCTCCAAATCTCATCCGAGGGATCCCTCATTCCCTCAACCTTCCAGAACAGATCTGGAGGGCACACAGGGTGGAGGAGGGGTTGCAAACATTGCATTCCACCAGTGGTATCCTTCCTCTGGCAGAACAACAATTCTAGATCCAAGCCTACATTTCCTGTGGCAATGCAAAGCTGCCAAAAGTGGGCGAGAGTTTCAAACCGGGACAATAGTGAAATGATCAGATAACTGCTTTACTATGTACTCAACTCCACCCACCCTTTATGTTAAAGTTAGTTATCTAGCAGGAAGTGCAGGATCCCAGTATGCCATGTCCCTCCCTATCGGCACTGATGGCTAAAGCAAACTGGAGAAGGTCAATCAGAAGCAGAAGAAGTGGGGATGGAGATACAGCAGGGTCTCCCCAACATGCAAAAGTGCTAGAGATGGAAGATATGGACTGGGTTCGGACGACACGACAAGCAAACAATGATAACAGACAACCGTTTCTTGTCCTGTCGTCCGAACCCAGGTCATTGTGAGTCACAATGGTCTGCTTTGTCCTCAGAAACAATGATAAGAAACAACAGTTTGTTCTAGGGTTTGTTCTTACAATGATTGTTTGTTGTGTCGTCTGAACCAGGGAGAGCTGTTTTATCGTTGGTGGTTCAAGACAGGGATGGGGACTCGGACTCGAGGACTCGACTTGTGAGTCGGACTGAGTCCCCCCTCTGACTCGACTCGGACATGAGTCCCAATATTTTTAATGGGACTCGAGACTCGACTCGGGACTCGAGACCAAGGACTGGTCAACATCCCTGGGCTGTTGACGAGTCTTCTGGCTGTGCCAGAAGGAGCGCGATCACCGGTGAAGAGCGCATGGAAGCGAGGCGCGCCGCTGCTCAGCCACTGTGGACAGCTACCAGGAGCGCAGCCCCAACAATGTGTTGAGATTTATTTTGATTGATGTGTTGTGGGGGGTTTGGGTTAGGGTCAGACATTTTGGGTTTGGCTGCCTCTGCCTGCCTGTTTGGGGTTCCCAGCCTCCTCTGCCTGCCTGGTCTCTTCTTGACCTGTTCAACAGTTGAATTGTCCAAGACAAAGGCCTCTGCCTGCCTGCTTTGGGGTTCCCTGCCTCCTCTGCCTGCCTGGTTATTTTGGGTTTGTCTGCCTGGTCTGTTCTTGCCAAAATCAGTTGCAGAGTTTTGAAATAAAAAGGCACACTTGTGCCTAGAATTTATTTAAGCCACACATCTGAAGTAGTCTTATTTTGTTGGGGGGAAACCCCATTGATTTTAATAGGGACTCGTGGAGTCAGTTTTGGGAGTGACTCAGGACTCGTGACTCGTGAGTCACCATTTTGGACCAAGGACTCGGACTTGGACTCGAGACTCGGGTCCAAAGACTTGTGACTCGACTCGTGACTCGAGACCAAGGACTCTTCAACATCCCTGGTTCAAGAATCCTACAGAGTTGCATGACAAGAGCGGCAAAACAAGCAGCTGCTCCAGTCATCCAATCTCTGTTTCTGATGTCTGCCCAGCAACCTTTTACTTTTACAATCAGAATACCAAAAACTGTATTTTTCTTTCAAAACAAAGTATGCTTTTAATAGAAGAAGAGTAGATTACAACTGAAGAACTTTACCAGTATGGGGAGGGGGAGGAGGGGAGGGGGTAGTTGGGTAGTAAGCAGAGGGCTGGAAAAACGAAGCCAAGGCTACAGGAGCAAGAAAAGCTTTGGGGTAGGGAAGGTGTGGAAAAGATCTAGTTCAGACTTGTAACACAGGTGGGAGGCAGGCTAGATGGGAGAACTGCTGGTAGAGATAGCAGGTTCTCCGCCATGCATGGATGTGAGGGGTGGGAAGAAGTAAGAGAGGTGCAGTGCTTAGCAGAGCTAGGCATGCAGGCGGGGAGGTGTAAACAACCTTCACCTGTCTCCTCCCAGCCAAGATGGGAGCGACCAGGCGGTGCAGAGAGGGAGGAGGGCAAGGATCAAAAGCCACTGCCTGGACAAGGGGTGCCAGGCAGTGTGGGGGAGGCTGTATAATGTGTTAATAATCATCACCTGTATGGTAGACCAGATGGGAACAAAGGCGGGAGGGAGAAGGGGGAGCGGAAAAAGGTGGCGACGTTGGGAGGGGTGGATGGGTTAGGAGAAAGTCAAGCCTCAGTTCATACTAGAGGCGCGAGGAATGGGGTGTGGGTGGGTGGGTGGGTGGATGGGGGAATGCTTCTCTGCGATGATGGAAACAGCCAGGTGAAAGCAGGAAAAGTGACAGGTGGAGAAGCACGGGGCAATGTACACAGGAATCTTTTTTTTCCAATGGGAACAGACAACAAAAGGGATATTGATCAGCTACAGAGAGATAGAGAAAGGGTTAAAGATTCCTGCAGGAGGAGGGAGAGGGGAACACTCAGTGGACCAGTCCCGAACAGGCTGCCCAGATAGAGAGGGAGCGATGGCCCCTGGGATGCAGGCCTGGAGGTGGAGGGAGGACAGGTGGGAACAAAAGCATGATAATGACCAGAACCAATGGTCGTCTGTCAGAACCATCATTGTAAGTTACCACCAATCATGGTAACTTGCAACGATAGCTTGTTGTGTCATGCAAACCCACCCATGGAAGTCTCACATGCAAGTTGTCCCCAGTAAAACTGTTCTGATCAAACATGACTGTCATGCACACCAACCAGAATGATAGGAACTACAGTAGCGCCCATGTAAGTTGCTGGGATTGCTGGTAGCCAGGAACACATGGCACTCGCATGGCACAAGACACAGTTGTACGTGGTGATAGTAAGCCACAACAATTAAGCGTGGTTGGGAGCTGGAGGAACCCAGATGGCTGACCATGCACTTAATGGCTGGGTGAACAGATATTCTGTGTGGTGTGTTTTTTTAATTCAAAGTGGGAGATAGAAAGAAAGACTGTCATGTAACACATCATATTGTGACAGACTGCATTGGGCCACCATTCACAAAGAAACAAATGGAGCTACAACAAAACTTTGCAGTATGGAGTGTCCCTGCTCAGGAATAATCCATTCTATTTTCTTTCCCACCCCGTTTTCCATTTTTCATTCCAGCAGTCAGAATTCCATGGTCAGTGAGCATGCTGAGTCTTCATTGAACTGTTTTTGGCATTCCCTCCCCACTTAGGGTCCCCCCCCCAAGGTATTTTGTACTTCTGCAGATCTCAGGTTCCTCTAAGTCTTTTGATAGTTCCCTCTTGTGCGTGGGTGGAGCTGTTTTGGCTACATAAATAATGGCACCCATGCCTGAACATCAGAATTAGAGGGAAAGATAAACAGTGGTATAAACTCTGTGATACATCAGGCAAGCCCGACATAGGCTATTAGATATGCATGTGGATTTGCCTTCATCAGCTGATGGGTTTCTCCTTGAACCACCCACCTAGAAGACTTGCAGAGACAGAAATTCTAATCAGCATAACATCAATGCTCCAATCATTTTAATCACCCTTTCAATTTAACAGCTGTTTTGTTGCAATGCAAGAGTACAAAGGAAGTTAGTATAATGGTCAGGATTTGTAGAGCACTTTGCACAAAGGCATTTTTACTGACAAATATTCCCCCTCCCCTTTTCATGTATTTGCATCTAACTTGCAGATAGATCTCTGATTTTAATTAGGCCTTCAAGAATCATTTCTCAAAGTAAGTTGGCTGATTCAAGGCTTTTAATTCTCAAGCTGAGGATATGACAATATTTCACAATGTGCAGTAATTATAGAAGTTGCAGAAGTCCAAATTGCCAAGGAAATTCAGTTCACTAAACCATAAATGACCAACTGCACACAACTGCTTTGAATGCCAAATGACGTTAATTGCAGTACTCCACTGGTCTCCAGCAAATGAAGACTCTTAACTGTTGGCTTTTCAGCTGCCAGATGGAGTGAGTCAGAATAATCTGTACCAGGCAATTGCTAATGGGCAAATCTCATAATGTGAAATTCAGGATCCTGAAAGTTTGCATTTATGAAACATACAGTGCCCATATCACGTACAGTATATCACACTGATTATTGTTCCGGCTAACTCCATTCAAATCCCAGAAACCACTTTTGCTCTCATTAGCTCCAATTAAAAAAAAAAAGATTCTGGTTAAAATGATCTAATGATCCTGTGCATTGTGGACCACTTTCAGCTTTGCTGACTGCTCGGTTGAGAGATATGCACAGTTCTTTTATTTTGTTTCTGTTGCGACATCAGTGTCACTGTGCTGGGGGTGAAGGGTAGCAGAAAGAAAGAAAGGGCAAACGCTCAAAAGTGCTGGGGGGGGGGGAATGAAATTTAATAAAATAGTAAAATGCCCAAGAATACAGAGATGTTGCCTTACTAGGAAAAAGGTATTATATATAATGTGCCCCTGAAAGTCTTCATTGAAAGTCTTCATTTGTTTGTCTTGTTAATTTTGCTTGTCTTGTTAATTGTTGTAAACAGCACAGAGAGCTTCGGCTATTGGGCGGTATAAAAATGAAATGAAGTGAAATGAAATAAATAAATAAATAAATATCTAGAGCAGTGATGGCGAACCTTTTTGAGCCCGAGTGCCCAAACTGCAACACAAAACCAACTTATTTATTTCAAGTGCCAACACTGCAATTAAACCTGAATACCGAGGTTTTAGTTTTAGAAAAACAACTCATACAGTTGTCCGAACTAATTAACATCTTTTGTCTTAAAAGAAAAACACAATAACAGAGCTTTCAATGATACAAACAGTTTTTTGTTGGAAAAAAAAATCAACTCAAAAATTATTATAGTACTACATTGTATACATAGCCTGAAGGGAATGTATACAAACTTTTAAAATAATTAGGCACATGTATTTTTGGATAAGGGATTCTCAACTTGTAATATGATTATATGCCAAACTGAAATTGTATGGGGCAAGCTTTACCCCGGGTCCTTTCCCTGCTTCTACAGGTGTCGGATTAGTAACAGTAAAAGTCAACCTGTACTAGGATGAGCAAGATAAACAAGAAAACTAAACGTGCTTAACACATTTTAAACACTTTATGTCTTGGACTGCAAACACTGCATTAGGTAAACGTTTGTATTGGGCATGCTTTTGCACAATTAATGTGATTTTTGCTATTGCATGCATGCTGATAATTTGTCAAACCTTGGCTCATACTCCGTTAGTTTGAGAGCAACATGTGCAGCACTCAGGTCATGTTAGGGCTTTACATCCAAGACATGCTCTGTGTATCATTCTTCAAAATCTTTTAAGTGTGATAACAATGAAGAAAAGAATTCTGTAACAGGAATTCTAGAACAAAATCATTCTGTTCTACACTGTGAGAAAGAACAAGATCATTAGTGTTTTTGGTAATTAGGATCTATACTTGGTAATCCTGAATTTAACATGTAATTTAGGCTGTACTACAGTGTAGTCCAAAGTTATCCAGTCTGCTAATGGGCTGGGTTTTATTTATTGATTTGATTTGTACCCTGCACTCAAGGGGTACAAAGAAAATTGGCACTCAAGGTGGCTTACAATCACAAATAAACTTGATAAAAACAGTAAACTAATACATTCAAACACATTAAAAACACAGCAACAGGTGGGGACTAGCACCCAGGTCTCTTACCACTACACTGGCTCTCATATTTGTTTTGCCTTTCCTCCAGGAACAAATGATCTCTCCATTTTTACCTTCACAACAATCCTGTGAGGTAGGTTAAGTTGAGAGGTAGTGACTGGCCCAGATCATCCAGTGAGAAATGCGAGGCATTTGCTACCAGTCCTCTTCAGGCAGCAAAATGTCCTGGGCCAGGACTGGCTGTGTATGTATGTGTGTCCTGTTTGGCTGCTGTGTCTGAACGAGGCAGTGGGTCAGCCTCTGCTTCTTTCTTGAACGTGTGTGTGTGAGAGGGAGAGGGAGAGACTGAGACTTTTCAGAGCAACTGGGCCCGAAGAATCGGTTTTGCGGTAGGCAACGCTGGAGGAATAGCTGGAGGAAGAGGAGTGTGCGTGAGCGTGGGGATTTAAAGGAGCAGCCCAGCCACTCCTTTGCAGGCAGGCAGGGTTGAGAGCGAGCGCACAGGTGAGAGAGAGGCGGAGAGGAACCGACCTAGCATTTAAAGCGGCAGCGGCCCGCCTTTCCTTTCCTTTCCCAGCTTGCTCTCCCGCCCCTCCCCTCGGGGAATCTTCATTTAAAGCGGCAGCTGCCCGCCTCGCCTGGCCTCTCTCCGCTTGCTCTCCTGCCCCTCCCCTCGGGAATCCTCACTGCAATCTCGCTCCTCTCGCGTGTCCACAGATTGGTCCCTGCGTGCCAGCTGTGGCACACGTGCCATAGGTTCGCCTTCACTGATCTGGAGGGTCCTGTGCATACCACTGAACATTGCAGAGGAGGTGCTCCATGAGATTAGGAACTCTGCTTCTGCATGTTTCCTTCGTGCGTATAGAGATAAACTTGCCATGGGGCTTACAGCTGTGCACAGGGTTCTCTGTACATATTCTATTAATGAATGCTGTTACTACACTATCCATCCTCCCACGTGCGTTCCTTCTGCCTTGTCAATGTCTGAATTGGCTCAACTACTCAAACATGGAGAATTTGAAGTTCTATTTGTTCCCATTGTAGGCAAAGACAAAATAAATGTGCATAGTATAGATATGAATTCTGCTCAATACTATTTCATTCCCCACATTACCTGGTAGGCCAAAGTGCTCTTCGGGTAAAATCATAGCTATTTGGTTTAATGCATTTTAGTCTCATTGACTTTAATGGGATCAAGCCAAGTATTATGATTTCACTCCGCTATAGATTCAGCTGCAGCCAGTCTTTCCACTGATGCACAAAGTTATTGCTACAGAGACATGTGATTCATTCTTGGACCTGACAGTTTTCTTCCTGTTCATTTCTCAAGCTAAACTGAACGTAGTTGTAATTTGTCTCTTTCTGCCACCTAGCGTTGAGTATTTGAAAATGCAACACTACTGTGAAAAAGTTGGTGCTATTCATCATTCTCTGTTCTACTGATATGTGAGGTTTTCTAGAAGGACAATGAATTCTTTGGAGAAGACTCTAACAAAGTCAGTAGTAGCCTGTATATTTTGGAAAGGGAACAACAGAACATTTCATTCACAAGTAAGAATATGTCTGAAATAAAGTAAAATATACAACTACTGTCTGATACACAAAATGCCTAGCATATAGAAGACTAATAAAATAACTGCACATATGTTCGTTCACTGCTAACTATTCCAGTGAAGCACTAATTCAGAACAATGCCTTCTAAAACACTGATTTCCTTGGCTAGTCAGAGCACAGATTCACTTAATTTTCTTAGACAGTAAGCAATCTTCAAATCTTCGAACTACTTGTTCCAGAGTAGTCGCTATTACTACTGTTTAACATTTACTTAGAAGGATTCTCTAGCAAGTCTTAACATTTAGACACAAGATTGCTTGTTGCTAACAAGATATGGCTGCTTTTCAATCATTTACTCTTTTCCTTGGCACAATTTCTTTAAAATTCTTTAAATTTCTAGAGTAAAGATGAAAAGATGAAAAGAAGACATAGCTGCTGGCCAAAGTCATGACCCTAAGTGACACCCTTCAGGTGCTTGAAGAGTGCTATCATGGGCCCTCTCTGTCTTCTCTTTGCCAGTAGCTCTTTGAGGGGTCCGAGTCAGTGGAAAATATGCTTTTGAGTGCTTTAATATGATAGATTTTGTTACTCAAGCAATGGGATCCAGGACAATTTAAAATTTCTACATTAACTTAAGTACAGCTGTGCTGGATCAGAGCAAAGGCCTATCTAGACCAACATTGCCTTCCCACAGTGACCAAACATATCCCTATGGAAAGCCCACAAGCAGGACATGAGTGCAATAGCACCCTCCCATTCATGTCCCTCAGCCACTGGTATAGACAGCCCTATCCTCCATAAATTTGTCTGGGAGAGAGGCTGCATCTTTCATTGTGATATTTTGGCTCAGGCAAGCTTATCTATGGCTATTGGTGCTTTTTCTGTATAAACTTTAAATATATAGTAACATTCATATCTGGGTGGTGAGAGAATTACTCCAGTTTTATGTGGTCTGAATAAAGTTCCCAATACAAAACAACACATGTTTAATTCTTTTCTCAGCACAAGGAATTAAATATCTCAATCTTATTTATATTATGGTACTTTCTCCTTCAAACTAGAGCTCTTAATAATAACACAGATGAGAAATCCTAGTACCTAAATCTCATTGAATTTAATTATTTTCCATTAAACTTAGTTTTATTACTTTTAATGAAACTTGGAAACAAACATCTGTTAGGAGACAGAATTAAAACAACAACCCTTTTTCATTATGCACAGTGTGATCTCAGTGTGGTGAGAATTTATATCATAGTTCAGATTAAACTCAGTTCTATTGTCCCTCTTCCTAATATCAAGAGATTTCTGTTTAAAATGTCTTAACTTACTTTTAAGTACAGCAATACTGCAAAAATCATATCCTGGTATGGATGCCTTGCTCTTAAAAAGGAAAATAAGATGCATTAAAAAAAAAAAAGAAGAAGTCCTCACTGTTGCGTGCCAATGTCTGCTTTTACAATAAAGTAATCAAGAATTAGTTCACCAACTGTGCCCAATTAACTTTTTTTTGTGCTTAATTTGTACAACTGAATTACAAACAGATGGAATCTGGATAGTAAAGTGATCATAAATTAGTATTGTATATTAAAAGTAATCTGGTAAACTTATAAAGGGCAGCTGCCTGGAATCATCTATGCTGTTCACTTAAAAATAAGTGAACAGCATAGCACACAATCTTGAAACCACTTCAATGCTCAACTATTCCATTAATCACAAAAAAATTATAATCTCAAATATGCTTTCAAGATTGGAGCCATGATGTATGAACAAGTCTTCCTTTATAAAGCTGGAAAATAAAAACTTTTCTAGTGGTCTGCAGCCAAATAACTTGGAAGTTATTTTTAGATCAATATGTGAACTTTGGGGTCTTCTTGTGTGTCCCCTCCCCATCCCATTCCCTTTGTTTCTTAGCCTCCAGCCTCTCCATCTCATTCCCCCAAGTAGCTAAGTTTACCAGCTTTGGGTTTCACCTGCATGGGGCCAGGAATATCTGGCCAGGGCCATTTCCTGGCAAAGGCGGCTGACTGGAGTGGCGAGAGAGAGAAGCGGCAAGAGAGAGCTGCCTGCACTCCCACCACCACCTCCCCCTGTGCAGCGTGGTAAGAACACACATGCTGCCGGCTGCTAGCGATGTCTGATAAATCCACACTGGATTTGGATTTATGTGCATCTGACCTGTGGATGCCGCAGCAGACTGACTTTTTCTGACTCAAGCGGATTCCACAGACTTGCGGGCCAGTTTTTCACTTTTGCGGGGTGGGGGGATTTGCACTATTGTGCATTAGTGCTAATGCTCATTAACACAAGTAGAATGACATTCTGGTTTTTAAAAAATCCAATTCCATCAATGAGCGGACGGACAATGGAACCAAAGAGGCCTGACAATCCATGAAACACACATACGGGATAGATTTAGCAAAATCCGCCCAGCCCTAGCTGCAGCTGCTTGCTCAACTGCCGCTAGGCTGCTGGTGCCTCCTGCCGCTCCAGGGGAGGCTGGTGACTCGTATGTCGGTGGGGCCCCTTATCCATTGCAGCTTTTATTCTCAGCTTCATGGGATCTATCCAGGGTGCTCCATGGTGGTGAATAAGGATGTGCGAGGATTTTGTTTGGGGGGGGTGGAAATCCAGCAGACTAGCTGGGCTCGACCCCCCCCTAACTCTGTCCTGCTTATTTCTCCCCCAGAGTCGACTCATGTTCTCACGAGTCGAGCCGGGGAAGCGACTTCCAGGTTCCCAGCGGGCCACTGTTTACATAGAAAATGCCTTAAGATACAGCCAAATTGGCTTTTGACATATCTTAAGGCATTTTGCATGTAAACAGCGGCCCGCCAGGTAGGGATATGCTAATTTAACTCGAAGGCGTTTTTTGCATTGAGATAGGTCTGTTCTGTTCACTCAGCATACTTAACGATTTTTGCGAGCATAAAAAGGTGCTCTCCCAGACATCTGCATTACAAAACTGAGCAAGAGCTGTTGTTCTCAAATTAGCATTTCTCTTAAACAGGTTTTACCTGTGTTTTAGCACCTGCTGTGAACCTGCTGTGACTTAGGTTTTGCATTTCAATCACTGTTACTACATTTCTTTGTGTGAGAACTTCTTGCTGAAGGACATGGGGAGCTAGCTAGGGTTTATAATATTCAGAGTTAGAAGGGAGCTATCTCTCGAGCCTCGAGCAAAAGATCTTGCTGATTCGCAGCTCAATTGTGTTCGCGTGTCAGATCTGTGGAAGGGGGAGAAGGAAAATCGCCTAGCTCAAAGAATTAGTTAGGCAGCCGCTGCTGCAAGGCTCGCTCCCACTTCTACCGCCAGGAACCCGTAAGTCCAGCAAGTGGAGCAGCGCATGCACGCTTTCGGCCCGGCTCAGTGGGCGTAGCAGCGGCATCCGCTGAGCTGGAGGCGGGTCGGGTCCCAGAGGATAGCCCACCCCTAGTGATGAACCTATTTTGGAGATGAGGTACAGCACCATGGATAGCTCCTATAAAGCTCAGAATAGAAGTTTCAATGGATGAGGAGCCCCACTGACGCAGGAGTCAGCAGCTTCCCCATAGCAGCTCCCAGAGGAGGAGGCTGCCTTTCCACCCCGCCCCCAGCAGTAATATGTGCTGCTCAGCTGCTGCAAGTCCAGCAGCTCTGGGAGGCGATGCCCACAGCAAGAGCAAGCATGTGGGGGAGGAAGAAGATGCTGCTGAATCAAGAGAGAAGAAGACCAGGCCTGTGGATGGTGTGATGATTAATTTATTTATCTCTTTCTCAGGGTCTTGGCCATCATTACAAATATCATCTCTCTGTCTCTTCTATCCCACCTGGTCATGGGTCATCTGTTGTCCTCTGCCCTTTCTCCTCCTCCTCCTCCTCCTCCTCCTCCTCCTGCTCCCACCAACCACTTGAAGCCAAAATTGCCTCTCTCGGTCTCTCCCGCCCGGTCATCGTCGGTCATGCTCCCTGCCTCCTCTAAGCTGAATTAGAGAGAAAGAGAGAGCGAGAGCAAGAAAACTCACAAAATGCCTGATCTCTTTCCCGGTTCCCCTCCCCCATTCATTCTACTCACTCTCACTGGGATTTTCTCATCAGTATGTTTAGAACATAGACGCGCCGTTCTCATCCCTTTTCACTGACACCACATCATCCAACTTCGGTCTACACCACCACACTAGTTTAAAATCAGAAAGATACACAAGCAGCTAAGATGGGAGAGGTTGCGTGTGTGTGTGTGTGTGTGTGTGTGTGAGTGTGTTCCTCCTCTGTTCTTTGCCCCATCCCCCTTGCTGTGTTTCTCTCCCTTCCTAAAGGAATTTTGTTTCTAGGTTCTGTGCTGGTTCTTCCCTTAATCTTCCCTTGAACTGGAATTTTATTTAGAATATACACTCTCCTGTGGAATTTAGTAGTTCACAGAAAATGGCTAACATTATTCTGTTAGCTTGTGAGGGGCTGTTTAACAGTTCAAATGTAAATGGAAGAAGTGTAATTTTGAAAAAAAGTAAATGCAAGCTCTACTGGATTTTGAGCCTGTACATTAAAGAGAGAGAGAACTCATGTGTGCATGCACTTCATGCTAGTGGGCTAGTGGGTCTAGGATGTTCTTCTAAGCCAGTGTTCTCCAACCTTGGGTCCCCAGATGTTGTTGGCCTACAACTCCCAGCATGCCCCAGCCAGGGACCCAAGGTTGGAGAACACTGTTCTAAGCCTTTCCCTGCTTGTTAATGGAAGCCTTTAACCTCTTTCATGTCATCCTATCTTCATTCTTCAGTGTCTCAAGAGAGGCTAGTAGGGCTTACACTGCTTTCAGCTGAAAATAATCCTTGCCAATGACATATATTTTTCTATGACTCTAAGAGACTTTGCCAGTGTAAAAGCAAGGAGAGCTCCATTTCTCGAAACAGTTAAGAACTTTTTTTGGGGGGGAGGTACTACTTTTCTGTGAATTTAAAGACTTCTAACCAGGGCTTATTTATTCATTGCTACTTGTTTATTCTAAATGCAAATGCCTCACCCATGGTGACTTTAGGTTTTTTTATTTGTTTAGAGAATGTGTATACTGTATTCCAAAGAAATGTTTAAAGCACCCTATAGTACAGCAATATTGATAAATGTTGCAATGTTAAAGATAGAAATTAAGAACAGAAGGAATCAATATCCCAGGAAACTCATTTTTTCCCCCATGAAACCCATTTCATGCTCTTTCAGGAGCTAACTATGGTGGCATGGTGGGGGGGGTCCCAAAATTGTACCTCGCCGAGGGCACCAAAATACCTTGAGACGGCCCTGTATCTGGCAGACTGCCACAGGAGGAGAGCTAATGGCTCGTGTCTCTAATACATGTCTGAACTGGTGAAGCCACTGAAACTCAAAATTAGTCCTCTCCTAAACCAAATCTAGTAGGTCCATAATTCTTGAATGCATAACAGGCAATGTGCCGAGGCCGTACTCCCCCTCCTCCTTGCAGGAGGAATCCACACGCAGGCTTCTAACCGAAAAGCTTTATTCGTACAGAGGCCAGCCTAGCAAACTGGCTTTGAATGACAATGAAGTGATTTGCAGAGTCAGTCACAAGGCAACATGCTTTGTTAGAAAAATAGCCATTAAGGAGGGCCAGTGTGGCGTAGTGGTGAGAGTGTTGGACTAGGACTCGGGAGATCCGGGTTCTAGTCCCCGCTCGGCCATGAAACTCACTGGGGTGACTTTGGGCCAGTCACTGACTCTCAGCCTAACCTACCTCACAGGGTTGTTGTGAGGATAAAAGGGAGAGGAAGATGAGGATTATGTAAGCTGCCTTGGGTTCCTTGAAGGAAAAAAGGCAGGGTATACATATAATAAATAAATAAATAAATAAATAAATAATTGCCCTGTTGTTGAGCTGTTGATTCCAAACTGGGGACCTCTCCTCCCTTCCAGACTCAAGCTACCCACACCCACGCTCCCTAAGGCGGGTCCTTATTCTTAAGGGCCAATCTCTCAGAGTGCCTGATACTTGTCAACTTTTCCCTCCTCCTTAGCTGACATCTGACCCGGGGGTTTGTGATGCTAGATTCACCCTCTCCCGATCAGAGAGCTCAGACTGCTTTCCCATGGAATTTGACACCGATTGTTCCTCCCTGCCTGTAGAGTCTATCTCCAAAGCTCCCGGCCTTGGAGATCCAGGTGCCTCTCTCTCCCCCACCCTTCCAACTCCACCTCTTCCTCAGAATCTGTTCCCAGGTCCTCCGCTGCAGGAAGAGTAGGCCCAATCCCTACACAATGACTTTGTCCCAACAAACTTTAATATTGTTGTCATTCAAACTGAGATTGATTACGAGTTAATTTATATGTTCTGTGTGTGCAGTGCACATTCTGCATTGCTAGGCATCCAAACCCTTCCATCTTTGTGCACACTCAGATGCTGATTCATGTAAACCAGGGGTGGATAGCATACAGTCCATTGGCCACATGCACTCCCCGCTGGCCTCTGGTGCAGCCCCCGCCACACCCGCAGTTGCCGCCACCCCCAAAAAATCTAGTGGAGTGGCGGTAGCAAAGAAATCGACAGTTTGCATCTTTGAAAACAAGCTAAATTTGTCTCTTTTGAGCCTCTGTAGTGGTTTGCTGCTGAAATTCGGCAGCAAACCATGATTGTTATTTTTTGCTTCTTCACTGCTGAATTTTGGTGCTGCAGCTAGGGGAGCATTTTCTGTCTGCTGCCTCTGGCAATATTCCTGCTGAAGGACAGGCTGATGTCAGTGTAGTGAAGATGGTTCAGAAACTACCAGATCTGCTAAATTAACAGAACCACTGCTGGAACGAATACTGGAACGTTACCATAAGGTTTCTAGGAAGAAAAAACAATTTCAAGACATAACTCTAGAAACTTAGTTTTATAAAGAGAAAGGCAAACAAGGTATCAGTATGCAGCCACTTGTACAAATAGGAGATGCCCCAAAATAGGCTGCCCCAAAAGGAACAATGAGCTGAAGGAAAGAAGAGGGAGGGATTATCTGTCCTTGATCTGATGAGATGAACAGAGAGGGGAGAAGAATCTACTCATCAGTAGATTAATTTAAAAGTGGGAGACCATGCATACCCAAACCATGGTAGGCTCCAGAGAGGAACACAAAGACTGAGGAGATCAGTCACCCTCAGGCTGCATTAGAGCTTCCACTGAGTTGGAACATGAGGCGATGGGGTACAAAGGCAGGGACCCAGCAGGTTCCCTGGTTCCAGGAGTCAGTCCGAGCAAGTGTCCACCAGCAAGACTCCTCTTGCAAATAAACACAGGGAACCTGAGACAATTCTACTTTAAACAAACAAACAAACAAACAAAGACACTGGAAAGGACACATTTTAGAAAACAAATGTCTACTGGAAAAGGATTTTCCAAGGAAACAAAAAGGTGGAAATGCCAGGGATACCTTCTCAAAAGGGAGTTGAAGACACTTGATTACTGAACCAGTACCAGGTGGAGAGATCACACAACAGTGCATGGGACTCTTGATATTGTCGATTGATGAGTGGCAGGGAGCTTCCCTGATTTCATGAGGGTGCAGAAGAGTTTGGCTCAACATGTCCAAGAGTTCCATGAGCTGGGGCAGTCACGTGCTAGCTAGGACACTCTCCTCTCCATTTCAGTGGAGGTTGGAGGCTGCTCCTGATGGTCAAGCCCTGTCTTGATTAGCTACCATCTTTTCCCATCTTGAATGGAAGTATGAAGACAACACCAAAGTTGCACCAGAGTTGCACAGAGAAGAGTGTCCAAAATTGCTGCTGTTGATTTGCTATGTTGCTCTGCCATGCCATCACCCACCCGGCCCACTGTGGCAGAAGCATGCATATGCACTCTGCTATCTCTCATGTGGTAAAATGTGAAATATTGAGCTGGCTCCTGAGATGCAGCCTCCTGGACAAAGATAGATTGACCACTATTATCCATTGTCTGAGAATATTGGGGCAGTTTTTGAAGAAGACTCAGAAACTTCAGTGGGTCCAGAATACAGTGCTAGGGCCAGTCAGATGAAATATATCTTGTCAGTTGTAAAACTACTCTGTTCATTTTTTGTCCATTTCCGAGCACAATTCAAAGTGTTGGATTGAATCAAATACACCTTTAAAGACCTATACAGCCCAGGTATCTAAAGACCTAGAAAACAACCATCCTAATAATTGAGATCATCATCTCTAGGTGCTGATTCCATCACAGATGAGGCAGTGGCAAACAAGAGGAGGGCCTTTTCAGTTGTGGCTCCCTGTCATTGGAACGTTCTCCCTCAGGAGATGTGCCTGGCATAAGATTTCTAACTTTTAAGCACCCAGGTAAAGGCCTTAAAAAGAAGATCAAGCAGGACTTCTAATCTTTCAGATGCTGCTTCTACCAGCTGGTTTTATTGTTTAAACTCATGTTCAGTTTATTTTGTCTTGTTTTTATATTACTTGTTGTTTTGAATGTTTTTAATAATAGTTTTCCCTTTGTTGAATTGTAA
Organism: Shinisaurus crocodilurus; assembly: GCA_021292165.1. Lineage (NCBI taxonomy): Eukaryota > Metazoa > Chordata > Lepidosauria > Squamata > Shinisauridae > Shinisaurus > Shinisaurus crocodilurus. The sequence goes on from CM037879.1 coordinate 234,785,803, forward strand.
GCTATCTTGGAAGTTGATAAGCTTGAAAGGCATGGTATAGACTGATTAAAATACATAAATAAAGTTAAGTAACAATACAATCCCCTACATGTCTACTCAAAATCAAGCCCCGTTGAGTTCAATGGTTACTCCCATGTAAGTGGGTAAAAGATTGCAGCCTAAGTCAATCAGTAACTATGAAGTGGGACCCCTGAGGAAATCAGTTGCCTGAAGGGACCAGCATGCTCAGGGCCAGCCGAAGACATTTTGTTGCCTGAGGCAAACAGCAAAATGGCACACACACCCCAATTGCATTGTACAGTCAGTGACCTGACAGATGAATCTCTCTTCAACACTGACAATGGGACAGCATCCTCCACTGCACCTGAAAGCAGCAGGCTAACTTAGGGGGCACAGAGCAGGCCACATGGCACACAGGTCTCTCCTCCAACATCTTGCTGCTGCCTACCAGCAATCTGCTGTCTGACTGACTGCTTCACTGTGCCTACTGGCAGGGCCGGCCCTGAGCATGCCATACTGTCCACTGGTGCCAGTTCTTAGCTGTAAGCTGCTGCAGTGCTAAAGGCTTGTGGTTCGGCTCTCTACATCTCTTAGTTGTGATTCATTACCAGCCAGCTGGTATGCAGAGCTGTTCATTTTGATTTAACAAAGGCTACAAATCTTACACTATGATGACATAACCTTACACATGAAGACAAAATGAAAATCCAAAGTCATTACAGTTAAACAACAGGCCATAATTTCATCATTGACACTTCCTTAAGTTTTATGGCAGCAGCACTTTCTCTGCTTTAGCGGGTTTTTCTTCCCCAACTGCTTTGTCTTCAGCCAGAGATAGAAAAAAATGGTATGAATGATTACACTGGTTGGAATACTGTTCTTTACGGACGTCCTTGACTTCATAACTTCAGCTTTCCCTGTGGACCACCAAAAGAGCCCTCCTGTTGTGTACAACTTCACTGATGCATATCTTGGAGCAAGCACAGCTCTCGAGTCATCCTGCCCTGTTACCTAAGCAATCAAGGAACACTCTAGTCCAGGGGTCCTCAAACTTTTTAAACAGTGGGCCAGTTCATTGTTCCTCAGACTGTTGGGGGGCCGAACTATAGTTTGAAAAAAAATATGAACGAATGGATCAAGTAAAAAAAAGGACCGGTGTGGCGTAGTGGTGAGAGTGTTGGACTGGGACTCGGGAGATCTGGGTTCTAGTCCCCGCTTGGCCATGAAACTCACTGGGTGACTTTGGGCCAGTCACTGACTCTGAGCCTAACCTACCTCACAGGGTTGTTGTGAGGATAAAATGGAGAGGAGGACGCTTATGTAAGCCGCCTTGGGTTCCTTGCAGGAAAAAAGGCGGGGTATAAATATAATAAATAAATAAAATAAGATTGCAGCCTTACAGCCTCATCTTATGCATGTCTACTTGGAAGTAAGTTTCAAGGAGACTTTCTCCCCAGGTAAGTTTACAAAGGATCACAGCCTTAAAAGTACAAACCCATTCCCTGGGGTAGGTCAGGAAGACCTGGTACCCAGAGAACATAGTGAGAGCCTAGTGTGGCATAGTGGTTAGTTAGAGTGTTTGACTGGGACTCAGGAGATCCAGGTTCTAGTCCCTACTCAGCCATGAAGCTCACTGGCTGACTTTGGGCCAGTCACTGACTCTCAGTTTAACCTACCTCACAGGGTTATTGTGAGGATAAAATGGAGAGGAGGAAGATTATGTAAGCCACCTTGGGTTCCTTGCAGGAAAAAAGGTGGGGCATAAATATAATAAACCAACCAAATTGGCATACTCATAGAAGCTAGAAATTCTGATTATATAATTAAAAAGACGCATCACACTTCTCCCCGATTTTGTGAGGTATACTGCCTCAGCAAATGGAGGCTCCATTCCTAACTCTCAAAGCCAGGGGCTGCCTCACTGAAACACAGCAAAAGTTCTCACAGGACAGCATCCTGCTTCTGAGGAGACAACAAGTTTTGTGCCCCACAGAAACTGGCATTCACTCACCGCTTGTGCTCTGCTGAGATTTGCTTTTTTCCTCTTCAGGATTCTTGACACCGCTTTTTAGTTCTCTTTTATTTCCCCCTCCCTTCCCGATTCATATGTTTATTATCAGTCTTCCCCTCCTTCTCCAAAGGACTCCTCTCCAGCTGCCTCTCTCTGCAGGCCTGCATCACAGGGGTGGCCCAAGATCTTTGGCTGCCTTTAGCAACATTTCCCACAAGTGCCTCTTTACTTTAAACCCCTAGTTTAAAAATACAAAGGTGTAGACTGGGATGGAGGTGCAATTGGTGCAAATAGGAGGGAGTGGAGAAAAGTGCGGTAGGGGAACCTGAGAAGGTACATCTATAACTGAAGGGGGAACGAAGAGAGATCTTACTTCACCCACCACAAACACAGATAATAAAAAAAAACACGAACATGTTTTTTCCCCTCGAACTCAGATTTCTGTTTAACATTTCAATCAGTGAATTTACATTCCAAATGGACTGAGAGGGGGGATTGCTCAAGCCAGGAGCTTTTTCCGAGAGAGGGAAATTAAGCTCGATTTAAATCGCTACACCTTTCCCCTCCCCATGGCGGTCTCTGCTGCGGGCTCCAGGCATCCAAGCGCCACGATTTCCCGGTCGCCAGCCCGGCCCCAGGGCGACGTCGGAGGCAGCAGCAACGTGGTGGGGGGAAAAGGCATGGGAGGGGGAGGAGGAGGAGGAGGGGGACGAGAAGGTAGCTGCGAGTGCAGCTCAGTCCCTCAGTCAGTTGCTCACTCGCTTGGGCGCCTTGGCTTGAATCCCTTCACTGAGGTGGCAGCGGCAGCAGCTCTCCGTTCCTCCCCCCCCATCCCAGCGTAGCGCAGGGCTCGGCGAGAGCTGGGAAAGACGCTGGACACAGGACTGCCACCCACCCTGCAGGGCTCCGGGCGGCGAGCGGTTCGTGCCCCGCCGGCGGCTCAGCTGCCCCTCCTCCCCTTACTGCGCAAGAAGGAGTCCTCTAGATCGGGGGCCGGGCCAGGCCGGATTAAAAGACACAGCGGGCCGGATGTGTCCCGCGGGCCGTACTTTGAGGACCCCTGCTCTAGTCATTGCGTCTGTCAAACATGCTTGAAGTATAGGGGTGTGGCTGCACCTATTCTATTTAATTAATAATAGTGTTTATTTACGGTCTACCGACCACACCAATATATATATACAATACAAAAAAGATATATCAGCTCTCAGTTGTACACTCAGAATAAAGACATACAAGAAAACCGAATCAGGCAAGCATAGAAGGCCTAGTCAAAATAGCAACATTCAAGAATTCTGCAACTTCCTTAGTGATTAAACTATTTGAGCCATCAAGCAAAATGGTCAAAAGAGACTCTAAAGATTGTCCAGGGAAAGTTTGTGTGATTGGATGTATTAGAGTCTCTCTAGCCCCTCAATAGAAACTGCAATTAAATAGAACATGCACAACAGATTCCACCTCCTCGTTGTTGCAGGGGCAGCATCTATTTTTCACTGGGATTTTACTGTATCTGCCATCCAAAAGTTTGGAGGGTAGAACATTAAATCAGGCTAAGGAGAATGCTTTCCTGTATTTAGGGATAGATAACCACTCTAAATAGAGCATCCCATTTTTAGGATAAAGGCCCGACAAACCCAGTGACAGAGGGGAGCATGGGCCCTGGGCCACTGCATGGAGCAGTCTCTGCTTGACTAGAAATTTAGCTTTCTCCCAGGACAAGGATAGCAAATAGGAAGGAGACAGCCCAACTGAGGCAACCTTTTCCCTCACTGCAGGGAAAAGCAGACACATAGGAATCTAACATTACCTGGGAAACAAAAGAATTTGGCTTAACCAAAAGCTGGCAACGAAGCCAGAAGTGAATAGAATGTATCCAAGCCAGACAACTGAGAGAATTAAGGCCAGCTTCAAGATAAAGGGCAGCATCAGCGACACACTTGGGCACGCCAATTATAGATCTAAGGAAGTAAGACTGAATGCTTTCGAGAGAGTCTTTAAGACAAGGAAACCAAATAGGAGCTCCAAAAAGAATCTGGGATACTATCTTAACTTGAAAAACACTATTCTATTCATATGATGCTTTCATTCACCTTTGCAGCTCCTCCTTCCCTGCATTGGATGCTCATAATTCTCTGAGTTCGGGGGGTTATGGGCATCCCCATAGGATAGCACCCTTAGTCCGGTAAGAAATATATAACAGACTTTTAAAAAGAAAGATGTATTGGATACATAAATTAAGAACATTGATACCTAGTTGTTTCAGTGAAGATATAGATTGGATGGTAGTTATATAATTATAAGAAGGAGTGAGGGAGGCGGGAGCAGGCAAAGAGAACATCAGGGCCTGCTCCAGTTAGACTGTCCCTCGCCCCCAGGGCTAACTGATATCAATGGCCCTCTGGGAAAGAAGAAGGAGCGAGGGAGGCAGGAGCAGACAAAGAGAACATCAGGGCTTGCTCCAGTTGGACTGTGTCCCCCGCCGACCCCCTGCCCCGGGAGATGAGAGGGTAAGCAGGGCCACAGGGAAGCCAATGTATTTGTGAATTGTTGTGAACTGCCCAGAGAGCTTCTGCTATTGGGCAGTATATAAATGAAACAAATAAATAAATAGAATCCTCATTACATTATACCAAGTTAGGCCACTGGTGCATCTAGCTCAGTGTTGTCTGCAATGATTGGCAGCAGCTCTCCAGAGTTTTAGAGAGGACTCTCTTCCAGTCCTACATGCACTTAGCCACTCAGCTGCAACCCTTATGTCTCCATGGCCTTGAAGCTGCCACTATTCTGCCTTTTCCCCCATATAGTTCCACATATTTAAATATCGCCACAGTTGAATGTTGAGATGTTTTATAAATAGGGATCAGGACAGTCTGAAATAGGTCACTGAACAACACACTCACCGATTCCCAGGGATAAATAAATAACCCAATCCACCTGATCTCCTAAAAATGGCCCATTTAGTGTCCAACATCCAAATCTTGCTAAAAGCCTTACCCCAGGGCCCTTAGAGACACTGAACAGTGAGTTATATTTGTATGAAAGCAACCCATTCTAACCATTAGTAAGTGTTCCTTTTCTATATAAAAAGCAACCTTTTCTTTTATGTCTTCATCTTTGTTCTTTCTTCTTTGCCTTTCAGACATTGTTCAAGTTTTTGATCCCCATAGAGTGTGAAGTACTCTTGTTCCTAAAATCTTAATGGGCTCTATTCAATAGACCCCAAAACACAATCACCCTAGAGTTGCTGGTATGTGCCATAACAGTTTAAAATTACTGCTACCAACTTTGGTGATAAATATGTAAAGAAAGAGATGAGCTATTTAGAAGACAGATCATTTTTCTGAAATGTACCATGACATGCTTCTATTACTTGAAATCACTGGAGTGTATTCACACAACAGCAGTAACATGGCAATAGATTTTGGCAGCACTTAACCATCAGCTTACTGAACTTGTTCAAAATATTTGGCAGCATCCTATTGTGCCTGTGCACAAGTGGGACCAACCACCAGCACAACGGAGAGTTCTAAAAGCAACCCTATTATAATAGGGTGCCTATTATCAGCTTCGGCTGATACGCCAGCTGCGCCCCTTCCTAGAGTCGGAGGACCTAAAGACAGTAGTGCACGCGCTGGTAACTTCGAGGCTCGACTTCTGCAATGCGCTGTACATAGGGCTACCTTTGTACCTAGTCCGGAAACTTCAACTAGTGCAAAATATGGCAGCCAGACTGGTTACTGCCACACCTAGGGGTGCCCATATCACACCAGTTTTAAAAGCACTCCACTGGCTGCCAATCAGTTTCCGGGCGAAGTATAAAGTGTTGGTTATTACCTTTAAAGCCCTACATGGTTTGGGTCCAGGCTACCTACGGGATCGCCTTCTCCCATACAATCCACCCTGCACACTCAGGTCCTCTGGGAAGAATTTACTTCAGTCAGCCAAAACTAGGCTGACAGGTATTACCCAGAGGACCTTTTCTTCTGCTGCTCCCAGATTATGGAATGGCCTGCTGGAGGAGATTCGTCAACTCACCAGTCTCTTGGAATTTAAAAAAGCCATAAAGACTGATCTCTTCCGGCAGGCCTACCCGGTGGAATTTTAGGATACCTTTAAGATGTTTTTAAGATGTTTTAAGATGTTTTAATGATGTTTTTTATGATGTTTGTTTAGTCTATGTATTTTTTGCTGTTCCCCACCTCGATCTAGATGGAGAGGCGGGTAAGAAATAATTTATTATTATTATTATTATTATTATTATTATTATTATTATTATTATCATCATCATCATCATCATCATCATCATCCCAAAATGAACAGAACTGCTCATTTCCAGAACACGGCAGGTCAGTGGAGTTCCCAGACTGGTAATTCTGTCCCAGTCCAGAAATGAGTGTTTCCATTCATTTCCAGGGTTATGTTTAGATCCGCTAACTCCCTGTTGCACAAGTGGTTGGTCCCACTGATGCAACCCAATCAGCAGGAACACAGTGGCCCTGTTGGAGACCGCCCATTGTCTTCCATTGTTGCATCTCTGTTGCTATATATGCAAATAATAAGCATCATAAAAATATAAATTTGATGCAAAATTTTGAATTGAGATAAACAGATTAAAGGCACAATCCTATGCTGCGCTGGCTGGGGAATGCTGGGAGTTGCAGGACTTTTTTCTGTCTAAACATGCATAGGATTGCACCTTAAGGTATTTTACTAAAGCATCTTCAACCATTTGTTCCCTCCCAATTGATTTCAATGGGTTTAAATCGGCTCCCTCTCTGCTGTCCTCCCACTCAATTTCAATGGGTTCCAAAGGTTGGCTCCCTCTCTGCTGTCCTGCCACCCAGCAGTCAAATACATTTTTATTCAAGCAGGCCTTTGGTTTGTAAGCTGGTCTGTTGGGTTGGGTGTTGTTTTTATTCTGTCATTGTTGTTGCATTTTTTAAATTGTGTTTTTAATGTATTTGTTTTATTATTGCTTCAATCAAGTTTTAAAAATAAATAAATTATAGCTCCTATGATTGTAAGCCACCTTGAGCACCAGTTTCTTGATAGATAGGCAAGGTACAAATCAAATAAATAAATCAGTGTGAACACAATCCAACCACAACCCAATCCCCTTCCTGTACAGATGCTTGGGAGCTAGCTGTATCAGGGTTGTTGCTAGCTGTGCCATGGGGATTGATCGATTGGGGATGCTGTGGCATTGTGTGTGTTGTTGTGCATGTGGTGATACAGGTGATGTGGCAATGAGGATGTGAGTTCATTGGCACCTTCCATGGATGGATGGCATGTGGTCATCATTGCCAGAATGTTTCCCAATTGGTGGGCTATGGTGGCATTTCCAGGAATAATGGGGGCGTCTCTGACATTTGTGCGCCTTTTGGTATTTTCTGGTTGTGTGCTCCCCCCCCCCTTCCCTCCCAGGCTAAGCACGTAATGGCAGCTGTTCCACCAGCATAGCAGAGATGTATCTCCCCTCCCATCCTAGTTTAATTAAAGGATTGTTTTGCCTCTGCCCCATTGATTTCCATGATAAAGTTAAACATGTGCTTATCGCTGTAATGTTACAATAAAAGGAACTTAAAAGTGCTTAACTTTGGCTGGAGTGTGCCACTTTATCACTATGTCAGGTGGGGTGTGTGGAAAGGAGGAACATGTATATCACAAGGGCCCCTGGCAGGGGGTAGCGCAGCAATGTATTACATTCACAGAGAGTGTTTGTGTACGTGCATGTGTGTATTTGATCTCTCATTCATTCTTTTTCTCTCTCGCTGCCATCTTGAGTCCTGCTAAACCAATCTCACAAAGTGTTTGGTTTAAATAAAAAAATAAAAAAATATCAGTAACATTGACTTAGAGAATTAGAATCAAACTAAATATGTTTCTTACAGGTAATTAAAACAGCTACTAAAAACAGGACCGGTGCAAGGCAGTTTGGTGCCCTAGGCAAGATCAGATATTTAGCGCCCCCCTTCCCACTTGAGAGCGCTGAATTTTTTCCCCCGAGGCGTTTCTGGCGCCCCCCCTAGCCCTGCGCCTTAGGCGGCTGCCTAGTTGGCCTAATGGTAGCACCAGCCCTGACTAAAAACCAGCTTTGGGGTATCGAAAATAACTGTTTGGCAGCACATATGAGGACAACAACGGTATAAATTCATTGTATTAGATATGCTGCCATCTGCTGGAAACTATGCTTCTAACAAATTGCAAAAGGGGGAAACTTGCTAACTCCTAAATTCCCACCATGTATCATGGTTGGAATAGCCCTATCACAGAGGCCAATTTGGTAAGCCCCATGGGTGCCAAAGTTTCAGGGATGCTTACCTCAGTTGTGTAAATCTCTTTTGAAGGAAGCGACTGCTTGCAGTTCTGCCGATGGCACAAACCCTATTCAAGCATTCATGAAGTGTACCCAGGGAGGGGCTGCAGGGGCACGAGCCCTGCCCATCCCCCCCTCCACCCCAGCCTTCCTGCATTGAGCTAGAAAGCCTGAACGAGGGCTTTCGTAGAGCATTCAGCTGCTCGCACTTGCAGCCCTCTTCAGACCTTGCACCTCGATATGGGAAGGCTAGGGGGGGAGGGGGCCCTGCTGCAACCCCCTCCACTAATACATTTTTGAATGTCGGGTTTCAAGCACAGCTGCACGGCTTGCGGGTTGGGGGATGCTCCATCAGAACAGAAGAAGAGTCCTGCTGGATGGATCAGGCCAAAGGCCGAGCTAATCCCACAGCCTGTTTCCCTCTGATCTCCACTGCGTAGAGTCACCGTTCTAACGGGGAGAAAATTATGATGTGACAGACGTTAAATGTAAAAGTAAGAAATTAGTATAGTGGTTAGCTCTTGATCATTTCATATGTTGCTCAGAATATAATCAGACATACGGTGGGAGAGGGAGGGGACCAGGGAACAGAAAAAGTTTAATGTACCTAGGATAAGAACAACATTGGACTTGCCCTACATATTTTTCATGGTGTAGTGTGTAAGTTAAAAATCAATCAATCAATCAAATCAGGTTTTAAAAAATATATGCAGTGGCCTATATGCTTCCCACAGTTGTTTCTTACATTATGAAGAAAGTGGGCCTGTAGTTATTTATGAGGACAGATTTGTTTTTGCTTTTGCTTTTATTTTTGGTTGTTTATACTGTCAAGGTTCCGCTACTGCAGGGACCCCTTGATCTGCCTTTGGGAGATCTCTGCCTCTTCCCCAAAGCCTCTCCCTCTCTAGGTTATCAAGTCCTTTGCCTGCTTCCAGTAACGTGGGTGTAGGCTGTAGACGTGGTGAATAAGTCACTCCAAACTTTCAGGGTAAACAACAGCACTTTACTTATAATATTAGGGTCTTTACTTAATAGAGTGGTTATAATTCAAAAGCAAGTATGATAAAATAAAACAAACAACAATCCAATGTTCTCTAGTATAACTTCAGACTACCTATCTGCTATGCAGCCAGTTTCTCTTTCTCTTTCTCTTTCTCTTTCTCTCCTTCTCTCTGCTGTTTCTGTGCTTCTGCTTCTAGCTCTCTCCCAGCACACAGACTGCAAGCTGACCACACCCCACATATATAGCCTTCCCAGGAATGGAAGGTTATAATCATGTGACCTTGAATTGGAGATCTAATTCTTAACTTCTATTGGGTAACTTAAAACTCTCAAACTCCCCCTCCCATCCAAGTGTTTGGGCCTTCAGGCTTCACTACTCGAGGGAAGTGTTTGGGCCTTCAGGCTTCAACAAACTGAAGCCTGTGTAGGCCTCAATCGCTCACATATACCCACTAGGCTCTTTTGCCAAATGCAACCAAGACTGGGCAACAGCAACCACCTGGTTAGTGCAACTTGATTAATGGATTATTGCCATCTGTTGTACACATGCTTTCCCCAAACTTCTGTTTTTATATCCGTCTGCTTAGTCAAGGGCTTCCCTTGATATCCTGGTTCCATTTGGAGAAATACTGAAATGACAAATACATGACATACCTGTCAGTGGGAGGATTTTGAGGTTTAACATAAATAAATTATCAGGTAATGCCAGTGGAAGAACTGACAAGACCTTCCCATAAATCTAAATCTTCAAAAGCCCGAGCGGTCCTCTGAATCTTTGGAAACTTGCATTGGTAATACAGTAGAGAGGGAGTTTGTAAACCATCTGTGATGAACTGTGTCCCTTCTCATGACCCTAAGTCTGAAGAGTTGGTGACACCCCAAAGAGCACTCCAGGGAGGACCCTCAGAATCACTGATGTATCCCTTAGACCCAAGGACTTGACACTCCCATCAGCCTCAGCCTCCAAGTATGGCTCTCCCAAAGCCTCTCAGCTCCTTCAGCCACATAGGAGCGTAAGGCTATAGAATAACAGAAATAAGTGTGGGCCCTTTAAGGTTACAGTTCATTATCCAGGAGGAGAGGGAACTTCTGAGGGACCTGAGCTGACCAGCCTAATTAAGCCTTCAGTTGTTACTGGTCTCTTGCTGGAAAAAACCCAGTTCTTTCCATGAAGAACTACGGTACTACCCCTGCCTAGCAGCTCCTGCACGGTGCCGTCCTGGGTGCTATTAGTCTCTGCCTTGCTGTGCTCGTTTACCTAGTGCAGGGCCCCCCAACCTTTTTGGACCCATGAGCACATTCAGGAATTTGAGAAACTGCTGTGGGCACCACCAAAGTGGCTCCTACTGAGGATGTGACTAGTCACACAAAGGCGGCCGTGGCGTGGGGGCCTGGCTAGTCAAAAGCGAGCTAAAGAGGTGGTGGGGAGGGAGAAATAGTGAGGCTAGAGGTGGGGAGGGAGCAGGAAACGGCAAGGCAAAGGGATAGTGGGGAGAGAAAGAGCAACGCTAGAGGCTGGGACTGGGAGTGGGAGAAACAGTGAACTGGAGATGTGGAGAGACAGAAATAACAAAGCTAGAAAGGGAGAGAAAGAAGGCTGCCCTTCTTGACATTTTCCAAGGTTTTTATTTAAAAAAAATTTTTTTTGAAGGGGGCAGGGAGTGGAGATCTTCATGGGTACCTTTGCAGGGGCCCGCAGATGCCACATTGGGGACTCCTGACTTAGCACAACTGCCAACTGAATGTGAGCCTTGCCTTGTCAGTTATGCTTTCCTTCTACCAGAGCCTCCTTGAGTGCCACTTCTCCCAGCGCCCAACTCCAGCCAGGATATTCTCTCTTCTTCTTCGTAGCTACTGGAGCAGTAGTAGTTCCCCCACCTTGTGCCCGACAGATGTGTTGGATTAAAATTCCCATCATCCCCAGCCAGCACAGCCATTGGCACCAGCTGGAGAAAGTTGTTGTGATATCTATCACATTCACAAGCTGGAGCACATTGTTTACACATGGAAGGGGCAGAATGGCGGGTAAACAGGTTTATTATGTCTCTCTAGAATCTCGTGTTTTCGCAGGGGTTACTAAAGTGTGAGAACAATATGAGCTGGTCACATGGTTTGTATGTTCTGGTGATGTATTAACGTTGACTGTCTGGAAGCCATTTTAGAGAGGAGCAGGACTGTTCTCTCTCTTCACTTTTTTCTTCTGACTATTGCTTGCTGGACTTATGCAACAATGTAACGTCTTTGCTGAGGTGGGGTAAAGCTCAACTTGCTCCACTGGAATATATGCTTGCTATGCATTGTACTCTGCACATGGACTGTAACTAGGAAATGTATACTCTGTAGAATATTACTTTGCTAAGTAAATAAACAGGTAGAATAGACCTGTGGAGTTACAGAGTTTTTTCCTTGCTATCTGCAAACGGGGGAGCTGGCTGCTGGAGTCGGATTACAGGCTGGAAAGCTGGCTGGCTGATTGCAACCGAAACGCTGCACGCTGCGCAGAGAGAGGGGGAGAAAGATATGGAAATTATGGAGGGATTTTTGGAAGAGAGCCACCCTGGACCTCTTATCTCTGACTTCCTCCTTCTCAAGTAGGAGTCAATCCAGAGAGTGCAAATGATTTTAAAATGTATTTTAAATCTTTGCATTGCTGCTAGGTTTTATTTTGGTTTTTACTTGGTGTTTAAACTTTTATATTGTATCTTACGTTGCATTTCATAGTTTTAATTGCTGTGAACCGCCCAGAGAGTTTCGACTATTGGGTGGTATAGAAATGTAAATAGATGTCTGTCCCCACACTTCTGGAACCTGTTGAAGAGAGCAAGTTGGCAATATCAAGCTTAGCAACCCCTTTTCTTTCAGCAGCCTTCCTTTTTCCCTTCTGAAAACTTTTATGAGATGAAGGGAGGAAGGCAGCTTAAGATGACCATTCCAGGTTTTGTCTGGTATGCATCATAGCAATGGATGAATCAGTCTACATGTCAGTTCCCCATGTATTCAGTCATAAATCCACCCTATCCAATTTCAGCGTTGTTGCTGTTTTAAGCATGAAAACTCACGTCACCTTTATTTCTGTAGGCATCCCCCGCCCAACATATGCATTCTGTATGCAATTTCCCTTAATATGTGCATTTTTGTCCACAATTTTTGAGCCAAAAACTGCAAAATTTGGAGAGGATAACTGCGTTCAAATCTGCATATTAACCTGGGAAGTGCGGATTACGTTGGTTCGCTAATGCAAACCAAACAAAATTCTGTCCCCATTCCTGACGCATCACACCACACTGTACAAACTAACAACTGGCACGTGCAATGTTTTAGGCATGTTCTTTTGGTAAAATGAAAGTAGAATCAGGCTTTGGACAACAAAGGTGCCCTGAATATAGAAAGCTTGGTAGAGAATGAGAATGATTTGGACATTGCAAGGCACGTTTTGGAGAAAGGGGAATGTTCTCTGCAGTGTTCATTCTTCCAAATACCACAGCGATGAAAAACAGTGCCCAAGAACAGAACTTGCCCCAGTTAAATTAATAGGTTTATATAGCATCTGTGCGGAACCTGACAGTTCCTTATTAGTGCAATATTAGAGTTAGTGTTTACTGACTGCAGTGGAGAAAATGCGACATTAAAGTCAACAACACACTCAATCACATTTAAGAATTTCGAAGGAAGTGCTTTTTGCCTTTGGCAAAAGCCAAAGCCAAAGCAAAGTTTCACCAATCGTAAGTTGTTATTAGAACACAAGAGACTGTAATACAGCATACACACTAGATTTGTGGCTTCTGGGTCTTGACATTTATGTGATTTAAAGTTAATGCAAATAAAGCATGAATACACATATATACATTTCAGAGTTAAGGGGCGGGGGGGGGGGATTAAACATAAAATATAGTTAAAAAAAAAAAATTATCCCTAAAGTCTTCTAAACTATTTTAGTACTGTGCATGCTCTTGCATTTGAGCACTGAGATTGCCCCAACCTTATGCTTTAAGCATGCTATTGCCTTTATTTATGTATTTATTTATTATTATATTTATACCCCACCTTTTTTCCTGAAAGGAACCCAAGGCGGCTTACATAATCATCCTCCTTCTCTCCATGTTATCTTCACAACAACCCTGTAGGGATGTAACCATTCGCCTCGCGCGGGCGTAGCAGGCCGAAATCGGCCCCGCTCGCGCGGGCCTACCTTTGTCCAGCAGCGGCTCGCCTCTCCGCAGCAAGCAGCCGCTGACTGGCACGCTGGTCCCATCGCATCACTTCCGGTGTGGCACAAGTGACATTTAAGGCCTGTTGCCCTGGTTCCCCCCGCCAAAAACATAGCGCGAGGGTCCAGCATCCAGGAGCAGGGTCCTGTCGCGTCACTTCCGCCGCGCCAGAAGTGACGCGACGGGACCAGCGTGCCAGTAAGCAGCTGCACTTGAGCAGCACGGAGGACGCTCTGCGCCGCTCAGAAGAATGAGGCGGGAGGCCCGCCGCTGCAGAGAATCACAGTGGCGGAGAGGCGAGCCCCCCCACAGGTACGTGAACACCGCTGCAACCCTGTGAGGTAGGTTAGGCTGAGAGTCAGTGACTGGCCCAAAGTCACCCAGTGAGTTTCATGGCTGAGCAGGGACTAGAACCCGGATCTCCCAAGTCCCAGTCCAACACTCTAACCACTACACCGCACTGGCTCTATTGAATGGCAATGACAAAAGTTACAAAGCTCCTGTGTCATTTGTTTATTGCTGAATCAACTTTGGCTATCAATGATGAACCTTTCCTTGACCAGAGATTCTAATCAAGCATGTCAAAAATGATACCGAGATGGTATTTTATTATCTTATTTGTGCAGCTACCGAATTCCTTTGAGCAGTGCTCCCCACGCTAGCCCTGTGGCAGATAAAGCACCCGATTAAAGGATAACCTTGGAGGTGTAAAGGGTGAAATAACTAAGTGGCATTTATCAAAATAAAGTTTGACAGTTTAATATTTGAACAGAAGGAAAGACACAAGATAAATAAAAATATGAGCATCCACTCTTGAACTACGGCATAGGTCATATTCTGATTGTCCGTTGCTCCGGTAGTGATTCTAGCTATTATTTAGGAGTTAGTTCCTCAAATATGTACTCCTAGCTGCCCTGTCACTGTGCAGAAGAAACGTGACAGGAGCTTCTAACCAGAATAAATGTTCTACTGAGGCTTTAAACAACACGTCCCATGGAACAGTGTTCTCCAACCTCTGGTCCCCAGATGTTTTTGGCCTACAACTCCCAGCATGCTGGGAGTTGTAGGCCCAAAACATCTGGGTCCCAAGGTTGGAGAACACTGCCATGGAATGCTGCAGCCACACATCTCATCCTTGCACCCCACCAGCAATGTTTAAAGAAGGAGCATCACATGACATCATAATCCTCAGTGTTCCCCCCTCTGGCCTCCTCGTGTTAGAGAAAAATAGGCCCAAGGCATGTACAGAGAACACAAGCCTTATTTTAAAAACAGGCAAGACACACATACACACACACAAATACCTCTATCCGCCTGCCTGCAGAAGTGTTATCAGTTAGCCTGGCCGTACGCCCAGAAGAATGTCTGTCTGGCCGAGAAGATACTTTTTGAGAACAATGCCTCTCTATTTCATGCAAGCAGAGGGCAAAGGGCAAATTCTTCATCACAGCTGCCAAGCCAAGCCAGGAAGGCAGAAGGGCAGAATGGCTCTTAAAATCCATTCTAATAATAATGGATTTTAATTACCCAATCAGGCCCAAAACACCTAGGACCCCATGGTGAGATAGGCATTGCCCATTCACCTAGGCCACACAGAAGCTCAGCAACAAGGCACCTGCCTTGCACACAAGGGTTCCTAGATTCACTTGCCTCACAGCAAAGGGTCCCAGTTTCATGTCTGAAATGCCAAAAAATCAGTGTAACCTGGCATGACAGAAGTCTGAGTTAAAAGCTGCACGGAAGACCCAATTCCTGCATGTTTAGACAGACAGAAAGGTCCTGCAAGACCCAGCATCCCCTGACCAGCAAGAGTGACATTAGGGAAATAGTCCACACACATGCCAAAGATCCCTGAAAGACCACCTTGCTGTCCATAGGCATTTGTTAAGACAAAGATCCAGAAGCCCCATGAACACTGTGTTGCACCCCGTTAGTTGACCTAGATTCTGCCCGCATACCATTTGCCATTGCACCTGCTTTGTTTATCTACATTGTTGTTCCAGACAGAGAACCTTGAAGTTCTGTTTTGATTGTATTGTATTCTTTGTTCTGAATCATATGTTTTGCCTGCCATGTTTTCACCTTAAGTTGTTATCTAGTCCCAAAAGCCTATTCCTGGGTGCCAAATCCCCAGAATACAGGCGAGAGAAGGGTCCATATGAGTGATAAGATGTACCAAGAGTAACAGGTCCGATATCTTGGATGACCTAAGAGGTCATGAGAAACCACGTCTTTAGCCAAGAAAATGGCCAGGTGGCCCTCTATCTGAGATTAAAACTTGCCATGTTCAGAGAAACGTATCCGATTGGTTGTCATCATACACGGGGCATTGTATCTGACTGGTTGGCACTGGTTTAATGATTGTATCTGATTCGCTGAAAGTAGATCCACCCATGGTTGTAAAATGTATAAAAATGCTTGCCTACCCCACTGATCCTTGTCCAGCTTTGATTTGGGCACGCACCCCAGCTGGTCCTTTTTGCGCAGAAATAAAACTTTGAACAACCCACTGCTGGTGTGTGCTGCTTCTCTTTCTCTGAGCAATTGAGTTCTTTAGGGAAAGGACTCACAGCATTTTTGCAACACTCGCAAGGAGAAGCTGCCGCCAATGAAGGGCACTGGGGAGGGGAAACAATGAGACTGGGTATTAATTGAGTTGCTTACTACTTATTTGCAAACATCTCTGTCCTGCCTTTCCACTGTCCAAATCCTCGAGGCAGCTTACATCAACATTCTAATCACAAGAATAAACACAGCCAAATTTATTTGTTTATTTATACCGCCCAACAGCCGAAGCTCTCTGGGCGGTTCACAACAATTAAAACCACAAAATACAACATAAAATACAGTATAAAAATTTAAAACTACAGTATAAAATAGGAGTAAAAGCTGAAATAAAACCTAGCTACAGTACAGAGATTTAAAACACAGTGAAATATTTAAACCATCAGAGACTAAAAGACTAAAATTCCTGGGAAAATAAGAAGGTCTTCACCTGGCACCAGAAAGAGCACAATGCAGGTGCCAGGGCCCAGGCAAGCCTCTTTGGGAAATATATTCCACCAGGTGCCACAGCAGAAAAGGCCCTCCTTTGGCAGGGGCTCCTGGAGGAGGACCTCTGAGGATGATCTTAGGGTCCGGGCACGTATCACTGTTCTTTTGTTTGCTTATGGTGGCTTGATGGATGTCATAGGAAACCCATTTGTGGGTTCTCCTACCTTGATGGGTTTAAGTTTCTGGTTAAGTCCTTCTATTGGGGGGGGGGGGAGCCATCTCTTTTCAGGGCTATCTTTAGGTTGTTTTCAAGGGAGTCCCTCCTGTGTCTTGAGGCTATGTGTGTTAATCTGATCATCCTGAGACTCTCAGCCATGGCCTATTCATTCATCAGGGTCTGAGTCACTCTCCATTCAGATCTTCATTTGCATCTCCTTTCTCACCCAGCCAGTCCAGTGAAGGGCTTAGCTAATCATTGCTATGAACCCAAGCTTACCCAACCGCCTTTGGGGTCTGCTGTGGCCTTCTTTGTGAGCCATAGTCATAACCAGATGATTATAACTATATCTCCTCATAACAGTTTGTAGTGATGATGACCACCATGACAAAGGCTACAAGCCCTCTGAGGCACATTGCAGAGGCAGTGCTATCCTCGCTGCCGCTCCCCTTGGGTTCTGAGGTTCATGGGATACAACAGGGGAGCAGATCAGTCATTGCGCTCATCTTTCCACTTCATCGGCAAGGATGAGTTCATGAACTGATGTCTGCCACCACAGGTCCAACAAATGTGGTGATAGCAATGGGGGAGAGACTAAAGCTGGGGAGAAGTAGCTGCGCCCACAGTAGCTATTTGCCCAGCTATGCAATAGATATATTCAGATTTTGCCTGATGTATACTTGCATTTAAAATCCATTATTTACATCCAGGGCCAAAGAAAGGAAAAATAACCACCTTATTTTCTGATTTATTGCATAGCATCAAATGATTGGGTGCATGGTTCTTTTACAAAAAAAACAAAAAAACAGGCACTCACTGAAATGTAGCAATCATTATGTTGGTGACAAATGCGTTCAGTTCATGTATAATAATTTGCAGATGCATTTAATTTACTCTTTGAAAGGAGAAAGACAAAAAATGGCACTTGTTTTTGAACATCCATATGTGATGTCTTATGGCATTGAAATATAAATGACTAAACTTAAGGGAAATGTTTTATATAATGTGAGTGATCTTTAATGTCACATTCTGTCAGTATATAATGTATTCTAATGTTCTGTATTAACTCAAATTATAATAAATACTTTATGACACCAGCACTCACAAAAATCAATCTTCACTCACTCATTTTAACTATAGTCAACAATTCATTGCCTCATATTTTCTTGGTTTTCACTTCCAACTTTCCTTGCATCTTAATTTACCCAGTGATTTCTACAACATATCCTTTCCAGGGACTCTTCTTCACATGGTACATCTCTGCCCATACTACTAATGATGTGAACCATTCTCAAACACATTTCTACATGGGCAAATATATCACCCCAATCATGGGAACAAGCTTTTAGGCCTGATCCAGCAATTGGGACTGTACACATGTAATCTGAAGTCTTTGAGAGTTACATTGATCAGCTGTTTGAGATGGGGAGCAGGTATCCAGTTTAATCCCTCTTTTGACCAGGTAGCCCAATGGAGCAATTTTTCACTTGTTTGGCAGGGCTATGCACATGCAGTCCCAGTTGCTGTGTATGACACAGTTTGATTAGGGACGGTGTATGAACTTGCAATTGTATCTGATGAGAGGAGTGGCTGCCATGCTAACAGTCAGGAATGTCTGCTGACAACATTCAGTATCCCTATTCACAGTCGTACATTATATTTGTCTCCGTGAGCATATACCATAAGACAGCCAAGATAGCTCATGTGGACAAAAGATGCTTTGTGTGAACTCTTTGTCAACTTCTATTACACTTCAAGGCCTCTTAAATTGTTTTAAAGTGACATTCATCTATTTCTGTGCCAACCTTTTAATAAGGGTACTGTCTTTCTGTTAACAGAACATCCCTTCAAGCCAGTTCTTCTCAGGTTCTCCTTGTGAATTTCAAATTTTTTTAAAAAAAATTGTCTGTTTCAGTTCCCCAAGGTGCTTGTTTTCTCCTTGTTAATCAATCATGCTTCTATTTATATATTTGTCTTCTGTACTTGATCTAAGCTTGATTTTCTATTAACACTGGTTGGTTCAGTTGGTGCAGCTTATCTTGTTGAATATCTAATTCTCTATAGGCAACCCATTATACCTCTGAAACAGGACAAAGTCAAGCAGCACAGCCAAAGTCAGTGCAAACTTGGAGAAGATTATACACTGATGGGGTCTGAACTGGTCTTGACTATCCAGGAAAGAAAGTTGGGGGTCATGGTAGATAGTTCACTGAACATGGCAAAATCTATAAGGGGGAGCAAATTCCAGATCATAATGCCTTTATAGGAGGTGAAGAACTAAGTATGTTGACCATGGTCTAAGTACACTTGCCAGTTTGAGTTCTGGCCTCCATTTTTTTTAATCCCCTCCCCCCACAACCCCCCCCTCCATTTTGGGAAATCAG
This sequence comes from Shinisaurus crocodilurus, assembly GCA_021292165.1. Taxonomy (NCBI): domain Eukaryota; kingdom Metazoa; phylum Chordata; class Lepidosauria; order Squamata; family Shinisauridae; genus Shinisaurus; species Shinisaurus crocodilurus. The sequence continues at coordinate 234,804,932 of CM037879.1, forward strand.
ACATTACCCTCCTGCTTTGGGTGTGTGTGATAATCTATGTCTGTCACATGCAGGAAAGCAGTGGTGGGCCGAAAGTACATCTTCAGATGTTTTGGATTTCAACTCCCAGCATTCTTGATCATTAGCCATGCTAGCAGGGGCTTCTGGGAGTTGAAGTCCAAAACATCTGAAAATCTACCTTCACTGAAGGGGCTCTTACACTTTTCTTTGCATGGCCTGCTTTCCAGGATGAGATTGTACATTGCCTGTTTCATGTTTTCTGCAGTTTAAATACTAATCCGCTTTGTAGGCAAAAATGTAGTGGCCCAGCTCAGGTTTCATGAGAACGTGCACGCCTTACCCAGCCTAATTTGCTTTTTTCAAGTCTGCCTCTGACTGGTCCTTGTTACCAGGAGAGTGGACAATTGTTTGCCCAGTGCTGGAAACTTATTATTAAAGGGTGGAACTCTAATATCCAGGGAATTCAGATTCAAATTCAGTTGGAGCTGCTAGTTGGTGTAGGTGGCTATGTGGTGATTTCCTAGTTCCTGCTAGATGATTTCCTAGTTTTCACAGGGAACATGTAGTTGGGCATAATGGAGATTGGTACCCAGCCTTGTAGGCCCTGAATACGACATTAGTATAACAACAACAACTTTTAATGTGCAATGCTGTGGTCCCTGGGAGGGCATCCCAGGAACCCACAGGATATTATAGGGTGGCCACTTATGAATCATCAAAAAACTAGAAAAGAGGGCAAAAGAAGGCAATGATGCACATACAATTTGCATATACTAATTTATATGTGTTGCTGCAAATTTAGGAATTATTATAATTTAAATAGAGATACAGTACATCTCACCATAGTTTAGAAGACTGTGACCAGGTGACCTGTGTGCCCACTCACTCTGCTGTCCAGGTGCTGTTGGTGAACAACTGCCAGCTCTTCGTTCTGATGGTTCTTTATCTTTAAACTTGACTTGGAGTGGACAGCCCTTCAAATAGAGGACACCTTCAAAAATTATGCTGGCTCAGCTTGTCTGAGCATGGAAAGCTAAGCAGGGTCAAGCCTGGTTATTACTTGGAAGGGAGACCACCCCTCCTCTAGTTTCCTGCATTGAGCAGGGGGTTGGACTCGATGGCCTTGTAGGCTCCTTCCAACTCTATGATCTATGAAATCTATGAAATAGGAGACAGTCCACCGTTGGAGAGGGAGGTTCATGGGCAGAGAAAGAGGTCTGCTGCTAGAGGCCTTGTGGCTGCAGTGGAATCTGCTGCCATCACACCACTGCCACCCTAGTTGCTTGGTCATCAGTGCTTCAGTGGCAGTAGGAGATGGAGAGGTATGTTGGGTACATATTGGGTGTGGATCCAATGAGACCTTGGATCCACAGTACCCAAAGCCCTCCCATTCCCCCAAACTGGGACTGGCATTGTTAATTTCCCTCCCCTCCTCCCCCCATTGTGGTCAGTGGGAAGGAAGTTAGATAACACCCATCCACAACAGGGTGGGGGGAAGCTGCTCCCCTGACACCTTTTGCCCTGGCCGGCACTAGTCAGCAGGGCTTCAGAATTGGCATTTTCTCTGAAAAGAAAGCTCCCCTCCATTGGAAACCTCCATTGGATTTGCTCTGTCCAACTCCTATAGCAAGCATGTGCCCTGTCTTTTCATATTTTCTTAGGAAAAGTTTGCTTTTTTTTAGCTAGTCCTAGAATTACCTTCCCCCCCTCTTATGTTTGCATGCCTAGTGATTCTAATTTCTGAACTAATAAAACTATTTTTGTCCGTTGTATAACATGCCTATGGATTTAAACTCCCTATACCTATATCCATCTATAAATGCTCTGTTGTGTTGTTTTACTTATTAATAGATATTTCAGTTATGTGAGGAATAGACACCCCTAACTGCCTCTAGCTCTTGAGAAAAGGAAAGCCTATTTGGGGTGGGGTGGTGACAATAGATGAATACCAGTTTTTAGTATTTAGGGTGGAGGTGTTACATTTTAAGTGGGAACTGTCTCAGGATGAAAGGCAAAGAAGGTAGCAAAAATAAACACCCGAACTGTGCTTCACCTTAGGCTTCCCACAAAAAGTGTTGGATTACATTCTTATAAGGAGTGGCTTCCATGACTCAGGTTTTCAGCTTGGAAAATATAAAGGCAGTGAAATAACAAGCAGGGACACAGCTAGGCAGTACTAACCTTGAAACAATGTCAGTCACACAACAGCTTATGCTCACAGCTTACCTTCGAAGCTCTCTAAGAGTGCTTCTTGCCATCCAGCACTAGAAAACAGACTTTACCTTTCTCTGGCTAGACCCCCCCCCCTCCAAAAAAATGGCAAAATGCTGCTTTCAGTCCCCACACAGCTGCCCCAAATTCTAGTGTCTTAGAGTAGCAATCAAACATGAAGGGTCATTACCTAGGCCACTGTTGCCCACCCTTGAATGCTGTAAGCACCTAGAGGAAGGGTCCATTTTGCACAAGAGCATGCTTACTACTACTATATTGCTTTTGCAGTATACACTTTTGTTATTTTCAGAAGTGATTACCATCAAGGAACCTCTTTAGTACTTCACTTAATAACTAGCATTTTGTCAGAGTCCTAAGTGGAAAAGCCCATATTCTTTGTATAGTAATACTGTACCAGATGGTATTTACTAAGGTATGAAGCTTATGAACTGCATTAATAAAGAATAAAATAGATGAGACAGGTTTCGATTGCAACCAGTTGGTGCAAATTAAGTTGCTGAAAAGACTTTTGATTTTTCTGAACAATATTTAAGTGCTAGACAACCAAACTGTATTTCTATGAGTCAGTATCTCCCATATCACAGGATAAAGAGTTTAAATCAACTAGCCATTTTCACAGGCCTTTCACTTAGTTAAACAGCAAACGGCCTATGTCAGTTTTATAGACATTTATTAACAGGGGATCAATTCCACGTTGGCTCTTGCTCAGGCATCAAACATCCCATTTCTTGAGTTATGATGATCCACCTAGCTACACTTAGCACCTGTCAATTATATTTCATTATTTATCAATGTTGGGCTATGCTTGATATCAATTAGTGTCACTCACTAATTATCTGAGATCCAGAAGCTCACCAATGACACAAGTTAACTTCTTGGGAAAAGAATAAATGCAACCAGAGCTATAGTGAGCTTTTGGGGTTAGGCGACATGTTTTTAATTCAGGATTACGGTTAACCAGACAAAGTGCTAGCTTTGGCTTTAAAAGCACTATCTTCTCACATACCTTTGCCAGCATCTGAGGTCCTGTTCCAGGTTTTCCTGCTGACCGAGGTGCAGCAGGTGAGCACAAGGGGCAAAGTCTTTTCCATTGTGGCACTGACATTATTGAATGCACTCCCTAAGGAAGCCCCATCTTTATTTTCTTCTCACTGCCATGTTAAAGTGTGGCTTTTTAGGGAAACCTTTGGTGTAGGCTGAGGGCTGCTGGGCTGCTATTTATTTGATCTAAGTGGGGCCAATTCCCCTTTATCAATTACATTTTTACCATTGAGTGTTGGGTTTTTTTTAATTGGGCCACTATCTTATCCCTCTCACATACACATGAGGGTGATTGCCCATCAATTGGATATATATTTCAGCTAGATCTATGTGAGCACTCAAATACTATTATCTCTGCAGAAAGATCCAATTTTTGGCTTTCACTCTATTTTCATTACCACTCCAGCAGTTTCTATGCCCATTAATTATTTCTTATAAGCTATCTGTCTATCCCCTTGAACCATTTCTCCTGAAGGAATCACAATCCATTTACTGTAATTCATCAAACTCAGATGCTCTTGTCTTCCTTTACCAGCTATAGACAAGCATACCAACTCTCTATGTGGATTGATTTATTAGAACATCACTCGCTATTTGGAAGAGCTTCTCATGCAAATTAATATGAAAATGAGAGGTAATAAACAATGCATTTTCATAGCTACTCTATGACTAAGCAGCTCTTAAACCTCCCTTAACACAGTACTAACTATGGAAGTGCTATCAAATGTAACATATAATGTCATTAGTTAATTAATCATATAAACTGAGGAAGTGATTATTCTTTCCAATGATGTTTGTGAACAACAGATGCCAATAAATTAACTTGTGGGTTTGTTTGTTTTTAGTTTGATAATTTAAATGTGTACATCAAATTACTGGTTCTCCTATATAACATCTTCTTCCCGACACACACACACACACACACACTGCCAAAGTCACATGACAAGAAAAATAAGGGTTGGTTTCATACATGAAAGTCATCACTTGATACCTGAGTAAAGCAAAGATTATTTTTTTTATAAATATATGAAAAAAAGATTCAAATAGATCAGCATTGATGGAGCGTATAAAAAATTGTGGGATTCATGAAAAGAAGTAGTTTATAAAGAAATAGTTTATAAAGAAGTGAAATATAATAATCTAATGTGGATTGAGTGGGGAGGGATTGGGGTGGGTTTATGTATTAATCTTGTTAAGTTTTATTTGTTGTTGCTGCTGTTGTTGTTGTTGTATGTATTTTGTTTTTGTTTTTTGTTTTTGTTTTTAAATGTAATAAAAATTGAATTTAAAATAAAAATAAAAATGAGTAAACCAAGGATTAACATCCAGGTGTAGGAGGAAACTGTCATCAGAGACACAACAGCCATATCACCTAATTCCACCTCTTAGCCAATGCTTTTCAATGGAATCTCTTCACACATTCAGCTGAAATCAACAAGTGATAAAACATTTAAGTGATTAACATGCATGTATGAATTGGTATGTTTGCAACAAATACAGCAACGTAATCACCAATATTTGCTCTGTTTGCTTTACAGAAGGATTTTGCCCTTATATTTTCTTTCCCAAAGATTCTACATTGCAAATAAGTCCAAGATATTCCTCACTGGGGTGGGAAATCTTCCATCTATCAGCTTACTGATACTAAGTTGCTGATGCTCAGTAAGTATCTGTTTGGATTTGTATTTCAACAAGTGGATAGTAAGTAGATTCAAGAGATGGGATGTACTCCCTCAGTCAGGGCACTGACATGAAACCATTTGACCCAATATTAAAAAAGAACATTCTAAGAAATTATTCACATCTTGCCTAAGCACAATGACTAGAAGCGGGTGCAGGGTTATCTGCACTTATGTCCTATTGACATCAATGGGACTTATGCATGCCTAACTCTGTTCTGGATTGTGGCCAGCGTCTCCCAGCTCTGCTGCTTGAGTAAATGTGTTCAAGCAAAGCAGAAACAAGATAAAGCCATTTCCAGAGCCAGAAGACTAGACACCTAGATGCTGCTGACTGTGGCAGTGTTGATGTCATAATGAGAGATGAAATGGCTGTTTGTGCGTATACAAGATTTAGTGATTTAAGGCATAATCCTATGCATGCTTAACATGCATGTATGAATTGGTATGTTTGCAACAAATACAGCAACGTAATCACCAATATTTGCTCTGTTTGCTTTACAGAAGGATTTTGCCCTTATATTTTATTTCCCAAAGATTCTACATTGCAAATAAGTCCAAGATATTCCTCACTGGGTGGGAAATCTTCCATCTATCAGCTTACTGATACTAAGTTGCTGATGCTCAGTAAGTTTCTGTTTGGATTTGTATTTCAACAAGTGGATAGTAAGTAGATTTCATGCTTAGGCAGAAAAAAGGCCTATGAGTCCCAGCATGCCTCAGCCAGCCAGGGAGTCATAGGCCCTTTTCCATCTAAACATGCATAGGATTGTGCCTTTACAGACTTAAAATCTACACATTCATTTTACAAACCTCAGCCATGTCCTTCCCCCCACCACTTAGTCACCTTTTAAAGTTCTCCCATGTTTCTAAACTAAAAGGCCCCAAATACTTTCTTTGGAGGGAAGGTATATACCAGCCCCTGATAAATCTGGGTTGTCCTTTTCTGCATCTTTTCCAGTGCTACAATATCCTTGACATGGGGCAACTAAAACTGCACAAAGAAAATAATATTCAAAGGATAATCTTCAAACAGTTTCATGCTATAAAAATGCATGAACATCAGTGACATGTATGCATTCGGTTTAGAAGAAGCAAGAAACACGCACACACACTTTGCAAGGTAGCATTTTTACAAACAAAACACTTCTTGTACAACAGGTTTTTCTCTTTCTTCAAAGCTATCTGTTTTAATTTGGCAAGGTATTTTTTTCCTTCCTGATCTTTTCTGTGATGGTTTTAGCATAGAGCTTTGATCGTCCATCAAAAATAGATGACTGGATTAATACATCAGAGAATGGAGGGAAGAATTGTTATGATGTTTCCCAGGTTTTCGGCCATAGGTTCAGTCAGTGCCTCCTTTTGTTATATCAAGCATCATGCACTACATAATTTGGGGGCATTACATAGTAAGTTTCCCATCTTCATATTGTTGGCTAAAACTTGTGGAGCCAGGGAAACACACTGAGACAGGGCTAGAGAATCTCTTTCAACCTGAGGGCTGCATTTTTAGGGGGCCACATTCCAGTGGTGGATGGGGCTACCTGAAGGCAAAAGGGGTAGTGCCAGCCAAAAATAACCACATATTTTAGCATAAAGCTCTTACTACCAGTAACTTTAGGAGAGACATTCCAAATTTTCAGAGTGGAGAAAAACTGCAGAAAAGCCAGAAAACCACCTAAGTGTTGGTGGTTGAGGGAAAGGGGTGGAGCCAAGGGAAGAGGGCAGGGCCCCCTGGGGATCCCCAGAGGGCCAGATTTGGCTCCCAGACCTGAGGTTCCACACCCCTGCACTAGGAGATCGCCACTGTGATCACATAATGAGTGATTCATAGATTCATAGATTTCATAGAGTTGGAAGGGGCCTACAAGGCCATCGAGTCCAACCCCCTGTTCAGTGCAGGAAACTAGAGGAGGGGTCTCCCATCCAAGTAATAACCAGGCCTGACCCTGCTTAGCTTTCCATGCTCAGACAAGCTGAGCCAGCATGAGCCACAGGCCTGTATATTTACCATTATGTTAAAAGATTAAGGAATTTGTCACAGGAATGTCTGGTGGGGAAGCTAAGGCCCAAGTGCTGAGTAATTAGGTGATGAGATAACAAATAATGCACATGCATATGTGTGAATGGCTTTTTACTTCCCAAAAAAGTGCTTTGACAGCATGTAGCACATGTAGCATGTAGCTTTGACAGCCAGTGTGGCGTAGTGGTGAGAGTGTTGGACTGGGACTCGGGAGATCCGGGTTCTAATCGCCGCTTGGCCATGAAGCTCACTGGGTGACTTTGGGCCAGTCACTGACCCTCATCCTAACCTACCTCACAGGGTTGTTGTGAGGATGAAATGGAGAGGAGGAGGAGGATTATGTAAGCCGCCTTGGGTTCCTTTCAGGAAAAAAGGTGGGGTATAAATAGAATAAATAAATAAATAAATAAATAGCACTTCAATCCTTCACAAACTTTCTCATTGGTAAGTAAATTCCATGGCTCTCAGAGGCCTTTCTCCTGAATACATATGCATAGGTTTGTTCCCTGAAGGTTTAGGAGAGGCATATAGGGACAACACAGGTGTGTGCAAGCTGAATTTTGCAGATCAACCAGAGAATGCAGCAGGATAAATATAACAGTGGAATATGGGAAGTCCCCCCTAGGGGTCCCAAAAGGTGGCTGTCCCAAATTGATTTTTTTTTTTTAAAGGACCTTAATAATCAAGAAAGAAGATATCACCAACTGTCACGACAGTTGTCAGGCAGTGCTGGTACAAGAAATAAGTGCGCACTAATGCATCTCTCCTGAAAATTGCCCTCAAATTAATGATGTAGCAAAGAATTTGCAACTTGGCTAAGCTGCCAAACTGAGATTAGTGGCTCAAGTCACAAGAAATAGGAATCTATGTCACTGATACAGAATGCTGTCAAAGCACTAAACCATCCCCAACAAAGCCTCCTGCTCTCTGAATTTCCACTGGGCTATTTTAAGCCGCCACTGACATTGTTTCGCCTGCCTTTCATCTGCTTATCAGTCACGTTCAGGCATCCGTCTGGATTTCCCGAATCGGTTTCCTCTTTAAGTGTCATTCATGCTTCTTTCCATGCTATCTTGTCAAGATTTCTCAAAGGCTTTTAGGTTTCCAGTATCAGAACTGAAAATGTTAATGATATTTAAGCAATGTTGAACCTTTAAACACACACACACAACCCACCATCTTTTGCTCAATTTTTTTTCTGAGTTCCAGTTCTAGACCACTGAAACTTGTCAGTAAGAGGGGAATTAAAATCCCAGGCTGGCAAGGGCACAGGGAGAACCAAGCAGCAGAACTACAGGTCAATTGTGGTATAATTAATTACATTCACGATACTTATGGTTCAGACTGGTGATCATTCAACTGCACTTGCTGAAGACAGGGCACAAATTGATTGTGTCCCAAAGAGTTAGCAGGAAAGGTCATTGTGTCTTTCTTTCCCACCAGCAAAGGAAATGGATGGAAAATGTGTTTTAAAATAAATTTGACTAAAATGAATCTGAAATGTTTATTACAATTCTAATTGATTAATGCTCAACTAGTATAGCTATAGTATCTACATGATGTCCTTTAATTTTGAAATGGAGAGGGGGGACATCACAGGTTAACTTTTCATAGATTTCATAGATCATAGAGTTGGAAGGAGCCTACAAGGCTATCGAGTCCAACCCCCTGCTCAATGCAGGAAACTAGAGGAGGGGTCTCCCATCCAAGTAATAACCAGGCCTGACCCTGCTTAGCTTTCCACACTCAGACAAGCTGAGCCAGCCACAGGCCTGTAATCAGCACATTACAGCAAGTAAATCTGGATCAGCATCAAACTTTGGTTTCTAAATAGAGATGGGGAAGAAATTCATTCACTTCACATTTTTATGCACATTTACCTAATTTCACACTTTTGAACCACTATGTAAACCAAAACTCAATTATCCTTTGAAATTCACACCTGTCCGAATTTTGCCGTTGAGTTCTCCAATCAAAAGATGCTTACAAAATGTGTATATTAGGGAATGTAACATTCAGAAATACACTATATTAGGAAAATTTCTTGCAAAATACATGTATATTAGGCAAAAATGCATACAGTAATACCTTGGATTGCAAGTAACTTGGTCTGAGAGCGTTTTGCAAGACAAGCAAAAAAAAATATTAAAATTTTGACTTGATAAACGAGCAAGGTCTTGATAGGGATGTAACCGCTCGCCTCAAGCGGGCGTAGCGGGCCGAAGTCGGCCCTGCTCACGCCCGCCAGAGACTCGCTTTGATATAAGAGTGTTTTGGATTACAAACATGGTTCCGGAACGAATTATGCTTGCAATCCAACGTATTACTGTACATGAATGCACGTATAAAGAGAAATGCTTATGAATTTTCATGCAAAAACTCAAGAAAAAAAGAATCTCAGAGCTTGGGACCAACCAAACTTAAGAATGGATGAATTCTCAAAGTATGAGATGGATCCAATTTAAGAATGGAAGAATGAGAAACTGAGAGAAACTGAAACTGACACATGTGTCCATCCCTAACTAGGAGCATTGCCTGTGGCTTACTCTGGCTCAGCTTGTCTGAGTGTGGAAAGCTAAGCAGGGTCAGGCCTGGTTATTACTTGGATGGGAGACCCCTCCTCTAGTTTCCTGCAGTGAGCAGGGGGTTGGACTCGATGGCCTTGTAGGCCCCTTCCAACTCTATGATCTATGAAATCCTAGATGCTATATTTCCCAGGTTTACTTGTAGTCCATAAGCCCCTCAATGGAGGGGCCTGTGGATCACTCCTTTCATTCTTCCTTCCTGCTCATTACCACCTGACAGCAGTAGCTAGGTAAGTTGATGGAAGGGAAGGGGGCTTGGAGGATTGTGCGGGGAAGGGGTTGGAGGCTGGATGGAAAGAAAGAAGTCATGTGGTTCTTCTCCTGCCCAGAATAAAGGTAGGCTGGAGAAGAAATTGTAGGTTGTAATGCTTGCCTCATATATGAGGCAACCATTAAGAGCCTTCAGGACTCATATTTCCAAACCCAGAACTACATATTTCAGCAACATCTCTTGTGTTTACACGGATAAAAACATTAGTAGCTTCTGATTAATGCTGCTTCCATTATTCACACCATTAACCAAAAGAATAGTAGGCCAATTCATACAGTCACAAAGCCTGGGTCAGGGTCAGGTAGATAAGCAAAAACAACTGATACATTGGGTACGATTGCACATTGTGTTTTCATAATAATGGATGAGCTCTTTCTGTGATGCACAGTATCCACATGGACATGTTAGATCACTTACAGGATATAAATGATTGCTTTTGTTCAAATTCTTCCTGCAGGGTTAAAAATAATAAAACAGGTAGGTAGAATGTTTCTGACCCCTCCTTTTGTTCTTTTTTCATTATTTTCAAACATGGCCAACAATTTAGGGTATGGTGGTGGGAGCAAATGTCAAAAAGTTTGTTGGGGGGAGGGCTGACAGTCCAACAAAGGTGTGAATGTGAAAAATGAAACCAGTGGTGGTGAAACTGGATCACCTTCCCATACATGTGAACACTCTTATTGTGTTCAAATATATGGGAAGGTTATTGACTGTCTAATCAAGCATGTACTAGAGACCTGTATCGGTATTCCAATCCTGCCCCTACTTTGGGCTAACAATGAACTTAAATCCTTCAGGCAGTCTATTATACAAGTGTTGCATTTTAAGAATGACTGAAAGAGATGGACCCATTTGATTGTGTAGAGCAGAGGGCAGGCAATCCAGTGCCCTCTGGATGTTGTGGATTCAGCTCCGATCATCACTGAGCATTGGCCATGGTGGCTGGGGCTCATGGGAGTTACAACCCCTATGTAGCAGCCCTTCTTATCCTACTTCACTACAGCAATCTCTTGTTTTCACGACCTCCGACCCTTCTTACTCTTTTCCAGTTTCACACAACCCTCCTCAGTTATCACCTCCATTTCTCTGCCAATGAAACTGGGGTTTTCATTTAGGAAGCCATTCCCACATCTTTAAAATTTGCACTGAGAAGTAAAAATAGCTTCTTCTCCCCCACCCACCCCGGCCACATTGGAAATGAAAAGAAAACGATTTCATAACTAAACATGACGAGTGCAAATCTGCTTCAGACCAAGCCTGAATTCTGAACCAAAACATGCCGCTCCAGGCCAGGGCATGCCACTTTGGGCTTCCTCCAAAGTGAAGTGGTCCAAAACAAATGGTCTCAAAATGTCAGACCCACTTCGAAGCTTCATAGCGCAGGGCAACTGTGAAAGCACCAATGCATGTCTTCAGCGCAGAGTGCTAGCAGGGGCTGCTCTGAAGACATGTATGGGGCAGCTGTCAAAGGAGGGAAATAAAGGCTGCAACCCCCCCCCCCAAGACAGCTGGAGGGAGGAAAGCCCATCCCCAGCAAGGACCCTGCTGCCGCAAGGCTACTTTGTGGGGTGAAGGGCCCCCCCAGCTATTTTCAGGAGGGAAGCCTTTCTTTTCCCCCATGCAGGCCAATGGAGAGAGTCTCCATTATTTTTGCATAGCAAAAAAAAATAAAGGCACTCCCCCCATGGCTGATGGTGGTGAGAAAGCTCCCCACCAGCAAGGATCCCATTGCCCCAAAGGTGGGCTTTCCCTCTCCACCAGCCTTTTGTCAGGTATGCAGCCTTTCCTTTCCTCTGATTGAATGATTACAGTATATGACAGTGGCTGGGACTGCTCCGAAAGCTCACATTGAGGCTTTGACAGCTGCTCCAATATGCACCTTCGGATAAATCCCAGTAGCAGCTGTCATATAATCATTCACGGGGAGACATCCGAAGCTTTGGGAAGCTGAAGCAGGTGTCTGCCTTGGGTCCAAAGTGAAGCAGGTCATACCTGAAGCGAAGCAGCAAACTGGCTCGGGGCTCCCTATCCAAAGCACCAAGGCAGGATCTGAAGCAATTTTGTTTCCTGTGCACATCCCTGCTAAGCAAGGATTTGGTCCTAGATCTGTCAGCTCAGCTCACTGGACTACAGGTTTTGTTGGTTTAATACATATCTTGCCTTTTAGGGCAAGCATTCACAAGGCAGCTTGTTAAGAATAAAACAATTAAACAAACCTAGTACAAACAGCCATCAGAATGAATATATGTGTTTGTGTATACCGACCATAATAACAATAAAAAATATTGGTGTTATTTAGGAACCATTTAAAGCCCACAAGAGAGAAATATTAGCAAATTTCTCAAAATCATAATTCAGTATGATATCTGTTTGGTTGGAGCAACTTTGGAAGACCTGGGGGGCATTTTCACGCACACACCCAGCCTCCCCACCTGAAGACTGCAATCTGTTGGTCGTCGACCTGAAAAAAAAGTTTTGTAAAACACCCAGCAGGTATTGCAAACAAGCTGGGTTTGGCCGTTTTGCAGCCCCATAGTGCACCAGATGCTATTTTTGTTCTTAATTTTTAAAATTATTTTTTGGGGGTGCAGTGGGGGTGGCATGGACTACACTTGGGGCAGCAGGGGCCACATGTTTCCCACCCCTGCTACAAGACCTCTAAATGCAGTCCCTGGGCCAAAACATTACTTTAACAATCCATCTCTAGCAGCTATAACCTTTTACATTTTTATTGTAGAGTAGGCACGGGGTGTGATGCGGGGAGACTGATCCAAATTGGGACCCAGCATGGAAGGTGGGGTTAAGATCTGGACTGGGGGCCTTGCATCTACTCTAGAGTAAAAATGTGGGGTAAGACATAGCTGCTAGAGACAGATTTAAAGTAATGTCTGTTTTGGCCCTGTGTACTCCTCTTCCATGGCAATCCAATTGATTGGAAAACTAGCAGAAGTTGGCATCAGTGAGAGGAGGATGAGTTTTGAATCCTATGAACATATTTAAGTAGGATTAGTGACCATATTCCTATTAACACTGGTAATTTTAAAAACATGTGATCAAGAGCATGAATAGCAAGGAGGAACCAAGGACTACCTGAATCCTCTGGATGATGATGGTGATGATGGTGATGATGATGATGATCATCATCATCATCATCATCACCACCACCACCACCACCACCACCACAAACTGTAGCAGCAGAACTATATTCTCAAGAGTTCAAGTGGACTTCTTTAGGTCAAATCAAGATGTGCATAGTTAACTTGGTTCTTGTGAGCTAGTAATTATGTAATCGTCATTGGTACCAAGGCACAAAGAAATCAAGCAGTGTGTGACTCATCTGTTTGCACCCTGCCAAAACCTTGACAAGAAAATGGCTTATTTAAATCTCAATAGATTGGTCCACAGCTCAAGAGACAAAGACAATTTTAAATAATTGTATTGGTTAAAACAAAGCAGCTTTGTCTGACATGTCAAAGTTTAACAAAGGAGGAAGTCCAATAGCTAAAGCATTATAAAACTATGCTTTCACATTAGGTCAATGTTATGACATTTAAATTTTTCTTCCATTTGTTTGGCATCAAGGCCACAGTCTTATACCCACTAACCTTGGAGTATACCCCATTGACGTCAATGGGACTTGCTTCTGAGTAGACATGTGTAAGGGTGTGCTGTAAATGTCATAGCTGATGAGCTGACCAACAAGCAAACTTTAGATCTAACCCTTTTACCTCAAGCCCAGAAAATATCAACTTTTTCTGGTCCAGAGAAAGCCTGTTTTGACCATAAGTCAGTTCTATTTCTATGTAAGCTCGGCCCACTTCCATCACACAAGCCCACACTATACTACATCTGTCTCATCTGAGCAATATTCCCTTTTCTTATGGGTTCCCTTTTTCAAACAAGCCCTTATTCTCAGCCCATTTCTACCTCCAGGGAACATATCCACATTAATTTGCCTGTTAAGGAACCCGTATGTATCTAACATAAGAACATAAAAAGAACCCTGCTGGGTCAGAGGCCTGTCCGGTCCAGATCCTGTTTCCCACGGTGGCCAACCAGCTGCCTACGGGTAGCCAACAAGAGGACAACAGCACCCTCCTACTGTTGTTCTGCCTCATGATTTGGTAGCTAGCATATAGCCATAATGACTAGCACCCTTGGAATGCCAGTATATTACAGATCCTGGGACATGTTCTAAGCATGCCATTTTCAAAATATAAGGCACTGGCTGGGCCTTACTATTCCCCCATGTGAACAGTGACCTAAAATCACCCAATAGTCTCATATGGCTGCAGACTGGAGGAGAAGATAGTCGTGGGCAAGCTCTGTTTCAGGAAAGCTTGCCTGCCATTAGTAAACATTGCATTGTGAACCCCCGATAAATTTCCAGTGAACCATGGGGTTCTCTATGAAAGGCACTGTTTGAGCTAATTAGACTGGGGGGGGGGTGTTAGCTGTGTTGGCCTTATGAATGGTCTTGCATTCATGTCCTGTTGTGGGCTTCCCATAGGCATCTGGTTGGCCTCGGTACAAACAGAAAGCTGGATTAGATAGGCCTTGGGTCTGATCCAGTGCAACCTTCTTATTTCTTTCCACAGAAGCAGTAGACTCAAATCACCATTTTCACTCTATGTGGAACTTCTCATTGGATGGCTCTGAATTAAAAATTGTGGTAAGGAGGTTCATGTGATCATGACAGGCACCAGCCTTGCTCAGGCATTTGCCTGAACACATGGGGGCTTCAAATGCGTAGAGGATCAGAGCCATACATGCTGGCCCCACCTCAACATCTCCAGGCATGCTGAGCCCGCTGCCCTCAGTTAAGACCTTGCCGTATTGAATCGGCAAGGTCTGAAAGGGAGTTCTACTTGCATTCACTTGCCGTGCAATCAGGAAACCTAGTAAGGCAGTATCACCCCTGATTTTTTATTATTTTTTAAAAAATCTGATTTCCAGATTGCAGAGAAGGATCAAATGTTGTTGCAGCAATAACAGAGTCAAGTGATATTGGAAAGAAAAAAAGAACCCAAATGTATTTTGCCATGGGCTTCCATAGCCTGCAGCATACTTTTATCCCTCCAATGAACTCTTGATTTTTAAATTTAATTTATTTGTTATTATCTGTTTGGTAATCATTTGGAAATTGGAATGCTGTCATGGCAAAACTTGAAATTCCACAAGGGGGAAATAGATACTTACTAGTGATGAAGTCAATGCCTCTTATTGAAATCAGCAGTGGAAAGGGCACGCCTCACATTATGCAGCATCAAACCAGTCTGCAGAATACAATTTCTAATTCAGCTTTGTTTTTCTTGACCTTGAGGTTGTCGATACATTGTCAATGCTTTAATTTATCATTGGTTACACGTGCTTCACTTTGATATTGCTAATCAGGAAGACAAAAATTGCCACATGGCGCGGGAATCATACCACAGCAACAGCTTGGTTAGCTTCTGGAGAAGGGGAACTGGAGGAGCATCATTAGTCTTCTAGCCAGTCCAGAAGCCCTTGCACTAATTTTGAGCACTTTGGGCTTTCCTGCTATTATAATTTCATGAGATTACCTCTGCTTTGGAGAAAATTATAGAGAGCATTGTCTGTAAAGGTGAACAAAACATTTCCAAATGAAAGGTGAACAATTCAGAGGTTGTCATCAAAACAACACTCCAGTGTGATAGAACTTAGCCCAGCCATACCAAGATTCCTAGGACTTCTTGAAGGGAGAAGCCACTATGGATGCAAGAACTTTGTTCTGAATCTTTACTGGGATTGTTCATTAAAAGTTTACCCCATTGTCTACCTGGAGGACTATTTAGAACAGCTCTTTATGTTGCCTTCTATTTTGCTAGGACATTGGCATTAGCAATACACTCCCCAACCCTGAACAGAAAGACAAGCCCCAACTCAAAAAATCATGGTGCATTATGTCTGACTAAATTATCTGCTATTAAGGCATATTTGGGTGAAGAAAGTGGAATGACTATATTTAGAGAGCAATGGGCAGGGATGGGGACTCGGACTCCAGGACTCGACTCGTGAGTCAGACTGAGTCCCCCCTCTGACTCGAGTCAGACTCGACTCCCAGTATTTTTAATGGGACTCGAGACTCGACTCGGGACTCGAGACCAAGGACTCGTGTTCCAAAATCATGTTCCTCAAATGCAACATGGATAGGTTTTAGGAAGTACAGCAAGTTTATTTTTTAAAATCATTTTCCTAAAATGCAACCTTTCAGACATTTTGGGTTTGGCTGCCTCTGCCTGCCTGTTTGGGGTTTCCAGCCGCCTCTGCCTGCCTGGTCTCTTAACCAGTTCCACAGTTTGAATTGTCCAAGACAAAGGCCTCTGCCTGTCTGGTTATTTTGGGTTTGTCTGCCTGGTCTGTTCTTGTCAAAATCAGTTGCAGAGTTTTGAAATAAAAAGGCACACTTGTGCCTAGAATTTATTTAAGTCACACATCTGAAATAGCCTTATTTTGTTGGGGAAAAACCCCATTGATTTTAATAGGGACTCATGGAGTCTGCTTTGGGAGTGACTCGTGACTCGTGAGTCACCATTTTGGACCAAGGACTCGGACTCGAGACTCGGGTCCAAAGACTCGTGACTCGACTTGTGACTCAAAACCAAAGGACTCTTCAACATCCCTGGCAATGGGGTCCATTTGAATTGTGCTAGAACTATTGTCAATGCTGTGCATTAATTTGACATCATATTTGCATCATTGGATTATATTGCTAGTAATACATATGTTATAATTCTTATTTTGTATTCATATGCATGCGGCTCAACTATTTTCCCTATGTTTTTACATTTAGAAATAGTTAAAATAAAGTTTTTTGTTTTTTTTTAAAATGACCAGCCCCACCTGCTCACCCATTCATTAACTGTGCAAATTACTTGATGGTCAAGAATCTTATTCATTATTGCCAACTTGCCTTTTCCCTTCCTGATCTGCAAAATCTATATAGCCAGTATCTCTAAGTTCTGTATACTTTTTAAATAGCAGAGTCGTGACAAACTCTGACTCATTATAGGCATTGTTCTATTGTGAATACATACAGCTGAGTAATTAAAATCCACTGGTAAAATGAAATGCTTCCTCTGCATTGCTGCTATATGGTGAAGAAGCTTATTATTTATTTATTTTTTAAAAAGTTACTTGTGTATGTACGGCGAAGAATTACATCTAGAAACTTTGAAACTCATACAAAATGTGAAAATAGACTTCAAATAAGTGTAAAGTTCTTCCTAAAGATGCAGCTCCACAGTAATACCCAACAAGTATTTAATGTACGGTTTTTAACAGCATATCACAAAGCTTACACCTTGCTAGCACAATAAGAACAATATCGGAATGCATTTTATAAACTAATACTCCATCATTTATTTATTCTCTATGTTTATTAAGGCTGCAACCCTATACTTACTTTCCTTGGAGTAAGCCCCATTGAACACAGTGGGATTTCCTTATGAGTAGACATATAGATTGCAGCTACAACTTTCCAAAATAGCTACTTCAGGTGTAATGTATGGGTTGGATCCAGACTTAGTCATGCTTATAGTAGACCCATTGAAATCAGTGGGGCAAGTTAGTCATGTCTAACTTAAGTCCCATTGATTTCAATGGGTCTACTCTAAACATGACTAAGTCTGGTTCCAATCCAATGTATTTAAAATAAGAGAATTGCCAGCATCCTATGGCATGAACAAGGGAATTTGAATCAGGTTTTTAATGAGTTTGAGGAATTTATTGAAGTTCCAGTGAATTTTCAAAGATTATCTTAGCTTTTTCACACTTTTGAATATGCTATTCAACATATGAACCAAACTAATCTAATAGTATGCTTGAAATATTTTAAGGTTTTCTATTTTTTGCAAAGTCTTTGATTTATTTTGAGTCAATTTTCTGGTGAATAATGCCATTTCAAGAGCTTCAGTGCAGAAGCACCAATAGTGATCAGTACATTACAGAATTTAAAAATGTGATTGTGAACTACTTAGAACACAGATATTGGTATCTTCAAAGAAGACACTTCAAAAATATTAGCAATTTCAGTCAGTGTACAGAATAGAAAATAGGCTTAAGTAAAGTGTGCAGCCGGTCCCAGGATGTAATTTCAGTGAGGGCTCACCAGGACCCAAGACCGGATCTCAGCCTTGGACATATGAACTAAAAAGAAAATTAAAAATTGCTTCCGGCATGTACAGTGTGTTTTTCTCCTACAACTGTGAAACCACAACTGACTAGTCATGGCTGAATCTAGACTAAATGGACTCATTTCTGCTGATCAAGCCCCTTGTCCCTGCTGCAGAAGTGCTACAGACTGCTACTTCAGTCCCTGGCATGGCATTCCTAGGATCCCTCTCCAGATGTCCTCTCACCCCAGTAAAATTGAGCAAAGTGGCTGATGGGATGAGGGGGAGGCCTCCTGGGAATACTGCAGCATGACAAATTATGGATCTACAAGTCCATTGTTCAAAGAGCATTATTGTTGAATTGCTAACCAGCCTTTACTGATCACCCTTTCTCAGGTCACTCCAGACACCAGAGGGGGGTCAGGAGCAGTGGAGGATGGTGTCTCCGATGTCAGTGGGGCAGTGAGTCCATTCTGAGTTGCAGTCTGAACTTTAAAGGAGGCAGAGCTATCCATGGTGCTGAACCCCAGCCCCCATTTTTTTTAGGGTCAGCACCATGGATATCTCCTTAAAAGTTCAGACTGCAACTCGGAGTGGACTCACTGCCCCACTGACAATGGAGACACCAGCCTCCACTGGTCAGGGATCTGACTCGGAATTTATCCATGGGAGGCAGGCATCTAAAATCCAACCCATCCTTTTCAGTGTCCGCACCATCACGACAAGTGGGGCCTATGCATTTGTCATTCAGCAAAATGGGCTTCCATGGCAAAGGGTACAACTTCCAGGTGTGCTTGGTCTCTGCCCAGTGTATAACCAGCTTGTTCATTGCATTTGTTAACAGCACAAGCAATGAGCCAAACATCCACACTTTAAATCCCAGCTTGGCCATAAACTCACGGGTAACCTTAGGACAGCCTTTTCCCATGCTGGCTGGGGACGATGGAGGTTGTAGTCAAACCCAGCTGGAGGGCACCAAATTGAGGAAGGCTGCTTTAGGAGAACCACATTCTGTTTCCTGGTTCAATCCAGCCCACCGTGTCCCCATCTCTATTATGGGAACAAACACTGATGTCCTTGCAGGGTTGTTTCAAGGATTACTGAGGGCTACTTCATAATTTAAATGGGTGGTATGGCTGTTGTGACTGAATTCTCTGTCACTTGATAGGGGCTCTGCATAGCTGCTGTAATCTATATAAGCAGCTCATCATGTGGGGCAGCCCTATGACATGGGAAGTCTCCATGCTAGGTAGGTGTTGTGACTTATATAAATTAACCTGCGCAAGCTATCCTCGCTGGGTCCAGACGACACAAGAAGCCACGCCCAGCTAGGGTAATTATGCCAATCGAGCCGGCATGCAACAGGCATGCATATGGTGGTTAACAAGCCATCATGGCTTATTAACCACCCTCATGCCATGTGAACTGGCCCACTATATGAAATACACAATACCCCCAAATACCAAATGTAGGGTGAAAGCAGCCATGCATTTAAAATATGGTGGGAGTGGCTTGCCGCATTTCTAAGCTTTGTTTTACAGGGCAGAGAATGTCTCTTCAGATCACTTCCACTGCACTTTAAAATGCATGGCTGTCTTCACACTTAGTGTGCTTTTAACTATCTTAGAAGTCAAAGAGCAACTATAAAATGACCAGCCAAACAAAAGATACACACAATTCAGCTTAGTGTCTTAGGTAGGGATGTGCAACTGGGGGGCATGGGCACCTAATCTGGCCCCCAGCGTATTCCCTAATATCAACTCTCCACACCACCAGCAGCACAAGCTCTTGCACCTGAGGCAGGAGAAAAGATGCCACTGTGCCACCTCACCTCGCACTTTCCGCCACCCTGCTGCCCTCCAGTCACCGCTGCCACTGCCACCACAGCCCGCCCACCTGCAATTTCTGCCACTCATCCCCCTACTCCCAAATGCCACCACTTTCCCTCTAGCTCACTCAGAGGACCTTCTCAGAGTGAGCCAGAGGGCAGGCGGGCTCTCTGGAGAGCTGTAAAAGCAGGAGACAGTGGCTGATACAGTTCTTCAGAGAGTGGGCCAGACTGAAATGCCTGGCTCTGAGGAGATCCTTCCTCAGAGCCAGGCACTGTGGAGACTGGGGAGGTGTTCCAGGAGAATGCCTGTGCTGTGGGTGGTCTCCCAGGACACCTCTCCTCTACAGCAGCCTCCCATTCTCTGTTACCTGTCACTAAACAGAGGACAGGAGGCTGCTCTGGAGGATTAAAGAAACATTGTTGGCAGCAGTGTTCATTGGAAATATGGCCCCTTCCTCCTCTTCATCCATGAAAATTTCTGCAAGAGCAGTTGCCTGAATGTTTCCTTCATGAGATGATCCAGAGTGAGGGTCTCCATCATTCTTAGGGCCCTTGGTGTCACAGAGGCTTGGGTCCTGGGTCATAAGAAACAATCCCACTAGTATTTGAATGTTTCCCTGTGACATTGTTTCTATGTCATGTGGCCAAGAAAGCACCATAAAGCTATTAATTATGTGGGAATGTTACAGGAATGGAATAGGTCCATTCTTAACTCAGATAGTTATCCGACAGCAGCAGGTTCCATGTGACTAGGGCCCTGCTAGCTAGCTAATTTGGTCCTGGAAAGGAAGCCTCAACTACTTCCATATCTCAGCTGGCCAAGGTGAGCTCATCTATATCCTAAGCCTTATACTCCATTGATTATGACGGCAAGACACTGACTCCTGGGGTAACTTTACAGATGTCACAATATCTGTAGTATCTTTCAAATCATTGATCACATACACAGACTACAGCCCACAAGATGTTCAAATATCTAACTTGTAACAATGAGAACACTTCCCCCATCAGATTCTTTCTAATTCGTTTTTTTGACATTCTGCATTTAAATTGAAGTGCAAATATTGAACTCAAGGTACAAGACATATTTATAACAATCTTTTCCCAAGAGATGGAATACATTTTCATCAGTGATGCATGTTCCAGAACTTCTTTATTTGAATTTTATATATGATAAAGATCTCAGGAAAATTGCTTCAATTTGAATATATCTGGCAGATATAATGTCACAATGTTGTTTTTCTTCAAGACTCTTTTTTTTAAAGTACTTAATAGCTCTTATAATTAGACCTCTCTGTCAGTCTAACTTACATCATATGCTTGCATTTGATGGCCTTCTTGAATTCCAGGTGTTTCTTTTCCCTCCTCAACAGACGCTTCCTCTATTCAAGATAAAGGGCCAACAAGGCAATGGGACAGTGTGCACATAATGCTAAACCATAGGATAAGCCTGGGCAAAGCACCATGCTTGCACATCCCCTCCTCCCCTCTCCTCCTGCTATACGGCCTGGAGGAGGATTTCAACAGAGTTGAGTTTGTTTTAAACCACTATCTCTAGCTCATAGTTAACGACAAGCCAGTTTCCTTGCAAAGTGAAATAAAAGTCTGCTGAGGTTCTTCTCCTGGCCATGCAGAGGAGGAGAGGAGAGAAAGGAAAGGGGAGCATGCAAGCTCAACGCTTCATCTGGGGTCTTTCCAGCTCATGCATGTAGTGCTAACCTGTGGTTTGGTGTTACATGAACATAAGGTCAATGTTTGCACATAACTCTCCCAGTGTTAGGGTAACCACTTATGAATCACCAAAAAAGAGGGCAAAAGAGGACACCAATTTGCACAACATTTGCATACTCTAATTTATATGTAGAGATGCACATTTAGAAAAGTCTATTAAAAGTCTCACCATAGCATGGAAGACTGTGACCAGCAGGTGACCAGTCTGCTGTCCAGGTGCTGTTGGTGGGCAACTTCAAGGCCCAGACCTTCCTTCTGAGGGTTCTTTATAGCAGACTTGGACTAGACATCCTTCAGATAGAGCACTGTTCTCCAACCTTGGATCCCCAGATGTTTTTGGCCTACAGCGTAGCTGGCTGGGGCATGCTGGGAGTTGTAGGCCAAAAACATCTGGGGACCCAAGGTTGGAGAACACTGAGATAGAGGATGCCTTCAAAATAGAGGACAGTTCTCTGTAAATGAGGACACACAGCCACCCTACCAAGTGTATAGAGATATTGGTTCTAATAACGGAGGACAGTTTAGTGATATGGTACCAACATATTAATGCAACCCAGTCTTTCCATGTCAGCTTAGATCAACTATCTGACCTTCATTATAGCTCCTACTTGTGAAGTAATCTAATCATTAGAACAGTGCAAATGTCAAATCTTAACTTGTATGGTTTTCTGGAAAAGGAAGACCTATTTCAAAGTAATATCAGTAGCAAGAGATTTGCAGTGAAGGATTATACTAGTAATTTAAAATAGATATGTGAAATTCAGCCCACACAGCCTCTTTGGCTCCATGCCTCATCAGGTCCCTAGCCCACAAACCCTCCCCATTTCCACAACTTCCCTGCCCCTAAGATTATACACAATATATTGTTCCTTGTCCCTAAATCAACCTTCCCCAATTTGGCCATTAGCGCTGCTAGTTGTGGCTGATGAACATTGAAGTCCAAATCATTTGGAGGGAACCAAGTTGAGGAAGGCTTCTCTAGAACATGTGAATGAATGTTCCCTCCCTGTACTTCATCTATCCTGCTAGTTAAATAATGCATACATGAATACTTAATTTATGGAATTCACTGCCATAAGATGTGGTGATGACCATGAACTTAGATGGCTTTAAATGGGGAATAGACAAATTCATGGAAGACAGACCTGCCAATGAGCATGGTGGTTATATGGAACATTCTGCTTCAGAGGCAGTATGCCACTGAACACCAATTGCTGGGGAACCACAGTAGAGATGGCTATTGTTTCCAGGTCTTACTCGTGGGCTTCCAGAGGTATCTGGTTGGCCACCATAGGAAGCAAGGTGCTGGTCTAGAACCTTTGGTCTGATCCAGCAGGGTTGTTCTTGTGCTCTTAGGATTTGAATTCCATTGGAAAGAAAGCACCTGAACCTATGGTACACATAGAGAAGCAAACTTAAGGAACCTTCACCCAGCCAACCCAGAGGGGGGAGGGAGTTTGATGTTTCAGGCTATGGACATGCCCAATTTAGTGAGTTATATATTGATGTAAAACTTTAAGGTAGGTGCCACATGGTTTCTTTGTGTTTACACTTCCCTTGTCATACTTCAAACAAAGAGGTTTCCATCCACAGGGTGTGCCAGGACGTTACATGTATGACAGGACTATGTTTCAGGACATTCACTTTGGGGTGAATTAGGATTTCCAAGTGTTTTTAACAGGACTCCTGCCCATTTGGAGCAAAAAGTGGTCTTTGCAAATGCCAGTCCTATTGGCAGAAGGACTATACAAGAATTCACTCTCAAAATATGGTATGTCATAAACTTTGTCAGGAATTTGGGTATGAAGGATCCGGCTTCAGTTCATTTTGGGAAGTATAACTTTCACCTCCCTTCCAAACCCACAGAACAATTCTATGATGCATCCCAGTTTTACCTCTTTTACCAACACAGATCCGAGTGCATAACTGTAACTCTCTCTCTCTCTCTCTCTCTCTCTCTCTCTCTCTCTCTCTTGAGCCCCCGCTCTCTCTATTTTCACAGAGTCCTGTAAAAATAACACCTAAAGGAAGAAAAGGAGTGTTTCACTGATGGGCTTCCTGCTGCTAGCTCTGTAACCACTCCAAAATTCTTAGCATGGGGAAGGCAGATTAGCGAGCCTGGCACAAATGCAACAAATGAGCTGCTTTTATCGTGCTTTCAGCGCAGGAAGCATTTCTGTTCCACTGATTTTCATCCTTCATTCTGTCCAGTCTTTATTTAAGGGAGGAAAAATACTAAGCTGTTTGCATGTTTCATCCAAGTGATGTATGGAATGTGATTACAATCTGCATCAAAGCCGTCACAAGAATACAACAATGTCTATCTATAAGGACATGTCAAAATGAGAAATGCAGATTTCAATAAATCTTTAATAGCTACATTTCGTGACAGAAGAAGGGTTGCAGGTGTGTGTGTGTGTAAGTGACAGCTGTGCCACAAACTTTGATGCAGGGAAAAGTCAGTACCTAGAACGATATCTGGTGGTTGCGGCAGTGCCCCCTAAGTAAGGGGATGGAGTTGCTTTTACAAAGAGGTTCTCACTTACAAACAACTGCCCAATTATTACAAGGCACTACAGTCTATTCCAAAAGCTGCCACTGTAATCTTTTTTTTGGGGGGTGGGGTGTCATGCTATGAATGGCTTTATACTGAAATGGAATTGAGCCCTCAGACTGAAAGAGGTTCTGCACTCTTGCCTTATATAAATATATGGGTTATTCTAGCCTGATCAACACATGTTCTAAGCTGGAGTGGACTGGAGCTCAAACAGCTTGAATCCTCACATCTTTTCCCCTCTTGCTATTAAAACTCCGTAAGTCTACATTTCCAGCACCGTGGCAAAACACATCACCAAAGCTCAGGGACTATTCTGATGGCCCTCAGGATGCCACATACGGGCTGAGCCAGGATGCAAGCATGTCATCCACCACAGTGATGCCAAATGTGCTGCGCCAACAGTGGGGCTCAGGTTGAGGTTAGGAAGGAACTAGCCTGCTTTGCGACACCACTGGCACCCTTAGGATTTCTGTGTGCTTTCAGAGAGAGAAAATGTATTAGACCCATATTACAGTATGGGTTGTGAAATTCTAGTTGGAAGTGAATGAGAAGGGAGAGAAATAGCTGATCAAGTTCTCATAGTGGATAGTGGCGAAGGATTTCTTACAGTCAGGTACCCAGCAGTAAAAGTGAAAGAAAGGGCAAAACAATGCGCAGGAATAAAAGAGGATCTTCATGGTGAGTCATGTCGTGAGCCCGGAAAGTGCAAGGGAAAGATCCAAGCATATAGAACGAGATGTCTGCTTTCTTTTTCCATACTGTAGGTCCAAGCTCCATGCCACATTATGAGCGGATACAGCAAGCATGGTGTATGTCAGATAAGGAAAGCAAACGGCTCTCCTGTATGCTTACAGTCCCTTGATCATATATGAAAGGACTTGTTTGATCAGAACTACAGACTTCCAGTATTAGTGGAATTGGGTTGGATCCAATCCAAGTTAGTCTCCACTTTAGTCCCATTGAATTCAATGGGACAAGTTAGGCATGACTAACTTAGCAATAGAAAGGGACTAAAATCAGTGGGGTTAATTTAATCTGGATTCAGATACCACTTTGCCCAAACAATCTTGCACTTACAGTATGGCTGCATTTGTACGAGAATAACACTTAGCATTTATACAATATATGTCAAGGGTCAAATGGCTCTGAATATATTATCTCAACAATGCTTAAAGCAGCGCTTTGCTCAGTCATGAAGCAAATTTTACCTCATGACCGTGGCAAAATCTGAACAAGGGAATTCCCAGATCACCAGTTGCTCACATTATGAGCTAGTGTACTACAGTGGCCAAGAAAGCAAACTGTGCTTTATTTAAATTATCAAGAGGTATGTGGAATACATAATATGCTGGCTATAGGCTTGCAATAATTGTATCTGCTGGATTATTGTTCCAGATACTTGCTAGATGTCCAGGTTCTTTTTTAATATAGTAAGTCCAAAATAGTTGCAGCCTGGGGATGCCTGCATCCCCCTTCAGTGACCTAGATCCATGCCTGACAAGGGGGTGCAGTCTGCCACTTGGCATTGCCACTTGCCATCGTGGAAAGGAAAGCAAACCCTCCACTGTTTTGCGGGGGCTCCAGACCTGTTGTGCCAACTCCAACCCAATTCCACTAATACCGGAATTAACCAATGTCAGCATTCTTAGCTCCAGTGTAGGCCTAGCAAGACCCAGCTGTTTCCATTGGTGTATCTGCCACTAAGGAGGAGGGAGGGGATGTCAAGGAAGAGGGAAGTATAAGCATGAGCGTTAGTAAGCAGCAGCGTACTTTATTAGTTGAATGAAGATATCTGACAAGGTGGTACCTAGTAGAGATACACATTGCTGAGACAAAGCACATGATAAATTAATGAGTTGCAAATTAAAGATAAGAACGTAAAAGGAAAAAAAAACATGATCCGCTAGAGTGTAAAACCTAAATACAGAGCCTGCAATTTGCTATAGCAATTGTAGCACCAAACCAATTAGGAGACTATTGCCTTTGCTGGCAATTGACCTCCCCATAATCCATTAAAATTTTACACCTTGATAAATGGCTTGTTTGACCAGCTTTACAAATGGTGATGGTGATACCTTCTAGTGCACTCAGTGAGTAAGCTATGTGAACTATGGTGAAGTAGAGAACATACATCCACACCTTCCATCAAAAATGCATCTGAGATAAACCACATGATGTGTACAAAGCAGGGATGGGGACTCGGACTCGAGGACTCGACTCGTGAGTCGGACTGAGTCCCCCCTCTGACTCGACTCGGACTCGAGTCCCAATATTTTTAATGGGACTCAAGACTCGACTCGGGACTCGAGACCAAGGACTCTTCAACATCCCTGGGCTGTGCCAGAAGGAGTGGAGAGGAGCATGATTGCCGGCGAAGAGCGCATGGAAGCGAGGTGTGCCGCTGCTTGGCCACTATGGACGGCTACCAGGAGTGCAGCCCCAACAGTGTGTCAAGATTTATTTTGATTGATGTGTTGCGTACTTGGGGGAAGCAGAAGAAGGACCTGAGATTACTCTGTGTGGCTGCTCTGAGTGTGTTTCTGGTTCCAGCAAGTTCATCACCAGTGGAGCGGGTGTTCAGTGAGGGTGGAATTGTGATGAGATCTCACCGTTCCAGAATGGGGGCCAAACATTTAGAAAAAATCATGTTCCTCAAATGCAACATGGATAAGTTTTAGGAAGTACAGCAAGTTTATTTTTTTAAAATCATTTTTCTAAAATGCAACCTTTCAGACATTTTGGGTTTGGCTGCCTCTGCCTGCCTGTCTTGAAATAAAAAGGCACACTTGTGCCTAGAATTTATTTAAACCACACATCTGAAGTAGCCTTATTTTGTTGGGGGAAAACCCCATTGATTTTAATAGGGACTCGTGGAGTCAGCTTTGGTAGTGACTCGTGACTCGTGAGTCACCATTTTGGACCAAGGACTCGGACTCGGACTCGACTCGAGACTCGGGTCCAAAGACTCGTGACTCGACTCGTGACTCCAGACCAAGGACTCTTCAACATCCCTGGTACAAAGTGTTTGAATTTCAGACAGTTTAGGCCCATTCATTTCAGTGGTACTAAGGAAAAAATTAACATACTCTGGTTTGACAGGTTTGGGGATCTGATTGTCAAAGGACTTTTGCAAGAGAAATTTTTGTATTAAATTTCACGAATTAAGTACTGAGAAGTGGTGGTAGACACAAAAATTATTCCTGTCTTCTACACCAGTGTTAGGCAAAATGGTGCCTGTGACACCACTGCACCCTCAGACACCTTTCTCGGTGCCCGCCAAGATGCACAACCCCTCCCACTTATTTTTATTTTTATTTTTATTTACAAATTTTCTTCCTGGCCACTGAGATCACTTCAAAGTAAAGTGTGTGTGCATGCATGCATGCAAGAAAGAGAGGGTGAGCCAGGCTATGTGAGAGAGAAAGAGGTAGGGGGAATGAATTGGCAGGCAGATTGGTGGGGCTGGGGAGAGAGAGAAAGTCTTTGCCTTCTGTGAAATATGTTTCTCTTGCAGTTGAAAACTGTGAAGGAAGGGGACTGGACTCTGGGGGGCTCTTGCCACCCCACTCCCTTTCCCAAGACCCAGAGATCCCAAGGTGCCAGACTGCCAGCCTCAGCTCTGCAGTCCTGACTTGAATCTCTCCTGAGGGACTTGCCCTTGTCTATAACCTGGATTTAGCTGAACCACAGAGCAACCACAAACGCCATGTGGGGTAAAACCAGGAAGGTTTATTCAGGTAGCAGATTACAACAAAGGGTGGGAAATGAGGGAAGGAGACAAGGTAGAGAGACACTTTGGTACATACACAGTAGAGCTACAAAATAACAAAAGCTGATTCCTTATCTCTCCCAGGCACTCACCAGTCACCTGGGGGTCCATCTGCTTCAGGGTTTGTTTCAGCAAAGCCCTACCACACGAGGAGACCACCACACCCACCCTAAGGTCCGGGATGGGTGGCCCTCTTCAGGGCTTGCCTTAGCCTGACCCTGCCACACGAGGAGACCACCACACCCACCCTAAGGTCTGGGATGGGTGGCCCTCTCCAGGGCTTGCCTTAACCACAGCCCTCATTTAGCTTTGTTCACTGGGAGCTCCCCAGGGTTGGTGGCTGAGGTTCTGACCAGAGCCATGAGCCTGCTTGCAGCTTGCTGCCTGACGACCAACAACAGAAACCAGAAGCCACAGGTGGTAAAATAGATTTTCCCCCTCCCCTCCTCCTTTCAGTAGCTCCGCTGCCTCTAGCCAATCAGGATGGACCTCACCTGGCCCAGGCAGGGGAGGGGTGACTCATGACTAGGGGGCTTTCATTTGCATGCCAAAGGGCCTGGTGGTCACGTAGACCAGACCAGTCTAGCCGTTCAGGCGCCATGCTTTATCAGATAACCTCCGTACATTCTGCCCCTCCCAGCCTCCAGACGGGACCACCTGGTTTACACATGAGGAGGTGCGTGTGTGCGCGCGCGTGTGGGTGTGTGTGCAAGAACCCCCAGAGGCTCTTTTCTTCACAAAAACTGTGGGTTTGAAGGAGTTGTTTAGTATGCTGGGTCTCAGACCCCACCTTTTCATTGTACTCAATGTTTTGGGCAGGTTACTTGTGCTTTGTGACTAACTATGCCTCCCCTGGTATTTTGTAGTGGGGCCCAGCACAGTTTCTCAAATTGCCAAATGTGCCCAAAGTGGTTGCCCACCCCTGTTCTATGCTTTTATTCCAGTTTTCTACTCTATTTTCTACAATTGCTAATCATAACTTAAAGCTCATGTTTAACATTTGCTCTTTAATCAAGATAACTACAGTACAGTGCAGTAAAATTCTAGATATGCAAACTTCAAAAATGTATTTTTATTAGATAATTAAGTGTTTAAAAATGTCCTGTAGAAAAAGATCTAACAAATACGTCTGAAGCTTAATAAGTTTAATTTCACGGGTTGTGTTTTTCATTAAAGAATAATATGTTCAATATCTGTATGGAGGCAAACAAAGACTCAGTGCAATCTTTAAATTTATGACCATAATACTAATAAAACCACTTTCAAAGTAGATGTTTTAATTATGTTTCAGAGAGCATCATCACTGTGACAAAAATACCATGTCTGTGGTTTCTGATGGAAGTCCAAGGATCCATGACAGGGCAGATTACACACTATGGCTTATATACCAATCCTTACTAAGTTTTAAGAGAATCAGTTGCCTTTAAAACCAATAAAGGGAGCTGAAGGGTCTTCACAGAGTGCTATTACCTTCTTTTTAAAGCTATATAAGATATTCACATCTACATTTAATCATACTTTGCCATATATAACTCTCCTGCAAAGCCTAAATATCTTTGTCAAACCAGGATTCTAAATCAGGGATGGGCAGACAGCAGATCTCCAGATGTCTGGGACTTCAACTCAAAACATTATTGAACATTGGCCACGCTGGCTGGGGCTTCTAGGAGTTGAAGTCCAAAACATCTGGAGATCTACCTTCTGTCCACCCCTGCTCAAAATACTTTGAGCATGATACAGCCATTAGCTATGCACCTCAGGGGCTGGTTCACAAATTATCAATTAATGACTTGAATGAAGGAATGCATGCATGCGTGCAACACAGAGAGAAGGTTTCTTTCACCTCCAACACAATGATTTTCTATGGATTCATTTTCTAGCTGCCAGTCAACAAGTGATGTAAATGAATGTGTGATTCAAGCCTAAGGCCCATTTATGTTGATGGAAGAGTCAAATCTCTCAATATTAATGGAACTACCTGACTTTGGTTGGATTGTAGCCTCATGGAATTAATTTGATCTCAACTTTTAAATGCAAATGGTTACAGAAAACTATTATTCAAAATGTTCCCCTGGTGCTGCAGATCCTCTTCATGACAATGGGTTTTCTGTGGAACAGATCTTCACTGAGGCTTGAATAAGTGCGGAACATGTTGAAAGACTCATTCAAGCTGAGATAAAAGTGAGACTGGCTTGCTGAAGTCACTTTGTTCAGGGAGTCTGCCCTCGGGGAATCAAACATAGATCTAGGCTACAATCCTATGTTCAGTTAGGAGAAAGTCTTATTAAAAGGAAAGGGCTTTCCTTCCAAGTAAAACTGCTTAGGATTGCAC
The DNA here is from genome assembly GCA_021292165.1 of Shinisaurus crocodilurus. Taxonomy (NCBI): domain Eukaryota; kingdom Metazoa; phylum Chordata; class Lepidosauria; order Squamata; family Shinisauridae; genus Shinisaurus; species Shinisaurus crocodilurus. Next base: position 234,835,118 of record CM037879.1, read on the forward strand.
CATTAAATGATTATTTTGTCCCATTTTTCATTTTCATATAAACTAAGAATTGTAAGAAAGGCAGAAAAGAAGAAGTTACTTTGCTGCCTCCATTGCGTCCAAGTAGCCGTCCAGCAGAGCTCTTTTGGGTGGTCCAGGGGCTGTTAATACTCTCCCCAGTGAATGAGACCTAGTCCCCTCAAAGTCCTGCTGTAGCGCAGCTCCAGTTGAGGTACCTGATGCCACCATCTGCCCGATTTTTTGGGATCAATTTCAGTTGCTACGGCCTGATGATGTGGACAAGGTGCTTGCAGCTGCAGCAATGCAACCAACCATGTGCCCTCTCAATCCTTGGCTAGCTTGTATAAGCCAGGAGGGGCGAGTGGGTTTCGCTGGGTAGGTCCAGGGAGTGGTAAACGCTTCTCTACCTGAAGGGGTGGTTCCTGCTGTCCTTAAGAAGGCAGTAGTGCAACCACTTCTGAAAAAACCCACTTTGGACCCAATGGTATTTGATAACTACCGCCCAGTTGCAAATACCCCTTTCTTAGGGAAGGTTCTTGAGAGGGTTGTGGTGACACAACTGCAGGCACTCTTGGATGATACTTATTATCTAGACCCATTCCAGTCTGGGTTTCAACCTGGTTATGGGACTGAATCAGCATTGGTTGCCCTGATGGATGACCTTTATAGGGTGAAGGATAGTGGGAGTTAATTCTACTCGATCTCTCAGCGGCTTTCAATACCATCGACCATGCTATCCTCCTGGATTGACTTCACAGGTTGGGCATTGGAGGCACTGTGTTACAGTGGTTCCAGTCCTACCTACGGGGTTGATTTCAGAGAGTAAGACTGGGTGAGTATTCCTTGGACCCTTGGCAATTGCACTGTGGGGTTCTGCAGGGTAACATCTTGTCCCCAATGTTGTTTAACATCTATATGAAGCAACTGGGAGTGGCCATTAGGGGATTTGGAGCCAAGTGTCATCAGTACGCTGATGACACACAGCTTTATATCCCTGTGACAACTGAATCAGGAGAGGCTGTACAAGTCTTAGATCAGTGCCTGAACTCAGTGATGGGCTGGATGAGGGTCAATAAACTGAGGCTGAATCCTGGCAAGATGTGCCCTGTGGGTGAGTGGTTCCCAAGTCCGGGACATAGGCTCATGCTCATTTCCTGTTCTGGATGGGGTTGCACTCCCTTTGAAAGATCAGGTTCGTAGTCTGGGGGTACTCCTAGATCCATCATTGTCGCTGGAGTCCCAAGTGACTGCGGTGGTTCAGAGTGCCTTTTACCATCTTCTATTGGTTCACCAGCTATGGCCTCTCCTGGACAGGGATAGCTTGGCCACAGTGATACAGGCACTAGTAACCTCAAGACTGGATTACTGCAATGTGCTCTATGTGGGGCTGCCCTTAAGGCTGCTCTGGAAGCTGCAGCTAGTGCAGAATGCAGCAGCTCAGCTGTTGTCGGGAGCTGCCCCTTTTCAGCATGCAACTCCTTTGCTGAAGGAACTGCACACTGGCTACCTATTCATTACCGGGTCAGGTTTAAGGTTCTGGTACTTGTGTACAAAGCCCGAAACAACTTGGGACCAGGTTACCTGAGAGAGCATCTCCCATAGCAACCTACCCGGTCACTGAGGTCATCAGAGGACATTCTGCTGGTGGTTCCTTATGGTCCTTTGGCCTGATTGGAGTCCACCAGGAGAAGAGCCTTCAGTGTGGCAGCTCCATTTCTGTGGAACTCCCTGCCTCTGGAGGTCAGGCAGGCTCCGACATTGTGCTGCTTTCGGAGCCTGCTGAAGACCTCCTTGTTCCGGGAAGCCTTCTCTGCTGTCCAGCCACCACTGTAATTGTTACTTTGTTTTCAATGTATTGTTTTTGTTTCTTTTATCAGTTTTTGTCTTTTTACTGTTCACCGCTCTGGAATCAACTTAGAGATGGAGCGGTATACAAATACTGTAAATAAATAACAACAACAACTGCACTAGAATTCCAAAAATATGTACAGATTACTGTGAAATTATCATATTAATTTGCAACCCTTGTAATTTAGATTAAATAATGCAACTACCATTATTTTTTTATGCCTGCCCATATAAGCAAGTTAAAGGTTAGACTTAAACAGTTATTTAGAGTAAGATCACTTCAGAAGTGAAAGTTGCATTGGGTTTCTGTAGTATTTTACAGGGCCTCAACAAGAGCATTTAAATATATTGCCAAATTTATTTAATCTATGCTATCTGAGATGTACAACTAAAAATAAATCAGCAGGTGGCATCTTCTTAACATTTATCTGGTACTGCAGAAACCATATCTCTTAATATATATAAGCTATACACAACCCAAGTATCCTAGATCCAATATAGAAATGTAGCCAAACCTGGATTGGGACCCCTCCGTGCCCCCAACTCGATTCTCCGCGGGGGCCGCCCCCCCGACCCAATCTTCTGAGCAGCGCGGAGAAGTTCTCCGCGCCGCTCGGCCCATCTTCTCTGGTCCGTCGCATCACTTCCGGGACCGGAAATGACGTGACGGGACCCCTGCGCAGGCGCAGAATGTGCCACAGGGGTCCACCGCACCTGCGCAGGGTCCCGTCGCGTCATTTCCAGTCCTGGAAGTGACGGGACCGGAGCGGGCAGCCCTGAAGATAAGGTAAGGCCCCGCGCGGGCATGAGCGGGCCCAATTTCGGCCTCGTTTTGCCTGCGCGAGGCTCATTTGGACACCTATAGATCCAAATCCAAGAGTCCCTTCAACTGACCACATGAGCTCTTGTGTCTTTATGGTGACTAAGTAACCTTCCACACACCAGCCAATTGCAATATATGGATCAATATGTTCTTAATTTGTGACTAATGAAGGGAGGGTTATGCTCATTCAAGATTTAGAAAAGCCCTAGGATCAGAGTGCAAACACCCCACCAGCAGTGTCCCACCTCCCACTCCTCATGCAGTACTATGCTGATATACTAACCTTTGAAAAACCTACATCCAAATGACTTTTGAAAATGAGGTTCTAAAACTACCAAGGGATCTAAAAAGCAAGATGGGACTGAAATTGGAAGGAAGGAGTAGTCCACTTTGGGCAGAGTTGGCCCAAGACATTTTGTTGCCTGAGGCAAAGAACAAGTTAGCACCCCCTCCCATTCCGTGTACTTTCTTCAAGACTGAACATCTTCCTTCACCACCAACAATGGGAAAGCGTCCTCGGCCACACCTGAAAGCAACAGGTTAGCTTAGAGCACATCGGGCCACATGACACACAATTCTCTCCTCCAACACCTTGCTGCCACCTTCCAGTATTTGCCACCTGAGGCAGCCACTTCACTTTGCCTCATGGTAGGGCTTGCCCCGATTCTGGGATACAGATTTCAGAGGCAGTGTCATTTTCCTGCATCCACCTCTGTATATCATATTTTAAAAATGAGTCCCAATGTAGAATGGGGATGTACTACTGTACTTTTGCAACATGGCTGCAGAGTCAGCCTTATAGAAATTCTAAAAATGCTACAAAGAAGAAAGAGTTACCGCACATGATAAATTACTCTCCTGAATAGGATGTGCATATGTAAATTACCTAAAGGCCAAGAAAATAAAATGGAAAAAAATAATCACATTTTTCTGGCCTTTCCATTTTTACACAGGTTGATTTATTTGCTGCTCTAAACAAATCTAGAGCTATTATTCCTGCTTTTTCTTTTCTTTTTTTAATAAATTCAGTCCAAGTAATCTGGAATATAAACTCTTAGGGGCATTCTGTATTATGCTGATAAATACCATAATGCATTTGTCAGGTAATGTATTGGGGTACCATTATCACACTGCAAATTCTCCCTCCACAGAAAGATCAGGTAATAAGTTTTATGGAATTATTGTTTTTGTTGTCTGAGGTTTTTGGCAGCACTTTACATAAAAAACACTAGCCTCATACTGGCCATCACTACTTATAAATGTGTGACATTTATTGCACAGCCTCAAATAATGAGGAAGAGAAATAATTGCTCTTCTTGGTCCAACTCAGTCATTAACTATCAAAGAGTCTAAAATACTTTCTACCAAAACTATTCAGCCATTTTGAAACCTTACCTTCATTCTGAAGTGTTGCATCATGTATGATGTGCTCGTTTAACATCAGTTCCTTACAGCATGATCCTATGAGGCTCATAACCCTCCAAACTCAGAGGATTACAGGCATCCTATTGATTGCGGGAGGAGTCCAGTAGATAGGATATCCACCGTGCTCCCCACCACCCTCATTTTTCCTCTCCGGCGGTGCCTCACTCCTCCCCTCCCCACCCCTGGGAATGCACGCCCCCCCCCCGGGAACCGGACACGGTCTTCCATGTTTGGTTCCCTGCCAGTGTGGAAAGAACTGCGCTGGCTATGGGGGGCGGGCGCTCTGCCGCACTGCTGCGACCTTGGAAGAGATTTCCAAGGTCTCAGGGCTTCTATGCCCAATCCTATGGCGCCCAGACATGGCTGGAGGGACATAGGATTGTGCCCTTAACCCTGCTTGGTTTACTAGAGCACACAAAGTACAATTAGTTGTTCCAAAAATAATGTACTCCTGTTTTAATAAGGCAAGTAAATATGAACTAAGAGTGCAATCCTATGCATTTTTAGGATGGTTGGTTGAGGCATGGTGGGAGCTATAGGCCTTTTTTCTGTTTAAACATGCACAGGATTGCACCCTAAGTTGGAGTTGGGATACAATATCAGCCCAAGGATACAGTGAGTACTGTGTCCAACAATGGGTGCTCACTCCACATTCTATAAGCTGTTCTGTTGTTCTAGCACCTCCCAGAATCAGGTCATGAGTGCATTTGTGCACAATTTGCCCCCCAGATTCTAAAGGAAAGAATGCTATTCACACTAAATAAATATGAAGATGAAACGAATGTAGGAGTTCATGGTGGTTCAAAATTTCTTCTTTGAAATGCACAAACTTTATGTAGGAAATTCAGACAATTGGTAGTGTCTCTATTTCCTATTGATCCACTATTGCCAATAGCATACGAAGGCATGTTTTAAAGTTTCTGTTCCAAAGAAATATTATTTGACAATAGGTTGTATATTGGGATTGATAACTGGAAGACATTGTGACGAAGAGTTAATGTGAACTGTTCACAGTGTCCAGTATAGGCCTTTAGAGTAGCTAGAAAGCAGTTGATAAGTGTTAGGCTTTAATTGCTGTGAGGAACCTACCGAATAGCAGGGGCCTCAGTAGAAGCTTACAATTCTAAGTGCATAATTGGGATGGTTGGGTCTTCTCTCACCCTCCTTTCCCCCACTGTAGCTTTTTGGCAGCTTCTAGTAGCTTCTCACAGCTTCTAAAATTTAGGGAGAGACATCTATAAAATCCAGAGCATGTTAGTTAGAACTTTGGATTTCAGCATGGGATGAGGCATGCGCAGGTGTCCAAGCAACTTAGTGCCCCTGGGGCAACATCCGTCGCATCAGGAAGCCCTGCGGCCAGAGGGATGTGTGTAATCTTTGCTTTGCTTTGCTTGTTTATTGATAATCTGCAGGGATGTTGAAGAGTCCTTGGTCTCGAGTCACGAGTCGAGTCACGAGTCTTTGGACCCGAGTCTCGAGTCCGAGTCCGAGTCCTTGGTCCAAAATGGTGACTCATGAGTCACGAGTCCTGAGTCACTCCCAAAACTGACTCCACGAGTCCCTATTAAAATCAATGGGGTTTCCCCCCAACAAAATAAGGCTACTTCAGATGTGTGGCTTAAATAAATTCTAGGCACAAGTGTGCCTTTTTATTTCAAAACTCTGCAACTGATTTTGGCAAGAACAGACCAGGCAGACAAACCCAAAATAACCAGGCAGGCAGAGGAGGCAGGGAACCCCAAACAGGCAGGCAGAGGCAGCCAAACCCAAAATGTCTGACCCTAACCCAAACCCCCCACAACAACACATCAATCAAAATAAATCTCAACACATCGTTGGGGCTGCACTCCTGGTAGCTGTCCATAGTGGCCGAGCAGCGACGCGCCTCGCTTCCATGCGCTCTTCACCGGTGATCGCGCTCCTTCTGGCACAGCCAGAAGACTCGTCAACAGCCCAGGGATGTTGACGAGTCCTTGGTCTCGAGTCCCGAGTCGAGTCTTGAGTCCCATTTAAAATATTGGGACTCGAGTCCGAGTCGAGTCAGAGGGGGGACTCAGTCCGACTCACGAGTCGAGTCCTCGAGTCCGAGTCCCCATCCCTGATAATCTGCATCCATATTTCATCAATATATATTCAATAAACTGTATGTTTTCTTTCACACAAGTGGTCATGTTTCTTCCTGGTTATCCATGAATCTAAATTGAGATGCCTTGGCTGGATCCAAAAGTTCCCCTCCACTCCCAAAAGGAGTCCTTCCATGAGCAGAAGACTCCTTTTTATGAAATAGACTTACTTCAGCACGACCATCTTCCATCTGCCTCAGTCCTGGATTGAAGAATCTCTACATGTTAACCATTTTGTTAACCTAAGCCGGTAATAGTGTATACCAGCACAAGATGGTTTATTTACATTGTACCCTTTCCTCTATTATTGCTGCCCACTCCATAGCAGGATGCAACATTCCTGCTTCACAGCCCTGAAGATGGGCTTTCAACATCCCCGTTTAATTCATTAAAAATCATTTAAAACTGAACCTGAGAAATACATAAGAGTATTTCACACTCATCTACTGTACCACTCTACCTGAAGAACAGACAGTGCTGGGAAATATGAATCATCTGCAGCCTTCTGAATATCTCAACCTGTACCGTTCATGAATACAGGGCTTTTTATTTATACTGCAGGTGTCTATAAAAAAAGTAGCTTACACTGGACATAGGCAGGTAACCATCAGCCACAAATTGCAATAATTAAAGCTAGTGCTTTTAATAGTTCATTTTGGACAAAATAAATACATACATAAATACATCACATCAGTGTATAGCAGCACAATTTATTAGACTTTGGACTGGAATGCAAGAGTGGTCCATTTTCTAGTCACTTTGCAAGATATGATGGATAGACATTTTGTTTTTGTTCAGTAATGTGCAGTGCTGGGCACCTTCTTTACACTTTGCTCCCAAGTACTTAGCAGCAGGGTGACATGCAGAAAGTTAGCCCCTGTAGCTAATAACTTATTTCCCTGCTAGGCTGTAGCTTCATTGGCTACACTTTTGTGTATTATTATACCACTTTTCTTTTTTAGGCAAAGCAGCACAGCCAGTGAAAAGGGAGCCAGCAACAAATACATAAAGCTTATACTTTAAAAAAAACAAAGACTTAGCCATCCCTTCCACAACCCAGCAAAGTCTTGGCCACCCTTAAGCCCATTGATTTTAATGGATTTTAGAATGTTTAACTAGGCTAGATGTGGCCATAGCATATTGACCTTAGTCCAGAAATGAATGGACAGGCTTTTTTTAAAAAAAAAAACAACCCAGAATATCCATTATATAAGAATAACAGAGAGGGGAAGATCATTTTGTATTACATTAAGTATGCCAAAGGCCACTTTACAATGAACATTTGATCCAATTAATCAGTCCACTAATTATTTTGATTATGGCAGCTGCATGCAAAACCTAATTACAGTTAAGGCATAAGCAGGGAAGGAGGCAGATTAATGTCACTTCCAGCTATATTTCAATATTTTCCATGCCAGTGTGGACAGTTTAATTTTTGCATAAAGTATATGACAAACAGAATCATCAGTGTGAAATTGGTTCATTTTTAAAGTAATTTCCTGTTGATCTACTATAGCCAATAGTTAGCCAGATATAGGGTAAAAACTTACAAGCAAAACTTGAGCTCGTCAAAGTTCTCCAAATTCCATCTTGAGGTCTCATGTCCATATCAGCTTGTGAGCTTTGTTTTTTTTTTTTTTTGCATGAAAATATGTGCATATTTCCCCAAATGTATGCATCAATTGTGCTCATTTTTTAAATGTACACATTCTTCTGCCATTGATTAAAGTGTGTTCGTGCACATTTTCCATGCACAATTTTCAAATGCACGCATGTTGTTGAACACTTTTTTTGGCACATGAATCACATTGGGAACTTTGAAATGTACAGACTTCGACTGCAGCTTGCGTTCGAGTCCATGTTTGGTCCGGGAGGTTCAAACTGGGTAAACCCTGTTCAAAAATGAACTGAAATCAATTCCCCTAGCCAGAAATAGTGTTTTAAAGATTTTGGCTCAGAAAAGTATTAATTAGCCATATCATTCAACCACACCCATGGACTTATTACCATCACAATTCTCATTTGCCAGTGACTGGGATTAGAGAAACTTTCCATATTCCAGTCCTCTGTTAATGAGCAGATGCACCATTTCGATACCATTCCCTATTAGATCATAGAATTGGAAGGAGCCTACAAGGCCATCGAGTCCAACCCCCTGCTCAAGGCAGGAAACTAGAGGAGGGGTCTCCCATCCAAGTAATAACCAGGCCTGACCCTGCTTAGCTTTCCATGCTCAGACAAGCTGAGCCAGCATAAACCACAACCACCAAGATGCTGGTTTCTTTTATCATTTTATTTTTACTCTGAAAGTACTGGACTCTCTTGATTTACTGGGTCCAAAACACAATGGCAGTCCAATCTTATGCATCTTTACACAGAAGTAACTCCCATTAAGCACAATGGGAGCATGGGGCTTACTCCCAGTTAAGTGACTATAGGATTGTAGCCTAAGACTCATATTAAAGGCTGAAAGCTTAGAACAATCAGAGCAGGGGTAGACAAAGTCTTTGAGCCCATGGGCACATTTGGCAATTTGAGAAAGTGTCCTGGGCACCACCACAAAATGCCTGCCATGGGAGGCATGCTAGTCAAAAGGGACAAGTAAACTGCCCCAAATACTGAGTACAAGTAGAAGTGAGGCCTGAGAACCCACACACAAAACAACTCATTTCAACCCACAGTTTTCAGTGCCAACAGAAACTTATTTTACAGAAGGAAAACTCTTTTTTCTCCTCCCCTCCCTCCCACCTCTGACAGCAAACACATGCCTCCCAACTCTTTTTTGCTCTCACTCTGGATCACCACCCATCCACTCTGTCTCACCCTGCCTCATCACCCATAGATTCTCTCTGTCTCTGTCTCTCTCACACACACACACCTACCTACCTCAGCGGGCACCAAGAAAGGTGTCTAAGGGCACACTGGTGCCCATGGGCACTATGTTGCCTACTCCTGAATTAGAGAATAGAACAGTCCCATTCAAATTAATTCACATTTATTCAGCTAGTAGAGGGTTTGAAAGAGACTACAAAGATACATAAAGGAGAACAATTAATTGCCAAAAAGTATGAGTTCTGAAGAGGACCTCTGCACATGTCTCCACTACACGGTTGATAAACAGCTACATAAATGCACACTAGCGAGGCAATGCAGAAATGGTAAGTCATACCTTGCCAGATAAGATCCACTGGAACAAACTCTGTCCAGAGCCTGCAGCAAACCTTTACTACACTGATTTTTCTGACAAGCATTCTCTGTGGATTTACGGTGGCCACTGAAGTATCACAAAAAAAGAGGAAATGCATCACTCAAAAAAAGGACACCAGTTAGCATAACATATGCAATGAACATATATATATATATAGGTGTGTGTGTGTGTGTGTGTGTGAGAGAGAGAGAGAGAGAGAGAGAGAGAGAGAGAGAGAGAGAGAGAGCGCACGCATGCATGCACGCACGCACGCACGCATGCACAAATTTAACTTCTGGACTGGAAGTCCCATTCAGTTCAGATGTACTTCAGACATTTGGTGCATGCATTCCAGGATTCCCTCTGCAGTCATGAGGGTTAGAAACTTTTAAACTTAATACTGAGATCTGAAAAAGCCTGCCTCACACAGGATGACAATGACTCAGCAGCATTTGCTTCATACCCGCAATTATGCCACTTCACCATCTGTCTGTTTGTCATAACCCTTTCATGGATATTGTTTTAGTAGCCCATCTGAAAAACGAGTGGCTAAATTTGGCGGCAGTGGCAGCATCACTCACCGACAGCTTTCCTACATCACAAAGCAGCTATAACCATTTTCAGTCCCAGCACTGCAAAAATGCCTCCAGCTTCTGGAAACCTTTTCCTCTCATGTTATGAAGGGAAGAAAATATAATGTCAGCATTAAAACAGCCACAGAAATTTGCAACAGGCTTAGTGAAGGAGATGTGACTTGCTTGTTATTTCTCTAATTTAGAAGTGACAGCAATCCTAGCATTTTTCCTATGTCCTCAGCAAGAGAAAGTGACTAATTGTGTGAGAGTGGAGCGGAGCGGAGCGAAGGGGGCAGAGCCCTTTTCGTTCTCCCCCATAAAATTCTCCTTCTTCCCCATCTCGCTCTCCCTGCCCCCCAATTCTATCCCTATATTTCTATTCGCTCCTCACTCTAACATAAGAAGAGCCCTGCTGGATCAGACCAAGGATCCATCTAGTCCAGCACTCTCTACACACACAGTGGCCAACCAGTGGCCTGTGGGGAGCCCACAAGCGGGGCATGAATGCAACAGCACCCTCCCACCAATGTTCCCTAGCAACTGGTGTATACATATAGGCATATTTTTATTTTTTTTATTATTATATTTATAGGCTGCCTTTTTTCCTGCAAGGAACCCAAGGCGGCTTACATAATCCTCCTCCTCTGTTTTATCCTCACAACAACCCTGTAAGGTAGGTTAAGCTGAGAGTCAGTGACTGGCCCAAAGTCACCCAGTGAGTTTCATGGCCAAGCGGGAACTAGAACCCGGATCTCCCGAGTCCCAGTCCAACACTCTCACCACTACGCCACACTGGCTCTGATACTGGAGGTAGCATATAGCCATCAGGTCTAGTAGCCACTGATACATAGCCTTCTCCTCCATGAGTTTGTCCAATCCCCCCTTTTAAAGCCATTCAGCTTGGTGGCCATGACTACATTTTGTGAAAGTGAACTCCATAGTTTAACTATGCACTGTGTGAAGACTTATGTGCTCTCTCCTTCCCCACCTCTCCCCCAAGCCTGCTCTCTCTTCCCTTCTGCTCATTCATTCCCCCCTTCCTTCCCCCTCCACCTGGGACTTGGAAGAAGAAGCATTTTCCACAAGCCTCCTTTCTTCCATTCTGGACTAGTGGTGCTGTAGTGGAGCCAGGGCCGGTGCTACCATTAGGCCAACTAGGCAGCTGCCTAGGGCGCAGGGCTAAAGAGGGCGCCAGAAACGCCTTGGGGAAAAAATACAGCGCTCCCAAGTGGGAAGGGGGGGTGCAAAATATCTGATCTTGCCTAGGGCACCAAACTGCCTTGCACCGGTCCTGAGTGGAGCTAGGGCTCATAGAGATGTGGCACTGGCACCTTTTTATTAGCAAAAAAACCTTGTTTTGAAGCAAAATTGTGGGGAATGGGGGGGGGCGCTTGCCACAGTGGTGGCAGAGAGCAGGGGTTTGAAGCAGACCTTGGTGGATTCAGGAAGGAGGAATTGGCCTCCAGACCCCTGAAAGTTGCCCACCCCTGGTTTCTGTGTGTGTGTAGGAAAATATTGTTCATATTATTATCATTAATAATCAATTGTTACAGCATCCTTTGTTTTGTTTGTTTACCGTATATGGCAAAATACATGTTTATATGCCCAAATCCTTTGTTTTGTTTGTTTATATTAACATCATGGCAAGGGGGAGTCCAGTCGGACCCCATGCATTGACCAAAGAAGGAACAGCTTCAGGGAGCTCGCTTTGCCCTTCTCTGCCACAAAAGAAAAGAAACATCTATAAGAAATTTAAAACTAAGAATTGGTGCCTGAATTTTGCTTTCTTCCTCCTCCCTCAATCCCTTTTCCTTTTGTGTCATGTCTTTTAGATTGTAAGCCTGAGGGCAGGGACTGTCTAATATTGATCTTTGTAAACCACTCTGAGAGCCTTTTTTGGCTGAAGAGCAGGGTAAAAATGCTGTAAATAAATAAATAAAATACATATATGTTGATATGTACATGGCACTTTACAGAATAAGACAAGACGAAAAGGCGGGTCACTGCCCTCAGGAGCTTACAATCTCATTTTTGATAGTGAGGCCCTGCAGGCAAAGTGGGAGAAGACAGAGGAGATGAAATACAGGGGCCAGGGGAACAAGGACAAATGTGAGCACGTGATGCCAGAGTACTGTATTAAACAAATGTGAAGCAAATATCTGGATCTAATAAAAGCAAGCAGTATCTACTTAAACAGAAGTTGCCATAGAAACCCAATCATCGAAAATCGTGAAGCAATGCCTGCATTTTAAAATCCATCCCATTCATGCTAGTTATATTATATTCTTCGTATGTGCTTATTGTTTTGCTTTTTGCCATTGTAATACAAGTTAAACATCCAGGGCCAATCATATAGGAATTAATATCTATTCTTGTCTTGTCACGAGTGATGATGCATAAAGATTGCACTTGAAAGAAGGTTGTGTGTAAAATAGGGATGGATGTGAAAGGGAAAGGGTGGTACTGCAGGGGAATTTGATCAGAGATGGCAAGTATCATGGCTTTCCTACCATGGACCCAGAGAATGGGATCTTGGGCTACAGGAGTTGTGTTGGGGAAGTGGCTAAGAGACTGAGCTACATTCAGCTCAGGAAGTTCCTGTTTGCATTTTGCCTATGCCATTAACTCACTAGGTGGCCTTGGACAAGCCAGTCTTTCCAGTCTTAGACTTCCATCTGTAATATGGGTACAATAATACTGACTTCCTGTAAAGGTTTGCTGTAAGTATTACAAAAAGATGATGCATGAGAAGTGCTTTGAACACTCTCAAATGCTATCTAAAGTAAAGTTTCATGATGCTGTTATATTGTGAAAGCTAAGCAGGTCTTAGCCCGGTCAGTACTTGGATGGAAGATGGGGGAGCCGTCTGTAGCTGCTCAGATCTTCCACAAAAGTATAAGGAATACATTTCCTTCCAAGCCAAGAAATGACCAGCAAGCAATTTTATTGCCTGCATTTTTTTTCAGTGTATTTTTAGACGTTTGATTCCATGTTTCGGAATATTAGTCACCCTGCACCTTTGGGGATGGGGGAAGAGTGCTAAAGATCCACAGATAAACAAACAAACAAAAATGCAATAGGCACGCAATGAAAAGACAATTCATCATAGTTCGTGTTGTGATGTAATTTCCCCCCGCTACTGGAGGGCATCGCGTGTAACACAGAGCTAATGCAGCACACACACATGTAGCCTTTCACAAGGGCCTGATTAAAAATTCTCTTTTGCACAGTCAGCAAGTTTTAACTTCTTCCCTAAAGCTTTAGAAACCAATTGTATCAAATAAAAAAATTAAATAGTCCATGCTCAATAAAATGCCTTGCAAATGGCCCGTTTTGTAAGCAAGAATATACAGCATGTCTCCAGTGTGGCATTTAAAATGGTAGCTCATTAGTCTTGCACTGATTAGGTCCAACAGTGATTCATCGGTGATTTAAAACTAGAGCTGTGCGGAAGTGGCGTCTCAAAATTCTCCACCCTAGTTGTGGCAGAGAAATTGGTTAGACAATTTCACTGAATTTCTCCAGGGGGAGGTGAACATCTCAACAGTTTCTCACAGGTAGGGCTCACCATTGGCAGGAGTGCCTGTAGCACAGCTTCTTTTGATTTTTCTGAAGGGTTATTTTGTTGCTTTTGCACTGCCACCGCGAGTGGCAACAGCGTCAGCGGTGTTGGCGGCCTGGCCCCCATTTTGCATCCTCCACAATGCCTCATACCTAGCATCATTCCAGGGCATTGGAGTGGGGAGAGGGAATGCAGCCACCACAAAAAATAATGGTGAAGAAAATTGGGAGAACGTTTTGCAAAATGGCCTTTTATTTCTGGGGGGGGGCAAGAAAAGAAAAATCTCAGGGCTTTTCTGAGAAAAATGTCTTCTGAGAAATTTTTGGCTCATCTCTAGTTGTCATGCTTCAGGGTTCAGCACCTTCCCCAGGGTCTTCCAAATATTAAATTTCTGGGAGGTGGTTGTGGATACATCTTGTCTCTAACGCAGGTGCTGATAACACTGCTCCTTCCCTGCAATCCCTGTAGCAGGCATATGGGGTGGGGCAGTGTTGCATCGAGCTCCAGGAAAGTGGTGAAGTTGGTGCTGTGCCAAAATCTGACCTCCAAATTAGTGAACGTTTTCTTCCCTCATGAAAGAGGTTTCCATTTTCTGCTTCATTCTCAGGGCATTTGATAATTTATTTTGAATTTCTTTGGGTGGTGTTTTTAACCTTACCTAATCACTAGTGCCTGAGGGTACCATGTGTGTGTGTGTGTGTCTTTCTCTTACACATCTCTCCATTGCTCTCCAGTCCATTGCTCTGAAGTACGGGAAGCCAAGTAGGCTACAGGATGATTGTACAGTGAAAGACAGGATATCCATGCACACTCCTCAGCCACCTCATAAGTAACAAAACCACAAGAACCCTGAACCAAACCCATGAGAATTTCTCTGAAGTTTCTTCTGCTTTGAATTTCTTTTCAAAAGCAATTTCTTTTCTATCAAATTGAATGAAAATGGTCAACAACAACAAGAAATGAGGGGGAATTTTTTTGGCACAGCTCTATTTAAGATAGAAAGCTGAATAGTTGCAGTATAAGCACAGAGGATAACACTTCTTGTGGATATAGAGGTGCACATTAACCTTGGCTAAGAACAAGAAAATCAACTGTACCACGAGGGGAGTTGCTGCAACCTCCCCCTCCAACAAACAGCATGATGTAGCAGCAGTGTTCGCCTCTGCCATTAACGCAGCAGGAAAATGGCATGGGGGCAGGATTAAGCCCTGCCACCCCTGCAGCCCCAGTCCAGATCAGGGTCCCGCATAGCTGCTGCTAGTTCTAAGAGAGTGGTCAGTTCTAGCTAAGCTTTTTAAAAAGTGTAGATAACATAATGTGTTGTTTTTCTCGAAGCCTGACCTGCAAGGCTGATATTTTTAAGGGTTCAGAACTATGTCTCTCCTCTGTCTCAGAACTGAGGATCTGAAGCATCTATCTATGCCCATTATACCAACGACGATATTAGATTTGTGTCAAAACCTTGGGTGATTCAGTGCTGCATCTGCAATGTCAGACTTTTGCCATCTCTAAACTTTTATCTGCACATCTGCACAGCAACAAATGTTATTAAGATTTGAAGTTCATGCATGCCCACTTTTCTTCCTTTCCCTTAATAAATATGATTTGTTTTTTTCTTCAGCCCATTCCAAAGATCAGGGCTGCCATGTTCCATTTGATGTCATCAGTAACATGACAGTTCCTGGTGGATTTTCCCCACCCCTCACCTTTCCAAAATCCAATTGTGGTAGTAGCAGCAGTGGGCAAGGCTCCCAGTGGGACATCCATGAGACCCTCCATTATTTCCCATGGCTTTAGCTGTGTTCAACAGGAACCATGGGAAATCCAGTTTCAAATTGTCCCTAGCATCCCAACATCAAGAAATATGGGAGCTGCATTTCCCATGGTTCCTAGTTTCCCCAAATGTTGCCACATGTGCTTGCAGCAGAATCTACGGCTCAATGGATTCTTTGTAAAGTTTGCATATGTGAGCATATGTGATGCTCTGTAATATTTTAGCTGTTGCTGTTTCAGTGTTATAATTATGATAATGTTTTAGGGCACAATCCTATGCACGTTTAGACAGAAGTAAGTCCTTATTTCTGCCTAAACATACATAGGATTGTACCCTTAACATTTAGTTTTAGATTGTGGTTTTGATGTGTTGTGCAGTACTGTCTAGCTGTGAGCTGTCTTGGGAGGGAATTGCCCTGGAAGGCAGCATAGAAATCTTTCAAATAAATACATAGAATAAATGGAAGCGTCATGGTAAGCTCTTTATGTTGCCGCCACTGCCAGGTAAGTTTGGTACAGGAAAGGGGAAGAAGTGACAGTACTAGAAAGGGCTTCTGGCAGGCAGATATTTCAGACCATTACAAGTCGGACTCAGACCCAGACTCCAGAGCATGCTGGCTGGGGGATGCTGAGAGTCACAGTCCAACACATGTGAAGGACACCTGGTTGGGGAAGACTGTTCCAGAGGATTTACAATGGGTTTGGGAAGCTCAAACTCATTAAACTTTCTTTATCCATAATTTATCCATAAAAATCCATAATTTGAGCTTTGGCCCACATCACTACTTGATACTTTCTCCCTTCCATATAATTCAACAATGGGTGACCTTTTATTGCTTTAAACATCATGAAAGGTGCTCCCACCCTGTGTGGATAACAGGCTAATTTTGTCATAAGAGCAAATGCTTCAGTAGGGTCACATTTTCCTCCCATTCATCACAACCGTAATCTGCAATCTATGTTTTTTCTGCACAGCATATTCTAATAAAACAATAGAAAGCATTTTGTGGCTGTGTAATTTATCATGGCCACTTTATCTGCCTATCTGAATTTCTTGAACAGAAAAAAAAAAAAAGCCTTTGCTATTTCTTCATGGAAAATCTCAGAATAGAAGCATTTATGATGTCACTGTAGCAGGTATTACAGTGGCTGCATTTAACGCTCTATAACAAACTTGAAGGACTGAAAATAAATGCCAAAAGAAATGGGATATGCCAAAGAATAAAAGGTACATTATTAAGTACAGCAAAATTCTGGAGGAGACATCAGGATGTCATGAAAACCTGTTCATTTCACTGGGGCTATATAGAAGTGTTTAGCTTGTTCCAGGCACAAGGAACTTCTTATTTTATTTGGTCTGTCATACTTCCTTCATGCCCACAAAATGAGTCCTCCTGTTTTTGTACCTCCAACTACTAGCTAAACATACCAAGTTAAGTCATTGAAATTTAGCTCTAAACTACACATCAACATCAAATTGCATCCAGCTATATAACCAGGAACCATGAGCAATGTAGAGTAGTTCCTGTTGTCCTTACGTGGAGAAGCATGGGAACTGAATTTCCTATGGCTCCTGGCAGCCTTGAGTGCTGCATTGCATGCTTCTTGTAACATGCTGGTTTCTGAACCAAATGTTCTCCCAGTTGTGCCCTGAAAGTAGCAATTTCAGGGGATTACTTGGCTGTTTATTTGCAGCTACTGTTCCCCTCCACTGAAACAAGTTTTGGGTATCATCCAGCCATGCTTTATGTTTCTTCCTGCCCAGATTACACCATGCTCATGGCAAACAGGTTATCTGAATGGTTCATCATGAGTACAAGTCACAGTTTTGCATACCATAATTCTACCTGAACAACATTGGCATTCAGTATTGAGGTTTGTACTAATAATGAATTATTCAGATGCTCTACTCACTGTGAGGGAGTTTCACGCCAGGCATAAAATAAAAGATGCCAGGTATGCAGTCATGGAATTGGGATCTTCCTTAGACATGCAATAGATGGCAAAAGGATAGCTCAACAAGATTACACAACCATATATAGTGAATCTTTGGCACAAACCATCCAGATATACGGAGATGACAGTGCTTAATCTCATGAGCTAACTCCTAAGTAACAAGAACTCAAAGGAAGACTGACTCTACTTTACTGTTCTTTTATCTTGTATGGCCCACTTTATTGATCCTAGACTTCTATGGTCCACCTATTAATGTTAACATAAGGCAATACTGCATTCTCAAGACTTCTTGAAAGTATAACTAATCTGTGTTAAGTGATCTTGAGTATGCTCTCTTGCTTAAAAATATAAGAGGGG
This sequence comes from Shinisaurus crocodilurus, assembly GCA_021292165.1. NCBI lineage: Eukaryota > Metazoa > Chordata > Lepidosauria > Squamata > Shinisauridae > Shinisaurus > Shinisaurus crocodilurus. The sequence continues at coordinate 234,852,747 of CM037879.1, forward strand.
CTTTGGTGGATCAGATCAAGTAGAGCCACCCAGTCCAGCATTCTTTTCAAGAATCCCAGCAAAAAAACCCTCTGAAACCTCTTTAAAGTGAAGCTGATTCTTACTGGTTTTAAGGTTGTTGCTAACACTGGCGGTGCTGGGAACTGAGTTGCCAACTAACCAGGAAAAAAACCTGCTCTTGTGCCTTTAACAGCAGCTTGACATACAGAAATCAGCAGGTGAAAATTTTCATAGTGTAGGGATAATTATCATCACACAGACATACATATAAACCACTGATAAATAAGAGGGAGGTATCAGCATCCAAGATTTGCAGAAGTAGAAAACTCTTGGGGGGGACTAAGGGAACAACCCGCCACCCCAAACAGCCACATGAAGACTGGGCATGCTCAGTCCATTGCATTATAAGAGGTGAATGTTTATCCTTTCAATTTTGTGATATCAGTCTTTTAGCTGTCAAAAGGGCACAAATATTCCAGTTCCCCTTCCATTTGTTAATTTCCATGAAGCAGGTAAATAATTTAAAAGTGTACATCAGTGAATATTAAAGGCTGTTCCAGTACAAAATATATCTATGTAATAAGCTCCTCCCAAAAAGAAGCAACTACTAGATATTGCCAAAACTTAACTTTAAAAGAAGCATTGTTTTGCACTGCCAGCAATTAGCAGAATTAGACAATCATTTATTAAAGAGACATTGCAGTAGGCCAATGAAACAAAAGATGCGACAGGTAGATTCCAAAGTGGCAATCCACTGATCAGGCATTTTGCGGTGGTGCCCGCAGCAGTTTCTCAAGTTCCCAAATGTGCCCAGAGGTCCAAAGAGGCTGGGGACCCCTGCCCTATGAATTTAGAAGAAGCCGGTGTACACAGTGTGGTGTAGTGGTTAGAGCAGTCTTCCCCGACCTGGTGGCCTCCAAATGTGCTGGAGTGGAATTCCCATCATTCCCAGCCAGCATGGCCAATGGCTAGAGAAATTGTAGTCCAAAACCTCTGGATGGCAGGCACCAGGCTGGTAACGGCTGGGTTAGAGTGTCAAAGTAGGCGTGGAGAGGCCCAAGTTCAAATCTCTCCTCAACCATGAGCCCCACAGGGTGAACTTGAACCAGTCATTCTCTCCGCCTAGCCTGGCTGGCAGGGTTGCTGTAAGAATAAAATGCACAGGGAGGGAATCATGTACTGAACACCTTGGAGGGAGTGTGGGATAAAAATGTAGTAAGTAAATAATCATTTGAAAGCATCCACGTGGCTTGATTGCACCTCCTGGAAAGCATTAAATATCTGCGTTGAGCCAATAGATCAGGGCTCTCCAACCTTGGGTCCCCCGATGTTGCTGGACTATAGTTCCCGAATCCCTTGCCATTAGCCATGGTGGCTGGGTATGCTGGGAGCTGTAGGCCAGCAATATCTGGGGACCCGAGGTTGGAGAGCCCTGCAATAGATGGTAAGCCGGAAAACAGCATATGCATTGCAATGGCTTGCTTACTGTGGGGGAAAAGGTAACACAGGCAGAAAACATAATGGTCTCCATGAGCTGACAGTTTGGGTACACTGGCCTTTCACTCCCCCACCCCAAATAAAAGCCTAAAACAGGAAAAGGGCTTATTTAAGAAGACGCACTGAACTTCAGTGAAAAGGAGAAATTATATATATATATATATATATATATATATATATATATCCTGAGGTACTGCCCCAGCCACTTTCAGCCCACAGACATACAAATATATTTTTCTTCATAAAAGCAATCCAAAAACAAAACCTATCCCATGATAGAAGGAGCCTATAGTAAGGTTAGGCAAGCTTCCTATGGCATTTCCAGATAATAAGGTGATTCCTTCCTTAGCTAACAAACTGATGTGCTCCAGTGTACAACAATTTGGTATCAGAAGAGTCCCAGCAGTGAATATTAATAGCCTTGAAGAGTCTTCACTTTTTGTGTGTATCAAGACAGGTCTGCATTATCGTGTCAAAGACTTAAAGTAATGGCTGTCTAGAAAGTTAAGAATCATAGTAATTAGCCACCTGCTAGTGCTGCCTTTTAGATTGTCATTCTAAATAGGCAGGCACAGACATTCCCAAGTGTTTTTGTTTTTTTGTTTTTAAATTTAAAAAAACCCACAGATTGACTTTTGGAACATAATTTATCCATAAAATCTGTTCCTCTCGATCTAAAATTCAAGGCATGTTCAGGCATTACATCCTGGGGAGAACTCTTAACCTAGAATGCATCTCTGTGTTATAAAACACCCCTAATTTCTGCCATTTTGAGGATGATAGGCTATGACTGTAGTGGGATTCTCCATTCCAACCTGGAAAGGCAGAAGATGGCCTCCAGCACTCACTGGCATTCAGGCCAGGCGCATCCCAGGCAAGCTGTCAGGCCATCTCTGTAAATGACTCTGTTGTCTCCAACTTCATCCTGGGGTTGAGACAACACAATAGCCCACACTCAAGGGTTGAGCATGGGTAGTCATTGAACTATGGGTTGTTGCGGAAACATGGGATATCATCTTGTCTGAACCCAGCTGCCCTGGCTTGTTAACCATAAACAACCCACTGTCTAGGGGCCATATGATTGCTCTGTTGGAGTGCAATCCTATGCATGTTTAGACAGAAAAAGGTCCTACAACTCCCAGCATGCCCCAGCCAGCCATGCTAGCTTTTATATGGCGTCTCATGCTATTCCTTCATCTCCGTTTGAAACTGTAGCATAGCTAGTTGTGAAGGCAATGGCAAATACAGGATATTTCCCAGGATGTATTGCCAACACAAATTTTTTAACCAAGAAATCCACTTTGACAAGGAGTTAGAGCCATTTCTGACCATTTATAATTTTTATAAAAATAAATAATAATATAGAGATGTGACTTCTCTCAAAGCAATTAAAGGTGCAATCCTATTTATTTATTTATTTTATTTATTTATTACATTTATACAACTCCCAGCATGCCCCAGCCTTGCATAGGATTGTGCCCTAAGTACGAGTTAACTTAGAAAACAAGCTGGTGGTAATTCCATTGCAAATGCACTATCACTGACCATGGCAGGTTCCATCACTCCAGCGCTGCATGGGAATATAGGAATCAGTGGGGGTACTGCATGGGGACATTCAACTGATGCTCCTAAGACAGCCCTAAAACTGATACTAAAAGGCAGCAGAATATTGTATAAAATGAAAGAGGATAAGGATCATGGGAGGGAATTAAGTAACAATACATAACATGCAATCCAGTGCCTTAATGAAGTGCAAAGAATTAGGAGTCCCGTGGCAATTAAAAGGGTCTTGTGGCCCAAGACTCCTTGTTATTTTTGTGGCATTAGTAAATGCAGAAAATGCATTCTGAGATACCATCTCCCACTCCCTTAGAGTAATGGCAGGAGCACAGTAACAGTGTTAAAAAGCAAGGAAGCTTCTGTGCATGTGTGCATGTGTTTGAATTCATATTTGTTTTTTTGTTTTTTTTGTTTTTTTTCCTAACTTTTAATTTTATTCAAACAAAACAAACAAACACTAAAACACATATACAACAAACAATAAACAGAATTATAATGGACTTCCAATCTTCTCCACAGCTTAAGCACCCACAGTTATTCTTAAAACTTTTTCTGTTAACAAAAAATCACTGCCAGTTATGGCAAAAAAAAGAACCCCAAAAAAGACAAACACCAGAGGTCTCCACCCTCCCCCAATATACACCAACTATTTAATCTAATTTAAATTCAACATTTATAGATACACCAAAAAAGAAAACCTATAGTTTCATTCAGTAGTGTTTTCAATTCCAGAATACAGTATATTAAGAATCCCAAAAGTAAATAGTAACTATAAACTAATTCGCTTTGATATAAGAGTGTTTTGGATTACAATCACGGTTCCGGAACGAATTATGCTCTCAATCCAAGGTATTACTGTACTTTGAATCCTATGCAGAGGGATTTCATAACCATAGAATTGCAGTGGAGGGAAAGACTACCTAGGACTACCTAGTTTCTCTTCTACATCCTGCAGATGACTTCTTTTCTTTACAAAGGAAATGGGAAGTGCACAATGTGCATTGCATTTTGTGCTTCTCCCACACTAGAGCTCCATGTATCTTGCTGAATTACTCCTTATCCTTTGAGATTCTTTGCAGAGATTTTTCTTCATTATTCCTTAAATCAGATTGTACCAGATTTGCAGTAAGCACACACCCTCAGCCTGTTTTCTGGGACATAGTCCCAAATTTCAATGAAGAATTCCTATCAGATAACTGGAGATGGATATGTCATTTATACAGGTCTCTCTCTTCATTCCACTGTTGGAGAATGCAAATGCTCTTCACTGGATAAAGCTTTTTAAGCAAAGCCATAAAAATTGCCCAAGTGTTATCAAATAATGCAAATGCCAGAAATGAAGGATGTTTCATGATTATAAACCAAAAAGTATAATTAAAGAAACCCTGTTGGCATGTATGTTAACTCAATCACAATAAAGGAAGTCATTGTAAAACCGTTTCCATAAACAGATGCATCTTACATCTGGCTTTTGCAATGAATTTAAAGTATAGCATCTACTCTGAAAGAAAATTTGTTTTTGTCATTGGCAAGAGATAGCATGCTCTCTTGCCTCTGCTTGCTTTATCTTTCTTCCTCTGGCTATATGGTATGTTTCAGATGATTTACAAGAGTAGCCCTTAGCCTTACTTGTAGTATATCATATCTGTTTATGAAGAGATATGCAATTCTAAAGAATGCATACCAAGAATGCTACATAATCAAACTGCAACTGCTCGAGAAGGGCAATCAATATTGCAGGTAATAGCTCGGCTTAATATTAACTACTCCACATAGGTCCTTTCCTCTATCACCTCTCTAAGATTAATTTGATATGCCAGCAACTGCATCTACTCATAGTGGAGAACTGAAATCCATTTTAGCCCCTTGGTATGCATACCTGCATGGTACACACCTTTGAAAACACATGTTGGTCATAGTCACACATTGTATTTCTAGGTACCGATGCTCCCCTTGTGCAGGGGATGCAATTTTGCCCCCACTTTTAGAGGGATGGTGCAAGACACAAGTGCTTAGACAGCTGCCTGACTTTGGCAGCTCAGCCAATCTGGTGTGGGTGTAAGCACTGACTCTGGTCAACATTAGGGTTTCCCATGGTAGGCCATGCACTCAGATTGACAGATTGAGCTACAACTCAATTGTATTGATTACAAGTATGAAACATTGGCCCACAAGGCTACTCTACAAGGTTGCCATACAATACTTTTTAATACAGTATTTTTAATACACTATTTGCTCACAAGGTTACCAGATAATACTTTTAATACACTTACCCACAAGGCACCAACCACAATAGGGGTTACAGTTACTGAACAATGATGCTTCAACCTAACCTGATCTTTCAGCAAAGGGGGATGGTCAGTCTTTGGGTGGAAGCAAGTGCTGAACCTTTCTGGTTGGTTCAGGACAAGGCTTTGAAGATGGAAAAAGGAATCCGTTGACCAGGGAGTCCTTCTTGAAAGCCTTAAGGTCTTAAATCAGCACAACTGGAGCTAACTGTGTTAGATAGGTCTCACTGAGAGATGCCCCTCTGCTGGCTGTTCCTTTTATACTATTTTCAACAAATAGTATAAAAGATGCTATCCTGCAACAATGTGGTCATCCAAGTAGTGATGTTGGCAAACCAATCTAGTGGTGTCAGAAAATTAGTACAGTAAGCTCAACAGATTAAAGTATGTATGAACCCTTATCAATGAGTTCACAAAAGTTCAGCAACATGTCCTGTGACTATGTTGATATTTATATCCAGAGCAACATCTATTCCCTTAGTAATGTCTTGTTCTACTTTCTCATAGACTATGTTCGTTAGGCCCTCTCTTCATGCTAATGGCTATATTCCCCTGCTAATGTCATCAACAATTAAGGGTGCAGTCCTATTGATTGTGCCCTCGATGGTCATAAGCCCCTGAACTTGGAGGGTCACAAGCATCCAATGCTGAGTGGGAGCAGCAGCAAAGGCGATCTCCGCCTCCCCACACTTCTTATTCGGATTTTATCTTGACAGCCCTTTACAGCCATCTAGCTGAGGTGCTTCAGAGGGGGAGGGAAGGAGGCTGCAGCACCATCAGGATACATTGTATCCTAATGGCCCCAGCCTCCTCTCCTTCCCAGCCCCCAGAACACCCCCTTTGCCCCCCTCCCCAAGGTTGTTTTCCCGACCTTGGAGAGGCAGCTGGAACAGTTCTTTCTACACCGACTGTGAGGAAGGAGCGGGATTGGAGTGTGGATTCCCAGCTCCAACGTTGGAGCTCTGTCTCTGACCTCAGAGCTGGGAATCTGACTTATCCTGTGGCCCCCCAGATGATGTCTAAGGGCCACAGGATTGCTCTCTAAGATATATTCTCATAATATCAGCAGATGTTCATCCCCATACAAGTACTGATCTGCGGACGGATGCTTTTTGCCACACTGTGTGCACAAAAAGCATTTGCTAGATACTGCACTCCTTACAGCCACTCCCTTGTCAACCAGACCTCCATCTTCTGTGTAGACTGATATGTTCACAGGGATGGCTGTGCCTGCTTAAGAAGGCCACACCTCCAAGGGCTGCAATTTCCACTCACAAGCGGCAGCCGGCCTACCCTTCCAACCTCTGGCAGTGCAGGATTACTGGTTACCAGCCAGGCCAAATACGATTCCCCCCCCCCCCATTCCCATCCTAAGCTGGCTGCAAGAAGAGATTTTTTTGCTTTTACTCTGCACTGTAAGATCAATGGGTTTTGTTTTATTTGTTTCACTTGGCTGAAGGATTGCCTCATATAAAAGGGTCACAACTGTGAGGGAGGCTCAGAAGGTGGCAACAAGGGGGAGGGCCTTTTCTGTCGTAGCCCCACAACTGTGGAACAGCCTCCCCACTGACGCCTGCCTGGCACCAGCTTTACTATCCTTATGGCACCAGGTTAAAACTGTGTTCTATGCTGAGGCATTTAAGAGCTCCAAATAGTACACAGGGTGGTGGTTATGTCACCTTTGTTATATCCAGTCTATTTTTTATAATCTCATCTTAGCTATTTTAAGTAATTAAATTTTTTTTTTAATGTTTAGTGTAATTTTTTCGATGTTTTTATTGTTTGTATTTTTATATTGTATTTTATTGTAAAATTTTATAATTGTTGTAAACTGCCCAGAGAGCTTTGGCTATTGGGGCAGTATAGGAATGAAAATAATAATAATAATAATAATAATAATAATAATAATAATAATAATAATAACAACAACAACAACAACAACAACAACAACAACAACAACAACAGTCAGCTTCAGTGCAATTTTGAGGAATCCAGAGACACAGTGCTCATAAACAAACCACTTGAAACATAAGCACGTTGATACATCAGGCATGGAGTGTGGAGCACCCTTGGGCCGTGATAGTCTCATTGACTCCTAATGCTTATCAGCTTAGGAGTGTTGATGATGCTGCCAGGTGTGTGGGCAGTGAAGAGCAAATATGAGTTATATAACACAGGCCCAATGCATAGAGCTGGGATGGTCTCACCCTGGTTGGAATGGTTGTTCCTAGTCCTCACTTTGGTAACATGTATACCCACACTGAATTGGGGTGGTTGGCTTTAAGTAGTTAAGAAAAATGCAGACCAGATGTGTAAATTAATACAGTTGTGGCCCATAGCTCAATCCAGTTTCTCTCACTTGTTGCCATTCTGGGGATGTGGGGGCAAAAGCATTGTCTCATAGAATATAGGCAAGAAGATGTTTAACAAAATGAAACCATATTCATTCCATTAATTAGATATGCTTTAGAACACAGTTAGACAATCTGGTGCCCCCCAGATCTTTTGGACAAGTCCCATAAGCCTCAGCCAACATGGCCAATGGTCAGGGATTATGGGAACTGCAGTCCAAAATATCTGAAGTGCATCAGGTTGCCCACCCCTGCTTTATACAATGCCTTGTAGTTCCCTGAAGACTCTATTCAACTTGAAAACATATAAATATCTGTATAGCACCTTTCTGTTCCTCTTCCTGCCCCCTTTGTTTCAGGTCATTGAGTGGCACAGGCCTTCTAGTTTGTTTTGTTGAAAAGTTGTAAGACAAGATGAAATATTATGGAAATAAGCCACTGAGGATGAGGAGTGTCAATAGTTACAAGAATGTCGGGGTTCTGTGTGTGTGTGTGTGTGTGTGTGTGTGTGTGTGTAAACTATTTGAATGTTCTCTCTCCTTTTCATTGTTGCCTTGGATACTCCATCTAAAGAGCAGCTTGTATGGCTGGCCCTATGTCTTCTAATAATTTTCTGAGATGGTTTTTTAAAAAAACATAAATCTCTAGTGCACACATTCCCATATGAGATACCTAGTATTTTTCCACAGCGCTTGTAATGTGAATTGGTGAACTGTACTATAGTAAAAGAAATCATGTCAGGCTGTTAGTCAACTCCATCATGTTATTCCTTCAATTAACTGCAAAAATTGCTGTCCTTGGCCTTGCTGCCTATTCAGTATTTTAACTTTCATGATCCTTTCAAGCTGTTTTTAGAGTCAGTAATTATCCAGAGACTTTTCAAGCTTTATAATGACCCCTCTGCAACTAATGGTTTGTCATCAATTTGGATGTTGTTGTATTGGTTCACTGCCCACAACACAATAGACCATATAAAGCTTGTGTATATATTTATTTGGTGCCCAGAGAGCCATGGTCCTGCATTTTGAGTTGTAGCTCGCTTAGGGCGCAATCCTATGGCTGCTAGACAGAGTTTAGATGGCCATAGGAAAATTTGGAGTCCCAGCTCCAACCTTGGAAGCATGCTCCAAGGTCGGAAGTGGGACTCTGAATTCAGAGTGCCCTCGCTCCACCCTTGCAGCTGGCACAGAAAGAACCATAGATTTCATAGATCGTAGAGTTGGAAGAGGCCTACAAGGCCATCGAGTCCAACCCCCTGCTCAATGCAGGAAACTAGAGGAGGGGTCTCCCATCCAAGTAATAGCCAGGCCTGACCCTGCTTAGCTTTCCATGCTCAGACAAGCTGAGCCAGCATGAGCCACAGGCATGCCTCTGTGCTGAGTGGGTGTTTCCCCTGCCTCCACCAGTATTTTCCCTATTGCAGCCTGTGAGACAGAAAAAAGTCCTACAACTCCCAGCATTTGAAATATACAAGAACCTTTGGTAAAAGGAAAGAGAAGAGGTTCTATTCCATGAAAGTGTATGGAATAAATAATACATGTGTTAGTCTTTTAGGTGCTACAGGACTAAGGTGTGTGTGTGTGTGTGTGTTTGCAGCAACAGACTCAGATGGTAACCCCTTCGGAAATTCTTACTTTTCACTGAGTAGTTGGCAACTTGCAGTTTTGACGTTGGCCATTGTAGTACACATTGGCCATTGCCAGTAAAACACAAATGGAAACTGTGAAGAAAAGCATACATGTGTAAACAAGTGTAACCCCAGCTGGAGGCTGAGAACCTCATTCAAATGTACATAGCATCTTATGATGGCCCCTGTGGTCTCAGAGTCTCCCAGGTGCATTCACATGCAAATGTTTGCCCAAGCACTCTAGTCATGATCAGGAGCCACCCCTCCCCTGCCTAGCCCAGATGAAGTTCATCCTGATTGGCCAAGGACAGCCAAGCTACCGAAAGGAGGGGTGGGGGGAGAATTTGATATTGCTAGCTGTGGCTTTGGGGTTTGGTTGTTGTCTGTACACGAAGGAGCATGGAGTAAGGCTTTTTGCTGAGTCAGCACTGTTTGCAGGACACGGAATAATGGGCTCAAGTTACGGGAACCTAGATTCCACCTGAACATCGGGAGGGGTTTCCTGACTGTTGGAGCAGTAGGACAATGGAACCAACTACCAAGGGAGGTGGTGGGCTCTCCCAATCTGGAGGCATTCAAGGTGCAGCTGGACAGCCATCTGTCAAGGATGCTTTGACCTGGATTCCTGCATTGAGCAGGGGGTTGGACTCGATGGCCTTGTAGGCCCCTTCTAACTCTACTTTTCTATGATTCTATTATTCTAAGACCAACCCCCCCAGGCAAAGAGTAAGTGCCTGGGTGTTTATATAGTAAAGGAACTAGTTTTGTTGTTTTGTAGCTCTACTTGTGTATACCAAAGTGTCTCCCCACCTTTTTTTCCCCTTCCCTCATTCCCCATCTTTTATTGTAATCAGTTTACCTTAAATAAACTTTCCTAGTTTTACCCCACATGGTGTGTGGTTCCTCTGTGGTCCAGTGCTAAATCCAGTGTATAGACCAGTGAGAATCATTGTCAAGATGGCCGAGCTAAGGCTGGCAGTTTTGCACCTTTGATCTCTCGTCTTGAAGATAGGACCGGTTGGCAGTCCTTCACAGAAACTTGCCAGTGTCATCCCCGAACAGCAAAAACAGTCCACAGTTCTAGGAACACAGAGCTGAAAAATTGTTCCATAAGAATAATTGACCCTTCCAGTAACTTGCTTATTTGCCACTAACTGCAAATCAGCATGATTTCTAGGTACATCATTTTCTACTACACAGATCTGTGGCTCTGCCAATTATGCTTGGTAGAGAAGGCATTTATAGACTTGGCTGTCTTGCATGGATGGAAGGGGTTTTTTTAAGGTGAAATTCACCTCTGAAAGCTATCATTTACAACATTTTATTGGGAATTATATACCCATTTTCCCCATGGGCTGTTTAATAAAAAGCACTTACTAGGAAACTATCTGTGAGAAATTGATACATTATATTGATGGACAAATTTGTTTCTTTGCCTTTTTGAAAAGATAGTCATGTCTAGAGAAGTTATAGAAGGGAACGCGTCAACAAGAGGGATAACAAAAGATTTATATATAATGATTCAAAAAGGCGAAAAACAAAATGATCATGTTAAGACAGTGTGGGATATTGAATGTGAGTAGGAGATCTCGAAGGAGGGTTGGAAGAGTATTTGGGATAGACGTATTCTGAGAGTTATGTCAATAAGGATAAAGAACTTTTATAAATTGATTTGGAGATGGCATTTAACTCCAGTAAGATTAAATCGAATAGATAAAAATTGCTCAGTATTGTGTTGGAGAGGATGTCAAGAAATAGGTACATGTGCTCATATGTGGTGGAGTTGTAAAAACATACTGGAATTTTGGCAAAAGGTTTTTATAGAAATATCGGAAATTATTGGTATTAATTTAGAGGTCTGTCCGAAATTAGCACTGTTATCAATAACGGAGAAAGCTACTTGTTCCCAAAACATGAAGGAATTAATTGTAAACTTGTTAACCGTGGCTATGTTAATGATTGCAAGGAAATGGAAGGTTCACCATGACTTTTTAATTACTGACTGGTATAAGGAGGTATGGGATATAGCTTTAAATGATAAACTAAGTTGTAGTATTAAATGTAAAAAGGGACAGCTAAAGATAAATAATTTTAACGATATATGGGGTCAGTTTTTGGATTATGTGTTAATAAAGGGAAAGGGAATCAGCCTTGTCAGGATATGTTATATTTCTGGAATAAGGAATAGTAATTGACTAATGGGATGGAAGTATATTAATTGGTCCCTAAAAAGGTGGGAGGTGCACTTTATATATGTTTTTGGTATGCAATCTTAGTTAAATATTGCGTCATTGTTGTATTTTGTTATATTAAGTTTGAAAAAATTAAATATATATATTTTTTAAAAATTATTTCTTTGCCTTTCGTAGCACTAGAGCAGGAGTGGGGATGTATTTTGGCCCGATGATGGCCATATTCGCACTGGAGAAGGATTTTAGGGGTCATATTCCAGCAGTGGTCAGAGTCACAGGAACCCCCACTCTCCCTGCAAGGCATCTAAAGTACCTTGAAGAAGCAGCTCCCTTGGAAGCCTGCTGTACACATCTCCGATGCAACACGGAAGAGCTCCAGAGATCAAAGGTAATGGAAATGTGGCTTCAGAAAGGGGATGTTCCCCAAACTGGAGAGCCTCACAGGCTAGATTAGGCCCATGGGCCAGAGGTTCCAATGGCTGCAATAGAGTTATTTCTTCTTAACATGGCTTTTGGGGCTATCCTTACCTATCCAGCAACAATGGTAAGAACACATTGTCCTTTTGGTTCAAAGGGTAAAGGAAAGTATGACACTCTGCCACTTAGCCTGCTGATGGAATAGCTTTATCAATGCCTCATCTCCCATTGGCCATGCTGGCTAGGAATGTTTTTTAAAAATATATTTTTATTAGTTTTTTAAATGTGAAATACACCAAAGCAACTCCATAGGAAAAAAAAATTGAAGGAAAGGGGGGGGGGGATAGAATTTTCTTACAGTGATTTAGATGGATCCATTACTGTAAATATGTATGAACTATATATTCATAAGTTTCAAAAAGTATATAGTAATACAATTATCAATAAAAATAGTTATGCATAAACATCAGAAAAAGCAGACCAAATATCCATGTATTTATCCATCCGCAGGTGGCGTCTAAATACCACCCACTCAAATGTTGAAAGCTTTATTAGGTCCTCAATCCATTGTGTTATAGGAGGTGAGCGTTTATCTTTCCAGCGTTGTAATACCAGTCTTTTGGCTGTCAAGAGGGCGCAGAAAATCCACATGTGTTGTCTTTGTGATAAATTCCATACAGCAGGTATATAATTTAAAAGAACATGTGCATCAGTAAATATTAAGGAGCATTCTAATACTAGATTTATCCATACTATAACCTTAACCCAAAAAGAAGCAACCACTGGGCATTGCCAAAACATATGTGTAAACAAAGCATTCACAGTATTACACCTCCAACAGTTAGCTGACTTAGACAAACCCTTATTGAAAACACGCTGTGGTGTCCAATAAACATGAAACAAAACACAAAGCAAAGCCAAAAATGACAAAAACTCATCATCAACACTCACTAATTGATCCAAAGTAAAAATCAACCTGTCTGCCCAAGTCCACCACAGGAACGTTTTCTTACCAATTTTTAAATCCGGATTACCCCATTAAGTCAGTTTAGCATGAGAAAATGGGTCAAACTGTAATTGACAAGATATAATAGGCCACACCTATCTAACTGCCGTAATTGTAGGAAGCACCCTGTCTGCGAGACCCTAATACCAGCCATTTAGGACTGGCTAGGAATGTTGGGAGTTGCGATCCAACACATCTGGAGGACATCAGGTTGGGGAAGGTTGCTGTAAAGTCTGGCCTGAACTTCCCACAACTTGGAAATCTCAGTCTTTGTACAACACTGTCACCTCTCAACTTATGAAATAAGAAAGGATGTCGGGGTGAAAAGAATACTAGAAATGGAACACCTGAAATCAATGTATAAAATGTCCACTTTAATATTTATGATAGCTTGTGCTCCTTAAATCTTCCAAAACTTAAGATAATTTCAATGGAATCAGTCCTTCTCAATAAAATATTTCTATAGAGCAATATATGTTTATTCAAGATAGCAGGTGAATAGGTTTGCATGATCAGATTAAGTCCAATTAAAACAACAACCAGAAGATCTAAACACATTCTGCCATTTTGCAACGTGATGTACACATTCTTATGCTAAAGAAACCAGTCTGGAAATGACTACTCAGTAAGAGGAACACTACTAATGTATTTAGCCATAATCTTGAGAGGACAGTATGCAAAACTAAGTGGTGTGTCACCTAGGACCTAGGACTAGATGTAAATGTTGTTGAACCAACTGGAAACAGTGCTATCAGATTTAGTATATACGGTATTTAAGTGGGAAATTGCCAAGGAAGTCCAACAGTCACATTTGACTTCAAAAGAGGAAACTTCTTTAAAATAAGATATGGTAAAAAGGAAGTAGAAAGGGGGAGTAGAGAGGGTTAACTCCCTTCAAAATGCTTGGAGGTTACTCAAAACCATAATAATAGAAGCTCAGCTAGAATGTATACCACATGTTAGGAAAGGTAACACCAAGTCCAAGACACCAGCATGGTTAAAAAGCAGGCTCAAAGAAGCTATTAGAGAAAAGAAGGCTTCCTTCAGAAAATGGAAGTCTTGCCCAAATGAGGAAAACAAAGAGCACAAGCTTGCACAAAGGAAGTGCAAGCAGGCGATAATTGATGCAAAAAAGCATTTTGAGGAACATATCACTAACAAGATCAAGGCCAACAATAAAGAATATTTTAAATATATCAGAAGCAGGAAACCAGCTAAGGAGGCAGTTGGATCATTAGACCACAACAGAGTTAAAGGAGTGATGTGAGCGATCCTGCAGCAGCTGGCTTAAGAATTACTTCGATCTAGTCGGCCTTGAAGCATCTTGCTCACGAATCACTTCAGGCATGTCGATTCTCTTCTCCCCCCTCCACTGCAAATTCGAACCCAACTGAGTCATGAACAGCAAGATCTTTTGTGTTTCTTCTAATGCTTTTGTTTGTGTTTCTTAATTGACTTAAGTCTTAATTGACCTGACTGAGGAAAACCCACTGATATGCTAAATTCCTTGCTAAATTCCTAACACCAGGGATGATTGTAATGCTGATTTTTGAACAGCAACAAGAACAACATCTCTGGCTGGCAATAGTCCTTACATTCCTACTTAGAATGAAAAAGTATTTTGTTTTATAGATTTTATAGACATGTGCCAATTGATTTTAAGGTAACCTTTCTTGTTCTAACTCTGACTGAGAGGGAAGCCTGCTCAGTATTTTGTTTTATAGATTTTGTTTTATAGACATGTCATGTGCCAATTGATTTTAAGGTAACCTTTCTTGTTCTAACTCTGAAGAGGGAAGCCTGCTCAGTCATATGCTAATGATGCTAATGGCTCTTCCTTCAAGGCTCAATGGTTCTTCCTTCAAGAGGCTCCAGCCAGACTGCTGGTGTTTTTTGCATATGCATAGAGACTGCTGTTTTTTTAATCTCAAAGGTAAAACCTGTTTAACAGCTCTGGTTCGCAGAGCTCGAAGATATCTCTGTTAATGGGGGACGAATTACTGTTAAGATCACAATAATAGTTAATTATGCTGAGTGATAAGTGAGCAGAGCTTACTCGAAGAAGAAAAAAACTCACGATTTTTTTTAGCACATCCATTGTAGTACTCCATTGGAGTACTACAGTAGGAAAAGGAGATTACAGAGAAGCTGAATGAATTATTTTCATCTGTCTTCACTGCAAAAAATATAGAACAGATATCTGTGCCTGAAGTGATGTTTTCAGGAAGGGAGTCTGAGGAACTGAAGCAAATAGTGGTGACAAAAGATGAAGTTCTCAACCTTATTGACAAGTTGAAAGTTAATATATCACAAGGCCCAGGTGATATCCATCCTAGAGTTCTTAAAGAACTCAAATATGAAATTGGTGATCTTCTAACAAAAATATGTAACATGTCCCTAGAACAGCTTCTGTACTAGGGGACTGGAGAATGGCCAATGTAATGCCAATTTTGAAAAAGGGATCCAGGGGAGATCCAGGAAATTACAGGCTGGTTAACTTAACATTCATTCTGGGTAAATTCATTGAAAGCATTATTAAAGATAAAATTAGTAAGCATATAGAAGGACAAGCCCTGCTGAAAAAGAATCAACATGGCTTCTGCAAAGGTAAGTACTGTTTCACTAACCCTTTAGAGTCCTTTGGGAGTGTTAATAAACATGTGGATGGGGTGATCTGGTAGATATTGTTTACTTGGACTTCCAAAAGGCCTTTGACAAAGTCCATCACCAAAGACTCTTGACCAAACTGAGCAGTCTTGGAATAAGAGGAGAGGTCCTCTTATGGATCTAGTTAAGGAACAGAAAGCAGATAGTAGGAATAAATTGTAAATTCTCCCAGTGCAGGGATGTAAACAGTGGGGTCCCACAGGGATCTGTATTGGGGACCCATGCTTTTCAGTTTACTCATTAATGATCTGGAATTAGGAGTGAGCAGTAAGTGGACAAGTTTACTGACAACACCAAATTATTTAGGTGGTTAAAACAAAAAGGATTATGAGGAGCTCCGAAAGGATCTCTCCAAACTGGGAGAATGGGCATCAAAATGGCAAATACAGTTCAATGTAAGCAAGTATAAAATGATGCATGTTGGGGCAAAAAAATCCCAACTTCAAGTATAAGCTGATGGGATCTGAGCTAGTGGTGACTGATCAAGAAAGGGATATTGGGGTTCTGGTAGACGGCTTGATGAAAATGTCAACCCAGTGTGTGGCAACTGTGAAATGGAAAATTCCATGTTGGGTCTAATTAGGAAAGGAATTGAAAATAAAAATGCCAAGGTCACTCCCCTTATAGAAATCTATGGTGTGACCACACTTAGAATACTTGTACAGTTCTGGTCACTGCACCTAAAAAAGGATATTGTAGAGTTGCAGAAAAGGGCAACTGAAATGATCAAGAGGCTGGAGCAGCTCTTCTATGAGGAAAGGTTACAACTTCTGGGACTCTTTAGCTTGGAGAAAAGGTGGGTGAGAGGAGACATGATAGAGGTGTATACAATTATGCATGGTGTGGAGAAAGTGGAAAGGGAGATATTTTTTTCTCCCTCTCTCATAATCCAGGGTCATCCCATGAAGCTGATTGGTGGGAGATTCAGGTCAGATAAGTGGAACACATAGTTAAACAATGAAATTCACTTCCACAAGTAGTTTTGGCCACCTATTTGGTGGTGGTGGGCTTTAAAAGGTGATTGGACAAATTCATGGAGGATAAGGCTATCAATGGCTATTAGTCCTGATGGCTATATGCTACCTCCAGTATCAGAGGCAGCAGTATGCCTATGTACTTCAGTTGCTGGGGAACATGGGCAGGAGGGTGCTGCTGCACTCATGTCCTGCTTGTGGGATCCCATGGGCAGCTGGTTATCCACTGTGTGAACAGAATGCTGGACTAGATGGACCCTTGGTCTGATCCAGCATGGTTCTTCCTATGCAGGAGGGAATGCCTCCCAGTCAAGAGAAGGTTTGTTTGTTTTTAAATCCTCTGTCTCATTGACAGGAGGGGCATTGCGAAACGAGGGGATGTTGATAAGAGCCTCCTCTTCACGGATGTCTGGAACACCCTCCACACACTTTAGCAATGTGTCCTTCCCCACCAGATTTCACATTTCCTCTCCAGATTCCAGTGAGAGCAGAACACCATCCCACCCTAACCTTAAGTGTGCTACTTTTTTAGGAACATAGGTAAACTTATACTGAGTCAGACCATGGGTGCATCCAGTGCACTGCCTGTAAGCGGCTCTCTATGATTTCAGTCAGGGGTCTTTCCCAGCCCTTTCTGGAGATGCCAGGAAT
Source organism: Shinisaurus crocodilurus (assembly GCA_021292165.1). Classification (NCBI taxonomy): domain Eukaryota; kingdom Metazoa; phylum Chordata; class Lepidosauria; order Squamata; family Shinisauridae; genus Shinisaurus; species Shinisaurus crocodilurus. The sequence continues at coordinate 234,869,977 of CM037879.1, forward strand.
TGATTAACCTTTTGCATGGAAAGCATGTGCTCTCCCCCTGGCCCTGCTGAGCTACAGTCCTTCCTCAAATTTAAGGGCACATTTCCCATTAAATCGGTATCTAAAGTGGGAGGAAACACAGCCACAGCTCCTTCTGCTTGATCCTGTCATTTGCCCCCTCCCTTGCATCCTGTGTGGTGTGGCACACTGGGGAGATTGACTTGCCACATCTGATGAAGCAGGGGAGTGGTGGATGGAACAGTGGGGAAATCAATAGGAGAAGCTGCAGCTACCTCTTCTCTCCCCTCCACTAGAGTTTAATACAGCAACTTCCAGTCAGTGCCAGCTCCGGGATTTTGAGGGCCCTTGGGCAAGACACCTCAATGGGGCCCCTCCCTCAGTGAGTCTACCTGCTCACCACCATTGCCACCAGCTGCTTTTGCTCCTCCTCCTCCTCTTTCTCATTGTTGCTACCTACCACTTTCTTGTTTGAAAGGCAGAAAGCCAGTGAGCTAGGAGGGAGTGGCATCTGCTGGTCCTCATTCTCACCACAAACTGTTGTCTGGGCCAGAGCAAGAAGCAGGTTGCAATGGTGACCGGGGGGAGCAACTCCAGGGGGTTCTTGTAGGTGGTCCCCTGCTGGGGTGTGGGCTCTTGTCAGGTGCCAAACCACATCTCCCCAAGAGTCTGGCCCTGATCAAGAGCAACAGTTTCATAACCTGGAGCCCCTTAATATGCCTCATTTACTCTCACGCCTGTTGCCTTCCCAACCAACTTTCAACAATATGCACATTCCCTTTTCTCTCCAGTCCTAAATCTTATCCATCCACTTTCACTGGCTTTCATTTAATGTAGGCACCTTGGCCCTAAGGTCATTAGTCTTTTTTTATTAGTTTTTGGCTAGCTTAATTTGTGGGCTCTGCAATGTGTGTATGTGTTTTATTGTAGCCCCAGGAAGTGGATAATATACGAAGAAAGAGATTGAGAGTAACACTACTTCCTGTTCTATTTGAAATACTGTTTCAATATAGACATAAAAGGAGTTTAGAGAAAGGGGTATAAGTATTATACATAAGTATATGTCAAATGGAAACATGTGTTGGCCACTCTAGTGTTGAAATTGAAATCCACTGAGTATTCCTTGAGCCTGCATCCTAAATGCAGAATTGAGATCCTAGTTAGACATTCTGGATGCTTGAATGGAGTTCTGAAAGAAACCTTTCTAGAGTGCAAAAGCCATTCCATCTACATGGAGTAAGTAGTACTTTCAGAAATATGTGCATGAAATACTAAGGATAAACAGTAAGAGGTGATGGTGCAAAGTTCATAATTACCTGGTTTGATCATTATGAACTTTGGCACCATCACCTGTTACTATTTATCCTTCAAAATTTGATTATATTTCATGCACATAATTCTGCAACTAATGGTTTGGTAGATGAATTTGTCCAGCTTGCAATGCTCAGGTGTCTTACAATCTGAGTGCTGTTTCCCCCAGCTTGGAATGGTGGATGATGATTCTGTACCTGGCATTCACCAGGCAGGCACCCAAAGCCGGCTACATTGTAGGTACATGAGCAAAGATTCTTCAGTGTTAACCCCTTGCTCTGAAGTAGAGTGGTTAGAATGAAATGACTAGAAAGATGGGGAGGCTGCTGCAAGGGGGAGGAAGCTGCAGGGGTGTGGCATGGATGAGTGTTCCCCATTCCCTTTTGGATTGCTACCAAGAAAGGGGTATGTGTCGGTGGGCTGTATGAGCCTCGGCAGCTGCTCTGTCACATCCTTAATCCATGCCCCGGGGAGACAGCACACCTGGCGAGTCCATGGGTCTTCGCGACATACTTTGGCTTCAATCCCCTGCAGGAGGGTACCTGCCATGGGGAAGGGAGGCTTGTTCTTCTGTAGCCACATGTGCATCTTTTGCCTGCCCAGCAGAAACTTGAAAGCTGCTCCTATTATGTACTTGGCTACTGCCCTTATGGTCCCTATTATTTCTTCTAGCAAACTCTTATTGATTGCTGTAACACTATAGCCCTATTCAGGCATTCTGTGTCTGTGTAAAGGAAATGAATGAGAATGTGGGAGTGCTGTAGCCCTGCTGTCCACTGGAATAGACACATGGAGTCTATGAACCAACACTATCATGTAACCAAAGTTACCATTCCATGTTACAAGTACCCGGCTGGCAGCCAATAGCATCCACATAGAATGACAGAGTTGGACGGTACCTTGAAGGACATCTAGTCCAACCCCCTGCTCAGTGCAGGATAAGCCACAAATAGAGCATTCCTCCTTGCTTCTCTTGTACAAGTCCCACACAGGCTTTTGGTTAGCTTTGTAATTCTGAAACAAAAACCCTGTATACTAGGTTAATATTCACTTACACTGCAGAATGAGCAAAGACCTGAGGGTCGTGCAGTGGCGTCGTGGGGTGTCAGCACCCGGCGGCAAGTAATTTGCGCCCCACCCGTGGATTTGCATCGAGTCTCTTCCACTAATTAGTTAAGAACCCACCCTGTTCACCCAACGGGAAGGGAACTGTTTGGGGTGCAAAGCTAGATATGAGGGAGGAATGGGAAGGATGGACAGTTGAAAGAGAAAAGAAAGATGGTGATGTGGAAAAGGCAAATAAAGAGGAGGGAAGAGTGTATGAGAAGGAAGAAGGAAGGAAGGACGGACAAAGTATTACGAAGAGAGAGAAAGAGATGGATGGGGGAAAGAAAGACAGAATATCAGCTTGAGAGAGAAATTGGGAAGGAAGGGAAATCTATGCACGAGAGAGAGAAAATCTCGCCTCTTTGCCCCGTTCTGCCCAACGGAGTCTGCTGCGCTCGGCATTTGCTTCCCGCCCCCCGCAGCATTACTAAAACAGGCGACCAAGAGGCCGCGCAGAGAACTACAACTCCCAGCGGCCCCTGCGGCGGCGGCGACGCCCTGCCCGGACGCGTCTGAGCTTCCAAGTCCCTGGATCGCCGACATCCAAGACAACCACGACAACCGCAGCAGGATACGCTGCGCGCCAGGACTTGCGAACTGCGCCGCCTCCTGCGCCTCGCAGTGGGCGGGGAGGGGCTGCTGGGACTTGTAGTTTGGACTGGGTAGCTATGGAAAGGACGATGGCCAGCGGCTCTTTGCTGGGCGAGATTGGTGAGTGGGTGGTCCTCCCTCACTCTCTCTTCGCACCCACCGCACCGCACGCCTGGCACACACACACCCTCCACAGTGGGCGGCGACCCGGCGGCTCGGATCGGATTCGCACAGCCAGCACTGCAGAGAGAGTGAGTGAGCCAGGCAGGGGCAGAGAGCTGCGAGTGCGAGCGCGCCCCCCCAGATGTTGCGCCCGGTGCGCCCGGCCCCCCCTGCACCCCCCACGCTACGCCTCTGGATGCGTGGGGGGGGGAGGGAGAGGGAGAGAGAAAGAGAGACTTTTAAGTACTTTTAGAGTTTATGGTACAGGAAGGATTCAAACTTTGGATTTCATAGTTACTGAACTGCATTGCATAACTCTATGCAAACATAATCAAATGGAAGCCATATGTAAGGACTGAGGTTAGGGCAGGGTAGCTCTCCATAATATTGCAGTGTTAGTTTCTGTCATTGGCCACTTAGTAAAAGGTCTTGCCAGTTATTTAACTAATTTAGGTAAGGCAATGTATATAAAGGACTCTGAACACTTTCACTTACTTAATGTACTGTAAATAGCAAATATTTCTCTTCTTAAATTCTCAGTGTAATATTGATCTCAATCATGCTATCACCCTTGCGGGAGGGACTTTGAGGAAGGTGCCACAGAACATGGAGAGGAACAAATTCCATGACAAGGTGTGACAAATGAACGAGCAGTATATCAAAATTGTTTTTCTATTCTTAAATATGTGTCTGCTCTTTAAAACTCACACACATTTGGGGCTCAACATTGCAAGAAAGCTACATTCTCTGACCTGAAAACCTATTCCATGAAGTGATTATGCCTGAAGAACACCTATATCTTTGGCCTACTCGCAGGGTCCACACTGAGTAAAAGTTATAAGCAGTTGCATGGACCTAGGTAGTAGGTATGTGGCTGCCAAAGATACAAATCATTTCACTTAGAAAAGGACATATAAAACACTGTATAAAGGGGGGGACTTAGAAAACTCAAACTTCAAGTAATTTAAAAAAAAGGCTCTCATGTCAGTCGAAACCCTTAAAGAATATAAAAGCACTAGTAGCAAACTCTTGCTCCAGTTGGGAGAGGAGAGATCTCCCTGCAGATACAACATCAAATAGAAAACAGACATCACATTGATAGAACACATCTTCATGCCCAAATTGGAAGGCTCCAAGTCAAGGTATTTTTGAAGCTTCACATGTCAGGGCAGCAGCTAAGGAAGACAAGGCCGGGCACTTCCAAGAACCAGATGTGGAAAAAGTAACACTTCTCTTTTTTTCCCCCTTCCCCAGGTGAACTTGAGAGAGTTGCATATCTTCCTCAGAGCTGCCAGCATCATGGTTTCAGTTGTCGGCCTGTGTAGCACTGTTGCTCTGATGGAGTGCTTCATGCTCTTGCCTGCTCCAGCCTACGTAGAGTTAGTATCTTCAGATGTCATCTAGGAGGATGCTTAGGACACTGGCCTTAAAAGGACACATCCTAACAAAACCCATGGAGCTGGTTGGTAACAAAACAGCTTATATTTGACCAACCCTTTTCATCATCACTTAGATAAGGAATGAATATTTGGTCTGTGTTGATAATATTGCTATTGGTTACGAACCAAGACCAGATGGGTGAACTTTTCTGAGAATATCTTCCTCTCCCTGAAGTCTCTTGGTCTGTTGCCCCACATGAAATCTGAAATGGCATCCCCTGCTTCAGTTCCTAGACTGACAGCACTGTCAAATATTATGAAACAATATAGTTTCAAGCAGGCTAATCCTGCATTTTTAACACACTTGAATACAAGACTAATTGTCCCATGAGATTAGGTTAATGTTTCCTGCCTTAAATTTCATTTGAACAGAAACAAATTCCTGACCAGATGCATAATTATTTATAAGGCCTCAAGCCATAAATTAATTTGTTTCTGCTTTTTGAAAAATTAGGTAGGCTAATTCACTTAGTTGCCTCAAGAGAACTTGTTTATGTTTTAACCATTGGATAAGTGACTGAACTGGTACTATTTAGCTAAAAGGTCTTTTTTCTTTGAAAAATAACTTTCAACCAATATCGGTGCAAGACTCCATTTTTATTTTGCCCCACTGACCAAAATGTGCTGCATTCAGTTTTTGCATTCACAGGACTTCCAAACTGAGCTTACCATGACATTTTTAAATTTATTTTTAAGGCAGAAGTCCTGGCAGCTTCTCATTTAATTTTTTTGTTGATACACAAACAAACTTTATTTGTTCTGCATTGCAGGGTGCCCATGTATCCTGGTTTACACAGTCTTCTATTATGAAGATGTCCTCTGTTTGAAGGACTGTCCTGTCCAAGTCCAGTGTAAAGATAAAGAACCATCAGAAGGAAGAGCTGGGCCTTGAAGTTGACAATTAATAGCTCCTGGACAGCAAACTGAGCACGGCACACAGGTCACCTCGTCACAGTCTTTCCCACTGTCATGAGATGTAGTGTATGTCTATTTAAATTATAATAATTATTTCTAAATTTGCATATACACATAAAAATTAGTATGTGCAAATTTTATGCAAATCAGTGTCTTCTTTTGTCCTGTTTTGTCCTCTTTTTGATGGATTTCCTCTTTTTGGTGATTCATAAGTGGCCACCCTAATTGCAGAAGTCAACACAGAGTGTTATCAAAATCCTTCCCTTACAAAGCAAAATAAGCGGGTACCACATAGTCACTTCTGAATAGCAATTAACTGGATTTTCATTTTAATGCAAACTTCCCAGATTTGCACTTCTTGAATCTAACCATGAACTGGAATGCAGTTTACCATTTAAAGCTGTACATTTCCAAAGTTTGTGATGCAGTTGGGGGGCAGGGAAGTGCATTAGAAATGCATGCATTCCCAAAAATGCACGTAAAAACACTTTATTCATTACAAAAATACTTTTTAAATGCTTATGTTTGCAAAAGTGTGCACAAAATGTGCACATACATACCAAAAATATGCATTTAAAAACGCACACAAAAATTCATACAAATGTTCATGCAGACAAGAAATAAATAAATCAAACTCTGATGTGGAAAGGAGACAGAACTAACTTAAATGTGAAAAAAAATGAGAACCCATGTGAAATTGAGCTTGACAGATTTGCCCATCTGTACTTCAGAATAAGGCTATTTTGAATAACTGAAAGCAGACCGCAGAAAAACAGCATGGAATTTAGACTTATTTTGCTAAACTCACAAGGTGGCAGCATTTCAGCATTTCAGTCTTTGAAGTTGCCCTTACAGTCTGCCTTTAATGTTTCAGGGATAATAGTCATAAGACAGGAGCATTTGCTTACTCAAAAAGTGAGGATTCTGTAGCTCAGCCTTCCTCAACCTGATGCTCTCCAGATGTTTTGGATTACAAGTCCCATCATTCCTGACCATTAGTCATGCTGACTGGGACTGATGGGAGTTGAAGACCAAAACATCCGGAGGGCACCAAGTTGGGGCAGGCTGCTGTAGCTACTGAAACCACCCTTGACTACTGGTACCTGTATTACAAATATTCCTGTTAGAGCTCAATAGCTGCTTTCAGTGACGCACTAGTGAACTGCCTTCCACCACAAATCGAGGGGGATTGTGAGGAATTGCGTCCTCTATAGCAGTATCAACAGGAGCCACTCTGGAAGCAGTACTGCAGTCCTCAGATGCAGTGTCACCAGAATAAATTGCTGGGAGTTCACATATGCTTTTCTTTGTCTTGTTTTTTCCAAGGAAGGACCAAGGCAGGCTGGTGTTGGAAGAAGCATCATCAGAGGTAGCTCATTCTTGTCTTCTTGGCAGAAAGTTGCACTTGCATTTACTGATGCTTGACCCCATCCATGGTCACCAAACATTTTAATTGGCCTTAAAAGCCCAGCCTGCTGAGTCCAGCAGACTTTCAGGAATCCTTACATGCACAAACACACACACACACACACACACACACACACTGAATGGGGAAATCTGATACTCTTAATCTATTCTAAGAAAGGACAAAATGACTTTGACTCTTGAGATCAGTGAGCAAGCATAAACTAATTGACTAATTCAACACCAAGATAAAAGGAACAGAGGAACCATTCCTTGATTCAAATGTGCTATTCTGTGGTGTTGTACTATTTCAGGCCATGGGTCCTGTTGATGCCCTGTGCTGTAACCTGGGTTGCAAGTTTCTGCTAAGGTCCAATCTTGAACAGAGGTCTGAACAGGTCAGGTTCCACAAGGAAGCCAGACAGGAATAGGTCAGTACCACAGAAAGTTCCACATGGTGCTGGGGCTGGATGCCAGACAGGGTTGTCTACTTGTCCATATGTTGCCCCAACAAGCAGAGCGAGACTGAGCCTTTAATAAGAGTTTGGCTCCATTTAGGCTGGTTGGACCTACCTCTACACTGACTGAGGCTTTGTCCCTTAAAGGGCCCTGGTTTATTTTAGCTATCTCAAGTGGTGACAATATGGGAGTGGTTGTGGCATGCATGCTACTTTCCTCCTACTTTTCCCTAAGTCCTCACAGTCTGAGGATAGTAATGTGACCTCCTCTGGGCACAGGGGAGCTGGCCCCTGGGGTCCTTCTGGAGAACTGGGTCCCAGGGAGGTGGAAGCCTCATGATGCCTTTCTGTAGCCAAGTCCTCTCCCTGAGCCATTAATTCTGGAACCTCTTCTTCTGAGGACAAGGAGTCAGAATCCTCTGTGGATGAGGATTTGGGGTCCTCGTCCATGACAGGTTTTGACTAAGATATGTGTCTTCTTTACATATATTTGCATTAGCATAGGAGCTGATTGTCCATGGTGAGATACCACATTACTGGGAAGTATGTGTAAATGAGGAAAGACCATGGTTGGGCAAACTGTCTAGCTGGAAAACTAATGTGATTTGGTTCACCTATGTTCATAATTCCTTCACTCCCTAATGGTGTGGAATTGTCCCATAGGGAAATAGCTTCTACATTTCTGCAGATGCATATGGCTCATGCTGGCTCAGCTTGTCTGAGTGTGGTAAGCTAAGCAGGATCAAGCCTGGTTATTACTTGGATGGGAGACCCCTCCTCTAGTTTCCTGCATTGAGCAGGGGGTTGGACTCGATGGCCTTGTAGGTCCCTTCCAACTCTATGATCTATGAAAGTCTATGAAAGAAGGTCAAGGCAGGATATATAAAGTTCCAAATAAGTAAATTCAAAACCTCCTATGGTGACTACAAAATTCACATAGGAAAACATATCCGAATGAACTCTTTCTGCAGATGTATTTGTACAGATGTATAAAATTAATCCATCTGTAATGTACAGTAGAGCTCCCATCGTGCATCATGCTAATGTCCACTTTCTTCAAGTAACATAAAGAACTGTTTACAGATACCTTTATATTTTTATGGGCCCTCCATGGAAAAGGCCAAATAAAGTTCAAGACACACAAAACTCAAAGATATTGGTCAACATAAAATATCCATTAAAACTTGGCTGCATCCATGCCAGCATCCAGAAGTGGATATTTTCATTTTAATACACAAAATCTGTCTGCATTTTTCCAGTGAGCAAAAAAGATGATGGAGATAAATGATTGCTGCCATCATATCATCATGATCAACCACTATTATTATGCTGGAATTATCTATACTGAACTTTACAACAGTCATCTGAGAATGACTATCAAGAATCAAATTTGTCAATTCTCAAAATCTGACTGCTCCCTTCTTTCACAGCATTTTATGGTGATTTGAATAATTTCATTCAAGACAAGTACATAAAATAGTGTTCTTCAAAGAGAGAAGACTGAAAACAATATAAGAAATGTAATGTATCATACAATGGCCTCAATGTCCTACATGCTCTTTAAAATAATTTGTAAATCTCACGTCATGGACTTCCCAAGTATCTGATCAATTAAGGGTGCAATCCTATGCAAATTTAGACAGAAAAAAGGCCTACAACTCCCACCATGCCCCAGCCAGCTATTCTGGCTGGGGCATGCTGGGAGTTGTAGGCCTTTTTTTTCTGTCTAAACTTGCATAGGATTGCATCCTAAATGGATTAAAGGTGCAATCCTATATGTTTAGATAAAAATAATTCCTACAACTCGAAACATCCCCCAGACAGCATTGATGGCTGGGGGATGCTGGGAGTTGTAGGACTTATTTCTGTCTAAATGTGCATAGGATTGCATCCTAATCCTCTGTAGGCTGCATAATAAACCTGATTTAAATTATGCAGCCTACAGAGGATTAATATAGTTGGAAAACAGCAGATTTTAGTTCAAATTAAAATTAAAATGTTATTACAACAAACTAAAATAGCCAAACAAGGGGAATGACATAGAAGGAAAACAAGAACAGATTACTATTACCAAAGTATCTATAGTCCCAAGTGACAAATGTTTGATCATATTTGAATGTCAGTTTTCTAAAATGTTTCTGCTGCTGCTGCTGCTGCTGCTGCTGCTGCTGTTGTTGTTGTTAACAGCGACAATAAATATTTATATTTACCACCATGTATGCATATTGTACTTTACAAAGTGTCCCAGAAATCCTATTGCAGGGTCTATTTAGTAAGATATTTGGGATCACTGTTCTCAGTCACTCCTTAAACAATCCCATTTATATCAGTTAAATGAGTGGTATATGAAGCTACCAGTCATACAAACATAGGAATCTGCCTTATACTGAGTCAGACCCTTGGTCCATCTAGCCCAGTATTGTCAACACTGACTGGCAGAGGCTCTCCAGGGTTTCAGGCAGAGACCTTCTGCAGGCAGGCAAAGCCTGTGTTCTGTCACTGAGCCATGGCCCCTCCCAATTAAACTAGTAGAATATAATCCACTATCGAGTTTCATACTTTTTCAATAATTTATGGAAAGATTAAAGAAAGTATTTTGATCTGGGCATGCAAGTAGTATTTAGACATGTGCATTCTTTATTGTTGTTTTTTCCTGATGAATTTCAAATTAGAAACTGTGAGTGCAAAATGATGAGGGTAGAAATGGACCCTGTTTGTCCAAGTGTTCCCCACAGGCATTGACTTGGGAGATCAGGCACTAATATAGATGTAATAATTCTGCCATTATTTACCATCTTATGGATGATGTGTATTGTCTCCCTTTAGAGTTGGTATAAACCAGCCTTCCCCAATCTGCTGCCATCTATGGAAGTTGTGGTCCATGATATATGCGGGCTCCAGTTTGGGGAAGGAAGGTTGGCACAAATTGTTAAAGGATGGATTTCAGTACCATGGAGAGCAGTAGGGAACATATCCTGTTGTGTGACTGAACATCGATCTACAGCCTTCCACAGTCTGATTCCATCCAGATGTTTTAGACTACAACTCCCACAACCTCCTCCACTCAGCATGTCCAATAGTCAGGGCTGGCTGCAGTTGTAGTCCAAAATATCTGGAGGGCACCACGTTAGGGAAGGCTGCCCAATATATTCTGTAGAACAACCTTCTCTAACCTGAAGCCCTCCTCCAGGTGTTTCTGAATACAACTCCCATTGCCCCCAGCCGCCCACACATCTGGAGGACACCAGGTTGGGGAAGGCTGTTGCATAGTAATGGACCATGCCTTTGCAAGTTTGTCTTGCTTCCTCATCCCAAATTGCTTTGCCAGTGAAGATGAGTACCAAGTACCATCTGACAGCTGAGGAAGTAAAGATAAGAGACTGTAGTTAGAGAGTGTGTTACATTTAATGATGGAGAGAGCTTTCTAAATATCCATTTTCTATTTTTAAAAAAGTGGGGCAGGGATAACCATACTCAGATATTTGAGTATGATGTCAGCCATACATTCCCTGACTGGGGAATGCTGGGAGTTGTAGGACTTTTTCCCTATCTAATCATGCATAGGATTGCACCCTAAATAGGCTTTAAAGCTAATTTCAGCAGCGAACCACTGGGGGGTTTGGCAGTGGTGGGCAGTGAGGGCTGCATGGAAGGGCAAGGGGGTGCATGCAGCCCACATGTGGCCCACCCCTGAACTATGGCCATATTACCACATTCCCATTTCCACAGCCGGCCACATTTCCATATGTATGAGTACAATTTGGTGGCCATTCTGCTAATTAAATATAATTCAGTTCTTTCATTCCCTTGCATGTATAAACATCATTTCTATCTGATTAATTGTCTGACTGGTATCAATCTTTTCAGCATGAAATAATGCCTATAAGCAAAAATATGAGTAATTTGCCTCCATGGATTTTTTTCCCCCATGTGTGCCCTAATTTTAAAAAATATTCTTTGGCTTTATCCTGGAAACTAAATGATTTTTCTTATTCATTACCCATATTAAAGCTAACACTGGTGCCTAGCATATTTCCACAATTTACTAATGCCCCTTTGACAAATGGCTCAGCTTTTGTAAACCTCAGGGAATGCTAATTAAAAAGCAATAACTTATTACAGCTCTCAGCCAGGAGGAGTACATACAGTAATAGCGAACTACATGTTTGCTCAAATAATTGTAGCCGCCTAATCCAGTAATTTTCCTAATCAAAGCACAATGTATGTTAAATAGTATGGAGTCTGCTTCCTGGGAAAGGGCACAGTGCTTCAAAGAGATCCATCATAAAAACCATTTTGATCTCCTTGAGCATAGTAAACAGCTTGAATTCAGCAGGAAGCTTGTCGGTGTGCTCCTTGCCTTCTTTAAAAATGCATGAAGTGCTTGATTAATGGTTCCCTCTAACAGATGAGCAGGAAACAAGAAGATTTTCTTTAGGATCAATGTTGGGAAGGCATTGATATTCTTATAGCACTATTCACCCCGCTTACTCAAATATAGCTGTCACTATTGTAAAACAGGCATTCTAAACTACAATGATCATGAATGTGTGTACAACATTCTTCCTATCATCATTATAACCTACCTGGCTTGTTAAAAGAAACTGAGAACCAGTCGTTGAAAATATTATAACATATTCCCTCTGCTAATTGAGGCTCACTGAAATAAAAACTCAGGGCGCCTTAAATTATTATTTTTTAAATGAAATACAGTTTTTGAGCTGGGGTAGTCCTCTCACACGACAAACCACCAGGGCGGGTGCTGGGTGCTATGTCATATTTTACCTGTGAACATGTCTTATTTACCGGTGCTATGTCATGTTTCTTCAGTGTAGACAGCCAAGCCAAGCCAAGCCAAGCCATGGATGTTTGGGAATGGGGTTAGCAGTATGACCCGGACCCTGCTTCCCTGTCATCTGTTAATGAGACTCACATGTGACTTGTGCTTGAAAGAGTCTCATGTGTCAGGCCACCGCATGGTTTCCTCCAGGCGGTCAGCTGGCGAGTGGCAGAGAGAATGGCCAGAACAGAACAGGCAAGGATGAATCCCAGAGAAGACCTATTAAGAGCCAAGGCCCAGAGGCATGTTTGCAGTCAGAACCAGGCAGAAGCTCAAGTTCCGAAGCAGGCAAAGAGAGGTCAGAGGGGGCCAGAGGCAGGGGTAAAATCAGGCAGGGATCATGACCTGAGGCCATCAGGAAAATACAGCATGGCTACTAGTCCTGATGGCTATATGCTACCTCCAATATCAGAGGCAGTATGCCTATGTACTCCAGTTGTTGGGGGGAAATGGTTTTGAGGATGCTGGGGCATTCATGTCCTGCTTGTAGGTTTCCCCCAGGCAGCTAGTTGGCCACTCTGTGAACAGAATGCTGGACTAGCTGCTGGACCTTGGTCTGATCCAGCACAGCTCTTCTTATGTTCTTATGTAAGCCGAGTCTTCATATTCAAGACAAATTCCTCAGACTAACAGGGAAGCTCAGAGGCCATGGCTTTATTGGTCTATGGGATCAACTGACAATACCCAGGTGGAAGTAACACAGAGCTTAATGTCAAATCAGACAATTATTATTATTATTATTAATTTTATTTATATACCACCCAACAGCCGAAGCTCTCTGTGTGAAATGCATGATTACATTTACGTTGTATCTGCTTTAAAAAAAATAATAAAATAGCAACCCTGAGGGCCAAATTCGGTTTGGGAGAAGCTCTCAGGGCAGGGCGAGGCTGAAGGCTAAGAGGGCGGGGGCAAAGGCAAAGGTGGTAGGGCCAAAATTCCAAAAAAGTACAAAAAATACCAGCATATTGTGGATTAAACCTCTTACTGCCAGTAACTAAGCTTTAGGGGAGGCATTCCAAAGAATGGGGGGGGGGGATCTCATAAGAGAGCACAATGCTCCAAATCGTGATGTTATAATAGTTATTGGAGCACTGTTTGGCCAATACCGAGCATGGTTTTGCCAATGCAGTCACAAAGGCTGTTAGCAAAATGGCCAGGTTACAATGCTTTTTATTTTTTCTGCTCTATATTAGATATTAATTGTTATGTTAAAATATGTTATGCAGCTACTGGGGACATAGTAATTAAAAGTGGTTTAAAAATCAAAGTTGTAAGCTTTGCCCTGTAATGCCAGGTAGCCTCTACAAACTGCAGGGTTTTTTTTTTTACTCTTAAAGGTGGTTACTATGTCAACAACACAGCAGCTTATATTAAGCCAAGTGGCTGTGAACAGTAGTCACCTACTGCTCTCAGTAGGGAAGTCCTTGCACATTCTGTAAAATTTAACCATTCTACATGCACAGTTGACTTCAGCTGTCTCCATTTTCCTTTCATTTACTTCCCATGAGTACTTCCCACAGGGCAGTCGGGTTCAGCTATATTCAAATAAAGTTATGAATGACAAGCTATATTATCCTACTGCCCATGAATGAATATACAGTACTCCATAATTTGACCCCAAACCAAGGAACCAGAGGAGTCTTCTTCTTGCTACATTCCTATTCTTTAAGTCAAGGGATACAGTGGCTAAGCAATGTCTTGTATCAATGGCATGGTAAATTGGACACCACAGGGGAGACTATCCAGAATGTCCAGATTTGAACCGCTAGAGCAGTGTTCTCCAACCTTGGGTCCCCAGATGTTTTTGGCCTACAACTCCCAGCGTGCCCCAGCCAGCGTAGCTGGCTGGGGCACGCTGGGAGTTGTAGGCCAAAAACATCTGGGGACCCAAGGTTGGAGAACACTGAGCTAGAATGACAATAGCAGGTGAAGCGACAAGGGACTGAGGCCTGTCTCTCAGTCCTGCAACCATTGGAGGCACGCTTGGCGAGGACACAAGAGAGGGCCTTCTCAGCGGCCGCTCTCAGACTCTGGAACTCCCTGCCAAGGGAGGCTAGGTTGTCTCCCTCTCGGTTGTCTTTCAGCCTGCAAGCAAAGACATTTTTATTCAGGCAGGCCTTGGGCATTTTGAGCTGGTCTGCTGCTGAAGGGGGTTTTAACTTGGTGCAGCTTATATCTTTTATTGCTGTCTTCTTAATTCTGGTTTTAGTTTTTTAATGTTATATTCTAGATAAGATTTTGCCTTTATTCTGTATTTTATCATTGCTGACCATCTTGAGCACCATTTTTGGTGGAAAGTCAGGATATAAATTTAATAAACAAATTTATTATAATAAGGCAGTGCAAGACCAAGCAGGACCAGAGGAGGTTGAATGTAGTACTGCATGAGCCCCAAAGGGAGAGGAACAGAGGGGGCAGGATATGGCAAGTGTGCCTGGCTGCCAAAAACCTCTGAATTGATAGAGATGGCAACTACAAGAGAAGCTTCTCCTTCTAGGCCAGTGTTCTCCAACCTTGGGTCCCCAGATGTTTTTGCTGGCTGGGGCATGCTGGCTGGGGCATGCTGGGAATTGTATATAGCTATGCTGGCTGGGGCATGCTGGGAATTGAAGGCCAAAACATCTGGGGACCCAAGGTTGGAGAACAGTGTTCTAGGCAAATGACAAATGAAGCCCACTGGCACATGTGGATGTGGTTGGAGATTGGGTAAGAGACCATGGGTGCAGTATGTCATCTTCTTCAGAAGGTCATGATGACCACTTAAGCCAGCTAAGCAGGTATGAGGAGTGAGGCTTTAGGATTTGCAGGTGGCAAGAGGGCTCTACACAAGGCTAGCATATTTTGCTGAAAAGAGGATCGTCCGCTTTTTAATATTTTATTATAAAGGTCCTTGTCTATAAATTGTAAAGAAACTGGTGTCCATGGAATGCTTAACCAGGATGTATTAAAAATCTAATTGTGGCCTTCTGGAGCAGGACTTAGCTATGAAGGATTGGTCTGCCTAAACTCCCTTGCTTGGTTCTTTCATCCATGGTTATCTGTCCCCGTATTACTACTCCTGATTTCTTTCTTCTTTTCTTTGGGTTTGGTTAATGTGGGTTTTTGAGCATTCCCATGTCTCCTAAAATAGCAGCTGCTGTATTAGAGGAGAAAGACATAGTGATAGCTATACTCAAGGACACTTTTATTGACTCAAAGAACATTGATAAGCTGAATGAAAGGATGTCATGTCAGTCCTGCATACATAGGTAGCTGATTCTAAACCTAGTCAACAAAAAAAACCTGCTATATTTGGAGGGCAGAAAACAGACAGAACTTGCTCCTGGTGGGCAATACTGAATGTGAGAAGAGCAACTACATTACACAACTAGTCCAGGCTCTTTCATTCTTCGCAAGTTACTCCAGCAGTGCTTGGGAGCAACTGGCAGGGATTTATAGACAGGCCAGGGGAGTCCTTCTGGAAGTTCCACCCAGAGGAATGAGGATCCAGTTGGGGACTGTTCCTCAGGCTCTCACTGTTCACTAGGGGAGCATGAAGACCACTCCTTGGACTCAGGGGACAGTAGCACTTCGTAGGGTTGTATGGATAGGATATAAAAAGCAGTGGGCACCAGTTCAGAAGGACCAGGGACTGGTTCTGGCACCTCCTCTGAGACACTGCCACTGGAGGCTTTAGTCTTCAAGGGCTCCTGATCCAGGGCTATGACAATTACAGAGTCTGTGAGATTGAATGAATACCCCAAAAGTGAATAATAATAATAATAATAATAATAATAATAATAATAATAATAATAATAATAATAATAATAATAATAATAATAATAATAATAAATATACAACAATAAATATAAAATACATAAACTGGTTAAAACATATTATTAAAACATTCTTTAAAAACTTTTAAAAATATCCTAAAATCCCTACTTTGCATCATATAAATGTCCTTAGGGGCTTGCCTGTTCATGTCTTCCAGTTCTATTTTAGAACAAAATATGCTTTGTTTTGACATTCTGATGGGTCCATAAGGGTGCACCAAGGGTACACCAAGACAAGAAAGGGGATTTGTTTGAGTCCTCTTGACTTTTCTTGTTTCCCCTTAACCAACACATGTTTGTTTCCCTAAGGCTTTGGGGCTAACTCCTGGGACTCCTGGTAGATGGAGGGAAATGTGCATGCAGCCCTTCTCTCCGCCATAGATTCGGGGAAGTCGGTGGCCATTCTGACCTTGGGTAGACTCTCACCATCCTTGTATTGAGTGTGGAGCCTGAAGGTATGTATATATTTCCCCCAACATTTTCCTCAGTGTTGAGGATAGCCACACATCCACATATGGAACTTCCCCTGACATTAAAGAGAATAGGGGGAAACTCCCACGGTGGCGTGTGGCAACTGTTTCCACCAGTTTTGTGTCCTTCATGCTCCGGGTGTAAAGCAAAATGTGCAGCTTCTACATTTTCATAGCAATCCATTGAAGTTAGCACAACTGATGTTGGGCCACTGCCTCCTTCCATAAAGGACAATATAGAGAGAGGGGGGAGGGAGCACTGAGAACAGGAGCTCTTTGAGCAACTGCTCATTTTACCTTTCAGATCTCCTCTTTTCCTGCCTGACATCTTCTCTGTATGTGAATGCAGCCTTTGGCCTGCTACCAGCTGCAGAGTAGACTGATATTCTTAGACAGCTCAGCAGGGGATGGCGACACTTTCTGTGGGGGCATTTGCTGTGAAATAGCAATCTGTTCCACTAGCAAAATGCTGCATTTGTCACTATGCCCTGCATTCCCTGGCAACCGACTTGTTTTCTTTTGCATTCCCAGGGAATGTTCACTTTAAGGGAAAGCCATTGACTTCTAGTGAGTGGTCATCTGTGTTACTGTGATTCAGCTTGCCAGTTCCTCAGTAGTGGCCTCCTGGTCTGAGTAACCATCTGGCTCTCCTCCCTCCAGGACAACAATCTCCCAGAATACCATATGTTAAGGAAAGCACAGCGTGGAACCAATGCCCGTGATTTTGAGGGGCCTGAACATTCACAAGATATTTACATTATGGTGGGGGGGGGGGTGCCAATGGTGGCCCAATGAATTTCCCTATTGGTAGTTTCCACCTGAAGCATAGTAGAAATGCACTTAAGCAACACCCTTGTGTAGCCCACCTGGGGGAAACAATTACTGATGCAGTAGCACCAACGCAACTTGCAGCTTGGGGAAGGGCTGCTGACGCAGCTACCATATGCAACTGAGGACTGAAGTTCAGGGCCAGCTTCAGTGTAGTGTAGTGGTTAGATGGTTGCACTGGGACTTGGGAGATCTGGGTTCTAGTTTCCACTCAGCTCTGGAGCTCACTGGGTGACTCTAGACCCATCACTGACTCTCAGCCTAACCTACCTTACAGGGTTGTTGTGAGGATAAAATGGAGAGGAGTAGGACCATGTGGTCCACCTTGGGTTCCTTGCAGGAGGGAAAAAAGGTGGGTTATAAATATAATAATAAATAAATAAAATGCATACATTATTGCAGGGACAACCCTGTTGTCTGGTTCCACATTACTCTAAGAGTAATTGATAAGACTGCTATTGTTTCAGGAACAGCAAAGTGAAGTGGGAACTAGGGGCTGTATCCAGTGTTGGTCCTACTTAGAATAGACCCATTGAAATTAATGGGACTTTGGTTAGACTAACATTGGATACAACCCACGGTTTCAATTAGAGGCAACGCCCAACTGTCCTGGAAACACACCATTGTTCAGTGGCGGTGACAACCCTTAGAGGTTAGAGTTGATTTTCACAGTGGTATGGCCTTTTTCTCCTGTTAAGAGTTTTTGTTTTTGTTTGCCTTTTGAAAAGTACATGTATGGCATGCTAAAGGAGGATGCTGATTTTTTTTTTTTTTTTTAAACCTTCTCAATTCCACAGCATGTTCCATAAAAGCGGGGATGGGCAGCTTGTGGCCCTCCAGATGTTGCTGAACTACAACTGCCATCGTACCTCACCATTGGCTATGCTGGCTAGGGCTGATGGGAGTTGCAGTTCAACAACATCTGGAGGGTCGCAAGTTGCCCACCCCCTTCATCATAGGGACCACATAGATAAAACAAAGAATATAGTTCCATCCCACGCCAGAAAAGGTGGAATGGACACTAGATTGAAAATAAATCACACACACTGGTGCCCAATAGTGTCTCCATACACATTTTATCAGAGCAGAATGTGACTGGACCATAGCAAGGAGCTCCCATGCCAGAGCAGCAACATAGGAATCAGCCTTCAGCTTCTGATCCAAGGACATTCAGAGCCAAACTAGATATGATGGAAAATACATCTTTGCATTTAATGGGCAGGATTGTTGTTTTCTCTCAAAAGTGAGTAGCATCAGCTTCGCAGCAAGCATGGAGGGGGGATTTAACCCTTTCCCTCCCTGCTACAGACCAAAGGAAAATCCCATTTCTGAAGCTAATATGTGCATTTGGAGAAAATCCCCCACTTACACCTATGCAAAGAGCACCTTCTGCACAGGGATTCCCCTCAGGACTGCAGCAGGGGAGGAAAGGGTTAAATCCCCTTCCACACCTGCTGCACTCCTAATAATTCTCTCTCTGAGCAAGCACAGCGCTGATGCTATTTACCGGGGGGGGGGGGGCTGCATGCTAAATGCAAATATGCATTTAATGTCATGTCTAGTTTGGCACTCAATTTGATTGTCTAAAGGCACAATCCTATGCATGTTTAGACAGGAAAAAAGGCCTACAATTCCCAGCATGCCCCAACCAGCATAGCTGGCTGGGGCATGCTGGAAGTTGTAGGCCTTCTTTCTGTCTAGACATGCATAGGATTGAGCCCTAAATCAGTCTTCCCAACCTGGTGCCCTCCAGATGCTTTGAACTTCAACCCCCATCAGCCCAAGCCAAGATGGAGCTGTAGTCCTGGAGGCCACGGGGTTTGGGAAGGCTAGTCTAACTGATGCAACCTTATGTTTGCATTCAACAGATGCCAGCAAATGGTGTCTGCTCAACTTACTGCATTCCTGAGATGTTTAATAGTTTATGGCACCTAAATTAGTGTCATGTTCCCTCCCACCCCCATCAAGGATGTTACAATGATTGACCAATCTAATTTTTAAGATGACAACCCTGATCCTGCAACAATCAGGTCTAGGAATGTGTATGCCCGCATTAGAACTCTAGTCTAGCCTCAAAAAAAAAGGAAAAGAAAGAATTGTCTACTTAACACAAGCTGGTAATTATTTTAATGGAAATGACCATGGTGCTCTGACTTGCTTATTATATCTTTAGTGTATTGTAGATCTCCTGCCCTTTGTGTTAACAAGCCTAGATGGTGTTTGTCAGTCACAAGCATGACCTCAGCAAGGACAGGCTTCTAAATCTAGTAATGTCAGAAAGTGATTGCAGTTAGCTAGAGGCACTCCGCTCCAGAGAAGCAAATGCACTTTCTCCACGACAGGGACTTCTAAAATGTCTCTGCGTAATTAATTTTAAAAGCAATGCCACTCATCTCCAAAGGTATAAGGATGTTTTGAAAGGCTTTCAAGTTTCTTGTTGACAAGAAGAAATTAACCGAAAACTCCTGCTGCAAAGTTACACTAATTTGGCCATGATGGCAATATGTGCATCTTACAACATAATCAATTTGGAAATAGAATGACTGTATTTGCATAGAAGAACGCAATATTGGGGCAGTGCAAAAAGGCATCACCCAGCTCCGGGGCTGTAGCCCAGCCCACTCCACTTCCCTACCAAATTCAGAAGCAGCAGCAAAATAAATCAGCGGAAAGTCAGCCATCTTAGCACTACAGAGCTCTAGAAGGGTCACATTTAGCTTGAGAACAAGCTAAATTTGATGTTTTCAGCTGTCTGTTGCCACCAAATTTTTGTGTCAAAGCACCAATTTCCCCCCACTGCCTCACAGACTCCACAGCACAGAAGGGGGGGCAGGACAGGGGTAATAATGGCCTCCAGGCACCCTGAAGTTTCCCAACCCTGATGTAGGGTATGTGGCCATGCGGGCAAAGGGAACATCCGGACCTGCTCCAATTGGACTGCCCTCCCCGTGCACACACACGGGGCTAACTGACAACAGCTGTCCTGTGGGAAGGAACTTCAGATGCTGGTGCCTGCTCAAGTGGAGCTGGTTGAGTTGTTCAGTTTTGGTTTCTTGAGCATGTAGCTTCTTTTGGTATCCATTATATTTTATAAATGTTGTAAGCCACTTTGAAGACTCCCGCTGAAAAGTGGGGTATAAATCTACTAAATAAAATAAAATAAAGAAGACCTGCCCTACAGGAGCTCTGTAGGCACATCAACACTTTAGCTCTACTTGTATGCAGGCAAATGCATCCATAGGGACAGACAGACAGAAGAATGCAAACATAAAAACATGAGCGGTGAAAGCATGTGGGTGATTTAATGTTGGAATCTTCCATAGAATAGTGGTAAATCTCCCTATGGTCTATGGCAGGGCTCTCCAACCTTGGGTCCCCAGATGTTGCTGGACTACAGCTCCCCAGAATCCCTTGCCATTAGCCATGCTGGCTGGGTATGCTGGGAGCTGTAGGCCAGCAACATCTGGGGACCCAAGGTTGGAGAGCCCTGGTCTATGGGATATGGATCAAGCTTTAAGGCTGCAATTCTATACAGACTTAACAGGAGGTAAGGATCAATGCCATCTCCAGGTTTTGGTGGGCCCCTGGGCAAGGCATCCTTAGTGGGCCCTCTTCCCTGTATGGGCCCACCTCCTCCTCCTCCTCCTAGTTGCTGCTGCTCATTTGCTTGCCTCCTTCTTCTGAGGCAGTCCACATGGCCAACCAGAGGGATGGGACAAGGCTAGCATTGTCGGCGGCTGCTTCTCCTTGTTTCTGTCACACCTCACTTACTCAGAGCAGGCAGGAAAACAAGCAGCAATAGCAGAGAGGAGAAGCAGATAAGCCGGGAGGTTGGCAGTAGCCCCCCTGCTAAAACATGGGCCTTGGCAGGTGCCCAATGATACCCATCCCTGATGCCAGCCCTACATAGGATACTGCCTTAAGGGTGCAATCCTATGCATGTTTTGACAGGAAAAAGCCCTACAACTCCCTACAATGCTGGCTGGGGAATGCTGGGAATTGCAGGACCTTTTTCTGTCTAAACTTTCATAGGATTGCGCCCTAAATAGACTAAGTCTGGACATTCATGTAATTGAGGCAAAAGATTCATTGTGGAAAGTTATGATAAAGTTTAGAAAAAAGAAGATGCTTGTGAGGAGATTCCTACAAAGCAGACGATAATTGGCTTAACTGTTCGTTCTCTTAATTCTTTGCTCCCCTCACCTTTCCCTCCTCTTCTCTTCCCTCCCCTCCCTCTATTTTCCTCCTCCCACGCACTGTCAGAATCTGGGACAGGCTCAGGGCCCTGTGTTTGCTGTTGTTTATCCTGTTGATGGAGCTACATTAAAAAATATATATATTCTGACTCTCTATTTGTGTATGCCCAGTCCTAAAGAAGAGGTTCTCTTAGTGACACTGGGATACACAGACAGAAATCCTGAGTGACATCCTACACCACCCCCAAAATCATAAAAATGTGTTTGTATAGAATCACTGAATTTGCCTCCGATTTAAGAATACATATATTTGTTCTCCAATTACCCAGCGACATGTTCAGCCATGTGGGGATTTTGCAAGTAAGAGGCTAAATATATTGTCCCATTTAAAAAGTCCCTGGTGCCCTAGAGCAATCATGTATGCCAGCTAAAGTAGCAGACGAACGTTTTAGAATGTGGCTACAAACCCCATCCCATGCATGGAAGGCAGATGGAAATGATGGATTAAAATGGCTCAGAAGGGTTATGGTTGTGCATAATCTCATTGATCCATGAAATGAAAGGCATTAATACAACAGACCCTACCCATTCCACAGGAAATGATGCAGAACTCCAGCAGGTCAATGAAGAGCAAACAGAACAGGACAGAACTCCAATTAACTGAAGTTCACAGGGACAACCCAAATGCTAGTCAACAGACTAGTGCTTGGGGAGTAACTACACATTATAACAAAACCCCAAGAATGGTTTCTTATAAGGAGAAGCAGTTTCAAGAAAGGGTCATTCAGAACAGAGTAGCAGGGGGTGCTTAACCCTTTGCCTGGATGTAATTATTTCCATGTAAGTCTGTCCACCACCCACCCACAGTTTTCCCCCTCTGTAGGATTCCAGATATGTCAACACACATCTAGAACCTACCTATAGGAAAAGAGGGAAGGAGTGGCTGCCAAAAAGTGGCAGCTGGGGAAAGGGTTAAGCAGCTCTCTAACAACCACCATGGCAAAGGCCCTTATTACTAGTTGTATGTATTATTAAACTCTCCATTGTATTAACAAATGAGAGAAAGCCAGTTTAGTGGTAGGAATGTCAGACTGGAATTAGGTAAATGCATTCAAATCTCACTCAGTCATTAAGCTCACTGGTGGACCTTTGGCCATTCACTGCCTCTCAGCCTGACCAAACTCACAGAGTTGTGAGGATAAAATGGAAGGGGCAGAGATCCATGTAGGCCACGTTGAGCTCCTTGGAGGAAGGGTGGGATAAAAATGAAATAGGAACATCAGTACAAATGCTAGTACACACTGCTTTACTGTCATTAAAAGCCAGCTATCACCCTTTCATTGAAATCTGAAGCTTTAAGGTACTAATAGCTCTCAGCCTTATCAATTGAAGTAATTGTGGTGTAATTCTCAATAGGGGAACCAGGGCAATCAGTACCAACAGTTTTACTGAGAATGAGTTCCCAAACGTTCCAAGACTCACAGCACAATCGTTAGCACCTCACCTGTCAATTAAATGTAGAAAAGATGGCAGCTAGTCAGGCTACTTCTGACATGAATCAAGTTGCATCTTCCTTCATGGCCCTGATAACTATTTGACTAAGGAATGCAGATCAGGATCTAGAGGTTGCCTCTGGGGGGGCCTTACACCTTTGTTACTCCAAACTATTCTGGGATAACTCTTTAACACTCACTGCAGAGAGACTTGGCTAGCCTAATTACTTGCTGGAGCATGGCTCTACTAGCTATGACCCCAAAGATAGATGTAAATGTGCACATAGATCTTTGTTAACTTTGTTAATCTTTGCCAGTAGTTTTCCATATGCAACCTATGTCCACTTTGTCCTATATAAAGGATGGTGTGTTCCTTTCCTCAATTTCTAATATTGTTGTTGTTGTTATTAGAAGAGGCTGGATCTGAACTTAGTCATACTTGGAGTAGAGCCATTGAGTCATAATTAAAGTCCCATTGATTTCAATGGCTCTGCTCTAAGTATGACAGAGTCTGGATTCAAACTCATCATCATCATCAGGCATAATTAACCTGGGTCCTTTTTATACCCATAATATATTCAGAAAGAATGTTTCTGTGCTGGATAAGGACAGACTTGCAGCCTTCAATATATATATATATATATATATATATAAAGAAAGAAAGAAAAGGTCTGGGCTATTGATGCAGTGGGCTATTGATGCAGTGAGGGTCTAGATTTGCTAGTATTAGCCTATGTTTCCCCACTCCTCATGGCATGTGGATGAAACTAGATGAAAACTTTTCATGACTGAGTAGATGTTCTCAGCATCTAAAGCAAGGACGCAGCAGAACCTCTTTCAGCCCAAGGGCAAATTTCATTGCAGAGGAGCTCTCAGGGGGGGTGGTGGCATTCCAGTGGTGGGTGGGGACACAGGCAAAAGGTACAGGACCAAAAGCTAAAAAACTCAAAAAATGCCAGTGTATTTTAGCTTAAACTTCTTACTTCCAATAGCAATTAGTGGTTGGGGGAAAGGGGAAGGGAGCACAGCCTTCTGGGTACCCCCAGAGGGCTGAATTTAGCCACTAGGCCCAAGGTTCTATACCCCTGCTCTAAAAAGCCAACATATTGTAAAGAATTCAGAAGGTACAGAAAATGTTGCAGGCCCAAAAATTATGTAACATCACTATCTATAGAAGCATGTGGAATGGCTTTATGCTTTGCTTCTGGTTTTATCTCAGTTTTATTCTGTGCTATTTTTATTTTTTGTTTTAATGTTCGTACTTTGTTTTTAATGTATTATACACTTATACAGAGTAATGTATTATACAGAGAACTTCAATTTATTGGGTGGTTTCAAAGCTCAGGAACAGCACCATCCAATGTGGCTGCCCATAACCCTCTGAACTCAGAGGATCATGGGTGTCCAATCTAGAATGGAAAGAGTGCGGAGGCGAAGGTCGCCTACGCACTTCTCCTGCCCCGCAAAACACTTAAACAGCCAATTTTGGCCAACTAGGTCTTTTGTGCCTGCTCACGAGGAGGAGGGGCTGAGGCGCTGCTGGGATATGTCATATCTCAATGGACCCTCACTTCTCCCCTCCCTGCCCCCCCCAACACCAGCTATGAAGTTGGTCTTGTAACTTCGGAGCTGCAGCTGGTGCAGAAAGAACTGTGCCGACTGCAAGGGTGGAGGGAGGGCCCTCCGAGGTCAGAGTTCCAGCTCTGATCTCGGAACGCATTTCCAAGGTTG
This sequence comes from Shinisaurus crocodilurus, assembly GCA_021292165.1. NCBI lineage: Eukaryota > Metazoa > Chordata > Lepidosauria > Squamata > Shinisauridae > Shinisaurus > Shinisaurus crocodilurus. Next base: position 234,894,737 of record CM037879.1, read on the forward strand.
GAGCTGGAACTCTAACCTGTTCTGTGGCCATCTAGACAGCATCTAGCGGCCATAGGATTGCAACCTAAATAAATAAATTTATACAATGTGACCACTGTATAGCAGTTACATGTAACCTCTCCACACAGCACTCTTTATTGAAGGGGGGGGGAAGCTGGAGGGAGCGGAAAGGGGGCATTTTATTTTATTTTCCACAAAATATTTCTGGGGAAAACAGCTTCTACCTTCAGGAGAGATATCTAGAAAGATCCTTTCTCTTGGAGGTCTAATACAAGAGGCTGGTGAATGTTCCTATTTTCAGTGCTCCTGGGTGTAGGAGCACTGAAATATAATATAATATAAGTGTGTGTGTGTGTGTGTGTGTGTGTAATGCATGAACAAAATGAGCCCCACTGTAATCTGTTGTACTAATATTTCAAGCATCATATACATCTCAGCATTGTTTTGCCTTTAGCTTATCAATCCATTTCCAAGAACTGTGGAATTTTGTCCTGCTTCTTGGTTTTTGCTTCCTTGTTATTAATTAAAAATGATTGATTGACTTGTTTATCATTCTTTGAGATTTTTTCCTTTATATAGTGCCAGAGTCAAGTCTAACACATTAGCAGTTTTATACTCGGTGTTTTTTTTTAATTCTTTGGCAACCTTAACTGTCTCTAAAGTGTCCTCCAAGTCTTATAACTGTTTTCTCAAGTACATTTTATTGACAGTGAATAAATACATAATATTTATTAATTTTGTGATCAGGGTCCACCCTGCTATTCGGCAAGGTGGGGTTTTTACTGCCAGGGATGGGGAGATTAGCCTTGCTCTGTACCTTGACTTCTGTTGGGGAGCGGCGCATTTGCTGTTCCACCTCAGGCAGCCAGATGTCTTGGTCCGGCCCTGTTTGTGATTTTAATCTTGTTTTGGAAGTCCCCTGGGGGAGTCCCCACTGAAGCCTTAGGGCAAGCTATGAATTGCAAAAATATTTATTTTAGTGTACTGTTTTTAGATAACCTCTGTGGTCAGTGCACTTGCACAATTAAAAACAGTAAAAGAATAATATACAAAACTACCAAAGCGAATCAGACAATCAATACCATCAAATCAAGGATCACTAAAATTCAGACAGCTGTCTTAATTATTAAATGTTCAGCTGAAGAATGTTGTCTTAAGGCAGGGGTGGGCAACCTACAGCCCGCAGCCTAAGTTCATGTGGGCTTCAGCCTCATTACCAAAGCCCCTCTGCATGCAATCAACTCAGACCTCTGGCAAGAGGTATCTGTCCCCTTTCCTGGCAGCCCGCTGCTTGGGAAGGAAGAGGGCGAGAGAGAAAAGAGGATGGCAGAAAGAGAAAGGAAAGGAGTTGGCATGAAGAGAAAAGGGGTGACTCACTCACTCACTTTTGGCTCAGGCCCTGATCATTGCTGGCTTTGGCCCCACCCACTGCAGGCATGTGGCCCCTGACAGATTATTCATGAGGGAATGCAGCCCCCGAGAGAAAAAAGGTTGCCCACCTATGTCATGAGAATAAGGAAGGAGCTAACCTAACTGCTGATCCTCTGGAGTCTTGAACTTACATTATTAGTCTGATCCTTTGCAATGTGGAATTGACATCCTCCTGCTCCCACTTGGGTGTTAGTATGGCTCCATACCTACCCTTGACCTTAATTCTGCTGCTGCTCAACAGTGCCATTCAAGAGTTCTTAAGTACCACAGGCAGGGGATGGAAGGAAACGTAGCTATGGCCTGCTCCACCCTTTTCAGGATCTTGAAGCTGTGGAGTCTAGAGACTGGTCAGCTGGAGTTACTGAGCAGTAGCAGCAGCTGAACCACATTGTGCCAAACTATTATAGAGTTGGAAACAATAAGAGAATCATAGCACTTGATGCCCAAGAGCTTATCTACACGTGCATGTTAATCATGGTGAGGGAGGTATGCCTCTACATGACCACTGTGATATTGGATGACACAGCCCTGAGTTAAGCTGGTAGCAATTTAATCTTGTGACTGTGAGAGCAGATGGTGCTGGCTATGAAGTGACTTGGCACTGTTTTTGTAGGAAAGACAGGTGACAGACTAACAGAGCAATTCTATGCATAATTTACTCAGGAGTAAGTTTCCTTGTGTTCCATGGTGCTTACTCACAAGAAAATGTACATCACTACCACCACCACCACCACCACCACCCACGAATACAGTGAGGCATACTTCTGAGTGAGCATATATTGAATTACAATGTAAACCTGGGTTCTAGAGAGGAGAAAGAAATTGTGGAGAACTGCTAGCTAGTAAATTAGGGGTGTAGGCAAAGTATTTAGACACTAGTATGTGGCAATTGACTATGGAAGGAGAAATTTGCTGGAGGTAAATATAGTTTGGATTATACTACTGAAGGTTGGTGACCTACATTTATAATCTAAAACCTACAGTACATTTTTGTTGTAACTGGCTTTTCTCTTTGAAATTTGGTAGCAGACTTAGCAGCTTTTCTAACAGCAGTTTGTATCAGGCAATCAAACCAGCGAATCCGCAGGGGCCTCCGGCAAATGTGTATTTTTATATACAGAAGTGCCAATAGAACAATATCTGGTACAGCCCTGAACTGTAGTGTCTGAAATTGGGCCTTACGAAGAAGACCCATTTCCACAGCCATACAGGCCTGTGGCTTACGCTGGCTCAGCTTGTCTGAGTGTGGAAAGCTAAGCAGGGTCAAGCCTGGTTATTACTTGGATGGGAGACCCCCTTCTCTAGTTTCCTGCATTGAGCAGGGGGTTGGACTTGATAGCCTTGTAGGCCCCTTCCAACTCTATGAACTATAAAATCTATGAAATATGTTGTATACCATGGCAATGAATGATGACTGTGGGTGCTTACAGATGGGGAGCTCTGAGCACTACCAGTCAGAAGGCATTGTGCAGTTATACCGTCTTTTCTTTCTTAACAGATTATCTGTGGTAAGAGGAAAGCTGGAAGAAGTGGTTGGAAACAGTGCTGACCCAAGTCATTTTGCGCCTGAGGCAAAGGGAAAGATGGCAACCCCTCCCATTACATGTACAAGAAAGCTGAATGGACTGCTAGTTGAGTCTTTCTTCAACACTGGGAATGGGACAGCAACAGCATCCTCCACCACACCTGAAGGCAGCAGGCTAGTTTAGGGGGTGCAGAGATGGCTCTCTCCTCCAATTCCTTTTTGCCACCTCTAAGCATCTGCCACCTGAAGTGATCGCTTCACTCTGCCTAATGTTAGGGCTGGCCCTGGTGGAAAAACACAGGAGGGTTATAGGTTGGACAATGTCATGAATGAGGCAAGGTGATGGCACCATAAAAGAAAAAAGCATTATCTGAAAGCATCCCATGTATCAGTACAGTGAGGGGTGCTATCAGAATATGGAGAATAATCAGTACCTACACCATGATTGCCAAGAGTTAGGGCATAGTTAGGGCTAGAAGATATAAAACATAATAAAGATGAAACCAAGGTCAAGCCGAGAGATTTCCCCAGAGGAAAATCAGAAGGAAAAGTCAGAAGGAGGAAGCAGAATTGGAGCAACTTGCTAGAGGTCAATGCCATGGAGATGATCCAATGCAAGATCAACAGGGCCTCAGCAACTGACAATCAAGAGCAGTGAGCAGTGGCCCAGAGCAAGACCATGGTGGCATTTCTCAGCAACAAGTGGCTATTTCACTCAGTGGCATGAGCTTATAGCTGCCAGTGGCATCAGATTGGTCCTCTGGTGTTGCCTGCTTCCCTGGCCAAAGGGCATTCCATGTTGTGGTGCAAGTGTACCAATTACAGTGCCCTCTCCCATCCAGCAGCCCTGACAGGGTAGGAAGCAGCGATAATAGAATTTGGGGTTGGCTACTGACTTAATTATACTTATAGTAGACCCATTGAAATCAATGGAGTTTGTTATTTCAATGGGCGTACTCTATAACTATGTCTGCATCCAACCCCTGATCTCTAGGGTTCCCAGTCTGAACCCTGTGGTGCCTGACACCAAAGTCACATGGCAGAAGTACACAGCAAGAGAGCAAAAAGAGAGTCAGTCTGGTCACTGGTTAGAGTGTTGAACTGGGACTTGTGAGATTCAGGTTCTAGTCCCCAGTTAGTCATGAAGCTCACTGGGTGACTTTAGGCCAGTCACTGATTCTCAGCCTAACCTACTTCACAGGCTTGTTGTAAGTATAAAATGGAGAGGAAGAGGACCATGTAGGAGATCATATAGTTGGAAGGGGCCTACAAGGCCATCGTGTCCAACCCCCTGCTCAATGCAGGAAACTAGAGGAGGGGTCTCCCATCCAAGTAATAACCAGGCCTGATCCTGCTTAGTTTTCCACGCTCAGACAAGCTGAGCCAGCGTGAGCCACAATGTAGCCCACCTTGGGTTCCTTGGAAGAGGAAAAGAGGCAGGATATAAATGGAATAACAAATAAAATAAATAAAAGGCCAGACATGTGGATGGGAGACCCCTCCTCTAGTTTCCTGCATTGAGCAGGGGGTTGGACTCGATGGCCTTGTAGGCCCCTTCCAACTTTATGATCTATGAAATCTGGAAATCAAATAGAGATCTTTTGTTCAAGCATGTGCTAGAGGGCAACCTGAAAGTGTTTATCAGTACTTCTAGGCCGACCAGTAGTTGTCAGGAACAATGGGGCCTCACTCAGACCATTTGAATGAATCAAACTCCCAGGGTAATATTTGCTTTTCTGGAGAAATAGCCTGATGGTGAAAGAAGTAAGCTGTCAACTGTGAGGTTCCCCACTTGAATCCAGCAAATCCTAAAAATCACTCAATCACATTATGGCAAAGCAAAAGGAACACTTTAGCAATGGCCTATTTTATTGTCTTGGCCTCGGTCATCCAGCTGTACATATAATTGTTTCTTTTCTTTCATCCAGCAGGCCTTTCATTTGCTTATTATGACACCAACAGTGCTGTTCATTGGTACCCTGTACTTTCCTGATAAGCTATTTTAAGGAGCCCAATCTGTTTGAATATCTGCCGGCCTCCATATGTGAAGCGCTGAATGGATTATATCCAAGATAAGGGGGACGGGATTACACAAAGCCTACAATCGCTAGCTACACAGTTATATTTAATCAGCTTAAACAGCCAGGGAGAAGGGATTCTAGAAGTAGGAGATCTTTGCTTATTGGTGGTGAAGGTGACTAGACAAGAGAGTGTTTGAAGGGCAGCAGATCTTTGTAATCATGGATTCTGTGCTTTGAAACTGTTGCCATGGTACATCCTTCTTATGTAGTAGAGCGGCATCACTCCCCAAGATAGTCACAAGTGATACTGCTGCTGTATCCTGTGTTTCAGCCCTTAAGCAGGCTAGCTGGAAATGAGATAAGGAAACTGAAGGAAGAATTTCCAGATAAAGCATAGCTTTGCATAGTGCCTCTGGCAAGCTGCCTAATTTAGCCATGCAAACCTTTTAGCGGCAATTTGCCAGTGCTCTGGGCCTGCTGCACCCCTAACAGGCAGCAACAACAACAGTGAGGCCCCACCAACACCTGTGGGACCCTGGTTCAAGTCTCACATCTTCCAGGGACGCTGTTCAGCCATTCCTACTATTACTTCCCATTGAGTCATTCTGTTTTGGCTGGGAGTTAAAAGAAAAACTTGTGCAAATGTTTTCATGGGAGTCTGGGGCTTTGTATTTAGATGAGGCGTTTTTTGTTAGGATAATATTTATTGATTAAAATCACTGTACATTTTAGGGATAAAGGAGCACAGGCACACCAAACAAGACATAGTATAGCATAATGGTTATGAATGTGAGCAAAGAACCCACCCCCCATTCAGACCTCACCTGGGCAAGAAAGGCTTATGCCTTTAGCACCATGGTCAGACAAAAATGGAGAACATCCAAAATAACCTGACGGAAAAGAGAGAACAAGTCTCAGGATATAGGAAAACAAAAACTGGGTTCAGATAACACCATAACCCACACTCAAGGGTTGAGTATGGGTTGAGTGTGGGTTGTCATTGAACCATGGGTTGTCATTGAACCGCGGCTTATTTTGTTGTCTGAACCCAGCCAAGATAACAAACCATGGTGAACAACCCATAGTTTACAACCCAACAATAAGCCCTGGTTCTCCTCATGGGTTGTTCATCGTTAACAGCTGGGTTCAGACCATACAATAACCGACATTTCAACAACAACCCACAGTTCAACAGCAACCCATACTCAACCCGTACTCAAGCCTTGAGTGTGGGTTATCATGTTGTCTGAACCCTGTCATAGTTTGATTCTTCGAAGCAGCCCAACACATTTCAACCCTGCAACATATATTTCTGGGCCTTCTTCCGTGGTTAACATTTGTAAATGGCCTGCAGAGATCTCTGAAAAAGATGTCTCGAAGAATAAATCCTGCAACTGATGATTTCAGAGATCTCTGCAGACTATTTACTAATTTTAACCCCTGAAGAAGGGGTTTAACTCCATCTAGAGTAGGTAGGCATCCAAGTGAAAGACTGAACAAGCACCCATTTGTGACAATCAATCTAATTAAGCTACCTTGGGGGAAATAAATGAGGGTTCAGTTAGGAATCTTTGCTAGTTTGCTAGTATGTCTGCTTTTGCTGCCTAACCTGAAAGGGATTAAGTAGAAATTTCAGGCAAATTTGCCTATCCAAAACAACTGCATATCAGATTTGGAGCAGGGAAGCAGGCAATGGCCAAGATGAGACATCCTGAGAAGAACCAATTAAAGGTTCTTAAATCTAAACTAACATCTTGAAATGTGACCTGGCTGAAAGCTTAAAAAAAAAAACACTACAGAAAATTAGAAGTGTATATTTGATTTAATATTTGGATCAAACTAGATGTGGAGATAAATGTGTCTTTGCAGTTAGCGACCATCCTATGCATGTTTAGCCAGAATGCATGTTTAGCATGGCTGGCTGGGGAATGCTGGAGTTGGACGATTTTTTTTCTGTCTAAACATGCATAGGATTGCACCTGGGCAGCCCAATCCTAGGTGAGTGCCCGTAACCCTCCAAACTCAGAGGATTACGTGCATCCAATTGAAGGTGGGAGGAGCACGGTGGATAGGATTGCTGCTGTGCTCCCCTCGCCCTCCAAAACATTTAGAGGGCTGATTTTGGCAGTCTAAATGTTTTACCCCTCCTCACAAGGAGGAGAGGCTGAGGCACCACCTGGATTCTGCAGAAGACGGTGGTGCCTTGCTCCTTGCCTCCCTGCCCCCGAGAACGCCACACACACACTGGTACCAAAGACGGTCTTCCATCTTCGCAGCCCAGCCGGTGCAGAAAGAACCGTGCCAACTGGGAGGTGGGGGGGAGGGCGCTCCGTCATCGGCAGAGTCGCCACTGCAGCCTTAGAAGGGATTTCCGAGGTCGCGGTGGCGACTCTGCCCTATCCTATGCTTCCCCCCCCCCGACAAGGTCAGAGGGCCATAAGTTTGCACCCTTAGTGTTACAAAATCCAAATAGCAGCCGCCGAGTGGGGTGCTAAATATCCAGGTCACTGTAGGTGGGGTGGGGGAGTTTAAGCCTTTTCTGCTGTGGTCCAAATGAAAATTGCTCCTCCAAAGCTGCCGTTTGCATTGGAAAGAAAGGGCCAACTGACACGAGTAAGAGCCTTTGTCCCCAATGCAAAAAGCATCTTCAGTGGAGTGACTGTCATCAGGACCCCAGCAGGGAAGAAAGAGGCTACGTTACCCCGCCCCACCTATCATGATCATTGCCAGCCACTGCCCCCACCCCGAGATAGCTGCTAGGTACATTTTTAATTTTAATTTTTAAATGAGCACACTAAGTGCAAATACACATTTAATTAATGTCACATCTACTTTGGTCCTTTGGCTTTATGGTAGGTATTTTGCAACCATGAAATCTGTTAGGTATTTTCCAATTCCAGCAGTCCAGTCCCTTGGAACTAATGAGTGATCTAAATGCCAAAGACTAGACGTGACATGGTGAGAGCTCAGTTTTTTGCAGCTTTTTTTTTCTCCCCTGAAAGAGCAGCCACAGGGAGGAAGCTGATCTGAATCAGGTCTGTGGCAGGGAAGGAAAGATTGTACATTTTCCCCTCTGCAGATTAGAGCAGCTTCAGTGGAGCTGCTGCTCGTGGGTTTCCTGAGGGCAGCTGGTTGGCCACTGTGTGAACAGAATGCTAGACTAGATGGACCTCGGTCTGATCCAACATGGCTCTTCTTATTTTTTTATGTTATTATGTTCACTTTGGATTGAGGCCACAAAACAGGCACTACAAGCTTGAGAATGTCTGAGGCAAAGTGAGAACAGAGTAAAGACCAATGCACCCAGCCTGTTCACCGAAGCTACAGTGTCTGGAATGATAAGGCAATCGCTTTCTCAAGAGCTTTAACTTTATAATTCAGGAAAAGGAGCCATGGCTACTTTGGCACATGCCAGGGATGGGGACTCGGACTCCAGGACTCGACTCGTGAGTCGGACTGAGTCCTCCCTCTGACTCGAGTTGGACTCGAGTCCCAATATTTTTAATGGGACTCGAGACTTGACTCGGGACTCGAGATCAAGGACTTGTCAACATCCCTGCTTGATGCCACCTGCAGGTGCTGTCTGGACCTAGTTGCAGTAACAATCGAAGTTTATTTTTTAAAATCATTTTCCTAAAATGCAACCTTTCAGGCATTTTGGGTTTGGCTGCCTCTGCCTGCCTGTTTGGGGTTCCCTGCCTCCTCTGCCTGCCTGGTTATTTTGGGTTTGTCTGCCTGGTCTGTTCTTGTCAAAGTCAGTGGCAGAGTTATGAGATAAAAAGGCACACTTGTGCCTAGAATTTATTTAAGCCACACATCTGAAGTAGCCTTATTTTGTTGGGGGGAAACCCATTGATTTTAATAGGGACTCGTGGAGTCAGCTTTGGGAGTGACTCGTGACTCACCATTTTGGACCAAGGACTTGGACTCGGACTCGAGACTCGGGTCCAAAGACTCGTGACTCGACTCGTGACTCGAGACCAAGGACTCTTCAATATCCCATGCAAGGGATCCTTTTTAAATTTTTATTTCACAAGGAACCAACCAGGAAACAAAAAGTAGATCCAATCCAATGGTCAGATGTAAGGCAGGTCAAGGCCTTTACTAGTTGTACATAAGAGGATATTTGGGGATTCCTCTTCCCCATAGCAGCAAGGGTGGCTATGTGTTCTCTTTTACAGAGGACAGTCCTCACTTTGAAAGGCTGCCAGAGGACTATCCCCTATTTGAAGGTGTCCTCTAATTGAGCGGTTGTCCAGTCCAAGGCCGGTTTAAGGAGAAAGAACTGTAAGAACTGTTACCCGTCAACAGTTCTCTCCTGAACAGTAGACTGAACCGGCACAGAGTTCACCTGGTCACAGACATCCACACTATACTGAGATGTACCATATTTCTGTTTAAATTACAATAATTATTTCTAAATTAGCATCTCTACATATCAATTAGCACATGCAAATTGTATGCAGATCACTATTCTATTTTGTCCTCTTGTTTTGGTGATGCATTCTTCTTTGTGGGTGATGCTTGATGACCACCCGACCTGGAGTACTAAAAGATGGTATTTTTTTTATTATTTTTTTTACATTTCTATACTGCTCAATAGCTGAAGCTCTCTGGGCAGTCCACAGGTGAGCTGCACCGACTCAGATCAGAGGGTATACAGGCCCCTCATATGTGCCTTAACTGTGTCTCACTTCTTACTCAGGAGATGAGGCCAGCAGAATACTGGTGATTCTGCTTTGAAAAAGAATGGCCTCTGATTGAGCTCTGAAGGGGAATAATATCCTTAAAAGGCTCTACCCATTCCAAAAACAGCAATGCTGATCCCAGACTTGCCATATAATGTATACTGAAAGCACATTTCTCTGTCCTGAACCAGCCAGACACCACCCCATGCTCCCCAGTGAGACTACAAGCTTTTTCGTGTCCTGGCAGGGACTGGATGTCATTCTTTCTTCACACAGAGTGCACCATCGCTGCTATGCTTCTGGAAATGGATTGCCCGCCGTTGTCTCAGAATAGATAAGTGTGGGCCAGTCCAGACCTTCAGAAACGTACATTTGTACTTTGTGTTCTCATGAATCCACCCACACACTATGTAAAAGCAGGAATTCCCCATTGGATGTGGGATATGAATATTGTCTGCATTTGGCATTCTTTCAAATAGAACAAAATGTTACGCACAACAACAAAGCCTGCTACCTGCTATTACATCAATCACATTTTCCCTATATCTGAAAGATTCACTCTTTTGTCTTATGCGATGGTGGCAATAAGCCACCAGATTGTACCTTTCAGTAGAGCCATCCTTTCAGAGAAAGGATCTTACATTTTTTACTTTGCTGGAAGTGTAAGGAAAAGAATCCAAGATGAGCCATTACTTAAATTATTCAGGACTTACTAGTTGAATTCTAAGCACAATAAAGAGCAGCCTTTTACTCTGTATATGCACCGCACGCTTTCACAGAATGCCAAAGCCTGTCACTGGAACTTGCACGACTTGCATGTCCTCCCAGTCCACCCCATTGTGCCTCCGTTTGAGACAGAGAAGGAGGACACAGGGCAACCGAGCCAGAGTGTGTTTGGGGAGGGGCCAGGCACGTGTCATCTGCAGCCTGACCCAGCTGTGCTGCCTTGCCAATCAGCGCCTGTTTAAAAGACAGGCCCCACACACATTTTGGATGCTGGAAGCAATTGTCATTGCAACTCGACCGTAGCCAGGCACTCCTGCCAGCCCCCAGACCAAGACTCGTGGTTTCTTGACTTCGGAACAACCCTGACCACACTTCAGCTCGCTCCTACACTGCTTCGTCTTATCTTGGTTTTGGACATATCTCTTGGCTTTCAACCTTGGACTGTGTTAATGACAATGGCTTATCTGTGGACCGGACTGATTTACGACACCCCCAATGCCTGCTTTTTAAACAGTTTTAGGGCTTTGTTGCAAACACATACACTTTATTTATTTATTTATTATATTTATACCCTGCCTTTTTTCCTTCAAGGAACCCAAGGCGGCTTACATAATCCTCCTCCTCCTCTCTATTTTATCCTCACAACAACCCTGTGAGGTAGGTTAGGCTGAGAGTCAGTGACTGGCCCAATAGTATTTCAATGCTATTCTTCTCTGAACCTTTTTCCCTTCTCCTTCTGTGCCCTCACATTCCTTGGCTTCATTTGTCCACACTCCTATTTAATCATATTGGCTCTGGTGAGCCACCTGGTTTTGTCAATGAGGCTACAATGTCTGACATGACAACATTATGGATGGTCATAAATAAAAACCACATAGATCACCATAGCCAGGTAGATTATGCCCAAAACTGAAAAGGAAAAAAAGGAGGGAAATTGTTCAAGAACAAATGGCACCCCAAGACAGAAAAGGGCTCACCAACACAATGCAACGATTTGACTAAGTGACTGTATTTTTATTAAGCTATTTGGATGCATCTAGGATTCTAGATGCTATTTTTAAGTGAATATTAAAATTAGAGATGATTCAGTGCCACCCTGAGCTTTGCCCATATATGTAATTGCAATGATTGAAAGCCTCTTTTCTTCAACTTTATTATTAATTTGAACATGAAGTGGGGTGGCCATGTGTCCTCTTTTACCTCTGTTTGAAGGTCTGCCAGAGGACTGTCCTCTATTTTGAAGAGATCCTCTATTTGAAAGGTTATCCACTCCAAGTCTGGTTTGAAGATAAAGAACCATCAAAAAGAAGTGATGGCAGAGCACAATAGCAGCAGTACTCCCAACACACACACACACACACACACGTTTCTAAAGTAGATGTTTTAAAAAGTAAATACAAGTAACATAAGATTACTTGTGTACTATAAGTTTGATGGTTACAGATTTCTAGTAAGTGCAGTTTCTTAAATGTTACTTATTCTGTGAGGTAAGGAAAACACTAGCATGCCCTAGCAAGTGTCAGTTAACTGTAGGAGCCATCAAACTGTCAGAGTGAGAAAGAATGGAATTTCTAACTTGTTGCTAGATAACACCCAGCATTCCCTCCCCTGATACCACTAAGTGGTTTGCTCCACTGAACCCTGAACCCTAACTTCTCAGAGAAGCTTGGTTTCTGCCTTTGCCCTTTAACTAGACTATAACAGTCTAACTTAACCCTTTAATGGGCAAATGGGCAGTCAACTTAAAAAACCCTCCCTGCAGAGTTGATATCTTCTCATCGTATACTCAAACAGGAAGAGCAGGAAGGGGCCTTGAATTTGCCCATCAACAGCATCTACACAGCAGACTGAGCTAGACACACAGGTCACCTGGTCACAATCTTCCACACTATGGTGAAAATATAATTATTTCTAATTTGCTTTTAGACGTAAACTTCAGCATATGCAAATTGGTGTCCTCTTTCATCTTTTTTGGTGATGCATATCCTGTTTTTTGGCAACTCACAAGTGGCCACCTTAGCATGAGGTAACCTTTATGCAAACTCACAGCACAGAGTTTGGCCAGGTATATAACACCGTAGAGAAGTCACATAATGAATCCACTCAAAATGTAAAAAGTACATTTGACTCTATGCCACAAAGTCACCTTGTACAGGAAAATAGTTGTCTGAATAATTCCTAAAAATATTATCAGCTTGGTGGTGGACAACACTGCATTCAAAATCCATCCAGATTCCAGCAACCAAAAGATAACTTGTGAATAAAATAATGTATATCTAAATTAAGAACCCATTAATATGTAGATACTAACAATCTATGAACCTGAACACCTGTGTAGGGCAATTGAGAAATGAAAATAAATAAATTAATTAAATAAGTAATAAAAATGATGACAGTGTTTTGTTGTTTTGGAATTTTGAAATGCACATTAAAAACTGGACATGGACTTATCCTTACTAGCTTACATGTACAATGCTTGGAGTATCCCTAACAATGGGAACATGCAGCCAAGCTTGTCACAGACAATGCTTTATGGACTGCCAGAACAGAGAAGCTTATCTCTTGAAATATTAAACATTCTCCTTCATCAAACTCACCCATAGTATTTTCAAGCTGTGGACAAAATGGTGCAAGTGGTAGAAGTTGCATTCTTCTTTTTAAAGATGCCACTTTAAAATCCTGAATCCAGTGTTAACAATGTAGACACGAGAGCTCTGATGCACTCACAGATCCCCATAATATCAGGGCTGGCCCACTGACTTCAGTGTTACAAGCAAGGAATTGACTTGCCTCTGCTTATTTCATGTTTCCTGAGTAATGTGCAAAGGAGTCTGTGCATTCCGCTCCTAGAGAGCTACATGAGTTCCACACACATCTAGAATGTTCACATCTCTCAGCAGGGAGGAACAAGCTATGGCTCCGTGACAGAGCTCATGATCTCCATACAAAAATCCCAGGTTCAATTCCTGGCATCTCCAGGTAGGGCTAAGAAAGAACCTTGCCTGAAGACCTGGAGAGCCGCAGCCAGTCAGTGTTGACAATACCGGCCTAGATGGACCAAGGGTCTGACTCAGTATAAGTCAGCTTCCTGTGTGAGTCTCCAGTCCATATATAGCAAAGGAAGTGTGGGTCACTTTCATTTTCTCCATCATCACTGCTTGCGTGTACCGTATGAAGCAGCCCTGAACCTGTGCTTTGTTTATGAAGCAATCTATCACAAACACCATATATCATCATCCTCTCTAGCGAAGGACAAGTCAGCCACTGAGATCTATATTTTCACAGCGTAGAATGGCATCTACCTATTTTCATCTATGATAGACTTGTAATATTCGTCCCAGTATAGTTTTGTACAAACAGAATAAATGGCAATTCTACCACTCTAACCAAGGACAAGGCATGGTTCTTGAACTGCGGCTTACATAAAAGTAGTAGAACAGGTGGGCAGGAGGGGGGGACATGCTAGTAGAAAATGTTCTGTCTAAAATGCTGCCAGTGAATAAAGAAGAACTGGAGAGGCCCAGTGCTAGATCTCATTTCCAGGGATGGGGACTCAGACTCCAGGACTCGACTCGTGAGTCGGACTGAGTCCCCCCTCTGACTCGAGTCAGACTCAAGTCCCAGTATTTTTAATGGGACTCGGGACTCGAGGCCAAGGACTCGTGTTCCAAAATCGTGTTCCTCAAATGCAACATGGATAGGTTTTAGGAAGTACGGCAAGTTTATTTTTTAAAATCATTTTCCTAAAATGCAACCTTTCAGACATTTTGGGTTTGGCTGCCTCTGCCTGCCTGTTTGGGGTTCCCTGCCTCCTCTGCCTGCCTGGTCTCTTCTTAACCAGTTCAACAGTTTGAACTGTCCAAGACAAAGGCCTCTGCCTGTCTGGTTATTTTGGGTTTGTCTGCCTGGTCTGTTCTTGCCAAAATCAGTTGCAGAGTTTTGAAATAAAAAGGCACACTTGTGCCTAGAATTTATTTAAGCCACACATCTGAAATAGCCTTATTTTGTTGGGGAAAAACCCCATTGATTTTAATAGGGACTCGTGGAGTCAGCTTTGGGAGTGACTCATGACTCGTGAGTCACCATTTTGGACCGAGGACTCGGACTCGGACTCGGGTCCAAAGACTCGTGACTCGACTCGTGACTCGAGACCAAGGACTCTTCAACATCCCTGCTCATTTCCACCTAAGGAAAAAGATTATTCTGGTTCCTACCACTTAACTTTCCTTTCGGAGGAAGCAGGTGAGCTCCTAGGGAAAAAAAATAACCAGCCTGGATTTCATTTTAATTCTATCTTTACATCTAGCAAAATTGTGCTGTATAGTTTCTAAGCTCTTGAGAATAAAGGAGGAACATCACAACAGATCACTAATATAGTTTTCCATGAATGATTTACAACCCCCGAATTAAAAGCAAACTTTAATTCAAAGGAATATGTCAGACAGCAGAATGGTGCATTTGGCTCATGTAAAGTTAAATTCACTGTGAAAAGCTGTAATGAATTCAAAGCTTGGTGTCCCACTTCTTCTCTCAGAAGCATGGTATACTAACTGGAGCCCAGAGTGGTTACTTAATCAGTGTGTTGTGGGCTATGTATATTGGGTTGGTGCCAGACTATGTTAGTCATATATCAGTTAGTCATGACTAACTTTTCACGCTGATTTCAGTAGGACCTAAGTGTGACTATGGCTGCAAACCTATATGCACCTAAGTCCCATTGAACACAATGGAGCTTACTTCTGAGTAGACATGCACAGGATTGCACTGAATCTTAGTCTGGATCCAACCCATTGATAGTACAGTGCTTGATATTATTCTCAGCATTTACTCTGACTCAGGCGAAAGTTGAAACTGGAAATTTGAAACTGGAAATTTGAAAACAGGCAATTCATTACATGTAACTGTTTATAAATATACACTTTTGTAAGATCTTGCCAGCCCAATCCTAAGCATGTTTTACTTGGCAATAAACCCAGCTAAGTCCAGGCATTTACTTAAAGTTATGCTGCCTCCATTCATTCATTCATTCATTCATACATTCAGTCAGAAGGGTATACTGGAATAGGGAGGATTTGAGACTGATTTTGGTCGTCCAACAAGTTCCTAAGTGATCTGAAATTTGAAATAGGAACTTCCAGCACAGATCTCATGTGTGATTAATCAGAAGACCACACAAAGTTCTTATAGCAAGCACAAAGTTTTCTTCACCAGATTGCATAGCTCTCTCTGGTACTGCTCAGTGGGGTCATCAATTGGCTATTTTTTATCTCTCCCCCCCCCAAAAAAAAAGAAAGAAAAGAAAAGAAATCCTGTACTGGGACACAGTCTTTCAGCTTTCAGCATGGTGAAATTATTTTTGAGGCCACGGATAACATTATGTTCTGCAGGGCTGAGATTATATGGCAAAATATAATCTGGCTATTCTTCTGGAAGCACATGGTTATTCAGCTGAAAAGAATTCAATAAACTATGAGTTCAGTGTTCATATTCATTTGTTGAGAGCTGAAATATAATCTTTGCATCTCCTAACTAGATCTGAGAGGTGACACAATCTATTTTCGCCCAACACCTTCCAATGCATTGAATCCTAGCATTGTGTACCAAAGAGCATAGTACAATATGTGCACTGATGTTGCAAAACTAAAGATAGCTTCTGAGTACTAGGTTCTTTCAACCTTTGCCTCCAAGGAGCATCAAACAAACACACAAACAATCTGTGCATAGCATGATTTTTAAAAAGAAAAGAAAAGAATATATTTTTTTCAATCTGAGTGATTCATTAGTTCACCAAGAGGTGAGGCCAAAATAATGTCACACATTAACATCAACAGAGAAGTAGGCTACAGAAAGTTGTTTCCTTCCCCCCCCCCCTTTTTTTTATCAAGAAGGATTTAGGAAAGCTAGACTGATGATATTCTTTTTAAAAATATTAGCTGAGTAAGAAGCTGTAATTCTCCCACTCTCACCCTCTGTTTTTAGACTTTAGGCATCTCTGTTCCTGCTTTAATGCAAATGGTTGCAAATGAAACATCTTATTTACAATTTAGTGAATTGTTAGCTAATTTGTAAAGCCTTCCTGGTTTAAAATAATGACAATTTGCATGCTGACTAGCCTATGTTTCCAGTGAGATGCTTGCATGTGAGCAGAAAGCTGAGAATTGGTCATAAAAAAAAAATATCCCTTCAGTTGTGCCTTCAAGAAATAGTGAATACTCACTCAATGAATGAATATGTGGCCACATTTCACTCTGTATCTTCTGTCTTAATTAGAACTGTTTGTTGTTAGGATCCAGTTAGCTATTCACCATATCAGTGCTATATAAACAATATGATCTACAGAGAAGACCTTGAGAAATCCAAAGTGGAGATGTCACCAAAGCATATATTGTCAGGCTCACATATACAAGTCTCAGGGTTTGTACCACTAAGCTCATATATGGGGAGAGCAATTCAACCCCCAAATTCTTCTCTGGCTCATATTTCAATTCCCCACTTTAATTGCTGGAGTTCTAAGAGTCACTAATTTCTGGCCACTATTGATTGTTGCTGTTATTAACAGGCAAGAGATTAGAGAAGCTTCCTCAACCTGGCGCCCTCCAGATGTGTCAGACTGCAATTCTCATCATTCCCAGCCAGGATAATGGGAATAATGGGAGTTGCAGTCCAACACATCTAGAGAGCATCAGGTTGGGGAAGGTTGGATCAGAGAATGATGTTCATTTCTAACTTGACCATCCACTGGCTGGATCCAGAAACAAGGAACTAATGGTAACTTATAAGAGATCATCAGTTTTTTCTCTTAAATTTTTTCATCAATAAGCTTTTATTAATGGGCACTTCCTCCAGATATGGAGGAAATAAGAAGTCAGAGGTCAATCTACGCTAAACCACCCTAGCTTTCAAATGAAAAAAGACTTTAACTTCAAAGAAACAAACTTAGGGCACATTGCTATGCACCTTGTAATATAAATATATACAAGATTTGCTATTGTCTGCCTCTAAACTCACCCTTTTATTTTATATTAAAATGTTAATGAAGCTGGTTCTAGGCAATTTTAGAAGCATCATAGAATCGTAGAGTTGGAAGGGTGCCCCACAAGGCCATCGAGTCCAACCACCTGCTCAGTGCAGGAATCCAGGTCAAAGCATCCCTGACAGATGGCCGTCCAGCTGCACCTTGAACGCCTCCAGAGTGGGAGAGCCCACCACCTCCCTAGGTAGTTGGTTCCATTGACTTATTGCTCCAACAGTCAGGAATTTTTTCCTGATGTTTAGGTGGAATCTGGGTTCCTGTAACTTGAGCCCATTATTCCGTGTCCTGCAAACTGGGATGATCGAGAAGAGATCTTTGCCCTCCTCTGTGTGACATCCCTTCAAATACTGGAAGAGTGCGATCATATCTCCCCTCAGTCTCCTCTTCTGAAGGCTAAACATGCCCAGTTCTTTCAGTCTCTCCTCATAGGGCTTTGTTTCCAGTCCCCTGATCATCTTTGTTGCCCTCCTCTGAACCCTTTCCAGTTTGTCTACATCCTTAAAGTGTGGTGCCCAGAACTGGACGCAGTACTCAAGATGAGGCCTAACCAGTGCTGAGTAGAGGGGAACTAGTACTTCCCACAATTGGGAAGCTATACTTCTATTAATGCAGCCCAAAATAGCATTTGCCTTTTTTGCAGCCACATCACATTGCTGGCTCATTTTATTTATTTATTTATTTATTTATTTATTATATTTATGAATCGTCCATCTGGCCAGACAACTGGCCACTCTGAGCGATGTACAATGCAATAAAATACAGGGGGGGGAACACACACACACACAGTATAAAACACAATTAAAAATCCTAACCCACCCCATATTCCCACCTGAAAAGCCACGTTTTTAATGCCTGGCGGAAGCTAATCAAGGAAGGGGCATGGCGGAGGTCACTGGGGAGAGGTTCCATAAATTGGGGGTTGCCACAGAAAAGGCCCTCCTCCTAGTCCCCACCAGCCTGGTTTATCTGGCTGATGGGACAGGGAGAAGGCCATCCATGGCAGATCTTGTTGAGCGGCCTACTGGATGTTGCTGGAGGCAGCGGCGCTCCTTGAGATATACTGGACCGGAGCCGTACAGGGTTTTAAAGGTCAATGCCAACACCTTGAATTCGGCTCGGCAAACAACTGGTAGCCAGTGCAATTCTTTGAGCATCGGAGTGATGTGATCACGCCGGTGGCAGCCTTTAACCAGGCGAGCTGCTGCATTCTGTACCAGCTGCAACTTCCGAACCATCTTCCAGGGTAACCCCAGGCTCATATTCAGCTTGTGATCTAAAACAATTCCAAGATCCTTCTCAGTTGTAGTATTGTTGAGCCAAGTATCCCCCATCCTGTAACTGTGCATTTAGTTTCTTTTTCCTAGGTGCAGCATTTGGAATTTATCCCAATCAACAGGGAATATTTCTAATCTCACACACGCAACACTGAATTCACTTTTTTTTGTAATTAAGTCTTTAGAGCTGGCTTTTAGAGTACATGTTGATGCCATTTAACATAGGCTTGAAAAGGTTCCCCAAATTATACATGACAGATTGTATGCATCCCCATCAAAATATTCCAATCTTATGGATCTACTCAAAGAGAGGCATTGTTAGCTTCAGGCAGGTGTTTCTGTTCCTTCCAGCTGAAGCACAGACTGATGGAGTCTGACAGGGCTTCCCCTTCAGTGACATTCTAAGTAAAGTGAGTTAGAGTTGTCTTTTGGCTGAGGCAGACATGACAAACAACTGTCAGTCAACGGCTTCCCTCCAACAGCAATTCTATGGCTCCAGCAGCTAGTGTTTTCTTAGACAAACCTGGTGATAAGGAAGTAAATTCTTCTGGGAACATTATTTTTTTCAACTCTGCATTTTAATCTTTATTCTTCACATTACTACTAGATGAAAATTAATGAAGACATTTGGTACCCAAATATGATTGTAATGATGGAGAGCTTCACCAGATCTTTCCTGACAATATTTGTTTATACTTTTCTAATGGTAAAACTGGACATTGGAAAAGCACAACTGCAACTACGATAATGGCATTTTCATGAGGCTATTGTAGTGGAATGACAATAGTGGAATGAGTGGATTAGTTACCACTGAATATCACCAGCTTCAGGGGCTTGGTGATGCTCGCCTCAAAGGACAGGTGAGTTTTATTTATTTATTTATTTATAATACCTTTATAAATATATTTATCCCACCTTTTTTCCTGTAAGGAACCCAAGGTGGCTTACATAATCATAATCATCCTCTCCATTTTGTCCTCACAACAACCCTGTGAGGTAGGTTAGGATGAGAGTCTGTGACTGGCCCAAAGTCACCTAGTGAGCTTCATGGCTGAGTGGAGACTTGAACCCAGCTCTCCTAAGTCCCAGTCCAACACTCTAACCACTACGCCACACTGGCTCTCCAATTAGAAGCCCTGAATTCTTCACTACTAGGATTAAACTCTGAGCTGGAGAAGAGTTTTCAGTTTAAGCCATGCTTTGAAAGGCTTCTCCCAGGAAAACGGGGGGGGGGGGCAAAAGCCCACACAGCCCCAGTGGGTATTCTCTTACCACAAGGCTAAGCACCCCAAGAATCTCTGTTGCTTGGCTTTGGGGGGGGCTGTTTTGAAGAGCTGTTTCTGGGAAGACTGGGATGGGGGATCTTGGGAGTTACCTAAGTACTGAAGGGTTATTTCTGACAGGGATGTATTTTTCTCCGAGCTTCAAATTGCCTCAGAAAATGATCCCAGTTCTTCCAGATTTGGGGGGGGGGGGGGAGGAAGAACTGAAATAATTTCTGTGTTAGTCCAAGGTTAGTGGCAGAGAGCTCAGTCATCTCTAAAAGCTACTTCAAAAGAAAAGTTTATTTTGGTCAAGGATTCCTGTCAGTTTAGGGGAGAGGGAAGATGCAGATCAACAAAAGAGCTATTTCCTAGTTGCCTGGGCACTGCCCTTTTAAGAAATGACAATGGGCTGTAGCTGGTATGTCACTGTAAGGAGAAAGGGAGGTGCTGTAACTCCCGGCCGGCCGTGTAGGCAGGGACAAAAGGTTGCTTGGGCTGAACACCAACCCAGCACAGGAGGCTGCCACCACCACTTACATCCAACTTAGCCTGAGCCAGGGAACCCCCAGACCGTACAGGACACCCCTGAGGCTTATGAAATGGGGGCTAAACTTGCAACCTCTATTTCTAAGGCTTAGGCCTGAAACCTTAAACAGTAAAAGTCACCCAAAGGAAGACCCTGGGTTTAGTACTGGGGCAATTTAAAATGAAGCACACAGACAAGCAGCTATAAGAGGTAGAAAGTTTATTGGGAAAGGGGAATAAAAGACACACAAGGATGTTTGGAAACAATACTTCAAGGCAAAAATAAGAAAGCTACCTAAACCTGTCTATACATCCCTAAGCATGGGTCTTCCAATGGGATAGAGCCCAAACAGAGCAGGGATGGGGACTCGGACTCCAGGACTCGACTTGTGAGTCAGACTGAGTCCCCCCTCTGACTCGAGTCAGACTCGAGTCCCAATATTTTTAATGGGACTCGAGACTCGACTCGAGACCAAGGACTCGTGTTCCAAAATCGTGTTCCTCAAATGCAACATGGATAGGTTTTAGGAAGTACAGCAAGTTTATTTTTTAAAACCATTTTCCTAAAATGCAATCTTTCAGACATTTTGGGTTTGGCTGCCTCTGCCTGCCTGTTTGGGGTTCCCAGCCTCCTCTGCCTGCCCTGGTCTCTTCTTAACCAGTTCCACAGTTTGAATTGTCCAAGACAAAGGCCTCTGCCTGCTTTGGGGTTCCCTGCCTCCTCTGCCCGTCTGGTTATTTTGGGTTTGTCTGCCTGGTCTGTTCTTGCCAAAATCAGTTGCAGAGTTTTGAAATAAAAAGGCACACTTGTGCCTAGAATTTATTTAAGCCACACATCTGAAATAGCCTTATTTGGGGGGGGGGGGCATTGATTTTAATAGGGACTTGTGGAGTCAGCTTTGGGAGTGACTCGTGACTCGTGAGTCACCATTTTGGACCAAGGACTCGGACTCGAGACTCGGGTCCAAAGACTCGTGACTCGACTCGTGACTCAAGACCAAGGACTCTTCAACATCCCTGAAACAGAGATACTTGGAGTCCAAAGCAAAGACAAGACAAAGACAATGGGCAGCTGTAACCCTCCTGGTTATATGCTCAAGCCCCTGGCAACTCTAAGGTGATCCCTGTTAGCCAATCCCAGGCTGGCTAGAATAATTTTCTCAGGCCCCTAAAGGGAGGTGAGAGTTCCCACAGGAGCACAGCTGAGATCACTCAGTCCAATTAACCAGACTTTGTTCTGACCTTGAGGCTAGAGACATCACGAGATAACTCACACACATGGTTTAGCCACTACATGCAGCTCAAGCCTTTGCAAAATGGGAGATTACAGACTGCTAGAACACAAAAAGGAAATGGAGTTCTTGACAGTCATCATGGCTGACCTGAGGATAGAGATAGCAAAGTTTTGTCACCACTACTATGTTTGCATAGGCAGCCCGTCCTGAGCAAGCATGGCTGGTACAACTTTCTCATCAGGCCCAGATTGTGCAGCTATTTACTATCCCTTGGACTTCTGGTGGCCTGGTTGACTTTGGCACTCTTCTTATATTATACAACAACATGACTGTCATCATCCCAGGCCCTTTTGCATGCAAAGCATGTGTTACACCACAGCAATGTGACTTTTTCACCATTATTAGGAAACTTCAGTTTGGGCCTAATATAGAGAAATCTGAAGTAATCGTTGACGGCAAGGACTGTGACATTACTGACAATAAAGCTGTTTTTGCACATGACTGCAAAAACGAGGGCACATTTCCTGAAATTCAGTGCTGGTTTTTGTTGTAGTAGTAGTAGTAAAAAATGGTGCTTTATTGTGTTCCAAACTGTAATATACTTTTATACTGTTTAAAATACCGACTGGCAAATCAATGACACTGAAACTGAAATTAGTTTGGGGCAGCTGAAAATATACTGTCATATGTTGCAAAATTAGCCTGGTGTGGGAGCCCCAAATGCTGACTACTTGATGTATCAGAACTGACATTTGCAACCATTACTGGGGCATTCCAGACACTACCCACACATAGTCACACTTCTCTCCATGGCTATAGAGGCTAAAAACATGTTTTCCTCTTTTCCTTTGAATGAATGAGAGAAGTCGTTCTGTGCCATGTACCATGCATATGTAGGAAGCTCACAGTTATGTATAATGCACATGAGTGGCAGGGCTTGGACCCACCATCACTATTCCCCATTTCAAAAAGTATGATTACACCGCATTTGTTCCCCTACACTGTAGCTGTTTTCTAAATCTAAGGACTTAATTCCAGTGCACGGCACTTGTTATAAATAATACTGATTATAATCACCAGCAGCAATTCACTTTGAGGCCCTCAGACCTCAGTCTGTTCTGCTGAAGGTCAGATTGCAACCCAGAGACCACATCTATGGATATATTTCTTGTTGGTGGTGGCAGTCTTGTTATTGGCAGATTGTTGGCTTTATTTCAGAAATCTGAAGCAAGAAAAACAAACACTCCCGCAGAGTTGTCTGTAAATTCGACATGCCTCTTTTTGATCTGACTTTTACACATTATAAATTATTTATTGTTGTTTCCTATTCAGACCCTTGTTCCACATTCATCTCATCTCCACCTCCTCACAGGATTTAACTTCTCTTTTCAATCATGTCTCTATGAAAAGTACTAGGAGCACCTTTGAGATCAACCAAGAGGCTTTGTGTTCAGAAAGACAGAGTCAAAGCTAGGGAATATCTTTCACTTCATGGGTTTTGAAGTTTGTGTCTATAATAGAGAGTACAAAGTTTAGGCTCATAAAGTCAGTGTCAACCTGCCTGGTTGAAAAACATTCTGTACTTTAAAAAAAAAAAAAAAAAAAAAGGCCTGAGTTTTCATCTGTGGGATTTTTAAAAAAAAAAACAAAAGTACTGTAATCATCTTTAAAAGATAAACAATCATACTTTTGAAAACTTTCTGAATAGAGGTTATAAGCAAACACAAACTTGCTTGGATTTTCATTTTTCTCCTAACCACTGGAGCCAACTCCACAATACAGTCATCCATGTGTAGAGCTCTAAAACAAAGGAAACAACGAAATGCCAGTCTTGAAGTCCTACTGCTTTGAGAGATTTTGGCCCCGCCCCTTTTGCCTCCGGCCCCGCTCACCACCAGAATGTGGCTGCCAGGAGTTTCTCCGAAATGGGATTTGTCCCCTCGAGCTACAAGAGGTCCCACTGCCCTGCCATACAGCTTCACTCACACTCTCCTATTTAAAGCTCTGTACACTGTGATATAACATGGAACTGTGGCCAAGCTGGGACCATCCTGTGTTCTCCAGTGTAAGGGGTTGCTCTGCATACATAAGGGCGATTCAGACTTCCATGTACACTGAAGCTACTGGATCAGATTTAAAAAGTGCATCATGTGGCCAATCAGGTCCATGTTTAATTGGGTAATGTGCTCTTCCGAGCCCAGGTAGCTCAGCTCTGTATTATTTACAAGTGAAAAGTTACTTGCATTCATGACTTTTTATTTTATAAAACGTTCTGCTGAATAAGTACATCAGTAGCTGAAATGCTTCTTTACTTCACTTAACACAATCCCAGGCCCAACAGGCTCATGTGATTAAAATTAAATGGAGCAAGAGACTCCAAAAATAGTAGCATGGCCAAGAAGTACTAATTTGGATGTTCTGCAGTGATCACTCAAAATCATCATAGTGGCTAATGTGGTTGATTGTTCCATGAAATAAGAAGAATGGAATTTGCCCACTCAAACTGATGAGACATCCCAAATACTCTGCTTGTTTTGTTAACAAAAGCAAGTGCCTTGGATTCAAAAACTGGCCCAGGCGTGTGGATCTGTTTCAGATTAAAGGAGTTGTGTGGTGGGGGGAGAGGGAAGGGACCCAGGAACTAATGCTGATAAAGAAGATATTTAAAAGCAAAGCCGAAGAAGCAGCAAGACCCAAAACTTAATTTCTGAAAAGAGAGGACAAATTCCAGTCAAAATAAGGCATTTGAAGTCCCACTTATTTCATTGGGAGAATTAAACATATCCTTAATCTCTCTCAGTGAAGTCAGTGAGAGAGATTTAAGTGCTTTGCGCAGTGGCATTATCGTAGCCAATGAGGTTATCTGAGGCGCGATTATTGCTAATTGAAACAGTGAAGTCAGTGAGACTTCAGATTGGCTGGATTGAGCCCTATGGCTGGATTGAGCCCTATGTCTATCAGGGCTCAGGCCTACCTGGAAGTTGTACCTCTGAGTTGAAGTTCCAGATGTGGGGGGGAGAACTGGTAGAGTTACCCAGAGGTTTATAATCTGCTGGCATTCAGGTTGTTGCTTCACATATTCCACCACTGAGTCCTGGCACTGAAAGCATGTTCCACAGTGGAATCCTAGGCTTATCCAAAAGCCAAATGTGCCACCAGGACTGCCTGGTTTCTTTCCCCATCAAGCTAAAGAGCCATGGATCACATAGGCTCACAAGAACTTCTGGCACCCATTCCTGAAGGTTTGGAGAATTGATCCAACTCTTAACAACTCTGTCAAATATTAAACTGTTTAAATTCAAATGAGAACTCTCTCCATTCAGATTTGAGAATTCCAGCAAAATGTCGTGATGTTAACTAACTTCATCCCTACTTTCTGAGCGGACAGATTTTTACCTGTTCCTTCTTCTCTCCCTCTGGTGTGTCTTCCTCATATTACAGCATGAAGGACTGAAATCAAACTCTTTTTTCTTCCACTCTTTCTTGGCTGGCAGATCAGATGCAATCCAATCAGTAATACTTTTGAAGGCAAGAGGTGCTGGGCCTGTTTCAAAGCAATGCTCTCAAAGCGCTTCCTCCTAATCCCAGATGTGTAGAATGTACTGGCTACCCAGCAGTAGAAGAAAGCACTCTGCATATGCTTCAAAACATTTTCTTCTTTGTCCGTGCTCCCAATGTTCTGGTGCCACCGTGCCATTGAAATGAGATTCTGATGGTAAGCTATGATGAACTTCATAGGCTTCTCCACATAAGGCATTTATTGTGCGCTCATGATTCCTCACCCATGGTAGTTTGTGGGTGCTTTACATGACATCATCATCCTCCAGGGCCTCTCCCGTGCTTTCAAAGCATTTCTGCAGCTTTTTTTAGAATGAGGAAAATGAGCTATTAAAGGGCTATCATGCTACGAGACGCTACAAAATGGTCATGTTTTGCAATTCTGCTGTACTGCATCGCCACCCTGTGGTTGTGTAATGGAACATATAGAAAGGCAGAGAAAGAAAAAACCCAGGGGGGGGACCACATGTAAAAGAGCCGATCTTAATCCTGCAAAGAATCCGGAAGCAGAAGCCTTGGTAAAGTGGTGGGTTAGAAGCCTCATGTAGAGAAGCCCCATGTCAAATTAAGCCCTTTGCAAAAGCAACAAGCATTTTTTGATGAGAGGTTAGTCTGGTGCACGAGGAATGCACACTGGCTCAGGTGATAGTGCTATCACTGCCTATAGATGACAGTGTGTGCCGCATGACCGGCCAGATGGGCGATCAATAAATATAAGAAATAAATAAATGAATGAATGAAGAGATTCCAAATTCAGAACTCAAGTTTGGAGACAGCTCTTCAAATAGTGTTGCCACAGAGGGTCTGTGCTTTCTGCTTCCTGTGATTTGAAACTGTACATTATTAACATTCTTTGATGCTTTGCCAAGCAGGGTAAATATACACCACTTTTTGGAAGAATGCTTTCAAAGTTTGCATTCTCAAAAATATCAATATGGTGAAGACATAAAGTTCCTTTTGTATTGTTGAAATATATGTGTTGTTTTCTATTGTTAAACTATGCTATTAAATGTTATGTTGGCCCTTAAGATATACTCATCAGAGGCCCTTCTCCATCCAGGTGCCTCTGCCAAATGAGGTGAGACAGGTGGTTACTAGGGAGAAGGACTTTTTGGTTGTGGAACCTCAGGTATGGAATGCCTTCCCCAAAGAGGCTCACCTAGCACCTACACTGCAGTCTTTTCAGAGCCAGATGAAGACCTAAAATTTCCCAGACATTTTAGTTACATATTTTTAGTGCAATTTTAGATCTTGACATTATTTTTTTCCCCAATACTGGTTTTAGACTGGTTTCTTAGACTCATTTTGTGCTGGGTTTTGAGGGTTTATGTTGGTTGCATTAATATTGCTTTTAACACATGTGTTGATGTTATTATGATTATATGTTTGTATTTTATTGATTCATAGCTTTTTGTAAAGTGCCCACAGGACTTTGATGGGTGGTATTAAAATATAAATAAATAAATCCATACATATATTTGAAAAATTTAAATCTACAATCCTGCAAATGCCCTTTTCATCACAATAGAAAAAAGAGAAGAGAGTAGATTCTGGCCACTTGGATAGGAAGTCAGGTTTGTCATCCTTTGTCTGTCTTACATTCAAATTCATACATACACTCATGTATTGCACACTGGAATCTTTGAGCATCTCTCACAATGCCTCTAAAGAGCCATCTCTTTGTTCAGTGCTTCTGATCTGAGAGGCAAAGCAGGGATGCAGAGCACTTAAAGAGATGCAAGCCACTGATTGGCATTCATGTCCTCATTCTGTCCATGTACTTCAGAGTGAATTCCTAGGTGTGGGATTTAAATAGACTTTCATGTGAATTAGAGGTCATCAGAAGTTCATTGAGTTTGCATGTACCTTTTTAATGTTGGATTAAAGAATCCTGAAGTTGGGCCCAATGCTGCAATGCACCATGTGAACTAGTTCACTTCATGAGTGGCTTTCCAAACTAATTAAGCCTATATTCTTCCCTCCACGGCTGTATTGAATACAGCAAAAGCAGCTGAAAGTTGGGGACAAAGACTATGAGTAAATGGAAGGAACAGAAAGCCATAAGTGCTTCACTTGTTAACCATGGGATGAGAAATTTGGTTTTCAACAATCCAAGCTGAGTCAACCCAAGAAACCAAATTCTGCACCAGATCCTAGACCTGAGTGGAGGAACAGAACGAGGACATCCAACATGAACTTGAAACAAACCATCTGGCTGCATTCAGGCATGACTCCAAATCACCGTTTGCATATATGGTAGGTCACAAACCATATGTGTTTGGAAGACTGCCAACCCAAGGTTCAAATCTGTTTTGGAAACCGCTGTTTGCGCTAACTGCTGGTTTGCTGTTAGTCTGAATCCACAGGAAGAAAAGGGGAGGAAATGTACAGGTCTATAGGGGAAGGTGTATTCATCCCAATGCATTTTGAAACAAATCCTTCTTCAGGGCACTCTTAAATAAAATTTCTTGGGCTGGTCTTAACCACTACTGCATTTATTCCTGTGATTGGTGCCTTCTTAGTTCTTATATGTTTTTCCTGCAATCTGAATTCACAATCATTAACAAAACACACTTATGGCTGTTGCAGATAGGAAACAAAAGCAAGAGCAAACAAGGACAATCTTGAGATCTTAAGGGGGGAAAGGCTTTCCCAGTGAGATACAACTAAGGGTGCAATCCTATGCAGGTTTAGACAGGAAAAAAGTGCTACAGTTCCCCTATGCTGGCTGGGGAATGCTAGGAATTGTTGGACTTTTTTTTTGTCTAAACCTGCATAGGATTGTACCCTAAAGTACCACTTAAAGTTTATTTATTTATTTATTTAACTATTTATTAAAGAATTTCTAGACTGCCTTCAACATCAGTTTTCAGGGGGGCTTACAAACATGATGAAAACATATCCCCCAAAAAATCTTCAAGAATTTTTTTTTAATTGCAAACTCTTCAACAAGTAGCTTATTTTACAGGTAATTTTTGCAACTGTAAAACTGCAGGATTCCCAGGTTCATATACATATGACACACCTGACCAAAGCACTTAACAGGTTGTGTTTTTTTTTCATTTTGCAATGCCTTTTTTGCCTTATTTCCCCAATTCTATTAGCAAATTCTGTTTTTCTACAACTGATTCAAAAGGACACATGTGGACCATAAATAATCTGAATGAAAAAACAACAAAACATTTTGTATTCAAAGGCACACTAAGTTCAGAGTAACAGCTTTTCTAGATGAGGCTTTTATCATGTACTTGTCATTCCTCACAGTTGTTTATGGGTACTTTAGATGACATCATCACTGTCCAGTTTCACTTTTTTAAAAAAGCAATTTCCGGGGTGGGGGAGAGTTGAAGTAGGAAATATCCAGTATTTGTTGCCAAAGTGAAACAAAGTGCAGGTCCCCACCAGTGTACTTGCATTATTCTGCTGTACCACAGCACCACCTAGAGGCAATGCAGTGGAAAGTTCAGAAAGGCAGGAACAGAAAAGCTGTTAGTATAAAGATCTGATCTTAATTTCACAGCGAAAGCAGAAGTAGCAACAGGGGGTTAAACAGTCTCATCTAGAAAAGCTCTAAGTCCCATTGAACTCAAGAAGACTTACTTCTGAGTAGACATGCACAGGATTGTGCTATACTCTATTAAGGGGATAATGTAGCTATTGGCATTGCTTACATTTTTATCTGTTACCATGGTAGTTTCATTTCTATGAAACATTTTCTGCTCCACTGAAGCAAGATAATGTAGCCTTCAACCACTAGCAAATGCCATGATATAAAATGTAACATTTCTAACTAGCTGATTTACAGTGCTGCAACAGGGTTGAACATAAGTCTGGTCCCCTTAACACTATGAAGGTAAACTTCACAATTAATCTGGTTAGACTAGACAGCTGCCGCAGAGGTACTTGCTGGCCCCTGTTTACTTTGGTGGGCATGTGTCTGGCATCACTCCATCTTATTAATGTGTGATCTGGATGTGCTCCTGTAAGGACAGCTATGCATGGTGATTTTTGCGGATCCTACAATGATTAGGGCATGATCCTATGCATGTTTAGACAGAAAAAAGTCCTACAACTCCCAGCATTCCCCAGCCAGCCAGAGATATTTTTTTTCCTGTCTAAACATGCATAGGACTGAGTCCTTAGTGACTGAGCTTTTTAAAACCTAATTCCCATGCTATATTTAAAATAGGGTACACATGGAACACATCTTTACTACATGTGAGCAATTTATAAGAAGTCCTGAAAATGGTCTGAAATGACTCTAGCTACTTTGTTAAAACTTAGGAAAGTTTTCCTGGGTATTAAGATTGGAGAAGATATAGATAAGACAGTATAAGGACATAAATGAGAGATCAAGCAATCATGACTCACAATCTGAGAGATCAAAAGACTTGCATCTTAGCTGCAAAGTCTAATACATCCACCTGCTTGATTAGTGTTTATTTTTAAAATACTATTTACATAAATGGCACCAGCAATTTCCCAATGGATTTAAAGCAGGGACGGGCAACCTGTAGGCCAAAACATCTCATAGATCATAGAGTTGGAAGGGGCCTACAAGGCCATCGAGTCCACCCCCCTGCTCAATGCAGGAAACTAGAGGAGGGGTCTCCCATCCAAGTAATAGCCAGGCCTGACCCTGCTGAGCTTTCCATGCTCAGACAAGCTGAGCCAGCGTGAACCACTCCCATCAGTCCTAGCCAGCATAGCCAATGGTGAGGGATCATGGGAGCTGGCCAAACATCTGGAGGGACACACATTGTCTACCCCTGATTTAAAGCTTCCTGTAATTTAAGCTAAAGTTTCATTTTTGAGAGGGGTTATGGGGTAATAGCTTGCCATCCTCTAAGTAGGGTGCTTTTGGTTAGGTGACCCAAGTGAGAGTTGGGAATAGGACAAGTGGTTGCCTTTTTCTTTTAAAGCCCCTCCCAGATTTTTACTTACTAGTTCGAGAGCAAAATTCTCTTTTTGCATAATGTAGCCTCATGTTCCTAGCCCATTGTTTGTGAATCCCACAGGTTTTGAATGGTTAACTGTTGCTTTGGGGGCTTTCCATTTAACACTTCATTTTAATTTGCTCTGTGAGGTTTGCGTTATGCGTCTGGGAAACTCTGTCAATGACTTGGGGAAGTAAGGTTAGAAGAGTATTGACTGACAGGTATTGAGGGACTGACATGCATGAGTGTCGCAAAGCCTGTCCCCTCCATCCAAAGGAACATGGCCTCTCCTGCTGCCACTCCTTAGGAATAAAAACTTGACCACATAAATACAGCCACTATGAATTTTATTGATCCTGGTTACCTCACCAGATCCTTATAGTCAGTTGTTGCAGAATCAGGAACACTTCTTAGTTTACTATACAAGTATACACCAGATAAGGTGTCCTGGCCTGAAGCAATATTGGTAAGTGGTTACAGGACCAGGATGAATGTCTGTGGGTGTTACTTGTAAGTCCTTGCAGGACCAGGCTGAAGCTTCACTGGGAAAGGTCAGTGGCAACAGGACTCCACAAAACATCCCTAGGTGATGTGGGTAAGTACCTGCAGGATTAGACAGATTTTCTACATCATGGACTAAGCTGGCAGTGAGTAGTTATAGGATTGGGATGACCATGTACTGAGTTTGTTGGGAAAGGAGCTAAGCCTTTCCATGCCCACTCCTCTGTGTATCTGTCTCTTCCCTGTGGTCCATTCTAGAAGGACTCTCTTAGCAGCTAGACATCTGTTTGAGCTCTTTGTCTCTCCTAAGAGCTAGCAGGGGCCTTTCTTCTTCATTTTCTACCTTCTAGGTTCCCTTGCTTCAGGTTTGTTTGGCAGCCACTCCCTTCAGAATTTTATTCTTTGCTACTGCCCCACCTCTTCCCCCTCTCTGAGTCCTCAAGCCATTTAAAGAGCCCTTGTCCTGATTCCCATATCTTTTGTTCAACGCAACCTAACTGTTGCAGACTGTTGTTCATGGGGAACCTGGGGGCGACCCCTGACTGCTCCTCGCAATGAGTTACATATTTCAGTAGCCCTACTGGCTGGCAGGATTAACTCTAGACTGCTCAGTTTAGTGTTGGTTTTAAGAGCCTAGGATTAGAGCAGTGTGCCATAGTTCTTTAGGTTTATTCTCTTTAGCCCATTTCTGTGTTCTCCTAAAGCATCCAGAGTTAGTATGGAGAAGACATCCCCAAGCTGGTGCCCTCCAGATGTTTTGGACTTCAACTCCCATCAACCCAGCCAGCATGGTCAAGGAGAAGGAATGCTGGGAGCTGTAGTCCAACATCTAGAGGACACCACATTGGGGAATGCTGGTATGGGTAACTTGCAAACATATTTGATCCTTTTCACAATATTGCTTTAATGCAGGGGTGGGCAGCTTGTGACCCACCAGATGTTTTGACCTGCAATTCTCAACAGCCCTAACCGGCATAGCCAGACCAGTGGTGAGGAATGATGGGAATTGTAGGTCAAAACATCTGGAGGGCCACAAAAGTAGAAACAGCAGCTTAAGCAGCAGCATACAGTTGAGGGGGAAAGGGTGTGATAAGAGGCCTTTGTAACAGATACTAATTTTGTAAAGAATATCACATGCATATTCTGGTAAGTAGTGTAATAGAAGCCAAAGAACATAAAGGTGGAGAATACGGTGGGGAGAGTATATTTCCTTCTCCCTTGCTAGTGCCAAAGAAAAATCTAAATTTCCAATTCTGTTTCCTCAGGTTTATCCTTGATGTCAGCCTCCTCTGTGCCCTGATCTGGGAAGGGTGATCCCAGTGTGAACACAGAGCTGGTGTTAATGGTAGGCATGGTTGTGTACTTGCCAAGGGACCACGTCGCTGCAGGGGACTACTGACACGAGCCCCTTGAAATTGCTCTTCCGCCATTGCAACCTGCCTCTTGCTCTGGCACAGACAACTGGTGGCGAGATGCCACTTCTGCTTGCTCACTGGCTCACTGCCTGTCAGGCAAACAAGTGGTAGCAGTGATGAGACAGAGGATGAGGAGCATTAGTAGCTAGTAACAATGGTGGTGAGAAGGTAGACTCATTGAGGAAGGGGGCTCATTGAGGGTGTCTTGCGCAAGGGCCTTCCAAAACCTGGAGCCGGCACTATGTGAACATGTTGCTGGATAGCATTAGTGATCAGTTGCAAGGACATGGAGACTTAATCCAACCACCCATTTGCCCCAACCATAGCAGTACTGTACAGTCAGAGCTGAGCAATCAGGATGAGGGACGGGGAGTTGCTGCATGAGGAAATACAGTAATACCTTGGACTGCGAGCATAATTAGTTCCGGAACCGTGCTTGTAATCCAAAACACTCTTATATCAAAGCAAGTCTCTGGTGGGTGTGAGCAGAGCCAATTTCAGCCCGCTACACCTGCTCGAGGCGAGCAGTTACATCCCTACGACTACTGGTACTTGTCTTGCAAGACCTTGCTCGTTTATCAAGCCAAAAAAAATTAAATTTTTTGCTTGTCTTGCAAAGCGCTCTCAGACCAAAGTTACTTGCAATCCAAGGTATTACTGTAGCCCAATCAGGGTCTTGGCCTGTAGCAACCATGGGTTCCATGGAAGAGCCCTGAAGAAGAATGAAAAAGAAAACAGTCTTGAAGTGAAACATAGTGGAAGTCTGGAAGAGGCTGAGGGCAGGCAGCATATAAACTGAGACAGAAAAGATTAAATCAGCAACAGAAGAGTGGAGATATGAGGACAGAGAAGTGGCTGCATCTTGCCAGATACTCTCACATTTGCCCTTCCACTAGTGAATAGTCTTTTCCACGAATGGAAGGGCTGTTTCCAATCTAGTGGGAAAGTAGTGCTGCATGCAAAAAGTGGCCCCCAAATCCAGAGAGGTTCTTCCATTTGCACAAGCTCTTTTCAAGACCTTTTAATGGCTTACTATATGTTGGAGCATGTGTATTTTCCTTATTCACCATGTTTCTCACACTGTAACAGAATCCCAAATACATCATTGTGTTGCACTTGCACAAGAGTTAATTGAACAGAACTAATATATTTTCCCCTTCCATTCATGATTCTTTGGATCTAGGCCAAACTTTTGAGTGTACATGCCAAAGAATTAAGTGAGGAAATTATTTCCTTAATAATTAGCGCCACTTGAAACCATTTTTAATTGCATGGGTCTTATCTAATACCTGAGAGTCCCATAATCAATGTTAATACAAAGGTATCTTTAGAACATGCTTTTGCAACTGAGGCATTTTGACAGTGATTTTAAGAATGCACAGGTTCAGTATTAAGGCTCATACATCATGAAGAAATCTTAATTACAGGCACTACAGCATAAGCTTATGGCACTATAACCAAAAAAAGGTTATATTAATATTTAGCACTTGTATAGCACTTTAGAGTGTTCCAAGTACTACTTCACCTACATTTTTCTCAGTAATTCTTACAACAATCCTGTAATGTAGGTCCATACTATTATTCATAGATTGCAGATGGGGAGAAGGCTGAGGGTGAATGCTGACTTGCCTATGCCTACTGGTCAAGATAGCTATATACCACCTCCAGGATCCAGGGCCGGATTAAGAGCATTATGGGCCTGGTGCTGAGGATTTTGGTGGGCCTTTTTATGGAAATAAATAAAATGAAGACGCAATTTTATATTAAAACAAATTAAATATTTTAATTACCATTAAAGTGCCAAAACAGAAACATATTGAAAATATTTCTTTTTTTGTAAACAATAAGCTTGTTAACTCAATAAAACCGTTATAAATAGAACATTCACAACAACCATTTTTAAATAAACATAAACCATATAAACAATTTAAATATAAGTGTATGATGTTTGGCTCATAAAAATTTGTTCCTTAAAGTATTATTATTATTATTATTATTATTATTATTATTATTATTATTATAGCATCATAATCAATACAGCCTGCGTTATGATTATGGTGCAGAGAGTAACTCTTGAAATAAATAGCAACCACTAGTTTTAAACACACAAACAGGTTATTCACTGAAATCTAACCTGCATTTAAACTAAATGAATCAAGCTGGTAGATTAAAATAAAATTACACATTAACTTTTCTTGCTTTTTTACTTGCAAATTCCTCAATTGTAGAATCAAGATTAAGCTCATTCAGCAAACCATTTTCAATGCACAACAGAGAGAGCGCATTTAAACGCTCCTGACCCATGGAAGACCTTAGTTCATTTTTCACACGTTTTAATGCTGAAAATGAACGCTCACCACTGCAGTTGCTGACCATTAAGCACAAATACATGCGGAGGGTCACAAATGTATTTGGAAATGCACCGACTAGAGATTGTGCAATCATAAACTTGTACATTTGTGTTTCTTGACTCTCATGAATGTCTTGATTTGCAGTGGAAGATTGGTACATTTTGAAAATAGATGAAAACTGTACAATTTCGTCTGCAAACGGGTTCAAGATCTTCAGGATATTTTGACACTAGTGTAGTGGCTCTGGAACGTAGACTATCAGCTGCTAGAGTGCATATTTCTGATAGAAATCCAAATCTTTCTTGAATTATATTGTATGCTGCTTGCCTGTGCCTCAGTGATTCTGTCAATTGGTCAATTATAGGATAAAAGGTATGCACTTTAAACCTCTCAGAGGGTGTCATATCAACATTAGCATCTTCTGCATCACCATAGTCCCACCTCCTATTTCTTTTCACTTTCCTTCTACGTTGTAGCTGGTACTCCTCGCAGCCGGAAATATTTTTACCCTGCTGTTCAAATTCAGAGAATCTAGAATGGAGAGACTGCACAAAATCCTTTAGAGAGTTCAGCATGTCTGTTGCTGTATGCAGATCTAATTTTGCATCTTGGAGACACTGACTGGTTCTGTGAAACCTTGGTAAAATGACAGACCATACTTCAACAACCATTATTCCAGTTTCCAATTGATCCATGACATTATTTAGGCCCTTTGCTTGTAAACAGACCTCTCCCTTTGTGGATTCATCATTCATAATATTTGAAAGGACATCTCTGATAGCACTATAGCCTTTTTGTAAGGCATTGACAGCATCATGGTGAGCAGACCAACGTGTATCAGATAACCTTTTTAATGTCGGTATACCACATAGTTTGAAACTATCTGTTAACAGATTCCATCGATGAGTTGAAGCAGAAAAAAAACAATACAACTGCTGCACAAAATTAAAGAACGAAACTGCAACTGGACAGCTGTTTACGGCATTTTGTCCAACAAGATTAAGTGAATGTGCACAACAAGGAATGTATTCAGCAAGTGGGGTTTTTTCCCAAATTAAGGCCTGCACACCATTATATTTGCCACTCATATTAGATCCGTTATCATAAGACTGACCCCTGCAGTCTTTGATGGAAATTCCATTTTCATCCATGAACTGCAAAATAATGTTTGCTAGCTCCATACCAGTGTGTCCGTGCATTGAAATGAATTTCGTAAAACGCTCCACTGGACCACTAGGTAGTACATAGCGAAATATAATTGTTAGTTGATCACAATGTGCTATGTCAGGGGTGGAGTCAACAGAAATTGAATAATATTTGGCTTCTTTTATCTCGTTTATGATTTGCTGCAGCACTTGCTGACCAATCAGTTCAATAAACTCATCACATATCGTTGATTATAAGTACCTCCACGTTTTTTAACCTCTAGGGCAGTCTTCCCCAACCGGGGCCCTTCCAAATGTTTGGGGCCCCAGCTCCCATCTTCCCCAGCCACTGGCCATGCTGCCTGAGGCAAATGAGAACTGTAGTCCAAAATATCCAAGAGGGATATTTGGTGAACTCTGTTCTCTGGGGTTTTTCAAAATAAAACTTAAAATGCCACACAATTCCCCATGAAAGCACACGTGCACACACACACACACACACACACACACAGTATTAGCCAAGCAGGTGACATTTTGCAGGCGGCAGGAGGATCAACACCCCCAAAAGGCAGACACACACACCCACAAACACACAGCCCTCTCTTACGTTCAGTTTGGCTCACAAAAGAGGGAAAGCCCTTTTACAGAAAAGAAGGAGAAGGAGAACTTGCAGATCAAAAGAGTCAAACTTTTGAACCTTACCTGTGCAGAGCAGGGCCACCAGGACCAGCGGCAGGTAAAGACCATCCCAGAGGTTTGTCCCATAGCAAGCAGAAGTCATGGTGGAGATTTTGGAGGCTGGTGGGCAGAGAGGGGTCGCTTGACGGAGCAAAAACTCAAAAAACTCCTGCAGCTCATCAGTAAGGGTCTTCCCAATTTCCCCCAAATTATTTATTAAAAAAAAAAAAAGCAGCCACAACAAAAAGCCAGGAAGCTTTGCTTGACCAAGAATAATTGTGTTGTTCTTGTTGCTTTGTTTCGTTTTTGTTTTTGTTTTTTTGTTAAACTAGCATTTGAACAATTGAGCTGCGAATCAGAAAGATCTTTTGCTCGAGGCTGGAGAGAGAGGTCCCTTCTAAATCTGAATATTACAGACCCTAGCAAGCCCCCCATGTGCTTCAGCAAGAAGTTCTCACAAAGAAATGTAGTAACAGTGATTGAAATGCAAAAGGCTACCAAAATGCTAATTTGAGAACAACAGTTCTTGCTAGGTCTTGCCTCAAGCCTGTAATGCAGATGTGCTTAGAACACCTTTCTAATCTTGAAAAAATCATTAATTATGCTGAATGATAACGATCAGAGCAAACTCGAAGGGGGAAAAAATCGCGCCGCGCGTCCCTATAATTGTGGGCCTATTGTCTGGTAGGGGCCTGGGGCTGCAGCTCCAATAGTCCCTATCTTAATCCGGCCCTGCCAGGATCAGAAGGAGGAAGCCAGTTGCTGGAGAAGAGCAGCAGCAGCCGATTGCCCTCATGTCCTGCTTGTTGTCAGTGTCCAATAGGCAAATGGTTGGCCACTGTGGGAAATAGGATGCTGCTGGACTAGTTGGACCTTTAGTTTGAGCCAGCAGAGTTCTTCCTATATTCTTAAGTTATCTAATAAATTCATGGATGTGATAATAAAACTGGATTTTTGATTCAGGGTTTCGGTGTTCAGCCATTATGATATGTTCGTTTGCATTATCTTACCGCAGACTTCCCCAACCTGGCACCCTCCAGATGTGTTGAACTACAATTCCCATCAACCCCAGCAGGGATGATGGGATGTGTTCTCCAACATATTTGGAGGGCACCAGATTTGGGAAGGCTCTTACTGTATTACAATAATGTTAATTGCTTGTTACTAACACATTCTATTAATGTGTGTGTGTGTTTGTGTGTATGTGTGTGTGTGTGTGTGTGTGTATGTACGTACACACACACACACACACACACACACACTCATTCTGTTAGATCTTCACATTATGCCAGAGCATTCCTACTTATTTGAAAGATCTAGTCGGTTTGATAGGTTTGAGAATATATACACTTACTTGCAGTATGAAAACATGCGAAAAATATGGGATCCAGTGCTATGGTCCCCAAAAATAATTTACAGTAGCTGCAGAAGGAGAGGGCTATTGTCTTGCTACCCTGCTGATGGGCTTCCCATAGACTTCTGACTGGCCACTGTGGAAAACAGGGTGCTGGACTAGATGGGCCTTTGGTCTCACCCAACAGGGCTCTTCTTATGTTCTTGCCACCATCTCATTTATTCCCTTTATGTGTGGCTGAGTGTGGCCTTTCTCTTCCTCCACTCCACACAAGCACACTCATACCTGATGCCCAGTCAGCCTTTCCTTTCCTTTGCCATGGCAACCATCTTCTTTCTACGGACTGTCACACTCTCCAGTGGTTGCCTGAAACATCCCAAGCTTTCCCTTCATGTCACCAAATATCATTTTGCACTCTTGCTTTAATCATGTTATCTCTTTTTTCAGTGTTCTTGGCAGGAGATTGTTTCAAAAACATCCTCTCTTTCTCCTATGTTGATGCTTTGCTGGCACAACCTTTGAAGCTATAAATACAGCGATGTAATTCCTACACCAGCCCGTGCTTTCTTTGGGGAGCACTACCAAGTCCAATATCAGTCCTACTTCATTGTATTTTTATACTGAACCAAAATATTCTTACAAACATATTACCTAGGGAGTGCTTTCCATTTAGCGGTAGTAAAAGGTTGAAGGATTCTTTAGGGCACTGTTCCTGTTCTGTTGGGCTAGATGTAGAAAAACAGAGATCCCATGTAAGCAGAGGTGGGATCTGGGAAGGGAGAAGTTATCCACCATAACCAAGGCTGAATTAATATTAGAAGTTACTGAAGGCTCTTACTTGAGCTCTCAGAAGAGGAAGGCAAAGAGAGCCAGTGTGACGTAGTGGTTAGAGTGTTGGACTGGGACTCAGGAGATCCGGGTTCAAGTCCCCACTCAGCTATGAAGCTCACTAGATGACTTGGGGCCAGTCACTGACTCTCAACCTAAACTACCTCACAGGGTTCTTGTGATGACAAAAATGGAGAGGTGGAGGATCATGTAAGCCACCTTGGGTTCCTTGCAAGAGGGGAAAAGATGGGATATAAATATAATACTAAAAAACAATAAAGACCAGATTCACACAAGCAGCGGCTCAGGCAGGTCGCTGCTTGCAACTGTAACCAAGGGGCCTGCGCCACAACTATGCATGTGATTCAGCCATTTATTAAAACGAAAACTTAGTTAAGGCATTCAGTCCAGACTTCATCATTTTAGGGGGACTGGGGACTCTAGCACCTGCCAGCTAGAGAGGGGCTGAGCATATCTTTCTGTCATGATTAACAGAAGAAACCATCCCAGGCTTGTTATTTGTTTTTGCTTCCACATCCCACAGCTATTCTTTGAACATTAGGAGAGTGGAAGAAATAAACTTTACTTCCCCTGCACTGCTACTTGCCTCACCCCCATGGCCCATATATCCATGCACTTCCTTCTCAGTGGGGCTTAAAGAGACAGAAGAGTGGTTATTACTGGCAGAGCCAGTGGTGGCCCCAATTAGAGGGCACTCTGGGCATTGACCTGCCATCGTGATCTCTCCCTCCTCCTGCCTTGTACCTTTTAAAGTAGAATAATCTTCTTCGCTGAGCCACCACTGACTTCTCTGCAGTGGCCAGCTGGCTGTGCTGGAGCTCCTGGCAGCACG
The DNA here is from genome assembly GCA_021292165.1 of Shinisaurus crocodilurus. Lineage (NCBI taxonomy): Eukaryota > Metazoa > Chordata > Lepidosauria > Squamata > Shinisauridae > Shinisaurus > Shinisaurus crocodilurus. The sequence goes on from CM037879.1 coordinate 234,934,080, forward strand.
GCAGCTTCAAACTCACAACTGCACATATGTGGACTCCTGCACATGCACAGAGTGTTCCTTCCACTCTAGGGCCTTTCCCTGGAGCAGAAAGGCTTTGGAGTCTACCTGGCACCCAGCGGCAGGCAGTGCTGCCACCCCTTATCAAGAGGGGAAATCTTAAAAAGGGGGTGGGGCTCAGAGACAACCATTCTCTCCTCTAGGGAGGGAGGGGGTCATTCTGGGCAAGGTTGAGGCACCCTGCAGTCAGCACATGTGTAGGAGCCTTTGCCTTTCTTCACAGAAGTCAAAGCAATAGCAGCAGCAACTCCAGTTCCATTCCTGTATCAGAGGCAGTATGCCTATGCACAACAGTTGCTGGGGAACATGGGCGGGAAGGTGCGGTTGCACTCATGTCCTGCTTGTGGGATCCCATGGGCAGCTGGTTGGCCACTGCGTGAACAGAATGCTGGACTAGAAGGACCCTTGGTCTGATACAGCATGGCTCTTCTCATGTTCCTACTGGTATGTTGTTGTTTAATCTTTGAAGTGGTGTGTCTGTGTATGGTCTGGGGTCTGTGTGTATGCTCTGCGGGATGTATGATCTGGGCTTTCTGTGTGTGTGTTTGGTCTGGTGTGTGTGTGTGTGTGTGTGTGTGTGTGTGTGTGAATGAGGGGGTGCCTGTGTATGTACATCTGTGTGTGTAATGGGGGTGTCTGTGTGTTTTGCTAAGAGTTCCTGCTGGCTTCCCAAGGGATTTACTCATCATTATTACTAATAGATGTAAAGGGATGCCCATACTTTCTCCTGAGCAATCCAGTCCTTACTTCTTGCAAGACATGCATAATCTGGAATTTTAAATTGTGCTGCTCCTGAGTAGGCAAGCTCTGGTGGATTCTTTGTGATGGATATACAAAGGCATAGATATTTGAATGATTTCAGAAGTTCAGAACTTGTTCCGGTATTCCAAAGGCTGTTTTTCTGTGTGGCTCTGAGTATCATGTTTTATTTTAATTATTCTCATTATCATTGTTATTATGGCTGTGTGGAACTCATCATCTTATTCTCTGTGGAATGGGAGTTGTTGCTGGAACAGGAGAACATGGGTCCAAGGGAGTACTTTTGTATGGCTGTGTGATTTCCCCATCCCCTTTGCAAGTTTTTGTGCTTCAGTTTTCTCTTTCTGTGGTCTGGAATTGCTGACTGTTGGGGATTGAAAGACTGCTCCTCCTTTTGTCACCCTTTGACTCTGCCTCTCACGGCCTCTTGGCTCCTCCTCTTGTGATCTACCCTCTGCCCCATCAGTCAGACTGGCCACTGGCCTCCCCTGGGCAGAACTCTTACAGAGCTGGATTGCAGCCAGAGAGTAGCTTTCCCTTGTCATTTGTTCTCCAGTTTGCATTTGCATTTCATTAACTTAGTTGAAGTTTTTCCCCTGAAAGGACTGGAACAGCCACAGCCACAACTTTATGCCATCCTGAACTATTTATGAAGAGCCACTGATGAGCTCTCTCGACATGATGTCTTCCACAAAAAAGATGCAACAAAAGTGGAGCACCATGAGGAAGAGTGTTGGTGAAAGACTGTAAGAAGCAGTCCTCCAGCCTGATTGAAGACAGGCCCGCAGGACCGGTGCAGGGCAGTTTGGCGCCCTAGGCTAAATTATATTTAGCGCACCCCCATCTCGCCCTGCTCTGCAAACCCCACCCCCCCGCCACCACCGCCAGACCCCCCCCGCCACCACCGCCGCCACCACCTACCTTCCCCCCGCCCTGGCCGCCGCCTCCTCCGAAGAGGAAGTGATGCGACGGGACCACCGCGCTCTGCTTTTAGCGGGGGAAAACCAGGGCAACAGGGCTGTTTAAGCCCTGTTGCCCTGGTTCCTCCCGCCAAAACAGAGTGCGGGCGGGGCTCCGGAAGCGGTGTGGAGAAGGTAGGTGGTGGGGGTCCGGCGGCGGGGAGGGGGTGGCGGGGGCGGGGGGTGGCGCCTAGGCTCGGCCCACCCCACCACTACCTCCGGGCGCAATCCCCCCGCACTGACCTGGCTTTGTCGGCGAGGCGGGCGGGCGGGGCAGGAGCGCGCCGGCAGCGAAGAGGAGCGCAGCGTTTCTGCGCCCTCTTCAGCTACGTGCCCTAGGCAACAGCCTAGTTTGCCTAGCGGTAGTGCCGGCCCTGAGACAGGGCTGGCCCCACCATGAGGCTGAGTGAGGTGGTGGCTGTCACAGAGGGCAGATGCTGGGGTGCAGTGTGGCGTTGTGAGGACAGAGCTGTGTGCGCCACACGGCCTGCCCTGCACTGCCCAAGTTGGTCTGCTGCCCTCAGGTATGACGTAGGAGGCTGTCCTGCTGCCAGTGTTGAAGTAAAATTCCACTGCCAGTTTGGTTGGCTTCTGTGCATGCAATTGGGGTGTCGCCACTTTGTCCTTCTCTCAGGCAGCAACATGTTTGTAGTTGCAAGCAAAGCAACCGTCTTCCCCAAAGTGAAAGGATGTATTTTGACTGCACACCAGCTCCCAACTATCAAATAGGATATTTTGAAATGATGGCAGTGTTTCTCTACATGCTTTCAAGACTCCGGTTACATAAGGTACTGGGCACATTCATAAATGATTTCTTCATTCCCAAACTGGAAGACAAGAACGATTTCTGCATGTGTGCAGCCTTAGCCAATTTTAGCTCTTCCTCTCTAGTTCTTTGCTCTTTCTTCCTCTATCTCCTCTTGCATTATTCTGTCTGATTTTCTTCTGTGTTGCTTCCAAATCACAAAATGCTTCAGGGTCTCTGATATTTTTGCTTAACGCATGGAAGGCAACGGACCTTTCTTTTTAGTATTTTGGGGCGGGCTGGGGAGGAAATCTCCATATATAATTTGCCATAAAATTTGTTTAAAAAAAGAGAAAAAGGATTGTTTTATGCTTTCAGTTTTTCATTCATTTACAAAACTAATGTACACTGTTAGCACCTAGCCAATAGAGACACAGCTCACCAGGGCCCCTGTACCTTTATTTCAGCAGGTGCCCATAGACAGCAGGGTAGTGGGGCAGATGGCAGAGATTTGGGGCTCCAAATGAAAGATTTGGGGCTCCAGCCCTAGTGGGCAGCCCCTAATACTGCCTTTGGGCTGGGGTGTAAGGTTGGGAGATGGGGGGAACCTTGCTTGCCTCCCTCCCACTTTCCACAGCACATTGAACATATACGGCTGCCTTATATTGATTCAGACCTTTGGTCCATCTAACCCAGTACTGGCTAGTTTGACTGGCAGTAGCTCTCCATGATCTGAGGCCAGGATCTCTCCTAGCACTTGAGACCTGATACCCTTAGCTGGAGATGCCGGGATTGAGAGTGGGACCTTCTGCATGCAAAGCCTGCCTTCTACCCCTGAGCAACGGCACTTCTCGCAGGCTTCCACGTCATATATGTTGTCTCTCCATGCGTCTAAATTAAGACTGTAAACTCCTTAGGGCAGCAGGAGCTTAGCTTTTTGTTGGGTTTTTGTTTTAGTTATGCTGTAGAGCGCCATGTACACAGATGGTGCAGTTAAGAAAAGAATAAAATTGTTTGGAAGGGCTTACATATTACACAGTTCACATGATGATTGCAGTTATTCCATGAGAACACCTGCAATGGATCTTCAGACATTCTTTTATGAATCATTTGTGACTGCCTTAGATCTGCCTCATCATGGCTGTGCACCCCACCCACCTATAGTTTAGGAATTAAATGAAAACAAATATGTGGACAGGCGTGATCTGGTAGACATTGTTTAATTGGCCTTCCTAAGTCTCTCATGAAAGACTTCCATGACTGCAGTCATGGAAAAAGAGGAGCACATCGTTAAACTATGGAATATGCTACCACAAGATATAGCGATGGCTACCAATTCGGACAGCTTTAAAAGGGGATTAGACAAATTTATGGAGGATAAGGCTATCAAGGGCTGCTAGTAATGATGGCTACATATTACCTCCAGCATCGGGAAACCTCCAGTTGCTGGGGAACACAGGCAGCATGTACGTGTTGTTGTTCCACTCATGTCCTGCTTGTGGGCGGCTCACAGGCATCTGGTTATGTGAATAGAATGCCTGACTAGGTAGGCCTTTGGTCTGATTCAGAATGGCTATGTTCTTAAATGTGAAATGGACAGGTTTTCAAAAGTTTAAAAAAATGTTTAACAAAGTCAGAGATTTAACAAAGCAGGATTTATTGTTAAAGACTTGCTTCCCTTTTATTCATACATCACTTTGGGTTCCTCTGGACAGTGCCCACAAGACACTCATGCCTCCTTTTGAAGAGATACCATAACCTGTAAAAAGCAACATTTACGTACATCACTTATCCACTAATATAGGTTGAATCAACAGGATAATGAAACTCTGTTAATCTCAGTATGTATTAAATGTGATTTCATGTTGATACGTTCTTGTTGTAGGTATAAAACCAAAACTTAATAAAACATTTAGAAAACCTAAATCTCAGGCCTTGTTGCTTAACATTAAGACAATATTGTTTAAGTATTAACTTGATAAACACTGCACTTTGTATCCTGTTTTACTAAATCTCAGAATCTAACAACATCCTTAAGGTGGGGAAACAAAATGTATATTTTTTATGTTTACAAATAAATTTAAGTTAAGAGAATTTGATTAATATTTCCCCCAAAATCCTCTCAGTACATAGCTTGGCTTAATGTATACATTGTCTGTGTTTTACAGGATAACAGCTGCGAAGAGAAGAAATGCTTTGTAAAGATGCTCTCCAAATCCTGTCAACCTTTCCTCCACAGAATGGGAAGAACCAAACACAGCTTGCTGACAAGCCCAATGACTGCTACGTTAGAGACATCCTTGCATCCTTACAATGAGATTGATTGTGTGAAGCCAAAAAAAAAATTGAATGTAAGCACCGGAAGGAAGAAGCTAAAATCTGTCAATGTGAAGTTTTTTGATGTTGAAAATAACAGCAGCTGCAAGAGTCTGGAGATACTCGTGTACGTACAACCGTTTTTTCCCCTCCCTTCCAACATTTGAAAGAAAGTCTAATGATGAATCATACTCTGCTCTATAAATAAAACATGACGATGGATTGCCAGACTCAGAAAGATTCTCAGTAAAGTCTGATGTTTTTAAATCCAAATCGAAAGAGCCCCACTTATTATTTTAATTTCTCTGAATCATTTTGGGACAATTGCACAATAATATCAAATATGCTGCAGTTGTGCAGGGAAGTTGAACTATGTTACAGGTAATAGAAATTGATGCTCAGTTCAGAATTCTGATTAAATAGCTTCTGGTATAGGATGACTCACTGACATATGATATACATCTGCAAATGTCTATCTACTCAGTCTGAAGCAAGAACCAAGGACCTGCCAGATTTTAACTTTCATTCCAAAAAAGAGTTGCTAAGTGGCTATGGAGCCTCAGATACTGTTCTTAAAACAGATCACATTGCTCATTCCTCTCTTGAATTGAAAACAAAAACAAGAGAAACACCCATGCATGGTGATGGGTGGGAAAGGAAACTCATCATTAAGAACATTTCTCTTCACTGTTACTGAGTTAGAATAGTCTACAGTGTTTCTCAAGCTACATAAATAATAGAAAACCTGCATTTCTGTAGAGAAATATATACATTGTTAGAGACATTTGGCCCCAATAGTGATAATTATTCTTCTTTTAAAAAGTGGGACCTGATTAATACTACTTACAAGCATCTGTGATTACAACTGAATCAATAGATTGCAACTGTTGCATCATCGCCACCAGAATAGTTCTTTGGAATTCAGGTAGGATTATTCTAGCATCAGGAGATCAGAGGCTAAAAGGAAGATAAACAGATAATTCAGATAAACAAATAATTCAGTGCTGTATGCACATATAACCCCAATGAGGTCAATGAAACTGAATTGTCTAATATGCATATTTGTATAAAATGCATCTATTTTTCACAGGCTGTATTTAGGCATATCTCTCTCTCACACACACACACACACACACACACACCAATCACCAATGCATAGACAGGTAAATGTAACAGTCAGTTTTGACCCAGCATTGCCCTTATGTAAGTCTGCATTCCTCTAGTATTACTACAATAAACTGCTTCATTTCTCTCGCTCATGACAATGTAGCCTGAGAGAAACATGCCAGAGCTATGTCGGTGTGGTGTAGAGGTTAAAGGGTTGGACTGGGACTTGGGAGATCTGAGTTCTAGTCCCCACTTGGCCATGAAGCTCACTGGATAACTTTGAACCAGTCACTGACTCTCAGCCTAACCTTCCTCACAGGGTTGTTGTGAGGACAAAATTGAGAAGAAGATCATATATGCTGCTTTGGGTTCCTTGGTGTGGAAAAAGTGGAATATAAATGTAATAATAAATTTTAAAAATAAATGTGTTAAAATAATATAATGTTAAAATAATGGGAGGAATAACAATAGTGGTGTTAGGTTCATAATCTATTGTGCATTCACATATTAGCACATGACACCTGCACTTTTTTTTGTGCCCTTTGGTACTATACTGAGCACATCTAGTCAATGAACTGTTAAGTTGGTTGTGCAGAAACATAGAACACAACTTTAAGAAAGGGGAGAGAAAGTAAATGGAAACATGATGGGCCTGGATCTCATTCATGTTTGATGGTCCCCATTTCAGGCCAGGTAAAAGAAGGATAAAGGCGCTACAGGACAACATACATAGTGTTATAAGCAGTGGAGGCTGGTGGTGCCAATGTCAGTGGGGCCGTGTATCCACTCTGGGTTTTAGTCTGAACTTTAAAGGGGCTATCCATGGCACAGAACTCTATCCCCTAGTCCCAAAATAGGTTATACACCATGGATAGCTCCTTAAAAGTTCATACTACAACCCAGAGTGGATACACTGCCCCACTGACATTGGAGCCACCAGCCTCCACTGGTTATAAGTAGGGATGTATGTTGTCCTGTAGCTCCCCTATATAATCATATAAGACCTGGACTGGCTTTTTAATTTGATGGCCATATATATGTTAATCCAGCCCTGCTAGACTCAAAAGTCTCCGGGATTCAGCAAAGCTCAGGTCAGCCACTGCAGACAAAATGGAAGCCTGCACCAAGTCTAGAATGAAAACTCCTATCATTCCTGACCATTGGCCATGCTGGCAGAAGCTGATGGGACCTGACATCCAAAACATCTGGATGACACTAGGTTGGGGAAGGCTGCACCATGCTTTTTCTTCTCAGGTGATCCGGCATGTCCATCACCCAGATTTTTTCCCCCTTAAAAACAATGGCAAAATCAAGTGCTGCGAGACCCTTCAAGAGTGGGGGCCATATTGTGCACACATTGTGCTTCCTAGAAGGCCAGCACTTTCTGAGGCTACCTGAAGCAGGCCTCTACAAACAAATTAGGCTGAGCCAATTTAAGTGCATGTTTGACAGCATGAATATGTTGTCACTGTACGTGTGCGTACACTTCAGCTCCCAAAGGTATTTTTTTCTCTTTTCCCACCAGAAATATCTACCATTGCATGTTATGGATGAAATCCTTCTGCTGATTACAGCCATGCTCTTCTTAAGTATGAAGTACCGTATATCTTCACTTTTTAAATTATGGTATTATTATTTGTTCAAACACCTGCTCAAATGGCTTGTTTTTCTCCTTAGACAATTATGTTTCATTTCTCCCCTTCTGTATGCCTTACTTCCCTGGTTCTTGCTTAAAATTTGTATCAAACCTCAGAAATGGGCTACACTAGGACAGTGGCGTAGCGTGGGTTGTCAGCACCCGGGGCAAGGCAAGTAATTTGCGCCCCCTAACCCGTGGATTTTAGCACTCGAGTCTCTTCCACTAGATGGGCCCAAAGGCAAGACCCAGTGGCCAAGGCGAGCTGGAAGGCGGCTTCCACGGGCGCTTCGGCCCAGCGCTTCGCAGGACCCAACGGCGAAGGTCTGGGCGAAAGACGCACTTGGCACCAATCGCCGCAACCCCCGGACATTTTCTTCCCCCCCCCCAAAGGACACGACTCGGTTTGCTCCGAGCAATTTAAAAAAAAAAAGGCGCTTTTGCAAATATTTAGATAAGCACAGGACGACTCAGCACTAAGCCAACAAGGCAAGTGGGCCGAGGGGGGGGGGCTCCTGTTTGCAACTCTCCGGGTGCCCCCTACCTAGGCAGAAGGAGGGTGCCGGGGGGGCTCCGGGCGCCAGTGACATGTTGGCAGGCAGCGTGCCGGGGCGCCTCCTCCGGGGCAGAGGCTCGCTCCCCGCGCAGCGTGGCGAGAAGGCCGGCGGAGGGGAGTGGCGGCGGTGGCGGCGGCAGCGGGCGGGCGGGCGGGCATCGCAGCCATTTCCCGGCCACCCTCTTCGCTGCCCTATCGATTATGCAGATGGGCCGATCAATCTGCCCTCTGCTGAGCCGAGCCGGGCGTCGAGGCACTCCTGCCTGCCAGGGCGAGGCGAGGCAGGCAGCAGCCCGTCCACCCGCCGGACTCTCCGCCGCGCCGCGCCGCTGAAACGCGCCCAGCCCGGGCAGCGTCGCCTCCTTCGCCGCCGCCGCCGCCTGGCGGGGCGCCTTCCCCTCCTGCCCGCGTCCGGCCCGAGGCACCTGCGCGGCGAGCGACACAAAGTTTGCTGGGGGACCCGATCCAGGCGGGGGGCCGGGCCGGGCCAGCCCCATGCAAAGCAGTCCGGGCGGGGCGGCAGCAAAGTTGCCACTTACGCGGCTGGCTCCCGCCTTCCTTCCTTCCAGCAGCAGGAGGGGGAGAAGACGACGACGAGGAGGAAGGATTTATTTCCAAGTGGAAATAAAAGTTTTCCCCACCTTTCAAGGGCGCATGAATTTAGTAGTAGTAGTAGTAGTAGTAGTAGTAGTAATTCACATACATAATGTGACATAAAGCGAAAAACAGGCCGCTGCCCCAAGGAGTTAACAGTCTCTAACTGGGCGCAATCTTATGTGTGCTTAGACAAAGAAAAGTCCTACAACTCCCAGCACGCCCCTGCCAGCATATAGGGTGCAACCATGCTGGCTGGGGCATGCTGGGAGTTGTAGGACTTTTTTCTGTCTTAACCCGCATAAGATTGCGCCCCAAGCTTGCAGGGGCAAGGGTAACAGTAGAAGAAGGAGGATTCCTTCCTCCTCCTCCTCGTCTTCTCCCCCTCCTGCTGCAGCTCCGGCGAGGCGGTTAATCCCGGGAGGAGGAGGCGGGGCTACAGATCCCATGAAGGCTGCAGAGAGAGTGAGTGAGCCAGGCAGGGGCAGAGAGCTGCGAGTGCGAGCGCGCCCCCCCCAGATGTTGCGCCCGGTGCGGCCGGCCCCCCCTGCACCCCCCACGCTACGCCTCTGCACTAGGATGCTTATGCCATTATGGTGAAAAATGAGTAAATACATTTAGAACTATATGCTTGCAGTAGGAGGCAAACAGTTCACCTTTTGCTGCACTGGGATCTCCTACAGCATTCAAGATTGTATCTAGTTGCTTGCCATATGGGTACACCCTGCTTAAAGATAGGCCATCTGCCAAGATGTTCCCTTATTTTCTATTTTAAACAGTGTTTCCTGTTTATGAATGCTGTGTCTGTTTAGCTCTTTGGTCACCTGGCATGTTTTACTATTTTTATGAATTAATCTGTCCGTCTGTTTCTCACACACAGACACACACACACACACACACACACACACACACACTATTGTCAATTTCCCTGTTTCCCAACAAAGGTATAAATTAAATGTCACAGTCTGCAGTGAACCTCCGTCTCCAGTTGATGCTCATGAAAGGCTAAATATTCCCTGTCTGCTTGTGAGATCGTGGCAACTTTCTGCTCAAACAATGTTGATGCCGTGAGCTGAGAGCTTAGCTTGCAACTCAGAATAAATATCTTCATTATTGTCGCCGTTTAGGCAATAGCACCCCATTGCTAGACTCCTATTTGGAAACCACATTTAGGTTTTCAGAAAGCAATGCATGCACCTGCCTTTCATTCGTTTCTTTTCCATGATGAAACAGAAAAGACCAGCCAGATGCCTGAAGCTAAGAGTTATGCGACACTCACTCACCTTGCCCAGCATTCCGCTGCAGCTGGCGGAAGAGGGTGATCTCATCCCAATGTCTCCAAGGAGGGTTTGATTTTGCACTCATTGAAGGGGCTGGAGTGGGGAGGAGTTGGCCGCAGGAGAAATAGAGTGACTCTCCTTGTATTCCTATAAGTTCAGTGCGCCAACAGGCCCTTCCCTTCCTCGTTTCCTTCCCGCCCCCTGAAATTCTAGGGCTGGTTGTATGGAAATTCGACACTGTAATCAGGGCAATTTTAATTAAGCTGTCTCTAGTGGATGCTTATATTATTCATTCTGAAACAACTGTTGAGATTTTTTAGATCTCCCTTGGTTATTTGCTCCATGATTCCCAAGGTGGTTTACAACAAATTATACAATTCAATACAAACCTATTAACTTATCTCAGTGGTGGAACAGCTAAGAAAAATGCTGGAGGAACATGGTGGTAAAGCCTCTCTCAGCTCCCCGGTGTTCCTGCTGCCATCAACGCCGAGTCCGACCCTGAGGGGCCTGTGGCTCCATGACATGCAAATGTAACTGTGACTCGGGCATCAGGCTTCTTCCTATGCAAGAATTCAGCTGTTGGCTCTTCTTTTGGTGGTGGTGGGAGCACCTGATATACCGGGAGAACATGATCTTTGACCCTCTTCCCAACAATCTGGTGTCTTGGATGCTATTGCTTCTGTCCAGCAATGCATTTGCACCGAATGCAGCAATCTGTACCTTCCTGATGATTTCTCTGAGAGCATAACTACACATCACAAAGGTGATGCTACTGCGCTCATGTACTGCTGCGGACTTCCCATAAGCATCTGGTTGGGCACTGTGGGGAGAATTTATGTGTAGGAGGGAAGGATACTCCCTGCTGGGGAGAACTCTGATTGGTGTAGCGCAGAGTCTGCTGAGTCATCTTTCCCCACCCTGTTGCAGGTATATAGCTGGGGCCGGTCTGGGCCAGAGGCGCGCAAGCCTTTTGGCTTCGGCTGAAGGTTGAAAGATAAAGGGCTCTCGCCCTGTGGCTCTTAGCCTGGGGTCATGGCAGAGAGAGACTGGCCTAGCTGACAGAACAATCTACTTCTAGATGGGCTACATGAGGCTGCTCTGACTCCCAGCGGCACAGCAGCAGATGGGTGGACAGTGAGCTGGAGCTGGAGCATTGGACTGTGTGGAGTGTATGCCTGGGCTCAGTAGGTGTCAACAGGCTCCTCTAGGTTTGATGTAGGCAGTTAGAGTCACACAAGGTTTTGGAGCCGGCAGCCTTGGGAACAGCATGCCCTGCCTTGGAAGGCCATATAAGACCATCTAGCCCAGTGTTCTCCAACCTTGGGCCCCCAGATGTTTTTGGCCTACAACTCCCAATGCTGGCTGGGGCATGCTGGGAGTTGTAGGCCAAAAACATCTGGGGGGCCAAGGTTGGAGAACACTGATCTAGCCAACATATTCCTGATTGCTCTGGATCAAGGAGCTCTTACGTGTTAGTGACCTGGCATTGAGTAGCAGCCCTTTATGACCTATTGGGTTTCCACTAGTCACAAAGTGCTGCTGCTCAATGCCAGGTCACTAACCGGCAAGAGCTCCTTGATCCAGCATTTGAACAAGCTGATTCTGGCATATTTGACTGAAAATTGGTTTGGTGAGGAGTCAGCTTGATCCAGTTGTGCGCCCACCAGGTTTTTGAGAGCAGCAGTAGGACAAGATCTGATGATTGGGGAGTGCGAGTTGCACAGATCTATCATGCATCCATTCCCATATTGAGACACCCTGGATGGCAATTTCCAAGATTTGGGTGTATGCACCTGGTGGTGAGGCATTTGGGCTGAGAGGCAACCCATACATTTATAAATAAATAAATAATAAATCAAATTAACCCTGCCAATGTTCCCTGCAAATCCACCCCACCTTTTTAAAACTTCTTTTTTCTAGACCAGGATCCAAGATTTTTAAAAAGCCCATCTGAAGTGGGAAAGGAAGTGCCCCTGTTTTGTCCATCAGTTTCCCTCTACAAAGGTGCCCCTCTTCACTTTCATTACCTCAGCAAATGTAAGTTTTGGAACATACGTCTGCAGATGTAACAAGTAACTCTGTTGTGACAGGAAAAAGGAAAACCGATGGAGATTTTCTTTTGAACCTTTATGTCAGGAGGAAAGAAGTATTTAATTCAAGATGGCATTTGCCCTCCTCAGCTCTGACCACAGTGCCCTTTTCCTCCTTGGTCTCATGGTTTCATAATGGCATAGTGGAAGCCAAGACCATCTGCAAAGAGGCACTCTAAGTTTGTGATGGGACTGGGGTCTTGTGCAAAGGAGCTGCCAGGATCTTCTCTCATTGGAGTTGTCACCGGAATTCACACTAGGGTCAGCTTGGGACCAGAGGAGACTCCAAAAATGCACACCACGCTTTGGAAACCTCTTTTGTTCACACCTGTCAACTTGATAATGGCACTTCTGACTGCATTTTGTCTGCAATCCTATAGCTCACTGGTGCAGAACCTCAGGCTTCTGCACCAGTGGTCCCAATCTGGCCCTCTGGGGTTCCCCAGAGGGCCACACCCCCTTCCTCTTGACCCTCACCCACCCCCTTTCCAGCAATCACCAACGGTTTGGTGGTTTCCCAGCTTTTGTACAGTCCCCCCCCCCATTCTAAAAGGCTTAGAATGGCTTAGTCAGTGGCAGTAAGAGCCTTAAACTAAAATATGCTGGTATTTTTTGTGTTTTGGCCCCGCCCCCTTTGCTTTTCACCTGCCCCCTTTCGCCTTCAGCCCTGCCCACTGCTGGAATGTGGCCCCCAAGAGCTTCTCTGGAATGGAACTTGGCCCCTTGGGCTGAAAGAGGTTCTGCACCCCTGCTACAGCCATTCACCCCTTTGAACTCTGAGCTCAGTGGCATTTACTTCTAAGTAAACATGCAAAGGATTACAAACAAATAGAACTATCATGATCTACTAAGTTTAAACATCACACAAACAACCAGTACGTGAGAATAAAATGATCTCTTGTTTTATCTAAACATTGATTTTATTCATTTCTTGGTCTCACAGTAATGGGGCATACCATATTTCTGGGTAATGTTGCTGTTCTGGTAAGCAAATATCTAATTTAGGCTGCAATCATATACCTGGGAATAATCCCATTGAACTCAGTGGGACTTACTTTCTGACTAGACATGTACAGGATTGCACTGTTCAAATGTATATTTCTTAATAACTGAAACTATTTTTGGACTATTTACATCTTCTAATATTCTCTGTATAACTTCCTCACTTCTATTGGAGTTTGCAGTTGTTATTCAGCTTTTAAGTAATACACCTAAGTGGGCATTATCCCATAGTGTGAGGGTTGTTCTGACCATTTTTGCTTGGAAGAGAGCTCTGTAAAGGCCCAATATGCTGTTTCTTTTCTTCCTTCCTTCCTATTTTCACCAGCAAATAAAATCTTGTTGACCTACTCCGCGTTTGTACACCATTTCAGTGAAGGAAGCCAATAATTAAATAAATAAATGGAAAGCCCTGTACACTAGAGGAAAAATATTTCTGAAGCACCAAGAGACTGGAGGTTGGGGATAGGATAGAGGAGAGAAAAAGGGTTGGTGTAGGGATCAAGGAAATTGTATAATCAACTTGGGCACGTGTCAATTCAGGGAATTTCCTATCGATATGTCCACATTCAAGGTATCTTCACAAATTATTTTTAAAAGGAATGGATGATTTCCAGGAGCTACAATACATCCATATCTTAAAAGGAACACACACATAATAGCATGAGAATCATGATATAGATGTTGAGTTTTACGTTCCCTGAGGTTATCCTGGAGGTTGTCTCGTCTCGTCTCTGAGGACTTTATATAATCCAGATTTAGCAAATAGGGTTAGGGATGTTATTGCTGCATTATTATCATCAAATCATAATCCCATCTTCTGAACAAGCAGTTCCAGGATATTTCAGCACGATTCCTTTGCTCTCTTGAGTCAGTTGTGGTTTCCATAGAACTGTGTATTTCACTCATCAAAGATAACATGCTTTTTCCCCCACCCCCTTTTCTTTAATACACAATCCCCTTATCCTGGGATGAAACAGAGGCAAGTCAAGGCTCTATTTACTTGCCAGAGGTTGTTCCCTGACTGTCAACTCACTTCAGTCTGTGATTCATCCTTTTGCTTGTGAACAAATCAAAAATTATTGTGAATTCAGGATGTCATTTACACACAGCAGAACTGTATGTAAATGGATCCTCCTGAATATTAGGTCTTTCCATATTACGATTTCATTCAGTTTAAGGTTTGGGCATAGTTCCCATGAGTACATCAATGCCTTCTAATGATAAGAAGTGGTAATTGCACCACTTCTTTCCAATACACTTTGGTAGTCTTTGCCTTGCAGTAATGCCAAGCATTGATTTCAGCAGCTGCATAATGACAGATCAAAACAATGGAACCTGCCAGGAACAGAATGTAGAGTGCCTCAGTTCCTGAAGAATATATTACACAACCTCTTTGATATATGAATCAGCTAGATGTTGCGCACTCAAAATATATTAAAAGTCCTCAAGCTCCATGCTTGTTAAACATTATTCTGCTCTGCTGGGCTAATCATAACTTTTTTCAGAGCCAAGCCATAATGTAATCACTTACCTTTTTGAAATATATCAGGCACACAGTCATCCGGACATTAGGAATCCCAAAGTAGTCAAGGTGTTAACTTTTCCTATCCATACAGGTAACGGAATTACAGCACGTATGTCTAAAAGACATGATTTACTTAAGTAAATAATGCTCTAGTGATGCACTCCAGGCATGATAAGTGTCAATCAACATCTTATAGTATTAATGTACATCAATTTCTGTATGCTTCACCCACACGTTTACATTCACATGTGCACATCAGCAATGACAGTGGATTCCATGTTTTGTTGGAACTCTGATCTTAGTGAGAAATGTGGGTGAACTGTTTTCCTGGATCTGAATTGTGAATATGTCAACTTCAACACTGATATATAAACACATGGCTTAGGACAGGTTTTGACCTGAAAACCACAGATGATTACATAAATTGTGTATCATGACATCAGATCCACATTCAACTGAATAAACTATTATGAACGTAGCAGAATTTCACACCACAAATTAACTGAGAATCTTACCTGCTGAGAAGTCGAGACTGTACTTGTTTGGGCTGATCTGTATATTCACTATTAAGGCAGTCTTCCCCAACTTGGTGCACTCCAGAAGTTTTGGACTGCAACACCCATCAGTTCCAGCCAGCACAACCAAGTCAGGGATGATGGGCAGTTGTAGCCCAAAAGGTACGGAGGGCACCAAGTTGAGAAGACGGTACTAAGGATATTGATATTGATTCAGAGATGAATGACCCAACCTAATGACAAAGAGCATGGCGGGAGGAGTTTATAAGCCAGCCCAAATGGGTGCAAAGTCATAACTAGCAGTGCTACACAGTTTTCAGGCCCCCAGTGCTAGACCCAGAGATATCACAAGAGGACATTTGAACTACTGCGTGGACAGTACTCCCTGTGTGTCCTGCAGTACAGAGATGCTTCATTAGGGTACTTCTGTTCTACTGCCAGAAGCTGAGAGGGAATGACAGGGGCAGCAGCTCTTTCCAACTCCCTTGCACAGCATCCTATAAGCTTTGCGGCCTTACACTCTGTGGGCAGCAGTATAAGTATGCACCATGTTCAAACAGAGGATCAGCACACATCACCGCCATCACCTCCTGCACCTATATACATATAGAAAAGCTTTCAGTAGCCCACCATTTACGTAACCCTTGGATGGCCAACCTGCAGCACAGACACAACATGTAGGCTAGGCCGCAGGTGTTCATCACACCCCTGGACAGTTTTGAGTCTAGCTATGGCAAAGAATCAGGTCCATGCTCTTGCCTGCCTCTCCAGCAAGGTACTGTTACTTGCTCCCTAGAATACATGCAAACTCACTTAACGCACAGGGGCTACTTATATACATCTCCTACTTCTGTTTTTGCTAGTGGCACCATTACCTAAAAGGTTGGCCATTGCTCATTTTAAATGATAAACTAACATGTAGTATTAAATGTAAAAAGGGACAATTAAAGAAAAATAATTTTAAGGATATATGGGGACCATTTTTAGATTATGTTTTAGTAAAGGGAAAAGGGAGTAAGCCATGTCATGATATGATGTATTTTTGGAATATAGATTAATAATGAATTATGTGGATAGAACTTGTTTTGGCCCCAGGGTGATGGGTGCACTTGGACTTTATGATTTGTAGGCTTATGTTGTTGTTTTTTCTGTATGTGTGTTCATTTAAAAATATAAATTAAAAAAAAAATTTTTTTTTAAATGTTGGCCATTGCTTTCACCATTGGAAGAAGACTCTTTCTGCTAGAGGAAGGAAACCTTTGGATCTAACCCAGTGTATTTAAAAATTTGGATAGTAAGCTGTCTTGAGATTTTGGGGATGTGGGATTTTAAAAAGGGGGTTTAAACAATTTGTATTTATTTATTTATTATATTTATACCCCGCCTTTTTTCCTGCAAGGAACCCAAGGCGGCTTACATAATCCTCCTCCGTTTTATCCTCACAACAATCCTGTGAGGTAGGTTAAGCTGAAAGTCAGTGACTGGCCCAAAGTCACCCAGTGAGTTTCATGGCCAAGAAGTCTGTAATAACTATGAATTATACTCTTTAAATCTCCCATCACTCAAGGAATATCTTCCTGGTGCAAGCCTCAGAAGTCATCCCGAGAAAGTCAATAGGAGCCTCTCTCACTTTCCCATTATACTGGAGCCTGGGGTCATCCAATCACGCTGAATAGTGGGAGATCCAGGACAGACAAAAGTAAGTTCTTATTCACACAGCACATACTTAAATTATAGAATTCGCTACCAAAAGATGTAGTGATGGCCACCAGTTTGGACGGCTTTAAAAGGAGATTAGGCAGATTCATGGTGAATAAAGCTCTCAATGGCTACTAGTCATGATGGCTATACACTACCTCTAGGGGAGCCAGCATGTCTCTGTATACCAGCCGCTGGGGAAGGAAATGGGAGAGGGCTATTGCCAGGGGAGGCCGGTGACTCCTGTCTCAGTGGGGCTCCTTATCCATTGCTTCTTTTTGTTTGAGCTTTATGGGAGCTATCCATGGTGCTGTACTCCATCCCCGCAATAGGTTCACCACCATGGATAGCTCCTCCATGTCCTGCTTGTGGGCTTCTCAGTGGTCGGCCACTGTGGAAAACAAGTAGCCTGGCTAGATAGATGTTTCCTCTCATCCAGCAGGACTCTTCTTTTGTTCTTACATGTGTTATTCAAACATATAAACAATGGAAACTCCAAGCCCAGGCTGCTCAGATGCAGATAGCGAGTTTTGTGGTGGCAGCAGATATGTGAGCAACCATGGGAGTGAGCCAAACTGGCTTTCCTCTTAAATTTGTGGAAAGGTTATTCTCGAATAAACCTAGCATGGGCTCCCACCCCCACATTATACCTGCGGTTAGGCATAAATATATACATTCGGGATGTACTGATTTAATGATTTAATCACTCCTTGGAATGCTGAAGAAAACAATGTCATCCATGTTGGAATCCCTGTCACAAGCAGCCATGCTTCAGGGGTATGTCAAGCTTATTTGGTAGAATGGGAACCTTCTCTAAGTGACAGCTCTTAAAAAGACTGAAGTTTTGCCAACGCTTTTTGCACAAAAACATCTGTAATAAATTGCAACATGCCTTTCTGTCAGCAAGCCGGCTCAGTTTTTGTGATAGTGAGAGAGGTTCTTAGAAGAAAAATGCTGGGGCAGGGACAGGAGGCAAGTGTCTCTCGAGTGTAAAAAACAAAATCAGGAAGGGGGTGTTAAATTAAAAGAATGCCACCGCACAAAATTCTTACACAGTTTCAACCCCGTTCGTCCAGAAGTCCTTTGCTGAGGTCACTGAAAAATTATTCGACTTGGTTTCAAACGCTGCTCCTAACAACACAAGCAAAGGGCCAAACTAGATGTGACACAGTTGACACAGTTAGGAACTGCATGGTGTGTGTTTTTTTTAAAAAAGCATCAGGTGTGGTGAGCTTGATCCAGATTAGGACCCTGATGGGGGTAGGGGGCTCTAACCATTTGCCTCCTGCTGCAGCCCCAATCTGCACTCCTGCCCCCCAGCACCTGCCATTTCCATTGGAAGGAAAGTTTTCCATTGCTGTGAATGGGAGCTTCCCTTCCAATGCAAATAGGTGGAGGGATCCAGATCAAGACCGCAGCAGGGGGCAAATGGGTTAAGCCCCCTTACCCAACACATTCCAGGGTTCCCATTCTGGATCAGGTCCCTTGCACCTACTATCTATCTATCTATTCCAAATTGTGTAAATGGTGTCA
Source organism: Shinisaurus crocodilurus (assembly GCA_021292165.1). Taxonomy (NCBI): domain Eukaryota; kingdom Metazoa; phylum Chordata; class Lepidosauria; order Squamata; family Shinisauridae; genus Shinisaurus; species Shinisaurus crocodilurus. Next base: position 234,952,455 of record CM037879.1, read on the forward strand.
TGTTTCATTTGGCCCAAGATGTTGCATTCAAAAGGCAGGTCGGTAACTGGTATGACAAAATCAGTAGATGCACTGAAATTAATGAGACTTAAGTTAATCATGACTAACCTAAGTCCCATTAATTTCAATTAGTCTACTCAAATTTATTATTATATAATAAATAATAAATTTGTTTATTATTTATTAATAAACAAATAATTATTATTAATAACAACAACAACAACAACAACAACAACAACAACATCGGGGCAAATGTTAATCTGTAACTAAAGCTACAGATTAAATTGAATAATATAGAGGTCCTAGCATAAATGAAGCCTGCTGCCTGCTTACCCTAGTCTCAAATAACAGTTCTTTGCTATTATTATTATTATTAGTAGTAGTAGTAGTAGTAGTAGTAGTAGTATCCCGCCTTTCTCCCAACACTGAGACCCAAGGCAGCTCACAGCCTTTAAAACATACAATTAAAACAAAAATAGAAAAATACAAAATTTAAAAACAGAATTAAACTATCAATAATATTTAAAATTATATAAATACACACACACACACACACACACACACACACATATATATATATATATATATATAGAGAGAGAGAGAGAGAGAGAGAGCATTACAAACAGTGCAATATACATAACAGAGTAAAAACAGCATTCCATCACATCACAGGCTAGTCCCAAATGCCTTCTGAAACAGGAAGGTCTTTGCCTGCCTCCGGAAGCTTACCAGGGAGGGCGCCACTCTAGCCTCCCTGGGGAGGGAATTCCACAGTGCTGGGGCAGCCACCGAGAAGGCCCTCTCCCGTGTTCCCACCAGGCATGTCTGTGATGGTGGTGGAACCGAGAGAAGGGCCTCTCCCAAGGATCTCAAAGTGTGGGGAGGCTTGTAGGGGAAAATACAGTCTTTCAGATATGAAGAAAGTATGAATAATTCTGGATCCAACTTGGAAACTGGTGGTTGAAATTTGGACATTAACGTTGCCAGTATCATTCCTAAGGAAGGGGATAATGTTATTTGAGTATGATGTTACAAGCTCTCCTGAGATTTCTATTCCCACTTTTAGGTTTGCCCAGATGAAATTCCTGCTCACAAGTCACAACAGATGCTTCAATACCAGCATGGAATACTTCTGTCTCCTCTGCCACATTCCGGTTGATATGTAGGAAGGGTGTGGTTGGCCCTAGACAGTCTTTCAGTAGCTCTGGGCTCCACCACAAGACTCATTCCCCATTGGCAGGATTTTGTGGCTCCAGGATGTTATTCTGTAATTGACATGAGCAGTCGTGATGGTTTTCCTGCAGCTTTCCACGCCCCCGCCACACATGAAAGCATTTCAGGGTTAAAAGGCTCAGATGGCTGTCTGAATATATGAGCTAAATTTAGGGAAAATAAAAAATGGTGTTCCCATTTCATTGTGGCTGGTGAGACGTATGAACGCACATAATATTAAACTCTAGGATTCAGAGGCAGGGCATTCGGGTGCACTTTATTTTCCTCTAGCCGACATAAAGCATGCACAATCTGTTTGTTTTCTCTTCGTTGTAAAATGCAAAGAGCTGTTATTTGAGACTAGGGTAAGCAGGCAGCAGGCTTCGTTTATGCTAGGACCTCTATATTATTCAATTTAATCACAAGGTTATTAAACTAAAGCTTTAGTTACAGATTAACATTTGCCCCAATGTTATTAATTAGTGAGACTGAAGGGTACGCAGCCATAAAGGCTGCACCTCCTTCCTTGCTCTGCCAGACTTGGTGGAAAAGACATCTAAATATGGATTTTCCTTCAGATTTATTAACAAGATTGTAAGCTCATCGGACAGGGACTGAGTTTTTGTCTGTGTTGCAATGCACACAATCTAGTTTTTAGGCACAGGAAGTGATAAGCATTAAATATTATTATCAGATATTTTGCATTTCAGGGTGAAACCACTGAAGCTTTTATTCTAGAATAAGAACTGCAGGCAACTACATTAGCAATTAGATGGAATCACACTTTTCACAATATCAACATGCATACATCAGTTTGGGAATATGGAATGTAGAATGGCCCCTTTACCATAAGACCCACAGCCAATGGGCTGGTTTGCATGATCGTTGCAGTTGCGGTGTGTGCCGCCCACCCTTTTGAATATTCAAGCCACGGTAGGCGGTCGCCATTGTGTTGTGCGAACCCAGAGAGGGTGGCTTATGCAAGGGTTTAACAGCCCATATTCTATTAAACCCCAAAACAGTCAATGTTCTAATCCTATTAATATTGTGGAAGATACAGATTTAAACAATGTGTTGACAACAGCACACTCATACGATTAATGCGCATGCAGTGTAGGGAGGGGGAGGGGGAGCAGTGGAAATCCCGACACTTGCATCCAGTGTACCATCAGCACAGTCGCTGTGCAATACAAAGCGTGTATAGAGGCTCTGTTTAGTCAGAGACCCTGCAAAAAGAGCAACCCCTTGAGTTCCTCTGAAGAATGGCAGGATATAAACAAGTAATTAAAAAACAACAGAAAAACAAAAAGCATATTTAGGAATTTAAAAAAAAAATCAATTTATTGTTCTAAACTGTGGAGAGCCTGACAGGACACACACTTCGCCCCCCAGTCACCTGCATAATCTCTGCCCAAGGCAGGGGAGCTCAGACCCAGGCATGCATTTGCATCTAGTCTTCTCCAAGCACCCCTCCTGCTGGGTCAGGGAGGAGTCAGAGGATGAGAGGGGGGCGAGTGAGAGTGTAAGACAGCAGCCCAGGCTCCATTGTTGTTGTTGGGAACAAGGTGCGAGGCAGCATGGAGCGGGTCATCGGCTCAGGCCAACCCGGATCCTCAACCCCCAAGCAGACCGCCTGGGTACTTCATCATAAGTCCATTTGAATTACTAGTGTTAGACTGGGGTAGGTTCTTCAATGTTGGATGAGATTAGTGTAGGGTTGTTGTTTTTTGTTTGATAGTTCTGCCTGTGCCTAGTAAGCTTCCTCTCTTTTTGTAGATTGCATACCTCAGCTTAATTGATTATTTACTATAACTTCCCTTATCTCCCTGACCTGATTCACTCAATTAAACTCTGTAAATAAAGTTGGTTTCACTTCTGACTGAGCGTAGTTTCATTCTGACTCCGGTGCTTGATCCAATGCGCTCAACCTAATTTGACCCAGGAAGCGCAAACGGGAGCTCTAAGCTGTCAAATTTAACCGCTTAGCTCCCGAATTCGCAGCACAGGACTGGCGGCAGTCCTTCACATAAACAATTAATCCAAAGTTTATTTTTGCATGGCCACTCTAAGGGGACAGGGAAAGAAGAAAAAGGACCAAGGGTATCTCCAGCTGATTCAGGCCTGGCTAGTTGTCTGCCTTCTGCAAGGGTGGTAATCATAGGATCAGAGGGCAGAGTTGGACCACCTGACACTACAATGATCATAGGCCAAGCTAAAAGCTCCCCAGGGGCACTGAAGCTGGCTCAGATGATTCAAACAGCTGGCATCTCCATTCAGCAGTGCCGCTCTTCAGGAGCAATTTGAAATCAATATGTAACTGTGTGCTTTTTAGGCTGATAAATATACTAATAAAACTCAAAGGAATTTCAGGTCCCTGAGCCTGAGCCAGGGGATTCTCATACCTTACAGGACACTTCTAGGGCTTTAAGGGACCAAACCAGCACCCTCTATTTCAAGCCATAGGCCTGAAACTATATATTTATGTATATATATAGTAGCAAAATCAAGCAGAAGACTCTGGATTTAGTACTAAGGCTTAATAAATAAATAAATAAATAAATGGAAGCACACACAAATTTTGAAATCGGTATTAAGTTTATTTACAGTGGGGAAAGGGGGAAAGGAATAAAAGGCATACAAAAAACCAGAGCAACCTTTGTGTCAGTATCCGCTTCTGCTTTTAAACAAGCTGCAGTTCCAGCTAACTCCCCTTGATCTCTAATAAGTTAATAGTTTGTTCAAACTATTGTTAAACAATCTACAATTCCCCAAATTCAGAGGTCACAGGGAACTGTGATTAGTTGAAACCTGGAAGGGAAAGCTTCTGATCTCCTCCTTGTGGGCATGTAGCAGAAGAGGGGAGGGGTGAGTGCATGAGTCCAACACTTGCTGCAGCTTCTTCAAACAGAAGGAATCCATTATGCCTGAACCAGGTCAATTACAATTACAACAAGGGATTATTTGTATATGTGCTCTTACCTTCACAGATCACCTGATATCACTTCACATAAAATGCATTTGATAGAGGAGTTCCACATGCTCAACTTCAAATGATCAAGTGATGTTCACACATGTGTGAATCAGACTTCCACTGAATTATTTTAGTTGCAGCACTTTTAATTACATTTTGCAATGGAGTCTGGTGATCTGTCCAGTATGTTGCCTGCATGCTAGACACACAGACTATTACAGCTGACCCTAAATACATTGAAAGAAGCTGCAGGTTTATCAGATTCCACAGGTAGCTACTATATAGGGAAGACTTACGCTGGCTCAGCTTGTCTGAGCGTGGAAAGCTAAGCAGGGTCAAGCCTGGTTATTGCTTGGATGGGAGACCCCTCCTCTAGTTTCCTGCATTGAGCAGGGGGTTGGACTTGATGGCCTTGTAGGCTTCTTCCAATTCTATGATCTATGAAATCTAAGAGAAAAACCCTAGACAAAGCACACCACATTTAATCCAGCATTTATTTAAATATCTTTGCCAGATTTGGTCATTGCTATTCTACATGAAGTCTGTATCAAATATTCAGAAGTCTTTCTTATAAGGGTCATGTTTTACTGACAGAGTACCACTGTTCAATGTCCTGTGCAAAAACTGCATAATTCATGGTTCCTGTGGTGTTTTTTGGAAGCACACACAAAGTGTAAAACATGAAGTCAATAGAAGAATATTGAGCAAAGCTGAAATATTTCAACTTGTTTAAACATCAGAAGATCTAAACTTTGCATTGTACATCAAATCAGAACACATGTTACATTTTAGGATTCTCATATCTTATCAACTAATACAAAACCTTTGCTCTACACCAACTAAAAAAAGGCTCTCTCTTATCAATTTAAATAATATGTTCTTCAAAGCATAATTATCGTGGGGGGGGGGAACACTAATGGACAAGCCCCACTTATTTTTAATAAGATTGTGAAGGGAACCCCCAGAAGAGTTCCTACCATACCTTAAAAACATACAGCACAAACATTAAAACAAAAAATAAAAACAATGCAGAATAAAACCAAGATAAAGTCAGCAACAAAGAATAAAACCATTACATCATAAAACCAAATTAAAACCAGCAGCAGAGTAGAGTACTAAAAGCACTAAAAACCAGTTCTTAAAATGCCTGGGAGAATAAAAAGAAAGACCATAATGTAGGCGCCAGGATGGTGAGCCTCTCTGCAAAGAGCATTCCACACACAGGGTACCACCATTGAAAACATCCTTTCTCTTGTAGCCACCAGCCTTGACTCATTTGGTGGGAGCATCTGGAGGAGAGTCTCAGACAATGATCTTATGTCCAGATAGACAGATTGTAGTTAAACCATAGAAGGGTCTGCAAGATAGTGCTCAATATAATGCTTTCATTGCAATGATTTTCTGAAGTTTGATCTTCTGCCAACAAATCAATCTTTAGTAATTTCTGATTTATTTCTGTCCCTCTCTCTTTTCTAGTAGCAAGAAATGAAAAGGTCACAGAAGTGAATGAATGCAAAGAACAATGAAACAGAAGGGCAGCTTCTAAATATCGACTTGATTCTTCAAAACAGCAACCTGAATTTGACTGAGAGCTTAAGGGAAAATATGCTTGACTAAATTTATTGTTTCATTTTAAACCTTTCTCATATTGTGTTTTACATTCTCCCTAAACAACGTTGATCAAAACAAAATGTACTTTCATTTTGTTTCCTAACTTTGTTTTTCGATATGTTAGAATAATGTATATTAAATGAATATTTTACCTATGTAATAAGTCTTCCTAAGGCTTAAATTCTAAACTCAATTCCCCGGAAGTAAGTCCCATTGAAATTAATGGGACTTACTTCTGAGGAGACATGCACAGAATTGCACTGTAAGTTACTTTTTCAAAACCCTGCTGTTAAGAAAACAATGCTACAAATAGAAAAGTATTGCTGTCCTACTGAATATCCCTCTCTACCTGTCTTGTTTTGCTTTCTTAAATTTTTGACTCTTTAATTTTCTCAGCTCCCTTTGGAAAAAAAATATTTTGATCTCTGGCTGTTCCTTTGATCTTTTTATCTTTCATATTAATCTTCACAGACTAGATCCTATTTCTACACCAGAGAATGGAAATTGTCCTGTTATCTAAGTGAGTTCAAATTCAGGATATTTGTGGGGATACCCCCCCATTTATCTTTCTCTTTTGTTTTTCATCTGCACTCTTCTTATATTTCTCCACCCTCTTATCGCTATTCATCCACAGACCAGGCAATTACACAATGCTATACCTTAAATGTGACATTTTTAAATTAGCCAGGCTGCTTCCACACTCATAGATAATAATGCTCCTGTCCTGACATTAAATAATTCAGATTTTCTTATTCCTGAAATGAGGACAGGCCAAAAAGAACTCCAAGCCAAACCCTCTAGACAGAGCTATTACAGGCATAATGAACAAAGACTCCCGATTTGCATGATCATTTCTTCTTGGTCCACACAAATTGACTTTTTAAATGGCTTTGCACACATTAAGCCATTCTTTTAAGTGATTCAACACACATCCAAATGCATGACAATTGAAAATCTTCAAGAAAAGACTGGGATCTGCCATATTTATAGCAGGATCAGATCTGTTGAACCATTGACAAGAGCCCTGTTCATGTGACATATCTATGTTAGAATGAACATGTGGAGGGGACAAATCGTGCTCAATGATTTTGCCCCCTGCACTTTCACCAGAACATCTGTACAGAGCCTATACACATACAAGCTGCATGAGCGTAGGCTCTCTCTGCAAAATAATACGTACCCCATATTTTTGATAGGTACAGATTATGCATAATGATTGTACATGTGTAGGCTCCATGCAGACGTATCCTCTGTACCCTGCTTTTCTGCTTAAAGGTGTTGGATGCAGACTAGCAAGCAAGGTCAGAATTGCAGAACTTTACAGAGTTCTAAGTGAGCAACTTGGTCTGGGGACCAAATGAGGCCTTTTATGCCTTTGCTAATCTGGCTGGCCTCTCCTCATCTAGGTCAAAGTATGAGTTGCTGCCACCAAGGATGGGGGAAAGTATCCAAAGAGGCTTACAACAGAAAATACAGTTGAGAACAGCCAACCTAATAATCATAAAAGTAACAACCAACTTAATTATTAGGTGTTATTGAAGAAGAGATAGAGTTAGATCTTGAAAAGATGACCCACCTTAAGTTGTGTTTCTTTTTTTCAGGCAGAGTAATGGTGATAAAATGGCCATAGTAAACTGTTACCTCTTCCAGCATAGAAAACCTCTTTAGGCAGTGGAAGGTATCAGTAAGTGCCTCACAGCTATGAATATTCATAGCTCTTCAGGCTTAGAGTTGTAGTCTTGCTAGGACACGGGTGCCCCATCCCAAATACTCAGTGGATAAGTTGTAGAAAATATGTCTAATTAAAACAGATGATCACTACATCCTACTCTATGACAGTGCTTGAGAAATCCTTCATTGTTTTAAGTGAGGTATACCATCAGCAATCACCCATCACATAAGCCCTCTGCTGGATCAGATTAAGGGTCCATCTAGTCCAGTATCCTATACTCAACAGTGTCCAGCTATGTTTCTAGGAAGCCCACAGCAGGCTATGAAGGCAACCGTCTTCCTCAATGGTTTGATCTCCCACCCCCAGCATCTGGTATCACTACTAGCCTCTTGCTTGTCCTTGCCAAGAATGGGTGGTATCACTGAATAATAACCTTGAACATTCTCAGCTGGTTCCTCAGCTAAGTCACCAACACCTCATTGTTGTTCAACATAGACAGGTCTTTCTTTGGGGACTAATAATAACAAATAAGAGTTGTTAGAGGTTTTGAGCAGTGTTTGAACAGCTGGAGATTCAATGCCATTCTGCATTCTGGTTTTCCTATGGGAAATATATTGGCCCATCCATCCTCCCAGCTTATATTTAACAAACCATGCTCAACTCATAAGCAGAGAAGTGCTGACAATATATTACATGGATAATTACATGGAAATCCTTACTTAAGGAACAGCATACGATTCAGTGTGTGAAAGGACAGCCAAAACTGCCTGCCATCTGCTTTCCAATGTATGGAACCGGAACTTTATGATGCAACATATTTACTCTGTTGCAAACATACATAGTACTATGCTAGCAAACTGTGATTATAAATTCATATACCCAAAAGAGGTATATGAAGAGCCCAAGTCCTCTGAAAATAGCAGTAAATGTTTTATTTTATTTTATTAAGGCTGCATAATATAATTGTACTGAATTCTGGGTTTTATAGAGTAAGCACTCATCTACTGCCTTTAGATCAAAGTCTTCACTAAGAGTGTTTTAGCTAATTGCTTTCCATCTCTTTTATACTTGCTGATTAAACTTAAGTTTGTTTTAATGGTTAAAATGAAAAGATTACAGAACATAAAAAATTAGTTTTTATGTATGAGAATAATGTGCACTGTGTAATATCAAAGAAATTTAACATGAATTTAACAGCCTCATCTGACAACCACCAAGGGAAATATCCAAATACCTTGTGTATTTTACACTATCTCTTTTTAATTAATCATCCCAATTGGAGATCCAAAATCATTAGATTACTGACTAATATTCATTAGACTAATGAATAGTCATAGCTATGAGTAGATTACAGATGCCATCCACCATGTTTTCTTAATGATGTTCATCATGCTTATTATCTAATCCTTAACATGGAAATAACATGACTTATATCAGTGACTTACTTCCACATTGTGCCCTTAATTCAAAATGTGAATAAGTGCCAAGCACATTTGCAAGGGGGAGGTAGTTGCAGTTTTTCCTTCAGCCATCTCCTCTTGTATTTTCCTTCTTTTAAAATTCCCCTAAGCAGATCTACACATGCAGGTAAATTACATGATGCAAATAATCTTGGACTATACAAGTTTAGACTGCAGGGGATCCCACTAAAATAATTCACTGCATAATTCACTAATATTTTGAAATAAGGGTTTAGGGTAGCTTTCTTCTTGGTGTGCTAGTTTTCTATGCAAAGAGAAGCTTTCAGGGGAATTTAAACATGAGATCCCCCATCTTCAGTCTAAAGTGTTACAATCTGAGAAATTTTGGTCATGTTATTACAGTGCTTGTGTTCATCAGCTCTTGGTCTAAACCATGAAACAACAACTGCAAAAAGGTGTGCATAAGAATCGGAGAGAATGGCCAAGCAAATGTGTTTAGGGTCAGGGCACTAGTGACTACATACTGGCCTCTGTGGAACCCTGACTTACTCCACATTCAAAACACTGAGCTCAGAAAACATGATAAACCACACTCAAGGGTTGACTGAGGGTTGTTGTTGAACCATGGGTTGTTGTTGAAATGTGGATTATTGCATTGTCTAAACCCAGCCACACTAACAAATCATGGTTTGTTAACCATGAACAACCCATGAAGTGAACCCATGGTTTGTTGTTGGGTTGCGAAATGTGGGTTGTTCATGGTTAACAAACCATGGTTTGTTAGCGCAGCTGGGTTCAGACAACATGATAACCTACGGTTCAACAACCCACACTCAACCCATACTCAATCCTTGAGTGTGGGTTATCGTGTTGTCTGAACTCCGCCATTGCTTCGAATCACAATATTTTTGATGTGTTCTCATATCTTCTGAAGTCCTTCATCATAGAGACAACTTAAATAACCATTTCTTGAGGATTCCCTGTCCCATCTTGGACCCTACACAATAAAATGTATACATAACCATGCAAACTGCTAATGTTATACATTTACATCTTCAAGGAAAATGAAGGCTATCTCAGACATCATCCTAATTTGAGTACAGGCAATGCAACTTGAACTCTGTTCATTTAACAGTGAAATAAATATCTTAGAATCCTAAAGGTCAAATGGCTGAAACATAAACATCAAAAGATTATTTCAGATCATCACTTCAAGCAGAAATAACTGGCCTGGAAAATTATTCCCGCTGCTACAAGTGCCAACTTCTAGGGTTTCCAGGGGGGTAAAGCAACATCTCTCAGAATACTTTTGAAAAATAATATCCTTAGGCTTACACAAGTGACCAGAAAATATAAATTGAAGTCTTTAAAGGGCACCAGTGCCTAATGGGCATTTAACCTAACAAAACAGAAACTTTCAGTGATAAATCTGACTGCCAACAAATGAGAGAAATATTTATAGTACAGTCACATAAAATACTGTCTGCCTTTCTGAAGGGAAGCCCTTTTCACTTTCACTGTATGTAGAACAGGGAATCATTGAAATGAATATGCTGTATATCTAAAGAAAAAACAAGAATGTGACAACAGTTTTATTAAGTTACTAGCTGTACCCGACCACGCATTGCTGTGGCTCAGTCTGGTGAAATGGAAAAGAATGTGGGTTATCGTGTTGTCTGAACCCAGTCGATGCTGACACTTGTTTTATCAGGAGGGATGCTGTATGCAAAGTATTTGGGGCTGACGTGGTCTTGAAATGGGCAATGGAGATGAAAACGGCTAGAGTTGGTTTGTTCACACGGATCAACGCAGCTGCCTACATTTTTGGCCTCTCCGAGGGGGTGTGTTCTCCAACCTTGGGTCCCCAGATGTTTTTGGCCTACAACTCCCAGCATGCCCCAGCCAGAATAGCTGGCTGGGGCATGCTGGGAGTTGTAGGACAAAAACATCTGGGGACCCAAGGTTGGAGAACACTGGTAGGGACTGTTATGACAAGTGCCTGCACTTCCAAACGGACCACACTATGTAACCACTTAAAATCTGGGCAGGCTCGCACGGGAAAAAGTGTGTGCCATCTTTCATATGCACACAAATATATACACAAAGCAAATACACACTTTCCTGGGAGTTAAGTTCGCTTGAACTCAGTGGAGCTTGCTTCTGAGTCCACACTGCATGGTTAACGAGGCGTCCCCCACAGACAACCCCCACCCCAGCGAAACTGATTTAGCCCTGGCAAATATGCCCAGAAACAGGGATTGACACCGATAAACAAAAATAGCAAGGACTGGAACGAATTTGCGACTCGGAAGGGAAGAGCACTCTGCAAATGTCCAGAAACCCTGTCCCTAATATCCAGGCAGCCTGCAGGAACAGTTTTTTTTTTTAAATTAAAAAAAAAAGTAAAATGGGGCCAGTGTGAGCGGGTGGTATGTGAAACTCTTGGGATTGAAACCAGCTTCAGAAAAAGCTCCCAGACCGTGCGTGTTAAGGCCTCCTCCTCTGCCAACGCTGCCCTGTTTCGACTCCAGTTTCCAGGCGCTACTGTTTCCTTTTATTCTGCCCGGCTGTATCAGCTCCAACGCAATGTCACACGAAATAATTAAATCAAAATGAAAATAAATCGAAATCTATGAAAATTCAATTGAACAATGCAATCGGAAACATTGAAAGGGAATCGTAAAATTGGAAATTTGGACATCGTAAATGGATCGTAAATCAGAAACATTGAAATGGAATCGTAAAATATTTAGTATAGCATGTGTTGCCTTTACGTCCACCAGATGGTGCTGTTTTTCAAAAAAGCATGTTTTTACCTGTCACAGGTGTGACATCTATATAATAGGTATATAAAAACACACGCGTATTCGAATGCAACGTTGTGTCAAAATTTCAAAGCAATCGGTGAAGAACTTTTGGAGATTTAAGATTTTGAACAAACGAACATTTACATTTTTATTTATATAGAAGAAGATAGATTAACCTTACATGATATAGGGATAGAAGAATGTGGTGCTGAATGATGCTAGTGACCAGAACTTATCACCAACATGATATCCAGAAATCAGGGGAGGCCTTGCTCAGAATTCTGACTTTATTTATTATTTATTTATTTACAACATTTATATACCACTCCACATCTACAAAGATTCCGGATCAGTGAACAATAAAGGACAAAGATCTTTGGCCAAAGTTAGAGCTGTGGGCTTGAATCCAATGCTGTCCTTCTGCCAATGGAACAGAAATCACTGATGGAAGGGATTTCCACACACTCCTGCAGCCCCCCCCCCATTCCAGAGGGCTGGAGATCCCTATGGAGCAGATTTGTGGGATGACTTGCAAGAGGCTGCAGGGTGCAAAGGACAGGGAAGTCCTGTTCCATAAGCAGACATCTGCTCACACACAATTAGATTTAAGGGCATTCTCAGTAGTGGCGTTCACACTATAGAAATCTTTCCCCACGGGAGCTCAAGAAGCTAGCTCTGTTGTGGGGTTTGTTTGCTTTTTACAAAACTTATATTCATATTTTTTTTCCTGTCAAGCCTTTGGAGACTAATGAGGAGTTTTAAATTGCTTGGTTGAGCTTTTAATCATTTTAAGTTTTATGCTGTTTTGTACTTTACTTTTTTTAAAAAAAGAATTAATAAAGTTTAATGTGTTTTATTGATTGCTGTTTTTATTACGTTAAAGCAACTGTCTAATCGAAAACTTCTCTAACATTGTTAGGGGTGCATCAACAGGCACAAACCTTGCTAGCAGTAAAGCAGCATAAATGACACCGGATGAGATTCTTTAGAGCTATGAAAATTTAAGCTCTGAAATTCCCCAATAGAGGATGAGTCACTGACAACTTCCCCTAGTGATGTGCTACATTAAAATATCACAAGCTTAGCTTAGCTTCATGGTTTGCAAAGATGTTCTGGATTCCTGTTTCATTTTCCAACTAATTGATGCATTCTTTCCAACGTCTACAACAGACAGTAGTTACACCGGAAACTAGGCCTCAGCAAGAACAAAACACATTGACCAGGTCCATACAATCACTACAGCCCATCATGGCTTATAAGCCACATTATGGAGCACGCCGGCCGCCATTTTGGATATGCAAGCTATGGCTTGTTGTGTCATTTGAACCTGGGCACTGTGGGTTAGCGAGGGTTAAACAACCCTCAGATAACTCTAGAACAACCCATGGGTTATCCAAGGATTGTTTAACCCTCGCATAATCCACACTACCTGGGTTTGCCTTCTGCAAATTGCATATTCAAAATGGCGGCCAGCATGCAGTGATCATGTGAATAGGCCCACTGCCTGCTGCAATTGTTTCAAACCTTTAGGAATTTCATGAACTTCTACTCAAGAGAACCTGATCAATTGCATTTCTTGCCTGAGATTTCTAAAACTTGAACATTTTAATGACTATTAGCTCCTCAAAATTGGCTTTAAACTCTTCTTTTCAGAGCTGCAATTCAATTCGAATGAGTTTGAAAGCACCAGTCTCTTTCATGTCATTCCCCCCCCCACACACACACACACCTTTTAATTTTTAAGAACTGGAAGGCTAACAGAATTTATATTCCAAAAGGGTAAGAATTAAGCTGCTAATGCACTATTTCCTAGAGGAAGCAAGAAACTTAGCTTGTGGGACAGGACATCGCCATGTCTCTGGGACACACAATGCTTCCAAAGCAGTGCACTCTCTTTCCTGTGATGGGTCACAGTGATAGGCACATTACTAGTGACGGAATAAGAAAGTAGTGGTGATGAGGTGACTTGAGAAACGAAGAGACAAAGTTGGTGGTAGAGTTGAAAGAAATCTTTAATATGCATTCAGTTCCCCTTCTAATGTCAAGTTTTCCAAACTGCCAACCGTGAATTTTGATTTCAAGTTTTCATGCAGAATTCAAGTTATGCCACAAAAGCCAGTCCTCCCGATGTTTTCTGTGGCTTGCATAGACCAATGTGGTCAGAGATGACAGGAGGACCCTCTATTTCCACTCCATTCCTCACTCCCTAAACTGCCCCCATGTGCCTCTAATGATTTGATAATTTTCACTTAGAAATCTTCACTGTTTTTCCTTCTGGGTCTATTAGCATTAATGAAATCACTTGCACCACCGCTTTGTTATCAGGCATATTAAGTGACTCATTTTGCTTTCCTAGTTTCCATTTTCTTTTCCCATTTCATTATCGGAAAAATAGGTGCTGCATGATTTATTTAGATAATAATATGAATGCTTCCCCATTCTAATACATTCATGACTTTTTAATTCACTTCTTCACGTTATGTACAATGGCAATTATTTTCCTGTCTAATTGTTTTACCCAGGCACCTCCTTTTTTCTTCAATAAGCCCATGAGATAAAGAAAAACATATTTAAAATGTTATTTTAATCATTGTAATTTTATCCACATTTTCAACATTAATAGATAAACCTTTTTTTAAAATATACTATTAGAAGCCATTTTTTATAAAAAGGCACCTACAATTCTGTTTGTCAGTATTTCTTGGGGATTCAACAATGTTTCCTGGTGATACCAACTACAACTGGCCTAGATAGATAGATAGATAGATAGATATTATAGATAGATTTTGAACAGCTCCCCCCCTCCCCCACTATTCCCCTCCAAAGTCACCACTTCAGGAGCCAGGTCTCAGGGGTTCATGGGATGTCTTTCGGAAATGATCATAAGAATTCAAAACACCTGGGAAATTGTATCAGGGTTAATTATATAAATAACCTTTTCAGGTTAAGCGTCCCTGAACTTAGCTCTTTTAGGATCAGGCTTATCATGGGTACTGCAGAGTGAGATTTCAGTAGGAGTGGAGGGCCAACATCATAGTAAATGTATTAAACAGGCTCTCACAGCCAAGGGCCCAAATTCAGTATGTATAAGTCAGAGGGTCAGCAAGACATGTCTATTCAACCCAGGAAACCAACCCAATAGACACATGCTTATTCAACACAGGGAACCAGACCAACCAGGTAAGATCAAGGAGGTGATGGGAGCAAGCAAGTACAAACGGCTGCAGTCTGGAAGCTGGAGAACCATGTCTAGATATACCAGCAAGATGTTGCCAAGACTTTGAACCAGGAAAGAAGCAGACTGAAACAGAATGTGTTATGAAGGTTCTGCATATTCCTTGTTCACAGTGACTGCAGGATGAGTCAGAAATATTCAGATTACAATTGGATATAACAATTATGAACAGCACTTATAAAGAGTTCCTCTTGGGTTTCAGATAAAAAAGCTGCCACTTGTCTATTCAACATCCCAAAAAGTGCACATGGAAAAAGGATGTTAGGCCACAAATGGAGCTCAATCAGCCAATTCCACTTGGAAGACTGCAACATGTAACCATGTCAAAGGGCCTCACAAACATTGACATCCCAAATCACTATCTCTAACACCGATTCAAAACATATTCATATAAGCCCTGCACAGAATTCTATTTGCATAGTGATTTATGTGTGGTGGTGGTGCCTGCTGGTCCCTCTACCTCATTACACCTGACCTACATACATTTGATGTCTCATCTGCACAGGAGCCTACGTGCATAAAATTCAATGCACATAGGCTCTGAATATACAGTCCACAGCCTGGAAAAATCAAAAAGTACAAATTGCACATACAGAGCCTATACACATTGGAGTGGATGCACATAGGCCTCTGTAAAGAGGGGATTTTAAATGTATGGAGATCAGCAGCACTGGGGAGATTAGAAATCCAAAGATTAGAATCCTACCATGAGCACAAAGATTAGAATCCAATCATGCAGACATCTGTATGCACACAGAGCAGACTTCCACTGGCCCCTCACCTGGGGCCAGGGAGAAGATTTGCGAGTGGGGGAGGAGAGAGGAGTCAGGTAACAGGTCAGGTTGGTCACAGATACTGAGCCAATGGCTCAACTAGGGCGGGGACACAGGAAAGGGCTTATTTAGGCACCTGGGTTCCCGCCCATGGTCTCTTTTGCTGCTGGGTTATGGTGATCATCCAGTGGCACCTTTCAAGGTGACTGACGTTTACCCAAGGCTGCCCTCGCTAATGCCCTGAGGCTTGGCAGGAGGGAGATTGGGACGTCTTTGGGGTTTTGCCTTTCTCGGCTACATTGGGTGCCTGGAGGCGTCAAAGTAAGGCGACGATGGTAAGGCCTTCCAGCTCCACATGGAGGGCAACTGGCCGGGGGTGGACCATCTCGCCTCCGGTGCGGTTAGGACGTATTAGCCAAATATTGGGTTTTTCCCGGCCAATGGCCGGGGCCGGGCTAGGTTAGTACCACACTTCGCCCTTCAATTCAATAAATGTGGCCCTGATTTGAAACCATATACTCTGTGTCTGACTCTTCTTTATCTCACCCATACACGCGCAAGGTGTAGACAAGTCAAACTGATTTAAATGGAACTTCCTACACAGTAAGCATACACAGAACTGGACTGCACCTTTTCTTTGAGCTGGAACAGTAGCAGAGTACTTAAACCCCTGACAACCTTTATGGATTCTGGGTAGTTTCCAGGTATGGCATTAGATATGCAATTAGTATTTTGATGTTAGGGGTGTGGGAAGAGAGAGAGCTTCCAAAAGAAGCATATTGAAAGGCAGCAAAGTTCAAAGCATCCTATGCAAGGATATATGAAAAATCAAGTGGCATTTTGTTATGCAAATAAAGCATTCTGTTCCCCAGTGACACTTGATATTTTCAATAAGCAGACCATGTTTCAAAAAAAGGATTTTATATATAGCTTGGAACAAACATATCTGAGGCCACTTCTTGGGTTACGTTCTGACAGCAAGGGCATGAAGAGAGGCATCCTCAGTGAAAATGTGGGTGCTCCTACAAGAGTGTGTGCTTATCACATGTTCACTGCTGGCTAAAAAGCACATGGGAAATTCTTTGTGCTTGATACATTGCTACTTCATGCAGATGGTAATAAGCAACTTCTTGAAAGGTTTTCTGGACACATATGAATAACCTGGTTTACATCTAATTATTAACCAGTTCAGGAGCAAAAAATGAATGATATGCCTTTCAACATTGCTTTTCATATTAATGACAAATGATGTCCAAAGAAATTACACGAAAGGACAAAACCACCTGAGCCCTTGCTTGCTTCAGATCCAGTTTTAAAGAGCAGAGAGGTTCCAGGCCCCATCTCTAAGAACTGGGCTCCCTTGAACTTCCAGAGACAAGAAGCTGAAATTGCTTCTTATGAATGGTACCGTAAGGCTGCAATCCTATACCGGGGAGTAAGCCCCACTGAACTCAATGGGACTCACTTCTAAGTAGCCATGTATGGATTGCACGGTAAGTAAACAATATAAAATAGAGGGTACGTGTAGGCAACAATTTGTTTAAGGGGTAACATACCTGTTGCAAATTAGGAGAGGGGTGTGCTGCGGCACCCTTCTTCTCCCCCATCCAGTCCTTCTCTCCCTTTCATTACACTGTTGCTTTTCATTCATAAGTATCATGAGACACTGATTTAATTCTGAAATAACTTGTGTGAAAGATGCTAAGAACAATTAGAATAACCAAGCCTTTATTAAACTAAAGGGCAGGAATGAGGGGGGGGGGGGAAGGAAACAGTGAAGAAAAAAAATTATGAGCCACATTGTAAGATATGTTCCAACTTCCTCCCCGGATCTTTTGCATTTTATTATTCTCCATTTCTGTTTAGTTACATGGCCACTGGTTTCCACCAGGCTTGTGCATGCACCTTTTGACATGTTCACAAAAAGGTCTACAATACAGAGTTTCATACGTGGGAAAGGTCCCTACATTCAAAATACCAGGGTGACAAACAGTTTCTGGAGAAGGTCTTATTGAACAGGATGGAGAGAAGATAAGTTATCACACAGTACCGGGCTACAAAGCATCATAGACGTAGAATAGACTAGAACAATTTTACCACAAAAGTCACAAAAAGGTAAAGAATATCTCTCTTATGCAAAATATACATTTTTAGGATCTATTTTATATTCCCTATTTTTATATTTACTGATGTTGCTTCTGTGATATTTTCAATTAAAAAAAACCTATATTTTTACTGCCAGTATTTTATTTCTCTCAATACCTATAGTTTGAGGTAACAATGAAGTAAACAAAACAAAAAAGCTTCTATAGAACTCTGGACAAAGTCTGTGATTTATTTATTTTTTTACTGTTTTCATCTCAAGTCACATATCTCTTATCCAAGTCAAAGGAAAACCAAAGTGTTGGCATGTTCACTAGTATTCATAAAAATATAGATATGGCAAACTGAGAGCGCAAAGACTTGTAGCAAAATCCTACGCCATTAATGTTCATGAGTTACAAACTTTGCAAAAATACAGTTGTTATGAGGAAACCTATGACAGACAGCGTTTACATCACTATTGTTAAAACATGTGTGCCTTTATATGATCCACAGCATGACCTACTGTAGGGACCAGGAAGTATACACAAAGAGGTGTGTCGGCCTTTTTTGTTTTCATGGAGTCCCAGAAATGATGTCTTTGAATTCAGCATCCCTTGGCATAGATGACTAAAGCTGATATTCCATGCACACACATCATATTTACAGCTGACTCATCAATAGTGACTAATAATTGCGTCTGCTGGCAGCAGCAGCTGGAAATGGTCCTTAATCCTCATAACAAGCTCCACTTCCATAGGAAATTGGAAGGATCTCTTCAAGGCGGCAGGTGATTATCAGGGCCCATTCAGGAGGAGCAGTCTCTTTCCAGTACAGTCCTTGGTATGGCTAAATTCCATTGTCCCTTTTTCAGCAGTCAAAAATCCATGATAAATTCTGTATAACACTGTAGCCAATAACAGCAGCACCAGATATTAATTCCTTTGCTAGAAGCTATTTGCATAAAGTATATACATCACATTAATCTATGTCTACCAGTGCTCTTTACCAAAACTAATCAAGGTACATCTCTAAATATCAGAAATGTAAGTACTGATAAATCCGTTCTTGTACAAGAAATTTTCACATGCAGCTCATGCTAGGCTAATATACAGAAGAATATGTTACATGGTCAAATAGACTTTTTTCCCTAACAAAAATAAACATACAAAAATCAGGGATTTTTCAACAATCTCAAGGGTCTCTGATGATTTCTTTCTTTCATTCTAAGGCTTTTGTGTCGCTGGGTGTTTTTCCTCACCAGCCCAAAACATCATATTTGCAACTGCATTGATGTTGCATAAACAAGGCTGTCTTGTTTTATTGTAAAGAAAAAGCCGGTGTAGGGAATAAATTCTGAACACAAGAATGAATGCAGACTGCTAGGGGGTGGGATTGAAGCAGCAACCTTATTGAAATGGCAACACCATTGCTAAATCCCACATTTGGAAATATGTCATAGAAGTGCCGACTAAAAGGATATCAGCTTATACTTGAGATATGCATAGATACATATATCAAAAAGTGGGGAAAGGGAGGAAATGCTTTGAGCAGCTAATCTTATATGAATAGAGCATGTTTGAAGAAGGCAAGTGTGCTTTATGGAGACAGATGAAAAATACAGACTGGTAGACAGACAGACAGACAGACAGAAACAACATATAGGACAAAGCATTTAAAAGCAAAAAAAAATTGACAGAAACAAAATTGTGAAAGCTTTGGAGTTAGAGGTTTAAGGCTGGTCAAAAAACCCTTTTGGAAACTATTGCCCTCCTAAACCTGTGACAAACGAAAAAGAAAATAAAAAAGAGTTAAATATACTTCTGGCTTTTATTTGGCACTATGCCTCTGAAAATGTTGAAGAATCCTGGAGACGAGAAATGACTATAGGACCAAGCAGCACCTGCTAGCTTAAAATTGCAAGCCTGGATGGTGTTTACCTTTCTTGCATGTTTTGTGCCTTCCCCAAGCCATTAAGAAAGAGATCTGGCCTCTGCTTGCGTGTAACCAGTAATGACAACCTCTTTGCAGTTATCTGTGTGCAAACAACCGGAAACATTCAGAACTCTAATACATCAGTCCAGTACCAAAGTTAATCAATCAAGAAATAACATTATTGAAAATAAGTTTTAAAAAATGAATCAAACCAAACCAAAAAGAAACACAAGAAACAACCCACTCCCACATGCAGACCTGTTGATCACTGTTCTGGTTTCAGCAAGATGGTACAATGAAAAACAACAACAAACCCACACAATCCTGAGCCATCAGTGGTCCCAGTTAATCTGCAAGACGGATTTCAGATGATGGAGACTGTATGGTCCATGCAAATGATCAGACTGAAGTCACATTGTATGTAATCAAGACAAGATCCAAGACATCTTCAGAAGGGGTTCGAGTCACAGGAAATGAAGGTCCAATGGAGTGTTTATCAATTGGAAGCACATTGGTTTAAATATATCTCCCTGAAAATATGTTTATTTATTTACTGGCCAGTGAAGTCCACTAACTGTCCTTTTATTGCTCTGGTAAGGTAGGGCAAAAGCAGGTAAGTGGAAAAAATACTACTTTATAGGATCTTATAAGCAAAATTAGTATCTTCAGCTACTCAAGTGGCATTGCTTGCTATTGACAGTTATATCACACAATGATTTATACTTGTATTAGTGGAACCTACAGTTAATACTACACTTATTTCCATTAGGTGATATACAGTATTTCAGTTAAAGCTATGTAGCCGACTGATGCCATCTGGTTTACAAGATAGATGGGATGGGAGATCGAGAGCGTCTTAGAGGACAAGGTGAGCTGTAGGGTGATGTTACTGGAGACAGTCTCAGGGCATTGCCTGCCATGCCAGCTATGTTGTTTAAACTTCTGGATTTTTCGTAGCCTTTCATAAGAAAATGCACAGACATCAGTTGAATTCAGCCAGAAAAGAGACAAACAATACAATGCAATGTAATCATACATGCTATTGGGTTCTAAGAGGGTAGAGCGCTAAGAGTGTTGCTAACAATAGACAAAATATAAAATGGTGTTATTCTTATTAGTGAGATTAAGGAAACTCAGATTTACTTCATAATTATAATTTTAGGTCAATAGCCACTGATGTATACTCAGTCCAAGTCCACTGGCTTCAACAAAGTTAAACTGACAGCACATAGAGAATTTATTGTCTCTTCCGTATTGCAATTCAGCATGATAGATGTGGTCATATGAAGAAACCATGGTGTCAAGCCTAACTCTTGATATTCTAAACTGCAGAACATTTCCATCCTAATTGTATGAAGTCATTTTGTAATCATAGATGCAGAGGATTAAATTATGTGTTGTTAAAAAGCTCCCTCTCCAGAAGTATTTCGATTAGGCATCTGACATTCTGCATCTAATACTATTTAAAGTGTGATGTATTTGCAATAATTAAGTGATTTGCAATTTTATTAAAATGTGTGATTTATTTGTAGCTGTTTAGTGATCTACACTGTAAAACTATACTATTTGAAATATTTATCCAACTGGTACTAATGAAAGAAATACATTAGTGTCTACATATAAGCCTAAAATAACCAGAATTTACATATTTACATGTTATTAAGCAATATTCACCACTAACATGGAATCCTGCACCCACAGGAGTTCTCTTTTCACAGATGCTTGCACGGTTCTGACAATCATTCCAAACTTCTTAAAATATGTTTATGGAACCAAGAATCAGCATCGAGCTGAGAACTCCTCCCTCCCCAATCCCTATTACTATGGTCTTGGCTAATTTTTTCTAAACAAACTAGAAAAACCAAAATTAAGTTAGAGATCCCTGGTTCAAGACAAAACAGGGAGCTCTGGCTTAATACAAAACAAGATCTCCACACTGGCATGCAGCAGGAGGAGAGGGAGGCCAAGGGAGAAGAATGCAGCTGCAGGGCTCATGCACAGCTTCATAAACCATGGTTTATGGCAGTGTTCTCCAACCTTGGGTCCCCAGATGTTTTTGGCCTACAACTCCCAGCATGCCCCAGCCAGCATAGCTGGCTGGGGCATGCTGGGAGTTGTAGGCCAAAAACATCTGGGGACCCAAGGTTGGAGAACACTGGTTTATGGTCATCTGAAACTGTGAAACATTAGTTCGGTCTGCTATCTACTTCATTAAACAAGTTAGATCCATTTCAAGTTAGCAGTGTCTACAGGTGTGGTGGTGTTAGTCTGTTGCAGCAAAACCGGCAAAGGGTCTGATGAAGTGGAAGTGTCCATGAAAGCTTATGCCAGAATAAATTTGTTAATCTTTAAGGTGCTACAAGACTCTTTGTTGTAAGTTAATAATGGATGCTTTATCAATGGGTCTTATTTCCAGGTAAGCGCATATAGGATTGCAGCCTAAATAGGATGGCATTACTATTTAGGCTGCAATTCTATAAACAGTCACCTGAGCCCCATTGAATTCAGCTGCGCTTATTTCTGGGTAGACATGTATACGATTGTACAGTTAAGGTCAAACTGTGTTATGCACATAAAGAAGGCAACAGTTCTTACAATACACTGCAAAACCGAAGATATATACTAATAATCCAAATGGCTCTAATCTAAACAAGCATACCTGGGAGTTTAGTCCCAGTCCCACTGATTTTTCATGGGGCTGACACACACAAAACGGTGCTTGACAGAAATTGTATAGAATGAGATAAGATAGAAGCACACACTGTCTAGGCTAGTGGTTCTCAAATTGTGGGCCAACCCCCTTGGGGCTGCAGAACACCTGGGGAATGTGCAAAGTTCCTCTTAAATTAGCACACATGATTGCTGCTAGTACACCAGTGTTTCCCACAAACACTCACATAAAATATGGATGACATACCTTTATCTTTTAAAAAAAAAAAACAACCTCATGTACATACACCTGATAATCCTGATTGGACTGAGGGTCAATTATACATGTACACAGGTGTTTATACACATGGGCATGCCACTGAACTTTCCATAGTTTGCTCTGGAAAACACTGATGTAACACAGGCATACCTACAGCAATACTCTGCTGTGTAATGTGGAGCCATACTTAGCCTATTAGCCTCTGGCATCAAAACCTCTTCTTTCAATATTAACACTTTCATAAATATATACCTTAGTGTGTGTGTTTTCTTGCATTGGACTTGATCAAATCAAGGCTTGGGCAGTTAGATCCAGACTTGATAGTTAACTTCTAAAATAGTATTAAATTATACTAGCAAGAAATTAACAGGAATTTAAGATATCCAAAAGCAATTTCTAAAGAATCTTTATGAAACTGATTTAATGAACTTGGCCTAAATTACAATTATCTTTGGACAGGATAGACACATGAAACCATGAATGAAACAACTATCAGAAACAACACTGACATATTTTTGGATGGACTGATGGGCCAAGGACTTTTTTTAATAGTAAGGAAGAAAGGGGCAACAAAGAAAGAAAGAAAGGAAGAAGAAGTAATACAGTGATCCGAATACAGTCTTTCCTAGAGAGCATTTGTTCACATCTGCTTCATTCCAGGCTTTGTTTATTTAGAAGAACAGAGCTGAATGAACTTTTATAGTCTAATGAAAGAGTCCATACCTTTCCTGATCCCTCCATCAGTAGCACACGTGTAATCACCTGCTGTCAGTAGGAAACATGTTCCCCCTCTTCTGTTTTTGTCTCTGGTACTAGAGCGTCTGATTGGTGGAAGCCTTTCCACAGGTGACAGTGGCTGCTCACTTTCTGTACTGTCTTCACCTGATAACACTGGTTAAAGCACCATGCCCATTTACATCATATAGCCAGTGAGGAAATGAGACATCACAAATAACTTGCCTCCTACCCGCTATTGTTCAAGTACAAAAAAGAGAAGAAACTACTACACGATATGGAAAAAAGATGGCAGTTCATCATTAGTTACTACAGAAATGTAGTAAAGTTGCAAATCTATATTTTCTTAAGGAAAAAACATCTTTTATTGTTAATATTTGGCTTTTTAGACTGCTGCCATCTTCAATATTTCATTGTCGCCTTGGTGTCTTCAATACTTAAAAGGGTCAGATTTTGCTGCCATAGATTGCTTTTTAATAATAATAAAATTATTTGTTTGGGGGAAGTAATAAATCTTTAATTCCAGATTGTGCATTTGCATCCACTGCTAAAAAATGAATTCACATGTAATAATGGCAGCAGTCCTAATTACATTATCCTAATTATGCTAACTTGTTAGTATCTTGGGCACTTACCACGGCTGACCTGCTGTAAATGATTATGAGAGTCACATCAGTGCGTGGTCCTCAGCGGTACACAAGGCGCCATGCTGTGTTAATAGCTATCTAGGCTCCCTCTTCCACATCTTATGCAGTTTAATAGGGAACATTATGGGGTTTTTTGTTGGTCCCCAAGAGTACACACTCAGAGGGTATCTGCACAGCCCTAATCCCTTTCCTTTGGTCTGCCTGGTTCTGTGCACATTTTATTTTGACTTTAGCTACCCCATTCACTTCAATAAGAGCTTTCCCCCCTACATAAAGTTGCAGGGGTGCCAATCTGGACTGGGATCACAGCAGGAGGCAACAGGCTAATGCCCCCTACTCCCTATGCTAAAATCCCAAACTGGATCACCCCCCCCCCCCATGCTGGCTATTTCTCAAAGAAAAATCCTGCACTCAACGGGCAAACCACATGATTAACATGATGTGTAGTTTGGCCTTTAATCGCTTTCTTCGCCTATTTAAATGCTCACTATGGCAGTTTTTTTTTTTTTTTAATGCCTCATCCCTCTTTAAACACCTATATCTTTTGATTAACATCTTCATATAAAAAAGAATTGCTCCATTTTCATGATAATAGGGATTTTAATATTTCAGAATACACTGACACATGTAATGATTGTAGAATATAAAGGCAATGGACAGGGAAAATAGACATCTAATAAACCTCTGTATTTATATTTTATAAATTTGATCATCTTGAGAATTTTCTTTTTCTAATCTCTACTCCCCACCTCTATATCCATGCAATCCAGCCATCCCCAGCCTGGTGCCTTCCACATGTTTTGGAACAACTCCCATCAGCCCCAGTCAGCAGCATAGCCAATGGGTCAAGAATGCTGGGAGTTGCAGTACAAAACATTTGGAGGACACCAGTTTGGGGAAGGCTGACAAAATCTAACACTTGCAAATATATCTGCAGACTCACTACATGTTGACCTGCAAGCTGTGCCTTCTCCATGTTGGGACATCAAAAAGAGGGCTTGAATAAACATGGAAAAGCAGTTGCCATTATCACTTTGAAGGCCGTTTTGGTAAGTAATGTTGAAGCATTGCAGAAGTAACAATATTCCATCTACTGTATAGAGTCTATTTCAAGATTGTTTCTGCTTTTCCTGAATTGTCCATTTTAGCATTTTCAAAACGAAAACAAAACCAAAAACCAGCAAAACCCAATATAAAATACTTTCTATTGATTATGTTCTGGGGAGTATGAAATGGATCAAGTTTTTCCCTGGTGGCTGTGCAATCATACATTTTGTCATTTTTCCTCTTTAAAGGACCAATAATTGGGACCACAAATCATAGATCAAAAAGCAGAAGAATTTTTCTTCTCTCCTACCACCATTATTGCTTCAATGATTTATTTATTTTTAAAGGAAGCTTTAGGAAGCATTAAAGTAATTTATATTTGAACTATGATAAACTAATGCTCCAATCCTATAGACCAGTGTTCTCCAACCTTGGGTCCCCAGATGTTTTTGGCCTACAACTCCCAGCATGCCCCAGCCAAAAACAACTGGGGACCCAAGGTTGGAGAACACTGGTCTATAGACACTTAACTGAGAGAAAGTTCCACTGAACTCAATGGGGCTTGCTTCTGAGTGAACATGTTTTAATATGATTGCACTGTTAATGTAATTATAAAAAGTCACTAAGACTACAATACTAGATTAAAAATGTGTTAATGTTGCTACTCTAGCTTACAAACTCTTTAAACTCTACTTTAATATAATGGGCCTGGTAGTCCATGAAATTAAAGACACTTACTTCCAAGTAAGTTTGGGTCTGATCTTAACTGTAATTTCTTGAGCAGCAGTTGTTTCCTAAGGTCAGGGATCATAGCATTAATTGTGAAGGAAAGGTGAGCATCACTTGGAAAAAGCATTAAAGGGTGCTGCCATTCTTAAAGAATCAACAAACTTTATTTCAAACACAGATTTGTTCTATTCACTGGACATCAGAAATTAAGTAGTGCTGTGGCAAAAAATGTCTTCCACATTTTTGTTACCATTCTCATTCATTTGATAGAAAAGGAATTGTTTTTGAACAAAAAAAAATGTTTAAAGGAGAAGAAAATTTCAGAGAAATTCTCATGGGTGGGGTTCAGGGTTCTTGTGCTTACATTACTTACGAGGTGGCTGAGGAGTGTGTGAGAATGTGTCCTGCCTTTCATTGTACAATCATCTCTCTGGCAGCCGGCAGCCACCTCACACTTCAGTTAAAACCCAGGGGAAGAAGACATCATGAGGTAAGTTCTTCCCCAACAAGGCTTTTTCAGATCAGGCAGTGCAGGCAGCCAGGGAGGCTGCAGATTGATGGGGAGTTGTGTAATAGAAAGAAAACACACAAACAGCATCCTTGGCCACCGTGCAATGATAAGACAAGTTCAAAACCACCAACAAAAGAAATTCAGTCGAGACCATGGTGAAGGTGCTGAACCCTGAAGAATGACAACATTAGGGAAGGGCCGTGGCTCAGTGGCAGAGCACATGCTTTGCATGCAGATGATCCGAGGATCAATCCCCAGCATCTCCAGGTAGGGCTGGAAAAACTCCTGCCTGAAACTCTGGAGAACCACTCCCAGTCAGTGTTAACAATACTTGGCCAGATGGACCAGTGGCCTAACTCAGCATAAGGCAGCTTCCTGTGCTCTGCTAATCAGAGCCGAGTCAAAAATTTCTCAGAAGAAAAGTTCTGGGGATTTTCTTTTCTTACCCTCCCCATTTAGAAATTAAAGGCCACTCTGCAGAATTCTCTCCTAGAACGACGCGAGGTAAGGGGAATTGTGCAGGATGCAAAATGGTGGCCAGGCTGCCAACACAGTTGCTGCTGTTGCCATTTGCAGTGGCAGCACAAAACAACAACAGCAACAACAACAAACTATTAGGGAAAAAGAAAGCTGTGCTACAACCACCGCTAATGGTGAGCCCCAGCTTGAGAAACTGTTGGAGAAGTTTGCCTCCCCTTGGAGAAATTTGGTGAAATGGTATATCCCCCCCCCACATCAACACACACAATTTATTTGCCCACAAATAAGGTAGACAATTTTGAGAAGCCATATGCGCACAGCTATAGATTTTATATCTGATGTTCCAGGTCAGGCACATCACATTCTGACCTATGGTGGGAAATGCTATCTAGAGTGCATACTTCTGTGTCATTTGTTGCATTTGATGTGGGCCTAGATTAACCATCCATGTTTAAATGATTGTTTCTTAAATTGCTTCTAGTATTTCACGCCACCAGTGTGGCAGAGGTAAAGCAACAAAAGAGACAAACATCACGCAAAATGGCATGAAGTTCAACAGAATAGAGGCACAACTGTACTTCACAAGCATGCAGGAAACAAAACAAAACATTTGTACAGCAACCGGCAAAAGAAACAGTAGATGATAACAGTACAACAAAAGAATTAAGAAGAAAGAAAATTAAAGGCAGCTCGGCATTCACAATACACCTAGCAAACACTACAGACCAGCGATGCACAGATCTGGGAACATCATTCTTATGCTGTAACTACTTTACCATCTGCAAGACTGACATACACAAACAGAGAGGAGGGGAGAGGTATGTGAACGACCTTCTCTAGCTGCAGAAAGATTAAATGCTTTCTGATGCTTTGTACTGCCAAACATACCAGACATGCATTTGAGGTGGTGTCCTACCTGATTTATTGTGTTCCATCAGCCGGTTGTCTTTGCCCAGACAGACTTCTCCCTGTGTGCTATTGCAGGGCATGTTCAAGTCTGTCTTGCAAAATGTATGGGAGCTTGCCTGAGGAGCAGGTGGGATGTGCTTCTTTCTCTTCCTTGGAAGCTTCTGTTTTGCCATGGCCAGAGAATAGTACATTCCAAAATTGTTGACAATAACAGGCACAGGCATGGCTATAGTCAGCACCCCAGCTAAAGCACACAGAGCACCCACTAGCATGCCTGACCATGTCTTTGGATACATGTCTCCATACCCAAGAGTGGTCATGGTGACCACAGCCCACCAGAAACCAATGGGAATGTTTTTGAACTCTGTGTGTTCACTAGCTGATGGGTCATTAGGTTTGGCTCCTATGCGCTCAGCATAGTAGATCATGGTGGCAAATATCAACACTCCTAATGCCAAAAATATGATCAGCAGCAAAAACTCATTGGTGCTCGCTCGGAGCGTGTGACCCAGCACCCTGAGGCCGACAAAATGTCGGGTGAGCTTGAAGATTCGCAGGATTCTCACAAACCTCACCACCCTGAGGAAACCAAGCACATCCTTAGCAGCTTTGGAGGAGAGGCCACTGAGGCCCACCTCTAGATAGAAGGGCAAAATGGCCACAAAGTCAATGACATTCAAGTAGTTTTGGATGAATTCAAGTTTGTTGGGTGAAAAAACAACACGGATTAAAAATTCAAATGTAAACCACACTACACAGACGCCTTCAACATATGTCAGAGCAGGATCCGTCTCTATTTCATACTGCAGAACCACCTCGCTACCATTGATAGTCGGTTCTGTTTTGTTTTTGATGGTATTGAACGCTTCATGGGTTTCCAGGCAAAAGGTCGTGATGGAAAGTAGGATGAAGAATAAAGAGGCAAAGGCAATGAACTACAAAGTAAAGAAATTGGAAATGTATCAGAACCAGGCAGTAAAAAACAGAAAACCAACAACATAACAATCAGCATCATATACCTTAACTTATCTTAAACTTTATTGCAAAGACTCTCAAGTTGCTTCCCAGAAGAACATACATCAAGAACTCACCTGTTGTCGTCCCTGGGCTGATGTGAGGCTGAGAATTTTAATAGAGCAGTGTTGATCAGAAAGTAAAAAAATAATTGATCAAAGATAACAGAGATACCCACACCTTCTACGAAATAGATTACAGGCTATTTGTAATAGCCAGGTGGTGATCCTACTTTATCAAAGCTACAATGTAGAACCTACCCTTCTTCAAGAAAATGGTATGAGTCTTAAATGTGCTCCTTGCACAAAGAACCAATTGTTGAATTCATCAGAATACAATTTAATTTATGATGAAAAACAAATCATACGCAAAACCTATTTGGATTTTTTGAATGTATCACTAGTTCTCACCCATCTGTGAGATTCCCCCTTATTACCAGATTAGAAGAGAAGCTATACAATGTTAGGACACTGATAGATATTAGGCAAACAATTTAAAAAGTATAAAATTTTATTTATGCAAATGATCTAGAGCAGGGGTGGGCAATTTTAGGAGATCAGGGGGCCACTTTCCACCCCATGAATCCCCATGCACCCACGGGCCGCACTCACCATCGCCCTTCCGAAGTTTTGCAGTGCAGCGGCAAAATAATCAGCAGTTTGCCACCAAATTTCAGTTGCACCACTATAGAGGCTTAAAAGGGACAAATGTCGCTTGTTTTCAAGGGTCTAGTGCAGTGATGGCGAACCTTTTTGAGCCCGAGTGCCCAAACTGGCAACATAAAACCAACTTATTTATTTCAAAGTGCCAACACTGCAATTAAAACTGAATACCGAGGTTTTAGTTTTAGAAGAACAACTCATACAGTTGTCTGAACTAATTAACATCTTTTGTCTTTAAAGAAAAACACAATAACAGAGCTTTCAATGATACAAACAGTTTTTTGTTGGGGAAAAAATCAACTAAAAAAATTATTATAGTACTACATTGTACACATAGCCTGAAGGGAATTTATACAAACTTTTTAAATAATTAGGCACATGTATTTTTGGATAAGGGATTCTCAACTTGTAATATGATTATATGCCAGACTGAAATTGTATGGGGCAAGCTTTACCCCGGGTCCTTTCCCTGCTTCTATAGGTGTCGGATTAGTAAAAGTAAAAGTCAACCTGTACTAGGATGAGCAAGATAAACAAGAAAACTAAACGACCGTGCTTAACACATTTTAAACACTTTATGTCTTGGACTGCAAACACTGCATTAGGTAAAAGTTTGCATTGGGCCTGCTTTTGCACAATTAATGTGATTTTTGCTATTGCATGCATGCTGATAATTTGTCAAACCTTGGCTCATACTCCGTTAGTTTGAGAGCAACACATGCAGCACTCAGGTCAACTGTTAGGGCTTTACATCCAAGCCATGCTCTGTGCATCATTCTTCAAAATCTTTTAAATGTGATAACAATGTAGAAAAGAATTCTGTAACAGGAATTCTAGAATAAAATCATTCTGTTCCACACTGTGAGAAAGAACAAAATCATTAGTGTTTTGCAGAAGGGGACAGTCTTTTTGCGATCTGGTGACCAATGGCTCGAGTGCCCACAGAGAGGTCCCTGCGTGCCAGCTGTGGCACCCGTGCCATAGCTTCACCATCACTGGTCTAGTGGGTTACATCATTTTTTGCTCTTGTGTATGCAGTACAGAGTCCTTAAGGTTTTGTTTATAATAGACTGATGAGACATTAGTTAGCAAAGTTGCTCCAATGAAAATTCTAGCACATCTTTAATGACCTTTGGTATACCTGGAAATTTCCTCCTTCATTTATGGCTGGAAACTAAAGCCATGCTAACATTCTGCAACAGAACCATCACTGGCACTAATGTCTTACCCTCAACTGGCAGCACAAAAAGATGTTGCAAGAGTACTGATGGAAATTATGTGCTCAACATCCACCATATAATTTAGCCAGCACTGATTTTATGAAAGTTAGGATTCTACAAGCAACTGGCTGAGAGGCTTCAATGCAGATGGTCAATATACAGGGTGTCAATGGTCAACTATTCTTCAAATCCAACACCTTATCCAAAGGGAACTCATGCTCAGTCCTTTATTTTATTGTATAACATGTATATAACATCCTGAAAAACTCTAGCAAATCAAGATATGTTCTGAAGTTGCACTTTGCATGTTGGTGAGACTCTCAGCAAACCACAGATACGGTCACCAAAGTACTAAGCATTAGCCTTTAATTTCCCACTACCTGTGACTGAGGCTATGTATACCTGCAGACATTAAGAAGCTATATGCTTTCTACACTGCACCTAAGCACCTAAGCAAATGTAAATTTATTATTTTTAATCATTATTTATTTGTATTACATTTATATCCCACCTTTTTTCCTGCAAAGAACACAAGGTGGCTTACATAATCCTCATCCTCATCCTCATCATCATCTCCATTTTATCCTCACAACAACCCTGTGAGGTAGGTTAGGGTGAGAGTCAGTAACTGGCCCATAGTCACCCATTGATCTTCATGGCCAAATGGGGACTAGAACCTGGATCTCCCGAGTCCTGGTCCAACACTCTAACAACTGTGCCACACTGGCTCTCGCCACATTAAATATTGTTTGAAGCTTTGGGGGAAAGGGCCGTGGTTTGTATATATAAGAAACGGAATTGATTGTCCCTGACAAACCACCTGGAATAAAAGTGTAAACCCAGGGGTCCAATACAGGATGCGTTCTTTCCCTTGCTGATGGGAAACAAAGGAATAATGTAGAGACTAATTTAGTAAATTGGGGCTTGGCAATATCCTTAATACTTAAGAAACAGACTAAATTGGGACAGCAGAAAGTTAATTCTCCCATCTACCCATTTGCAATATACAAACTTGATTGTTTATTGCACCTTATTCCACCTTTATACAGACATATAGTCTGCAAAAGCCCCAGGAACTTTTGTAACACCAGCTTGGCAGGACAGATTGCTACAAACCCTCCAAAGCTTAACCGTTACATACACCACCAGGGCTAAACTTCAACTAGGAAGGCAGAAAAGATGAAGACATGTTCTTAATTTTAAAGGCTTGGAAGATAAACAGTGATGGTGGCTATAAAATTTGTATATAATTAGATTGTGCAAGGAGTGTATTAGTATTATTGGTATTTCTACATAATATTTTAAATGGTACATTTATCTCTGTATCTTTAAGCACATTTTTGACATTTAATTACGGTATTCCAGAATGCAGAGCTAAATTTAGCTCGCTTAAGCTATTATCACAAAGGGTGCAGAGTAATAGATAATCACTATAAAATCCACAGAGCATTATTAGTAATTACATTAAAAAACAAACAAAAGAACTTCCCCACATCTACTCAGAGTACTCCTAATTTAAGCACTCATATAGCACAGTCAAGCAATCAAAACAATAAATCCAAGCCACTCTTGGCAAATGTTTAAAATGGAAGTCAAACTCCAGGGCATTTCTAGGTTTCCTAATTCTCACCCAAGGGTGTTTAGAGCTTAAAATGCAACGTGCCTCTCAATCCCTGATAAATTCAGACCATTGTCCTCAAGCAATAAAGAATGGCAAATTGACCAAGGCAGGGAATTCATAAACATTAAGTCAAAACTAAGCTGCAGAAGAAGCCTCACGGCTAGGAGGAAAGGGCAAAAGAAAAGATGTTAAGAAGAGGCTTTTCTTTATAATTAGCTGCTTTCTTCTAAATATACTACTGTTTTCTTGGCAGAACAACAAACTAGAAAATTGTATGTAGAAGCAGCAGTGGAGTGCTTTGTAATATTTAAAGGACATCCACATACTTTGTAATCGAATTGTGCATACAGTCATGTGAAAAAGAAAGTACACCCTTCTCGAGTTCCATGGTTCCACGTATCAGGACAGAAGAAAAATCTTCGGGCCCGTAGCAGGTCTCAAAATTAGGTAAAGACAACCGCAGATGAACAAGAACACATGACAGAGTACACCATGGCATTATTTATTGTACAGAAATACAGCCAAAATGGAAAAGCCATGTGGGAAAAACTAAGTACACCCTTACTGCTGCCATAGGTATAAAGAGGCTAAGGAGCAGCCAGGTGCTGCCAAGCAAATGCCCTTGATGAATTGATCATCAGCAATGTGACCACCTCTATAAAAGCTGAAGTGTCAAGAGTTTGCTGATCTCCAACAGTCAGGTGTGTGTTACCACAATGCCAAGGAGAGAAGACATCAGCAATGATCTTAGGGAAGCAATTGTTGCTGCCCATCAATCCGGGAAGGGTTAGAAGGCCATTTCCAAACAATTTAAAGTCCATCATTCTACAGTGAGGAAGATTATTCACAAGTGGAAAACATTCAAGACAGTTGCCAATCTTCCCAGGAGTGGACGTCCCAGCAAATTCACCCCAAGGGCAGGCCATGCAATGCTCAGAGAAATTGCAAAACATCCAAGTGTTACATCTCAGGCGCTACAGGCCGCAGTCAGCAGGTGCAACGTTAAAGTTCATGACAGTACAATTAGAAAAAGACTGAACA
Organism: Shinisaurus crocodilurus; assembly: GCA_021292165.1. Lineage (NCBI taxonomy): Eukaryota > Metazoa > Chordata > Lepidosauria > Squamata > Shinisauridae > Shinisaurus > Shinisaurus crocodilurus. The sequence goes on from CM037879.1 coordinate 234,985,719, forward strand.
AGTATGGTTTGTATGGAAGGGTTGCCAGGAGAAAGCCTCTTCTCTCTAAAAAGAGCATGGCAGCACGGCTTGGGTTTGCGAAGTTGCATCTGAACAAATCACAAGCCTTCTGGAACAATGTCCTTTGGACGGACAAGACCAAAGTGGAGCTGTTTGGCCATAATGCACAGTGCCACATTTGGCGAAAACCAAACACAGCATATCAGCACAAACATCTCAGACCAACTGTCAAGCACAATGGTGGAGGGGTGATGATTTGGGCTTGTTTTGCAGCCAGAGGACCTGGGCATCTTGCAGTCATTGAGTCGACCATGACCTCCTCTGTATAACAAGGTATTCTAGAGTCGAATGTGAGGCCATCTGTCTGGCAGCTAAAACTTGGCCGAAATTGGGTCATGCAACAGGACAATGAGCCCAAGCACACCAGCAAATCTACAACAGAATGGCTGACAAAGAAAAGAATCAAGGTGCTGCAATGGCCCAGTCAAAGTCCAGACCTCAACCCAATTGAAATGCTGTGGTGGGACCTTAGAGCTGTGCATAAACAAATGCCCGCAAACCGCAATGAACTGAAGCAATGTTGTAAAGAAGAGTGGGCCAAAATTCCTCCACAACGATGTGAGAGACTGATCACATACTGAAAACGATTACTTCAAGTTATTGCTGCTAAAGGTGGTTCTACCAGCTATTGAATCATAAGGTGTACTTAGTTTTTCCCACATGGCTTTTCCATTTTGGCTGTATTTCTGTACAATAAATACGGTAATGCCACGGCGGTGTACTCTGTCATGTGTTAAACTTACTGTTGCCACAGTAAGTGTCATGTGTTGTTGTTCATCTGAGGTTGTCCTTACCTAATTTTGAGACCTGCTATGGGCCCGATGATTTTTCTTCTGTCCTGATACGTGGAACCATGGAACTCGAGAAGGGTGTACTTTCTTTTTCACATGACTGTATTTTGCTGAACTAAACTGAAGTCAAATGGGTATTTTAGATCACCCATGTGAAATTGAGCTAAATTATGGATGAACTGAAATGCAGAAAGATGAGAACTTCTACAAATTACAGGCCAGTCCTATGGTTCTGCTACACTGGCATTAAGAGCATAAGAAGAACAGTGCTGGATTAGACCAACAGCCCATCTAGTCCAGCATTCAGTTCCCACAATAGCAAACCAGATGCCTACGGAAGGTTTACAAGCAGGACAAGACTGGAACAGCATCTTCCATCTCATGTTCCCTAGTAACTGGTACTGAGAGAGACACTGCTTCTGATACTTATTACCTCTGATACTGTAGGTAATAAATAGCAACCATGACTAGTAGCCATTGATAGTCTTACTCTCCATGAATTTGTCTAACCCCCCTTTAATGCCATCCAAGTTGGTGGCCATGACTACTAACTTATGGTAGTGACTTTATTTATTTATTATACTTATACCCCGCCTTTTTCCCTGCAAGGAACCCTAGGCGGCTTACATAATCCTCCTCCTCCACTCCTCCATTTTATCCTCACAACAACCCTGTGAGGTAGGTTAGGCTGAGAGTCAGTGACTGGTCCAAAGTCACCCAGTGAGCTTCATGGCCGAGCGGGGACTAGAACCCGGATCTCCCGAATCCCAGTCCAACACTCTAACCACTACGCCACACTGGCTCTCATTATGCCAGCATAATGCTGTTACAATCCTATGCACTTCCAGCAGCAAAACAGAAAGCAAAACAATATAAGGAGAAACAAGAGAAAATGTAGAAACATCAATAGACACCTCCACAACATCCTGGTGGCTCTGCCAACACCAGCCAATCATAATGTTGCATCAATAGACACTTCCACAGCAACCCCAGCAATTCTGCCCACACCGGCCAATCACAATGTTGCATCAATAGACATTTCCACAGCATCCCCAGCAACTCTGCCCACACCGGCCAATCACAATGTGGCATGCAGATGATGCCACACAGTTCCCATGCATGGAGGTTAAGTTCACACAGTGTCATTAAGGAGAACCCACAGCTCCTCCCTTGAGAGGCCCCTGTGGCTCAGCAATTAGGAAGGCAGCAACTGAACCTGAAGCCTCATGCTCCAGGGTTCCCCTCAGACAAGGGTCTAAGTCTCCTAGCAGTCCAAGTACAGCTAGCAGCAGCCTCTGAACAACACTTCTGACAGGGTAATAAGCAGGGCCCAACAGAGAAAGAAGGAGTGCCATTCCAGACATAACAACCAGTCCACTCCATAGCCCAGTGAGTAGGAGGCCCTCAGGCAGAGCTCACAGGTGACAGCCCTCTCCCCCAGGAGAAGGGTTAAGTCCTACTGTGGTGCCAGTCATTCCACACACAGTGCATGTAGCTGCATGCTATGCACTTACTTGTACAAGGAAGAATGCACAGTAAAACACTAAACTTACAGTAGACAATGTGTGAGCTGTTGGCAGATCAGGGGGGAAAGAGCAACGCTATGCAAAACAGGAGCAGTAGATTTGAATCCCACTCCTGAACAATGTCAATGTCCCCTCTGCAAGGCAATTTACCTTCAGGGGGACCTACTAGCAACAGTAAGTTTAGCCGGGGAAAGGGAGAAGCAGCATTACTACAATTCTGGCCCTTCATTCCAGAAAGCAACACCAACCACACAGCCACAGAAACAGCTGACAGAGAGCTAATAATGAAGCCTTTGTAGTCCCCCCATGGGCTTATGCGATGTCCCATTCCCGCCCCTCTTACTCCATGCATCACACCCAGGAATCCCAGCCAGATAACCCTGTTCTGAAGGAGGCAATGTGGAGCCATAACTTTGAGGAACAATACAGGCTCTGTGCAACTTGCAGTCCAGGATTAAACAGACAGAATTTGCCTTCAGATTAGTCTGTTTCAACTCCCATGCAACAAGTCCCCTCATTGCAAGCAGAGCACCCCTGCTCTTATGTGCAAAGAAAAGAAGGAGCTAGTGAAGAGGCCAGAGCTCAGTGTGAATTACATTACATTACATCAACTGATAAAGCATTACATTGCATTGCATTAACTGTGGCTACAGCTACTGAAAAAGATCCCAGGTTCAATCCTTGGCATATCCAGATAGGATTGGGAAAGACTCCTGTCTGATACCCTGGAGAGCACTGTCAGTCACTTTACTGTGCTAGATGGACCAATGGTATGACTACACATAAGGAAGCTTCCTAATAGTCCCTAGTCTGGTGCCAATACTAACATCTACCCCAAACTGGCACCATAATCACTGAAACAGACATGCTACTGCCCTAACAGCATCACAGAATGGCATGCCTTCTAGGGATCTGAGTAGGGGCAAAGCCTCTTTATGGTGAACTCACAGAATATGTCTGTTGCCCTTGTAAAAAGAAGTTCACAGGAAGGTAATATATATTACCATCACAAAACAAAGTGATTGAGCTTCCTGTTCCACACTTTACCAAGTGTCATTCAGAGAACACAGGGAAGAAAAGAAGGCCATAGCAATGATATGTTCCTAATTTTGGTAACAGAATGGTCGATAACCTTGAAATCTTATCCAAATCAAGCTACATTCTGGTATGGGAAGGGAAGGGAAGGGGAGACAGCTTACTATTAGAGACACATACACATATGCTGCTTTTAAGCCCTTCATTCTGACATCATAAAAGGGTGATATGACATCATATGAAAGGGTTATATAAATTAGTATCGAGCTAACAAAATAAGAAGTATCCTTGCTTACATTTCCTTGCATCTTAGGGCTCAGTCTCATGGCCCTCTTAGCATATTACAACACTGTGTGTGTGTGTGTGTGTGTGTGTGTGTGTGTGTGTGTGTTCCAATGCTACCTTTCTGCCTCACTGCCATGCACTCAGCATGGATAAGATTTTTTACATGCTGTTCTATAAGGACCAAACTACATGTTACACAACATTACATGTTTCCTTTCCTTTAGGTTTTCCGCCCTTGAAAAGCAGGCTTGAAGGCTGTTATCAGGAGTGGAAGAGCAGCAGGGTCAGAGGAGGAGGTGCTTAACCTGCTTTTTGTCCACTAAAAACTGCCATCCCTGTCTTGCTTTGCTCCAGTTATGAAGGGAAACGTTCTGAAGATCACCCATCTTTTCCCTATGAGTGGGAGAACAGCTGGATAATTTTGAGCAGAGAAACAGCAGAAAGGGAAAGGGTTATAAGAAGCCCTTTCCTGCACGCTCCTCTTGCAGTCTTGGGTGCAAGGGGGGGGAATCCCTCTATTGGGAAACACACAAGTGGCTTTTCAAGCAATCACAGCGATATGGAAAAAGGCTGACAGGCACTGAGATTTACAGCCACAACTGGAAGTCAGCACAGATGGACTTAAACCTACAACTGCCACTGAACAGATCATCATACTGTGGCCTCAGGTACACTTATAACTGGTCTCTAGCATTTGAGCAACTAGTGTGTTTCTGCAGGGTCAAGGCATTTAATGTTGATGTGCACTGTGTGACATTGCAACAATAGTCTTCCAGTAACCACCGCAGAGTGAATGAAAATATCATCTGAAAGACTAGTATTTTTCCACAGGGGTTGGGGAATCCCACTGACTTTTTTGTTGATTAAGTGTTATTTTAAATGAGTGTCATTTATGTTGAGGCAACATACTGAAATATGATGATTTGGATCAGAAATATGATAATAAGGAGCACAGTTTAGTCCTTTCATTGTCTTGTGTGTGTGTGTGTGTGTGTGTGTGTGTGTGTGTTAATCATCAAGTGTGATGCTGCTTATCTATCTCTTCCCATCTGTTCCTATTCTGAAAGCAGTGAGCCCTAAAGCATGAGTCACCCATTTTTATTTGCATAATTTAGCATCAGGCCACAGGTGAATTTGTACAGCTGTTTATCCTTTGTCCACATGGACCCACAAATCATCCTTTTGTTTCAAGCTACAAATGACAGAGCTCGAAAATAACAATAAATAACTTGTTCACATTCATATTCACATACATGTTGACAGTGATCCTTGTGTCAACCGTGTGAGGGAGAACAGCATGATTATTCCCATATTGTGGATGGAGGGCTGAGGCTGAGATATAGGGGCTTGCCGAAGGCCACTTAGCAAGGTAATGGCTCAGGTGAAATTTGAACCAGGGACTTCCTGGATCAAACCGCACATTCTTAGCCACTACACTGTATTGCCTCTCAGAAAAGCGCTCAATAAATTCCAGCAAACTATGCAAGGTTCAGACTGAATAATATTTCCAAGAATCACTTAGGTAGGAAAAAAACGTGTATTTGGGTGCTTCCCGATGGAGGGCTCATAGCGCTAACAATCAAAATACATCGTACTGCTATAAAATCTTTTTCCCCCCAACAGATTTTTTAATGGAAAGATTTTTTTTATCTGTTCAGCTTGCACCTAAAACATATCTGAGGTTTCTTCTAGACAAGGCTTTTATTGTGCAATTGCTCTGCCTTGTTCATGGAATTTTACAGGGACTCCACACACCGTCATCTTCCACCGTAACCCTTCCATGTTTTCGAACCATGTCTTCCATCTTTTTTAAGACATGGTGAGAAAACATGGAAGGGTTACCAGTGGAAGATGATGGTGTCTGGAGCCCCTATAAAATTCCATGAATGGGGCAGAGCAATTGCACAATAAAAGCCTTGTCTAAAAGAAACCTCAGATATGTTTTAGTTGCAATCCAAACAGATACCTTTTAATGACATTTGCAAAATATTACTACAACACATTATTAGGAAGGCAGCACAGTACATGTGGTTTTAAGCAGTTTACTCTGATAATTTAAGAGGCCACTTCCTAGTCTGGCAGGAATCCAAATACTGTAGATCTACTGACATCAGTTTAGTTAACCTTTTATAGTGGATGAAGATCTGACTGATGATAGAGAATCCTGTGGCATTCTTAATACAGTAACAAAAGTCATTTGAATTGTGATACTGTGGTAAAATTCCAAGATATCCAATAATATTTATTTTCTTCCTCTTTTGTTCACATGTACATTTTCTCCCCACCCCCACCAGACTACGAAAACCTCAGCCATAGAAAACAGAGAGTTTGTATATTGCAAAGCGCAGCAAGTTGGATTTGGACTGAGAAGCCTTAGCTCACTTTCAGCTATGAAACTCATCCAGTGACCTTGGGTTGTTTGTGAGAAAAAAATGGAATCTAAATGTCCTGAGATCATGGACCATGCTCTGTACAAACACACACCACTGAAATAGATCATATGCACACAACACATCTCAATGCCTTGCTACTACACAATAATCTATTAAACCACAACCCTATTACAGCCACAAAACCTGGGCCATTGCAATCTGTTCCAGGCCTAATCCCCAACATGGCTCCTATCATTCTTCCTCTGTGGTGAAAACTAAAGAGTGAGAGCAATCATCACACCCTCAACACTCCTATATGTAGATGCCCTATTTTATCATTGATTAAGCGACGTTTTTTTCTGTCTGTACAGAGACAGGTAAATATCAATCCTTACATTTTCACTTGGACCCTGAAGCAAATATAATATATAAATAGAAAATATATATCCAAAAAGCATATGGGCTGCATGATAATTGGTATTAGATTATACTCCTGCATAAGCATTAATTTTATGTTTTCATTGTTATAGCAACTAATTAATATGCACACTTGTTCAATAAATATTAAAACTGGAAAGTCAGAAAGCCAATTTAAACCAACTGGCTAGGAATGTTGGGAGTTGTAGTCCAACACATCTGGAGGGTACTGGGTTGGGGAAGGATGGTTTGAACCAATGATTTAAATCAGCTGTCAATGCTAGATTCCCTTCCAAGGCAACAGGAATGATCAATTAACAGCTCATGTAAAGTCCTTGTCACTTTTACTACTGAAAATGTTATCCCAAACATTCTACTATAAATAATGAGGCTGAATTAAAGTGGGGTGTGCATGTGTGTGAGCCAGAATCACACATTATGTTCTACAGGTGGTAGGAGTAGCAAGCCAAAATGGCAAACCTCAAAAGGTGCTCAAGAAAATGGTGTTATCTATTTGAAAGTACTAACTTTCTTGTCACACCCAACACACTTCAAGTCCCAACACAGCAGATAGCCCAAAATTTGGTCCTTCACCCTAATTTATTTATTTATTTATTTATTTAATACATTTTTATACCGCCCAATAGCCGAAGCTCTCTGGCTGGTTTACAACAGTTAAAATCATAAAATACAATATAAAATATAAAATTTAAAACCACAGATTAAAAACAAACAGCAGAGCTAGCAGCAGCAGTTACAATAATGGAATTAAAAACAACTTCAAGATTAAAATGATTAAGATGATTAAAATGATTAAAATGCCTGGGAGAACAAAAAGGTCTTCACCTGGTGCCGGAAAGAATACAAAGTAGGCGCCAGGCGAACCTCTTTGGGGAGCTCATTCCATAACCAGGGTGCCACAAAAGAAAAGGCCCTCCTCCTGGTAGCCACCTGCCTCACTTCCTTTGGCAGGGGCTCTCGAAGGACCGCTGATGCAGATCTTAGTGTCCGGGACGGTACATATGGGAGGAGACGATCCTTCAGATACCCTGGCCCCAAGCCGTCTAGGGCTTTAAATGTTAGCACCAGCACTTTGAATCGGGCCTGGAAACAGACTGGCAGCCAGTGCAGATGAGAAAGCACTGGCATAATATGTTCTCGTCGGCCAGTCCCAGTTAATAATCTCGCTGCCCTATTTTGGACCAGCTGAAGTTTCCGGACCGTTTTCAAAGGCAGCCCCACGTATAACGCATTGCAGTAATCCAAACGAGAGGTTACCAGAGCATGGATAACTGTAGCTAGGCTATCTCTGTCCAGATAAGGACGTAGTTGGTATATCAGCCTAAACCAGTGATGGCGAACCTTTTTGAGCTCGAGTGCCCAAACTGCAACACAAAACCAACTTATTTATTTCAAAGTGCCAACACTGCAATTAAACCTGAATACCGACGTTTTAGTTTTAGAAAAACAATTCATACAGTTGTCCGAACTAATTAACAACTTTTGTCTTTAAAGAAAAACACAATAACAGAGCTTTCAATTATACAAACAGTTTTTTGTTGAAAAAAAATCAACTCAAAAAATTATTATAGTATTACATTGTACACATAGCCTGAAGGGAATTGATACAAACTTTTTAAATAATTAGGCACATGCATTTTTGGATAAGGGATTCTCAACTTGTAATATGATTATATGCCAGACTGAAATTGTATGGGGCAAGCTTTACTCCGGGTCCTTTCCCTGCTTCTACAGGTGTCGGATTAGTAAAAGTGTGAAGGAAAGAGCCTTTGGGGGTTCCTACATGCACGCACACACACACCCTCATGTGTGAACCGGCTAAAGGATGGGGGGGGCATCCCAAAGTCTACAGTGACCCAGCTTTCAGATGCAAATGTCATGGGTCATGAGTTCCCCTCCCTGCCTGGCCAGGTGAAGTTCATCCTGATTGGCTGGAGGCAGCAGAGCTACAGGAAGGAGGGGGGAGGGGGAAAAGGTATATTCTCAAAGTGTAGCCTTTGTGTCTTTGTCTTTGGGTCATCGCATGGTTGCTGTTGGAGCAATGGCGGCAAGCCAAGCAGAGGCCCAAGCCTTCGGGTGGCCTCAGGATCTGACCCCAGGTAGCTCCTGGTGAAATTAGCTGAATGAGGGCTTTGGTAAAGGCAAGCCTTGTGGAGGGCTACCCATCTCGGACCTTCGGGTAGGTGAAGTAGTCCCCCCAGGCGGCAAGGCTGTGCTGGATCCAACCCTGGAAGAGAACTGGCCCCCAGGTAACAGAGTGTGTGCCTGGGAGATATAAAGAATCAGGTTTTGTTATTTTTGCAGCTCTATTACTTTGTACCAAAGCGTCTCTCTCTATTTTGTGTGCTTCTCTCATTTCCCTATTCTTGTTGTAAAATGCTACCTGAAATAAACCTTCTTTGGTTTTTTACCCCACATGGTGTTTGTGGATTGCTCTGTGGTTCCAGCAACTAAATCCAGGTTACAGTCAGAAAGGCAACCCCCTGAACAGAGATTCAAGTAGGATTGCTTGGCAGTCTGGTACCTTGAGATCTCTGGGGGTCTTGGGTCCTTTGGGGTAGGAAATAATAATAATAATAATAATAAATTTTATTTCTTACCCGCCTCTCCGTCTAGATCGAGGCGGGGAACAACAAAAATATAAAATACACAATACATACTATTAAAACATCTTAAAAAATATTAAAAACATCATAAACAACATCATAAACAACATCATTAAAACATCATTAAAACATCGTAAAAACATCTTAAAGGCAACCTAAAATTCCGCCGGATAGGCCTGCCGGAAGAGATCAGTCTTTATGGCTTTTTTAAATTCCAAAAGACTGGTGAGCTGACGAATCTCCTCCGGCAGGCCATTCCATAATCTGGGAGCAGCAGAAGAAAAGGTCCTCTGGGTAGTACCCGTCAGCCTAGTTTTGGCTGACTGAAGTAAATTCTTCCCAGAGGACCTGAGTGTGCGGGGTGGATTGTATGGGAGAAGGCGATCCCGTAGGTAGCCTGGACCCAAACCATGTAGGGCTTTAAAGGTAATAACCAACACTTTATACTTCGCCCGGAAACTGATTGGCAGCCAGTGGAGTGCTTTTAAAATTGGTGTGATGTGGGCACCCCTAGGTGTACCAGTAACCAGTCTGGCAGCCATATTTTGCACTAGTTGAAGTTTCCGGACTAGATACAAAGGTAGCCCTATGTACAGCGCATTGCAGAAGTCGAGCCTCGAAGTTACCAGCGCGTGCACTACTGTCTTTAGGTCCTCCGGTTCTAGGAAGGGGCGCAGCTGGCGTATCAGCCGAAGCTGATAATAGGCACTCCTAGCCGTCGCATCTATCTGAGATGTCATTTGGAGCGAAAGGGTGGGGTTGTGGTGGGTCAGCCAGCCCCCCCATCCTCCACAAAAAGTAAACGTCAACCTGTACTAGGATGAGCAAGATAAACAAGAAAACTAAACGTGCTTAACACATTTTAAACACTTTATGTCTTGGACTACAAACACAGCATTAGGTAAAAGTTTGCATTGGGCATGCTTTTGCACAATTAATGTGATTTTTGCTATTGCATGCATGCTGATAATTTGTCAAACCTTGGCTCATACTCCATTAGTTTGAGAGCAACACATGCAGCACTCAGGTCAACTGTTAGGGCTTTACATCCAAGCCATGCTCTGTGCATCATTCTTCAAAATCTTTTAAATGTGATAACAATGTAGAAAAGAATTCTGTAACAGGAATCCTAGAATAAAATCATTCTGTTCCACACTGTGAGAAAGAGCAAGATCATTAGTGTTTTGCAGAAGGGGATGGTCTTTTCGTGATCTGGTGACCAATGGCTCGAGTGCCCACAGAGAGGTCCCTGCGTGCCAGCTGTGGCACCCGTGCCATAGGTTCGCCATCACTGGCCTAAACTGATAAAAGGTGCTCCGTGCTACCGAGTTCACCTGTACCTCGAGTGACAGTTGTGGATCCAAGAGCACCCCCAAACTACGAATCTGATCCTTCAGGGGGAGTGCAACCCCATCCAGAACTGGTTGAATATCACTTAGCCGGGCAGACAAACCACCCACTAACAGTACCTCCGTCTTATCTGGATTGAGTCTCAGTTTATTAGCCCTCATCCAGTCCATTACTGTGTCCAGGCACTGATTCAGAACAGCCACTGCCTCATCTGGATTAGATGAAAAGGAGAGATAGAGCTGGGTGTCATCTGTGGGTCATCATGTGTGGGCCATCTGTTTACTGCTCCCAAATCTCCCAACTGATTGAATTCACACTGTCTACAGAGCTGGAAAAATTCCTGGCCACCTAGACATTTGCCGCTGAGATCTAGAAGCATAAAATGTTCTTCCAGCGCTTATTCACACTAGTTTTCATACAGCCCTATGTCAACCCAATCTGTGTAACTGTTCCTGGTGTGTATCTGACTGTCCATACATTTTAGGTATGCCCAGACCTGTCAGATAACTTCATTGATTATTAAATATAATATACTAAAATAATACAGTGGTGTTGACAAAAGCCTTGAGTCTATTACTTGTATACAAATGTCTTGCCTACCTTGGCAGTAACCTTTGAAAAGGATACTTGCTGCCTTCTACTCTCATCATCTCCTTTCCCCCTTGCTATGTAACGTAATGCTATGTAAAGTACAGATTTAACCAGAGGCTTCAGTAGCAGATGTTAAGGTTCATCTGGCTTTATTTACATTGATTTCAGGACTTACAAGACTGCCCTTGATAGATACAGTAACTGCAGAAAAAGAGCTACTAAATATTTAATGCACTCTTGGGAACATTACATTTCATATTCTTTGATAGAGGCCCAAGACTGACATAAAAAGAAAACAAAAGGATCTCCTAAAAAAAAAACCCAAAAACATAAAAAACTTGTTTCTAGGAATGACACCCAAAACTTGGAATGCTCAAATACCATCTCACATTCAGTCTGCAGGCTGATCTAAAACGTGTTAGGATGGAACTGTCTGCAGCTAGTGAAAGATCAAAGGGGAAGGGAACCCAGTTCAGTAGCTCCAAATCCTCTCCCCCAGGAATATCCACTGCTCCCATATCAGCACCACATCCTCACTCTTAACTTGCCTCCACTACTGAGCCAGAGGGCAATGCAGCCAGACACTGTTGTCTCTAGTGAGCCTAACCTCTAGCACCACTGGAACAACTCCATTCGCAGGGCTGGCATCAAGGGTAGGCATTGTTGGGCACTTGCCCAGAGCCCACACTCCAGCAAGGGAACACTGTCAAAAGCCCCCCTGGAATTACCGCGCCTCTTCACCATTGCAACCTGCTTCTTCACCTGCCTCTCACTCTGGCCCAGACAGTGGTGGTGGTGAGAAGGAGGAGCAATAGATGCTACTGCCTACTTGCTCACTGGCTCTCTGCCTGTCAAGCAAGCAAGCAGTAACAATGGTAAGAAAGAGGATGAGGAGCAACAGCAGCTAGTGACAATGGTGGTAAGAGAGACTCAGTGAGGGAGGGGGGCCATTGAGGGTGTCTTGCTTGCCCAAGGACCCTTAGGAACCTGGAGCTGAAACTAACTGGCAGCCAAAGAAGCAAGCAAGTGTGGTGTAAGTGGCTAGTGTTGGAGTAAGGCCAGAAAGTGACCTTATTCTTGGTCCTAAAGTTGTATTTTCACTGTTTACTTTCATCAGTATTAATCTGGTCTGTTCCAGAACAATAAGGGACAGTCTCTAGGCCAGGGCTCTCCAACCAGATGTTGCTAGACTACAGCTCCCAGAATCCCTTGCCATTAGCTATGCTGACTGGGTATGCTGGGAGCTGTAGGCCAGCAACATCTGGGGGCCCAAGGTTGGAGAGCCCTGCTCTAGGCTTTTAGTTCTAGCCAAACTCTTTGTTTTCTTATTAAAACTAGTTTAGATTTTTAAAAATAACATTAAAAAATAGGACAATTAAAATGGTACCCTATGCTACAATCTCAGAATGGAAGGATTCCATGAACAAACTCTTTAACACATATACCAGAATGGAAGGGAGAAACTTATTTTAAAAATTTACCAAAGACAATTAAATTTTAATGGGTAAAGGAGAGAGGGTAATGGGTAAAACACAAAGCAGAGCCTCAAGAGCTAATTTCCTCTCTTTATTCCAATCACCACATTCACAGAAGAAGGTAAAAGAATATAAACAATGAATGACAACTACCAAACAATCACAGCAAGCCTTAGGAATCTTCCAGGAAATCTGAGAGTTAATACTGGTCCTGTCTGCACCCTGAAGTGTTGGTGGTTCAGTACTCTGCATTTGCCACACATTCCATCCGCACCCCTAGGCAGACCTAAAATGTGGCTTGATAACCTGACTACTTACAAGCAGAGAGATGCAGCAACCCCCCCCCCCCCATATGCAGCAGGAGTGCTGTATTTTGCAAATTAATACTACCGGTATATTATTTTTGTCTTACAGTTTTTGAGACATAACATAGATGGATCTTGAAGGGATTATATCCAATGGAAAGGGGGGGAATATTGTGATATTGACACAGGGTACAGGGAGAAGGACGGGGAGTTCAAATGAACTTTCAGCCCCTGGACCCCTCAGTTTTCAAAGGGGCCTAATTTGTCTGCTTCCCTCATTTTCTTGAACGATCTGCTGTGCATGAATTCTCTGCCATGGATTCACACTTTGTCCTAGAGCAGGCTGGTAAATGATGGTCCATGAGCTGGATGTTCCGCGAGCTGGATGCCCCTGACTAGCTTGCGCCTCTCTCCTTCCCATGCTTGAAAAAAGCCTCCCGCTGGAGTGAATGGGAGGCTTTTTTCAAGCCTAATTTCTGCAAATGAGTGGCATCTTCACTTCACTTTCTGGAATTACATGCAGGTTGTTTCCTACTTAAGAGCCAGTGTGGCGTAGTGGTTAGAGTGTTGGACTGGGACTCAGGAGATCCGGGTTCTAGTCCCCGCTCGGCCATGAAACTCACTGGGTGACTTTGGGCCAGTCACTGACTCTCAGCCGAACCTACCTCACAGGGTTGTTGTGAGGATAAAATGGAGAGGAGGATTATGTAAGCTGCCTTGAGTTCCTTGTAGGAAAAAAGGCGGGGTATAAATGTAATAAATAAATAAATAAATACTTTCTGATTGTAGCAAAGTTGTCATCTGTGTTGTATAGGGATCTGAGAGAATCTAGGGACCTGATAATGTATGTGGATGGTATTGCTTGAGGGCAAGAAACTTGGAAGCAGATGCAGTACCTGAACACGTTAAATCAGGGTTGGGTAACCATTTTCCTATCGTAACCCCCTATTATGTTTTTTGCTCATCGTTTCACATCAATAATGGGTTGGATTCTTTTACACTCCCGCTTAAACTGACACACGCAACATGACCTTTGGAATAATTACAGTAATACCTTGGATTGCAAGTAACTTGGTTTGAGAGCGTTTTGCAAGACAAGCAAATTTTTAAATATTTATTTTTTAAAAATTGACTTGATATACAAGCGACGTCTTGCAATACAAGTACTGTAGTATGGCTTAAATTAAAAATCTCTGTACAAATTTTTTTTGGGGGGATTTCGTTTTGATATAAGAGTGTTTTGGATTACAAGCACGTTTCCGGAACAAATTATGCTCTCAATCCAAGGCATGACTGTATATAGTTAATAAATATGAATAAACAGAACTAAAATACTTATAGATGATTGACAAATAAAAGAACAACTCATATGTACACATTAATTTCTGGGAACACACAAAATAGAAGAACACTAAAAGAAAAGGAACAGTTAAGAAATATCCCTGAGGGCAAGATAAATCTCTCCATGATAAATCGAACAAAAGTTATTGTACTCGGCAAAGGTTACCAGACTCCACAAAAGTTCTCTCCTTCAAAAACCTCCAGCCTGTTCTTTCTCACCCTCTGCAGCCTCTCTTCCTTTCTCTTTCCAGCCAGTTTTTCCAAGTGACAGACCCAACTGCCACTCCAAGGGTCTAAGATGGAAGATCCCCCCCTCCCACTCAGACAGAATGTTCACAGGCAGGCCCTACACCATGAAGGGCATTGACCCCCCAAGAAAAGTCAGTTGGGGGCCTCAGCTGAAGGTGGGCAGAGCCAAATGGGGAAGGACTTTGCAGCACTGCAGGATTGCATAGCTCCAACTCTCTGTGTGCAAGCCATCCTTTCTGTATCTCTAACAAGCAGTTCCCAGTGATGCTAAAAATCATGGCCCATAATGTGGATTATAGTAAGACATTAATTTATTAAAGGGAAGACAGTCGTCAGTATGACAATATTTATTATTTATAAACTCCAGCTACAAAGACAAATGTGCAATGATAGAAATAATTATGGAGGAGCAGGATTTAAGAAAAGGCCATTACATTTCAATTTGTCTAATATGTAAGATTTAAGACTCTTAAAATAACAGAATGAGTTGTACCATTAAAACCATTCAAATTAATTTGTGTCTGCATTTTGTAGCTCAGACGGATTGAACCCCCAGGTCAGAATGACACATAAGGGCGAGGAACTGTCTTTTGGTAAATAATTCTAATTAGCATGTGTGCTAATGAAAAGAAATCAGCCTTTCTATTAGCAATGCCTGCGGAAACTACAAAGAGTCTTGTGGTACCTTAAGAACTTTCTTAGGCTGAAAGCTAAAAGCAGGCTGAAAGCAAAAAGTAAGGTAATTACAACCTCCATTGTGGAACTTCAGTATGCTGATGATAATGTGGTCTCTGCACATTCAGAGGATGACCCCCAAACTATCCTAAATGCTTTTGCAGAAGCATACGGAAAACTTGGTCTCTCACTTAACATCAAAAAACCCCAAAGTGCTTCATCAGCAAGTGCAAGCTAACCCTTTGGTGATGCCATCTATCCAGCTTGGCGGGACAATACTGGAAAATGTCGATCATTTTCTCTATCTTGGCAGCTATCTTTCTGTTACAGTAACATCGACAGTGAAATCCAGCATCGTTTGAGCTCCGCAAGTGCTGCGTTTTCTCGAATGAAACATAGAGTGTTTGAGGATCGGGATATTTGTAAGAAGACCAAAACACTGGTTTATGAAGCCATTGTATTACCAACTTTATTGTATGCCTGCGAAACATGGACTATCTATAAACGTCACTTCCACCTCCTTGAAAGATTTCATCAACGTTGCCTCCGGAAAATCCTGCGAATTACTTGGGAAGATAGGCGAACAAATGTCAGTGTACTGGAAGAAGCAAAGACTACTAGCGTTGAAAAAATGATCCTTCAACGCCAACTTCAGTGGACCGGTCATGTTGTTCGAATGCCTGACTGCCGTCTCCCAAAGCAGTTACTTTATTCCCAACTCAAGGATGGAAAGCGGAATATCGGTGGTCAATATAAGAGGTTTAAAGATGTTCATAAGGCTAATCTAAATAAATGCAATATAAACATCGAAAACTGGGAAGCTCTGGCCCATGAACGATCTAAATGGAGGTTGGCCTTTCACAAAGGTTCCATGGACTTTGAAGAAGCCCGAGTGCAAGGTGAAAGGGAGAAACGTGCTAAGCGAAAAGCACGTCAAATGAATCCTTTACAGGACCATCTTCCATCTGGTAACCTGTGTCCTCACTGTGGGGAGCTGTGTGGATCTAGAATTGGCCTCCACAGTCACTTACGGACCCATCGCTAGAGTCTACACAATCTTCTTTAGAATTTCCTCCTTTTATCCTGGAAGACAATCTTACTCGGTCACGAGTGATCGCCTGATGATGATGACCTTAAGAACTAATATTACCTCATCGACCTCAGTGTTATCACAGGCATATGGCAAGAACGGAATGTGCATAGAGAATGGCTGTTCCTTCTTTCCCACACATCCAGTTTGATCATAACTGGATTCATTTATATGGAAACTGGCAATGCTTATAAAGCATCATATCTAGACATTTTATTTACTTCAGTGGATTAACCCTAATCTATTGTGATTGTATCATATACATTTTTAGGGCATCACATGCCCTTTTAAAACTAATTACAGAGATCAATGCATCCAATCCAGGAATTAATAATATTCTTCTACTGAAACATTTAGCAACTCTGTTGCAGGATTTGGAACTATGCAAAGAAATTTGGTGTATGTGGGGTAGGGTGATAAGCAGAACTGAGCGCAACCAGCTTCTTGCCCAGTGACATTCAAATACCTGAAACAGCTAGGTGAGCAATTCTTAAGGTATCAGTGTGCTAGGCATTCACAGTTCTCTTTCTCCCTTTCCTCTAATCTAGGTGTGGCAGTTAATTCTTCAGATCTGTGCCTGGAATTAGTGATGAACTGGATAAAGATGAATAACTCCAAGTTTAACCCAGACATGAGGCACTGTTGATGTTGGGTAGACCTGTCAACCTAGGAGCAGGTGGATTCTTGAAGGGAACCACACTGACCCTGAAGTAGCAGGTTTGAAGTCTGGATGCCCAGCTGGTATTTGTGGCCAAAGTTGCCTTTTTATCAGCTTCAGCTGACTTGTCAATTGCAAACCTTCCTCAGAAAAGACCATCTAGGCTATAATTCTGCACACACTTATCTACTCAGAAAAAATACTCCCAGGTATGTATAGGATTGTGCTCCTAGCCACTGTTATACATTGGCTACTAACTTGACATTTGGACTATTGTAAAGCATTCTAGGTAAGTCAAGACACTTTGGAAGCTGCAACTGTGGAATAGACACTGGGAATAGATATTGTCTATATTAAAAGAACGTCATTGGTTGCCACTGCCACTTAGTTTCTAGATACAATTTGCAGCACTGGTTCTTACCATTAAAGCCCTAAAGTATCAGGCCTCAAGAACAGCCTTCTCCCATATGGGCTGGTCACAATCTCTCAGCCTAACCTACCTCAGAGTTGTTGTGAGGATAAGGGGGGAAGGGTCTTGAGCTCCTCAGAGGACAGTCAGGGTATAAATGCAATAAATAAAAATAAATATGATAAAATATTCCCAGGTGTAGGACTCAAGCCCACATATTCTATGTCCTATTGCCTTGCTCTTCTTGATTGAACTATCAGATTACTTACAATGCTACCTTCTATGAGCTTGCTCTTATAATCTCTGTTCTTCCTTGCCATTGGCACCTCTCCCTTGCAGAAAAAGCTTCCCCCTGCCCCCCGGAGACATACCAACACAAACATGTTGTGTACAGACTAAAATGACTAATTGCAACAAGCACAATTAGAGGCCATTGGACTAAGACTGGAACATTTAAAAAGTTTAATATTCATACAGTTCTGCTAAAATGTTTAAGATTCATGAGTGAAATAAACATTGCTATTTCAACAGCCAGCTTTAGTTATCAATGATGATAGATATCTATAGAGGTGAATTGGATATTTCACATCTCAAAGGCTATTATTTCAGGCAGCTTGTAGTCTGAGAAAAGCCATGCAGCATTGGCCGATACTCATACTTACGCTGTAAAAAGTTCTCCTCCAAGAGGTCAGAAACATTTCTTTTCATGAAAAGTTTAGCATATGGGGTATAATTATCCAGATGTAAATGCTGTGGAAAAATTAAGCAGTTGCATAATTGGTTGATAAATATGAGTGCTGTGGTTTATTATGCACAGCCATGCAGAGAACCTTTGGAGCATGATATTATAATCAACCACAGTACCAGCCATATTGTACTCATTAAAGATGCATCATCAGCTCACCCTTCAAATGCAGAAATTTGTGAAGCTGTGCAAAGTACTGAAAAAATTACAATTTTTCCATTTTGGACTGGATTTCTGAGTAGTGTATATTGAAAATATTACATTCAGACCCTGTATGCATGTCTGCCTCCATATTTAAACAAGGCATAATTATGAGTATTATCACACCTGCAATGTGCATGACACAGACCAGGCCATGCTAATGGCTGTTGGTGATCTATAAACAGGGGGCTGTGGTTTGGGGATGTGATAAGACTTTCAGTATAAGGCTCATGATTTTGATTTCAATGACAGTCATTGCTCTTATTTGCATATCTTTGCCTGATTTCAGTAGCCTAGTTTGCATGTAACAACAACCCACGGGTTGTTGGGGCTGAGCGCAAGTGAGCAAGTGTGCGGCCTCCTGTCCGCTTCCGCTTTGCATCCACTTTGAACAGCTCAGGAACACCCTGCTCCTTGGCTGTTAGTTGTGACGTCTGAACCCAGCACTCTGGGTTGCGGAGGGTTAAACAACCCAGAGTTTGAACCCATGGTTTGTTGTTGGGTTAAAACTCTGGGCTGTTTAACCCTCAACAATCCAGAGTGCTGGGTTCAAATGTCATGACCAAATGAGGAGAAGGCTGGGTTTGACTAAAGGAAAACAATCTAACTGATGCATTGGAGAAGTCCTTCTTCCAGTTTTTGTAATAACATCTGTCCACATTTATTAATACTATGGGGTTTTCCTTGTGCATTCCTGTCTGCCAGTTGCTACAGTGCTGTGCTGATTCTTCTGCATATCTAATATTTGTGATCATGGGTGCCATATTGAAACACAGATTGTACTCTAACGTGCCTCCTAGCAACCCTTCTGTATTTGGTCCTTACTGCATAAATACTATTTTATAAACTCCCTTCAGCTTCAAAAGCAGTATTTGGCCAGGAGAGGAGTGCTATTTGAGAAAAACAAGTCTAAAAACCCTTGTGCTCATTGAGTCAGTTTGACAGTTCTTTGGATCTTGGCCATAGTGAAGGAGACTGATTTATTAATATTAATACCTTCTAAGATCAGTAGCACATATACTTCCCTTCTGCAAAACTAGTCCCAACTAGATTTTTAAACTGTCAATTTTTAAAAATTGATGGATAGAATATATTGGGAAACCATTTTCTAAAATGTTTCTCTTTCTCTCTCTCTCTCTTTAAAAGAAAAGATACACTTGTATTCTAATAGGATGACTGAAATTTTAGAAACAGCATAATAATCAGACCAAATATGAAGCTAAAGGTGATCCAAAATGAAAGATTTCAGATTTTTTAGCTGCTATTTTCATACTGGATTAAATGCAACATTGCATTTGATACTTTTAGCTTGAAGTTATTGTCAGCCTCTGGCTGGATTTCCAATGAAAGCTCTGTTACAGGCTGCTCTACAGTCATGTGAGCCAAGTAAATAAGAGATTAATAAAGAGAAGGAATCTCTTTTGTAAAGCACCACTAATGGATGAGTTTATTCTTACTCCATTCCAAAGTGCCGAAAATGGGCTGCCAAAAATTAATTTACCCTTTCATACTGGATTTAACAGGAAAACCTCGGTGTATTTTTATGCCTAGTAACACATTCACAACATGTTATCTAGAAAACAGATTTCTGCATATGCACTTGTCCTCACCATATATGCAAAACCGTTTATGAAGATTCCATAATATCATTCAACCAAGTCAATGCAGAGGCGTAGCGTGGGGGGTGCAGGGGGGGCCGGCCGCACCGGGCGCAACATCTGGGGGGGCGCGCTCGCACTCGCAGCTCTGCCCCTGCCTGGCTCACTCACTCTCTCTCGCCGCCCAGTGGAGGGGGGTGTGCCAGGTGTGGGCTCTCCTCCGCTCGTTTTGATTCCCCCTCCAACAATTCATTACCAATTTCTATTCCCCCCCCCACTCCCTTTCCCCCTCCACCGCCCCCACCCCCACCCCCGACGGAGTCGAAGCTCGAGTAATAATAAATCAGTTTGAAAAAGCCGCTTCGGATTTAGGCCCGCAGCGCTAATTAGAAACATCATTTGAGCAATAAACTTAAACACTTTCTAGCAAATAATGCCTGTGAAGAAGCCTGCGTCTCTCGCCTCGCCTTCTGTGGCTGGCTGGCTGCTTTTTAGAGTCGCTTCCTCGTCTGTGGCGGAATTTGCTTTTGCCGGGAAAGGCTGGGGGGCGGGGGCAGGAAGAGGATGAATAATTGGAAGGGGGGTGGGGAAGGAAAGCAGAGGGTCCAAGGAGAGGCTGCCGCTGAAGAGCCCTTGTCACCTTGGCTTTGCTGTCTGGGAGTTATAATTCAGTGTAGTAGTTCCTGGTGCATTAATTTAACAACTATGCGATCTGAAGCACTTTACTGAAGTGAATTCTACTGAAATCAGTCTTACTTCCAAAGAAGTGCAGTTTGAACCTGGGCATGAATCCATTGATACACATGCTCATGTAAATTCTAAAAATATTTTTTGTGAAAGTAGAATCCCATTTATTTCACTTGAATATGCTTCCAAGTAAGTATACTTGGGACTACATCTACGTGTTTGTTTTTTTTAGCACAACAGATTTATGTGTAAGATTAGTCAGCTGAGTTATTGCAGTAGTTCACAATTTGGGGAAGCTAACTTTAGCTATGATATTTAGTTATTGTATTTCTATTGCTTTTATAATGTTTTCATTCTGCTAGAACAGCCTTTATTTTCTTGGTTATGATTAGATTATAGACATATGTGCTGCATACATATAGAGTTAAGTGCAATCCTATATATGTCTGAGGGCAGGCACTGTCTCATTATTAATCTTTGTAAGCTGCTCTCTGGGAGCCTTCTGGGGCTGAAATGCAGTGTCATTTGTTTCTGAACTGATTCAGAATTCTGATGTTACACTTGAATGTATGTCAATCTTAATATTCAGTTCTCTTTTATGTAAAGCCTCCCATAGCTTTAATTTAATATTCTCAAAGGAAACAATTGAGTCGGTTAACATAGATCACAAGGATGTTTTCCTAATGATAAGCATTTGAAACATCTTTCTAAGCTACCGTACCTTTCATATGGTGATAGTACTGGAGGAATCAGATCTTGCTTGGTGGTACCAGACTTTGTAAATATATAAAAATAGGAGAGACTCTCAGAGTTTGACAAACAGTTGTAAGACCCAACCCAGATCAGTAATGCCAATGTACAATATTAATTATACATTTTGCTTCTCCTAAAGAATGATTTGTTCATTCATTTTGTCCAGGTGAATGGCCTGTATTATGAATTACAAATCCTCTCGATTGCTAAAATCGAGCAAAAGAGACTCGAGTGCTAAAATCCACGGGTTAGGGGGCGCAAATTACTTGCCTTGCCCCGGGTGCTGACAACCCACGCTACGCCACTGAGTCAATGGCTGGGAAAGGTTCCATCTGCAACAGAAAATAGGCAAGTGACTGTTTGGTTTGGTGGTTTGGAATAATTCTCAATGTACACTTATGGTCTTTCTACAGAATATGGCACATTCTTTCTTCCTCTGGCAATTATTCATTTCAGGTCTCTGATTGCATTCTGCAGATCATCAAACCATTCATCAGTGAACCAATGTTATGCACACGATTTTCTTCTTAATGCCCTTTTGACCTTGGTGAAATTCCCAATTACAAAGTCTCTTCTCAATAAACTTGCTTATTTCTCAATCCTAAAGGAGAGTTTTCTAGTCCATGCTAGGAAGTTCTTAAGGAGCTCGAGCTCACTGTATACCTTGCAAAGGGAAAATGAGCAGAACAGCCCATTCACTTCCCAACTAAATTCACCTTAAGGAGTGAATCCAGCAGTGGTAAGGAGTAACTGAAGATAGGAGAGGCCTTGCAGACATCATTCTTAAGGCTTAAATCAGCCTTACCCAAACTGGTGCCCTCCAGAGTCAATGGTCAGGAATGCTGGGAGCTGTAGTCCAAAACATTTGGAGGGTACCAGCCAGGTTGGGGAACGCTGACTTAGATGCTCTAACATGCTCCAGTGCATCATTTGTGGGCGTAGAGGGGAAAATAAAGAGTCGAGACAACAAGATGGGGTTTTAACTGGACCACATTTATTGATAGTCAAGGACCTGCAACGGGATGGAGTGAGGGTTACTCTAGGCTGGCCCCCTGGCCAGTACTGCTGTTCATTGGGCAATGCATCCAAACAGGAGGGTGGTGCTGCATTTTGCCACTGCCCGGTTTTACACTATCACAGTGCTGGGAGGCCTTCGCAACCTCACTTCTTCTCGGAGTCAGATGACAACAAGCTGGTGAGGTACGAGGGCCCCTCAGGCCTTTATCTTTATCTGTTGGTCTTTATCACCAACAGACTGAGTCTAAGGACCCAGCAACGTCCAGAGCCAATGGTCAGGAATGCTGGGATCTGTAGTCCAAAACATTTGAAGGGTACCAGGTTGGGGAAGGCTGGCTTAGATGTTCTAACATGCTCCAGTGCATCATTTCCTGCTGTGATGTGAGAGAGGTGTAATTTCCTATAGCTCTTGATTCAATGAATGGAGTTTGGAGGCATAGGCAACTGCGACTCCCATGTAACCTGGCAAAACTTTATGATTATGAATATGCTCAGGATCATCCATGCCTAAATGAGAAGGTCTTCAGGGCTTCTCTGCTCTCCAGTCAGCTCCCACTGCCCCCCGCATTGCAGGTTCCCCGGATCCCCGGCTTGCTTGGGAAGAAGGGCATATGGCAAGAAAGACTGGGGTCAAAGGTTTTTCTGAGCTTTCTCAAAGACTCCAAAGCTGAGAATTCTATAAAAAGTCTCAGAAAAACACTAACTCATTACAAGGCAAGCCAGGGGGAGTTTGCCCATCACTACTAAGCTATATGGTAAAAATGTCACCAGCATATAAAGTTAATGTTGAAATCATTCTATGCTGGATGGGATTCTATGCAATGCAGTGAATTATTTCCACTTTTAATATTCAGCTGGGGAAGAAAGTGACAGGAAAATTCAGCTCTAGTGCTCCCCCAGGTATGGGGTTAAGCAGCAGTCAATCACTGCATAAACATTGTATGTTTAGTAATAAGAAACTATCTCCACATTAGTAATATTCAGCAAGAGGAACTGTAGCAAAGTTACTGTCCTGTCAGGAAAATATAAAATATGGGCATAAAGGAAAGTGCAGTTAACCACAACATGTGCCAAGGCTACCTGGATAGATTAATCTAATTTAATTCTGAAATAAGAACATGGAGGTTTCCTTGGGTTTCAAGCACTTTGACAAGCATTTTTAGAGACCACCACTGAAATACAGGCATGCCTTGGATTGAGAGCATAATTCGTTCCGGAAACGTGCTTGTAATCCAAAACACTCTTATATCAAAATGAAATCCCTCCAAAAAAAACTTGTACAGAGATTTTTAATTTAAGCCGTACTACAGTACTTGTATTGCAAGACGTCGCTTGTATATCAAGTAAAAAAAAATTAAATATTTAAAAATTTGCTTGTCTTGCAACACGCTCTCAAACCAAGTTACTTGCAATCCAAGGTATTACTGTATTACAAAAGTGAATGGAAATCTACTTTTAGAGTAGATGCCCCATACATGCATGTTTTGAAAATCATAACTGCACTGTTGTCATTTGTACAGAAGGCATTTTATTTTAAAAGGCTCTCTTCAGAAGATCATGTATTTATTACAGAAAGGAATATGGTGAAGAAATTACTCAAATGGAAAGGGGCTGTTTGCTTTTTATGTATTGTTTGGGATAGCAAGAATTTTAGAAATTAAGCCCAAATGGGTGTGATTTCCAAGCCAGATTGTGGTCTCCTTCCTCATTAATTTTAAATAGTACGTATTCATACGAATAAGATATAGTCTCCAATTTCATATGTGAAATTCTCATCCAGGAAGCACATTCTTCAAATTAGGTCACTTTAAATACTTAAGCATGTGACTAAGCTAGTGTCTGTAAAGGTCTCCAAATGTCTCACTGGCACACATTACCTATTATGTCAAAATGTAGCACTCCCTTAAGCTTTTAAATGCACAGTTCTAATAATTATCCTAACAGCAAGATGCTCTCTAGATCACAACATCATTTTCAATCGTTTTGGGTAACGAACCTAGGGTGCCCATTGTGAAGGTTTCTGGTAGGTTGAGGGGAGGGGATTGCCCCCCAAACTCTCAACTCCCTACCCTACCCTGGGTTTGTTTGCCCAGGCGGGCAAACAAACCACCTGGTAGGCTGCCACCACCCCTTCTCATCCACCCAGTCCAAGCCAGGGGATACTTGGACCTTTCCGGATATCCTGGGGGCTCAGAAATAAGGGTTCACCTGATCACCCTCTATTTCAAGCCTCCAGCCTAAAACCCTAAACAGTAGCCCAACCAAAGCAGAAGGCGCTGAATTTAGTACCGAGACCAGATCCAGAACAGAACACACTCAGACTGGAAACAGTGAATTTTATTTACCGTACAATAAGGAAGGGGGACAAAAAGGTAAACAGTGTGCAAAGACAAAAGGAGATAGAAAACCAGAATATTAAACAATGAAGAAATCCTTTGAAACCCTGCTGCAGGCTAAAACAATAAACCCTATCTAGTCTCTCCCCTACATTACCCTCAGGTAAGGTTCTTCCGATGGGACAAGACTCCAGGCTCACGAATGCAATCCAAAGACCAGGACGCCTTCCTTGTGAAGACCGGATGAAGAACACCTAGCAGCTCTAACCCTCCTAACTTTATTAAAAAAAAAAAAAAACCAGGCCCTTGACCAGTATGAGGTGAGCCTCCATGGCCAATCACAGTCGGCTGGATGACTTTCTTGGCTTCCAGGAGGGGAGGAGGGATTGAAAACCCCTTACTGCTGTCCAGCTGAAACCAGTCAGCCTAATTGTTGGCTGCTGTTCAGCTCTGACCTTGAAGGCCTAGAGACTAGCAAAAAGCCATGATAAGGCACGCAGGTGGTTGCAATAAGTGCATGCCAGCCCCTTCTCATGAAACATGGCCTCTTGTTAGCCGCAAAAATCTCCAAAGAAAAATGACTTTCTTCACAGCCATGTGTCCTCTTTTACAGAGGACAGTCCTCTATTTGAAGGGCTGCCAGAGAACTGTCCTCTATTTTGAAGGTGTCCTCTCTTTGAAGAGCTGTCCAGTCCAAGATCAGTATAAACATAAAGAACCATCAGAAGGAAGAGCTGGGCCTTGAAGCTGCCCATCAACGGCACCTGGACAGCAGACTGAGGAAGGTACACAGGTCACCTCGTCACAATCTCACACACTATGGTGAAATGTACTGTATTTCTACATTCTACATTTAAATTATAATAATGATTTCTAAATTTGTATCTGTACATATACATCAGCATATGCAAATTTTATGCATGTAAGGCATATTCTTTTGTCCTCTCTTTTGGCGATTCACAAGTGGCCACCCTTAAGGAACCTGAAAGTTTGTAAAGGAAAACAATCCTGTGTTTTCAGTAAGAAACTGAGTTATTATTACATGCACACAAAGGAGTCAAAGGACATGCTTCATTTTTCAATGTTCTTCCATACCTTACTGTTTTTATTTCTATAATCACAATAAATATATAGTTTAAGTGCTAATATATACAATTTATACTATTTGCTCTTTTTTTGTTAAAAGAAAAAAGAAAAGAATGATCAGTCCAAAAAAAAGTGCTAAATGTTTACAACTACTTGAATATTTTATTAAATCAATCTTAGTTTAGACATCACATTTTTCTCCATTTCCACTAAGAGTGCCAGATATCGTTATACATTCTGTATGTCGAAGTATTGGGGGTAGCAGTAATATTAGTCCCATATTATGAGAAAAAGGACTTCAAACTAGCAATCTAGCAGAGTGATGAGGCCTTTTTTCTAAATATATGGCTGAAAACTATAAAAGTTGCTTGAGATATTCTCTCTTCCATCTGTTGATACTAAGCTGCTTT
Organism: Shinisaurus crocodilurus; assembly: GCA_021292165.1. Taxonomy (NCBI): domain Eukaryota; kingdom Metazoa; phylum Chordata; class Lepidosauria; order Squamata; family Shinisauridae; genus Shinisaurus; species Shinisaurus crocodilurus. The sequence continues at coordinate 235,011,808 of CM037879.1, forward strand.
TCCATGTGGTCAATAAAGTATTAATGTTTCTCATGTTTTGCACTGCACAGGTACTTAAAATGCTGGGGGAAAATAATACAAGGATGGTTCCAGAAACGAAAGTAACATCAAAATGACTATCCATGATGTATATCTGAATTAGTGTTTCCAAAACACACTCATACGTAGTTATCACTAATAAAGAATTAACTTTCTATAAAAACTGGAATATTGGTAGGGCATAAAATGTGGAATTGTAAAAATGTATTTAATGAGGTGTTCTGCACCATAGACTTTTGTAATGCTCTCTACAACTGAAAAATTATTGGACTATGTTTGTTATATATAATATGACTTAGGGCTGACCCAAGATATTTTGCTGCTTCAGGCAAAGCAGCAAGTAGTATGGCCCACACCCAGGTCAAGGAGCATTGTACCCAAGGTTATTTAGGCATATGAGGGAGAAAATCCCACAAGTGCCTCTCCCCCTCCCTGGCAGTAAAAATACAATCATAACAAACACAATAACTAACCATTTGCTGCCCTTTCATCACACTCAGTATCTGCTGCCTGAAGCAGGCGCCTCACTCTGCCTAATGGTAGGGCCAGCCCTGATGTGACCCACCAGCTGAACACAGCCTAATCACCCCAAGTATGGTGGCTCACTGAGGGTTTGATAAATGTCCTGGTTTTGTTGCCTGCTTATGACTGCAAAACCAGGGGGCATGTCAGACAACTGGCTTGTCTGTCACCATACATGTTTGGTAAGCTGAGTTCAGCTTGGAAGGTCACAATTCGTGCAGGCCTAGCTTTCAATGTTCTGAAAAAGCAAAGTGTAATGTACTATGCCTGCTGAACGTTTTGAAAAACGAAACCATCTGATACATATAAAAATCATGAACAGTGATAGCCATAAATTGTTACATGACTAAATACTAACTTCATTAAATATATGTACAAGGAAGAAATTATAACTTTTTTCAAATATATATTACTTGGGAACAAGAAAATAAAAAGTGACAGAGAGAGTCATATGTCTGATAGGTCAAGCTAGCCTTAAAATGGACTTTTATTGTGTTTAATTGTTACAAGGCATTCTGTTGGTTTAATTATACTCATATCATTCATTTCAATTAGGTGATATGACAGCTTAACTTTCTGTTCATTATTTAAAGGGTGATCTATAGCACAAATATATCCTTTTAGAGACAGAGGTATTTTGGATGAATTGTGAATTATAATAATTAATTATATTCACATTGGAAAGTGTGAATAGTTGAAAGCTATTTATCCTTCCTTTGAATGTTAAGTCAACGAAGGGCCCTGTTCAAATAATTTTAGGGAACATATTTACTGACAGGTTGTGACTTGACTTGCAGCCAGCCTGGAACAGGCTTCTGTATTTGTGTCTCAAAAGGTCATATGGAAATCCTTCTGAAACTTGTCACGGAAGTTACATCTGGGGCAACTTGCAGTCCAAGGTATGTATGTATGTATTTAATAGAGTCATATACCACTGTCCATATTAAAAATATTAAAAACAGGCAAACTCCTGTTCCCATACCTGTGAACCACATACCCATAGAGTCTCCATCTTGTCAGGATTCAGTCTCAGTTTGTTGGCCCTCATCCAACCCATCACTGCATCCAGGCACCAGTTCAGAGCACGCACAGGCTCTCCTGATTCAGATGTTACAGAGAAATAGAGCTGGGTGTCATCAGCATACTAATAACATCTTGCCCCAAAACCCCCAGCAGCTTCATATAGATGTTAAATAGTATGGGGGACAAGATGGTACTCTTTGGCACCCCACAGCATATTGGCCAGAGAGCTGAGGCACAGTTCACAATTGCTACTTTCTGGAATCATCCCTGCCAGTAGGAGCAGAACCACTGTTGCACAGTGCCTCCAATTCCCAACTCACAGAGACAATCCAAAAGAATACGTGGTCAATGGTATCAAAAGCTGCTGAGGGACAAACAGGATCAAAAGAATCACTCCCTCTGTCTCCCTCCTGCATCCATCAGGGTGACCAAAGCCAATTCTGTCCCAAAACCAGGCCTAAACCCACACTGAAATGAGTTGAGATAACCAGCATCCTCCAAGAATGACAGCAGTTGCCCAGCCACCACCCTCTCAAGAGCCTTGCACAGAAAAGAGGTATTAGTGACTGGGCGGTAGTTGCTATAAACTTCCAGATCCAGGGAGGGCTTTTTCAGGAGTGGACGCACCACCGCCTCTCTCAAGGCAGTGGACACCACTCCATCACGCAAAGAAGCATTTACCACTCCCTGGATCCATTCAGCCAACCCCTCCTGTCTAGCTCAAATAAGTCAGTATGGGCAAGGTCAAGAGTAGGTCATAGGTCGAAGTGCTACAAACGTCTTGTTTACATCCCCAGGCCTCAAAAACAAAAACTGATCCCATACAGCTGAACCACATGGTACATTGGACACCTCACCAGGTACTGTATTACGTTTGTGTGGTGATTCGTTATGCACCAATCTCCCCACATAAAACAATTTCACGCACAGGCGTCTTCCAACTCAAAAAAAAAAAAAAAAATTATCCTGGAAGACAATCTTACTTGGTCATGAGTGATCGCCTACTACTACTACAAGCAGCATTCAGGTTGGCATGAAGCCGAGAAATTTTATCCTCAAAGTGCCTTGCAAAATTATCAAGCAGGTCGCAACCCTGTTATATGCTTTTATGGGTGTATCATTTATATACTTGTTGCTCTGCTCTTAGTTCATACTGATATTAAAGATAGGCGTTATTGATGCAACCTTTTAACATCAACTATCAACTCTATGAGCAATCCTGTCATTTTTATAACTCTACTTCAGCTGCCTAATCAAGAATTCTCATAGTAACCTGGCAACATGCATTTCCTCTCCATCCCTATCCAGCTCAATGATACACTGAGAACAATATTTATTTATTTATTTATTTATTAGGTATATTTATACCCCGCCTTTTTTCCTGCAAGGAACCCAAGGCGGCTTACATAATCCTCCTCCTCCTCCTCCTCCTCCTCCTCCTCCTCTCCATTTTATCCTCACAACAAGCTTAAGTCAATGGTTTCTAACTAGAAGACTGATTATTAACTATGGAGGCATCTGACTAATATAAGAATGGGTATATGGAAGAATGGCTTTAGGTAACCATCCCCCCAAAAAATATGTTATAAAAATATATAACATGTGTTATATGTTATACACATGTTATATATGTGCTACATTTTATGTTTAAAGAAAGTGTGTTAAATGGGTAGAAGAAACCAACTACTGCAATTTACAAAGGGGGGGGGGGAATCCAGGGGAAGACTTCAAGCCCTAGCAAAGGAAAAATATATTGTTCATTCAATGCACATTAATCATAACTATTGCTGAGGCCAAAGTTTTAAAAAGGGTGATAAGGTGGCACAGAAGAGCTGTTGTGGTGGTAATCCCATATTAGAGGCCACAGTGGCCATCTGGCCTTGCAGATGGTTCTGTCTAGCAGCAGCCAGCTCCATGCCCTTTCAAATGATAAGCAGAGACCAGCTTGCAGATTTCTCTACACACAACTATGTATTTTACACAAAACTGTGTAAAACAGAGCTGCTAATGGCAAGGTGAGTTTTCTCAGCTCCACCTAGAGTGGCTCCAAACCAAAAGAGTAGCATTAACTATTTTGAACCCAGAGAAATAGTGAATAAAACACCTTTGGTTTCTGTGACTGGACATTTTTATAGCTTACTAAAGTATCCAATGAATGCATTTCATTGACATGGAGTCCACCAGTTTCATGGTTCTATTTATTTTACACCCAAATATACACCTGATGTCATTTATAGAAACACATTACTGAAAAGCAACACACACACGCACACACACACGCACACACACACACACACTCAAAATCCCATGGACTGATATGGTAAATCCATGTCTGAAAATGACCTGAGAAAATGTGAAAAATCAAAAGTATTCTATTAAATGGAATTAAAGCCATGTTCAGAACTGGAAACATGACAGACAAACTGCTAACCCTTTAGCAGCCCTTCAGACCTATTTGAAACACTATGGCTTTCCACCTCTCCTCTTTAGAGGGCAGTAGATATATATTAGGCCCCAGGTGATATATAACATGTTATCCAATAAAAACAAAACAAAACAGAAAAATAGCACAAGGCTGCGGGAAAATCTTTGCAAGTTTAAAAGTACACAAGCCAATGGCTGCAATGGAACTAGAACAAAACAAAGTTTATTCCTAGGCTTTCTGAAAAGCATCCAAAAAATCTACAAGGATTACGTTTTCATACACATAGCTGCAAACTGGGTCATAGTACAAATAACAGTGCAATTTGTGAAAAAGTTAATCATTTTCCTCAGCAATGTTCTTTCTTTAGGCTTATTGGGTAGTCCAGTTGTGTCCCGGCACAAGTGCTAATGACATTGCTCAAGCACAGCCTTTCCCAACCTGGCATCCTCCAGACCGGTTGGACTACAACTCCCATCATCCACAGAAGCCAATGGATGGGAGTTGTAGTCCAACCAATCTTGAGGGCATCAGGTTGGAGAAGGCAGCAGCAGAGTAAACCAATGCTTGTGCAACATAACTAGCGCTTGCTAGCACAGTGGGAAAAAGCAGAGATTTGCCACTAAATTTTGGCAGCAAAAAAGAAAATCGTCACTTTCTCCCATTGAACTAGCAAGCGGCTATTATGTTGCACAAATGTGGGTTTTCACTAGAACAACTTCATTAATGCTAGCCCTGGGGCACCATTAGATAGTACCCCTTGGCAGAATCAGGACCACCTTTCCTTCAATACAGGGGTATGCAAAGCTGCATGTTAAAGTGCATGAAAATATAGACCTTTAACACACATCTATTTCTAAGCGAAGATGTCCGCAGGCCCCCAGTAGTGGGTATATTGGTCATGCATCCTGTCTAAATATTACTCACATTTATGGCAAATGTTTTACTCTCTGGATCATAGTGATAAGCATAAGTAACAGCCGCATATCAAAGTAATGCAAAAAACAGTATTTTTACCTTCTTTGGAAGGTTCATTGAAAAGCTGCACATTAGTTGAACTTAGTTCCCCTTGAAATAAATGGGACTTGGGGGGGGGGGGAATGGGACTTACGGTAAGTCACAACTGGCATGTCCCATTGATTTCTATGGCAATTAAGTTCAACCACCTTGGCCAAAATTCAAACCATTAACCAAAAGTATAAAAGAAATTCAGTTTTGAAACAGGTGCTTTCTGTGGCTTCAAAATGTGAGTACATGAAGTACTAGACATGTTTGGCTGCCACATAAGCTGTGAAGTGGCTTTGAGTAGCAGTCAGTTCTTTACCAAAAACAAACAAACAAAAAAACCTTTGGCAGCTGCTGTTCCTCATATTAAGAAACTGCAGGAGCAGGCTTGAATTGTAGATGCTAACTAGACTGGACAGCTAGAGATCCATCTATGCCTCTTTCATCCACATTCCTTTCTCAATGTCCAATAAACATGGTCAGCTGCATCACACACTCTTCCCTCCCACTCTGCCTCCTCTTTAATTCCAGCACTGGAGACAGGTGAGGGTAAAGGAGAAAATTGCTTTCATTTGCAGTTCAAATTCAATAAGCTTTGAAATCACAAAAGTACAGCATTTCACTTTGGAAGGAAGAGGGAAGGATATTTCGAAAGGCAAATAATCGAGTTCAAATTGCTCATTCCTACAATGGATAGTGACAGCATATGCACACACATAATCACATGGGAAGTAATAATAGTATGTCCCAATGCACTGTGGAGCCTGAGAAACCTAGCTGCCCAAGGGATGTGTCGAAACTGATTTATTTGTATACAGTGTTCTCTCCCTGTGTGTCACTAGCTGCTTTCATCAATAGAAATATCTACAGCCTCCACTGAAACATCACTAAATTTTGCACCACTGCCTTTCAGTTGACCCTGTAACTCAGCAACTGAGAATGAGTTTCCTTGGAAAGAGGTTCCTTTCCATAGCTGCATTTCAGAAAATTATCAAGACTGGATTTCCATATACAGTAATACCTTGGATTGCAAGCATAATTTGTTCCGGAACTGTGCTTGTAATCCAAAACACTCTTATATCAAAGCGAGTCTCTGGCGGGCATGAGTGGGGCCGATTTCAGCCCGCTATGCCTGCTCGAGGCGAGCGGTTACATCCCTACACTACTTGTATTGCAAGACGTTGCTTGTTTATCAAGTCAAAATTTATTTTAAAAATTTGCTTGTCTTGCAAAACGCTCTCAGACCAAGTTACTTGCAATCCAAGGTATTACTGTAGAACTCAATTCCCATTTTGGCATAAAAAGAAAGGACTCAGTATCAAACAAAAGTGATTTAGATGTTTATGTATCAACGTATTCTGGGTATAAAGAAGGTAAGCTGTCCTAAGAAGAGTCTTGCTGATGATCTGATGCATATAGACTTGATGTTAATGTTGTGCCATGGATGAAATGTGCATTTTTTTTTGTTATGTAAACAGCAGCCTCTGGTAAGCCTGAGAAACTTGGGGGGCGGGGCAGTGCAGAGGAAATGTTCAACTCTTTCTCTCCCTGCCACAGCCCCAACAAAAATCTCCCCTCAGCAGCTTCTATTTGGATTTCAAGGAAATGGAATGTAGAGAGAGAGTTAATCCAGACAAGATGGAGGTGCTGGATCTGGATGGTGGTGTGCCACCAGTCCTGGATGGGGTGGCACTCCCACTGAAGGACCAGGTTTACAGCCTGGGGTCCTCTGAAGCCCTATTCACATGTTTGGAAATTGAAACCGTGGAGTGGACACGCACATGCAGACAACTGTAACCAGAGAGGATGGGGATGGGGCCAGCGCACATATCTCCATGTCCCCTCCACGTTTTCAAATTCCAGATGCCTGAATATGACTCTGGACTTGGCACTACCTGTAGAATCACAGGTGGACATGGTGGCTAGGAGCACCTTTCGCCAATTTAATCTGGTGTACCAACTATGGCACTATCTGGAAAGGGTGGAACTGGTCTCAATTATCCATGCACTTGTGACATCCAGACTGGACTACTGTAATGTGCTCTATGCTGGGCTGCCTTTGAAGATGGTCTGCAAACTTCACCTGGTGCAAAATGCGTCCGCCTGCCTGTGCTTTGAGATCAACCTTGGAGGCCTTCCCCTATGCCCACCACTGAGACCAATTAGGTGGGTGGGCATGAGAGATAGGGCCTTTTTGGCAGTGCCCCCACAACTATTGAATTCTTTCTCAGATGGGGTCCATATGGCCTCTTTACAGCTCTTCAGGTGGGCAGCGAAGACCTATCTATTCCAGGTTGTTTTTTCTAGAATGTTCTGTGATTTTATTGATTTTACTGGTTTAAATGGTATTTTATGATCTTACGGCTCTTTTGGTTGTAAATGATGTAATACTGGTTGGTATTGTTATTTTAATGGATTTAATTTATTTCTAGGATTGTTTACTGTTTTATCCTGAGCTTTGTAATGTTTTTTAAAAAAACAAAAAAAACAAAAAATATTTTCATAAGTAATTGTATTTTATCTCTTTGATGAGAAGCTGCCTTGGGAGGGCATTTGCCCTAAAAGACAACTTCGAAATATTTTAAATAAATAAGGTAAAACAAACTTCTCTTCTCATACATCACAGTCCTGAGGCTTTCAGCCAGTGCCACTGGGATCATAGGGACATACCATCCCATTTGCAATCAACAATGGCTACTGGGAATTGGGGGTGGGGGGGAGATCCCCTGTGTGGTTTTGAACCAGCAACTCTGGGAGCAGTTTTGTGTGTTCGTATCTGCTTTGTGGACTGACCCACAATTCCCTTGCTTGTTGCTGCTTCCTGGTTGTAAGAGGGGAGGAGGGGGTTACATGTTTCATCCTAGAGGAGATTAGAACCAGAGGCCCTGGGAGTGTTTTTCTGCCTACTTACATACATTATGTTTTTCTTCCATGGTGGTGATGGGGAGGAAAGTAAAATGTTTCTCCCTGTGTGGATTTGAACCAGTGAACTCCTCTGGGCATCTCTGTGCCTGCCTTAGCAGACAGTACAATAGGACTCCCTTGGCTGTGAAGAAAGTAGCAAGGAAAAAAAACACCTCAGCAGTTGTTATACAAACAGTGAACAATGAGAGAAGTTCCCTACCAAAATGGTGGTTGAAAGAGATCTGAGGGAATAGGTGGGCATCCGTTAGGGACATGCGCACTGAGATGGTGGGGAGGCTTCCTGCCAAAAATGCCTCAGCTACTGAAGTTTCCCTAACAGGGCTCCACACAGGCACAGAACCCATGTGTGTGATGCATAGAGACCATGAAAAAGAACCACTGCTTGATTGTCTGTGTTTCTTCCATGCTGGGGGTGTGGTGATGTGATGGGCATGCCCTGGAACAGCCTATGTTACATGACTTCCCACCACCACCACCACCAATGCATGGGTGCTGGCAGGTTGATGTTCCCAGAGAGGCATCTGTGCTGTTTTTCTGCCATTCTGAAATGTTCCAACTGTATATGTTTCCCCAAGTGAGTACAGCACATAACAGGCATTCCACCAACATAGTAGCGCAGTATCTCTTTCCCACCCACCCACCAAAATTGGTGTATAGGATTGCTCTGCCAAGTTCTGGAAAGATGCTGTATTTTAAACACTAGAAATGTAGTTTTTCACTCTGCTGTTCAAATTGGTTATTTCGTTGTGTTGTTTTACTGACATTTAATTGTTTTAGTATATGTTTTGTTGTTATTTTAATTCATATTGTAAACTGCCCTGGAATAAACACTTACGTAGGTAGGGTGATATATAAATGCCTTAAATAAATGGATACATAGAGATGGCTGAATTGCATAACTGGCAAGTAGATAATCCTGCCTTTGGGCACAGAGTTAGACTGAGGCACTTTTTCTCTTCCAACTTTTATGATTTTATGATCAAATTATCTAGAAGTAGCCAGTAAGATCCTAATATATTAATTACTTATTGTAGAATTACAGCACACTGAATTATAAAACTTGACATCCTTAAAATTTTACGAAGCCTTTTAAACTCTCCAGCAACGCCCAATGTATACTACACTCTTAAATAAAAAGGTGTCCTGGTTCTTATCCATTACCTTGGGATGAACTGAATTCTTATTGCTGTAGAAACCTTGTGATTGTGTCATCATGTTTTAAATTTAAAATCACAGAACTAGTTATTCAAACACAACATTTGTGGTTCGCTAAACAGTGCATGGAAATCATAGCTTTCTTGTTTAGCTGCAAGCCTCAGCCTCTTGGAAGATTCCCAGAAATAAATATCATTATTCTGCCAATCATTCTTTTCTCAGCATGACGATTTTCTAATTTGCTAAAACAAAGAACCATTAAAATAAATGCTTTTGCTTAAGTCCAGATTTGCACATGCAGTGTGTTGCTTTGAGTTTATCTTCAGCCAAGGGTTACACTACTTGCCAATCTCCCATTTGCTATTAGCGGTGCCATAGACAACATGTTCCCTTTAGGTTATTTTTCTCATCAAATATAGTCAATTAGCATCTCGCTTTTGGGTATTTTTGCAAAGAACATTCAGTTGGCCTACTTTTTAGCTGGCTGACTTACATGAATCATTTAAAAAAAATGGGAAAATGTGGCATCCCCTTTCTTCCCCTAGTTAGCAGTTGAGGGGTGGGTGTGTAGATATGGCAATAAGGGTGCCGTTATGTGTGGCTTCTATTATTTAAAAACAACAACACTGACTGTTTTCCTTCTGACACAGTGGTCATCATGTCTAGATTGACCACTGGAAATCAGTTAGATTTGTTGCTTTCCGAGACTCTCAAAAGCTGAGCATGGCGCGGGAGAAACACACACACACACACCCTTTGCCCAAGCCCAGAGAAGGTGGGGGGATGGCCCAGAACTTGAAATGATTTCAGGCAGGTTCAAAAAGCACAACACATGACACTGTTCTCCAAACTTCTCCAAGGCAGGGCGATCTCAGTAAGAAAAAAGCAGGGATTTCTTCCCAATGAAAGCTGTGCTCAGTAGTAACAAGCTAGCAGGAGCATTTCTGGACTCCTGCTTAACAGGAAACTTTCTACACATCTTCAGCAGAATATGGATACGTTCACCTAGCTCAGGGGTGGGGAACCCTTTTTTCTGCCAAGGGCCGCATTCCTTCAGAGGTAATGTTTTGGGAGCTGCATACCAGGCCAAAGTCTCTTCAGATCACCTCTGTCTGTCTGTCTGTCTCTCTCTCTCCTGCCCACCCAACCATCCACCCACCCACAAACACACCTTCCATTCACCACCCCCATCCACACACGTCCATCCAATTTGCACAGGGTTTTCCTCTCCCAATCTCCCTTTGGGTTGCAACTTACCCTCCTGCCTTCTTCCATCTACTTTCCTCCGCTCTGCCTCCACACTCCACTGCAATTAGGGTGCAAATGCCTTTTGGCATCTCTCTCATTCTCCTCATGGCGATGACTGGATCATGGCAGAGAGAGAGAGAGAGAGAGAGAGCTGGAGGCAGGCCAACGCAGAGGCCTGACACAGAGTGCAGCAGCTAGAACATGTTTCAGAAAAACACTCCAGCCGCCACAGTCTGTGGTTGGGCCTCTGAGTTCACTCATGTGTTTGCCTGCCTCTCTCTGTCTCTCTTCTCACTGCGATCCAGCCTCCTCTGTGGAGAATGAAAAAGAGAGGGAGATGGAAGAGAGCTGCCAATGGAGGGGGGCAATGGGCCAGAGGGGAAGCCTTTGTGGGCCAGATGTACCCATCTCTGACCAAGGCAGACCTATTTGGCAAACATCCAACATTTATGGAACTCCCTCATCTGAACGTTCACCAGGGTTAAATCCAATGCTAGCCCAAGTCCGCTAGCATAACTGGGCTTTCTCCCTCTCCCCTCCCTGCAGCCCTCCACGACTCCCAAAAAATTGGTCCAGATGGTTTCTCAGCTTGCCAGGGCAGATTTAGAGGACACATGGGGAGCTGCAAGCGGAATCACCAGAATGACACCACTGGATTCAACCCATACTTGAAACATAATTTGGTACTTCAAATAAATTTGTACATATGTACATGTACCCATCCACTTTATTTATTGGTTATATTTATATCCCACCTTTTTTCCTGCAAGGAACCCAAGGCGGCTTACATAATCCTCATCCTCCTCTCCATTTTATCCTCACAACAACCCTGTGAGGTAGGTTAGGCTGAGAGGCAGTGACTGGCCCAAAGTCACCCAGTGAGCTTCCCTTCTGAGGATTGTGGGTGTCCCTTCCCATTTATCACTATAACACCCAGTCCTTGTCTCATGTCAATGCTCCCATCTCCATCAAATTGTGGTGGGAATCACAAGTGGAAAGTGATCAGAATGTGTACCTTCCACCACCAAAACATCTAGTATATCTTGCCATATTCATAAAGTAACTACCCTTATAGCTTTTTCAGATTGCTAGAGGAAGGTGAGAACACCCAGGCCAATTTGCAAGCATGGGAAAATCTGATTCCTGGCCTCATCAACCAGCGAATAATCAACATTCTTAGAAATTCTAGAGCAGGATGAGTGATGTAACACCCTCCAACAGGGCGGACTGATACAGCTCAAACCCAGCATTCCTCCTAAGGGTCCACGTATTTTTATATGCAAAGAAGGTGGATCTGTGGAAAGATGTCCTTACCCAGGCCTGCCACACCAAGGTCCCTCCCCACTGTAAAATCTGTTGATTGAGCAGGGGATTCTACATTGGGCCATAAGGTGGCACGGCTTGGAGAAGCCTCCCCCATCATGCCGTCACCAGCCTTGCCTGTTTCCACACACACACACACACATCTAGCATATCTGGACCCCACTTGACACCAGGAGCTCCCTTTATTGTTGTTGTTCAGGGCTGCAGCACTATTTTTGTCTTTTCTATATCACTGGAAGTACCAGCTGAACTTTCCCACTATGATTTTCAACAAGAAAACAATATTACTCACATTAGTCAAGTTAAACATACAGTAATACCTTGGATTGCAAGTAACTTGGTCTGAGAGCATTTTGCAAGACAAGCAATTTTTTAAAATAAATTTTGACTTGATAAACAAGCGACGTCTTGCAATACAAGTGTAGGGATGTAATGTAACCGCTCGCCTCAAGTGGGCGTAGTGGGCCGAAATCGTCCCCGCTCACGCCTGCCAGAGACTCACTTTGATATAAGAGTGTGTTGGATTACAAGCACAGTTCCGGAACGAATTACGCTTGCAATCCAAGGTATTACTGTATACATAAGTATTTCGGCTAGGACCTGGCCTATAAAAATCTGGTTGATTCTGTAGAGTGTGCTGAAATGTCAGCTTCAGCCTGTTAATATGGCCTGTCTTCCACTACTGCTTCATAAATTTGTTAATTACATGCTACAAGGAGATGTTCAATTCCTAAGGTACCCTATGAAGGGAGCACTGACTGAAGTTTTACATAACTCATCATAATGAATTCCATTGGACAGATGCATGCAGATGTTAATATTCCTCTTCAACAAGAGACTCTCAAAAGATGCCTACTGGTGCAGAAAGCTTTTTACTTGGATAGATTACAGTCAAATTAAGAAGACACTGCAATTAATATAAACACAGATATATATTGACAAATCGGATGCATATTGACAAGCTTACTTTTGTAGGTGCTGTTTTATCACTCATTAACAATCATTCAAATAAGCCGACCTGATGCAAATTCATGATGGATCAGACAATACAAAATTGGAACAAACACGTTAAACAGGTAATGTTACTCCCATATTTTCACATAAATAGATTAAGCCCAAGGGTTATCCTTGCTCTCTTACTGCAACTTCTGTAAGTCACCAGACATTCTTCTAAATTTGTTCAGAACTTAGCACAGATGGTTGATGCTTTGCACAGGACTGCTCCACTGTTAAGCTGAACGGCATTTCTTCCTGACATACGGTGTTTTACATAATGATGACAAATGCAACTAAGCAGATGTCAGCAGTATTCAATATGAAGATATCATTCAATCTGGTAGTAGCATATTTGTCCTTACAGGGGAGATTAAATGTTTTCAAACCACCATCACCAGTGTCTTCAAACAAAATCCAGTGCCAGTTAATGGCTATAGTGAAACAAACAGCAAGGTTTTTCACATGAATATTTGATCTTAACAGCACAGTTCTGAACATGTTTACTAGGAGGTAAGTAACTCCAAGTTCAAAGTGACTTATAATTTAGACCCAGACTGCAGGGAAGGGGTGTGCAGAGAGAGGAACAAGAAAAGAACAGAAACGTCCACTAATCAATATCCAAATCAAACTACTGAAGGATTTTCTGTAGCTTGAAGTGTATCTTCAACTTTCTTGAATTGCTCTATAAATAAGAACCTTTCCGCTATGCTCTAGAGTCTAGTGTATAAATAAATAACAACTTCCACTTAAAAAATTATTATTCAAAGGGGGGGGGAATCAATAATAGTAGACAAAAATGACAAATTTTAGTGATCTTTTCCCAAGTATTTAAGGAAAAGGTCAAAGTGTAAGTGAATGATTGGCTGTCCATAAGTTCTGGTTTTTATCCCAAAGTTTACAGTATTGGCATACTTCCTCTGAGAGAGTTAAATATACATTTTGCCACATGGCGACATATTCAGAAAAACTCATTGACATGCGAGCTGATTTTTAAAAAGGAAAGGAAGAAAATAGGAGTCTGCTCCAGCCCAATGGTCCTGGAACAGACACTGGCTGGGTTCACACAGTCATTGGGAAAACAAGCCACGGTGGCTTCTTTTCCCTGCCCCCATGTGTGCTAGGCACATGCCATGCAATTTGCCTAATTACGCTCGCAGTGCGCAGTTTGCCATGTTGCCCAAACTTGGTGAGGTGCACAGCGTGGATGGCTTTGAAACCACCCCAGAACCCATGGCTTGTTGTAAGGTTCTGGGGCAGTTTCAAAGCCCCCTCCCCGCCCATCACATACCTCACCGGGTTCGGATGACACGGCAAGCCATCCACCACAAGGGTAATTATGCAAGTAGCACAGTGCGCACCCAGCACACATAGGGGCAGGAGAAAGAAGCCACCGTGGCTTCTTTTTCTGATGATTGTGAGAACCCGGCCACAGTAAAAAGGAAATCTATACAAGTAGACATTAGGCTATGGGTAGCAAGAAGATTTAACCAGACCACAAGTATGCCATTTCCATAATGTATTATTTAGTCAGTTAGTAGATTTGTATCATACTTTTCAGCTAGAATCCCCAAAGCAACTCATGACATTAACAAATTGTAATAGATCCATTAGTAACCTTACATTTTAAACAAACAACAAAACACAATCTATCTATAACAGAAGCAATCACCCACATACCTAAATCCATCTCTTATTTCCCCTTCACAACTCACCTACTTGGAGTCTTGAATCTGCCTTCTAAATTAACCATGATGCAACTGTCCCTCACTTTTCAGAAAGACTTCTTCCATTATAAGACCCCAATATACCATGAACCATAACCTTCAGCTGCAACTTTTGTTTATGTCCCACATGCCGAACTCTTCGAGATCTGGACTGCTCAGAGATTCCAGTTTATCTCCATATTTCCATAGGTCTACTTTCCCTCTCAGCTCCCTAATTAGCACCTCCACTCTGTGCCCAAATCACAAACCCCTTCAGATTTGAATGAGCTCACTACAATCTTCATTCCCAGATTATCCTAAGCCACAATGTTCTGGAGGACTTGATCCATTTACAACCCCTTGCCCTATCCCATTCCTATCACACAAACTATGAGAGAATGAAGGACTTGAATAGTTCTTGGAGACAGACAACAAGCACCACTCAAGTGATGACATGTACACAACCTATTAAAGTAATGAAGCAGAACTGTGTTTGATCCTAGAAAGATGAAGATGGTTCTGATGGCCATGTACAATGACATCAAGAATGAACATCAGTGAACAACGAATACAGAATTTCAGCCACAAACGTTTGATTTTTGCACCAGCTGGGTAGGATAACAACTATTCTCTTTCTGTACTCCTGGCAGAAAACCTACAGATCACTCCTTCCTATATACTACTGTGGAGCTGAACAAAGTATAATGAAGGAGTGAAGAAGGAAAAAAAGAAAACCTAATATTTTGAACCACAGGGAGTGAACAAGCCTGGCAGACATAACGTAAAATCCACAGACATTACATCCACCCACCATCCTATAGTGCGGTAAGCCAATCCGGGACAATATGCTCTTTAGCAATTTAGTACAATTTGCACACAGTAATACCATGTATCAGTGTTCCTATGCTCATTTCCACACATTGTCGATGCAGAACACAGACATTAAGTGCACATTAGAGATGCCTGAAATCAGCACAGACCTGTGATGAACAACTAATTCAGACTGAAGCTTACCATGGAATAGCCAACCCCACTGGCTTCAAAGGAACCACTGCAAAATGATCAGGATAATTTAAGGATCTGGGTTAAGCATTCTGTTGTATACCACCTTACAAAGCCCAACTGGACTCACCTGTTTCTGATTTCAAAAGACAAAATCTGGTACAACATTCTGTAAATGGCCTGGCTGCTGACAAATATGACATCTACTGGATGGCAGCTCTATGCAGATGTGGGAAAGTTTAAGTCACGTTTCACTGGATTGGACGGGAAGTAACCACACCAGCATTGCTGGTCTCCAGCAAGGTACACCACTGGTGTAGTTTTTCTCCCATATGATCTTGCACACCTCATAGCAAGAGGATTTAAATGCTCTCACAGCCTGCCTGCCCGCCCCCCAGAACATCCACAATATGAATGTAATTTTCAACAATAGCCATGTCAGTAACAGCTGGTTTGTGTCAGCCTATTTCTTTCAAAATCTGGAACAAGTGAGACAACATAGGTATTGTCAGGTGGCATGTAAATCTACTGGCTCTTTTCATTGTTCTTTTGCATCAAGTAGGATTATTTCTGCACTGCTCCACTTTTTAGTCATTCAGCTTGAAAAATTGGGGCGGGGGATGGTTAGCTGAGAAACAATCAGCAAATGTTAAACACTTAGCTGATACACTCGTATACTTCATTTATTTTCAGCCTGTCATGTGAAATTAGCTGGTTTCTAATTGTCTGCATATTTTTCTTTCTAAGCAAAGTTATTGTTGTTTGGTTCCTTGCAGAAACAGAACTAGTCCCTCATTAGCTGAAAAAAGCCTGCTCTACCCTAAATTTAAATCTATTCATTCCCCCCCCCATTTCAAAGGGCTCATGCCAATCCAGATGGTAGCTTCTCCAGCTGAAAATCACAAATGGAGACCAGGTGTACTTGAAAGCAGTGATAGTGAATCGAAGCAATCACAGTCCATCTTTAGCACAGGGCCTACCCACATGGCTATTAGCTCAATTGCTAATCAAAAATGAAGGAACATAATAAGCTGTAATTGTGTGCAATAAGTGCGCAAGTAGATCCCAAGTCTTTTACCTTGCAATTTTGCGCTGATTACAGGGCATAAATGTAATAAAACAAAGCATATTCTGTGTGACTGTATTAGTATAAGCAAGTGGGGTGAACCTGTAACTTATGAAAATGAAGAAAATTTTAAAGCCTACAGTTAAATCCAAATACAGTAATACCTTGGATTGCAAGTAACTTGGTTTGAGAGCATTTTGCAAGACAAGCAAATTTTTAAATATATATATATTTGACTTGATATACAAGAGACGTCTTACAATACAAGTACTGTAGTATGGCTTAAATTAAAAATCTCTGTACAATTTTTTTGGGGGGGATTTCGTTTTGATATAAGAGTGTTTTGGATTACAAGCACGTTTCTGGACAAATTATGCTCTCAATCCAAGGCATGACTGTAGATTCTCAGGTCACAGGTGTTACAACAATAACAAGTAATACAGCAATGACTAGGTACAATACAGGACTGAAGTTGTGTAAGTATGGGAATTTTGGTGGGTGCAGCTTTTCTCACCTCTACTGCACTATGACATGACAAACTGCACCTGCTGAAATTTCCATGCATTTCTTTGTAACTATTAAAGACTCAGGAATCCTTTTCATTGTTATTTTCATGGAGGTTAAGCCTATCAGTGGCTACTAGTCATGACGGCTATATGCTACCTCCAGAATCAGAGGCAGCATGTTTCTGAATACAAGTTGCTGGAGAAAAAGAGTAGGAGCGGGCTCTTGCCCTCATGTCCTGCGTTGGGGCTTCTTCCCAGTGGCATCTGGTTGGCAACTGTGGAAAACAGGACACTGGACTAAATAGGGTGTTCATCTGATGCCACAGGACTCTTATGTCCTCCTCTTTATTCCCATGCAGAGCATCCACATACTTTGAATACAGATAGACTCATGATTCCCCCTTTCCCACTCATAAGGAAATCATCTTCCCATTGTAGCCCACTCCTCCCACTATTTCCAAGCAAATTCTGGAGATGACCACATGGGATCAAACTGTCCATCTCTGCATTTGTCCCCCTTCTTCTTCCACATCTCTTGCTCCCCCACTTAAAGTATATATGAGAAGCAGAAGGACCTTCCGTCTTCCCCCAGAATTTCCCATCAGGAAAGGTGATTCTCTTGCTATGCCTCTCTGCATCTCCTCATTCAAAAAGATGCAAGGAGTAGCGAAATGCAGAGATGCAATCCAACATCCCTGGCTGGGCTGGGGCAGCGCTGTGTACTGCCGAAACTTTGGGAAGAATGATAGAGGTCAAAGGGAATGTTAGATCATTTCGCAGGGCAAAGTTAAATATGGATTTCTGAACCTCCATATTTCTTGTTAAATAAAAACTTGGAACGAAACACACATTTCCCGAATGATGTTTAATTAAGACATCATGTCCCTGAAAGAAATGCCTGGAGTGGTGCTGTACCACAACTGCAAAGCGAGCATTGACAATGACAGCCAACCAATACACAAAATGGAACCATACACAGATCGGACTGTTGAGCTCACAATTTCCGTAATGCATGGTTCCATTATGTAGGCTTTATAATGCCCAAATTGTATGACTATGGCTTATCACAGTATAATTATGGGATGTAAGCATGCTTAACTGTGTGTTGGACTGCAGCCATTGTTGATACCAGCATTGCATTGGTAGTACAACTGTATCCCAAACAGATTCAGCAGCTCTTTGAGATTCGGGTATCAGTTAGGAAACAGGGAGGAGCTTGGCCACAGAATCTGCTGGCTATATTAACACTGCAGTTGCAGACCTACAGTTGTATTCCAGTATCCAAAATGAAACTGGCCATTCTTAGAGGCTTTCCTAGATACTGCCGCCAACTAAAACATGCAGAGATAATTTCCTTTCCATCTAGCTATGCTAAATGTAAAATCCCATCTAAGTTGCATGTATACATACAGTAAATTAATTTTTCTCATTTCTATCCACAGTGGGAGAGTCCCCTGATTACACAGAAAGTTGCTTCATTCCCAAATACCTCCTGGCTCATCTCCGAGTCCCCTGACCTTGGCATTTCAGGTGCAGATTCCAACCTTTCCTCTTCCTCTGATTCAGAATCAGTTCCCAGATCCCTTGAAGGCACTTTTGCAGGAGCAATGGGCTCAATCCCTACATCAACCTTGTAGCTGGTACAGTTCTTTCTGTGCCGGCTGCAGCTCCAAAGACAGAAGGCCAACTTCAGAGCTGGTGCTGGGAGGACGTTCCGGGGGAACAGGGAGGGGAGGAGTGAGGCTCTGCTGGGATACAAGGAATCCCGGCATTGCCTTAGCCCCTCCTCCTTGTGAGCAGGGGTAAAACACTTAGATGGCTGAAATTGGCTGTCTAAGTGTTTTGAAGGGCGAGGGAAGCACTCATCCCATCTTCCATTGGATGCCCATAATCTTCCGAGTTCGGAGGGTTGCAGGAAGCCACATTGGATGGCAATGTAAGTAATTTGTGTACAGCACTTCTGGTGTAGTATACCTTGCCCATTCCTGTTCTCTACTTCTGACTTACAATAATCTTGATTATAAAATGGAGCCTTCTTCTAAATGACTATAAGAGTTTTCCTCCCATTGTAAATAGCAGGCGCAGGGGGGAGGGATTCTGATCAAGACCATGGCAGGGCAAAGGGTTAAAGCCCGTGTCCCCTCATATCCTGGCCTCAATCCAGCTCAGCCCCCTCCCAGCATCGGCAATATGTTTTCTTAAAAATCAGCCACACAAGGCTAAACCATGTGACAAACCTGACATCTAGTTTTGTCCTCAGTTCATCACTGGAGGGCACCAATGTAACTGACATCTAATCTCAGCAGACGTGTTTCTAACAGCCCAGTCCTATGCGGAGTTAGGCACACTTGATCCCACTGAAATAAATGGACTCAGACAAGCCTAAATCTGCATACAATCACATCATACATCAATGGTAATAATTTCAGAAGGTTCTAGGGAGATGAAAAGCTGATTCATCTAGACAAAACCAAGAAGCAAAAAAAAGAAGTTTGTGTGTGGGGGTGGGGAACAAACAAAATAAAAAATGCAGGAGGTTGTATTTTTTTGCTGCACAGTTACTTTTCATATCCTCTAATAAAATATTCATGATTTTTGCAGCTTAGAACTGGTTAGAGCTTAAGGAAAACTGTTAAATATGTAGCAGGATGATGTGCTGTGTAGGTTTTATACATTTGGAGATTCAATTTTTCATGTGGCACTTTTAGGATTTTAATGTATTTCACAGTTTTATGCTTCCAACAGTTCACTGCTGAAGATGTCCTCAAAAAGTACAATTTTCCACACACACACACACCAGGCCAAACAGAATATTATAATCTGTCAAACCACATAGGGCAGTGATGGCGAACCTATGGCACGCGTGCCACAGCTGGCACGCAGGGACCTCTCTGTGGGCACTCGAGCCATTGGTTGCCAGATTGCGAAAAGACCGTCCCCTTCTGCATTCAGCGTCAGGTTTCCATAGTAACTCCTCTCCACTCATTCCTCGCTGGGCTCCACAGGCAGGCACACTCCAACATCTCCACCCCCAGAAGTGGACTGCGCAGGCACCCAGCCCTCCTCCTAACTGAACAGACAGCTCAGAAGCACAGCGCATGCACGCCCGAATCTTTGCGCGCCCGGTGAAGAGCCATGCCCTGAGACAGAGCGGGGTGCGATTAGCTAGTGCCCCCTCCTCCTTCCTGCCAAATTTAAGGCACTTTGAAATAAATAAGTTGGTTTTGTGTTGCAGTTTGGGCACTCGGGCTCAAAAAGGTTCGCCATCACTGACATAGGGCCAAACTACATGTTATGGTGGAAGATGTACAGCTGATCTCTAATGTTTGTTTGTTTACCAAACCTAGTTGGGGCTGCTAATTTGATCAGGGAAGCAGTTCAAAGTGCTGACAATAAATTTGATCAGGGAGAAAGTGTTTAATTCTTTATAACCACACTGTTTACTCGAACTAAATTGCTCCCCACAAGCTGCTATTTATTTTAAAAATAAAAATATGTGTAACATATAGTTTGGCCCACAGAAGAACATGTAGTTTGGCCCATTAGAAAGTGCTCCTGAAGTACAGCAGAGTAAGAGCAAGGGGAAATTTTTAAATTGTTGATAAGGACCTGTAATTTGGAAACCCCTGAGGTTGGTGAGCATCGAATTTTCATAACAGCTGGAGTATACCCAGCATCCAGTGCAATTTCCTGAAAAGATGGTATAAAGCTGTACTCCAGTAGAGGCCATGTTACATTATAACGATGGCATGATAAGAAATGCCATTGTGATGCAAAAAGAGAAGAAGGAGCTCAACATTTTTGCTACAAGAGAAAGTATTCCAAGCTACACATAGGTTGGAATTCATAATATTTCTTCATCAGTGATTGAGGAGAGGACAGCATCCTGTCTTCCAAGTACTCCCCCTGGGCAGGGTCAGCTAGCACCCACCTTGATGTCTTTTCAACATCAGGCAGATACCATCTTATTTTCCCAGGCCTTTTTAAACATCAGTTGAATTTGGCTTAATGCTCCGCCTATGATAATTCATATTATATGTTTAATTCAGCTGCTTTAAATATCTCACTATTTTTATTAGGTGCTCCTTTATTGAATTTATTGTTTTTTATTGTCAGCCATCTTGAGAACATATTACTCAAGGGCAGGAGATTATATATATTCAATTACAGTCATGCCTTGGATTGAGAGCATAATTCGTTCCGGAAACATGCTTGTAATCCAAAACACTCTTATATCAAAACGAAATCCCCCCAAAAAATTTGTACAGAGATTTTTCATTTAAGCCGTACTACAGTACTTGTATTGCAAGACGTCGCTTGTATATCAAGTAAAAAAAAATTAAATAAATATTTAAAAATTTGCTTGTCTTGCAGAACGCTCTCAAACCAAGTTACTTGCAATCCAAGGTATTACTGTATTGCGAAAACCTGTCAGTTTAAGA
The DNA here is from genome assembly GCA_021292165.1 of Shinisaurus crocodilurus. Taxonomy (NCBI): domain Eukaryota; kingdom Metazoa; phylum Chordata; class Lepidosauria; order Squamata; family Shinisauridae; genus Shinisaurus; species Shinisaurus crocodilurus. The sequence goes on from CM037879.1 coordinate 235,033,185, forward strand.
CCAGAGTTAAGGCTATCTCAGGTTGGCTCAAGCTCCACAAAGCTGGGAAACTGGAAGCTAAGGCTGATGACTTAACTGACTTGCCTCGTGATCCATAATGATGCGTGCAATATCACAAATTGTGCTTGCTTACAAGGACCGAACAGGCATGGCTCACAGGATTCCTCTAACAATATGACGCAGATGCTTCATAAGCCAATGCAGGACCAGTAGATCAACTTTTCTGGTCCCAGGTACTCATCCTCCCCATCTGGATTTGGGCCGGAAAGACTAAGGGAAAGTGTGGGTGCATGGAGTTTAAGTTGTAAGCAAGCACAATTTGTGATATTGCACGACATCATTACTCATGGGGCACATCTGTTAAGCCTTAACTCTGGTCTTAAACCGGCAGGGTTTTTTGATCACTGAATGTCCCTGTTTTTTCAGAACTTACACATGAGCAGAGCAACTGAACAGGACTAGATTCTCACAACCATCTTAATTAGTGCATCTAGAGTGTAAATGCATGTTCAGTGTAATGTGTGAATACACCTAGTGTGAATCACAATCCTTGCATTTCTTTTTCCTACTACACAGAAAAGAACAGCAGAGACTGGGGCCCTCACATTGTCTTTTTGCCTTCAGAAAGTCAACAAATGAGCCCTAATCCCCATGTTTCCTTTAACTATCACGTGGAAAGAAGATGAAGGATTGGGGCCCTTATGCTTCATTTTTGCTTTCAGAAAGTTAGTATGATGCTCTGATGTTTCTGTTTCCCCACCTGTGCTTTCCATCACAACCCCACACCCCAATTCCCTAAGAATCAAATTGCTTTACTTTACTTTACTAACTCAAATTTGCTTTACTTTAAAGATCAGCTAGGGTTTTTTTTTTCTTTTTTACCCAAAAGTAAGCACATGGGACCTAATATGGATCAGGGCCCTTGGGTGGGCTATAGGGGGCTTGGGCCCTTTGCCATTACAACTGGATGCCTTTTTGGCAATGTAAATTGGAGGCATCGGGGGGGCAAAGGGTTAAAGTCCCCGTACACCCCCATGCATTCTAGGATCCTGATCCATGTAGTAACATGTAACCTGACCATGTGAGGTAACATTCCATAACTAAAGGAATGCACATATCGCATGGAATACAGGAGAATTCTGTTGCAAAAACTGAATCTCTCTGAAAACATTGGAGTACTGCCAGCATTCTAGCGTCACAGTAAAACTGAGCATACACAACATAACTTTTCCAGTAGTTGCTGCCATAGGCTTTCATAAGGCAGAAAAACCTTGGTAACTTTTGAACTGCTGCTCAGAATTTCACCTAACCAATGAAAGTACAAAAAAGTACAAATGTCTCAATTTTCAGCACTTTTCAACTTGCTATCCCTGTGGCAATTTATATTGGATAGTTTTGAAATTCTGCACAATTGTAGACTTCATCCAGTAGATTCATAGATTTCATAGATCATAGAGTTGGAAGGGGCCTACAAGGCTATCGAGTCCAACCCCCTGCTCAGTGCAGGAATCTAGAGGAGGGGTCTCCCATCCAAGTAATAACCAGGCCTGACCCTGCTTAGCTTTCCACGCTCAGACAAGCTGAGATCATGGATGTCATGTTTCACATCATTAACTCAACAGGTGTCATTTTTATAAGCAGCAGGGTTTTTTAGGCTTATAATGGTGGAACCTTTCTTTTTCTTTCTTTCTTTCTTTTTTTTTTTGCAACTCAGCTTAACTAATGGGGCTCTCCCTGCCCCTGTTATATATAAACAAATATATTAATTGTGTAATTAAAGCTGCTTTCTGCATTTCTGCCTTGCCAATAGAAGACAGTTTATCCTGCTCTTATTTATTTATGTAGAAATACACATATGGGAAAGGGCAGCAACCACCACTTACCGTATTAGCTATTGCACATTAGAGCAACTGAGAAGCAAGCAAGCATGCTCAGTTCACTAGGCACAAAACGTTACTTTGGTTACCTTGCAGCAAGGCGCTTCATGGACAGCTACATGCATATCTTGATCAGTGTTTTCACACATCACATCATGAATGTATGAATATAAAGTAGATTCACGAGGAAAGATTCATGGTATCAGATCCTCTCTTCTTTGGAACTCTCCAGGGTTACCTCAGCTGGGTATGCTCAGAATGTGCACCTTCTTCTTCCAATAAACAAATACTAGACCTACTGGAGTTATTTTCTCTTAACAAGGAACTTGTGGCATTTAGTGGAGTGTGCCAAATTTGATTCAATGCTTATTTTTCTGCATATCCACAGAGTACACAGTTTCATTTCTATCATGAATCAAGTCTGTGTAAAACTCTAGCAAGTAGCTTAGCAGTGTATCCACCTGCAGCCTCAGAAAGGACATAATTAGGATACAGGTTTTTAAGGTTATTGGTTATAAAAGTAGTCATATTGTAAAATATATATACATACAACCTTCGAATTGTCACAGGATATATTGTAGAATGAAAAAGCAGAACTAATTTCTCTGCCTTTATGCCATTTTGATATCTACTGTGTTCTGCATGATTCAAAATGCCGTTAACATTTTCTGCATATTAAGAAAATTGCCTTAGGATTCAAGGAACTGGAAATCAAAAGGTTCCTGATCAATGTGCACTGCATTCCTATGACCTCTGCGTTGTGAATCATAATTCATGAGCAGATCTGTACAAGTGGTTATTACCCGGGGGGGGGGGGAAGTATTGAGTTTTCAGGTCCATTTCATACACAAAAGATGAAGCAATTATGCATGAACAAAAGCTACATAAACATTAACTTTTTTTAAAAAAAGTGATAATTTGCATCTTCGTTCATTTCGAGCTCCATATGATTCTGCCTTGCATGGCATAGCAAGCATCTGGATGTTTTCCAGGATAATATTTCTTCCTGCCTGAGAACTGAAAAAAACAAAAACAACTCACTGATAGAGAACTAGAGCTATGTGCTAGTCTTGGAAGGCTCACAAGTTAGATTTATTAGCTAATAGTGTACACTTATTGCAATGTAGATTGCCAAATCCTTACATTTCTGACAAAATAGAGCAGTGTGGAATCCATAATGCGATGCGATCCTATATTAACTGCGCTTCTGTGATTTATAAATTAGAGGCTTATTACGCATTATTTCAACTATAGAGAAATGTCAAGAAGTGAAGCCCTGTAAGATTTTGCTATCCTATTATTTCTAAGGATGCTCACTTGTTAACCAGAATCTAATAAAGCACCTCTTATACCTCTGCCCTTTTCTCCTACTGGGATCAAATAGCTGGTACAAATAATGCCTAAGTAGTAAGTGGAAGTGGAAGTAAGTGAGAAGTATTAGTTGTTCATGTTGAAGTATACAGTCTTCATAGAAAGGTGGCCCAGGGACAATGGCCTGAAGTTGGAATTGGGATATCTGGGTCCAAGTCCAACCTCTGTCATGAGTATAGCTTTAGGCATGTCACTATCTGCAGTAAACTATAGCAGCCTTGCAAACAACTCCACAGAAGTTCTTAGTCTACAGAAGTTTTTACCAGCCTGCTTGCCCACACACATCAAGACAGTTTGGCCATGTTGGCAGCCTGGAAGGAAAAAGTACCAACTCCATCCCACTTTACATCCTACCTGGCCGTCTGAAGGCACTACTTACTCACCAAAGGAAAATGCACCTGTTCACCCAGGCTTTCCCTGGCCCGTAATTAAATTAACCATGCTGTCCCATTACTGCTCCTGTACTGCTGTGTATCATTATTGTTGTTGTTGTTGTTATAATATTGTTTTTAAAATTGTATTTTAATGTGATTTTAATTGTGATTTTAATATTTATATGGAAACCGCTTAGGGATTTTTCTTAATGTTTAGCGGTATAGAAATAGTACAAATAAATAAATACATAAATAGCCTATAGTTTCCTCCTCTAACCAGCAGTCCTATAATGCAATGTGTAAGGAGCTTCATGCCTTCCTGGACCTTCCTGGAATTCAAACCTTGCAGCATCTGATAGGAACCAATTATGATTGTGTCTCAAGGCAATCATAATAATATAAGAATGTTATAAATTTGAGCCCCAATATCTATTCCATCTCCTGTACTGGACTCCATTACATTTTTTCACAGCTCATGACAAGGCTGTATTTAAGAGCCTAATAGATAGATAGCCAAGCTACAAGATAGCCTAGCTACAAGGAATACAGTGACTTAATTTTATTTTTCATGGCAAATTTTAGATGTGGGATTAGTGGAAAAAAGGAAGGGCATATGCCTCTGTGATCCAATTAGATTTAGAAGTAACAAAATTCATGACAAATGTTTTCTATAATCAAAATAAAAAAACACCTACATAATTTCACTTTACTCTATCAGAGCTGGCCCTCAGACATCCACCAAGAGAGAAAGATGAGGCATAATCCTCAGATTCCAAACTTTCATTTATTTTTAAAAAGCAAGTATCATCAAGCCCTTTTAGAACCCAAGATATGAAGCAAAATTTGCAGATACTGTTCTCCCCTTTTGTTTTGCCAGGAACTAACATGCTCCTGCTTCTTCATGTTTTAACTAATGTATGAAGTTATACCAATGACTGACACACCCAGTATCTGGAGAAAGAACATCCTGGTTCATTTTTAAGCTTTTTTTGGGTGGGGAGGGGGGGTGTCTTCCCTGGTGGGAAGTGATTGCTCCTCCATAAAGAACAATTCAGAAATCTAGGATTTTAGTTAGCTACTACTGGGCAGTAGTGTACAGGTCTTCCAACATATGGAGGTGTGTAGGTGCCCAAGGCCTTGTTGCTGCTCCTTCACCAGACCTACCAGAAATGGTTGACTCAGGGCACAGTCCTATGGGGATGCCCATAAGCCCCCAAACTCAGAAGCTTACAGACAGCCATTTTTGGCCATCTAGCTGGGGCATTTCAGAGGGGGAGGGAAGGTGGCTGGAGCACCATCAGGATACCTCGTATCCTGGCCACCCCAGTCTCCTCCCCTCCCCCCAAAACACCCCCTTTGATCCCTCTCCGAGGTTGCTTTCCCAACCTTGGAGAGCAGGTTCTTTCCGTACCAGCTGTGAGCAGGAGGGGGACCGACCGAGGCTCCAATTCCCAGCTCCCAGGTCGTCGTGCTGTCTCCAACCTTGGAGCTGGGAATCCAAACTATCCTATGGCACCTCAGACAATGTCTAGGGGCCATATGATCATTCCTTAACAATGTGAAAAAGTGAGCAGTCTAGACTTCTCTACAACCCTAAGTTACCTTGATCAAGTGCACCCATTTTTCCTCCCACTGCCAAAGACACTCCCTGCAGACTCCACTGCTATTCTTTACAGAGTATTTCCAAATGTTTCCAAAATGAAGGAAATCATTCTAAAACATGAGGACCCTTTTCCTGACAAGTCATGTGAAGTTGTCAATGTTATGATAGGTGTTGGCGTTTGTAGCTGGCTATCCCTTTAGGGCTTCTCATCACCTCACGTCAGTAACAGCAGCAGCAGCCCAGCATTCCAGTGGTGAACTTCCATGAAGGAATAAATACCTAACCCATCCAGGTCCTTTCCAAAGTATTTATTACATAACATAAAGAGAAAACAAAACAATATACAGAGCATTCTGTCCTCTCTGCTCCCCGCATCCATTAAGCGAGCGAGAGCCAGTGAATGAAGGAGCCAGGCTTTAAACAGAAAAACACACCTCCCTCAGACATACCCAGATCAAAGACACCTGTAGATAAGGGAGGAGGTCAACTTACTTCAAGGACACACCTGTTTCAGGATCATTTCAAGTCTGTAGCTAGAATACACCAACAATAGGGGTAGTGTGATGTCAAAAAATATCTTAACACCTTCTTAAGACTGCTGTTTTGTCTTTGTGCATCTGTTCCCCCCCCCCGTTGTTCTTCATTTTCTATATAGTTCCTCACTCCAAATAAAGTTTTGTTGCAATTCATAATACCTCTTGTATAAAGCTCAAACATAACACTCTTCTGTATTAACAGTGCTGTCAAATTCCTAGGATTTTCTGCTAGTCTGTGTAGGCTTCTAAATATAACAGAATGCGACGTTGAGTGACAAAGCACACACACGAGGAAAATACACAGATGTATTGTAGCAGTGCGCATGAATTACAATCACACATCACTTTGCAGCTTTTCCCCCCATCCTGGAAAATTCCTGCCAACAACTGTGAGCTGGTGGCCCAAGACATTTTGCTTCCTCAGATGAAGGACAAGATGATGTGTGTCGCCTTCCATTTCACATGCAGGAGGATTTGGTAGAAAGCCTAGAAAAAACAACATCTTAGCAACATGGTCAGGTGGTTAAATACGCACCAGAAGAGGAACAATGGAGCGACTCTTGGCCTTGGGGAAGAGCTATGCACAGGACTGGTTCTCAAGAAGCACAAAAGCAGGCCACACACCATTATATTGTCCTCACAATGAAGTGCAAGAAAAATCAAGGCGCATAGTACCTTCCCCCTATAGCTATACACCCCAAATTACCTTAAAAAGGGTGGGGGAGGAACATCAACTGCAAGCAATCCAGACAAAATTCACACCAATTTGATTTCAAGCCAGAGTCGATGCAAAAGGGGAAAATAAACACTAACTGAAAGTCAGCCATACAAAATACAAATCATCACCACCAAGTTGAATTCAAGACAGCAGAATGGCATACAGGGAGTTGTCCCCATTACCTCATAAGAGCCCTGAGAGGTATGTTAGGCAAAGCAAGAGAAATTTACTAAGAGCGAGAGAAAGGAAGAGCCCACTCAGGCAGATGCTGTTCAGAACCCTAGGTTCATATGACTAATAAAAATACTTCACTGAATCAAAACTGGTTTCCCCTAGCATTAAAGAATTAATTGAAGTATTACATGGCATGGAATGATTTTCATCCACTATCTGATCAAGCAACATAGTGAAACATGCATACTAGTCAGGCTGTAAGCATCCCCCAAGTAACTAAGAGCCAGCTTGAATGACAGAATCAAGTAACAGGCCTTTTCCTAAACTGTACTAATTAAATGCTTCTTTGTCTAAACATATCCCTGCATGTGCAAAGCTAGCTAGCACATCAGGGAGAAGATTTTTGTGTCTGACATACTACTTTTCTAACTGCAAAATTACTTGTTCATGTCGAAGCATTCAAATCCCCATCTGGTGGGCCCCAGGGCGTGCCCATGAAGGCCAAGATGCTGACACTGGGCATATTTGCCACTGCCACATCATCTGCTGCTATCTAGGTGTCGGGGGGGGGGGGGGGAAGCTGGACCACAGGGTCCTGGATGCCAACGCTGTGGTCCTGTCCTAGTTGTACCACTGCAGGCCCATTACCATGAAAAAAACAGGCACCTTTTTAGATCATGCTTGAGGATATTTATGCAAGTTTATTTCCCTGTATCTATATGGGATGTCCAGATCTTGTAAAATATCCTGGAGCCAGTCAGAAGCAGTGTGGAGAAAAGTGAATAGGGTGTGTATAAAGTGGATAGGGAGACATTATTCTCCCTCTCTCAAAATACTAGGATCCGGGGTCACTCCAAGGAGCTGAATCGCGGGAGATTCAGGACAGAAAAAAAGAATGTACTTCTTCACATAATTAAACTATGGAATTCACTTCCACAAGATGTAGTTAGTGATAGTCACCAATTTGGATGGCTCTAAAAGGGGATTGGACAAATTCATGGAGGAGAAGGCTATCAATGGCTACTCATCCTGATGGCTATATGCTACCTCCAGTATCAGAGGCAGTACGCCTTTGTACACCAGTTGCTGGGGAACATGGGTGGGAGGCTGCTGTTGCACTCATGTCCTGGTTGTGGGTTTCCTGTGGGCAGCTGGTTGGCCACTGTGTGAAGAGAATGCTGTACTAAATAGACCCTTGGTCTGATCCAGCATGGCTCTTCTTATGTTCTTACATTCATGGCTCTTCTTATAACAAGAAAAGCAACTTTATGAATGGTGAGCTGTTGCCCCAGGCAACGGGGGGTGCTGTGTACAGGGAAACTCTAGGGCTTCTAGCCTCAGAGGCAGAGAGAAATGTACCTCCTTACATGACATGCTATATAAGGAATGACAAGTCCTAGAATTCCTTAATTCTGCTGGAAATCCCTGTCACAGGCAGGAAGAGCCAAAAGTGTGGGGCAGCTGACAGGAGGCAGGAGGGCCGGCCAGACAAGCACTAAAATAATCAGGGAGACTGTGATCCCAGGAACAGTGAGAACCGGAGCTACGTTTTACAAATCCCAGAACATATGTCAGTAAATGAGCTAAAGCCTCTGGTCTCCAGAGTGCATAGAGGAACTGACACTAGATCCCAGGGACAGCAAACAGTGTCTAAAGAACATTTGTCTGTGCATTCATGTATACTTAATATATAAAATGTCATACTGCTGGGTATAGCTGCTGGATAAATACAAATCAGGCAGGCAGCTATATAAGGAGCTTAAACAAAGAGAAACTAAAGAACACCCATCAATCCAATTTTCCAAAGCAAACAAGGGAACATGTGCAGGGATTGGGGACTCAGACATCTGAACTCTGCCCAGGGAAATCATGGTTGTGTATTGGGCATGGATAGCTGTTGTAAACAGGAAAATTATGCCTTAACAAAACCTATAAGGAAGCAGAGTAACCAAAAGATTAGCTGCAAGCCTGAAATGGCACTTTTAAGCAGCTACATGAGTGCTCTGCTTTCAAAAATCAGTAACATGACATTGTTCTTTTAGAAACGTATAATGAATTAGCATTTACAAAATAATGCAAAGAACCATACAAGTAGATGTATGCATACAGCATGGCATTTTCTTCCTGTCTTCATAAACAGTAGCTCTGTTGAGTCTTCTCTCTCTCTCTCTCTCTCTCTCCCCCCAATTAGCATGCAATGCAAAGCAGAGAAGCTACTGGACAAGAAAAAAAGAAAACCCACCACTGCAAGCAGACAAGCCCTTCAGCACACATAAAAGGGTGTGCTCAATCACAGCAATCTCATCTGTCTCAGTATTTACTGAGCCAAATCCACACTTCAAAAATATTCCAACAATGAGTTCTTATCTGGTATTAAGACTTATTTTTCAAAAGGTAATGTGCTGTATAATTTTAATCTAGTTAACACATGAAGACAAAATGTTAATCTAGGCCCAGCCTGACTAGCCATCTGTGTGCCTATGAAAACAGAAGAGTCATGCAAGTGATATCACTAGCAAACTGTAACTATTGAAGGCTGTGATTCTCAAACGATCTATTTTCTGGGAACCTTTTCCACCTTGAGTCATCTGCCAAGGAACCTCCGCATGTCTGCAACAGAATGTGGCGCACTGTGGAAGATTTTGTGCATGACCTACAGCACACACTCATTTCATGCAGGGGTGTGTGTGTCTGTACATGTGTATGTGTGGAGGCAGGAGGTTTAATTCCACTTCCAGCTAAATGAAGGAAATATGTGAGGCCCGTTGGATCTCAGTGCTGCCGTTCTTGAAATGAGAGTGCACTCTTAGAACAGAACCATTATTCTCCTGTGGCTGCACATTGCAGGGGAAGACTGGTAGAGGCCAACTGTCCACCAGCACTGGCCTGATTTGCACACAACAAACAACCCATGGTTAACCATGGGTTGTCTGGGAGTGAGAAGCTGCTTCCCACCCACTTGCCCACTTCCACTGCACTAAACAACTCAGAGACATCCCTGGGTTGTTCACTGTGATGTGCAAATCCAGAACACTGGGTTGTTGGGAGAGAAACAACCCAGAGTTTTATCCCAAGAACAAATAATGGGTTCAAACTCTGGGTTGTTTCTCCCTCAACAACCCAGAGTTCTGGGTCCACATGTCATGAAAAACAACCCAGGGACAAGGTGTCCCTGACTTGTTTAACACAGCAGAAGCAGGTAAACAATCAGGAGCTAGCACACTCACTTGCAGGATCCTTTGTGCTCCCAAACAACCATGGTTTGTTAACTATGGGTTGTTCGTTGCATGCGAATTGGATCATTTGAGGAACTCTTGATTACTTTCCAAGGAAGCCCAAGTTTCCCCAGAACAACTGATCTAAGTAAGTACACCCCTTGTTCTCTATACAGGGATCTCTGACTTGAGAGTCCTAACTTCTGGATCAGTTACCTGAAATGGATGCTCTACCATCAGCTTTTCGTTAATAGGACGTTTAGCTATATCTTTCTAATCAATCATGTGAGAGGGCTTCAGCTCACAAGTATTAATTGAAACAATAAGCCACAAGGCCAAAAATATAACACACACTGGAACATTAGCATTAAAAGAATATCAAGCCAGGAAGAAGCTTACATAATGGGAAACCTAATCAGGTCAAGAATATGTTTTCATCATTTGTTGAACTGACCTTTAATGGAAGCTTCGCTTAGTGTAGTTCACAGTCCTAATGAATATGATTACATATCAACAGTCATTCAAACTAAATTAAATTTCACAGGTTTCACAAACCTACTAATCCATTCTTATTGCCAAAATATCAAGCACTTTCCTGTAATTGAGAATGATAGAACTGTGGTGGTGTAATCTGAAATAGTTTTAAGAAATGACACATCTAAGTTCACCAGGTAGTACACGGCTCCTACCACTTATTCCTCAGGGATGTAAAATGTTCTCCATTGCCAAGACAGAGATAAAACAGATGTGAACATTTTCCTCTGAAAGGTACGTAGGCAGCAATTACCTGCAACTGTGTGATTCATGCTTAAGGAAATGAAGAAATGAGATATATTAAAATTGAAAAATATTACAAAATAGGGGGATTGCCTTCTTATCATAGGCACTGCCATGGAAAATAAACTGAATCAGAGCACTTTTGATAACAGTCCATTTAATGGAGCAGGTTCAATCCAGTCTGGTCCATTTCTGACTTCCCTATGAACTTCTAGAGTTTCTTCATTGGCTGGGTCAGGGTAGCCTCGGTCCTTCCGGAAAGTTGATCATACCATTGCTTATCAGGTAATCAGCAGGGTTGTACCAACACTTCTAATTAAGCTCAGATCCTAGGAATGCCCTCCCCTCCAGCTGCCAAGATTCAACTGAGCCATCAGGACATGGAGTGGTGAACAAATATATGGCTTGAGCATATATTGAGCCAGTGTGGCGTAGTGGTGAGAGTGTTGGACTGGGACTTGGGAGATCCGGGTTCTAGTCCCCGCTCGGCCATGAAACTCACTGGGTGACTTTGGGCCGGTCACTGACTCTCAGCTTAACCTACCTCACAGGGTTGTTGTGCGGATAAAATGGAGAGGAGGATGAGGATTATGTAAGCCGCCTTGGGTTCCTTGCAGGAAAAAAGGTGGGGTATAAATATAATTAATTAATTAATTAATTAATTCTACACCACATATGGGGAACCCACAGTCCACTTGCAGCTCTTGGCTACTCTCTGTGTACCTGCAAAGCCCCGAGGTGCTCTGTCCACTTTTCCCCACCACCCTGCTGATCAGTTATCAGGTAGGGAGTGGGGAACAGATCGCTATGTCCCTGTTAAAATTAGTGGTTAATAGCTTTAACCTCTTCCTATCCCAGTGATCCACAGTAGAGATCACAGTTCCCTTGCTGCTATTAGCAGCAAGGAAAACCAATCTGGATCAGGAACACTGAGGAGGGGAGAGGCTTTAAACTCTGCGCCCCTGCCCACCCCCCATGCCTTGATCTCATGTGGGGAGAGAAGAGAGGTTTAAACTGATTTTGCTGATTTGGGAAGAGGTGAAGAAAATGACGCTGTACTCTTCTGTATTACTGCACTGTTTTGTTATTTCTTTTCACATAGTTAACATTATATGTTAACTTACATTATGTAAGCTGCCTTGGGTTCCTTGCAGGAAAAAAGGCGGGGTATAAATATAATAAATAAATAAAATAAATAAAACATTACATAGTTAAGGATTTGCTTTTCCTTAAAGCAAATCCATCTGGAAAATCTTCAGAAACCTCTTATGTCTGATCTGTTATGATAGAAGATTAATTAGACATTAATAAACTAATGTGAAAATGACACTAATATTTTTTCCTATGGTTATTTTAGATATAATCCATCTAAAAGAATAAAATGGCAAATTAAGTGATGCAATTATCGCTGGAGAAATTAAATTTTAGAAAGACTGCAATTCATACAGAAGACTACACCCTTTAGTTACTGACAGTGCATTAATAATTATAGTATTATCATTCTGATATATGTTCAGATTACAGATAAAACTACATTAGAATAAAAGAAGAAAAATTTATAGATGTAAAAGAATGTATGGACCAATTACAATTTTAATTTGGAAATTTTAATTCTTTTTATCAGTAATCAGTTAGTTTTCAGGCCATTCAACCCAGAAAGGAAAATATTCATTAGAAATGGAGAGTAACACAGGAAAAAACTGTCAAGTACACAGAGATCTCCTTCTCAGAACAATCCTACAGTCCCCTTACAGCGGACCACAGGATACCAACTAAGGGCGCAATCCTATGGCCTCCCGACATTGTCTGGGGAGAATAGGATAGGTCAGAGTCACAGCTCCAACCTCGGAAATACCCTCCAAGGTCAGAGCTAGGACTTTGACCTTGGAGGGGGGCCCCTCTGCCCTCGTAGCCAGTGCGGTTCTTTCTGTGCTGGCTGTCTTCAGAGCCAGCACAGGGAGTGCATTCCAGGGGGCGGGGAGGGGAGGAGTGAGGCACCGCTGCCCTCTGAAGAATCCCAGCGGTGCCTCAGCCTCTCCTCCTCGTGAGGAGGGGAAAAACATTTAGACAGCCGAAATTGGCCATCTAAATGTTTTGGAGGGCGAGGGGACTGCAGAGGCAATCCTAGCCGCCACGCTTCTTCCACCTTCCATTGGATGCCCATAATCCTCCAAGTTTGGAGGATTACAGGCAGCCATATTGGATAGCGCCTTAAGTCCCCTACACTGGCAGATCTGAAGATACTCCAGCAAAAATGGTTATGTATGTTTAAATACTATCATTTAACTCAATGGAGAGCTTAAAAAAAAAAAAGCCAACTCCCCACACACACACACACACACCTCACCTCTTCCTGCTCTGCCAACACAACCAGGACAGTTCATATGATAATAATTATCTCTACAGCCAAGCACACAGCATACCAATAGCACTATATAAACCTCTGTCAGGAAACCCATAATTCAGATGATAGGGCACAGAGCATGGGCTTATATCACTCTGGCATCACATTATGCAAACTTAGAGCACACAACGGGAAATTATAAAGGGTGCTCTGAACAAAAGAGAGCAATTTACACAGACAGAACAACACATATATAAAGAGCAGACTGCTAACACTTGCCTTCCTAGAACCGTTAGAGGCACCCTGCTTCAGGGCACAATCACCCAAAAGGGATCTCACTCCTCCAACTGGGGATAAATGGTTCTTTGGAAAGATGGGATGTGGCCTTGTTGGAAAAATAGACTCAAGAATCAAAGTTGTCAAGAAATGTGGCTAAACATGATTGCTTCTATACGATGTGGTATGCCTTTATCTCCCGTGTGAAGGGTGATCCCTGCATTCCCAGTCCGCTGCAATATGTGCAATAGCAGATGCCCCAACTGAAAATGATCACTATGTATTAGCCTATAAATGGCTTAAAATTGGTGCTTTTATGAAAAAAAGCACAATTATTATATTGGTCAGTATGTGTTTATACCATCCTCAATCAGCTGTGCAATATCACATGTCCCAATATCTGAAAATGTTCTCTATGTATTAGTCTACATATGGTGTAAATTTGATGCTTTTTGGAAAAAGTACATGACCGCTGTCAAGTTGGACAATGCTGCCATACTACATAAGCCTAGAGATGAGATTATCTTTAGATCCATTCCATTTCCATGAAGCCTCTCTTACTTTTGTTTTGGCCAAAGCTCATACGGACCTTAAGGTCCTATTCAAACACAAAGGCAAAACTTGTTATGAAAATGAGTAAATGCAAGCCTCAGCCTTGCACAATCCCTCTTCTCCATCCCCCTTTATACAAAAAGGAAAGATGAGAATTTTCCAGCTGCATCTGCAACAAACTGCAATTTCTTTTTCACTAAATATAGGACTCACTAGGATATCAAAACCATATCTACAGTTGTGAGTCCCCTCCCCCATCCCTGCACCCAGTTTCACTGCAACTTTCACCACTACTGAGTTCACCAGCTGTGATTGCCATTTTATCATTACTCCCTAGGGCAAATTCTCAGGTAATGGACACTACCAATAAACAAATATAGCAGCTATTTCCCATAAGATAGCTTGTACTTTGTAAAGTACAATTAACCATCTGATGTTCTGTTGTGCTTTGTAAACAGAAGGATACATGTCTAGGGTGACTCTGTCTCTGTCCTCAAGAGCAGCTCATTTAAACAAAACTTGCATTTCAAATGGATCCCTGGCGTCAGCCTTAGCAGCTATTCACCAGTTTCCTAAATCAGGACATTATCCTAGATGTCTCAATATTATCCTAACATAGAGGCAGCTTATGGGGGGCATAAGGCCTTTCCATGGAAGCTAAAGAAGAAAGGGAAAGAGAAAGTTCATGTTAACTGTGAAGAAATGTGAGTTTTGCCAGGAACGAGGAAGAATGCCAAGTACTGATGGGATGATAAAGAATGGGTGACATCTTCCTCATTACTCATATTCCTCCATGACCTTTGTATTGCTGCTGCCAGATTCCTGACTTTTCACTCTGTAAATTCCTGTTCCAGCAATACGATCTACTTCAAGGGTTGCCCTATCCCAGCTTCCTAAATGCAGGCAACATATGCAAATATGTGCATGTTAATCGTGCATATTAAGTACTAAAATTAGAATGCCTGACTTTTATGTCTTCCTGCATACATACTTCCAGTGCGCGCGTGTGTGTGTGTGTGTGTGTGTGTGTGGAAATGGACAAGGAGGCATGTCTATCACATTAAAGATTTAGCTTCCATGGTCTGTCTTGAGGCATCCTCTCGTTTCCTTATTGATAATGAAAGAAAACAGTAGTGTGGCTCCTTGAACAGAACAGAATGCTAATAGAAGAAGAAATGTTAAGTCATATCCTCCTGTACTAGAGTACAGAGAATAGCCTAAGGATTTCTTTCTGGGAGCCAAGTTGTGTGCAAAGAATCTTATTCATCTCCATTTTCTAAATATTCAGTCATTTCATGATTTATGGTGATCAACTGTTGCACCTAGTGTATCATCTAACCTGGGGCAGGGAAAAGAAGTCTGGAACATTCCTGCCTCCCACAATATAGTGATGTTGTACAAAACTTTATCAAAGTACAGGGTATGCTTTACTCAATTGCATCAACTGAGATAAATTGCAGACAGCTTTTAGCCTGCACCTCATTTCTGAGGTATGAATTGGGAGGACAGAAGGAAGACAACATGACAAAAATAATAGTGTGAATTGCTAAACATGTAGAGCTTAGCCAGCTGTTGATAATTTTGATACCAAAACACTAGTTTTCAGTATAACAGGCAAGAAAAAAAATTGGCACCTCCAGTGGCCTGTGGCTTATGCTGGCTCAGCTTGTCTGAGCGTGGAAAGCTAAGCAGGGTCAGGCCTGGTTATTACTTGGATGGGAGACCCCTCCTCTAGTTTCCTGCAATGAGCAGGGGATTGGACTCGATAGCCTTGTAGGCTCCTTCCAACTCTATGATCTATGAAAAATTAGGAAATTGTGATAAACTCTAACAAGCAGTTTCTCTGTTTAACTGATCCTTTCCTTGCACAATGACATTCATTTATGGTTTGTTTGTTTGTTTGTTTTTTTAAAAAAGCACACATTCTCAGCACAGGTCACTTCAGTCCACAACCCTCAGCCTAGAAAGATAGCATGTTTTCATTATTTCATCATTTCTCTGTCCATTTATAGCAAGGTCACTTATTTGTTCTAAGCAGAGAAAGTGTTCTGTGACATTTGGAATGCCAGGAAAATATACACTGCTGAAAGCTGTAAGATCAGACTTTCAGTCATCAGGAATTTAACACTCCTGCTGGAATATCTACTACAGCCAGTTAACCTTGACAGTGCTCTGTGCTAGTGACATTAATAACGAAACAATCACTATGGTATGGGCAAATGAATTCTCTGATGTTCTTGTCTAAAAGGCTCTCACCTGTCTCTTTCCATATTCATTTACTTTTACAGTGTCAAGCAGGCAACTGAACTGGGTCAGCAAAATTTTAGCTTTTTGTTTTAGCATTTGAAGACAGCAATAATAGTGCAGCTGGCATTTCGCATGAATATTCATCTTATATTTTTTTTATACATCAGATGGAGATTGCACTCCACCCCACCCACAAAATGCTGCCAGGGTTGCAAGGACTAGTTTTCTCTAGAGAACAAGAAGGTATGGAGGCTTTATTTTGCTCCACATCTATTCCAGGAAGATGTCTTAACTCTGGGTTATATCACCTTTTACTCCTAACTGGTATGGAACATTTCCCAGGATACTCTAAGGCAGGGCTCTCCAACCTTGGGTCCCCAGATGTTGCTGGCCTACAGCTCCCAGCATACCCAGCCAGCATGGCTAATGGCAAGGGATTCTGGGAGCTGTAGTCCAGCAACTTCTGGGAACCCAAGGTTGGAGAGCCCTACTCTAAGGCTTAATGCAATGTAAGGAAGAGATTGAGAATTTGGGGACAAAATGTGAAAAACAGGCCCAACAATGTCAAGGAGTGGTCCTTTACAATATTGCCTCATTGGTATATGACCTGAGTGTTGCAGCAACAGGCAGTGGTGTACAGGCACATTATGGTGGGAGACAAAGAGGGGAAAGGATTGATATTCTGATGTTAGTTGTGGTTTATACATTTTCTTGAGTATATTTTTATATTTTTTATTATGTGAAAATAAAGAATAGTTTCAATGGTTGAAAGGACTGAGCATTAGTTCTACTTAGAGTAGACCCATTGAAATGAATGGGACTTAAGTCAGACAAATATTGGATACATACAACCCTGAATGTCCATATGTCTACTGCAAACTTCCATTATACAATATTGCAGCCTAAGGAAGATGAGAAAAGAAATCTGTAAATCTGATTTATGTACACAAGTAGCCTTTAAGATTTGCCTGTATTAGTCCCAGCATGTCAGTTTTGCTGCAGGACTGAAAAATTCATTTGAAAAGTTACATTAGCAAGCAATTTTTTAAAAAAAACTGTTAAAAGTTTTTACCATGATTTACTCCTTCTGTACTGCTTAACTTTATGTATTCCATTGGTGGGGTAATCTTCCAAACTAATATCTGACTGTTATGAGCATTTCCTCATGTGTTCAAGAGATTTTATTTGCATGAAAATGAAACATTTTGAGCTTTCAATACCCTTAGGCCAAATTACACATATTGGGCCTGTTTGCATGTAACATAGTGTGTGCTGTCACCATTTTGACTATGCAACCTTCCATTGGCCCAGTTAGAGGTTGCTCCATGACGTCTGAACCCAGACACTATGGGTTAATCATGGGTTAAACAACCCAAAGTTAACCTAACAACTAATTGTAGGTTAACTTTGGGTTGTTTAACTCACAATTAACCCACAGTGTCCAGGTTCGGATGTCATGGAGTAACCTCCGATTGGGCCAATTGGAGGTTGCATATTCAGAATGGTGGTGACAGCATGCAACCCTAGCAAATTGTGGGTTAATTAATCCAAGATTTGCCACCATTGTGTGCAAACTGAGTCAGTGTGGGAGATCCATGGAAATGAGTTAAGGAGAAGGGAAGAAGAAATGACTTTGAGAGGCATGTGACAGGGGAAGAACATAAAATAAAAAGTCTTCTCCACTTAGAGCCCCTAGATCAGCAAATTCTGCCTAAAATTGGGAGGCTGAGCCATGATACCTCAAGAGCTTAATATGAGTGAGGAAAGCTGAACTACAGAACTCCCTGTCACAAGGATACCACTGTGGCAAAGAATTTAGCAATTTCCAAGAATGGATTAATTTTTTATTGATAATCAGTAACTGCCAGCTGATTATGCCAAACTCTACCTCTATCTGCCACCATTTTGTGATTGGCTCTAGCCCTACACTGGCACTAGCCCTACACTGGCACTGTGTCGCTGGTGTGCCTCAATAATTTTCATTTCTTTCAAGTGGGCCCTGTGGATAGAAAGTTTGAAAACTCCTGTTATAGTGAATTTTGTAATACATTAGTCACCATTTTTTCTTATGTAAGAAAATGTTTCATCAGTTATACATACAAACCATCATAGCTATGGCATTTCCATACCTATGATTCTGCACTCACTGGCACTTAATTCCTATTAACATAAATGAGTAAGATCCAGACACAGTCATGCTTAGACCCGTTGAAATCAATGGGACAAGTTAGTCTTGACTGACTTAAGTCCCATTGAGGGTCTGCTCTAAGCATGACATTGTCTGGATCCAACCCAATGGGAGTGATGCACATGTAAAGTAAAAGAAAAGGGTTTTCAGAAAGGACCAAAAAGCTGAAGTGGGATGCTAGCTATGGATTATTTAAAGATCAACTGAGAAATGCTAGTCATATGCTTATAAACACTTCTGAATCTATATACAAAGCAAACTAGACTGTATGATTGTGCTGTCAAAATGAATAAACTGATGTTGACATGATACATTTGATTCTAGTTTTTAAAGTGTACAGATCACTCTAAGGAAGGGTCAATATGTACTTTGGGGCCAAAAATAAAAGACCAAAAATAACTTTGTTCTTTACGTATGTTTAGCTGGTGGATATTTAAAAAAAAATGCATTTACTCTCCCTACAGGCTTTTTCAACCAGTCAAACAAAAGTCAGCTACTCACAAGACAGCAACAGGTAGCACAGATGAGGTCACATTTATGTTAATCGCTCCTTGCTCCTTGCTCTGTTATCTCTCTATATCAATTAGCAGGTCTTGTAAAAGGCCATAGTAAAGGTGTCACAGGAAATCAAGTCAGGGTGCTTGCATAGGCAAACACTTCTGCAGGCAGCCCCAATTCTCCCCCCCCTTCCTGGTCACTAAGAGGGGAAAGCTTACCTTGGGAGAGGGGCAGGCCAGAGTAGCACTTAATCATGGTTTCATCGATGCAGCAGTTTTTTTATGGATAGGAGAGGCTCACACAGACCCCTTCTCTGCTCCTCCCGCCTCCACACACTTCTTTAAAAACCAGAGCTACTTGTAGCATCTTCACACTGCAGCATCTCCTTCCACCTGGGATTGTGGAGTTGAACTCCAGCTTCTATCATCCCTGGCCATTAGCATTTTCCACCAGAGATGACAGGAATTGTAGTTCAACCCCCATGATACCAGAAGGCCTGTCCAGTCAAGGAAGGATCTCAACCTGGCCCCAAGGTAACTTTTTCAACTTGGGGATGAGGATGGGCTGGTGAGCAGAGGATGAATGGGCTGGCTGGCAGCAGGGAGAGGAGGAGGAATTGGGCCCACAGGTTGTGGGGAGGAATTAGGAGCCATCAGGCAACCCAAGCAAACATCAGGTTCTAACGTTTGTTTGAGCTACTTGAGGGCCCGATTCATTTTGAGGGTGAGCAGCCTTTGCTCACCTGACTCTACTCAATGCCTGCTCAGCACTGCTGCCTGTACTCATAGTTAATTGAAGCTAAAACGGGAACCGTTTTCATGTGCAGCCCAGTATGAACATTGTTCCAGGGAAGGGGGGAAGTAAGTGGCAGGGATGTTGAAGAGCCCTTGGTTTTGAGTCACGAGTCGAGTAACGAGTCTTTGGACCCGAGTCTCGAGTCCGAGTCCTTGGTCCTTGGTCGAGTCACGAGTCACGAGTCACTCCCAAAGCTGACTCCACGAGTCCCTATTAAAATCAATGGGGGGTTTTCCAAACAAAATAAGGCTATTTCAGATGTGTGGCTTAAATAAATTCTAGGCACAAGTGTGCCTTTTTATTTCAAAACTCTGCCACTGATTTTGGCAAGAACAGACCAGGCAGACAAACCCAAAATAACCAGACAGGCAGAGGAGGCAGGGAACCCCAAAGCAGGCAGGCAGAGGCCTTTGTCTTGGACAATTCAAACTGTGGAACTGGTTAAGAAGAGAGCAGGCAAGCAGAGGAGGCTGGGAACCCCAAACAGGCAGGCAGAGGCAGCCAAACCCAAAATGTCTGAAAGGTTGCATTTTAGGAAAATGATTTAAAAAAAATAAACTTGCTGTACTTCCTAAAACCTATCCATGTTGCATTTGAGGAACACAATTTTGGAATACGAGTCCTTGGTCTCGAGTCCCGAGTCCCATTAAAAATATTGGGACTCGAGTCTGACTCGAGCCAGAGGGGGGACTCAGTCCGACTTATGAGTCGAGTCCTGGAGTCTGAGTCCCCATCCCTGGTAAGTGGAAACACTGCAAGTAACTGACTTGGGGCAAAGAAGTGGGGTTGCAGTGCCCCCTCATGATTCTATCACCCAGGTGCCTTATCCAGAAATCGCCTGAGTGTTTGTACCTGTGTGTGTACCCTGTGTTACACATATGTGCCTCCCCCTCTCATTTTTTCATCGTACCTGTGTGTGGTACGATGACAGAATTGTGATTTAACAAAGGTTCTGAGACAGGACTCCACTGAATACCAGTGGCTGGGGAACAAATACTAGGGAAGGGCTGTTGCCTTCATGCCCTACTGTGGGCTTCCAAGATGCATCTGGTTAGCCACTGCTGGAAACAGGATGCTGCTGCCTCATCCAGCAGGGCTCTTCTTATGTTAACCTGATCACATTGCATGGAAGATGGATGTACAAATTAGTGCCTGTGACCTCACTAGTGGCAAGCAGCAGAATCTATTCCCTCTCCATGCTTGTGTGACCTTTATAACTTTTTGATTTTATTTTTAGCCATCTAGACGAGCCTTCCCCCAACCTGACGCCCTCCATATTTTTTGGACTTCAACTCCCATCAGCCCTAGCCATCATGGTCAATGGTCAGGAATGCTGGGAGTTGTAGTTCAAAACATCTGGAGGGCACCAAGTTGGGGAAGGGAGGTGTAGAGGCTGCACATACACAGTGTACTACTCTTGTCTAGGAGTGCTCATCATTTTTTTAAAAAAACAGTGAGCTTTATTTTTTTAAAAAAAACTGTTTCTTTTTATGCATTCATGTTGTTCTTTGAAGGCTATGCACTCTCATTCTCCAGTGCTGGAGGATTACGTTGATGACGATGGAGGAGGAGGAGGAGGAGGAGGAGGAGGAGGAGGAGGAGGAGGAGGAGGAGGAGGAGGAGGAGGAGGAGGAGGACTTTCCCAAATAAATCTGTATCCCATGTAGCCCAAGCCAACACATGAGGGTGGAATATTTTAACACTAGCACTGGATTGCTGCTATCATGAGTATACTTCTAATCATAAAATGTGATTTTTGCTTTTTTCATGGTCTGGAAAGGCCTGAAGTTCCACTGAAATAAACAGGACCTACTTCCAAGTAAATGTGACAGTGTTTAGCATTAGCCATGCAGTCCTATGCACAGTTAGGTTATTTAATTCCCACTGAAGACAACAGGATTTAAACAGGCTAGTGTGCATAGGGATATAAAGACTAAATTATAAAGCACTTATGCGAGCAAATCAAGTGATGAATTGTTGGGAACATAATGTTTTTCAAGGCCAGATCAAGCTGTTTGCAATTAATCTTCATAAAGGGCCATTTACTTGCAAACACACACACACACACACACACTCACTACAGTTCATATTTGATATACTTTATTTGACCATAGGACTAAACCAAGAGGTAAAGATCACAAGTTGGTACCCTTTACAACTTCAAAACCATTTCTAAGATTACTCTTTTTCTTACATATCTATCTAAATGGTGAGCCTGGTCTCCAATTTTTTACTCTGCGAGTACAAAAATATGTCACTGTTAATGAGCCTCCTTCAGACCAGACTGTCAGGCTGCAGCTGGTTCAGTTGCATGGATACATACCCCAGGCAATTTATCTACATCACACCATCCTCTCTAACCCGCAGAGAGTGCCAGTGGCTTTTCTATTGTGTAACAGGCACATTTTCTTAGATTGCCTCCCCATGCTCTGTGTTAGGCACTACTGTCTGAACAATCAGAAGGCCATGAAGAAGGAAGTCAGGTTTGTATATTGATAAGTCTGTCCCGTTCACATCAAAAAAGGGGGGGGGGGCTTTAAGCTCTTTTCTCCCAACACTGCTTCAGTGCCAGAAATAAGCTGAGGAGAAAAGAGTCTGCACTGATGGAGGATGGGCAAGAAAGGCTGGGGAGTAGGAGAGATTCAGCTATCCTCATCCATATGCCCATTTTGTGGAGAGAAGCAGGCCTCCTTTTCATCCCGGTGATTGAGTCAGGCAGATGAACAGAAAACATGACTGCCCCAAATATGTCTCTGAATGAAGACCACCAGCCATGACGTGGGAGATCTGTGAACAGGACCTTCCATGTTCTTTTTTTAATTGAACAGCAACCACAGGGGGACTCCTGTTCAGATCAGAAATGTGGCACTGGGGGAGGGGTTTAACCCTTCCTTTCCCCATGTCATGTTCCTAATGGAAACCTCCCCAACAAGCTGCTATTTGTCTCATGGGGTAAAACATACATGTACCTAAATGGTATCTGTGCTTCCCTCCACAGCACAAATAGTAACTGAGGGGGCCAATTTTTATTAGGAAAATCACCGCCCCGGCCCCCCGGCCAAATTTAGAGGCACACATGTACACACAAACTGTGACTGCTATTTGATTTTGAAACACGCACACACACATGGAATCTTATTCACGGATATTCCACATCATCTCTAGTTGCTTGCTAAATTTAATGTTTCCAACCATTCCGGTAAAGACAGTAAATGACCAAAAATCTTCTAATATTATTCAAGAGGAAAGGCAAACTATGCTACCCAAACAACATGGAGTAACGGGACAAACATTCCCCTAGACATGTAGGTTCTAGTTACTGTTGTGATACAAGCTCTGGCAGATTTTTCTATTGGTTACTGTTGAATAAAGCAGATTACCCTTTTAAACCACAGATATTATTCTAAGATTTAAAAACTTTTGCATGTTTACAAGCATTCAAAAAGTAGGTATGAAGACAATCAAAATAAACGAACCCCGTTTTTTAGTGCAATTTTTTTTCATCTGTTCATGAAGAGAAGTCAAACTCTTTTTATATTCCCTGTTGAAGAGTATATGTGCCTGAAATGTGTCGGGATTTGTTTGGGTTTTTTACTGTCAATAAATTTCCTTCTTACCTATTTCTTTAATGTCTGTTTGTGTTTTCTTCATAGCCTATTCTTACCCATTAGGTGTGAGAATAACAATAATAACAAATCAGCATTTTTTGTTTAGTAAGATGCCTAAACATTGGTGCTAATATGCTTGTAAATATTCTTCAAAGTTAATATACCTTTAAGAAGAATTTCCTGGTTTCTATCCATTTGTCTTCAGACTCAGCAAAATCAGATTGTGTCTGTGAACTTTTATGTACGTACTTGTTTGGAAGTAAATCACTTTGATCTCAAAAGAATTCACTCCAAAGCAAATGCGTGAAGGACTGTAGCTTGGCCCAACAAAGTTAACTTCTCCAGTAAATTGTGTCTCCTCTCAGAGAATAAAAACATGGACCACTAATTTATTTGCCAGACAAGATGCTTAAGGGGCATGCATATTTATAAAATGTACTAGATTATTGATAGGTGATAGTGGTGATGATGATGATTTAATACTTTTATATAGTGCTTACCTTTTTTAACAAATATCTCAAAGCAGTTTACAAAGAGAATACATTAAAATACATTAAGACGTATTAATGTAGGACATTTTTCCATCTAAACATGCATAGGATCGCACCCTAAGGCTGCAATCTTATACCAATCCTGGGAGTAAGCCCCACTGAACTCAATGGGACTTACTTCTGAGTAGACATGTATGACTGCATTGTAAATACATTAAAATAAATCATTTGCAAAAACATTAAAACCAAGTACTCACAGTCCCATAATTAACAAACAGACTGCACTGATTGCACAATCAATCAAGGAAGGCCTGGGCAAAGAGATGGATCCTCAATTGGCACCTAAAGCAAACCACAGTTGGTGCCTCTGGTATACCAGTCTTGGCGCCTCCCGAATATCAGTGCTGGTGTCTCCCATTTATAAACAAATTAAATTCAAAGAACCACTGGACATAACGTAGCCATCCTATGTGGATGAAAGTCTGTGAGAGAGCCTTCAAGCTATTTCTTATCTGGCAGAAAATATTCTTATAGTTCGAAATGAAATAACTCCAAATTGTATCAACATCCTTACACTATGTGTCCTTGGTTAAATCCCCAGTAGCATGACCTGGCGCTTTGAAGTGTAAATCAAGTTATTTTCAACTTTATGACATTTCCTGTGACATTTGGTCAACCAATCAATCTGGTTCTGAAGCTTTGGAATGGTATCCGTGAACAGGGAAAGCTGTTATGTTCAGTCAAGCAAAGAGAGATGGCTTACAACTTCAGTGAAGGTATTTAAAGAAAGAAAAAAACAAAGTGGAAAGGGTCAGTTTATCTTGCGAAGCAAAGAGATACTGTCTTTCCTTCCCCTTCTCCCTATGACATCATTATGAGTGACATGGTTAATTGACAGAGTGTGGTTAACCTTACACTACACATACATTTTATCTACATTCCTTGACAGCCCCTCTGTATATTGCTGTTCATGTTATAGGAACGGCCCAAATACATACAATAGGAAAGGCATGTTCTAAAATTCATATCCAAGCCAATATAAATGGATTCAGGACAGCAAGAGATTACTAAAACAAATCAAGTTTTCAGAGCACTCCTGATTTGTATTTCATTTATTGCCTTGTACAGAGATGGAAGTGTTTCCAAATGCGCCTAAAGTTAAGGGCAGTTATTTGAGGATTATGTTTCCCCTCTTTCCAGATTACCACACTGCCCACTGAACAAAAGGGTTGCCGCTTTCACTTTGGACCCCAACGTTCTGAGAAACATTGTTAAAGAAGACAGAACAAAGCAGCAGGGTCTCTCCTATTTTTGAAAGACTAGTCCAAAATATTTTGATCAGTGAACCTTATAAAAGATCAGTGCAGTTACCAAATTAAAACAGCTCCTACCATCTGCCATCATTAGAACACAGATAGTGACTAATGACTGATCCAGAAATATCATATATTGTACTGGTACAGCTTTTCCTGGACTTGATACTTCATACTATGGGGAGGTATATGTTTTAAAGCTCCCCTATGCTAACAAACAAAACTCCCTGCCCATAAAAAACAAATATGTCAGGAAGAAAGGTTCTAGTCTTCTCCCTGACATGTTAATTTTCTACATAATTTCAAAGGGTCAAACTAAATGTGCTGTTAACCACGTCTTTGAAACCTGTGACTGGGACCCTCCTTTTTTTCTTTATACTCACAGCAGCTGTGGGAGGCCCCAATCTGGACTGTGACCACAGCATAGGTGAGTGGGTTTTAACCCTTCCCTGCACAGGTTTGGAAGCAAACAGCAGCTTGGGAGTAGGGGAGAACGCTTTTCAGGAGGAAAACAGTGCAGAGGGAAAGTTTAAAAACCATCCATGTTACTGATCCAGATATATGGCTGCTGTGGGATTGAAAGACATGGCTAAATTCACACTTAGTTTGACCCTTCGTTGGAAGGATTCACATTCCATTACAGATCTAGGTTTAAACAACTCAAATGCAACCGTGAACTGACGCAATCCCCCAGCCATGTTTAAACCGATATGGATAAAGTTTAAATTTTATGTTGAGATAATTCACCATGCCAAGGTTGGGCAACAGCACTACTTTGTATACAGTTGTACCTCTCACTAAGCGAAAGGTCTACATAAGGTCAAAGAATATGTCTAGAGGCTGCTGCTATTATAAACTCTATATCCTTTTTGCCTTTCCCTGGCTGCACTCACAAGTAATGTAAAACACGATTTAGTATTACGATGTTAAGCCTGTACAAGCCTGAGGGCTTGCATGCTCTCCCTTCCTCCTCATAGCCACACTGGAAGAGTTCAGAAGCCTTCACTTTCACTTTTTATTAACCACAGCTTAGTGGTATATCCAAAAGTGGGCAAACTGCAGTTACTTTTAACAATAGTTTACAAAAATAAGCCAATTTTAAACCATGGTTTATGAAGCTGGCTTGTTTTAGTAAACCATTGTTAAGATTAAACACAGTTTAGGATTTGGACATAACACGAAACTATGCAAAATGGAAGCAGAAGCTTCAATCTCCTCCTTGCAGCTGTGCAGGAAGAGGACTCAATGGACTTATAGGCCCCTTCCAACTCTACGATTCTATGATTCTAGGGAGCACACAAGCCCAAGGCCTGCACAGGATCTTCCTCATAACAGGATCTTCCACAGTGGAGCATTACATATGAACACAGTCTCTTCCTAGTTTTATTCCTTTCTTGCTATTTTTCCTATTATTATTAATTCGCATTATTATATCTGTGAAGGAAGAGGGGGGGCTGGCTGACCCGCCAGACCTCCACCCTTTCCTACTTCAAAGTAATCTCAGCACTTGCCACCATGTGGCCCGGAAGGGGGGGCTGGCTGACCCGCCACCACCCCACCCTTGCCTACTGGCAAAGGAACCAAGACCCTCTGAGATCTCAAGATACCAGACTGCCAACCTCAGCTGTCTGCAATCCTACTTGGATCTCTGTTTAGGGACTTGCCTTCCATTCTGTAACCTGGATTTAGATACTGAACTCACAGAGCACTACAAAACCCATGTGGGGTAAAACCAAACAAGGTTTATTTCTGGTAGCAATTTACAACAAGATTAGGGAAATAAGAGAAGCACACAATATAGAGAGACACTTTGGTACACAGTAAAGCTACAAAACAATAAAGACCTGATTCCTTAAGATCTCTCAGGCATACAACTAATTACCTGAGGGTATTCTCTTCAAGGGTTAAATCCAGCACGGCCTTGCCGCCCGATGGAGAATTACCACACCTACCCGAAGGTCCAAGATGGGTAAACTCCTACAAGGCTTGCCTTCACCAGAGCCCTCATCCAGCTCATTTCACCAGGAGCTAACTGGGGTCGGATCCTGATGCCCCCCCCAAAGGCTTGGGGCCTCTCTTTGGCTTGCCGCCATCCCCAATAGCCAGGGTAGCCGGTAGCCACGCGATCCAGGACAAAGACCAAGACCAAAACAGGCTTTGGGAAATATCTCTTCCCCCCTTCCCCTTTCTGTAGCTTTCCTGCCTTCAGCCAATCAGAAAGAACTTCACCTGGCCAGGCAAGGGAAAGGAAACTCGTGAGTCATGGCTTGAACTATTTGAATTACATCTGCATATGAACGCTTTCAGCCTGGCTCCTCCAGACCTCTGGGCGCCAGGCCCCATCCTATGTTTTTTGTACCTTTCGCTTCTTCCCAGCCCCCTTGACTGGCCTCACTTGGTTACACATGAGGAGGCGTGTGCGTGTGTGTGTATGTGTTCCTGCATGCAGGCATGCAAGAACCCTAAAAACTCTTTTCTCTACACGCTAACTATGCACACCCCACCCCAGCCAGTTCACACATGAGGTGTGTGTGTGTACCCCCAAAGGCTCGTTTCTCCACAATATCATTGTTATTATTAAAGGCAGGTTGCTTACCTATAAGTGAAATTCTTCAAGTAGTTATCTGTGCACTCATACATATGGGCTCTGTGCCTGTGCGAAGCCCCATTAGGGAAATTTCTTTAGCTGAATAATTTTTGGCAGGAATCCTCTCCCATCATCCCAGTACACATGTCCCTAGCAGGTTCCTGCTTATTCCTTCAGTTCCTAGAGACTGCCTATTGTAGCCTTAGTACCAATGTCGACATTGACACTGAAATGGGATGGTAAGTGGGTTGTGTGAATGTGCAGATGACCACTCAAAGAACTACAGTTACAAGTAAGTAACCTGTGCCATAGTGAGCTTGTCTGCTGATGGTTTCACCGCTTCAAGGGCTTTCCTCCACAAAACAGCCCGCAGCCTCCCAGGGCAATTACATCTCGCCTGTTTTGTAAAGGCTTGACAATGAGTGTAGGTCTCCACTTTGTGCCCTTCTCCCAGGCAGAAAAGACACAAGGAGTACCCATCAGTGGGAGACAATTTACTGCCAGAATGGACACACTTCTGAAATGGGGCCCTCACAGCCATATGCCTGTAGGTAATCATGGAGATCGCAAACACAAAAGAAACAAATAAAATCCAAAGCAGTAGTAACAGGAAGAAAAGATGATTGGACAGAAAGATAAAGTAGAAGAAAAGATAAAGTATAAGAAAAAACACCTCAGCAATTGTAATACAAACATCAAACAACAAGAGAAGTTTCCTACAAGGCTACCACAGTGGCAGTCGAAAGAGAAGAGGGAATAAACAGAAACCTGCTAGAGACATGCACACTGGGACTGTGGGGAACAGTTCCCACCAAAAATTCCTCAGCTATAGAAGTTTCCTGAATGGGGCTCCATGCAGGTGCAGAGCCCATATGTGTGATGCACAGAGACCATAAAGAAGAACAAGATTCATAGCCCTCTTTTCAGCTCATGCTAGCAAAGCAGTGTACAAAAATAATCGAAGTATTTTTGTTTGTTTGTCCATTTCATTTTCTGTCCCTTACCTCGCACACAGATGTCTTGGCTCCTGACTCAAACTTTGTTCACATCTGACTTTGGTATTTTCAACTCCTGAAAAAAGCTTTGTCCTGGAGCACATTCAGTCATTCTGGTGTAGTGTAGGATAGTGGCTAAGTTACATGAGTTAAGTTACATGCTAAGTTACATGAGTAACAAGCAGAGACTTCACGTAATAAAGTCACTACCTTTCCACCATGAGAGCTAAACAGAACTTTCCATGTTCAAAAGCAGTGTACTTCTGAATACAGTCATGCCTTGGATTGAGAGCATAATTTGTTCCGGAAACGTGCTTATAATCCAAAACACTCTTATATCAAAACTAAATCCCCCAAAAAAAATTTGTACAGAAATTTTTAATTTAAGCCGTACTACAGTACTTGTATTGCAAGACGTCACTTGTATATCAAGTCAAAAATAAATAAATAAATATTTAAAAATTTGCTTGTCTTGCAAAACGCCCTCAAACCAAGTTACTTGCAATCCAAGGTATTACTGTATCAGATACTTAGGACAAACAATACCTCCAGTGTTTATAAACTGCAGCAGTTCATGAGACAGTTCACTGGTGAACTACCAGCTTCTGCTGCTAGACACTGTTGAATGGGGGAGTATGCCCTTACTGAGGGGGCAGTGGAGCCATAAGACTCTAACTTCAGCATTCTGCAGGCACTGGCCACTCACATTATCACCCAAGTTCATTCTTACATACTCAATAGCCATGCTATTGTTCTTGACATCTTAGGAGCATGATAGCCTCACTATCTGTACATGTCCCGATGCAAGGAGCTACATGCACAGGTCACAATAAAAATATTTCTCTGTTGAAAAGCAAGTCTGAATTCAACTTAGAACTACAAAAAATCGGAATGACAGATGAAATACATAAAAAGATTGGCTGGAAACATCTGGAGCATAAAATTAGAGAGAAAGAAAGGAAAATTAATTTGTGGCCAGACTGAGTACGTACATCAATTAAATGAGAAGTTCACAAAATGTCACATACTCAAATGAGAGAAAAATATAGTCCTATTAATGGTGAACTAAATTTTATCTAACTCAAATCAGTGAGAGAATTGATTTTGTGTAGCTGGACAGATTTACACTTTTAAAACAGTAAACAGCTGATCTCTCCAGTATTTATTTATTTATTATATTGATACCCCGCCTTTTTTCCTTCAAGGAACCCAAGGCGGCTTACATAATTATCCTCCTCCTCTCCATTTTATCCTCACAACAACCCTGTGAGGTAGGTTGGGCTGAAAGTCAGTGACTGGCCCAAAGTCACCCAGTGAGTTTCATGGCCGAGCGGGGACTAGAACCCGGATCTCCTGAGTCCCAGTCCAACACTCTCACCACTACGCCACATTGGCTTACACAGAATAAATCATCACTTACGACCTCACATTTTTACATTTACACTTCTTCAGTTTTCCAAAGAACTTCTATTGTCATAAAATATTTTTTAAAAAGTCAGAGATAAAAG
Source organism: Shinisaurus crocodilurus (assembly GCA_021292165.1). Taxonomy (NCBI): domain Eukaryota; kingdom Metazoa; phylum Chordata; class Lepidosauria; order Squamata; family Shinisauridae; genus Shinisaurus; species Shinisaurus crocodilurus. The sequence continues at coordinate 235,063,232 of CM037879.1, forward strand.
TTTATAAATTCTGTATGACAGTTTAATAATGTATAAAATGTTGTGATATGTATCACATTCACAAGCTGGAGCACATTGTTTACACATGGAAGGGACAGAATGGCGGGTAAACAGGTGTATTATGTCTCTCTAGAATCTCGTGCTTTCGCAGGGGTTACTAAAGTGTGAGAACAATATGAGCTGGTCACATGGTTTGTATGTTCTGGTGACGTATTAACTTGTTGTCTGTCTGGAGCCATTTTAGAGAGGAGCAGGACTGTTCTCTCTCTTCACTCTTTTCTTCTGACTATTGCTTGCTGGACTTATGCAACAATGTAGCGTCTTTGCTGAGGTGGGGTAAAGCTCAACTTGCTCCACTGGAATAAATGCTTGCTATGCATTGTACTCTGCACATGGACTGTAACTAGGAAATGTATACTCTGTAGAATATTACTTTACTAAGTAAATAAACAGGTAGAATAGACCTGTGGAGTTACAGAGTTTTTTCCTTGCTATCTGCAAACAGGGGAGCTGGCTGCTGGAGTCGGATTACAGGCTGTAAAGCTGGCTGGCTGATTGCATCCGAAACGCTGCACGCTGCGCAGAGAGAGGGGGAGAAAGATCTGGATTTCTGTGTGTGGATTTAGTGGGCACACGAACACACGAACAGGATTTTTAATCTCCCATCTCGCACACACGGGGCTCTGCTGTCACTCACGCGCCATCATAAAATTTATATTATTAGAATGCATCAGGGTATTTTAAAGCATCAAGCTTCAGTTCCAGTTATGACTTTCCTTTCTGTTACATCTTGAATTTTTAGATGACACTTCTTAATTGGAGAATATGGAACCAAACTCCCACAGCCTAATATGAAAACAATCTATACATCAGCTATAGACCAAATGGTATGGAATATCTCGGTTACTTCAGCTAATCAGGCTTTTCCTCTAGCCGGATCGTCATCTTTCCTAGTACTATATATCAGCTCCTTTAACAAAATTCAGTTAGTGAAAAAAATTAAAGCTCTTTGAAAAAGAAAAAAGAAAGCTCCCTAAGAAGATTGTCATGACAGTTGTGAGCAAAAATCCTGCCTTTATTTAATACATGCATTTTGTAACAGAAATAATTCTCTGTGGAATTTCCTTTTTTAAAAAACAAGGAATCCACAGCTGAAAAGATTCCATTCACATATGACTCATTCAAACAACCATTTGAATTATGGAGAGCTAGATGGCCCTGTGGTAAAAGATTTAAAAATCCTTCTAATTTAAGAGTGATTTTTTTTCCATATCCCTAATTTCACAAGGCTTGCATTTGCAGTTCATAACTTTTAATTAAGGCTACAATCCTATGTATGCTTACTTAGGAGTGTGCCCTAGTGAACTCAGCTATGGCTGAGTAGACTTAACAGGCTTAAGTGGCACAAAGACATAGGACATAGAAACAGAACAGATTTCTTGAGCTCAGAGAGTCTTAATTTTGTGTTTTTAAGAAGCATAGTGATTTAGGGATTGGGTCACATTTTTTAAAGTTGTAGGCTGAATCCAGACTTATTTTATTTATTAATTATATTTTTAATCTGCCCAATAACCAATGTTCTATAGATGGATTAAAAAGTCATCACTAACTTGTCTCATTTATTACAATGGGTCTACTGTAAGCATCATTAAGCCTGGATACTACCCACAAGGTTCTTCAGTTTCAAGTTCTAAACAGGTACAAATGTTTGAAATGAAATTGTGGGACGCTTAAGTACTCTTTAACATGTTAAGACGTAAATGGAGCTTTTTGATAACTTTTCCAATAAAAATTTATCTTCTGCACTGTTATATTCCTGTAGTGTGATAGCTTGGCCACAGTAGTTCAGACATCAGTAACCTCAAAATTGGATTATTATAATGTGCTATCCTTCGTATCAGCTAGAGAACGGAACTGAATAGAAGCCATAACTTTAAGAGCAGGGGTATTCAAGGTGATCTGCCTTACAAAACTTCAAGTTGCTTATAGCTCTGTGTAAGGCGCCACGGCGGTCTTGAATGGGGGCTCTCGGTCCCAAAGGCTTAGGCACATTGCCTCCTGCACCGCCAACGTTCTATTTGCGCTACAAGCAAATACTGTAAAGAGGGCGTCATCTAGGCTGCAGAGCCAGTCTGCCTGAGTACTCAAGTCAACTGATCCCAAGTGATCATCTCTGTCCACCAAGATCTATAAAGCTGATGGGCCCAGAAATTTCTCCTCCATCTGAGCAACTTGCATCTTGCACGAGGCCACTTCTTGCCTAAGTTTCAGCTCCCTCAGCTTCTCCTCAACTGCTGCTCTGGAACCTGATCTCTGCCTGTTTTGTACCACACATCTCACCTGGTCCTGGTTTTGGATGTACAATCAGTTTTCCCCTGGTCCGGAAACATGACTGGCTAGAGCCTGACCCTTGCTAAACCCAAATACTCTGTAGTCCACTTCCCATTTGTAAGAGATGGGGGGGGGGGCTTTCACCTGCTACTTGCTGCTGCCTTTAGTGCCACAATCCTTGAAGTTGGAGGCCAATGTCCTTAAGGAGGCATACAGTATAAACTAAGGAATGTCAAATCCACCCTAACTGCCCTCTCAGAATGGCTCTGCACATTCGAAAGAAATGGTGGAAGAGGAAATACAAGTAAGCGGCACTTCTTCTTTACTGTGCTTCTGATGTAACATTAAAAAAATTCAGTACCAGTGGGGGAAATGCAGAAACTTTTTATTCACCCACAGCTTTCATGTCCCCCACCCCACACACACACAAATTCCATTTTTAACATTACACTGAAAGTGCAGGAAGAGAGTACAACTCAGTTGTGCTTCTTTAAAACATCCAAAGCCCACTCCCACTATAACACAGACAACTACGGTATGTAACTCCCTACTGGGCTCTCTTCTGAAACATGCCCCAAGACCTTCCCCAAACACTTCTCTTTTCCTATAATGTACCAACTGGTGCTGGCCTAAGGACAAATATGATCTTTGCCAGTAAAGCTTCTGTTTTCTCTTTGGGCCAATTCATATACTGAGCAGAAGTATCTTCAAAGGACTGTACTTGTTTGAAAGCACTCCAAAATCAAAAAAGCCCCTATATATACAAATGCTAACACAACAGGGAGGTTTCCAAGGAACCATTCTCTTTGATACATGTGCTGAATGTGCATGCGCTATGCACATGCAGAAAGATGTTACATGGATAGTCTGTCAAACAAGCTCATCTGTGGTTCTTTACTGAATGAATTTAGTCATGATGTCAATATATTACCTCCAATATGCCTCTGAATACCAGTTGCTGGGGAATACGAGCAGGAGGGTGCTACTGCACTCCTCTCCTGCTTCTGGGCTTCCCAGAGGCATCTGGTTGGCCAGCGTGGAAACAGAATGCTGGACCATACAGGCCTTTGTTCTGATCCAGCAAGGCTCTTATTGTGTTCCTAATGTTTGACACATGGTGCAATCCTATGCATGTCTACTTACAAGTCCCACTGAGTTCAATATGCCCAGATTTTGCCTGGACTTCAGCATAACTGACAGATATTCTACATTAGTAAAAGCAACAGAATCTGCAGCCTAGGATAAAGTAAGGAAATCCTTGTGAAATGAATGTGTTTCTCTTCTTAATGTAGGAGATTAGCAAACAGGGCAAGGCAAGGCAGGCCCAGTTGGCCCATCAGTGTCCTGAAAGACTCTGGGTGGAGTGGCTTGGACATTTAAAATGCCTTTTAGGTGTTCTGCCCTGATAGAGAAGACATGTGACTGTGCCCACCTGAACAGCTTCATGGCATCTTTCTGCAGGGCCCTGGATCTTGTCCGGCCCTGCTTGTTGATGTAAACTTTGTCCATGATGCTGTCTGTTCTGATCAGGACACCCTAGGCCTCCAGATGTACAGCAAAGTGGTGTAGGGCTAGGTGGATAGCCCTCAGTTCCAGGAGGTTGAGTCTGTGCTGGATCTCCTCCTTGTATCAGAGGCCTTCTGTGTGCTGGTCACTGCAGACAGTGCCCCAGCCTGTTAGGCAGGCATCTCTGGTTACTGAGATGCATGCTGAGTCTGGATGGGGATGCCCCCTGAGGGGTTGGCTAGGTGGACCCATCACTTCAGGGAGCAGATGACCACCGCTGGGGGTTCCACCACTGGGTTAAGGTTGTTCACTGTCTCCATTTGGAAGGCCAGCAGGTAGGATTTGCAGCGGTCTTGAGTGGAACCTTGCCCACTGGATGGAGTCCTGGGATGAGACCTATCATTCCCATCAGCTTTGCTAGCTCCTAGACACAAATTTTCTTTCTGCAATGGACACGTGTCGCCAGCCGACTCACCAAGGTTTGTCTGACTGGGGACAGTGTTATTGTGTCCTTGACGGTATCCAGGGTCACTCCCAGGTGGAGGAGGGACTGAGATGGTGAGAGGGAGCTTTTCCTCTCATTGATCAGGAATCCCAAGGATTGCAGGACTGTCAAGGTCTCATCGGTGTCCCGGGCATTCCTCTCCCTCGAGGGGAAGAGGATCAGGATGTCATCCAGGTAAGGGTCCCAGGTGAAGCGGTTGCCTCATCCCCCTCTTCTGCTCTTCTTTTTCCTTCTTCTCTTATTTTTCCTTTCCCCCCCCCCTGCTCTCCCTGCACAAGAGCCTGGAGAAATCTGCCTCCTACCACGAGGCAGGATATCAAACTGGCAAGCCTGGGAGAGGCCTTGCTTTCTCTGGGAAAACCAAAATGGGGACTGTCTTCCCGGCCCCGAAGGCAGGGCCTTGCCCAAGCTAGCTGGCCTCCTGCACTTGAGGAGAGAAAGGTTTGGAACTAGTATTCTTGAAAATGGCTCTTTCTTTCTACTACATACATGATTAGAATTTGAATCAATCGATATGAGCATTTAATGTATTTGATTACCTAAAACAAATAGACCCTGATTTTCTTAATACTTTTACACAATCTGGATCGCCAACCTGGCCCATCCAGCCCATGGAGGCCTCAGGCAAGACCACACCCCTTCCTTGAAGCCCCACCCCCTCAAAAAGGAGAAAGGACAGGAGAGCAACTTAGCGCTCAATTGCTTCCCACTCAGCTGGTGCTTCCAGAACCTAGCTGAGTCCCAGGTCGGGGCTCAGCTGACTTCAAGAAGCTTCAGCTGAGTGTGTTGCTTTAATCTGTCACCTTCCCCATGTGATACTACTACTGCACTGTAGTATCACCCTCCAATCCTTTGTAGTAGTAGCATTTCAGGTAGCAGGTAACAGGACAGCAGCTCCTTCCTCGAGAAACCTGCCTTGGTGATGTACAGAGTAAGGGACCTTGGTCTTGCTGCCATGATCCCCAATTAAGACTTCTTCTAAATGGAGACCACCCACCACACCACCCTCACTAACTGGGCATATCTAAAAGCCTATTGCAATCAGTAGAATTCTCTTCATTGGATCACAAACTCACAGAGGATAGAAAACAAAAGAGTTTCAAATAAACCCACTCTCTCTTCATGTACATAATTATGTTCAATAAGACTTTACAGATCTAAAATCAGTAAGCATTAAAGATTTTTCCTCTTATTGTTTTACAGTAATCAGCTCAAGAATTCCCAAGATTTTTCCCCTTATTGCTTTACAGTAATCAGCTCAAGGATTCCCAAGGTCTGTGATAAACGCAAATAATTTTATCCTACAAAATTGTTAACATGTATTTTCTCTTCCCTAAGCAGCAAAATAAAAGAGATCAGGAAGGCCCTACAACTAACACAGACTACATTTCAAGGCAATGCTATTATCTAATACCCCAAGTCTGTTATGTTATATATATGTAGCCTTTTGGTCTTCAAAAGCTTTGCTCTCAGTTTTTTTCCCAATGATTTTGTTTCCTGGGCTTTCATCTTAATTAACTGTCATTTCATGGGCATCAGTTTTCTCCAGCAGCTCCTGAGAATCTATCCTTGAGGTCTTAATGTGTTTTTTTAAAAACATTGGTATCCTAACTGCAGCTATTTATAGAAGCATTAGAAGCTCTAGTATGCAAGTGTGTCAGTTCATTTTTGTTGGATTCCCTGAATGCTATAGGAAATCCTTAGCCAAGTTAAAAAAACTATGTTTCACAACCATGTAGGAAGCACTGAGGAGAGACACACCAGGGATTTAAGACACAGAGGATTTAATACACATTGGCTCAATTAATTTTACAGAGCCAAGAGATTTTTCAGAGTGCTTTTTTAGGATCCCAGGTTATGGTCTGGTTCAGGCATGACATTAATCCATGGTTTAATGTTATGGAAACAAGCCTGTATGAGCCTCGGGCCCATATACTCCCCACTCTCCTTTCCTTCTGCTTCACACATATGAGATCAAAAGCTTCTTCTTTCACTTTAAACAGACCCACAGTTTCTCCATAATGTCCAAATTCAGGGAATGCTAGTTTGTTCTCACTATGGTTAGTTAGAACAAGCCAAGGTGAAACCATAGTTTGATATACTGGCTTGTTAGTTAATTGACCGCAGAGGTGTGGAGAGGGGAAAGAAATAAGCCCAAGGCTTGTGCAGGCTCATTCCCATTATTTTAAACCATGGTTTAGTATTATGTCTGAACCAGGACACAACCCGGGTTCTTAAAATGATGCTCTGAAAAAAATTGTGGGTAAAATTAGCAAATTTAATAAGGATATTTAATGGACCTTGAATCAACAATTTTCAGACAATACAACCTATGCTTGCTAGATAATGGTGTTGAATAGTTGAACACCAGAATGCATTGAGTTTTTTTTAAAAAATACCTTAATACAAGGATGTGAAACCTGTGGCTCTCTTGAAGTTGTTGGACTACAACTCCCATCATCACTGACCATTGGCCATCTTGGCCCAGGCTGATTGTAGTTGCAGTCCAACATCTTAAGGGCCACAGGTTCTCCACCATTGCCTTATTTTTTGAAATTGTATTTTTATCCTGCAAGGAGTTCAGGGCAGCATTAAAAAGTTCTCTTCCCCAATGTCAGCCTCTCAGCATCCCTATGAGGTAGGCTGTGTGCCTCAAGTTCACCCAGAGAGCTTCATGGCTGTGTCTAAATTTAAACAAGCCTTCCCTGACTGATCAGCCATTATTTTATTAGGATTATCTGATTTAAAATATTTTAATTCTGTATTTTGATTCTTTTTTTCTTTGTATTGTACACCACTGGGGAATCTTGTCATATATAGAGTGGTATATAAATCCGGTAAAATAAATAAATAATAAACCTGAGTAGTTATAGTCCATCATTCCAACCATTGCACCATGTAAGAACATAAGAAGAGCCATGCTGAATCAGACCAAGGGTCCATCTAGTCCAGCATTCTGTTCACACAGTGGCAAACCAGCTGCCCACGGGATCCCACAAGCAGGACATGAGTGTAAAAGCACCCTCCCACCCATGTTCCCCAGCAACTGTTGTACATAGGTATACTGCCTCTGATACTGGCTCATAAATCATTTTACTCATGATAAAGTTAATAATGGAAAATGACAATCGTTTTTCTGCTTATGATGTTCCATCAACATTACACAGTATATTAATAAATGAAATAATAAAATATTTGAAAAGGGAGGGGATATACTATGGAGTTTGTACTAAAAGAGCTTGTTGTGATCCTAAAATGTCAGCAGGGTATTACATTTTGGGGGGAAACTGAACAACTGACTAGATAACAGTTAGTATGCCCTGGATTATGTGGTACATCCTATAGAATAGTGATTTCTGAACTGTACTCCTGGAAACCTTAGGATTGCTTGGAATCTAATCAGAGGTCTTCTCAATGAGAAAATCAATGACAGAAAACATCCCTGAAAGAAAGCTTGCCCACCACTACTGAGCTTCCTCTGCAATATGCAGACACAAAGGAGTATTTGTTACTTTCTAGCACACATTCAGGGCAACTGCCCTGGCCACAACACTGCATGAACAGAGTATACACCGTAGAACATGCCTAATGGTCCATTACAATGCACAGGCATTCCAAGACAGGCACTCAGGGGTTCCTTGGCATACAAGTGGATAAAGAAAGCATTCCCAGAAGGTAGAAAGTCTGAGAACTACTGCTGTAGAACACTTATCCCACAGAGACAAAAGTTAGATCTATCATAATAAGGGTGCAATTCTCTAAAACCATAGTCTGCTATAAATACTACTCTTTCATCTCCCCTGCCCTATACAGCTCCATCAAGAAGTCAGGTACCAGAAAACTCTGAGCATACCCAGAAGCTGGATGCAGAATGACCAACAAACTGCAATCACTAACAGCACTGTCCTGAACTTAGCGAAAAGGTTTTGAGACTGGTCAAAATGGTCACAAACCATCCCAGGGAAGAGGAGGTGGTCACATCAGCAAAGCAAAACACTTTTGTACTTTGCACCCTAACATTTATTTATCCTGTCTCCTATTTTCAAGGCAGCTCGCAATAGCATTAAACACTAGAAACACATAACACACACACACACACACACACACAAACCCTATCAAGATTAACAAAACAACACAAAGTATAATAAGGAAACAGCAATCTCAGCAGCTAAATGCCTTCTGGAATTAAAATGCTTTGCATCTTGTCCAAACAAGAAAGGAGCAGCTCCATAGTTCATCCCAGAGGGCATTCGACTTTAAAAATAAGTAATCCAGCCAGAGTAAAGCAGCTTTTAAAGTCCCACTGATTTCAACGGGATAAATTTTCCCATTGAATCAAAGTGACCTAAGACTACTTCATTGTAGCTGAGTCATCCCTGCACTTCTCTATCATGATTTTATAGCAGATGTGACATCTGGAGATAATTTATACCATCATGACAATATATTAATCTTGCAAAAGACCAGGCTCACACATAACACTAACCCATGGAATTGGTTGTTGAATTCTAGATTGTTGTGATGTATAAACACAGCCATTGTTAACCACAAACAAGACAACCCAGAAAGAGAACTCATACTTTGTAGTTGGTTTGTGAACTCTGGGTTGTTTAAACCATGGGTTGTTATTATGTGCAAACCCAGAACCGTGGGTTGTTCTTGAATTGCTTTATCAGGCTACCAAGGCAGCAGGCAAGAGCAGTAAAAAAAAGCCAGCTGCTCTATATGCCAGCACTACAGTGCCACAAAGGTATTTGGGATGCAGGGAGGAAGCAGGCGAAGGAGGAGGGAAATGAACAGCCCAGGGATTGTGAAAACAAATGACTGGTTTCTTTGATCATCTTCCAGACAAACCCTGAGTAGGACAACAAACCATGGGTTAAATAAACCATGGCTTAGCATTATGTGCGAACCAGGTCAACATACATAAGCTAACACTGGTCAGCAGTTTTAAAAATACACACAAACTGAGTACTCAAACATCAGAAGAATAAGGATCAGTTCTGGATAATAGTTTCTTTCTCCCCCTCCCCCCACCCCGGTCATATTAAAAATTATATTCAGTTTGATTGCTGGTGTGCATTCCAAAAGACAGAAATAAATGACACGTATAACTTGTTCAGGTTTTGCAGAAGCATGTACACTGTCTTGAGCTCCTTTGAGGAAAGGCAGCATATAAATGTAATAAATAAATAATACACACCTTCACTTCTGGTATACTAGGCTTAACAGCTAACAAGTCTCTACTTAAATAAATTAATGAATCATAATCAGAAGCTATATGGCTTTTCCCCAGCTCAAATAGCAGCAGTTTAATGGGTGTACATCTGTCTTATACCCAAAAGAAATTCAGAGTGTTAAAAACTGTCACTGACTCCTTCTATGATATTTTTATTCAGCATCATATAATATGAATCCCATTTTAAAACTGCTTAAGAAAAAAACCCGTCAAAACATAACAAAGAAGCTACGAATGCTGTGGCAGTCAGCCAGGTTTTATTACCAACATGATAAAACTGACCACTTTCTCCCTCCTTCACCCCACCTTGCAGCAGGTGCTCCAGTCATGACAATGAGGTAAAATTTCTAGATGACTGTGCCATAGAAGAGTTGGTCATGAAACTGACAAGGGGGAGATGACTTTAACCCAAGTGGCATCCAGGACATAGTGCAAGATGTGAGAATTATTGAACCAATTGGCATAGTGACCACAGTGCTACCATATTTAATTTATATGTAGGTGGAAAATTACTAGGGAAGTCCAACACAGTCACATTTGAATTCAAAAGAAGAAACTTCTCAACACTGAGTGAACTGGTAAAAAGAAAGTTGAAAGGGAAAGTCAAAAGGGTCAGATCTCTCCAGAATGCTTGGGGTTACTCAGAACAACAGAAGCTCAGCTAGAATGTACACCACACATCAGGAAAGGTAGCACCAAATCTAAGAGATCATCAGCATGATCAAGGAAGCAATTGGAGGAAAGAAGGCTTCTTTCAGAAAATGGAAGTATTGCCCAAATGAAGAGAATTAAAAAGAACACAAACTTTCATAAAAGAAATGAAAGCAGATTTTGAGAAGTAGCTGCTAATACAATCAAAATCAACAAGAAAAACCTATTTAAATACATCAGAAGCAGGAAACCAGCTAGGGAGGTGGTTGAACCATTGGATGGCAAGGGAGTTAAAGGAGTTCTAAAGGAGGATAAGGAAATTGCAGATAACCTAAATGAGTTATTTATGTCTGTCTTCACTGCAAAAGAAGGCAGATACCCATGCCTGAACTGATATTTTCAAGAAGGAAAATGGAACGAAGGCAAATGGTGGTGACAAAAGATTAAGTTGTAGGCTTTATCAACAAATTGATAACAAACAAGTCACCAGGTCCAGATGCTGGTATCCACTTGAGAGTTCTTAAAGAAATCAAATTTGACATTGCTGATCTTCTAAAAAAAATATTTAACATGTCCCTATTGGCCTCTGTACCAGAGGACAGGAGAGTGGCCAATGTAAAACTTATTTTTACATTGGGATCCAGTGAGGATCCAGGAAATTACAGGGGAAACTGGTGAAAAGCATTATTAAACATAAAATTATCACACAAATTGAAGTACAGGTCCTGCAGAAGACAAATTAACATGGCTTCTGCAAAGTTAAGTCCTGTCTCACTAAACTTTTAGAGTTCTTTGAGAGTGTCAACAAGCATGTGAATGGGGTGATCTGGAAGACACTGTTTACTTGGACATTTAACTCTTTTGACAAAGTCTCTCACCAAAGACACCTGAGCAAACTTAGCAGTTGTGGGATACGAGAAGACGTTCCCTTATGGATTGGTAACTTGTTAAATAAGAGAAAATAAAGAGTATGAAAAAATGGTCAATTCTTACAACAGAGGGATGTAAACAGTCCCGTCCCATCCCCCGTCCCCCCCCCCGTCCCCCCCAAGGATATGTGTCAGGGCTAATGCTTTTTAACTTGTTAATAAATCATCTGGAGTTAAGGGTGAGCAGTGAAGTAGCCAGGTTTCCTGATGGCACCAAATTATTTAGAGTGGTTAAAACCAAAGGGATTGCGAAAAGCTTCAAATGGATCTGTCCAAACTGGGAGAATGGGCATTAAAATGGTGAATGCAAAATGGCAAACATAAGTAAATGTAAAGTGATGCACATTGGAGCAAAGAATCCTAACCTAAGGTGTACATTGATGAGGTCTGATGGATTAATGGCCTGGTGGTTAAAACCAGCAAAGGGATGTGGTGGATAGGGTGATGAAAATGTCGATCCAGTGTGTGGAGATTGTGAAAAAGGCAAACTCCATGTTGGGGATCATTAGGAAAGGAACCAAAACTAAAACTGCCAATATGATACCGTATCTCTGGTGCAACAACACTTGAAATACTGTGTGTAGTTCTGGTCACCACATGTCAGAAAGATATTGTAGAGCTGGGAAAGGTACAGAAAGGGCAACTAACAGCACCATCCAATGTCCCTGCCCATAATCCTCTGAGTTCGGAGTTACAAGCATCCAATCAAGGATGGATTGGCTTCTGCGCACCTCCCATCCCGAAAAACACTTAGATGGCCAATTTCAGCTGTCTAGTTTTGCCCCTGCTTGCAAGGAGGGGCTGAGGCACCACCGGGATACGTTGTATCCCGGCAGAGCCTCACTCCTCCCCTCCCTGCCCCCCCGGAACACCCACCCAGCACCAGCTCCAGAGTCAGCCTTCCGAATTTGGAGCCGCAGCCGGCACAGAAAGAACCGCACTGGTTGGAAGGGCTCTCCGAAGTTGGAGTTCCAGTTCCGACTCAGAACACGTTTCCAAGGTCAGAGCTGGAACTCTGACTTTTCCTATGGCTGTCTAGGCAGCATCTAGCGGCCATGGGATTGTGCCCTGAAATGGCCAAGTATCTGAAGCAAGTCCCCTATTATTATTTACAACATTTATAGACCACTCTAGTTATAGAGAAGATTCCTGAGTGGTGAACAATGGAATATATATACAGTAATACCTTGGATTGCAAGCATAATTCGTTCCAGAACCATGCTTGTAATCCAAAACACTCTTATATCAAAGCGAGTCTCTGGCGGGCGTGAGCGGGGCCGATTTCGGCCCGCTACACCCGCTCAAGGTGAGCGGTTACATCCCTACCTTGTATTGCAAGACATCGCTTGTTTATCATGTCAAAAAAAAATTAAAATTGTTTGCTTGTCTTGCAAAACACTCTCAGACCAAGTTACTTGCAATCCAAGGTATTACTGTATGTGTGTGTGTGTGTGTGTATATATATATATATATATATAATCATGCCAATAAAATCATGACTGGTCTTTTAATCAGGGAAGGCTTGTTTACAGAAAAAAAAGTCTTTAGCAGACAATGAAAACAAATCAACACTGGTGCCTGCCTGACATTAACTGGCAGGGAGTTCCACACAGAGAGAGAGCCAGTACACTAAGCACTCCATTCTGAGCAGACTCCAAATGACCCTCAGACCCATGCGGACTGCCAGGAGTGCCTCATCCTATGAGGAAAGGTTACAATGTTTGGGACTGTTCAGATTAGGAAAACAAGCTAATAAGGGGAGACATGTCATATTGTCATAGAGATGTATAAAATCATGCCTGGTGTAGAGAAATCCTTCTCATATAAGAACAAAAGAACATGGGTCCATCTATGTAGTCCAGCATTCTATTCACCCCGAGTTCTAACATTATGAGGGAGTAAAATGTCTCCCTGTCCACCTACTCCACACCATGCATATTTTGTACACCTCTATCGTGTCTTCCCTTAACTCGCCTTTTTTCTAAACTAAACAATCCCAGCTGCTGTAACCTTTCCTCATATGGGAGTTGCTCCAGTCTGTTCATCATTTTAGTTGCACTTTATTACTATACTATACTATACTATACTATACTACTATCATCATCAGGCGATCACTCGTGACCGAGTAAGATTGTCTTCCAGGATAAAAGGAGGAAATTCTAAAGAAGATTGTGTAGACTCTAGCGATGGGTCCGTAAGTGACTGTGGAGGCCAATTCTAGATCCACACAGCTTCCCACAGTGAGGACACAGGTTACCAGATAGAAGATGGTCCTGTAAAGGATTCATTTGACGTGCTTTTCGCTTAGCACGTTTCTCCCTTTCACCTTGCACTCGGGCTTCTTCAAAGTCCATGGAGCCTTTGTGAAAGGCCAACCTCCATTTAGATCGTTCATGGGCCAGAGCTTCCCAGTTTTCGATGTTTATATTGCATTTTTTTAGATTAGCCTTATGAACATCTTTAAACCTCTTATATTGACCACCGATATTCCGCTTTCCATCCTTGAGTTGGGAGTAAAGTAACTGCTTTGGGAGACGGCAGTCAGGCATTCGAAAAACATGACCGGTCCACTGAAGTTGGCGTTGAAGGATCATTTTTTCAATGCTAGTAGTCTTTGCTTCTTCCAGTACACTGACATTTGTTCGCCTATCTTCCCAAGTAATTTGCAGGATTTTCCGGAGGCAACATTGATGAAACCTTTCAAGGAGGTGGAAGTGACGTTTATAGATAGTCCATGTTTCGCAGGCATACAATAAAGTTGGTAATACAATGGCTTCATAAACCAGTGTTTTGGTCTTCTTACAAATATCCCGATCCTCGAACACTCTATGTTTCATTCGAGAAAATGCGGCACTTGCGGAGCTCAGACGATGCTGGATTTCACTGTCGATGTTAGCTGTAACAGGAAATATTTCTTCCCACAGTGAAACTATGAAATGTGCTACCCACCCCCAAAACCCTTCCCCTGACCTCTTCCACCTCTCTCTCCCTTTCTTCATGCACAGAGAGGCACTGAGTGATTGCTCCATTCCTCCCTCTGCCTGGAGAAAGAACTCCCATTGGGAAAGGTGAGGGAGAAGCGAAGCAGACTAAGCCAGCTCCTCAAGATGCTGGCTGAGTCCTGGGCTGGAAGGTGAGGTAGGAATGAAGCTGACTGAGCCATGGCCTCCGCATTTCCCAAAATAGAATCCATAGCCCACGTGGTTATATATCAGACCTGACTAAATAGTCTAGTCACCTATAAATTGTTGCCAGCCAATCCTTACTCACCCTTTTCCTGCATACCAGCAGCTAGAATAGCCATAGATCTATTAAGGTTGAATAGCAATATTTCATTTAAAGTGATTCTGAAACATTGGCTTCCAAGTACCTGTACAGTCATAACGTGAATCATTTTGCTATTCTTCAATAAGTACTGGCTTAAAACTGGCTCAGTACTTTTAAATGCTATTTTTAATTTATTAACATTTGAATTAGCAGCTTTTGTTTAGGAAACCAAATGGAAAATATCCATTATTCTAATGAAAAGCTAATAAAAATTCAGTGACTTGGTATAAGACTGTGGCATTAGAAGAACTACTTCTATTAGTCTATGCAGAGAAGTATGGATTTAGTTGAGTTGAGGTTTGTGTTTTGTGCGACTCATGTGTTTTTGTGCAAATTCACTAAGGGTGCAATCCTATGGCCCTCCAACCTTGCCTGGGGGGTCATAGGAAAGGTCGGACTCCCCACTGCGACCTCGGAAATCCCTTCTGAGGTTGCGGTGGGGACTCCGCCCATGGAGCGCCCTCCCCCTGCACGTCACAGCCAGTGCGGTTCTTTCCGCTCTGGCTGAGAACCGAAGACGGAAGACCATCTTCGGTTCCAGCATTGGGACGGGGGCATTCCTGGGGGCGGGGAGGGGAGGAACGAGGCACCATCATCTTCTGCTGAATGCAGAAGTTGCCTCAGCCTCTCCTTCTCATGAGGAGGGGTAAAACATTTAGACCACTGAAATCGGCTGTCTAGATGTTGGGGGGGGGCGGTGGCAATTCCATCCACCACACTCCTCCCGCCTTCTATTGGATGCCCGTAATCCTCCAAGTTCAGAGGGTTAGGGACACCCACATTGGGTGGGGCTGCCCATTGATCAGTGACATATATCATATAACAAGGTAATTGACTTTTGCATTATGAAGTATTTTAGCTTAATTAGAATGATTAATAAAAATATTTCTTTGACATACGAACTGAAACAAAAGACATCTTATACAAAGAGTCCTCTGCATCATATTATATCCACATTAGTAAAATTAACTACCGTAATAACTAATTAAATGGAGCAGCAGAGCATTTGCAGAGACTATGTTTCATCTGGACACTGCTCTTTCCAACAAGTTATAATAAGCTTTGATATGCCATATATCCAGTGTCTTCAAGGAGATGCTGCTATTCACGAGCCAAACTACACATTGTATAGGAGATCTCCTGACTGGATATTCTGATGTAAAAATAAAACTCTGGCAGACTCTGATTCTGACTGGAGCAGTGGTGTGTCTGTGTGTGTGGGGGGGGGGGGGTTTAAACCTTTCCTTCTATGCCACTTCCCTGATCAAAAATCACCCCTCCGAAACTAGGAAGGACAGTTTCTCCATGGCAGAGCACATGCTTTGTATGCAGAAGATCTCATCTCCTTGTAATACCATAATCCTAGTATTTGTCTGTGAAATTTTCCTTTGTCTTCAAGTGGCTGATAAAGAGTCAAGATGAAAATGCACTGTAAAATCCTAGGTGCCCCCACCCCAACCCCCAACCCCAGTAAGCTGCTTAGGTGAGTTCTTCTAAGTTCCTGATAGTCAAGTCTTAGCTAGTTAATTCCACATTTCATTTTATTTTAAAAGCAAGTGATCATTTCTGAACTTATCTCTGTTTTTTTCTTGAATAAATATACAGAACTGGAAACTGGAGTTGATTTAATTCTTTTGCCTAGCCTGAGGTCGGTCTTATTCATGCCTAGACTACTTGGTGCATCTTACCATGATTTTAAGGAGATTAAAGAAAGCTCTGGAAAAAGGGCCTGTCTGTCTGTCTGTCTCCATAGGTACACACCATAAACCCAGATTTTCATGTGTTCAGGCTAGGAGTTAGTATCAATCACATTAGTGGTGGCAGCTTTACCTCTGAACTATAGAACAAAGGGTGTCTTGCAGCCTGTCTTACCTTGTCTGGTTGGAAGTATAGACTCCCATTTGTCACAGACTGCCAAAACAAACACCCAGAATTTAATGGTGCTCCCTATGAAATCAATGGCATCACTTTATCATCAGTTCAGAAACATAGACATTTGCGCATGGGCGGCTCTTAAATTGTATTCTGAATGCCCTTTAACAAGCACCAGTGCAGCAGCCACTGCCAGTGAGGTAATGTGATACAGAAAAGGGGGTAGGAAGATGCTGTTGCTACTGAGCAGTGGTCAAGGGGGAGAGGAGACCCCATGTCCTTACCGATAGGACATGTGTGGAGACAGCAGGTGCCTGGAGCCAGCACTGTGCAGAGGTGTGGATGATGACTGGCTAGGAGTGCCCAAGTACTAGCAGACCCGCATGATGCTTACTCCAACCACGCCCTGCCAATGCCTCTGCTTCACATCTCACACCAGAAAGGGCATGAGAGCTCTCCTCCTCCTTAGTTACTGCTCAACAGTAACAGCATCTTCCTACCCATTGTACTACCTAACCAGCCACAGTCACCTACGGCAGAGTAACTAAACAAACTGATACCCAAGGAAAACTAAGTGACATTTACAAGTGGAGGTTAAGGGCTGTCTCCTCTCCCAGTCCATCCATAGTATTTCAACAGAGCTCAATTAAAAAGAGTTGGGTAGCCCGTACTGAAAATTTTATAGCCCTAAACCAGCCTTTCCCAACTTGGCGCCCTCCAGATGTTTTGGACTACAACTCCCAGCATTCCTGACCATTGGCCATGCTGGCAGGGAATGCTGAAGGTTCAAGCCCAAAACATCTAGGCACCAGGTTGGGGAAGACTGCCCTAAACATTCCCTTCCTCCTTTATGTGCTCCTCCTCCCCAGATGAACTTGCTTATGCCTATTCAACAAGAACCTTGCAGTACCTGACTTCAATAAGGCATAGGAGTGAAAAGAATAGCAATCACACACATGTACCTAAACCTGTAATAAGAATTATCTATTTTAAGCAGAATGTTTGGCTGAAACCCACCCGCTACAGCCTAAGGTAATTCTGTGTGTTCTAGTCATAAAATTGCTAATTTGGCCTTACATCTCATCAGGCATATCTTTCTACAAACTGAAATGGTTCTCAGGCCAGCTTTCTGGCCTCCGTCATTTTATTTATTTATTTACAGTATTTGTATCCCACTCCATATCAAAATAGATTCTGGAGAGGTGAACAATAAAAATATAAAAACAGACAGGCGAGGCTGGTGACTCCTATTTCGGTGGGACTCCTTTTCCATTGCAGGTTTTTCAGCTATCCGTGGTACTGAACTCCATCCCCAAAATAGGTTCACCACCATGAAGCACCATGGATAGCTCCTACGAGACTCCAAATAAAAGCTGAAAAACTTGCAATGGAAAAGGAGCCCCATCAAAATAGGAGTCACCAGCCTCCCCTGAAAACAGATAAAAGAAACAAAAACAATACATTGAAAAGAAGGTATCATCAAAATGGTGGTTGGACAGCAGAGAAGGCTTCCCGGAACAAGGAGGTCTTCAGCAGGCACCAAAAGCAACACAGTGTCAGAGCCTGCCTGACCTCCAGAGGCAGGGAGTTCCACAGAAATGGAGCCACCACACTGAAGGCTCTTCTCCTAGTGGACTCCAATCGGGCCATGGGTCCATGAGGAACTACCAGGAGCATGCCATTTGATGACTTCAGTGACTGGGCAGGTTGGTAAGGGTGGAGGTGCTTTCTCAGGTAACTTGGTCCCAAGTTGTTTTGGGCTTTGTACACAAGTACCAGAACCCTATGCCTGGCCGGGTAACGAATAGGTAGGCAGTGCAGTTCCTTCAGCAAAGGAGTTCCATGCTGAAAAGGGTCACCTCCTGACAACAGCCGAGCTGCTGCATTCTGCACTAGCTCCAGCTTCTGGAGCAGCCTTAAGGGCAGCCCCACATAGATACAGGCACTAATTGCAGTAATCCAGTCTTGAGGTTACTAGTGCCTATATCATTGTGGCCAACTATCCCTGTCCAGGAGAGGCCATAGCTAGCGAACCAATCAAAGATGG
The DNA here is from genome assembly GCA_021292165.1 of Shinisaurus crocodilurus. Classification (NCBI taxonomy): domain Eukaryota; kingdom Metazoa; phylum Chordata; class Lepidosauria; order Squamata; family Shinisauridae; genus Shinisaurus; species Shinisaurus crocodilurus. Next base: position 235,081,639 of record CM037879.1, read on the forward strand.
TAAAAGGCACTCCAAGCCACCACAGTCACTTGGGACTCCAGCAACAATGATGGATCTAGGAGTACCCCAGACTACGAACCTGATCTTTCAAAGGGAGTGCGACCCCATCCAGAACAAGCAATGAGCCTATCTCCTGGGCTTGGGAGCCACTCACCCACAAGGCTTCTGTTTTGCCAAGATTCAGCCTCAGCTTATTGGACCTCATCCAGCCCATCACTGAGTTCAGGCACTGATCCAGGACTTGCACAGCCTGATTCAGTTGTCACAAGGAGATAGAGCTGTGTGTCATCAGCATACTGATGGCACTTGGCTCCAAATCCCTAATGACCGCTTCCAGCAGCTTCATATATATGTTAAACAACATTGGGGAGAAGATGGTACCCTCCGGAACCCCATAGCACAATTGCCAAGGGTCTGAGGAATAGTCACCCAATCTTACTCTCTTTAATCGACCCTGCAGGTAGGACCAGAACCACTGTAACACAGTGCCTCCAATCCCCAACCCACGAAGTCAATCCAGGAGGATACCATCATCCATGATCGATGGTATCGAAGACCGCTGAGAGATCAAATAGAATTAACAGGGTCACACTCCCCCTGTCCCTCTCCCAATAAAGGTCATCCATCAGGATGACCAAGGCTGATTAAGTCCCATAACCAGGTTGACACCCAGACTGGAATGGGTCTAGATAATCAGTATCCTCCAAGAGTGCCTGCAGTTGCTTCACCACAACCCTCTCAAGAACCCACCCTAAGAAAGGAGTATTTGCAACTGGGAGGTAGTTATCAAATACCGTTGGGTCCAGAATGGGGTTTTTTAGGAGTGGTTGCACTACTGCCTCCTTAAGGACAGCAGGAACCACCCTATCACGTAGAGATGTGTTTACCACTCCCTGGACCAACCCAATCAAACCCCCTGGGCTAGCTTTTATTAGCCAGGAGGGGCAAGGATTGAAAGGGCACGTAGTAAGTCGCATTGCTGCAAGCACCATGTCCACATCATCAGGCCACAGCAACTGAAATTGATCCCACAAAATCAGGCAGATGGTGGCATCAGATACCTCGACTGGAGCTGTGCTAATGACAGCATCAAGTTCACTGTGGAGGCAAGCAATTTTGTCCTCAAAGTGCAGTGCGAAAAGGTCATAGTGGGACTTCAAGGGGTCCAGGCCCCATTCGCTGGGGAGTGTGAACAGCCCCCAGACCAACTGAAAGAGCTCCGCTGGATGGCTACTCAAAGATGCAATAGAAGCAGCAAAGTAATGTTTCTTTGCTGCCCACACTGCCGCACAATAGGCATGCCGCATGATTATGCACTCTAGAGCGTGCGTGTTCATCTTCGCTTTGAGTCAGTTCACATCATAGGTATCTCTTGCTGTAAAATCTACCTTATCAGGAAGCAGAAATAACTCCACTCTAAACATGACCAGTACCAGCATTCATCTAAATAGCACACCCCATTCCTGGCTAGCTCTAGGACCAAATAATAGTTTTGGAGAAAAAAGGCCATCATGCAAACAGGAGAAAGGGCATCAAGTATTGGCCCTGAGCAGAAGATGAAACTTTAACTAAGAAAAGTATAATTTTACTATGCACATAACATGCATCTAAGGAAAGTATAATTTTACTATGCACATAAGATGCTTCTTCCTGTGTGTGCATATATCACAGGTAGAGATGCTACCAGCTTTTTTTACTGCCACACTCCATAGGAACAAGATCCTAGGAAATTCTACTTTGACATCCCAATATGAATCCTCAAAAACAAAACAGTAGGGGTGCATGATTGGAAAGGAATCCCTGTTGACTGCAGAAGACTGTGTCAATGATAAGAACAGAGGCTGAATTAACTTGCCAGCAAGAAAACCAAATACACAGAAATATTGATTGTGGAGTATTTCAGACATCCTTACAGCAAGAATTAGGAGAAACATATAGTAACAATGCATAGATAGATACAGTAATACCTTGGATTGCAAGTAACTTGGTTTGAGAGCGTTTTGCAAGACAAGCAAATTTTTAAATATATTTTTTTTATTTATTTTACTTGATATACAAGCGACGTCTTGCAATACAAGTACTGTAGTACGGCTTAAATTAAAAATCTCTGTACAAATTTGGGGGGGGGATTTCGTTTTGATATAAGAGTGTTTTGGATTACAAGCACGTTTCTGGAATGAATTATGCTCTCAATCCAAGGCATGACTGTAATTTGGCTACTACACAGAATATATCATTTTTGCTTTTTCATTACTATAATTTAGGGACAGGCATCTTGTGGCCTTCCAAATATTTTGTCCTACAACTCCCATCAGCCCTAGTCAACATGGCCAATGATGAGGGATGATAGGAGTCGTAGACCAAAACAACTGGAGGGCCACAGATTGCCTACCCCTGCTACAGTTTTTCAAAAATGGCTTTCCCAAAAACAATGCAGATAGTTTTGTCTTTCTATACTATATTACTATACAGGCGTAGCTTTCTATACTTTCTATACATTGACTTCCTTCTCACTGCCACAAGATTTCAACAAAAGGAAGGAAAGGATTACAATTTGGGGGTTCTGAAATTCTTTTAGTTATCCTATTTTATTAGCAACATTCTTCTGGTGGCAGTGTCCAAACAGTGCCAACATCCCTAATAGCTCTTCACTTTGCAAACCGTCCATCAAAATGGGTAACACCCATATATTTCAAAAGGCACTGAGAGGTATATATACTACCAACTATACTTCCATAGTTGATACAGCCCTACCTCACTCTGCATCAGCTGTGGGCTATGTATTAGTTCTGCCTACCATCTGCGCAGAGAGGCATGCAAATAATACATATGAGATATTGTAATGTGCTGCCCTTTCAAATACCTCAGGCTCTCCAAGTGCCAGTGAGAGCCAGTGTACACTGAGAGCCAGTGTAGCGTAGTGGTGAGAGTGTTGGACTGGGACTCGGGAGATCCGGGTTCTAGTCCCCGCTCGGCATGAAACTCACTGGGTGACTTTGGGCCAGTCACTGACTCTCAGCCTAACCTACCTCACAGGGTTGTTGTGAGGATAAAATGGAGGAGAGGAGGAGGTGGATTCTGTAAGCTGCCTTGGGTTCCTTGCAGGAAAAAGGTGGGGTATAAATATAATAAATAAATAAATGACACACAAAGATGGGGTGGGGGATAGAGCTGTTACAAGGCAGTGTTTGGAGTTTTCTTTTGTTTTTTAGAAGAAAGATTCTATTCTGGGTAAACTCCTTACTATGCACACCATTGATCACTGTTATGCTGGTTGTGACGAAACGGAAAATGGAAGGTTATTCTCTAAACAGCGTTTTCAATGTGCTGGTTATCAAGGCTGGAGAAATAGATAAACTCTAGATTCTAGCATTACATTGCCTGGCACCTGAGCAACAAAACACATGGGATTTTTCAGCCCCGCCCATCACCTACCCTTTGCTGTACCCCATACTTACTAGATGATCAATACTGAGCTCTATGACACCAGAGTCAGAATCAGAAGAATTATCCCAGATATTTTTTACTGTAGCCTTTCATTTCACTGAGACTCCACTCCCAGTTAAGATTTTTGAAATTCTTTTATTTAAAAATATTTAAGTATAAACAAGTGTTGAAATATATGAGAATATCCTTTCTGTTTAACCATAAAAAAGAAGAAAAACACATAATGTTCTTGGTGAGGCTTTCCAAATGAAAAGGAAGCCCACATTTTATTTATCAGTAGCTGCATATGTGAGCATAACAATTTCAAGCCAACTTCTTCTCCCGGCTTCACTAATGCAAACTATGACTGAATCACGACTCTGAGGTATTTCTCTGGATTATTCCAGCATAGCTGAATCTGGACTTTTGTACATACATTCACATACAACCATCATTTAAAATGATAGTAGAGATCATCTATATGATGTTTATGTCAAAGCAATGGGAAAATGTTTTTTTAAGATTCATAAATGACAGAGGGATGCTGTTTTCAACAAAAACAAGAAGGCAGAAGCTGACCTGTTTCCATGGAAACAAGAGGAGCAGTAGACAGTAGCTCTAGAGGGGGGAAATGCAGATGCTGGGCAGGAAGAAATCTTCCTCATTTTACCTTTTTCACATGTCAGTTCAAACATATACCATCCAAGTGTTAGGAAAACTGAGTGGATTTTTCTTGCATTCCTAAGCTTATTACACAACAGGTGTCAGCCAACCCTCCAACTCAACTGCCCTTCTCTCAAGCTACTGCAGGAGCATGATTTATTTATTTATTTATTTATTTATTTCATTTTTATACCACCCAATAGCTGAAGCTGTTGCATTCCAACAGTCAGCTACCGCAATCCTCTAAATTCTGACTTACACTAGCTTTGGAAAATATGGATAAAACACACCAGAACTGTCAGTGAATGGGCTATACTATCACACTTGTCATTTATTTATTTTTTTAAACCCTTTTGCTTCTCTTTTCTGTAACAAACTGTCCCTAAGGAGCAATTACTATTTTCAAACAGTATGGCAGGAAGTTGATGGTTTATGCTAATATATTGTTTTCTAAACAAGTCATGCAAGCTTCGCTTACCATAATGGCAAAGATGTTTGTGTTTATTTCCTTGGGACAGTTTAAGAACCATTTTCGGACAGAAGACATTTGAATCGTCAATATCCACTCACACCAAGGGAGGGGATGCCAATGGGACTCAACAGAGACCTGTTTTATTCCCTCCATCCATCCACGTTCCACACACAGGCAGGTCATGTACTAGGATGGTAGTGGGGAAAGGGAGGTCTGCATGTGCCTCCCCCAGCCCCATGCAGTTAGAGCACAAATCACTTGCAAGACACAGAGAAAGATGACTAAATGGGGATACAGGAGATCTTCCATTCCCCCTATAACCTGCGCCTGTGTGAATATGTGGAGGGAGGAACAGGGTTCTACCAAATCCTATCAAGATCTTTGTGCACGGGTACTTCCCTCTTGGTGCAAGTGGATCATGCTTTTTGTTCAGCTGAAATAGTCGCCATAACTTATACTTAGGGTTTTTCTTTTTTTTAATTAAAAAAGAAAACCACATTTACCTACTCTTTATACAGCAATATAGGATTGTGAAAGCTTTGCTTTCAACAGCATTTCTTCTCTCCTCCCTCCATAAGCATATAGCCACCTAGAAAAGTAAATGTTACCGGGTGGGGGCAGGGGGGATGCAGCATTTAGATATACCGAACTGGAAACAAACTCTTTAAAATGTTACCATAAAAGGCTACTGTAAGCCATATGTGAATGTGTTGCATTTATTTTATATGAAGACAGGAAACCTACACAAAGACATAGGGTCGGTTCGCACGACCCAGGCTGCGGGCGGGGGGGCACCATGGGGTGATCCGCGGGGTCCAGTGGGGCGCCGCAGACGACCTGCGCCCCGCACACATGGGCGGGCCCCGGTGGAGCCGGCAGTCCCCGCACCACAGTGCGGGCTTCCCGGCGCTAGGGGGCGGGACCCGGGGATGCCCAGAGGGGCCATTTGACCCTACAGGCTGGAGCGGCGGCAGCTTCGGCCGCTCTGGGCTGCCGCCTCTGTGCGGGCCCCGCGGGACGGCCGCCCACTGTTCACACGGCAGGGTAGCCACGCGCGGTAGGGGTTTACCCCTCTACCGCCCATGGTCACTTTGCGTGCATCCCACACGCGACTGTCCCACGGGGGCACCCCCGGTCAGCATTCACACGACATGAGAACCGCAGGAAACTTCTGCTCCCCCGCGGTTCCCATGTTGTGCGAACACGCCCTGAGGCTTGCCAAATGGGAAACTATTTACATTTCCTAATCTCAATTATCTCACTAACCCACAATATGTAAGGAAGAAACAGCACCTAGATCCATTAAGGTAACCCAATTGAGGCTAACATCATGAAGTCAACCATGTGTACAGGTACTGAAAAAAAGTTTGCTTAAGCCAGTGTTCTTCACTGCAAGGCACGAGGGCCACTGGCAGCTCCCAATCACCTCAAGTGCAGCTCTTTGCCTCTCTCTCTCTCTCTCTCTCTCTCTGTGGTAGCTGCGCACTCTCAGTAGGGACTCTCTACCTATGCCTTGTTGCTTGCTTTAGCAGGCTGCCAGCTGCTGTGATCTGGGCTACAGGAGGAGGCTTCAGGGGTGGGGAGTCAGGAGACCTGTCACTCCTCAGCTGTAAGGGGAGAGGAAAATACAAGAGAAACCAGCCAATTAGCTGAGGTATGGGAGGAGTCCAAGAAGCAAAGAGCAACATGATTGTTTAGCTGCAGTGATGCACTGCACAGTAGAGGAGATACTGAATGTGCAGGCAAGAGAGCAACATAGACCTGCATTGGAAGATTTTGCAGCAGAGTAGAGCAGACCACTCTCAGTGATGAGAAAAATATCCATGCGAATCCAAGGACCAAGTGAGCTTGTCAGAATTTGCCTGTGTGGTGACTTGGTGATTGACTGAAGAGGCCTTGCTTAGATGACATGGAGGAGGACGGGAGCAGAGGACCGAAAAGGCCTTCAGATGAGCCTGGTGCACAGCATCACCACTTGACTAGGGGGGAAGAGGAGCCCCCCCCCCCATGGCCCAGGAAAGGCCCCCAAGTGGTCTCAGTGGCGGTACCTGGAGCCAAAGTAGCTCTTGCATGAAAAATAGTGAAGATCATTGGCTTAAGCACTTGCTACTGAGTTTCTGCCTTCACTTAGAATACTTTCGGTTATATATGCTGTAGATGTATTCAGCAGTACAGCTACACGAGGAACCTACAAATAAAACACTTTTATAACTTCAAAAAATGAATACAGTTTGGGAAGGACTAGATGCCTTCAGAGGAATACTTTTAAGTGTTACAACGTTGACTGAACATGAACATTTTCTGGGCCATTTTTATGCTGTATGAAAGCAACTGTCTCTGGTAAACATGAAGCAACAATATGACTCACAGAGGGCCTAAAATTAACAATCACTCCTGCTGTTTTCTGTAGAAATTGCCCACACTTCACCCACATCCAGTTGAATAGTTGATCCATTGAGATCAAACTGCCTTCATATATTGATCTCTGGAGATCTTATGCATTATAACAAAGGTGATTTTATATGTCGTAATACCTGTCCAATAAAACTACAGATGAAGATCCAGTAAGCCATGTGAAAAATCAATAGTGATGAAAATGAAAATCTTTAGAACCATTTGATAAATTATGACCCATATAATAATCAATATATTTTAAAGAAGTTTGCCTGAGATAATTGAACTCACCTAAGCTCAGAAAGCTGTTAAGCTCTCAAGGACTTTACTTATACCCCAAATGGTGTAAGTTCTTCATTATCTAATTTGTTCTAATAACCACTCTCTCCCACTGTGAAATACTTTCTCTAATTTACACAATGGAAAACTAATAAAAGATTATGTCCATTGACTAAAGTAGAGGTCTTGGAACTCAATAAGTGAAGCCAGATTTACTCTACTAACCCCAGCAGAGCTGGCTGGGGGACTATGGGAGTTGTAGTCCCACACACATCTGGAGGGTTTCAGGTTGGGGGGCTGCTCTAGACTATTATACTTAACTGCTAGAGAGGTCATCATTGACTATCTTCCTAGTGGGTAACTGTTGCCACTTCCATGTGCTCTTTTGGGATAGAGTGATATCACAGGTGGATGGATCTTGATCTCTCTCTCACTCACTCTCGCTCTCTATCTATCTCTATCTATCTATATAAAATACCTGCTACTACATGCTGTAACAGTAAATGATTTATTGTGCATGGTTTTGGTTTTGATCATCCTGATTACTATGATAGCTGTCCAGTGATCAAGAATAGTCAGTGGTAAGGCACAAAATAGCCCACAGAGTATCTTTTTGTAAGAGTATATTTGCAGAAAAATCTTCTCATCTACACAGGAGACTGGCACTCACACATAAAGGCCTAAAGGCAGAATCCTATGCATGTTTAGACAGAAAAAAAGTCCTACAACTCCCAGCATTCCCAAGCCAGCCATGCTGACTGGGGAATGCTGGGAGTTGTAGGGCTTTTTTCTGTCTAAACATGCACAGGATTCTGCCTGAAGTGGTTTTCAAGCTAAATTTGTCCTTTTTAATTAAGCCTCCACACAGGTTTGCCACTGAAATTCGGCAAACCACCATATATTTTTTTGCTGAAGGGGCTGCACCAGAGGATGGGAGGCACATTCCCTGCCCTGCCTTAGATAGAAATATCTCAGTCCATTTTTGTTTTTTAGCATTTCCTTTCACTATACATTTGTACTGAATTTTTGCAGCCCCAAATCAGTTCGACTAGAATACTTGGCTATGACTCAGGATGCAATCCTACACATGTTTAGACAGAAAAAAGTCCTACAACTCCCAGCATGCCCCATCCATGCTGTGTGGATTGTAGGACTTTTTCTGTCTAAATTTGCATAGGATTGTGGCCTTAATGTCATTAAAGTGCATGGAACAAGGTCAGTTTAAATTATAGAAGTCTTCTAGGAGTCCAATCCTACTGCTCTTTAGCCAGCAATAAGACTCACTATGTTCAACTGGGCTAATGCCTAGGTAAGTGGGTATCTGATTACAGCCTGAATCTAGGTTATGGATTGGCGACCTTAATGTGGAAAGTCCTTTAAGATCCTTATTTCATTCATTCTCATAACATCTCCAGACTACTGATGTTTTTATTTTATATTCTGCTTTTTCACACTAGGCACTCAAGGCAGCTAATAATAACATATCAATACAATATAAAAACAAATGTGTTATTTACTGCATTTGTATCCCATCTCTCCTCCAAGAAGCTAAAAACATTGTTTATGCATTTTTTACTCTTTCTGTCCTTGAAACAACTCTGTGAGGTTGGTTAGGCTAAGAAATAATGACTGCCACAAGGCCACTCACGAAGTACTGAACTTTGTGGTTGAGAAGATATTTGAACTATCTCACCAGTCCAAATCCAACACTACCCATTTCACTGTAGCACCACACCAACCATGATTGGGCCTATTTGTAAAGACTGAGAACTAAGAATAAGCTATCCAACAGAAACATCAACATAGTATAAATGGACAAACAAACCCTACTAAGGGCGGAATCCTATTGTCACTAGATGCTGTCTAGATGGTCATATGAAAAGTCAGAGTCCCATCTCCTACCTCAGAAAAGTGCTCCAAGGTCAGAGCTTGGACTCCGACTTCGGAGCGCCCTCCCTCTGCTGTTGCAGCCGCCGTGGTTCTTTCCATGCCAGCTGTGACTGCAAAGATGGAAGACCAACTTTGGAGCCAGCACTGGGGGCGGGGAGGGGAGGAGCAAGGCACTGCCATCCTATGAGGGATCCCAGCGATGCCTCCAGCTCTTCTCCTTACAAGCCGGTGTAAAACACCTAAATGGCCGAAATCAGCCATCTAAGTGTTTTGAAGAGTGAGGGAAGCGCAGAGGCAATCCTTGCCTCCGCACTCCTCCCACCCTCAATAGGATGCCCGTAATCCTCTGAGTTTGGAGGGTTATCAGCAGCCACATTGGATCGCACTGCCAGATTTTTCAGTGAAAGGAAGCATCAGACAAGCTAACATTCACAGGAATAATTGATTGGTATGCTGAAGACCATAGTTTCAAATATAAACAATGATAAAGTGAAGAACAAACATATATGTAATCTCTAAAGAGTTGTATGCATTCTTGTTAGAGCAATACACCAATGGAACCAACTACCTAGGGAGGTCGTGGGCTCTCCAACACTGAAGGCATTTAAGGTGCATCTGTCAGGGATGCTTTGACTTGGATTCCTGCACTGAGCAGGGGGTTGGACTCAATGGCCTTATAGGCTCCTTCCAACTCTACTATTCTATGATTTTATTATTATTATTATTCGACCACATTCAAAAGACAAGCAGTCTTACTGTACTACACATACCTGCATGAACCATAAGAATCAGTACAGTACTTCCATACTATTCACATCCATGTATAGTAACATTCAACATACGACTGTTCAGGCTTTATGCCTGAACAATATACAAGTAAGAGGGATGTGGGGCTGAGTCTGCTGGCCCTGCCCCCAACATCCTTGTGTTTGCCAAACCCACCCCCAATGTCCCTGACCTCCCCATGGTGAGCAGGGAGGTCTGCAGGGGGTTCCACTTGCATTTCCTTGAGTGCAAGTGGAACCACTGATGCAGTCAGGAACCCCGATAAAGTAGGTTTCCCAGTCACATAGAAGCTTCTGCTTGCGCTGAAGCAAACACAAGAAGAAACCCCCTGCAGACTTCCCTGCTCAACACAGGGAAGTCAAGGATGGCGGAGGGGCGTTCGGGGCCCCATCCCTCTTGCTCATATCATATACCCTATTCAGGCCTAGAGATGTACAAGCAACAGGCCTGTGGCTCACACTGGCTCAGCTTGTCTAGGCAGGGTCAGGCGTGGTTATTACTTGGATGGGAGACCCCACCTCTAGTTTCCTGCATTGAGCAGGGGGTTGGACTCAATGGCCTTGTAGGCTCCTTCCAACTCTATGTTCTATGAAAGTCTATGAAAGTATTGGTTCTTTAAGAATAATGTGCTTGTTTCATATTCTATTCATATTTTTTCCTTCCTGAGAGTATACTATACTCTTCGTAGTGGTGAGTGTTGGACTGGGACTCGGGAGATCTGGGTTCTAGTCCCCGCTCGGCCATGAAACTCACTGGGTTACTTTGGGCCAGTCACTGACTCTCAGCCTAACCCACCTCATAGGGTTGTTGTGAGGAGAAAATGGAGAGGAGGATGAGGATTATGTAAGCCGCCTTGGGTTCCTAGCAGGAAAAAAGGCGGGACATAAATATAATAAATAAATAAATAAATAAGAACAATACTGTAGTAACATATAGGTAAGTTTCAGTCATATGTTAAAAGTTAGAATATATAAAATATCCTTTTCTCTGTGGGATGAAAAGTAGCTTAGTAGGGGAGCAATTCTGAATGAGGAAAAGGCCTGAAGAGAAAGTTAAGCAGCTCCATCTCCCTCCCTTGCCATTTTCCCACTAAGATTCGATGTCTTTGTCAACAAAAAAATTTAAAAATGAGAAAACATCAGGCAACATGTACTTTGGCCCTTATACAGAAAGGGGAAGCTACAGACACATATGGACAACAAAGATATGTGCCCCTCTGTAAAAAAAAAAAAAAAATCTAGCTCAATGTGGGTATGTCACTGTTTCTCACCCATCAGCCTCAGTTCCTCATCTACAAAACAGAAATATTACGGTAAGCATGGAAACAAATCAAGCTCAGAATGTAAAACACTTCTGCAGTTAAAGGTGCTAGATAAAATGATACAACCATCAGAATAAAACAAATTAAAGTAGTCTCAGTTTACAGAGTAACCATGTTAATGTAACCTCAGACATTTATCCTATACAGTAATACCTTGGATTGCAAGCATAATTCGTTCAGGAACTGTGCTTGTAATCCAAAACACTCTTATATCAAAGTGAGTCTCTGGCGGGCGTGAGCAGGGCCGATTTTGGCCCGCTCAAGGTGAGCGGTTACATCCCTACGCTTGTATTGCAAGACGTCGCTTGTTTATCAAGCCAAAATTTATTTTTAAAAATTGCTTGTCTTGCAAAACGCTCTCAGACCAAGTTACTTGCAATCCAAGGTATTACTGTATTCTTTCAAACATGGCCAGATCCAAAGCAGAATTTAGCATCTATGAGATGGTTCCTGAAGAACCCACAAGTGTAATCCATGCTTTGTCCCCAAGGCATATCCTGACAGTCCTTGATTTTGGGAAGGGAGAGCATTGTTTTAGTACTTCCACCACCACCACCCGCACACACGCACACACACACAGTTCAGTCATTTGGTATGCTTCAGCCTGCACTGATCTCCACTCATCCACACAGCAGGCAGTTCAAGACCAGTGCAGGCTAATCTGCACCACTGGCTCTCTGCATAAGATTCAGGGGGTTCTTCAAAGGGAAGATGCCTGCTTTTTCATGGGACTTTCCTCACGCTCCTCCTTGTAAGTTGTTGAAGTGCCCTACTTCATCCACAGGACTTGCTGGATTCCAGACAACTTGAGGCAGCTTTAGATACCGTATGTGCTTAGCATGCTGAAGTCCATGGTTTTCTTATGCATGTGGCTTCCTCAAAGCTGCTTTTCAATGGCTAGGCATGTTGATTGTGCGTTCATATGCATAGTACAGAGCACCACACATACAAAAAATTAATCCAGACTTAAGCATAACAACATGTAATCTTTTCTGAGAAAGTTGAACAGAAAATCTATTCTAATCAAGTGTATGCCCATCAGAGCCATTTGAGAAACCATCCTACAGATGACAAATCTGCACTATGTACTAAAAAACTAAAGTACTGACCCTCATTTCCATGCATCTACCCTTAGGGTTGTTAAGGCCTGCTACTGCATGGTTACTGGGTTACTCTCAGTTTGCATGGTAAACCCCCGCCTTCTAGTCTTCTTGCCCGCTGGATGACTTGCTCCAAGAGTCTGCCCTTTTCCACTCAAGGCTATCATCTACAGGCCTGTGGCTTACGCTGGCTCAGCTTGTCTGAGTGTGGAAAGCTAAGCTGGGTCAGGCCTGGTTATTACTTGGATGGGAGACCCCTCCTCTAGTTTTCTGCATTGAGCAGGGGGTTGGACTCGATAGCCTTGTAGGCTCCTTCCAACTCTATCTATGAAATCTATGAAGTTCAGTCTAGTAACAGTGAGCTGGGCTGCCATGTGGAAGGCGTAAGTGCACATCTCACAGTACCTACATAGCACCAAGCAGCCATCAAGTCAGGACAGATATGGCACCGCCTATGGGTAGAGAGCTTATGTGCATACATCTCCCACGTGTACCGGTTGCTTTCCATGTACATTGGGCCATTTTTGTGTAATGCTAACATACTAGCAGTTCAACTGCTTAGTTCACCATTAACCATGAGCCTACACACATGGCAAGTTCTTTTTCACATGGAGGGAATTCACCTGAAACATGTACATGGGTAAGCACCTTACCTGTGGCCAGTGACCTATCTGTTTTAGTCCCCATTCTCATTATTACATTCCCCAGTGTGAAGGTGTCTCAAATAGTTGTCCTAAAGATGAGCAAAGTAAAAAAGGTTAAGGCTGCAATCCTATGTACCTTTTGCTGCGAGTCAGTCCCACCGAACTCAATGAGACTCACTTCTGAGTAGGCATGTATAGGATTCCGTTGCAGGGCCCTTTTCAAGAAATTTTTAAAGGATGCTATATAAGCAGCAACATTCACAGTGCAATCATGGGCATATCAGAAGTGGGTCCCCCTGAGTTCAATTGGGTTTACTCCCAACCAAGTACTGTAAGTGTGTGCAGGGCTGGCTTCTCTCACCCCTTTCCTACTGCAGGATGGTTTGAGGCGGTGAGCAGGCAGGCCGGTGGGCGGAGAGGCGCGGCCCTCCCACCCCCTTCCCGTCTTACCCTGGCGGCGCGGGAAGAGTAGGGGTCCTCGAAGAGCGCCCACATGCGCTTCTGGAGCCTCTTCCACCGGCCACCCTTGCCGTCGAGCGGGGAGCCGTTGACGGAGGACGACGAGGAGGCGCCCACGGCGCCCACGTCCTCGATGCCCAGGCGCTTGGCGGCCAGCTCGTCGTCCGGGTCGACGGGCGGCTCGCCCGTGATGAGGTCGGGCGCCTCGAAGATGTCGAGCGCCTCCTCGGCGTCGCGGTGCTGGCGGTAGGTCATCCAGCAGCAGGGCTCCACGTCGGTCTCGTCGATGCCCCAGAAGGCCAACTCCTCCTCGAAGAGCGGCCCGCACACGTCGGCGGGACAGTGCAGCTTTCCCGTGCGGTAGTAGTTGAGCACGTAGGCGAAGACGCCCGGGTGGCGGTCGAAGAAGAACTCGCAGCACGCGCCGTTCCCGCCGTGCGCGGCACCGGCGCCATCGCTGCGCGGGCTCCAGCTGCTCCCGCCAACGCCGTCCAGGAGGCCACCGCCAGGGTTAGGGCGGGGGTTGGGGGCGGGCAGAGGCGGCGGGGGCGCTGGCAGCGGCGGCGGCTGGTGGCGGTGCTCCTCCCCGGCGGCGACGCCAGGGGACTCGCCTTGGGGCTGGCAGGCGAGCAGAGCCAGGCGGGTGCCCGGCAGGGTCTTCAGGGTGCTCCGGTAGGTCTCGTGCCTTGTGCCCCCGACGTTGAGGATCACCCTCTCGTTATCCTCGAGCTTCCCCATCTCTGTGGCTCAGACATGACTGCGGACGAGAAGAAGGAAGAGGTGGAGAGACACGACAATATGCAAGAGGGTTATTTTTAGGCCGCCCGGTGGACGGAAAACACGGATTGCCGAGGAAGCTAGGCGGGGCGGAGGTGGCGGGGAGGCGACGGGGCGGGGTCGACAGCGGCTGCTGCGCCCATCGCATCCTCGGGGAAAGGGGACGAAGCCCTTAAACAAGAAGCAGACACCCAGCAGGCCTGCTCAGGGGGGGTTACCGCTCCCTGCCGCCGATCCCTGCCAAGAGGGCGCTTCCCGACTTGCACACATTCGTCGGGGTCCGACTCTTGCTTGCGCCCGCGATCCTGATCCTCAGAAAACCCGTTTTGCTGTTAGCGTCTCCGCTTCCCTTTTCCCGCCTTTTTCCCTCCGCCCTTCTCGAACAAAATCCACCTCTTATCCCATCCCTTCCGGCTACCCTCTGAATCGGAGCCCTTCAGTTTCCCCCCGTCTAAGTTCCTTGCAGGCGCACGGCAAGCAGCCCCGAGAAAGTTGCGCTGCAGACGACCCTGGCGCAAACCACCTTGCGCGCCTTCTGGAGACTTCCCAGGCAAGATTCATTCAGAGCGTTCCCCTTTCCCCACACTCCTTTGCCTCGCTGGTTATCAGATGGCTTCTTTTTCTCATCCTTCATCTCCTCCCGCTCCGCACCACCACCACTCCGCCAGTGATGATCTGGACTCTTCCTTTAAACGCCCACCCCCCACACTCCAATACAGTCACGGCTGAAACCGAAATCACGCCGCTTCTCTTTGATGGCCCTCAGCAGTCACCTTCGTCAACCCTGTTCATCCATCCTCCCCGCCGAATCCTTTCGGGCAAGTTATCTGAACAAAACCGAGGGAATAAAGAGAGGTGCCATTTGTCCATCTCCTCACACGAAAGCCCTCCAGGAGATATCGGGGCTTGGTTAGTGACACAACAATCTGCGCGCGCCCCCTCCCCAACAAATCGAGTGGCGGGCACACCCTTCGAGCTCTGTTCCCGTGCAACCTTAGCAGCCTTCACCATCGTCGCCAGTTTTTTTACCTGTAGGTTAATAGATGGAGAGATGAGCAGATGGGTCAGAAAGGCGCTGCTATGGTTCCCCCTCCCCACCACCACATCCATCCTCGATATACCTTAGCGACACGGGAGAAAGAGGAGGCTCGTCTTCACATGGCGGACGCGCGCTCTTTCGCAGCTGCCTCCGGACTCGGCGTGCGGCCGTGTCAGACGAGGAACTACTTGTGAGCTTTTTTCCTCCCATCTTCAGGTGGCCATTCCGGCGCCCTCGACTGCCAGCTCCGAAAGCAATAAAAGCAGCCCCCACCTGCTGCTAGGAAACCTCTCTTCTGTCATTGTGCGAGATAGAATGGGGCGCTTGAGCATCGCGGCGGAGCAAAACCATCACAAAAACATGGGGGAGGGAGAGAGTGTCGGCGGGATGGGCTCGGAGCAGCGAGAGGACTCGGCGCTGCTGAAACCAGGCGACGACGCTCCCGTTCGGCCCCTCGCTCGCTCTCCGTTCCAAGGTGAAAAGAAACGCTGCGCCTCGCCTCGCCTCGCCTCGCTCGCCTTTCCAGAGAGGGCGAAGAGAGAGCGAGAGCTGTCCCTTCAGCACCACTTTCCAGCAAAACCCAGCTCTTGGGAAGGCACCTTCGCTCTCCGTCTCCTCTCCCCGCTCATTTCACTTCAGGGAAACCGGAGCATCCGGTTTAAGAAGAGTTGTTTATCCGACAGAAACAGCGAACGTGGCACTTAGCTACAGGTGTGAATGACACAGAGGAGCTGGACGCATTGACACAAGAAGTCAGGGTGTAGGAAGTGCAATAGCAGACACAGCAGTTACCTGGGATATGGCTGCACATTATTCCTTCTTTTTGAGGGGCTGCTGCTTCTAGAGCTACTTCCCTATCCCACTGCACAAAGGAGAATTTCCCTATAGAGCAGCTGGAGGAGGGCATCCAGTGTAGAATGGTTCCCAACATCTAAAGAGCATCTCCCTAGAAAAACACCTGGAACTGAAAGACCTGGTGGGTACCTCTGCTTCCCTTTAGGAAATATGGAAAAATGGAAATATGTTCTGTGGTAATGTGACTGTATACAGATGCACTCATAATTACACTTGTACATTCTCTACCTCTAAAATGGAGAGGAGGATGAGGATTATGTAAGTCACCTTGGGTTCCTTGCAGGAAAAAAGGTGGGGTATAAATATAATAAATACAATACAAATACCTCACTTTCCTTGGTAGCAAGAAAGCCCACCTGGACCTGTTGACATCAGCAAGAACTATTGCCCAGAGAGGAGAGAACCAACCCCAGGTTACCCAACAATAACATTTTGTTTCAAGGTTCAGAGAGGTTGAAGGCCAAATGTGATTTTACATTCAGAATCCAATGGGAAAGATCTTTTGGTAATAACACGGATAGCTGGAAGCCTGAAGTCATTTCTGAGTGGATATATCTAACCAACAAATATTTAAATCCACGGTCATTCTGTGTATATTATTGAATTTATAAGATCAATATGTTTCCCCCAAGTATAGACAAGGTTTCAAAAGCAAGTGTACTTTTTCACTGGAGACACTTGTAGATAGGCTACATCCAGAGATAAGCATTCATGTAACCATGAGATCTAGAGATTCCCTGCACTCAACAAGGTCTAAGGCTATATCTGCATTGCAGGTTAGTTCATATTGCTTACGTCAAGAGTGTGTGTGTATGTGTGTGTGTTCCAGTTTGCTTGTATTAGCAACACATCCTATGTCTGAGTAAGTCAGATTTTGGGGGGTAACCAGTCTTTCCCTTGGAATACATGTCCATGGTTTTGTTTCTGTGATCATCACAAGTCCTCTTTTGTGAACATCCCCCTTATGGAAATTTCATCATTATATTTGCACACCAGGGTCACACTTCCTGTTGAACTATCTTTGGCATACTATATGTGTTTCTGCTATTGGAGGCCAGGAAATGTATACCAGCCTTACCCAACCTGATGCCCACCAGATGTTTTAGAATACAAATCCCAACAGCCCCAGCCAGCATGGCCAATGGTCAGTAATGATTGGAATTGTAATCCAAAACATCTGGAGGGCACCAGGCTGGAGATGGCCAATGTATACTAAGCATTGGCTTAGTATACATCTCAGCTCTCACTTTGAAATATTATTGAAGAGTCAACAAAAGAGTACTGCAAAGAAGACCATGAGAGACTCCACCCACAAGCAGAGAGAAAAAATCAATTTGAGATTTTTGTCTTCATGTCCTGTAGAAAGGAAACTGATACATGAAGGCCATTTATACCAGTTCCTAGAGGGTTGTTTTTGGGGTTTTTTTTTAATAACAAAGATAATTCTGCAAGCTGCTTCTACTGGTTACCAACATTGACCAACTATAAGGCACCAATATAGAGTATCCTGAATTCATTATACATATACACACACCATCTCAATACCTTTTTCCATCCTTGCAGAGCAATCTACATACTGAGGAATTAATGTAGACAAGAGAAGACAGTTTAGTAGGCTGTGAGTAAAAAGGCAACGTGGTGCACAGTGTAGTCACAAATGCTGTGGGTGTAAATAATGTTACTTAGCCCAAAATTTGCATTATGTCTCAGCCTTTTTATAACACGCTAGAAGGCCAACTACTAGAACAACATGGAGTGAGGAATACCCTGGATATCGGGTCCCCCTGTGATCTGTGTCAGTGATCTATGTCAGCATTCACTAGCAAAAGCCTACAACAAGACAAGAGTTGCTTCCAGCAGTGAGAGGAGGAGGAGGAGGAGGAGGAGGAGAAGAAGAAGAAGAAACACCCTTTGGAAGGAAGTTTGAAAGAAAGATGCATCTTGCATTATCGAAAGTGACAAAAGCATTTGAACAGACTTGAAGAGATTTTTCTCCTGGAAGACAAGGGAAAGCTTCCTGCAAGCTTTCTCAAATCCCCAACTACTTAATGAAACAGGACTTTTGACATGGTGCAAACCCAGTGGCAATAGTAACTGTGAAAAAACAAGGGAAAAGAGCATACAGAGTGAAGAAAAATGTTTTCATATGACATTGTGATTTGTTGACAGGAAATAGGTAGACAATATTTCTTTAGTACACCTACTACACGCATAACTACAGTTTTAAAACTATTGTAACAGAACTTGAAGGTTGTCTAGTTAAATGTTATTGTTACTGAAATTGTTATAACGTTTATACATTTAGTGTGCAATCCTATGGCCACTAGACAGAGTCTAGCTGACCATAGCAGAGGTCAGAGCCCCAGCTCCGACCTCAGAAACATGCTCCGAGGTTGGAGCTGGTACTTTAGTGTCGGAGTCAGAGTGCCCTCCCTCTGCCCTCACAGCTAGTATGGAAAGAACCGCAGCAGCTGCGGCTCCAAGATCAGACTGCCGACCTTGGAGCCAGGAGGTTTGAGGAGGCCTGCAGGACAGGGAGGGGAGGAGAGAGGGTCTGCCACCATGCATAGTATCCTGGTGGCACCTCGGCCTGTCCTCCTCATGCTCGATGGCTGAAATTGACCTTCTAAGTCTTTTGCAGGGTGGGAGGATCACGGAGGCAACCTTTGCCTCTATGCTCCTTCTGCCCTCAATAGGATGCTCATAATCCTATCCTCTGAGTTTGGAGGGTTCTGGGCAGCCACATTGGATTGTGCTGCCCAGATCATTTTTCATTTTCTACTAATTATTTTAAATAAGGGGTGCTTAAAAATAAAAAATAAAAAACCCATTTTTAAGTCAGGTTTTATTTTATTTTCTTCCTTTGTCTATGTACATATTATTCTCACACCCATTTGTGTTCTGCATTTCAGCAACAGACAATTGTATTGAACTTGTAGAATGTGTTACCCCCTGTGGTTCAAAAAAAGTGTTAAACTATTCTGAAATTTACATATTAAATGGTATGCTTTCCTTAAAATGGAGACTATTTATGTTTAGTAGCACCTGACTGGCATTCAGAGAAGGACAACATTTCTACTCACAGTACATATTAAATGATAACAGTGTTCAATATTCGCTAAGTCAAGCCAATGGTGAATGCTGATAACTGAAGTAATAAAGCACACAGACACATGTGTGTTAGAATATAAACATGTTAGCTAAATGCAAAATTACTATTATTACTGCATAGTAATGGTGAATATGTGCATTGGTTGCAGTACCACACAATACCTATTAACTGCACCTGAGAAAAAAGCTGAAAAATAAACTAGAAGGTGAAGGATTTTTTTCTTCTTCTATTATACATTACAAACTTTCAGGGGAATTGGGGAACCCAAAAATTAATAATTGTATAGTTTCAGGTAACCGCAGCATATTATTTCACAAGAACAGAAAGGCTCTAAACCTAAGCACTCTTACCTGGAGGTAAGTCTTATTGAACTCAGTAATACTTCCTTCTGAGCAGACACGTAAAATATTCTGCTGCAAGGATCTGTAAGGTTAACATTTAGGCAAGCATCCATTATCATTACTAAGATTATAACTATAATGAAAATGAATATAACTTCACTTGTCACCTCTACGGATAGCCTAGAGAAGGGAATAACTGTGGAGTGTCAGGGCTGGGCCGTGTGTAACAGCAGCCCCAGCACAAGCTCTCTCATCACCTGAGGCACAAGATAACATGTGCTGCTTCCCACCACCTGCAGTGACTGGTTGTAGGAGGGAACTTGCTCCTTTCTTCTAGATTCCAAATTAGTCAGAGGAACGCCATAATGGACATGTTTCTTTATTAAGAGAATGATGTGTGAATCAGCTACAAGGCATGCCATTTTCAATAGTATGCCAATATGTATGTGGAGGCTGGAAGAGGAGGAAGACTTCTATTCCCCATTTGAACATTTACAAAATACCACAGTAGGACTGATCTGCTTGCTTGCAGATCAAGTGCCAGCTACCTTTTTCATTGTGTTTCTCCCCACCACCCCTGTATTATTTATATATATTTTTGCAGAGAAAACTGCCGGTGTTTGGATGGAGCTGTCTACTGCCATGGAAACAGAACAATGTTCTACAATGGACCGCCGAGCTTTCTCTGCTTATTTTCAAGCAATCTTTTCCACTGAAGTCTTTAAGAGGCGCTTCCGTGGCTTCCTGCCATACCCTGTGAAGGGGATGTTTAGCTTCTCTACATGGAGAGGGCTGATGGTGAAGTACAATGGTGTCAGTTAGTACATTTTCATTCCAGTGTGTGAGGTACCTGTATGCCATGCATCCTTATTCACACAGGCACACAACTGGTGAGTGTACACGTGTAATGACAAATGCGGGTCTAAGGGGACCTTTAACCAGAGGTGTGTGCACAGAGTTGATTTATGCACTATGTTCTAACCAGTGGGGAGTAGCTACTCTTAAACAGGAAATTAGCTTGCACTCATTCAAAGTCCAAAAGATTTTTGTTCTCAAAAACACACACATGCACATTCATTGCAGAAGTGAAAGTTTACTTGGTTAGTATACCCAACTCCCTACCTAGCACAGTCTTCCCCATCCTAGTGCCCTCCAGATGGCTCCCATCAGCCCCAGCCAGCATGGCCAATGGTCAAGAATATCAGGAGTTGTAGTCCAAAACATCTGGAGGGCATCAGATTGGGGAAGGCTGCCCAGGCACATGGGCCAGTATACTAGTTCTAAGAGACAGAGAAATGAAGACTGGCATCAACTCTCACTTCTATTGTCTATGGCTTATTTCCCCTTTTCAGTCTACAAAGATAAGTGACTGCACAATAAATATATCAACAGAGAGGTGGCATCAAGCCATAGCAAATATCAGGACCAGGCATTCTAGCAGATTAGACCCAAAGCACATGCAGCCACTATGCTGTAGTTACATAGATTATGAAACCGTTCCTCAGTTATGAAGAAATTTGTGTATTTCTTATTTAATGGGCTAATTAAAAAGAGGCAAATAGTTTGTCCCTGTAGCAACTCTAAACCTTTTAAGTCCAAGATTAATTTGTAAACATTGATTAACCAGCCAAATAGGTTTAGTATGGAAGCCAACAGGCTTGTTCACCCTTTAAGGCTTTCTTTTAATCCTGTTTGGAGTACCTTTAATTTATACCATGAAAAATAAGTGTTATATTTTGTCTCCATTGTAGGTTATGTCATAACCTTCCATACCCTTGTTTCTTTGAGACTGGATATCATCCCAAGAGACTGCAAAATCTAAAGCTTTTGCAGAATGCCATGCCTTGCAGATTAATTAGAGCATCACTTCAGAAGCATGTTGCTGGATCTGCATTAGCTTCTGGTAAGTTTCCAGCTGGAATTCAAAGGAGTGGTTTTATAGCTTTCTCAGTTGTAAATGACATGGGATTAGTCAACTGGAAAGCCACCTCAATCTTATTTTCCTCTCTGGGTACAGCTGCACTAGGGGATGGATTTGCAGTTGATACAAACAACTGGAGAGAGGCATTTACTACGCATGGATATTTTTCCCCTTAAGGAAGGTTCCTTACGTCTGTTTAAGACCTAATGCATAGATATGTTATGGCAGGTTTTAAAACATGACTATGTTTTCACCTTCCAGGCCTTTTGGGTTGTATAGGTTGAAAGTTTGAGGGGCGTAGTTTTGTTCTTATTTTATTGACTGATGGCTATTTTGACTGTCATGCTGAAATGTGTAATAGTGATGGTACATTAATTTTACATGTTTGAAATGGTGATTGTAAAATTAGATGGCACATTCAGATAAGAACCTAAAGTTCAAACTGAAGGGAAGAAATAGCCCAGCAAAAAACACTGTTTTTCAACTCACCAAATCTTGGTCATATTCAAGCCTATGCCAAGTCCATTTTTGAAAGAAAGGGGAAAAAATGACTCTATTCTTCTGAGCTAGATTAGGCAGCTGGTCATCTTGTGATTTAGAAATTGAAAGCACAACCCCCTGGGAACTCTGCTCTGTTGCAATAAATGGGCTCTTTAGAAGCTCTTGTGTAGTCCTCATCTATTTTTATGGGATTTACTCAAGAGCAGCTAATGGTAGATTGTGCCCTGGGTGTTTAGAATTATTTTTTAAAATAATTTTTTAAAAGAGAAAAATTAAACTCAATGGTGGGGTCAGGGAGCTGTTAGAGAAGCCCATTTAAGATAACCCACTTCATTAAACCCCTCCATACAAAGTGCTATCAAAGACAAATTGGCAGTGCTTGTCCACGTTCAAAAGGACTTCAGATCCATTCCAATATGGGGTTACACCTTTGAGACCAAAACTGCTTTGGTCACCTTATATGACTTACACCAGTGAATGTATAGAGGGAGTGCAACCCTGTTAGTTCTCCTGGACCTCTCAGTGACTTTCAATACCCTCAATCATGGTATCCTTCCAGATCACTTGGCTGGGTCAAGTTTAGTGGGCATGGTGGTTACACGCATACCTAGCAGGTCAGTTTCAGAAGGTGGTGCTAGAGAATGTTTGCTCTGCCCCATGGCCTTTGACCTGTGGGGTACTGCAGGGTTCTGTCTTGTCCCCTATGCTACTTATCATTTACATGAAACCACTGGCAGGTTTGGGTTGCAGTTTTGGGATGGATGAGGGTGAACAAGCTGAAGCTTAATCCAGACAATACAAAAACACTGTCTGAGAAAACACAAACGGCAGCAGTAGCTAGGAATGCCTTTTTAACCCACTTCGGTTGGTAGATCAGCTGCAACCTTATTTAGGGAAAGTGGACCTAGCCTTAGTTATGGGTGCACTAGTTACATCCAGACTGGACTACTGTAATGCAATCTATGTGGGCCTGCCCTTGAAGATGACACAGCCACTAAACATGGCCACTCAAGTCCTTGTTGGGGCTAAACAGTCAAATTAATATTACACCAGTTCTGTACCAGCTGCAGTTTGCTCATAATTAACAGTTCAATAATTATGGTGCTGTATTGGTTTTAATGTTTTTATTAATGTTTTGTATGTTTTAGCAATTATTATATATTTTAATTGTATTTTAATGTACCGGTATATCATAATGTATTTTACTTTTTTAAAATTACATAAAGGATCAAGCTATACCTGAGATTTTGTTTTTTCCAGCTATAATAAATACTTCAGAGTGTGAAAGGCAGAATAATCAGATGACCTAAGCTGGCACTCACTGTGATGCCACTACCAAAAATGTAGGTCTAAAAATAATCCTAAAATATGGGCAAGGGCCTAGAATCCCGAGAACAACCTTGAAACTAGGATTGAAATATAATAGGAACACAACATATTTTAGTATGAGATTATATTCTAAGAAAAAAGTGGCATACACACCCCAATTTTAGGAATCAAGACGACAGCATTTAGTTTATCCTCTGCCCAACAACAACCATCTATACTTTCAAGATATTCCACGTCAGGCATTTCCTAACTTTTGTCATGTTGGACTGTGTGTGTCCCTCCCTTGTCCACCCTGATACAAAAGCCCAGAAAACAGAAGGCATCAGGGTAGTTTGGGGCTTATAGGCTTCAGTGGTCACGTAGATGACTTCTATATTCTGAACAGCTCCCCTCCCCATAGTAACCAGCTCTTCTCTTGTTCCCATCAATCTTCTGCTTCCTGCCCACCATGCTCTCAAAACCTTAGCAGTTAGATGGGTGTTTTTTTTAAAACCATATCAACATAATACATTAGGTATGTTCAAACAATGTTGTTCCTTCTGACATCTTGAATATATTAAGGAATAGTGATCTTTCCCCTGATCAAGCACACAAATACACACATACCAGCTTCATTACAAGGCAAGGACAATCTAGGTCACAGCAAAAATAAAAGGATGTGACCTGGAATGAAAGGTCCTGAAACTGGTGGAAATCTAGTTTTCAAAGCAGAGAGATCTGCTACGAATGACTACCGGTAATTTTCATTTTAAAACCAAACTTCTCTATATGCTTATTCCTCTACAGTCACTTTGAAACTATGTAACAATAATTCTATTAAACCCATGAAAAGCCAAGTATGATGAAATAATTTGGTTGAAGTAACCTTGATTAACCTACTCTTAGACTTAAAGGCAGCCTAAAAATAATTTTAAAAAATAAATATATACTCCAAAGCATTACTTTAAAAAGAGTGGAATTGGAACAGTGGTTTGACACTGAAGTACCTTAAATCCTCTTATCCTTAGAACACTAGGTGGTCACTGTCAGGTGGATATTTACTGAAGAATTGAGACTCACTATTAAGTTGCAACTCTGGGTCATTCCAAGAGTCCTTACCCTTCTCTGTACCAAAGCACCCACTCAGAGTCACAAGCAAAGCCAACTTAAATGTGTGTCTAAGAGCTGAACTGCACACTACATTAAATACGTAGCGTGCAGCCGATTTTCTCCCTTTTCTTTACCTCCAAGCAAGTACGCAGGGCATTAGCATCAATACAGGTTTGGGGAGGAGCCTTCGCTGGCTATGGAGCAGTAGCTTTTCTGCCGAGCTCCCGGAATGATTTGAAAACATCTGCAAATACACAGGAAAGACAAATCGTGAGTTTAAACTCCTTTGCTGTTTACTTTCTGGAAGGTATGCAGATATAGAGCTAATAAAGAAATAAAAAGAATAGCTTTCTTTTGATGTGCTTCGCTCTGGATTGTTTATGAGCTCCAGACGGGTGAAAAAGTCCCTACCCCCTCTTTGGAAACGCGATCGGGCGCATCCCTCGGATAACAGTTTGAAAAGGCTAATTAGGATCCTTGACACTAAAGATATTGAATGTTCTTATCAAACTGGGCAACTGGGTCCTGATAAGAAGCTACGAGGTAGTGAAAGTTCCGAGACAGCGAGGGGGAAGGGCGGAAAAATGGCGGATTCAGCTGGCAAATTCCCTGCTGGTGCCAAGCCAAAGTCAATATCTCCAGCCAAGCTTAAAGGGGCAGCACCAGATTGGGAGAAAATTCTATTACAGTTTCAAAGCTCTATGGAAGCAGGCCAGCAGAAACAAATAGAAGCAATTGAGAAATTTCAAAATCTGCATCAAGAGGATATGAAGCACATGCGAAAGACCATAGATCATTTAGGGGTTCAAGTTAAAGAGCTGCAAGTTAGAGTGGATAAGGTGGAAAAACTCCAGGTGAAGGATGAAAAAAGTTTTGAAAAGTATGAAATGAAATTTAATGAGATGGAAATACAGATGATTAACATGCAAGACAGGCAACGTCGTTCCAACATTCGGATCAGAGGCTTCCCCATGGAGATGGGGGAGACTGGATATAAGTTAAGAGGCAGTATTTTGGAATGGATGAATGAAGCTGTCTCTGGAGAAACAATTTTTTGGGATGATATGGACATTGAGATTGTGCATAGAGTGGGAGCATTAAGGCGTGGTATGACATCCAGAGATGTTGTACTGAAATTTGCAAATTTATACAAGAAGGATGTCTTCATGAAAGAGATTAGAAAGAAAGGTCAAGTAGCTTTTAAGGGGGCTACTTTGCAAATCTACAATGATCTTTGTCAGCAAACAATAAAGTGGAGGCGAAGTGTTAAACCGTGTACAGCAGTCTTGATCAGAAAGGGATTACAATACAATTGGGGTTACCCAGTTTTTCTTACTTTTGTGTGGAAGGACAGGTTGCTTACCTGTAACTGTAGTTCTTCGAGTGGTCATCTGTGCATTCACACACATATGGGTTCTCTGCGCCTGCGCTGAGATCGATCGGAACTTCTTTAGCTGAGCTGAACTGGGCGGGAGCCCCTCCCCCTCGCGCGTGCTCCTTAGCGCGGCTCCCGCCCGTCTCCTCAGTTCCCTGAGACCGCCTATTGCGACCCTTGGAACCGAGGTTGATTCAGGAAAAAAAGAGCTTTACTACACCCCCTCGAACTTGATGGATACGAGATCGATAGAAAAAAGAAGACTCAATCCCGAGCAAATCGAGATTGTTTAAAAAGAAATGACAATATAACAGACTATCGAACTCGATGTCCACGAGATCGATAGATAAAGTCTCGATCCCAATATAATCGAGATCGTCCAAATAAAAGGAAAAAACATAAAGAAAACAGACCATCCCATTTCCACCTGGGTATCCATCGAACTCGATGCAGACACCGAGAGGGGAAGGAGGGCGGGTTGTGTGAATGCACAGATGACCACTCGAAGAACTACAGTTACAGGTAAGCAACCTGTCCTTCTTCTTCGTGGTCTCTGTGCTTCACACACATATGGGTAGATTAGCAAGCTGACTTACCGGAGGTGGGTCGGTGTCGGTAGTCAGATGGTGACCGATGATAGGACCGCTCTCCCGAAAGCGTTCTGCGCCCTGGCTCGAACGTCGAGGCGGTAGTGGCGGATAAAGGTGGAGGGTGAAGACCAAGTTGCCGCCCTGCACAAGTCCGATAGAGAAATTCCTCTGCCAAATGCCGTCGAAGTCGACATGGCTCTCGTAGAATGTGCCCTTACTGAGCCCGGTAAAACGCGATCGGCAAGTTGATATGCCAATTTAATAGTGTCGACCAGCCATGAGGACAGTCTTTGTTTCGACACGGGGCAGCCCTTTTTCGGTGGGCCGTAGCAGACAAAAAGTTGTTGAGTGCGTCTTATGGGCTCTGTACGCGCCTTGTAGAAGGCTAGGGCTCTACGGACATCGAGGCTGTGTAAAAGTCTCTCGACATCCGACGTTGGTGATGGAAAGAATGCTGGAAGTATAATGTCCTGACCCAGGTGAAACTCAGAGATGACCTTGGGAAGAAATGATATATCTGGCCGCAAAACCACTTTGTCTTTATGAAAGGTAGTATACGGAGGATCAATTCTGAGTGCGGCTATTTCGCCAACGCGCCTTGCAGATGTAATCGCCACAAGAAACAGGGTTTTGAGCGACAGAAGGCGTAGGTCCGACTTCGCCATGGGTTCGAACGGCGCTTTTGTTAGTGCCTTCAAAACCAGTTGAAGGTCCCATCCCGGTGTAATATTCCTCGTTGGAGGACATAAATTTTTTAATCCCTTCAAAAACTGCTTCACTAGGGGATGGACAAATAGTGACATGCCGGTAGAAGTTGCGCGATAAGCCGTAATTGCAGCCAAATAAACTTTAATTGATGAAAATTTTAGTCCACGGGTCATCAACGAGTGCAGAAAATCGAGGACAGTGGATACCGAGCAGGCTGCAGGGTCTTTACCCGAAGCCGCGACAAAGCTGGAGAAAGCTTGCCATTTCCTCTCATAAGAAAGCCTTGTCGAAGGTTTGCGTGCTGCCAGCAAAACGTCTTTAACCGCCTCAGACAGGTCCGTATCCATCGTTATCTGATCCTCCATGCTGTGAGGCTTAAGGGATGCAGATTCGGATGAAGTACCTTGCCCTGGTGCTGTGTCAGCAGATCGTCTCGAGTCGGTAAATGCAGATAATCTCCCTGGGACAGATTGAGCAAGTGGGCGAACCAAGGCTGTCTCGGCCACCACGGAGCAACTAGTATGCAATTTGTCCTGTCTAGCGATATCTTGGCTAGTACTCGTGTTAGGAGAGGAATTGGAGGAAATAGGTAGTAAAACCCGTTGCTCCATTCCAACAGGAACGCGTCGGTCATCGACTTCGGGTCCGACCCTGCCCTGCTGCAGAACAGTGGACATGCTGCGTTTTCGCTGGTTGCAAATAAGTCCATGTCCGGTCGACCCCACTGCTGAAATAGGGAAGTCAACACTTGCCTGTTCAGTTCCCACTCGTGTGAGTGCAGAGACACTCTGCTCAGTGCGTCCGCCAGTACGTTCGTCTTTCCAGCAATATGGATCGCCACAAACGACATCTGACGAAGGAGGGCCCATTCGTAGAGTCGCATAGTCAGTCGTGTGAGGCGCATGGATTTGGTGCCTCCTTGCTTGTTGATATAAGCCACCACTGTGGTGTTGTCCGTCACGATCTGTATGTGATGTCCGGTGAGGTAATGTTCCATTCCTCGGAGCGCCCTCCAAACAGCCATCAGCTCCAGCCAATTGATATGCTTGGAGGCCTCCGTCGGAGACCATGTGCCCTGTACGACGTGGTTGTCGGAGTGGGCCCCCCATCCTAGTAAGGATGCGTCCGTCGTCAGTATCCTGCTCGGTACCGGCGGTTGAAATGGTACCCCGTCGAGTAGATTTGATTCCTGCTGCCACCACCTCAAAGACTCTCTTACGGCTCGTGGGAGTTGTAGACGAAGAGAAGGTCTGTCCTTTTCTGGTTCGAAGGCTCGAACAAACCAGGTCTGAAGAGGTCGCATGCGAAGCCTCGCGTAGCGTACGACTGCGATGGTCGAGGCCATGTGCCCCAGAAGTCTTTGTACGACATGAGCTGATGTCACCGATTGTTTGGACACTTTGCTTGCAAGGGAGATCAGTTTGAACGCCCTGTCGTCCGGGAGATATGCCCGACCATCGAACGCGCTTAGCCTTGCCCCTATGTATTGGATCTCTCTTGTTGGCTGTAAGACCGACTTCTCCGCGTTCAGACAAAGTCCCAATTCGAGCATGAGATCGAGAGTGTGATTGAGAGCCCTCTGGAGCTCGATCCTCGAGGATGCCACCAGCAACCAATCGTCGAGGTAGGGGAAGATGGTGATGCCTCTTGCCCTTAGACTTGCGCACACCACCGCCACACACTTCGTGAATACCCTCGGCGCGGTGGAAAGTCCGAATGGAAGAACGACGAACTGGTAGGAGTCGTCCCCCACTCGGAACCGAAGGTATTTCCGGCTGTCCTCGTGGATGGTGATGTGGAAGTATGCATCCTTGAGGTCGATGGATGCGAACCAATCGCTCCTTTGGAGTAGCGGAAGGATCGACTGGAGCGTGACCATGCGGAATCTTTTCGGTGGGATGAAAAGATTTACAGTCCGAAGGTCCAGGATCGGTCTGAGTCCTCCTCCTTTTTTCTTCACGATGAAGTACCTGGAGTATAGCCCGTCTTGAGAGTCTTCTGCAAGGACTGGCTGTATCGCTCCCTTTTGGAGGAGGGTAGAAACTTCCTCCATCAGCACCCGAGTTGGACGGGTGGTCTTGATCCCGAGAAACGGGGGGAGAACTCCGAACTCGATCCTGTAACCGTGCTCCACGATGCGCAGCACCCATCGATCCATCGTGATGGTCCTCCACGATTGGAGGTGGTGGCAAAGTCGAGAACCGAAGAGAGTAGTCTGAGGTAGTGCAGAGGTGTCGAGGTGGTGAGTCGGTGGCAGTATGGTTGGGACGGCGAGGTAGTCAAAGACGACGCCGGCCGGCGTCGCCTCCCCTCCTGGTGCCTCTGGACCGCTGCTGGAACGGACGCTGTGGCGCTTGCGGTTGCGGTGCTCCGGGCCTCCGGTTCCCGCTTCTGTACTGGCCTGGCTGTTGGTATTGTCTGGCCGGGAACGGGAATCGAGACCATCGTCGTGGTCTAAAGCTCTGGGACGGTTGCTGGCGGATAAGCCCCATCTTTTTCGCCGTCGTCAGAGCTTTCTGGGCAGAGTCGAGGGAGTCGTCCGTGGAGGAATTAAATAACCCCTCGCCGTCAAAAGGGAGGTCCTGGATCTTCGCCCTATCGTCGGGAGTCAGGGCGGTAGAGCGAAGCCATGCGTGCCTCCTTAAAGCCACGGAACCGACCATCGACCTGGCATGGCTGTCGACTTGGTGCCTTGCTGTATTCATCTGAAGGGCACCGATGCTAGTCGCTTCTTTAACCAATTGCGCTGCCAGGTCCCTCTTGTCGTCCGGCAGATAATCACAGAGGTCTCCCAGCTTCTCTGTGATGTACATCTGATATCTAGCTAACAACGCCTCGTAGTTAGATATCTTGAGTCCGAGGGAAGATGATGAGTAGATCCTACGGCCGTAGGAATCTAGTGTCTTACCCTCTTTATCTGCCGGAGTGGTATGCTGTTTCCCCCCACGAGACTGCGCCGATTTGACTATAAGCGAGTTCGGGGTCGGATGAGAAAACAGGAATTTCGCTCCTTCCTCCTGGATTTTATACATTGACTCCAGGCGTTTGGCCGTCGGTTTAGTTGAGGCCGGAGTCTTCCAGGTTTCCTGCACCGTCTCCAACAGTGTCGGCAGGAATGGAAGGAGCAACTGGTTCGACTGTGTCGTCCTAAGGACAGCATAAATGTCATCCTTGGCCTTTCCTTTCGAAGACTTCGCCTCGACTCCCAGAGCAGTCACCAGCCGGCTGACATGCTCAGCGAAACTCCCCATGTCCTCCGATGGGGAGACCGCGTCTTTGGACTCCACCTGCGTGTCCGGTGAAGTGGAATGGGAGGAGGAAGCCGCCGAGTCCGAATCCGACAGGTATGCCGATCCCGACGAGGAGTGGCCAACAACATCAGTCACAACCGGTAGACGTGCGAGAGTCTGTGGTTGAGCCGTCGATGTCGATGCAATCGGCTCTCTCACTACTTCAGCCGGGGCACGAGACACAGCCGCATCTCGTCGAGGTGAAGGAGAATGCCTCCGACTACGGTGCCTGTCCGGAGAAACTGAACGCCTGTGGTAGTAGTGACGTTCAGACCTCTCGCGTCTTGGTGAGCGTCTCGACCTCGAGTAGTAACTCCTAGAACTCGATCCCGAGTAGTAGGAGCGGGACCTTGATCTCTCATCTCGGTATCGGGAGAGACGAGATCGATGGCTCGAAGTCATGGAGACCGAGTCACGAGCCCGATAATGCGGGGATCGTGATCGGCGGCGGTGTTCTTGACGCTCCTCTGCGTACCCAACCGACGGAGACAGCAGCGGTGGAGGACCCCTCGAGCCCGAACGGGGTCTGTCCGATGTCGTTTGCTCCTCGAGCTGGGTTGGCGAAGCCACAAGCTCTCCCTCCGACAGGGAAGCTGCCGCAGTCATCGGCTCTTTTGCGATATCTCGGCCCCGAGGAGACGTAGTCGGGGCCGGAGTGGACTGGTGGGCAATCAGTCCCGAAGCTCGATCTCGAGCACCAGCCAGAGCCTCAATCATCGCCACCGTACGCTTCGATACCACCACAGTGGACGAAGTCGACGGGCCCGCCATTTCCTCAGGCTCAACCGCCATTTTCTCCTTAAGGCGTTTCGCCTTATCTTTACGAGCCTTCTTTGCCAGTTTCTTTGCCGTTAGCGTGTCCGTTAACGGCTTCTTGGCAGGCTGGGATCCCCCAGGCCGTTCCTCTGGAGTGGGGCCTTTTGCTGACAGGGATTGCTCCCACAAAAGGGCCCTCAATTTCGTTTGGCGGGCTTTTCTGGCCTGCTTAGTGAAGGCCTGACAATGTTTGCAGGACTCCACGACGTGCCCCTGTCCGAGACACAGCAGGCAGAGTGAGTGATTGTCAGCGGGGGGGATTTTAGTCCCACACCACTGACATTTTCTAAATGGTGCCTTGAGAGGCATAGTTAAAGGTTAGATGAAGAGAGAAAAATAGAGAATAATACAGTAACTAGGAGAAGAACGGGGGAGAGAAGGTTCTAGGTAGGATTTTTTTGAAGATTTTTTTTTTTTTTTGAAAATAAAGATATAGTTCGATAGAGAATAAAGATTTTGAAAGTTTATGAGAGAAAAAAGTTTTAAAGACTAGTAGAAAGACTAACAAACTCAGCTTTGAAGAATCGAGTGAAGAGAAGAAGAACCTATCGACTGGTCGCAAAGGCGGTCGAAGAGGAACTGAGGAGACGGGCGGGAGCCGCGCTAAGGAGCACTGCGCGAGGGGGAGGGGCTCCCGCCCAGTTCAGCTCAGCTAAAGAAGTTCCGATCGATCTCAGCGCAGGCGCAGAGAACCCATATGTGTGTGAAGCACAGAGACCACGAAGAACAGTAAGAGATACAAGATCTCATCATGTGATCAAGGCATGGGCCTGCTGGGAGAGTTGGGGCTTCATGATGATGCGGAGGGTCCAGAATCGATGGGTCAACTGGAAGAAGAAGGAGCCAGTGGAGGAATTGTATAAGAGGTCGTTTCAACACGAGAAGAAAAAAGAAATAGAAAATGTTTTATAAAGAAGTTATCCGGGAGGGAATGAGGGGCTGCTGTTCGGGCTGGTGATGGGTCCTTTCCCCCCCCCCCCGTGGGATAGGTGGGTAGGTTTAGGGTGGGGCAAGTTGCCCTGGCTAAGCAGGGGGGATAGTTTAGATGAATGTGGGGGTGGGTTAAGGGGTATGTTACTGTGTATTATTTTCACTTTTGGGGACCAAAAAAGAAAAAATGATGTTAATAGATGGATTATAAGTTAAGAATTTCAACTTTAAATGTTAAGGGGCTAGGTTCAGTTACTAAGAGAAGGCGAATAGAAGCACTTCTAAAGAAGGATAAGGCAGATATTATATTCTTGCAAGAAACGCACCAGGCAAGGAAAGGAGTCAATGAATTGAAATTGAGGTGGTCTAGAATATATGAGATAGCATGTGGATCATCTAAATCGCGAGGAGTAGCAATTATAATTTCAAAGAATTGTGGTTTTAATGTTTTAAAGGTGAAAAAGGATGATACAGGTAGATATATTATAATGTATGGGACCTTGGGAGGGGAAGAATATGTTATTGTTAATGTTTATGCTCCCAATCAAAATCAAGGAGAATTTTATCAACATGTGTTTAAAGAAATGGGTAATTTTCAAAATCAAAGGGTTATTATGGCTGGGGACTTTAACATGGTATTGGATAGAAGAAAAGACAAATCCAATCCGACGAGAGAAGATCAGAGAAATAATCTAACGATCTTGAATAAGTTAATTAGTAAGGAAGGGTTGCTAGATGTTTGGAGAGGGGTCAAGGGGAATGAGGAAAGATATACATTTTACTCATCAGCAAATAAGAATTATTCTAGGATAGATTTTATTTTTGTGTCCAGGACACTGTTTTCAAGGGTCCTGGGCACAGAGATAGGAGTGATAAAAGTTACAGATCATGCTTTGGTTAACATGGATTTGAAGATACATAAGGATTATAGAGAAGCGAAAAGATGGAGATTGAATTGTAATATTTTTTGTTATAAACATTTAACAGAGAAAATAGAGAAGGAATTGAGGGAAATTTGGGAATTTAATCAAACAGAAGAATGTACTGAAGCGATAATATGGGATACAATGAAGAGTGTAATGAGAGGAATAGGATTGAGAGAGGCAATAAATTTGAGGAAACAACAAGAAGTTTTTTATCAAAAGCTAGAGGGGGAGATTAGGGATTTGGAAAAGAAGTATTTAGAGAAGAGGGATAAAAAGATTTTTGCAGAATTACAGGGTAAAAGGAAAGAATTGGAGAATAAAGAACTGGACAGGGTACAAAGGAATTTGATTTACACAAAAAGGGAGTATTTTGAGAATAGTAATAAAAACTCTAAAATGTTGGCTAGATTAGCACAAAAAAAAAAAGAAAAAAGCTTAGTGGGGATGATTAAAGATAAGAGGGGTAAAGAATATAATCTAGTAAAGGATAAATTGAAAATTTTTCATGAATATTACACGGAGTTATATAAGGCAGGAAAATGGTCGGAAGCTGAGAGTAGAAGATATATCGAGAAAAATTTAAAAATAAAAATTCAGGATGAAGATAGAGAGAAAATGGAGCAACCATTCACAGAAATTGAAATAGAAAGTGCTGTAAATAAATTAAAACAGGGGAAAACGCCAGGACTGGATGGTCTGGGGGCGGAATATTATAAAGTCTTTAAAAAAATGTTAATTCCGAAGTTAAAACGGTTGTTTAATGATATTTTACAGGGGGGAGAGATCCCCCCGTCATGGAAACAGTCCTTGACCATTTTAATCCCGAAACCAAGGAAGGATTTAGCAGAACCAGGTTCTTATAGACCAATATCATTAATTAATCAAGATGCTAAACTATTGACAGCAATTTTAGCTAGAAGAATGAATAGTTTTCTAAATAAGTATATAGGGATAGATCAATGTGGGTTTATTCAAGGAAGACAAATGGCAGATTTAACAAGAAGGGTTCTGAATATAATTTATTTAATAAAGAAAAATAATTTGAAAGCGGGGGTTCTTGCATTGGATATTTTTAAAGCCTTTGATTGTGTGGAATGGCCTGCATTAAAGATGTTAATAAAAACTATGGGGTTTGGAGAAAAATTTATAGGTATTACTAACCAATTATATACTCATAATGTCACGTCGGTAATTGTAAACGATGGAATAACAGAAACTATTAGCCTAGGCCGGGGAACTAGACAGGGTTGTCCCCTTTCCCCAGTATTATTTGTGTTAGTTATGGAATTGTTAGCGAATTCGATAAGACAGGAGAAGAAATTACTGGGGATAGGAATAGAGACCAAATGTAAGATAAACCTTTTTGCAGATGATATCTTGTTAACATTAGAAAGGCCTATAGAAAATTGGGATTGGATAGAGAAACATTTAGATGAATTTAGAGAAGTAACAGGGTTAAAAGTTAATTGGGATAAATCGGAGATAATGACATTTAATTATAGTAAACTGGAGGAAAGGGGATTTAAACAAAGGGGAGTGGATATAAAGATAAAAAATATAATTAAATATTTAGGTATTGATATATTAAAAGATTTGGATAAAATAGGGGAATGTAATTTTAAAAAACTAAAAGATGATGTTAAAAATCAAATAGAGGATTATAAAAAATTGGGATTATCGTGGTTTGGTAGGATAGCTTTGATTAAAATGAAGATTTTACCGAAGTTTAATTTTTTATTTAGAATGATACCATATAAGATATTAGAGAAAGAAATTAAAGAGTGGCAAGTAATGTTAAATAGCTATTGTAATGGGGGGAAAAAATCAAGGATTACTAAGAATAGATGGTATAAAGCTCAAAAAATAGGGGGACTTGGTCTCCCTAATTTAAAATGGTATTATATAGCTAATCAACTTAGATATATCATGGATATTATTGTTAGAAAAGATTTTATGTGGTGGGAAATAGAAGCATTTGAATTGGGTAATAGGGTGGATAAATTCTTATTTACAAAACAAGGACATATTATGACAAAAAGATTAGAAAATCCCTTTTTAAAAAATATGTTAGAAATTTGGGGTAGAAATAAGGAAATATTTTTACCAGGTATATCCCCGCTTACTCCAGTGGTGGTTATGGAGGATTTTCCCGAGAATGTTAGACATTTAGAACGAATTTTTAGAGAGAAAAAGGTGATAACTTTAATGGATTGGCTGGAAAAAATGGAGACAAGACACCAAATAATTGATAGGGTTGGGGCAGGAAGAATTTCTTGGTTAAATTTAATTCAATTAGTACAATGGGGTAAGAAATGGAAGAGGAGACATGAGCATGAAAGGGATTTCACTGCATTTGAGCAGGTGGTTATGTCTAGAGAACTTGTAGAAGGAAATGCATCAGCTAGGGGTCTTACAAAGATGTTATATAAAATGTTGCAGAAATCAGAAGAGCAAGCAGAAAATCTTAAAATAGTTTGGGATATAGAGTTTGAAGAGGAAATATCAAAGGATGAGTGGAATAAGATTTGGGATAGGCGAATATTGAAAAATATGTCTATAAGAATTAAAGAGAATTTTTATAAGCTAATTTGGAGATGGTATTTGACCCCAGTGAGATTAAATAGAATAGATAATAAATGTTCTCCAATGTGTTGGCGAGGATGTCAGGAATTGGGTACATATGCTCATATGTGGTGGAGTTGTAAAAATGTAATGGATTTTTGGAAAATGATTTTTGAGGAAATATCAGAAATTGTTGGAGTTGATTTAGAGGTATGCCCTAAACTAGCTTTGCTAACAATAACGGAAAAGGTGATCGGTTCTCAAAATGTTAAAGAATTAATCATAAATTTGTTAACGGCAGGTAGACTAATGATAGCAAGGAAATGGAAAATCCAGCAAGTTTTCACTATTACTGAATGGTATAAGGAAGTATGGGATATGGCTTTGAATGATATGTTGACTTGTAATATTAAATGCAAAAGGGGTCAATTAAAGAAAAATAATTTTAAGGATATTTGGGGTTTATTTTTGGAATATGTGTTTAAAAGGGGGAAAGGGAGTTTACCCTGTCAAGATATATTGTATTTTTGGAATAATGAACAATTATAGAGTTATTGGATTGTTTGGTCCCATGGTGATGGGAGCACAATATTAGTTATGTGTGTATGTTATTTTCTTTGTATTGTTTTAAAATTTAATAAAATATTTAAAAAAAAAACAAAAAAAAACAGGTTTTTCATTTTTTAGCCCAGACATGGGGAGGTGGGTGGATTTAAAGGGGGAGAACAGTTGGGTGGGGAAATTTAAATGTAGAGTGTAATTTAGCCCTAAGTACCCCACCTTTATAACCAGAAAAAATATTTTGTAACTTTTTTTTAATGAATCACAATCTCCTGCCAGTAACCATTTCTAATATTATTTTTGTTTTAAAGTAAAACATGGCCTATTTCTAATTAGTATGGTTAGCAAAATATTCACTGGTGCATTCCACACTTTCACAGATACAGGCATACCAAGTACATAATAATCTAATTATTCAAGTATTTTGCATGCACAAGACACGGAGCTTGGTTTAGATGGAAAATGGTTAAACCAGCAGAAAGAATCCCATCTTTAAGAGTAACTACAGATTCTCTTAGAAGGACAGAACAAAGATATTTACCCTTAAAGTCAGCCTAAAATAATTTTAAATAATAAATAAATAAAATATTTAGATAAAATAAAATCTCTATTTCATATTAGATACATTTTGAGCTATCAGCACTGTGTTTCTCCCACTAGGAAACACCATTTCCTCTCCTTGTACCCCTAGCTGCCTCCTTATTCAAGAAAGAAGAGAATCTTCATTAGCACCTGCTGTATGAAAAATACTAAAAACTAAACACTCTACTCCTGTATGATACAGAGGGAGTGATCCTAAGGCCCCTAGACACTGTCTGAGGGGCCATAGGATTTCCCAGATTCGAGGTCAGTGACTGTGTGTGATGCTATGTTATTGGGGGTAAATTAAAGTGTATGTATGGTAAGTATAATAATGTGTTCTTGTGTTGAGTCTATGGTTATAAGTATGTATTCCTGTTGCATCTGTGTGGTATGTTAGGTAAGTCTAGGGTGAGTGAGAAATGATGGGCAGGAAGAATGGTGTATTTGCATATGTTAGATGATTGGCTGAGAGAGAAGGGAGGGGGGTAAAGCCTGTGTCATATAAGCTGTGGGTGGTGCTGTTTAGGAGAGTGAAGTTGAGTTTTAGGAGAGTGTGAAGACTAGAGTTCTGACTCTGAGGAGTGCGAGTGGGAGTCTGTGGTGGTGACTGGAGAGAGAGTTGAGAGATTGGATTAGGATTGTTAGGAGATTAGCTAGTGAGTGCAGGGATTAATATTTTGGGAAAAATTGGTGAGGGCGGATTGGAAATAGAATACGATAGTAAATTAATATTGACTGAAACTTACATATGAAACTTACTTCGAGAAACTGTTGTATTTTAAAATAAACTTTACTTTGTTTATTGAAGCAACCTGTGTGGGAAGCTGTGCTTTATATTTGGTCAAAGACGTATAAGGTAGGGATAACAGAAATCCCAAGGTCAGCATGAGAGGTGTAAGGGTAAGGGCTAGAGAAAGAGAAACCCCCAACCTTACGTAAGTGCACCCACAGCTCCAGAAAGGAGGGCAAGCTTGAGGGCCCTTAAGAGAGAAGGGGTGTGACACTGTGCTCCAACCTTGAACATGGGGATCGGAGCTCTGACCCCCCCCCTTGCACATCTGGTGCAGAAAGAACTGCACCAATTGCTCTCCAAGGTTGGGAAAGCGACCTTGGAGAGGGGTAGAAGGGGTCTTTTCGGGGGGAGGGGAGGAGACAGGGGAGGCCAGGATACGAAGATTGCCTCTGCTGCGCCTCCCACTCTACATCGGATGAGATGAGCCTCTGAGATCGGGGGCTTACACTCATCTCCATAAGACTGCACCCTAAAAGAATTAACAAACAAACCAACACATACATAATATAGTAAATATCCATAGTTTAATAGTACATAATTAAAAATGAAGTTTGGTTCTGAAAAGCCTCTAGCATTAAATTACATATTTCACCATAAGAATCATGTAATGAGATTAAACTACTTACCAAGGATTTTTACTCCATAAAAATAGGACATTTCTTCAAAACTACCGGTAATACAAATCTATATTATTTTAAAGGCACAATTAAAAGACCTGATATTAGCAGCATTAAAGAAAATGTGCAGACTAGGTTGAATGAAAGATTAAACTACTTTATCAAGACGAATTAAGCCATTCTGTACATTAGTTTTGATTTTTAAAAAATAACCAAAATAATGATGGATCATAGCAATGAACTATATGCAAACCACATACTCAAGGAGATTATTAACTAAGATATAGGATGAATTCTGGAGGTAATGAGGAAATCTCTGTGTTTTTTTAAAATCAAAATGTATCAGTTTTTTAAAAAGGGATAATGTTTAAAGTTGAAAACACCTTTGCAATCAAATGAGATGCTATAAAAATCTAGAGGGTATCTGGATGAACTAAAATGAGCAGACGTTGCATTATTAAAAAATCAAAATGGGGAATGTGAGTTACTGTTAACTACATAAGAATTGCAGTGCCCAGGTTCCCCACACTTTAGCTACTGTTGTGAGAATCTCCTCAGATCACCTCCACCACCCCTCCTGCTCTGCACTGGACCCAGTAAGCCTCTGAGTTCAGTGGCTTACTCCTCATATTTGCCTCAGCTTAGACAACATGGCCAGTTTTTTAAATGCCCTAAAGCATATCTACAAACACCTTTCTATGCTATTAGTTTGTACTAAAGCAAAAACATAGGAAGCACCTGGGAAGAATCAGTTAAAGATACATAGATACCATTTTGTAGTGTGGATAAGTAGGGAATTACACAAGTATCAGCCTAGACATTGTCTGTGGGGCCATGGAATAGCTCGGATTCCCAGCTTCGAGGTCAGAAACAGCACTCCGAGTTTGGAGACAGTGCTCCATCCTTGGAGATGAGAATTGGAGCTATCCCCCGCCCCCTCGCAGCCGACGTGGAAAGAACTGCACCAGCTGCTCTTTGAGGATGGAGAAGTGACCTCAGAGAGGGGGTAAAGGGCACGTTTTGGGCGGGGAGGGGAGGAGACTGGAGTGGCCAGGATACAAGGTATCCTGAAGCTGTTCCAGCCTCCTCCTCCAAAACAGTATCACTAGAAGGCTGAAAACAGCCATCCAGCGAAAATGCAGAGTGGGAGGAGTGGGGAGGCTAAGATCACCTTCGCCACTCCTCCTGCTCTGCACTGGATGCCTGTAAGCCTCCAAGTTCAGGGGCTTATAATAGGCATCCCAATAGACTGTGCCCTAAAGGTACTTCCAGATCTATACAGATTTCCTAGATATAGCCATTTTAAATAAAAGTCATAGTGATCAATGTGTACTGTCACTTTAAAAACATTCAACTGTATCAGTTATACCCTTGATACAACAAACCCGTAAGTTCCTCTTATACATATACTTTTACTCAGTTCCACAATTCACTGATTTAACAAACATACATTATTTCATTATCTAGGATGTGGTCTTACTAGCAGTTTGAAAGGCAGAAAAATATTCCTTGATTAAACACAGCTTTCATATTGAGCATATATATATATATATATATATGAGATGAACAAACAACATTTTAAACATTTACTGAAGTATCTTTAGACTATTCAGGCCAATTTATTGTATTTTCATTTTAAAAGTTTCAAATTCTGATGTTCAGTTTCTCATCTTAGTTCTTTACATCAGTACTTTATATTATTTGCTTCTAAATTCCCCAGGGATTCCTTAATGTGTTAACAAAATCTTCATCATCCATAATTCCAATGCTTAATCCTTCATAATAATCTTCAAATTCACAGAATGAAACTTCATTGGGATTGCTGCAGGCATCCTCCAGTGTTTCTAGAAATGAAGATTTAATTTCTTCCTCTGTTGCGTTATCTGTTAAAATATCACTCACTATTAAAGACATTAGCAGGCATACCAAGAATGTAGCAAAACAAGAGACAACAAAATCAAAATCTATGCTTATTTCTATAAAGTATATTGGGAAGTTAACATAAACAGATTTCTTAAATGAAAATTGTTGGAGGCAAATTAAGGAAAGAAGCTCAAGTGTATCAGGAAGGGTAATTTAGGTAACTCTTATTCCTAGATACATATGAGGAAGTTAACCAAGGCAAATGTTTTTGGGTCTGATTACAAGTAGAAGTTTGAAGAATTCTTGATAAATATACGTAGAAAAGTGATTTGGAAGTTACCATGCAAAACAGTTTTGCTGGCTAGAGCATGCTGGGAGTTGTAGGCTATTTTTTCCTGATCCATTGGTAACTCTGTTATCAAAGTGTGAGGCAAGCCATTCAAATAAAATGTGGATAGTTGCCAAGAAGGTGAAACCACCTATCTTTCCCTCCCTCCCTAAGTGTAACTTAAATCAGTCAGAAAGCAAGATGCAGAGGCATCTATTCCTTTCCTCCACAATCAGTACAAAGCAAGAAGCTTTGCACCTTCAGTTTTATATCAGCACTGAGGGGACTGGGGTTTATAT
The DNA here is from genome assembly GCA_021292165.1 of Shinisaurus crocodilurus. Taxonomy (NCBI): domain Eukaryota; kingdom Metazoa; phylum Chordata; class Lepidosauria; order Squamata; family Shinisauridae; genus Shinisaurus; species Shinisaurus crocodilurus. The sequence goes on from CM037879.1 coordinate 235,122,277, forward strand.
TAGAAGAGTTCTTCTTTGTAGACTTCCTCTATTCTTTGTAAGTTTCATTCATACGTACTTCTTCAGACTAAAACACAGGCACAGGACTGGCTGGTTGTGATAGGATTAATGGGCTCATACTGTATTTGCCTCATACTGAGCAGGGCTCACTTAAGCATATTCTGGAATCAAAGAGCTACAGAAAGCTCTATCTATTTCAAATGACCTCTAGTCATTTTGTTCTGATAAACTGTATTTGTAAATATGGTACTCAAAAAAATATATCAAAATAGTATTTATTTTCCTAATAATTCAAGGGTTCGCAGATAACCTTAGTGACCAGTCATTATTTGTGGTCACCCCAACTCCTCCAGTCCTGTGGTCTTGGGGAAGGAGAGGCATCAGCCTCTTACTCCAGCCATATTGAGAGAATTTAGTTGGGTCAAAAATTATTTTTGTCATTTCCACCAAAACATGACACATGAGTGAATGGCCCCACCCTCCCCCCATGTTCAGAGCACTTGGAAGTCGGGGTAATTCTCTCACTTTGAGCTAGATATTAAAGTCAGTCAGAAGCAGTGAGACAGATACTAAACCTTTGATAACAAGAAGAATAAACAATTCATTTCTTGTACATTAGTTACCTGCTACGACCTGAGGATGTTTTCTAGCGCAGTAACATTTCTTGATATCTACCATAGGCACACTGCCAGTTTTGTTGTAATCCAGCTTCATATAAGCCTAAACAAAGACAATAATCAGAAAAGTGCAAGTGTGGGGATAGAACAAACGAAGAAGAATGATATTTATATACACCTGGTATTTTTACTCACAATAATTAATAGATATGACATTAAAAGATAGAAATACACACACACACACACACACACACCCTAAAAATGTAGAATTTCAATTGGCTGCAAACCTGCACCTACTCAGGGTCTGGAGAAAGACAGAGTAGAAATTAAATAATTAAGTAAATAGTTGGGTGTGCTGAACTGCACTGACTTCTGATGAAGTAAGCTTTTTTAACTGGTCTCAGGACTGCAGACTTCGTTTGATTGACTTTTAAATCAAAACATAGGTATTTTATACCCAGAGGTCTGCTTAGTTTTTTGGTCAATACTGCCAATTCATTAACAGATATTTTTTTTGCCTGTTGCATAAACAGTTAAATATTTTCTCACTGACTCACTCGTTTTCTCACTCACTGACAATTTTATTTAGATGACCCAGAAAGAGAATTTATCTTTCTCTTTCTGTCATTCTCTCTCTCCCTGCTTCCCCACGCCCCACCCCAAAAGCAATATTGGCTTGGCACTGTTCAAAACAGGAGTTCTATTTTCACTAACTGAAATCCTTAAAACGTGTAGGTTCGATGACAGTAGAATTAAATACCAAGAAACATAGACTTATTTTAGTATGCAAAAGAGGCCTGCAGATGAAAGGCTAGTTTGGGGATGAGAGGCTTGCAGTTAAAGATCAGACTGATTATTTCAAATATGCAAAATTCAGCAACCTCTCCCCACTTCTGCACAATCATCTTTTGGCTATTAGAATAGTTGCACTTTTCAAAATCACACAAATTCATTGAAGAGAAGTCCATCAGTGGCTATTGCCCATAGCAGATAAGAATAGTGCCACCATATATTAATCTCAGATTATCAGATTCTGAGATCAAAAAGAAAAAATGGTTAACCTCAATATGCCCAGCTCATAAACTTCTGCCTGTCCACTGTTAGAGTAACAGTGAAATCCTATTTCTACTCAGAAGATCCACTGAGTTCAATGGGACTTACTTCCAGGTAAGTAGATATAGGTTTACAGCCTAAATCAGTGTTCTCCAACCTTGGGTCTCCAGATGTTTTTGGCCTACAACTCCCAGCATTCCCCAGCCAGCTACGCTGGTTGGGGCATGCTGGGAGTTTGTAGGCCAAAAACATCTGGGGACCTAAGGTTGGAGAACATTGGCCTAAATGGACCACTTGTACAATTAGGGAAATGAGTTCTTGCCCTCTTATCCACAATATTTGTGTCTTTACCATATTCTTAGCTGTCAACCTCCTTTTCTACCAGCAATACCCTTGCTTCTGAAGGCTTTTTTTGACTTTCCCTCCTCAGAAAAGTTGATTTTTCACTTCCTCAACAAAAGCTGCAATTCCTGCCAACAATTTGACAGCTAACCTGTCCACCTCAGCAGTTAGAATGCTTCTGAACATTTCATGATGTCACAGTAGCTCAGCAAATGCCTGCCAGGCTCACAGGTCTGCAACCAGGAAACAAGTGGCAGGCAACCAGTGTTTCAGAAGGTGATATCCTCAGTCTTCCCTTTTTACTAGTAACCTGATAGTAAAAAAAACCCTTTATATTTACCTAATTTATAATATGACATATCATATTGAACTGTAAACCAAGCTGGGATAAATATTATGAATGGTGATACATAAATGTGTTAAATAATAAATTATTAATTTATGTATTTAAAATTATTTTTGGCTGCCCTTAAGATTAAATAAGGTTTTAAAAGTAATAATAAGAATGTTATCAAACGACATTTATCTTTATCACAAAACAAACATAGTTCTCCCTCTTTTATGGATGGTGAGAAGCAAATTCAGAACGTTACTAACTTGTCCAATAACAAGCACCAGAAAAGTACTACAGAATGCAACCCACCAGCTAAAATGTATATCAACTTATGAAAAACGTTTGCTGCCATTGCTTGCTGCACTTCCCAAGATATTTACTCTTGGGTGCTTCCAGGGAAGTCAATGGGACAAGTCAAGATAATTATTTTAAGGCAACAAGCACTAATATGAAAATTAGGTAAGAAATGAATTACAGTAATACCTTGGATTGCAAGTAACTTGGTCTGAAAGCGTTTTGCAAGACAAGCAAAAAAAAAAGTTTAAATTTTGACTTGATAAACGAGCAAGGTCTTGCAAGACAAGTAGTCGTAGGGATGTAACCGCTCGCCTCGAGAGAGTGTAGCGGGCCAAAATTGGCCCCGCTCACACCCGCCAGAGACTCATTTTGATATAAGAGTGTTTTGGATTACAAGCACGGTTCCGGAACGAATTATGCTTGCAATCCAAGGTATTACAGTATACCGTACTCATATTTTATACCTATGTTAATAAATAACCTTAAATGCATAAATATTAGGTAGTTTCTAAAATTTAAAAATAAAGCACTAAGGGTGCAATCCTATGCATTCCCCATGCTGGCTGGGGAATGCTTGGAGTTGCAGGACTTTATTCTGTCTAAACAAGCATATGATTGTGCCCTAAGTGGATTAGCAGTACTCAGTTATCTGTAGACTGACTATATAATTAAAATAAACTTACTTTTCTGACAAATGCTTTCCTATATTCATTCATTTCTCCAAGAATGGCATGAGTAAAGTCCATATAATCAATTTCATCATTACTGCTGTCATCAAGTATTAACCACAAAGACTCAAAATCCTGCAATTTAAGAGTTTCATGTCAAGTAAGTAGCTATTCAACACATGAACCACACAAGATGAACACTACCACATACTGAAAGAGTGGCAAAGGCCAAGTTATTGCTAGAAGATAAAGACTTTTCATTTGAACATTATGTAGTAGAAACAGATTACTATTTTCCAAACATATCTGAGTTGGGAGATCCAACCGATTTCTGCAGAGTCACAATTCTATATACATTTTTAGCTCAATATGTGCAATGGAAAAACCCTTTTGGCTACAATTACCGTATATACTCAAATATAAGTCTAGTTTTTCAGCACATTTTTTGTGCTGAAAAATGCCCCCTCGACTTATACGTGGGTCAGCGCGCCCCCAGGACCCCCACCGCCACCGCAAGGGACCGCCAGGCACCCCCCTCCACCCCCAGGACCCCTGCCGCCACCCCCAGACACCTCACCCCCACCCCCGTACCTGCACCCGCCGCCGCCGAAGCCCCTCCCCCGTCGAAGCCGCGCCGCGCCGCAGCCCCCCCAGACACCCCCATGCCACCCCACGCTACCCCAGACACCCCCACGCCACCCCAGACACCCCCCCACGCCACCCTACCTGCACCCGCCACCGAAGCCCCGTTGCCACCGAAAAGCCTCCCTGCCGCCGAAGCCTCGCTCCCGCTGAAGCCCCTCCCCCGCCGAAGCCGCGCCGCGCTGCAGCTTCCCCAGACACCCCCCATGCCACCCCCAAACACCCCCACGCCACCCCAGACACCCCACCCACACCCCCGTACCTGCACCCGCCGCCGCCGAAGCCCCTCCCCCGCCAAAGCCGCGCCGCAGCCCCCCAGACACCCTCATGCCACCCCCAAACACCCCCACGCCACCCCCCGTCACCGTACCTGCTCCCGCCGCCGAAGCCCCACTTCGGAAGAGGAGGGGCGCGAGCGATCCTCTTCCCGCCCGAACCTGCGTTTGAATCGCGGAGGCCCGCCTCGCAGTCCGCCTCCGAGGCGCCAGCTCCTCCCCGGAGCCGGCTGCCCATTGGCCACACCCAGGGAAGAGGGCGGGGTGGAGGAGGAGGAGACGAAACAGGTTACAATGTATCCAACGCGAGAGGCGCAGATTAAAATAAAAAACAACAAGCGGCGCCCGGGCACGTGTGGGCGGGGCCGGGCAAGGGCGGGGCCGGGCAAGGGCGGGGGGGCGGCCTCTCCGGTGCAGCGAGCGCTCCGCGGGTGGGGCGGGGCCAGGCGAGGCGAGCGCTGTCTGTCTGTGTGCCGGCAGCTCGGACCCGGAGCCAGGCAGCCGCCCCGCCGCCCTCCTCCGCGCAGCAGCAGCAGCAGCAGCAGCAGCAGCCCCGCCCCGAGCTCGGTGAGCCCCCGACGGCGCTGCCCGTGCCTCCGCCTGGCATTCCATCAGCATCTGCAGCGAGCTGTCCTGACGGCGACTCTGAGCCGGCCCGGCCCCGCCCCGGGGGCAGAGGCGAGCCGAGCGAGCAGGAGCAATTTGTCTGGGGGGCTGCGGCGCGGCACGGCTTCGACGGGGGAGGGGCTTCGGCAGCGGCGGGTGCAGGTACGGGGGTGTGGGTGGGGTGTCTGGGGTGGCGTGGGGGTGTCTGGGGTGGCGTGGGGGTGTCTGGGGTGGCGTGGGGGTGTCTGGGGGTGGCGTGGGGGTGTTTGGAGGTGGCATGAGGGTGTCTGGGGGGCTGCGGCGCGGCTTCGATGGGGGAGGGGCTTCGGCAGCGGCGGGTGCAGGTACGGGGGTGTGGGTGGGGTGTCTGGGGTGGTGTGGGGGTGTTTGGGGTTGGCGGCGGGGGTCCTGGGGGGGCTTTGGCAGTGGCGGGGCTTCGGCGGCAGTGGGTGCAGGTACGGGGGTGGGGGGTGTCTGGGGGTGGCAGCGGGAGTCTCCCCTCGTACATTTCCCACCCTAGACTTATACTGGGGGCAATAAGTTTTCCCAGTTTTGGGGGGTGAAATTAGGGGCCCCGACTTATGTTAGGGCCGACTTATAGTTGAGTATATATGGGTAGGTTAAGCTAATGGTCTCCTGTTAAAAACTGGTCTCAAGATTGCCATGAGAACAGGCTGACATAACATAAGCTTAAGTCAGGAAACAGCAAAACGTATCCTAAGGAAACACCTACTGCTTCCTGGCAACCCAATAAACTTCCTCTCCAAGTGAGATAGACTGACCTAATAGTTTAGTAAGTGTCTATAATTAGGCACTATAACCTCTGGATAGCTATAATATTGATTCCTAATCTCACCTGCCTTCAGCCATTAACTCATATCATGGAAAGCAGATTTCTAACTCCTCCTTTTGCATTGGCTAGTCCAAATTTACACAACAATTAGTGACGGTAAATGCCACTCTGGCTTGATTAAAAATTGGGCTCAGGAAACCAAACTGTTTCCGCACCACCACCCCAAAATCCAGAATTCAGCCCATTGTGGTCCTGATGATATCACTGAGAGTGTAGCTTTCTCTGAATCTCTCCTCCACTTCCCCATGAGCCACAAGAAATGTATGAGCTCGCCTCCCATGGACCCCTGGCTGCTGCTGCTACAGTGGTAGTAGGGAGAGAGCGCTCTCTTTTCCTCCCACATACCTGGGATGCTGATAAAGCAATGTTTCAGGCAGCAGGCACCTGCGGATCAGACCCCCTGAAAACTACATGTTTCAATGCACCGAGCATCCATAGTACCCTTGAAAACATTACCCATGGTTCCTGGTGTCTGGGATGCTTCCATAGTAGCAGTCCAGACATAGAGATGGGGGGAAGAGACCAACCAGTCTCCCTCATGCCCTGTCACAGTTGCAACAGCTGTAACAGTAGCCAGTTATATGGGTGGGTGGTATTCTCTGGCTTATTATTATTCTCTGGCTTATATTACAATATGAGCCAGTGAAAAACTGTGAGGGGAATGACAGTTGGTTTGAAATACATCCTACAGACAACCAGTCCAACCCCCATGCCTTTTTTAAGGCAAAAATTCCAAAAGAAAACTCCATCCTTGTGACATTTCACTTGAAAACTAGAGGCTTTTCCTATTGGGAGAGGGGTAGGGCAGCTGTCAGATTTTCCTATTGTGAAACAAATATTGTCATATTCCATAAAGAGAAATATATTGATTCTTAGCAACATAATACAGCTTAGGGTGGCTCCTAAAATTAGTATCAATGCAGAGCTAGAGCAGTGAAGCTTTTATCTGTTTATTTCCCTTTCTAAATTACTCATTCTGTTGATGCCTATTCTATGGGCTTTTCTACATGAGGCATTTATCGTGCGTTCATCATTCCTTACTCATGGTTGTTTATGGGTTCTTTAGATGACGTGATAACCCTCCACTTTTGCTTCTGTGTCTAATAAGCACTTTCAGAGAATCTTTTTTAGAACAGGGAAAATGTGGCATTTAATTGTGAAAGCAAAATAAGGTGCAATTTCCTCTTGTGTACTTATGCAATTCTGCTATACCACAGTGCCACAGTGAGACGTTATGTAGCTGAAAAGCAGAAAGGAAACGCTCCCCGTGTAGTGCTCGGATCTCGATTCTGCGACAAAACTGGAAGTAGATACAGCGGATTAACACCCTTGTGTAGGAAAGCTCTAAGTTCTATATATTAAAATTTGACTACTCGAGACTGGGAGGTTGAAAAGACTGCATGGCTAGAGAGATTGGGGGTCATAAATCTGTCTTTACCATTCACTTTCCCGAGCCATCTCCTTGCAGAGGGTGCCATCTACTCTGAGGAAGAAACAATCCATAGAGCATTCATGGCAGCAAAGTACCTATTAAACATAGCTTGGAGCAGTTTTCTGACAGAATATGCAAGGCTCTGTGCAAATGGGGGTCAGTAGACTCCCTAAAGAGAGTGGGTTCATGAAAACATACCTCTTCAGGCACTTCTAAATGGAACACCTTCAATGCTTGCTTGAAATCTGCTTTTGTAAGAACGCCATTTTGTTTTTTGTCCAGTTCTCGGAAGTATTTTCCTAATCCTGTAACTATACGAACTCCTCTTTTACTTAGTTTTCCTCTCAACCTATCTGGGAGGAAGATAAAAACAGAAAATATTTCTATGAAAATTTTATTTGTTGGTGTTGGTGATTATTTTCAAAAACGACAAGATATTGCTGTGTATGGGATTAGACCATTGATCCATCTCGCTCAATGCTGTCTACTCTGACTTGCACTGATTCCTCTGAGATCTTAGGCAGAGGTCTTTCCCAGGCCTACATGAGATACTTTTCACTGGATATGCTACAAATTCAACCTAGGACTCCCTTCATGCAACACATGTGCTCTTCCAGAGAGAATGTATGAACCACCCCAAACAAAACAGAAATAAATGGATACGTACAGCTTTTGTTTTGCATCAGTAAATAATTCTGTTTATTACTTACAATCCAAATCCCAATTATTCTGGAGATTTACTAATGCTAATAAAAGTACTCTGAAATAAACTGCAGTCTAAGTATCCTTAAAATGTGTGTTGTTGTTTTTAAAATCCAAGACACAGAATATAAAGCAAATGCGATATACAAACCTTGAACATTCCTAAAAATACTCTTGCCATCACCTTCCTGCTCGATAGGATGTTCCTCATTTTCCACATCAAAAGTCCTGTAATACATGCATTCATTAAACAGTCCCATTACACATAACAGAAGCTAACTTTCACAGATATAAATACTCAAAGTATCATCTTCTACAACCAGGCTGGGGGGGTCGGGGGGTCGGGGTAGAGAATCAGGTTTTTGTGATATGCAAAATTAACTTATCAAATTTTAGGAATTCTGAAACCAATTTATTTTAAAATGCCAAGATGATATGTATACTTTTAATGCATGAATACATTTAGGGCTGCTAGACTGCAAAGTAGGCAGGCAGATTAGACTTTCACAGCATGCCAACATCTAAACCATGTTACACTATGCACTAGATTAAATTTTAAATCAGGGGCAGCTCCAGGTTTGAGGGGGTCCTAGGCAACGTGACCTCTGGTGGGTTCCCTCCTCTGTTGGTGGACTCTACCTGGCTTACCTGGCAGTGGTGAAAGACAGCAAAAGTACTCCAAGCAGCACCAGATGGCTGGAAGTTGCCATTTGAATTTCCCATGATGCCCCAGTGATAATATATTGGGGGCACTGTGGGAAATTAAATGGTAACTAAACCCAGGCATTCAGAGCACTGGGTCACAAAAAAAAATTTAAAAATTAAAAGGGACCCCACGGCAGGCATCAGTGCTAGGCCCTGCCAGGGTGTTGGGGCCTGGGCAGATGCCCAAGGATGCCAGATGTTAACTCTAGTCCTGTTTCAAAAGCTGTTTCCAGTTCATCTAAAAAAATGGAAACAATTTTTCTTCTCCCAGCAACCCAAGAGGTTTTGGAATGGAAACTGGATTGATTCCCTTTATTAAAATGTTTGAATGTTCCTTTATAGAAAGGTGGCATAGAAATGTTGAAAATAAATACAAAATTGAGTGAAAACCTGAAAAAGAAAGCAGGCAGCCCATTGTTATTTAAAAAAGAAAGCACACCTATTAATGTCTCCATCCAGAAATTAACGGAGGCCACATGACACAGATCAGGTGGCTGGGTGAAGCATTAGCTCCACTAGAAAGTTTGGCAAATGTCCTTCGGTCAGAGAACCAAGGGCCACTGGGAGGCTGCACCCCTGCCTCCCAGGAGTAACATCATAGCAAGGGGGAGACCAACCTGGCCCCATACATCAGCTGGAGAGGGAGCAGCTGCAAGGAGCTCGTGTCACCCCTCCCTGCCGGAAGGAACATACAGCTCCAACTGACAGTTCCCTGGGGCAGCAGACTCCAAGGGCCACTGGGAGGCTGCACCCCATGCCTCCCAGGAGTAACATTTATTTATTTATTTATTTGTTCCATTTATGGATCGCCCATCTGGCTGGCAACCCAGCCACTCTGGGCGATGTACAACATGATAAAATACAGAATAAAATACATTTAAAACAGTATAAAATTTTAAAATCTTAGCCCACCCCATATTCCCACCTGAACAGCCATGTTTTTAGTGAGCAGCAGAAGCTCAGCAGAGAGGGGGCATGGCGGAGGTCACTAGGGAGAGAGTTCCACAGTATGGGGGCCACCACAGAAAAGGCCCTCTTCCTAGTCCCCACCAGTCTAGCTGCTCTGACTGAAGGGACAAGGAGAAGGCCGTCTGTGGCAGATCTTGTTGAGCGGCCTACTTGGTGTTGCTGGAGATGCTCCTTGAGATAAAGTGGACTGGAGCCATATAGGGTTTTAAAGGTCAAAACCAACACCTTGAATTTGGCTCGGCAAGCAACTGGTAGCCAGTGCAGCTCCTTGAGCACTGGAGTGATGTGATCCCGCTGACGGCTGCCTTTAACCAGGTGAGCCACCGCGTTCTGTACCAGCGGACGGGCCAGGTAGCAGTCATCTCGCAAAGGCAGGCATTGTCCCGGCCCCACCAGAGCCCGCTCCATCTCCCCTCGCTGGACTACAGGAGCTGCTGCCGCCGCCAGCATTCAGCCTTGAGACCACTGACGCAGAGCGCCTTAGGGTGCAACCCGACGCCTGTTTAGACAGAAGAAAGTCCCACAACTTCCTCCCTTCACCCCACCCACTCTAAGCAGGCAAAGCCATTCCAGCAAGCAGAGATGAGAGGGAGTGCAGGGCCATCCCATCAGCCCTGCCATAAGAGTTAATTTCCCCCCCTCTTCCTTCCCCATTCCTTTTTCCTTGTGTGTCATGTCTTTTTAGATTATAAGCCAACGGGCAGGGCCGTTCTTGTCTCATTGATTATATATAAGCCACTCTAGGAGCCTTTTAGGCTGAGGGGCGGCATAAAAATATTCCCAATCAATCAATCAGCTGTAGCTTCCGAACCGTCTTCCAGGGTAACCCCACGTAGAGCACATTACAGTAGTCTAGGCGAGACTAAGCCACTCTGGGATCCTTTTCTGGCTGAAGAGCAGGGTATAAATGCAATAAATAAATAAACAAACATTTAAAGAATGTTAAAGAATGCTCAAGAAACATTAATCTAATAGAGCACACACAGCTGGGGCACCCCACAGTCCCTGGTGCCCACCAATTGAGTCTGTGCTAACAGTGGGCCAGAGAGCAGAGCCTGTGATGCTGAACTTAAAGCCTGGGCAGATTCTCATAGATGAAGGCAGTCCTTGAGAAAACCTGGTGGTCCAAGGCCATTTATGGCTTTAAAGGTGCACTTTAAACTGAACCCCAAGACCACCGGTAACCAATGCAACTGAAGTGGTATAGTATGATCCACCTTACTCTGGTCCACCAGTATCCTAGTGGACACATTTTGTACCAACTATTGTTTCTGATCTATCTTCAAAGGCAACCCGAGGCTACATAGAGCTACTTTAACAGTTCAGTCTGCATGTGTCTAGTGCATGAGTAACTGTGGCCAAATCTACCTTCTTAAGGTAGGGCTGAGCTGGTAAACCAGTCAAAGCTGGTTAAAAGTACTCATAGCTACCTATACCACCTGGACATCCAAGGGTAACACCAGATTCCAGAGAACTCACAGGCTGCTTACTTGATTCTTCACGAGTTCAACCCCATTCAAAACAAGTTGCATACCTCCACCCAGATCAGCAGAATTCCCAACTAATATCCATCCTACCTGGATTAAGTTTCAGCTTGTTCACCATTCTTGCTTCCAGTTACTAACTGCCTTCTAATTAGCCCTGTCAGAGTTCTTTCCTTTCCCTCACTCACCTCCAAATAAACCTCTATTGTTTTACTGCTGTTCTCTGAACCTTAGGCCTGCTAAGCTATCAGTGAAGTCCTAGAGGAAGGGAGCAGGAATTACAGGAACGTATGGGGCATTCATTGCAGCCGAAACCTTGCTAATATTTTCTGCTTTGCCCTGCTCTCTCTTTCAGGGCTCCCTCTATATAACTGCTAATACATTCCCACTTTTGAGGGTGAAACCATACATTACACGCAGTTCTGCCATTCTGTCTACAGTGTTTTGCTTTATAAAACACATTGGCTGGGGCTGTAATTTGAAGGGAAAGACTTGCACTGTTTTGTTAAAAGTAAAAGAGTAAAAGCTGCTAAAGGAGGATTTGAGGTAGAAAAATGGTCTGAGGAGAAAGAGTGAAGAACTCCCCTCCCCAGCATGTTTCCCTCTTCAAATAGCAACTTGAGCAACTGCATTTCTGAAACAAAATCTGTAAAAAGAATCAGAGAACTACATGAGAATTAAGAGAGAACTACATGTAATACATAATTCTGCCTGTATCTGTTTGTCTGGAGCCTTCCTAAGTGGAAGGGTTGGGAGCTCCCACAACACACAGCCTATTTTACCTACTGGAATTCCACAATCCATAGTCAGGCAATACAATTTCATAGTATCGCTAATGAGACATAACATTTATGTTGTGGAAGTACAAGCAAACACCCCCAAACCTCCAAAGCTAATATAAATCTTTCTTTGTGAACATATTTTCAAGACCGGAAATGAAATCTGACCAATTAGTCTAACTCTACTTACCGGTACTTTAGAAAAGCTCTAGCAGTTTCATCAATATTTGTGACACGGATTGTAAATACTGGTTTCTGCTTCATACTTTCTGGAAGGCCAGGATGATGAAGGCTCAAAAAAGTTAGGTCTGCTCCCTATGAGCAATAATATAAGAGTAATTTACAAACACACACTATTTTTACTATATTCCACAAAATATAACTCAGTCATCACTACTATCTTCATAGAGAGGAACTATTTCGCATATGTTTGACTTACAGGAACTAGAAAGCAAAAAGATTTATGACTAAGATGCAACCACGGACACAGTCTAGTTGCTATACTCAATCTTCCCCTTTTTCCTATGTTGTTAATCCAGTATTCTCAAGAGAGACCAGTCACAACAGCCACCATTCACCTACATCTTTCACTCTTCAGCTGTACTTATTCATTCCGCCCACCAGCCGTCCACCAGCCCAATTCTACCCCAATATCTTGCCCAGGGTTGGCATCAGAGATAGGCATGGCCAGGCACCTGCAGAGGGCCCAGACCCTGGCAAGGGCCCACTGATAAGAGCCCCCTGGACTTGCTCCTCTTCTTTGTCATTACAACCTGCTTGTTCACCTGCTTCACACTCTGGCTCCGACAATGGTGGTTGTGAGAAGGAGCAGCAGCAGATGCCACTATCTACTTGCTCACTGGATATTCTGCAATGATGAGACAGATGACGACGAGCAATAGCACCTAGCAACAATGGTGGTGAGTAGGTAGACTCACTGAGGGAGAGGGTCCATTGACGATACCTTGCCCAAGGGCTCTCGAATATCTCGAGCTAGCCCATTCCTTTAATGCCCAAATTGCCTGTACCATGTTATCTCCTGCTTCCTGACAATGTCTTCATTTACTAACAGACTCTTGCCATGCCTTTGTTAGTTGCTCCCATTGTCACAAGACTTCTATAATGCACAGCCGGGAAGAATTCTAGCTATTAGGATTATCAAGAGTGCAGCAAGGAACCATATTCATAGTAGTATTCCCCAACTGAAATGTCCTGTCCAGACCAGAGTCAGGAGAAATCGATGTGCAGAGTGAATAAGAGTACTAACCTGCTCTTCAAGCATGTAATATGTCCCCCATGATCATTACATTTTTAACAGTGAGTAGTCACTAAGTTTTGTATCCAATAGTTGTGTGAAATCTGTATATAATGAACATTTTCAATCATTCATTTCCACAATAAACTAAAGAAGCCTTTTCTAATACATGCATTAAAGAGCAGATGAACAGTTGACTAAGCTGTCCTGACTGTTGGGATAGCAAAATAACATAGGAGAAACCATGTGGGCTGTGTGGGCGACTGAGGTACAGGTAGAAGGGAAAGCAGCCCTTTCCAATACACACACCTCTAAAAGAAATAATATCTTCACTCAACCAGTCCAAATCCCAAGTATTCGCAGATCAAACTGGATTTTATTTTAATCTTTTCTTTTCTTTGTGTCAAAAAAGCAAATATTCCAAAGGAATTCATAATCCTCAGTGAATCAGATGTTAAAAGACATATGACCTATTTTTCATAATTCCAGTTTGAAATCTCTTGTATTCTTTGTCTTAAACAGGTTTCTCTTGAGTGACTATATAGAGAAAGGGTACAGAACCTCTTTCAGCCCAAAGGTTGAATTCCATTACAGAGAAGCTCTCGGGAGCTGCATTCCAGTGGTCAATAGGGCCAAAGACAAAACAGGCAGAGCCAAAATACAAAAAAGTACCACCATATTTTAGCCTAAAGCTCTTAGGAGAGGCATTTCAACCTTTTAGAATTAAAAAAAAAAGAAGTGCAAGAACTGGGAAACCACCCAATGATCGGCAGTTGAGGGAACGGGGGTGTAACCATTTGGGGAACCCCAGAGGGCTAGATGATGACCCTACACAGGCCGGATTTGGCCTCTAGGCCTAAGGTTCTGCAACCCTGATACAGTGGAAATATCTATACACATACTAAACAGAATGCATATCGTGGGGCAACATCCTTCTTTATGATGTTGCAGTTCACAGAATGCCTGGCCCAGCTGCCACTACCACTAGCAATGCTGCTACAAGTGGTGGAAAAAGATGCAACAGCCCTCAGCTATCAGCTGCAAGTCTTAGCGAGACCTTGCTGTTTTTAGAGACTACTCCTAACAGTTGGGGCAGCATCAGTGACTGCTGCATATTATCTAAATCGTGCATTCTCTGAAGCCCAAGTATGCTATATTCCTGCGTTCACTGAATAATTGAATGACAAAAACCAATAATTGATTCTAACTTGATTTCTACACTTGAATGCAATTTTGACACAGCTGGATACAGAAACAATTGTCAGATCAATGCAGAACAAATGACTCCATATGTAAGATGCCTTTCTAAACTGAACGTAACATTCTTCTCAGGTGAACAAAACTATTCTATCAATCACTAGTCAGTAATAATTTATTATTTTTCTTGAACTCTTTAAAAAAAAAAAAGTCAAAGCCTAAAACTAAAAAAAAAATCTGTTCTTAAGATTCTGTAGTAAATCCTTTTAGATTCTAAAATTTATGATAAACAGTTTACATAAGGTATGCCATTGGCTTTTGTTAAATTTGTTAGCAAAAAGGGGGGGGGAACCCACTGAGAAACAATGCAGTCATAATTCGTTTAGTTATAGAAGTTATACAAAACTATGTTCAATAATCCCATCCTGACTGCTACTGATTGCCCTCTTGTGGGAAGAGCAAGACATGCAATCTTATACTGGTAATACTATTTACAATAGATTTATTTAAACAGAACTCACAAACCCAAGGTTTAAGTGCAGAATGCAAATTCACTGAAGGCAATAAAAAGCTTATTTTTTTCTGGACTAGTCCCAAACAACTAGAGCAAAATCCACCTGAACATTATTTCAGTTGTTGATCTGAACAATTTTGAAATTTCTAAAATGTCATCAAAACACATGCCCATCAGCATTTCCTGAGTGGCTCAAATCACGATCTAACAAGTAGCTCAAATCCATAATCCATCTCTAAAAACAGTGAATACTGCGGACATGCAAGAAAAATATTACAAACACGATATGATCAGATCTTCAGTCATAACTAGAGATGAGAAGGCCCAGAAAAAACTTGGAAAAATTAGGGGGGGGGGACTTTTTTTCCTATTTTTCCCCCAAGGGCCGTTCTTGTTTTTTCTATGAAATATTTTCTTTTAGAAAAATGAATAAAATATTTTAGACAAGATGTTTATATATTGCTACCCCAGCCTTTATTCCCCAAATTGATTTCTTAAAACTATATAATAAAACTTTTATAGAAAGACTAGAGATATAAAAATTTCTGGAAATAATGAAGTCACGGGGGAAATGTTTTTTAATTCTCTCTCTCTAAGATTATTTCTGCCATTCCTTATTAAAATTATTGATCTAATGTATATTTTACTGACAGACATTTAGGGATGCTCCAAGTCCTGCCACTAGAATAAACCCTCTATCTAAAAGAAACTCAGCAGCCTGGTTCCTATGGCGTAGGCATGGGATTGACACCACTACTAGAGACAACCTTTCAAAACGAACAAAAAATAAGATGTTTATTATGAAGCTGTTGAAACAACCCTGAAGGCGCACAAGCCTCCTGGAAAAGCAGAGCGCTTCGCTTGTGTGAGATGGAAGATTTAAAATCCTGCTCCTGTGTGCAAACGCCCATAAATCTACACACAGAAGTTCAGACTTGTCTCTCCCACTCCACGCAGCATTCCAAGAGTATCGGATGTCAGCCAGTTCAGCCTCCTCCTTGCAGATCCCAGTAATAAGGAAATAACTCTGTAGACTCCACAGGTTATTGTTCTACCTGTTTATTACTATAGCAAGTATATCCTACAGAGCATACATCTCCTAATTTACAGTCCATGTGCAGAGAACAATGCATAGCAAGCATTAATCCAGTGGAGCAAGTTGTTTATCACTCCACCTCAGCTTAAGACGTTACATGATTGCATTAAGTCCAGCAAGCACTAGTCAGAAGACCAGAGAGAAGAAGAAAGCAATTCCACCTCTCTCCAAAAATGGCCACAGAACAGAAAGCTAACAAATCAGTACCAGAAAATCACCAGAAAATACAAACCATGTGACCAGCTCGTATTTCTTTCACACCTACTTTTCCCATGAGAAACAGGCAGGAAGTAGAAGACTAAACATGACTTGTTTACCAGCCATTCTGTACCTTACAAATGTCAACAATGTGCCACAGCTGGTGTTTGTGCTACATGTCACAACATATTAATGGAAATTATTTACAAATGACAATAAAATGTCACTCTTCAAATAAAAGGTTTTTAAATACAGTTGATTACCATTCTTAATAGGTGAGAGTCTTTCCCAGCTAAATAAAATCTCAACAGATTTTCCTTCAGACTAGATTGTCCTAAACTCTACCCCACAAACAGGAACAGGTTTAGGGATGTCCCTAAACTTCCTTACAAACAGGAACAGATGCTGTACCCCAGCCTTCCTCTGTCTCTAGCTCTTTCTGCTTCTTCTGGCTCCTAGGGTGATTCAAGGACTACTTGCTAAAGTCCCTCTTGTCTGACATAAAACAGGATCCTAAAATGTATTATGTATAACTTGCTTTGCTCATAAAATTATCATGTTTGCTATAATGATTTTAAAAGTATAGTTTATTCAGACAATAATTACAAATTTACTGAGTTTACTTTTAAGAATGTAATCTTATGCCCATTTAGACAGAAAACAATTGTAGGATTTTCTTCTGTCTAAACATGCATAGGATTGCACCCTAAAAGTTTTTCATTTTAATGATAATTTTATAAGCAAACCAAGTTATGCATAATATATTTTAAGTTCCTAAAGCAACCTTCCCCAACCTAGTGCCCTCCAGATGTTTTGGACTACAATTTCCAGCGTTCCTGACCACTAGGCATGCTGCCTGGAGCTGATGAAAGTTGAAGCCTAAAACACCTGGAGCGCACCAAGTTGGAGAAGGCTGTCCTAAAGCAACAAAGTGACTTTAGATCTGTAAAGAGCACTAAAAAAAAAGTACTGCTTATTTTGTCCATTTCTCCTCAAAAAATCTGTTTCTCTCCCCATCCCACTCCCCAAAAATCCCTGGAAGAGGCCTGTCTTTTTCCATGGCTTCAGAATTTCTGGAAATTTTACATTGCTAGTTGTAACAATTACAGAGGCATTTAGCCCTTAGGTAAATATTATGAGGTTCACAATACTTACAACATAGAAGCAATTAAGGCAGTATTGCTTTCCTTTTCTTTGTCCACGCTGATGACTATAAACTCCTTTCTGAATGAAAGGCAGAGCATTTGTTCTGCATGAAATGAAAAAGAAAAACATTGAAGTGCTTTCACTAAGTGCTTTTACTCATGGTTCAATAACATTCTGAAGAAACTGTTCCTTGACCTACATACCTATTTTTACCAAATTGTCGATATTCATATACAGTTAGAGATTTGTCATACGCAAAGAAAAATCCGATCAGTTCTCGACAAGCATCACGTCCATTTCTATAATGATGACAGAAATTACATAAGGTTTTTCTTCTTTTTTAAAAAAGCAGAATACCTACCTACCAACCAACCAGGAAATACATCATCTGCTTGTGTATTTGGCAGATTAGGTACAAGAATACATACCATAAGAATAATTTCCTAGACAAAGTGCAAATGAATAAATTAGAGAGCAATACTATGGTCCCTGGATGGGTGTCCCAGGGCCAACTCAGGAAAGCCCTCTGAGGTCAGAGACAGTGCTGCTATGCTGGCTGCCTCTCCAGTCAGAAAAGCGACCTCAGAGGAAGAGGAAAGGGGGTGTTCAGGTGAGCATGGAGGGGAGGAGACTGAAGAGGCCAGGATATGAGATATCCTGAGTCTCCTCCAGCCTCCATCCCTCCCCTCCAAAGTGCCCTTGCTAGATGGGCTGAACAGGGACCATAGATGTCAGCCCAGCAGGGCACAGGAAACTCGGAAGTCTCCGAGTTTGGGGGCGTCCAAGTGGCAAGGGCACAATCGATAGGATTGCACCCTGACTTACTTCCAGTGGTGGAAGGTAGATCAATCAAAGTTTATACAAAGCTCACATTATGATAGTTTGCAGAAAGATTTAGCCATGAAACTGACCTTCTGCTGGAGAAATTCACCACCACCACCACTCTCCCAAACTAGGATCTGAGCTTCTGAGGCTGAGGCCCCACATCTCCAGCATTCCACGAACCTCATTCCATAAGATTAAACAAAGTCAGCCATAGCTGCATAAGCATTGTCAGAGGGCCTTTGGCCCATTATGTTCTTCCTCCTCAGATCCTACCCATATGAAATGATGGTGGGGCCAGCAGGACCCAGCAGCTTGGAGCAGCAATCTCTCAGTGACCAGTCAATGTGGATAGTCCTTCTCCCATGCTCAAGAAGAAAATAAATATTCAAACCAATTGCTTCAGACAGTTAACAGATCTGAGGGCCAAATTACATACTTTAGCGTTTAATGTAAATATAATTTTGAACAGCAAGACACCTACCTGATGCCATGGCATATAGGTAGGGAGGCTTAACCCTACCCTTCCATCCTCTGCTGTAGTCCAGATAATGGCAATTTTTTTCAGCTGGGGGGAGATTTTTGTCAGGACAGCAGTATGGGAGAGACAACTTAAATTTCTCCTCATATGCCTTAGTCCCAATCCAAATTGGAGACTCTGCTTCAGCAATTACTGTTTAAAATAACACTTACATTAAATGCTACAACACATGTGTAACTTGGCCCTGAAACTGGTTAGGAAACTGGGCTGTGCTTGCAATAACACAGATCATCTGTTGAGGGGTGCTGACGGCTGAACACTGCCTTCTACATTAACCTCGCCTCCCCCAAACTGATGAAAGACAGTTGTTTGTCAACAATTTGGGGCAGTACTTGCACAACTATGACTCCTGAATGGGGGCTCTTCAGCCCACAAAGAACATACATGCGAAATGTGAAAAAAGAGTTTTAAAAGAGTTTTAGGCATACCTTGATATTACTCTACCATCAAAGCGTAATTTGTTGGAAAGCATATTTTCAGTTAACGCTGACCTAGTCCTTATTCTGTAAAGAGAATTCATAATACTAATCATATGCTATGCAAGTAAAACAAGAACATTTTGCATGCCAACTATTTCTAAAACTAAGAATGCTCATGAATTATGAGCTAAATTGATCATGAAAGGATTGGCAAAGCCAAACTGTGAATGTCAATCACTAACAACAACAAAATGTAACAGGAAGTATTATAGGATGTAATGGATGAGTCAGCTGAATTGCATTCTGCCATTATAACCAGAATTCAGGGGGCAATCAGCTCTGTGTCTTATATTGAGAAAACAGCTCAACAGACTGATCTGAAACTCAGCAGTGTAGGAAAGGTGGGTTTGGGGGTGTTCCATGCCAAGGTTGAGGTAGAAAGGGCAAGAAATTGCCTATTTATAGGAGTTTTAAACTTGACAAGTGCCCACCACCAGCAGTTTAACAGGTACTGTCTGTTTGGCTTTTTTTTAACATATATTTACATGGGATTTACTTTATAGTAACATTTATCTGTTTGGAAAGCATCTTTTGGAAAACAGTTTGTCATCTTAGGTTTTGAAAAAAGTGTGGATTTTGAAGGAACTGTGAAGAGGGAAAGAGATAAAAAAAGACAGGTCCTGAGGAGGCTGAGTAGGAAAGAGAACAGCAGCAGCATTCTGCCCTGCTCCCAGTTACCAGACAGCAGCAGTTCTATAACTAATGCCCGATAATGGAGGCCTACGGTTACTTCTGAGTCCTGGACTGCATAGCTACACACAGGTTTTAAGGAATAACCTCAGAATCTCTCTTCCGGATCTGTCTCCATTTCTCTCCTCACAGTCTCCTCAGAATCAATTTTGGGGTTTTACATACTATCTTTCAAATAGTCTTGACAACTCAAAGGCAAAATGATTGATGTCTACTATCCTAAATGGCCCAGGCATCTAGCATTGTAGGCATAGCTGTCTCAAAACATAATGAAATTCAATGAACAAAACAATGTTCAGTTTAACATGTTGTTTCAAGAGCTTTCCATATTCACTCAAGCTCCAAAATGCCAGGAAATTACACTTTATTTAGGGCCATACCTTTAACAGACATGTTATTTAAGCATTATGTATATGGTATGGTATCCTATGCTCTGGTTAGTTCCAGTTTTACCACTACCTTGGAGCTATCATTCTATGTGGATGGTACTGGTTGGTAGCTGGGTACTTGTAACGTGGAATGGCAGCTTCAATATTATGATAGCTTCAGTTCTATAGACTCCACATGTCTATTCCAGTGAAAAGACAAATCTGGGACCTAAGCCCACCACTCTGCCACTGACAGCCATACAGCTCCAAAGTAGTGGTGAAGCTGGAACTAACCACAGCATAGGATACCATATCATATTCATATTGCCTAATAACACATCTTAACAACTGGCCCGTAAGAGCTGTGATTTCCTGGTATTTTGGAGCTTGAGTAAACATGGCCTCTCTAGTGGAGATCAATGCTAAGAAGAACTTCCCTAATGATCCAAATCCCACATTTCAGCTCAGCATTAAAATGATTCTGGTGATTTTATTTATTTTTTAAACAATTTATATCCTATCATTCTGTAAAACACTTAAGTTGGCTTACAACATAATTTGAAACTGCGTTATAAATAAAAACAAAAATGATAACCATTTTAACAAAACCAATCACTGCAGTCAAAAATAAATTCCTTAGGAAGCAGTCCAAAAGCTTTCCCATGGAATTTTTAAATTGGGTCAAAATTTTATATTCAACCCCAAGAGCAAGAGTTAAGACCAATGGGTTTTTCTCAGACTATTTTATACTTGGGAGAGGTACTAGACAGGGATGTCCACTTTCTCCATTGATAATTGACTTACCCCTGGCATGTGCTATTAGACAGAATAGTAGTATTCACAGATTTTTACATGATTGTTTGGAATTTAAAATTATTCTCTATGCTAATGATCTTTTATTGTTCATTTTGAAACTCCAGTTATCAGTTCCTGCTTGATGAAGGTGATTATTAACTTTGGTGATTTGTCTGGCTATTCAATTAATTGGTCAAAGTATGAACTGATGCCAATTGGAGATACCGTAATATATCTCAGAGTGTATTAACTCAGTGGCAATTTCGATGGTGCCCAGATTTTATTACTTACTTGGGAATACTTATCCCTAGAGACATATCCCAAATGATTAAACTTAATTTGAGTAAGTTGATTAATGAGATCTCATGGGATATAGACAGATGGGCATTTCTTAAGTTGAGTTTGTGGGGTAAGGTTAATACACTTAAGATGAATATCATACCTAGGATTGTATATGTTTTACGTGGGATTCCTCTATTTATACCTGGCAATTATTTTCAAAAACTTATGCTTTGTTTCGCAAATTTTTCTGGGGTTCCTCACCTCCACGAATCTCTCTGAAAAGGATGCAACTTTCAATTAAAGAAGGTGAGTTTGATTTTCCAGATCTTGCCTTATATCATAGGGCTTATTTGTTGACTAGTTCTAAATTCTGGTCTTTTCCACTTAGATTAGATTATCCACCTTGGTCAGTATTGGAATCCTTATGACTGGATCCTCTCTCTAAATGGATGGTATTAGGGCCCCGCTATACTAAAACGGATAGGGTGCCTCCCACAATCACAGCAGTTAGAGAGGTGTGGTATATTATATCTCGTCAATTACAGTTTGACCCATTTTCTCATGCTAAACTGACTTTATGGGGTAATCTGGATTTTAAAATTGGTAAGAAAATGTTCCTGTGGTGGACTTGGACAGACAGGTTGATTTTTACTTTGGATTAATTAGTGAGTGTAGATGATGACTTTTTGTCATTTTTGGCTTTGCGTGCTAAATATAACTTGCCTGCCTCAGCTGAATGGCAATACTTGTAATTGCAACATTTGTTAGAATCTAGGTTTGGCCCAGCCGCATTTACAGCTTCAGAGCCTCCTTTGCTATTGGATGCATTGATTGAGGCTGAACAGTTATATCGACGTACAATTCATGTTTATAAATACTGTACTTATTATTGGTGAATAAGTATGATACACAGAGTCTTAAAGATGAATGGAATAGGGAATTAGATGGTCTTATCCTGCCTAATCAATGGAACATTGTTTTTGTGTCTGTGTCAGAAGGGTCTATGGATCTTAGGTTACATTTCACTCAGCAAAAACTTTTGTTTCATGTTTATTGGACACCACAACGTCTTTTTAACAAGGGTTTCTTTAAGTCAGTTAACTGTTGGAGGTGTAATACTTTGAATGCTTTGTTTACCCATATGTTTTGGCAATGTCCGATGGTTGCTTTTGGGGGGTAAAGGTCATAGTACGGATAAATCTAGTATGAGATTTAATATTTACAAATACACATGTTTTTTTAAATTATATACCTGCTATATGGAATTTATCACAAGGACAACGCATGTGGATTTTCCACGTCCTCTTGACAGCCAAAAGCCCGGCATTACAACACTGGAAAGATAAACGCTAACCTCCTATAACACAATGGATTGAAGACCTAATAAGGCTTTCAACATTTGAGCAGGTGGTATTTAGATGCCACTTGCGGATGGATAAATACATGGATATTTGGTCTGCTTTTTCTGAAGTTTATGCATAACTATCTTTATGGATAATTGTATTACTACATCCTTTTTGATACTTATGGATATTTATTTCATACATATTTACTGTAAGTGATCCATTTAAAATACTGTAAGAAATTTGTATTTTTTTTCTTTTTAAAATTTATTTTATGGTGTTTTTTTTGGTTTTTTTTTAAAGGCAGCAGTCCAAAAGCTTTCCTGTAAAGCTACATCTTGGCTGTACAAGGAGGTAGACATGTGGACCTTTTTGGGGAGAGCATTCTACACTCTAGATCAGTGGTCCCCAACCTTGGGTCCCCAGATGTTGCTGGCCTACAGCTCCCAGCATACCCAGCCAGCATGGCTTATGGCAAGGGATGCTGGGAGCTTTAGTCCAGCAACATCTGGGGACCCAAGGTTGGGAACCACTGCTCTAGAGGCAGCAGTTAAAAGGTCCTATCATACATTGCCATCTGCCATGCATCAGACAGCAAGAGGCCAGTCAGCAGGGCCTCAGTTGTTGAACTAAGTGTTCAATCAGGTTCATATGGAAGAAGGTGGTCCATAAGATATCCTAGTCCCAGGTTTAGGACCTTATAGTTAAGCCTAGTACTCTGAGTTGGGCCCTGAAGCAAATTATCAATTAGTGCAGCTGGAATAACATTGGGGTGATATACAAAAGTCTGACTACTGTGTTCTGAACCAACTGAGGCTTCTGAACACTCTTCAAAAGGTAGCCCCACATAGAGTGTATAAAAATAATACAATATGGATGTAACTAGGTCATGAATTACCATGTCCAGGTCTGACTTCTCCTAGAAGGGACATACTAGTGCACCAGCTGAAGCTGATGAAAATCACACTTATTCACCACTGTTACATCCAGAGGAGAAGCACTGGCTCCAGAAGCATTCCCAAACTGTGCACCTATTTAGCAATCCCATGTAAACAGAATTGAGCATGAGAAAAAACCTGCTGGATCGGACCAAAGGCCTATCTAGTCCAGCATTTTGTTTCTCACAGTGGCTAACTAGACGCTTATGGGAAACCAACAAGCATGACAAGAGGCAAACGTTCTCTCCTCCTACTGTTTCTCAGCAACTGGTATTCAGAGACATGCTGCTCTGATTCTAGAAGTAGCATATAACCATCATGACTAGTAGCCATTTGATAGTCTTATCCACCATGAATGTGTCTAATCCTTTTTTAAAGCCATCTAAATTGGTGGCCATGATGCAATTCCCACATGAAGGGGACTACTATTTCCATCTTATCTGGATTAAGTTTTAGTTATTTAAAAAAAAAAAAAAAAAAACACCTGAAGGACTGAAGAGTCCCAAATTGGTAACTGAACATGATTAATTTTTCTTCAGGTTCTACTGAACAGATTAATATTTCAACTTTCTTCTTAGATTTCAGTACTGTGTATATCTATGTATCTCCATACATAGGAGATACTGCCTTGATGTAGATACTGCCTTGATATAATTTATGGAACATAACTGAGAGGACTGTAATTTCATTTTGCCATAGAAACCATCTAATCACTGGCTCTCAATTCAGAATAAATGCATAGCTTCCCAGTCTCTCTAGGTGTTTATAAATGTTCATCACCAAAATATCCAGCTATAATCAGCATTCCAAGTATTCTAAAGTTCGAAATGAAGTGTAACTGGTCTGGGGACAAAGACATGTTGGGTTAGTTAGAAATCAATGAGTTCAAAGAAAACTCTAAGATTGCTTGAAAGGATCTTCTTTTTAATACTGAAAATGTATTTCAATGTCTTCTTATAGTTAAATTAATGTTTAGATGAGAAGTTAGTGAAACGAATCCATCAACACTGACCTGAATATTCACAAGGACTGAATAAGATCAGAATTGTTTAACGTGCTTACTTTGATGTCAATGGCAATGCTTTAAAGACAAATAGTTACTCTATCTCACTTCTCTAAGCATCAAAAGAGGATAATTTACAAGATGTATCAGCAATTCTTACAGTAAAAGCAATGGGTATATAGCTGCATAAATTATGAATGCACAGGTCTTTAGCACAGCATAACTTTACAGGAGGAGGATCAGTTGTTAGTTGGTTTCTACGACGTGTAAATACATTTACCAGTTAAAAGTCTGGAAAACTCTTATTCGTATAGTATTATTTGTGCTAAGCTGACAATACTAACAAAGCCATCTACTTAAATGTTTTATATGAATTAATCACTTCACAAAGATGATAATGTAGGAAGTGCTGCTCTGCCAAAAAGAACAAGCATATTTATCTCCTTCAAGCCTGCCACTGGAAAAGAGACACAAAAGATTTTAAAATTAAGATTTTAAAATTTTTATATTGTTTTAAATGTATTTTATTGTTTTTATTCTATGTACATCGCCTAGGGTGGCCGGTTGTCGGCCAGATGGGTGATAAATAAATAAATAATAATAATAATAATAATAATAATAATAATAATAATAATAATAATAATAATATGAAACTACTAGATGTAGTTGCCATTCTAAATAAAGTTAAAGGCTTCAGGCAGAGCCATGAACTAAATAATAATTAATGTTCCTCTTCCATATTTAGAAAATAAGCAAACATATAGGGACTATCTACAATAACATTTTTGGAATGGTCTCTATATTGATAGGTGCATAATAAATAATAACAATAACAGTAAGGGTAGTGGTAATCCCAGGCTTTGCTGGTCCCATGGGAGCAATACTGTTTTAATCCATTTTAAATACCTATCCTACTTCTCAAGCTATTTGCAGTTGTCTAGTAAACATAAAGTATAAATACAGAGAAATGCAGGAAACTTTTTAAAAGACTGTTAGTAAGATCCATCAGACTTGACATGTGAAGAAAAAACAAAACATTTCTGTTAAAAAACAAAACAGGTCAGATTTAGAGAAGTGAGGTTATCAGCTCTCATTTACAGAGAACAAAGAAATGGAGATACTCAGACCTGGTTCGCGTAACTGCAGGCTTATTAACCTGAACTGAGTCACATGCCAGGGGAATTAGCATAATTACCCTCAGCAATGTAGCTTCCCATATCATGCAAACCTGGCCAGGGCGATTGGGTTCACACAACATGATAACCCACACTCATGGGTTGAGTGTGGGTTGTCGTTGAACCATGGGTTGTTGTTGAAACGTGGGTTATCGTGTTGTCTGAACCCAGCCATGGTCTGTTAACCACAAACAACCCATGAAGAGAACATATGGTTTGTTTTTCGGTTGTGAACTGAGGGTTGTTCATGAATAACAAACCATGGTTAGCACGTCTGGGTTCAGACAGCACAATAACCGTTTCAACAACAACCCACACCCAGCCCATCCTCAACCCTTGAATGTGGGTTATCATGTTGTCTGAACCCAGCCAGTGGCTTGTTGCCATGGTTAACAAGCAATCCAGCACCCATGGGCTGTTGTAGGGTTCTGGGGTGGCTTGTCAGCCACAGAAACAAGCCACCTTGCCCGGATTCACACGATACGGGAAACTGCACTGCTGAGGGTAATTATGTTAATCCCCCAAGGACATGACCAGCACACGCGGCAGGGAAAATAATCCACCATGGTTTATTCTCCCACCATGATCATGTGAACAGGCCCACAGTCTGAAATCAACCCAAGCTTCATCATGAAATAATTTTGAGGATATGACCAGTAAAGGCAAGCTAACGCAACAACATATACTTACTTTGTTTCATGTAATGTTCTTTTTCTAAAGCGGAGAGGTGCTGTCCTTAATCCTGGAAGAATAGGATCCTTCTCATAAGTATCAGAATTTCCATTTTGCTCTGGATCACTTATCACAGCTCTAACCCAAAAAGTTTTTTTTAAAAAAACACACATGATTTTATGGAAATGGTTTTATGGAATTAAAATGTATACTCTAATTATTTATTAATTAATAATTAATAAAATGTATTAATAATAATTAAAACAACATATAATCATCCTTCATATGACATAAAATGGAGATGCAACAAAACCATAAAACTGCAGACAGAGGCAATAAAACTAATTCAAGATGTCTGGGTAAATAAGTATGTCTTGATGTGGCACCAGTTTATTTCAACAGAACCTACATATAAATTGTGGGGAGAGCAATCCTATGGTCCCTGGAGAGCATTCCAGGGACCATAGGGTTTTTTGGAGGCTGTAGACACTGCTATGACCTCAGAAGGGGGACTCTGGAATCCATTTGCTCCCCTCACCTCATCACAGTTGTCACGGGAAGAATTCCAGCACCTGCATTATGAGGTCGCAAAAGCAGCCTCCTCAGAGGACCTTGAAGAGGTCTGTAAGGGGGCGTTGCAGGTGTGTGGGGAGGGGAGGAGCGGCCAAGATATGAGAAATCCTATGGCCACTCCAGCCATAGCCCCACCCCCTCTATAGATGGTTTGAGGCCCGTCTAGATGGGGGAAGACAAAGGAGGATGGAGAGGCAAGAACCGGCTGTTACTCCTCCCACCCTGCTGGCAGCATCCTGGCAGGGCATTGGATACTCAGAAGCCTCCAAGATCAGAGGCTTCTATCTAATGAGGGTGAAACCCATAGGATTGCACCCTTAATATAGTAACTTAATAGCCTGATCCTATGCATATTTATTCAGCAGTGTCCTACTGAACCTAATGAGACTTAAACAGGCTTACAATTACGCTGTTTTACATTTAGTGTTTATTTTATCAACGTCTTATTTTTATTTTCATTTTGTATGATATAAGCCACCATGAGCATATTGGAGAATTGGGATATAAATTTATAAAATCAATTAATAAATACGGGTACAATCAAGATAAAGTTAAGCACATGGGATTCTACCCAGCAATGTGTTGGTGTAATATCAACAACATGCATGTATAGACTAGTACTATAGAGTACTATACATACTCTATAGTAATTACTTTAAATAAATTAATTAATAAAATAAACCTGCTTGTGTCTACAAAGTGGTTCCTAAGTCCTGAATTAATCTGCAACTGGGTGAGCTAAACACTGCTGCGTGGTTTGAACACAAACTCAGCTTCCTGTGTGTAGAAAGCCAACGTGCTGCATCTGTATGCAAACTAGCACACAGATTACTATTTTTCTTTCAACACCAACACAGTGTCATTCTGCTAATGTAAATGATGCTGTGCTAGTGGAAACCAATTTCCGAACTATGCGCAAAGGGAAAATGCAACTGAAGTTCTGCTTCTGAAACAAAGTGGTCTGCTAGTGTTTACACAACAGGAAAAGGCAGTGGAGTTCCACTAGCTAAGTAATTTCTTCTGCTCAGTGTACATTGAATTTAGGCCTTTGAACTTCCACTAATTTAACTCTCCCTGATGAAAGCAATTTATTTATTTATTTATTTTATTATATTTATACCCCGCCTTTTTTCCTGCAAGGAACCCAAGGCAGCTTACAAAATCCTCATCCTCCTCTCCATTTTATCCTCACAACAGCAATGGAACCTAAAAGTGTATCAGTGTTGGCCAGTTTGTGCCCTAAATAAATAATGATCAGATTAACAGCATTAAGAATTTGCATCTCTTTCCCTGAGTGGGGGGGGGGGGGTGTACATATATCTACATGGCAGCACTCTTTCTTTTAGTGAATCAACATTTGTATTTGTTATTTTACCTAGATAACTGATCTATCATCACTTGTTCCACTACAATTTGTTTTTTTCTCTCCGCTGCTACATCTTCCTGTAAGGCAACAATCAAACAGAAAAAATACAATTTAAGTAGTTCAGAAAATATTGTTAAAAGGGTTACACGGGATAAAGCTTCAAAACAGGGGATCATTTAGCAACATGATTAACTAACAGTGGATTTTTGTCGTAAAACTAGGGCATGTATAAAATGTTGCCCTCTAAAAAGCTTTCACAGATTAGTAATCACAGCTGAGTTTATGAAAAGAGAATCATTTTAATTGAACTAGGTAAGAAAATAATAATTTGAGTAGGTATCTGTCATATGTGCAAACTTCATTTAATAGGCAGGAAAACTGTCTTCATTCATGTTGCTTCCATTTAGAGTAGCATAGGATAATGGCCTAACCTAATCTGTGTGACTGCAGTGATATGAATTAATTTTAACACATCTTATGGTCTGCTCAGAAATCATCAAACACACTCAGTTGTCAATCATATGAAACTGGAGTCCTATGTCATTGTGGTAATATTAAACTCAGGATGTCGAGTAACTAAGGGTGCAATCCTATTGGTTACGCCCCCACCAGACAGAGGGCTCCAAGTTCAGAGCCCTCTGCCTATCCTATGTCCTGCTGGCAGCCAAGCAGGGCAAGAGGAGGACAGAAGTGATTTTGCCTCCGTTCCTCCATTTAAAATACAAAAAGCAGATAGACAGGGCTCCGAGCCAATCTATATGACCTATTTTTCAGTGGGCTGGGAGGAGACTGGAGAGGCCACAGGATACTGTGTATCCTGGCCTCTCTTCTCCCCCCCCCCACCAGCACACCCTCTTTTCTCCCTCTCTGACTTCTATTACAAGGTCACAGTTGTGACCCCATAAAAGAAGCTTTTCAAAGCCGCTGGGAGGGCATGGGGGAGGAAAGATCCACAATTGGATCTCCGTGCTTGTAGCTCTGTCTATGGGTGTGGAGGAGGAGATCCGCAGCACTGGTGCCCCAGACACTTTCTAGGGGCTATAAGATTGCTCCCTCTGTAACTTAATTTTTTTTTTTAATGCTTACTGAAAATTAAAAGTAGTAATGAAACAGAAAACCATTCCAATGGCAATGCCATATCACATATGCACTCTATTAAAATCAATATTATCCATGCACTTGGTGAGGTTGTGGTGTTAACCTTCTAGAACACAAAACATCTGCTTTGCCTACTTATATTATAACATTTAAATACAAAGGTATACACTGATTTTTCTAACAATGTAACATTCTGCTGAAAACTTACAGCATCTAATTTTCTTATGCTGTGCTGAACTGTGTAGGGTTTGCTTGTATAGCACTGCTGAAGAAGGGCTTTCTCATCAAGAACTGTCAATTCATCATCTCTTTGGTTTTCAGGTTGAAAATCCTATGTGAGAACACAACATATTATTTAGATATGACCACTGACCATCAGTGTCCCAAACCAGCACTATTGCTGTATTTCATTTCATTTTTGTCCCTCACTGTCCAGGATGAGCAAGAAACATGCATGCATAGGTAGTAACCTATACAAGTTTGCTGAACATAACTTTTCTTCTCCTTCCAGAATTTTTCGAATATACAGAGGAAAAGAAGCCTTGAGACAGTTATTGTTAAGAACCTGAGTTCTGTGATTATAAGTAGTCAGGTTTTGCTTATGCTAGAAGAAATTAACAACTAAAATTAAGAGAGGAATGAGTGCAATAGCAGAAGTTTGCAGTTTTTTAAAAATCTGCCCTGAAGGCTTTTTCAGCAGAAAGTCAGGGGATAATTTTTAAAAATGAATACACTTTTTCAAAAGAATGAAGAGATAAAATGGCTCTAACATTGGGGGGGGGGGGGTGACAATGACCAAAGTGGCAACATGAAACTTTTGTCCTGACCAACTGCACAAACTTGTGTACCACTTTACTTACATACAAGATTTTGCAGGAAAATGATCTTGGAAGGATGGCAGAAATCCTGAAGTGACAGGGGAGAAAAAAAGAAAGGGTAGAAGGAGATACTGGGAAGGGAGAGGTAGAAAAGTGTGGGGTTTTAGGGAAGAAGAGAGAGCTAAAGACATCAGAACAGATGGATTCAATTTTATCACTGAAAAAGGAGGCCAAATCTTGAGGAGAGAGCAAAGAGGGGAGAATTCGAGGCCTTAGCAGTAGCAGGGCATCAAAGAAGAGAAAAGGCGCTTGCAATTCCTGGAGATGGCATGGATCAGAGAGGTGAAGTAGTGTGGTTAAGCAGAGGAAAAGGAGTGGAGGATGAATTTACAATGGACTAAATCAGCCTTTTTTTGTTCTCCTCCAGAGTTGTTTAGCTGCATGAGAGCATGGATATCGAATGGAGTGAGTGTGCCAGGACTGAGGATGAGGGGGGCAAATAGGTCATTTGTGGGGGGAAATGCATGAAGGGTTGAGGGCAGGGATGAACTGATGCCGCAAAGGAGGAGAAAGCAGCCCATTTTCTAGCATAGGAGCAGCAGGTGGAAGGTTTTCTTGCTGCGTCCAAAACCGCTTGAACTTCAGTACTGAGTCCAGGTATAGAGTTCTCTACTGAAGCCTCCATGCCATGAGACAGAGAGTAAGGGGAGCCAGATGTTGAATGCGACCTCGATCCCGAGACAGCAGTGTTGGTTCAAAAGGGAGGTGAAGGTATTCTCCCCTTCTCCAGTGGAGAAGAGGAGCAAACCAGGCCTCCCTCAGCAACCAAGGGGAAATGAGGATGCAGTTGGTGTTGTAGGACCTGACCTTCGCCAATACTTGTGTGAGCAGTGGAAATGGAGGGAAGATGTAAAAGAGACATCCTGTCCACAGGTGGAGAAAGGCATTCTGCTTGGTGTGGAAGACTCTCAAGAACCAGTTCTGCAGAAGTCTCATTCGGAGTTGGGCGAAGGCAACGAGTTGGGATCCAGGCCCGCTCTGCTGCAGAAGCTGCGGCAGGTCACATTCTCAGTCGTTGCAAACAGATCCACATCGGGGATTGCCCATCGATTGAAAAAGCCTCGTCAGATTCGATTGTTCAGCTGCCACTCATGAGATGTTAGCACTACTCTGCTGAGGGCATCCACTAGAACATTGTCCTTCCCCGCTATGTGGATCACCATGAACGACATTCCCCTCAGGACAGCCCAGTGGAAAAGCTAAAGGGTCAAACAGGTGAGTCTGGATGACCTCATGCCCCATTACTAGCTTATACAGGCGACTACAGTGGTATGTCAGTGATGATTTGTATTTTGTGTCCCTGCAGATCGGCCTCGAGAGCCTTCAAGACTGCTAGAAGCTCCAGGTAGTTGATATGGGCAGATCATTCACAAGCTGACCACAGGCCTTGCACAGTCCTCTCCCCGCAATAGGCACCCCATTCCAGAAGGGAGCTGTCGGTAAGTAGGGATGTACCCGAGTAGCCCGGCAGACAGGAGCAAGGCCCGAACTGGGCCTGCTCATGTCCGCTGGGCTACTCGGCCACCCACGCAGGCTTACCTGCAGGCTCTCCGGCTCTGCGGAGAGCCTGCCTCCCCGTCTGCTGGTCCCATCGCGTCACTTCCGGCGCAGAGGAAGTGACGCGACGGGACCCTGCTCCATCGCGCTGGACCCCCGCTCTGTTTTTGGCGCAGGAAACCAGGGCAACAGGGCTGTTTAAGCCCTGTTGCCCTGGTTCCTCCCGCCAAAACAGAGCACAGGCGGGGGTCCAGCCCTGCTCCGGCGGCAGCGGAGGCGGCGCGCAGGACCAAGTAGGCGGCGGGGGGGTCCTGGCGGCAGCGGCGGGGGGGTCCGGCAGCGGCGGGGGGGCCGTGCGTGGGGGGTTTCTCTGGCAGCGGCTTGAACGGCGCAGAGAACGCTCCACGCTGCTCTGAAGAGCGAGATTGGGCCGCCGCCACTCGTGGGGGGCCGAGCCCAGAGCGAGCCTCCAGCCGACTCCAGGCTCGGCCCCACCACTAGTCGGTAGTGAGAGTCCTGGAGTGAGACTGAGGGAGAAATGGCAGGGCATCATTCAAGTTGCTTTCAATCATCCACCAACAGTGGGAAGCTCTGACTTTGGTGGTGACAGCCAGGTAAGTCCAATTAGCATTCTGCTTGGTGTGGAAGTCTCTCAAGAACCAGTTCTGCAGAAGTCTCATTCGGAGTTGGGCGAAGGCAACTACCGAGACCGTCAACACCATAAATCCCAGAAGCCTCTGGATAGAACATGCAGATGTCCTGTCGGCACATTATAATTTCGTTGCCAAGGTAAGTATAGACTGCACACAGTCCCAAGGTAGGTCAGTGTAGCTGATGTGGGCATCGAGAAAGGCTCCGATAAACTGTATTGTCCTTGATGGGCTGAGGACAGACTTCTCCAAATTCACATAAAAGCCAAGGTCCTTCAGGAGGGTTAGTGCTTCTGTGACTGCAGCCTGCAAGCCCTGCTCCGTGGAATCTATGATCAGCCAGTCATCTAGGTAGGGAAACAGTTGTACGCCTCAAGTGGGGAGATGAGCACACACTACCATGACACATTTCGTAAAGACTTGAGGAGCTGTCTATGTACTGAAGTGCAGGACCCGAAACTGGAAGGACTCTGGACCGATGCTGAACCGGAGAAAATGTTGACTGTCTGGGTGAATGGCCACGTGAAAGTAGGCGTCTTTGAGATCGACAGATGCAAACCAATTGCCCTTGCAAAGGAGTGGCAGGATCAATTGAAGCATGGTTATCAAAAACCTTCTTGGGGTGATGTAGAGGTTTACACCCTTGAGGTCCAGGATCAGACAAAGCCCTCCATCCCTCTTTAGTACCGTAAAGTATCTTGAATACTGGCCTCTCTGCAAGTCATGTGTTGGGACTCACTGGATCGCTCCCTTCTGTAGCAAGGAAGTCACCTCGTCCTGCAGTGGTTGAGAAGGCTGTGTGGTTCAAATACAGAGAAGGGGGGGAGAGCACTGAATTCAATCCTGTAACCATGCTGGATGATTTTCAAAACCCATGAGTCAGACGTGATCTCTCTCCACACGGGAAGGTGGAATGCCAGACGTGTGCCAAGGTGAGGAACATAATTGTCTATGGTGCTTTCCTCCATAGTTGCCTCCCTGCAGGAGCCCTGGTACTGAGGTCAGTTGTATGAGCATTTTGGGACCAAGGGCTGCTGCTGCATGCCAGGTTGATGATCAGGCTGCTGTTGAGGTTAAAATGGAGGAGGCTGCTGAAACCATCTTTGCTGTCGGTAAGGGTGTGCAGGAGAAGTCTGACTGAGACCCATCTTTTTTGCCGTTGATTTGGCCTTCTGAATGGAGTCCATGGCCTCGTTAGTCTTGGAGTTGAAGAGACCTTCCCCATCAAAAGGAAGGTCCTCAATCGTTACATGGGCCTCCTGCATGAGACCGGCCAAATAAGCCAGGCATGTCTGCGAAGCACTACAGTACCAATCAGGGCCCTGGCGTTGCAATCGGTCTGATGGCGAGCCGAATTGCTCTATTGTCTGGAAAGCTTGGTTGCCTCTTTTTGAAAGACCCGCGCAACCTCCCTCTGTTTGTCAGGTAGATAATCACAAAGTGACCTTAACTTCTCCCAAAGGAAGAGCTGGTACCTGGCCATGGTGGCTTGATAATTAGCTACACGAAGCCCGGAGAGGAGGAGGAGGAGGAGTATATGCGCCTTCCAAAGAGATCCAGGTGACGGCCTTCCTTGTCTGTTGGTGCCAAGTGTTGCTTGCCTGAGCGACCTTGTGCTGACTCCACAATTACAGAGTTAGATGGAGGGTGAGAGAAGAGGAATTTGGTGTCCTCTTCACATACCCTATACATACTCTCGAGACGCTTAGCCATCGGAGGAGTAGATGATGTGCTCTTCCATGACTGCTGTACGGTCTGGAGTAACGCTGGCAGAAATGGAATGGATATTGGGGCAGTTGCCTCCAAGTAAACAGTGTCAAAGACCAGGTCCTCGATCCGTTGCTCTGGTTGCTGCGTCTCAATCCCGAGAGCACGGGCCATGCATTGGATCTGTTCTGAAAAGTGCCCCATGTCTTCGGACGGTGAATCCAGATCCTTGGAGTCTACGACCACATCTGGGGAGAAGTTGTAAGCGCCAAGGAGGAAGAAGAACAGGAGTCAGATTCGTAGTCCTCCGGTGATGAAGTCCCGGAAACAGGAGCTTGCGAGATCGATTGTACCAAAACCTCCAAGAATACTCTCCAAGGTGGAGGAGGCAGAGACATTGAGGTCTCTTGCTGAAGCTGCTGAGTTGCTGCTGGAGGCTGTACAAGCCCTTGTGGAGAAGAAGGTGGACCCAGAGAAGCTGATGGGGGGCAACACATCTGAGGGGATGTCTCCCGGGTGTACGGAGATTCCTCTCAGTACAGAGGAGACATTCCCCTGTAGTAGTTGTGGTGGCTGAAGTAGGGCTGCCCAGGGTGTCTAAACTGCCAGTCCTCCCAGTAGTAGCCTCTTCTAGGAGGAGCAGACCAGTTGGACCTGCCCTCCCAGTCTGAAGGTGGTGACTGATATTGGATGTGAAGCTCATATTGAGAGCTTCTTCTCGACCTGAGGTGACAGTGTCAAGGTGAGGGGGGAGCTGAGACCAATGGAAAAGGCAGCTCTCAGGACCATGGCCTATTGAAGGAAGAAGGGTCCTGAATCTCCCCTTCTGACACAGAGACTGTCAGGACCGAGGGTCGGGACAGTACTGAGGGCACTGCTTATACTGACGGAGGCCGAGTGGGTACTGAGGCTGGTGGTTGAGCCCAAGGAGGAGACAATTGCAGGGTTGAAGTGGCTTCCTTTGGGGAGTGCTTTGCCTTCTTAGCCTCCTATCACTTCTTCCTCCACTCCAACTCTGATTTCGAAGGGCGGGCTTTTTTTTGATTGCTACTTGGATGTTGACATTGTGAGAGAGTGGTCTGGGGTTGGAGGATCCGAGACGATCACCATCTGGATAGGAGGTGAGGAGGGCTGGGTGATGGAGTGCAAGTTTGTAGCCATCTCCGTTGAAGGTCTAGGTGCATCAAATGCCTCTAGAGCCTTCCGCCACAGTACAGCCCTTAACTGGCATGAATGGTTTCTCCTGGCCTGCTTAGAGAAGGCCTGGCAGAGAGGGCACATATCCACTATGTGTCCCTGCCCAAGACAGAGCAGACAGAGAGAATGCCCATCAGTTGGGGGCAATTTACTGCCACATCAAGAACACTTTTGAAATGGGGCCTTGAGGGGCATCTGTTCCAGATAGACCTCCATGGTCTAACCAACTGAAGTGAAAAGAAAGAACTAAAATAAAATGGAATGGAAGAACAAAACGATAGAAGGAGAATAAAATAGAATAAAATCGACAACAAGAACGCCTCAGCACAAAAATGCTCTCATGAAGGAGAGAGAGAAGTCCCTCAGAGAGGTCCAGCCACAATGGTGGTTGAAGAGGAACTGAGGGAATAGGCGGGAACCTGTTAGGTGCATGCTCAGTGAGATGGTCATGGAGCGGTTCCCGCTTAAATTCCTCAGCTAGAGATTTTTCCCAAAAGAGGCTACACGCAGGCACAGAGCCCATATGTGTGATGCACAGAAACCACAAAGAAGAATAGAAACCTATTAATTATTCAGATTATGCCTCTATATGCTCCACCTACTCCAATGGGCCTAGCCTCATCCAGGATTTTTAGGAAAAGACATCTAGGCTGGGGAATGCTGGGAGTTATAGGACTTTTTTCTATTTAAACATGCATAGGATTGCATGTTTAGTACGGTTTTCAGTTTCAGATTAAGTATGTGTTACCTTTTTCTCTGCTATTTTTCCTGGAGGTTCATTGGATTGGCTGCTGTTTGCTTTCTTTTCCACGGGTCTTTGAGAATACTGCTTATATCCCTCTTTCATTTCTGCTTCATACTGCTGATACTTCAGTTTGTATCTATCTGCTGGGAGTGGCAAATTTTCTGGCACTGTCTTTTGCTCCCACAAAGAAAGCTGAAAGTGAATAATCAAGAGTGGGCATAACAGCAAATAAATTCTATTATAAAATAACATTTTTCATCTTAAAATGTATTTAGGAGGGAAAGTTAAGATATAGGGACATCAGGTGCCCTAGTAAGAATTTTAAAATGAATATTTGGTTTTGATAATGTTGCAAAAACATATTCTGATACAATTATAAAATAGAAGTTGAAATATTTGTCAATACCCCAGTCCACTATTGTAACAATTAACAGATAGGTGAAACTGACAAGGATTTCTACATATCCCCTATGAATATCTTGACTAAACCATTTCCATAATTCAATTGCAACAAAATATGAAAATGTAAGCCAAATTTTTTGTAACACTAGAATTTTTTTCAGAGTTTGGATGCTTTGTTTTTTATTATCAGACAGTAGTAGAAATATTTATGATTTCATTATTTCTCACTACAAAAAAGGCTCATTTGGTACACAAAAACACATGAAACATTTTCATAGATTTCATAGATCATAGAGTTGGAAGGACCCTCAAGGCTATCGAGTCCAACCCCCTGCTTAATGCAGGAAACTAGAGGAGGGGTCTCCCATCCAAGTAAACCAGGCCTGACCCTGCTTAGCTTTCCACACTCAGACAAGCTGAGCCAGCGTAAGCCACTGTGTATTTCTTCAGCTACTTTACCTCAGTTTTCTTCAGACCAGGTTTTCTTGCTGACTGGATAATAAAAAGAGAAGGAACATCATTTTAAATTTCTCTTTTAAAATAAGCTAATTAGCATAATGCAAAAGGAAACAATTTCAGAGATGACTGGCTGGGGAATGTTAGACAAGTTTCTACAATGAAGAGCACTTTGAAATTAGATATGAACTTTGGATCAGAAAAGATGTAACTATTACCAATATAGCAACTATAACTCTTTAAGCATGGTCCTATTCATGTCTAAAATGCTGGTGTCATAACTGGACAAGACATGCGTATAAGACAGATAACTCTGGACCATTTGGATTATAGCCATTCAGTTGAATGAATGGAACTTTCACATAACAGCTGCTATCACAGCCATATGCATGAGAGACTCAATGGGCCCGTTCACACATAATGGTGACAAATTGTGGGTTAATAAAGAACTAATTGTTGTTTGGGTTATTTAACACTGGGATAACCACTAGTGTCTGGGTTTGCACATCATGAGGTAACCTACAATTGGGCCGTTCAGAGGTTGAATATTCAAAGCAGCAGCGCGCACACAGCACACAGCCTAGCAAATCGTGGGTTAATTAACCACAATTTGCCACCATTACATGCAAACCAGGTCAACACTTTATCACTGATGGAGCTCCATGAGTGAATAGAACATTTTTTCCCTCTATAAGTGGGAGCCATATTGTGAGTTGGGCTACATATTGGATCAAGACCAGTGTGTTTAGGATAGTGATACATGTGGAATAGTGCACAAAATCACAATAGATCAAATATAATATTATACTTTATCTAGAAGTCGAACGGTTACTCTTTAATAATTTTCCAGCATATTTTATGTGTTAGAAAATATCTGTTATTTTAACAAATATGGACAACTTCAAAAGTATGCTTATTTTTTTTATATATTTATTTTATTTAAAATGATTTTTAGGCTGCCTTTAAGGGTAGAACCCTCTCAAGGTGGCTTATCATTCTTTCAAATTAAACAAATTATGACATTGTAATGAAGAAAATACTTTTAAATGTTTGAAATCTGCTATCAATATCCTAAAAGTAAAAAGTAGCCTTATTATTTAAGCAGAATGTTGGACAACAGCAAGCTAATAGCTAATTGGGGAGGGGGGGTATTTTTTCCATGTGAACATAATTGAGATATTTGTTGCTTGATAAGATAATATGTTTGAAAATATCTCAAATAACAAACCTATTTACCTGAAGAATATTATGATGCTGTGCGTAAGGACTTTGTAATGGAGTACCCCAGCTAATAGTTGAAGATGAATGTAGAGGACCAACATGAGGGTGCCCAACGCTGTATGGTAGGTAGCTATCTCCATCCTAAAATAAAAGAGAACATTTCTGACCATTTTGTGTTGAAATGTTATGCTTTGTTAAGCTACTGCAGAGTATCAGTTGCCTAAGATTACAAAAAAGAAATTCAGAACATTCAGATAATGAAAATAGAAGGGCCACAAAGAACTACCGTAATATAGATAAACTACCCAAAGATGAGTTCTCTCACTCTAGGTTAGCTCGTCATCTGTATCATTTTTGTTGAGAATATTACCAACACTTCAGGTACAGATATGTGATCAGATATGTGGTAAAATGGTTACTGGTAACTACCCAAAGAATTTAATTTTTATCTGAAATTAAATAGTCCCTATATATGGACTCCAGCTTGTTGTGTAAACCAGGTCATTGTTTAGAAGACACAAAGAAATACATTAACTTTTTAAAAAGTGTTTAGAATATCATTAGTCTAAAATAAGCAGCCTTACCACAAGAACTGCATCAAGGAGGAATTAACCTGGCATAACCTGGGTATTTGGCATAAATCCCTTCTTGCAGGCTTTATGTACACTTTATTTCCTGGCCCGTTAGACCCTACAAGAATTCTTCCATGTGAATTCTGGATGAATTCGACTATAACCCCTAGGATGTCCACTCATGGAACAGGACTCTCTCCCCCCCACTGCAGCCTCCCACACCCCTGAAAATGTGCTCCAAAGGGACTCCCTCTGGAGCAGATTCTGAGAGCGCACTGGGGGCTGAATGGGGGAGGGGGAATCATCCCCCTCCCAGTTCCACTGACAAAGCAGTTTCATCAGTGGAAAAACTGCATTGGATGTTACCCCTTGCTTTTAATATCCTCTCAATAGTAAATCAAGAGCTCAAGTCCCCTTTATGTTCCGTCACCTTTAGAGCCCCCATTTAGCCCACTTTGTTAACACTATCAGATCCAAATTACGGTATACTAAATCCACACACCCATATCTGTCTACTAGCATATCTGATTTTAAAAGGAAATTAAAACTGTGTAGCTATAAGAAAATTATATCCAAATATAAAAAGGAAAAAAAAACGAAGAAAAAAATAAGAAACCTGGCTGAGATCCTAACATCTGTTAATGGAACAGTGCTTTTGCAGCTCCCCCTTCCCACTGCAGCACTTTCCTCTTCTCAGGTCCCTACTTTCCCCAGAAATCTGTTCTGGAGGGGTGGAGGATCCTGTAGAACAGAATGGGTTGTGGCACTGGGAGCTGCAGCAGGAAAGGGGAATCACTGAAAATAGAAGAACCACCACCCCTGCGAGAGTGCAAGTGCTGTTGGACAGGCAGAAAATACCTTTGGAACCAAGCCATTATGTCCAATTTTATAGAAATCATAAGTTCATTTCAAGATCCCTCTTAAACTAAACAGGCAAATATTTTCCGATGGAACAGTCTAGTTCCAGTACCTGATAAATGGACCCCATTGTCTCTGAAGATTGTCACTTGAATTAATCTTGCCAACTCAGAGGTGTTTAAAGCAAGTCAATTTATGAATTAGCATAGTTGTTGCAGTCTAAGTTTTTATGTATCCAGATTTCCATTGTTGATAGTTGATCTTGTTTCCAGAATTTATCAGAGTTAGCCAAAGTTACTACATAGACTTGCTATCAGATATCTATGTTCCTGTTGAACATGGGGTTTCACATACCCTAACAATATAACTGCAAGGAAAAAAATGATATTTTTTTTTACATAAGCCAAATCCTAATACTAATTTGGGAGCTGCAAAAAACACAATACTTTTCAATTCTGAAATAATCAGCTGACACACAACTACACATTTAACCCTTTTTTATTAACTGCCTGGAAGAATATTCCCTTGAATTCAAAAGAATTTTTGAGATGACAGAGAGACAACTAGGGCAGGTCAATCACATTGCAGCATGAGAACTGGATATGTTTCTGATTTTCCTCCCAGTGTTTTGATTCCAGCAAGTGCCACATCTGCACGTTTATAGATAATTTTCTGAGATAATAAATAATTGTCACCTCATCCTCTGAATCTCCCAATTTTCCCAAATCAAGGCATGGAACTCTGTAAAAAAGTAAGAAATTAAAAATGTAGCAAGGCTGCAAAATCTTCCCTGTTTTCAGGTGCTACCATAAGTTTTCCTTTGAAGCAGGTTCACTGCTTTTCAAAACGACCTAATCCTGAACAAAAAAGGTTCCTACCAATCTGTTTTTGCTTCAGGAAGCAGAGATGAAGACACTTGAGACTATTTTCATCCCCATTTGCAAAGGACACTGGAAGCTTTGTGAGGGATCTGGAAGGCAAACTTTTGTTCCAGCCCCAGAATGCTTGAGCCAGTGCAGATTAAAACCTGGTTTGCACATAATGACAATACATGGTTTGTTGAATCGTGGATTGTTGTTATGTGCAAACTCAGAACTATGGGTTAATTATGGGTTATTAACTACGACCAACCCATTAAGGGAACCCATGGTTTGTTGGGTTGTAAACTGGGTTGTTTAAACCATGAGTTGCTTAAACCATGGTTTGCTGTTATTTGCGAACCCAGAATTGTGGGTTGTTCATGGGTTGTTTCGCCAGGCTACATAGGCAGCAAGCAAAATTGGGCAAAAAAACCCAGCATCCTTACATGCCATTACTGCAGTGTCACAAAGGCAGTTGGGATGCAAAGAGGGAGCAAGTGAAGGAGGAAGGAAACAACCCAGAGATTGAGAGAACAAACCATGATTTGTTTGATCATCTGCTAGCCAAACCCTGGGTAAGGCAACAAGCCATGGTTTAAATAAACCATGGGTTAGTGTTACGGCTTGGTTTGCACGTAACGCTAACCCATGGTTTATTTAAGCCACGGTTTGTTACCCTGGTCAGGGTTTGTCTGGCAGACAATTGAATAAAAATGTGACATCAGCGTTAAGAAAAAATAATGATACAAGACATAAAATGATTAAATGTGAATGTCTGCTAGATAATTTAAAATGCACATGGACAATCTGCAGCCAGTGGAGGCCTTCCATGCAGTCTGTGTGGGCATCCAAGCTGCCACAATAATCAAATTTCCCCTCACTGCCACCAAATTTAAGCCCACCCCTCAGGTGTTTGGCAGGCTATATGGCGCATTATGATGATGTTGCCCTACCCGTCATAATGACACTCCACCCAGCCCACCAAACAGCTCTTTGGCAGGCTGTGTGGAGTGTAATTTAAATGGGAAAAGCAATGCCCAGAGAGAATAATCCTCATGTACCTACCTTCCCATTTAAATCATGTGCCTCCCCCTACCCAGCTGATTGCCACTGAGAAAAGTTTGTTCTCAATACCAATCAACTGGGGGTGAGGGAGGCACCATGATTGATATCTCAATGTGCAGGGATTTCTCCATCCCCACAAATCTCCTCTTCCCTGCATCCTGATGGGGGGTGGGGGGCACACATGTAACTCCTGACCCACCCCTTGCTGAACAT
The DNA here is from genome assembly GCA_021292165.1 of Shinisaurus crocodilurus. NCBI lineage: Eukaryota > Metazoa > Chordata > Lepidosauria > Squamata > Shinisauridae > Shinisaurus > Shinisaurus crocodilurus. The sequence goes on from CM037879.1 coordinate 235,163,907, forward strand.
AGCCCATGGGGAGAAAAGGTTGGTCACCCCAATTTACATTGTCATTATACATATTGCATTGCATCTATGGAACGCTGATTGGAGCCTAAAGATAATAAATGTAAGATGTAATGGGAGAAAGTTAAAAAAAACAGATTAATAGAATAAAAATGGAAATATATTCTCTAATCTAATGGAATATGGCATTTAAATAACTTCTAAAATAATTTTTAAACCTCACAATGTTATTACACACCAGCAAATCCGGAAAAAAAAAAAGTTTAAACATACAAGAATGTATGCTGGAGATGTATAAAAAACAAACACAAAACCCTGATATCCTCCACATCTGGTATAAACATAAGGCTATAAAGCCATTTTGGAAAACAATCAGAGAAGTAATACGAGAATTATAGAAGATAATGTTTTTTCTCCCCAAGAACTATTTTACTGAACAATATGCAGTTATAGGTTAAAGAACAGAAAAGTGGTATGAGTGGTTATATGCTTACAGCAGTGAAAATAATATTTGCAAAACTGGAAAAACCTTTTTATTCTAATAACAGAACACTGGTTTCAAAAATCTGGCACATGGTTCTTATTGTGAACAAAGTTAACGCAACTGTTTTTACTTAAACAGGCAGAGAAAATGCTTCGCAATCATTTATAGACAGATGGAGGTATTTTCTAGATTACTGGAAATACAATTATTGAAATGATGGTATGAGGTAACAAATATAAAATATATTTTTCTTGGGGATGGGGGGTCTTAGTCTTTTCTTTTTTCATTTCTATGGCTTATATGTTCAGAGCCCTTGTTTAATGAAAATGATTCTTGATCTTTTTCTCTTTTTTTAGCCTTCTGAACATGTATGATATATTTTTAATCTTTGTGTGTGTTTTGCATAGAATGTTTTTTAAAAAGGAAATGCAGACTTACTCTGCTGGCCGAGGACCATGACTTGATTTTGTATGTGGCCTCCAACCCTAAAAAAGAACAAATAACCACACTTTATACCAAGTTTTTCCATACTTTATCAAATTCTGAACCCTAAATAACCATCGCAAACCTTTTAAGTAAGAATCAATTTGTGTCCAAACATCTTTATACAAGAGGCATAGTATGGGGAGATCAAATTTACTGTAAATAACAAAGCAGCATTTTGAGAAAAGCTGTAGGTTTTAATGAAAGATAGGGAATTCTTTTTGAGAGAGAAACTAAGATTTTTCAAGAGTGTGTATATCCTGTGGCACTTTATGGAGAAAACAAATGTCTCTCTATGAACAATTAGTGATATGGTGGGGTCTTTTTCAAATACAAAAGAATAGAATAGAGTGATAAATCTGAAATTACATGGTAATGAAGGATTCTTCTGAAAGGTGGGAACTATAGCAATGAGAGATAATGTGGCTCTTAGCATCATAAGGAAATGAGGTGCCATAATTGAAGCTCATCTACTGCCTAATCCCAATTCCTGCCTTACCATAGGGGTGGGGAATCCTTTTTCTGTCAAGCACTGGATTACCGTGGGAGTAATTTGTTGGGGGCCACACACTGACAGTGGGTGGGCCAGGGTCAAAAGTGAGGAGGCCCACCCCCTTTTCTCTCTCTCCTTATTCCTCCCTGCCCATTGGACTGCTGGGGGAGGGATAGACCACTCTTGCTTGAGGTCCGAACTGACTGTACAAAGAAGGCTTTTAAAATTAGGCTAAGGGCCACAGGTTGCCCACCCTATTGTGATTCTTTTAATGTTTCATTTGACCTGTAATATAATAATAATAATCCTATTGTGCCCGTGGACCTGTGGGACCCACCAGTTGGACAACAGGGCTTTGGCACTTCTAAAAATAACCCCAAACCAGCGGAAACACTAGTTTCTGGAACAGGGGAGGTCAGAAGAGCTCACAGAAGGGAGCTCCACTGACCTGTCCCGATCTGGAAATGAGTGTTTCCCTTGTTTCCAGGTATTTTTTAGAAGCACCAAAGTCCTGTTGCGCAAGCAGTGGGTCCCATGAGCACAACAGAACCAGCGGAGGCGGAGCGCCCCGTTGGATACTGCCCAATATATCTGCACCATACATTCTATTATACTTTATTTTATTCTTCACTGATTCATTTGTCCCTTATTTGCTCCAAACATGCTGCCATTTGCCTGTTTGAAATACATCAGAGAGAGAAGAGAAAAGCAACGAGACACAAGATATATAACAAAAACAATCAAAACAATTTACTTGCGGGTAAGCACATCAACTTGCCATTTCAAGCAGATAGCTGTAGAGCCCCACTGCAGGTTAGTACATCAGTTTGCTATTTAAAAGAGCAAACTAATTGTGAAGAAGAGAAGCCTTTGGGGGGTCCCCACACGCACACTACACACACACACACACACACACACACACCCTCATGTGTGAAGGCTGGGGTGTGTGTGTGTGTGTGTGTGTGTGTGCATAGTTCCTCTTGAATGGATGGCGCCTGGAAGTCCGGAGGAGCCAGGCTGAAAGCTTTCATATGTAAATGTAGTTCAAACCCAGTAAGTCATGAGTTCCCTTCCCCCTGCCTGGCCAGGTGAAGTTCATCTTGATTGGCTAAGAGGCAGCAGAGCTACAGGGAGGAGGGGAGGGGGGGAAAGGTATATTTCCCAAAGCGTGGGTTTTGGTCTTTGTTCTTTGGTCTCGGATCGCATGGCTACCCGGCTGTGGTAATGGCGGTAAGCCAAAGACCCCAGGCAGCTCCTGGTGAAATTAGCTGATTGAGGGCTCTAGTGAAAGCATGTCTTGTGGAGGGCTATCCATCTCGGACCTGCGGGTAGATGGAATAGTTCCCCCCGGGCGGCAGGGCTGTGCTGGATCTAACCCTTGAAGAGAATACCCTCAGGTAATAGAGTGTATGCCTGAGAGATATTAAGGAATCAGGTTTTATTGTTTTGTAGCTCTATTTCTGTGTACTAAAGTGTCTCTCTATTTTGTGTGCTTCTCTCATTTCCCACTTTGGTTGTTAAATGCTACCAGAATAAACCTTGTCTTGGTTTTACCCCACATGGTGTTTGTGGATTGCTCTGCTTGGTTCAGTATCTAAATCCAGGTTACAGAATTAAAGGCGAGTCCCTGAACAGAGATTCAAGTAGGGTTGCAAGGAGCTGAGGCTTGGCAATCTCGTACCTTGAGATCTCTGGGGGTCTTGGTTCCTTTGGGGTAGGAAAGGGTGGGGGTGTGGCAGGCCAGCCAGCCCCCCCTTCCTCCACACTAATATATTTACTCACAAGCAGATGCTCCAACTTGCTATTTCAAGTAGTAAGCTTGAAAGAGAAAATGTCCCTTACACTGTCTGTCCAAACATCATTAGGTATATTTCAGGAAAATTAATATTCCTTTAATTAAGTCTGACTTTCCTAGAACAAAATCTGAAAATGGAGATTAAATTGGAGATTAAATCAGAAAAGCTGATTGGATGAGGTGCAGATTACACCAGCTCCTTCTGGTATGTCTTGGGGTAAAGCAGCTGGTGTAGTACCATAACAATTTAGCAGCCATTAGAAACAGTTGTAGGTATACCCAAAAGATTCATTGTGGGTATACCCAAAAGATTCACTGTGGGAAGCTGTGTGGATCTAGAATTGGCCTCCACAGTCACTTACGGACCCATCGCTAGAGTCTACACAATTTTCTTTAGAATTTTCCTCCTTTTAAAATCTCCTTTTTGTAAATTTTCTTTTTTTTTTTTTATCCTGGAAGACAATCTTACTCGGTCACAAGTGATCGCCTGACTGACTGACTGACTGACACCCAAAAGAAAGGGAGTACATGGAGAAATTAGGGGCAGCTTAAAATTAGATTAAATCAGGGACATACATACTAATGTGCAATATTTGAGAGATGTGATTCTCTTTTTTCACTTTTCCAATTTTGTATTTACGAAGTCAGCAGGACAGTTGCATGGCGTACCATTCTAAGAGAAGACTGAAACAGTTCTGCATCTACTTTTACTGAAACTTGATCCAGCATTTCCAATTACTGAAAATGGGCACCCATTCTTTGTACTGTGAAAGTGAAATTTCCTGAGCTATCAGGCACGTACTAATTGAGATGAAGATGGTATTTGTGTCATCCACTGATACTATGTTATTACCTTGTTTTTATGTAATAATGGATTCACATACATTTTTCTGTTCACAAGATCTCTATAACAATTTCTGATTTTGCAGTTTGCAGCAATCCATTCACATTCTCGCAGTGTTTTAGTCTTGGGCACAATTAGTATTTGAATTATGGGTATCTAATACATCAATCTATAATGCTTTAAAATGAATTCATTTTAATTTTTAAAATTTATTAAACTTTGAACGTACTTGAGCAAGTTTATTTTTCCTTGGGGACAATGGTGCTTGCCTTCTTGGAGATGCTGCAACTCCTTTAATCTCCAAATCCATTTGAACTGTTGTCAACTTAACAGTGAACTGTAAAACAAAAGCAAAAAAGAGAGAGTGCTTTAAGGAGGACTTAACAAAACAATATTTTCCTCAACAGTTAGTATGTTTCTCCTTGAATTGCAGTTCGGTCCAAAATCGTTCAGTGCAGTTATTAAAAGTCTCAATTTATTGTTTAAAATTACAGTACCTATCAGCCGTAATAAATTTCATTTTCCAATCTCCACCAGAAGCTTGCTATAGTGTTTCAAAGCCAAGCCTTGCATACTGTAGCCCCTGAAGTCCAGATTCTTTAAACACATAAACATAAATTAACCATTATATTGTGAAGTGCTTTCCTGCATAGTTTGATTCACTCTGTCCATATACAAATCAATGAATTCAGGGACACATGGTATTGGGGATATTTAACTGCTTAGGGCACAGAGACCTAACCAGTTAAATAATAAATACTACTTTTAGAATAGGCAATCTGTAGTTTCCGGATAGGATAGAAGAATGGGGTTGTAAAGGAGATTTCAGACAGGACAGATTGGGAAAAGAGATCTACTCTGCTCTCTATCCTTCGACAGTTCTGACTGCTCCCCTTGGCAGCTGTCTTGGCGGGGGAAAGTTGAAGAGGATAACCAATACCATTCTTCACAGCACCACTACACAAGCAGAGGTGTGAATGTACAGAAGATACAATATGAAGAAGGATGTGAATGTGGTGAGTTTCCCTGAACCTCTCATCTTTGCACAGTGCCTGTTTCAACAGCCAAACAGTAAAAGTTATGTTTGTGGACACACTCCTAAAAGAAGCTGTAACACTGGTAGTATTTCACCTTTGTTACATATATGGGTGCAAGATACAAAACAAGTATTTATTACTTATTATTAGCACGTATATATCACCCTTTTTGCCAAAGACCACCAAGGTGGTGCCCAACCATTTAAAATAACAACATAAGATCAGAAAACCATTAAGTCATTACAAACATTAAAACAATAGCACACTAAAACTATTTTTAAAGGCTAGGTTAAAGTGCTATGTCTGAACACCTTTTCTGAAAGCCAAGAGGGGGCAAATCATAAACCTGAAGGGAGTGCATTCCAAAATTTGGGAGTGTGCCTGACAAAAGGGCTTCTGAGGGGCAGCAGTGCCCTCAGGAGGGCCTTTCCTACAGATCTTAATAACTGAACAGGTACATAACAGAACAGGCAACCCTTTAGATGGCCAGGCCCTAAGCCATTTAGGACTGTAAAGGTTAAAAGCAACACCTTCAATTGAATCTGGAAAACAGTTTGCAACCAATGCATGTCTTTCAATATTGGTGTAACACAGTCTCAATATTGTGCGCTGGTTAGCGCTTTGCACCACATGAAGCTTCCAGACACTCTTCAAGAGTAACCCCACACAGATCGTATTGCAGTAGTCTAAGCATGATGTAACCAAGGCATGGGTAACTGTTGCCAAATCAGACCAACTCAGGACAGCTTACAGCCGCCACACTAAACATAATTGTGCAACTGTACTCCTTGCCATTACTGCCATCTGAAGATCCAGATACCATGTGGAATCAAGGAGCACTCCTAAGCTATGGACCTGATCTTTCATGGGGAGTGCAAATCCTTCCATAACTACTTGAATCCCAATCCCCAAGTCAAGTAAGGCAATATTTCTTATAGGGTCAACTTCTATCAGTGGAAAAAGAATGCTTACTTTGGAGGCACACAAGTTCTTTACGTAGAACTGATGAAGAACATTATCAACTGCTTCCAGGGTTTCACATCAAGATCAGCTGCCTTGTGGAATAGAAGGAATTACCAGCTTTCTCCAAGGCTTCACATCAGAACTAGCAACCCCAGCAGGAAGAACTCAGCCAATATCTGTTAACATTAAAGCTCCTGCTGGGATGGGAAGTATTACAGGTTTCACAAACACTGCTTTGTGTAACATGTAATACATGAGACTGCTTCTCTTTGCCTTTTTGACAACTTCAAAGACAGAAACATCAGTGGCATTAGAAGTTATTGCGGACATTCTCACTAAAATTACCGTATGTCACAGAAACTATTTTTTTTATAAATCTTAACTCTGTACATACAAAATTCTATTTTTATATTAATTATTACTGTTATGTATGTATGTATTTTGCACAACAATATTTCCCATGTTTTGTATATTTTTTAAGATTAGCTGGGCAGCCCCATCCTATGTCGGTGCTCGTAACCCTCCGAACCTGGAGGATTACAGGCATCCAATTGTGGGCGGGAGGAGCATGGTGGATAGGATTACCACCACTCTCCTTTTGCCCCAAAAAACATTTATACGGCCAATTTCAGCCATCTAAATGTTTTACCTCTCCTCGTGAGGAGGAGAGGCTGAGGCACTACCTGGATTCCTCAGAAGCTGGTGGTGCCTCACCATCTCCTGGAGCACCCCCCACGCCAGAATCGAAGTTGGTCTTCTGGCTTTGATTCCCAGCCGGCGCAGAAAGAACCATTCAGAAGGGATTTCCGCGGTCGCAACGGGGAGTCCAACTTCTCCTATGGCCCCCCAGACAAGGTCGGAGGATTGTGCCCTAAGGGTTGTAGCAAATGAGTGGTATCCAATGTTAGTCTTACTTAAATCCCATTGATTTCAATGGGTCTACTATTCTACTATAAGTAGGACTAACACTGGATACAACCCTAAATCCATTAGGAAGAGTGATTTATCTACTATTTCTGGTGAAACTATTATAATCCCACCTGAACTCGCACAATGGAATAGGTAGTAAATATATTAACTAAATCACAATAACTGAAATTGAGCAGAGCTATGTTTACAGTGTTAGTTAATTAAAATAAATGGGCTGTGGCTGCCACAATCCCAAGCATATCTACTCCAAAGTATGTACATACCAGTGCATCATTCTAAAAAGATAGACTCCCAAATAAATGGGAGTATATACAGTATATACAGTAGGCTTAGCTTAGGTCTGTGCTAAGACTGTATGCCTGAGGGCAGGAACTGTCTTATTATCAGTCTTCATAAGCCACTCTGGAAGCCTTTTTTGACTGAAGAGAACAGGTAAAATCCTTCAAATAGTAAGGGTGCAATCCTATGCCTGTTTAGACAGAAACTCCAAGCATGCCACAGCCAGCCTTTTTCTGTCTAAACATGAATTGCACCCTAAATAAATATTTAGGATTATTTATTTATTTTTATTTATTATATTTATACCCCGCCTTTTTTCCTGCAAGGAACCCAAGGCGGCTGACACAATCTTTCTCCTCCTCTCCATTTTATCCTCACAACAACCCTGTGAGGTAGGTTAGGCTGAGAGTCAGTGAGTGGCCCAAAGTCACCCAGTGAGTTTCATGGCTGAGCGGGGACTAGAACCTGGATCTCCTGAGTACACGGAAGACCATACTACCAGTGTTCCCAGCAAACCATAGCAACAGCCTTCTGGGCTGAGAAGCCACCGCCAACCAACCGTGGCTTGGCAGCACAGTAAGCACATCTGTGACCTTCACATGTCATGATGTACGCAGGCTTCTCCTATACCCGTTAAGAGGAAAAAGTCACGTGTGAAAGAAATGCGTTCAGAGATACTGGGGTTGCGTCCAATGGGTTATATCTAACGTTCGTCTAACTTCAGTTCCATTCATGTCAGTGGGTCTATTCTAAGTAGGACTAACATTGGATACCACCCACCGACCCCTTCGTCTTGCTCCCGCTCCCAAGTGGGCCTGTTCCGAGTGTTATGTTGTAAATAACCGTAACAAAACTCGGAGCAGGCCCAACCGTTGCAACTTCTGAAACAAGGACAGTGGAAGAGGGGAGGACGGAGTGAATATCCCCGCCTAATTTCCTCTTTCGGCTAAGGTGAGGGGCTCCTTTAGGAGCGCTCGGCCCACACCTCGCTCCCCTCTGTGGGCGTGCTCCCGCGGTTGCCTAGGTTTCTGGCAAACAAACCGAAACAACAACACCCCCCCCCGCGCGCGCGCCGCCGCCGCCGCCCTACTTTTAATCTTACAGGATGCCCCCAGCAGCAAACGGGAAGCGCGCCTCCCCCCCGTGCGGGAGCACCCTTCAAATCCCCCTCTCACCTTCGTCACCCCTCCTTCCTACGGCCACCGCGGCACTTCCTCCTCCTAGTTCGGCCTGCGCACCCGCCGCCCCAAACGCGTAAGCGAGGGAGCTTGATGCGCGCTCCCCAGCACCGGCTGCTCGCTTTTCTTGGCTTCCTGGCGGGCTGTTTGGTTTTTTGAATTCCGAGGGAAGAAGCCGAGATCTTCAATGCATGTTTCCTCCACCGAGTTGTCCTTACTCCTAAATAAGCGTGCTGAGGACTGCAGCCATAACGTGGATAGTCATGGACTTAAAATGAAAGAATCAGGAAAAAATATGCCAAACAGCCTTCCTCACACACCTTGCCCTAGAAGTACAGTAATACCTTGGATTGCAGTATGAAACAAGGAGCATTGCACTAATATAATGCCTCCCATCCCCCCCACCCCCATGACTGGCTAGTGTTGACGGGGGTTTTAGTCCAACACATCTGGAGGGCACCAGGTTGGAGAAAGGTAGCTTAGACTCTCCCAGGCGTCTTCAATCATAATATAAAGGGGGAATGCTACTACTTGAAAACTAAGGGTTGTCTTTAACGCAAGTCCCTTTCATTTCAATGGGACTACTCGAAGTAGGACTAACATTGGATACAAATCTACTATGCTGTTACAACTTCTCCACTCAATATGCCACAGCAAAGCAGGTGATATGGGCTATCTTAACTATTGCTGCTTTTTGTTTGCCTTAAACTAACCACCACCTGCCCCTTTCAGGACACAGCCCTGTGCTTTTGTATTGTAAAAACAGTTCAGTTCTATTCATAAGTGTATATACACTATCCTGTTACGCATTGGTCAGCTTTCTCCTAATTCAGGAAGTCACATGATGACTAGTGTTTATGATTGATCCATTTCTTGATTCCAGAAGACTGTGGGGGGTGGTTCCACAAATCCCACCCCACTCACATGCTGAAAAAACACAGATTGCAGGACAGTGGAAACTAGCCCCTCCACAGCTACACCCTCCTTCCTCACCCACCCCTTGCAGCAAGTATGCTAACAAAAAAAAAGCCCTCATTTGTGTGATGCTTGCTATTTACCAGTCCCAAAACAATTTAAATTCATAGAATCATAGAAAAGTAGAGTTGGAAGGGGCCTACAAGGCCATCGAGTCCAACCCCCTGCTCAATGCAGGAATCCAGGTCAAAGCATCTCTGACAGATGTCTGTCCAGCCGCACCTTGAATGCCTCCAGACTGGGAGAGCCCACCACCTCCCTAGGTAGTTGATTCCATTGTCTTATCGCTCTGACAGTCAGGAAATTTTTCCTGATGTTTAGGTGGAATCTAGGTTCCTGTAACTTAAGCCCATTATTCCGTGTCCTGCAAACTGGGATGAACGAGAACAGATCTTTGCCCTCCTCTGTGTGACATCCCTTCAAATACTGGAAGAGTGCGATCATATCTCCCCTCAGTCTCCTCTTCTGAAGGCTAAACATGCCCAGTTCTTTCAGTCTCTCCTCATAGGGCCTTGTTTCCAGTCCCTTTATCATCCTTGTTGCCCTCCTCTGAACCCTCTCCAGTTTGTCTATGTCCTTGTTAAAGTGAGGTGCCCAGAACTGGACGCAGTACTCAAGATGAGGCCTAACCAGTGCCGAGTAAAGGGGAATTATCACTTCCCGCGATTTGGAAGCTATACTTCTATTAATACAGCCCAAAATTGCATTTGCCTTCTTTGCAGCCACGTCACATTGCTGGCTCATATTCAGTTTGTGATCTACCACAATTCCAAGATCCTTCTCACTTGTAGTATTGTTGAGCCTAGTGTCCCCCATTCTGTAACACTGCATTTGGTTTCCTCTCCCTAGGTGCAGCACTTGGCATTTATCCCTATTAAATTTCATTCTGTTGTTTTCGGCCCAGCGCTCCAGCCTATCGAGGTCACTTTGAATTTTGTTTCTGTCTTCCAGAGTATTAGCTGTTCCACCCAACTTTGTGTCATCTGCAAATTTGATAAGCATTCCCTGTACCTCCTGATCCAAGTCATTAATAAAAATGTTGAAGAGCACCGGGCCCAGGACCGAGCCCTGTGGTACCCCGCTCGTTACCTCTCCCCAGTTTGAGAAGGAACCATTGATAAGCACTCTTTGAGTCCGATTCTGTAGCCAATTGTGGATCCACCTGATAGTTGTTCCATCTAGCCCACTCTTAGCTAGCTTACTAATCAGGATATCATGAGGCACTTTGTCGAAAGCTTTGCTGAAGTCCAGATATATAATGTCCACAGCATTCCCACAGTCCACAAGGGAGGTTACCCGATCAAAAAATGAGATCAGATTAGTCTGACAGGATTTGTTCTTGACAAATCCATGCTGGCTTCTAGTAATCACTGCATTGTTTTCAAGGTGCTTGCAGACTGACTTCTTTATAATCTGCTCAAAAATCTTCCCGGGGATTGATGTCAGACTGACTGGCCTATAGTTCCCAGGTTCCTCCTTCTTGCCCTTTTTGAAGATGGGAACAACATTTGCCCTCCTCCAGTCGTCTGGCACTTCACCTGTCCTCCATGATTTCTCAAAGATAATAGACAGTGGTTCTGAGAGTTCTTCTGCCAGTTCCTTTATTACTCTAGGACAGTGATGGCGAACCTATGGCACGGGTGCCACAGCTGGCACGCAGGGACCTCTCTGTGGGCACTCAAGCCATTGGTCACCGGATCGCGAAAAGACCGTCACCTTCTGCAAAACACTGATGATCTTGTTCTTTCTCACAGTGTGGAACAGAATGATTTTATTCTAGAATTCCTGTTACAGAATTCTTTTCTACATTGTTATCGCATTTAAAAGATTTTGAAGAATGATGCACAGAGCATGGCTTGGATGTAAAGCCCTAACAGTTGACCCGAGTGCTGCATGTGTTGCTCTCAAACTAATGGAGTATGAGCCAAGGTTTGACAAATTATCAGCATGCATGCAATAGCAAAAATCACATTAATTGTGCAAAAGCATGCCCAATGCAAACTTTTACCTAATGCAGTGTTTGCAGTCCAAGACATAGTGTTTCAAATGTGTTAAGCGTGTTTAGTTTTCTTGTTTATCTTGCTCATCCTAGTACAGGTTGACTTTTACTTTTACTAATCCAACACCTGTAGAAGCAGGGAAAGGACCCGGGGTAAAGCTTGCCCCATACAATTTCAGTCTGGCATATAATCATATTACAAGTTGAGAATCCCTAAAAAGTTTGTATAAATTCCCTTCAGGCTATGTGTACAATGTAGCACTATAATAATTTTTTGAGTTGATTTTTTTTCCAACAAAAAATTGTTTGTATCATTGAAAGCTCTGTTATTGTGTTTTTCTTTAAAGACAAAAGATGTTAATTAGTTCAGACAACTGTATGGGTTGTTTTTCTAAAACTAAAACCTCGGTATTCAGGTTTAATTGCAGTGTTGGCACTTTGAAATAAATAAGTTGGTTTTGTGTTGCAGTTTGGGCACCCGGGCTCAAAAAGGTTCACCATCACTGCTCTAGGATGCAGCTCATCAGGCCCTGGAGATTTAAACTCGTTCAGAGTAATCAGGTGCTCCTTGACCATTTGCCTATCAATCTCAAGCTGCAATTCTGCCCCTTCAGTCTGCACTTCAGGTTTGCCAGGGGGGTCATAGACCCTCTTTTGGGAGAAGACCGAGCCGAAGTAGGAATTGAACACTTCTGCCTTTTCTTTGTCTTCTGTTATCAATTTGCCATCCTCATTGCGTAGTTGAACCACCAGTTCTTTCTTCTGTCTTTTACTGTGCATGTATCTGAAGAAAGCTTTTTTGTTGCTTTTAGCATTCCTCGCTAACCGTAGCTCATTCTCAGCTTTAGCCTTCCTGACACTATTCCTGCAGTTCTGTGCTACCTGCCTGTACTCTTCCCCTGTAGCCTGTCCTTCCTTCCACTTCCTATACGTGTCCTTTTTTGTTTTCAGGTCATCTTTGAGTTTATTGTGAAGCCACATTGGCTTCTTCTGTTGCCCTCTGCCTTTTTTCCTTGTGGGAATTGTTTGCAATTGTGCCTTTAAAATTTCCTTTTTTAAAAACTCCCACCCCTCCTGGGCTCCCTTTCTCGTGAGAGTCACTTGCCATGGGATCTTACTAATCATTGTTCTGAGTTTGTTAAAATTGGCTTTCCTAAAATCCAGGGTACGTGTTTGGCTACACTCAGCTTTTGCTTCTGTTAGAATCAAGAACTCAAGTATAACATGGTCACTTTCCCCGAGTTCCCGAAACTGCCACTTTATCCACTAACTCGTCTCTGTTGGTTAGAATCAGGTCAAGGATAGCCGATCCTCTAGTTCCTTCCTCCACTTTCTGTAGGAGGAAGTTATCAGCAGCACAGCTCAGGAATTTCTTGGAGGGTCCATGTTTGGCTGAATAAGTCTCCCAACAGATATCAGGGAAATTGAAGTCTCCCATTACTACCACATCGTGCCTCCTTGAAACACTGGCAATTTGCTTTTCAAAAGTTCCATCCTCGTCTTCTCCTTGATTGGGTGGTCGGTAGTAGACTCCAACCGCCATGTTCGTCTTATTCTTTGCCCCCTTTATTTTAACCCAGATGCTCTCAATGGGGCTGCCAAGCTCCTCTTCCTGTATCTCTGTGCAGAGATACGTATTTTTAACATACAGTGCAACTCCACCTCCCTTTCTGTTGCTTCTGTTCCTTTTGAACAAGTTATACCCTTCAATTGCTGTATTCCAGTCATGGGAGTCATCCCACCAGGTTTCAGTTATCCCTATCAAGTCGTACTTGCCCTCATGTATCAAGAGTTCAAGTTCGTCTTGTTTATTGCCCATACTCTGGGCATTAGTATAGAGACATTGAAGACTATGTGCTTTATAGTCCGACTTTCCCCCTCCATTTTGTGGTAGACTATCAATGGGCACCGCTGGAGCTGTTCTCTCCATTGTGGCATAGAGGCCTTCTTCCATTGGTACCCCCGAGTTTATGTCTCCCTCCCCTGTTGGATTCAGTTTAAAGCCCTCCTGATTAAGTTCCTCATGCTGTGTCCAAACACATTCTTCCCAGTCCTTGTGAGGTGCAACCCATCCTTTGCCAGCAGTCCATCTTCCAGGAAGTGTAGCCCGTGGTCCCAGAATCCAAATCCCTCACGTCGGCTCCACCTTCGTAGCCAGTCATTCACTCGGAGTATTTTTCTTTCCCTTTCTATGCCTCTTCCAAGTACTGGAAGGATGGATGAGAAAACTATCTGGGCCCCGAAGTTCTTGAGTTCCCTTCCCAGCTCTTCAAAGTCTGCCGTGATTTCTTTGTAACTCCGCTTGGCAGTATCATTTGTACCCACGTGGAAGAGAAGAAAGGGGTATGTGTCGGTGGGCTGCATGAGCCTCGGCAGCTGCTCTGTCACATCCTTAATCCGTGCCCCAGGGAGACAGCACACCTGGCGAGTCCATGGGTCTTCGCGACATACTTTGGCTTCGATCCCCCGCAGGAGGGAGTCTCCCACTACGAGTACTCTTCTCTTCCTCTTGCTGTAGGCCTTGGTTTGATTGCCTCCACTTGACTGACCCTCAGCCTCTTGCTCGCTGTCACGTTGGGTGCCCGGTAATCCGTCCTCTGCAGGCTGTCCTCTGCTCTCGTCCTCAAGTACATGGAAGCGGTTCCATAGCTCCACTGCTTCCACAGGCGCAGAGTGTCTTGTAGTTCTTCTGCTCCTAACAGTCACCCTTTTCCAGGGAGTTCCCCCTGCGTTATATTCCCTTGCCTCTGCAGTCTCCGACTCCGTCTCATCCTGCAGTTGCCCTTCTGGCTCCTGTACTGTGCTTTGGTGCTGTAGATCCACCGTTCTGTCTAAGAACTCCTCGCTTTCTCTTATGCTCCTGAGGGTTGACACTTGCTGCTCCAGTCCTCTGACCTTTTCTTCCAACAGCGTGACCAGCTTGCACTTGTTGCATGTGTAGGCCATGTTGATCTCTGGCAGGAAAACAAACATTGCACACCCCTTGCAGGTCACCACCACTGCTGAGTCCTTTCCTTCCATAGTGCTCTGTTTCTGTCTTCCTAGAATATATATATATATATATGTTTGTTTGTTTGTTGTTGTTGTTTTGTTTTTTTTAGGGACCTCCCCCTTGACCTCCCCTGCCGAACTCCGCTGCCAAACTCCTGTTTGCTCTCCCTGTTCTCTCGCTCTCTGGGAGCCTGCTCACCTATACAGCCCACCAAACAGCTGGAGCCTCTCCTGTGCTTCTGCTCAACTGGGAGTCAGGAACAGAATGAGCTCTCAGGCCACGCTCTTCCCTTGCAGCACTTGTTGTTGTTGTATTACTCCGCTGCCAAACTCCTGTTTGTGCTCCCTGTGCGCTCGCTCTCTGGGAGCCTGCTTGCTTGTGTAGCCCCCAAAACAGCTGGAGCCTCTCCTGTGCTTCTGCTCAGCTGGGAGTCAGGAACAGAATGAGCTCCCAGGCCACATGCTTCCCTTTAAGCTCTCAGGCCTCACCCTGCAATCAGCCCCAGCTAGTTGCAATCAGCAGGAGCCTCTCCTGTGCTTCTGCTCAACAGAATGAGCTCTCAGGCCACGCCCTTCCCTTGCAGCTCTAGTTGTAGTACTCCGCCCTTCCCTTGCAGCTCTTTTTCTACTACTCCACTGCCAAACTCCTGTTTGCTCTCCCTGTTCGCTCGCTCTGTTCGCTCGCTCTCTGGGAGCCTGCTTGCCTTTTCACAGTCCCAAAAACAGCTGGAGCCTCTCTCCTGTTGTGCTCCTGCTCAGCTGGGAGTCAGGAACAGAATTGGGAGAGGTTTGTTTCCCTTTGTCCCATATAGTCATGTAGATGGAAATAAAAATGCATAAGGTATTATACCACATGAGCCCTCTCACTTGATATACTTTTTCCTGCTTTAAAGTCTGTGGCCCACTATGCTTCACAATTAACTCTGTTCACCAGCAATGATAACAATTTACTCTCAAGTGGACAATACCTGTTTACTGGATTCCATGGTCTCAAGACATCCAACTAGTAGTTAGTTTGCCACAGTACTCCAAGGCAAATTAGCTCCATGCGCGTATGGTATCACAAACAAGATTGACAAGGAAAGCTCTCATCAGAACAGAGATCAGAAAGCAGGACATGTAGATATAATCATATACCCCAGCAACATGATCTGGGAAGATCCTTAGCCAATGATAAATCTCAAAAGGTAGCATCACATATGAATAATGTGCTACAAAGGAAGAGCTACCCTGGTTGTCCTTTGTGATCAGCCAGAAGAACAAGGCTGCACCCCCTTGTTTCCCAGGAAGATGATCATGGCAAGGAGGAAACCAGCTTGGCCCAGTCCATTGGCCAAAGAAGCTCCTCCTGTGCTCGCTTTCCTTTTTCCTCCCTATTCATTTTGTATTGTGTCTATTAGATTGTGAGTCTGTGAGACCATTTTAGACTGTTTTAAGTGTTTTCTGGGTGTTATATAATAAATTAATTAGATCATGGCTTTTATCCTATTAAAACATTGGTCTCTCATCTTCCCCGCCCCGCATTTATTACTCTCACACCTCTCCCTTTCCTCACTCCTGCAGTCCTCACTGTTGAAACTGAGGTTGTGAACAGTTTAAGACAGGCTAATGTTACTCTGTAAATTCTCATGCTGATTGCACCAATTGTAACCCTTAACCAATACCACTGGCTTCAAAATGTGAAGATCACAGCAGGGCACTGGGTAGTCCTACATAGAGTAGACCCATTGAAATGAATGAGACTGAGGTTAGTCAAGACTAACTTAAGTCTCATTCATTTCAATGGGTCTATTCTACATAGGACAGGAAAACCGATTCCATCAATGAGTGGAAAACGAAAAGATGCCTGACAACCTGCGAAACATAGATGGAATGGATTTAACAAAATCCGAACATTCCTAATGCACACTAGAGATAATCATTATCTGATAATACCGCCACTTCTGCTGTCAAGAGTGCACTTACAGAGGCTGGTCGAAAAGTTGGCAATCGTATTCCTATTATAAGCTAAGGCCACGATCCAATGCACTCCGCCCTCAATGCACGTAAGCTTCCAAACGCAGAGGCTTACGTGCATCCGGTGCAAGGTGTGTGTGAAGGATTTGAGGCCTACACAGGCTTAAGTTTGCTGAAGCCTGAAGGCCCAAACACTTCCCTAGATTAGTTGGAGCCTGAAGGCCCAAACACTTCAGGATGGGAGGGGGAGTTTGAGAGTTTAGTTCACCCAATAGAAGTTAAGAATTATATCTCCTGTTCAAAGTCACATGATTATAACCTTCCATTCCTGGGAAGGCTATATATATGTGGGGTGTGGTCAGCTAGAATCAGAGACTGACTGCAGAGGAGAGAGGTAGTCTGAAGATAAGCTAGAGAACCTTGTAGTGTTTGTTTGTTTTATTTTATCATACTTGCTTTTGAATTATAGCCACTCTATTAAGTAAATACCCTAATATAATAAGTAAAGTTTGTTGTGTACCCTGGTTTGTTGGAGTGACTTATTCACCACGTCTAAAGCCTACACCCATGCTACTGGAAACAGGCAAAGGATTTGATCTCCTGGAACGGGAGAGGCTTTGAGAAGAGGCAGAGATCTTCCAAAGGCAGGTCGAGGGGTCCCTGCAGTAGCGGAACCTTGACAGTGTGGCAGCGGCGATTTCCGCTGCCCCGCACCTTGCATTTCATCTAGACAGCCAGTTTGGGCCGTCTAGATGAAGCTCTTCAGAGGGGGAAGAAAGGAGGCTGGGGCACCATTTGGATACGGTGTAAGCCGCCAACCCCAGCCGCCTCCTGTGCCCCCCCAACACACCCCTTTTCCTCCTCTCCGAGGCCAATTTGCAACCACAGGGAGGCAGCTGGTGCAGTTCTTTCCATACCAGCTGCGAGGGTGGCAGGGCAGGGGCTTGGCATTCAGGGTTGCAGCTCTGAGCTCACAAGACCTTGGTGCTGGGGCTCCGAATAATCCTATGGCACCCTCAGACAGTGTCAGGAGGCCATAGGTCATTCATCTAAACAACTTACTATGTCGTACTAATCTAAAAACTTGGGTTGCAACATTTAATAGATTAATCAGTCAAATTAATACATTGCAACTATCTTTTGATCAGCAGAAAGGGTCAGATTTATTTTTTTAATACAAGTACTTATAAAAACTGCAGATGACAAGGCAAGCAACATCTTGAATCGAACTGTTCTCCTTTCTCTCACACGTAAGAATGATGTCTGCCACAACATGGGAGCCTAGTCTAAAAAGAAAATATGCTTCTTACTTCAGAAATATTGATCTGCTCTTTTGCAAATTTAATTGATAGACCAATAAATTAAATTTCAAATTAAAATTTCTTTAATCAGATTGCAGCTCTAAAAACATTTCTCTTATGATTCTGTCTTCATAGGAACATCAATGCCTAAACCAAAAAGAATATGAGCTATTTTGCCCCATTCCTCTTCCACAAATTTCAAAATCAAAGAACAAAATTTTGTCAGTTTATGTCTATTCACACCCAATTGTGTTATGTGAAATTCTAACTAGTAAATTACTCAATTTAGTTTCCCATTTCGCTAGCCTTTCATCCAGCCAGTTTATCAACACTTCTGCTGTTCTATAAAATCTTGATACAGGTTAATGAAACTCAAGTTAATAAAATGTAAAGTAATCTTCTCCACATGAGCCATATAAACATACCATCCTGTTTTCTTGCTTCGTTTCAAAACAAAGCAAGAAAACAGGAGGAACAAGAACGGCATTGAAACTGCACTGAGATTCAACACCCAAAGCTACAGATGAATGTTGATTCAGAATACCACTCGGTATTTGCTCTAAGGCATTTCTGCAGGAACACACATCACAAAAACCAGTACAGACATTTGCCATAAAACAAAGATGCTTACAACATATTCCGTTGCCATTCCTCAACTTTAATAGTTGTAAAAATATGATAAATCTTGATACTGTAGTGAAATACCATATAGCACTCTCAGTGTAATATATACATAGTGTAATATATACATAATTTTATACAGAATAAATAGAAACATTTCATAAACATCTTGTTTCTAAAGCATATTGCAGTAAATGTGAACCTGTTTCAGAATAATTTAAAAGTGCATTATAAGATGTGCAATCATTCATCACAATTTGCTGACTATATCTGTTTCATTCATTTCTAATACGTCTTCTTAATCCAGTATCTGGTTTTTCTGTATCTTGATTAGTTACTCCAGCAATTTCCATATTCTTCAGCTCTTCCACTGGACTAAGTAAGAACTCGTGATCACCGTATTTGTGCTCTTGTTCACCATAGTGTTCCACAATATTGTCAAAGAGCACTTCATGCCCACAGTTTCCATCACCCCCCTCATCCATCTCAGCCTCAGGATGTCCACTGAATGACTGAATAAGGTCTTCAAGCTTTTCTTGGCATGTATGGCTAATATCTTAATTTACAAAACAGAAAATGGAAACTTACAGTTAGAATTAGGTCCAATGTCTTTATAGTAATTAAAACAGATCTGCTGTGAGAAAATTGTAAGTGAGTAAGAGCAGAATCCTATGGGGATAACCCTCCGAACACAGGCAACATATACAAGATGGGCATATGGGCATCCTATGTATATGGGTATCCTATGCAGAGCAGGAATGGCACAGAGGCGAAGGTTGCCTCCGCACTCCTCCCACCTTGCAACACAGCTAGATGGCCGATTTCAGCTGTCTTACTATGGAGCTTTGGAGGGGGAGGGAAGGAGGCTGAGGTGCTGCCAGGATACATTGTATCTTGGGGGCACTAGTCTCCCCTCTCCGCCCCCGCAATGCCCACTAAACCCCTTCTCCAAAACTGAGCAGCAGCCGCCGCAGTTCTTTCCACACCTGCTGTGAGGGGTAGGAGGGGGATCTGAGGGTGGATCCCCAGCCCTGAGGTTGGAGTGATTTTCTGACCTCAGAGCTGGGAATCCGAACAATCCTATAGCCACCAGATGCTGTCTAGGGGCCAAAGGATTGCTCTGCCCAAGGCTTTGTTATATATGGCAGAATATATGGCATTAAACAATTTGATAAATTGTTCAGTTCTTTGAGTTGCCTATTAAATCATAAACCAGGTTTCTTTTGTTTTGCAGCAGCAAACACATTTATAGATCATACACAATGATTTCAGCCAGCAATAGAAGAAGCAGAAGCCCACTCATTCATTTCAATAAAGCAAGTCAACTCACATACACAAAGGAATAAGCATGCAGGACATCTTCATCTATTAAAATGAATGAGGGCTACTACATAAGGAAGAGATCTGTATGCAGTGAGAAAATTAGCTTTCTAATTAAAAGACATACTGTGCCATCGTATAACTGCTTAGGATGTGGATACTACACCCATGCTAGTGAGATGTCAAGATGTTATACAAACCAGCAAGGCCAGCAAAATCATGTATTTTAGAATCAGAGTACTAAGCAGTTTTTGTTATAATAGGTTTTAAAATACCAAGTACATTAGTACCTTGTGGTTTCACTGCCGATTTGTCCAATCCACTTTCTTTCATCAGCTTTCTGATGGACTCAAGCTGTACCATAATTTCATCTTTCTGTTCAGAAGCCAAGGCATTAATACTGAAAAGCCAAGAAATTGCTTAAGAATAAAACAGGTGTTGGTAGAGAACAGTTGCTACAATTGTACCAAAATTATGTTTCTAGACCTCAAAAGGAGGGAAGGGAATATCTTTATTACCGACTTAGTGTGTAATCGTTCACTCATAAGCATTGCATCTGAATGCAGCAAAACAATGGTTTAGCATTATATAAATGAGCCTTGGACTCATGTGCTCTTCGTCCCCTCTCCAGCACAGCTGCAAGCAGGAGATCAGAAGTTTTCACTTCCATTTTTAAACTAATTGCAGTTTAGCATTATGTCTGAACCCAGACAAACCATGGTTAGTCCTAACTATAGTTTTCTTAAACAAGCCAACTTCAAACCTGGTTTATGAAATTGGGTTGTTCCAATGATAAACCAGAGGTGGCTTACAATAATAAAATTCATATAATTAAAAACTAATACAGTAATAAAAACAACCAACATTCATAAATACAACAAACATCAGCATAAAACATCTGGCCTAGGCAGTACTAAAGAAGCTACAACACAGTTGCAGAACTCCGAACAGTCTGGCAAAACATAATCAGGGGAAGGCCAAAGTAAACAAGTATGTCTTCAGGGCCTTTCTAAAAGCCTGCAAATGATGGCCCCTGATGGATTCCCAATGGCAACATATTCCAGAGGTGTGGGGCCATCATAAAAAAGACCCTCTCTCGCATATTTGCCCACTTAACTGCCTTCAAAGGTGAGCAAGTAAGAAGGACCTCTTTTGAGGATCTTAAAGCACAGGAAAGCTGATATAGGTGAAAGCTTCAAGTAATTTGGTCCCAAACAATTTAAGGCTTTAAAGGTCAAAGACAACACTTTAAATGGGGCTTGGAAATGCACTTGTAACCAACGCAGCTTAGGTGTTATATGATCTGACTGCTGCAGCTGCACTCCCACCAATACTCAGGTAGCCACATTCTGTACCAGCTGAAGTTTTTGGACCATTGTCAGAGGCAGCCCCATATACAGTGTGTACAATAGTCCAGCCTGGATGTCACTAGTACATG
This sequence comes from Shinisaurus crocodilurus, assembly GCA_021292165.1. Classification (NCBI taxonomy): domain Eukaryota; kingdom Metazoa; phylum Chordata; class Lepidosauria; order Squamata; family Shinisauridae; genus Shinisaurus; species Shinisaurus crocodilurus. The sequence goes on from CM037879.1 coordinate 235,184,991, forward strand.
GATAACTGAGGCAAGTTCCATCCTCTCCAGACAGAGCTGCAGCTGGCATACCAGCCTATGCTGATAAAATGCACTCCTGGACACTGCAGCCACTTGGGCTTCCCCAGTTAGCACAGAGTCCAGGAGGACTCCCAGACTACACATCTGATCTTTTAGGGAGAGTGCAACCCCATCTAAGACCAGCTGTAAACCTCCATCCAGATTAGTTGGTTTCCAAATCCACAGTACCACCATCTTGTCTGGATCAAGTCTCAGCTTGTTCATCCTCATCCACCCCAAAACAGTCTCCAAACTGGTTCAAGAGTTTCACAGCCTCCCTGTGAAACAAGAGGTAAAGCTGAGTATCATCCCCATACTTATGACATTTTAGCCCAAACCTCCAGATGACTACCCCCAGCAATTTCATGTAGATATTAAAGAGCACGGGGGACAAGATGCAACCTTGCACCACCCCACAGGCTAATGGCTATGGGTGGAACAGAAGTTCCCCAGCACCACCTTCTGAAACCACTCCTCCAGAAAGGACCAAAACCACTTTAATACCGTGCCTCCTAAGCTCAACCCAGATAAACAGTCTGGAAGGATACTACTGTTGATGGTACTGAAAGCTGCTGAAAGGAACAGAAAAATCAACAGGGTTGCACTCCCCCCCATCTATTCCCCAGCATAAGTCATCACTCAAGACAACCCAGGCTGTTTTCATCCCATAACCAGGTCTGAAACCTGATTGGAATGGATCTAAATAATCCATATCATTGAACACTGCTTGGAGTTGCAAGGCCCCCACATGCACCAGCACCTTGCCCAAGCATGGCAAATTTGACACTAGGACTAGGTGGTAGTTATCCATAGGATCAAAATTTAGTTTCTTCAACAAGGGCCTCACCACTGCTTCCTTCAAAGCTTTAGGGACCTCACCATCTCTCAAGGAGGTACTGACAACCTCGGAGGTCCATGTACCCAGCCCAGCTCTGGCAGATTTCACAAGCCAGGATGGACAAGGATCTAAAGAGCAAGTAGTAGGCCTCAGTCCAAGCAGTTTGTCTAATCCTAAAGTTACACAATAAAGGTATCCATAATACAACTGGTGCACTCGTCTTGTCCATCTCAGGCTCTGTCAAAACAATGGCATCAAAGTTGGCACGGATATGAGCGACTTTATCTGCAAAATATCTAGCAAATTGCCTTTGAGGGTTCAAGTTGTGTTCTGGAACCTACACTACCCAAGGCTCCAGAAAACAAAGAGGCCTTTAACCACCCAAAAGAGCACTGCTGGATAACATTGAACAGATGCAAGGGTAGTGGTGAAGTAAGATTTCTTCACAGCCATCATCTCCACACAATAAGATTGCAAATGGATTCTTACTTGTGTTCGATTGTATTTGTTACAAGTGTTCTGCCATTTGCACTCTAATCATTGACACAGTTGTTTCATCACCCTCAGCTCCTTGGAAGCTGACATGGTTCCATGACTCGGTCGAGGACGTTTGGGAGTGATTGTTTTCAGACATAACACCCATGATTTCTTATTGAAACAAGCCAACATCATAAACCACAGTGTGAAGTTGGTTTGTTTAAGAAAACTACGGTTAAGACTACCCACAGTTTGTCCAGATTTAAACATAATGCTCAACTGCAGTTAGTTAAAAAGGAAATGAAAGCTTCTGATCCTCACAACTGCGCCAGAGAAGGAAGGGGGAGCACACAAGTCTGAGGATCATACACATGACACTAAACCATTGCTTAGTGTTACATCTGAGCTGGGTCATTGTCTTAAAGCCTCACAGGCTGAAAACTCTTACATACAACCTCTCAATGACACATTCTTACAATGGCATTTTTAAGGCTCTGGAACCACATTTCAGCTATGCCAGTCATGAGGGGCCACTTCTAGTCATATCATGGTAGCAGCAGAAAGCCCATGCTGTCGGGATACTGGAATCCAAATTAAAAGCGCAAATTGGTGAGTGTGGAGCAAACAATACTGTCTTGATAATAAGGGTACAATACCCAGCAGCACTTACCCTGAGGTGGGTAGAAGCAGCTATATGCACCAATGCAATTTTGCTCCCACTTCAAGATACATGCATAAGAGGAGGAATACAGTATACTCATCAAACCTTTACTCTCTCATTTACTTAGCTGCTACTATAAAGTTTTATAAACTTTTAACTGGATCATTAAAATGATAGTGGTGTAATTTATTTTCCAACAGTAAATACAATTCTAGAGCTAGAAATATCCCAAGTGCTTGAAAAGCCTGGATGCAGAAGAGCTAATGCTAGCACCATGAAATCTGAATTTTTCTTTCAGCCCTGTGGGACTTGTATTATCAGTATGCTATTTAGGGTCCAAGTGGGGAATATCAAGAGAGCAAAAACTGTTCCCATAAAATTTCAGTTCTTGGAAGTATTGTATGCAGAAAATGAGAGAGCAAACAATTCATATAACAAATATTCTTGTGACATTTTTATTCACACTCACAAGTACACAAACATTACTCTTCTAAGTCTTAAGGCAGTTGAGATAATATTATTTAAGTCAAATTCTATGGTTTAGCTTAGTTTACTCACCAGCTTGAAAGTGGATCTAACTGAGTTAATAAAGAATTTAACATTTTCTCTGTCTGTGCTAGATGTTGCTCCAACTCCAGAAGCTGGCGTTCTACAAGTGAGAACAATTTTTTTTTTAAAAAGCAACTTTGCTAATGAGAAAAGTAACTGTGTTATAGCTTGCCTTGCACATAATTTTTTTAAAAAATTGTGATCTTTATATATTCTTTTCTTTTCCAGAGGAACTCACTGACCCAGTTTGCACATCACAACAACCCAGGGTTATGAGTGAAGCAGGAACAAGCAAGTGTGATGCTTCTCACCACCTGTTTGCTCCCACTGCAGCTGGGCAGAGCTAGACAACCCAAGGACACTCCTGTGTACAAACTGTATATGCTAAAAATGAAAGGTGGAACAGTTCTGAATCAATTACTACCTGTTTCTTTTGTCTTGTCTTCTGTATTTTTCTCTTTCTTGGATGAACTTTCCTCTTGAGATTTCATCTACAAAAGAGTAAAACAAAATTTACCATAAGAGCATTTTTAAAAATACCTAAACCTCAGCCAAGTGTTATTACCACTTTCACTATTTGTTTAGATTGCAGTATAATGGTTCCGACACTGAAGATGTGAGGCAGGTAACAATACCTTATCCTAGAAATATACTGTAATCCAAATAAAACTCACATCTCCCCCACATCTGTTTGATTTAGGTTTCAGCCTATTTAGTCTCACTGACTTCACTACACCTAAGCCAGTATCAATCCAGATTATACAGTTGAATGAGGCTATAAACTGATCTCTCCAGTAAAGCTATGTCATGATGCTTTAACTTACACCTCAGTATTACTTACTTAGTCTTATTGATTTCAGTAAAATTTGTTTCTGATTTGGGATGCTATTCCCTAAATACTGTTAGAAACATCACCACTGCCGCTTGCCAGCTGAATTGTGTATACAATACAAATTATGAAGCACAAAGACTGATGAAAACTGATATAAAATCCTGTAATCACAGAAGCCTTCCTAATAGAGCAACCTTTGGGATGGTTTTACACCATTAACCACATTTACTTAAAATCACTGATTTCAGCAGCACTTTCCACCATTAAATCCCAAGAAGTAACCCCCAATAAACTACGGTAAGTAGGATTTTTTTTCCAAGTAATTGTTTTTAGGATTGGGCTATATGTGCCCTTAGAAATGCAGCCTCAGTGTTTTATGTCCTATTATTTCTTGAGCAAAGGAAGTGCTCCCATATCCCTTACAATAAAAGGTTCAAATGTCTTTTTTCCAGGAGGCACTTTTGCTACAGGAAACCCAGTGTGCCAAATCACAGTTCAGTGTTGCTGGAGGTCTCTGCTCAGTTAGTACCTCCACTTTTGCTGCATGTGTATAAGACTACATGACTATATATTTTGTATCGGACAATGTCCATAACAAGACATAAAATCCCTCCCCTACTTCCCAGGAGGAATTTGTCTCTGCTCTACTACATTCAACACTCATGTGGCCCTTTAAAAGAAAGTGGTTAGTGAGAATGGAATAAGGCTAACCCTTCTACTGCAGCAATGCCCCATTTCAGAATCTTCTTTGTATACTATTTTTTAAGCTTCTGATTTCTTTGAATGTGCTTCGCCTGAAAAAAACAGCAACATTGAGACACACATCTCCTATTCATTTGTTTTTCTTTAAAGTATGGGTGAGCACTTCGGCCCTCCAGATGTTGTGGACTGCAACTCCCATTAGCCCTAGTTAGCATAGCCAATGCTGAAGCATAATAGGAGTTGCAGTTCAACAACATGCGGAGGGCCACAAGTTGCCCACACTTGCTTAAAGAGTCAAACAAGGCTCTTTGCAAGAGCCAGCCCTGCTGCAGTCACCATTCATATTTTGAGTTCTCACTACGGAAATTATCCTTACTGCTCTACAATGAAATATTTAAATATTGTTTAAATATTGGGCTGGTTCAGACATAACGCTATACCAGAGTTTAGGCCTCAGATTCATGCACTCCCTCTCCCCCTCCTGTGCAGATACAAGGAATTTGGAAGCTTTCACTTCTGTTACAAGATTGACTGCAGCTTTCTGTGTCATCCAAACCAAGACAAACAGATTTATGAAGGTGGCTTGTTTAAGCTAATTATAGTGAAGATAAATCACAGTTTAGGGTTTGGAAATGCTGAACTGCAGTTAATCTAAAATGGAAGCTTCTGATCTCTGCGTGGCTGTACCAGAAGAGGGGGAGAGGGGAGTGCCCAAGCTATGGTTTAGGATTACATGTGAAACGGGCCATTGTCTTCTCCCAGTTCAGCCTTCCTCAGTCTTGTGTCTTCCAGATATTTGGGACTACAATTCCCAGAATTCCTGAGCATTAGCCATGCTAGCTAGGACTGAGGGAAGCTGAAGTCCAAAACCAGGTTAGGGAAGGCTGGTATAGATGTTTACAACATTACATGGTAGAGTCCTAACACCCTTTAAATGTTGTAGAAGAGAAAGAATAATTGAAACCAAGTTTAAAATAAAATATTTTAGATGTTTAAATAACTAAGGAAGAGAAACTAGCATTTCTACTTAACAATGCAGATTTGAAGAAATAAGCCACATTTATACAGGTCCACACTGTGTGCATGTATATGGACCACTAGCACTCTGGCTTATTAATATTTACCTTTAAGAATTTGTATAAAGCAAACACTCCTACACCAACAGCATACAAGGGCATGAGTGTTAAAGCAAAGTCTTTGCCATTCCCTCTAGTCCGCTCAGTCTTCAACTCCTTCTCCATTGCATTCCTCATCTGTTGGATGCTCTGATATGTTTTACTTCCAGAAGTTTCTGAATTCATCTGTGACTGCAGAATTCCCTCAGGTCCACCTACAAAACAAATATTGTAAGGATTTAGAGCCAGTTGAATCCAATTGATAAAGACTAGCACTATAATCTGGATTACTTGGGCTCATGTATTACATCTGTATGGATCTGCTTGGGACTCTTCAGACAAACAGATTAACAAGTGCCCCTATAGTATTTTAGCTTTTGCAGCATGGTCTTGGAGTCCAGTTCAAAGACAACAGCACAATATCCAGTTCACACATAGCAGACTGAAAGGGAGGGCAAGATAGATACTGCTAGAAAGGGAACAGCAAGAGAGAGAGAGAAGGCATTTTCAGTGCATAAAAAGGGGAATGCTTAGCTTACAAGAAAAGAATCATACTGGAGTACTGAGAAATCAGTTTCACCATGGCAACAACTCTAGCTACAGTCTCAAGGCAAAGTCTTGAGACTGGCTGATGCTGGTGAAAATGGTAAGGAACTTCTCCACACTGTGGTTTAAAATTACCCCCCCTGGTATCAGAGTCACATCAGGCACAGGAATGGGGTGGAAAGAAAACACTGTTTATCATAATCAAGGATGTTACAGGCAACAGCCAGTCAGTGACTGACTGAAACACAGTTCATGTGACAATTACTACACTGGGTCACTCTAACCAGCAAAGAAAACTATCAGTTCCAAAAGCAGAGTAGAGGACAGCTCTGGGATATTCTCACAAGACTTCACTGAACAGCATCCTGGTGGAGTTCTATTCTGAAGTATTACAGAAAGCATATATACACTTGAATAACCCTACAGAAAGCCTTCTATGTATGTATGCAGAAATTTATTCAGTTTCCAGCAAAGTAAAAGGAGAGCAAAAATGGCCATTACTATGCTGAAATTAATAAAAAATTATACATTCTGAAAATCAGAAAGGCTGCATTACCTATGGTAACAGGAGAAAGAGTTGGTCTATTCACTAATGTCATAGTAGTGCTGTTCATACTACTTTAACAAGTCTCATGATGCTATTAATTTCCAAGGTTAGTCTGGGAGTAAATTTGCTTACTAAAAAAACATGTATTCAATTATGCATTCAGTTGCCAAGATTAGGACTCTCAGCACAACAGCAGTATACCTATAATAATTTACTATTCACGTTTTACATCATATTAATAAGAAATGACTCAACTGAACCAATGTAGTTCCAGAACATGTTAATATATGTATAGGTGCACAACTATCCCCGTGAAGATTTGAATGTCTCTGCTCTGTGCAGACTTAACCAGCAATGCCAATTCAGTGCTTCGATGGGACAGGAAGATGTGATAGAGAGGATTAATCATGGCACAAAAGACTACAGGACTGAGCAAATTGTGAAATGCACAAACAGGGATAGCTTATGCATTTTACTATGGTATAGTAGTATGACAACCTGCAAAAGGAACAAGAGAGATATAGAGCCTACCAATACTGGGCTTGCACGACACACAAAACCTCAGTAGGTTAAGTACTACAGATTATCAGCATGTTGTCTGAGCCCTGCAAGGTGCTTCAGGAGCGACTTGGGAGTGGCGTCTAAACCAACCAGCTATGCCATGGTTTGCGGTAGGGTTAAGGAAACCCTTGTAGGTTTGGCGTGTCATCTGAACCCATAAGACATGCTAACCTACCCGCGAACCAAAAAGGCACAGAGTCCCTTGGCCAGAGCGGCAAAAAAGAACTGCCGCTCTGAGCAAGGGGCTCTGGACGATGACAGCTGGCCAAGGGGCCAAGCAGCACTTGGCCGGCTGTCATCAGCTTCCCCGTGCGCTGTTGCTGATGTCCTGCATCGGCAGGAGCACACGGGGAAGCCGCTGGGGTCCACCGCCGCCATGCACCCCCTTCCCCCAGGCCCCACTCACCGCCACCACTCCACTCCACCATCCACTACCACACGCCTCATCCTCCTCACTGGGGTTGGGCAAGGAGGAGCCACTGCTGCAGTCCCTCACAAGGCTGGGTTTAACCCAGCCTTGCAAGGGACCGCCACCGCCGCTCCCCCTTCCCAGCTCGCCCCCCTCTTCCACAAGAAAAGAGGGGTGAACCGGGGAGGAGCAGCCAGCGACACCACAGCAGTTAAACACAGCCTTGTGAGAGACCACGGCAGCGCCTACATTGGGGCCTTGGAGCGTGCGCGCCAAGGCCCAAACGCAGCTGCCCACACAGCCAGGACACGTGGCTATGTGGCGCAGGGGTACCCTACCCCTGAGCCATGTAGCCACCTGTCTTTTCACCCAGTGCTGGAGAGGAAGAAGCTTGAGGCCAAGTACGTGCGCCAAGGCCCCAATGCTGCGCTACTGTCTCTCACAAGGCCAGGTTTAACCCAGCCTTATGAGGGACTGCTGCAGCATTGCCAGCAAACCCTCTCTGATTCACCTCCTCTTTTCTCACTGGAGAAGGAGGGCAAGCCAGGGAGGGGAAGCCGCCACCACCACCAGTCCCTTGCAAGGTCAGGTTAAACTGGATGAGGAGCGCAGTGGACAGCAGCAGTCAGTGGGGCCCTGGGAGGGGGAGCCAGTGGGGGGACAGCCAGGGGCACAGACACAACCCCGCCAAGCAAGGAGCCTCTGACAGCTGGCAAAAAGTGCTGATTGGCACTTCTCGCCAGCTGTCATTTATTTATTTATTTATTCTATTTATGCCCTGCCTTTTTTCCTGCAAGGAACCCAAGGCAGCTTGGGTTACATAATCCTCCTCCTCCTCTCCATTTTATCCTCACAACAACCCTGTGAGGTAGGTTAGGCTGAGAGTCAGTGACTGGCCCAAAGTCACCCAGTGAGTTTCATAGCCAAGCAGGGACTAGAACCCGGATCTCCTGAGTCCCAGTCCAACACTCTAACCACTATGCCACACTGGCTCTTTTAATTAGTGTGCCTGGTGGAAATCTTTGCCGCTGCTTTTACCATCGCCACTGAAATCCACATGCGAGAATAGACAGCGTAGTAAATGCCTGTCTGCCTCAGGGCCATGCCGATTCACAATATGCTGTATTTCCTGCTGGCTGGCTCGGTAGTTTTTCTTGGTTAAATTGTCCACCAGGTAGCTGATTTGAGACAAGGCCAGCGAGAGCGAGTCAAGATTCATTGCTGGTTGGGGCAGAAGCAGGCGGCCGAGCCCGGCGCAAAATCACCATTATTCCCCTTTAGTCACCTCAGAGACAGGTTAATTTTTTTCTAGTTAGCCTATATCTCAATTTATATTATATCTTCAGCTCTTCTTTCCTAGTACTCTCACTCTGTTCTGAACCATGGCACCTCGGGTGGGTCAGTGTCGGGGGGGGTGTCTCGGGGCCGGGGCGGGCGCCTGGCTGGAGCCGCTCGCGCTTCTTTGGTTACCTCCTTCGCTCGTTCCAAAACAAAAACAAACAAACAAAAAAAAGAGTAATCCCCACTCATCTCCCCTCGGTACTCCCCTGGGATACCTACCAGAGGACTGAGGGGGAGGTGGCACCTCCAGACCCCGGCTGTGCCTGATCATTAGTCGGGAACAGCCGGGGCCTGGGGCAATTTTAAACCCACAGAGGTTTCAGAACCTTTGTGGGTTTAAAGTGACATGCGAACCTGGCCATTATCATGTCAGACAGAAAACAGTTGAGCTAGTATCTTTAGCCTAAGCAGCCATGATGCTCTAATAGAAATAGATGCATTTTTAATTTCTAATTGTCTGGATGGTTCTTGGTCCCAAAGGAAGTTAACTAAAAGCTTTTCTGAGAAGATCCATCTTCTAATCACTGCAAAACTTTAGTATCACTTTTAAGAACATAAAAACAAAATTGGCTTTTTTTAAATTTTGCCTAATGCAGACAACCCTAGCTCTTCGCCTTCCTTTAAACTACTTTGATATTAGATCTCAAAATACTGCTGCATTCTAAAAACAAGTCCTTTTCTTTTAAAGAATTATGGAAGTCTAAGTGAGGGGAAAGCCATCTTCTCACTTCTGATGATGCTGTTACCAGACCAGTTCCTGATGCACCAGCAGCAAGCAAGACATCTGAGACAGGGGCGTAAACTATGGGGGGGGGGGCTCAAGGCCCCCCCCCGGATTTCTCAGATTTGGCAAAGCGCCCTCCAGACAACCAGCTGTTACGTGTTTGGGGGGCAATCTAAATTACCTCCAGGGAGTGTGTGTGTGTGTGTGTGTGTGAGAGAGAGAGAGAGAGAGAGAGAGAGAGAGGAGTGGAAGAAAGTGTGCAGGAAAGAGGGGGGAAGAGGGAGAACAGGGGCGTAAACTATGGGCGGGGCTCAAGCCCCCTCTGGGATTTCCCAGAATTGGCACAGCCACCTTCAGGCAACAAACTGTTTAGCCCAGGGGCCCTCAAACTTTTTACACGGGGGGCCAGTTCATTGTCCCTCAGCCTGTTGGGGGGCCGGACTCACTGGGACTCCCCTGTGCCGCCTCCTTCATGGTGCCCCCGCCGCCGCCACCGCTGGTGCAGGACCCCCCGCCGCAGGACCCCCGCCCCCCGCTGCAAGACCGCCCCGCTGCCACTGCCGCCACCGCAGGTCCCCCCCACCCCCGTAAACCCCCGCCGCCGCCATAACCCCCCCGCCGGCGCCATAACCCCACCAGCTGGCGCCATAACCCCACCCGCCGGCGCCATCCTACCTGGTCCCCTGCGCGCTGCTGCTGCTGCCGGTGCCGCTGTCACAGCCTCCGCTCGAGGCCGCCGCCGCCGCTCCGTCGCGTCCATCCTGGACTCCGCCCGCGCTCAGTTTTGAAAAACAGCGCGGGCGGGGTCCAGGATAGACGCGACGGGAGCAGCGGGCGGCGAGGCGGATGAGGTAAAGCCCCCCCGCCGCTGCCCACCCACCCACCGTAACCCGCCGCTTCCCGCTTATGCACCCACCCACCATAACCCGCCGCTTCCCGCCCGCCCGCCGTAACCTGCCGCTTCTCGCCTTCCTGCCCACCCACCCACCATAACCCGCCGCTTCCCGCCTTCCTGCCCACCCACCCACCGTAACCCGCCGCTTCCCGCCCGCCGTAACCTGCCGCTTCCCGCCTTCCCGCCCACCTACCCACCATAACCCGTGGCTTCCCATCCACCGTAACCCGCCGCTTCCCGCTTCCCACCCATGCATCCACCCACCATAACCCACCGCTTCCCGCCCGCCCGCCGTAACCTGCTGCTTCCCGCCTTCCTGCCCACCCACCCACCGTAACCCGCCGCTTCCCGCTTCATTCATGCCTACATTTAAAAGACAGAATTTAAGATATATATATATTTTTTTTGAGGGAGGAAAACAAAAAACCTCAAGGAAGATTATTGGCAGCAGAGGCACCTCTTAAGGAAAGATAGCTAACTAGTCTAGGAAGCTTCCTGTCTCCCTCTGTACAAGAGTGCAGGGATAGGTTGGAAGGAGGAGAAGGTGGCGGGCACGATACCGTGGCGGTGCTGATGGGGATCACGACGGCCCGCGGAGGTCTTGGCAGCCCGCGGGGACCTCCCGCCTCCGCCGAACATCCTGGGCATCACTACGAAAATACAGAGCACTAGCACGACGGAGACCAGCGCCTGTTGCATCGAGGACAGCACCATGGCGGCGAGCAGGAAAGGATTGTGATGGTGGCGGCAGCAAAACAAAACAAAAAACCCTTGGTCTGTTCGGTTTGCTTTCGCCCACCAGCCTAAGCGGAGCGAGGCAGACGCCGCAGCGAAAAGGGAGCAGGGTGATGGCCAAACAAACCATAGAATTGTGAAGTTCCTCTCCTCCGACTCCTCTCCTTCCGCTTTCCCTCGCTAGCACCCCCCGGTGGGCTCCAAGGGCATTTTACGGCGCGGCGGGAACCTCGGTCGGTATGCTTTGATTTAGGGAGGACTTCAACAGAAATAACAGACCCCAAATATAAAAATCACACCTTTTTAATCCGGATACATGATTAATCCCGAACATCCACTAAACAGGTTTATAGTACAAACCTATAACAGGTCTACTGAGAAGTTCCATTGTTTTCAATGGTGTTTACTCCCGGTAAGGGGGTATAAGATTGCAGCTTTAGTATTCAAAATCACTGCAGCGGATTATAGATGGCTCAGCGATGAGGGCTGCTGCTTCTTTCGCCCACAAGCAGCCCAAAGTATACCTATTTCCCACCGTGATTGTGAATTCATCAAACAGACTGATGAAAAGAATAAAAGGGTTGTGCGATCCCATCTGCATGATCTGGAACGAGGATCCTTGGAATCAAAACTGCCAATCAAAACTCGATCTCAGTACCACATCGCCATTGCACTAGCTCAGTGTTCTCCAACCTTGGGTCCCCAGATGTTATTGGCCTACAACGGCTGGGGCATGCTGGGAGTTGTAGGCCAATAACATCTGGGGACCCAAGGTTGGAGAACACTGCACTAGCTAAACTGAGTTAAGAGCAGAGGCAGAAAAAAGCCCCACAACTTCCAGCATGCCGCAGCTGAATCCCTCCCCCCCGTCTAAACATGCATAGTATTGCCAAATGTGCGCTAGATGTTTGGCATTGTAATCTTGGCGCCAAATTGGTGCCAGTGCACGCAGTAGCGTCTAGAGAACGTTGGCTTAAACATGACGTATACTTACATATATGGAGGATTAAATGCCGCACACTAGATAGGTTTACCGAGTTCAACTCCCATGGGCCGCAGGGCATGGTCGGGAGGAGATGTTGCTTCTTAAAGTTGTACAGGGGTCTGTTCCGTGCCTGGATCGGACCCACCTTAAAAACCCTGGGCCTCGCCTTAACTTCCATGGTAGAAGAAAGGCGGGATGTAAGTGAAGTAACAGCGCAATCCTATGCATACCCAGAAGCTCCACTGAGCTCAATCACTTAGTCCTAGATAAGTGCGTATACGACTGCAGCTTCAATCCTGTGCCCATTTACCTGGGAGTAAGCCCCATTCACCTCAGTGGGGCTTACTTTTTGACATAAATAGGATTGCAGCCTAAGTGTCCCTGGAATGAATGACAGCGCAATGCTATGACCAGGTCTACTCAGAAGCATGTCCCATTGAGTTCAGTGGGGTTTACTCTCAGGTAAATAGGTCTAGGATTGCAGCCTAAAACTCTAGAAAACAGAAGACAAAAATGCTGGAATCGTATTGCTCTTGGGTGGGCTCCACACAGGCGACACTGGTAACCGAAAAAGCAGAACCCTCGCACTCCAGGGATGGGCATAACCGACGATTCCAGAACGTTCTGGGTTGGGTCGCAGCGGAGCGGGTTCATGCTCCGGCCGCTGGCGGGCAACCGTCAGTTCGCGCGCACCCTCGCGGACTCTTCTTGTCAGGGCGCCGCTACCATGAGATTTTGGCCGTGGGTCGTGTTGGGCCTGGCCGCTCTCCTCGGGGACGTGCGCGGCCAGAACTATCCCCCAATTACCGACAGGACCTTTATCAAACAGTATGTCGACGCCCACAACGAGTTCCGCAGCAAAGTCAGCCCCGAGGCTTCCAACATGCGCTACATGGTGCGTCCTGGGAATGGGGTTGATGAAGGCGGAAGGTAGCGGGGAACGGGGATGGGGGGCAGCATTGCTTTGGCGGGAAAATTAAATTCGTCGCCCTGGGTGTGTGCTTAAAGGAGACGCTTCCAATTTACGCCACTTGCTTTTCCTTCACGAAGTGGGCAGTGTGAGTACATCATGTGCCTGCCTACCTTTATTAAAGAAAATAAATGAGAAAAAGAAAGAGCGAGCGAGCAAGCTGTGCCTTACCATTAAGCAGAGTAGTTGATTTTTGGTTGGTTGGTTGGCTGGCTGGCTGGAAGTTGTAGGACATTTTTCTGTCTAAACATGTATAGGATCGCGCCTTAGTTTATTATCGTTGTATTTTCTAACGCCAGGGTTGAGGAGAGGTACGTATGCGATATTTTGTCTCAGATTCTAAAATAACTTGACCGGGCTTGGGCTAATAGTCTACCTTTACTTGGGGACAGGTGCCATTTGTTGCTCTGCCTCAGGCAGAAAAATGTCCTGGGCCAGCCCTGAGGGCAAATAGAATGGCCACCTGTGGGGGTGGGGCGGTTACTTGGATATCTACTTCTGAATGCTACATAATTCACATGCTAGAACAGGGACAGATCTTGGGTTCTTAAAAGAATTAGCAGTTATATTTGCTGTTGTCATTTGGTAATTTCTAAGTAGAGAGGTGTTAGGGCTCAGACCCAGAATGAGATGAGGGGCTGTGGGATTACTCTGTGATGATGAAGGAAAAGGCTGTTCACGGGCTGTTAATTTTTCAGTGCTTGTATTTCAGGGGACATGCAAGAGGCGGCACAATATATCCAGTGTACCAGAGGGTTGTTTTTTTTAAGTATTATATTTTTATCCTGCTTTTCAAACAAATATTGTCTCCCAAAGCGGCTCACAGCCTCACATCAATTAAAAAAGAATGAGATCTGCTGAAAGTAGATCTCCAGATGTTTTGGACTTCAACTCCCAGCAATTCTGACCATTGGGCCATGCTGGCAAGGGCTTCTGGGAGTTGAAGTCCAAAACATCGAGATTTACCTTCTGCCAACCCCTGAGGCACAGGCCCTGGCCCTGGGCTTACAAACTAAAAGGCAAAGAACAAAAGGAAAGGGGACTGGAGGGAAAAAGAGGTGGCAGATCAGTTTGATGGCTAGAACAAAGGGGTGAGTTCTCCACGGGCATTTATATCCAGTTAGGGCCAGGCTGAGCTTCCCTTTCTAGTGGTCTCACTTGGATAGAGGTGCTGCAACTAATTCAGTAGCCCTTGTTGTCCCTCAGGTTGGTTGCAGAGGCCCGAGTGGGTTTCCCTTCAACCTAGCAGTACCAGGACAAACCTTATCCTTATTTTACTCAGCAACTAATCTTTTTTTCTAATCCCATCCTTCCCAAGTATGCCCCCTGCAAGGAACCCAAGGCGGCTTACATAATCCTCCTCCTCCTCTCCATTTTATTCTCACAACAACCCTGTGAGGTAGGTTAGGCTGAGCGTCAGTGACTGGCCCAAAGTCACCCAGTGAGTTTCATGGCCGAGCGGGGACTAGAACCCAGATCTCCCAAGTCCCAGTCCAACACTCTCACCACCTCTCAGCATCCTTTGTTTCTACCAGAATATTTACTAGAAAATTGCAGAGTTTTAGCTGGAAAATAACTTCAAAAGTGTGATACAAAAGGCATCCAGAAAAATATTTATATTACGTATTTTGACAGAACTGAAGATGTAATGTCGCTGCATATACTAGAGGTGAATAACAGAATGTTGTGATTAAAAGCTGTGCATGATGTTTTTATACTTTGCAGACATTTGATATTGGTTTAGCTAAAATAGCTAGAGCATGGGGACGGAAATGCATTTGGGATCATAACCCATATCGTAAACTCCACCCTGATCAAAAATTAAGAGCAATGGGAGAAAATTTGTGGATGGCACAGGGCAGCAACCAGCCATTGAATCCTGCCCATGCTATTAGAGCATTTTACAATGAAATAAAATTCTATGACTACAGTACCCACAAGTGTACTGCCGTATGTGGACATTATACTCAGGTAAGTTTTATTTTTCTCTGTTCAGTCTACAAATTTTGAAGGAGAACAAGAAATTTTGATACAATCAAAATATGAAGTACGGTAGCTATTGTGGTAGTTCTGTAATCATAGTTCATGAAGGAGTTACCTGCTTTCTGTCTTAGCCTTCTCTAAATAAGACTGCTTCCTTACAAAAAACAGAATGGTTTAAGTTAATTTAGAGGCAATTGACAAATTTTGAAAAGAAAAATTCCAGTTTCAGCTCTAAAGGGTTTACATGAATTCTCAGGGCTTGTAACATCTGTAAAAACTGAGCTACCAGTAGTAGATGAGCACTAAGCCTTGTAGGGCATGTGCACACCGACAGAGCAAACTGTCTTGCGATAGTTCGTACTTGTACTGTTCTGTACCTGTAAATGTGCAGTTTACCCCTGCAAAAAGGCAATACAGGAATGATTTACAAGTAATTGCCCCACTTGGCTATCATAGACAGCAAGCAACGAACTCAAAGATGGAAGGAGAGCACTAAACAGTGATTCAACATGAGAATTGAAAGGTAAAAGCCAGTAGAAATATTTTACCAAGCTTTCATGGCAAATTACTGGAAAATAGATGGACCTTTACTAAACTCCTCAAATTAAACAATATTTGTAGCCAGGAAGGCCAAGGTGTAACAAAAGAGAACTTTTTGTTTTGGTGCGAATTAAAATGTAATAAATAATTTTTATGCAAAAGCTATGCTATTCATAGAGTAGCATTAAAACAGAGTGTGGATCTCTTGAGGTTTTGGAAGCCCATAATATTTCCTGACAGATGTCTGTCTTCATAACATAGTGGGCTGGATTGTAGCATTCTTTTTTTGTAGTTTTAGGGTGTAATCCAATGCCCTCCGCCCTCTATGCATGGAAGCCTCCAAACATGGAGGCTTACATGCATCCAATGCAAAGTGTGAGGTGCGGTGGCGGCAATCTCTGCCGTCGCCATGCTTTCTGCCCTGCATTTCATCTAGACAGCTGTTTTCAGCCTTCTAGCAGCCCCATCCTATGTGGGTGCCCTCAACCCTCTCAACCTGGAGGGTTACGGGCATCCTATTGAGTGTGGGAGAGCACAGCAGATAGGATTGCCACCACGCCCTCAAAAACATCTGGACGGCCGATTTTGCCTGTCTAGATGTTTTACACCTCCTCATGAGGAGGAGAAGCTAAGGCACTGCCTGGATTCTACAGAAGCCAGCAGTGCCTTGCTCCTCCCCTGCCCACCACGGGGAATGCCCCCCATGAGGGGACTGAAGACGGTATTCTGTGTTTGGTTCCCAGCCTCCTCGTCAGCACGTCCCTTTTCTTTCTCTCCGAGGCCAAATTCCGACCTTGTTCTATCTTCATGTACAGTGACATATTTCCTTAGCACAGGCAAGTGATGATTGTTTCTTGAAATCAGTCTCAGACATCTAAGATTAAGCATTAATTGCCCGATATTTTTTTTAAAATCTTATTTTGTTTATTTTGAGTAAACCAGAACAGTGATTATTTTGGTACTTTAATACTAATTTAAAGTCTAAAAGCGGAATGACTTGGAGAGAGACTGAATTTTAGAAATGATAAGTTTTAACATAATTTGTGCTTTATGTTGTATAATAAATCCTTCCCTTTTACAGGTTGTTTGGGCTACTTCTTATAAGGTTGGCTGTGCTGCTGTTTACTGCCGTATAGCAGATAAAGGAAGGAGGAAGAATATTGTGCTTTTAGTGTGCAATTATGGTCCAACGTAAGTTAACAAATGCTAAAGAGATGTAAAGTTTATGCTAGGTTGTTCACACAGAAAGTATTCCAACATGCAGAATTGTACAGTTATTTCCAATTGAATACATTAATACTTTATGTATTAATTTTGTAATTTGATTATTATTATTATTATTATTATTATTATTGACTTGTAAATCCACTCAGTATCATTTGTGCCCATGTGGATGAGAAGAAAGGGATATGTGTTGGGCGTTATGAGCCTCAGCAGTTGCTCTGTCACATCTTTAGGATTCCATGCCCCAGGGTGACAGCACACCTGGCGAGTCCATGGGTCTTCACAACATACTTTGGCTTCAATCCCCCGCAGGAGGGAGTCTCCCACTACTAGTAGGCTTCGCTTTCTCTTGCTGTAGGCCTTAGTTTGATTGCCTCCACTTGACTGACCTTCAGCCTCTTGCTCGCTGTCACGTTGGGTGCCTGGTAATTCATCCTTTGCAGGCTGTCCTCCGCTCTCGTCCTCAAGTACCTGAAAGCGGTTCCATAGCTCCACTGCTTCCACAGGTGCAGAATGTCTTCTAGTTCTTCTGCTCCTAACAGTCACCCTTTTCCAGGGAGTTCCCCCTACTTTATTTCCCCTTGCTTCAGCATTCTCCGACTCTGCCTTATCCTGCTGTTGCCCTTCTGGCTCCTGTACTACGCTTTGCTGCTGTAGATCCACCGTTCTGTCTAAGAGCTCTTCCATTTCTCTTATACTCCTGAGGGTTGACACTTGCTGCTCCAGTCCTCTGACCTTTTTTTCCAACAGTGTGACCAGCTTGCACTCGTTGCACGTGTAGGCCATGTTGATCTCAGGCAGGAAAACAAACATTACACACACACTGCAGGTCACCACCACTGAAGAGCCCTTTCCATCCATAGTTCTCTATTCCCTTTATGTTTCTGCCTTTTCTTACCGGAATGGCCGGTGCCTTGTCCTGTCTTCCCTGAATGTCAACAACAGAGTCCCCCTGGTCTATAAGTGTGTGTTACTAGAACAAAACAAACAATCTAGAAAATTTCTTAGGGACCTCCCCTGCCAAACTCCTGTTTGCTCTCCCTGTTCTCTCGCTCTCTGGGAGCCTGCTCACCTATACAGCCCACCAAACAGCTGGAGCCTCTCCTGTGCTTCTGCTCAACTGGGAGTCAGGAACAGAATGAGCTCTCAGGCCACGCTCTTCCCTTGCAGCACTTGTTGTTGTTGTATTACTCCGCTGCCAAACTCGTGTTTGTGCTCCCTGTGCGCTCGGTCTCTGGGAGCCTGCTTGCTTGTGTAGCCCCCAGAACAGCTGGAGCCTCTCCTGTGCTTCTGCTCAGCTGGGAGTCAGGAACAGAATGAGCTCCCAGGCCACATGCTTCCCTTTAAGCTCTCAGGCCTCACCCTGCAATCAGCCCCAGCTAGTTGCAATCAGCAGGAGCCTCTCCTGTGCTTCTGCTCAACAGAATGAGCTCTCAGGCCACGCCCTTCCCTTGCAGCTCTAGTTGTAGTACTCCGCCCTTCCCTTGCAGCTCTTTTTCTACTACTACACTGCCAAACTCCTGTTTGCTCTCCCTGTTCACTCGCTCTGTTCGCTCACTCTCTGGGAACCTGCTTGCTTGTATAGCCCCAAAAACAGCTGGAGCTTCTCTCCTGTGCTTCTGCTCAGCTGGGAGTCAGGAACAGTTATGATCTATAATTCGGGAGAAAATCACTCAGCTGCATTCTGACAACCAAACTAGGCTCCACTGTGATGCTTCTTCACATTGATCCCACCTATTTAGCCACGTGTAAGTGAAGGCCCTGAAATGGTGGGGAAGAAGATGGACAAATAGACATGCTTCTTGTGTTCTGTCCCCTTTCTCACAAAGTTCAACCAAACCGTGTCAGGTTGCTTACCTCTAACAGACCTCTGTTTGAGCGGTCATCTTTGTAGACATACATGGCATTACATGGGATCTACTTGTTCCTGTGCATAGCAGCATTTCAAAAACATTTAGAGCTTCTATAAGCATTCTAGCTCCTTCCCTCAAAGGGAAATTCTGTGCTGGCTACCTTGAGAGCAAGTGAGATGCCCTTTTCTCTCAGTTCATTTTAAGAAGGCTACAAGCCTAGCACCAGTGTGCACAGATGCAACAGGGGGAAAGGTGGGTTGTGTCTGCACAGATGACCATTCAAAGAATGTAAACCTGGCTTTCTTCATCATCTCTGTACAGTCATACATAGGGAGATTAGCAAGCTGACACAGCCTCTGTGATAAAACTTTGCACCCTTACAAGGGTGTTACTAACAGACAAATAGGTTGAGATAGACCTGAAAGCTGCTGTCCTGTCCAAACAAAGAGAGAGCTCATTTAACAATCAGACTGTGAAGGCTCCCATCCAATGTGAAATCCATGTGAAATTCTGATACTTCTTTAGGTAGAAAAGTACTATCCAGATGCAAAACAACTTTGTCCTTATGAAATTGGAGATATGGTGTGTCTGACCGTTAAACTGGATCCTGGCTGGGCTACATGCGCTGGGGAAGGGGCCTGTAGCATGTGTACCCACTAATGGTTCAATGTCAGGTAGAGAAGGATCATATCTGGTAAACCAGAGTCAGGTTCAGGAGAGCAGAATCACAAGAAGTTAAGAAATCAGGATCCTGGGCAGCATTCTGCTGACTGAGGAGTGTTTCTTCACAGGGAGAACTGTTCCAGCAAGAAACTGCAAGCAGTTGTGGCCTTAAGAAGGCTGGCAAGCCCAGAATGTCCAGAGGCTCCACCCCCACTGGATGCCAGCCATGGCCTCAAATTCCAAAGTGGCTGAGGGATAGGAGAAACTGGGGGAGTCATCCTCAGAGTCTGAGGTTGAGGGGAAGGTTACATTCTCAGGCCTGGAAGCTATATGAGGGAGTGTTGAGGGTGCCTCCTGAAGTGTCTCATTGGGCCCTTGACTCCTCCTTGGGGTGCTGCTGAGCCGCTGAGCCTGGCATAGATTACTTGCTCACCTGACTCATATCATCACTAGAAAGGCCATCAAAAAAGGCAGGAGACATTTTTCTGATTAGGACATAGGCTCAAAAGGCTGCTTCAAATGTTGAGAACTAGAAGCATTGCTAGGCCTGGGCCCTGAACCTATTTCCCAGAGTCCTGAGTGTCCATAGGAGCCAATGGAATATTTTTTTCCCTATGCTTAATTATCCCCCTAAAAATCACCTCTCCTGCATGGCAGTTAAGCTTAGAAAAAACTTCCACTGCTGCCAATAGAAGGCTTTTCCAAGTTTAATTGCTATGCGGGTGGGGGTGGATTTCCAGGGGATTAACCCTCCCTTCCCTGCTCACTGTGATTCCTGAAAACCTTCCTCTGTGTGGTGATTAAGCTGGGGGGGGGGGGGGGCTTCCATTGGTGCCAATGGAAATTCAGCAGTAAATCACTCCATAGTGCAAAATGGGTTAAATTTAGCACTCTGTAGTGGCTATGGAGCACTAAAATGGTCAAATTTAGCTTGCAACAAGCTAAATTTGACCTTTCTAGAACTCCGTAGTGCTAAAAGTGCCACTGGGGGGGGGGATTTCCACCTCTTCCAAATTCGGCAGCATGGCAGGAGCCATGTGTTGCCCACCCCTGACTTAGGTAAAAACAAACAATTTGTTACATCTAAATATATTTGCAGTTGCTTGCATTTTAAATTTCAGTTTAGCTTTTGTGTACTGAATACCTGATTACATTCTGAAACTTTTCTTCTATAGGGGCAATTTTGCAGGGGTTCGTCCTTATAAATCAGGAACAGCATGTAGCGAGTGTGATAAAGGAGACACTTGTGAGAATAATCTCTGTAGTAAGTATAGAGTTGAATTAAGCAAACATTCATAAAGAAAAAGATTATTCTCTCATCTATTAAATTCAGTGCCTGGGATTCATCCTGATCAACTCTAGTGAGAGCTTCTAATATGTTCAAGACATGGAATCCAAGGAAGGGTATGACGTTCTTGAATTTACTTATTTTCTCCCATAGAAGAGAATGGCTACCATTTGCTTCCCCCTTCCCTGATCCAAGTGTACCAGCTTCCTTTGAAAGGGATCTCATAGGAGGTGGCTGTAATATGTCTCTGGATGCTGTTGAGTGCAGATATACATTTTTGTCCCCAAAGTGGTCCTTGTAATATATATGCCATTCTGCACCCCACCCAGTACAATGACAGGCACTGAGGTAATATAGGAAAACAATAATAAACATGCCATTGTATCTTTTTAGTAATCTACGTGTAAACTTCTGTTCATAATGGAGTAAATTACATGCAGATATTTCACTGATTAATCAGGGTATTCATTGCTAGAGCTTCATGTTGCAAATTACTTTGGTGGACATTAGAAAACACATAGGTACTCTGTGTAGAGTTACAACACTTTGAATGGCATCTGATGATAGTGGGGATATGCAGAGATATACAAGCAACCTATACTGCTAGGCTAGTTCACAATTTCAATGCATCGCTTTAAATCATAGCATTACTACCTAATTCTGAGTGCTGTCTGAATGGACAGCAGATCAAACATAAGGGAGTCAGCCAAGAAGGTCAGGATCAAACTAAGCTATTAGTGGCAGTATATTGCATATCCAGTGCTTAATATTTTTCTAGTGAAGAAAAAGACAAAATGACTAGCAACTACTACAGTCATTTTGTCTGTGTCATAGAAAAAAAGTGACTTCTATTTTTGGCAGCACTTGCTTTGAGAGCAAGTTTGTAGCTAGATTCTTCTTTCATCA
This sequence comes from Shinisaurus crocodilurus, assembly GCA_021292165.1. Lineage (NCBI taxonomy): Eukaryota > Metazoa > Chordata > Lepidosauria > Squamata > Shinisauridae > Shinisaurus > Shinisaurus crocodilurus. Next base: position 235,206,374 of record CM037879.1, read on the forward strand.
CAACATATTTCTAAAATCCAAACTTCCTACCATCCATACCGAACATTTTTGAGAAAGAAATTTAATTAGTATTGGGTATATTAGTGCATTGCTTAGATATGCAGAGAAACAATGGGAATCTATGATTTAGAAGGCTACAGTAGAACAACATGCACCTTAATTATAAAGTCACCTTTCTGAAGCACTAAATAGGCTGAGAATCAACTTCCCTCTGTGAATACGGTATTTGCATAAGTAAGGGAAACTCTCTCCTACCTGAACTGCAATAAAAGCAAGTTCCACATTGCCTAGGTTGATCTAATAGTACCCACTCTCATCAGCAGTTATTGGTATGCTTTGAGAGCAAGTTTCCCTGTTCTAATGTACTTGGGGGTGCAAATGCCAAGCATAACTTTAAATCTCAAGCATTTAGGAAGAGTGGAAGCAGATAAGATGGCTCTGTTTACTGGAAGTACATTTTCCCCATCCTTGGTGTGTTGTTGTAAGTAACTCAGTTATTGTCCTGTTAGAGCAGTGTTCTCCAACCTTGGGTCCCCAGATGTTTTTGACCTACAACTCCCAGCATGCCCCAGCCAGCATAGCTGGCTGGGGCATGCTGGGAGTTGTAGGCCAAAAACATCTGGGGACCCAAGGTTGGGGAACACTGTGTTAGAGGTTTCAGGCAATTGGAATGGCTAATTTGGTTGTTAAACTTTGCTATTCCTGGTCTACTTAAAGCATAAGAGATTGGGACAAGGCTTTGAATTTACTTATAAAATAAATTATTGTACATTTCACTTGCTAGAATTTAATGGAAATGCTCTCATGTACCATATCATACTGTGCCTCAGAAGAAACATAATCCAGGGTAAAATATTAATATTCTTTAAATATTTATTCACTTGTTATAACTGTTTTTCCCTTTCCCAGAAAATCCTGAACGTGACATTGAAAATACAAGTATGTATTACAATTCTATTTTATATTTTAAATTTACTTCAAAAACAAAATTCATGTTCAGTAAAAAAACATATTTTATTTTTTAAATAGGCTATTCAGACTGGTCCCCTTCCTTTCCACTGGAGATTGAGTGTGATAAAGCCTGCATTGCTGTTGCTGTTTTAAGGCCATTGTCAGTGTTTCTAATATTTGGAGCTGTTTACTATTTAAAAGTCCGTTATCCAGGTTTAAGTGATCAAACATAATCTCCAATGTATGTTTCCTTTGACTATCTTGGGTAATTAATTAATATCTTGGGTAATCTAATCAACTTTACAAGAATGATTAGATTATTTTCCTGTGTTTTATGTTTTAAAATTAGATTCAGTTCATTTCATTGTTTCATATGATGCACTGATTTTTTTCAAATTGTGAAAAGTAACTTGTTCCATATTAAGGAAAGGTGTGAATATTTTTAAATCTAGAGGATACTAATATAAAGTAGAATAGCGCATGATATTCACTGTTCAGTGTTATGTGAAAAAAAGACTAATAATCTTAAAGATGATTACTACTCTCCCAATTGTTGTGTTCTGTCCTTGACTGAGGTGGTAGCCCTATTCGGGCAGAGGTGAGGATGGGTAAAGGTTTCCTTTGGCTTCATTGTGCAGTAATTCTGCGGACTTTTCTAACCCATAGGATCCAGCTGTATGCAGGTCTTGACCAGAAACCTCAGGGGCTGAGATGGATTCTCACCTAGTGAACTACTATGGACTAAATGTGCATAGGCCTTACAGTCCTCTGCAAGTGCAGAAAGGAATAGCAGCATGCAACATTGTTTCCTGCAATTTGCAGGCACTATGAAGCCTCTGGGGTGGCCAGGCCTGGTACGAAGAATAGGAGCCTGGCTTTGTGCCTTTGCCAGGTCAACAGAGCAGTACCTTCTTGCTTGCTTTATTTCAGGTTTCAGTTGAAACAACTGACAACTTCATCCTGCATCTTGGGGTGCTTTCCTTACCCCAGGCTCACATTCTGTGGTGTAACTTACACATAAGTAGACCTACAATCCTGTCCTGGTAGGGCTTTGCTTAAAACAGGGTAGTAAACAATATTACCAAATTTCAGTCACCTGCCTTTTACAGTTTTCTTTCTGTAAACCAAACATGCCTGGGACATAAAATGTCCCAGAAAACTGCATGAGAATAAGCTTTATGGGGTACTTTATATCCCAGACAACTGAAACAATTAGTGGGGGACAATAGGAGGCCATCCACAGGTCATCTCAGTCTCTTTTGATAGCCAAGAACAATAGCAAACACCTTCAAACAGAAAAGAAATCCATTGAGGGAAAGCTTTGTTATGATGATTTAAAGTTTATAGGCCTCAGGCCTTTTTCAGCCTTTGTAATGTTAATTAACGTGCACTAGGCCACCCTTTGTTATGAAGATTTCCTGGATTTACATTGCTGCAGGAAAGATTAAGTCTTTACTTACCTTAACTAGCTGAAACCTGAAATCCATTCTTATTCTGATCCTAACACCCTGGCGGAAACATTCAGTCAGACAAAAGTCTTTCACATGCACAATTTGCCTTGCCTGAGGCACTTGTTCTTGGGGTGACTTGGGCACCCCAGATACAAGGACAGCTAAGCTGCATGCTTCCACAAGATAAGGTTTTAGAACCCTGACGTAGAGAGTACACCCAAGGTCCAGATTCAAGTAAAATCTTGTCCTGAGTAATGGATTTTGTACCTTTGGGGGGGGCGTTTCGTCTCGGCTCTCCGCGAGCCCCCCCGATCCTCAGATTCTCTGTGGCGCGGAGGGGCTCTCCGTGCCGCTCGTCTGCCGCGCCGCTGGCATGGGCTCCCGGCGCATCACTTCCGGCTGGCCTGAAGTGACGTGACAGGCCCTGCACCGACATGGCTGAACCCTGTTGCTGCGGTTTTGGTGTAGAAACCAGGGCAACAGGGCTTAAAACAGGCCATTTTAAGCCCTGTTGCCCTGGTTTCTACGGCAAAACCGCAGCAACAGGGTTCAGCCACCTCGGTGCAGGGCCCGTCGCATAACAGCCGGAAATGACACGACGGAGCCCGCATGGGCGGCGCAGCGCAGACTGAGCAGCGGCGGACCAAGCGGCGCGGTAGGTAAGCCCGCGAATATCAGCGGGCTGCGAGCGGGGCCGATTTCGGCCTCGCTCCAGCCCCCCGATATTCGCGGTGACATCCCTAGCCTGAGCCAGATACTGTGGAGATTGACACAAGACTAGTACATTAACAGAAAGGAGGGTCCTATAATTAGATTAGACTCCTTGCACTCTCAGTAATGAAAAGATAAATTTTCACAAAAGCATTATCAGTAACTTACACATTTATGTTTGATTCCTTTGTGCATTCCCTCCCTGCATTGGGAAAGATTAGTGGGTATAGCAAAGAGGGGTAGCATACAGAAAAAGACATATATGAGGCAAATGTGCCTCTAGGTCTCCTAGCCTACTGCAAAATGTGTCCTTGGCTGAACTCACTGCTATCACACCCCATTGGAGCGAAACTGGGTAGTTATCATTATACCATTCAGGAGCATTGGCTCCCAAGAAAAATGTTCCTCCAGTCATTTCTCTGGGCAGACTTCAGGATTGTGTGATCTGTTTTGTTTGATTTTGTCTTTAGTAGTATCCCAAACTCCACCAACCAGAGCCAAACACAAAGTGGTGGCTTAGAGATGAGGAAGGAAAGATTTTGACAAATTCTCTCACCAGCATGCTAGGGGTGAGAGCTTTTCTCCCTCTGGTGAGCTCCCTTCCCCACCAGAGTTCTTCATGAATTTCAAAGAATGGGAGGGCAGGAGGTTGTCTTGTCCACCTTTGTGAGGCCTACCTGTTCAGAAGCACTGACTCCACATATTATAGAAATATCCCTCCTTATCCTTCATGAAGAAAACAAACCGGAGGGGTTTATGAAATCACTCCGATATTCAGTCTGATTCTTGACTTCAAAATGAGAACTTTCAGCTCTTTACACAGAAGAAATCTCAGATCAGTGAGTACAGAAAATAGCCTCTAAGGACTATGCCTTGTAGTTGCTGAATTACAACACTGTCCAGAACTTTGAGCACATGGAGCCTACAGTACCAGTTCAACAATTAGCCATGCTTGTTGTGTGACAACAGTGATTGGCCTGAATTCCACGTGGCTATTTTTGGAGGTTCCTTCTGCCTTCCATCTTGATATTGCATAGCAAACATGCCTTCTGAGATAGGTCATGAAGTACTTTTGGGTATCACTACATTGGTATCTGTTCCCAAGCTCAGCATATAATAGATTCACAGTGTCCTCTTTAAACTTGATATCAACCTTGATTCGGCAGCCAGGATGTCCTGGCATAGTGAAGAAAGCATCAGATAGCTGGCTTTGAAGAAAACCAGGTTAGTGTTTTAGACTTTCCAAAATCGTATCAGAGGATTAATAGTTCCCATCCATTTCGGTAGCATGGCTGCAAGACATCATTGTTCACCAGAGAAGCATGACATATTTAATTCCCCTACAGAAAGTCAGCAAGGTCATAAGATGGTGAATTTTACCATCTTTTCAAGCAATTGGCATAGCAAGAAGGAGATTACCTCATACACCCTCAATGAGTCAGTAGATTTAGTCCCCATGTATTGAAAAGTGAAGCTTTGAGTTTCAGGCAGTCATACATACATGCACACACACATACACCTTTTTGCCAAAACCATCTATTCCCACTCAGGATCCACAAAGTGATTTTCCATTCAATGGAAATTGGTATGACAAGTAAAGTGTGAATTGAAGAATTGAACTGGTTCAGTCAGTGTGTTTACTCATACACAATAGGGGAAGAGCTAATTTCATACATCCCCCACATATGCCACATTTATTTTCAAGATTAACTTGTTCTATAGGTCTGAGGAGATTTTCTCACCTTTCTACCTAAATCCCTCTCATCCAAAGGAGAAGGAATGTGGCTCTCTGTGGATGTTAGAAGAGTCCTCCATTTTGTTTTTCCAGTACTAGAAAGACAATCTTGTTCAGATCTATTGGACAAACATATTTTGAGTTCCAGGGTTTCTACTTTAATAATGGCTAGTTGGATAAGAGATTGCACTTGTCTAGTTTATCAGTTCCATGAAAGGGAGGGCTGACCCTCCCATGAGGTGGGTTGGCCTCAAGTGGCAGAGCGGGAGAACAGCAAATTGTGCACTCCCTGCACAGAAGGGCCCACCACCGCCTCCTTCAGCAAGTGTTCCAGAGAGCCCCAACAGCCACTCTTCTGTGACATTTGCCACAGCAGGAAAGGAGTCAGCAAAGCTCTCCAGAGCAGCCACCCATCCTCTTACTCTGAGAAGTTCCTCAGAGCAAAACAGAGGACAGGTGGCTGCTCTCACCCACCCACCCACCCTGAAAATCCTCTCAGCATGAGCCAGAAGGCGTGCTGTCTGGAGAGTTGTGTCATTCAGAGAAAGTGGCCAGTACGGCTCTTCAGAGAACTGGCAAAGCCCAAATGCCTGGTGCTGAGGGAGTCCTTCCTCAGAGCCAGGCATTGTTTGGCTGGAGAGTTGCCCCAGAGGATTGCCTATGCTATGGGACAATGCCCCAGGACATCTCTCCTCCAAAGCAGCTGCCTGGTCCTCTTTTTAGCCAGAGTTCACAGAGGACAGGTGGCTGCTATCCCAGGAGATTGCATGCAGCACAGGCAATGTCCTGGGACACTTCTCCAGGCAATGCCTGGCTCTGAGGAAGGATCCCCTGAGTTAGGCATTTGGGCCCAGCCAGCTCTCTGAACAGCCATTCTGGCCAACACAGCTCTCCAAAGGCCAGGGCAACAGGTGTGTGTGTGTGAGAGAGAGAGAGAGAGAGAGAGACTGACTGACTGACTGCAAGGGGGTGAAAGGCGTGCAGTGGCACTGGCATGTCTTCCCGCCTCAGGCAGCAGGAGAGCATGTACTGGCACTGCTGTAAAGGCATTCTGTGGGACTTCTGTAGCTTGTAGGACTTGTTTTTCAATTGAGTTAGTGAGCAGAATGTCCAAATATTCACTGGATGCTATCACATTAATACATTTGCAGCCTTTGGTCAATGTGTTCTCCAAAAGACTGTATCTAGCACATGAAAGAATATAATCTCACTGTGGGGACAATCTGCTTTTCTACATCTCAAAAGTATGTAAGAACATAAGAAGCATCATGGTAGATCAGATCATGGGCCTATTTACACCAGCATTTGTTCATACAGTCGCCAACCAGCTGCCTGTGGAAAACCCTGAAGTAGGACATGAGTGCAATAGCACCCTCCCACTCATGTTTCTCAGCAACTGGTGTACATAGGCATACTGCCTCTGATCTGGAGGTAGCATATAGCCATCATGACAAGTAGCCATTGATAATTTTATCCTCCATGAATTTGTCTTATCCCCTTTTAAAGCCATCCAAACATAACCATCACCAGATCTTGTGGTAGTGAATTCTATAGTTTAACTGCACTGTGTGAAGAAGGACTTCCTTTTATCTGTCCTGAAACTCCCACCAATCAGCTTCATGGGATGACCCTAGGTTCTAATATTATGAGGGAGAAAAATGTCCCTCTATCCACATTCTACATTCTCCACATCATGCATAATTTTGTGTACCTCTATCATGTCTCCCCTTATTCACCTTTTTAATAAGCTAAAGAGTCCCAGACGTTGTAACCTTTCTTTTTTTATTATTAAATTTTTATTGTGAATTTCAACAAAACAAAACTATAAAAAAGAAAAAAAAATACAATTTTCTTACATAAATTTAAATAAATCCCTTACAATAGATGCATATCAAATGTATACCTATGTGTATATGAAAATATAGCTATCAATAAAAACAGTTATGCATAAACTAAAAGAAAGGCAGACCAAATATCCATCTATTTACCCATTCACAGGTAGCGTCTAAATACCACCCATTCAAATGTTGAAAGCATCATTAGGCCCTCAGTCCATCCTGTTAAAGGAGGTGGGCATTTATCCTTCCAGTGTTGTAATATCTCTTTTAGCTGTTGAAAGGGTGCAGAAAAAACATTCATGTTGATCTTGCACTAACTTCCAAACAACAGATAAATAATTTAAGAGTACATGTGCATCACTAAATATTAAAGAGCATTCCAATACAAAGTTTATCGATATTATGACCTCCTCCCAAAAAGAGGCAACTATTGGACATTGCCAAAACATATGGGTAAGAAAAGCATTAGCAGTGTTACACCTCCAGCAATTAGCCAACTTATTTATCCATATATTGCCCCATTATTTAAACCCTTATTAAGACATTGTGGCATCCAATAAACAAAACAAAAGTTTTTGCTGAATAAAACGTCACCTAAGATCCATTGATGCTTCTGGCACAGATGCAAAAAATGGCGATCCATTGATTGGGTAAAACAGAACAATCCAATTCCTTATTCCATTCCTGCTTAAGACCCTGTGTATCATATTTATTCACCGATAATAAGTATTTATAAACCTGAATCGTGGGTCAATAGATCCGATCAGCTTTAATAAGTACTTCCAGTAGCAAAGGCGACTCTGAAGCTGTAAAAACAGCAGGGCTAAACCTAGGCTCTAACAAGTGTTGTAACCTTTCCTCATAAGGGTTACAATGATCCAGCCCCTTGATCATTTTGGGGTGCAATCCTATGGCCTCCTGACATTGTCTGGGGGGCCATAGGATAGGTCAGAATCCCAGCTCCAACCTCAGAAATGCCTTCTGAAGTTGGAGTTGGGACTCCTCCCTCGCAGCCAGCACGGTTCTTTCCATGCTGGCTGGGTTCCAACGATGGACGTCCATCTTTGGAGCTGGTGCTGGGGGGCAGGGGTGAGGCATTGCTGTCCTCCAAAGAATCATGGCGGTACCTCAGCCTCTCCTTGCGATGAGGAGGGAAATATTTAGATGGTCAAAATCGGCTATCTAAATGTTTTGGAGGATGAGGGGAGCACGGAGGCAACCCTAGCCTCCACACTCCTCCCGCCTTCCATTGGATGCCCATAATCCTTTCGGTTACAGGCAGCCACATTGGATGGCACCCTTAGTTGCCCTTTTCTGCAGTTTCTCCAGCTCTACAATATCTCTTTTGGTATGGCAACCAGAACTGTACATGGTATTCCCAAGTGTGGTTGCACCATAGTTTTGTATAAGGGCAGTATGATATTGGCAGTTTCATTTTCGATGCCTTTCCTAATTGTGCCTAAAATTGAATTTGCCTTTTTCATAGCAGCCACACACTGGATCAACATTTTCATTAAACTGTCCACCACAACCCCAAGATCTTTTTCTTCGTCAGCCATCGCTAGCTCAGATCCCGTCAGTGTATATATGAATATGAAACTGGGATTTTTTGCCCCAACGTGCCTCACTTGCTTATGCTTACATTGAACCGCATTTGCCATTTTGATGTTCATTCTCCTAGTTTGGAAAGGTCCTTTTGGAGCTCTTTGCATTCCCTTTTTGTTTTAACCACCCTAAATAATTTAGTGTCATGTACAAACTTGACCACCTCACTGTTCACTCCTAATTCCAGATCATTTATGAACAAGTTAAAAAGCACCAGTCCCAATACAGATCCTTGTGGGATCCCCCTGTTTACATCCCTCCATTGGGAGAATTTACCATTTATTCCTACTCTCTGCTGTGCTTTCTGTTCTTTAACCAGTTACCAGTCCATAGGAGGACCTCTTTTATTCCATGAGTGCTAAGTTTGCTCAGGAATCTTTGGTGGATGGCTTTCACAAAATCCTTTTGGAAGTCCAAGCAGACAATGTAAACAATACCCCTCACTGGAACCACTGGAGAAAACTTTAGACTTGAGAATTAGGCAGGTGTGAAACTGGGAGTGGGGGCAGCAGAGGTTGGTGAGCCAGTTTGTTTTTTAAATACGGTACTGCAATCCTATAAATGTCTACCCCTGACTGATATTATCCAGCAAGCCGGAACCCACTGACTTGGAAATAAAACCCATAGATCAGGGTCCTCAAAATCTGAATTACGCCTGCCTAGTGGGACAATAATAGTTGCTAGCAGAGGTGCATAAATTTCCTAGTGGTCTCTCCCTCTCCACACATTTGACATGTCTTGATTAGACAGGAGATGACTGACTGTGACCTTCCTCCTCCCCCCCCCCCCGCCCATAATCCAGTGGGATTTAAAACTCCATCACTTTCATTGAATGATCACCAAAATGCCTGTCAGAATGATGGGGGGGGGGGTCAAGTATATTGCAGGGGCCATTGGAGGAGTCAAGATGCATCTCACTGTACTCTTGCCTTGGATGCAGAGCTGCTCAATATTTTGAAAGGGGCAGGTTTCCCCACTGCTCCAATATTGTTTCTTAGGGCAGCTCTTTACTTTGTACCAAAGGAGTGAATGGATGGATACTAAAGTACTACTCACAGGGACACCATTTATTAGGGATGGAAATCCAGGTCGGTTCACAGGGCCTCTGCCCCCTCCCCAAGATCCACCCCTTCAGGGCAAGTGGGGAAAGGAATCTCGAAGTTATGGGAGATAGCAGGAATTCCCCTGCATGCTGCTCACCCTCCCAACTGGGAGGGCAAGTGGTGCACTAAAGGGAATCCTTGCTCTTCTCTCCAATCTCCAAAGGAATCTCTCTGGCGCTGGGCGATTATTGCTCTGCACCGTGGCAATTACGCCATGGAGTACCACAGGGCTCCATTTTATTCCCCATGCTTTTTAACATCTACATGAAACCACTGGGAGGGGTCATCCGGAGATTTGGGCTGAAGTGTCACCAATATGCAGATGACACTCAGCTCTACCTCTCTTTTTCATCAAATTCAGGTGAGGCAGTGGCTGTTTTGAATCAGTGCCTGAGCCTGGTAATGGACTTAATGAGGGCCAATAAATTGAAGCTCAGTCCAGACAAGACGGGGAGTGCAACCCCGGCTAGGACAGGTTGAGTATCCTCCCTTTGGACAGATGATCTGCCCACAAACAGCACAGTATAGCAAATGAACAGGCTAATGTGCCCCCAGAGAAACACAGCTAAGTGTTGATGCTCATAAAAATAGATGGCTTAGATGTATGTGAAGGCACTTCTGAAGAACTTAATGCTATACTGCTTTCTACTCGATCAGGAAGCAATAATCTGAAACATCCAAAGTTGGGGGAAAGGACCCAAGAATCTGAAATTCCTGAAGGTGAAGATGTAAAAATTTCTCAAACATCAGAAAACAGACTGGAACCTATTGCACATGTATCTGAAAGTTCAGAAGAGTTGATAGATGGGATGAAAGAAAATGCAGTTGAAAGTGAGCAGGAAGTGTTAGTTGAAAATAAAAAAAACAACCAGTTAAATACCACAGCTATGTCCCCTATCTGAGAAGCAATATGATAAAGAGGAAATGGATGTAGAGCCACTCAAAGGTGAGCTAATGGAAAATGCTATCAAGGTGTCAATCATGACTGAAGGGCAAACAGCAAGTGAAGTTATGGATGGAGAGTCAAAGTTGCAGACAGAAAGTTCAGAGGAAGCAACTTTAACTTTACTTGTCCCCGTTAATCCTTGATTCTTCAGTAAAATCCACCGAATACAGTGATGATAATGTTTCGGATAAGATTGAGAACATGATAGACACACAGATGTGGAAGTGTCACTGGAAGAAGAGCATCCAGCTGCACAAAGGAAAACAGCACTTGTTCCTGTGAAGGAAGGGGGGCTGGCTGGCTGGCTGGCTCCGCCAACCCACCCTTTCTACCAAAGACCCAGAGATCCCAAGGTGCCAGACTGCCAGCCTTAGCTCTGCAGTCCTGACTTGAATCTCTCCTCAGGAACTTGCCCTTGTCTATACCCTGGATTTAGCGCTGAACCATATAGCAATCACACACGCCGTGTGGGGTAAAATAAGAAGGTTTATTCAGGTAAACAGATTACCACAAAGGGTGGGAAATGACGGAAGGAGACAAGGTAGAGAGACACTTTGGTACATACACAGTAGAACTACAAAACAATAAAGCTGATTCCTTATATCTCCCAGGCACTTACTCTTTACCTGGGGGGCGGTTCTCTTTAGGGCTTCCTCAGCCCTCATCCAGCTGATTTTACCAGGAGCCACCTGGGGCCGGATCCTGAGGCCAGTCCGAAGACCTGAACCTCCGCGCAGCTTGCTGCCCACGATCAACAACCAAAACCAGATGCCACAACTGGCAATATAGATTCTTCCCTCCCCTCCTCTTTTCAGTAGCTCAGCTGTCTTGAGCCAATCAGGATGAACTTCACCTGGCCCAGGCAGAGGGGAGGGGGTGACTCATGACTAGTGGGCTTTAGAACATTTGCATTTTGCATATCAAAGGCTGGACTTGGCACTGTAGACATCAGCCTGTGAAGACATCAGCCTGTGAGGCACCGGCCCCATCAGACAACTTATGCACATTTCACCCCTCTCCCAGCCTCTAGCTGGGACCACCTGGTCTACACAAGAGGAGGTGTGTGTGTGTGTGTGTGTGTGTGTGTGTAGGAAACCCCAGAGGCTCCCTTCTTCACAGTTCCAAATGTAGATCCTGTTGTGGCAGCAGAAAAGGAAGACCGCCCCAATAATGGCATTTCAAACTCTGTAGCAACTGAGGGCCCAGAAGACACCACTTGCAAGAATGTATCTCCTAATACAACAGGCTCCTCCTTAGAAGAGCAAAGTGAGGAGGGAGGGTCAGACACACCAGAGGCTCCTGTTGCTCTGTGTCAGGGTGCTTTAGTGATGGTTGAACTGGAGGATATCTCATACCAGCAGCACACAGAGACAAAAGAACCGGATGAACAGTCTGAAGCATCAGCTGAGCCAGCATTTGAGAGAATTGCAGACAGCAATTCAGAGGAAGTGGAATTGAGGTGCCCATAGTAGAGAGGCAGACCTTGTGAAGAAAGGCCAGAGAATACAAAGGACCCCTCAAGAAAAAGGGAACGCTGATTTGAAAAGAGAGCTGTTATCACCCAGTTGGAACAGTTGCTGCTTTATTTTTTATTTTTAAAAGAACAAGCTATTAAGCTACATGGAACACCAGGACACATGGAATCCTGCCTAATTTTTCTTACTTGGGTATTCATTTTATATGTTTAACCACTATATGAGGAGACACAAATTACCGGTAGGTATGGAAGTAAATGACCAGTCTTGCTAAACAAACAAAGAAAGAAAGAAAACAAACACACACATAGAAGAACCTATTTAGCACAGTATATTTAGGCATAATAGCTTCACATCAAGATGACAAAGAATTTTGTCATAATTAATACTGTCTGATGTTGCTATTGATTTGCAAGCCATTACGTACAATAATTAGTCCCCTAGAAGTGGGTCAAATGGCATGTATTGTCCAATACATACTTTGTGTCAGGTACTTCTCTGTTTCCCAGAATAGTAACCTTGAGAGAACAAGCTGTTAGTCTGCTCCATGTGCTGGGAAGGATTTAATTATACATCTTGGTGTGGGGAGATAACTTCACAGCATTATCAGGAACAGATGTAGTAACTATAGTTATTTTTCAAACTCTGTATCATTATTTTGTAGCAAATTTTAAATCCTCTTTTGTAATAACAGAAATACAAAACATCTGACATTATTTGTGTTTAGTTCTGAACATCTTTCCCCATTGCATCTTCGGCTCTTCATGGATACTACAATAATACCTTGGGTTGCAAGTAACTTGGTTTGAGAGCGTTTTGCAAGACAAGCAAATTTTTAAATATTTATATTTTTTTTACTTGATATACAAGCGACGTCTTGCAATACAAGTACTGTAGTACGGCTTAAATTAAAAATCTCTGTACACATTTTTTTGGGGGGATTTCGTTTTGATATAAGAGTGTTTTGGATTACAAGCATGTTTCCGGAACGAATTATGCTCTCAATCCAAGGCATGACTGTAGCACAAAAATTAACATTCCCATTAATATGTAGGATAACTAGCAGCTCATATTTACAGGGATACTAATAGTATTTTCCTGCATTTTATATTTTTTAAAGGAGATTTGCTTAATACCATTATTCTATATTGTTCTTGCAGTTTTATCACATTATAAAAGCTAACTTGTTCCATCTTAACGACTAGGGAATATTTTTAAAATCAAAAATATAGATATGCATTTTGTATATAGATATATAAATATAATAAAATCTCTGATCTGTTCATTGTACAATATCACAGGAGTCTTTCTGGCCCACAGTAAGTTTGTGTGTCAGGAAAAACAGGATTGTTACCACACTAGCCTTTTTATCTGGAATTTATATCCTTTGTTCACTCACTTTTTATGGAGCATCCATATGATGCTACCATAAAGTCATTGCAGTCCAGTGTTTTCTTCAGAACTTTATTGTAATAAAATGCTACTGCAGTACCAATTTGTCTAGTATGGACAATCAAAACACTATTAAGGCTTTTCAGGGGTCCTGTGCCTTTAAAATGAAACACTTCCGCATTGCAGGTTCAGCCTGTTTTACTATTTCTTGTTGATCCCAGCTGTGGCATTAGTGATGAGTACCCTAATGAGTAGCCTGAATAGCTTCTTTGAATTGCTCAGTGTCAGTTTCTGTTCCTACAGTGGCCTTCCCTTGTGTTATTTTCATCATAAAGCAATACATAAACAAACAGGAAATCAGTGATTAAAGCTCCCCACCCCCATAAGAGCAGAAACTATCATTGGGGCAATTCAGAGAGGCTATACAAGGGGCAATTAGGCCATTCATCACTAATCCCACAACCAGGATCTTGAGGATATAATAAAACTGGCTGAATCTGGAAACAATAAACTTTTTACTGATGCTGCCAATGATCTTTACTGAATGGGACTTTACATGTGAGTTAACGACATAAGGGGAACTTATCTAGGACTATGGGGAAAGGGCACTACTCGTGCTGTGGAATCTCTGTTTTAATTCCGCTTCCTTCTAATTGCAGAAAAGCAATGTCTCAGCGGTACTAAAGGATTCTAATTAAGCAATCCAGGGCTTGAATAGCAAGGTCTGAGTCTGGGGCCTAATCAAGTGAGCCTTTGGTTAGGCATAGGCCACACACTGACACAGCCTTCTACAGACACAAAAAGAAATAGCAGTAGACAAGATCAACCCAGCAAGTAGTATGATATGAAACCTCTAGTGGCCAGGCCTAGAATATATACTATGAGCCTGGCCTTGTTTGTTTACCTGGTCAGTAAAGCAGTATCTCCTGCTTCATATGACAATTGAAGCCGCTAACCTCAGGAACCCTTGGCTGAAGAATGCACACACTAGGTATAGGTACAGCTTCTCCTGGCCTGATGCTATGGAGACTGGCACTGTGCTGTAACAATGGCATGGGGAGCAGGGGATTCCTTTAATCAGGGTAGAGTCTGAAAAAGGCTCCCTCTGTACTTACAGTACTGACAAGATGACTCCCACAAGAGTTTAAGCAACAACTCATACATTATGTTCAGTTTTTGTCCATTGCTGTGCTGAGCTGAGGAAGAGTGGGTGCAGCTGCTCACAAATATGAGGTCTATGTCTCAACCTTCTGAGAAGCCAAGAGGAGCTTTTCTTTATGGAGGGTGCACCATCACTCCACTGGCTTCTAGCATCAGACATCTACAGAGCTAAGCCAAAATTTGCCCTAAATGAGTCAGGCATCTCTTTCTGTCTTCCAAGAGCGCTAAATAAATCCCTTCCCCATCTAAAGAAAGGAGCAAATGGAAAATGTTGCGAAAGGAAAATCTAATGTTGCAGAAAAACGTTGAGAGTAGGAGTCTAGTATCTTTTTTTCATCCCAACAATATTTTTCTTGTGTATTTTTCTAGAGGAAGAAATTATGGGCACATTCCACTAGATATTTTGTTCTGAGCAATTCCCATTCAATTGAATGGAAGCTGCACAGCAAGATAATTTTTTAATGAATTGTGCCCTATGTCAAAACTGGTCATAGCCTTGTTACATGCCAGAAAATAACGAAGAATTTTTATCTATCACTTAAAAATACAGTAGTTGTGCTTCCCTATTTTTGCTTTGTTTCAACACATCAGTTAAAGAAACCATTTCCTGTACATTTGTTTTTGAGTGCTGAAGCAACTCTTTCCTGTTACTATGAAACTATTAGTTATAAGTACAATCTTGATACCAGTGCACCAGAGGTCTGTCTATGAGGCAAACCGAAAAAAATCTTGCAGTATATAGCAAGCACTGCAGCCAAAGATTTCGAAGAATAATGAAATTCAGATTGTTATGTGGACTTTGGATATTGTTGGATCTCTCTGTTTACTGTTATACTTATGATCCAACCTCCTTACCTGATATAGAAGATCAACAGTTTATACAGGACTGTGTGAAACAACACAACTATTTTCGATCCAGGGTGAGCCCCTCAGCCAGCAACATGCATCTTATGGTAAGAAAATTTCCCCTATCTTTATACAGAAGGAGCACATACTGTTTTGTGCTCCTTACTTCTTCCATGGGTAGGAAGTTTCAGGATCAGCCTTTTAAAGGGTCAGTTTTCTTGTAAGGAGAAACTACTGGAGTATGGTGTTCTGTAATATCAGTTTGTTTAAAAATATACAAGTTGAATATAAAGAAAAGACAGACAGAAAAGAACATTGCTAGTTTTTAAAGCACCATTAGTTCCCCAGAAGTAATGCTATATCCTGAAAGCACTCCTCAAAAGATTGCTTATTACCAGTTAGTCACAGAAACCTGGTCTCTTGCTTTTTCTCCCCAGAAATTCCTATTTCTTTTATCTTCTACCAAACCAATACATACAAAACAGTGGTCTCCTTAACTGGCAGGTGTGACTTCCACATTCTAGTAATTTGGAGTAGCCATCAGCATTAAAGTCCAAACAGCTATTTTCAACAACAAAAAAAACCCAAAGAGGACATTTTGCATGTCCTAAGAGCATGCTTTCAACACTGCCCCGCTCTCAAGAGCTCATCATCCTAATGAGTTGGTTTTTACAAGAGAAAAATAGATCTAAAAACAGATATCTAAAATAAAGCTTTCAAGCTACTGTTATCAGTACCTTCCATAAGCAGTAAAAGAACCAGCAAATGATTTTCACTTTTGACAGATTTTCTCTCAGAGACCCAGGCTTCATTTTTTTCTCTGAGTTCTCCTCTTAGATGGCTAGGTGGACCCACCTGTTCCTCTTTACTCAACTGGTCTCTTCCCATGGTTTTGCATCTGTGCGCTAGCCTTGAGTATGAGGATAGTCCTGGTGGCCTGTAACTAACGTACATGTACTAGTAGCCTCCCAAAGCAGTTACTTTATTCCCAACTCAAGGATGGAAAGCGGAATATCGGTGGTCAGTATAAGAGGTTTAAAGATGTTCTTAAGGCTAATCTAAAAAAATGCAATATAAACATCAAAAACTGGGAAGCTCTGGCCCATGAACGATCTAAATGGAGGTTGGCCTTTCACAAAGGTTCTATGGACTTTGAAGAAGCCCGAGTGCATGGTGAAAGGGAGAAACATGCTAAGTGAAAAGCGCGTCGAATTAATCCTTTACAGGACCATCTTCCATCTGGTAACCTGTGTCCTCACTGTGGGAAGCTGTGTGGATCTAGAATTGGCTTCCACAGTCACTTACGGACCCATCGCTAGAATCTACACAATTTTTTTAGAATTTCCTCTTTTTAAAATTTTCTTTTTTAAATTTTATCCTGGAAGACAATCTTACTTGGTCACGAGTGATCGCCTATATACTGGCAGCCTAGCAGTTGGGCAGGGTCAGTTCACTCCCTCCACCCCTGTTTTTGTTGTTGTTGTTGTTGTTGCAATTATTGAAGCTATCTACCTTCGATGGAGAGACTGTTGGCTTGTCTGAGAGAGCACCCATCCCTCTTCTGCAAATACTCATGCAAGGTTGTGTGCACATTGTGGGGGTGTGGGGGTGTTCACAAATAGATATATGATATTGTAGACACTGGTCAGATATCCTAGTGTGAGAGCATATGAGAGAATAAGAGACAACATAGATTTGTGAAACTAAACATATTCCATCTATTATTTCAAAAAGAAGACAGACAAGAGGGAAGCAGTAGATCTTGTAGGCCTTGATTCTAGTAATGATTTCAACACTATCTCACATGAATTGTTCAGACAAATTAAGAACCCTGCAGAAAGGACTTCGCCAATGTATATATCTACTACATAAATGTGAAAGTTTGTCCGTCTGTCCGTTTGTTTGTATGTACGTACGTGTGTCTACGTGGGGGTTTGCGTGCGTCGCATTGGCTCCTACGTGGTACTGATCCACCCCAAACTTGGCACGCATACTCTCCATTACCCAAGGACAAAGACTGGCGGGTTAAAATCTCCGAAAAACCCTTGCCACGCCTGTACTCCCCAAAATAGATGAGAGCCAATGGCGTCACTTGGAATGCTCACAGGGGCCATTCAGGAGCGGTTATGCAAATAGCTTCAACAGCATTTAGAATGTTGGTATGCACTGCCACAGGGGCCCAATCAGCAGCAGATATGCAAATCTCTCCTATGTCCAAACACAATATTCACATGAACTGCAGCCGGGGCCTACATGTGGGGGGGGGGAATCTTGAACAAATAGTGCCTATAAGAAAATGACAACCCATGCAACACCTGGGGGGGGGGGGGCAGCAGGGAATTCATTGTTGTGTGGTCCCGGGGGGGGAGGAGCAGGGATTTCATTGTGTGGTCCCGGGGGGGAGCAGGGATTTAATTGTGTAGTACCAGGGGGGGGAACAGGGAATACGTTGTGCAGTCCCGGGGGGGGAGGATGACAGGGATTTCATTGTGTGGTCCTGGAGGGACAGACAGGTAA
Source organism: Shinisaurus crocodilurus (assembly GCA_021292165.1). NCBI lineage: Eukaryota > Metazoa > Chordata > Lepidosauria > Squamata > Shinisauridae > Shinisaurus > Shinisaurus crocodilurus. The sequence goes on from CM037879.1 coordinate 235,224,105, forward strand.
TTCATTGTTGCATAGTCCCGGGGGGGGGGGAGCAGGGATTTCATTGTGTAGTACCGTGGGGGGACGACGACAGGGAATACATTGTTGCATAGTCCCGGGGGGGGGGAGCTGGGATTTCATTGTGTAGTCACGGGGGTGGGGAGCAGGGATTTCATTGTGCAGTCCCGGGGGAAAGGGAGCAGGGATTTCATTGTGTAGGCCAGGGGGGGGGGGGAAGCAGGGATTTCATTGTGTAATCCTGGAGGGGGAGCAGGGATTTCATTGTGCAGTCCGGGGGGGGGGGAAGCAGGGATTTGATTGCATAGTCCCGGGGGGGGGGGAAGCAGGGATTTCATTGTGTGGTCCCAGGGGCGGGGGGAAGCAGGGAATTCTTCATTGTGCAGTCCCGGGGGAGCTGGGATGTCATTGTGCAGTCCCAGGGGAGCTGGTAGTCCCGGGGGAGCTGGGATTTCATTGTGTAATCCTGGGGGAGCTGGTAGTCCCGGCGGAGCTGGGATTCCAAGTGATTCCAAACAGCGGACAGCTACCTTAAGGAATTTCGAACAAATAGTGCCTATAGGAAAATGACTATAAATTGAGTTCCACCAGAAAAAAAGCCCTGGTTCCACCCCATTTGTGAATATGAATTATTAGAGAGAAGGACACAGAAAACACTACATTTAAAGTAAAGCAGTGAATGAGCTAATTTTATGACTCAAAGTGAAAGTACTTGCAAGTTTTAGCAAGATACAAACTTTGGGGAAGTGATGAAGCAAAAGCAACAAAAAAAGACAACTTAAGACATACTTTCTGTTGGTAAAGATCTATATTAGTGGTTATGCATGATACTGGGATTCAATAAATTTAAATACATTCACTGGTCTGTATTATATTTTGTCTATGGCAATCTGATAATGATGTAAAATGTATTTGTAAAAATAATAATAATAATAATAATCCATCAATAAATCAATATCCATTTGTCTTTTAATTCTGCAGACCTGGGACCCTGCATTGGCAAAGACAGCCAAAGCATGGGCAAAGAAATGCCACTTTGATCATAATATCTATCTCCAAACTCCCAGAAAGGCTCACCCCAACTTTACTCCAGTTGGAGAAAATATTTGGACTGGCTCACTCTCTTGGTTCTCTGTAGAACACGCCATCCGTAAGTGGTATGATGAAGTCAATGACTACACCTTTGAGAACCGTGCATGTGCTAAAGTTTGTGGCCATTATACTCAGGTGATTCTTTCATTCCGCATTCTATCATCAGAAGCTAAAAATGAAATACACAGCAAATATGAAACATGGTAATATTAATACAAATTCTAGCTTCAGTTGCACAAGTATATTGCAAGAGTTTGTCCGTCTGTCCGGATTTTGCCTGGTGGTGACATTGCAATTTTAAAATTGGCCATGATCAGGCATGCATATGTTGGTGTTGAAAGAGACAAGCAGGGCACACACAACTTCTCTATATCACATACAATGTGTGCTCTTGAAAAATCACAACTCCCTGTTCAAGAGGCATCAGTGGATAAGCCACATTCACACGCAATTATAAGCTAGAATTCTGGATTATCATTCATGAGCAGCATGCTGGGGCACACTGCCTGATCGCTTGTATTTGGCTTCCCAACAGCAGGAGCAACTAAACTAACAAGGAAGCAAAAGCTTCCCATTGTGCCCAAACCCAGACTCCTGCTCCACTAACAAACCAACATCTGAAGCCAGGGTTTGAAATTGGTTTCCCATTCCTGGTTTGTTAAAGGAGCAATAAGCTACCATCTGGCTTCTGACTCAGCGGGAAGCATCATGTGGGGGCAATTGGACAGTGTGCATAAGCACGCTGCTCATTAGCAATAGGCCAGAATTCTCAGCAGTTCAAGTTATCATTACGTCCAAGCATGGCCTTCAAAGCCTCTGTTCCTTTAGTCCAGGGGAGGGAAACCTCTGACCCGCACTGGCCCATGGAGGATTGGGCACACTCTGCAGGCCCCACCCCAAGCCCTGCCCCATGGCCTGGAGGCTGGGGCAGGTGGTGGGAGAGGAAGCGGGGGGATCCTCATTATTTCTGATGGGGATCCCCCAGTCTCAGCTGGGGCTTGCAGGACCGGCTCCTGTGAGCTCTAGCCGAGTCCCTTCCCATGCCACTCGTGCCCCAATTACAATGCCAGCGGTGTGGGAAAGAAGCACCCGACTCCTTATTGCAAATGCCAGCCGAGTCACTTTCTCCATACAAAGAGAGGCATGGAGCTCCCCACCCCTTTGACACCATCTGACCCACCTGTCCCTACTTAAGTCCAAGCAAGCAAGCAAGCAAAAGGGAACATTATAGGAAAACAGAAGGTATATTCCCTATTCTTTTATCAGTAATATTAGAAATGGGCCTAATTAATAGGGCCAAGGAAGAATTGTGTCTCATAGAAACAAAAGCTAAGGCTACAGTTATGTACCTCAATACTTGCAAGGTAATTAATGCCTTAGTTTGTAATTGATAGTCCAGTAGCTTAAGTGTAGCAAGTCACCATCCTATACAAATTATACTATGTAATTCTTTTCTCTATCTCAGGTTGTTTGGGCAACAAGTTACAAAGTTGGCTGTGCAGTCCAGTTCTGCCCGAGAGTTTCAGGCTATGAACAACTCTCCAATGGAGCACATTTTATCTGCAACTACGGACCAGCGTATATTCGTTTTTCAATATTTTTAAAGATGTTTAAATAGAGATAATGAAAAAATTGTATTGCTCTCTAGAATATGTGTGATGTGCATTCTGCGTACTCATGCCCATATCTTACTGACCAGAAACTACTGTAATCTAGGTGCTGTATTGGTATCTCTTTCCTATTGGTATAGGAAAGGGTAAAAGTGCACCACATCCCTTTTTTAAAGGGAAATGAGGTTTAAAGGGAAATGGAGCTGCATTTCCCTTTAAAAAGGGGGTGGGGTGCACTTTTACCCTTTCCCAACCCCCCAGAGGGTTGGGACAAAGGGCAAAAGTTGCTCCCCCATGGAGAATAAAGGGGGAGAACCCAGAAAGAGGAGGATCTTTCCAGGAAGGGGGGGGCTATTTGTGAAAAACAGCCCCTTCCCGGCAAAAGATCCCTCGTGCCTTTGCTTTCAATGGTGGTTCGCCTTCCACGAGCCAGCCATTGAAAGCAAGTGGGAGGAAGGGATTTCCAGCCTCAGCTGGGGCAATGTGCAGGGGCTGCCTCCTTCCCCCACCCTTGCTTTTGACAGCTGCCCCCAAGTGCTGCTTGGGCACTCTGGAGACAGCTGTCAGCGGCACATGGCAGCCTCTTGACAAGAGCTACAAGGGTTTTTTTTGCCGTTCTCACCAAGCAGCTCGCTGGCTGTTGAGGCTCATCCACATTGAGCCGTGTTGTGATGACCCGCCAACCCACCATGAGTAACAACAATGCTGGAACAGCCCATGGGCTCTCAGTGGGTTGTTTTGAAAAAAACAACCTACCAGGTGACCCAGGCTGTGTTCTCCTGACACAACAACTCACCCATGATTTAAAAAAACACATCATGGGTTGTTGTGTCATCTGAACCAGGTCAGAGAGTGCTGCCTCCTGCGTGCCTGCCACTTCCACTTTTAATAAACCTATGATCTGCTCCTTTGTAGGTTGTTGAGCATGATGTCCAAACCCGGACCAATGGGTTGTTTAGGGGCTGAACAACCCAGCAGTTAACCCATCAATAAACCATGGGTTAACCACTGGGTTTTTTAGCCCTTAAACAACCCATCGGTCTGGGTTCAGACATCACACTCAACACCGTATGAAGAAACCTACTGTAGGTTATTGACTAAAAGGGGAAGTGGCGGGTGTGCAGAGAGGCAGCATGTGGGAGGCAGCGCGCTTGCTCCAGCTCGTGCTCAACAACCCATGGGTTGTTTAAATCATGGATTGTCATTACATGCAAGCCAGGTCAATGTTGGCTTATAGTCCAATCCTTCAAGCCACAGTCCAGACAAGAGTCTCAAAGCCAGAACACACCTCATCCCTTTTTACTGGGACATGAACAAAGCTTCAGCAAGGGCCAAGTAACTGCAAGTGCCACTTCTGCCTCATCCCCCCCCCCCCGTCTCTGTTACACAACAGCTTTACTTGGCTTTAGAAAAGAGGTGGTGGCCGGGTTATGGTCATAACACATAATCTTGGGAGCATTAAAGTAGCCCCGAATATGCTTCTAGTTAATGGAAGTCTGAGGGGCAAAATGGAATCGCTGTTTACAAGTGTAGAATATTGGTCCAACTGGAGTGACAAACCTGTCTGCAGCTAAAGCAATTCCTTAGGATCAGGCCGACCCTTCCATTCAGGCTGAACTTTCCATTCTTGTATCTAAGTGCAAATAGTTTTTTATAATGGATGTCTAACAACCCACTCTGAAGTACAATGAGCATAATCCAGAGCATGCTGGGCATGCTTTACTAAACTCCATTGAAGAGAATGGACAGTTAACTATGACTCTTTAATTCACAAAAACACATTTGAACCCTTACCAGTGTGTTTGCGATTAGGAAATTAGGCAGCAATCCTAAACACATTTCCTTTAAAAAACCACTGAAATCAGTGGGATTTATTCTCAAGTGAATGTGTTTGGGATTGTTGGCAAAAAGATAATAGGAAGATATTTGATATTTTCCTCCTCTACAAGGAGAAGGATCCTATGGCCCCTAGATATCCTAGGGGGGGGGGGCATAGGATACTTCGGATTACCAGATCCGAGGTCTGAAACAGAGCTCCAACCTCAGAGCTGGGAATTCGCACTCCAATCCTCCTCCTTCCCCTTGCAGCTGGTGTGGAAAGAACTGCACTGGATGGCTCTCAAGGTTGGGAACATGACCTCAGAGAGGGGGTAAAGGGGGCATTCTGTGGGGCGTGGAGGGGAAGAGACTGCAGAGGCCAGGCTATGACATACCCTGTGTCCTCTGCAGTCTCCTTCCCTCCCCCTCCGAAGCACCGTCTAGCAAAAATGCAGAGTGGGCGGTGCGGGGAGGTGGAGATCTTCTCCACCGCTCCTCCCACTCTGCATTAGATGCTCGTGAGCCTCCAAGTTCGGAAGGGTTCGAGCATCGATGGTGCAACCCATAGGATTGCGCCCTAATTCATCTTTAGTTGTCTGCCTCTTACTTGACGCAATTCCTATTATGGAATGACCTAAATAACATTGTTACACATATGCTAGAATATACACGAACAATATCACTACCTAGACATAGTATTTTAAAATTTAGTAGTTTTAATGAAACTTTAAAATGAATGTTTTCTTATTGGTTCTATATTTCTTCTCACATGTATTAAATTTGGAATGGTTCATTCATTGTGCCTGGAGTTGCTGGTAGTAAATCCCTGAAACAGCCAATGATACTGGCTGAAAAATGAATACAATCTGAACTTGAATCTTCTGATACACCTGTAGGGGGCAGAGGGAGCGCTTTTCTCTCCCTTTTCTACCTTTAGAAATACATACATGTAACTGGGATATTGAAGCATCTTCAAAATATTCCTTCATACTATTCTGCTGTAACAATTTAATTGGATGTAATCCTTTTTTTAAAAAAATATTTTATTTATTTTTCAAAACAAATTATAACACAAAAAATATATTTAACAAAATACAAAATTATCACACAAATATAACATAATCAACATACAATAAATCATAAAGTGCTCCCCCCCACCCTCCAAGGGACCAATTAATATACTTCTATCCTCTTGATCAAATAAAGTCTAAATTCCAAAAATATAACATATCCTGACAAGGCATGTTACCCTTCCCCTTTATTAATACATAGTCTAGTAATTGATTCCATATCTCCATAAAATTATTCTTCTTTAGCAATCCTTTTTTGCATTTGATACTACTAGTTAGTTTATCATATAGGGCTATGTCCCAAACTTCCTTATACCAGTCTGTTATTAGGAAAACATGTTGTACTTTCCAATTTCTCGCTATCATTAGCCTGGCTGCAGTTAACAAGTTTACAATTAACTCCTTCGTATTTTGATCACAAATAAGCTTCTCAGTTATTGATAACAATGCTAATTTTGGACAGACCTCTAAATTAGTACCAATAATTTTCGATATTTCTGTAAAAACCTCTCGCCAAAACACCAATACATTTTTACAATTCCACCACATATGAGCATATGTCCCTTTTTCCTGACATCCTCTCCAACTGGATGTAATCCTATCTTTTTTCATAAATTCAGACATAATTGCCTTTGCTTTTGCAGTGGGAATTATCCAGTGAAACCCTACAAAACAGGAAGACCATGCAGCGAGTGCAATGGTGAAAACTGTGTACAAAATCTATGTGGTAAGGATTCTGTCACTGATGGATATGAAACTAGTTATGTGTACATTTGGGGTTACGCAAGAATGTCTATTTTCTCATTTGATTAATACCAGACTGCACTGAATTATGCACATTGTGAGTACAAATCCTTTTAAATCAATAGGATTTACTTCCAAAGCAAAATTGTTTATAATTGTTTAGGTGCCAGATATTCTCTTGATTTAAAGCGCGTTGGGGGGACAATTTCAGGAAGTTCAAGGACTATTTTCACACATACATACACACACGGGCTACAGTATGCTGGGCAACCTGAACATGATTTTTTAAGAAAAAGAAAAAATGTGTCTGTAGCACTACAGAGCACCAAAAAAGGTCAAATTTAGCTTGTTCGACCTTTTTGGCACTTAATTTTTTTCCCTGTGTGCGATGAGCCGCAGGGGCCCACCCCCTAACTATATCCATGTAGTTAGTTGTGTGAATGGCATTTGTTTGCCATTTCCTTTCTCATAACCATTTTTATGAGTTCCCGGATGGTTAGCATGAAATATACACATCTGTGGCATCAAGCAGGTCATAGGCAAGATTCAAATTAACAAGATTGAAACTTTTAAAATTCTATGTGGTTGTTGACCTAATTGCTAATATGTAGTATTCAAATACCTTGGAATCTGATTCCTTAACAGATGGCACACAGGCTAAGGCTGCAGTCCTATTGTCCCTTGGCCACTGGATTTTTCAGAATCCAATGGCCAATAGACATTCTGACTAGAATGTCAGAAAGAGGGGAAAGGAGAGGCTGTGGATATGGATCCACAGCCCTTCTGGTCCCCAAACACACACCCAAACCAGCTGCTGATCTATGCCAGCTGTGGAGCTGGTGTAGATCAATTGCCTCCCATTGAAACCAAAGGGAGGGAATTCATCAAAAAACAACTCCATTTTATCCTCACAACAACCCTGTGGGGTAGGTTAGGCTGAGAGTCAGTGACTGGCCCAAAGTCACCCAGTGCGCTACAAGTAGGGACTAGAAGCTGGATCTAAAATAGCACAGGCACAAGGGGAAGGGATTGGTTGAGTTCAGTGATGTCATTCATGGGCTCAGTGCAATAGGTACTTGCATCTGTGATAGCAATTTCTCCAGAAATACTATATTGTGATTTGAATGCTGGGAAAATGCAATATCTCTATATCAGAAGTGTTTCCTTGAAGAAAGACATCTGGATTCAATGCTATAGATGAGCAACAGTTGTGTTTTTGTTTTGCTGTGAAATTTAACTGATTGTCTGGAAAATCTCTTAGCTTTATGCATGTCAGGTTTCCCACATAAAGCATTCACCAGTTTACTGTGTAGCAAGAGCTCCCCAGGGTGCTGATAATTTTAAGCAATGGGTGGGGGGACCTTTTTCAGCTCAAGGGATGGCTGCATTTCTTTATGGCTAATCTGGGGGCCACCTGCCAGTGGTGGGCAGGGCCAAAGCACACACTCGTACACACAAACAACTAATTCATACACATCACACATAACAAACACAACACATCCATGCATACACATTCATATTCAGGGTGCTTCCAGACAAGGCTTTGCAGTGCAATCAGTCTGCCTCATTGATATAATTTTCTAGGAGGTCCAGACGACATCGTCTTCAATTTATAGCCCTCTTATGTTTTCCCACTGCTGCTTTCATCTTTTTTCTTACCAGAAAAAAATCTGTTAAGGAAAACAGGATGGAATCTCTGCCTTTCAAGCATTAGCAGTAGAAGTTGTCTGTCTGGAAGCACTGCACAAGCATTCATACATATAAAACACATCCATTCTCACTCATTACATGCCCATTTATTCACACACACACAAAGATCCCACCCTTGCAATTAGGTTTGAAAAAAGCCTCCCATTGGCTCCAATGGGAGGATTTTTTCAAGCCCAATTGCTGGGTGTAGTTGGGGCTTTGCTGAGATTGAAGCATGAGGAGGGTTAACACTTCCAGCCAGAACCTCCATGAAGGTTGCCTACCCTATGCGAATTGCTCATGGAGGAAGAGAGCTTGCTTGGCTTCCATGCTGAGTGCTGAAAATGGCTTCTTTTTCTCAGTGCCCGCATGGAAATACAGTGAGTATTTGGGTGAATACTTCAATGGGTGAAGAAGAGTGCATCTGGCAGCAGAACTCTGCAATCACGCCCCATCTTCCCTGATTCTTGACAGTTTCTCACAGATCAGCTGAGAAGTGGGGGGGGGGGATTGTGTGGAGAGAAGGTTTAAAACTAACCACTATGATTAGATCAGAAAACAACTGAGCAGTAGGGAAAATGGGAGGCTGAGGAGAATGGGTGGGACTTGGGGGGAGAGGCCAGGAGCTGGATGGGGAGGCCTGGTAGGGCGCCATCGGGGCTATGGGTCACCAGTTCCCATGGCTTAAACTTTGCAAGATGTTTATTGCATTTCAGTCTTACAGGAATGTAAACATATTGACAGTCAAAACAGGGTGGTAATAATCATGCCTGAACTAAGCAGGTGTGCAAGAATTTATTGATAATTCAAGTCAATCATTTAAGAAAGCGTTGGACTATTAAAAATAGCTATTGATGGTGGAAATGGATTTAAGGTTTTAAATAAATTAAGCAACTGTCCAGATTAAGCAGAGATTATTGATTGGGAGAATACCAGACTTGATCCAATACTTACATTACTTTCTTTTCACTCCTTAGAGAATCCAGAGCGTGATCAATTGATCAGTATGTATTTTATTTATTAAATTTCTATACCGCCCAATAACCAAAGCTCTCTGAGTGGTTCACAAAACTGGATTGTCTTCATTATTATTTGGATTGGCTATAATCTGTTTATAAAGCTGATGCCTGTCTGTATTTTAGGTTACTCCAATTGGTCTCCAGACTGGGATATACCTAAGGATAAACCAAAGTCCCCACCAAAGGCTCCTCCCCATCCCATTCCTCCACGCCCTACAAAACCCACGCCACCACAGAAGCCACCACATTCTGCTCCTTCATATCCCAGTGCTCCGATTCCGTCACACTCAGCATGTGACTCATACTGTATTGCTGTTTCAATTTTAAGAACATTGTTTGTATTCTTGACTTTTGGCACTGTGGCCATGTTATCCAAGAAGTATCCTCAAATGTTTATATATGAATAATCTGTCTAACCTTGATGTAGCATCCCATGCACATTCAAGCTATACTCAGATTCTAAGCTTTAAAAATGTAAGCTTTATGTAAACTTCTAGCCTTCAGTGTTGCATTTAAAATATTGCCAGTATGACAGCAGTAGGTTCCAAAAACAGAGCAGGAACATTGCACTTCATCTTTCAAATCTCATGATTGGCACTCTTACCCAGGGAGCTGTTACTGCAGCAGCATTTGCACCAGAGCAAGCTAGTCAGAAACCTGTCCCTAGTTGGCATCATGTGGGGCTTTCAGCCTTCACAGTTTGAAGTGTTCTGTTCTGTGGTTTCAGTATTCTTCTGTTGCTACTGACTGCTGCTTTCCTCTCTTCACACTTCATTTTTTGCTCTCATCCTGTGCATTTTGTTTACTTGTGTGAAGCTGCAACCTTTGCTCTCAATTTTATGCACTTTTTGCCCTTCACAATAAACCACAGGACTGAGCTATAAACATTTGAAATTTGCAGTACCAGAACCATCCCAGGCTGGAAACATTGTTCAGGGTGCAGTACAGGTGATCTCCTGGGACACCCCTCCCAAAATGCCTGGCTCTGAGAAAGGACCCCATCAGAGCCAGTTATTTGGGCCTGACGGGCTCTCTGAAGAGCCACACCAGTTGCTTTCTCTGGCCAGCCTGGGTCTCCAGAGAGCCTGCCCACCCTCTGACTCACACTTAAAAGGATCCTCAGCCCAAGCCAGAGGGTGAGTGACTGAGAGCAGCTGCTCACCCTCTGCTTCGCTCTGAGGAGAACCTACTTGCCTGCTCTCTGTCTCACACTCTGAGGGGGTCCTCAGAGCAAAACAGAGGGCAGGTGTGTGCTCCAGAGAGCTTTGCTGGCTGCTCCTTCACTGCTGCATTTACCACAATGGGAGAGTGGGACTAAGCAGGGCTCTCCGGAGCACCCGTTGTAGTGCTGCTGGGTGGGCAGCTGCTCTGGAGTGCTCTCTCGGCTCTGCGCTCCCACTACAGCAAATGCCACAGCAGCAGGAGATCAGTTGGCAAGGCTCTCTAACACCTGCTTGAGGAGGAGGTGGCAGGCCCTCCTGGTAGGGGGGAGTGCACAGTTCACTACTACTTCTGCTCTGCTGCCTGAACCAGGGGATTCACTCCGCCTCATGGGAGGGCTGGCCCTGAAAATAGGTTTTTATTTTTACTCTTTGACATTTGTAGCTAATGCAGGTATGGACCTACCTACCTCATGGGGTAAAAAGGAAATATATTTTATGTTTGAATTACAAGTCATCTGCTTTCTTAAGAATATATATATATATTCAAATAAATAAATAAAATAAATAATTTTAATCAGTTGTACTCATTTGGATTTGAACCTTTTGTCCTAATGTACACACTAAATCAGGGGTGCTGAATCTCTTTCAGCCCGAGGGCAAAATTCAATTTCAGAGAAGGTCTCGGGCTACATTCCAGTGGGCTGGGCTGAAGGCAAAATGGGTTGGGGTCAAAATATCAAAAATACCAGCATATTTTAGCTTAAACTCTTACTGCTAGTAACTAAGCCTTAGGAGAGGCATTTCAACCTTCTAGAACGGGGGACGGGGGATGGGACGGACGCAAAAGCTGGGAAACTACCAAACAATTGGACAACAACCAGCAGTCGGGGGAAAGGGGTGGGGCCAGGGCTATCTGGGGGACGCCAGAGGGCCAGATTGGGACCCTGGGCCTGGGATTCTGCACCCCTGCACTAAATGCATTCTTATGCTGTAGCTGGAGATATCTATCTATCTATTACTACTGCTAAACACATGTTTGGGGTATTAGAAACTGAGGGAGCTCCAAAAGCCTTGATAGGAAGTTATTAGTGCAATTTTTGTGATTCTTAAAAAAGATATTAACAGGGTCTGAAATTTCCTAACTTGGGAAATCTGTAAGCGCGCCTGCTTATTTTTATTTATATTTTTACTACATTTCTATACCGCCCATTAGCCGAAGCTCTATGGATGGGTTACAATACAAAGCTTAAAACCATGAAATATAACATAGTAAAACATAATATAAAACCATAAGTGTAAAAAAAAAAAAGAATAAAACCAAATAAGTAACCAAGATAAAAGCCAGCAACTGCGCAAAGACCTAAAAATGCACTAACACAATTTTTGAAACCAAAGGGCTAAAAAGCCTGGCGGGGGGGGGGAGATCTTCACCTGGTGCTGAAAAGACCACAATGTAGGTGCCAGGTCAGCCTCTCTGGGGAGGTCATTCCACAACCGGGGTGCCACAACTGAAAAGGCCCTCTCCTTAGTAGCCATCCGCCTCACCTCATTCAGTGTGGGCACACAGAGAAGAGCCTCTAAGGATGATCTAAGCATTCAGGCAGGTATATATGGAAGGAGACAATTGGCCCTAGACTTTCTATACTCAGTAATTCTTGAATACTAATATATGTAAACTAAGTTCTCAGTGTTAACAATGTGATCCCCTAAAATGTACTGAGAACATAAATAGCAGCATAAAATATTTCCAACAGATAAAAGATAAAACCAGTATAGCAGTAAAAATATGCAATAAATTACAGATCTGACCTTTGAAAGCCTTTTAAAAAATAAAGCACAATTTTAAAAGCCTGAGTGAATAAAAGGGTCTTCACCTGATGCTGAGTGAAAAGACCATAATAAAAGTGCCAGGTGAGCCTCTCTGGGGAGTCTATTCCACAGGCCCTCTCCAGGGTAGCCATCTGCCTCTCCTCTCTTGGTGGAGGCACTTAGAACAGATCATTTGAAGAGGTCGAGGATATTAAGGTTCAGGTACGTATATGCAGGAGGTGGTGATTTTTCAGGTAACCTGGTCCCAAGCTGTCAAAGGCTCTAACTGTTAACACACCAGCACTTTGAATTGGGCCCAAAAACAGTATGGGAGCCAGTACAGCTGTCATAGCACTGGTGTAATATGATTGAAATGCCCAGTCCTAGTTAATAATGTTGTCCTATTTTGCATGAACTGCAGTTTCATGACCATTTTCAAAAGCAGCCACATATACAACACAGTAGTGATGTGATGTTACCTATGTGATGTTACCAGAGCATAGGTAGCTGTAGCCAAGCTGTCTCCATCCAGGTATGGTTGCAGCTGGTATATCAGCCAAAGCTGATAAAAGGCATTTCAGACCACAGAGACCACTTAAGCCTCTAATTACAATACCGGAAGAAGCACACCAGACTGTAACCCTTTAGGGGGAGTGCAACCCCTTCTAGTGCAGGTTGAACACCACTCACCTGGCTGGACAAGTCACCCACCAAGACACGGATTCAGAATATCTACCACCTCACCTGCAGCTAAAAAAGAGACATAAAGCTGGGTGTTATACACATATTGGTGACACCTCAGGCCAAATCTCCAGATGACCTCTCCAGCAGTTTCATATAGATGCTAAACAACATGGAGGATTTGGAGGAAAGAATAGAACCCTGTGGGACCCCCAAAGAATAACTGTTAAAGGGTCAAGCAATAGTCCCCCCACCCCTCACCACCACCTTGGAATCAACCATCTAAGTAGGAGCAGAGTCACCATCAAGTGGTGCTTTGCACATGCACATGCACACCCAAGTTGGACAGCTTCTCCAGAAGGACATGGTCAATGAGATGGTATCAAAAGCTGCGGAGAGGCCCAAGAGAATTAACAGGGTTGCACTCACCCCCTCCCTCTCTCAGTGAAGGTCCTCACAGGGCTACCAAGGTAACTCCAGTCCCAACCAGGCCTAAAGCCCAATTGAAATGGATCTAAACAATCTGTTTCATCTAAGAGTGACTGAAGCTGGCTAGCCACCACTAGTGCATATAGAAAATATTGATAAATATATTTAAAAACCTGCTAATTTAAAAGACCAGAGTTAAGGCTATCTCATGTTGCCTCAAATTCCCCAAAGCCAGGAAATGGGAAGCTAAGGTGATGCCTTTACAGACATGCCCTGTGATCAGTGATGATGTCATGCGATGTAACAAATTGTGCTTGCTTACAACCTCCATGCACCCACACTTTCCCTTGGTCTTTCAAGCCCAAATCCAGATGGAGAGGATGGAGTGCCTGGGACCAGAAAAGACGGCCCACGTTTGCAGATGAAAAATATTAAACTGTATTTTATGTTGCATGTCATAATGTTTACTGTAGATGTTTTTACTGATGAGACCTGAAATCCAAAGCCACTGAACTTCATGAGATTTCATTCAGAGAAAATGTGTTTATTACTGAGATACAAGACTCATTACAAAACTGGGAAAACAATGAGGAGTTTTTTTAATTATTGTGCATGCCCACATGAGACACTTTACAAAGCTTATATGGTCCAGTACCCTGCTGCTGTGAGTAGTTAAGGACTTACAAGGTATGAAGAAATGAGAAATATTGTATAAGGGAGTGAAAGAAAAGGCACAGTACAAATGCAAAATTGACTCGGCAGTCCCCGCCTTCAGCTGAAGCTGATTCATTTCCTGCTGTCATATGCAAATACTAGAGACCAAAAAAAGAGAGATAAAAGGCAATCTGAAAGTTTTCAAACTAAATATAGACAGAGCACCTTTATAGTTAATTTTATATAAACAACAGAGTACCCTTATAGTTAATTTTATAAAAGCCACAATTATTTGACAAGGTGTCCAGGATTATTTGGAACTCATAGGTGTCTTATAAGGTTGTTGTTGATGTTGTTGTTATTATTATTATTATTTCCATTTCTATACCGCCCAATAGCCAGAGCTCTCTGGGCGGTTTACAATTATAAAATTACACAATAAAATACAATTATACAATAAAAATACAATTATACAATAAAATACAGATTTATATATATATATATATATAAATATATATATATAATTTATTTAAATTTTTAATTTTTCACATCTTACAACTACTAATGAATACAACAACAAAAAAAAATACAACATAAACATTGTGCACCCCCCCACCTCTTGGGACCAAGTTCTATTTCTCACCCCAATTTTTTTTTTTTTTTTTTTGGTATATATACAAGATATTATTCTATATTCCAAAAATATAACAAATCTTAACAAGGTTTGTTCCCCCTCCCCTTTACCAACACATAATCCAAAAATTTACCCCAAATGTTCACAAAGGTGTCTTTCTCCAATTGTCCTTTTTGACACTTAATATTACAAGTTAATTTATCATTTAACGCGATATCCCATACCTCTGCATACCATTCATTAATTGAAAACACATGTTGAACCTTCCAATTCCTAGCTATCATTAATTTTGCTGCTGTTAACAAATTCACAATCAATTCTTTTGTATTTTTTAAACAAACTAACTTTTCTGTAATTGTTAACAATGCTAATTTTGGGCAGACTTCTAATTCCATTCCAATTATTTCTGATATTTCTGCAAATACTTTCTGCCAAAATTCCAGAACATTTTTACAGCTCCTCCACATGTGGGCATACGTACCTTTTACATTACATCCTCTCCAACACAATGCGGAGCAATTTTTATCTATCCGATTTAATCTTACTGGAGTTAAATACCATCTCCATACCACTTTATAAAAATTCTCTTTTATCCTAGTTGACATAACTCTTACAATATGTCTATCCCAAATATTTTTCCAACTTTGTTTCAATATTTCCTCATCAAATTCATTATCCCATAACACTTTAAGAGAATCTTTATGCTCTTCTTCTTTTTGTAACATCGTATATAAAGCCTTTGTTATGCCTCTTGTTGAAACATTACCTTCTATAGCTTCTCTAGTCAAAACTATCTTTTCAAAATTGGTTAGTTCTCTTTCGCTGTCCATTCTTATCCTCCACTTCTTTAACCACAGTTCCAATTGCATTGAATTTAACCATGATATTCTCTCTCTTCCTACTATTTCTATTATATGTTCTCTAGTCTTCAATTTTTCCACCCAATCCATTAATTTAATCACCTTTTTTCTCCTTAATATAGCTTCTAGATGTCTTACATTTTCTGGAAAGTCCTCCATGACCACTACCGGAGTTAACGGGGATACCTCTGGTGTAAAAATTTTCCTCGTGCTATTCCAACTCTCTAACATACTCCTCAAAAAGGGATTTTCTAGTCCTTTTATAATATTATTTATATTTTTCTTAAATAATATATTCACCATCATGTTTCCTAATTCTCGTGATTCTAATTCCAACCACATTTTGTCTTTCCCTGCTATAATGTCCAAAATATGTCTTACTTGGTTGGCTAAATAATACCACTTTATATTAGGAAGACCTAAACCACCTATTTTTTGCGCTTTATACCAACTATATTTATTAATCCTTGATCTTTTCCTTCCATTACAATATTCATTAATAATTGATTGCCAATCTTTAATTTCTTTTTCTGTAATCTAAGTTTTGTTCTCCTACTTTATCAATATCTTGTGTAATTTCTATTCCTAAATATTTAATTACATTTGTAATTTTAATGTTATATTTTTTCTTCAACATTTCACTCTCCTCTTTTTTACTATAATTAAACAATAAAATCTTGGATTTACCCCAATTCATCTGTAGCCCAGTTATTTCTCCAAATTCTTTCAAGTGGTTCTCCAACCTATCCATTGTTTCAATTGGGTTTTTAATTGTTAATAAAGTATCATCTGCAAATAAATTTATTTTAATTTGATCTCCAACCCCCATCCCTATAATATTTCTATCTTCTCTTACTACATTTGCTAATATTTCCATCACTAATGCAAACAAAATAGGGGAAAGGGGACATCCTTGTCTAGTTCCTCGGTCTAAGGAAATTTGTTCCATAATACCATCATTTACCACTACATTTGTAATATTATGGGCATATAATTGATTAATTACTCCTTTAAATCTTGCTCCAAACCCCATATTTTTTATTATCATTTTTAACGTAGGCCATTCCACGCAATCAAAAGCCTTGAAAATATCTAATGCTAATACACCCGCTTTAACATTATTTTTCTTTATACTACCGTATATATTATATTTAATACTCTTCTAGTTAAGTCGGCCATTTGTCGACCTGCAATAAATCCACATTGGTCCATCCCTACATATTTACTCATAAAGCTATTCATTCGTCTCACTAGTATTGCAGTAAATAATTTTGCATCTTGATTTATTAACAAAATGGGTCTATATGAATCTGGTTCTGTTAAATCCTTTCCTGGTTTTGGAATTACTATAATCATAGATTGTTTCCATGAAAGGGGGATTTCTCCCCTTCCATTATATAATTATATAATGACTTCAACCTTGGAATTAACATATGTTTAAAAACCTTGTAATATTCCACCCCTAATCCATCTACTCCTGGGGTCTTGCCCTCTTTTAATTTATTTATAGCAAAATCTATCTCCAAATCTGAGAATGGTTGCTCCATCGTCTCTCTAGCTTCTTCTTGTATTCTCATTTTCATATGTTTTTCAATATATTCTTTAATCCTATCTTCCTCACCTATTCCTGCTTTATATAATTCTGAATAAAATTCTTGAAATTTTTTTAATTTTTCCTTCATCAAATTATGCCCTTTCCCTTTTTTATCCTTTATTATTCCAACTATATTTTTTTTCCTGTTTTTTTTGTGTGGATCTAGCTAACATTTTAGAATTCTTGTTACTATTTTCAAAGTAAGCTCTTTTCATATAAATCAAATTTCTCGGTGTCCTTTCAATATCCTTGTTTTCTAACTCTTTCCTCTTAGCTTGTAGTTCTGCATAAATCTGCTTTCCCCTTTCCTTTAAAAAATTAGCTTCTAACTCCTTTATCTCCTCTTCAAGCTTACATAATATGGATGTTAAGATAAATAAGGATTATAAAGAAGCTAAAAGATGGAGGCTGAGCGGTAATATTTTTCAGCATAAACATATAAGAGACAAGATAGAGAAGGAATTAAGAGAGATTTGGGAGATTAATGATACAGGAGTTTATAGCGATGCAGTAGTTTGGGACACAATGAAAGCTGTTATGAGGGGCATTAGTATAAGAGAAGCATGTATATTAAGGAAACAACAGGAGGAATTTAATATATATATTTTATATATATATATATATATATATATATAATAAAAACATCAAAAAATTAAAATTTGTGTTAAAAGTTTTTGCGAGACTAACCTCTGTACTGTAGAACTAGTTAGTGCTAATGTTCAGAGAAGGTTCTATACAGTTTCTGTGCTATATGTCTACCAGATGTGATTGCACCGAAGGAATTTCCCCTGATCTTTAAACCTTCCTTCAAAGGTATAACCAGCCATGGATCCAGCTTCCTCTGAGGGCCAAACTACATTAAATGCATTATCACATTTAACATGTCTTGGGGTTGGTTTTTGCTGTTAAATAAGAGCTGGGGGGGGGATCAGGACCACATAGGAAGAAACCCATGTTCCAACAGAAAGACACGCACCCTTGCGAAGCCTGCTATTTGCCACAGGAGAGGCCCTCACACATGGCGAATAACAGCTTCAGGGGGCAATTTGCATTGGGTCCACAGCATGGTGTGGGGGTGAGGGTGTTAAAAACCCATCATGTACCCAGTTGATTCTATTTAACATGGTTGATAACTCCGTTCATACAAGTGGAAGTGAAAGAAACACCATTCTGGATGGAAATTATGTGTATATCAGGGGTGTTGAACCTTTTTCAGCCCAAGGGCCGGCCGAATTCCATTTCAGAGAAGCTCTCTGGAAGAGTGTGGCCATCTGGGAAAGCCCAAAAGGCTGCATTGGGACACCAGGAGGGCCAGATTTGGCCCCTGGGGCTGAGGTTTTACACCTGCTAGTTTATATGTTTTGCCTCCATTTTTTTGGAGGAAATAAGACACGTCTGCCTGCTTTGAGGGGATGTGTTCCACTGTGTCAAATGGGGCATACTGAGTACTATGAAGGACATTAGAGGGTGAGTCTTCTATTCATTTTTATACGTTTTGATTCATTATATATATTGCTTCTTATTGATATACTCTATTATAATTGTATAAATAATGGAGAGCTTAAATGAAAGAAATGGATACACATGCATATTTGAAGTCTAGACAATCACCTATTTACTCATTCTGACAGAGAAATCTATCAATCTCAGATAAAAGGTCCCCCCCTTTCAAGTTGTGGGAGACAAGTAAATCAGACAGCCAATAAATCTCTGTTCAGAAGCAGTTCCAGTCCATGACACTCCCTGCCTGTGTGCTGAAGTCCAAACCCTGATTGCCCCCCTGCCACAATAGCTGCTAATTAACAAAATTACCATAATTTATGGCTAATTACCATAAATACTCCATTAATACATAGGTATCTCCTCCCCAAAACACACGACCCCCTATCCATAGGTGACTCTGAGCCCTGTCCCACCATCCTAGCATCTGGCTGACCTTTATCCACACACAGCGCTCCCCATCCCTTGCTCCCTCATCAGTATGCATCCCATATCCAAAAACATTCTTTCTTCTGTATACACACCTCACTCCAGTTCTGGGATGTCTCATTTCCCTTAAGCCAATTCCCCTGTCAAGCTCTGCCCCAGTTAACTCACAGGCCTAACAATGAGGGCTTGAAAGGCAGTCTTCTTTCTGGTTGGGGTTTGACTTCAACCTAGAACAGTGATGGCGAACCTACGGCCCGCGTGCCACAGCTGGCATGCGGGGACTGCTCTGCCGGCACGCGAGCCATAGGTCGCCAGGGGCACAGAGCTCGAACAGAGCTCGAGAGCAGGGGGGCGAAGCGGCCGCTCCTGGCCGCTGCGGGTTGCCCGGCATCCCGCAGGCCGCCTCCTCTGCCGGGGAAGGGCCAAGAAAGTCCTCCCGGGGCGGGGGGAGCAGGCCTGGAGAGTCACCGCCCCGCGACGTGAGAGTTGCTCCCGGCGGTGTGAGTCAGCGTCATGCCGCGCGCCCACGCTCCCTCCCAACGAGGCGCTGGTGCAGTTTGTTTGCAGATGGCAAAGGAGGAGGAGGAAGAGAAGGGAGAGGAGCCATCGGTGTCGAGCAGAGGAGTGGACCCGAGGCAGAGAGGTAGGCACGAATAGTTTACTTTCTGTAGGAGGGGGAGGGGGAGGGGGAGGAGGGGAAGCAGGAGAAGGGAGGTAGGGCAGGCGCGTGGCGCGGGGAGGTTTTAGGAAGAAAACAAGAAAAAAATAGAAAAAAAGCAGTGCCGGCCGGGCCAACTCCCATGCCTGCAGCCCCTCTCGATCAGGCGCCAGGATGCGCCGCCGGTGGCCCCAGCCCGTGCGAGGAAGCCACGCCACCCCAGTAAGAAGCTTTACTGTGATGCTTCTACAGGTGTTGGATTAGTAAAAGTAAAAGTCAACCTGTACAATGTAGTACTATTAAAAAAAAAATGAGTTGATGTTTTTTTCAATAAAAAACTGTTTGTATCATTGAAAGCCCTGTTATTGTGTTTCTCTTTTAAGACAAAAGATGTTAATTAGTTCGGATAACTGTATGAGTTGTTTTTACTAAACTAAAACCCAGGTTTAATTGCAGTGTTGGCACTTTGAAATAAATAAGTTGGTTTTGTGTTGCAGTTTGGGCACTCGGGCTCAAAGAGGTTCGCCATCGCTGGCCTAGAACTTTTCAAGGCTGTTCACCAGACCAGGCTTCTAAAGCTTTTAGTTTGGCCGAGCAGCTGCTCAGTTTTCAGATCACCACCAGCAGCAGCAGCAGCTGACACTCGGGCTTCTTCAGCTTCTGCCTCACATGTTCTCAGCGCAGCCTCCTGGTCTTGTAGCTGCTCTTCTTTCTGGCTGATGTTTTCTTCAGACTTCCCAGCCTCTCACAAAGGCATCTCCTGATGACTCTCCCACAAGCAAACTCTCCTGTCAGACTCCTCCTGACACGGTATTCCCAGGCCTGTGCCTGCAAACACACACACACACCCCGCGCGCGCACCGGCTGCTCCTGGCTGGCTCCCCCACTCTCTGGTGACTTCATGTTGCTCTCCCTCCCCCCTCCCTGCTGGGTTCCCTGGCTAACTTTTCCTCTCTGTAGACCTCCACTGTTCTGCCTAGCCCCACCACCCTGCTTACCAACAGGAGTAACAGAAGTCCTCCCTCCCCCCCCTTCTTTTTCTTGGTGGCTGGGCTGGGCACTTTACCATCTACATTTCCCAAGAATGTATCTAAACCCCATGTGTGGCCCAGAGGCATTCATGGGAAACAAAGATGGTTGCATCTAGAGCCCCTCACTTTACTTTGAAGTGATCCCAGCTGCCAGTAAGAAAGTCTTTTTAAAATCATTTTAATGGGAGGGGTAGGATGCCTCAGCAGGCACCAAGAAAGGTGTCTGTGGGCACACTGGTGCCCGCGGGCGCCACATTGCCAATCCCCACGCTAGACCAATATCAACAGTACTTAATTCATCTCTGATTATTGTATGCCAAAGCCCTCACCACTTGAGGTTTCCCGTAATTTTCCAAAGTGTTATCAGTTAAATGAGAGTTTAGAGGAAAGAAATCATGATAAACATTCACCGTAATTCTTTAGTCAGGATATTAAAAGCTTAGTGGCCAATTACAGCCTTTTAGAAATTGTCCAATAAGAATCTGAGCTTCTTAAACTCAAGAAACTCAAATAATTAAACTCAAATAATTGGCAAGTAGCTAGGAATTAATACTAGTAAATGTGGTCCTTAAACTTTGAAAAGAAGGCTGAATGCTCAGAAAAGTCCTTTGTGAAGTTTGGCTGAGTTACAGAATGTAATTATTTTTACTCTCTACTATTTCAGCTTTCACTACATAGTAAGAATAATTCCAGACTACAATTTCAGAGTTGAAGCCGTTTCAATAAAATTGAAGCAGGAACCTGTAATTCACCCAGTGTCCCCTTCCCTTTCCATTAAGTGAGCTGTTCTTTTACACAGTGGGAATTATCCAACATGGCAATATAAAACAGGAGCAGCATGCAGCGAGTGTCACAGAGAACCATGTAAAGACAGACTCTGTGGTAAGTAAAAAGGAACTAATCATGCAATGATGATAACGAAGTGTAACTATGAGGGCAATGTTGCAAGATAGTGGTTTTTAGTTCTATATATAAGTGAATTAAACATTACAGTAATATTTCAGTGTATATTCACAGTCCTAGTTTACCATCACTGTAAGTTCCACCTCCTTCTGCACAAGTTGGGACATCTTTAGTTGTACTTGTGTGTTGAGACACCATTATAGCCAAAGTCGTTAATACTGAACAGTCCAGAGGTGGTTGTAAGTATTTGAGGAGCGTATGGTAAGAGTATCAGTGTGAATTGTTCTAGGATTGGTACTATATGCTTTTGCCCCATCTCCTTGCCATGTTCTCTGAGACAGGTTTTTAGTACACCTTTCTTTCATGAGAAACAGGACATCCACTGATGTATTGAGAAGCTATGTATTTCACTACCCTATGCAATAAAACCAAGAATTTATGCAAAGAAAAAAAATACAACTCTTTAGAACAGCAAAGAAAATGTGCTTTCTGGGGGGAAAAATCTATAAGGCATGACACAATCATTCAAAATGAAGGGCTGACAGAGTAGTAATACTGGCACTGATCAAGAGCAAGTAAAGCAGTCTGGCTTTGTGGCTGTTGTACAATCTAAAGCAAAGCAGTAACCACAGGAATAGAAGTAGGTTAAAAACATATAGGTGTGGCTCCAGGCACCTTCTCCACATGCTCACCCCCATGTAAGGGATCACGTGGAGAAACGTGAATGTGAAGCAGGTTGTATGCACAGTGTGCAGAAAATTTTGAAGGTTTTTTCAGTGGTGGCACCTGAGTTGTAGAACTCCACCCTGTCATAGTAGCTCATCTGGCAAGCTTTCTTGTGGTTTTTATGGTATTTGAAAGGTTGGTAAAGACCTTCCTTTTTAGGAAATGTAGTCTTGGTGAGTGATCATACAGTAATTCTTCTGCTTCAAGTTGGTTTTTAAGGTACTGTTTTGATTATAAATTTGTTACCTACCAGCAATAGTGCCTTTTGCAGTTTTGCATATTTGCAGTTCTGATGCAGGCTATAGATTAATCATTTGACAAATCTTCTGGACATGGACTTTTCAGAATCAACCTTATAAGCCTTGCAGAGTCTATTGCATATTATTTATTTTTTAAAATAAGACTTATTAATGTACTCACCATTCACAAAATGTTGAATTTAGCTCTACATGTCAAGGGTAGAAGGCAGGACTGGAAGGAAGATGGAGGCATTGCAGCAGCATTCTGCCTCATCAAATCCTCAATAGTCACTTGTTTTATCTCATTGCAGCATATAATTGAGATATCTTTCGCCTATGAGGCGAGAAGACACACACCGAGGGGGAAGGCTATATGCTTCCCAAGTGGCCCATTTTGAGATGTGGGGATGGTGGAACACCCCAAGGGTGAGCACACTCTAGAGACCTCTACACCACAACATTGATCTGAGGCATACTAACATTTCGTAGTGTCTGCTCAGGTCAGAGGCTTGTCACTTGTCAGATGCCCACCCAGAGAAACAGCACACTCCAGGGACTTCAGTGATTTTGCAGAGGCACTTTGGTGGAGCCACACAGAATCGATTGACAAACGGCATACTGTGCACAGTCCCAGGCTGAAGACACTTGATCAGTGTTCTTCATTGCAAGGCTCAAAGGGCCACTGGTGACTCCTGCTCACCTCAAGAGCAGCTCTGTCTCCTTCATTCACACACATTCCTCTCTTTTTGCAGTGTTGTCTCAGCAGTCTCTAGCTTTGCCTTATTATTTGATTTAGCTGGGGGGAGCCTGCTGAGATCTGGGCTACTGGAGGAGGCTTTAGGGGTGAGAAGTCAGGAGACCTGCCGCTTGTCAGCTGTAAGGTAGCTGGAGGTGGGGAGAGGTGAACACAAGAGCAATCATCCAATTAGCTATGGAGTGGGGGGGAGTAGCCCATGGGGCCAAGAGTAATGTGATTGGCTAGCTGCAGTGAGCCCCTAAGTGACCTTGGTAGCAGTGCCTGGAGCCCAAGTGGCTTCTGCTTGAAAAATAGTGAAGATCACTGCACTAGATTCTGACAGATTCTTGGCTTCTATCCAAAATTCAGAGCTTTTTGTTTGGGATATTAGAATGATTGCTAAATGATAAGGAAGTACTGTACAGTCATGCCTTGGATTGAGAGCATAATTCGTTCCGGAAACGTGCTTGTAATCCAAAACACTCTTATATCAAAACGAAATCCCCCCAAAAAAATTTGTACAGAGATTTTTAATTTAAGCCGTACTACAGTAATTGTATTGCAAGACGTCACTTGTATATCAAGTAATAAATAAATAAATAAATATTTAAAAATTTGCTTGTCTTGCAAAATGCTCTCAAACCAAGTTACTTGCAATCCAAGGTATTACTGTATCACCATCCTAGTACTGAGACAATCTTTACTCATCTCTGTAGGGGAGGGAAGGAGGCTGCAGCAGCTCCAAGATACCTTGTATCCTGGCCTCCTGAGTCTCCTCCCCTCCCAAAACGCCCCCTTTCCCCCCTCTCTGACATTGCTTTCCTGACCTTGGAGAGCAACAAGTGTGGTTCTTTTCATGCTGGCTGCGAGGGGGAGGGGGCTCAGAGCTCTGATTCCCAGCTTTGAGGTCAGCGTGCAGTCTCCGACCTCGCACCTGAAAAATCCTATAGCCTCTTAGATGCTGTCTAGGGGGCAAAGGATTGCTCCCCAAATAGCTTTATAAAATAAGTCTCATAAAGAGATGTAAGAATAAGTAGAACTGCTGATATATGGCATGCTTAAAACATCAACAGCTTTGAGTTTCTGCTTCAAAGTTGATCTTTAGATATTAAAAAAGTACATGCAGCAGAAAAGGACCTCCCTTTTTAGCTTAGCAGTCAACAGTCACAAGAGGTATGATTTATATGACTTCTTGACCAGAAAATTCATGAAATGTCATACTACTGTTCTAAGGGACAACAAACATGCAAAGTCTGTATTATTACACCTATAGTCCTGTTGATCTCAGCGCCACATAAAGTAATTCAGTGCTTAGTCTCAGCCAGCGTTTGGAAAGTGCATCTCTCAAACAACATACCTACATAACATTCAAGAGAGATCAAACAAACTTTCAGAAATACCAATATATATAAAAATAGTTTATGTAATCTTGGTAGACCTAAAATATAGATCAATTTACATTTGTACTAAGAATTTTTCTGTTAACTTCCCAAAGAAAACCCATTTCCACTTGCAATTTATCAGAGAAACACTCCCAGCAAGAATCACATACAACGATATCACAAATAATGTCAAGTATGTGTTGGCAATATTAATACACCGTAGAAATCCTCCCTGTGGTAGTTGTGTGCATGCTAAAATATTCATACCAAAAAGCTTGAAGTCACCAGCTTACTCTAATGGATACAGTAAATCTGCGAGCATTACTCATATTGTGCAGAATGCAACAGAATAAGCTGTAGGTTTTACTTGATGCAAGCCTGGAAATTGCTAGGGGTTTTACCCATCACAGAATGTGAGGCTTACGTTTTTCAATATCTAGCAGAAATATGATAACACAAGTAAAGTCAGTTATAAACTGGAGTTCATGGAATTTTCCTCCTTGGAAAAAGCTCAGCTCAGCTCAGCACAACTTCAAAGATCATTTCTTTTTCTTTTTCTTCTCATCCACTGCAATTTTTAACTTAACTTCTTCTACTGGAAGTGCCCCCAGCTTCTTCTTCTTTGCCTTTTTAACCTTTTCTTTAATAGCTTCAATATCAATTTTTGTTTCAGTAGATGCTACATAATAAAGGAGACATTAATATATGTTGGATTTCCTAGGATCAACATATCAGACCAAAGGGATACTCAAATTTTGCACACATTAATCAGGCCCAGTTTAAACATGATGCCAAGTGTGCTAAAACAAAACCAAAAAACAACAACAACCCCCCAACAAACTTGTCATGTATAAAGCAATTTTTTTTATGACAGAGTACTGTATACAACATTAGTAAACTAGTGCCATGTACGTGAGCCAAAAATTCCTGATATGCTAATGTTGCATGCACAGGTGCAGCAACCAAAGTGGTGTGCTGCATTTAACACAAAAGCACAGCAACACACACACACACACACACACACACGTGTATACACACATTTTCCCACTAGCTGGTGGAAAAGTAATTGGAACCTATACTTCATTTCATTTCACTGAGGCTGAGTGAAATGCAATGAAGTGTTGGTTCCAGCTTCTTTTCCACCAGCAGGAGCATTCCCTGAGCAGAGTTCAGCTCAGAATGCTCTCACTGCTGAAAAAGGGGGGGGGGGGGAAGCGATCTTCACCCATTGCCCCTCCTTCTGCAGCCCCCAGTGCCACCTTCCTCATTGTCCAGGAGGGTTCCCCAACCCTCTGGAGCAGTGTTTTTTGTTTTTTAATGAATTTTGTTTTAATAACTTCCAAGAAGCACTAATATTTTAGATTAACCTGGTTTTATCTCCTACAGTTTACATGTACTTAAACTAAGATTATTAAATTGGCTAGCACAGATTTGGTACAATAAATATACCCTTATCTGAAACCACCCTGCCTTGATGTGCGCTGTTCTTCTTGTCTATAAAGGTATATAGAAGCTATGCTTTGACAGGTGTTTACATTAATGTCAATGCACTTTTACTTAAATACTTTCTACTAGTCTGAAGATTTCACCGAGGTCATGCTGTCACACCTTAGTTTCTTTAGATCTTTGCTTTTATAAATTATTTTGAGACAGATTTTAGGTTTAGCATAGAATAAATAAGGAACACTTCAATATAAGCCAAAGATATAGCCTCATTACAGTTGAACCATAAATTATTCAAATAGTTGCAAAGACTGATTCTGCACTGGAGCTAGACAAACTGGAAAAAATATGCCTAGATATACAAAACACATGCGTGCGCGCACACAGACTTTACGAATACTAGAAATTTGTTAAGTAGCTTACACATGCTTGACATTCCAAATGTTAGGGTCCCCCCCCTTGTTAAAATTACAAAAAAGAATGACACAGCTCCTTGAGCAAGAATGCAAATATTTATCAATTTTAGCATAGTGAACTTTATCCTGAAAGAGAACTACATTACCTCAGGGCATGATCCAATGTCCTCCACTCTTGATGCACATAAGCATCCAAATATGGAGGCTTATATACATCCAATGCAGGGTGTGAGGCGTGGTGGTGGTGATCTCTGCCGCCCCGTGCCTAGCACCCTGTATTTCATCTAGATGGCCGTTTTTGGCTGTCTAGATGAAGCGTCACGTTGGGGGAGGGAAGGACACTGGGGCGCCGTTTGGATACAGCATAAGCCATCAGCCCCAGCCAGCATGCCCCTTTAGCCCACTCCAAAACCGATTTCCAACCTCAGAGACACAGCCGGCACAGTTCTTTCTACGCTGGCTGTGAAGGGGGCAGGGTGAAGGAACCACATTCAGAGTCCCAGCTCCGCGGTTGGAAGACCTCGGAGCTGGGACTCTGAATAATCCTATTGCTCCCCAGACAATGTTGGGAGGCCATAGGATTGCACCCTAAATATATCTCCCCCTTCACTTTTTTCTTCCTCAATTTTCCAAGATTGACTAGCTTCTCAATGTAAGAGAGGGCAGTGCTGATTTGTACCATAGACAACAGACCAAAATACTTTCCCTCCATCAATACTTCTGTATAACAGAGAAAATTATTTTCTAACGAAGATTTTAAAAAATAAGTTAGCAGGAACCAATCTTACCTTTCTTAGGTTTTACAACTGGCTTTTCTTTGGGTGGAATAAAAGCTTTATTTCTCTCCTCTTGTCTCCTACTAATTGCCTCTGCTTGTTTTGCCTAAATAATAAAAAAAAAGCCCCACATTTCAGGTACTATACACACACCCCAAAATTAGATACATTTTAAAATAACTTCAAAAAATATCAAAGTGACTATACCTTTATCTCCTCTACTCTCTTACGTTTCTTTTGACTTTCTTTCAAGAAATATTCACCACTTGCCAATTCTTTATCAGTCTGTAAAAATAATGATTATGATTAGACCTGTTCCATACTGAATACTGCCATTTCTCCCATTTAAAAACAAAAAAAAAATCATAACAATTAACAGACTTCAGAAATATGAACTGAAAGGAAGCTCTGACCAAATTCTGTATTCATGTAAAAGAGAACGTGTTTAAAACTGAACTCATGTTGTTCAGAAAGTGTCTATTATCCAGGGACAGAAAGGGCAAGCAAATACACATGTTTTACAACATATTTGTTTTTCTTTTGCTTCCCCCTTCAAATCATCATCATCATCATCGTCGTCATCATCTCTATACTGCCCAATAGCTGAAGCTCTCTAAGGTGTTCACAAAAATTACAAGCCACAAATACAATATAATAAAAACATAATATTCAGTCTTTAACAGAAAACATTTAAAAACTATTCAAAACATTTAAAAACAGTTACAGTAAGATAACAAGAGTCATAAATGCCCCATCATAGCTCTAAAACCTCAAGTAAGTAGTTTTTTCTGAACCCCTTTATGCTGTGCAGTAAAATTTAGGGATTTAACAGACCTGACTTTCTGGCTGTGGCGGTGGGAAGGGAGTATATTCTTTCTTGACATTTTTCTTCTTTGGTTCCTTCCGTTTGTTCAAATTCTTGTGTTTGAACTTAGGTAAAAACCGTTCCCAGTTCTGCAATCTTAATTCGGGATCTTTTGACAACTCCCTTTTAATCATCAGAGTCTTCAAACAAAACACCAAACAATAAGTTAGAATATAACATTTACTCAACTCCATTGTTTTTATCTCCTCAGAGAGAATCAAAAGTTTCTAGGTAGTAGATCTAAAATAACTTTGTAAGAATAATAGATAATACCAGGTATTTTCATAGAAGAAATCTGATTTGTGAACAACGAATGGTTAAGCCTAATGATACCCTGTTCTTTGGGTGCTACGGAATATAGTTAATGATATGTTATGTATGCAAAAAATTAGGCAGAAGACAGCCATTTTCTCTTATATGAGTTCTGTTTCCAAATGAATCTGTATTTCAAGTCTTTAAGGGAGGAATCCTATGCTCCCTGCAAGGCTGACCAAGGGGCTGTTGGATCTGTAGAAGGCACTCCCTGTCCATCTGCAGTGGTCCTCGCTAGACTGCAGCATAGCTTCCTGCCACCATGGCTGTCCTGACTTCAGTGCAGCCCAAAATGGGGCAGTTCAGTGACGTGCTAGGGTTTAGGAACTGCAGATTCTCAGGCTCCCAACATGCCCTCAAATGGAGCTGGAACCTATGGCAGCCTGAGAGCTAATGTAATAAATTCCTTTTCATTGGAGGCAATGGGGCATGGGAAAGGGGGGAAACCAGGTACACCCCCTCCTGCTCTGGCCACTGAGTTGTAGAAGGTAAAATAAATACTATACTAAGACAAACATTTGACTAAGTGACGTTTAATAAGAACTGTATGTACCTGTTCTGACTTACATACAAATTCAACTTAAAGACAGACCTAAGAACGGATCTCGTACATAACTCGGGGACTGCCTGTAACCCAAAGTAAAGTCTTATGTAAGCTGTTTTTGTAGTACAAAAAAGTCATACACACCTTGATGTTATATATGGGATGAATATTCTTCATTGTATCCAGAACAACTTTCCTAACCTAGATTTAAGAAAAGGCAGATAGCAAATTATTTTCAGCAAAGAATGTTTATATGAATTTGAAATAATATTTTCAGAACAACTCATTATGTTTTGAAAGAAAAGTAGACTGACAACCTAATATCTATAGTTTACACAATGGCCTGGTTCGCATGTAACCCTAACCCACAGTTTATTTAAACCATGGTTTGTTGCCCTACCCAGGGGTTGTCACCTTCTCACATGTTCATTTGTGCAATCTTGCATGGTTCATCTGCACTACTACACAGCTTGCATGGATGCAAAGACCCTCACACTTGCTCCTAAAACACTTTTTGCCTTACACAGCAGGACTGTAGAATCTAGGCTGTAACATAAAATTCTATGCTGCTGCTAAGACAGAAAAACAACCTCAGTGAAACAACTAAGCAAATTCCTAGGACGGTGGATGAAAAGCCTTTTTCCATAGGTGTAAGTTTATTATGAAAAACAATTTTAAAAGAAGCGAACAAATTCTACAACTTGAACTGAACTTCTAAAATGTTCTCTCCTATGAAAGACCTTACCTCTTTTAAGCCATTAAAAGGTCCAAGAGCTGAAACCGTGTTCCCCTGGACCATGATGTAGCAGTTGGTTAACAGTTCTAGAGCCTACATAAGAACAAGATATAGGAGGTATTTCATAAGCAGAGGTCTCAATGATCACTAAGGTTATATCTTAAACTTGTTAGGGAATAAACCTCACCAAACCCATTAGGACCTACTTCTGAGTAAACATGGACTGGGCTGTAAGTGTATAAGACATACCTTAAGAGTAGAACCATTGGGACCAATAAGCCTCTGTCTTCTTTTTATAAATCTTTCTCTGTTTCTGACCAGGGAGCCTATTTTAATGATGTCACATGCAATGTCATCTTCAAGGATCCGTACCGCCTGAATAGAACATTAGATAGAGACCATCTACAGTTAAATATATACAAGTATTGGTGGGAGCATTATTAAAGTAACTTCATTCATTCTGAGTAACTATTCTGAAAGAAGATTCTATATAAAAGCAAGTCTGCTACTTCAACTGAATGACTTTTCCAATAAACCCAGGCATATATTACAGATCTTCTAAAAATCAGACTTTTTAAAAAAAACTAATAGGAAAACAAAACTCAGACAATTTAATAGGGATGTGTGGTAGGCACCCAGTTATTCATCATTGAACAAACCTGCTCAAATGGAACACTTCTTGCTAAGAGCTTTATTAAGTCTCTGGCTCTGATGATCATATATGGGTCAAATGTCTTCTTCGTTGTGCTGACAGTCATGCTTCCTTCAATTAAGTCTAAAGCCACATTTATGTGCTGTAACACAAAGAAGCAAGAAATGGTCTATACAGAAACATGTTTCTTAACAGTATCAGGGCTTTATACACTAAACACATTTTACAAACAATGTATCTTGAATACAAAAGCAACCACACACAAAAATACATTTTGATAATGTATACGGACCTAACTTAGCAAGTTTCAAGTAAAATTTTAAATTAACGGGACTTGCATGACTGATATCAGGGTCAGCATTGCCAGGCATTTGCTGAAGCCCATGCTGCAGCAGAGGGCCCACTGCCAACCTCGGGGGGGGGGGGGGCAGGTCCTGCTGCTGCTCCTCCTCCTCTCTGCTGCCTGATCAAGTGTCCCCCCTGAACAAATAAACAGTGAGTGAAGCAAGAAGAGCAGCGTGGCTTGTCCCTTCCCTTTGAGAGGTCAGACAGGGCCTGGAAGGAGAATTGCGTAAATGGGTAGTAGCAACAGTGACAAGGAGGTAGACGCATTAATTGAGAACATCTTGTCCAAGAGACTCCAAAACCTGGAGCCAACATTGAGGACTCATGCTAATTACCCCTTCTGCCTGCAAAGATATCTATTAACTTCACACACCCAATCATATTAATCCAAACATCTGCTGCAGAGGTACATTTATTTCCACTGGACCATGCAGGCTGCTCAGGTTTCTAAAGCTTTGATAAGATGTATGCTATCTCATGAGTATTGTAGGAAATATTGCACTGTGAAAATAGCAATTTATTTTTTAAAGTAGCATATTATAAGCCAGTCTGGCCATTTCCATTTATGAAAGTAAAGATGAGTAGTTTGAGAATTCTCTGCCCAACAGTACACCAACTAGCCACACCTCACCTCAGTAACCTAGGCTCTTTAAGTAGAACAGGAGTGGGCAATTTGTAGTCCTCCAGCTGTTTTAGCCTACAAGTCCCATCATCCCTCACCATTGGCCATGATGCCAAGAGCCAACGGGAGCTATAGGCCAAACATCTGGAGACCTACAAGTTTTCTACCCCTGAAGTAGAAAGTTAACATTATGCTCTGTGAAAGTATAGAGAGTATTCATACATGTTCATTCAAAGTTTTCTGCACTAGGGGCCAGCATTCTTTTAAGTAAGCTTCTCTGTATTTGGGGAAAAGAGTGGCAAAGCTGCTTTCTTCCAGAAGCCCTCTAGGATTATCTTCTCTTGTAAAGGCTGGCTCTTTCCATCCATCAGGAACAGTGAGAAGTTCAGAGTCATCTATTGTTAACAAATAAATAATAAATATATTTATATTAGAATGGTTGTTCTTACATTTAAAAAAAGGGCAGGGAGGAGGGGCCACAACAACTGCTCCAAATGTTGATGTTTGATGTGGGAAAACTGCTGAGCTTCAAGAACTGCACAGCCCACTATAAGAGTCACGCTGCAAATATGCAGTACAAGATTTCAAGTTGAAATCCTAACAAGGCATACCGTAAATATCTTAGCTTCTCTAGAGAGAGCGCAATCACTCTCATTAGCAATCAGGAAAATATGATACTGATTGCTCCAAACTGCTCCAGTCACATGTCTCTCTTCCTTCTCCACCTATGGCATCTGCTACCTTTCTATGTGCTAGGAAAGGGTGTGCACATGTGTACAAACAGAAACAGTGTCCCTCTATGTTTCCCCAGGAAGGAAAATAAAAGAGCATGCTAAGGCTATTGCTGCGATTTGGAACACTCACTCCTGCTCACCTTCCCTCTCCCTCAAAGAACAGCAGAGAAGGTGCATATGCAGCAGCCATTTATTTATTTATTTATTATATTTATGAATCGCCCATCTGGCCAGACATCCAGCCACTCTGAGCAATGTACAGTCCAATAAAATACGGGGGGGGGGGGGAGAAACACACACACACACACAGTATAAAACACAATTAAAAACAGTACAAAACTTTAAAATCCTAACCCACCCCATATTCCCGCCTGAAAAGCCAAGTTTTGCCCGGTGGAAGCTAATCAAGAAAGGGGCATGGTGGAGGTCACTGGGGAGAGAGTTCCATAAATTGGGGGCTGCCACAGAAAAGGCCCTCCTCCTAGTCCCCACCAGCTATAGCATGTCGACACAGTTTTCCAGCTGGTAAAAGACACCACAGTGCTATGATGGTGCCAATATTGGGACAGGAAAGGCACAAGTGGGCAAGCAGGTGAATTTGCCACATGGCTGCTTGTCTGGGATAGGCTGGTATACTCCCTAGGGAAGCAAGCGACAAGATACATAGCAGCATTAGAACTTAAAGATCACTATCTACAAATTGCCAGGTATTACATAAAGTGTACTAGTACTACTATATAAAGGGTGATCCAACAATTCCATTGTTCCAAGAAACTGGGTACCTGTATGTATTTATATTTTGATGTAGTCTTCTTCAGAATTATTGTCATCATGCAGCTGGGACAGGGGAAGGAATGGAAGCCCAAACAGGCAGTTTCCATTATCATAGAGCTGTCCTATCGGAGGTTATATATGTTGCTTGCTGCTACAGATGTCTCCAGCAACAGTTAAAAGAGGCATCCAGTACTTTATTTTTCTTTCAAAACATTGCTTTGTTTTGGTAGTTCCCCCAAATTCTACAGGTATCTCAACAAGAGAGACTATTTCCCTCAATTATTTCCCCTAAATGTAATATTGGGCTGCCAGCTTATGAGATCAGATCATGATAACCAGCAAAGGTGTAAGGTTGGCTAATTATGCCTCTAAACAGCCTTCTCCCAACAGGAAACCTCAGCCATTCAGAACTTACATTTATTTATTTAAAAATTATACTGCAGTCCAGCCCAAGAGCTTTCACAGTGAGTTACCACGTGTTAAAAGAGACAGAACGACCTGGAACACAAAACAGCTGTAAATCTAAATTAAAGTACCAGGCTCTAAGACTGCCATCCTATGCACACTTACGTACTTGGGAAAGTACGCTCCCCTGAAATCCTTCAAAGTAAACATGCATAGGATTGGGCTGTAAAACAATGCAGCGCAGTCAATGTAGTCTGCTCCATTTTAAAACCAGAGACCGGGCATCCCTTCACCAGACCAAATGCCGGTCTACGAAAGATTTCAAGAGGCTTCCTAAAGGTCAGGTCGGATAACTATGCAGAGGTGTGTGTGTGTGTGTGTGTGTGTGTGTGTGTGTGTAACACGAAGTGACCCCAAGGCAAGCATCAACTGCACGTGGCACAATGGACGAGCTCAGAAAAATCCCCGGAAGCTGCCTCGAGTGGAGAAAATAGCATTACCTCTGCTCGTCTGCTTGAGGGTGGCTGTGCGGGTCCGGGTCTCGGTACTCCGCTTCCCACGCTCAGTTTTCTCGGGAGCCGCCATGCCACTTCACCCGGTCGTGAAGGCTCCACCCGGCGACAACCCGGAAGCGGAAGCACGAAGCGAAGGCGCGCAATGCTCGCTAGGAGGCGGCAGGGGTTCCCTTGGGCGCAATATTTGCCGGACGTCGTCGTCTGGCGGGGTCGTATGTAGAGATAAAAAAGCAGCCTAAACTTGCGGCAAAAAAAATTGAAAGCCGCCATTCGTTCTCTAAGATAGCAGAGTGGCGTTGCTGTTTCCATCGGTATTCTAGGTGGAAGCGCTCGCTAATTTGCGTTGGAAGTGAGTGGAAAACTAATTCAATTACCAATGACGATCGAGATGGCGAATGACTCCTCTCTCAACTCTATGACTAAACCAGTGTTCTCCCCAGATGATTTTGGCCTACAACTCCCAGCATGCCCCAGCCAGCTACGCTGGCTGGGGCATGCTGGGAGTTGTAGGCCAAAATCATCTGGGGAGAACACTGGTCTAAACGCTTCATTGAGCGTGAGCCCAGGAGTGTCGTGCAGCAATGCATTGTGGCTTTTGTAGTCCTCAGTATTAAGAGGACTTCGCGGCTGGACGTCAACAACCTGATCGCTGGGCACGTAATGTTCTTGCGTTGCTACTAGCAACCCAGCGCATCACGGATTTAGAGCTTGGTCGGATGGGACCCCAAAAAAATCGTGGTGGTTCAGATGAATTCCGGCCGACATTTCTTTGTAACGCTTTAAAAACAGGAGAAGTGGAGAACTCATGGCTGATATCATAGAGTAGACCGAAGATGTTTGTACGTTCCTATCGTGTGCATTCGGTATCCATTTAAAGTTCTACACTAAATATACAAAATCCTGTTTTATTTACATTTCACTTCACCCGAAGCTGGAGGTCTGTCTTATTCAGGACTTTGCACTCCCATTTTACCAAGAGAAATTGATCCAATAAAATGTATTATTCTACATCACCTACAGGCCTGTGGCTCACGCTGGCTCAGCTTGTCTGAGCGTGGAAAGCTAAGCAGGGTCAGGCCTGGTTGTTATTTGGATGGGAGACCCCTCCTCTAGTTTCCTGCATTGAGCAGGGGGTTGGGCTTGTAGGCTCCTTCCAAATCTATGAAATCTACCATTTAAAGCTCCCATTCTGTGGCACTGGCCTTCAAGGATCAGATCTTTATGCCAAATGCATAATAATTAGCAAAATATGCAACTTGCATGTTTTTATGCATATCTGCGTAGAAGAAATTCACATTGAGGTTAAGGCTGCATTCCTGTGGCCACTTACTTCAGAATCAATCCCTTTGAACTCAATGACACTGACTTTCAAATAAACATGCAGAGAACCTGGTGGCTACACATCTCCTTTGGAACATACCATAATATCTTAAGATGATAATATTTTCAGCTGCAACTATTAGGCATCTCGCTTGGCATGTGTATGTTTCTGTTATGTCTAATTATACAGTCTTTTTTATTGAAAACCTTGCAGCACAAAATATAAGGAAGGAAATGTCCTGTTACATATCCATTGCAAATGTTTGCCAGGTGTACCCTCTGCATTTCACATTCAGGGCCAGCTCTACCATTAGGCAGGCTGAGGCAAGAGCCTGGCTGTGAGGCCCCTGGACATTCCACTCTATTGGGAGGACAGAGCTGCGTATGCCACACAACCGGTTCTGAGCCAATAAACTGGCCTGCCCTCAAGTGTGGTAGAAGATGCTATCCCATCACATGTACTGAAGTAAGACTCTGTTGGCAGTCCAGTCAGCTTCTGTATGTAGAATGGAAGAGGGCAGCAAAAGGTCTTGGGACAGCCTTGTTCACATTGATGTTCCATTTTGCATACATATTTTTACAACTGCTAGCATATATTACAGTTTTTCAAAGCACAAGCTTTAGGTCAACCAATATATGTGCCAGAATATTTTTTTTAATGTATTGATCTCTTTCCAAACTTGGGGAAACAATCTCACTGTTAATTAACTTACCAATACTTGGATGTTTGTGTTATCATCATCAGTTCTTTGTGAATGATCACTGCAAAGATTTTACATACATTTAAGCCGTAACATAATTGTCACAGTCTGCACTTTTGGGATTTAATTTCCCTCTAACCTTACTCCTTACAACCTTCCCCCCACCCCCGACACACACAGAGAGACATAAACCTGACAACATATACTTCAACGCACTGGATGAAATGGCCTCTAGGTGCCACAAGACTCTTCGTTGTTTTCACTGGGTATTAATTTTTGGGACTGTTTTAGGTCACTTTTGGTAGGCAAGGATTTGAATTTCAAAAAGTCCATATTCTCAGATTGCAGACAAGCCAATTTTCACCAAGTGAAAACAATACCAAAACATTCCGTTCACTCATGATACACATCCAGGCTTTGGCTCATTCATTTCCTCTTTATTTTGTATATAGCTGTATAGCGCTTCACAGAAAATACTCCCATTTGTCCAAATATATGATTATCCAAATGTTCTGGATCTACTCATTCAGATAACTGAGGATGTATTCTATACGCCCCCCCCCGTCTGTGTGTGTATGAGTGGGTCGTGCTGTGTGATAACTGTAGCAACAATATGGTGCAGTGTGGCGTAGTGGTTAAAGTGTTGGACTGGGACTCGGGAGATCCGGGTTCTAGTCCCCACTTGGCCATGAAACTCACTGGGTGACTTTGGGCCAGTCACTGACTCTCAGCCTAACCTACCTCACAGGGTTGTTGTGAGGATAAAATGGAGAGGAGGATTATGTAAGCCGCCTTGGGTTCCTTGCAGGAAAAAAGGTGGGGTATAAATGTAATAAATAAATAAATAAAAGCATCTCCCTCCTGTACAGAACTTAGGAGCTTCAATCAGAACACTTTTACAGCAGCCTTATATTTAACAATGCACCTGGCTGTCATAGGCAACCAGGAATACCATGCAGGTGTGACAGAGCACTAGTGGAGGAAGAACAGATCACCGCATCCCAACTTCAACAACCCACTTGATTTCTGTGCTAGCCATGGAGGAAGGAAAGCCTCTTTCTCTGTCGACCAGCATGGAAATACAGAGGGCTGCAGAGGAGAGATGGACTGATCTGTCGAATTTTCTCAGTAAAAAAGGCTTTTCCATTTTTTACTAGCCTACCAAGAGGTTAAAAGCCTGCGTTTTTGTGTGGGTCATGGAAGATGGGGCTTCGCCTCTCCTGCAGCCAGCATGGAATCACGCTGCTAGCCCCATAGCAAGCTAGTAAAATACTTTGCAGGCTAGTAAGTTTTGTAGGCTTATTATTTCCAAGGCTACTTTATGGGTTTTCTATGAGAACCAGTTGACACTGTTGTTTATCACTTTAATTTTATCCTTCCTGCCTTGGTGGCATACATTGTTAACCCCCTTTTATCCCCACAACATCCCAAAGGGTATGTGCGGCTGAGAGATGTTGGTTTTCCCAAGGCCACCCAATGACTTTCATGTCTAAGCAGAGGTTCGAACTCAGGTCTTCTCAGTCCTCCTAGCCCAGCGCTCTAGCACCTATACCACAACTGCTCTTTTGCTGCAGTTCTCAATCTAAGAATAAAGATAACACTTTGGCTTTCCTAATTTTTATCATAAGCCATGACCACTCAAGACAGGAGTTTGATAAACACAGCGACCATATCTGTGTTACACATGAATAGGCCACTCAGCACATATTTCTACTAAAAGTCTTTCTTGACCTTTTGTTTCCTAGAGAAGGGCAACACACTAAAAAAAATATTTGCTTCTATATATGCATACAAATCACAACGTCATTTTCAAAGGTCATTTATTCTCCATTCTCAGAAAGCCCATAATCAAAGCATAAAGAAACTGCACAAGCAAATCACACTGCACTGGAATCTGTCGTGAGCCTTGATGGCTGGGAGACCTGCTTCTGGAAAGGCGGGAGTCAGTAGGCCAACTGTATGCATTGCACCTACAATATGACCTTCTAGATCGGAGCTCGTGGACGCATTATTCAGCACTGTCCACCCTAACCTTTGCCAGCCTTGAAGCTCAGTAGCAGCAAGACAAATAGATCACAGTCAGTGAACCTATAAGGAGTGCAGTTTCTTGTTCTATTGGTTTCGCTTTTGTGCAGTACTTTGCTCTACAAATTATTATATATCCCTGACAAATTTACATTGCTCTCCTTGCTAGGAACATTATGCTTATTTCATACATTACCAATTTCTTGGAAATGGGGTATTTAATGTACCAGAAGATCATATTGCTTTTGTTGGCTATACTGTCCTGCAAAATTCAATTACCTGGAGCACCACGCGAGAAATACTTTTGTCTAGCGCTATGCAGATGATTTTCACCATTACAATTTCCTAGTGCCCAATGAATCATATAGAAGCTTTCATATCTTTGTAATTGAGAAAAGGTTACAACTCCAGAACATTAGGCTCAACTCTAACCTGGAGGACTTTTAAAGAACACACATGAATATTCAGTTTGCTCTCTGAAGTACAAAATATGCTGATCTTGCTGATCCTGTGGTGGTGACTGGCGAGTTCTTGTCTGCATACCAAACAGGTATTCTGTCTCCTTTTATTTGCATGTAAAACAGGATGAATCCTTGGACTCTGTTGGAAAGCAAGTCAGTAACATTCATCTCTTAACAATGCTGACTCCGTTTGAGACAAAATATATTGCAGACAAATTTCAGCAATTAATTTGGGGGAATTAATTAATTAAATCTTACCCTTACAAGGAAGTAAGCTCCTTTGAATATAGTTGGGATTTACTTTCAGGAAAACTTGTATAGGATTGCTCTGTGAGACGCATACAATTACAATGCAAACCTATACATGTCTGCTCAGAAGTAAGCCCCACTGAATTCAGTGGGTATTACTGCCACATAAGTATTTATAGGATTGTAGCCTCAATCAACAGAATTGTGGTGGGTATGCTATGGCCAGATGGACATCTTGTACTGAGCAAAATTATAGCTTGCTCTGAGGGCATATCTACATGACATATTTAAACTACCGTAATTCCCTCTCCTTGGGGAACTAGTTCTGTGAAGAATACTAGAGCTCATTATCAGAATTCGCAGCATCCTCATCAGGATGCTTTAGGGAAACCATGACTGTTAAATTGGTATTTGAAAGATAATAGCTTAGTAGATATATGCTGTTAAGAGGTAGAAGGAGTTGATAGATCTGAGCAGATGGGACTTTGCAAAGCGGGTAATAAATCATGTGGCAACACTACAGCCCAATCCTATGCATATTTACTAAGAACTAGGTCCCATTGACTTAAATGAGACTTATTCATTTGTGTGTTTAGGATTGCAGCCTACAATACTGAAGTCAAAATGTATGATACATTGCAGGTAGAGCAATATTAACATCTCTTGGAATAATTGTCTCTTATGAAGCCGAGATACAACATAAAGTTGATGCAGATGGGAACTGATTCTAGCTGTCCCCTGCCAGGCTCTAGAGCCCAAGCATCATTTTCTGGGCCCCAGTACAAAAGTGTAACATACTCCCA
The DNA here is from genome assembly GCA_021292165.1 of Shinisaurus crocodilurus. NCBI lineage: Eukaryota > Metazoa > Chordata > Lepidosauria > Squamata > Shinisauridae > Shinisaurus > Shinisaurus crocodilurus. The sequence continues at coordinate 235,263,270 of CM037879.1, forward strand.
ACCCACATACCATTTGTAGAACTCTGTCCCCCAAGATACAAAGTTAGCCCCTGTTGATTTTCAGGTGAACCCTTAATACTTTATAAATTTTGGGTTGCCTTTGGCTAAGGAAGGTTTTTAGTCTTTCCTGCTGAGGTCTTGCCTCTTTTATTGTTTATCTGGGTGGCTTGAATGTGTATTTTAATGTTTTAATGTTGTTGGTGGTGGTTGTCGCAGCTTTTAAATTGTACATTGCATTTTAATTTTTGCTGTTTTGTAAGCCGTTTGGAGGAAAAATACTTTGAAAATGGCCTAGAACAGGAAAATACCACAGTTCCATCCCATACATACAATCTCATGAATCATGAAAGAAAACTCTTTACTTTTACTCTAAAAATACATTTTTCTACATTTCTGAAATTACTCCATGGCCTACATTGGGGATCTTCTGTCAAGCCCCTCCCCCCTTTGCTATTTTGTTTAACCTAACGTCTAGCCTGAAGAAGAGCCCTACAAAGCTTGCTGACTATTTTGTAACATTTTGGATGGTCCTGATAAAGGTATTATTCTGCTAATGGCCCAGTTCGCAGCTAACAGCTAACTATGGGTTAAAGAATCCATAGTTGGTTGGCGCCACCTGCTGGCCACTGCTGCTTTGCATCTGGACTGGAACATCCCAGCCCTGCATTGTTTGATGCAGTGTTTGAACCTGGAATTCTGGGTTGTTGAGGGACAAACAACCCAGAGTTTGTTGTTGGGTTAAAACCCTGGGCTGTTCATCCCTCAACAATCCAGAGTTCTGGGCTAGCACTTTGCAACAAAAAAGTGGAAGTGGTGAGTTTGCCGGAGGCAGCACACTTGCTCACTCTGGTGTAGCCCTGTCAATTCATGGGTTAAGCATTATGAGTGAACCAGGTCACTGTTTTGATGATGATGATGATTCCAATAGCAACCATGGCTACAGACATTTTATAAACAGACCAATTCACTTTAAAGCTTTATTTTTCTGGACCATTTTAACTGCAAAATCATGAATTATCTATGTTTTTACACCACAAACATCACTTCTGCATTTTGTAAACCTTCTGGTGCTAATGATGATACTACCTGACTATTTTCTGAAAGCATCAGATCGGAATCACATATGCATCTGGCAGCTTTTCTTCATCATTGCCACAGACACCGTTTCTATAATGAAATAATTGTCATCTTGTTTTTGTTCATCTACTTCCCTAGTTAGTATATTGCCGAATCAAACTGCAGAAAGGCTGGTCTGTTTTGGAAAACAAGAGGACTGATTGGTGTCCTGTAGCTTCTTTTAGTTGCCTTTGTTTAACTTCCTTACATTTCTCACTGCCTGATTTTTATTTCTAGCCAGACATGGCAGTAAGGTAGGGGTGTGTGTGTGTGTGTGTGTGAGAGAGAGAGAGAGAGAGAGAGAGAGAGAGAGACCTTTAGACTTAGTATATTCTAGGCCTGCAAATCCAACCAGCGGTACTGGCTCTCACCAGTCCTGGGATCAATTATGGTGCTTTCTCACTCCCACTAACTGTCCTTACTGCAAGCTACTTAAAGGGGCCATGGGCAAGATTGCAGCTAAGTTTGCAGTCTTAGCTTAGCTGCAGTTTTGCCCATGGCCCCTTTAAGATAGCTCTGCTTAGGCTCGAACAGCCACAGTAAGTTAGGAGGGCCAGCAAGGATGTGTGATGTGTGTGCGTGTGCGCACATGCTCTACCTGCTGCCTCTGCTGCACATTGCTGTGGGAAAGGGATTAGCTAGGTGAAAGCCTGGACTGACAGAGAGCTGAATGAGGGAATTTATCACATGATTCCTATCTTTATATTGCCAAAGATTTTATTTCCTAACAGAGCTGACTCTTTGCTTCTAACAGTTGAGTTTACAGTGCCAGAAGGAAATGCAAGAAACTTCCCCTTCTCTCTGAAGCCCCATGTTTGAGGGGGTGGGTGGGTGAGCTTCACCTGTTGAATTTGTGCCAATCCTGACAATTTTAAAACAGAGAGAGAGAGATTGCCCTGCAAGCACTGACCCCCCCAAAAAAACACCAGATATCAACAATTAAGGGTTTAAGTAAGGTAAAAACAATATTACAAAAGCCACTTATAAAATATAATAATATATAATATAATAATGTAATAATGATAATATATAAGATTTTGTGTGTTTCCTCTAATAACTTTTGTACTTGACCATGCCCTTTGGTTGTCTGGCCATACCTTTGGCCACGCCCTCATGTTGCCTGGCCACACCCTCTTGATCACACCTTCATGTTGCTTAACCATACCTCTTACAAATTCACATGTGTCCCTATTTTCATCTGTGAAATGTTGGAGGATATGTCCTTTCCTCCTGCCTAGGCCCCAGGGACTGTTAGTTCCTGGGAGAGCATGTCACATATGGAAGCACAAATACTCTCAAACTACAGATCCTAGTTTAACTGCACAAGCACACCCCTTTAAACCATGTGGAAGTATGTGTTACATAGACCTCGCCTACCCAATCTTTTCTCAACAAATGTTCACCTGCAGCCATAAAATAGGGGTGGGGGGGGGGAAGCCACATCGGCAATAAGCTCTTTTAGCTTAGAGAGCACTCTCTTCTGCTTATTTAAATTCCACAATCACTTGACATTCCATGAAATCACATTAAACATAGAAAAAGAAAAAACATATTGCTCACCCATCCACACATACAAATCTTACCAGTTTTACAGAAGTCACCTACTTTTAAATGATACGACATATGAATTGTAGATAGAATATGTGAAAAGGACTGCCAACCAGTCCTTTACTCCAGACCAGAGATCAAAGGTGCAAAACTGCCAGCCTTAGCTGAGCTCTGCCGTCTTGACTTGATTCTCTCAGGGCCTTGCCCTTGTCTGTACACTGGATTTAGCACTGAACTACAGAGGAACCACACACACCGTGTGGGGTAAAACCAGGAAAGTTTATTCAAGGTAAACAGATTACAACAAAAGGTGGGAAATGAGGGAAGGGGAGAAAGGTGGGGAGACACTTTGGTATACGCAGTAGAGCCATGAAACAACAAAGCTAGTTCTTTTACTATATCACTACCTAGGCCTTACTCTCTTTACCTGGGGGTTGCTTGGTCCTCTTCAGGGCTTGCCTCAGCAAAAGCCCTACCCCGCTTCTTCACGTGCAGACCCCAACAACGAAACCCAAATGCCACGGCAGGCAGTATAGATTCTCCCCCCCTCCTTTCAGTAGCCCCGGTGTCTTTAGCCAATCAGGATGAAGTTCATCTGGCCCAGGCAGAGGGGAGGGGTGGCTCATGACTAGAGGGCTTGGGCCACATTTGCATACGAATGGCTGGGGCACAGAGACATCAAGATGGGGAGCCTCTGAGGCGCCAACGAAGCTATGTACATTTTGCATTTCCCAGCCCCCAGCTGGGATTATACTTGTTTACACGTGAGGAGGGGTGTGTGTGTGGTGTAGGAAACTGACGCTTTTTCTCCACAGAATACATTTCAGTCCATTTTTTTTTAAAAAAAATATCTAACTAATATTTATTATGTTAAACCTTACAGAATCTCTAAAGTAAAAAAAAGAAAGAAAAAAGAAATAAAATTGGGTGGAAAAATAAAAAACAAATATTCCACATAGTGCCAACATCCCCCACCAAAAAAAGACACCCCAAAAATAATGAAAATGGTATAAAAAACAAACAAAAAACTTTTTGCCTTCCAATAAAAAGGATGAAATAATCCCTGCCACTGGTCCCTACTCAGTTATTAAATACATAAACTAGTCAAAGAACAAGTGGCTATTTTAGAAGGTATTTTAATCTGCTTGTAAACCTATATTAATGGTGCAATCCTATCAGGATGCCCATATAAGCCCCCAAACCGGGAGGCTTATGGTCATCCAATGCAGAGCAGGAGGTGCAGCAGAGGCAATCTTCACCTCCCTATTCTCCCACTCTACATTTTCGCTTGGCAGGCTTTTTCACCCATCTAGCGATGGCACTTCACAGGAGAAGGGAAGGAGACTGGCAGAGGCTCAGGATACATCATATCCTGGCCTCCCCTAGTCTCCTTCTCTCTCTGCACCCCTCCCTACCCTCTTTTCCCCCTCTCCAAGGTTGCTTTCCCGACCTTGGAGAGAAGCCTGTACAGTTCTTTCCATCCCAGTTGCAAGGAGGTAGGGGCTGGAGATCGGAGCTCTGATTCCCAGCTCGTTTGTTCCGACTTTGGAGCTGGGAATCTGAAAAATCCTTTGGTGCTTCAGACAATATCTAGCACCCTCGCATGGAACCAGGACACGATTGGCTCGTTCAATATCAAGCTGAAAACCTGGTGGCAATGCCAATGACTTATGCAAAAATGTATCCATAAACTTTGCCAGGTGGATCTATGTAGGCTGTGTAGACTGTTCCTGAAGTCCAAAGACACGCAAATTAGCTCTCCGAGAAAAAGTTTCCAGACGACAAACAGGAGGAAATATTACTCTGGAGAAGCTGCCATTGCTGTCTTGTGAGCTGTAACCCAATCCTCCAACATTAGACAGAACAGTAGTATTCACTGTTTTGAGCATGATTGTTTAGAATTTAAAATTATTCTTTATGCTGGTGGTCTTTTATTGTTTATCTCAAAACTCCAGTCATCTGTTGGTGATTTGTCTGGCTATTCAATTAACTGGTCAAAGCCTGAACTGATGCTGACTGGAGATACTATATATCATAGTGTATTAGCTAACTGGCAATTTTGATGGAGCCCAGATCTTACTACTTATCTGGGAATACTTATTCCCAGAGATATATCTCAAACGATCAAGCTAAACTTGAATAAGTTGATTAATGAGATCTCACAGGATATAGATAGATGGGCACATTTAAAATTGAGTTTGTGGGATAAGGCAAGCACATTTATGTTTATGTTATACATGGGATTCCTCTATCCATACCTGGTAAATATTTTCAAAAACTCAGTGCTCTGATTTGTAAGTGTGTGTGTGTGTGTGTGTGTGTAGGTAGGGGTTTTCCTCCCCACCACAAATGTCCTTGAAAAGGATGCAACTTCCAATTAAAAAAGGTGGGTTGGCTGTGCGGATCTTGCTTTATATCATTGGGCCTATTTATTGACCTGTACTAAATTTTTGTCTTTTCCACTTAGATTAAATGTTCCAGCTTGGTCGGTTTTGGAATCTTCCTGTCTGGATTCTTTCTCCAAATGGATGGCATTAGGTTTTAGGCACATTAAAATGGATAGGGTTCATCCCACAGTTACGGCTGTTAGAGACATGTGGCATATAATATCACATCAATTACATTTTGATCCATCTTCTCATGCTAAATTGACTCTATGGGGAAATCCAGATTTAAAAATTGGTAAGCAAATGTTTTCATGGCGGACTTGGACGTATAAGCTGATTTTTTACCTTGGATCAACAACAATTAGTGGGTGCTGATGATGAGTTTTCGTCATTCTCAGCTTTGCGTTCCAAATACGATTTGCCTGCTATGGCTGAACGGCAATGCTTGCAATTGCAACATTTGTTAGATTCTAGGTTCTGTTCTGCTGCTTTTACAGCTTCAGTGTCTCCTACACTATTAGAAGCACTTATTGAGGTTGATCAGTTATATCAACCCACGATCCATGTTTATAAATACTTATTATTGGTGATTAAATATGATACATAGGGGCAGGAATGAAATAGGGAACTGGACTGCCCCATTTTGCCTAATCAATGGATTGCTGCTTTAGCATTTGTATCTGAAGCATCTGTGGATCTCAGGATACATCCTATTCATCGAAAACTCTTGTTCCATGTCTATTGGACACCACAATGTCTCTTTAATAAGGGTTTGTTTAAGTTGGCCAATTGCTGGAGCTGTAATGCTAAGAATGCTAATGCTTCTTTTAATCATATGTGTTGGCAATGCCCAATAGATCCCTCTTTTGGGGAGGAAGTTATTAGATGGATAAACTTTGTATTGGAAAACTCCTTAGTATTTACTGATGTACATGTCCTTTTAAATTATCTACCTGCTTCCTGAAAGTTCACTCAGTGTAAATGGATTCTCCGCGCCCTTTTGACAGCTAAAAGACTGATATTACAACAATGGAAGGATAAACACTCACCTCCTATAGTGCATGAGGACCTAATGACGCTTTTAACATTTGAACGGATGGTATATAGACACTGCTTGCAAATGGATACATATATAGACATTAGGTCTGCCTTTGTTGAAGTTTATGTATAATTTTTAGAAAGTTTTATTTTCATATAGAAATTGATATATTCAAATCTATGTAGTTACTTCCCCCCCCCTTTCCTCATTATGGTTTTGTTGAAATTTATAGTAAAAATATTTTTTTAAAAAACTGAACAAGCACATGCTGTATGTGGTAGAGAAAGGCCTGGACCAGCAACTCTACATTGAGAATGTTGTTTGTTCTATTCTAATACTGCTTCTGAGCAGCTCTAGCAAATCTCACAAGAACTGGACAGTAGGTAAATAGATGCAAGGAAATAAGTTTCCATAAGTATCCTCAAGCATGATCTACAGTTTAGTCTTACTTTTTTCCTGATGATAGATGGGTTACAGCCTGGACTGCCCCCACACACCCTGGATCCATGGGCTCCAGTAATGTGTAACCTTTTGAGGCTCTGCCAGGCTGAGTGCTAATGTCAGTATGGAAGAGACAAAAGGGGGGGGGGGATCTTGTAACTTCATGTACAATTCGTATGTAGAAAGTGCTTTTTCCCACCCTACCACTAGGTGGGAGTCATTGTTCAATTCCTTAGTATTTGTTCTTCTAATTATGTCTTCAGTATTTTTAGTGTTTTTATGGGTTTGCAGAAGCAATTTGTTAGGCTTGCAGGAGGAAAAAACCACTGCTGGTTAAGCCTGCTACTAATCTAAAACAGTTATATAAAATCCTCAGACTGCTATCCTGAAACCTTCAAACAACTGCTAAACTTTTGGAGTGTAATTCATTCATATGATAATCATGCTATAGAAATTTGCAGTCGGCACCTTATGGATCACAATTACAAAATATATTTTTGGTAATAATTGTAGCTGACTATCTCTCTAATAAAGTTATGGTCCGTTGGGAAAGAAAATAGTAGTAACTGAATTTCCCAATTAATGGAGAATCTACCCAATCAATAATACTTATTGTGTTTGTGTGTGTTTGTGTGTGTGTTTCTAAAAAAAAAACTCCAGCCATTGACAAAGCATCAAATCCTTTACATGTCTCATGTTTGAAGAATGTTATTTCCAAAAGCACAATTGGAAACTGCAATAAACCACAGATACATTTATCATTTCCTCTCCCAAGCCAAATATGAACTCTTGCTTCTCAAGTATCTTTTTTTGAGGATCTGAGTCATTTGAGCCATGGGGGTCACTTCTTATTTTGCTGCAGACCAGATGCCAGAGAAGCAAAGGACCTAGCATTGCCTGGATGTGGTGCCTATGCCTTTAAATGCACGAAGCCACGGTGCAGCTGCTGCATTTTGTTTGTTTGTAGCCTCCATCAACCCTCTCCCTGCCAACTGTAAGAGTTAATTAAGAGTCCTGCTGGCAAAAACAAACTGAGGAGCTGAGTGGGCGAGTGAGAGGGGGACCTCTGGAGTAACAAGGTGAAAGATCTAGTGACTCCAGCATCACTTGGCGGCATAGTACCATCTCTGTATGAGAACCTGGAAAACCTTAAGTACCTCAGCTATTTTTCCCAATAAGCAAGGGCTTACAAGGAAACTGTCATAGCTTTGTAGCTAGCAGATTAATCTATGCTTGTTTTCTTACTCAGAAGTAAATCCCACTGAGTTCAATGGGGATAACTCCCAAGTAAATATACATAAGACTGCCATCCTAAGCCTTTTATCTGGCAGGCTCTGGGCCACTTTCACGAGCTTATGAGGGACTATCAGTTTGATAGTATATCAGTCTTGGGGAGATTATTGCTCTGTTCAGGACCGGTGCAAGGCAGTTTGGTGCCCTAGGCAAGATCAGATATTTAGCGCCCCCCTCCCACTTGAGAGCGCTGTATTTTTTTTCAAGGCGTTTCTGGCGCCCCCTTTAGCCCTGCGCCCTAGGCAGCTGCCTAGTTGGCCTAATGGTAGCACCGGCCCTGGCTCTGTTGCCAAACCTGCTGCACTGCAGCTTCCTGCTTTTAGTTCTGAAGAGCAAACTCAAGGCTACAAGTTCTTTCATGTCTCCAGGACCAAACACACACACACACACAAACTACCACACACACTTTTTTGTATTTATTTATAAATTTGTGATATACCTTTCAGCCCAAATAGGACCCCCAAGGCAACTTGTAATTAAAGCAATTTAAAACTTTATAACATCACAACAGCAGAATTGTTACTGCTGTAGTCAAATTTAGCGGTACCTCATTGGGATTTCCAATTGGGAAACTCAAATAAAGTTTTGTTGTTGTTTTAGCTCTTATGTGAAGCCAAATGAACAGCACTAGTAAACAGCAGTTGTTCCTTCCAGTAATGCCATCACAATGAAATATTTAATACCTGGTAGTTCTGTAGTGGGGGTGTGGGACAGACCTCTTTCAGCCCAAGGGCCTCATTCGGGTTCTCAGGTGCTGCACTGCAGTGCTGGGCAGAGATGAAGAGAAAAGGGACCGGGCCAAGATACAAAGAGCTTTTCTACGCAAGGCATTTATTGTGTGCTTGTGATTCCTTACTCGTGGTTGTTTACGGGTTCTTTAGACACTGTTCTGATCCTCCATTTTCATTTTTGTTTTTTAAGAGCACTTCTCCAGGCTTTTTTTTTTTTAGAGCGGGGAAAATGGGGTATTATTTCTGGAAGTGAAAGAACTACTTGTGTATTTGCGCTATAGCACAGCACCAGCTAGAGGTTATGGAGTGGAAAAGCTCTTTGTGTAAAGCTCAGATCTCAATTTTGCGATGAAGCCAAAAGTAGGTACAGTGATTAACAAGCTCATGTAGAAAATAGCAGTACATTTTAGCGTAAAGGCACAATCCTATGCATGTTTAGACAGAGAAAAAGGCCTACAACTCCTAGTATGCCCCAGCCAGCTGGGGCATGCTGGGAGTTGTAGGTCCTTTTCTCTGTCTAAACATGCATAGGATTGCGCCTTTAAGCTCTTACTGCCAGTGACCTTAAGAGAGGCATTTCAACCTTTTAGAATGGGGAAAAAACTGCACAAAACCTGGGAAACCACCAAATGATCCACAGTCAGGGGAAAGGGATGGGGGCTTTCGGGGAACTCCATAGAGCTGGACTGGGACCCCATGAAGGCCAGATGTGGCCTGTAGGCCTGAGGTTCAATACGCCTGTTCTATGAGGAAGGCAACAGAGAGGATTAATTTAATATTTAAGGCAGAATTCATTTTATTGTTCCACTATTTGTATGGCCATAAAACCATTCCCACACACACCTTTCTGGAAAAATCTTGAAGGAAGAACATGCCCAGCATATTTAGACAACAAAATGTACATATCTACCCAGGCTGACTCAGCATTGTGCTAAGTAGGTAATGTAGAGATCAGCATCATCAGGTCCTCCTAAGCGATTGATTGGTCAGTTTGAATTTCCCGCTCTGGGAGCTGCCCAGCACGCATAGAAAGACCTATGATTATGAAATCTTTTCTTGGCCTTCCATAGGTTGGCAAGGAGTCAAGGCAAAATTCTTGCAGGGTCTCACAGCTCTTGCTACATTTGAGCATATCTCCTACAACTGTCAAAATCATATGGATGCTTATTTAGATACTGTATATGGACTGCTATATTAATGTATATACTGTATATTTGAAATGGAAGTGTTAAATCCTTTCCCCTCTTTTGTGTTCTCCCCCCAACCCATATCAAGGGAGATGTTAATGAGTACTGTGTACTGATATGTTTTATGATATGAATCCCCCCCTTTTTTGCTTGTGTTGCAAATATGTGTGTGTGTGTGTGTGTGTGTTTATTTATTTATTTAACAGAATTTGTATACCACTCCATATCTAGACAGATTCCGGAGTGGTGAACAATAGAACGATAAAACAGATAAAAGAATAAAAACAATGCATTAAAAACAGAATAACATTAATACCATAGCTGGTCAGCAAGGAAGATCTCCCGAAACAAAGACATCTTCAGCAGGTGCCAAATACAACACAGTGTCGGAGCCTGCTTGACCTCCAGAGGCAGGGAGTTCCACTGAGGTGGAGACACCACGCTGAAGGCTCTTCTACTGGTGGATTCCAAACAGGCCATAGGTCAGTGATGGCGAACCTTTTTGAGCCCGAGTGCCCAAACTGCAACACAAAACCAACTTATTTATTTCAAAGTGTCAACACTGCAATTAAACCTGAATACCGAGGTTTTAGTTTTAGAAAAACAACTCATATACAGTTGTCCGAACTAATTAACATCTTTTGTCTTTAAAGAAAAACACAATAACAGAGCTTTCAATGCTACAAACAGTTTTTTGTTGAAAAAAAAATCAACTCAAAAAATTATTATACATTGTACACATAGCCTGAAGGGAATTTATACAAACTTTTTAAATAATTAGGCAGATGTATTTTTGGATAAGGGATTCTCAACTTGTAATATGATTATATGCCAGACTGAAATTGTATGGGGCAAACTTTACCCTGGGTCCTTTCCCTGCTTCTACAGGTGTCGGATTAGTAAAAGTAAAAGTCAGCCTGTACTAGGATGAGCAAGATAAACAAGAAAACTAAACGTGCTTAACACTTTGTGTCTTGGACTGCAAACACTGCATTAGGTAAAAGTTTGCATTGGACATGCTTCTGCACAATTAATGTGATTTTTGCTATTGCATGCATGCTGATAATTTGTCAAACCTTGGCTCATACCCCGTTAGCTTGAGAGCAACACATGCAGCACTCAGGTCAACTGTTAGGGCTTTACATCCAAGCCATGCTCTGTGCATCATTCTTCAAAATCTTTTAAATGTGATAACAATGAGAAAAGAATTCTGTAACAGGAATTCTAGAATAAAATCATTCTGTCCCACACTGTGAGAAAGAACAAAATCATTAGTGTTTTGCAGAAGGGGACAGTCTTTTCGCGATCTGGTGACCACTGGCTCGAGTGCCCAGAGAGAGGGCCCTGCGTGCCAGCTGTGGCACCCGTGCCATAGGTTCGCCATCACTGCCATAGGTCCATGTGGAACCACAAGGAGAATGTCCTGTGATGACCTCAGTGGCCGGATCACTATACCACTACCCACAAGCAGGACACGAGGACAGTTCCAAGCTGTCCCCACTCCAACTGGTGTTCAGATTACTATTTCTGAACTTCTCTGTGCTTCATGGTTCTTTAATACTTAGTTCCAGGCTGTACAGAGGGAGATGAGAGGGAGAGGGCCATTTTAGCAGGGCTGTTCCACCAGCTCTGCTAAAAGAATTAATGTTTTCCCTCTTACCTCCCCATTTGAGTGATATAATTTTTTATTTGTTTAGCTATAAGCCATTACAAACATGAAGACATTCAAATCTGGGCTACAAATTTGGCTTTCAATTTCCTGGCTGCCAACGCAAATAAAGAAACATGCATTGTAACAAAGATCCTTGTCAATTATATTCACAAAATGTCTCGTCAGCAGTGGTAAATGATGGTTTAACAGAGCAAATTTACCTAGGTCGAGGAACCAGACAAGGTTGTCCCCTTTCTCCTATCTTGTTTGCATTAGTAATAGTAATGGAGATTTTTAGCAAATGTATTTAGAGAAGATAGGAATATATGTGGGATAGGGATTAGAGAGAAGATTAAAATAAATCTTTTTGCAGATGATACTCTTTTGACAATTGAAAACCCTATAGAAAATATGGATAGAATGGAGAATCACTTAAAGGAGTTCGGGGAAGTAACGGGGCTACAGATTAATTGGGACAAATCTAAGTTTTTGTTGTTTAATTATAGTAAAAGAGAAGAGATGGAAATGTGTAGGAAAAAAAGCAATGTTAAGATTAATAATGTAATTAAATATTTAGGAATTGTAATTCCAAAAGATATAGATAAATTGGGAGAACAGAATTATAGGAAATTAAAGAATGAGGTTAAGAATAAAATAGAGGAGTATAAAAAAAAATTGGACTTTCCTGGTTTGGTAGAATTGCTTTGATTAAAATGAAGATTCTGCCCAAGATAATTTTTTTATTTAGGATGATACCAAGTGCGATATCAGATAAGGAACTTAAAGATTGGCAAACCATTATTAATACATATTGTAATAGAGGGAAAAAGTCTAGGATTACCGAAACAAGATGGTATAAAGCATAAAAAGTAGGGGGTTTGGGTCTTCCAAATTTAAAATGGTATTATATAGCTAATCAATTAAGACATACAGTGGATATTATAGCACGGCCTAAAGAAATAATGTGGTTGGAGTTAGAAACATCTGAATTACGAAATTCTTTGTTTTTGAATTTTTTTATTGAATTTTCCAAAACAACATTTGGCTTCCGCCTCATTGTCTGACAAACAATACCAATCCTTATCCAATATATAAGTTTCTTCTATTTTCACATAATGAATTTCTATCACACCCATCTTCAGAAATCAAAACCAAAAGTTATTAAGTCACTTTCCCTCCTCCCCAAGAAGTCCACCAGAGGTTTCCAGTCTTTCTTGAATGAAGTTAAAAAATTTTCTCTAATTAAGCAAGTCAATTTTGCCATCTCTGCTAAGTCCAACATTTTCAACAACCAGTCTTCTATAGTTGGTATAGTTGCTTCTTTCCATTTTTGAGCATAGATTATTCTTGCTGCCGTCATCATATATTGTAGTAATGTTCCATAGTCTTTCTCAAGTTGCAAGTCTATTATACCCAATAAAAACATTTCTGGTTTCAGTTTAATATTCACTTTTAAAATCTTTTGTATCCATGTGTGTATTTGTACCCAATATGTTTTCACTTTTTTACATGTCCACCAAACTTGATAAAATGTTCCTTCATGACTTTGACATTTCCAACATACATTTGACACATTATTATACATCTTAGCCAATTTCACAGGAGTTAGGTACCAACGATACATCATCTTGTAAAAATTCTCTCTAAGATCAGAACACAGTGTAAATTTTATACCTTTAGTCCACATGTGTTCCCATTGTTCCATCATTATATTATATCCAAAGTTCCTTGCCCATTTAACCATACAGTCTTTAACTTGTTCTTCTTCTGTCCCAAACTTCAACAAAAATTTATACATTTTTGCAATTACATGATCATCACCTGTACACAATTGTATTTCAAATTCAGACTTATCCTCTTCTATATCATACATTCTTTTATCCACTTTAAATCTCTCTAACAATTGCATGTATGAAAACCAGTGTAAGTTATGACCTTGTGTTACTAAACAATCCCGTGTTTTAATCCAATGTGTTCCCTGACGCAATTCCAATATTTCTCTGTATTTTAACCAGTTCTCATTGCTTGTCATTTCTTTCCTGTATAATGCCTCTTGTGGTGATATCCATAAGGGTAATTTTGGGCATAACCTGGGCTTGTATTTGTTCCAAACTCTTAATAACGCCCTTCTGATATAGTGGTTCTTAAAATCTACATTAACCTTAGCTTTGTCATACCACAAATATCCATGCCATCCAAACCTTAGATCATGCCCTTCTAATTCTAGAAGTCTGTTATTTCTCAATGTCACCCATTCCTTCAACCAAACAAAACAGCAAGCATTAAAATACAATTTCAAATCAGGTACACCCAATCCACCCCTTTCTTTCGCATCCTGTAGAACTATATATTTAACACGTGGTTTCTTTCTTTGCCATATAAATTTAGATAAGTCCTTTTGCCATTCTTTAAAGGGCACATCATTAGTTAAAATCGGTAGTGTTTGAAATAAGAACATCATTCTTGGTAAAACATTCATTTTTATCACAGAGATCCTACCCAGCAAAGACAATTTTAGTTTCTCCCATTTCAACATATCATTTTTAATTCCTAACCATATCTTAACATAATTGTTTTGAAACAACATGGAATTCGAATTTGTCATCATGATACCAAGATATTTTACTCTTTTTTCAATTTTAAAACCCGATGTTTGCATCAATATCTGTTGGTCTTCCGCTCTCATATTCTTCACCAACATTTTTGTTTTTTCATGATTTACCTTGAATCCTGCCAACCCTCCAAACTCATTTAATTTATCCAACAGAGTTTGCACTCCTTGTAGTGGATTTTCCAAGACTATCATCAAATCATCTGCAAAAGCTCTCAACTTGTATGATTCTTTTTTAATTTTTATTCCCGGGATTTTTCCATCTTGCCTAATATTTCTAAGCAAAACTTCTAGAACTAAAATAAACAGTAGTGGAGATAATGGACATCCTTGTCTTGTTCCCTTTTGTATCATACAGGGCTTTGTCAATTCACCATTAACAATTATTTGTGCTTTTTGTGTCGAATATATCGATTTTATTCCTTTAATAAAATTCTCTCCAAAATCCATTTCATTCATTACTCCAAATAAAAAACTCCAGTTCACGTTGTCAAAAGCTTTTTCAGCATCCAAAAAAATCAGTGCTGCTTGTTTTTCATTATGACAATTTAAATATTCCAACACATCCAACGCAGTTCTAATGTTATCTCTTAATTGTCTTTTAGGCAGAAAACCACATTGATCCTGATGAATAAACTCTTGTAAAATTTTCTTTAGTCTTTCAGATAGAATCATTGTAAATAATTTGTAATCATTATTCAATAGTGAAATTGGCCTGTAATTTTTAACAGAAGTCAAGTCTTGTCCTTCTTTAGGTATCAATGCAATATTAGCCTCTCTCCATGTATCTGGTAACTTCCCATTTTGTAGGATATTATTCATAGTCCTTTGTAGTGGTTGTAACAACTCATCTTCAAAACATTTGTAATAAATTGCTGACAGTCCATCAGGGCCCGGTGTTTTCCCTTTTTTTGATTTCTTAATTGCTTCAGATAATTCTTGTATAGTTATAGGGCCATTCATAATTTGTCTTTGATACTCTGTAATCTTTGGCAAGTTTTGCTGTTGCAAATAATCTTCTATTCTTTTTTCAGAAATTTTTTCCCCTTTATATAATTGTGAATAAAATTGAAAAAACGCTCTTTTCATACCCAAATTATCCGTTATTTCAGTGTTGTCCTCCAACAGCTTAAGTATTTCTCTCTTCTCTCTCTCTTTCCTTATTTTATATGCCAACCATTTCCCTGGTTTATTAGCAAATTCAAAATTCCTTTGCTTGGCATAACTCAATTTCATTTCCCGTTCTTGTGTCATCAACATAGATAACTGCCTCTGCAGTGCTTTAATTTGCCATGAAATTCTTTGGAGAATATTCTTTTTCTTAAAAAAATAATAACTTGATAAAAAAAAAAAACATAGACAACCCTTTTTAAAGAAGTTTGTTAGAGATTTGGAGTAATGTGAGGAACATATTTATACCAGGGATTTCTCCATTAACTCCGGTGGTGGCTCTAAATGATTTCCCCGAAAATTTAAGATTGGATTTGGAGGGTAAACTAAGAGAAGAAAGGGTTATTAGATTATCCAATTGGGTGGAAAAGATGGGGACTAGAGACCAAATATTGGAAATTGTTGGGAGAAGAAGTGTCGTGGTTAAATTTATTACAGTTAGAACAGTGGTCGAAGAAGTGGAAAAGGAAAACAGTATGAGAGAGATTTAACTAAATTTGAAAAGATTGTTACGTCTAGAGATGGCCTACAAGGCAATGCGTCAACAAGAGGTATAACAAGGGATTTATATAGAGTGATTCAAAAAGCAGACGAACAAGATGACCAGCTAAAGACAGTATGGGATAATGAATTTGAAGAGGTGACTTCGAAGGTGGGTTGGAACAACATATGGGATAGACGGATTGTGAAAGTGATGTCAACTAGGATAAAGGAGAATTTCTATAAACTAATTTGGAGATGGTACTTAACTCCAGTAAGATTAAATAGAATAGATAATAATTGCTCTGCATTTTGTTGGAGAGGATGTCAGGAAAAAGGGACATATGCTCATATGTGGTGGAGTTGTAAAAATGTACTGGTTTTTTGGCGAGAGGTTTTTACAGAAATATCAGAAATTATTGGTATTAACTTAGAGGTCTGTCCAAAACTAGCATTGTTATCAATAACAGAGAAACTTATTTGTGACCAAAATACGAAGGAATTAATTGTAAACTTGTTAACTGCGGCTAGGCTAATGATAGCGAGAAAATGGAAAGTACAACATGTTTTCCTAATAACTGATTGGTATAAGGAAGTTTGGGATATAGCCCTAAATGATAAACTAACTTGTAGTATCAAATACAAAAAAGGACAGTTAAAGATGAATAATTTTATGGATATATGGAACCAATTATTAGACTATGTATTAATAAAGGGGAAGGGGAGTATGTCTTGTCAGGATATGTTATATTTTTGGAATTTGGAATTCATTTGATCAAGGGGATGGAAGTATATAAATTGGTCCCTAGGAGGGTGGGTGGGGTGCACTTTATGATCTAATGTATGTAGTTTAAATTAAATTGTTGTGTTATTGTTTTTTTGTTATATTCTGTTTTGAAAAGTAAATAATATATATTTTTTAAAAAGATCCTTGTCTAATAACAAAAAGCATAGAAACTTGGTGTAACAATTGTTTTCCTGTGACTAAACTCAGACAGATACGTTTCATATAGGGGACACTGGGTGATAATGGACTCTGCCTTCTATAGCCATTTTACAGAGCACACAAACGCTGTTCCAAAGGTAATTTCTTAGAACGACCATCCAGAAAGGCACAAGGCATAATGTGAAACTTTAGTTCTGCAAAGGCAATTCTATGTGGAGCTAAGGTAATTACCTCCAAATAATTAACTTTCTGATGGTCTGTCTTAATATAAACAGCTTAGAAAATCTCGATGAATGGATAGTTAGCATATTAGTCAGAGAAGCTTTCCTGTGCAAGAGGAGCCTCAACTATGGTTGACTGAATCAAAATCAGCTCACCATGTGCTTGTTTCAAGAATGGGACAAGGCAGCAGTGGGGCGCCCTTCTGCAAGTTCCACTGACCTGCCCCATTTCGAAAATGAGCATTTCTGCTCTTTCCGTCTGCTTCTGGAATCACTAGCCTCCCACTGCACTAACTGCGAGTCCCGCTAGTGCATGGGAAGGATTAAATACTGCCCATTGGCTGAAATCCTATATCCACTTTCCAGGAAGTAAGCCCCATTGAGCTCAATGGGATTTACTTGTAGACATGTATAGAATTGTGCTGCGAGTCTCTTTGCATGCATAGTATAGTATGCCTTGTAGCATCAGGATCTGCCCATGCTGTTGCACATCACCAGAGTAATCTCTTTCTTCGTAGGTTCCACAAGGCAGTAACTCTTTTCAAGAACTTTCTGCAGTACAACTGATCCCATCAACTGCATGAAAACACGTGTCTTCACCTTGGACCAAGGGCTTCTCTACACGAGGCATTTATTGGGCACTCATGATTCTTCACTCTCAGAAGTTTGCAGGACCTTTACACGATGTCGTCATCCTCCAGGGCCTCTCCCATGTTTTGCAGCCATTTTCGGGGCCTTTTTTAGACCGAGGAAAGTCAGATATTAAATTTCAAATGGGGAGCAAACAAAATGAAAGGCTCGTGCATTGCAATTCCACTATACTGCAGCCAAACCACAGCGCCACTGTGTGGTGTGTAATGGAATACATAGAAAGCAGAGAAAGAAAAGCCCTGGGGGAAAAACACGTGTAAAGGACCCTTTCTTACTCCCACAAAGAAAATGGCAGAAGCCTTGGTGAAGTGGCAGGTTAAACACCTCATATAGAGAAGCCCCAAGTGGTAAAGGTCAAAACCAGCACTTTCAACTGAGCCTGGAAATGGACCAGGAGCCAGTGCAGCTGACACAAAGCACTGACATGGAATTGCAGTGCTCCATTCCAGTTAGCAATATAGCAGCTGTATAGCTACCTGCAGTTTCTGAACCATCTTCAAAGGCAGCCCCATGTATACAGTGGTCTAATCATGCATAATATCCATACACCAACAATGTATGCAGATTTTTTTCTTTGCATAGATCCTCTTCACATTAATGCAGGGATGGGGAACAACTTGTTGGACATCAGCCCCAGCCAGCATAGCCTATGATCAGGGATAATGGGTATTGTAGTCCAACAACATCTGGAGGGCCACAGGTTCCCTACCCATGGGAATTATACTATAAGTAAAACTGAAAATATCCCTTTTGTAACATTTTAAAATCACACCTTTACTAACTGTGATTTGTTCCAATGCAAATATGGTGGGTAGTTGGGACAAAAGAAATGAAGCGCTTTTCTACACAAGGCTGTTAATCCGCTGCATCTTCTTCTGGTTTCATTGCAGAATTGAGGTCTGAGCACCACATGAGGAGCATTTCCTTTCCTGCTTTTTTGCTACGTAGCCTCTAGGTGGTACTGTGGTATAGCAGAATAGTGCAAATACACACAAGGAAATCACTCTTTCTTTCGCTTTTACAATTAAATGCTACATTTTCCCTGCTCTAAAAAAAAACCTCACCGGAAGTGCTGGTTAGATACAGAAGCAAAAGTGGACGGTCATGACATCATCTAAAGAACCCGTAAACAACTGTGAGTAGGGAATGACGAGTGCACAACAAATGCCTCATGTAGAAAAGTTCTAAGTGAAACACAAATCAACAGTTTATAACGAGACAAGTCAAAACAGTGGTAACCACAGAAGCAGACATTAAAATAAGTGGCTTTCCTGAACAGTTAGTTACCAGACAGAGAAGGCATCTTTCAACTGCTGTGCAGAATGCAGCCCAGACATTTCTCAGGCTTATGAATAGGAGATCTAGTCCTGATAAAACAAAATAGTTGACAATGCAGCTGCTGTCAGTTGTAACCTGAGATTCTAAGGGATGGAGAATAATCAACAGGTGGTATTTACAGATTGTTTAATAATCACTTGAACTACTGTTGCTTGTCAGAGCAATAAAGTTCCACTGGAAGCTCAAGCCGAAGTTTTGCAGAGCATTTAAAGTCAATGCTTAAAGTTAAGCTGGTGAGTACTCCCTGTTAAGTCAATGGAATATCTCACATACTTAGTGAAAGGAGAGAATTGTGTTTAGAAAAAGCTGGGCAGCTCAATCGCAGAACACATGCTATGCTTTCCGTGTACGAAGGTGTCTGGATTCAGTCTGAAGCATCTTCACATAAAGCAGTAGGACTGTGGAATATAAATCATCCTGGATTTAAATAAACAATTTTAGCCCTTCATCACAGCTCCATCAAGGCAGCCCTATATTGTGGGCGGGTGTGGATGGTAGGTGTGCCATGTGAGGATGGGTACAAAAACTAGGGGGGGGGGGAAGCAGCAGCTCCCTATGATGGTGTGTGTAGGATCCTCAAGATACCAGGGAAATTCTGCATATCAGGAGGAGCCCTGCTCCAAAACTAGCATAGTCAATGGAAATACTGTACCCTCATGCTGCCAACAAATGTTGGTAGCAGAGAGAAGTGTGTAGACTCTGTCATGTCCAGCTCAACTTAAGGCTCCCAGGGGAGCCAACTTAAAGCAGTCACACTTACTAGAAGGGCAAGGTGGAGTCAAGTCTAGCTATCAGGCAGTACAGCTCTCTGGCTAGAACTTACTAAGGAAGAGCTGTTGTCTCAGCAACATGCAAAGGCCTTCTGAAGCCTTATCAAGGCTGGCAGGACTAAACCTGCTGTTAACCCTGCCCCCTCTGAGGAGCTGTCTACTTCTTACAGTCCAAATCCTCAACCTCTGGCTTCTATGGCATGGAGGTGGTGAGGACTGCATCGGAAGGGTGACCTCTGAGTTCAAAGAGTCTGGTAAAGCCACATCCTCCAGCCTACAGAGCCCCAGAGTAGCAGACGATGGGTTGCTTGCTGGATAAAGCCTCCTTATTGCTCTGAATCCTCCTCTGCCAGAGAGGGGAGGAGGAATCAAAGCTGGAGGACATCACACCCTTACTTAGCTGGCTGAAGTGGTAGCAAGGGGCCTGCTAGTGCATTTCCTTTAGCCTGGGCCGAAATAGGCAGGGAGGAAATGGCTTCAGAAGGTGCCCATTTCCCTCTCCTGGCGTGGTCCCCCTTCAGCCTAGCACAGACCTCCGTGACCGTGACGGTTTTGGAGACCAAAGGGAAGAAGCAGCAAGCTCCCACTCTTCCTCAGCTCAGTGCTATTGTGTGAGCTTGCACCCAAGAGAAGTCTCTGCATAGGCTGCGGGGCCAAAGGAAGTGACACTCCCTTTGGCCCCTGAAGCTATTGTAGGGGCTGCACAGCCACCACTGTCGTCTCTCCACTTGAGCCGGGAATGCTGTGTTAGAGCAGAAGGGCGGTTATGGGTCTCCCTGGGTTCAGCTCTATGGAACTGGCTCTCTGGGGCATCCATTTAAGCCTCTTCACTGGAGCCAGATGCTTCCTGGCTGGAGCAGAGGAGCTGCAGTAAGGGCTACCGCTCTCTCCAGAACCAGCTGTATGAAGCTGAGCCTAGGGGTGCTTCCAGACAAATGGTTTCTAGCAGTACCAATCAGAAGACATGGACTGGGTTCACAACACCTGAGTAAACCTACTGAGGTTTACCACATCTTGTGAACCCGGGAAGGGTTAGTTGGACTGGGGTGGTTAAGGAGAGCCGTGGCTCGCAGGCGACACGCTAACCCTCCCGCAAGCCAAGAAGGCCCAGAGCCCCTTGGCAGAGCGGCCAAAATTGGCTGCCACTCTGGCCGATGACAGCCGGCCAAGCACCCAAATGACATTCGGCCGGCTGCCTTCGGCTTCCCTGCACACTGCGGCTGGTGTCCTGCATTGGCAGCAGCGCGGGGGGAGCCGCCGGTGCCTGGCCCTTGCCCTCTTCCTGCTTGGGAAGAGGGCACACCCCGCCTTGCCCCCCTCCTCTAGCTGGTTATAGTGTCCACGGGCACCATAACAGCTAGAGCAGTGTTCTCCAACCTTGGGTCCCCAGATGTTTCTGGCCTACAACTCCCAGCATGCCATAGCATCAAAGCATAGCTGGCTGGGGCATGCTGGGAGTTGTAGGCCAAAAACATCTGGGGACCCAAGGTTGGAGAACACTGAGCTAGAGGAAGGGGCAGAGGGGAGCAGTTCCCCCTTTACCCACGGCGGCACGTGCACACAGCAGATACAGGGGGAATCCGTCCCCCTGCCCTCCAGGACTAGCTAGTCCTGGAGGGTGGTGGGGCTGTTTCTGATGGCGGCGGCGAGGGCGAGGGGGTGTGCCTGCGTGCTGTCACACCAGACCCTTGCTGCCACCAGACCCTTGCCGCTTCCACCACCACTGGGTAAGTACAGGGGTGGGAGGGGTGAGGCAGGGAGGGGAGGCTTTCTCAGCACAGCCGCCGGTCAGCGGAGTGGCAGCCGCGCCAAAGAAGGGCACGTGACAGCTGGCGAAAGTGCTCCTTGGGCACTTCTTGCCAGCTGTCATCCCCGCTCCTCCCAGTGCTCCTGCTTGGTGTCCCCTGGGATACCAGCGGGAGGACTGAGCGGGGAAGAAGGGAGAGGCAATGCCTCCAAATAGCCAGGCACAGCAACATTAAACTGGGGCAATTTTAGACCCACAGAGGTTTCAGAATCTCTGCAGGTTTAAAGTGACATCTAAACCTGCCCATTATGAAGTGCTATTTTGTCTTTTCTGCTTTAACGTGTGTGTGTGTGTGTGTGTGTGTAAAGCATAAAGATGGAAGAAGCAATGGGAAAACATGGGGGGGGGTTGCAAATGGAAGACAATTACATCTGGACCCCCTGTAAAATTCCAGGAATATGGCAGGGCAATTGCACAATCAAACCTGCGTCTAGAATCACCCTAGGGAGACTTGAAGTAGCCCCTTTGTTCCAGCTGAATGAAAGAAAGGCGTTCAGGTCCGATTTTTCCCCATGGGAAATGTGAGCTGCAAGGGGGGAAGGCCTCTCGCTGCTTAAAGGGCAGTAGAATTGGCAACTGGGGATCCATATCTACTGAGGCAAACTGTCCTTCCCCAGCGAAATTTTGTCACGATGCCCTGCATGTTACACACTATTAAGGAAACCTATAATGGTTGGAAGGATGAGTACCTAAGTATGAGGAACACTGGCTAATGAGCAGAATTATTTTTATTGTTCAGGGAGGGGGAAGCAGTGCCCTGTCAAAGAGCTGACACTGATCAAGAGGAAAACAGAATGTGTTTGTGTACCAAAAGTTAGAGTAACCAGATGCAAATGAGGGCAGGATTCTTGTGCCTTTAATAGCTGTGTAAAAGAGGGAGTTTGGGCTGGTTGTGCAAAGGTAAAAATAGCTGCCCCTGCCCCGATTTCCTCTTTTATACAGCTGTTAAAGTACAGAATCCTTGTCTTTCTTTGCATCTGGCAATATTGTAACATGATAAAGGGTAAAAGTTCATGCATTGTGTAGAATGCATAGCAAGAATCCAAAGAGGAAGTGCCAGTGACATCCTCTGTCTGAAAGTAAACTCACATTGAAAGTAAGCTCACATATTCAGCCCCCTATTGCATGAATGATAGATTTAAAAACAAAAAACAAACAAAAATGATTTTGTTTTCAATGCCTCAAGCTGGCTTTAGTTCAAACTTGTTAACTCCTGCTGTTAAACACTTCTCAGGGTCAAAACGGACAGTCCTTTAAATCCGTGTCCAGCAGCTATGTCTTTTATTCTTTTTTCTCTAGAGTAGGTGCAGGGGGGCCTGATCCAGATATGAAAACACACACCCCCATGCAAGGGTGCTGATCTGAACCAGGGGTTTTATATATACTCTAGAGTAAAAATAGGCGAGACATACTAGCTGGTTTGGCCCTCAGCATATGTGGCAAACGGATGTGAGAATGGACTTCTCTACACGAGGCATTGATTGTGCTCTTGTGATTCCTCAACCATAGTAGTTTGTAGGTGCTTCACATGACATCGTCATCCTCCAGGGCCTCTCCCATGTTTTCTAGCTATTTCCGTGGCTTTTTAAAGAACGAAGTTAAAGAGCTGTTAAAGGGATAGCATGCTATAAAACACTACAAATTGGTCATGTATTTTCACAATTCCACTATACTGCAGCGCCACCTTGTGGCTATATAAATGGAACACAGAAAGAACCCCCCACCCCCGCGGGGGTGGGAAACTCTGTAAAGGAGCCAATCTTAATCCCACAAAGAATCCGGAAGCAGAAGCCTCGGTAAAGTAGCGGGTTAAAACATGTTAAAAGCCTAATGTAGAGAAGCCTGTATTTTCTGTAAAGAACTATTTGGCAGCATAATTAATTCCAATAGTATGAGAGAAGAAGCAAAAACAAACTACAGTAATACCTTGGATTGCAAGCATAATTCATTCCGGAACCGTGTTTGTAATCCAAAACACTCTTATATCAAAGCGAGTCTCTGGCAGGCGTGAGCGGGGCCGATTTCAGCCCGCTACACCTGCTCGAGGCAAGCGGTTACATCCCTACACTTGTCTTGCAAGACCTTGCTCGTTTATCAAGTCAAATTTTAAAAAAATTTTTTGCTTGTCTTGCAAAACGCTCTCAGACCAAGTTACTTGCAATCCAAGGTATTACTGTATTCACAGTCATTTTTAAAGGCGGTGCTGTAGATCAAGGAATTCTTATCTGCTAGAGTTGTCACAAACAACTCATCAGCTTTGGAATGTTTCTATGAAGGCACCAGCTATATTCCTAGGTGAGAAACCTCTGGTCTCTCATTGGTGGAGAGGTTTGCCCTCCTGATTCTCTGAACCAGGAAGAGGCCTACTGACAAGACGATCAGTTTAACCCCTGCACTGATATATAACAGACCTAGATGTAGGTTAGATAAGTTAGGGCAGAGTCAGGTGTTTTGTGTTCCTTTACACGTGATTTTCTCCCCAGGGCTTTTCCTTTCTATATGTTCCTATATGTTCCATTACACAACCACAAGGTGGTGCTGTGGTATAGAGCAGAATTGCGAATATACATGAGCTTCACATTCCGATTCATTCCAACTTCCCAGATAATAGCTGACATTCCTCACTCTTAAAAAAAAAGCCACGAGATGGCTAGAAAATATGGGAGAAGCCCTGGAGGATGACGATGTCATGTAAAGCACCCACAAACCTCTGTCAGTGTAGAATCACGAGCTCACAATAAATGTTTCATGCAGAGAAGCTCTAAAGCTGTTTAAACCTTCTTTACTTTCACCTGTTTCTCTATGCGTAAGCTCACTCTCCCCATATGCTAGGGGCTGATGTGTCAAAGCCACTAGGCAGGATGCAGAACCTTTGCCTGAGGATAAGTAAAGGGGCAATAAGATAGTGGTAGTAGCAGTATTACTCCTTAAGGCAGCCTGGTCAGGAAGATTATAAGAGCTTTCATAACAAAAGATCCAGCAATCACTCCTTCTAATATCAAACTCAGGTGGTGAGTGCCAACAGAAATGGAACTAAAACAGGGCCATTGAAAAACAAGAGGGAGGTATCCACATGCTTGGGGGAACCACAAAGTTTGCAGAAGTGCAACCCCCCCCTAAATAAAATCTAAGGGTGCAAAAAAGAAAGAAAAGAAAACCGCCCACACCCCACCCTACACAAACAGCCCAATGAGGACCAAGCATGTTTCAGTAGCTGTGGAATTTTGAACATCAGTGTCATATCATATGTTGAACAAAACCAGGAAACTAGGAGAGGGGAGAGAGTGGAATGCCCCGCTTGGAGGGAATGGCTGGCTGGAACCCTGAACAGGACTACTCCTGTTAGGAGGTGAGGATACACTGCAACTTTTTGTTGCGGGTCCCACATGTATTCCCAAAAGCAAATGTTAAATTGATTGACTGATGGACTGCCTGGCTAACCAGTCTTCAACAGGCCTTTGTTAACTTAGATTTTAGACCTTAATATTTTGGGCCCATTTGGAGTGAGTTTGGCTTTTGCTACTTAAATTCCTCATTAGATTCCTGAAATCTCTTGCTCAGAACTCGGCTTTTCATGTGCCCTTCCTTCTGTCTGATGCTTAGGCTTTTGCATGCATTGGCACCAATCTGAAAGTAAGTTTAATGTTGTCTGGCTTATGCAGTCTGCACTATTCAGGGAATTAGTTTAATGTTATAGCTGTACTACAACCAAACTTCTGATAGACCAGTGGGCTTGCTGTTTTGTTCTACATAATTTCAGGACTGGTGTTGGAATCAGGTCATCCTACACCACACCAGCTACAATTTTAGATACATTATTAGTATTTCAAACACTCATTGAGCAAGTGATGTGACTGGGGTAGCGATGTGTCATTTTTTACAAAGGGAAGTTCTCTGTTTAAAGGGCTGCTAGAGGACTGTCCTCTATTTGAAGGTGTCCTCTTTTTGAAAGGCTGTCCTGTTCAATTCTCATTTAAAGATAATGACTGGGTTCACACAACACACGTTGCTAAGCCATGTTTGTTTCAGAGCGGCTTGTCGTGTTGTCTGAACCCAGCCACAGTGGCTTGTGCATGGTTAACAACCCATGCTGCTGGTCCAGACAACACGACAAGCCACTCTGAAACAAACATGGCTTATAAGCCTCCATGGCATATTGTGTTGTGTGAACCCAGTCAATGAACCATAAGAACTGGTAGCACCCGGGCAGCAGATGGAACAGGCAGGCACACAGGTCACCCGGTCACAGTCTTCTGAACAATGGTGAGATGTACTATATTTTTATTTAAATTATAATAGTCATTTCTAAATGTATATCTATATGTATAAATGACCATATGCACATTTGTGTCCTCGGCCTTTTGGTGATGTATATTCTCTTTTTTAGTGATCCCCAAATGGCCACTGTAGATATGACTGCTGCAACTGCATGTTATATGCGGAAGCATTTTACCCATGGCTGCGGTGCGAGGACCACACCATTTCAATTCAAGAAGTAATTTTCTTATGAAGAGAATGCACACGTATGCTCGTGTAATCCGGAGCCATCACTTGAGCAGACAATGCTGTGTTCGAGAGGGCCGTTTATTCCCTTTATCGCTTTGCAAAGGAATAGACACTTTTTGGCCTCCCTCTCCCTCAACATTATGATTCCTGGAGGATCAGACTATTCGGCACAGCTGCACATTCCTGCCCTCACCATAGGAGCAGCTAACACTAATCAGTTTAGGAAACAACACCTCATATATTTTTGGATAGGATATAAATACAGACCGTACTTCCTGTGTGGCAGTTCATCAGGATGTTTAATCTTGGTAGGGAAGACCTGCTGTGCAAATTGACTGCATCCCCTTTCCAGTTCCTCTTACCCCGTTCTTAATTGCAAACTCCTGGTAACTCATGGCATTTTGGCCATGTGCTTTGCAGATGAAGAGTTGTCTGGTTCAACTGTCTATACAAGTCTTTTCTCTTATTATTTTTTTTATTTCCTTCCACAAATAGAAAACTAAAAACTTTTATAGATGCATAATTGCTTAGAAGCTGAAAAAGGCTAGTCCTTGGTGTTTTATGTGCCTCAGTACTTTTTCATGGGCGAAGAGCCAGATTTCAAAACGTTTTGCCATATGCAGTATAGTCCTCAGTGCCAACAAAGACAAAGTTGCCTGCCCCCGATCTGCACGGAACAGCTAGGAGTATTTGGGTAAGGCAGAGTCGACCCCAGTGCGGGGAGTAGCACTCAAAGTAGCAGCCCATAGTTCTAAGATTCCATGAACAGATTTGGAAGGGAAATCTATGACATTTTAACAGCAAAAAAATGTTCAGTATGGTTTCTTCTCTCTCTCTCTCTCTCTCTCTCTCTCTCATTAAGTCATTTGCCAAAATTATCCAAGACATTAGAAGTATTGTTCTACCCGTGCTTCCCATTTAAATGTATCATTGTAATCAGGGCTGGCGTCAAGGGTAGGCATGGTTGAGCACCTGATGAGGGTACACACCTCATCAGGGGCCCACTGACAAGAAACCCCTGGAGATGGTGTCTTGCCCAAGCACCCTCAAAAACTACAATTGAATGTAATGTTTAATTACCCCATATATTGTGTTATGTAGAGGTCACTCTTAAATGTGAGAAGGAACTGTAAAACAAAGCTCACAAATAGACATACAATATATTCCAGTCCAGCGATTTCTTTATTTCTATGGTATTTTGGTTAAAGAAATGTAATCCATTTCCTTTAACACCTCCCCTTTGATATCCCAATGGGCTCATAGATGTGTTAATACAATATTGCAGATTTTTTCAAATGTAGGCTACATGGCTCCACTACTTAGTAGAAGGAGGGCCTCACGGCTTCAAAGCAGCCTATAAATGGAATGTTCGTAGTTATTTCTTTGCAATAATACAGCGTGCCATGCAGTAGCTAAGCCTATTGGGTTTGGATAAGATATATTCAGGTTCTCTACTCAGCTGTGAAATGCAGGGTGGCTTCACATGATATCAGATTCCACCATGGAAGCTCTTTCCATACAGGAAACTATACAATTCTCCTGTGCAGTCTGTAACATGGGATGATCCTACTACATGTATATAAATCACCATGGGTTGTTTGTGAGCGAGTGAGCGAACAGGCTGCTTCCTGCCTGCCCGCTCACTCTCACTTTCTTTAACAATCCACACACACCTCATTCCTGGGTTGTTGTTCTGATGTCCAAACCTGGCACTCTGAGCAGGGGGTTGGACTCGATAGCCTTGTAGGTTCCTTCCAACTCTATGATCTATGAAAATCTATGAAATAAGTCCAACCCCCTGCTCAATGCAGAACAGATGTGGGCAGCCGAGGCAGTCACCCATCCAAGCACTGACCCGGCTCCTACCTGCTTAGCGTCAGCATGTGGCCTGCATTATGTGTGCATGTCGGGGTGTGCGTTCAGTGGTTTTTCATGCCTTAGCTGTTCACATTCATTGCAAAGATCTGAAGGGAGATGCAAAGCCCATTCAGTCAAATGCACTTCAAAGCCTCACCATGATTGGCAAACCTGCGCTATCAGGATTCCTGACTGTGGGGAGGATTCTGAGCACATTTAGGGTGCAAACCTATGGCCTCCTGACATTGTCTGTGGGGCCATAGGATTATTCGGAGTCCTAGCTCTGATGTCCTCTGACCACAGAGCTGGGACTCTGAACGCTGAGCCCCCGCCCTGCCCCCCTTGCAGCCAGTGTGGAAAGAACCACGCCGGCTGCCTCTCCGAGGTCACAAATTGGCCTCGGAGAAGAGGAGAAGGGGTGTGCCGTAGGGAGGGGAAGGGAGGAGGCTGGGGCCGATGGCTTACACCTATACAAACAGTGTCCCAGCCTCCTTCCCTCCCCCTCTGAGGAGCTTCATCTAGACTGCTGAAAACGGCTGTCTAGATGAAATGCAGGGTGCAAGGCACAGGGCGGCAGAGATCACTGCCGCCAGGCCTTGCGCCGTGCATTGGATGCATGTAAGCCTCCAAGTTTGGAGGCTTGCGGTGCGTGCATTGAGGTCCGGGGCATTAGGATTGCGCTCATAGCTGAACACCCTTCAGAGCTTCCTGCTGAATGCACAGGTTGGAAGTGGAAGTGACATGCATGGGGACATTGGGGACAGAGCCTGTGCATGTGCTCCCTCCCCACTTTAAGCCCACACGCATTCACCCACATACAGGAATAGGGCTATAGTTATAGAATTTACTGCCCTGTGATTTGGTAAAGGTCACCAGCTTGGATAGCTTTTTAAAAGGCTATTCATGTAGGATAGGTCAATCAACAGCTATCAGCTATGTTTGCAAAATGGAACCTCTATGTTCAAAGGCCAAATATGTTTGAATTCCAGATGCTGAAGACATACAATGGCAGAAGGCTATTACCTTCCTGCTGTGCTTGTAATGCTCCACAGGCATCTAGCTGGCCATTGATTCTGGACTAAATGGATCCTTGGTCTGCTCCAGCAGGGCTATTTTCTGCTTTGTTCACTCAATTGATGACTGAGGATATGTGTAATGTTCAAATGAGACTGCAAAATAGGAGCAGGAACTATATAAACTGTAGTGAACCCTATGCAGAAAGAGCCAACAGGAGATAAAGATAATGACTGCCTAGAACTCAGCACTTCCTCCTCCTAGCTTGCCAAGGCCAAAACAACAACTAACTCTGGTTGCTATTTTTACATTTGGAATTTACTCCAGCCATGAGCACATAACCTCCACGTATTTCTAGCTGGGATTCTCGTCCTTTAACAGCCACACTTGATACTTCCAAAATGGCTTGTTGGCTGATCTGTTTGAATGGCCTCATGCCAGCTCATCATCAGCTTCCCCAGTGGGCCTCTTCCAATAAGTATGCAGAGATAAATTTAGATGGCCATCATGCAAGACAACACAAGGACCATATCTTCTTCAGGAAGGGAGAGCGTACCAGTTCTAAAGCTAGAATACCTCCTGCCACTTAATACTTGACAACTGTGGATGCTTGAAAAGGAACAAAGAAAGGAAGCCCTACCATGCATATAGCCATGGCTAGCTGCCCATGTTGGAGATACATAGCCCCGGCTTGCATGTCATGGCAACTCACAGTTTATTTAACCAATGGTTTGTTGCCCTACCCAGGGTTTGTCTGGCAGACCAGACGTTCAAACTAACCATGGGTTTCTGGGTTGTTTGTGGCTAACAAACCATGTGCACCCCCCAAAAATGGCCAGTGTAGGGGTTAATCCCACCTCTACCAAGGGCCCTGTTATTTCAAGAGTTGTTGGCGGGTTGGGCTTCTCCCCTTCTCCAGCTATTTCCCCCCATGTTATTCAGTGGGGAGACACAAAGCTTTGAGTTTTCCGAAGCAAGTTTCTGGTTCAGACCTGAGGTGAATCGGCTGTCTCTCCTCTGAAGCAGTCCAAGCCAAATCTGCCCACTATCCGAAGTGCTGAAATTGGGCCCAAACTAAATCTTGTCTTCAGTGTACACCCCTACTTGATACACCCTATAAAATGCTCCACTTCTGGGAAAATAAATCAGGGAGGGTGCTTCCAGGTGGAAGGCTCCTAGCACTAACAACTGAAAGGCCTTGTGCAACAGTTCCATCTGTTTTCCCCCTTAATGGGTTTTCCACAATAAGAAAAAAGATGGAAGAAACAGTGAGAAACAGAGGAGGGCTACAAGTGGAAGATGTTGCCATCTGGACTCCCCGTAAAATTCTGTGAATGTGGCAGAGCAAAGGCGCTGTAAAAGCCTCAAATGCAAGCATCCCTAGTGGGCATTATTTTTCTTAGTTTGTTAGTCAACTAAAAGTTAAACAATCAGCCAACCAACATAAAATTGCTTTTGGAAAGTTTCTTACTTTGGGGTAAGGAACCAATATTAGAAGGTGTATATTGTGCGACTGTGGCCATTTCAGGGACTGACATTTTCCAGATCTCACACTGTGAAAAGGATAGCAATTGCAAAACCCATCTTGAAATTAGCTAATGTAAATGCGGAGAATTTGCCCAATCATTATAGAGTGGGAATACACATCTTCAGTTAGGCCTTCTTGCCACACTTATCTGAAAAGAGCAAGCAGTTAAAACAGTCAGAGGTTTCACTGCTGAAAGAAACAATGAGTTTTGTCACCAGCTTAGTGAAAGTGCCAGCTGGCTTCGGGTGTAATCCAAAGTACTGCAGGGCCTCGCCATTCCTGTCTATGGAGGGAACTGCTGGGAACACATAGGAATGCCTGCCTTCCCTGACTCAGGGATGCTGCTGGATTGTGACTATTGTTTTGAAAAAATTATGGCTGCTCTGTTAGTGCATGTCTCAAGTAGATTGGTTACTTTATTAAAGTGGATTGACATTTCGATGGTAGGTGTTGATTGGGGGGCAAGAAATGGACACTTGTAGCATTATAAGCTATAAACTATAAGCTATAAAATAAAATAGATTTGTAGAGGTCAAAACAACCAAAAGGTCATCTAAGGCACAATCCTATGCAAGTTTAGATGGAAAAAAAGGCCTACAACTCCCAGCATGCCCCAGCCAGCATAGCTGGCTGGGGCATGCTGGGAGTTGTAGGCCTTTTTCCCCATCTAAACTTGCATAGGATTGTGCCCCTAGCTGATTAGCTTTGGCAAATAAAAAAGAACCACACAAGCCAAATGCAGAGTGGCTTTGAAAATGTAGAGGTTACTATTCATACCCTGTAGGGTTTTAAGCCCCCCCCCCCCCACACACACAGTTAGATAGATTCCCCTCTTTTACGGAAAGGGAAGAATAAAATGTGCTCATTTTCTTCATTCTTTATTTTCTGGGTATTCGTTTTCCTCGTTCTTTCTTTTCTACTCTCTGCCCTTCATCAAAGCCTTGCCTTGTTTCATTTTGCTGTTAGAGACAAGCCACCACAGAAGAGGTTAGAACTACAGTACATATCCAAGTACAGCACAGAATTATTCTCTAGGGGGTGTAAAGAGCCATTTTAATTGAAAAACAAACAATGGGTCCCAATGTATTTCAAGCAATATCAGCTTTTCATCTAGTACAGACGACTCATTGCAGGATACAGATATCATGCAACTCCACTTGGAGTGTGTGAAGAGAGATTTTTAAATAAGTCACTGTTCTCTTGATGAAGGACTGACTGAGCTATAAAAACCTGCCAGGACTCACTGGGTTGTCCATTCTACCCATTGACCCACCTGCTGTCCATAAAAAGTGTTTCCTGCATTTGATTGAATTGCTTTGTACTGCTGAAATCAAACACATGGATGGAAGACAAGCTGGTAATACAATTGGAATCTGGCAATTGGGGAGAAAGATATAAAAAAAACAAAACCTTACTTATTTGTATGGAAATGCTATCCTGTGCACTCTTATTTGGAAGTAAATCCCATTGAAAGCAGTGGGAATTCTGAATAGTTATGGATTGGATCAGACTGCATGCATGCCATGTAAAATCTGTTCTGTGTAGTGGTTCATATTCCATGTTGTTTCAACTTTGCCTGAACATACCCAAGAGGTTGCAAAATACAGTCATGCCTTGGATTGAGAGCATAATTCGTTCCGGAAATGTGCTTGTAATCCAAAACACTCTTATATCAAAACAAAATCCCCCCAAAAAAATTTGTATAGAGATTTATTTTTAAT
Organism: Shinisaurus crocodilurus; assembly: GCA_021292165.1. Taxonomy (NCBI): domain Eukaryota; kingdom Metazoa; phylum Chordata; class Lepidosauria; order Squamata; family Shinisauridae; genus Shinisaurus; species Shinisaurus crocodilurus. Next base: position 235,295,283 of record CM037879.1, read on the forward strand.
TTAAGCCATACTACAGTACTTGTATTGCAAGACGTCGCTTGTATATCAAGTAAAAAAATTTAAATAAATATTTAAAAAATTGCTTGTCTTGCAAAACACTCTCAAACCAAGTTACTTGCAATCCAAGGTATTACTGTAGTTTATTTGAATCATATGTTGTAAATGCATTGTAGGCTTAAGGAAGGCTACTACTGCAGATGCTGCACGATGCAATCGTATGTGCATGGCTGTGCGTATTTTGTGCCAATAAAATAACATCCCAAGAAACTAGAATTCTGCAAACATCGTAAATTGTGCACATTAACTTATGGGAGTAGAATGTAATGCAAACCAGGTTCATGTGCATAATTTATTTTGATTGCAGAGTTCAAGTTTCTTTGGATTTATTCAAATGTGGACTCAACATGTTGGTTCTATTTTGGCAAGGGATGTTATACAGGATAATAACTTTCCTTGCCAAAATAGAACCAATATGTTGGTTGAAGGCAAGGAAATTGGTGGGATGATCATTATGGTCATGGGAGGAAGGGAAACACATTGTTATTACGGCAAGAACAAATGGAGCTTTTCTACGCAAGGCATTTATTGTGCGCTTGTGATTCCTTAGTCACAGTTCAGGGTTTTTTCAACAACATTGTGATCCTTCACTTTTGCTTCTGTTTTTTAAGAGAACTTTCCCCGGGCTTTTTTTTTAGGGGGGGGATGGGGTATTATTTCTGAAAGCAAAAGGAAAGGTATTTTCCTACTTGTGTAATCGCGATATTCTGCGATACCACAAGCTGGAAAGGAAAAGCTCTCTGTGTAGAGCTCAGTTCTCAGTTTTGCAACAAAACCAAAAGAAGATACAGCAATGAACAGCCTTGTGTAGAGAGAAGCTCATGGAGACCCACATCAAATGTTGCAGTCTCTCCCCAGCCCCTAACAGGAGTGCTCGTATTATGGGTTTTTAGAAAGCCTGGAACAGAAGCAATGAAGTGCAGCTTGGCCTTGCAAAGGATGCCTTTTTTTCTTTTCCACCCTTCTGAAACCTTCACCTGCCATACTATGTGGTGCTAGAGGGCTCACATTTTGTTGTTATACCGCTGGAGAGGGAAGGGGTATAGAGTGGGGAAGGAGTTTTTAACCTGATGGCATGTATTTCCCCAACCCAATTGCTCGCCTCCAGAATATTCTAAACTGTTAGGAGCTTAAGCAGTCTAATTCCTTTATTCCCCTCCATTTTATTTTATTTTATTGATTTCAGCTGACACCTTCAATACTCCATGGCTCCACTGTCCTCAGCCACAGACAGACTTCATTGCTAGACTCAAATAGCCCGCTCAGCATCTGATTCCTCAGGGGTGCCCAACCTTTTTGGACCTGCGGGCACATTTGGGAATTTGAGAAATGCTGTGGGCTCCACCACAAAGTGCCTCCCATGGAGGATGTGCCTAGTCACATAATGGCTGCCGTGTGGGCCTGGCCAGTCAAACGTGTGCTAAAGAGGGGCGGGGAAAAGAAATAGTGAGGCTAGAGGCTGAGTGGGGGGGGGGGAGCAAAGTAGAGGGGAGAGAAAGAGCAAGGCCAGAGGCTGGGACTGGGAGAAACAGTGAGGTAGAGAGGTGGGAAGAGAAATAATGAAGCTAGAGGTTGGGAGGGAAGGGGAAATAGCAAGGTAGAGGAGAGAAAGAGCAAGGCTAGAAAGGGAGAGAAAGAAGAATTAGGGATGGGGAAGGGAGAAAAATAGTGAGGAAAGGGGTTGTGGGGAGAGAAATAACAAGGCTAGAGACTGGGAGTGGAGAGAGAGAGAGAGAGAGAGAGAGAGAGAGAGAGAGAGAGGTCTGTGTGAGTGGAAGAGGATTGGGCAGGGCCAGGGAGCAATGTTTTGCTTCTCTGCCTGCCCGCCAAACAGCCGATCTGCAGCAGGTTCAGGAACAGGAAAAAATACCTGGCGCCATAACATTTTCCAAGGTTTTTATATTTGAAGGAGGGAGTGAAGAGCTTTGTGGGTGTCATTGGAGGTCCCCACAGGTGCCACATTGAGGACCCCTGCTTTAGACCCTTTCCATCATCACTCCCTTTGGGTATAAGTAAGAGCTGCCTATAGAAAATAATGGAGAAGCCCAGGGTTTCCTGTCTTTGGTATTCAGTGTAAACACAGAAGTCCCCTCTCTAGACAATGAGATGAACTACTCTACATTTTGTTATCTCTATAGTACAGAGAGTCTATGGCCTCAACATTCTGTAGGTTCTGAAAGTTCTCAGGATCAGTCTGATTTTTTTTTTGACATGTTCTTTTTCTTTTAATTTTCAAAAGTATTCCTGTGTACCTAGGGGATCCACCAAGTATGTAGAAACCACTATCTTATCTTTCATAGATTTCATAGATCTTTAGGTGGCCCCTTTTCACTTCTTAACCATTAGGCCACAAATTTGCTATTTCAGAGAACAGAGAGGTATGCAAGGCTCTCTTTCCCCTTTCCTGGTGACCAAACACCTTCACCAGCACCATTTGGTTTTCTGGGTCTCCCCACAATAACTTTTCTCCATATTATAAAAATATCTAGAACCATGATGGCAAGAAACTTGATCTTTATTCAAATCGATGTTGTGATTCTAAGATGTCAGTTTTCAATTTGCAGATTATCACTACAGTAATACCTTGGATTACAAGTAACTTGGTTTGAGAGCGTTTTGCAAGACAAGCAAATTTTTAAATATTTATTTATTTATTTATTTATTTATTTGATATACAAGTGACGTCTTGCAATACAAGTACTGTAGTACGGCTTAAATGAAAAATCTCTGTACAAATTTTTTTGGGGGGATTTTGTTTTGATATAAGAGTGTTTTGGATTACAAGCACGTTTCCGGAACGAATTATGCTCTCAATCCAAGGCATGACTGTATATGCCTTTTTAGTGACTGGCCCACAGATAATGAGCCAGTTTCTACTTACAATTAACAGGATAGCCCTTGCATTGATTGAGGGCCATTCTAATGTTGAAGATCACTATTTCTAGCCTTATAAGATTGTGTGAGGGCTCTCCCCCCCCCCTCTCTCTCTCTCTCTCACACACACACACACACACACATTGATAGATAGGTTTTAATTTAAGAACAACATCATGGCTACAATTGGATTTCTGTCTACAATATTGTGAGTGATCTGACAGCAGCAATATAGTTTTTCCCTTGGTGGCTAAAGGTTTGATAAATATAGCTTTAGAATCTTAAGATTCCCAGTTTTCTCATTTTCAGGTCTTTGCCATTATAGAACTTTGACACACCTGAGAAGAAAGAGTGAAAAGTTAAACCTGTGTGGCAGTTTTTAATATTGCAGCAGTTGAGAAAGAGAAGGCCTAAAGGTTTAAGGGAAGCGTATGCCTCCTCTGCCTTTAGCAGGGTTTTATTGGCAGTTTAACAAACAACTATGCGTTTTTCATCCATCAGTCCTGAGAAGATAGCAGCAGCACTGAGGGAAAAGACAGAATAAGGACATCAGAAAACTTATTCTGAACTGCCTCCAAAATCCAAGTGTCTTCCCACTTCTAGATTTCTTTCCTCCATAACGTATGCATTTGTGTTTTACTCCTGTGACTCTCTAGGTGCTGTAAGTACTCAAGTACTTCCTCTGATCTTCATAAAATACTGTAGAGGGTAGCTTGAGCAAAATTAAATGATGCACTGTGGCTCTTTGTAAATGTTTGGCCAAGTTTTTGTATGACGGAAAAGTGATGACCACAAAGCTTAAAACCCGGGGAAGCTGGTGGATCCTATTTTGGTGGGGCTCCTAATCTATTGCAGGCTAAATCTGGAGCTTTATCGGAGCTATCCATGGTGCTGAACTCCATCCCCCAAATCGGTTCAGCACCATGGAGCACCATGGATAGCTCCTATGAAGCTCCAAATAAAAGCTGCAATGGATGAGGAGCCCCACCAAAATAGGAGGCAGCCGCCTACCCTGCTTAAAACCTGTGCAAATTATTGGGCCATCCAGTGCTCTTTTCCGGGTAGAAAGCCTACTGGCAAACAGTATTATTTGTTATTTATTTATTTATTTCAGATATTTATATCCTATCTTTCTGCCTAACAGGTCTCCAAGGTGGCTAACAATAAGTGAGAATGAATACTTAATATTTTAAAAGGCAGTGATGATTTTTGAAGACTCTGTTGCAGGGTCAGGCAACATCTGGGCTGGGGTGGCGCATTGCCCCTGCTGCTGCCAAATTTGCCACTGCGGCAAAAAAAAAAACCCACCCCACCTGTGATTTTAGAAGGAAACAAGGCATGCAGGGAGTGCTTGCCTTGTTTACAAGAAGAATCTTCTGTAAGAAGCTCCCGGGAATGTGATTCTGCTCCCAAACAAGGCACACGCTCCCCATTTACCTTGTTTTCTTCTCAAATTGCCACTTTTTTTGGCCGTTACTGCAGCAAATTTAGTCAGGGCCAGGCCCTCCACAAAAGCAACTAGCCCTGCCACCTGCAGGCTGCATATTACCCACTTCTACTCTAGGAGGAGGATGACGGGAAATGTTAGGCTTTAGATATTAATGCTGCTGGGGCTCTTTTGACTGCTACTTTCCCAAGGTTCTATGGAGAACAGAGTAGAGAATAGGACCCCCTGCCCATGTGTGCCATCTAGCAACCAGGGCCACGTAGCACCAGACGTTTTGGTCCCTGGGTGGGCGGGGCATCTTCTTACATGGGCAGCTGGATAATCTGCAGCTCCTGGTTCTTCCTAGTAACAGGGGTGCCTGATGATGGAAAACGTCCACTCCTCAGGCCTTAGAGCAGGGGTGGGCAACGTGGGGTCCTCCAGATGTTGCTGGACTGCAAATCCCATCATCTGTTACCATAGGCTATGATGGTGAGGGCTAATGGGGGTTACAGTCCGACAACATTTAGAGGGCTGCTAGAACACTAGAATTAGTGTCAACGGTTAAGCACTTTCTCACACAGCAGGAGACAAAATTTGTAAACACTTGTCTTAAACTTACTTCTGTGTGAGATAATACTGCCATGTCATCTGCATAAATACATTTGATCATGCCCCCCCCCCGCTACTTTTAACAGGATGCAGTCCAGAAGATAGTATCATCAAATGCTGCTGAGAGAACCAGGAGAATTAGCTGGTTCCCCTGTTGATTTCCTAGCAAAAGACAGCCAGGAGAGTGGCCAAGGCAGTTTCTTCCCTATCCCATGATTCCCACACAAACTCTGGCTTTGGGTACAGATTTTTCTGTCGCTGTCCCACCATCTTTGCCTTTCAAATTTGCTTGGTCCAAGTCTGTGGCTGGGAAAGAAAAGGGAAGAGATATTGTTCCCTCAGCATGAAAAGATGCCCATTTCTCAGGAGCCAGCTGCCTTGATTCAAAACTGTGTGGGAAAGGGCTCCAGTGCAAACATGAATCTCTGCATGGGTGAAACAATGGCCTTGTCAAGAGATGTTCATGTTCTGTTTGGCCTTCACTTCACACTCCAATGTGATTGGCCCCTTCATGGAAAACAGAGGAGTAACAATTTTACTGCCAGGAAAATATGTTCGCTCAAATTCTAGGTACCAGAGAACACAGTACAATCTTGTGCTGCCAGAGGATGATGAAACTTCCGCTTCAGCTCTGGTTTTTATATATCCTTAGTGATTCCTTACAAAACTTGGGGGGGGGGGAGTTGCCCTTCCCCATAGAGTTGTATGTGCAAAGATCGAAAACTTGCAGCTACTTTTCCAAATTTGGCATATCCCAAGCTGTGGTCTTAAATCTTTTCCTGGAAACCCATTAACATTTTGGATAACTCTGATGTCTTTCTAAACCTTATCTGCTTAGTAAGTACAGTCATAATAACACTCAATAGGCTCCTAAGGATGAAACACAAAGGTCAATTTGTCATATTTTAATAAGCTTGCCATTTGGCACAAGACAAAGACTCACACAGGCAATCTCTTCTATTTACTGTCCTGAAGAACAGATCCACGGATAATAGATTTTCACAGTTAAAACTCTTATCCAACTTTCTATTCAGTAATGTTCATCACGATCAACATTTAGGTACAGGGCCGGTGCAAGGCTGTTTGGTGCCCTAGGCAAGATCAGATATTTAGCGCCCCCCTTCCCACTTGAGCCCTCCCTCCCTCCAGCCCTATGCCCATTAAAAGTCAATTGGCAAAACCTAAAAAAAATTATTATCATAAACATTGACAAACATACATAAAATACATGTTGATGTAGTACCAATTTGCTATATTTCTTGAAATCTATCAAGATATCCTCAGTTATCCCGTTGGATAATGCGAAGATCCATTATACAGATTTTCGCTTTCATATGAATGTACCAAAAGGGACTAGAAGGGGGGGGGACTTCCCCAAACAGTAGGCATTATCAGGGGCTGCAGGAGTGAATTGTCCATGAAAGGAATCACTTTAATATAAGTATGTGTCTTTTGGCGGGGTTTTGTGGGGTGTGGGGGGAAGGCTGGCTTGAAACGAGTGTGGAGAAAACACTTTTATACTGGAAGTCTTTAGAGCGCAGGAACGAAGGAAAGCCCAGCTCCGAGCCCCTTTGCCCAGCCCCCAGCCTCTCTTTACAAAGCGTCTCCTCCTCCTCCTCCTCCTCCTCCTCCTCCTCCTCCTCCTCCGCTGCCGCTTCCTCCAGCATCTCCCAACTCCGGAGCCTTTTGATTGGCTGAGGCGCTGACAGCAGGAGGAGCTCGAAGTAAGCAGCCTACCCTCCTCTATAAGCCTCTTTGCAGCTTTCCCTCTCAACCTCTCTCCCTCTCTTGTTTTGCTGCACCTCCCTGTAAAACTGAACAGTGAAAAGGAAAAAGAAAGAAAAAAAAATTGCAGTGGGGATCTGCTAAAACCGGCACAGAGAGATGTCATGTGAAAACGCACATGCTCTGCCATCCACACAGTACTCCTTTTTCTTTTCTTTCTGCTGCTCAATTTTTAAAAAAGAGAAACTCCCCTCCACCCTCTCCTCTTATTTCTTCTCCCGCTCTGTCTCTTCCTGCTGCTGCTGCCGCTGCTCCTCAGTTCAAGTGGTCACAAAATAAATCTTTGGGAGAGTCAGTCTGTGTGTTCCTTGGAAGCGAAGGCAGAGCGAGGAAGGCAGAGAGAGAGAGAGAGAGAGAGAGAGAGAGAGAGAGACGCAGGGGGGAGAGGAAGAGGAGAGCAGCTAGTGACAGGCAGTTCAAACAACCCAGAAAGACTTAAAAAAAAAAAAAAAAAGCTTTTCTTCTGTAGATATATGTGAAGTGTTTTCCGGAGGGAGTTGGAGTTTCTGGCGCCCCCCTCAGCCCAGCGCCCTAGGCAGCCGCCTAGTTGGCCTAATGGTAGCACCGGCCCTGTTTAGGTACACAAGCATTCTAAGGCAATTATCCTTAAGTATTTTACAAGGAATCTGAATTTTTCCTCATAATTTAATCTCATTTTCCACTTTTCAACCTTAACCTTTTTAGGGAAAAGGATTTAATATTTGTTTATGTAGGAACTTCATTTTAACCACGTCTCTTATTTCCTTTCAGTCCCACTCAAAACTCACTTTTTCCAGAAGTCCTTTGGATTATCCCCCTAGTGATCCATATACCTTATTATAACTAAGCCAAAGTGCATGCAATTGAAGCATTCACATGTTCTTCCATTTCCCTCTTCTTCAAATCTTCCCCTTCGTCTTTTTTAGATTGCAAAGCCCTTGGGGTACAGACCTGCCATGCCCGTTCTTTGGAAAACACCATATACGTACAACAATGGCACTGTATACATTATTTAATGACATTCATATCCCACCTTTGTTTACTCCAAGGAACCCAAGATGGCTTGCATGAGCCTGCTCCTCTCCATTTTATTCTCACAACAACCCTGTGAGGTAGTTTAGACTGAGCATCAGTCACTGGCCCAAAGTCACCCAGTCAGCTTCAGGGCCGAGCAGGGAATAGAACCCGGGTCTCCCAAGTCTTAGTCCAACACTCTTGCCACTGTGCCACACTGGCTCTTAATGAATAATAACTACAGAAAACAAAAAAGCCAAGCTAGATAATATTTTAAAAATATTATCAAAATTGTAACCATGATCAACATTAATCTTTTCTGCTTTTCTCCCCTTTTGACATGTTGTCTTCTTCTTTTTTAAGCTTGAACTCTTTTATTACCATGGCTTTAAGTACGTCTTGTAGCATTACCATTTCAATAGGGCTTGTGCTTGTGCCATTGCAGCTCTTTGACTAGAGGATGCTGACTTCAAAGCACCAAAAGTTCTTTTGGTCCTTATCTGGACTACAGTTTTAACCATTAGCTGGTGACCCAGATACTTTTGCACTAGAACAACCCCATTTGTTTTAATTCTCCCTTCCATTGTTTTGATTTATCACCCCATTTTGCTCTTCTCAGCCAAATCAGATTTATATAGCATTGAGCAAAATATTCTCCAGTTTTCATATTGAGGCTGAAAACAGCAATTTTACCAGGGTAGAAATCTTTCCCCCAAAACACCTAAATTGTGTGAATATGCACTGTTCTGGCTGCAGCAGGTGCTTTGATGTCATTTCTCCCTAACTGCTGCTCCTTCCTCCTTTCCAGATTAATCACACAAGTGTTTGCAGCCAACCAATCCCAGTGTTGTGCAGGGATCACATACTGATCACAATGCTAAGTAACCAATCAGATTCACTTAACAGATTTGGCGACAGGATGACATCACTGATAAATGAAGTCCATTCAGAGGGTAAGATGGGGCAATTATGCAAATGAATAGGTAATTTTTTTCTCAAGGACTGCTAAAGTAGTAAAAAAGGGGGAAATGTTTTTCAACACTGCTGAAATAAATTGTGAAAAACTATGGTTCTGCCCTAGATTTATATAATGTTACTTTTTTTTGTTCTTTCTATTTTTATTCAACACTTACAGATCAATAAAAGTGTACATTAAAGCAAAGGAGTCTTTCTGTTCCTTTAGCCAAAACTCCCAGATGACGCACTAGGAACAGAGACTGCAGTTTCCATTTGACAATGACAGAGGTTGAGGTGTTCACTTGAGGAAATGGTAGAGATAGACTGCTCATAATCTTTGCCATCATTCATCCTTTGATCTGACAAGAATAACGATCTTATTACAGATTGGTGGCTGTGCAATTTGACTTCAGATTGTAGTTCAGTCTGAAAAATAACTGTACAGAAATGGGGGGGGGGATTATAGTCATCTCTGAGTGACCTGAGTGATCTGTTCAGTCTAAAGCAGGGCTGTCCAGCCTTGGGTCCCCAGATGTTGCTGGACTACAGCTCCCAGAATCCCTTGCCATTAGCCATGCTGGCTGGGTATGCTGGGAGCTATAGGCCAGCAACATCTGGGGACCCAAGGTTGGAGAGCCCTGGTCTAAAGCAACCTTCCCCAACCTGGTGCCCTCCTGATGTTTTGGACTACAACTCCCAGCATTCCTGGCTATTGGACATGTTGGATGGAGCTGAAGTCCAAAACATTTGGAGGGCACCAGGTTGAGGAAGGCTGGTCTAAAAGCGATGTAGAGTGTGGAGATGTTGAACTGGGTTCTTTCTTTCTATATCTTGTTTCACTACAAATGAAGAATATGAGCCCTATTTTAAACTATTCAAATTCATCTTCCTCAATAGGTTGCCTGCCAAGTTGTGTTTAAAACCTCATTTCTGTTTGTGTGAAGTTTTAATATCCATAGGACAATGTGTTATGCTGTGTGAATATCACATATCAGAGAGGAAAATAGTGCATTTAGCATCTTTCAGCTAGACAGCAAATAGACCAAATAGAAAATGGACATTATTATCAGATGCTCAAGTCCAAAAGTGGGCATCTTGGTTGGCTGACTGGTTGTGGCTGGTAATCTTCATGACGATGATGACGACAAAAATTGTTATTCTGTTGATCCAGTGCTTGCGCAAGCAGGGATCCAGCATCAATCAAATATTAGTAGGTGTTCAGGACATTCTTGCTTCCCTTGGAGAATGACTTTTCCTCCATCATCATCATCATCATCATCATCATCATCATCATCATCATCATCATCATCAGTCCAGCTCTGCAAGATGGCACTGGAGAGCTGTATGAAACAGTAAAATATACTCAACTCCCAGCACCGAAAATGAAATTATGCAATCATGACAAAATACATCAAAATACATTACATGTTTAGTAGTGGAGAAGGAGGAAAGGGGGGGGGGGGAATAGGACAGAGCCAGCTTGTTGCCTTTTTCAGTGACAGGTCTTATCCCAGCTTGTGTAGCGATGTCTCATGAGGACACAATGCCGCGTGCTAGAAATGAGGCTCAGTGTCCCCTTCGTGCACTGTTTTGAATTTCCAAAGCTCAGCTTCCAGACTTAAGAGGCACAGAAACCCAAGGAAGAGAATGCATGCTGCTACTTTCTGGGCTTTCCCATCTTCCAGGCTTGACTGGTAGCCTTTGAGATACTTCAGGTGGCGATCTTTAAGGAAATATATTAAACTTGAAGTGTTTTATGGGTTAGTCATCTCTAGTCCTGTGCTCTATTCTGTCTTCAATTTCTACAAGGCAGTCATCATTTTCTACAAAGTAGTCATCAACACACATGACAAATGTCAGTGATATTAAAAGCTGACTATCATAAAAGAACAATACAAGATTTCCAGTTAACCTTCTGTCAATTACTTTAACACATGTTCTGCACAATATGATCTTTGAGAGTCCTTTTTTTATCTTCCTTCTTTACTGTGCTTCCAAAGCAATAGTGAACCACCATAGAACATTGACTCTTAATGTTTCCTGTTAAATGATAATAGAGTCAATTTTGCAATAATAATTCAGCCAACCAACGTGCAGTAATCCTGGCTTGTGTGATTAATTATTGCATACTATGTATCTAGTTTATAGTCTTATGCTTAAAAAAACTTTAAACATTTGAACTCACAATGAGGAAATATAGTTTTCAATATCCTTCGTATAATATTTCCTCACACAACCATGGCAAGAACTCATAAATTATAAAATGAAATTACTACAGACATTTTAAAAAAGGTTATAGTACACTTACAGTAAAAGTCCTCCCACGAAACAGATCAACATCCCAAATGAGGTTGTGGAAGCTATACAAACTGGACGGTAGGAGCCAAGTCATAAAAAAAGTTACTTCCATGTAAAATCTTTCTTTGCATCTTCTTTGGAAAGAGACAATTAGTTTGTGGTTTGCCGTTTATCTCATAATTCATTATAAGAGCATCCCCATTCTCTGAACTCCCAATGAACCAAACATACAGTCTGACCCCCAAAGTCCATTCAGATAAAGGGTGTTCTACTGTATTTTCTTTCTTTCTTTCTTTTAAATCTTTTTCAACCTGAATGTCTACTATCCTCAAACAAGCAGTCCATATAAAGCAAAGGTAGCAATTAAGCTCTACAGCTGTATGTGAATTTCAGCTATACTGTCAAAATATTACTAGTTCAGCAATAGTATGGCAAATGCAAACAGTCCCTGTTCTGCCACAACACTCTAGATGACCTTGGGCATGTCATTTGATTTGTCTGCTTGGCATTTCCTGCCCGTTCTGTGGACATAACATTTCTTTTATTTGCCATGTCTACATAAACAGCTAACTCTTTGTAACAGGGCTGTTTCTTAATGTGTGTGTACATGAGCAATGTCTAGCACAATGTGATCCTAATCTCCACGGGAGCCTCTAGGCACCATTGCGTGACTAAAAGGTTATCAGTATGGACTACCCACTTTGGAAAATTATAGATAGCTCAGAGTAAAACAAAGCAACTATTCTGTTTGCTTTCCAAAAGATGCAGCTAAACACAAACGTTAGAAATAGCTATGTCCTTGACTAATATAACATTAGTTGGTAGTAAGACAGCAAAAGCAAATGGAAAGGTTTCTATTCCGCCTCGCCCTCGCCCTGCAAAATAGACCCCTCCTGCTGTGTATCTGAATAAAGGCTTTCCTAATAGACATCATTCCTGGCATAGGGTTTTGCATCCTCCTTTGGTCATCAAGAAGGCTCTTCTTTGATTTGACCAAGGCAAATGTAGTTTAACAATGCAGATGGAAATAAAAGAAAAGAAAAGGCCTTCCTTGGTGAAAGCAGAACCATTCTGCCAGCAGGCGGCAAGGCAGCAATATGGTCTAAGTTCAAAGGGTGGAATAACTTTGCAGTCATGACCTGCCCCTTCTAAAGTGCCTGATCCATTATGACTTGCAGTTGCACTTTTAGCAATTAGAAAGTCCACATGCCTCAAAAGAAACCCAAAGTTTCAATATAACTACCTCATTTGAAAGGACAATATAATCAAGCTAAACTATTCTATCTAGTATGACAAAATATAACATTTTAACAAGCAAATGCACATTTCTTCCACATTAATTTTTGCCCAATAATATAGTGTGTGGTTAATGTTGTCAAAAATTCTGTAAAGAACAGATCTGGGCAAGAATAGGCAAAGGCAGTTGAGTTCTTCTGGATTCATTGCGCAACTCAAAGCAGGTATTAGTTCTCTCGGTCATGAAAAAATTGCCACTTTATTACAGAAGATCTAACCAGGCAGTCTCCTCAGCCCGCAGATGTTTCAACTGCCCTTTTCTAATCTCCAGACAATTTTTTTTTAAAGTAGAAAAAAGGTCCCAACTTCCTTGAAATGGAATGTATACAAATGAACCTGCCAGAAGACTCACCTCTATGCTCATGACCTTAAAACATTTATGCAGTAACTGTAGGGGTTGTAATGAAACAAGGAATGTCTGTATCTCTTTCAGAACCTCCTATGTAAATAGCCCTACATGGTTGGGGCAGAGGGAATGAGGAAGGGTTCACCAAGACAAGCCTAGAGCCCCTGTTAATTGGAGACAATAGTGCCAAAATAATGAGGAAACTGATGCTCACTCCAGCTCTTCTGAAGCTACTGCATGTAGCAAAGTCTCCCAGATGCTGAAGCTAATATGCAAATGTTAGTCATGGCCCATGGGCCAAACTTCAGAGAGAGCGGTTCTCTGGAAAAAATGTAGCTCATGGAGAAGTGGTAGCCTCTGCCCATTTTTTCTTCTCCCTCTAGCCCACGTGATTCTTGTGTTTACCTCCTCTTTGGAGAAGAAAGATAGGGCTGTCGTTGCGATTGCGACTGCTGGTAAAAAAAGAAAAATATGTTTCTGCCTCAGGCTCATTTGGGACCTTGTGGCAACAGCAGTGCTCCTTACAGGATCCCTCATGTGGGAGAACAGAGCAAAAGGAAAGGAAAGAGCCACCTCCTTCCCCATGTACCGCACCATCCCCTCACTGCAAATTCATCACAGGTCCTCAAAACTGCTACTAATGTATTCTTCACACTATAGTATGAAGTACTGTAGAAATGATTATTAATCATCATTCTATAGCACTTTATTTGTTCATTTATAACATTATATACTGCTTCACATCTGAACAGAGTCCGGAGCAGTGAACAATAAAAAGATAAAAGGATTTTTAAAAATTATGTATATTAAAAGTTTATTTTTTAAAAACCCAGAATATCAATAAAAACCGAGACTGGTCGATCAAGGAAGGCTTCTTGAAATAAAGACATTTCATGATATAGTAGGAAGAGTGCAGGCTTATATTATATTATATTATATTCCTGTCTGGGATGGTCATCCTCTTGTGCCAAGTGTGCATCTTTGGGAGGGATGCACATGGTGTGGTGAGGGAAGAAGGGGACACCCACCCACCCACCCAGCTGGGCTCCGCTGACAAGAGTCCCCTGGAATTGCTCCTCCTCTTCATCCTTGTAACCTGCTTGCTCACTTTTATCCTGCTCTGGCCCAACAACAGTGGTGGTGAAAAGGAAGAGCAACAGATGCCACTGCCTATGTGGTCACTGGCTTTCTGCCTGTCAAGCAAACAAGCAAATGGGAGCAACTCTGAGAAAGAAGATGAAGAGCAATAGCAGCTAGTAACAGCGGTGGTGAGAAGAAGGTAGGCACACTGAGGGAAGGGGCCCACTGAGGAGGTCTTTCTCAAGGGCCCTCAGAAGCCTGGAGCCAGCACAGACTACTCATTCTCTCGACTCCCCACCCCACTTGTCAATGTTCTCCACCTCGGAGCTTCCCTTGCTAGCAAACACCTTTTTATTTTTAAAGGCTGATTCACATTACACTGAAGTAAGCCTTGCGCTTGAAACAAAACATTATTATGTCAATGTCCTTGTTAATTTCACCCTGCCTTCTCTCCTGCAGCCACTGGCTCCCTCGCTAGCTCTCAGATGTACATGGGGGTTACAGAGCAGTGAGCAGGACTGCAAAAATTCATGGCAGAACAGTAGAATGGAGGGGGAATTTGCGCAAATCTCATGGCAGAGCAGTAAAACGGAGGCGAAATTTGTGCAAAATTCCTAGCAGTGACCATTTGCTCCTGCGCACTTGTGCAGGAGTGAAAATAAAAAATAAAAACAAAAACTTGCAAATGGAGGGGAAATTTGCGCAAATTTCATAGCAGGAATTTTTTTTTAAAAAAAGTTTGCGAACACTTTCCCACATTCATAAAGGCTCAGAAAGTGATTTCCTTTTTGTTATCTGATGCAGGAGATGGGGAGAGTTTCCCTTATCAGCCTGCAACCACAGTGGACCAATTGCAGAAAGGGTGCTGACATGGGGGACGAGGAAAAGAGGATTTCTGCCTCAAAGCCCCCTGGGATACCTGCCGGCAGTGGGCTGGAGGACTGAGGGAGAAACAAGCCACAGGAAACTGCTGAGCAGGCAATTGTCCGTCAGCGGTAATGGACAAGCTACCCGCCCACTGTGGCTTCTTCTTAGTGTGGCTTAATGTGACATGCAAACGCGCCCAATAACTTACCTCAGCCCACCCAGCAAGACATAGCTAAACAGGGATTTGAGCCCAGGTTTCACAAATGCAAGTTCACCACATTATCCACTGAACCAAACAAGTTTGAATTTCAGCAAAGTTGATAGGAGTACAGTATCATTTGCACTTCTGATGTTTGCCAATTATCATATTCAGTGTGCAGTCATGTCATCTGTGTTAACAGACAGGCTAACTTAGTCGCATCTGTGTTATGCTTATTTAGAGTAAGGAAGATTTTTTACGCTGGTTCCATTTTTAAATTATCACGCTTTGACATTTCGCTGGAGGTGAGAGCAGCAAAACCGCACCTTCAGGACAAGACTTGAGGTGTTATGATTCATCTTGAGTAGGACGCAGCAGATCGTTGCCTTGCCAAGTCTAAGCAAAGTGTGGAGGCAGAGCTTAACAAGCGGTCAAGGAATGGTGTGGTGTGGTGGGAAGGAATACCTGGGGCCTACAGAGCTCAGACTGCAATCATATGCATACGTACTTGGGAGCAAGTCCCACTGAGATCACTGGACTTACTTTTGAGTAAACTGCATTGGATCAGAATGTTATAGAACTAAATGTAGTGCTTGGAACAGGAGAAAAAGGATACCAACCATTCAGTGTAGCCAGCTGCAGGCATTTCCTGATGCAGCTGCCAAGAACTCTAGGAGTTTTCTGGCTTCAACTCTGAAGAAAGGAAGAAGAGATAAATCCTTGTTTCCTTCTTCATTGTAAGGAACAAAAGGCTCTTTCCCCCCTCCCTGCTAATGTACCTTCTTTCATTAGAAATGGTTTGGGACAGATACTGTCCTGTGTTTCAGGGACACTTTTATTGGGGTGCTTCCAGACGGAGGGCTCCTAGCAGTCACAATCAAGAAGGTATTGTACAGCAATGCATCTTTCTTTCTTTTTCCTTATCAGTTTTTCTGATGGAAAAAGCTGTGGGAAAACATGGGAGGGCTACAGGTGGAGGATGACAATATCTGGATCCCACATAAAAATTCTGTGAATGAGGCACGGCAATGGTACCATAAAAGCTTTGTCTGGAAGCATCCCAAGGCAGAGTAGGATCAGTAAAACAAACAAAAAAGTCACAGGTACCCAATGATCACTTCTAAAGTGTTTCCGAGCACTGACTTTATAATACAGCTCTAAAGCCAGATTTATCAGATGAGGTACATAGTGCTTCCTATCAGTTGTGAGCATGCTCAACTGCTGATGTTATGCCCCAGCTATAGATATTCTCCTCAGAGGAGGACTCGGAGCCCCCAGTAACTGGCAATGCCCAGGAACCAGACATGCCAGTGGCCCAGAAGGACCCTGGGTCCTCGGGGGAGACTGCCGAGGGTCCACACACAATTTAAACAGCTAAAAACAATTTCAATAAAATACTAGGTAACAACCTAGTATTTTATTGAAATTGTTTTTTAGCTGTTTAAATTGTTTTAAATTTTGTATACTGAAATTTTATGCTGTATTTTACCTATGGTTTGTGATTTTGTGAATTCTTGTGAACTGCCCAGTGAGCTTCGGCTATTGGGCAGTCTAGAAATGAAATAATAAATAAATAAAGTGCAGAAAAAGTGCACAGTTGCAGCAAAGAACTCTTCATGAGTAAAGGGCTCCTCATATGTAGGGGTTCTCCTCATGAGGAGGACTTCTTCCAGAAGCCTCTGATGAGCTACAGCTGAACCTTGGATGGGGGTTCCAGCAGCTCTTGTTTAAAACCTTCAGTTTCAGGCTGGGAGAACTGCTGGAACAACATCTCTTCACCAGCTCTGGGCCTAGCATACCTCACCCTTACTTCCCTAGCACTCCCTCTGACAGAACTTCACTGGGCTGCCTGGGACCATGCCTCTTGCTCAATCCTTGTCTGACATTGTGCTCTGAGAATTTTGCTGCCCTTGAGCTTATACTGCTTTGACCTCACTACTTATGTACCCCTTAACTGTACTGGACTTTGAGGGTTTCAACTTTGGACCATTAGTCACTATCCTAGATCCTCTCCAAACCCAAGTCCCTGTGAGCAGGACATGCTGGGGTTGAGCATTTGGGATCCTTTTCAGTATGAGTAATCAAGTCTAGGAATTCAATATTAAACACATGCAACGTGGGCAGCTGCAAACAGTCCTCTGAGGCATCAATTGGGGATTCAGAAACAAACGTGGCAATCCCCCGGACAGAGTGGAAAACAAGAGGGCAGTAGAACTCTTTGCTGGCCATGATGTGAACCATCCTCACAAGTTAACAAACCATCAGGCTTAATTGTGCTGTTACTAAATGCCTGGTTGGTCCATAATAACACGTTGATTCTGGAGGAAGGTGCTGACCTGGATGGATAAGCTGGGACAAATGAATCTGTCTCAGTCAGTTATATACACCTGGGTTCTTGGTGTAGCACCCAGTATATAGGCTTGATGGCTGGGAAGTAGGGACTGGGTTGTGGTGGTCTGTAAGGATTCCATTGCCCTTGCTGGCTGAGTCCTACTTTTGAACATTTGCCTGTGGTGTTGGTGGGAAATTGGGACAGGTTGAAGATGTTGTTAGTGTCCAAACTATCATCCTGCCTAGCAGTCTTCCTACTGTAGTTGACATAGCCTGTAGTCTTGGACTTGATGTTGAGAAGCCTAAGATGATGGTCCTTGGGGATGTCAACACTCATTGGAAGGCTACCTTGTCAGCAGCAGCTTAGGATTTCATGGCTACCATTAAAAGCATGGGGCTGACCCAACATTTCATCAGCCCAATTTATATTGCGGCTCACACTCTCGATTTGGTGTTCTCATTGAGACAAGAAGATGGTGCTCTGGATTTGGGGAGTTCCATTGATTGATTGATTGATTTACATTTTAAACCATCTCTCATCTTTGTGGATCCCAGGCCCTGTACAGATGTTATTAAAATAAAACACGATACAATCAAAACAGTACACTAATTTATTTTGTATTATACAAGCAGCCCATAACTACTACTTATAGGTTGGATAGTTACTTCTGCTTCAGAGAAGAACATACTTTGTATGAATCCATTAATGAGCTGTAAGGTGCTCTTCAGACCATGATGAAATCCTCTGGATATGATGTATCATGGCAGTGGCCCTAAAAAAAAGATAATATTAAAGGAATGTTAACTTTACGGTGTGGAACCCTTGTCTTAATCCTGCAAATACATCTGTGCTTTGTTCTTCCACTGTGAGTTAAACATGTGCCCTTAACGTTTGTACAAAACTATTTCATTAAACACATCTGCCCAGTGTCAACTGTGCACATGGGAATTGTAAGTTTGCCCAGATTAGACAACAAAGGATGCAGCAATAATGATGCCCTCTTAATAAGTCAGAATGACATAAACATGACAAACAGTTTCCTTAGACAAAGACACTGTAAGGCTCACTGAGAGAAGAAGCTACACAAAAGAACTAGTGCGCTAAGATAAAGCTGTCAGTTTCCACATTTGAAAGACTCTTTAACTAGGTGTGGAATAAAAGAAGCTTTATAGCCAACATCTATCACCAATGTGCAGTTAGCAATTATCCATTTATACATTCCAGATGTACACATAATATATATTGAGCATAGAATCATAGAATCATAGAAAAGTAGAGTTGGATGTTGAGGAAGACTCTGTAACGTAGTCATATTTTATATTCTGGGTTATGATGTTCTACTCATTTATTTTAATCATAAAATGTGCATTACTGATGGTAAAAAATTTAGGGGGGGCATTAAAATTGGTCTTCTAGTGTTAGAATTGTGCAGAGGCTAATAAATGTCTTTTAGGGGGAAAGACAGGGCATATAATCTCCGAGCTATTTTCTTGTCCATGCAGGAGATCCTTTTTTGTTTAACACTTTTTAAAATTAAAAGGTCATTCATTTAATAGAATATATGTTTCTTTGCGCAACCATAGGCGTATACCATAGTAACTAAAGCACCATCCATTACAAGATCTCTTGGGTAGACCTGAGTATATAGCATTTTTGCAGCTCTCTCTAAATGCATACACAGTCTCCTTCACTGCAGCTTTTTGCCAATCTGGTTAGACTTGATACAGCCCAAGAGTTGACTAGAACCCCACCCTTGAAGAGTTGCAGCAGCAGTTCAGCAAAAGAATGATGTACATCCCACAGCAGAGCAAAAGATTTCTGACATTTTTGAAGGCATTGTATTGTAAACATTGGGCCCTTTATTTAAAACAGGGGTGCAGAAACAGTTTTGGGTACAGGGAAGCATCTTCTATCAGTGGCCATGGCCATTGGCCATGCCCACCTGATATCATTTGCTACCTGGCCCAAGCACCAAGTGGATCTTCCATCCGGTGCTTGGCCCAAGGAGCAGATCCGAGATAACAGGATTTCTCTGAGGGGATTCCTCCAGGAGGTGGGGCTTACAGACTAAGCCCTGCCCCCTGGAGGAATGCCCCAAAGGCTGCACGGGCTGGATGGGGTGCCTGACGGGCCAGAGGTTCTGCACCCCTGATTTTAAAAGATATGCAGTGCTGCATTTACCTTTAGTTAAACAGGAGGGCCACAAATAGAGATAAAACACTGGACTGAAATAGACTTGTACTAAAAAGATAAGAAAATGTTATTGCGGAAGGCACTTTGGTGGATTAATTATGTTTTTACTCTCTGGAGCTAGCTGAGGAGCACCTAGGGTGGCCATGTGTCCTACTTAACAGAGCACAGTCCTCTCTTTGAAGGGCTGTCCAGTCAAAGTCTGGTTTAAAGATAAAGGACCATAAGAAGAGAGAGCCTTGAAGTTGCCCATCAACAGTTAGCACCTGAGCAGGCGCACAGGTCACCTGGTCACAGTTTTCCCCACTATGGTGAGATGTATTTCCCATTTAAATTATAGTCATGATTTCTAAATTTGCATCCACACATATACATTAATATATGCAAAGAACTGCTGGAACAACGTCTCTTCTCCAGCTCTGGGCCCAGCATACCTCACCCTTCCTCCCTCTGACAGAACTCCTGAAAGTAACCGTGGACTGCCTGGGACCATGCCTCTTGCTCAATCCTTGTCTGACATTGTGCTCTGAGAACTTTGCTGCCCTTGAGCTTATACTGCTTTGACCTCACTCCTTAACTCTACTGGGCTTTGAGGACTTCGGAGGTTTCAACTTCAGACCATTAGTCACTATCCTAGACCTTCTCCAAACCCAAGCCCCTGTGAACAGGACATGCTAGGGTTGAGCATTTGTTGGGACCCTTTTCAGTACGAGTAATCAAGTCTAGGAATTCAATATTAGACACATGCAGCCTGGGCAGCTGCAATCAGTCCTCCGAGGCAGCAATTGGGGATTCAGAAACAAAGGCGGCAATCCCATGGACAGAGTGGAAAACAAGAGGTCTGATCAGTAGAACTCTTTGCTGGCCATGAAGTGAACCATCCTCACAAGCTAACAAACCATCAGGCTTAATTGTGCTGTTACTAAATGCCAGGCTAGTCCAGCATAGCCCCACCTGCTCGTGTGTATACTGAGTGTGTGAGAGCTTTGTGTGAAGAGGACTGTAGCTTGCACCAGTGTTTGATACAGTGCAGAGCTGAGACAAGGTGTACCCAATGAATATTAGATAGGTTCAGTAAGGACACAGTCCTATGCAGGTTTAGACAGAAAAAGATCCTACAGCTCCCAGTATTCCCCAGCCAGCATGGCTGGCCGGGCAGTCCTGGGGAGGTGTAGGACTTTTTTCTATCTAAACGTGCTTAGGATTGCACCCTAAGAGGGTATGTTGCTGCTAACTTCTGCATTCCATAATACAGCATAGAGCAAATGCAGCCAGCATCTTGCTGCGCTGCTGCTTGTACGTTACAGTACACAGCCGAGAATTGAACTACCCATAATGAAGCAAGCAGGAGGTTCCCAGTCCCATATTTAATTCATGACACTAATGTAGGGGAGGAATTGACATCAGGGAGGTACTTCACCTTTCCCATCCCTGATGATTCTCTTCTGCAAATGTTCACCCAGATGTTTTTCTCCAGCCTGGCTTAGAGACGAGAAGCTGCCTGTCTGTTGAGAAAACTGGCAGAGAGTGGGGGCATTTGTAGGCAGAGGGGCAAGAAGGGTTAAGTATTCCCCTCACCCACCTATACACCCAGTTCTCCCCTGGTCCCTGAATTCCCATTAACCATCAGGCACATATTGTATGTATTTCCTAAAACAGGGGTGGACTGAAAGTAGATCTCCAGATGTTTTGGACTTCAACTCCCAGCAGGGCTGACCATTGGCTATGCTCACAGGGGCTTCTGGGAGTTGAAGTCCAAAACTTCTGGAGATCTACCTCTGCCCACCTCTGTCCTAGAATAATGTGTAGTTAAGCCCTGAGAGAGTAGAAAAAGAGCTTTTCTACATGAGGCATTCATTGTGTGGTCATGATTCCTCATTCACGGTACTTTGCAGGTGCTTTACACAACATTGTCATCTTCCAGGGCCTCTCCCGTGCTTTGCAACTATTTCTGCAGCTTTTTTTAGATCGAGGAAAGTCTGGTATTATTTAGAAATGGCGCTATGAAAAGCTCATGTATTTACGCAATTCCACTATACCACATCACCACCTTGTGAGTGCTCTGCTGGAGCTGCTCAGCCTGGTAGCCTGAATTGCAGCATTAAACACACACACACACACAGACTGTTTTTCCCCCTAATGGGGAAAGCTGCTACTTAAAATTTAATGGAAACATGCCAAAGGCTGTCTTAGTATCTGTATTTATATTCACTGACTCCATTCAATCCCCACATGCCGACAGAATGTCTGTACCTGAGGAAAGAACTGAGCATTACTGGCTTAAACTTTAAATCTTGCTATTCTACTCATTCATGCTTTTGCTGCAGCAGGAAGAGAAGAGTGAAAATTCTAAGGACTAGGAGCATGTAAATGCAAGCGCTGAAGGGACATTGAAGGGACAGCAGGTGCGTTCATATCAAAGCCTCTCCCCTTGCAGCTGTAACTTTCATGACTTTCATTGACATGGCTGATAAATCAAAATTGTGTTGACCTTGGAGAGCATTACACAAGTCATTCCCTTTACTCAAATGGGCTTCCTGCAAAGGATGGAGTTGGCCCAATTGGCTACCATATATAAAGGGACAAACAGGCTTTTCTTGAGCATTCCCAGTTTCTTCCCCACCAGTTTTGTTGCAGATGTCTTTTGCCGTGAGCTATGAAAGGAAAACAAGCCCCTATTTACAACTGAATTTCCTCATTTTCTTGTTACTGTAACAATTTAAGGTATTCATGCTGTACAGAAGACACAGTACATCCTTACATCTTTGTTCCTAGCAAAGCTTCATGGTTGTTTATCAGCTGTAAGGCTTTGATGGCACATTCTGCCCGGAATTCAGGAACCACAGAGAGAATGCAAGTTGCTTAATGAAATGCAAGCACTTTAGGCTGCACACACTAACCAGGGAGTAAGTCCCACTTTGACTCAAAGGGGCATACTTTGGAGTAGATATGGACAGGATTGCACTGTAAGAATAGCTATCATAGCTATCATAGATTTCATAGATTTTCATAGATCATAGAGTTGGAAGGAGCCTACAAGGCCATCGAGTCCAACCCCCTGCTCAATGCAGGAAACTAGAGGAGGGGGTCTCCCATGCAAGTAACAACCAGGCCTGACCCTGCTTAGCTTTCCACACTCAGACAAGCTGAGCCAGTGTAGGTAGGAAAGATTTTATATTATATTATTTTTAAAATTATTTTTATTAAAACAGACAACATTATGATGACCTAAATTTTGATCTCCTTGACTTCAAAGGTGCTGCAGTCTATAAGAGATGGCAGGACTTTTTGACCTGCTATTCGCTTGGTGGTAGGACTAGTGAGGCTAACTCTGCAGGTCGATGGAATCGATTGTGGGCTTTCCATGTCCGTCCTCACTGTCCTCCTGCACAACCCGGACTGCAGTGAAGGTGATCTGGCAGGACCCCAAGTATTAAGGGCCAAACGGGTGGGGTAATAGGAGGGGTGGAGGTACAGTGACCCTTGTTCTCTGTTAGCTGAACATATTCTTCCCCCCCCCAAATTTTTCTAATTTGAATTTTAAGATCCATAAAAACAAAATACAGAAAACAGAACAAAGCAAAAACCAAACAAGCATACACTACAGATATAAAACAACACCAGACTAAAAAGTACTTCCAATTTTTCCACAACCAAGCATAAGTAATATCAGATATTCTATATAATAATTATAAAGAAATTGCTTCCTTTTTTCCCTTAAACAAACAAACAAAAAAGTTTCCTCCCCTCTCTTATTCATCAACCTCACAAATTCACAAAGCCTTGAAACCTTACAGTACTTTACTCCTAAATACAGATAATAATCCTTCTAGTTAAACAATATTCAATATTTCTATTTAAGTTTAATAAAAAATCTCTATCTTCTTTCCCTCTATTTATAAAAACAAACAGCCTGGCTTTTATGTTTGTTTGTTTTTAAAGAAAAAAAACATAGTTTCACATTTCCACATTACTTCACATCTCAAATTTTATTCCACATTTAGTTGGCTCCTTTCCATTGGTTATTCTCAATACTATGTTTCATCTAGACTCAATACATTTTTACCAATAATAAATTTCTATTCAATTTCTAATTCAATATTAAACCTTATCCTTATTTTACTCCACAACTACTCTTCCCCCCCCTCTCATCCCATCCTTCCCAAGTATGCCCCCTTCAAGATCAAAGCCACCACATTAATGAAAAATACACAGAAAAACCACCTCAGACTGGAGAGGTTCTCCTTTCTCTCAAAGGGGTTCCTCTCACCAGACCCTTTAGGTTCAGATCTATAAATATTCTCTTTGGATCACTGTGTCAGCGATCCCTTTAGATTTCTCCCATTTGGATTCCTCCCACCAATCCATTTGGGAAACTGAACCTTCTTACTTCTTGCATAAGAACCTCTCCCTTCCCCCAATAGTCAGCAATTATCATGATATGAGTCAAACCATTATTCCATCCAATAATCAGCAAATCCTTACATGTATCAAACCATTTATCCCATCCAATATTCAGCAAATTATTTCCCCCGATCAAACACAATGTTCACAATATACATCTTTTCCAGGCTCATATTCCAGAAAAGACTTTTTCCCCCTTGTGAGCCCCCATAGCTAGCTTCCTCCAAATATCCCGGCAGCAATCACCTTTCCAGTTCTCCGTGAATGGCTTCCCGAAAACATCTTCACTGTCTGATTCAATGACAACCCCCCCCCCCGTTTTTTCTGTCTCTCTTTGAAGGTTCAGTTGTTATCTCTTCCAGTATATCAATCTTCGCCTCGTCCTCCCTGTTCTGTTCAAACTTCACAAATCGGTCACCCTTTGTATTCTCCTGGATTTTTTGATTTATTTGTACACTCCCATTCCCCAGGAGGTTTTTTTTGAATACTTGAAACAGCACCATGAGTTCTTCGGCTAACTCCTGTAGTAAATCATAAGTAGCCATCTTGTCTGTGACGCAGTATAAATTTAACAGATCAGCGCTAGTACTAATTTAAACTTGTCCAGAATTCAAAGTAAAGTAAAAGGAGTTACAGTACCTCTTTCTTTTTCATTTCAAAACACATTTGTTGATCTTCCCATTATGAAGTTTTTATAAGCATATTTTCTTTTTAGTATTCCAAAGACAGGGGTGTTTAGTCCTGATTGTGGATAAAAATTTCTCTTTGTTACTAATTGGCAATAAGTCTTTAAGAAATGGAGTTGTCGTTCTTCAGGTTCTTAAAAAAAGAACTCCAAACGCGACGGTGAGCGATGATTAATTCTCCCACTCTCTACCCCTCCCCGAGAGAAACTGCGGAAGCCCAAGCCACCGCAAAGAAACTCACAGAGAGAGCAATTAGAGAGATGCTGGGAATCACTCCTAGATCATCCTCTTATTCCGAGGAGATTAACCAGCCAAGATAGCCTCTTGACTGGGTTTCTCGCCGTGCCAGTCTCCCTCGATTTTAAGGGAACGTCAGTCCGACATTAAGCTCCAAAGCGGAAGTCCAGCTGAACATATTCTTCAGAGGAGGGCTACAAGAAGAATGGGACCCTAAGTACACCAACACCCTAAGATAGAACTGCTGGGACTTAATTCTAGATAAAGGTGTTTAGGACTGGGGTCAAAATCAACTGTATTGCAGTCATGCAGAGTTACAGGATGTATATAGCATCTTCTTCCTTTTAATGTATTTGCTAGATTTTTAAGCTTCCCTATCTCATTAGGCTCACAAAAAGTGAAGAATACCAAAACCACAAAATGCATCCTTATATATAAAGCCTATAGCAGGTTCAAGGACAAACCAACCTCTTCCCCATATACACATTAAACTCCCATAAATGTCTTATAGGACACCTGAGTTAATATTTTCTTCTTGCAATTAAGTTTACTGTTCTTTTTATATCATGCAGCAAATGCTGATTTAGGAAGATGAGGCCCAACACTCAGTTCCTCAGCAGATGTTGCAGGTCTTTTGTCAATTATCTGCTAGCTATGCCTTCTAATTACATTCACAGCTCCTATTAATTTGGTGCCACCAACTGTCCAACAATCACATCAATACTTTCCAAACTTCCCAGTGCAAACTAATAATAATCTAGCCCTGCATATTGATTCATCAGCAGCAGCTACTAAAACAAATGGAGTTCA
Organism: Shinisaurus crocodilurus; assembly: GCA_021292165.1. Classification (NCBI taxonomy): domain Eukaryota; kingdom Metazoa; phylum Chordata; class Lepidosauria; order Squamata; family Shinisauridae; genus Shinisaurus; species Shinisaurus crocodilurus. The sequence continues at coordinate 235,320,732 of CM037879.1, forward strand.
TCTGAGGCCATCTCTCCAGTCAATGTGTGTAACTGGCGTGGTGTGTGTGTGTGTGTGTGTGTGTAGCTCCTTCCCTCTATTAAGAGTCTTGAAATGTAATTTGGGTTTAGTTATGAAGTGGCATGCAAAATCAAGTTTTCTTACAGTCTAAAGCAAAGAGGAATTTTGTTATGCACGACAGACGTTTCCTCAATAAACACATGGCAAGTGCATGATTATATGTGGATGGATTTGGGCATCAGCTCCTGTATTTAATAAATGGCCACCTGCCTCCATGCATCACAAAACTGGCATGCAAGAGCATGTAGAGAGATGTTATCAAAGGCTGTCCCACTATTATTGAATGCTCTCTTCTTGGGGGCTTGCCAGAGTCTGAGTGCCTGAAAACCAGCCTACACTTTCCCCTCACCATAAAAAGGAAGCTAGAAATGGCTTCCCTGTATTGATTCTCCATGGCAATGCTGTGCAAACGGTTCTTCTACCTACTATGCCTAGTGCAGTCTGTTCCTAAATAAACAAATACCTCTCAACATCTATGTGAAGGTTCTGGTAGGTTGGGGGGGGTGCCCCAAGACTCTCAGCTCCCTACCCTGTGGACAGCAGGCAAACAAACCACCTGGTAGGCTGCCACCACCGCTTCTCATCCACCCAGTCTAAGCCAGGGGACACTTGGACCTTTCTGAATATCTTGGGGGCCCAGAAATAAGAGTTCACCTGATCACCCTCTATTTCTAGCCCTCCAGCCTAAAAATCTAAACAGTAGCCCAACCAAAGCAGAAGGCGCTGAATTTAGTACTGAGGCCAGATCCAGAACAGGACGCACACAGACTTGAAACAGTGAACTTTATTTACAATAAGGAAGGGGGACAAAAAGTTAAAAAGGCATGCAAAGATAGAAGACGACAGGAAACTAGAAACACACCACCTTTAGCAAAGCCCTAAACCCAGGCTATCCATATATTAAACTCAATAGAGGAATCCTTTGAAACCCTGCTGCAGGCTAAAACAATAAACCCTATCTAGTCTCTCCCACACATTACCCTCAGGTAAGGTTCTTCTAATAGGACAAGGCTTAATCAAGATTCCAGGCTCACAAATGCAATCTGAACGCCTTTCACAGGAATGAAGAACACCTAGCAGCCTTAACCCTCCTAACTTTATTTAAAAAAAACAAACCTGACCAGTATGATGTGAACCTCCATCCCCATAGCCAATCACTGTCATCTGGATGACTTCCTTGGTTTCCAGGAGGGGAGGAGGGATTGAAAACCCCTTACTGGGCATTATTCTCCTGGGCGACCTTAACGCAAGAGTTGGGCGTGACTTTGATTTATGGCCAGAAACTATTGGAAAAGATGGAGTTGGTAATAGCAACTCGAATGGAATTTTTCTTTTGTCTAAATGTGCAGAGCATAATCTCACTATTACAAACACACTCTTTCGACAAAATAATAAGTTTAAAACATCATGACAGCACCCTCGGTCAAAGCACTGGCATCTTCTGGATTATGTAATTGTCCGTGTTAGAGGTCGCCGCGATGTACTTCTTACTAGGGCCCTGGTGAGTGCCGATGACTGCTGGACAGACCACCGACTAATCTGGTCCACGATGGTTATCAACATTGCTCCCCAATGTAGGCTTCAAGGAAGGAAACCAAGGCGTAAAATGAACATCCACGCCCTTCAAGATCCTATTAAGCAAACTCATCTTCAATAATTTATTAAGGAACATCTACCTACGGAACCTCCTGATAACATTGAGGACCATTGGTCTAAGCTGAAAACCTCCATTACTGCAGCTTGTGAACAAACTATTGGATATGAAACTAAGAAACATCAGGATTGGTTTGATGAAAATGATAATGAGATTAAATATATAATTGACCAAAAAAGGAAAGCCTCCCAAATATGGCAAAATGATATTAATTGCGCTGTCAAGAAAAAAATCTACGCCAGTGCAAAGGCTGAGGTCCAAAGAACAAGAGAACTTAAGAACACTTGGTGGAAAAAGAAAGCTCAAGAAATTCAACAACTTGCAGAATCTCATGCCCGGGGCTTTTTTAAGGCCACAAGGGCCACTTATGGACCAAAAACCTATGGTACAAACCCTTTACAATCAAAAGATGGCACCAAACTCTTAAAAGACAAAGAGCCTATTGCACTGCGTTGGAAAAAGCATTATTATGATCTTTTAAATCGTAAATCTAAGGTGGATAATGAGATTTTTTCGCAAATCCTGCAAAAACAAATTAGAGAGGAACTTGCAATACTCCCCACTTTGGATTAAGTTATAAAAGCCATTAATCAAATGAAGAATAACAAAGCTAGTGGACCAGATGGGATTCCTGATGAAATCTTTAAAGAAGGGCCCCCCGAACTTGTACAACATCTTCATAAACTCATCAAAAAAATCTGGATAAGAGAAGAGATCCCAGAAGACTTCAAGGATGCCATAATTATCACCCTCTTTAAGAAGGGTGATAGAACAGACTGTGGAAACTATCGGGGCATTTTTCTCTTAGCTACTGCAGGTAAAATATTTGCTAGGATTCTCGCAAACTGTCTTCTATCTATTTCAGAAGAGATCCTCCCTGAATCTCAATATGGTTTCCGCCCCTCTAGAGGGACAGTAGACATGATTTTTATTGCACGTCAGCTCCAAGAAAAATGCTGGGAGCAAAATCAACCCCTTTATATGGCATTTATTGATTTGGCTAAGGCCTTTGATACTGTAGACCGAATGGCTCTCTGGACTATCCTTATGACAATTGGATGCCCCAATAAATTTGTGAATATCTTGCGACTTCTCATGACAACATGACGGCAACGGTTTTGGACAACAACGGCTCTCATGGTGCTCCATTTAAAGTGGGATCAGGTGTTAAACAGGGATGTGTTATCGCCCCAACATTATTGGCTATTTTCATCGCCATGATTTTACATCTTGTCGAGGGGAAACTTCCCACTGGTGTGGGAATTATATAACGAACAGATGGAAAGCTTTTTAATCTCAGTAGGCTGAAAGCAAAAAGTAAGGTAATTACAACCTCCATTGTGGAACTTCAGTATGCTGATGATAATGTGGTCTCCGCACATTCAGAGGATGATCTCCAAACTATCCTAAATGCTTTTGCAGAAGCATACGAAAAACTTGGTCTCTCACTTAACATAAAAAACCCCCCAAAGTGCTTCATCAGCAAGTGCTTCATCAGTAAGTGCAAGTTAACCCTTTGGTGATGCCATCTATCCAGCTTGGCGGGGCAATACTGGAAAATGTTGATCATTTTCTCTATCTTGGCAGCTATTTCTGTTACAGCTAACATTGACAGTGAAATCCAGCATCGTTTGAGCTCCGCAAGTGCCGCATTTTCTCGAATGAAGCATAGAGTGTTCGAGGATCGGGATATCTGTAAGAAGGCCAAAACACTGGTTTATGAAGCCATTGTATTACCAACTTTATTATATGCCTGCGAAACATGGACTATCTATAAACGTCATCTCCACCTCCTTGAAAGATTTCATCAACGTTGCCTCCAGAAAATCCTGCAAATTACTTGGGAAGATAGACGAACAAATGTCAGTGTACTGGAAGAAGCAAAGACTACTAGCGTTGAAAAAATGATCCTTCAATGCCAACTTCAATGGACCGGTCATGTTGTTCGAATGTCTGGCTGCCGTCTCCCAAAGCAGTTACTTTATTCCCAACTCAAGGATGGAAAGCGGAATATCGGTGGTCAGTATAAAAGGTTTAAAGATGTTCTTAAGACTAATCTAAAAATGCAATATAAACATCGAGAGCTGGGAAGCTCTGGCCCATGAATGATCTAAATGGAGGTTGGCCTTTCACAAAGGTTCCATGGACTTTGAAGAAGCCTGAGTGCAAGGTGAAAGGGAGAAACGTGCTAAGTGAAAAGCACATCAAATGAATCCTTTACAGGACCATCCGACCATCTTCCATGATCTGGTAACCTGTGTCCTCACTGTGGGAATCTGTGTGGATCTAGAATTGGCCTCCACAGTCACTTACGGACCCATCGCTAGAGTCTACACCGTTTTTTAGAATTTCCTCCTTTTATAATTTCTTTTTGTAATTTTATCCTGGAAGACAATCTTACTCAGTCACGAGTGATCACCTACTACTAAATTGCCGTCCAGCTGAAATTAGTCAGCCTAACTGTTGGCTGCTGTTCAGCTCTGACCTTGAAGGCCTGGAGACTAGCAAAAAGCCATGATAAGGCACGCAGGTGGTTGCAATAAGTGCATGCCAGCCCCTTCTCATGAAACACGGCCTCTTGTTAGCCGCAAAAATCGCCAAAGAAAAATGAATTTCTTCACAATCTAGTTCAACAGAATCACACCCCTTCTCTTTGCCTTTCTTTCTATAATGTAATTCCATTGAAGGTTTCTCTTGACTTGAGCTGAAAATATTTTGCTTTGTATCTTGGAAATTGGGAAAAATGCATACTTAGGATAAAAACAAACCTTTACCCAAATATATGACTTTAGGGGGGGGGTGTAAATATGATCTGCAGTTCTGTTCAGATTTTGAGTGTGAAAGATTTTCCTGAAATGGGTACAAAAACCAACAACAAGCCAACCCTGTTCCCTGCTTGGCAACAGAGCGCATGATTTTGATGCCGAAATGAAGACTTCAAATACCTCTTTCAAGGCTTGGGTGCCAAAACCAAAATTAGCATTTGAGTTCAGAATTTCTTTTTTGAAAAATCCAAAACCAATTATTTTTCCTCTTTCAAATATTTGCTATCAAGATCCATTGGGGCAAATTCAGAGGTGGGCTTTGAATACAGAATTATCTTGTGCAAGGGAATAGATTCAAAACACATAACATGTTTACAATATTTTTTAATCAGGAAGACTCATAAATATCAACTTGGTGCTGCAAAACATTTTCAGAGTGCGCTATTCAGTGGAGGAAAGCAGAATTCTAATAACCACAAAGCTCCCCAATCTCATTGCCCACAAGTTTCTCTTTTATAGCTCTAAACATATTAAACTGACTACTGTTGCCCTGACGAGGCTGCACTATGAGTACTAGTCAAATATTTTTGTTTTCTGAAGGTAGAACCGAAGCTGCTTGCCTGTGGGGATCCTAATATATGTTTGCAATAAGAAAGAAACTAGCATACAAAAAGAAGAAAGCCATCATACCATCAGTTAAAGATTTAGATGTGTTGGACTACAGTCCCCATCATTCCTACCTAGCCTACATATAGCCAATGGCTATATGTTATTGAACACATCTAGAGGGCACGAGGTTGAGGAAGGCTGATTTAGGTAATAAGGAGGAAACCCAAACACTTTCTTTTTCTTAGAATCACTCCTCCTTTGGCAGCCCTGGTCTAATAAAACTAAACTAAGATTAATGTCCAGACCGGTCCAGGAGATGAATGGTCATATTTCAAAGTCAAGGTATTCCCGGGCTCATGCACATTATGATTTCAGGATCTGTCCAGCAGAGTTGAGAGGAAAAATAATTTATAATCCCAGATGGCTTGGCTAGTTCTTTTTTTAGTCTGCAGCCTGAAGTGTTTACTCGAAGTTTCAACATCACAAATTACAATTTTTATTATCCAAAAATTGGCTGTTCTTTGCCAATAAACCCAAAATTCAAAAGTCCTTAAATTCTGTGCTCAAAATAAATGATGACTATTATTCTTTATGCACATTTGCTCAACTTGAATAATGTGGTCAGATGTAAGAGCCCCAGACACAGGATGTGCCAAACTGAGATAGAACAATTCAATTGGAAGAGAAGAAATATTTTTATTTATTCATTTATTACATTTCTATACTGCCCAGCAGCCGAAGTCTATGGGCAATTCACAACTATTAAAACCACAAAATACAAAACAATCTAAAAGTTTAAAACTACAGTATAAAAGTATAAAAATAAAAATCTTCACCTGGCACTGGACACAACATGCCAGTCGGGCTTCAGGCCTGGACATGGGACAGAAACGGTCTTGGTCGCCTTGGTGGATGATATGAGGAGGGCTTTGGATAGGGGCGAATGCTCTTTTCTAGTCCTCCTCGATCTCTCAGTGGCTTTTGATACCGTTGACCACGGTATCCTCCTGGACCGCCTGGAGGGGTTGGGCATGGGAGGCACTGTATTGCAGTGGTTCCGGTCCTTCCTCTCTGGAAAGTACCAGAGGGTAGTTCTCGGGGAGGAGGCTTCGGACCCTCGGCCGCTCACTTGTGGGGTGCCGCAGGGTTCCATCCTCTCCCCGATGTTATTTAACATCTACCTAAAGCCACTGGGAGCTATCATCAGGAGGTTTGGGGTGCGCTGTCATCAATATGCGGATGACACGCAGCTCTACCTCTCCTTCTTCAAGTCCTCACCAAGGTTGGCTGTTGAAACCCTGTCCAAGTGCCTGGAGGCAGTGGGTGGCTGGATGGGAAGGAACATGCTGAAACTGAACCCCGACAAGACCGAGGTACTTCTGGTGGGAGACAAGGGAAGGTTAGGGGATGTTGACCTGGTGCTGAATGGGGTACATCTACCCCTGAAGGACCAGGTCCGCAGCTTGGGAGTCATTCTAGACTCCCAGCTGTCCATGGAGGCTCAGGTGACAGCTGTGAGCCGGGCAGCGCTGTATCAGCTCCATCTGATACGGCAGTTGCGCCCCTACCTTCCTAATCATCTGCTCCCATCAGTGGTTCATGCCTTGGTCTCCTCTCACCTAGACTACTGTAATGCACTCTATGTGAGGTTACCATGGAAGATGGATCGGAAGCTTCAGCTGGTACAGAATGCAGCAGCTTGCCTGGTTAAAGGCTGCCGCCGGCATGATCACATCACTCCAGTGCTCAAAGAGTTGCACTGCCTACCAGTTGTTTGCTGAGCCGAATTCAAGGTGTTGGCGTTGACCTTTAAAACCCTGTACAGCTCCGGTCCAGTTTATCTCAAGGAGCGCCTCCAGCAACATCAAGTAGGCTGCCACGGATGGCCTTCTCCCTGTCCCATCAGCCAGAGAAACCAGGCTGGTGGGGACTAGGAGGAGGGCCTTTTCTGTGGCAGCCCCAAATTTATGGAACTCTCTCCCCAGTGACCTCTGCCATGCCCCTTCCTTGATTAGCTTCCGCCGGGCATTAGAAATGTGGCTTTTCAGGCGGGAATATGGGGTGGGTTAGGATTTTTAAGTTTTGTACTGTTATTAATTGTGTTTTATACTGTGTGTGTGTGTGTTTCCCCCTTCCCCTTGTATTTTATTGGATTGTACATCACTCAAAGTGGCCGGATGTCTGGCCAGATGGGTGATTCATAAATATAATAAATAAATTAATAAATAAATAAATAGGTGCCAGGCAAACCTCTCTGGGAAGCTCATTCCACAACTGGGGTGCCATCTTCCTAGTAGCCACCAACCTCACTTCCTTTGGCAGGGGCTCCCAAAGATGGACCACTGAGGATGATCTTAGGGTCTGGGCAGGTATATATGGGAGAAGACAATCCTTCAGGTAACCTGGCCCCAAGCTATTTAGGGCTTTGAATATTAATACCAGCACTTTGAATTCAGCCCAGGCCCCAGACATGGACTGGCAGCCAATGCAACTGGAAAAAAATACTGGCATAATATGATCACATTGTCCAGTCCCTCATTAACAATCTCACTGCCCTGTTTTGGACCAGTTGGAGTTTCCATACTGTTTTCAAAGGCAGCCCCATGTATAATGCACTGCAGTTGTCCAGACGAGAGGTTACCAGCGCATGGATAACTGTAGCTAGGCTATCTCTGTCTAGATAAGGACGGAGTTGATATGCCTACACTGATAAAAGGTGCTCTGTGCCACCGAGTCCACCTGTGCCTCTAGTGACAATGCTGGATCCAAGAGCACCCCCAAACTACAAACCTGATCCTTTAGCGGGAGTGCAACCCTCTCCAGAACAGGTTGAACATCACTTAGTCAGGCAGATGAACCACCCACTAACAGTACCTCTGCCTTGTCTGAATTGAGTCTCAGTTTATTGGCCCTCATCCAATCTATTACTATGCCCAGGCACTGATTCAGAAACAGCCAGTCAGCCACTGCCTCACCTGGATTGGATGAAAAGGAGCGAGCTGGGTGTCATCTGCATATTGATGGCACCTCAGCTCACACCTCCGAATAACCTCCCGCAGCAATTTCATGTAGATGTTGAACAGCATGGGGGATAGAATAGGGCCCTGTGGAACCCCATAGCATAGCTGCCAAGGCACAGAGCAATAATCCCCCAGCACCACCTTCTTGAATTGGCCATCCAAGTAGGATCAACTCCCAACCCAGAAAACCTATGCAGAAGGATACCATGGTCAAGGGTATCGAAAGCCACTCAGAGATCCAAGAGAATCAACAGGGTCGCACTCCCCCTGTCCCTCTCTCAACAAAGGTCATTCCACAGGGTGACCAAGGCAGTTTCCATTCCAAAACCAGGTCTGAAGCCCAATTGAAATGAGTCTAGATAATCAGTTTCATTCAGGAGTGCCTGGAGTTGACCGGCAACCACCCACTCAAGCACCTTGCCCAGGAAGGGAAGGTTGGCTCCTGGCTTATAGTTGTTAACATCACCAGGGTCCAGGTTAGGCTTTTTCAGGAGTGGCCTAATTACCTCCTCCTTTAAAGAGGCTGGCATCACTCCCTCTCTCAAGGAGGAATTTACAACCTCCTGGACCCAGCTGGATATCCCCTCTTTATTAGATGCAATAAGCCATGAAGGGCAAGGGTCAAGCACACAGGTGATTGACTGGACTTGGCCAAGCACCTTGTCTGCATCCTCGAACCTCAACAACTGAAACTCATCCAATAAAGGTGGACCAAATGGTGTTCTGGGCACCTCTACTGTTTGTTTGTTTGTTTGTTTATTATATTTTTAAATCGCCTATCTGGCCGGCCACCCGGCCACCCTGGGCAATGTACAATCAAGATAAAATACAATAAAACACCATTATACTAATGGAACTGCATTAATTGTAGTGTCCAATTTGTGACGAATCTGAGCCACTTTATCTTCAAAGTGCCGCACAAACTTGTCACAGCATGTACGTGGGTTCCACCATTTCTCTCCCTGGCCCAGATTGCAGCAGTCCATGAACCACTCAGAAAAGCTCTACTGGACGACACTGAGAAGATGCAAAGATGTTGGAAAAGAACTCCCTTTTTGCCGCCACCACTGCCACAGAGTGGGCCCGATAATGAGCTCAGTCTAACCTGTGTTCAGTCAGATTTGCACGAGCTTTCCACCACCTGTTTTCTAGCTGTCTTCCCTCTTGCTACATTGCCCTCAGCTCAGCTGTGTATACCAAGGAACGGTGGTATATCTCCCCCTGCCCATGGCCACACTAATAGGGGCACCCCCTTCCCCCGCTAGATTATCCAATGAATTTCCCAGGCACATGTTAAAACAATAGTATAGAATACCCCTTTTAATTGTATCCTTGGTTACTGACAGGCTTCTTGGCCAGCTCAAGTGTCTTCCAATGCAGAACAGCAGCAAACTGCATCCTACATCATCCATCTGGCAGTGTTAAGCCAATAATGCACATCTCACAGCTCTGTAGCCCACTTGATAGATACAAACACATGTATAGAGCAGTGTGGGATTGAACAGTGGGGAAGCAGGTGTGTGTGTGTGTGTGTGTAGAAAGTGGAGCCTGATTTCTCAAACCTCTTGCATCTGGTACCCATTCACCAGCTGGATATACATGAAGAAAATATCCAGTGGAGACCAGCTCACAAACCTCTGGGATGAAGCAGAGTACCCTAACCACTAGCCCTCATTCCTCTTAGGACTTTTTCATACATTTCCATAGAAGAAAGCATCCTCCTGAGCAAGAACATGCAGCTATCTATGAAACCACAGATCTCCATCACAAACCCTTCAGTTGACTACTCAGCCTCTGGCCATGGAAATATACATGCAACCCCTTTGGCTCTTTGAGAACCGTTCCCTCTGGAGCTGCATATTCACACAGACAGGTATAGGCAGCTAGCTATCCCAGCATAGGACCCAGCAGTCATATGCTCCTCTACAAAGCCATATGCATTTTTCTCTCCTTGAAAGAATTCTTAAGTACCATATGAAGTGGACCTTAGTCCAATATGCAGGAACACATTCCTATTCAAAAACCCATATGCTATACCTGCACTGGTAAAGTCTCTTCAGATTGAACCTGTCTCTCTTCCTTGTTTCCAGTTTAGACTTTAAATATGCATGCACGTAAGAGATCGTTCTTGCCGTCTAAATGCTGTAATACTATGCAAACACCCCCACTTTCACCTCCCAACTTCTTCCCATGTGTTATTCAATGCACTGAAGGCTGGGGTTTTTTTTCTCCTTGTACAACCACTGCGACAAGTGTATACAGAGTGAACTGAATATCTGAAATTTTTATGAGGTTAGGATTCCTCGAGTGCAGAGAAGATGAGCATGTTCATTAAATATTCATTGGCGTGGTTTGTAAACTGCAGGCAGCTGATCCCACACCATTTTGGACCTTACACATATACATCTTCAAAAGGCACAACTCGTCTTTTGATCAGTTCAAGATAACAGGTTCCTTTGAGCTTTGACCTTCATGCCTGCTATCTTACGGAGAGCGTTCTGACTGTTGCACTCAGGCTGTGCTGCTGTGAGCTGAAAGCAGGGCTTGATATGCTGACAAGCAGGCCACCTCAGGGTCTTGAAAAATGGCAACCACCCCTTTAGAAAAATGGCAGAGGCAACCATGCCTGTATTTATTTATTTATTTATTTTATTATATTTATACCCCGCCTTTTTTCCTGAAAGGAACCCAAGGCCGTTTACATGATCCTCCTCCTCTCCATTTTATCCTCACAACAACCCTGTGAGGTAGGTTAGGCTGAGAGTCAGTGACAGGCCCAAAGTCACCCAGTGCGTTTCATGGCCGAGCGGGGACTAGAACCCAGATCTCCCGAGTCCCAGTCCAACACTCTAACCACTACGCCACACTGGCTCTGTACACAATAACCTCTCTATGTACAAGGCTGTTCCACAACGAACAGATGCGCACCTTTGCAATGGTCACAGATTCCACAACAGTTGCTTGGGTTTACAGGCGTGTTATTGCCTCAGCGGGTGATCTCCATTCTCATCACTGTGAGATGCTTCATGTCTTGCTTTAAATAACTATCTATTCTGATAAGTGGTAGTAAGCTTGCCTTGGCCTCATTTGGAATGAGCTGAACTTCAATCAATCAATCTGGGCCTCATTTGAATCAGGTCAAAAGTAATTCATCTGCTCCCATAAGCAGCTAATTCTTGGAGTCTGTCATTTCAGATCTCAGGGTGTAGTCCTGGTGGGACTTAACGGAAGGACTTAATGGTGGGACTCAATGGAAATGAGCTGGAAAGGATCTCCCCATACTAAACTTCATAGGATCATAGGAAGCTGCTTTGTACTGAGTCAGACCATTGGTCTATCTAGCCCAATACTGTCAACAGGGACTTGGTTCACACTATCACTGCAGCCCACCACAGGTGGGTTATGGCACGTGCTAGTGCATGCTGGGCGGAATCTGAATATTCAAGCCATCACTGCAGCTTATCATGCCATCCGAACCTGGTGGAGGTGGGTTGTGTGAGGGTTAAACAATCCCCGCATGACCGTAAAACAAGCTGGGTTCGGATGACATGTCAGGCCGCGGTCACGGCTCAACTATTCAAAATGGCCACATGCATGCGCCACACCCTGCTTGATCGTGCGAACTGGCCCGCTGACTGGCAGCAGTTCTCCAGGGGTCCAGGCAGGAATTTTTCCAACCCTAACTGGAAATGCTGGGGATTGAACTGGGAACCTTCTGCCTACAAAGCATGTGCTCCGCCACTGAGTTGTGGTCCTTCCTTCCCTGTGCCCTATCCTTGATGACACTGACATGTCACCAGCTCCATGGAAGGCTCAATCCATTTGAACAGATGAGGTGACTCATTAAGGGAGCAGAGGGGTGGAGTAGAAGTCACTTCAGTTCATCAGACAGAGTGCTGAGTCTGGCAACACAGACATGAAGGCTAGAAATGTACTGTTCTGAAATAAAAAGCACATCCCATTATTTGAAGTGCCATTGCATTCATGTATGTTTTTAGACTCTCTAAGAGTGCAGTCCTATGGCCACTAGACAGTCTAGATGGCCATAGGATAATTCGGAGTCACAGCTCCAACCTCAGAAACTCGCTCCAATGTCAGAGCTGGGACTCCGAACTTGGAGCGCCCTCCCTCTGCCCTCACAGCCAGCGCAGAAAGAACTGCACTGGCTGCAGCTCCAAGGATGCAAGAGTGACCTTGGAGATGGAGTTTTGTGGGCAGGAAGGGGAGGAAACCGGCTCCTCCAGCATAAGTATTATCCTGGTGCTGCCTGCACTACCTCTCCTCATGCTCCGGGGTAAAATACTTAGATGACCAAAATCCTCCAAGTTCTGAGGGTTATGGGCAGCTTCATTGGATTGCACTGCTCACTTCCTGTTTATTTATTTGCTTGCTTACTAGACAGAAACTCAGAAGGTCAGGTCAAAGAGATCTACTGATTTTTGTTTACAGTACATCAACGGATCACATCCACATACGCTACTGAAATATGTATTTGGTGTCTGTTATTCCTAGCCAGAAGATATTTGACTGAGATATCAGCAAAAACAGTCTTAGTAGTACTTAGTATCTGCTCCAACTCCAAGCCCGTGTCATATGGGAGTCTAAAAACTAAATCTTCCTGTGATTTTCTTGCCAAGCTCCAGCATTCCAATAAGAGTTTGGGATAAGCATGCTGAGATTAGAGGCTTATATCAAATCTCTGACAATTTGGGAGGGTCTCATAACCATATCGGGTTTCTGCTTATTGTGAAAGGAACAACAGCTGCAGTGTTAAGGAATAATATAAGAGAGCATTAAAAAAAAACCCATAAAGGATTCTATCACAAAAACCTGTTAAACAGTTTACTGTTTTTAAGGTCTATTTTATGCTATGTTTAGTTTTAGGTCTAAGATGTGTGTAAGATCAGGTTCCTGCAGCCTGCTATGTACGTGCAGATGCCAAAGCTTCGTGTACCATACCTATAAAATGGATCTTGCATCAATGTGGGAAAGGTGATGTAGACCACTCTGTCAAGCTTGAGATGGACGATTTTCCTTCACATGTACTCCAGTATCCTTATCAGGCATAATATGAAGAGGATAACAGGCCCAGATTTTCCCTGGTAGCAATAGTGGGGCCATGCCTTTACTAGGGCCAACTAAAATGGTGCAAAACAATGATCAAGCTTGCTGACTTTGTGACATTTTAGTTGGTTCCAGTGGCGGCTGGGGACTCCAATGACACACACACACACACACACACACACACTGTGGCATTTGGATTTTTGCTAATGGACCAACCTATGATTTTTGGCCCGCTGCATAATACTGATCAAGCCAGATTCATGTACAGGAGAAGCAAAATGACATGAGTCTCACCCTCTGTTCCCCTGCTAACCACCCTGGAAACTTGTTTCACACCTACATGTCACCACCACCTCCTGAGAGGCTACTATCATCAAGTGATGAACAACTGTGGGTGTGAAACAGGCCAAAGTGCTGCTTTGATAGGGGCAAAGCCGTGACTTCAGCACAAACTCTATCTGAAGTGGGGGGGGGGGGGAAACTCTATTCTCATGCAAGCAGGTAAACAGAAATGTATTTCCCCCCTCCCTCTCCCTATGGCTCATCATTTTTAAGGAGTACATTTAAATCTTTTTCAGGATGGAAAGGTATGCAAACAAAGGTATCCTGATCTAAAACATGTTATCAATATGCTACTCGGCAATACTGTCTCTAGAATGATTCCTGGTCTATGAAGGTGGCCTGGGGAAACACTTGGTAAACTGCAGTATGCCGTTCTAAACCCATTCTCGATTTCCTTGGCAGTGAAACAAGGCTTCAGACCAGCTGGATTGGGAATCATTTTGTTTCTTCATATCACCCTCCTGTTTACCCCAGAAAGCTTCAGAGTCACTGAAATGGGAGAAGAGGAGGAAGCAAGGGAAATGGATGAAGATCAATTGTAATTTAAAAAAAAATAATAGCCTGTCACCACCAGTTTTGGGACAGCATGTTCTTGCTCTCTGTGAGCAGAGCACACTCAGGCATGTAGCCTCATAAAATCAATCATTAGAGCAGGAGGAACAAGCAGCTTGGTTGTGTATTTTACAAACGGTATTTGAACAGTTTTGTTAGAGCAAAGACAATTTCCCCCCCTGAACCAATCTGAGTCTGTAAGAGACAGAAATTGTTATATTCTCTCATTTTCCTACAAATAGTAAGGTGAATTATTTTAATGAATCAACTTCATTTGATCACTATTTTCTGGATCCCCAGATGTTGTGGGATTACAGCTCCCATAATCCCCATCCAACATGGCCTGACTGCCCTACCTGCCTGTTCACTTGCTGCACTCATCAGAAAACACCCTCCTGGTGGTGCCTAAGATATTCACTCTCTGGAAGTCTCTACCAGTACAAATTAGACAGGCATCGACCTTTCTGGGATTTTCACACTTTCTGAAAACTTACTTGTTCCAACAAGCTTTCCCAGAGCTGTGATCTTGTTTTTTTCCTTGCTGTCATGCTATTGTCTCTTCTAAGTTTTATAATTTCACAATTAATTAATTAATTACATTAATTTCTTTTTAAGGTAAGTGATTCATAAACATTGGCAAATAAATAAAGAATATCTGGGGACCCAAGGTTGGGAATAGTGCTAGCTTTAGACTTACTGAGGACTGTTCAGAAAGCAAAGCTGGTTTCTCACAAAAACTTCTACAAGACCTGGTCTATGCATGTAGAAGAATGAGATGGTAGGACGGGCTGTAGCATCAGGCTGCAAGTAGGAGAAGGTTCTCCCATGTAAGGGCTTCTCTACACAAGGAATTTATTGTGCACTTGTGATTTTTAACTCACGGTAGTTTGCGGGTGCTTTACATGATGTCATCATCCTCCAGGGCTTCTCCCATGCTTTCCAAGCAATTCTGCATTTTTTTTTTAAAGCGAGGAAAGTGAGCTATTAACTGGCTATCACACGAAATTGCACTAAAACAAACACATGTATTTCTGCACTTGGGCTATACCACAGCGCCACCTTGTGCTTGTGTAATGGAACATATACACAGGCAGAGAAAGAAAACCCCTGGGGGGAAAGCACGTGTAAAGAAGCTGATCTTAATCCCGCAAAGAATCCGGAGCAGAATGGAGGTTAAATGCTGCCATGGCAAGTTAAAAGCCTCATGTAGAGAGGAGGCAAGTCCTCCATGCAAATGAAAATCTAGCACATCAGGAAGAAAGGTCCTAGCCCAGCCTGTTACCTGCTGTGCCGGTTTTCAATTTAGAGGGAGCAGTAAAAATGGCATCTCCCACCTGCTGTCTGGATTAACACACTCTAATCTACCCCCTCAGGACCATGCCACCTTGTTGTGCTGCCTCTGTGTAGGCCAGGCCCAAGTTATTCAGAATGACATGGTAGAATTGTGAACTGTACTAGTTCAGACTGCAGAGGGACTTTGCATTTTTAATACTTGCACACATAAAAACTTTCCTACATGTAATAAACAAGTACACTAGTGAAAGGACTACACTAAATCTTTCTGCCTGATGTACTAGTTTCTTACGTCCAGAGGTGTGTGTGTGTGTTTTTTAATGCAGGGGAGCACTCGACTAAACCAATAAAATAAAATTCACAACTGGAATCCACACATGCAGCTAACATAGCACTGTCCAGAATTTTACTGTCTTAACCTAACAGCTCGCTCTCCATAACTTCATAGATCATAGAGTTGGAAGGAGCCTACAAGGCTATCGAGTCCAACCCCCTGCTCAATGCAGGAAACTAGAGGAGGGGTCTCCCATCCAAGTTATAACCAGGCCTGACCCTGCTTAGCTTTCCACGCTCAGACAAGCTGAGCCAGCGTGAGCCACAGGCCTGATGATGATAGACTTGTACAACAGTTCTCATTCTCATTTGCAGTAAGAGCGATGCATGTATTTTAGAGAGGTAGAGTACTTAGGAAATGTTTCACTTAACAGGATGCTGGCTAAAAGAAGGTTACAGACTGAAATTTACAATATAACCTAAAACATTCTCCCTATTGTGCTGTTTTATTTAGCAAGATTGTGGACTTAGATATTGTGTTCAACAGGATTGCTTTTAGCTACATGTGAACTAGTTCATGTTTGTTGAAATTTAAGCACGAAGTAACTATTTTAAAGGGCTGGATGATAATGTAAAAATTTACCAAAATACAGTAGCAGCAGTCTAAATGTAAATTCTACAATAGAATTAAAGGATTGGCATTGTCTATACACTGTGATCCAACTTTTTTTTGGGGGGGGGGGACAAGAGAAGAGAATAGGACAAATGCTTTTTCTATTAGAGATTTTATTACAGACATTAAAGATTGGCTTTGTGATAACTGAAGCACAAAATGAAGTTTCCTCTGAGCCTACTGAGGAGGAAATAATGCCGGTGTCTTCAGAGCCAATGACAGGAGCAGCATCCTCCAGTATATCTTAGGGTGGACAGAACAGCCTTTTCTCTTGCTCAGGGGCAGAAGCACATGGAAGAAAATGGTAAGATTAAAGCTGGAACCCACCCAAGGCACCAAAATGGATATAGTTACAGTTCTGCTACCATCTGCTTTTGTGAGATGAGAATTTTGCCCCAAGTATTTTAAATTGTGTGTATTTTAAACTGTATATTCTTCTCAGATCTGTGTACTTCCTTTGTTCAGTAAGAAGAAATTTTCTTTTTGATCATTCTTAAAGACAGGGAACAGCTATCAGCAAATGTCTGAAGAGACTGGGCTTCAAGGGGCAGGCAGTGCTTAATTTCTAGTAAGACACCTCTCTGAAAACAGCCTGCTCAAGTCTGTCTGAAAACAGCTCATTTGGATATATGGCAGCTCTTTCACGAATCCCTGAAGTGTGTGGACTCTCTCTGCTTACTCACATTGTCCTAGGTGGGCTCTCTTGAAAGCGATAGACTTATTCTCTTCCGTCAGACAAAAGCTAGATCATACTTGTGCAGCAGCTTTCTGTGTGTGCCACAAACACTCTCCTCCACTTTGAACCTGTTCAAGGGCACTTTTATCCGTTCTTCTTTAATATACTCCAACTCCAAGGTTAAGCCTGGCAGCGGAAGAAGATGTTGGGGCTGAGCCCTTGTGAGTAGAAGGAGGGCAGGGGGGGCAGCAGGAGGGGAAGCACATGTGGGCAAAAAGCCAGATAGTCCAGGGGGATCAATTGCAACAGAGATCATCAGGGCCCCTGTACCTTTATTTCAGCAAGTGTCCATGGACAGCAGGGTGGTGGGGCAGGTGGCCCCCCAGAGATTCAGGGCTCCAGCCCTAGTGGGCCACCTCCTAATGCCGCCTCTGAGGGAAAGTGCAGTACAGTAGTCATATCTGAAAAACACGTGCAAAATGCCATAATGATTACATATAAATCTGACCTTATGGGGATGCATTAACAAGAAATGTTTTCCATGTTACAATAAGGGAGGAAGTCACCACGTGGTAACTTTTTCTTGTCATAAAATATCTTATAAACTCCCCGTAACTAATGGCTAAATTCCTAACTAGGGGCTAATGGAGGACAAATTATAGGTATGAATGATGGATCGGAATGACACGCTGTTCAGGTTTGCAAGTTTAAACACATAATCCAAATTATCAATAGAGGACTGTACAGAAACTGCCTCTCTTTTGTGGCCTTTGGAGATAGCGTGTGGGAAGCCACATTTTGTTTGTTTGCATGGATAATGCTTGGTGCAGTTCGTGCAAACATGCCTGCAAAGAGCATTCTTCCAATAACACATTAAGGGTGTTCCCAGACAAGGCTTGTATTTTGCAGTGGCTCTGCCTCATTCAAGGAATTTATCATCTTCCATTTGTAACCTTCCCATGTTTTCCTACCACTTCTTCCAGCTGAATCCATTAAGGCGGGAAAGACAGAACAGCTGCATAAAGTATTTTGATTGGTAGCACTAGGAGCCATTGATCTGGAAGGACTTTAAGACTTAGTGACCTGGTTCTCCTGACACAGTATGGCTGGTCCTGGGTTATTTAATCCACAACGAGCCGCAGTGCCCACCACGGGCACCACCTTGCATATCCAACTGCCGCTCAGGGATTGTCGTGTCGATTGAACCCGGTGACCAGGGGTTATGTGAGAGTTTACCCACATAACCCACATGCGCATGACACAACAACCCCCAAAGCAGGGTTTGGATATGCAAAATGGTGGCTGCATGCGCCACAGCCTTGCCATGGATTAAATAAACTGCAGTGGGCTGTCGTGTCATGTGTCATGTCATGTGTGTCATGTGTGTCATGTGAGTCATGTCGTGTGTCGTGTGTCGTGTGAGTCATGTCATGTGTCGTGTCGTGTCGTGTCGTGTGTCGTGTGTGTCATGTCATGTGTCATGTGTCCCTTAAAGACTTCATGGTCCCCATTCACATGAATGCAAACAAATGAACACAGAAGCTCTTGTGAGCTGCATTACAGCTCCCACACTTGTAATCTTGCTCTGGCTTGGAGTGGTTGCTTTGCCTAATTTGCATCTCAAGGCATCAGGTTTTCCATGAGACTAAAAATTATAATTAAAATAATTGCATTTAGTAGTCATCTGATCATCATCTCCATCTGTTAAGGAGGCTGCTTCTTAATAAAGAAAGCTCACGGGGCCCAGAGAACCAGGAGGCAGGCCCTTCTGGGACGGGAACAATTGTTATGTCTTTGGTTCTACAGGCAGGATTGCACTGATAGCCTCTCAAATTTATTCTTGCATTTTCTTTTCCAGCAGACAAGGCACAGACCAGATGGATAGCAATATGCTTACAATATGATTCATATTTGTTGTCAAATACGTTTTTAAGATACAGCTGTTGGGAACACACAACTTGCTTCCCAGTTTTACTGAAAGTCTGCTTACAATCGGCATGGCTTTAAAAAAGTGGCGTGGGGGGAAGAAAAGCATTTTATGTTGGCCTTGCATATATCATCACAGCACTTCCTGTGTTGGATCCACATGGATGGCATGAACACGGGTTTCAAAATCCCACTTCTCCACCCTAATTCAGTGGGGTGGGCAATTTGCAGCAGGAAAATGGTGAGCGTGGGGTGCTTGAGCCTCTTCCCCATGGCTTTCTTCCTGGGTGTGGTTTCCAGATAGTATGTGTTTGCTGTGCCTGGTGGGAAAGCACAGCTGAGGCGAAGGGTTGAAGAGGAAAAGCGGCTGCCGGAGGAAGGGTCAAG
This sequence comes from Shinisaurus crocodilurus, assembly GCA_021292165.1. Taxonomy (NCBI): domain Eukaryota; kingdom Metazoa; phylum Chordata; class Lepidosauria; order Squamata; family Shinisauridae; genus Shinisaurus; species Shinisaurus crocodilurus. Next base: position 235,340,026 of record CM037879.1, read on the forward strand.
CATCCCCCTCTCACCCACCATGTGCACTGCAATTTGCCCCACCCCTCCCTGTCAATCTGTAGTAGAAATGGGGCATCCAGGGTTCCCAAACCTGTGCTTGCAGTGTCAGTTTAGTCCCACCGTTCGTCACTGTATCACCAGTGCTGTTTAACCGGAGTGGGAAGCGGTTTGATGGGATCAGGGACAACAGCTCGTCCTCTCTCAGCTCAATCGGCTACCCTTTACTGCAGTGTTCTCCAACCTTGGGCCCCCGGATGTTTTTGGCCTACAACTCCCAGCATGCCCCAGCCAGCATAGCTGGCTGGGGCATGCTGGGAGTTGTAGGCCAAAAACATCCGGGGGCCCAAGGTTGGAGAACACTGCTTTACTGTAAAGGCAGGCCTTTCATTAGGGTGGCCACTTCTTCATTGCCAAAAAAGGAGGAATTGCATCACCAAAAAAGGAGTGAGGGCAATTTGCATAACATTTGCATTTGCAAATGTGTATGTATAGGTGCAAATTTAGAAAGAACTTAAATAGAAATGCAACATATCTCACCGTGGCCAGAAAGACTGACCAGGCGACCTGTGTGCCTGCTCTGTCTGCTGCTGTCCAGGTGCTGACTGTTGATGGGCAACTTCGAGGTCCCCGTTGCTGCTCTCCGTCCCTGTGGTTCTTTGACTTTAAACCAGACTTGGACTGGGCAGCCCTTCAAATAGAGGACACTTCAAATAGAGGACTGCCCTCTGCCAGTTCTCCAGAATAGAGGACTGCCCATTGTGAAATAGGGCACCTTACCGCTCAGGGTACACGGGAGGGGTGCTGTTACTTGGGTGGGGGGAGGGATGGGGATGATGAAGGGAAGATGAGGAGGGGGAGGGCCACCCAGTGAGTCCTATTGGGATGCTACCCATCAAGGCCAGCCTATCAGGCAAATGAGCAAGGAGGTGGATTGGTCATGTGGATTGCCAGGGAGAGGGGTGAGCCAGTAGGGCTGATTGGCCCATGCGGAGGCCAGGCTACTGGACCATGCAGTACGACTCCTGATTGGCTCAGGTGTGCCAATCCCACAGGGGCACAATCCCCTGTCCAGCCACACCTGGACAGGGGGCTCCCTGCCTTTCCTAGTGTGGGCTTACACCCTGGATTCTAACCTGGGACCCCTGCATGCAACATGCGGGCTGTTCTACCCAGCTGGGTCTCCTTGTGCAGACCCTTTGATGAGGATGGGGCAGGGGGTGAAGCAAGATAAATGCCCCATGTTCTGTTTGCTGCCTGTCTGCTGCTGTGGCTGAGTGGTTAGGCCCACTCAGAGGTTAGGTTAGGATAGGACAGTGTTCTCCACTGCAAGGCTTGAGGGCCAGTGGTGGCTCTCAGTCACCTCAAGTGCAGCTCTCCATCTCTTTCTCTCTTCTATTCACACACTTTCTCTCCCTCTTTTTGCAGTAGCTTCTCAGTCTGGGCAGGGTCTCTCTAGCTTTGCCTTATGGTTAGCTTTAGTGGGGGAGGGGGGAGGCGGGCAGGCAGGTTGCTGAGATCTGGGCTACTGGAGGAGGCTTTAGGGGTGGGGAGTAGGGAGACCTGACACTTGTCAGCTGTAAGGTGACTGGAGGTGGGGAGAGGCGAACACAAGAGCAACCATCCAATTAGCTGTGGGAGGTGGGAGTAGCCCATGAGGCCAAGAACAACATTGATTGGCTAGCTTCAGTGGTTCACTGTGCAGGCCCCCAAGTGACCTCACTGGCCAAGTGACTCCTGCTTGAAAAATAGTGAAAATCTTTGGGTTAGGAAGTGCTCTGTGAAGCTTGGAGTGTGGATTTGAGTCTTGGGAGCTCCCCCTCTTTTGTTCCTTTCTCTACTTTTTTGGGGGAGCACAGGCATGCCAAAGGTGGGTGGGGCCATATTTGCCCCTCCCCCCTGGTGGGACTCATACTCCCATTTCCTGCTTTCCAACCCTATGAGCTGGAGTGAACCGCAAGAGGCTGCTGCTCTGTGACTACCCTTCTGGCGTGTCCACCTGGCCCCTCCGTTAGGCTGCTTGGCAAAAGAGTCTTTCCCCCATTTTATGCGAATCGGTGTCCTCTTTTGTCCTCTTTTTTTGGTGATGCATTTCCTCTGTTTTGACAATGTATAAGTGGCCATTCTATATGTATTTCACTCTCATTTTGTGCCACACTGGCTTATAATTAAATTACAGTTCCAGCTTCTGTCAGCTGTCCCACCTGTTGTGCTACAATACAGCTTCATATTCCCATATCTGATTTTAGCACTTGAGTACACTTGCCCACATGGCAGAGTCAGGCCCGCTGGCTGTGTTTGATTTTTCTTCTTTTTTTTTCTTCTTCCTGCTTTTGAACAGATTCCAGGAGCTTTGTCTACAGAAAACAAAATAGAGAATGACTCAGCTGCGGCAGCATTCATTTTATGAATAAGAATTTGTGTCATGTGAAGGAACTTCAAAAGGGAATTCCAACAAATGGCCATTTCAGTTCATTTACTTTTCTCGTAAGCTGCAGACCGAGTAAGGTCAAAGCCTTTGGGTCAAAGTCAGTACAATTCAGACCCGGCGCAAGCTCTCTCGCCGCCGGAACAGGAGAATACGGGCCACCACCTCGCGCCCCTTCCCTCTCCCCCAATGCCACATTGCGCTCCCCATCCCCTTCCTGAAGCCCCCTTACCTTTGCTGCCATGATGCCAGCTCTATGGAGAGCTGTGTGACTGGAAGAAACGGCCTCCCGGGTCTCGCGGGAGCCACCCGAGCTCTTGTAAGAAACAGTTGAGCTCTTTGAGACCCAGCTGAACTCTCACGAGAGCCCCGTGGCCACTCTTCCAGCCCTCTCGAAGGGAAATAGAGGGCGAGTGGCTGCTCCAGAGAGCCCCACTGGCTGCTCTCTCGCTGTGGCAAATGCCATAGCGGGAGAGCAGGTGGCAGGGCTCTCTAGTGCACCCACTGAAGGCCGCAGGTGGTGACGACAGGCCCTCCTTGCTGGGGTGGGGTAGGGAGAGCGGCACAATTTGCCACCCCAACAACTCTGCTGCCTGATGCAGGTGCCTCACCCTGCTTCATTGGTGTGCCAGCTCTGGTACTATCAGAGATGGGTTTGACCCATTAATGTTAAGGAAGATCAAGCCCTTAGAGGAAAGCCACCATATGGATTCAGTAATGTATTGATGCAATTTATTTATTTATTTAGGGCACAATCCTACGCACGTTTGACACAGAAAAAAGTCCTACTACTCCCAGCATACCCGAACCAACCATGCTGGCTGGGGCATACTGGGAATTGTAGGGCTTTCCCCCCCTGTGTAAACATGCATAGGATTGCACCCTTAAATATCTATTTCTGAAATGTATACCCTGCTTCCCCAGGCAAGAGAGAGAGACACACACACCCAAGTAGATACTTGGTAGCTGATTTTATTTTGAAATAAGTCTTCCTGCACTTCCAATTTAGTACTAAACAGCTAGACTAATAAGTCCATGAAGCTTCTCTGAAGAAACGCCGGCATGGTGGACACAGCCCAGAAGCAATCCTGTGGTGCCTGCTTTAAAAGAAAGTGTACTATGTGGCAGCTGTAACACGTGGCAAATCAGTTGCCTGGCAGCCTTCCCATTGTCACAGTAATGTAAGGGCCAAAGTAGATGTGATATTAATTGTGTGGATGCAATCAGTACCGGCTCCCGGTTTTTGAGGGCCATTGGGCAAGACACCCCTAATGGGGGCCCTCCCTCAGTGAGTCTGCCTTCTCACTGCCATTGTTTCCAGCTGCTCTTGCTCCTCCTCCTCTTTCTCATCATTGCTACCCGTTGCTGGCTTGACAGGCAGAGGGACAGTGAGCAAGTAGGCAGTGGCGTCTCCTGCTTCACCTCTCATCACCGCTGTTGTCTGGGCCAGAACAAGAGGCTGGTGAACAAGCAAGTTGCAGTGGTGAAGAAGAGGAGCAACTCCAGGGGGCTTTTGTCAGTGGCCCCCTGCTGGAGTGCGGCCCGACCATCATGCCTACCCTTGATGCCAGCCCTGAATCAATGTGCATATGCTTTGTTATGCAAAATAGCAGTCAGAGAGGGAAGTGAGCAGCTTCAGGTGGGGTTGGGGAACGGGAATTTACTTTCCCTGCCACATCGGGACAAAAATCGCCTCGCTCACTGAAGCATTTTAAGGGAGACCTCCCTTGGTGGTCTCTGTGTTCAGGCTTCCCCTGTGGCTGCTATTTAAACAACAAAAACTGTGCACATTGATTGCACTGATCCAATTAATATCATGCCTAATTTGGCCTAAGCCATGCATTTGCTGGGTTTGCACCATCATGGAGGAGAAATAAGCCACAGTGGCTTATTTCCCCTCCCCACGCATGCTGGTCACGTGCCAGGGGCGGATTAGCATAATCCCCCCCAGCAGCACGGCTTGTCGTGTTGTGTGAACCCTGGGCAGAGTGGCTTGTTGATGTTGTGGGTAACAAGATACCAAGAACCCATGGCCTGCTGCAGAGTTCTTGGTGGCTTGTTATCCACGGCAACAAGCCACCCTGCCCGGGTTTGCACAAGACAACAAGCCGTGCTGCTGGGGGCAATTATGCTAATCCCCTCCTGGCATGCGGGGAGGAGCAGTAAGTCACCATGGCTTGCTAACCAGGTCTTTATTACCACCTGTCCCTCTCCTGGATTTCCACCAGGTGGGAATCACAGCCCTGGGTGCTTCCATATCACAAATATTCCAATTAACAGCCCAGCTTTAAACCCACTCTACTCTGCTTAGCTCCCTGAAAAACCAAAAAATGTCACACTGAAAAATGGAGGGAATGGAGAGAAACAAAAAGAGAAGGGAAGTAATAAATAGGAAGAAGGAAAGGCATGCTGAAGGGAAAGAGAATGGCAAAAGAACAAAAGATAAATAATTGAAATAAAAAGGTCCTTAGCAAACACAGCATTCTCCTCTGCAAAGCAACAGCTTTCAAAAAGTAGATGGACTAGACAGAAAGGAGGAATAATAATGGGGCAAGAACTACAAGCAATACTGCAAAGCTAGCTCCTTGCCCTACATGAAATAGGAACATTTTCTCTCTCACACACACACAGAATTGGGAGTGAAAGTCAATTTTCTTTCATCTGCTTCAGTGATGCAGACAGACTCTAAGGGAATGTATCAATTAATAAAATACTGAAATTGTTAATACCATGTTTTACATATCTCTGGTTACAGCAAAAGGAAAATGTAGCCGAAAACGCAAGTGAACCATTATGTTAGCCCTACAACAATGCAGTGAACATTTCTAGAGAAGAAGAGGGGATTTAAGGATATTATTTCCCATTGAATATGTCCTTCAGGGACATGTTAGTTATATCCAGACTGTGTGCTGTAATGCCTTTGTTTGCTAGGCATGTTGAATTTATAGAAATATGGATTATACATTTTTACACCTGCTGATCTGTTGTTTTGTTCTCCATCTTAATGCCTTGGCCAAGAGCCTGAGCTTTTATTAGGGGGGGGGGGGGAATAAACAGCCTTAGGCTTTTATCTATTTTTACTGTTGGGGAGAGCAATCCTAACCCTCTTAGGTGGGTAGAGGTCAGGATGTGGTGTGTGGGGATCTGTCCCAGAGCCCCCATTTACCCTCACAGAAAACCCCTATGGCTGCATTTCTGTGAAGAGAACTGTTGGGAGAGTGCTCACATGTCGTCTCTCTCGTCTCACTTGGCCTGGGGGGTTTAGTGGCCCTTTGTTGCGTGGCTCCTTGCTTATTTTCCATCCAGACTGATGTTGTTTCCTGATATCTTCGTTCTACAGTTGTGGCCCAGTCTGCCAGTCTGCACTCACCCATTGTCCAATTGTAAACGCTCCTGGAGGCAATGTGCCTTTTTGGTGCATGTTTGCGCACTACCTATTGTCACGCAGCCCTGATCCATGACTGAAACAGCATCATCATGATCATAATCAAAGCTCAAGGCAATTTGGTGTACAGGTGTGTGGCGGACATTAGAATGGCTCCCTGAATGCTTTGCTTGGGCTTTGTGGGGGAGAAAAAGAGGACAATTTGTTTGTGCATAAAACTGCAGCTACTGAGAGAGGTTTGCCAAAGGCACAGCCAAGTGACGCAGCGGGAGCCTCTGTCATAGATCAAATAAAATGCAACAATCAAATAGGAGAAAGCGTTTCTCCAGTGCCAACTATTTGCTGAACCGGATGGGATTTTCTTTTAAGCTGCTGAGAGTTTGGTCGCATGTGGCTGCCTGGCATACCAGTTTTTGAAAACAAATTAAACCATCAGAAAAGTGGGCATCCCTTAAAGGGCAGCATGGGTCCTGAGCCTGCTTCCAAAACTTTCACAATTTACTGCAGGAAAAGGGTTAACGCTTCCCAGCAGTGTGTGTGTGTGTGTTTGTTTGTTTGTGTGTTGGTGTGTTTTCTTGGACAAAACTCCTTTGAGCCTCCCCTTTCACACAAGACTGAACTGTTCTGGCATTCTAATAAGTTATAACCTACATGTTCCCCACACTCCCGCCACAAGTCTGTTTCTCCCCACCCCACAACACTCAAGACAAACTCCTCGGCTCTGTATGTATAATCCCTCCTGCCTATGGAACGGCTTGGAGAATTTCACTGTGAACTGGACTGATGGACCTGCTTTTGGTCTGCAGTAATTTCCTCACTTGCCATTTTTGCAGCTGCCGCTATCACAGAAATAACTGCAGGCTCTCTTTTTTTTTGTATAGGCCCGCTGTCTGAGTAGGCATAGGTGAATGATACGAGGCAGGCACTGTTTTCACTGTCAAGTATCCCAGAATAACAATTCACTTTGGATATGTTTACACTGTTTGACGGATTAATCAGAGACTGACAGTGCAGTCCTGGGCAGGTCTACTCCAAAGAAAGTCTCACTAAGGCCAATAGGTTTCACACCCAAGTAAGTGGGTACAGGATTTTAGCCTAAAAATGTGGTTGAATGTGGTCCTGGCAAAACCAAGTGCTTTTGGCCAGATTATCATATCCACAAGGTTGGGCGACTCGAGGCCCTCCAGATGTTGTTGGACTGCAACTCCCATCAGCCCTCACCATGAGTGATGGTGGCTACGGTTAATGGGAGTTGCAGTCCAACAACATCTGGAGGGCCACAAGCCCCCCCCCCTGCTCCGATTATGAAGAAGAACGTGGAAAGACTACATGTTACATGCAAACAGGCATTTTTTAAACAAACAAACAAACAAACAAACCCAAAATGAGCCTCTCGAGGAAGCTGTGATGTTAAGCAGAGCAACAGGAATGAGGAGGGTAAACCTTCCACTCTGGCTGTTTTTCAACTCAGAATTTCTCATCAGCTGCTTGCTTATGATTTGCAGTGCTTTGGGAAATAAAAATTCATAACATTGGCAGGATAACAACACCTTTATTAGGACCAACCAGAAAAGTTACAAAATAGTCAGCTGACTCTTCTTCAGCCTGGATGTTATTTGAAACAAAAATAGCAAAAAGGTGTGTGTGTGTGTGTGTGTGTGTGTGTGTTGGGGGGGGGGCACGGTAGAAAAGCCCCAGTGTAGGCCATGATATAATTTCAGCAATATAGAAAATGTAGCTCCAGAATTAAAACGGAAACTATTATTTCATGACTCATGGGAATAATGGGATGGGATCATGGCAGGTAAATGGGAGGGGGCCTGTACTACAGTCTATACTGGGCCTCAAATAATGGTGTTTGGGTCCTGATCACCCAGTAAGTTAACAGCTGAGCTGCTGAAATTTAGATTTGGCATTTCTGACCTCAGGCTTTTTAATATTCTTCCTCTTACAGTTTATTGCATTTTTATCTCTCCAAGGAGTTTCATGCAGCGAACATGCTTCTCCCCCCCCCCCCTGTATTTTATGTTTGCAATAACACTGTGAGGAAGATTTGGCTGAGAGCAACTGAGCCAGAGAACTTCATGACTAAATGGGGACTTTATCCTGGGTCTCCTTAGTCTTAAGTCTGACATTCTAACCACTACAACACACTGGATCGCTTTACCTCATCTACCTGCTCTCTTTTAAGCTATATCTGGAAAAGTAAGTTGCTCATTGAAATATTAAAAGTGCAGTTCTTTGCATGTTTCAACAGGGGGGGAAGGCCTACAACTCCCAGCATGCCCCAACCAGCCATGGCTGGCTGGGGCATGCTGGGAGTTGAAGGCCTTTTTTTCCTGACTAAACATGCATAGGATTGCTCCCTAATTGGCACTAGTATACCATTATTGATACAATGGGATAGCCAGAATCAGTGGGGGAGAAAGCTTGTGCATTGCATGAAGAGCCCCCCCCCCCCGTCTTTCCGCTCATAATTCAAGCACTGTATCATTCTAAAGAAAATTGGAATCTCTAGAACTTTGAACAGGGAGCTACTTTGATACTTGTATGCTCCAAAAAGGCTGTTCTGTAACACCAGTGCTATGCTGGAGGAAGGCCACATGTTGTGACATTACGGCAAGGGCTGGAAGGATGCACTTAACCAACAATCAACATAGGATGGCAGCAGGGCTGACGTCAAACTGCTAGGCGCCCTTGGGTATGGTGCTGCAAAAGACCCCCACCTTTCCCCCTCCCTGCTTTCGCTGCAGCCGCCCTGCCCTGTCCTGCCACTGCAGTTGCCCGTCCTCTGGAGAAGCCGCTCGTCCTCTGCTAACTCTGGCTAAACAGATGATGGGTAGATGCTCAAGGACAGGCACCTGCTCCTGAGGAGAGGTGACCTGGGAGATGGTCCATGGCACAGGCGATCTCCTGAGACGCCTCTCCAGTCTCCACAACACAATGCGTTGGCTCTGAGGAAGGACCACATCAGAGCCAGGCATTTGGTTCTGGCTGACTCTCTGAAGAACCATTCCAGCCACTTTCTCCTGTTGACACGGCTCTCCAGGGATGGTTGGTGATGGTGGCGAGTGGAGGGTCTTGGCAGGGATGGCCCCTTCTGAGCCTTTGGGCCCTCGGCAGCTTCCCGCCCTTCCTGACCCCTGACTGTATGTCAGGATTGAACCAGTAGAGTAGCTCAGTATGACAACTTTAATCTTTGCTGCTAGGATAGTCAAGAATTTAGAAAGTTGCTAATTTTTTCAGTGTCGTGAAATGTACTAATTAGGAGCCTCGTTCCATATCCCCCTTGCCTAGGATTTTATTTTTCTGTGATACTACAGGAGTTCTTACGTTTGTTTGTCTGTTTGTTTGTTTGTTTGTTTGTTTGTTGTAACTGGTCAGTAAGATGAAATAAACCAGACAGTTTGAAAATCTATTCAAAGTCACTCATGTCCTGGGTGGATAATCTCTTGCCCTTCACTCCAATTAAGAGAAAACTCTAGACACACATTTAATGAACGTTTAATTAACCCTCATCCCGTCGTTTGGCTTTCACATTGAAATAGCTGAGCAGTATCTGGCAGGACACAAAGGCTGGCCATATTGCTGCCAAGTAGTCTTGGCACAAAATGGGTCAATTCCATCTTCATCACAGGCCCATGTTATTTAATGCCCAGAGGTAGAATGCATATTCTCAGCCTGCTAAACACAACAGACATTCTTATCCCCACATTCTTTGTTTAGCATGGAAAATGAAGATTATCATGTTTTTGTGCCTAACATCCAGGCTGCTTCTGGTGGAACTCGGAAGGGATGAAGATAATTCCTAGTAGTGCTATGTGTAGAAAGCAAAGGCCAAGGATGATAAAGACCAATCAGATGAGTTGTTGGATTGGAAGAGCTATCTGGCTAGGACCCAAACAACTGTGCAGCAAGTGCCAGACGCAGTGGTTAGTGGAGCCAGGGCTCAGCAGGTCGAAGCGCTTGGACTTTTTGATTACCAGGGATGATGACGGCTTCTGCCACCTCCCCCATGCTTCCCTGTTCCCTCTGAGCTTAGCTGCAATCCTCACATTGGCCAAGTTCGCATGATCATCTGGAAAAGAAGCCACCTACAACAAGCCATGGGTTCTGATGGAAATTGTAATATTGCCTGCTTAAATCAACGAGGCAATGTAATCACTAGTTACAGTGGGAGGAAAGGGTTAATTGAACAATCCCCAGGGTGCATGTTTTGTAACCCCTCCTCCCTACTTCTGCTCTCTATGTGGCCAGCAACCCACCCCCCTCTCTCCCCAACCTGATGGACACATGGTCTTAGCTGGCTTCCAGCCAGTGATCTCCAATGAAGCAGACTCTTAACACCAAAGACTCTAATCTGCCTATGTGCATCCTGCATATATGAATAAACGGACTGCAAATAAAACTAATAAATGTCTTTATTAGTTTTAAACCTTGTATGGACAATCTTTTCCTTTTAAGAGCCTTTTAGCAGGGTTTAGCAACCCACGTGGTGATAACCAGTTTCAATAACCAGGCTGTACATAAGGGGGGAAACTCTGCTTCGTCCTAACCAGTATAGGATCGACTCCTTTCCATATCCTCCAACAGGTTCTGGGGTGGTTTCGAAACCACCCCTGCCACACACCTTGCCAGGTTCAGATGGCATGGCAAGCCACGTGCCACAAGGGTAATTAGGTCAATTGCATGGCACCCGACTGGCACGTGTGGGGCAGGGAAAAGAAGCCATGGTGGCTTCTTTCCCCCGCTGATCATGTGAACCCGGTCATTGTTGTGAGCTATTCCTGTTGTAATGCAAAGTATTTTGGGATAGTTAGGTCTTGAATGGGCAATTAAGACCTATTAGCTTTATGAAAAATCTACAAAGGACAGAGAGAGAGAGAGAGACTGGGTTCACACAACACGATAAGCCATGGTGGCTTATAAGCCATGTTTTTTTCAGAGTGGCTTGTCATGTTGTCTGAACCCGGCCAGAGTGGCTTGTGCGTGGTTAATAAACCATGCTGCTGGGTTCAGACAACACAAGCCACTCTGAAACAAACATGGCTTATAAGCCAACATGGCTTATCGTGTTGTGTGAACGTAGTCAGAGAGAGAGAGAGAGAGAGAGAGAGATGGACCAACACAGCTGCCTACATTTTTGATCTCTCCTTGTGGCAATGGTTCCTTCGTGATGTGGACTATCAGGATGAGCGCCTGCAGTTCAAAAATTTACCACCACACGCTGGCCAGATGCCCAAGGGGAGTTGGGACTTGTGCTTCCCCATCGCCCCCCCCCCCACATATACACACTCCAACTTTATGGCAAATCACTTTTGCGACTGAGTGGTGTTGCAAAAGCAGTATTTGACATTGCATGGGAGTCTGCGGTGGGAAAGGGCCAGAGCTCAGGTGGCAGAGCAGCGTTGCATGCAGAAGGTACCAGGTTCAGTCCCCGGCATCCCCAGGGACTGAGCAGGGGGGGGGGATGGGATGACAACCCTATTGACACTGTGGAGAAGTGCTGCTAGTCAGTGCAGTAGACAGACAATACTTGAATTAGATGGACTAATGGTCTATCTTGTTATAAGGCTACTTCATATGTTCCTAAGCAGTTTTTTTTTTTAAGTGTTAAAAACAACAAGCCTGTGGAATATAAGTTAAAAAAAAAAAAAAAAAAAGGGCTCGCATAAAGTAGTTCTTTGGATCTTGCTCTGTATGTTTCGATCATGGGAAAGAACATGATTGGGGGAAGAGAGAAATATCAATATTTGTTTAATATTTAAACTTCATTTATTTACGTAATGTATTTATATCCTGTCTTTCCACTGTACATTCTACAGGCTGGCTAACATAAATATTTAAGATACAATTCAGACAAAAGAAAACACACACCCATACACAGACGCTAAAATAAAACAATCCAAATATAACAGCAGCACCAGCTAATAAATATAAACAGTAGCATAAGGTTCATCGAGCTATCTGACATGAAAAGCTCTTTCAAATAAAATACTTTTAACCTGGTGCCAAAATGAACTGAGTGGATGATAAGCAAATGTCTCTCAGATGCCTATTCCACAGCCTTGTTGCCACCACTGAGAAGGCTCTGTCCCTTGCCTGAGCTCCAAAGGGGAGGGCACCTCAGCACATGGGCTGGATCATAGGTGATAAGATGTTCCGGACCTAAGCAATTGACATAAAAAGAGGGAAGACAGTAATTAATTATATTTACCAAAGAAAGATACCACATGGTTTGATATTGTGTAGAGCTGGAAAAGGTGTAGAAAAGGGCAACCAAAATGATCAATGGCCTGGAGCGCAACTCTTCAACGTTTGGGACTTCTTAATGTAGAAAAAGGGTGAATAATTGGGAATATGACAGAAGTGTGTAAAATTTTGTACAGTGTGGAGAAAGTGGATATAGAGATGTTTTTTCTTCCTCTCTCGTAATACTAGAACTTGGGGTCATCCAGTGAGGATAAACAGTGGGAGATTCAGGACAGAAAACACAACGCATAGTTTAACTATGGAATTCACTACCACAAGATGTAGTGATGACCAACAATGTGGATGGCTTTAAAAGGGGAGTATTAGACACATTCATGGCGTATAAGGCTATTAATGGCTACTTGTCCTGATAGCTAAATATTACCAGGGTCTTCATGGGTTGTTCATGGTTAACAAACCATGGTTTGTTAGTGCAGCTGGGTTCAGACAACACAATAACCCATGTTTCAACAACAACCCATGGTTCAATGACAACCCACACTCAACCCTTGAGTCTGGGTTATCGTGTTGTCTGAACCAAGCCAAAGTTTCAGGATATCGAAAAAAATATATTGTTTTACTGTTCGAGGTAGCCCAGTGCATTTCAGTCCTGTATCCTATAATTGGGCCTTCTTCAGGGGTCAATCTCTGAAAGTTTGTCTCCAAGATGAATCCTGTGACAGATCAGTCACAGGATTCATCTTGGAGACAAATCTTTCACATATCTCTGCAGGGATTTAAAAAATATATATTTTAAGAACAATTGACCTCTGAAGAAGGCCCAATTATAGGATACAGGGTCAAAATGCATTGGCCTACTTCAAAGAATAAAACTCCCCCCCCCCCCACATCCTGAGACTTTGTTTCTTCGCTCCCCTGGGCTATATATTACCTCCAGTAGTGGAGCCAGTATGCCTCTGAATACCAGTTTCTGGAACAGTATGGAGGCTGTTCTTGTTGCACTCAAGCAGGGCATGAGTTCTATTGCACTCATGTCCTGCTTGTGAGTTCCCCATAGGCACTTGGTTGGTCAGTGTGGGAAACAGGATGTCATTTTAGATAAGGCTTTGGTCTGACCCAGTAGGGTTTCTTATGTTCTTATGACTACAAGAGGGTGGGTTTAGATAAAATGTTAGGGAAAGCAATCAGGGTCTACCTAAGAAAGGCTACGTTGCCATCTGGTATGAGCAGGTGACTGACTTTAGGACTGCAGCCTTCCAAACAGATAGCTCTCTGCAAAAAATGTAGAGATTTGTCAACAGAGCTATTGCCAGATCAACTCTTTAAAAAAAAAAATAGCAGGTTGGATCCAGGCTTAATACTTAGAGTAGACCCACTGAAATCAATGGGACTTAAGTTATTTATTAATTTCTTATATTTTATTTCTTATATTTATATCCCGCCTTTTTTCTTGCAAGGAACCCAAGGCAGCTTACATGGTGGTCCTCCTCCATTTTATCCTCACAACAACCCTGTGAGGTAGGTCAGGCTGAGAGTCAGTGACTGACTGGCCCAAAGTCACCCAGTGAGCTTCATGGCTTAGTGGGGATTAGAACCCGGATCTCCCGAGTCTCAGTCCAACACTCTATCTACTACATTGATTTCAGTGGGTTTACTCTAAGTGTAACCAAGTCTGGATTCAACCCATTATGTGCTTAACAGGGGCAGTAGTATCCCTTTCAGCAGCACTCTTCACAAACTCTCATTTTACATTACGGATTGGGAAACCCTTAAATTAACCGCTGTATGTGTATATTATTATATAATGCTAGATTTATGCAGCTTAAGGATGGGAAAACTCAACTAGGTAAGCCTTTGAAAGCTTCTAAGAAGAAGCTAGATGCTCTGCTGGGGATTTTTTAAGGGGTTGGCCATGTTGCCTTAGAGTGGTGGGTTGGAGTAGAAAATCTATTAAGGTTTGTGCAGCTGCGTAGTCATCGATGGGCACAGTTCAACATATATTGTGAGAACAGCATTGCTCCTCTTGGGATGCACACAGCATTATCCCAGCCTGGCAAGAACAGGTGTGGTGGGGGAGAAAGCTTGTAAATTGAAAAAGAGAAGAAGAAAAAAGATGGGGAGAATTACGAACAAGAGGTATTCCTGTAAAGGAGACTGTTCTGGACCACAGATACCCTACTTTTCATTTGAGTGTAATTTTATCCAAGCTGTGTAGTGTGAGTGGCTGCATGTACATTTTCCCACCCGTTTTAATGCAAAGAGAGCATTAGTTACCAGGCTTTCTAGTGGTTCCCCTTTGTTCTTTCATGTATCACCTAAGCCTAGAAATGTAACCTAATAATCCAAGAGGTCTGTAATTGTACCCTCACTGATTGTCTGGACTGAGCTGGGTACAACATGCATTCTCCTGTCTGGATTGGTATTGTACGAATGATGTAGTTCAGGCAGACAACATTCTCTTTGATTCCTAGACCAGCCATGTTAACATTACAGGTAATTATACCATTTAGCACAACCTTAGGGCAAAATAGATTCCTCTACAAATAATTTTCTAAAGCAACCGCTGGCTTCTCCATTCTTTCTCCCAGTTCAGTTAGCAGCCTATTGGAACATCTACATGAAGCCAAAAGAAACCCACATGACACCGTGCATGGCAGAAATGCAAACACTCCCCTTAAAATTCATAAATCAAGGGAGGGGGAAAAGAGAGACAAGCTTCTGCTTATGTCAGGCACATTTTTAGTTCTATTTGCCAACGGTGCTAAAACAAACCAAAAATGGAATATTATGCAGCAGGGCTCAATTAACCAGAGTCAGTCCAAAAAATCATCCAGCCGCTTCACCACATCCATTTGGTATGATGAATATTCCACTTAAATCTCCCTTTTCACCGTGAGATCGGACAAAAGTGAACTCTTGCTCTCAGTGCATTCCCTTCACAGGACGAGGACCAGATTCCAACACATGAAATAATAATAACATGTTCGCCATGCGAAGTTGACGCTTACAAGGCCACCTCATGAAAAAGATTGCGCAAGGTTCCTGGTGAAAATCAGCAATGGGGAATGCTTGGGTGTGTTTGTGTGATTCACCTTTGGGATACATTTACACGATTAGTGTCTTCTGTTGGTTATGCAAGTTGGAGCGCGGGCTTCTGCTTGAGAATGTGTATGTATCCTCTTGTGAGTGCCCCCAGCTGTCTCTGGGCTCTGTTTAAATACACTGCGGTGTAATTCTCGTGATGCTCATGCATTTTCACTAGGTTGTACTGTAGTGCTGTTTGCGTACCTTCTGCATTTGTTCATAGAACAAACAGGGAAACCTCCCTTAAAGACAGCCATTTTATTTTCATTCTGTATGGTAAGGGAGAAAATACCGTGGGAGGGGACTGCACTTCCCTTAAACAGACAAGAAACCACAGAGGAAAGCTATCATCACCCATGTGAGAAGAAAGAGTATTCCAAGTGTGAAATAGAAGGTATTTCATTTATGCCAGGCTGTCATAATAATAATAATAATAATAAAAAGATCAGAGAGCCACATGGCAGTGTATAGATAATGGAAAACAGTCTATGTGGCATTTTAATCATCTAAATGCATATGATTTTAATGGTTATAGCCTAAATGGCTTTTGGACAGGGTACGTTGTGGACTGCTTTGTCCCACAGGAACCTGCCTGGTTACTAAGATCTTCCGTAGAGGCTCTGCTCAGGGTTCTCCTGCCCAGGGCCCAAGCATAGTGGGGGAGGTACACCTTAACAGGGCCCGGAGACCTAGGGAGGTCCAGCGCAGGCTGCAACCCCATTACTATGAAGAAGGAAAAAATTGAAGCTAAATTGTAGATCATGCTTGAGGATATTTATGGGAAATTATTTCCCTGTATCTATGTGACTATTGTCCAGATCTTGTGAGATTTGCTGGAGCCAATCAGAACAGGAGCAGCGTAAAAGCAAAACAAGCAACATTCTCAACACTGAGTTGCTGGAAGAGGTCCTTCTCTAAAACAGAGTATATGTTTCCACAGTTTTCCTTTCTGAGGGAAGTACGGTATTCTATGGTGCCTGAGCACTGGCGGGAGCGGCCGCTGGTGCAACGGGGAGTTTGCGGTTCTACAAGCAACCTCAAACAAGTGGAAATGCTTGTTTCTGGAACGGTGCAGGTCAGTGGGAGTGCAGTGGCTGTGTAGGATAGTGCCCTGAGGCTTTTCCTTGTGAAATGTTGTACATTTCTGGGGGGGGGGGAATATCTTCAAGTAGAAAACGGCATGAACTGTCCCCATCTATCTTATGAAAGGAGCTTTACAACAACAAAACAACTGCAGCCAATTTTCAATGAAGTGTGCATAGTCCTATAGATCCTTTGCACACGGCCAGTGACTGTGGCAGAAACTGAAAGAGGCTTCTGCACCGCTAGCTACCACTCACCAAAAACTGCAGAAGTTCTAGTGTGCCACATCGCGGTTCTAGTGTGCCACATCACGGTTTTGTCTATAGAGTGTGAACTTGCAAGGGAAATTGACTCTGGGAAGATAATTAATATTTTTGCAATGAAAAAATGCCAGAAAAATAAATCCTTAAAGTGAATTGGTCTATTTATAAAATGCTTGCAGCCATGCCAATCCACTAGAAGGGGTTTTGCGGGGGGCAGGGCTCCCCATGGTTTTTTCACATGGACGGATGTAGGCATGATCTCTTGTAAGCTCCGAAAAAAGGGGGGGAAATGGGTAAAAGGGAGGGGGAAGCTGTGGCGAGCGCAAAAGGGCTTGCAGTCACAGCAGGTGTAGGGCAGACAAGTTTGTCCTGCCATGGGGTCCCCTGGGATACCCGCCGCCAGAGGACTGAGGGGGAAGGATGGGGACAGAGTGTTAGTGTATGAAACAAAGAAGCTGGCTAGCACACACAGGGCCGGTGCTACCATTAGGCCAACTAGGTGGCTGCCTAGGGCGCCGGGCTAAAGGGGGGCACCAGGAGCACAGGGCTGGAGGGAGGGAGGGCTCAAGTGGGAAGGGGGGGCGCTAAATATCTGATCTTGCCTAGGGCACCAAACTGCCTTGCACCGGTCCTGAGCACACAGACCACTTTTTCAATCCAACCCCAACACAGAGGGGCATGAACAACCCACAGTGAGTGCAGTCATCTGTTGGGCACGCCGTGGGTTGTTCGCACAACGACCAACCCACTGTGGCTTATTGCCAGGGTGGGTTGTCATGACGTGCGAATGCACCCATTTTGTACTGGGACTAAAAAAGAAGGCTTGTGCCCTGCCTATGAAAGTCAGGAAGGTGGTGACCCATGATAGGGTCTTTTTAGTTGTAGCGCTGACTCTCGAACCAGAGTAACTTTACACTGCAGCAAGGCTGGTATCTATTTTGTGGGTGTTCGTTTGAGTGCTAGAAAGAAACCCAGGGCATAAGCAATGAGTGAAATATAGAAGAATAATGGAACATATAAAACAAACGATCTAAAAACATATTCTGGCATTGCTTCCAAATGGTTTCATAAGTTACTTCCTCTGCCTTATTCACGCTGCAGGATTACCGAAGGATACACAGTAGAAATAGCCAAACTAACAGCATGGAATAGCATTTTGTTTGTGTTTAAAAAAGAAAATAGTTCTGCGGCCTTCTCTCTCTCTTGTCCCCTTGGCCTTTTTAAATGGGACCTATCATATGTGTAGGGGTTGTCATCTTGCTGAATAAGCAGAAATGACTGTGGTGGTTGCAGGGGTGCAGAAAACAGCTACTAGTTTAGGAGCCTAATGAATAATGCATCCATTTGCAGAACGAAGAGACCTCATTCCCTTTGTGTGCAATGTTAACAGCTTTCATTTGAAACTGGCTCTTCATGAACCCAGTGAAAATCTGCTTTATTCTGAAAGCAAGAATTTTGCTACTAATCAATTCCTTTTAAAGGCTTTTGTTTAACAGCTAGGCACGGACAGAGACTGATAACACATATTCATCTACTACAGCACCACCAAAGATATTAATAATTCCTCTGAAGCAGCATTTAAGACCAAATGGCATGCAGGCTTGTTGAACAGGAGGGAAACTGTGTAGGAAAAGCAAAGCATCTTGATACCAGTACATATAGGTTTGAATTCAAGTCTGGCCAATGTAATCTGGAGATTTTGCATCAAAAGCTACTGAGGAACACAAGAAAAATATCCTGCTGGTTTTCAGTAAGCTTTTTATTCCCAAAATCAGAAAGAAGCTTGATCAGGTTCCTTTATGCTAGCCACACACACACATATACAGGAATAGAAATTCAGACAAGGTATGAATGCCACAACATGGATAAGCAAATGGTTTTATTTATTGGTTACATTTCTATATCGCCCAATAGCGGAAAGTACACTCATAGGCTAGTGATTCAGCCTTGCTAATAAATCCACCATGCATCGAGGCCTCCTATCCACTTACACCAGAGTAAGTAATTTGTAGCACATCAAGATTTCAAAAGAAAAGACAAAAATATAACCCGTTTCTCTTCAGGATTACAAACAAATTCTCTTCCTGGTAGCAGCTTTCTACCTCTCCATAGGTGGCTACTTATAAGCCTGTAATAATGATGTATTACATTTATATCCTTCCTTCCTTTTGTACATACAGTTCCAAACAATCTCCCATTCAGGCCTGACCAGGCTCCAGCCCTGCTGAGCTTCAGCAACATTTCTATTCATGCATTTTCAGACCACAAATAACATAAGTAGATACCAAACAGAGACTGTTTATATTGTTATATTTATATTCTGAACTTGCAATACATTCAAAACCATCATCCACTTTATCCAAAGTATTAAGCTTGCTGTGGGAGAGTTTAAAGACCCATCGTGAATGAGGCAATTTGAAAACAAAGTGTAATTTGAATCCTTGGAACAGGAATCAATTCAAGAGGAAATGCATTTCTCAGTTTCAAGTCTTACAGGAGTGGATTAGCCATCTCTACTAGCTGCTGTTTTCACCAGCTGGGCTGGGCCCCTCCCCCCCCCCACCTCACAGAGGCCATCAGAATCAACTGCCCTGTAAGGAAGGGACGAGGGCCAGCAGCTGGTGGCAAGGTGAATTCCCATCTTCGCCATCTCCACTTGCTGCTGCTGCTTCCAACAACTGGGCTCCCCCCTCCCCCTGGCAAAGGCCATCGCAACCAGCTGCCCTGTGAGGAAGAGAGGCAGGACCATCTGCTTTGGAGGTGGTGGGCTTCATCTGCCTCCCCCAAGCCTTTCCTGCCACTGCAGGAGTGACAAGATGCAGGGAGATTCGAGAAAGACCCCAGAAGGCCAATGCCCCCGCCCTGTAAGGCCAACCGTTTTTTGCTGCATTACAGCCACTTCCAGAAAGGTCAGGATACAATGCAATTTCTTGGAGGCCCCCAAAGGCCTGTTTCTTTTTAATTGTGAGCAGCCTGCAGCAGTCAATCCATCTGCTCTGCAGGTGGGGGTGCCATCTTGTAACCATAAACCAGTGTTTCTCAACCTTGGGTCCCCAGATGTTTTTGACCTACAACTCCCAGCATGCCCCAGCTATGCTGGCTGGGGCATGCTGGGAGTTGTAGGCCAAAAACATCTGGGGACCCAAGGTTGAGAAACACTGCCATAAACGAAGGCCAGAATTTGCTTTTTACCTTCTCCTTCCCAATCCCTTTTGTGTCATGTCTTTTAGATTGTAAACCTGAGAGCAGGGGCTGTTTTACTATTGATCCTTGTAAGTCACTCTGGGAACCTTTTTCAGCTGAAGAGCGAGGTAAAAAAAACAAAATGCTATAAATAAATATATTCTAATAAAAGTTTTGCCCTTCTTATACTCTACCAGAAACTGTGACCCTCTCAAATTCTGTTGCATCACTCTGATTAAATGTTGAGAATGGAGAATAATGTGTAGGGCAAACCATCCATGACACATATCTGTAAATACGTTTAGCAAATTGACCTCAAGCTGACATGCAATTCCAGTTCCCAAACATCGTAGCAGGTGTGCCAACCGCCTGCAGCACACAAAATGTCTCTGTAATAAATAGATCACTCAGTGCTGTGCTATTTTTAATGGCCAGCATGGTTAGCGTGTTGGGGTAAGGAATTGCGAGACCCAAATGCAAATCCCCCATTCATACATGAAGCTTCCTGGGTGATCTTGGGCCAGTCATTCTCTCTCTACCTAACCTACCTGCTCCCTGATTATTATTATTATTATTATTATTATTATTATTATTATTATTTATTTATTTTTAACTGGAGATGCCAGGGATTGAAACTGGGAGCCTCGGCATGCAAAGCAGGTGCTCAACCACTGAGGTGGGCCTATCCAAAATAAAATCTTTTGGACACTGAGGATATGCTTGTGATATGAGCTCCTGTAGCTCTGTCACAAGAAGAGGTAGGGAGCTTCATAGTAGAGCATCTCTCTTAGACTGCTGTCCTATATGCATGCTTACCAGGGCTGGCCCTACCATTAGACAAGGTTAGACAGCTGTCTCAGGTGGCAGAGGCTTGCAAGGAAAGGGAACAGCAGCAAAATGTTGGAGGGCAGAGCTGTGCCGTGCGCCCCCTAACCTAGCCTCCTATCTTCAGGTGCAGTGGAGGATGCTGACCCATTGCAAGTAAGATTCAACTTGCCAGTCTAGTTGTTGGCTCCTGTACATGGAACTGGGGGTGGGTGTTGTTGTCTTGTACTTCTGCTCAGGCAGCAAAATACCTAGGCCACCAGCCCTGATACTTAGGTTGAATTTACTGTGGCTTACGTTTGAGTAAACATGCATAGGATTGAGCTATGCAAACGTACTAAGGGATGACCCTGTACGAAACCATCTTCTGACGCTGCATAAAAACACTCATCTATAAACACCATAGATTAACAAGAGGCAACTAGCAACCCAAGGGATCAGTCCAGCCCTGGGGGCACATTTAGCCTTTGGCATAAATCCCGATTCCAAGAACACCTCTCTGTATTCAGGTCACAGTCTATGAAATATAAGCATGTTAAACAAATAAATAAATTATATAAGCAAATAAGGGTGCAATCCTATGGCTGGTAGATGCTGTCTGGCTGGCCATAGGAAAAGTCAGAGTCCTAGCTCCAACCTCAGAAAAGCACTCTGAGGTTGCAGCTGGGACACTGGCTTTGGAGCGCCCTCCCTCTGCCATCGCAGCCAGCGTGGTTCTTTCTGCACCGGCTGTGGCTCTGAAGACGGAAGGCCAACTTCAGAGCCAGAGCTGGGGGGGGGGGGCATTCCAGGGAGCAGGGAGGGGAGGAGTGAGGCTCTGCCATCCTATGAGGAATCCTGGCGGTGCCTCCGGCTCCTCTCTTCAAGAGCCACCGAGCCGGTGTAAAACACCTAAATGGCTGAAATCAACCGTCTAAGTCAGGGGTCCTCTAACTTTTTAAACAGGGGGCCAGTTCATTGTCTCTCAGACTGTTGGGGGGCCGGACTATAGTTTGAAAAAAATATGAATGAATGGATCAAGTAAAAAAAAAAAAAGGACCCGGGTCCCTTTTTTTTTTTACTTGATAGGGGTGATTTTCCCCCCCTTAAATGGAAAGTTATTTTATTTATTTATTTATTTCATTTTCATACCGCCCCAATAGCTGAAGCTCTCTGGGCGGTTTATAGCAATTAACAAGACAGTCCCTGCCTGCAGGCTTACAATCTAAAAAGACACGACAGACAAGGAAAAAGGAATAGGGAGGGAAGAAGGGGGAATATTAATGAATACTCCTGGCAGGGCTGGTGGTATTTACATATATAGTTGAACAATTGTTTCATACCTAACACGAATATACTTTTGTTTTTGCCATCACACAAATGAGCATACTCGACAAAAGAATCGGCGCTTGAAGCGAAAGAGTTAAAAAAAAGTCTGCTTCCGCTGATCGGCCGCCGGGCCGGATAAAAAGGCAAGGCGGGCCGCATGTGGCCCGCGGGCCTTAGTTTGAAGACCCCTGGTCTAAGTGTTTTGGAGGGCGAGGGAAGCACGGAGGCAATCCTTGCCACCGCACTCCTCCCACCTTCCATTGGATGCCCATAATCCTCTGAGTTCGGAGTGTCATGGGCAGCCATATTGGATCGCGCTGTAAAGATGTTATAATTAAGCAGTCATGTTATCGAATGGCTAGACTACTGGGCATGGATGTAGGGAAATCACATGCAGATGCTTTTCCAGCTAAATAAATCTTATATGGTAGCCTTTATTCATTTATTTATTACATTTCTATATCAGCCAACAGCCGAAGCTCTCTGGGTGGTTCATAAGCCTTGGTCAAGTCAGCCTTGGTCAAGTCACACTTCTTCAGAGCTGAAGATAGCTCATTTTGTGAGGGTGAAATATCAGTGTAGGAAATACATAATCATATACCCTAAATAAAACGTTATAAGTTTGAACACTCGTTGAACTGTCCTTGGGCTGTGAAGGAGGAGCTGAACTATAGATGGCCTGGTGATGAGTAAAAAAAACAATAATGCTTGGCATTAGGCTGAGGTGCTTTGGTGATTGGAAGAATTCTTGTTATCACTGAATGAACAGGAAGATTTTGACTTGGCAACATCTCATTCAAAGCTCAACAAAAAGAGTTTCCCCAAGGACTTGGACTCTTATCACGCATAGACTTGAAAAAGACTTTGTGCAGTCGGAACTGAATATTACTGGAACTGGCAGCTCCAGGTTTTTGAGGGCCCTTGCTTGGGCAAGGCACCTTCAATGGGCCCCCTCCCTCAGTGAGTCTACCTACCCACCAACGTTGTCACCAGCTGCTATTGCTCCTCATCCTCTTCCTCATCATTGCCACCACTTGTTTGCTTGACAGGCAGAGAGACAGTGAGCAAGGAGGCAGTGGCATCTTCTGCTCCTCCTCCTCACCACCAGCATTGTCTGGGCCAGAACGAGAGGCAGGTGAACAAGCAGGTTGCCATGGTGAAGAGGAGGAGCAGCTCCAGGGGGCTCTTGTCGGCGGGCCCCTGCTGGTGTGCGTGCCCTCAGCAGTTGCCTGGCCATGCCTACCCTTGATGCCCAGCCCTGTCTACTGATACTCCATATTTTAAAACATGGAGAGTAAATACAATTGTGCATGTATATCAGGTTTGGGTTTGGGCTGTATTGTGACTGGTAAGAGGACACATATCCCATTACAAGTTTGGGCAATCCTTGAACTAAATTAGTAGTATGGTAACAGACAATTGGGCTCACTGTGGGCCCAGAGTCCTCATTCAAGATAATTAAGAAAAGGAATTAGTTCCCATCAGAACACCTTTCAAGTAAAATTATTCAGTCAAGTGCTAGCCTTTATAAATCAGTTTATAACATGCCTGCTCCAAAGATGTCTTAAATACATCTGCCTCATATTTTCTTTGGATGTTTAGGGACATAGAAGTAACATTTATCATGTAACAAGACACACTCATGGCCCAACAGACATGGCGCAAGGAGCAGGCCCCACAGTTACTGGTGATTTTCAGTTGACAGCTTAGCAACTGCATAAAGGAGCTATATACAATCTCGCCTTGTAAATTTCCATCTATGTTACCAACTGCACTTCACTCCCTTTGACAGCTGAAACTTACAAGCACATTGACCAGGCAAGACTACATATATTGGAAAGCTGTAAGTGCAACCTGGCCATTACATTCTGCACAGTGAAATTCAGTCAATCTGCTTTGCTTGTAATGATCTAGCTTGTCTCACCAGGCACAGTTTTCAGTAGTCCCAGCTGTTGCTCAACATATATTAAGCACTTCTGATAAACTGGAGTCTTCCACCAATGTTACAGCAGTTTAATTTCCTTTTCCAGTCAAACTAGAGTTTGCCTTAAAAACATATAACTTTATTTGATACACAGTTGGTATACTTTCTAGGGAGGAAATCACAACATTCTACAAGTTCCCAAGTGACACTTTGGGGCGAGCAGCACTGGCTCTGTGGCCCCTGCTGCAATTGCGAGCCCTTTTGTACTCACTGCAGCTTCCCCCCCCCCTTTTACCCATTGTTTTTCTTTTTTTGGAGATCATGAAAAACAATCTCCAATTGGACAGCTACTGTCAGCCCCTTCAAAGTGCCCAAGCAGGACACTGGTTTGGTGTGTTTTTTTGACAAATGCCCCCAAACTGTGTGCATTTTTTTCATTCTTTTTTTATTAAACAGACTTGCGCAAGTGAATGAATGAATATATTTATTACGGTCGACAACCAGCACCACTTGCGCATGCCTCGTCTGGGCAATGTCCAGAAGGGTGTCTGCTGTCAAAGTGCAGCAGGCTCTCACCATGGGCATTGACCCAGAGAGGCTGCCAAGAGCTTTATTTACATTTTGGTTTGTCTTGACAGCTGTCAAAAGATGAGTTGTCAAGAGAAACAAAAGCTACAAGTGATCTTTGCTTGTGGAAAGGGCTGGCCAGTTAATCACCCCCTTCGTGGCAAGATCCTCAAGTTTTGTTTGTTTTGGGGGGGGTTAGTCGGCTCCTCTGACTGTACTCTCACTTTCTCCCCTTTCCTGAGACTTTGGGTGCGAGCCACCCCCTTTTACAGGAGCATGGAAGTTTTGACAGCTAGCTGTCAAAACTCTGGTTCCTTTTTAAAGGGTTTTGTTTTGTTTGACCGGGCTCCCGGTGGTTTCTGGACAGGGACATCTGCAGGCATGAATAAAACAGTAAAAAGATAGTAATGAATAGTGACTATAAATAGACATGAATAGTGACTGATTATAGAGCCAGTGCCTGTCTCTCCACCTTGCTGCTTGGGCATCAGTGGGGCAGCTGGCACTGGCGGTGGCCCAGGGAAGTTTGGCAAGAGCGGCAAGGAGTTTTTGCCGCTCTTGCCAAGAGGCTTGCTTGCCACTTCCCTTCACCCACGATAGGGCTGGTCGCCCAGGTTTGGATGACTTGCCAACCCATTGTGGGTGAAACAACCCCTGGTACAAGTCATAGGTTGTCATAGTGGCTTGTTGCCCACGAACAAGCCACCCTGCGGGAAATGGTCTGGGTTCGCATAGTACAGCAACCCACCATGGCTTGTCACACATGATGGGTTGTTGTGTCATGCAAACCCAGTCAGTCACTCCCTCAGAGATCCAGGCCCTAAGCTGTTGACAGCTTTAAAGGTTAACACCAACACCTTGAATTGAGCTTGGAAAAGAATTGGCTAAGATGTAGTTGGCCTTAGTTACTAACATACGGTAGTTCAAAAAGTGCTTTCAAACATCATGATTGGCACCGAATCTGTGTCTGGGCTCTAGTGGCGATTAAATAGGATTCTAAAATATGAAAAACACAGGGCAACTGAGTACTTGAATTGTAGGCTGGGGGCTAGCACCTTGAACCTCACCATTTGTACCAACTTCTCTGTTTAGAACTGGGGAGAGCTGGGTTCAAATCCCCATTGAACTCCTTCAAATATGAACAAAAAGCCAAATGGGAGATGTGAAGGAATGGAGGGGAGGAGGGTTAGGAGGGGTTGCCCCCAAACTCTCAACTCCCTGCCCTGTGGCCAATGGGCAAGCAGCAAACCACCTGGTAGACTGCAAGACAACTACTTGTAATTAGAAAAACACCCATAATACTTTTCCAGACCCTGAGAAATGCAGCCAAATTTGTTAACAAGTTCCATTTTTGCAGCTTCTCACTATCGTGTAACACCATCGCTTGTGGCGTTTCACTGTCTGAGAGGTAGATGCCCGATTTATGGTGTTTGCTCGTGTAGTCAACTGTGGAAGTTCTGTGTTTGGCCAACTTTATAAATGAGTGGAAATAAAGAAAATTAAATACATGTGATTGTGTGAGTGTTTATGTACACAGCTAAAAGATAAAGGGCATGCTTTGTTAGATTTGCCCTTATTTGGAGTCAGATTTTAATTGCAGTTTAATTACAAAGGGCTTTATGTTTGCATTTGATATGAATGCTGTCTTAGGGTATAGTGAAGCTCTCTGACTGCAAACAGCTTTAAATTAGATTCTTCTCTGCCTTTCTAGTTCAGGGTGGTTCTCTCTCCCCCCCCCCCCCCGTTTAACTATGGAAATGAGAAAATAACATCTGCAAACAATAGCAGGACCTGTGAATTACATGAACACCAAGATCATTAGCAAGGTTATTCCTTTGTTAGTATTCATTTGGGGAGACTGAAGCAGAAGATTTTAATGGGCCATTTCTTTGGCAATTACATCATTTCTGGCATTTCCCTTGACCCTTTAACCGTCTGCATTGGAGTATTATAATATGAACTTCTGCATAATTGTATAATCTATATTAAACATAGGGATGCAACATTTAATCAATCAATTAATTATATTAATCATTTAAAATATGTTTAGTAAATAAAAAGTGCCCAATATTAAATAGACAGGAGATTTTATTTTTTTTTAGAAAATATTTTTTATACAACTACGTACTTATACAGGCAGCAGATGACAAGCATTATCTTAACAAACACATTCCAGCATAAGAGAAACAAGGATGCCTTTTCTAATCTGCTGACAGATGTGCAAACATAATCCCAAAACAAGGAAATTATGCTTTTTTCCTTTTAGGATTTTTTTCCTGATGTGCAGATTGAATCTACAATCCATACTCCCTGGGAGTAAGCTCATTTGTCCAGGAGTAAGCCCCATTGTGCTCATTGGAGCTTACTCTTGAGTAGACATGCATAGGATTGTATTGTATTGTTTTGGGAAAGTGCTATTAATGAATTGGATTTAGCAAGGAATACAAAATAGGCAAGATAATAGGTTCCATTCGTCTATATCTCATCAGCCTGTAAGCTTCTGAATTATATATATATATATATATATATATATATATATATATCACAGTGCAATGGAAAGGGTAGACAGTTTAAACTAATCCGAGGTCAAGTTTGCTTAGATGTGCAGATATTTCTAGTCACTATTGACCTAATTGGAAAATGTTAACTATATCAAACATGTATAATCTATTGATGAACAGTGTTTACAGAAAGTTGGCATGACCCCCAAACCAAAAAGACAAATATACAATTCCCAAATGCGCAGTTTTTCTTTTAAATTTGGTTAATGCCAGTGCACAGTTGTGGATGCTTTTATAAAAATGTGTCAGTGTATTTACCCAGAAGACAATATTGAAAACAACTGGATATTTAAAAACAAACATACAAAAACAAACATCAAACAACCCAAACCTCCAAAGAAATAGTATAGAGCAGATAAGCTTTTACCCTGAAATTCAAACATACACACAGATAAACGTAATGAAAGGGTTTGTAGCGCCTATACAGGTTGACTCACTATAGTACCAGAGACAGTAACATGTCAAAAAATAGAATTCTATCCTCTAAGCCCCGGAAGGGATAGAATTTTGGTGCTGTGCCAGGAGACCATGCTAGAGAGCAAGTGAGATCCTGTGGTGGAAATGTTGGTCAGAGGCAATGAAAACTAGTTTGAATTCCCAGGTCAGCCCTGGACTCACTGGGCTGGGCTGCACCAATCACTATGCCTTCATTCCCCAGCCACAAAACAGGAGGAAAGTGACCTGTCTCACATGGGGTGGATCTACAGTCATGCCTTGGATTGAGAGCATAATTCGTTCCGGAAACATGCTTGTAATCCAAAACACTCTTATATCAAAACGAAATCCCCCCCAAAAAATTGTACAGAGATTTTAAATTTAAGCTGTACTACAGTACTTGTATTGCAAGACATCGCTTGTATATCAAGTAAAAAAAAATTAAATAAATATTTTAAAATTTTCTTGTCTTGCAAAACGCTCTCAAACCAAGTTACTTGCAATCCAAGGTATTACTGTACATTACACTGTATATCGTCAAGTTAGCAGATTGTTACTGCTATAGGCAGTCACTCCTCACAGGGCACACACTCTCGTGAAATGTAGTGCAGTCATCCTGGTTTGCCACCCCACACCTAACTCCATAGTGGTAGACCTCGGTGCAGGGCTGGCGCTACCGCTAGGCAAACTAGGCTGTTGCCTAGGGCGCATAGCTGAAGAGGGCACAGAAACGCTGCGCTCCTCTTCGCTGCCGGCACGCTCCTGCCCCGCCCGCCTGCCCTCCCGCCCGCCTGCCTCGCCGACAAAGCCAGGTCAGTGCGGGGGGATTGCGCCTGGAGGTAGTGGGGGGATGGGGCCAAGCCTGGGCACCGCCGCCCCCACCACCACCCTGCCGCCGCCGCTGGACCCCCACCACCTCCACCTACCTTCTCTGCGCCGCTTCCAGAGCCCCGCCTGCGCTCTGTTTTGGTGGGAGGAACCAGGGCAACAGGGGTTAAACAGCCCTGTTGCCCTGGTTTCCCCCGGCCAAAAACAGAGCGCGGGGGTCGTGTCACTTCCTCTTCGGAGGAGGAGGAGGCCAGGGCGGGGGGAAGGTAGGTTGGGAGGCGGTGGCGGGGGGTCCGGCGGCAGCGGCGGCGGCGGGTCCAGCGGCGGCGGCGTTTGCAGAGCAGGGCTGCTTTGCTCCGGAGCCCCCCATGGCACGAGAGGGGGGGCGCTAAATATAATTTAGCCTAGGGCGCCAAACTGCCCTGCACCGGTCCTGCCTCGGTGTTCCCTTGGAAAGGGCTCCCCCCCTTTGCTTCATTCTCTCGGTGCAGGTGCAAATGAGCACAGGCGCGATCTTTAATTAGAAAGGAAGGAAGAATCTTGAAGGCGGATGCTGCTGCTGCTGCTGCCGCTGCCACCGCCACTCTCCGACAGGGTCGAGATGAATCCAGCAGGATCAGCGTGCCGCACAGTGCCCCTCCCCTCCACCCAAATGCAATTTCCCAAAGCAGTGTTTCTCTCCCGTTCTGAGTGTTCCAAGCACAAGGCTCCTGTTGAATCAATGTGATACACTTGGGGAGTAAGGGCATTGGAGAGAATGTGATTTACTTCTGAGAAGACATGCCATTTGGCTAATTTACAGCTCCCCATTCTTTTGGCAAGGGGGAAAGCCTCTCACTCCTGTCCCCTCTCAAACTCCATGGCAGTTATACTAGGAGTACTGCCTTTCACATGCAGGAGAAATGGCCATTTCACAAGAGGGTCCCCCCCCCCCCAGGTCTGCCGTCTATGCGGAGCTGTGCATGCGTGGAGGAGCTAAATTGCTTTAAAAAAAATAATCACCCAGACATGATTTCCTGAAGCAGCCTGCTTGGAGGTGCGCAGGAACGGTTACAAACAAACAAAAAATTAAGAAGCTTCCAGGGAAGCAGTTGAACCGCTGCACAACAACAAATGGCAGACACCTCTCTTCCCCACCAGTTTGGGAGACACACATCATGCCACATTTCCCCCACCCCTCAAAAACTACTGTCTAACTCCAGTGATGACACTTTCATGGCCACACCTCGGGCAGGCAATGACAGCGCAACTTTAGCACACACTAGCTGCGTACTGAGGTAGTGAACCGCAATAACTGAAAAAGCCATGATAAACCTAGTCCTGGAAGTTCCAGAAGAAGGAACGATTATGTAGGACTAGCATGACTGGCACTGAAAGCTGCGTGTGTCGTGTGCCCTGCAAGTCACGGCAACGATACAGTGCTGTAATAAACCTTAGGTGTGGATATGGCCATGGTTATCATGGGTATTTCATTGTTGCTTAAATGATGTATAAGGACTGATGGATAAGGACTGCAGCATGTTAAGTGCTGCAGAAATTATAGATACTAGTAATTATGGATGACCCAAGCTCAAAGTGCTATGCATTCAACATATTGATCCCAATCAGGAGTTCCTGATGCACCCAAACCTTTCCTTGGCAGCCATGGCAGATGGTATTTCTTGAGCACGAAGAAGAGCTTTCCTACTTATTTTACCTGGCAATGGGAATCTCCAACAGTATATGTCCTTACCCCCATGCCCTTTGTATTGAATTCATTGACATTGGTTTACATTTTCATGAAGTTGCTGAATGGCTTTCTTTCTTTCTTTTTTAATTACTCAACTTGGCATTTTAAAAAGGGTTTTAAGGTTGTTTTTGATGTTTTATTATGTTTGCTTTTGTTTCTTATTCTTGTCTTTTGACTTCTTGTAAACCGCCTTGGCTGGTTACAGAAAGGTGGTATATAATTGTAATAAATGTATGTATGTATGTATGAGGCTACCAAGTTGGGTGACCAGATGGGGCTGTACAGGCAGCAGAAGGTTAGCCTAACTTTTCTTCTTAATCATGGGGAAGCTAAAGGGACCGGAGAAAAGTCCTCATCGAAAGGCAAGGAGAAGGATCACCCAGAGGGGGGGACCTCACAAGGTCAAGGGGATCTCCAATGCTGCAACCAGTGGGTGCTACTACTGCAAAGAGCCGGGACACCTCAAGAAGAATTGTTCCAAATTACTGAACAAGCAGCAGGAACAGCGGCCGCAAACCAGCAAGTTGGGCAGAGTCCTAGCCTCTACAAGAGATGCCCGAGAGGAGAGTGAAGAAGAGGACCAATCCATCTCTTTGCAAGAGGACGAGCCCGAGAACCAGACCAGGACCAACTTGTGTGCCGGTGAGCCCACAGATGGGGGTCAAGACACCGGAGCTGCAGAGTCCATCTGGATTAACACAAGCCATCAAGTTCCTGTTTTATGCAACCCATGTGGAAACTTTGCAAGAACATCACCACTGATTTGTGAAGCATTGGTTTACTTCAATGGGGCTTGCATTGTGGATTGTACCCTAAGATTACAGTCTGAAGCAATTCACTGACACTGCAATCCTAGACATGTCTACTCAGAAGTAATTCCCATGGAATTCGATGGGACTTGCTCCCAAGTAACTGGGTGTCGGATTACAGCCCGAAACTACTTTGAAGAATGTGCACGCAAGAAAATGCAACCTGAATAAGTGACAATGGGTGTCTGAAAATCCAGCAGTGATGCCCTTCCTTCATGGGAAGAAAAACAGGATTGTATTTGTCCATCCAAACAGTGACACCATTTCAGGTCACAGGGGTCTAGGGGAGAAATCTAATGGGGAGGGACATGGGTCAAATGCCTCCTACTCTTGGCTATATTGAAGATTAAATTCTTAAACTGCACTGTTTCATGCGGCACTTGATGTGGTTACTTTTATTACTTAGTAAGATAAAAGTGTAGAGTTTGAAAAATAATCCCATGTGGTCTGAAACACAGGGAAGAAGAGACTGAGCCCTTTCCTCCCTAAATAGTGCCCTTGCATTCATATTTCTACCATCTCATAAAAGTAATTTTTAAACTCAATTTAGGAAAGGAAGTGTTTGCAACTCTTATGAAAACACAACAGTGAGGAGGGGAAAAAATCTGCTTTAGAAAATCTGAATTAAGAAGATAGTATTGTTAAGGCGGGCAAAGCTAGAAGTTATGGCAACAGACTTGTGTGTGAAAAGTGAGCCAGCCACCCAAGCCATATAAAGTAGGGTAGTGTTGTCAATTTAAATACAGAATGGGGGAGCTGAATGTCCCCCAACCCCATGTTTTTGCCCCACAACAGCTTTACCCGCTGGTCGCCCCCCCCCCCCCCATGGTGGGACTCTGAAAATGGAAATACAGATATACCTTGGATTGCAAGCATAATTCGTTCCGGAACCGTGCTTGTAATCCAAAACACTCTTATATCAAAGTGAGTCTCTGGCGGGCGTGAATGGGGTCGATTTGGGCCCGCTACGCCTGCTCAAGGCGAGCGGTTACATCCCTACACTTGTCTTGCAAGACCTTGCTCGTTTATCAAGTCAACATTTTAAAAACATTTTTGCTTGTCTTGCAAAACGCTCTCAGACCAAGTTACTTGCAATCCAAGGTATTACCGTAATTCTCACTGGGAGAAAAATAGCAGTTTCAAGATTAAAAGCACAGGGGATGCTTACATCTCTCACCCCCCACTGAAGCTGAACTTTAAATCATACTCCACTCATCTTTGCATAGATTCAGCAGGGCCCAAGTTGGGTCTGCCCATCACTCACATTTTGGTTGACCCTAGCTTGGAATAAGTGAACAATTGTTTATTGGAGGAAGCAAGCAAACTATTGGCAGCAGCAATGCTTCATCTACATGTCAAAGAGACAATTAAAATTATGTTTCCACCCCATGAACACAGAAATTACAAGGTCAATGGGGTTCTGCCTTCTCCTCCTCCCTTTTTTTGCATTGCCAGTGGAGAACTCTCGGAAGACTACATTTTCTGTGCCTTGGAAAGGCTCCTTTCCCACCAACTCTTTTCCACCAAGTTGGAAGGAGTTGCTGCCAGCTTCCCACAGCTTTTATGAGATCGCCTACTAGGCAGTTGTCAGGGATGTGTTTTCCAAAACTGTTGTCTGTATAGATCTATGAATAATTTGGTGACCTACTAAGACTTAAGCACTCTAAATTGTGTTCTTGATTTGGAGCCATCTGTATAATAAGCCTTCTAGGCCATTTTTCTCCCTCTTTCCTTCCCTCCTTTTGCTTGTTTTATTTGTTTATGTTGAAAAGGGAATTATTCAGTGAAGAATCAGTGTCAGACGTGAGAAGAAACTTTTTGTACACACCAGAAGGACAACCCTGTCTCTGCTGCCTGTGGAACAAAGGTGCAATTTGTATAGAATCATAAGAACAGAAACAGAATGTCTATCTAGTCCAGTATTCTGTTCCCACAGTGACCAACCAGATGTTGATGGGACTATCACAACCAGGACATGGACACAATAGCACCCTCCTGCTCCAATTCCCCAGCATCTTGTCAGTGGGCCCCATCTGGGGTATGGGCCCTTGGTGGGTGCCCGACCATGCCTACTCTTGGTGCCAGCCCTGTATATAGTAATCATGACTAGTAGCCATTGATAGCTTTATTCTCCCTGTGAACTGGAAGAGAATCAATGGGGTCATTAGAGCAAGATTTAAAGTTCAAGCCACCATCTTAACTGGGCTCTCCAAATGTCCCTCAGACACTAGCCACTCCTGGCAGGGAAGTATATAAAACAGGATCTAAGCTTGCCTCAACATGTGTTTGTCTCATTTTGGATGGGATAGTCGGACTGTCCACCCTGCCACCCTTAAATCTTGTTATATGGATGGGTGTCAGCTGCTGCATCATTGCAAGGCCAAAAAGGATACCCCCCCCCCTTAGCTCTAACTGGGAATGACAGAAATGATGTTCAGATGACCCATCTCATGTGTTTCCCAAACATGTGAGGCGGCAGCAGGATCACCCTTGCAAGCCATGCCCCCTGTTGCTGACGCACCTGCTGGCTATGCACCCGACTACGCATATGGCAGGGAGATTATATTGCAGGGGAGGCAAGACGGTGGCATGGGTGGCAGTATCTCCCTGAGCTCTCTCACCTTTGATTTTTTTATTAATCTTTTAAACTTTAAATCTTTTTAATTTTTAATCTTTAAGTCTTTTTTTTAATACCTCATTTTAATTTTTCCTTCCTTGGTGCTAATTTTAACTGGTTTTTGTGCTGAGGGCATGGAGAAACTTCATCCTTTAGAAGTTTAAAGTTTGCCAAGGTTTTTGATGTTTGATTTATATCCCAATGGCTGGGGCTGATGGAGGTCGGGGTGGAGTGTCCCGGGGGGGGGGGCAGGAGATATGGCTGGCACCTGTGTTCAGAAGTGCAGTTGGTGAGCATGATCCTGCTCTCCCCTTCACATCTTCAGTAAACACATGAGGAGGGTCGTTTGAACACTTCTGGAAACTATTTCCCACACACACACACACACACACCCTTTCTGCACTGCCTCTCCTGGTCTTTATGATTCTTAAAGAAAAAACACAGGGTGAACAATATATATGTGATCCAATGTGTTTCAGCCCCTTATACGTGGTCTAACAGGGAAATGATGAATAATGAACTTTTCTGATTAGATTGTGCTCACTCTTCAGTCTCCTGTGTTACATGCAGTGGAGGCTGATGATGACTCCTAATCCATTGCTGCTTTTATTTGGAGCTTCATAGGAGCTATCCGTGGTGCTCCATGGTGGTGAACCTATTTTGGGGATGGAGTTCAGCACCATGGATAGCTCCTATAAAACCTGCAATGAATCAGGAGCCCCAACAAAATAGGAGTCAGCATCAGCCTCCCCTGGTTACATGACAACACACTTTCCAAAGCCCATATTGGGAATGGGATGGGTGGGGGGGGTGCATAAAGCTTGAGAAAACTAACATCAAGCTTGGGTAGTTTTAGTCCCCCTGCAACCTGCTGTCTGCACAGCCAAGGCAATTGGCTGATGTGTTATACACCTTGCGTTGCACTGACCATCACCTGTTTACTGCAGGTTTGCAAGAACTGTGACCAGTTTTACCACTCTCTGGCTGTATCGTCTTCCTTCTGGCTCTCTGTGCAAAATGGCATCATTTTGCAATTGAGTAGCTGGATAAGAGGAGGGGGGGGAAAGAACAATAAAAAAGACCAAGGCTAAAAGCCAGGTTAGAGGAAACTATGGACACTGAAAAAGAGGAAGAGCGAAATATTGCATGGAACAAACACAGTAATTTCAGCATTAAGTTGTTGGTGAGATCTCTAAGCAGAAAGAGACAAGCGATAATATGAAGAAAACTGGAGCAGAAGAATAGAGCTGTCTGTATAATTAATAATTATAAAAGTGGAATAAATTGGCTGTGACTATAGAGAGGGGAGGAACTAATTAAAATTGAATCATGCCATCAGCAAAGAGTATAATTGAGACCAAAAGAATGGATAAATCCACCAAAGGTGCATCCAGACGGACAACTCCTGGTGCTACCAGTCAAATGGCATTGTGTAGCCATTCCATCTTTTCTTCCTTAATGGATTTTTGGTGGTAAAAGAAAAGACCAAAGAAGCTATGGGAAAATACATGAGGGCTACAACTAGAAAATGTTGCCGTCTCGAGCCCTCATAAATTTCTGCGAATGAGACAGAAATATTTGTCAGAAAGGGCCATAGCTCAGTGGTGGAGCACATGTTTTGCATGCAAAAGGTCCCAGGTCCAAGCCCAGCATCTCCAGATAGGCCTGGGAAGGACTTCTGACTGAAATCTGCAGAGCTGCTGCCAGTCAGTGTAGATAATATAGAGGCTTGCTAGAGATTTGCTCACTCTTTCTCTTTTTAAATCCAGATTATGTCTTACCCAAGGGAACAACTGCCCCACTTGCCCCCCCGTCCCGCCCCCCACACAAATGGCCATGCGGGCCAACCTGAGCGCCTTGAAGAAAGGCAGCATGAAATGTAGCATGGCAATGGATACAAACTAAGGATTGTTAACTGCATAAGACTAAGCACATGCACAAGAACAGGATTGTATGGTAGCTCTAATTCTTAAATTGCAATGTTATTCTACTAATGACCAGGATAAATCAGTTTTACTGTGTTAACATATAATAAAGTATTTGCCTATTGGAAGTTCTGTTCCATTCAACTATCTCCTTTTGGCATTTGGGACACAGACTCCATCTCTGCCTTGCACTCAGTTTCTTGGCCAAGTCCCTTGTCTCTGAGCTGCATCAGTTGGCCTTCTGTAAAATGGGTGCAGAACACTGAGAGTTCAAAGAAGTGGCTTTGTGTTTTGGAGCGCAGATCCTCACTCTTCTTTATACTTGGGTTCTGGGGCAACTTACTTTTCCTTTAGCCTCACCAGTTTGCCTTCTGCTAAATGGATGTTTTCTGACTGGTCACATGCACCATAGCAGCCATTTTGTGAATGAACAAACCCCTTCATGGCAGCCATTTTATCAGAGCACCCACAACACTCTCTCAAAATTCCAAACGTTCCCACCAGCCCAAAAAGATTGGGGACCACTGCCCTAGGGCCGAGGGAGAATGCTCTAATGGTGGGCTCACTATGTGTCCGTAGGCTGCCAGTAACCACCTCTCCGTGTAGCTACAGCCACCATGAAGGGAGTTTAAGCAGCTGCTGTGCAGTTATTGGCTGTCTGCTTCCACCCATATACAGCCGAACTGTGGAGACAGTGATATAAACAATACAGAGAAGGAGTGTGCTTTCTTTTTCTTTCTGCTTTCACAATCATGATTAACTTTAGATTATATGACACATGACCACTCACTAGTACTACAGCTGACACATTATATGTTCAACTATGTGTTTAACATATGGTCAATTTTGGTATAGCTAATTTTGCCCCCATCTGCATTGTAATTTTGTTTCGCATCATAAACACAATGAGTTTTACTGCTTTTCTATATCTCTGCTTTACTGCATTTACATAAAGCCATCTAACATTTATGTGGATGGGTGGAGGGGGGGTTGTTTTTTTTTTTTTACAACTTTATTAAATGAACTTGCTTAACTGCCAGGGAAATGCCGTTGTCATGGCAACAAGGTTATCCCCCCCCAAGCCTATTTTCTGGGATCTGCCGTCTCAGTGAAGTAGCGAATCTGTCATTAAATCTCACACAAGGGCCCACTGGTGGGGAGCCATCTTTGCGGCAGGAATGCCACTGTAGAAAAAATGCTCGTTTAGCAATTGAAACAATAAAGTAAACGCCTCAGGAGCTGTTACTAGGTTCAGGGGGGAAATATATAGAAATGCTTTGTTGCAGCACATCTCCTATGCATAGCAGGGAGAAAAAATTACTTTCAAGGTAATTCTCCCCTGCCAGGTAAGTATAAAAATTACTTCAGAACCTCCGTTTGTCTTCTGGGGGGGAAATATTTATTGAAAGCTGCTGCTGACAAACCTGAATATATGCACCCTCTCCTCTCTGCCTTCCTTCCCCAGCACTCTCTGCTGCTCTTTGTCATCTTTCACATACTGAATCTTTTCTCTCAAGCAATGTGTTCTTGTCAGAAACTTTTTCTGCTCTGGTGATTTAGGTTGCATTCCAGCCCTCAGGGCCCTGTTGATCTTCCTGCATGTCACAAGCAATGTCATCACAGCTGTTCTAGTGCAGAAGAAGAAGAAACTCTGGGCTTAGACTCACCACATGATTCCCAAAAGCTTGCCATCCATCCGATATAACAAAGAAGCCCTGCTCACAAAACTGCAATGTGTGTAGGGGGGCTGGGCCTCATCCTGGTGTGTCTACATCAGAGGTGGTGTTAGGGGGAGGCCCACTGGGGCTGGAACCCCGAATCTTTCATTTGGAGCCCCGAATCTCTGGGAGGCCACCTGCCCCACCACCCTGCTGTCCACTCCAGGGCACTTGCTGAAATGGAGGTACAGGGGCCCTGATGATCTCAGTTGCATCTGATCCCCCTGGATTAGCTGGCTTTTTGCCCTCATGTGCTTCACCTCCTGCTGCCCCCCCCCCCGCTTAAATCTTTCTGCCTGAGGTTTTTTTCTGAAATTAAATGACCTCCTCCCTCCTGTCCATACAACCCTTTTTACAAATAGGGATGTCCTTAGGAGACAGGGTCCTTTAAGGACACACACAGAAAGAGACTTTAGAGCATATGTAAATTAGCACATGCAAATTTGTGCTTTTGTGTGTGTGCGTCCTGCAGGCCTGAGCCCCGGATCTTTTCAGTACCTAGCACCACCCTACATGTGTGCCCTACATGTGTGCTCTGTCCCCAACCTTATCACATTGAGCAGGAAAGTCTGAAGGGAGCTTCTGCACATGTTCACTTGAATGTGAGTAGAAGCCTCCAAGCGAGTGAACAGGGGCCCTGATAAAGCAGGGATCCGATTCCAGACAGTGAGGGTTCTACATAGAAACCCCCATCAGACCTTCCCACTCAATCCAGGAAAGTTGGGGGTGGCGTGGGCCAGGATGAAGGGATGTTGGGGTCACGCTCCTACAAGTGTTGTAGTTCCCTGTTCACATGTAATGGCTAAACGGGGCTACAGTGGAAAATTCCAAAACAGCGAGCACTGATAGATCCCAGAGAGTTTGGAGAGGAAAAGCAATTTGAAGCCAACTAAATTCCGGTAATTAAACAGGAGATTCCACTAGGTGTAATGCACTTCAGGTCTTTCAAAGTGCTGTACACTTCCAAAGTGTTGTCTCTTACTTTTAAAGTGCTAAACAGCTAGAAACCTATGTATATTACGGACAGGGTGTTGTTGTTTTTAGTGGAAGACCGACAACCTGGTCTTCTGCGTGGGTTCAATGCCAAGGGGGTAGCGAGTCCTGGGGCGGCCTTCTCCGAGATCCCCAGCGACTATCACCCTTAGCCCAGAACAAAGGGATAACTTATAGCCACAGAAGTATCTTTTAGAAAACAAGTTTATTTACAACATTACCTTCACAAACCCAGACACACGCCAGCAATACAGCTTATCAGTATGGTACAAAGTAGCAAGCAAGAAGTCTTGAGGACACCGTGATTTCAGGGCTCTCAGCTAGTTAGTTCAGCTCAGGTCCCGGCAGAGGCCCGGTCAACCGCACGCTGCTAGCTGGGTCCCGGCGGAGGCCCGGTCTACCCAAGCGGCTAGCTGGGTTCCCGGCGGAGGCCCGGTCTACCCAAGCGGCTAGCTGGGTTCCCGGCGGAGGTCCGGTCTACCCAAGCGGCTAGCTGGGTTCCCGGCAGAGGTCCGGTCTACCCAAGCGGCTAGCTGGGTTCCCGGCGGAGGTCCGGTCTACCCAAGCGGCTAGCTGGGTTCTCGGCGGAGGTCCGGTCTACCCAAGCAGCTTGTGAGTGATTTCAGCTTGGTTTCCCGGAGTCCCGGTCAACCCAAGCGACCAGTGATTTCAGCTAGCTGGAGCGTGCCGGGTGTGGCTACCCAGGGTTGCCGATCCTTCGTTCTCTTACCCCAGGCATGGGGCAAGATTGTTGATCAGGTCCAACAACCCAGTTCCCTTGCGCAGGGTGTTTTATACCTTGGTGTTTCAGGTAGCCCCTCCCTCCGTGATCAGGTGGGTTGACACCCTCCCTGAGGGGCGGCCTTTTGGGTCAGGTGGGGTGACGCCCTCCCCCCGTGGGATGGGGTCCCTTTGAAGCCCCTTGCTTAATGGTCCCATCCTATGGTGTTGAATGGTCCTTTCTTATGGGTGCCGAAGTGTCTGCTCTGGAGAGGTATTCAAGTCTTATGTAGATGGGGCTGATATGCGAGAGCATTGACGAACCTGGGGATGCTTCCTGCCTTCCCCCCTGGGGTGATTTTATGCAGATGTTGTTTGTCCCCTTTGTCATCTGTGGCGACTGGCTGTCTCCCCCCCCCCGGGTCTCCTTCCCCCCTCCTTGGTGAGTGTGTGTGTGTCAGGCAGGGGGCTTAGGTTGGCTTTCTCCACATTTGTCTTCCTTATATGTCGTGCTGAACTCTTTGTTTGACATGTGAGGTCCTGCCTTGAATCATCCAGTCAACTGAGGTTTGGCAGTTGGATGCAAGGAACAATTGTAATCCAAAACATCTGGAAGGCACCATGTTGGGGAAAGCTGAAGTAGACCTTTGGGGAAGTCTGAACCAAGAATCTATTTTTAATGCTTAATTGCTTGCTGCAATCTGGGGGCGGGGCATTGTTAGCTATTTCTGTGTTGTTAGTTGCTTTGAGTTCTAGTGGAAGAAAGGTGAGATAGTTTTTTTTTAATCAATAAAATACATTCTTTTTGCAGGGAGGTCCTAAAGTTAATTATTAATGTGGATAAGGTTTCCTAGCCTTATTTTATTAATGGCCACATGAGTATTGAGCAACATGGAGACAGAGGCAGGCACAGACCTGAAAGCGAATTCCAAAGCTACATCTCCACATGCATTCGCAAAACAAAGTGTGAGAAGTGATCAGGAAGCAGCTGTGGACACTCATTTCTTCTCACACCAAAGTCTAATATACCTTGCAGATCTCTGGGCCTTCTTCCATTGCTCACATGTCTCAGGCCCAATTTACACTTTATGTGGCAATTTTGCTTGCTGGGTATACACTGCTGTTTGCAGTGCTAAACTGTGACGAAGGCGAGAGAGTCTCTGAACAGTCA
This sequence comes from Shinisaurus crocodilurus, assembly GCA_021292165.1. Classification (NCBI taxonomy): domain Eukaryota; kingdom Metazoa; phylum Chordata; class Lepidosauria; order Squamata; family Shinisauridae; genus Shinisaurus; species Shinisaurus crocodilurus. Next base: position 235,379,792 of record CM037879.1, read on the forward strand.
AGGGTATGCAGTAGACACATGTTGGGGAGATGAGGGCCAATCAAGACTGCCTGGTAAACATTTGCCATGTACCTCCAAGTCAGATGTATCTCCACTTCACTTCAGTGCTGCACACACCAGTGTACATGAACAAGAATGCATGCCGTGTGCAAATCAGCTCTCAGGCTCCTCCTGGCTCATCAAGACCACTATAACATTCTACTTTTTTAACATTCTACGTTTTAAAGAAGTAGGTATGTAGCCATTTTCTGTCCCCCTTTCATACATGCTGGTTTAACATCAGTAGGACCCTTAGTTCAAATGTCTTCTATCCCAGACATCTGGCACATTTAATTCCAGCCTTTTGGAGAATCTAAAAGCAAAGGTACTATGCCATATGTTTCTTAACTGGAAGTTTGTTTGAGCTGCATGGGGGAGCCCATGCCACATGATCCTAAGGACTTCAGTATCTGCAATTGCATATACTCTAGAGAAGTACTGGGGCAATGGTAGGGCAATAGAGACGTGATATTTCGCACCAGAGTAGTCCACGGTCAGCTACTATTCGGTACTATTTAGTGATAGATGACATACTTGAATAACTCCACAGCGAGCCTTGAATCAAGCTGCAAAATAATTAGGGATGCCAAATGATTAAGGGCATGATCCTATGTTGTCTGCCCCCAATACATGTAAGCCTCTGAACATTTATTTATTTATTTATTTATTTATTATATTTATACCCCGCCTTTTTTCCTGCAAGGAACCCAAGGCGGCTTACATAATCCTCCTCCTCTCCATTTTATCCTCACAACAACCCTGTGAGGTAGGTTAGGCTGAGAGACATGGAGGCTTACGTGCATCCAGTGCAAGGCGTGAGGCACAGCAGTGATTTCTGCTGCCCCGCACCCTGCATTTCATCTAGATGGCCATTTTCAGCTGTCTAGATGAAGCACTGCAGAGGGGGAAGGAAGGAAGCCGGGTGTAAGCCGTCGTTGGCCCCAGTCCCCTCCCCTCCGCTCCCCACTGGCACGCCCCTTTAGCCCTCTTCGAGGTCGGTTTCCAACCTCAGAGATGCAGCTGGTGCAGTTCTTTCTGCGCCGGCTGCAAGGGGGCAGGGTGGGGGCACCGCATTTGGAGTCCCAGCTCCACGGTCGGAGGACCTTGGATCTGGGACTCCGAATAATCCTATGGCCCACCAGACAATGTCAGGAGGCCATAGGATTGCACCCTAAGACTCTTTTATTATCCAACACTTGCTTTTTACCACTGCAATTGCCAATTAAATTCAGCTTACGATATCCCAATGTAAGCGGTGACTTAAAGATACTGAATAAAATCAACTAAAACAATAAGCAAATCATTTAGGATGATTTTCCAAATAACACATACTTTGACTGTCATCTAGCACTAGCAGCCCCACATATGGAGCTCCCCACATGCCAAACCTTCCCCTTTCTCATTTATGAAGGGAACACTTAGGAGATACATAGGCAATTCCTATGTATGCAGAAAATACATTCTTCATAGAAAATAATAGGGAGACCTAATGTATACCGGGCACTGCAAAATGCCCTGTGGCTGCAGTATAGAGAGGAATATCTCACCCACCCTCCTGCAAAATATAAAGCTTTGCTATTATCGCATATGAAGGATCAAGCAAATAAAGCTAATATCCACACATCTGTTCTCAGGTCGTGTGTGTGTGTGTGTGTGTGTGTGTGTGTGTGTGTGTGTGTGTGTGTGTGTGTGTTGTGTGTGAGAGAGGGGGGGGAGAGGGAGAGGGAGGGCAGGTTCACACGACATGGCAAGCCATCATGGTATGTTACCACGATTTACAATGATGGGCGTGACGGACGATCGCCCCCTCTCATCGCTAGCGTGGTTTTGCTCGGAGCCTGAGCTCCCTCTTGCTCACATCACGTATCCTAGCGGCCTTTGCAAGCCAGTCCATATCCCAGGGTCCCTCGCTTCCTCTCTACATCAGCTGCTTCATCCCGATTGGTCTGCTAAGCACATGGGGCGGGCCTTCCCTCTCCCCGCTCCTGAAGCAAACTGCAACCCTCTCCTTGGAATAGAACTCTGTACCTGTCACCCAGCCCCTCTCCTTTCCGCCTCCTAGACCACCTACCTTGGAAACCCAGCAGAAACAGCAATTGCTACCTGTCACCCCGCCCCAACACATCCCCGCCTGTGGCATGAGCAGCTTTCTCCCTGCTTTCTTCGCCACCGACATGGAAAAGTTTCTTCCGCATCCCCCCATCAGCCCCCCGACCAGCGCATCTAGCGTGAGCCGCGGCTTGACTTTTCCCTCGTCATCTGCTCCACCCCCGCACTGCACTCCGGCCAATTTCGCCATCCGAACCGGGGGGGGGGGGGAGATAGTGTTTTACTCATGCACGCTACCAAATGTAAAGCTAGAATCAGCTGAGGCATCAAGGTGAAAATGGATTTTCACCAAGAACTACAAGTCCTCTCTAATTCACCCATATTCAGTCACCTGCCTTGGACTTCTTAGCTCTCAGGCTCTTAGTTATAGATCCAAGGGCAGCCCTGGCATAGTGCTTACTGTCAGTTCAGTACAAACATTTTGCATACATCTCCTGAAGTGTTTATAATTCTCATACGGCTGGATTGGAATGAATTTGAAAATGAATGTGTGGTTATGTACTCCAGTGCCTAAAGCATGTTAACGTAAAACTGGTGTAAGTTGCAAGTGGACACCAATTGTAAAACCTTCAGGACAGGAAGCAATGCTTGGGCTCTATATAACTATTAGAACAACTTAGGAACAATATGAAGAAATGAATAATGAATGTGTTGAGTGCTGGCAAATATTTTCATAAATATTGCACAAACTTGGTCAATTGTCCATAGAGAAGCCTTAGACACCTAACATTACAGCAGACATAGAGTAATATTGTTACTGGCCTCAAGCATCATAATCCACCATACATTATTTATTATTTCCAAAGTACATCAGACTCCTGCTGATTATACTTTTGTAACTCAGTTTTATCCACAGTATAGATCAAAGTTGTTTACAATTTTATTTATGCTGGCAAATATTGATTGCCAGTAATCTTAAACTTAATCAAGTGCCAAAAATCCTTATTACTGGGATGACCAAGTGGCAGTTGGTGGATCAGATTTGGAGCACGAAGCAATTTAATTCATCCTCCAGCTGCCCTACCAAAATTTAAAACATTTGTTTCAGTACTAAGAAAAATAACATTGCTTTCAACTCGGGAGCTGCTGGACTATCCATGGGGGAGTTGAGTTGTACAGCAAAACACATTTCTAGCCTCTGGACCCCTGTTTGGAGATCAAAGAGGCCCATGAGAATATACAAATTGCCCATGCTTAGCTTGCTTATTTATTTATTTATTTATTTATTACATTTCTATACCACCCAATAGCCGAAGCTTTCTGGATGACTGACAACAATTAAAACCATAAAATACAAGATAAAATACAGCATAAAAGTTTAAAAGTACAGTATAAAAATAGAAGTAAAAGCCGAAATAAAACCTAGTAGCTGTACAGAGATTTTAAATACAGTAAAGGATTTTAAACAACAGAGACTAAAAGACTAAAATTCCTGGGGAAAATAAGAAGGTCTTCACCTGGCGCTGGAAAGAGCACAAGATAGACACCAAGCAAGCCTCTCTGGGAAGTTCATTCCCCAACTGGGGTGCCACAGCAGAAAAGGCCCTTATTAAGTTGGAAGTTCCTGAGATAAAGATTGTCTTCTTTGGAACACAAACTGTCCCCAGCCCTAGAGAGCTCCTGGGCTAATCATGAAGTGGGTTTCGTGTTTATCAAGAGAAGTGCTTTCAGATATAACGAAATCTGTCCAGAGCAAGTCTGTGTTTAGAAAGCTGGAAAAAATAGTCTAGTACAAGTCAGGGCATGGTTTGAAGGCACCTCGCTGAAGCTAAGCAGGCCTGGGTCTGGTCACTGCCTGAGTGGGGGGCCACCCTATATATACTACCTTGAGTTCAATGGAACAAAGTTGAGATGTAAATATTATAAACAATGTAAACTAATTCAAGATCATCTTATGGTGGCTGAAAACATCTCAAGAAATATCTTTTCAAAACATTTTTGCATATCGAACTTCTTACTAGTTAAATGTTTCTAGATAGAGGTTCCCTTCTATTAATTTAGATTAGTCCAGTTAATTAAATGATATTTGTTTATAGTAAAACAAAAACAAAAAACCAGACCATTACACCCGTCTCATCCATCTTCCACTGTTTGTAAATGTACTATTTTATTGTTTTTGAAATTTTGCTTAAATAACTTTCAATCAGCTTTCAAGCAAATTCAAATGAGGAATGTTCCCATGGACTCTTTTACAGCATCCAGTGCTTTTACCACAGAGGAAAATGTCTCTGATGACAGATGCATAGCTCATGCAATGTTAATTGTTTTTAATTTATCTAGATAAATTTGACAGACATTGGTGGAAAATTAACCCTAACGTTTCTGCGGGTCTGAAGTATGTAACTTTTATACAGTCTTTAAAAATAACCTACGCTCATTATTAGTGCTATGAGGCCTAGGACCACTCTGTCTGGAAGCACCCCTCCTTTCCCATTGTCTCCCCTGTGTCATTTATGTCTGTCAGTTACCTGGACCAGTTTCTGAATGCCCTGCACCTAGACCAGTGAGTATGGAAAATAACACCCACTCAGTCCATGAAAGTTTTTCAATAAGCACAAACTTGCACAAAAGCAATGCAAGCAGACAATAAGAAAAGTTTTTTTAAAGTATTTCGGTAAACATATTGCTAATAACTTTAAGACCAACAATTAAACATTATTTAAATACATCAGAAGCAAGAAACTGGCTAGCAAGGTAGTTGGACCACTGGAATTCCAGGGAATCAACAGATATCCTATATTGTTCCAGGGCTTTTCTACGCAATGCATTTATTGTATGCTCATGATTCCTCACTCGCAGTAGTTTATGGGTTCTTTAGACAACGTTGTGATCCTCCAGTTTCACTTCTGTTTTTTGAGAGCACTTTTTCAATGATTTTTAGAGTGGGGAAAATGGGGTATTGTTTCTGAATGCAAAAGAAAAGATATTTTCCTACTTGTGTAATTGCGATATTCTTCTATATGCAGCGGATTAACAGCCTCTTGTAGAAAAGCACTAGGTGCAGTCTCAGTACTGATTCCTGAGGGTAAAAAGGAAAAAAAAGGAAACAGGGCTCTTCTTGAGGAGACTTTCTCAGTGCCACAGTTGCCTAAGGCTCCCTTAAATACCCCACAAAGATATGGAGGGTTCTCTCTATGAGATGAGGTGGCCATTGGGTGGTGGTCTTTTAAAAAAAAAAACCCTTTGTTTTAATACAAATGTGAGCCTCTGCATACTCCTTGGAAACTCAAACAACATTTGTTCCTCCCCTCTTCTTTTTCCATCTTCCTCTCTCTTCCCCAGCCAGCTCACTCCAGTGGTGCATAGCTGCTGTCACTGCCAGTAAAAAAGCAGTCAGCATCAGCAATTCCACAGCTGCAACAGCTTGTGACTGACTGGGGTGCTCTTTACCAAAAACAACACATACACCATACCTACAGTGCCCTTTCAGAATCCCAAATTTTCAGAAGACAAGTTGGAACCTGGAAAGGACCTTAATGCAGGGCTGTCTGGGAGCTTACATGAGGCTGTTAATCACTGTATCTACTTTTGTTGCAGAATTGAGATCCAAGCTCTGCACAAAGAGCTTTTCCTTTCCTGCTTTTCCACTACATAACCTCTAGGTGGTGGTGTGCTAAAGTGGAATATCGCAATTACACAAAAGAAAATACCTTTTCTTTCACTTTCAGAAATAATACTCCATTTTCCCTGCTCTAGAAAAAAACACAGGAAATTGCTCTTAAAAAACAGAAGCAAAACTGGATGATCACGACGTTGTCTAAAGAAGCTGTAAACAACTGTGAATAAGGAATCACAAGTGCACAATAAATGTGTCATGTAGAAAAGCTCTGGGACAATATAGGACATCTGGCCAGTCTAGGTCTGTCAAAGATCTGTACTGGGACCAGTGCTTTTTGACTTGTTTATAAATGATCTGGAGTTAGGGGTGAGCAGTGAGGTGGACAGGTTGCTGATGACACCAAATTATTTAGGATGGTTAAAATGAAAATGAACATCAAGGAGCTCCAAAAGGATCTCTTCAAACCAAGGGAATAGGCATTAAAATGGCAAATGCAGTTCAGTATAAACAAGTGTAAAGTGATGCACATTACGGCAAAAACTTCTAATTTCACCTACATACTGATGGTGTCTGAGCTGACAGTGACTGACTGGCAGGGTTCCCCCCCCCCCCGCCTCATAGTACTAGAACCCAAGGTCATCCAATGAAGCTGAATGGTGTGAGATTCAGGACAGAGAAAAGGGACCATTGCTTCACACAGTGCATAACTGAACTATGCAATTCACTACCACAAGAAGATGTGGTGGCCATCAACTTATTTATTTATTTATTTATTTATTCATTCATTCATTCATTCATTTTCTATACCACCCAATAGCCGAAGCTCTCTGGGTGGTGTACAACTTGGATGGCTTTAGGCATATTCATGGATGATAAGGCTATCAATGGCAAGTGGGCATGATGGCTACATATTACCTCCAGTATCAGAAGCAGTATGTCTCTGAATACCAGTTGCAGGGGAATATGATTAGGCAGGTGATGTGCTATCATGCTCATGTCCTGCTTGTTGCCTTCCAACAGGAATCTGGTTGGCCACTGTGGGAACAGAATGCTGGACTAGATGGATGTCTGGTCCGATCCAGCAGGGCTCTTCTTATGTTTTCCTGAATTTACCCCAATGCAGAATCTAGTTACTTATTTGAGATTAGATTAAAATACATCATAGCAATTAAAAATAGGTTTCAGTCAGAGTAATGGAATGTGGATTAATTACAGTTTATTTGCTGAATAGTCACAATAAATGGAATCAAAATATAACTGTTTAGACATTCTGAGGTTTTATAAACATCATGTGTCACTAAACTAATGGGATCTAATGCATCTGGGAGACAAGACATTTTAGTACATGAAAATGTTTGTGCACAGGCATCCACTTGCAATTATTGTAGGCCAGATATGGCTCTAAGTTTCATTGAGGTCCCAATTAGCCAGTTGCATGGCTTTTATGAACCCTAAATGCAAGTTTCTCCCTTCATATGTTTATAAAACCTCCACAGCACATAATTGAATTTATTTCTCTTGGCGGCCCTGCCTTATGACAAACATTGAGCTTTGTGCAGATATTCATTTTAATGAAAATGTTTAGACTTCATGCCCTTTTAACTGAAATTTGTTAAACTGCATGCTGCTATATTTTGTCTAGGCCAAAACCAACATATAATCAATTTTAATGCATCTCTTTATTTGGAAATCCAAAAGACAATGTCTAAACCTTTCTGGCCTTGACCCTGGGTCAGCTGGAAAGCAACTGGGGGTGGGGAAAAGAATTTTGAACACAAAAACAGTGTTAAGTACTCTTCTCCCAGGGCTGCTGCTGCAGTGAAAATTGCAACACCCCACCCCCAAGACTGCATTTAAGATTTTTTTAAAAAAATGTTGGGAGATCGATCATTGGTATCCCATATTATGTTTAGTTTGGTCCTTAGCAAGCATCAATAATCTTTTTAGTTTAGGAACTTTGACCCACTATACGAGTTGGTCTCAAAATGTAAGTCACGCTGGCAGTGATGGTGGCACCAGAAAAAAATATTAAGAAGTACACAGAAGGGACTGAAGTAGGGCTTAGCATGTGAAAAGTGTATTTCCTTCAAGTAACTACAGGGGTCACAGTCTATGCACCAATGGGAGATCTCCTCCTGATGAAAATTCCAGCTTTAGAGGAAGTCTTTTTCCTCAGGACCACAACAGGGGAGGAAATTGTTAAATTCCCCATGCATGACTCCTGTGATTTATACAAGGATCAGATACACACACACACACAGAGAGAGAGAGAGAGAGAGAGAGAGAGATATTGCATTTTTAAAAACTGCACTCAAGCTCAGTGTAAAGATGTATTTAATGTCATGTATAATTTGGCACTGAAGAGACTGAGTGAAAATCCTAGGGAAGAAATAGATTCTAAGGCAGGGGTGAGCAACTTGTGGCCTTTCCAATGCTTTGGCCTACAGCTCCCATCAGCCCTAGCCAGCAAAGCCAATTGTGAGGGATGATGGGAGTTGTAAGACAAAAATCTGAAAGGCGACAAGTTGCCCACTGCTGTTCTAAGGTCTGGAGCTCAAACAAGCTGATAGAAGGGACTAATCCATCCTCTGAATGCATTGTTAGACTGTGTTTGCTATGAGAGATGCTGCTGAATGGCTGCAGACAAGGCAAAAGCCTACAAATATGACCAGAAAAAAAAATACATGTGGTGTACCATTAAGCAGCAAGGGCACTCTGGACAGGGGCTTTCGATCTGGCATCCATCTGATATGCGAATTGAGATTTCTGAAGAAGCCATTAGTACAATGATGTGAAAGAAAACCTTCTCCCTACAAGGCTGTATTCATATCAAGTGACAAGCCAATTGAATTGATTACTTTAAGCTGTAGCATATTAACTGCAGCTCACCGGGCCAGCCCTCTCATTCGGCAGAGTGAGGCAACTGCCTCAGGCGGCAGATGGTGGGGGCAGCAGTGACAGCTCCCCAGCTGTTCCTCCTGAGCCCCTCAGCCATTTCACTCACTTGGAAGACAAAGCTGTGTGTGCCACACAACCTGTCCTGCACCTCTAAACTGGCCTGCTGCCCTCAGGTGTGATGGAGGTGTCTAACCTGTTGCTGCCAGTGTTGAAGTAAGATTCAGCTGTCAGTCCAGTTGACTTCTATCCACAGAATGGAATGGGGCACCAGGTTGTCCTTTGCCTCAGGCAGCAAAATGTCTCAGGCTGGTCCTGGCAGTTCATAAATAGTAATGAAAGCTACTCGTGGTAACTGGAAAATAGCCAATCTATGTGGTGCAGGCCTGCTAATAATGCTAGTGAACTCTAGGGAGAGAAGTTGTTTAAATTAACTTCAAGTCAAGAGTTTGTACTATGGCAATAATACTGTTGTCCCCCCACCCCTGCCCTGATTCTGTTTGAGAATGTGTCTGGGGGGTTTTTATAAGTGGGCATTTGATTGCTATCCAGAAGTTCCTCTAGAATGTTTTTTCCTGTCAACAAATTCATTGCAGCTAGCTTTGAAACAGAAAATGTTTGATTTGTTTTTACTTCTCCAAGGTCAGGGTGTACACGGATAAGCTTACTAATAATTCCACTGATGTTAGAGAAACCTCAGGGATCAGACCTCAGGTTCCAGATGTAGTTCAACAACTATATTTTTTATAAATATTCAAAAAAAACAATGCCATTGCTGTGATGCACAAAAAGCTATTTTAGTTTCCCTAAAACTAATGAAGTACCCAGATGCACACACAAGAAAAGTCACTGTAAATATACACTGTAGGCTTGTAGAGATTAATGAAGACCATAAGTATGAGGTCCCAATAAAAGCAGAGAAGAATGGATAATGTTTTACAAAGCTGCTACAGAATACAGAACAGGCATATTTAATGAAGATATAACAGATAAATAAAGGTGAGTCCCAGTGTAGTAATGAGATTCATAATTATGCTTAAGCAGCATTGTGTGTTGCCTAATTAATCTTCCTTAAAAATCCTATTACTAACCTGCTATATCAGCACATTGATAATGGTTTCTTTCTTCTTCTTCTTTTTTTTTTAAATCTAATAGCCATGTGGAAAATTGTTGAAATAAACTGGTGTCAGAACTGCACCTATTTATTAGGAAGGTGCAATTACATTTTACTAAATGAGGGAACTGTTAATGTCATGTTAACAATTAGATTACAGTTCTCTTCCATTAATAACAGTGGGAGCAGAATTTCACCCTAATAGCACAATACTTTTAAGTAAACATACATAGTAAGTCCTATTGAGTTTAGTAGGGCTTACACTAAAGTAATCATGCATAGGTTTGCACCATAGCCATTTTCATTTTACAAGAATACATTAAAATTAGATTAAATTCAGGGATGTTCTTTATAAACAGGGACACTTGGCCTACACACATGGACCATTATGGGAAAGGGGAAGAAGAGTTTACAGTCTGGGTTTTCCTTAGCAGATTTTAAGAATTCTTCATCTCTTTTTTACACTAGTGCGAAATGTTAATGACTCAAGAGATCAGGATTAGACTAATAAAATTGAAGAGACTGTAATATAAATGTATTTATATTACAGACATTTTTGAGAGGTTGTTTAATGTAACAGGATTATGTTGAAATAAGAAAACATCTTCAAGGAAAATTGCAGCAACATCCTTAACAGTTTTTTTGATATTTATTTAAAGAATGTTAAAGGTTTAAGATTAACCAGGGCATGAGAAAACATAGCAGATGAAAAACTTTTTACTTTCACATATATCCTCTCACCTCAGCAGACCAAGACAAAATGATTATTTCTGAAGCCAGCAACAGTTCTCATATGATTTTTTGTAAGCGCTGAAAATGAAGGTCTAGATGGGATATTCAATGGTAGCCATAGTTACCATCAGTCCTAGGAAGCTTCAGCGAATATAATGCTTATTGCTAAAAGAAAGTATGGGAAGCTCTGTGATTTTCCATTAATTTTTATATTTTTCCAAAAGTTACTATACCATACCATTATTTACTTTCTAGCTGCATCTGTATGTCTGAAAGGGCATGACATCAAAGTGATGCTAAGAAAGATTCCTAGAGCCATAGGGCAATTCAGATGGTATCTTCAGTCTGATCTTGCCCATTGGGTGAAATACAGGAAAGCATAGGCATTCCTGTATTTCCCAACCCCACCATCCACATGGAGATGACATGTCTGAAATTGGCCTATGTGCATAAAATCCCATGTATGTAGGCCTTGATCACATAGTCGATTCCCTTGAAAATATCCAGGGAATCAACTACACAGTTGAGGCCTACATGTGTTGAATATTATGTACATATAGGCTAACTTTGGATGTGCTGTCTCCAGTGCTTTTTTTTCTGGACAAAAGGGTACCGGAACTCTTGGATTACATTTCCTCGGGAGTAGATGGCGATTAAATTGTAATGCAATTAATAGAAGAAAAGGTGCTGGAACTCAGTTCCAGTGAGTTCCACCAGAAAAAAAGCCCTGGCTGTCTCTGCGTGACATTAGGGTGGCCACGTGTCCTCTTTTACAGAGGACAGTCCTCTGTTTGAAGGACTGCCAGAGGACTGTCCACTCCACATCCGGTTAAAGATAAAGAACCATCAGAAGAACCCCACCACCACAGAATTTCAGGAGAAAATATGTGAGGGGAAGGTTTAACACCCCTCTCCTGGATCTGAATTGGGGCTGCGGGGGCTAACAGGAAGGTCAATAAAACTATTTTTAGCTGAACTTTTATTTTGGTTCTTCCGAGTAAGCCTGCAAAGGACTGTGCTTTAATGTTTCCAGAAGTAGCATTTCCCACTGTCTTTTTATGGTGTTCCAACTGGACAGTGCTACCAGTCAAAAGACATTGCACAGCTATTGCATTCCCCCCCACCACCTTAATGGATTCTTTCTGGAAAGAAAATGGTGGAAAAACATGGCAGGGTTATAAATGTAAGATGATGACATCTTGACTCCCTGTAAGATTCCATGAATGAGGCAAAGTATTGCATGACAAAAGCCTCACGTGGAAGCACCCTTAGTGATTAAAGCCAGAGCACAGAAAACACCAGGCAAATACTGGTGCAAGAATATCCTAAGCCAGGGGTGGGCAGACTTCAGGTCTGCTGGATCTACTACAATCCTGAGTCCATCAATTGGAGCCAGAAATAGTGCAAAATGGGTGGGCAGACATGCACTAAAAATTAAGGAACAAGGTGCCTCTGAGCACATGGTTAGCCTTGTAGTGGAAACATGGAAGACAATTGTTATTTCGAGGAGTTAGTGATGCACAACAAATTGCTCCTTCTCATGTCTAGACTTCTAGTTGGGCCTGTTCCTTTTAGTGGTTAGTTCTTCTTCCCCGGGCCAATTATCTGTTTGAGACTGAACATTCTCGAGACTAGCAGATAAGCTCTGCCAGGATCTTAAGGTTGGTCACTTGTGAGGGTAGCCAGGATCATTATATTTATGTTGGCTTACTACATTCTGGAAGTCAGTGGTGGTGGTGATGGGGATTTCAATGCAGGCCAATCCAGAAAGGTGCTGCGTAAGGAGAGGCCGTTTGGAAGCACAGCCATCGTCATATTTTGATCTGGGATCCCCCAAGAACTGTAGGGATGTAAGCTTCTGATCATGCATTGAAGTAGATTGCTGCAATTATTGTGTTTTGCTTTAATCACTCTGTGCCTTTGCTTTGGCTTAATTAATCGTTAGCCTTCACCCATTCATGTTTATTGTATTCTGAATCCTAAAAAGAACCATAGCTTCTTGGCAACAACACAGCCTGGAATTTGTGATAAGTTCCAGAACCAAGCTTACACAAGCTCTTTCACATAAAGGTCCTTTCCACTCCTGGTGTCGTCGTCCCCCCATGTTGTTTTTCAATTTCAGCAACCTAACTGATTAATAATTTTTGCCATTATTAGACAGTTGAGATTCAGGACCCCTTGCTAACCTACTGCAAATCACCCAGAGATCTTACCATAGATCCTTATCTGCCTTCAGCTCACACCTGTCCCATGCAGTAGATCCCACAAACAAATGCTACTGCAGAGAAGGCAAAACTGATCACAGTAGCACCATAAGCAGAGCACAGGAATAACGCGGGGTTTGGAGTGTGTCTGAACCCATCTGAGGGAAGATCTAGGAACCCATTCTCATGACTGTAAAAGCTATGCAGAGCTATATGCATCAGACACTTAATACATAAATCTGTGTAATGTGCACTTATATGACAACAAACACTCATGGCAACAAATACTTTAATGAGTTGCAACTGTAGCTGTTTGGCTGTAATATCAATCAAAGCTGTAGCCTGGAGCACAACTTTTAAACCTTCCCCTCACACATTTTCTCCTGAAATTCTGTGGTGGGGGGGTTCTTCTGATGGTTCTTTATCTTTAACCGGACGTGGAGTGGACAGTCCTCTGGCAGTCCTTCAAACAGAAGACTGTCCTCTGTAAAAGGGGACACGAACATCAGTAGAATGTTCAGTAGGAAAAGTTCACAGTACACAAGGTCTGGCTTGGTAAAATGAGGTACGGTATGTGGTTTTCAATAGAACATTTGGAACATCTGGAAAACTAGCCAAGTGGGGCTCATTCTACTACTATGTATGTGAAAATATAGGTCTTCTATGACTGCCCCACCCTCCCCAGCAAGATACTATTGTTTTGCTTTTGCTTTCTTTGAATGGTTTTGAAGTCTTGCTTCTATCATGCCTGCTCCAAGAGAAGCAGCTGGTGGTTTGTGCTCCAGGCTACAGCTTTGATTGACATTACAGCCAAACAGCTACAGTTGCAACTCATTAAAGGACAAGCCCAAATATTCAAAAATCCAATCAGCCTTTATTCATAACTTTTATTCTTATATTGAGCGGTGGGGGTAGGGATTCAGTTTCTGTCCATTTTCATTAGACTACACCATGTTATATCATACCAAACTGGCAACTGTTCTTCCAAAGATAGTAATTATCTCCCAAGTCAGCAGACAAATTATATGAATAATTCAGTGTGCTACAATTTGTTTGATTTTCTGCTTCACTGACTAACGGCTTACTTTAACAACACAGTAAATGTGTCAGATTCAGTTGCTACTGATATCTAAATAAGTAACAGAGAACAGGCAAACTGTTAAAGAATGCACTTTTAAATAGCTTCCGGATCCAAAGCAGTGAGGTTCCTCCTCAGCTGATGGAAGTTAATGTAGTTTTGCCCACTGCAAAAGAACAGTAATTCTTTATTATATCCTGAAATATTCTAACCCCGTAAAGCAATAGTGATCATTTATTATACTAGAAATTCTACACTTTTCATTCAGAATTTCCACTTTGGGATCAGAGCACTTAAAGAATTTGTTGCTGTGCATTCTTGTTCACACAGACACATAACACACATGTAATGACTAATGCAGGTCACAGTAGATTTATGCACGATGCTCTTACAAATGGGGAAATTACTACTTCAAAAAATTGGTCAATGGCCCCTCACTGCCCTGGCCACGTTCATAGGGATGGACCTGTCAATTTCGGATTCACTCCGTTTCTCATTTTTCCAGTCTTAAGTTTGGTCCTTCACAAAGTTTGAGAATTTCTCTAGTCTTGGGTTCAGTTCATCCCAAACTTTGAAAATTTGGGTTTAAAACTTTGCATAAAAGTTAATGGGCATTTTTCTGCACATTTCTCCCAATATGTGCATTTTTGTACACCTGTTTCCCTAATAGACCCATTTTTTTGCAAGCAATTTTCCTAATATACTGCATTTTAAATCTTATTTTACCTAATATGCACATTTCAATGCATTGATTGGAGAACTCTATTGCAACAGTTAGGGAAGCACTGTTTTGAAAGATAGCAGAGTTCCACAGTTTTACAGTGGTTTGAAACTGTGAAATTAAGTAAGTTCATATTAAAATGCAAACTGAACAAATTTCTACCCCATCCCTATAAAAAAAAAAAATGATCAAGACACAGCTAAACAAATGCCTTTGATTCTATACTTACAGCAATAATGGGGAGACTGGATTGAGGCTAAGCTATTTCTAGGGACCTTAAAGCCACCACAATTGTGGTTAAAAACAGATTTAGGGTGCAATCCAATGCATGTTTAGACAGAGAAAAGGCCAAAAATTCCCAGCATGCCCCAGCCAGCATAGCTGGCTGGGGCATGCTGGGAAGTGTAGGCCTTTTCTCTGTCTAAACATGCATAGGATTGGCACCTTTAGATGCAGAGCCTTCCCAGTGGGGCATTTCCTTCGAGTTACTGATTAGATTCAGAAAGTATGCCTTCAGCTCAAGAGTTTTTGGTAGCTGCTTCCCAGTACACTATGCTCCCTGTGAGATGAATTTCACCTTTGGGCTTAGAACCAATAACTCATGTATCAATCGCAGTCCCTATCAAGCACTGGAATGGTTATGTTGAACTGGCAGGTTGTGCTGCATTATGCATAGAACCCGGCTTTGGCCTCAGTGGGGCACTTTACCAGGGGGCACAGCTTTCTCTCTGGGTATGAAGCAAATGGATCTAACTGGGCAAATGAAGCCAAAAAATGGGGGGCTTTGGCCCTAGAAATATAGGGTAGGCACCAGAGTACAGCAGGGGATCCTGCTACGGAAGAGTCATGAGGAAGGATATTGAAACTCAGTCAGGCCCCAGGTTACTCTCAGAGCTGAGAGAGACACCAAGTGTGGGATGCTCAAGCAGAAATAACACCTTCTTCCCAAACTCCAAGGCAGTTACAGGGCTTTAAACAAAGGGAACAAAGCTTGATGATGGCCCAGAATGCTGCTGAACAGAAGGCTCAGAGAAGTTCCCTGCCTCTTGAATATAAATAAAACAAATACGTTAATGTAACAAATACATTAAAAACACATATAAGAAAACACAAAAAATTACAGAATAAAAAGAGCACCCAACCCGACAGACCATTTTACAAGCTGAAGGCCTGTTTGAACAGAAACATCTCTGTCTGCCAGCAGAAGGACACCAGAGAGGGAGCCAACCTAGCCTCCCTCCCTTGGCAGAGACTTCCACAGCCTAGGAGCAGCCACTGAGAAGGCCCTCTGAAGCCAGTGGTACAGAGAGAAGGGCCTTCCCCAAAGATCTTAAAACCTGGGCAGATTTGTATATGAGAAGCCAGTCTTTCAGATGGTCTTGCACTACCCACCCCTCGACCCCCATCAACACCCTGTTTTATTTTTATTTAATTTCCCCCTTTTTCCTTTTCTAAAAGCTTTCCTCATTTTAAAAAAATGGGTTGGATCCAGATGTAGTCATACTTAGAGTAGACCCATTGAAATCAATGGAACTTAAATTAGTCATGGCTATCATAGGTCCCATTGATTGCAATGGATCTCCTCTAAGTATGACTACATCTGGATGGATCCAACCCATTACCAGCACAGGCAAATCAGTATATGTCTATACTATACAAGGGGTGGAGGGAGAGATCCATGGAAAATAGGTTATCAATTTATGTCCTGGATCACCAATCAAAACAGGCCAGATAATTGGGGAGAGGGGATTCTTTTATTGTAAAAGAATCTCAAAATCCTTTCAATAAACAATGAATAACCCCAAAATCTGTTGATATTGTACTTAAACAATGTTCTAGTTTTTTTAAAAAAACCCTAGGGAGCATTAGTAATGAACTTTTGTACTGTAGACCTTGCCAAGACAACAGGCATGATTGTAAAACATACGTTCTTAGAACAATGCTCTGGTGC
Organism: Shinisaurus crocodilurus; assembly: GCA_021292165.1. Taxonomy (NCBI): domain Eukaryota; kingdom Metazoa; phylum Chordata; class Lepidosauria; order Squamata; family Shinisauridae; genus Shinisaurus; species Shinisaurus crocodilurus. Next base: position 235,396,194 of record CM037879.1, read on the forward strand.
AGGAAAGAACAAGGTTTTTCAATACTACTGCCCTCTATTAATCCAACTGGTTGACCATACAGTTAATTCAACTCATTGTAGTTTTAACGGGGGAAAAATGAACAAAATTAAAATCTTGCATTTAAAATAGGTAGATTTCTCCAGGGAAACCAGGAAGTATACACATATATCATTGTATGGGATTTTATCTTGTAAGCCACCTCGGGAAGGCTATTTTCTTTAAAAGGGGCCTAGAGATATTTTAAATAAATATTGTTTTTACTGCTAAGTTTATTGGTCACCTTAACAATTTACAGCTATAGTTTGAAGAGATCTGCACAAATCTTTCTAACCACTAGAGTGAAGAGTGCCATTCTGTACATAGGGTTGGATCCAGATTTAGGTGCAAGTAACTGGGCTGGTGGAAACAGAATTCCCCTCCCCCTCCTTTTCACAGCAGCTACTCCAAAGCCCCCCAAAAGCTACACAAAGTTCAAGAATGCTGCTGGCTGGGGTGAGCTGTGGTACAGGGCAGAGAAGGGGATCATCAAAAATCAGGCAGAGGGACCTTCTGTGAGCAGGTAAGAAACATTTCAAATGGCAGAGTGGTGTGGTCTACTGAACAAATAGTTGAGTTGTTTGATGGTAGAACCAAGGTCAGGTCCCTATTCAGACTTGAAGCTCACTGAATGGCATTGTGAAAGTCACTAGCCCTCAGGTAAATCTCTATCCTGTCTAAATCAGCTCAAGGTTCCCAGAGGAGCTGATCTGACACAGTTGCACTTACTAGAATGCCAGCCCAGGCCTCATTTAGAAACAGCTAAGGCCTTCAGAGGCTCTATGAAGGCTGGCAGATCTGGACCTGCTGTAAACCCCACCCCTCTGAGGAGCTGTCTGTCTCTTAAAGGGCCATTGTCTGTCTCTTAATGGGCTATTCTGCAGCCACTGGCTCCTCCCGCATGAGGGAAGTGAGGAATGCATTGGGATGTAGGGTGGGCTTTGAGTCAGAAGCATCTGGTAAAGCCATGTCCTCTGGCCTGAAAGGTCCAGGGGCAACAGACAATGGCTCACTGAACCAGAGTGGGGGGATCAAGGTCAGAGAACATGGCAATCTCTTGCACTGGATTTTGTTGTAATGAGGAGTTAGGAACTGCAAAACATGTTGTATGTGGAGAAGCACTATAGCAAAGATCATATAGGAAAGCCAGTTCTTGGCGTCATACTCTTGTGAAACCAAGAAAATGATCGCAGAACAGGACTATACTGATAAAGAATGCAGCCATACTAAAGAAGTATGGCCCCGCTCAGCCATGAAACTCACTGGGTGACTTTGGGCCAGTCACTGACTCTCAGCCTAACCTACCTCACAGGGTTGTTGAGAGGATAAAATGGAGGAGTGGAGGAGGAGGATTATGTAAGCCACCTTGGGTTCCTTGCAGGAAAAAAGGTGGGGTATAAATATAATAAATAAATACCGGTAAATAAATAAGGAAGTAGATGGGTTGGATATGTAGATAGGGGCTGGCTTAGTTCTCAGGGACTGTTAGTTCCAGGAACAAAGTAAATATATTGCTCATCATCGTGATCAGCATTTCTTTTAGTAAATTATAAGACAATGCATTTTTTTTTAAAAGAAAGGCGTGGCTTCACATGTCCTAGAAATCATCAGTTGGTCCATGATGCAAGCCTGCAGCCACTGGCTCCTCCAGCGTGAGGGTGCTGAGGAATGCATCCTTATCTCTTTTTACAAAGCTTTATAATTGGATTGCTTTGGCTTTAAGCTGTAGTGCCATTTAGTATTCCATCATTTTATCTCTCAAGCGGAGAAAAAGGTGATACAGTATAGCCAAAGATGACCTTCCCTGTACTGGCATACTGCAAACCTGTATTTTGTGATGTGGTATCAACGAGGAAGTGAGATCATACGTTGGACTGAGTCCTCTGTAGGCCAATGATTAGACAAACTCTGTTCCAAGAAAAACAGCTCTTTATCTGCTTTTCCCTTGTGCTGTTTCTCACCTTCATCTCTGTCCACTCCTCTTCTCTTCTTGCATACTGGTGAATCACACAAGGTTTATTAAACAGTTGATGTCAGTCATATCATTCTTTATGAGTCAGCCAACAGCAAATCTAGCCTGAACAATGTATGCTGAATCTGTAGCTGATTACCTCAGTTGCATGACTGAAACATCTCTGAAGTGGAATCCATTTTTCCACTGCAAGAATTCTGATAAAGTTGCACGTAATGGGTAGTATTCAATACTGCTCCTATGCTTTCCCTGTTTCTGTTGCACTAGCAAGCCCAACAGGAATTAGCACTTTCAACGGGAACCTTGGAAACGAGTCGGAATGCTAATTTCTGGAACCAGACAGGTCAGCAGAGCTCCCTTCTGCAAGCTCCGCTGACCTGCCCCATTCTGGAAATGAGCGTCTCAGATAATTTCCAATTGCTGCAGGATCCACTAGCTTCCTGTTGTGCTGCTGGAGGGTCCTGCTAGCATGTGGGCAGCATTAGATACCAGTGAGATTTCTTTTATTTATTTTTTAAAGGTACAAAAACCATAAAACATAAAACAATGGGAGAAAAGAAAGAACGCTATACTGCCACAGGGCTTCGCTACAGTTATAATAGGCTATGAAGCATTTAACCTTCTGCTTTACCAAAGCTTCTTCTTCCGTTTTCTTTGCTAGAGGAAGAGCCCATCCTTTACACGGGTGTTTTTTTTCTGGGTTTTTTTCTTCTCTGCCTTTCTATATATTTTTATATGTTCCGTTACACAACCGCAAGGTGGTGCTCTGGAATGGAGTGGAACTGCAAATATACACGAGGCTTCTCATAGAGAATCATGGCAGCATCCTGGATCATACTGAACTTTCTTCGCTCTAAAAAAGCCATGAAAATGGCTAGAAAATGTGGGAGATGCCCTGGAGGGTTGTGTAAAAGACCAACAGACTTCCGTGAGTGAGGGACCACGAGCACACAATAAATGCCTCATGTAGAGAAGCCCACAGATAATCCGTTATAGATACTGACATAAGCATGTATAATCAGATTTGATATATCCAAAGAAGAGCCATATAGAAGGTGGCTGCATAAGATGAGGGCCACCTTTGCCATGCAGCAGCAAAGAATATAACTTTGTGTGAAATGTCTCTGGCTTGACCAGTCGGTACACTGGTTTGCCATTCCCCATCCCATGGATACAGGTGGAGGCAGATTTCTCCCTCCCTTCTCAGCATGGACAGGAGCAAGAGAGAGGCTGGGTGTGCCACATGATGCAGCCCAGCCAACAGGGCAAGCTCTTCCCACCTCCAGCCCTGCTCACTCATCCCTTTCTAATGCTGAGCAGTGTGCCATTTGGCACATCTCCTCACAGGGCTAACGTTTTGCATTTTTATTTAATACATTTATATCCCACCTTTCTTCCATCATGAAATGCAAAGTGGCATACATGGGATTCCAAGGCAGCCTCCCATCCAATTACTCACCAGCCCCCAACCTCCTTAGCTTCAACAAAGTGGCGGCATCATGTGTCATTAGACCATGGATTACAGAGGTTTTCCAAACTGCATAAAGCATGGGGGGGGGGAGAATGCTAGAGAAGTGGAACTGCGCCTGCTACATCTTTACTAAACACATACACACACACACACCAACAATGGGGAGCAGAATCTACATGCATATATGTATATTCATTGCTCAAGCTGAAATGCATTGTAATAAAACCGAAAATCTAGACTAAATTCTAGATATACCCAGATGACATCCTTTGGAAAAGAATATTTCTTTTAATTATTCAGTAAATAATTAAGGATCTCTTTTGCCATGTTGGTTAGCAGAGTTGAGGGAATAAAATAGGACTTATTTGATTTGTCTAGGAATGGATTACAGCAGCCTTAGGTTGCAATTCTATGCTCACTTATTTAAGTTCCATTGAACTCAATGGGACTTCTGAGTAAACATGTTTAGAACTGCACTGGTTTTATAAATACTATTGATCTTCCTTGGGGGGGGGGGATATGATTAGACACACACACAAAAAGTTATTATGTGGTGTAATTGATACACAGACCAGTTACTGCTCCATACTCTGTCTGTTTTGCCTGGGTGATCGGGGTTGTGTTTGGGTAGTCGTTTATTTAGAAGGAGGAGGAGGAGGAGAAGAAGCAATCTCATTAGTTAATAAACAAAGTTCATAAGATTAATCAGTGTTACTCCCTTAATTAAGATAATAATTGCACGAGCAAGCAATTCTAGGGAGATGGTAAGAAAAAGAGGGGACAGGAAGCATCTTTGTTTGGTTCCTCTGCAAAGACAAATAAATAATAATTTTAGAGCATTTGTATGAATAAGAACCTCCCTTTAATGGTATAGTAGTTTTACAGTTATAGTTTTTAACATGTAGAAATTTTCATGTGTCCAGCTTAGAAAATTGATATCTATCCACGCCCCCCAAAAAGTCTATTGAAGTGATGGAAAACCTCATGAGCCATTATTACAGATGGCTGTAAATAATGTTTTTTAAATGTCTAATGGATTCTGAAATTTGTCGAGAAGACATAAACCCAATTTGGTTTTCAGCAGCATATTTACCCAACCTCTTGCTTTAGTGTAGCAACCAGGATTACCATGAATATTACATTATCAGGATTCAGTAGCTATATGCCAATATAAATCTGCCTGAGCTAAATCCTTTTGAGGGTTGCTAATAACGTGTCTAGGGGAAATATCCAGCTGCGTCATTCTGCTAGCACAAATGACGTTGTGCTGGTACTAGAAACTAGGTTCAGGATTATGTGCAAGAGGCGAATCCAACAAAAGTTGTTTGTGCAAGTGCAGTTGTGCAAGTGGTTGCGCAAAGCATTGTGCAATCAGTTGTGCAAGTGCGTGTGCAATGGAAAGTTTCGGTGGAGCTCCACTGGCGCTATTTGAGTTTGTGGAATGACACGGTTGGATACTGCCCTATGATTGCACTCTAAAGGCCTAATCCTATGCAAGTTTAGACAGAAAAAAGGCCTACAACTCCCAGCATGCCCCAGCCAGCTAAGTCTATGATTTATGGTTTTCCAATGCTATAGCCACCCATTTCATTTGGTCTGCTGTTGTTTTCTTTCTAATGCTGTTGATGTTCCAAAGTAAGTACAGGCAGTTCCAATTGTAAAGACAGAAAACAGGAGAATGATCTGAGACAGTTTGGGAGCCAATATAGGCACCATGTAAAATAGAAGACCATGATAAGTACAACATAATTGAAGCAGGCAGACCTGTCATGTGAGGCAAGACAGTATGTGCAATCTTGAACATTTTGATTAGAAAGTCTCCAGATGTCAGTAAGATTTATTGAACTATGAGTTCAGTAAGGGGTGAAGATACAGCTCACAACTGGGGGGAACTTGCCACCTGTCTAATTTTGGATTAACAACAAAATTCAGGTTACCACCAAATAAATCTTCTTTGAAACAGCTCAGATCTAACTTAATTAATAGAATTTGTCTAGAATTCTGGACTACAGATGGAATCTAATATCCCTTTAAAAAAGAAAGAAACCTCTTAAGGACATCTGTTATTTCCCTGTAAAATAGCGGTTGATGTAAGATTTAAATTGCTGACAAGCATTATTGCCACACCCTTGGATTTAAAGGATTTTGGAGCAGGGGGAAAATTGGTCTCCAACGTTTAAGTAGTCTGTACCATTTCCTTCTGATGGGTCTTTTGGTGGAATGTGATGTCACGAGGTTCCCTTTGAAGCATTTGTGAAAACTGAATTTAACAAGGCACCCTAAGACCTTGTTTTTAAAAGAAGTTACTCATGAATGTTGTATGACCTTTTGAAATATTGCCAGGAAATCAATGCGATCAGAAACATGGTGCAGTACAGTGGTTGTGGGTAACAAGGCCACCAATAGTTCTAGTGACCATATCCAATAATAAAACAAATGACAGTTTAACATCAACCATAATGAAAACTCCCTCCTAGAGAGACTCACTCACTAACACTACAACTCCTAACTTTGGGTCTACTTGACCTCATACACTGGAAGGACGGGACCAATCTGAGAGCCAGTGTGGCGTAGTGGTGAAAAGTGTTGGACTGGGACTCAGGAGATCCTGGTTCTAGTCCCCACTTGGCCATGAAGCTCGCTGGGTGACGTTGGGCCAGTCACTGACTCTCAGTCTAACCTACCTCACAGGGCTGTTGTGAGAATTAAATGGAAAGGAAGAGGATTGTGTAAGCCACCTTGAGTTCCTTGCAGGAAAAAAGGTGGAATATAAATATAATTAATAAAATAAAAACTAGGAGTGCTATCATTCCTTCCCTCAGGTCCCATTCCCCCTCCCCCCCCATTGCTGAGCTTATGAGTGATAAAAGACAGTGTCCAGTATTTGCAGGTCAGTAAAAGTCCATTTTAATCTAGGGCCTTTCAGTCTCCTTTTAGTCATGGTACTTGCATAACCAGTGGCATGCTTTTGGTTGCTGCATACCACATTTCCTCTGGTTATTGAGGTGCAAAGTCCATTATACCTGTCCCTTCTGTATCAGCAACAGAGGAAACAGATACCGTCACAGGGAGTAACACAGACATGATGTGTGTCCTGTCTGCAAGACAAAAGGTCTTGGGATCCAAACTCCCAAGAGATTATTCATCACACAGAAAAGTTGCCCAGCAGGGAGGACTTCTCATCCACAGATTAGACAACAGGCAATAAATACCCCTTCATCTGCTATGATTAATAGCAGGGCTGGATTAAGATAGGGGCTATTGGAGCGGCAGCTCCAGGCCCCTCCCCAAAAATAGGCCCACCAATAGGGACGCGCGGCGCGGGCCGGGGCTCAGGCGCTCCCAGTGGCGGAGAGGCGCAGAGTGTCAGGCGGGGCCGGGCGCACGGACGGAGCGGCGGCGGCCGAGAGCGGGACCGGCGGGTGGAGAGAGGGCAGGGGCGGAGGGATGCCGCCGGCGCTGGGGCTGCCCGCCTGCTGCTGCTGCTGCTTGCAGCCGGCCGGGAGGGCGCGCTGAGCCAAGCCCGAGCCCGCGCCAACATGTCCTGCAAGAAGAGCCCCAAGAGCAAGGGCGGCACCTCGGCGCCCTCGTCCGCCCTGCCCGCCGCCCAGCAACGCGCCGATGCCGGTGGCCGGGGCGCGGCCCGGGCCAAGGGGGCAGTCGGAGCGGCGGTGGCAGCGGCGGCGTCCTCCTCCTCCTGCTGCGCCGCCAACGGGGTGGCACTGCCCAGCAGACCCTCACTCAGCAACAGCGGAGAGTTCTACGACGTCGCCTTCAAGGTGAGCAGGCGGGGGGAGAACCGGGCGGGTGGGCACGCGCGAAGCCCCCGGCATGCCTGGGGGCGTCGTCCTCCTCCTCCTCGCCGGGTGGGGCTGCCACAAGGTGCGCGCGCCACGCCCTCCTCCTCCTCCTCCTCCTCCTCCTCCGCTTGGACGCGGGGGGGCCGGGGACCTGAGCATGCTCCCCAGAGCCGCCTCGCCCCGGAGTCTTTCTCGCCGCCGCCCTCCAAGTTTATCCATTTACGTCTCCCTCTCTTTTTGCCTCAGTTTCCCTCAATGTTTGTCCAGTTTCCCTGAGGGAAACCGAGGCAAAAAGGAAAGCAAGGCTGGCACAAAATGCCCCCCCTCACACGCAGACACTTCCATTCTCTTTCTCCTGTTTCAGCTTCCCCCAAAGCACCTTCCTTCCTGCCTCAGTTTCCCTCAAAGTTTGCATACAGTTTCCCCTCAAAGTTCGAGGGAAACAAGCAAAAAAGAAAGGCAGGCAGGCACAAAGTGGGTCCCCCCCCTTCTATTCCCTTTCTCCTTCCATTTCTGCCTCAGCTTACTTCAAAGTACTCTCCCTCCTTCCCGGCATCTGCCTCAGTTTCCCTCAGAGTGCCCTCTTTCCTGCCTGCCCACCTGTTTCCCATACAGGCGCTGCTGCCTTTTCACATTTATTTTATTTATTTATTTTATTTGTTATATTTATACCCCACCTTTTTTCCTGCAAGGAACCCAAGGCGACTTACATAGTCCTCCTCCTCCTCCTCCATTTTATCCTCACAACAACCCTGTGAGGTAGGTTAGGCTGAGAGTCAGGGACTCTTTTATAATGTATTTCAGTTTACCCCACACAAAGCACTCACACACACAGAGCAGCCAGACAAAAGCAAAACATGCTTATAATTTGTAGGTAGCCTTTTATAATGTATTTCAATTTTAGACAGCAAAAAAGGTAGTACATTCTTATTTTTTAAACCCACTTTTGCCATAGAAATAAAATTCCATCCTCCATTTAATCATTTATTATTTATTTATTTATTTATTGCATTTATACCCCGCTCTTCAGCCAGAAAAGGCTCTCAGAGCGGCTTACACAGATTAATAATAAGACATTCCCTGCCCTCAGGCTCACAATCTAAAAGACATGACACAAAAGGAAAAGGGATTGGGAGGGAGGAGGAAGAATGCCAAACTCAGGCACCAATATAATGTTTGGCATTCTTCCTCCTCCCCCCCAATCCCTTTTCCTTTTGTGTCACGTCTTTTAGATTGTGAGCCTGAGGGTAGGGAATGTCTTATTATTACCGGTAATCTGTGTAAACCGCTCTGAGAGCCTTTTCTGGCTGAAGAGCGGGGTATAAATGAATAAATAAATAAATAAATCATTAATTTTTACCCACTTTTGCCATCAAAATAACATTCCATCCTCCATTTAATCACTTGTTAACATTATAATTAATTTATAATAACTTTCCATTTAAGAAAAAAAAATTCACCCCTATCAAGTGAAAAAAAATGACCCAGGTCCTTTTTTTTTACTTGATCCATTCGTTCTTTTTTTTTTTAAACTATAGTCCGGTCCCCCAACAGTCTGAGAGACAATGAACTGGCCCCGTTTAAAAAGTTTGAGGACCCCTGTTGTAATCCTTACATCAACCCTGTAAGGCAGGTCAATAGCATTCTCTCCATACAGCACGGGGGGGGGGGGAGCTGAGTAAGAGCTCGGTTCGTGTACATTGTTGCCTAACAGTCTGCATAATTCCCGAAGGGGTGGGCTGTGTTAGTCTATTGCAGCAAGAACAACAAGAGAGTCTTGTGGTACCCTAAAGACCAACACATTCATTCTGACATAAGCTTTCACGGACACTGCCCACTTCCATCAGGTTTTATTGAGTTAACAAGCTTATTGTTTACAAAAAAAGAAATATTTTCAATATGTTTCTGTTTTGGCACTTTAATGGTAATTAAAATATTTAATTTGTTTTAATATAAAATTGCGTCTTCATTTTATTTATTTCCATAAAAAGACCCACCAAAATCCTCAGCACCAGGCCCATAATGCTCTTAATCCAGCCCTGATTAATAGCACCAAGTTAATCAGATTAATCCACTGAAGCATCCACTTCGCATCCACTTGCATATGTGGAAAACACGCTACATTTACAGAACTACAACAAAAATCTTATTGTATTTTAGATGCAGAAACATTCATTTTCAAGATTTAGGACCAATTACTATAAGGTTGCAGCCTAAGGCTGTATTCAGACAAATCATGGTTTGCTTTTACATCTTAACCTATGTTCAGGCTCAGCTTGCAAACCATGGTTTGTGGTGGGCCACTAAACCAAGATATAAAATTTTGGTTGCAACAGATTCCAAAGGGTTAGCTGTGTTAGTCTTTTGCAGCAAAAATAACAAAGAGTCTTGTGGCATCTAAAGAGTAACACATTTATTCTGGCATAAGCTTTTACAGACACTGTCCACTGTCAGATGCATTAACTTCAAATTACATTTTGGTTGGAAGCTGACTTGCAAGCTGCATTTTTTTCCCGTTGAGGTTTGCTGTTCTGTCTGAATTCACAAGCCATTGACAAACCACAGTTATGGTCGTTGCTCAAGAGGCTGATGCACTATGGAGACAAGAGTGAGCTTAAGGACTTTTGAAGCTGAGCACTGAGCAGATGTGAAAACAAAAGCAGACAAGCAGCTGTAAACCATGGTTTGCCTGTTGCACATTGGAAGCTCAAACTGTGGTTTGGGTTTGTATGGTTAGCATAAACTAGAGGTAGGCAACCTGGTGTCCTCCAGAGGTTTTGGACGACAACTCCTATCAGCCCCAGCCACCATGGCCATTGGTCAGGGGTTGTGGGAACTGTAGTCCAAAACATGTGGAGGGCACCACGTTGCCTACCCCTCCATAAACCATGGTTAGGCATGATGTCTGAATACAGCCTTAGGCTGCAGTTCTGTACACATGCACCAGAGAGTATGTCCCATTGATTTTAATGGGGCTTACTTCTAAGTAGACACACACAAGATTGCACTGTCATGTTCCTTTCAACAGCTTGGATTACTAGTAAATGCTGTAGCTACAATCTATAATTCTCAGTTATTCTTGGATTATTCTAATCTGGCTTTAGGCCCAGTTTTGGGTCAGAAACATCCTTGGCCACCCTGGTAGATGACTTACAACAAGGAATAGACTGTGATCCTGTTGGCTCTTCTGGACCTCTCAATGGCTTTCAATATCAACAACCATGATATCCTTCTGGATCACTTATCTGGGTTGGGCACAGGAAGCACAGTGTTACAGAGATTCTAGTTCTTCTGGGATGAATGGCCTCAGAAGGTAGTGCTTGTGGACTTTTGCTCCACCACATGGGGGACAGGACAGAGGCTCGGTGTTTGGAGTCCCAGCTCCGTGGTCACAGGACCTCGGAGCTGGGGCTCTGAATAATCCTATGCCCCCCCCAGACAATCTTGGGAGGCCATAGGATTGCACCTAAACCACCTTAAAAGCAAGAAGCACTTTAGCTTAAGCAGTATGTGGACTATATTGTTTAAAATCCAATTCAGTTATAATTAAAGCTCCATAAAAAGAAACCTTCCATGCCATGGGAATAGAAGAGACAAAGCAAGCCTAAAGAGAATAAAAATGTAGTACATGCTACAGGGGGGAAAAGGGGGATGGCTTCTAGTTGAAAATCCAAACCATAATACCACTGTGGATATACTTCCTTTGACACTGTTCTATATTGTTGTGATGTGTTTCTAGGGATGTCCTCTGGCTTTTTAAGAAAAAGGCTCAGCAAGGGAAGGAGAAGAAGAAGAAAAAGAAGAGTTAACTTTGTTATAAATATACATCTTGGCCAGAAAGATCTAACTTATACAGGCCTGTGGCTTATGCTGTCTCAGCTTGTCTGAGTGTGGAAAGCTAAGCAGGGTCAGGCCTGGTTATTACTTGGATGGGAGACCCCTCCTCGAGTTTCCTGCATTGAGCAGGGGGTTGGACTCGATAGCCTTGTAGGCTCCTTCCAACTCTATGATCTATGAAATCTAGTCTTCCCCCCACCTGGCTCCTCCAGATGTGTTGTTCTACAACTCCACTCATCCCCAGCCAGCATGGCCATTGCCTTTAGCACTTCAGCAGTTTCTGTGTCCCAGAAATCACAAGGAAGCAGATGAATTTCCAGCATTAACCTGCTTTGAGGACAACAGCATTTGGGTTTTGGAGCTTCTTTTAATTAGTGTTAATAACATTAATTTTTCCAGCATTAATAACATTTGTTATTAACACTTCTGTTAATTAGTGTTAATAACATTTATTTTTCCATATATAGATATGGACAAATCACTTTATTTCTGGTTCATATCACTCACATATGTTCACCCATCAGTCTGTTCCTTCCTGTTTTTACATTAATCTGTGGTTTTAAAACATCTCTGCACAAAAATTGCATTTAATTACATGTTTAAATACTGGCTTTTAAATTTGTATGCATTTAAAAACATATTTTGATATGACTGAGCCAAGAACTGCATCAGAACATTCAGAGAAGTGTGAAACTTGGTGGAAAGTTATTTGTAATACTCACCATTGTAGTGAGCATGGATCAATGTATTATGAATTCGCTATTGAGTTCAGATTCAGAATTTATTGCAATCTTTGAAGCTTGTGCAGTAAAGTAGACTGCCTAGACCCCACTCCCAAGGTACTTGAAGCAGTCTCCTTAGCTGCTTCCCTCATCGTCATCACAGCCGCCACCACTTTGGCTCTGATGAGGAGGACTCTGGGGCCCATCCTCATGCCGGCGATCAGCGACAGCGAGTAAACATCACATGACATCATCACACAGGAAGGCCACATAAAAACAACCAATCAGAAGGGGGCACATAACATAGCGATGCATGACACCCCATGACACACTATGCAATTCCTAACTACAGCTCCCAAGATGGACCTTGGTATTGTGCCTGCACAAAAACCTCGTATACACACAGAATGAGAGTTTGTATTCAAGGAGAACTCTTGTCTGAGCTCACATGGACGAATTCATTACTTTCCAAGTAAATAATGAATTTCCTTGGGGTAAGTTTGCCCCAACTTTCCCCCGTGTTACACCTAAAATATTTTTAAGGTCGGATCATAACGTAAGAATGTGAAGTTGTCTAAAATTGTGCTGCATTTGCATAACTTCTACTCCCCAAAGTAGTTAATTCACCAAAATAAATAATTCATTATCAGTACCAACCAACTAATTCTACATCCATTGCTGCTGAGGAAAGGCTAAGCAGAGCAAAAAGATACGGCAGCATGTGAGAAACAACTGAGGGGGAGGGAGAAGGAGCATTTTTTAAAATGTTTAGCAGAAAGATAAAGCATGGCATGTCTGAACTGCATTCTGAGTATGAGTCAAACCACACGGAAGGGTGGGATAATGCATACATAACCAGTGTAAACTGACCGGAAAAGTTTGGGGGGGGGACCCTGAAATATTGCCATGTGAACCACACCCTGCCCAACAAGGATTATAATGCGAAATCTTTTGTCACACTCATCTTGCTTCCTGCTGGTTTGAAGTATGTAGTCCTTGCTTGTAAGGCAAGTGTGGAGCAAGTATAAGCCTATTATTCTGTCCAAGATAATAAGTCCTCAGGCTTTCAGAACGTAGTGTAACATCTGGCTCAGTTACCAACTGCATTTGTCTCCCACAAGTATAAAAAGCAGGCTTTCTTCATGACACAGAACTTTTGTCCATGAAAGAAAGCTAGTATATACATTTACAAACAGGTCCCCAATTTCTTAAATTAAAAGGAAGGAAACATTTATGGCATGATGCTCTGCTTTGCTCCTATATATTGTCGAAATGTATTGAAGGAGCTGATAGTACAGTTGCAATCCTCTCATGGTAAGGATCTCAATCTATTTAACCATCAGAATGCTACTGAATTTCTTTCAGTGAATCTCGATACCAAATTGCAATACCACCCCATGCATTTTCCCTAACATCTGTGTAGCATATACTAGGTTGGAGGAGACTTACATTTTCTAGATATTAGGTTGTCAAGTTCAAATTTATTTTTGCATGCAATATAAAATCCTGAGTTTATTACCCTTAGATTTCCATTGGTGAAATTCTTACATTTGAAAGGAGCTCTCCGTATATTTTCAACAACAACATAACTGACCACAGTGAAATGAGGCATCTCAGGGTATTTACATTGTTTCCAGACAGAGGGCTCCTCCTCTATCCACCGCCATCTTGTGACTGGCGCTGCTCTCAAATCAGCCCTCTCAAATCAGCTTGAGAATCCTTGGTGTAATCAAAAACACTTACATTCCACCTGAAGATCCATAATGAAATTCATGCAACTAGTACATCACTTCTTTTATTTTTCTGTGGGTAAAGTCCAACACAGACATGTAGCTTGTAACAGAACTGATTGTAGAAACATGGTCTTAGGCAGTACACATTAAAAACAAAAAAATCTGAAAGCCAGAATTCTGGGAACAAGCATTACTCATACCTCCGCTTGAATTTATACGCAAATAACTGCTGCTTTCATGAGATATACCCCCCAACCTGATTTTATTAGCAATCCCTGAATGCAATTATAACCGAACTTGAATTTGCAATACATTTCCTGAATATGTTTCATCAACTACATCGAACAGTCTCTTTCCACTGCTTTGGGTGGCAAAAATGGTAAGGACAGCTTCCTTTCAAGCCTGGTGTCTCTCATGCTACTTCTTTGGGGGATTACACAGCAACATTCAAGCATGTGGGAAGGTTTTCTCAAAACAGATGATAACATTATTTATACAAGTACGGGAAGCAAAAGATTATAACGAATGACTAAAGGCAGGAACTAATTACATTAGGATGGATAACAGGGTGTGTTTTTTTGCTTTTTAAAAAATAAATATGGTTATTTGTATTCCATCTGGGTGATAACATTCTGGTGTTCTTCATTCACAGTCTATATGGATTGTTAGTGTTTAAAATCAAAGCCTGAAGCTCTTCCCAAATTGGCAAGCAATATCCTGTAGAAAAGAGCACAGTTTTGGAGGGTTCTCAAGCCTCAGACACTGACATACAGTAATTCAAGCGTTCCTGGCATTTCATGAGTTAATAGAGAATGATGGTGAAATCAGATTGGATCCAAGGGACTGATTTCAACCAAGTCTGGCTCAAAATAATAGAGCCTGCTTCAAATCACATCTGTTTACTTAATCTGTTATATGAGCTATAGTTGCCTCTCTATTGAACTTTGCCAGCTAGAACCCAGCTGCTTAAAAATATTCCCTCCAGCAGGGTAAGCTGCAAACATAAATGTATGGCCTGTCTCTTGTTTTCTGTTCAATATTGTGGAGAGAAAGCCAGAGCATACATTGAACCCTGACACCTTGAACCCTGGCACACTGATCCCGGACTTGTTTTTCTCGTTCCACTCGCCATCCGCACCCAGGGCATAGGAGACACAGTTCTGGGCAGACGGAGGCATAATCCACATCTGCTGCACAATAGGGCACATAACATTCTGGAGAGGGTGGGGGCGCAGTCTCAAAGAGCTGCAAAGTACCCCAAAGTGCTCCAAAACACCCAGGAGGACTCAACACCAAGAGATGCCACCGCCCCGCAGGGGCAGACCCAGCCCACCTGGTCAGCAGGGGCGGGGAGGGGGCGTAAGGGGTTGAAAAAGGATGTGCCAAAGGACCAGAGGTTGTTGGGAACATGGTGCAGGCTGGCACACCTCAGGTCCCTGGCTCTGCTCCGGGTCAGGCAGCTTCCAACCCCGGGCAGCCGCGCTCGGAGAGCGGCTATGCAGATCGCTACACTAAGTCCATAAGTCAGATTCTCTGATGTAAGGTGACTTCTTCTTCTGTGATACGCTAAGCCTCTGCTGTCTGTAGATTGAAACTTTCCGCTTCGGTCAGGTTATGACCTGCTATGTTTATAGTGTGAAATTCCTGGTAGTCTATTAGTTCCGCTCCATTAGCCGTATAGTAAATAAAGTCTATTCTTTGACCTAAGCATGGTTCTATGTCATTCATTAGGTAGCAGTTGTGTTCTAAATGCACAGGAGCCGCATAAAGGGCATTTTCTCAGTGCCGGTTAACCCGTTAAGTGCCGAACTTGTGCCAAGGACCGGGTTTTTGGTCCTTCACAAATATGTTTTTGTTGGCTTCTCATCCCAAATGCTAGCATCTTGGCATTTTCAGGAGTACTAGACACAGCGTGCTTCTCACTGCCTTCCTCTGGTTGTATCAGTTTGCCTGTGGCTTACGCTGGCTCAGCTTGTCTGAGCGTGGAAAGCTAAGCAGGGTCAGGCCTGGTTATTGGATGGGAGACCCCTCTTCTAGTTTCCTGCATTGAGCAGGGGGTTGGACTCAGTGGCCTTGTAGGCTCCTTCCAACTCTATGATCTATGATCTACGTGTCATCCCCACGGTTTCTTGAACAAACCTGATCTGTAGTTATTTTTAAAGCCAATGCACTGTTTGTGGGAAGGTGTCTGATGTTTATCTCTTGAGAGTAAAACTTTTGTCCATTCACAGAACAAACGCATAGTGGATAGCAACACAGCCAAGACCATCTTTATTCCACACAGGTGTGCAGGTGGCAGGTGCGTCATCCAAAAGTGGAATCTAGCACATCATTAAGCATCCCAAGATCCTCGGCTTTCCTTATTTTATGTTCATGTTTTAAATAGCAGTTTGCAAACTCTCGTTCTTGCAGAGCACAGTTTGGTCGTGTGAGAATCTGGAAACCAAAATAGAATAGGTCAAGAGGTCAATGGGTAGTGCTTCAGTGGTCTGCAGTGCAGATGTTGCCTCTCTTTCATAGCAGCTCCGGTTTCCTCCGCTCATCTTTTCATGCCTCCCTGCAAATTAACAACTGCTTGATTCTGGATGCAGAATTTTCATTTCCTTGCTGCAATGGGCATGAGGAGAAGGATTTGACACAGAGTGAACAGAGGCTGTGTACATTTTAAAACAGCAACATTAAGGGCAGCAATTTTCCCGTTAATGATAAAGTGGCACTATCCCTGGTCCAACATCAGAAGCAGCGCAATCCTGTGCACGTTTTGTAGAAAGTAAATCCAGCTGCGTTTTACTCCCTAGGAAGTGCATTCAGGATTGCAGTCTTAGCTTAATGACTGTACAAAGTAATATTTCACTGTGGGCAAAACCCTATTAATTTCTATCCCAACTAGCCAGTGTGGCATAGTGGTTAGGGTGTTGGACCGGTACTCGGGAGATCCAGGTTCTAGTCCCCGCTCGGCCATGAAACTCACTGGGTGACTTCTTTGGGCCAGTCACTGACTCTCGGCCTAACCTACCTCACAGGGCTGTTGTGAGGATAAAATGGAGAGGAGGAGGAGGTAGAGGATGATGATAATGTAAGCCGCCTTGGGTTCCTTGCAGGAAAAAAGGCGGGGTGTAAATATAATAAATAAAAATAACAAACAAACAAACAAACTAGAGAGCAGCTTTCTTATGCAAGAAGAGTGTCTGTTCTTGGGGTTGATTCCCATGTTACTTTCCCATGTAGCAGAGTCATCACAAGGTGATTTTACATTTCACAGAACATCTTCAGAATAACATCTAAATGTACCTGCACATAGCAGAATCAACCAACTATCATATCAGCAAGTCTATTTCAAAATTCAGCTTGTGCTGATGTGCTAATGATGTGATGTGAAAATGCGGCTGGCGCAGATATCATCACTTAATAGTGCATTCATACACAGTAGTCACTAAGCAAAAATTGCTCGATAAAATCACCACATGGTGACCATGCAATATCAAAAAGCAATACACGTATGGACTCTCATTCTGTAGCAGTACAGTGCTAAAATTGTACGTTGGCACAGCAGAGGCTTAACTATTGTGACACAAGCTTTTGCAGGCAATAGCCAATTTCATTAGATGCATAATCTGGGGTTATACATACCCACCTCTCTATATATCCACCATCTTCTTAGTCCATTTAATTAATATGATCACCTGATTCAGTGATTTCCTGGAGCAGGAGTGGGCAACCTTGGGCCAATTTCAACCCCCCCCCGAACCCCCAGGCGGTGCGCCCCCCACCATGTTCGCACCCACCTACACTCATACACGTGAGCCCCGTTCAAGCGCTCACTTGAACGTGTGAAGACTTAAGGTGGGTCTTCACCCTGGCCCCACCCTCTACATCTGTGGGCACGCTGGCCCTGCTCCCCTCAGCTCAGACCTTGCCATGTTGAATTGGAAAGGTCTGAAAGGGAGTTCTACTCACGTTCGCTTGAACACGAGTAGAACTCTCCCCACGATTGTGGGCCTGGCCTTATCAGGGTTCCCCATCGGGCAGTGAGTCCTACTCATGTCCAAGCAGATGCAAGTAGAGCACCTGTTTAGACTTTGCCAATTCAACAAGGCAAGGTTGAATTGTCAAAGGAGGAGGGGCCAGCATACCCAAAGATTTAGGAGGCGGGGCCAGCATGCACAGTCCCAACTCTCTACCCACTTTAAGCCCTCACATGTTCAGGTGAATGCCTGGACAGGGCTATGCATAATACACACACGCGCGCACACTTCCTCCCTCACCCCCTTCCCCCAACTTGGATCATGATCTCTGGGAGACTTAGAGGCACATTGACATCCACACATATATGGAGCTCTGGCATCCATAAGATTTTCCTGTTCATTGTGATGAAGAAGTCCAGAACATGGGTATTCCTTCTCCTTCACAGATTCATCCCCTCCATTGTAAGGAATGGAGAAGCCCTTGAGGGCAAAGGAGACCCATATGCTCATTAGAGTTCACAAAGGGCTCTGAATAAGGGCATTTGGGTTTTTTTTCACACCTCTACAAAATCCCTGGAATTAAATTTAAACTATTTTAAATCTTTTTTTAAAGAGTAAAATACTGACAGTCTTAACAAAGATCCATCAATATTTGGGGTAAGAAGCTCATGTACGGTATATTCCACAGTGAAAATCCTCCAAGGCAAGAGAGAAGGAACGGCCAGGGGCTGGGGTGAATAATCAAAACAATTTACCAATATTGTATACTGTGTCAAAATCTTTTTAAGACTCGGTCACAAAGTCTGTGCCACGTGAACATACTTTAGGTATGTTTCTGAAATGTACAGTATGTATGTATACTGTCCAATAGTCAAAGTATCTCTATTCTCCAACAGTTTTTGATTAACTAGAAAGGCTATCCAAGGTGAAATAAAACTAACATAAATTAAACTTTGGAGGCAGATTATATTAAAACCTCTTCAACATGGAAGAAACCTTTTCATGAAAGAAACATTTTCACAGCAGGAATTAAAGGGTAGCCCAGATATAGATCCTCTTTAGTGTAAAACAGGTGTCAGGTAATCTGTCATTTAAAAAAGAATCTTATGTAAACAGGAGATGACTGAAAAGGCCAGAGCACTCAGCACAATACAGGAGGGTTTCAGAGTTATTGGCATCAGTGGTGTTTTCCCACACAGTTTATCTCAATAGGACCAAGCTAGGCTGCTAGCTATGCAATTTAAATTGGATAATTTAATCCATCAAAATCTAGGAACTGTCTCTGTAAGAAAGTAGATCAAATACAATATATCCCTTCCCATCACTTACGAGTTCCTTCCTGCATGACAATTGGCCACTTTTGGGAGCCTTGAAATTAATACATTGGCCAAGTTCAAATGAACATATCTCAGCTGAACAAACTGAGACATGCACTGAGCCTTGGACCCACACATTCTGTCCTTGCACCACTTTTCCCTCCTTCCTTCTTGGTGCACTGTGATCAACGCAGGAAATCTTCAATTAATCTTAGTTTCTGAGTTTGGACAGCATGGGAAACTATGGTCAACTACAATCAATTAATCATAGTTTCCTGTTATGTTTGAATCAAGAAATTTTCATTACCAGGATCAGAACAAGCCAGGATCTTAAACCTACATCAAATCGTAGTTTAAGATCCTGGCTTGTTCTGATCCTGGTAATCATAGATTCTTGGTTCAGACATCACAGGAAGCTATGATTAAATGAAGACTTCCTGGGCAAATTACAGTTTTCCAAGAAGGGAAGAGGAAAGGGGCAGCACAAGGACAAAGTATATGAGCACAAGTCTTGTGCATAATTTGGCCTACAGGTAATACTTCCCAACTAGGCCATTGTGTTGTCTTACAACAGATAGTGTAAACCCACTTTCTTCACTACACGAGAAGGCTGGTATAAGCATTAGTGCCACAGACTAATCTCCTCATCTGCAGTAGCTACTTTCACCACTGTAGCCCTGAACCAAGCAAAACAAGCCAATTTTCCCCATCCCTTTTGCCTTGTATGTCCTGTCTTTTTAGATTGTAAGCCTGTGGGCAGGGACTGTCTTGTTTTACTGATTGCATGTAATTAGCTCCAGTGGTCTTTTTGGCTGACGAGCACGATAAAATATAAATATAACTAAATAAATGCCAACCTCAATGACTCTCCAATAGGCCTGCAGCATGCCACATAAGAGGACTCTGTCCCTTTCCCATCAGCACCATACAGGTGCCCTTGCTTTGTATTTTCATGCCAAAATGACCAATCTTGGATATCTGTTTTATCAAATAATGTTACTTGCAGCGGAAGCTGGTGGCTCCAATGTCAGTGGAGAGGTGTATCCACTCTGGGTTTTAGTCTGAACTTTAAAGGGGCTATCCACGGTGCTGAACCCTATCCTCTATCCCCCTAAATTGGTTTAGAACCATGGATGGCTCCTTAAAAGTTCAGACTAAAACCCAGAGTGGATACACCGCTCCACTGACATTGGAGCCACCAGTCTCCTCTGGTTATTTATTTATTAATTTAATCAATGGCATACGGCTCCCTGGTATATGGAGTATCTGCAATGCAGAGTAAACGTGTACAGTCCATGTCAGTAATTGCAAGAATGATCTTCTGTGCACGCATGCACATGCACATGCACATGTTCGTGTGTGTTGGGAGATGTGGTGGAATATAAAACAAACGCAAACTGGCAGCTTTTTTGTTCGCTATTTCTAAATCTATCCTCAAAGGAGCGGAACAGTCTGCACTTTTATTTTCAATTCCTGACATTGCAATAGCTGGCTGAAGCATCGTGAGGGAAGATTAAACAATCATGTGGCTCTTAGAAGGCATCTTTGTTTTCATTTTATTTTTATCTCTGCATGGCTGCTGCTGCTGTCGATAATTACTTCCTGTCTCACACCTGCACAAAACCCAGCAGTTTGCTCCAGTTGTTAGGCAAGAATGTAATTGCAGCATCTTCAATCAAAAAAGGATATTGATTTGTACATAAATCTGACATTCTACCCATCACACAGTTTTATTTACTGAAACTACCGAGAGAACTTTTTAAAAATGTAATGACACCCAAATCCCATATTTAAGAATGCCTTGTCAGCTTGTCCTGACAAAGCCTTTGTTCCTCTGAACACAACACAGTCAAAAGAAAAAACACACACAAATCACCACTATGGAGAGCAGACCTGGCTCTGCTTGCCTCCCAGGACTCCTTGGGGCATCCACAGCTTTAGCTTCTACCTGCCTTTTCTTAACCCTTGAAGCTTTCAGATGTTAAATGCATCTGCTTTTCTCATTTCACATACTCATGAATTAACAGGGCCTTTCTTGCTTGCAACTAAGGCAATGGCTGTACTATTGCCTTATAAGATCAGGACAGAGGAAAGCCCGTTTTCATACCTTTTCTGCAAATACTTAGGCCATTTTCACATGTGAGGCTTAAACTGGTTTGTGCTTACATCGGCCTATAATGCAAACAAAATCTGCCTTGCTTAGAATGGATTTTCTGTTTCTTTCCCCCATTCTACTACACATCAGCAACACTCACATGTTGCACAAATAGCACAAGACAGGCACAAATGGAATGTTTAATCTCACAGGTGAAAATGGTATTTGGTTTTGTTTCAGAAATGATATGCTAGTGCAGTCTTCCCCAACCTGGTGCCTTCCAGATGTGTTGGACTACAACTCTCATCATCTCCATCCAGCATATTTCAGGAACTCCCTGCCAAGGGAGGCTGGGTTCACTTTCTCCCTTATGTCCTATTGCAGCCAGGCAAAGACATTTTTATTCGAGCATGCCTTTGGCATGTAAGTGGGTGTGTTGGCTTGGGTACTGTTTGTATTCTGTTATTCTTGTGTTTTTAATTCTGCTTTTAATATATTTGTTTTATTGTTGTTTTAATCAAGTGTTTGCTTGTTTGTTTTGTACTAATACTCTGGTATTCAATTTTTTTACATAAAAACAAAATGAAATCAGCATACAATCCATAGCATATTAACAATAAAACACAACAACAAGAACTTAAATAATAATTAAAAGCAAAACAAAAACAAAACAACAACACCAAAACAATCATATGTCAATCTGTGTTTTGTTCTGGCTTTAGATTCCACTACACATACAATTATAAATAGGCAGACCAGATGTCCATATGCTTATTGGGACAGAGCTGACAGTATTTTTTTTCATAAGTTGTCAGAGTCATAAGACTTTCTGTTCTGTGTATTATGGATAGGGTGAATTTTTCTTTCCAGCCTTGAAAAGATCATCCTTTTGGCTGTCATAAAGACTGGTAAGATCTATTTCCTATTACCTTCAGAGAGTTTTAATAATACTGGAATGCAATTAAGGAGTACAATAGCCTTGATTTCTAATTATGCATCTAGTGGGTCATGTACTTTTATACTGCCCCTTCTACCGGGATCTTCATAAAGATCTTATTTTACCTATTTTATATAACTGCCCGGGCAGAACTGAAAAATTTTACATTTCCTTGCTACTCTCTGATAAGGTTCCACAGATTACTAATAAAGTGGCTAAATTTTGTGCTTATGCTATAACTTGCCACACCTTCTTAGCTTCTGACTGATATAATTTTGATGTAAAATTATGAACCCTATATACACTTCAGATGTATATTGGTGTACAGCAGTTATGTTGGTAGCATGGATTGTTTTTCTGTTATGTTTTTTTGCTGGTTCTGGTCAATGACCGTAATAAACATTCATTCATTCATTCATCTAGTACAAAATTAATTTGAATAATAATGTTTAGCTGGACATGCCCACATCATGTGGACCAATGATGTGCCCATTGCACAGCAGCACCAGCACTTCTCTGAGGTCACTTGATTTTTCCCCCCAATAAGCATTGTGAGGTCCAGTATGTGCGATGTATTAATTTTTGTTTAATTAAGCAAAATTTTAGGTCCAGAAAGAACTGCTGAATGGTAGCCAAGGCCTATTTCCTTTGTCCTGGGTGTATTTGACACTCCAGTTCCCTGTTCTACTCTTCCCTAAGTGTTTGTGTGTCAGCTTTGTCCTGTGCCAGCAGACTCTTGTACATCATTATGGTAAATTTGTCTGATTTAGTTGAATTAAGTCCTCCAGCAACTTTGGGGGTTCTGAGGCATTCATAGCTGATGGGCTATATATGGCAGCCAACTCTATGATCTATGAAATCTATGAATTACCAATGGGTGGTGTTACCAATCAAATATTTGCCATGTAAATTGACAAATGTGAGGAACTCATCATTTTGTCCTATTAACTGATCAAGTGTGATGATTCCCTTTTCCAACCAAGTTTTTATTTATGATTGTAAGCTGCTTTGCGTGCCATTTTCTTGGTAGAAAGGCAGGGCACAAATTAAACCAGTCAATCAATCCATCAATCAATCTGCTAGGCTTCCCCAACCTGGTGCCCTCCTGATCTGTTGGACTACACCTCCCATCATCCTCAGCCAGCATGGAGGGCACCAGGTTGAGGAAGGCTGTGCTAGTGTCTTGCTTTTCTCCACAATATAGGAAGCCGCCTTATACCAAGTCAGAGTAGAACAGGGAACTGGAGTGTCAAATACACCCAGAACAAAGGAAATAGGCCTTGGCTTCCATTCAGCAGTTCTTTCTGGACCTAAAATTGTGCTTAATTCAACAAAAATTAATACATTGCACATACCAAGTCAGACCATTGGTCCTTTTAGCTTGGTTCTGTCCACACAAGAAGCACGCAACAGTAACTGCAATTTCTTTTCTCCAAAATGCAATCCAAATGCTAATGTCCCCTTTTGCAAAGTAATCCTTGATGTTTCCCCATCTTTGCATTTGTACATTTTTCTGTATTTTAGCCATCTTAGTTCTCATCTCATGTCTTGAGTTGTTAAGACCTACTAGTTTATATGGTAGCTTATTCATGGTAAGCTAATGCATGTCAGCAAAAGATCATGATGAAGACAACGCATCACATTCCTCAAAATTAGGTTAGCAAACATCCAGTAAACTCAGCTATTCTTTTTCTGAAATTAATTACATTTTCTGATCCAGAAAACTGAGCAGTGACACCACCCCTCCAGCAGAATGGTTCCCTCAATATAAAGAAGCAGGAATTTCCCTTCACGTTTAAGGCTTGAAAAAACCTCTTTGAAGTCAATCCAGTGTGATTCAGCAAAATGATTTCTCTCTGTGAATCATCACAAACTCATACGTTCGTGGAAAACAGAATGCTTTCAGGAATGGTTAGCTTTTCATAAAATGAGGGGGTTTGAAATAATCATTATGTCATTATTGCAGATTTTCCGCTGGCGCCCGTGCAGGAACTGTCCCTACCACTCTAGGGTTTACTTATCACAAGTGGTATTTTGGTTGCTTTGCCACTGGAAGATCCAGCAAAATATCTCAAGTTACACAAGAAAGCAATACTAGAAGGACAGCATCATGGCCCCCCATAATCCAAAGTCACTGCTATATAGCACAGCCTTCCCCAACCTAGATGTGTTGAACTGCAGCTCTCACCATTCCCAGCCAGCGTGGGAATTGTTTGTAGCCAAAGATGCCAGGCTGGGGAGGTTGATGTAACACAATCCAACTATGCGTGTTTACTCAGAAGCAGATTTGCCGCAGCAGCAAAGCAGTGATGGTGTTCCACAGTAGAGGCAGTACAGAGTGAGGGATTGATAGCACCATGGCCCTGGGCATCCTGGGAGCTTTCATGCTTGTGCTGGTGATGCAGCAGTAAAAACTATTTAAAAGGCAGCGAGGAAGGGAGCAGTCAGCCGAACAAGGCAATGCGAGGACGGGGGAGGGGTCTGCGGCAGACCATGCACCGTCTTGCACTGGCCCTGCTTAATGGTAAGAACAGTTTGACAATGGAACCAATTAGCTAGGAGGTAGTGGGCTCTCCCTCACTGGAGGTCTTTGTGTAGTGGATTACCTGACCATTCGTCCCATTGAATCCAATGGAGCACACTTCTGAGCAGACATGATATAGGGTCGTAGTAGTGCCCTGCACTGAATTAGCAGTAACAAGGCCCACAACTGCAGGGCAATTATCAAAATCGGCTTCTGTGTTAGGAGTGGGCCCAGGACCGGTGCAGGGCAGTTTGGCGCCCTAGGCTACATTATATTTAGCGCCCCCCCTCGTGCCGTGGGGGGGGCTCCGGAAAGCAGCCCTGCTCTGCAACCTCCACCGGACCCCCGCCGCACGCTGCCGCTGCCGCCGCCGCCCCCCCACCTACCTTCCCAGTCCGACGCCTCCTCCGAAAAGGGACCCCCGCGCTCTGTTTTTCGCCGGGGGAAACCAGAGCAACAGGGCTGTTTAAGCCCTGTTGCCCTGGTACTTCCCGCCAAAACAGAGCGCGGGCGGGGCTCCGGAAACAGCACGGAGAAGGTAGGTGTCGGGCGGGGGGAGGCGGCGCGGAGGAGAGTTGAAGCGAAGCGAGGGGGGGAGGCGGCGTAGAGGCGAGGCGAGGTGGGGGGGGAGGTGGCGCAGAGACGAAGCGAAGCGAGGCGAGGTGGGGGAGGCGGCGCGGGGGGGAGGCGGCGCGAGGCGAGGGGAGGCGGCGCGAGGCGAGGGGAGGCGAGGTGGGGGGAGGTGGCGCAGAGGCGAAGCGAGGCGAGGCGAGGCGAGGTGGGGGGAGGCGGCGCGGGTGGGGGGAGGCGGGCGCGAGGCGAGGCGAGGCGGGGGGAGGTGGCGCAGAGGCGAAGCGAGGCGAGGCGAGGCGAGGTGGGGGGAGGCGGCGCGGGTGGGGGGAGGCGGCGCGAAGCGAGGCGAGGCGGGGGGAGGTGGCGCAGAGGCGAAGCGAGGCGAGGCGAGGCGAGGTGGGGGGAGGCGGCGCGGGTGGGGGGAGGCGGCGCGAGGCGAGGCGAGGCGGGGGGAGGCGGCGCAGATGCGAAGCGAGGCGAGGTGGGAGGCGGCGCGGAGGCGAGGCAAGGTAGGGGGGAGGCGCCCAGGCTCGGCCCCACCACTACTCCGGGCGCACTTACCTGGCTTTCTCGGAGAGGAGGGCGGGCGGGCAGGGCAGGAGCGCGCCGGCAGCGAAGAGGAGCGCAGCGTTCTGCGCCCTCTTCCGCTACGCGCCCTAGGCAACCGCCTAGTTGGCCTAGCGGTAGCGCCGGCCCTGAGTGGGCCTGTCTTCCTCTCTGTACTGGACTGCTTCCAAATTCCTTGAGCAGAACGTGGCAGCTTTTCATTCATCCCATGACACGAGAGAGCGGTGAGTGACCATGTCCTCAGCAGCCTGTGGGAAAGTTTGAAGGAATAGTGACAATAACAAGCACGAGGAGCAGAACGATCGCACTTTTTAAAATATCAGAGTTGATTTGAGATTAAGAATGTGCAGGGCAGGGGAAGACTGCCTCCCACTGTGCACAAATATGTGAACCTTTGCTGGACAAAAAAATATGATTGATTTGTCTGAAAGCTATGAGGGCCCAGAATATGATCTGACCCTGTCTGCGAGTGCTCCTCTGTCTCTGCAGCTTGGATGAACATCAGTGTTGGCATCTTAACCGACCCAGTAACAACATGCTTAATAGATGCTGTTGAACCAAGAACACATTTATGAGAACTCTTCAGTAACTGGGGCTGCTTCCAGATGGACAACTCCTAGCACTTCTGGTCAAATGACATTGCACAGCTATTCAGGGATGGGGATTCGGACTCGAGGACTCGACTCGTGAGTCGGACTGAGTCCCCCCTCTGACTCGAGTCACACTCGAGTCCCAATATTTTTAATGGGACTCGAGACTCGACTCGTGACTCGAGACCAAGGATTCGTCAACATCCCTGCTTGATGCCACCTGCAGGTGCTGCCTGGACCTAGTTGCAGTAATAATCCAAGTTTATTTTTTAAAATCATTTTCCTAATGCAATCTTTCAGACATTTTGGGTTTGGCTGTCTCTGCCTGCCTGCTTGGGGTTCCCTGCCTCCTCTGCCTGCCTGGTCTCTTCTTAACCAGTTCCACAGTTTGAATTGTCCAAGACAAAGGCCTCTGCCTGCCTCCTCTGGGGTTCCCTGCCTCCTCTGTCTGGTTATTTTGGGTTTGTCTGCCTGGTCTGTTCTTGCCAAAATCAGTTGCAGAGTTTTGAAATAAAAAGGCACACTTGTGCCTAGAATTTATTTAAGCCACACATCTGAAGTAGCCTTATTTTGTTGAGAAAAAACCCCATTGATTTTAATAGGGACTCGTGGAGTCAGCTTTGGGAGTGACTCGGGACTTGGGACTCGTGAGTCACCATTTTGGACCAAGGACTTGGACTCGGACTCTAGACTCGGGTCCAAAGACTCATGACTCGACTCGTGACTCAAGACCAAGGACTCTTCAACATCCCTGCAGCTATTCCATCTTTCCCTCCTGGGCAGTACAATCCTATGAGGATGTCCGTAACCCTCCAAACATGGAGGATTACAGGCATCCTATTGTGGGTGGGAGGAGTGTGCCAGATTATCCACCGTGCTCCCCTCTCCCTCAAAAACATCTAGACGACCAATTTTGGGTGTCTAGATGTTTTTCCTCTCCTCGTGAGGAGAAGAGGCTGAGGCGCCATCTGGATTCCTCGGAATCTGGCAGAGCCCTGCTCCTCCCTTCCCCACTCCCAGGAATGCTCCCACACACACAGGGGAACCGAACACAGTCTTCATGTTTGCTTCCCTGCCAGTGCAGAAAGAACCACGCAGGCTTTGAGGTGGGGGGGGCGCTCTGTGGCGCTGCAACCTTGGAGGTGATTTCTGAGGTCGCAGCACCATCCAGGCCATATCCACCACCACCACCACCACCACCCGGACAAGGTCAGAGGGACAATGGATTGTGCCCTAACAGATTTTCTATGGTACAAAAAAATGGGAAGAAATGGTAGGAAAACACGAGGAGGTTACAAATGGAAGAACGAGGCAGGGTGATTAGTCAATAAAGGCCCCATCTGGAAGCACCCTTGCAATGGGAAAACTTCAGCCTCAAAAACCACACACTCAATTGTAACATACTATTAAAATATACTGAAGTAGCCATAGAAAGACCACAAGAATCCAACCTGAGCTTCAAACAAGTATTAGTAGGATTTATGTTGTTCAATTTAGAATAATTCACATTACTGCCACAAAACAACACAACAGTGGAAGAACTTTATTTAACTAAGTAGCTGGTTCTGAGAAATCATTTTATACTTGCTGATTTGGCCATATTTGCCTCATGCTAAATGCACCTGAGCTCCCACTAAATGTGAGACTTAGCTTCATCAGTCAAAGGGAGCAATTATTTACTTTATTAAAATTATTTGTTATGCTCTGAAGGCTTATGTTTAATTGTAATAATTAATATTAAACATGGTTCTGCGGAGGCCTATAATATGTTGTAATAAATGTAAATGAACAGTCTACTTACTAGGTTACGATATAGAAGGATTAATAGTAAGTCAGGAAACATCAGCTTAAACAAGAACTTGGAGGTTGTTTGGACTGAAATGCTTTGCCATCCATATGCATATCCATAATTATGTCCCCCCTCCCCCTCAATGGTTCTATGGTAGAGTGGCTAAACTTTGCGCTCGTTCTCTCTATGGAGGGAAAAAAACTATTCACAGGGCACTGTGGCTATTCAGCTAATACAATTTTCTTCTGCTCAACTGTTCTTTTCTTTGAGTAATTGTTTTCTGTATCAAGGGACCTGTGTGATATGCATTGTGCTATGGTCCAGGTGTAATCAGATGCTCACCAATAGGAAACTAAGCCAGTGACCTGGTTCGCATGTTGCAACAACTCATGTTTTGTTCAGTCGTGGGTTGTTAAGAATGAAGCAGGAATGAGTGAGTGTGCTAGTTCTCACTGCTTGATCACTCCCCCTGCACCTGGGTGGAACTAAGCAAACCAGGGACGGTCTGTCCCTGAGTTGTTTAACATGACATCCAAACATGGAATTGTGGGTTCTTGGAGGAAGAACAGCCCAGCTTTGTAACAAGAACAAGCCATGAGTTACAAGCCTAGGTTGTTGCTCCCCTAACCACCTACAGTTCTGGGTTTGGATGTCATAATAAACAACTCAGGGATGGAGTGTCCCTGGGTCGTTTAGCCCAGCTGGAGGGGCCTGCTGGCTGGGGGCCAGCACACTCCCTCACTCCCTCTTCTTTTGTGACTACCCAGGATTTAAACAAACCCCAAGTAGCGGAGATGTATGAACTGGCAGGGATGGGGACTCGGACTCCAGGACTCGACTCATGAGTCGGACTGAGTCCCCCCTCTGACTCGAGTCACACTCGAGTCCCAATATTTTTAATGGGACTCGAGACTCGACTCAGGACTCGAGACCAAGGACTCGTCAACATCCCTGCTTGATGCCACCTGCAGGTGCTGTCTGGACCTAGTTGCAGTAACAATCCAAGTTTATTTTTTAAAATCATTTTCCTAAAATGCAACCTTTGAGACATTTTGGGTTTGGCTGCCTCTACCTGCCTGCTTTGGGGTTCCCTGCCTCCTCTGCCTACCTGGTTATTTTGGGTTTATCTGCCTGGTCTGTTCTTGTCAAAATTCGTGGCAGGGTTTTGAGATAAAAAGGCACACTTGTGCCTAGAATTTATTTAAGCCACACATCTGAAGTAGCCTTATTTTGTTGGGAAAAAAACCCATTGATTTTAATAGGGACTCGTGGAGTCAGCTTTGGGAGTGACTCGTGACTCACCATTTTGGACCAAGGACTTGGACTCGGACTCGAGACTCAGGTTCAAAGACTCGTGACTCGACTCGTGACTCGAGACCAAGGACTCTTCAACATCCCTGTGAACTGGGCCATAGGATCCTCAAGGCAGACCAGCATGATCATTGTGTTGGCATCTGCATGGAGCCAGCAGTAATATCACTGTTGGGTTATCTTAGCCATTCCTGATTTTATGTCAGGCTCTGATAGGACGGACATGGCTAAAGAGGTCTTCATACAAACCCCCTCATGTGGGAGTAACAGAAACACATCCACTAGCCATGCCCTGCCACACCACGATGCCCACTGGCCATGCTCCCCGTGGCAGCACATTCAGCATTAGTGAGAAAGGACGGAGACCTACGCACATACAGCTGTTCCTATGTAGGCTCCTCTGCCCCATTAGGATCCCTGATTGACCAGGATTCCCAATCAGGTGAGGGAGCCCTACTGTGTACAGCTGTACAGGTGTGTATGGGCTCTTTCTCAATAGTGCCAAGCACCTACCCATGGGAGTGGTGTGGCCAGTAGGCACTTTCCCACTGTCCCTTCACATGTTCATTGACAACTTGCAGTCATGCTCTAAAAGCAAGGCACAGAATTCCTATTCCTAAAATCTGAATAACTGGGCAGGGAGGAACTGCAGTTTTATGTGGGCAGGTACTACCAACCAGCAGGTTGCTGGGCACCTAACCATGCCTCAGGATATCTCGGATGACAGTTACTTTTAGGACTGGTCTAAGCCCTTATGATGCCAATCCCTGCTCAGCACAAGGGCTGCAGTTTCAATTTCCAGCAGGCAAAGCCTTACAGGTATGCAAGTGGAATTATTCTCAAGAAAGTGTGTTCCTAGGACTGCAACTTGAACTTATCTCATACATCAGCACTATCACAAACTTACCTCAGTTATACAGAGCATTGGGAAATGGTACTTGTGATATTCTTGAGGTGTTTTGTAGGGTCTTTACCCAGGCACCCCAAATGGTCACTTGGTAAACAGGATTAGATAGATGGTCAAGGTATAACCTAGGCCAGATCTATTCCTAAAAGTTATTGCAGTACTGGATTGCTTCTGTGACCTGCGAGTCACACAACACACTCACTTTTCAGTTTCAGTTGCATTTGTCTTGCATACTTGTTCCTCTGTTCTTCCGTAATTTCCTGGACTACCTTTATTATGATTTTTCCTGTTATTGCGATTCACTATCGCAGTACGTGGCTATGTGTGTTCTCACCGGGCGCTGTCGTTGCCTGTCTCGGTGTGGCTACGAAATAGTCCTAAGTGGTGTTAGCCGATTGTTTTCGAGGGGCAGGGAACATTCGGCTTTTGTCTCCCAAAGCTGTATCAGAGCTTCAGCAAATCAGAAATTGCTCTCCCGCCTCTCCCCCTCTCCCTGCATGGCTTCTCTCTCACACAAAGTGAACTGAAGAGTAAGTGCTTCCCCCCCTCCCCCCCTTTTGAAAAAAAATAAATGCCCATTTCAACCCCCTGCCCCAAAGTACAGCTAGCTGTAAGTCAGCCAACATGTATGTCTGCTCAGAAGTAAATCACATTATCTTCAATGGCCTTACTCAGAAGTAAATCACAAAATGAATAGGACCTATCAGGACTTTGGCGAAAAAGCAGCCACTCTGAGATTGTTCTCCCACTGCCATCCTTCCCCACGGCTTCTCTCTGAATGTCTACTCAGAACTAAATCACATTATCTTCAATGGCCTTACTCAGAAGTAAATCGTGTGGATTTCAATGGAGCTTATGCCTGGGAAACTTAGCACAGGAGGAAGACGGCTTTGGGAAATTGGTTTTGGTTGGAGGGGAATGGGCCTGCTGAGCCTACTGGCTTCACCCCATGAGAGGATGGTGGCGGCGGCAGCAGCACAGCCTCCCACTCTCTTCCCTTCTCCTTCTCCATGATTTTTTGAGAGGGGCAGGCGGAACTTTTTTTATCTTTTTTTAAAAAACAATTTCATTTATTTATTACATTTATACCCCACCTTTTTTCCTGCAAGGAACTCAAGGCGGCTTACATACCGGTAATCCTCCTCCTCCTCCTCCTCTCCATTTTATCCTCACAACAACCCTGTGAGGTAGGTTAGGCTGAGAGGCAATGACTGGCCCAAAGTCACCCAGTGAGTTTCATGGCCGAGCGGGGACTAGAACCCAGATCTCCCGAGTCCCAGTCCAACACCCTAACCACTACACCACAATCTTGCTTGTGCGCATGTGCACTCCTTCGCATAGATTATGAATAAAAAAACAAACCCCTTTCTCTTAAAGGGCCATTTCCCCTGCATGTGCCAGGCAACACCCAGTATTACCGCTATGGAGTTTAGGTGTGGGATGGCAAAACGGAATAACTGTGGTAGATTTAACGAAAGTGTGCGCTGTGAGTAGTGACTGCGGGATGTGCATATAGCAGTACTGTAATGCTAACTTGACGATATACCATGTAGTGTAGATCTGGCCCTGGCCTCCAGACTACAGGATGTGGGCCTGAAATAGAGAGGTCTCCTAGTTCAAACATATGATGAAAATCAGGAAATGCAGTCATCTACAAGTCCATTCACACAACCCTTTCAGCTATGCAGGATGTGGGTTATCGCGCTTCTGTTATTTGTGTTGCCTGATTGCTTCACATGAACACAGGAAGTCCATAATGAATTGAGTGAATTTCTTCACTCAGCAGGACTGAGTATTTCTAGTTTCTGAATATAAAGTGCTCAAGGTGGAGCTACATTGACAGAGCCAGAGCTAGCTAGCTCTGCCTACTTCTACCAGGCATGCTGAAACTACTTAATAGGATCAGGCTGTGAAAATGAGAAGTTGCATAGTTATACTAATAATTCTGGGAGAAATCACCTAAAAAGACAACAATGACGCTCAGCTGTCCCTCCCACACAACTGAAACATTTTCCAGATGGTTACGAGTTTGGTTCGATAAAACATTTTTAAAGGCTTAAAAATTAAGTGGGTATTTATCATTTAGGGGAATATTTGTGTTCATATTATACACACACACACACACACACACACTTCCTTGGTCCATTCTGTTTTTAAGATAATAAAACAGGTGCCAAATCTATATGCATACATGATAAGGATGCAGGACAATTATGTAGGTGCCCGTATCTCCTACTTTACAGAAGACAGTCCTCTATTTGAAAGGCTGTCAAGTAGTAGTAGTTGATTGTTTACGGTCTGCTGACCTCAGACATACAGAATAAAAAATATAAAATATGTACTGAAAAATAAAATACATAGAAATTTAAGAGCAGAGTCATGAAACAATCATAGAGGGTCTGATCCAGATGGCTACATTTAAAAAAAATAGCAGCTTGCTCTGTAACTGAGATGTTAGAACCCTCAAATACAATAATCAACAGGGACTCTAAGGCTCGTCCAGGAGGAGATTGTGTAACAGCGTAAATCAAAGTTTCTTTAGCCTCTTAATAAAAACAACAATTGAAGAAGACGTGCAGAAGAAACGCCACCTCTCCACTGTTGCAAGGGCAATGTCTCTTATTAACTGGAATTTTATTATATCTACTACCATCCAGAAGTTTAGAGGACAAAACATTGCAGCAAGCCAGAAAAAATGCTCTCCTATATTTGGGGATAGATAACCAGTTTAAATAGGACACCCCATTTTTAAAGTTTGGGCCAGGCAAACCCAATGACGAAGGAGAGTATGGACCTTGTGCTGCTCTGTAGAAGTCTTGAAAATCAATATCCATTAGTCTCTGTTTAACAATAGATATAACTCCTAATTAATAGATAACAAATAAGGAGACAGCCCCACCGAAACAACTTTCTGCACCACTTCCTTCTTCCAGGCAGGCTTGTAGGAGTTTGTTATCACCTGGAATACAAAAGGGTTGGGGGTAAGCAACAGATAGCAGTGAAGCCAAAAATGGATGGAAATGGAATATATCCAAGCCAAACAGTTCAAGGAGTTTAGGCTGGCTTCCAGATTAAGAGTAGCAGCAGCAACACACGTAGGCACACCAAATATAGATTTGAGAAAGTGGTATTGAACTTCTTCAAAGGATTTTTTTTGAGCAGAGAAACCAGATAGATGCTCCAAAAAGGATCTGGGATACAATTTGGCTTTAAAGAAATGGTTGGCTGCAGGAACCAATTGGCTAGCCTTTGTGAAAAAAACATGAACTATAGAACCTACATTTTGTTCAGTCTTGGTCTTTGCAAATCAGAGGGCAGTCCTCTATTTTGAAAGTGTCCTGTATTTGAAGGGCTGTCCAATCCAAGTCTGGTTTAAAGATAAAGGTCGATAAGAAGGGAGAACAGAGACGTTGGAGTTGGCCATCAACAGTTCACACCTAGACCTAGACAGCAGACCGAGCA
This sequence comes from Shinisaurus crocodilurus, assembly GCA_021292165.1. Lineage (NCBI taxonomy): Eukaryota > Metazoa > Chordata > Lepidosauria > Squamata > Shinisauridae > Shinisaurus > Shinisaurus crocodilurus. The sequence continues at coordinate 235,429,802 of CM037879.1, forward strand.
GGCACACAGGTCATCTAGTCACTAGGATGGCCACTTATGCATTGCCAAAAAAGAGGAAATGCATCACCGAAAAAGATGGCATAAATTTGCATACAATTTGCATATGCTAATGTATATTTATAGATGCACATTTAGAAATCATTACAGTAGAAGTATAATACATCTCACCATAGTGGGAAAGACTATGACCGGGTGACCTATAGGTATAAATCAGCATATGTAAAGTGTGGAGAAAGCCTGAGCACACACACAGTGACATGAACCCTGACATAGTTTTCCCTTACCCCTGGGCAACCCTTTCTGCATAATCCCCACGGGGGGGGGGGGGGACGACAGGAGATACAGTCCTGGTCAAACAGGTAATACGTGACCACATCTGCATACCCTCAATAGGGCACATCTGCATCAATCCACAAGAAGAAGCCCTGAACAATCCCAAGGTGAGAGGCAGTCTCAAAGAGCTGCCAAATATCCCCAAAGGGCACCGGTAGACCCAAGGCGCCACCTTTTCCCCGGGCAGGAATAAGCCCACCTGATCACCAAGGGGCAGGGAGGGGGCGTACAGGGTAGAACCCCCCCTGCCAGACACACTAAGTTGTTGGGAACACGGGATGGGCTGTCAGCTTCCAAACCTAGCCCCGGCTAGACCAAGCAGCTTCTTACCCCGAGCAGAACGGGCTCGGAGCCGGCTAGGCAGACCACTACGCAAGGTCCGTAAGTTCAGACTCTTTGATGTGAAGTAACTCCCTCTTACTGCAATATGCTATGCCTCTGCATTGAAGCCTTCCGATATTCAGGTCACAACCTGGTTTTGTTTATGGTGTAACATTCCTGGAAGTCTATTAGTTCCGCTCCATTAACCTTGTATTAAATAAAAGTCTATTCTTTGGTTTTAATATGGTTACGTGTGATATTTAGGTCGCAGTTGGGTTTAAATTGCTTGATATCCCTGTAAAGGGCTATATCTCAGTGGCGGTTAACCCGTTAGGTGCCGAACTCGTGCCAAGGACCCGGTTGTTGGTCTTCCACATAAAGTTTATGCATATCTGTGTCCTCTTTTGTCCTCATTTTTTGGTGATGCATTTTCTCTTTTTGGGCGATGCATAAGTGGTCACCCTACAATTATGGCAGTGGTGTGGGCTTATGTTCTACAACTATATGATTTTTAGATGAGGTCAGGCTGATGCTAATCTTTTAGCTATATTTTGAGTCTTTGACACTTGGCTGAGCTGCATAACCAGCTCCTGAGAGTGGCAAAGTGGGGTCCTGATATCAATAGAGGAAGCACTGAGAAGGCTAGAAGAAGGTGGTCAAAACTTGTAAAGAAACCATATATTATTTATTTATTTATTTATTTTATTCATACCTCGCCTTTTTTCCTGCAAGGAACCCAAGGCGACTTACATAATCCTCCTCCTCTCCATTTTATCCTCACAACAACCCTGTGAGGTAGGTTAGGCTGAGAGTGTAGAAGTAAATTTTGAATTAGGCATCAGTTTAACAGAAAGGCCTAGAAAGGCAAGTCAGACCTTTCCTTAGCCTTCCAAGAACATACCCTGACAAGTCAGACCTTCCATTAACAACCCTGATGGGCAAATCTCTCATGTGCCTAGCCTCTGCTCTGTTATGCTAAAATTACTGTGAGCCATGTCCCCCTTGCAAAAGACTGTACTGATGTACTGTACCTTATGTAAAAGCCTTGACGGCTGTGAGAAGTTTTTTTTTTTTAATTGTCTCAGTTTCCTTGTTCTGACTGGTTGTTATCTGATCTCTATGTGATACTATTCAGTATAAATGGAAGTGTCTCCCTTGCATTCTTGTTGGCATTCCTGACTGTGCTCAGATGCCATCCATGAATTCACTAATAAACTTTCCTCTCTAAGAACCTCTTCTAAACACAACACAGTAGATCAATTTTTCCACAACAATCCTGGTGCCGTGACTCGATCGCTTCAAGGGACTGGACCTGCCTGAAACAGGGAAACACCACTAAACTCCCAGGCGCCAAAACCCAGGTAAGAGACCTTTTGAAATCTCTTTTGGGTTTTTGGTGTGTATCCTTCTGTTTCTCGCAGACCATCCTTTCCCTCCAACGCGATCTGAACTTTGAGTCTATGAGGTTTTAGAGACGAAAAAAAGTTCCTATAGGATTGTATGCATGTCTGTGAAAGTATGCTTGTTAGATTCATGAATCTGCAGCTCAGGACTGGGACTTAAACCACATACTAAACCAGTATGTGATGGAACCCTGTGTCCCAGTAGAGCAAGTAAATCCCTTTTCCTGTTTCCAAGACTCATGAGTCCCATTTGAAGTCATAAGACTGAGTGAGCCAACAAAAAGGGATTGTGCCGCAGTTGAAAGACTGAGTGAGCCGATCAAGGTGTTGGGCCGCTGTCTGAGACTCAAATGAGGAACATCCCTCAATAAGTTTGCCCTGGATGAGTGTCCTGTATGAGTGTGAGGAATAGGGGGTGCAAGATCAAAGGAGATCCCCCCCCCCAAGGGAATGCTGGCATGTTATAGGTACACACCTTATGGCCATAGGTAGGTGTGTAAATTTCTCTAGAAATGGAATGTCATGACAAAGGATGATCCTAGTAAACAGTTCCCACTGGGAGGAACGTTTGACTTGGGACAGGATAGTGCACTTAAGGGGAGCGCTCGAGTCATGAGGAAGTAAGGTACCTCATGGGGAGTGTATTTTAATTGGGAAGTGTATTTTAATTGGTATGAAGAAGCTTCAAAACGCATGCATGAATCCAAGCTTAAAAGCTTGAAAAATTCAAATAAATATATATATTAAAAGATCAACTAAAATTTAAGCAGGCCTGCAGCCAACCACCACCATTGGCTCCTGTATATCCATTGCTAGCGAAGAAAAATGATTTTTTAAAGAAGAAAAAGCAAGATCCTGTAGATAATTATCCTTACCTACACGAGAAGACCCCAAAATGAAGATGAAAGTAGAGGGTTTTCGCATGATGAGACTGAAACTAACCCAGTGGCCACTCCTTCACCCTAACCCACCTCTGCCTAGCCAGAAAGAGCAGTTAACAGAAGGAACTAGATGCCCAGAAAAATTAAGGACCCAGAAGCAACCACCCTGCCTGACTCTGTTTCTTCTCAAAGACTGTTAAGTCATCCCAAATTATGGGTCAGTCACCCTGGCTCCACTAAGTAAGAGGTATCTGCAAGAGATAAGACTCTAGTGGCTGTCCATGCCCCATAGACACCAAGAGATTTAAGGAATATAGAAAAAAAAAATTCCTAACATGTGAGAAGAACCAGTCAAATTCAAGAAAGAATTTGAGACTGTAATTATTTATAACCTTACCTGGATAGACTTAAATCAATTACTTAGACTTGTTCTGCCAACAGAAGTCTTAAAAGAAAATAAAAAGAAATGGCCAGTAACTGATGATCCAAAGTTTAATGATCCTGTTATATTGATAGAGATGCAAATGAAATTACTTGATGCACTTCTATGAGAAATCAGAGTCAAAGCAAAGAAGTTAAATGTTCTACAAATAGAAGGCTTCAGCAATGAAATATTCTAGAGATGCCCTTACTACAGTAGTGAAACCTAAAACTGACTAGACCAAGATAAATAACTAAACAAAATAAAAGTTGCCAGCTGACTATATGGACAGATTAAAAGAAATATTTTTGAGGTTTTCGGGAATAAGAGATCCCGAGAAGGATGCCTCATATGCTATTGGGGGAGCATTTGTTGCAGGACTGTTACCTAAAGTAAGAGAGCAGCTGAAGACAGTATGTGTAGGATGGCAAACTGCAAGCCTGGCAGATTTAACCAATTATGCCAACCACTTCATGGCCATCCTAGATAAGAAGAAAGAAGAGAAGGAATGTAAATTGATGCATTTGCAAATCCAACAACTAGATCTAAAGAGAGGCAGAAGAAGAAGAAAAAGTCAGTGAGTGCAGCTGTCCCTTTAATGTAAAACCTCTGCCTGCTCTCCCAGTTGCCTAGAAAAGAAAAACACAAACTAGCTAATCACATTCCTAATAGATTAGACGCCAAACACAAGATCTAAGAATGGCAAGAAGTACTCAAAGAACCCTGTGCTGTGTTAAAGAAAAACAACAACAACAACAAACGCTTGTGAGCTTTTGTGCAAAGAATTCCTGAGCATAATCAAAGTTTTGGTGCCTTTTGGAGTCTCCACCAGTCCTGTGTTTAGTGAAGAGAGAAAGAGTGCTCCTAACCAAAAGCACACACTTCCTCAGATCTGAACTAGAGGCGAGAAGTCCCAAAATGAAAAGAAAAATGATTTGTTATAGCTGCTAGCAAAATCAAATAAAATATTTTTTTTAAATGGCAGCAACACTCATGAGTGTTTGTGGCTGCATTCAAGTTTTGCCTTTAAGTTTTAGTGCCCAGTTTTGTTAGAGTGGGCTTTCCTGAATTTCACCGCCCCTCCCCTCTTTAACATAATCCATGCTTAGTTAGTTTTGCCAAAGGCAAACCAACAAGCATCTTTGGGTTAATGTGGGCAGTTTAATTTCAGAATTTATGCTTGGCTAATGGCTAGTAGCTTTATGGCAAGCTAGCAGAAAACTTTTGTTAAATAGTATTTAGGTGCAACATAGCACAGTAGCACCAAGATACTAAAAGAATTGTAATTCCTGTTTCACTTTATTATTAGGCGGGTTTTCAAGAAAAGTGTTCTAGTTTAAATTACACAAGTGCTCCCTTTGTGGCTCATGCTGGCTCAGCTTGTCTGAGTGTGTGTGTGGGGGGGAGTTTGGACTCGATGGCCTTGTAGGCCCCTTCCAACTCTATTCTATGAATCTATGAATCCCATCACAGTTGCCACTATATTTTTATAAGTGCAGCTTCTAATTGCTAATAGTTTCGGCATCCCAGTATTTTTAAACCTTTGGTTGCATAAGTGCCTTATTTTTTTTTGGCTTTGTTGTGTTAAAAAGTAGCATTTGGTTAGTTTTCTAAAGCTTGGTTTGCTTTGCTAAAGATTTTTATTGTTTACCCCTCCAGATTTCCTGGCAAAAGACAGGCAAGCCTAATTTTAAAAGGTCAATTCTTCCTGCATTTCTCCCCCTTGCCAGACTTTATAGCAATGTCACAAGCATCTGCGAATTCACCTGAATTGCAAAATCTTGCTGCTATGCAGAATTTGACCCCAGAAAATTGGGGGGGGAGGAGACACATGGAAATTGGCAAATTGCTTTCTTTCTAAAGACTCTATGCATCATTTGGACGGCCGCCTAGTGATGTCCAGAGTTCTTTTCCCTAAATTACTCACGTGCTTCATAGGCTGTCGCATGTGAGCAAAGGGGGGATCATTGATTTGTTTAACAAAGATTGGTTTGGATTAAATTTTACATCTGCAGCAACTCAGTTCTGTGCCCAATGTGCGGTATGCCAGGCTCATAACAGTGGTAAGCCTGTAAAAACCAAAATGAGCATGCACCCCACACCCTGGGGACCTTTTGTAAATATACAAATTTATTTTATTGAAAAGCATATGTTCTTGTAGTTATTTGTATGTATTCTAAATGAGTTGAAGCATACCCTTGTGTGAGGGCTGACTCCATAACAGTAAGCAAAAATTGCTAAAATAATTGATCCCCAGATTCAGAATACCTTGCTCCATAAACAGTGACCGAAGATCACATTTTACTGGACAGGTGGTAAGAGAAGTGTGCAGGACATTACAAGTCCAGCAACTTTCCATTGCCTGTATCGTCCACAATCTGCAGGAGCTATAGAAAGACATAATAGAATACTGAAAAGCAAACTGGCTAGAATATGTGCAGAGACAAGACTAAAATGGCTAGATGCACTGCCCATAGCCCTCATGAGTATGAGATCCACTGCAAATCAAGTAACAGGACTTGACCCCTCATGGGATATTAATGAGACACCAATCTAGGGCTAGCCAGACATATACACCTGCTTGATGATACAATTCAAAATTACTGCAAGGCCCTAATGAGATGTGTGAAGACTTTTCATTCACAGATAGAGGTTGCTCAGCACCAGCCCAGCACTGAAGGACACTCTATTGAACCAAGTGACTGGATTCGCATTAAGGTACATCAAAGGAGATCATCTACTGGATCCAAAGTGGAAAAGCACCATACCAGGTACTTTAAAGCTGTGAAGTGCCAGGGACTCCAGACTTGTATCCAAGCCTCCCAATGTAAGAAGACATCTCCACCCGCAATGAGAATGAGGACACAATAAAGCCTCCACCAATTCAGGGTGAATGTGCTAGCTAGTAACCTTTCCCCTGAAACAGAAGAATTTGTGCCAGGACATCAATATCATCTCAGACCTCGGACGGGACGACCATCAAAGACAACACCCAGAGAATCGGACGAGAAGAACTGATGTCATCATTTTAGACCTCCGCCTGAGCCACGAGCCTTACTTATCGGCCCTTTAGTACATCAAAGTCAGAACAAGAAGAAATACCTGTAGTTGTGCTCTTGTTAGTGACTGGTGGTTCTTTTGCCTTGATTTATATATATATATATAAATATATGGCCAAATGGAGTATGGTTATATTCTTAGAGCTCGTAGCCCTCATCCAATCTGCCTTCCAGGAAAATACTTACATTCAGCTTTCTTTAAAGTTTGCACAAAGATTTAATGCTACCAACTGCTGGGTGTGTAGCCACATGCCAGTACATTCCCAGGGAGGAGTTCCCATGTGGCCAGTGCCCATTACACTAGTAAACTTGACCTTCACCAACAGACCCTTGTACTCTAAAGGGTCCAGGTTACTTGCAAGTTGTTCCTACATTGGGAAATGGTGTTTTACATGCAACAAAACACAAAATCAGCCCTCCACATTTGTAGGACAAAGTCAATGTAAGCATTATTTCACCCCTCATGGAGATTGAAGAAATAACCATACTGCCAAACCCATATTCTGCACCAATTATGGGAATTACTTCTCCTGAAGTAATCAAACTATGGGAAATTCTCTTAAATATAGTACCTGGAAGAGTTTTAATTATAAACTGTGGGACTGTACCCTTACAGAGAAAGGGCAGTGTTTTCACAATGCCACAATGCAAAATAGTACTGCCAAAGATGACATTAGACATGGTGTTTGCCTCAAAAGGAGGAGTATACACCTTGATTGGTCAAGAGTGTTGTGTGTGTTTATTCCTGATAATTACAATATCTCTTTTGATCATGCAGAAAAGATACGTGAAATTGCTTTTGTTGCCCCTGACAAAAGCCTGGAAATATGGTCTTGGCTAACAAGCTGGATACCAAATCTAAGAAGTTGGGGTAGAGCAATTGTTCATGGATTAATAACCCTATTGCTTGTATTTGTTGGGTTTTATATATTATTATTGTTAAGCAAGTGTTGTTTTACTACCGGCAGCAGAAGCAAAAGCTCTGTATTGACTCAGAAAGAAAAAAAATGATGCTTGAAAGGATTGATCAAGAGAGAGAAAAGGTAAAAGAAGCTTTAGATGCTGAATGTAACAGTTACAAGTGTTAGTTGTGCTATAAAAGCACAAAAGGGGGGATGTAGAAGTAAATTTTGAATTAGGCATCAGTTTAACAGAAAGGCCTGGAAAGGCAAGTCAGACCTTTCCTTGGCCTTCCAGGAACATGCCCTGACAAGTCAGACCTTCCATGAACAACCCTGATGGGCAAATCTCTCATGTGCCTAGCCTCTGCTCTGTTATGCTAAAATTACTGTGAGCCATGTCCCCCTTGCAAAAGACTGTACTGATTACCTTATGTAAAATCAGGTGATTTTCTACTGGCAGCAAAGCTCAAAAGCCACTGCTATCCAGTGGTTAGAGTGCTGGATGTGGATGCAGGAAACAGAAGTTCAAATCTCTGTTTGGCTATAAACACTCATTGGCTCAAATTATTCTACTTACAGATTTGTTATGAAAATAAAATACTGATCAGTCATCAGTGCTCCTTGGAGGAAGTTCACGATATCAATGTGCATCCTGCTGCTTCTGTGATACAGGCTGCTTCCAGATAAAGGGGTCCTAGCACTAACATTCCGTCCTTTCTCTTTAGCGGATTTTCCATAGTAAGGGCGGGGGGAAGCATGGGAAGGTTACGTGTGGAAGACAGCTACATCTGAAGCCCCTCTTCCTCCATAAAATTCTGCAAATGAGGCCAGGCAATGGTGTGATTAAAACCTCATCTGGAAGAAGCCATGAAGATTATTCAGTCATTAAAGTCTGGAATGCTCTGATTTAGCTCCTTGATCAACAGCATCATCAACTTCTTCAGTCTGCCTCACTCATTCTGTTCTTTCTTCATCCTCTTCAAAGAGAAGCACAGAAAGATTTCTCCACTTCCAGTGGAGTTACAGTTATAGTGATTTTATAAAAGGAAATGAAAGCTATTGCAAGTTAGCCCTAATAGCCCTTTGCTATTTCTTTCAAAGTAATTGCATATGCTGATAAAGGTATATATACATACAGACTATGAGAGCACAGTGAACGTCTCCGGAGCACCAGATGCTGTTGCATTTCCGAAGTGAGGGGCCAAAGCACAGATGACCTTAAAGCAGGGGTGGGCAACTTGTGGCCCTCCACATAGATTCATAGATTATAGAGTTGGAAGGAGCCTACAAGGCTATCGAGTCCAACCCCCTGCTCAATGCAGGAAACTAGAGGAGGGGTCGGGTCTCCCATCCAAGTAATAACCAGGCCTGACCCTGCTTAGCTTTCCACGCTCAGACAAGCTGAGCCAGCATAAGCCTGTTGTTGGACTCTAAGTAAACACAGGGGTCCCAATCCGAACTGGGACCTAGAGTGCTTGTGTGTGGAGGGGTGTAATTGGGAGCTGTTTTCTGTTTTTGTTTTAATTTATAATGAATCCTGAGATCCACCAAATGGAGCTAAATGCAAACTGGTGGCTCAGAGGGTGGAGCCAACTACCTCCTGTCACCTCATAGATTTCATAGGTCATAGAGTTGGAAGGTGCCTACAAGGCCATTAAGTCCAACCCCCTGCTCAATGCAGGAAACTAGAGGAGGGGTCTCCCATCCAAGTAACAACCAGGCCTGACCCTGCTTAGCTTTCCACGCTCAGACAAGCTGAGCCAGAGTGAGCCACCGGCCTGTACGTGAGCCATATACAGGGGGGATGGGCCACGTATACATGTCTCCATTTGGGATCAACAGGGGGTGCTCCCGCACGGATGGCTCTTAGCACTACTAATCAGAAGGCATTGCACAGTTATTCTATCTTTTTTCTCCTTAACGGATTTTCTGCAGCAAGAAAACAGACGGAGTAAGGAGTGGGAAAACATTGGAGGGTTGCAAGTGGATGACAATGACTTCTGGATCCTTGTAAAATCTGGGGAATGAGGCAGGGTTATGGCATGTTAAAAGCACCCAGGGAGCCAGAAACCCTTGCACATCATCCAGGGATCTACCAGTAAATCCCAGTCTACCTTCTGTCTACTCCTTTTTAGGACAACATCATCTGAGAATCAAATCAATGGGGCCAGCTGCTTACACTTAAGCTTCTGCTTAAGTGCAGCTTTGGATAGAGCCTGGCTTATTACGTTCTATAATGAATGCCTGAGAGGATCCCCCCCCCCCATTTTGGGCAGCTCACACAATATTTGAGGATGATCAGGAAGAAAACACTAAAGGCAATAAACACTGGAGCAGTGAAGACTCATGAGAGATGTTGTAAGAGCTTCAGCACAGTCACTGATAAATGCTTAAGTAATTTGGAAATGCCCTTGAAATGTCTCAGATAATAAAATGCTGGCAACATTATTTAACCAGACAGATGATTTTTGTTGTTGTGCGCAATGAGCTTGCAGTTTGTCATCGTCAAAGAATTTGGGTTGGAAGAGGCAGTTTACTGATTACTAACCCGTAAAATCTGTTCCTGACCTTTCATTTTTCCCAGTCCTCCTGAGTTCATAACAATATTGCAAGGGGAGGGGAGGGGGAATTAGAGATATTTAAAAAAAAAAAAAAAAAAAAAACACACCTCTGCACAATCTCTTATTGGAATGTGCAAGAAGCATTAAGTGCAGCATGCATTCATTTCAATGGAGCTTCGGCAAGTTACCGGTAACTATATAGAGCTTATCCATGGGGGGTGGGGGAGAGAATAAGCTTTTAAAATGTATCTTCTTCCTCCAAAACTCTCCCTTCCTCCAATAAAATATTCTCCAACCTCAATCCTATGCATGTTTAGACAGAAAAAAGTCCTACATCTTCCAGGATTCCCCAGCCAGCCATGCTGGGGCATGCTAGGAGTTGTAGGACTTTTTTCTGTCTAAACATGCATAGGATTGTCCCCTCCCTTATTTTTAACATGGCTCCATTTTCTCCTTCTGGTGATGTTTGGGAAGATGAGAGCACTGCCACACATTAGATTACTGCAGCTCCTGTTATAGTTACTGGAAACTGTTCAACCCCTTCACTTGTTGGGGGAGTTTCCATGCAAATCCATAAAGCTGCTACACAAGCACAGTGCCAGGCCATTTCCAGTATCCCTAAGAACAGTCTTTCCGGACCTGGTATCCTCCAGATGTGTTGGACTGCAACTCCCATAATTCCCAGCCAGCTCCATATAGCCCTTCAACACTCACAAAAGGCAGGCCTCTCCTGAAAGGCAGCTTCAATGGCTCTATCCCTCTCCCGCTTCATACTATCATCAGCATTCTTTCACCCACCCCTTTACCCACTTCTTCAACTTGAGACTCCAAAGGTTTGCTCCAAACGGGCATGTTTAGACACTGCCCCTTTCAATATAGAGAAGCCAGAACTATGGCATTTATTTGCCATTGAAGCAGGATCTATTTATCCCTTGCAAACTGTGGGGCTAGATTATATCCCAGCTTATTTTTTTTCCTTGCACATCTGCAGAGCATGCAACTTCATGTAAATCTTAAACCAAGTGTGTGATCCTGGTAAGCAATTAGTACCCACAGCTGAAGCTCCATTTGTGGCAGGAGGCACTGCTACATAGATATACTAATTCTGGATTCTCTTCCATGTTGGCTGATACATCATTTCATAATTAATACATTCTTCAGGATAGCACCTTGCCTTTTCCTATGCTATCTAAAATGTAGAAGGATTCTGCCAGCTACAATAGATGTGTACTAACAGTACCCACAATGTTTATCTTTGTATAGGACCTGCTGGTTGGCCTTACTACTTATCTTGAAGACCTTGAGTTGGTTTGTACTGCAGTTCCACATCTCATTTTGTCAGTAATCTGAAGATGCATCCAGAAGACAGGCAAACTGATTATTCCAGAATTGGAACTTTTCTAAGGCCTGACTCATGCATTATCATGGTGATGTGATTACTGCCAAAATACTGCTTCTAAGGGGCTCTACATCTCAGCAGTAGCATATGCAAAACTGCAACCCTATGAGTTATTTGGATTTCATGGTTAGTTCCAGAGTTAATGTTCTCAAATGGAGGTGCATCCTAGTGCGAGAATTAGCCACACAAACTCGACAAGCCATGCAGCTCCTACTTGCATACGATACAATTGCAATATAGAGCCTTGCCACAGAGAAGCAGTTTTTGGTGGCAGACACATGGAAATGTATGAATCAGCCAAATGATACAATGTAGGTGGTGATGAGATAGCATAGTAATTTGGTACCTTTAAAAATATGCAATGATGAAACAATGGAACCGAAAAAAATATTTACATTTTTAAAAATTGCAACATATCTGACTTGATGATCCATGTACTCAATATGGCAGTACCACTGACCTCAGTAAGAGTACTTTTGTGATGAAATCAACAAAATTACTTGGGAATTACAGTGATATTCAATGTGAATAGTGTTTTCAGAATGTGAACATAAATAGGAATAGTTATTTTAGATGTGCTAGATTGCTAAATTCTAAATTCTAAAACAATGGAAATTAAAACATTGACCCAGTGTGTGGCAGCAGTGATACCTCCAGGATCAGAAGCAGCATGCCCTTGCATATCCATGGCTGGAGAGTAACAGTGGGAGGGCGCTCTCGCACTCACGTCCTGCTTGCGGGCTTCCCATGGGCAGCTGGTTGGCCACCAGGGCCGGCGCAACCACTAGGCCAACTAGGCGGGGGCCTAGGGCGCGTGGCTAGAGGGGGCGCAGAAACGCTCCGCTCCTGCCAGCCAGCACACACACACACACACACACAGAGAGAGAGAGAGAGAGAGAGAGAGAGAGAGCAAGAGAGCCAAATTTCCTTTAACTTTTGGGGTTTGTAAAATCTGCCGGTTTTTCCTGGGACTTTTCGGGGCTTGTGAGGGCGGCTGAGGGAAACACGCAAGGCTTGGCGTCTGGTTACGTCTCACTTTTCGGTTCCACGGAGGACCCTCGAAGGAAGGCGGCGGGTAGTCCCACCCGCACCCCTTTCCCCAGCAGAAATCTCCTGGGGATCGCCCCCAAGACAGCATCTTTAGAAGACCCGAGACATTTGCAAGCCGAGAGGCATGGAGGAGGGGGAGAAGAAAGGCCGGTTGCGGAAGAGCTCGAGGCTTCTCCTAACTACCCCTTTCCTTTGCCTTTGGCTTCTCCACCCGTCAGGCAGCTCCCCAAAGCCTGGGCTTCTGCTACTTCTTCTCTCGGTCGCTGTAACTCCACTCTCCCGCATGAGAAAAGGGTAGGGGCCCAATCTCTTTTTCGCCCACCCTTACGGAAACTCCCTCCGCTCGTTCCAGGGAGCTCGTGGCAAGTTCTCCTCTTTGGATCAGCGCAGGATACCTGGGAATGAAGGGGGCGCTGGAATTCCAGCCTGTGCGCCCAACCACGGGGTGGGGGTGGGACTACCTGCCGCCTTCCTTCGAGGGTCCTCCGTGGAATGGAAAAGCGAGACGTAACCAGACACCAAGCCTTGCGTGTTTCCCTTGAGGCCATGGAGGAGGAAGAGGATCCCCCTTTCTTCTTCCGTGCCTCGGTGAGCCGCCGCCTCCTCTTCCCCGCCGCACGCTTCACCTTTTCCCTTTCCTTTTTGCTCACCCCTCGTCCCCTCCCGCCGTCCTCAGATTTTGCTTGATTTTTCCCCCTGCTAGGGACACCCACAACGGCTCAGGTTAATTTTGTTTTGCGGAAACCTAATGGTCTTTGCCCCACCCCCCTGTAATGTGTGCTGCTTCACTTGCTTTAAAATGTGATAAGCCAGCCCTGCTACGTTTGGGGACCCTCTTCCTGCTCATCCCACCCAGTGCTAGGGTGCAGGGCTAAAGGGGGCGCCAGAAACGCCTTGGGGGGAAAATACAGTGCTAAAATGCATGTTTTACCAGGGGGGGGGGCGCTAAATATCTGATCTTGCCTAGGGCACCAAACTGCCTTGCACCGGGCCTGTTGGCCACTGTACAAACAGGAATGTGGACTAGCTAGGGCTTTGGTCTGAACCAGCAGGGCTCTTCTTACATTCTTAAGAAGAATTGGGTTTAATGGCAACATCAAAACCAGATCCTTTTTTTCTTGAATGTTTTGAGTTGTCTTCTGATACCATTATTTTTACCTTCCAGATCTCAGTTTTGCAGTAAGGCCATACATTGCAGCTAAATTATGTCTTAGAACTGTCATAGGAGTTAACTGTAGTTATTTAACTAACTAACTAACTAACTAACTAATGGACAGCACAATCCAGTGTGGCTGCCTGTAACACTCTGAACTCAGAGGATTTCAGGCATCCTATGGAGGGTGGGAGGAGGGAGGAGGCAAAGGTTGCCTTTGCGCTGCTCCCGCCCTGCAAAACACTTAGATGGTCGATTTCGGCCATCTAAGTGTTTGCCCCAGCATGCCAGGAGAGGAGGCTGAAGTGCTTCCAGGGTACTACGTATGTATGCTAGTGGAGCCTGTCTCCTCCCCTCCCCTCCCCTCCCCTCTCCTCTCCCTCCCCACCCACAAAACTCCGGCTTCGAGTTCGGTCCTGCAACCTCGGAGCCGCAGCCGGTGCTATGAAGGAGGGTGCTCCCGAATTCAGAATCCCAGCTCCGACCACCTCGGACCACATTTCCAAGGTCAGAGCCGGGACTCCGAATCATCCTATGGCAATCTAGCTTCTGTCTAGCAGCCATAGGATTGCGCCCTGACTAGTTAGCTCCTTTGGTTAAATTATGTTCATGCCCAATTTTATTCTGTTTAAAACATTTCTATACAAAGTTCTAGGTAAACAATAGAAACAACTGTGGTATAGACAATAAAAATCTTCAAAACTATTAAAACAGCGCAAAGGTTAATATATATATTAAACAACAGCGCATTCCAAAAACAGGGGCCAATGACGATGAAAGGCCCCACTCCCTGGAGATGCTGTTCTCAGTTTGCACAGCAAAGACCTGATCCATACAGTGTAGATGCCAAGAGGCAGAGGCAGTATCTGTACGGTGTGTACCGGTAGATGCCAAACTTTGAAGACAAGTACCCGCACTGTACATTCATATGAAGGATTCTAAATCCCTGCCACATTCTGAAACTCCATGGAGCAGAAACAAAATACAGCCTTGTCATTAGGTGAATATTCACTTGTCAACAAAGGAGCTTGAAAAAATATACTTCACTGATGTATGAATACATGCTGTAAGTGGGTGTGTTTTTCAATAAGATGTATTATTATTTATTTATTTTATTATTGGGCAATTGTCCCTAGGAACTAGCAATTACCGTTTTCGTGATTTGTCATGAACACTGTAGAATGATGCACTGGAAATGGAATGTGATACTGTTTTCAAAATAGGCCATGACAGTTTTTTCTCTCTCTCCAAATCAGTGTGGTAATACAATGAGTAATGTCACCCTAATGGGTTTGAAGTCTGATTCATGCCAGTTGGTAAAATTCCACCATCACCACCCACACGCCACAAAAAAAGAAACGAACAAGATGCCGTGTGTCTCCTAAGGGGGAACAGAGGCTGTGTATCAGAACAAACTGCTGTAGTGGACACAGAGACTGGCCTAGGTTTATCATGCGGAAAGGAACTGTGTTTTATGTTTCCTACCATGCATGCTAGGCAGGAGTCAGTCAGTTACTGCTTATGGGTGCAGGATGTTTGTGCTCTTTCCATACAGTGAAGGTGAAAATCTACACACACACTTCTGTACACATGTGGATCAAAATGTGCACAGAGAGGGCAACTTGTGACCCTCCCCATATTTTGGCCTAAAGCTCCCATCATCTCTCACTATTGGTTATGATGGCTAGGGCTGATGGGAGTTGTAGGCCAAAATATCTGGAAGGCCACAAGTTGCCCACCCCTGAACTACAGGAACAAATTCAGGCATGTTTAGTTCACACTGAATTCAATGGAGCTTAAGCACCCCATTATTCACACCACCAATTCTAACCATACATGCTTACTTAGAAGTAAGGGACAAGCAACACATTACCAGTTTCCTATAGGATTCCTACAGAAGGCATGTGTAATTAACTTGAATCCCTCAGTGTAGATTTTTTTTTAAAAAAATTAAAAATGCTTCCAAAGCTGGTAATAACTAATAACTATCCTGAAATCAGAATAGCTGTATCCCTAAGTACACTTACTTGGAAGTACCCGGTAAGTTCCACTGAAATCAAGACATGCAATGCCATCCCAAGCAGGTTTACCAGGAAGAAAGTCCTGTTGAGTTATTATTTATTAACTATATATGGCACCATCAGTGCGCCGAGCACTTTACAGACTACAAGAGGCCAGATCCCTGCCCCTCGGAGCTTACAATTTGACACAGGGGAAGCAACAGAGGAGGGAGAGAGTGGTGGAATCAAGAGTAGACAGGAAAGCAATATGCAGCTGTTTCACTGACATGTAGATGAGTTTAAGACTGCAGCCTTAGGCTGGAAGGAAGCCTCTACATCAGGGCTCTCCAACCTTGGGTCCCCAGATGTTGCTGGACTACAGCTCCCAGAATCCCTTGCCATTAGCCATGCTGGCTGGGTATGCTGGGAGCTGTAGGCCAGTAACATCTGGGGATCCAAGGTTGGAGAGCCCTGCTCTACACAATTCCTGGAGAGTGAGCCCCATTGAACACAATGGAACATGCCTCTCTGAGTAAACACGCATAGGATTCCATGGCATGTCTTAATTTCAGTGGAACTGACTTCCAGCTAAGTGTGATTAGGGTTGCAGCTTGCATCTCCTTGTTTTCAGAAAAGTAACTTAGGGCGCAATCCTATGCATGGCTGGCTGGGGCATGCTGGGAGTTGTAGGACTTCTTTCTGTCTAAACATGCATACGTTTGCACCCTTAGGGCATTTCTAGGTAGGGCTTCTATTGCACAGTCGCACTGCCTCATGCACATAATTTCACAGGGGGTCCAGACAAAGTCATCTTCTACTTGTAGCCATCCCAAGTTTCCCCTCCATTTCTTCCATCCTCTTTCTTTCTTTCTTTCTTTCATAAAGGGGGGGGGGGGACTGTTAAGGAAGAAAAGATGGAATAGCTGCATGGAATGCCTTTTGACTGTTAGTGCTAGGAGCCCTCCACTTGGAGGCATCATTATTACTACCTTTTGAAGCAATTGTTTTTTAATGTTATATATATAAACTTTTACAACTGAGGCTCTTTCATAGGGTCTGAAAGAAGCTTTAAATAAGATTGACTCATTCATAGGAATGTAGTTGGTTGAATTCAAGATGTGTTTCTAACAGTAATAGAAGTCACTGCTGTATGTACCGAGGTCCCCCAGGGACCCAGGAAAATGCAGAGAAATGGTCTAAGCCAAGTATGGTTTTATTAACACAGCTTTAGTTTAGTATCCTCAAGTACTTAGACTGGAGCCTACCAAAATCATTCATAGCTGCCTAAACTAGGTCTAGCATGTCTAGAGAACGAGAAAGGCTGAATCCTAAATAAAACTGAGATTGAAACTTGTCCAGATTCTGGTATGCTACAACTGCTGGAAAAACATGGCATGGGTTTCTAAACATTACCATTTATTGTAGGGGGGGGGGGGAATTGCTCCTTAAGGCTGCAATCCTACGCATGTTTAGACAGAAAAGTTGGTGTGAGAGCCAGTGTGGTGCAGAGGTTAGAGTGTTGGACTGGGACTCGGGAGATCCGGGTTCTAGTCCACACTCAGCCATGAAGCTCACTGGGTGACTTTGGGCCAGTCACTCACTCTCAGCCTAACCTACCTAACAGGGTTGTTGTGAGGATAAAATAGGATAAAATAGAGAGGAGAAGGAGGCTTATGTAAGCCGCCTTGGGATCCTTGCAGGAAAAAAGGTGGGATATAAACATGGCAAATAAATAAAAAGCATCCTACAACTCCCAGCATGACTTTTCTGTCTAAACTTGCATAGGATTGCACCTTAAAGCAGGCTTCCTCTACCTGGTGTCCTCCAGTTATTTAGGACTGGCCACTATTTAGGACTGGCATTCCTGACCACTGCCCATGCTGGCTGGGGCTGATGGGAGGTGAAGTCCAAACATCTGGAGGGCACCAGGTTGGTGAAGGCTGCCTTAAGACTAGTGAACATAGCATGAGCATACCTAGAAAATCTGAATAGTATCTCTTTACTTTCAGAACGTAGTTAGAGAAAGTGCTGGTAGATTTCCTTCCTTCTGATAAATACATCACAGAAGGAAGTATTTCTGATGCAGCTGAAAGAACTACGGGGGCCTGGCCAGAAACACACTGGATTTCTCTCCAGGAACCCGTTTCCCTCCTCTTGTATATGGGTGCATCCAAATGAGGGTTTTTATCATGCTGTTACTCTGCTGCATCCACAGAATTTTACAGGGGTCCAGATGACACTGCCTTGCACTCACAACAGCCCTCCTGCGTCCGTCCCCACCCACACCCCGTCCCCCGCCGCTTCTTCTGCCTTTTTCCTTGCTGCAGAACATCCATTAAAGGAGAAAAAAGAATCACTGCGCAATGCCTTCTGATTGGTCAGGCTAGAAGCCCTCTGTCTGCAAGCACCTGGTATCTATTTGGTAATAGTAAAATAGGGCAGCCGCTGCCACTTACACATCAAAAAGAGGAAATGCATCACCATAAAAGAGGGTAGATTTGCATTAGATGTGCATATGCTAATTTATATGTCTAGATGCACACTTAGAAAATAATAATTATAATTTACAATACATCTCACCATAGTGGGGAAGCCTGCGACCAGGTGACCTGGGTGCCTGCTCAGTCTGCTGTCCAGGAGCGAACTCTTGATGGGCGGCTTCAAGGGCCCTGACTGCCTTTCTTATATGTATTTTTTATCTTTAAATCAGACTTGGGCCCTCAGATACAGGACTGACCACTACGGTATAAAGTAGGATTATTATCCTCATCATCATCATCATCATCGTCGTCGTCGTCGTCATCATTTCTATACCGCCCAATAGCTGAAGCTCTCTGGGTGATTTACAACAATTATAAAACACAATAAAGTACAATATTAAAATACAAACAATAAAAACATGGGGGGAAATTTCACTAGACATTTTAAAGACATTTGAAATAGCTATTTAAGCTATTACTTAAATAGCTAAGACAAGATTATAAAAAGTAGACTGGTTAAAAAAAAACAAAAAACGTGTACCTTTTAAATAAATGGAGGTGGGACACTGCCAAGCCCTGTCAACTGAAACTATAACAAATATCATTTGGAGAGTTGCAGTTATCTCAACATGCTCAAAATGTCTCTGATGATGTCCCTTCATGGGGGTTTTGAGGGAAGCCCCTACAGTTGGATGGGTGCAGAAATCAGTCCCTCCCATTCATCCCCAGGTGGTTTTATTTGGGATGGGTGGTAAGGTGGTAAAAACTGGTAATGTCATACTTCACCCTTCTTTTGAATCTAGCAGGTTGGCAAGTGACTCCTAAGCATTTCATCAGACATCCTACAGCACACATCACTTAAATAAGTATAATTTTATCCTGCTTTTTAGTCAAATATCTCCCAAAGCAGCTCACATCTATCAGAAAATGAGGAACAGGCCTGGCATGGAGTTTACAAACTAAAAAGACAGAAGGGAAGGGCAATGGAGGGAAAAGGCAGAGGAGGCAGATCAGTTTGACAGCGCTAGAACAAGGGGTGAGTTGTCCACAGCAGGGCCGGTGCTACCATTAGGCCAACTAGGCAGCTGCCTAGGGCGCAGGACTAAAAGGGGCGCCAGAAACGCCTTAAAAAAAAATACAGTGCTCTCAAGTGGGAAGAGGGGGGCGCTAAATATCTGATCTTGCCTAGGGCACCAAACTGCCTTGCACCGGTCCTGGTCCACAGGCATTTACGGTATATCCAGCTGGGACTAGGCAGAGCTTCCCTTGCTGCTGATCTTGCTTGGACAGAGAGAGGTGTTGCAACTGACTGACTCAGCAGCCTTTTCCCCTTTGATTGGTGGCAAAGGTCAGAGTGGGCTTCCCTTCACCTCGGCAGTCCCAGTGGACTATATGCTATATCTTGGGGGTGGGGGGTGGGAAATTGGCAGGATTGGTGTCAAGGGTAGACATGGTTGGGCCCTTGCCAAGGGCCCACACCCCAGCAGGGACCACTGACAAGGGCC
Organism: Shinisaurus crocodilurus; assembly: GCA_021292165.1. Lineage (NCBI taxonomy): Eukaryota > Metazoa > Chordata > Lepidosauria > Squamata > Shinisauridae > Shinisaurus > Shinisaurus crocodilurus. Next base: position 235,449,270 of record CM037879.1, read on the forward strand.
CCCTGGAGCTGCTTCTCCTCTCCACCATTGCAACCTGCGTGTTCACCTGCCTCTCGCTCTGTCCAAGTCAACAGTGGGGGTGAGAAGGATGAGCAGTTGATGCCACTGCCCACGGGCTCATTGGCATAGTTCTCCTCCTCTCCATTTTATCCTCACAACAACCCTGTGAGGTAGGATAGGCTGAGAGTCAGTGATTGGCCCAAAGTCACCGAGTGAGTTTCATGGCCGAGCAGGGACTAGAACCCGGATCTCCCGAGTCCCAGTCCAACACTCTCACCACTACGCTACACTGGCGTTCAGAGAAGTTGCATTGGACAACAGCTGGGGAGATCCAAGTTCAGATTCCCAGTTGGCCATGAAGTTCTCGGAGTGGCTAGCATCCATCACTCTTGCTCAACCTAACCTACCTCATAAGGTAGTTATGAGGATAAAATGGGGGGGGGGGAGAGAGAACCATGTACCCTCCCTTGAATTCCTTGGAGGAAAGACAATATATTTGAATGGATGAATGTTTACAAAAAGTGGTATTGATAACTTTTAGATAACCAACGTGAGATATTTTACATCTCTTCATTCATATAGTAAGTAGCAGTTGGGAAGGGTAAGATCACCTCCCTTCACTCTAGTTGCAATTTGCAACATTAACCTCAAAGGAATTAATAATCTTGTCACCATCTTCTCTGGAGCTCAGGTTTTACCCAAGGAATTAAATGAATGAGAGAGAGCCTAAGAGAAGTACAGTATAAATAAAATTATCATTAATTGCGACTGAGAGAAGTAAAGTATAAATAAAATGATTGTTACATTTTTTTAATACAGCCCCAAAAGGTGTCTTTCCATTTGGGACCAGATCCCTAACTCTGGCTTGCCTAGCTAGTCCTCCTACTGAAACCAGCAATAGTCTGGTAGCAGGTGGGAAGGATTTGGCTATGCACAAGGAAATCCTTGTCCACTGTGCAAAAATTCCTCAGCAATTTCTATGGTCCCAGCTCGTTAAATATTCTCAAGTTGTAATATAATGGATAGGTTAATTAGCATGTCCCAGTTTGAACAGGCCAGCTGTCCACTTTCAGAAATGTGAGATCCCTTGGGAAACCTTACGAGGCGGCCTAATTTTTCTTCCAGGAGCAATATATGTGTGTGTCTGTGTGTGTGCAGTGCCAAATATTTCTCCCACTTTTTTTTTACCATTCTCATTCAATTTGATAGAAAAGAAAGTGCTTCCGACAAGAAATTGAAAGGAGAAGAACATTTAGGAGAAATTCTCATGGGGTGGCTTTGGGGGCTTGTGCTTACCTTATTTATGAGGTGGTCAAAGCGTGTGCATGAGTGTCATTGTACAATCAATCTCTCCGACAGCCTATAGTGTCCTCAGCTCCCCACACTGCTGTTAAAGCCCAGAGGATGACATCATGGAGCAATTCCTCCCATGGGGCTTTTTCAGGTCGGGAGGCACAGGCCACATGGGAGGTTGCAGAGCAATGGAGAGATGTGTGATAGAAAGAAGGAAAACATACACAGCATCCCCGGCCAATGTGAAGTGATTGGGCAAGCTCAAAAACACCACCAAAATAAATTATATAATGCCCCGAGAATGATGTAGGAAAATAGAAACCTCTTTTGTGGGGGAAGAAAAGTTTCAGGAAATTGGAGGATAGATTTTTGGCACAGCACTAGTTTTATCTCTTCCCTGGAGCTGGACGCAGCATTGCCGCCGCCCCCTCACACGCACTACAGGGCTCACAGGGAAGGGGCGGCGTTATCAGCACCTGCCTTAGAGACAAGATGTATCCACAGTCACCCCTCAGAAATTTAACATTTGGAAGACCCTGGGGAAGGGGCTGAACCCTGAAGAATGACTAGAGCTGAGCCAAAAAAATCCAGGAGACATTTTCCTCAGGTTCTGAGGTCTTTCTTTCTTTCTTTTTTACCCTATAGAAATAAAAGGCCACTCTGCAGAATTTTCTCCAAATTTTCTTCAACGTGTGTGTGTGTGTGTGTGTGTGTGTGGTGGCCACCTTCCCTCTCCACCCACCTCACAAAGCCCTGGAACAAGGCTCACTATGGGGCACTGTGGAGGATGCCAACTGTGGGCCAGGCTGCCAACAGAGCTGATTGCAGTGGTGATGCAAAAAAGAAAGAAAAGGGGGGAGGAATACTTAGGGGAAAAAGAAAGAAGCTGTGCTACAAATGGTGAACCATACCTGTGAGAAACTGGTGGGAGAATTTCTCCTCCTCCTGGAGAAATTTGGTGACATTGTCCCCCAATTGCTCTGCCCACAAATAGGGTGGAGACTTTTGAGAGGCCGTTTGCGCATAGCTTGATAACTTGATAGATAGACAGACAGACAGACAGACAGACAGATTCTTACTATCAAACTACAATTCATTTCAACATGTGAATCTTCAAAACAGAATTGTGCCCTGTGTTGCTGGATTATCAATTTAGAATTCTTGCTCAAAGTCTCAAAATTCTCTTTTCTGTTTCTTTAAGACCCTTCCCATGGGAATAAAACCTCCAGCTGTAGCCTCCTGCTGCACCTTCCTCTATTTCTCAGGGAACAGCAATGCCAAGCATACGTGGCATCCCTCATGCTTACCATAGCCGAAAGGGTTGCAGAATCCTCTCTTCTCTGCTCTCTTGCCAACCCCCACACCGCAGCACTCTGTTCCAACAGTACTGCCAAAGGGAAGCAAGCTGTATCCACATCAGCCTCTTTTGGGTCTGGTGTTCCCTTCACATATCTTGCCCCCATGTGGGGCCATGTCTCACTGCCCCCTGACATCTACACATTCAGCAGGATGTCTGAAAAGGGGCACCTATGTGCAGATAGCTGTACAAAACTAGATGCGCCCTGTGATTGTGAACCCTGATTGCACAAAATTTCCAAACACATGCAGGGTTCAAGCTCATTGAGGTTCTCCAAATTCTCCCTTGAAGCTTGTTTTGCCTTGTTTGCATTCCCAAATGTGAACATCTCCCCCCTCCCAATCAAGAAAAATGCACATTTTAAAAACGGCATGATTTTCCTGATCAAAAAAGATGCGGATTTTAGGGAGATTTGCACAAATTTCCAAAGAATTGCGTTCCTGTTCACATTCAGGGTTGCAAACAGGACCTGTTCGCATGATTTGCAAACGGGAACAAAATTATTGTATATTCCTAGATTGGGCTGGATGTGCAGGTTGTGGCGGTGCAGGGGTCAGGAGAGCAGGGTGCCGGGCAGAATCCATGTACGAAGTAAACACATGGAGGGAAGAGGGAATGCCAGAAAGAGGTTTAAAGAAGAGAGACAGAAGAATGTCACGCACAAACACTCCACTGCTATAGGTGCTACTATTCATGGAGGATAAGGCTATCAATGGCTACTAGTCATGATGGCTAGATATTACCTCTTGTACTGGAGGCAGTATGCCCCTGGATACTACTTGCTGAAGAACGTGAGTGAGAGGGTGCTATTGCACTCCTGTCTGTTTGTGGGCTTCCTGTTGGAGCCACTATGGGAACTGAATGCTGGCCTTTGGTCTGATCCAGCAGGACTCTTCTTATATTCTTTTTATTTATTTATTTATTTCATTTCATTTCTATACCAGCCAATAGCCAAAGCTCTCTGGGCAGTTAGCAACAGTGCCTAGAACAAGGCCAATTATGCAATAATGCATAATTCCTATGCATTACTAGCTGTTGCCCGCGGCTGCGCTCGTGTGGATTTTAGGATTTGGTATAATTGTTTTTAAAAGAAACATGTATGGAGAAGATGCAGTGTCTCTGACTGAAAGTGTAACGTTTAGGCTGGGTGTGTTGGTGCGTGTGTGCATGAGCAGCAGAGTGCGTGTGCGCATGGGAGAATTAAAATCCTGTCTCTGTGTGCTAGCAGAGCCTGAAATTCCACACACAGATCTTCCAGATCTCACCTCCCCCCGCGCAGCGTGCAGCGTGTTGTGCCAGCAAGACCAGCCCAGTCGGCCTTGTCAGACTGCTTCCAGCTTCCCCGTTGCAGATTAATCCATGGAGTCAGGAAGCACTCTGTAACACCACAGGTGGTCTAATTCTACCTGTTTATTCACTTAGCAAGTAAAGCTCTACAGAGTATACATTTCCTAGTTACAGTCCATGTGCAGAGTATAAATGCATAGCAAGCATTACATCCAGTGGAGTAAGTTGAGCTTCACTCCACCTCAACAAAGGCGTTACATTGTTGCAGTAACAAAAGTCCAGCAAGAAGAACAAAGGAGAAGAGAGAAAGCAGTCCTGCCTCTCTCTAAGATGGCTTCAGACAGAAAACAAGTTAGCATGTCATCAGAACATACAAACCATGTGACTAGCTCATACAGTTCTCACAGTCCAGAAACCACAGTTTCTAGTAAGACATAATAAACCTGTTTACCTCGCCATTCTGTCCCTACCATGTGTAAACAATGTGCTGCAGCTGGTAATGTGATACATATCACAACAGGGTGCTGGCAGCAGAAATCTTTTGTGACAGAAATATCTGTTCGTAAAGAAAAATCAGGCTAATCCTGAGAGTCTACAGGTGATGAAGAGTGAGCATGCAAAGTTTGGGGTAGATCCATCTAAATATGATGGAGCCTATGCGACAATGCCCCACACACAACAGTCAGTCAGTCATGTAAAAAGTTTCCCTCCCTTTTCACCCAGTCATGTAAAAAGTTTCCTGCATACCCAGCCCAATTGGCCCCTGCAGGAATTCATACGAACATTCTAAGTGTGGTATGGGCTATTTGCATAACTGCTGCTATTGGCTCCTGCAACTATTATGAGATGAGGCCTATTTGCAGAGCTGCAGATATGAGAGTGGGGCGATTTTGCCACCTTTTTTCACCCCCTTAGGGACAGAATTTCCAAAAATCCTTCCTTAGTGGGGGTCTACGTCAAAAAAACAAATTTCCCTTCAAAATTTCACGTTCCTAGATTAAACGATTTGAGCCGGGCGTTGATGAGTCAGTCAGTCAGTCAGGACACTTTCTTTTATATATATAGATTGGTGGCAAAAGGCTGTTCAGTTTGCTTGGTAGACCACCCCCAGGTTGGGGTAACAGCAGTAAAGCAGAGAAAGCCAACCCTCTCTCCTATTTAGTATATTTGCCCATTCATGTGCTTGCTTGAGACTTACAAACCACACTAGGCCACACTTCCACCTTGATACCCAAGTGATGCTCCATTGAGCAACCCAGAATCTTTGTATAGGGTCTTGTACTTGTATGTGGACCCTTCTGGCACCCCTTTTCCTGTTGTACTGTTTTCATAGCCCTTTCCTTCCTTTCACTTCTGAAACCTTAGACCAGTGTTCTCCAACCTTGGGTCCCCAGATGTTTTTGGCCTACAACTCCAAGCATGCCCCAGCCAGCATAGCCTAGCTGGAGCATGCTGGGAGTTGTAGGCCAAAAACATCTGGGGACCCAAGGTTGGAGAACACTGCCTTAGACACTCCATTTTAACAGCTGTCTCTGCTAACAGTACTGCATACGCTAAACACCCACAAAGATCTACCCAACAGGTGTCCCTTCCAGCAGCCCAATTCATTGCTGCTTCCTCACTGCAAAGAAACAAGACATTGCGCGAGCAGACCAAACAGATTGTGGGGGGGGGGGGATGCTAGGAAGGTGCAGGAGGTTGTCTATATATGAGACACTGGTTTTGCTGAAACTAGTTCCATACCTGGTGAATGCTTTTTGTAAAGTATTGGTTCATCACCAGTGGTGCAGTAGTAAATTTTGAAGTGCAGGCGGTCATTCTGACAGTCCCCATAGCCACACCACCAAACAGAGTCCAAAAATGCAGGCAGTGGTGTGGATTCATATCAACAAACCAATCCTAGGAATTTTCATCAGCTAAAAGCAGGCCTTTTGTAAAGCGAATGGGTCTTAATTGCCCATTCAGGACCAGGCCACCCCAAAATACTTTGCATTACATCAGGGAGCTGGCTGGCTGGGGAATGCTGGGAGTTGTAGGATTTTTTTCTGTCTAAACATGCATAGGATTGCACCATAAATCTGGATCCAATCTATAGCTACCCATTGCCTCTGCATTCTTCTATAACATCCTATAGTGCAGGAAGGTACTTTAGATACCTAGAAGATTAACATAGTCTCCAATTGCCCCCCCCCCACCAGATGCTGGGACCCTCACAAAAACCCTTAAGCCATCATGGCTTCTCACTTTGTCATGCAGAGTCCCGAATTCCCCTGCCTCCCACAACTGCAAGCTACTTAAAGGGGCCATGGGCAAAATTGCAGGTAAGCTTGAAGTTTTAGCTTAGCTTGCAATTTTGCCCATGACCCCTTTAAGATAGCTCTGCTTAGGCTCAAACAGGGAGGGAACAGCTGCTACTAAGCTGGGAGGGCCAGGCAAGGATATGTGAGTGTGTGCACATGCTCTACCTGCTGCCTCTGCTGCAGGTTGCTGTGGGAAAGGGATTAGCTGGGTGAAAGCCTGGACCTACGGAGAGCTGAATGAGGGAATTTATCACATTATTCCTATCTTTATATTGCCAAAGATTTTATTTCCTAACAGAGCTGACTCTTTGCCTCTAACAGGTGAGTTTACAGTGTCAGAAAGAAATGCAAGAAACTTCCCCTTTTCTCTGAAGTTCCCATGTTTGAGTGAGTGAGTGAGTGAGTGGGTGGGTGGGTAAGCTTCACCTGCTGAGTTTGTGCCAATCCTGACCATTTTAAAACAAAAAGAAAGAGATTGCTCTGCAAGCACTGACACACACCCCATGAAAAACACCAGATATCAACAATTAAGGGTTTAAGTAAGGTAAAAACAATATTACAAAAGCCACTTATAAAATATTATAAAATAATATATAATATAATAATGTAATAATGATAATATATAAGATTTTGTGTGTTTCCTCTAATAACTTTTGTACTTGACCATGCGCTTTGGTTGCCTGGCCATACCCTTGGCCACGCCCTCATGTTGCCTGGCCACACCCTCTTGATCACACCTTCATGTTGCTTAACCATACCTCTTACAAATTCACATGTGTGTCCCTATTTTCATCTGTGAAATGTTGGAGGGTATGGATTAAAAGCACCGTGTTTATGCCCTCCGGGCCTCATGGGGACCTGCCTTTGTAGAAGATAGTTGTTATGAATTGCTTCTTGATGACTCATTCTGTAATCCGTCCTCTGGAGATGGAGGAAGAAATGATTCATAATTGCTGACCTTTACCCTTGCAAAGCAAAGCAAAAGCACACATGTGAGGATTAAGAGAGCCAGTGCATTCACCACTAGACAGATCATATGGTTAAAATAAAAATCAGATAACATATCATAATGGTTAGCATGAAGACTTACATATAGTTTGCTGTCAATATGTTTTGTTTTGTTTTTATGGCCGCAGTAGGAAATACTGATTCTTGGAAATGTTTGACATGAAAGAAGGGGAGACGACTCAGGGAGAAAGAAATGGTCCAGTTTAGACAGGGTCCTGTGAAACTGGTGCATCTCGTTTCTGCATGTGGGGAAATACAACACAAGCGGTAGATTCCTTTCATGATCAGATTAAAGACAAAGTTTGTTTAGAAGCTAGGTTTATTATGTAAATGAAAAGTCTTTCCATAACTCTGAGTCATCATCATCAGGCAATCACTCGTGACCGAGTAAGATTGTCTTCCAGGATAAAAGGAGGAAATTCTAAAGAGGGTTGTGTAGACTCTAGTGATGGGTCCGTAAGTGACTGTGGAGGCCAATTCTAGATCCACACAGCTTCCCACAGTGAGGACACAGGTTACCAGATGGAAGATGGTCCTGTAAAGGATTCGTTTGACGTGCTTTTCGCTTAGCACGTTTCTCCCTTTCACCTTGCACTCGGGCTTCTTCAAAGTCCATGGAACCTTTGTGAAAGGCCAACCTCCAGTTAGATCGTTCATGGGCCAGAGCTTCCCAGATTTCTATGTTTATATTGCATTTTTTTAGATTAGCCTTATGAACATCTTTAAACCTCTTATATTGACCACCGATATTCCGCTTTCCATCCTTGAGTTGGGAATAAAATAACTGCTTTGGGAGACGGCAGTCAGGCATTCGAACAACATGACCGGTCCACTGAAGTGGCATTGAAGGATCATTTTTTCAACGCTAGTAGTCTTTGCTTCTTCCAGTACACTGACATTTGTTCGCCTATCTTCCCAAGTAATTCGCAGGAGGTTGCCACCATTATGTTACTTTACCTTTTAGCAGACTTAAAAATAGTGAAAATAAAACTCTCAGAAGAAGAAAGGCAGACCAATGCTTTAAAAGACTGAGTTCCACATGGTCTTACACTGGCTACGCATGGGATGGGGTTGGGAGAAGCGAACACTGTACTGGGTCATCTACCACCAGAAAACCTTTACAGAAGTGCAAGGAGTAAGAGTGGAGGGGGATTGCTACAGCTACAGCCCACTACCACCTTGCATGATTCCTTTTCTCATACAGGAGATCTGGGATAGTGCTCGCTTCTTCCTTGCTCGCCTACCCTAATGACCCCATTACTCTGTCACTATAAATAAGGGTCAAGAATCCCCCCCCACCTGCAAGATTGTATTAATACAGGGGTGCAGAACCACAGGTTCAAGAGCCAAATTTGGCCAACCTGGGGTCTCAGTCTGGCACTCAGGGGCTGCCCATATGACCATGCCCCCTTCCCAAGAATCTACCTCCACCCTTTGTTTGGTGGTTTCCAGCTTTTGTGCAATTCCACCACTCCAAAATTCTAAAAGGTTGAAATGCCTCTCCAGAGGCTTAGTTACTGGCAGTAGGAGCTTTAAGCTAAAATATGCTGGAATTTTTTGGGCCCACCCCTTTTGCCTTTGGCTCTCTCACTACTGGAATGCAGCCCCCGAGAGCTTCTCTGAAATGGAATTTGGCCCTTAAGCTGAAAGAGGTTCTGCACCCCTATATTAATACAGTATCTATGCAAGCCAATTCATTCTGGACAATGACATATTTACAATAGAGGACTGGACTCCGAGAAACCTATACGTATTAAAAGCATAAATAAACCATAGGAGGAGTGGCTGTAGTGGTGCTCCGGAGATGCATTCACCAGTTCCACCAAGTAAGAAAGCAGGAAGCTTTTCTGTCATTCAGACCTGGCAATTATCATGCCTTTGAAGACTCAAGGCTAGGTGCCTCTTATGTGCTTTATGTCTGTGGGATTGTCTTTGAAAGCTTCAGTGGCTGAAGCTAATGCATGCAGCAGAAAAGGCCTTAAGTTGTACTGTGTTCTTTTTAGGGCCTTAAAATCCTGGATGCTGTGTACAGTGACGCTTGCATTTTAGGTAAGAATAAGTGTGGCTTATAGTAGGATTCACTAGCAGAATTCATAATTACCCTGGTAAATTAGTTGATGCATTCACATTAGAAGCTTCAGCTCCACCAATGAACAAAGGAAGTATAATTAAGCTAGGCTCTTACATGCAAAGGTATGCAAGTAGCTTTGATTTGATTATAGTGATTGCTGCAAAACCAGAATCTTAGTCTTTCCTTTATCTGTTATTTAATTTGACCCCAACATGGTCAAATGGGAATACCTCATTAAACAGGCAGGAATGTCACAGACAGCGACTAACTATGCTATTCAATTTCATTTCCTATATTCTTTATTTGACTTATTAGGAAGAATGGTAAAGTCAAGCTACAACTTCTATATCTAATGCAAATATTTGCAAAGCCAGTTTGCAAGTGGTGATGAGATGGTCCATTGTTCTTGTTGTTTTCCTTTTACAAGATCAGGATTTTATTTTTATGTACTGTATTTTTATCCTGCTTTTGATACATTTATTTATCATATTTATATCCCATCTTTTTTCCTGCAAGGAACCCAAGGCGGCTTACATAATTCTCCTCATCCTCCTCTCCATGTTATCCTCACAACAACCCTGTGAGGTAGGTTAGGCTGAGAGTCAGTGACTGGCCCAAAGTCATCCAGTGAGCTTCATGGCTGAGCGGGGACTAGAACCCGGATCTCTCGGGTCCCAGTCCAACACTAACCACTACGTCACACTGTCTCTCAATTATTGTCTCCCAAAGTGTCCCACATCAATAAAATAGACAGGCCCTGCCACCAGGCTCACAAACTTCAAGAGACACACAAGAGAAGGGGAGTGGAGCAAAAAGGTAGATGAGGGAGATCAGTTCTTCATGGGGTAACCTATAAGCAGGCATTTATATGCAGTTCAGGCCAGTCTGATCTTCCTTTGCTGGTGTTCTCACTTGAATGACAATTGATGGCTCTTGTTCCTGTGACACAATCCTATGCCTGAAAAAAGTCCTACAACTCCCAGCATTCCCCAGCCATATAGCCATGCCCCTTTCCCAAGGCCCCACCCAGGCTGGGCTGAGGCAGACAAGCTGGGTGGAACTTAGTCACTTTGAGCTTGGGAAGAAATTTGTGTGGTACTACATGTAGAAGTGGACAACACACCTCGATGTGTATTTGCAGCAGCACATAAAAAGTGCAATGTAGCAAATGCCTCATCACATGTTGGGAATCATCACACAAGTTAATTTAAAGGATCTGCCATGTCTCATCTACTCTTTCCCCCAAAAACCTGGGTTGTCTGTATTGGCTTTTAATTGGATTCCAGTCTAATTCACATGATCAGTTCTTATGTGGTGGTTATTTGAGGAACTCACTACGGGTGGTTCCAGATGAGGCTTTTATTATACCACGGCCTTGCCTCATTCATGGAATGTGGGGGGGGGGGGTCCAGAGGATGTTGTCTTCCATTTGTAACTCTTCCATGTTTTCCCACTGCTTCTTCCATCTTTTTTCTTACAACAGAAAATCCATTAAGAAAGAAAACAGGAAGGCAGTATGCTTTTATACACCAGTTGCTGGGGAACATGAGCAGCAAGGTGCTATTGCACTCATGCCCTACTTGGGGGTTTTCCACAGGCAGCTGGTTGGCCACTGTGTGTACAGAATGCTGGACTAGGTGGACCTTTGTTCTGATCCAGCATGGCTTTTCTTATGTTCTTATAGCTGAAGAATGCCTTCTAGGGATGTGTATCAGATTCAGACGAAGCTCAAAGCACGAAGCCAGAGGAGAATTGGTTCAGTCCTGGAGCTTTCGGAGGTGATGGGCTTCCCGCCAAAGCCAACAGAACCAAATGAAGCTTTGTTACCAATGTTTCAGACATGTGGAGACTTTGTCTCCTGCAAATAGCATCTTTTAGTTTGGTTTCTCTAAAATGCTGAGTGGGGGGAGCAGGAGGGTGTGTGGTTGAGTGATTTGACAGATCCACCTTCTAATCTAGGGCATGTTTTACCAGGGGTTGTAATCACTGTGCTTTAGAGCAGCGGTCCCCAACCTTTTTGGGTCCAGGGACTGGGTCCCATAGAATAATTTTTTCCATGGACCGGGGGGGGTGTCGCCCACCACTCACCTGCTGTGTGGCCGGGCAGCAGCACCACAGAATCAGGAAGTGACGTGACTTCCGGCTTTACTAAAATGCTCATCAGAGAGGGAAGCAGAAGGACAAGCGGCGGGGGGGTGCTCTCCGGAGCTCGCGAGCACCCCGAGAGCCAGGACAGGGTGCTTGTGGCGCGTCCCGGCGGGCAGCTTGCGGTGCGTCCTGACGGGCGGTGCGCACTGCGCCCGGCTACCGCGCCACACGCCAAGCACCCCGTCCTGGCTCTTGGAGTGCAAGTGAGCTCGGGCGAGCACACACACACACACCCCGCCGCTCGTCCCTCTGCTCGCCTCCCCGACGAGCATTTTTGTAAAACAGGGCGGCGCGGCGGCCAGGTGGCAGGACGGCGGGGTGGCGCAGCGGCCGGGTGCCGCACGGCCCAGTTCTTAAGAGGCCACGGACCAGGACCGGTCCACGGACCGGGGATTGGGGACCCCTGCTTTAGAGGAGGGATTGAGTTCTATTAAGCATTTCAATAAAATTCTCACTGTCTTCCATTTCTCTCAGTTAAACTGTGTAGTAGCTTGGGAGTAGGAAGTGAAATGATAGGCTCTTCCAAATTCAGGGTCCCATTTTTTGACATTTTCCTCACCAAACACAGCCTTAGGTTTTGTGAAGTCTGCAGTGGGACCTGGTGAGAGAAGTACAACTGTGTTGATAGACACTGATGATAGCACACATTGTGTCAATCGAGTATGAACCACTCGAAGAACAGGAATGGACTAAAAATCTGTAGAATAAATGAAAAGTCACCCACTTAGGAACTAAAACAATTTTGCTGCTGGCTGGAGACTCATCAGTGGGGAGGAAAACAAGAGAAGAGGAAAGTGGTCAGTGGAAGGAGGTCTTGGTCAGCTGTGAAATTCATGCAAAGTGTGTGTAAAATGAACACACAGTAGGATTGTGCCCATATACCTGGCCTTGCTTGTGGAAATAGGATACAATTTATCAGCCTAATAATACAGAACCTCCTCTTGCTACTCCCAATTTTACTGGATAAGGATTGTGTGTTATAGAGAATGGACTGTACATACTTATGCGTCGGTTACATATGCTCAGCCAGTGTAAGTGACTTGGGTCCACTGCCCTGCCACATGTTCATTCAGCATACTCTATAACAACACATGGGAAAGGATGTATGTAAACTATCAGTATGATGTGGCTACAAAGAAGGTGTGCAGATCTTACATTAATTGAGTAGGACACTCCCAGTAAAAACAGGGAAACTTAAACCCTTGTTCCAAGTAGGAATCAGACTGGATTCCAATGAAGTCGATGACATAATCCAGCAAAAGCAGGTGTGAGAAAGGGGGAGTGGGAAATAAAAATCAAACCCAATGCTTTCCTGGGTCTGCTAGACCACTTCCTCTGATATTTGGTCAAAACCTCTCTAGATAATAATAGTCTGCAGTCTTGAAATTAATTACAGTGAACATGTCACTCTGATTCCAGTGAGACTGCTCCAAAGTATGTGTTTTTAGGAGTGCAGCCAAGATTTCTACTTACATTAATTGCAGTTGGGTTAGAGAGATCCAAAGGTCCTGTAAGCTCCAGTCCTGGGAGGCCTTTTCTGCATTAGGACTTTACTGCATGTTCAAATACATCCGATCTATCTTGTCTGTACTAGGAATGCCCTGGGAACATGGATTACCCTACTTTATCTTATTCCTCTTCCAAATGGTGTATGGGTAGTAATGGGCACTTTTGCTAAGGGAGTATTGTATTTCCAAACCTCAGGTGTACTTTGAATTTCCAGATGCAACACAGAACAATCCATATTCTAGAAACCACTGAAACATGTATGATGATCCAAACTTTAAAAGTGGCACATGCCGGTTTGCACCACTTGCACAGCTTTTTTAGGCTACAGCCATTTTGAATATTCAACACCCAGTTGCGGCTTGTCATGACATGTGAACCTAGGGACTGTGGGATATGAGAAGGTTGTTTAACCCTCACATAACCTGTGATCCCTGGGTTTGCACAACATGACAAGCCGCAGCTGGGCATTGAATATGCAAATCTCGCCCAGCACACGCCGCAGCCCATCATGGCTTAAACAACCCACGGTAAGCAGCCACAAGAGAAAAAGGCAGTCACTTTTATGAATGAGTGTGTGTGAGAGTGTATGTATACACACAAAAGGAAGATATTTATTTGTGTGCATTCACAATGTAGAACTGGTTTTACAATGTGAATGTTTATTAAACTGATAGCAAAGTATTGTTATGATTCTTTGCTCCAGATTTTTATATAAACCTCTTTACCCAAATGGTGTATTGCCACCTGTTCAGTGAATATATGCATCATAAAATATACTGTTGCCAACCATTTGGCCAGGACTGTATCTGTGTCCTATGAAGGTGGTACCCACAGACTAGCATAAGGGCCCCTGTTGAGAATACTCCTGCATAAAGCACATGATAAAAGAAAAGTGATAATAACACATATGAATGAAAGAGCCATTGAGAATACTACAGGGCAAATTATTGTTCTTCATTAAAATATTTGCTTCCTGTTCGCCTTTATTTACACTTGCTTGAGGCCATCGATGCTTTAAAAAATGAAGAGAACTAAAGATACAGCTGCAAATTCAAACCAGATTATACCTTAATGAATACTGTTCAGGAAGCAATGTTTGCAGCTGTGAAAGAGGATGAATAATCCGGACGTCCTTCATACTTCTAATTGCTTGTAAGATCTACTGAAAGGAGCCTTGAAGGACATGGCGTGTAATTGACACTGAAAGATCTCTCGCTAATGTCCCTCGGCACAGGATTTTAATTTTTTTTAAGCCTTGAGCTGTATATACTAATGAAATTATTCTCCTTGGAGGAGCTGCAAAGCAGACAATTAAAAAGTCACCTCCTGACTTCCCATCTACACGCAAGATGGTGGTAATGCTTAATGCAACTAGAATATGGACAGTTTAAGGCAATGGCCTAAACACAACTGGGTTAATTCCATTTTTAAGGTCAAACCTAACACCTATGTGACTCACAGCACGATCCTGAGGCTGCCCGTAACCCTCTCAACCCGGAGGATTATGGGCATCCTATTGAGGGCGGGAGGAGCGTGGTGGATAGGATATCCGCTGCGTTCCCCTCACCCTAGAAAAACATCTACTGTAGATGGTCCATTTTGGCTGTCTAGATGTTTTTCCTCTCCTTGCAAGGAGAGGCTGAGGCGCCACCTGGATTCCTTGGAATCTGGTGGAGCCTCGCTCTGCCCCGCCCCCAGGAATGCCCACACACACACACAGGGGAACCGAACACGGTCTTCTGTGTTTGGTTCCCTGCCAGTGCGGGAAGAACCACACCAGCTACAAGGTGGGGGGAGGGCACTCCATGGTGCTGCAACGTCAGAAGGGATTTCTGAGGTCGCAGTGCCTTCCAATCCTAACCCCAGACAAGGTCGGAGGGACATAGGATTGCGCCTTCAGACTCTTAAAGCTCAGGGCCATCCTTCTAAATTTACTATACCCCTCTGTCCAATCCAGCACCAACCATCTTTTCCATTGTTAAGTGTGCAGACATCCTAGCATTCAGTGGTGGCATTTAAAAACACTGATGTTAGAAGATCAATAGATGAGGGTATCTCTACCGCCTTCTAAAACAAGCTCCATGCAGTGTTTGTACACACTGTGGCCAGGGTGAGGATCTCTTGCCATTTTCAGTAGCCAGCTCATGTCAAATAAAGTACATATTCCAGCCTGTATAATGGGAGCGGCAGCAGGTGTGGGAGGATCCCTGATTGGCTATATACAAATGTGCCTTTGTTTAAGAGGTAAGGTGTCTCTCTGTGGTGTGGAGAGATGCTTGCAGCATCAATAGCATGGGAGGGGGTGCTCTGAGCATTGACTTCTCAGAGGCCCAAGATGTCACATATCTTGACAGCTACACATACCTTCATAAGGAAGGAAATCCCAAATAAAAATTCAACATGTTTTAAAGTCATCCAATACTTGAATGCCATCATCATTACTGGTGATCCAGAGAAACCAGTAGAAATGTCCACAGGAAAATTTAGTTTAAAGTAAATGTTACTGTGGCAAGCCTCTCATACAGTTGTTTCACCATTTGCAAGTTATTTCACAAGGAAAGGAACAAGAGACACTATCATTTTAAATGAAAGCTTATGTCTTACCACTCTTCTGGCATATCTTAAAAGGTCATCATGTACTCAAGGGAACTTTAACATTGTTTAACTGCAAGTGAACAATTAAATTTGCTTTTCACTTTCCATAACTGTTCTGTGAAGTACATCTCATAAAATCTTTTTTTGGGAACAATTTTTAAATATGGCAAATCTGACCGTGTGCTACTAAGGAAGAAGTAATGGTCATATGAGCTTAACGGGGCATCTGCGCAATAGAGTTTTCATATGGACATCTGTATTTCCATTATACATCCCATGTAATGTTTTCATGCCATTGATATGTAGGTAGGGATTCCGCATATGATATACTTGGGGCCCAGATGGCTTGCAAGGTGCACATTTGCTGAATGAACCCACCTGAGACCTTGAAAACAGCATTGACAACTTTTATTTCTGTCAAGGTGCCTTTAATAGCTGTCTGACAGCCAGAATGGAAGCAGGTAAAACTTCTGGCATCGAAGTGAAAATGGTGGAAATGCACAGTGACCTCAGGCAAAATACATACATACATACATAAAATGAGGAGGAGGAGGAGTGATGGAAAACCCAGAAAATGTTCACTAAAGAATAGCATTGTGAAGTTCAAAAACATTTATTTATTTTATTTATTTACAGCATTTTTACCCCGCTCTTCAGCCAAAAAAGGCTCCCAGAGTGGCTTACAAAGATTAATATTAGACATGTGCTGAGTTTGTATTTCCCAACTATATCAATGCCTCTCTTTTTATAAAAACAACAACATCATTATGGCAATGATACCTTGATCTGAACATTTCTGGGCAAAATAATCTTTGGACTTGTAGCTGTTGTCCCGGAATAGTATCTGAAATATTTCTTTGCTCTTTACAAATCATTTAAACTGACAGTGGGAAATGTACATAAGCTTGCCTTGCAGGATAGCATTAACGGCGATGTGCAAGACATTAAGATAAACTGTCCATGGAGTACCACACCTTCATGCTTCATTCCATTGTTTCAGGAAAACAAGCTCCAAGTTGTTAAGATTCACCTATCTCCTGCAGACGGGAGTTCCAAAGGAATGGGACCACCACTGAAAAGGCCCTGTCTCTTATGCCCACCAACCTGGTAGATTGTTATGGCAGACCTATGAGCAGGTTCATATAGGTGTACTCAGTCCTTCAAATAACCTGTGGTGCTTCCAGACAGATGGCTTCTAGCACTACCAATCAAAAAGCATTGTGCAGCTATTCCATCATTTCCTCAACAAATTTTTGTGTGGAAAGAAAAAAGAAAAAGCAGTGGGAAAACATGGGGCAGTTACAAGTGGAATGTGTGATTGTTTGGATCCCCATAAGCATCTGTGAATGAAACCGGCCAATTGTACGATAGTCTGGAAGCACCCTGGGTTCCAAACCATTTAGAGCTTTAAAGCTAACTGCCAGCACTTTAAATTGGGCCTAGAAATGAACTGGTAACTTCTGTGCCTCCTACTTTGTTCCTCCCATCCCCACTGTCCACCTGCTGTTTGATAGACTCCTGTTACATTTATCTTTCCTTATTCTTCGTCTGTTGTCTTCCCAGTTATAAACATTTAGATTGTAAGCTCCTCAGTGCAGGGAACTTTCCTTTTTGGCATATGTTGTTCGGCAAAGTACCAGGTACAGCGTCAAGGGTAGGCACGGTTGGGCACCTGCTGTGGCTCCATACTGTAGTAGAGGCCCACTGGCAAGAGCTCCCTGGACTTGCTCCTCCTCTTCATCATTGCAACCTGCTCGTTCACCTGCCTCTCACTCTGGCCTGGACAATGGCGCTGCTGAGGAGGAGGAGCTGCAGATGCCACTGCCTACTTGCTCACTAGCTCTCTACCTGCCAAGGAAGTGGTAGAAATCATGAGAAAGGGGAGGGCAAGGAGCAATAGTAGCTGGTGACAATGGCGGTGAGAAGGTAGACTAACTGAGGGAGGGTGTCTATTGAGGGTGTCTTGCCCAAAGGGCCTCCAAAACCTGGAGCCAGCACTGAAAGTACCATGTACACCGATGGCACAAAATTACTAAATAGGCATACTAATACTAATAAATACACAGGTGTTCCTGCCTGCAATGCTTGCATACTGTAATGCATTGGCTGCAGCAGCTGTACACCCCATCTGAAATACATACTGAGTACATGATTTGAAGACTTCATCCTATATCACTGAACATTTTTGCTCTGGGGGGGTTGACCCAACAACTGTCAAAGTGCAGACATAGATGGAGGTAGTCACTGGATGATCCTTACAATGTAAGCAAAACACAGAAGTTGGAAGCTTTGGCCTCCTCGGGGAAAATTAATAGATCTAATATGCCACCTCCTATGTCCTTATCCACCACTCCCAATCTTGTCCTAGAGAGAACAAAATGTGTGGAGGTGATCCGAGAAATAGTGAGCCACTCAATTCAGTTCTACTTAAAAAAAAAAAAAAAAGAGCCTAAAACCATATTTTCCAGATGTGGAACTGAAGCAAAGGCTCAAAGCTTTGCTTGGCTCAAGAAAACAGGAAATACAGATGCATCGTCCAGCAAATCTGTATGTGTACAAAATGTGTACAAAACACATGTATTGTACTACCTGACCGCAAAAATACTTACATACCGTATATATTTTAAAAATAAGCTTTTCCATTCCTCAAATTTTTCAAAAAACCCCACATACACAAGTCTTTCTTTCCACAAACACAGAGAGCATGGGACACCAGCTTTATGTACAAAGTAAGACATAGCTTATGAAAGCTCATGCCACAAGAAATATAGGGCCACAGCTCAGGGATAGAACATGTGCTTTGTATGCAAAAATTCCCAGATTCAATTTTTGGCATCTCCAGTCTGGGAAACTTTGGAGAGATTCTGCCAATTAGTGTAGACAATACTGAGCTAGATGGACCAATGGCCTGACTCAGTATAAGGCAGCTTCATAGGTTCTTTACATTATTGGGCTGCAGAACTTAGTTTTTGTTCCCATGATGGTAAAAGGATTAAACCTTTCCCATCAATTCCTCAGTTCCTGAGGAAGTGAGGTGGCCTATCATTTAGGGCATAATCCAATGGGGCTGTCTGTAACCCTCTGAACTAGGAGGATTATGGGCAGGACCGGTGCAGGGCAGTTTGGCACCCTAGGCAGAATTATATTTAGCGCCCCCCTCTTGTGCCGTGGGGGGGGGGCTCCGGAGCAAAGCAGCCCTGCTTTGCAAACCACCACCCCCCGCAGCCGCTGGACCCCCCCGCCACCTACCTTCCCCCCCCGCCCTGGCCTCCTCCTCCTCCTCCGAGCCTGCCTCCCTGTCCACTGGTCCCGTCGTGGAGGAAGCAACGCGACGGGACCCCCGCGCTCTGTTTTTGGCTGGGGAAGCCAGGGCAACAGGGCTGCTTAAGCCCTGTTGCCCTGGTTCCTCCCACCAAAAGAGAGCGCAGGCGGTGCTCTGGCGCGGAGAAGGTAGGTGGTGGTGGGGGTCCAGCGGCTGTGGGGGGTGGCGGGGGGATCCGGCAGCTGCGGGGGGCGGCACAGCATTTCTGTGCCCTCTTCAGCCACACGCCCTAAGCAACCGCCTAGTTTGCCTAGCGGTAGTGCCGGCCCCGATTATGGGCATCCTATGCAGAGCGGGGGTGTGGAAGTGAAGGTCACCTCCATGCTCATCCCACTCTGCAAAGCAGCTAGATGGCAGATTTCAGCTGCCTAACTGTGGCACTTCAGAGGGGAAGGAAGCTGAGGCACCGCCTCCCCTCCCTGCTGCCTAAGGCTAAGTTCCTTCTTCCAGGTCACTCTTACAACCTCAGAGACATAGCCAGCGTGGTTCTTTCTGCACCTGCTGCGAGGGCACAGATCCCCACAAGGTCAGAGCTGTTTTCTGACCTCAGATCTGGGAATCCAAAAAAATCCTATGACATTGTCTAGTGGGCCATAGGATTGCTCTGACCATCTTTTAATGAAATTGAGTCTCAGCAACCAACCATTTCTTTAATAAACTCGTTTCCTTTTATAATTGCTAGACATCATTCTGTTCTGTTTTAGGTACACTAGAGATCATGCTGGTGTGATTACAGCAATCCTATACACACCTGCAATTGTTCCAATGAACTTAGTGGGGCTTACTTCTGGGTAGACACGTATAAGATTGCACTGTAAGTGAACCTTGATGCCTTAGTACTAGGCCCTGCCACATCTGCTGCCTGTGACCTCTAGTTTGCTCTTCTACTGTTAATAGTAAGTGGTAGTCATAAAATTAACAAAATGTTGATTCAGTTACTACAAACTGTCTACAGAGACTATTCGGTAGCTGATGGAGTAAGTGAACTAAGACAGTGGGTAAACGGAAAAAGTGTTCACATATTTTTGAGACATTTGCCTGACATCAGGAAAGAAATTGGCATTATTGAATGGACTTGTTTGCACCTGGGTGTGTGTGTGTGTGTTGGAAATAAAAGTTACCATACAATCATCCAAGCAGAATAGTGTATACTCCTGCCACTGACCGCTGAGTTACTAAGCAATTCCTTTTGCATTGTATCTCCTTGTGAAAAATGGAGGTCAGAATCTCTTAATGCTGAATACATGCCAGATGCTGCCGTGCAGAAAATCGCCATGAACAGACAGACAAGGCCTTGTTTTGAAACATACACTGTATGTCATGCAGTATTTTCAGCATCTTCCCCCATTTCTTACTGGAAACTAGATCAGCCTTCCCCAACCTGGTGCCCTCCAGTTGTGTTGGACTTCAGCTCCCATCATTCCCAGTTAGCCTGGCTGCAGATGATGGAAACTGTAGTCCAAACACATCTGGGGGGCACCAGGTTGGGGAAGGCTGAACTAGACAATCAGGCCGAGGCCTAGGCCACCAATCCTATGCATGTTTAGACAGACAAAAGTCTTACAACTCCCAGCATTCCCCAGCTTGCATGGCTGGCTGGGGAATGCTGGGAGTTGTAGGTCTTTTTTCTGTTTAAACATGCATAGGATTGTGCCCTATGAGTATCATGCTGTTTACAAAGCAACACATACTCTACATGGGGTATCCCACCTCTTCTTATAGTCTACTGAACATAGCATTGAGCCTGGACCTTTGCATATGTGCGTTCCCATCCTGGCTCAAGTCTTGAACCTCTTGAGTGAGTGGCCCTGTGCAAATCGCTACCTGCCTCTGTTATTCTGCTGTAAAAAGCCTATCTGAAGGACAGACTTTACTTAGCCTGTGGTGAGGAAAATTCTCCCCCAAAGAGTCAGATGTGTCCCCAATACTCTAGGGATACACCCATGCATGGAACTTTCTCCAACCTGGTGCCCTGAAGATGTTTTGGACTTCAACACCCATCAGCTCCAGTTGACATGGCCAACAGTCAGAAATGATGGGAGCTGAAGTCCAGCACAACTGGAGGGCACCAGGTTGGGGAAGTCTGAATAGTTCAGGGTTTCACTATTGCTGTGGGTCTCTCGTTGTCCCTTCTAGTCAACCTATACATGTTTATTCAGAAGTAAACCCAACTGAGTTCAATAGTGCTTATTCCCAGGTAAGAGTGCATAGGATTGCAGCCTTAAAGAACTATCAGGTGTGTAAGGATAGAAGGGCACATGTGAACTTTAGCTCATTTTTTAGCCTCTATCCACATCTGGCTGTTGACAATAATGTGGGCAAGAAAGTAAGGAAGAAGTATTTGTAATGTGAATGAGCATTCTGGCCAATGTAGGTTTTACATTCACATTACAAACCCAGTTGAAGCAGGAAGATTTTGACTCATGTGTAAGAATGCCCAATGGGTACTATAGGATAGTCATGCCACCAATCAATACCAGGCAGTTAGCTGATGCAAAATAAATCTGGAAGGCCCTATATTGCGATCGTGTAAATTCCACCAAACAAGTAAATTATCAGAACATTACTTGACATTCATTTCCTTCAAATCCCTGGATATCTAACAGAGATACTGCACAGTATTTATATGATTTCAAAATACTGCACAGTTGCTGAGCTTTAAAGTGGCTCTGATTATTATTTTTATTGAAAGGGATGCTTCTGCTTAAACATGACCTTCCCCCTGCACCCCCTAACATTATTGCAAGTGGAACATTATCTTCATGGCTATTGTTACAAAGGCATATTATGATAATTGAAAAATCTGGCAATCAAACACCTCTGCAAGTGCTTCACAAGCTGCATTTGGCAAAGCAACTTCAGTTTGCTATGAAACAGTTTTGTTCCGACTCCCAAGTGACACCAGTTTCTTTGGAAATCCTGAATAAAAAATTAGGGCAAAATCTTATTTGTTGCTATACTCTTGACTCACTTTGAAATTACTTGATCAGCTATGTCCGCAACCATTTGGCTCAAATAATAGCCCAATAAAAGTCAACACAACTGCTCTAGCCAATTCAAAGAATTTTCTGGATGGAGGTTGAATTCACTGATCTTGTGTTGGTGGTAAATCATGTATCCCTGCTCAGCCGCAAACACAGATCTTTGTGTCCATGATGAACGTCAGATTATTTTCAGCGTACGCTTCTGCACTTTTATTGATGAACAGTGTCTAGACATAAATTAAGTGCTTTTACACATAATAAATTATGAGCTAACTAGATCACCATCAGCATGTAAACATGCTGAAGTTAATCATTTAACAGCACAATTCTATACATACATACTTAAAAGTAAGTCCCATTGCATTCATTGTTCCCATTGAGTTCAATGGAACTTATTCCCAGGTAAGTAAGTATAGAATTGCAGCCTAAGTGTGCTATAAAGGAGGTTGTGCATGTTCTATCTTTTTCCAGTGCAATCCTATACATGTCTATTCAAAAGTAAGTTCCATTGAGTTCAATGGGCCAGATAAGTGCATATAGGACTGCAGCTTTAGTTCACTTATCTGTTTTGTATTGGGGGGTTTTAAAATATATTCTCCCCCCAAAAGAACAGATTCTATAGATGAAGAATGGCACAGATGCATAACACTACTGATGCAACATTTTCAGGTAGCTCATATGAAAAGACCTTCTTGAAAACATCCACTGTAATTATCAGTATTTCTTTATCTGGCTTAACCACCAATAGTTTTTCTTAAAACATAAAATTACCTTCTGGGGCATGACCTCAAACTTGAGCGAATTCAGTGACATCAATTAAAAAGATACTTCATTGATGTGAATAAGATTTACAGCTGTCTATTAAAGATTTCCAAGTCTAGAAAAAGTGCTTTCAGTGTGCCTCATGGGCTTCGCATTTTCACACCATGTCATCAAAACATTTCAATAGGTACCGGTACTTCTTTATTTGAAATGGAATGCATATTGAAAAATAAATCACATCTCTCTGAAATAATCTGAATAATATTTACACACATTTGTTTGATAACACTTGTTTCGGCTCACAATATGGCAGAAAACATTTGGTACATCACTGCAGCTAATTTGCAGAAGCTGGTATTTGCAAACCATGAACTTAGAAAAGGGCACAGTGTGGGGCGGAGTGGGGGGGAGAGGGGTTACTTCCAGAATGTAGCAGAGAAAACACAGGGTTGATTTTCTTTTTTCTGAAACTAAGAATAGCTTCTCACTTGCACTCTTGAGAAGCAAACATACAGAGCAGGATACCTGTTATTTTTCGTCAACATCCATTCATTTGCAACAGCAGTGTAGAGCTCCTTTTCACTGGGGCTGCTTCCAGATGGCGGGCTCCTATGCTCCCAATCAAAAGGTGCTATGCAGCTATTTCATCTTTTCCTTCTTAACAAATATTTTGTGTAAAGATAAAAAGATGGAAGAAGTGGTGGGAAAACACTGGAGGATTACAAGTGGAAGACAATGGCATCTGCATTCTGCATCCCCTGAAAAATTCTATGAATGGGGGACGGTGATGGTGCGATAAAAGCCTCATCTGGAAACACCCTGCGACATTATTTGGATGCACGTTTGCAAAAGAGTAATTGTATCCGACTCCATTTGTACATGTCTCCAGGTTGTGGTGAACGCCCTCTTGGGGGGGGGGGGGACACTCAAAAGCACAAATGCAACACCATCTACTGTTATTAAGTCTCTATAGCCTGAATTTACTTGCTCAATTCTGGCCCTTTCTCAAGAAGTTGGCTCATATATATGGCAGCAGTCTTCTGTGACAGAGAATGCAATCTATGAACCTCACAACTGACTACTTTTTGCTGAATAAGTATTTCATAAAAGGTCTAATTAACCTGGAACCTCCTTCCTCGTAAGCTGTAATCATTACTTGATTCTACATTATTTATGCCCATGTACCCTTGTGGTGACAATTTGCAAAGGTTACATTGCTTGTGAAATCCTCAAATGGGATTTACAACCAAATCCAAAGCAAGGATTTACTTGGAGGTAAAACCACTAGGTTTAATAAGACTTACAATGCAATCCTAAATCTGTTGCTCTGTCACAGTCTGAAACAGCCTAGGAATGACCTCTGTTTTAATAACCACATGTACCACGAAGACGTTTATTAGCACCAGAGACCCAGTCTAAATGATTCCAGTGGGCATTTATTTTAAGTCCTACAGGTAATACAAATGAAGCAACTTAATGAGGACTAGGTGAAGGGGAAAAACCAGCCACAGTCTACTTGATTATACAAAATTAAATATTATAAATAACCCACAAAAAATGGCAACTAAGTTTGTCCTTTAGATAGCTGACCAGCTGAAAACTACGAACAATTAAGACTTTTTCCTCTCGTGGTTAGAGGATAAGCATGATTCTCTCACACTGCCCACAGTTTTCATACATATTTTTCTGAGGTGGCAAAGGGCAAGATCTTTTATCTGTGGGCCTTTAACGCGGTCAGTTATGCATAGTAGGTTGCTAGCACTTCAGTGGATGTCATCCTCTGGATGCACCATTACAAGATATGAGCTGGCATCAAAGTTTTCCACTGTTTTGTAAAAAGTAAACGGTGGTGATATGATTTGAGACTTCTTCTGCATTTTTGCTTATGCTTACAGTGTCTTGAGAAGTCATGACAGTATGAGCCAACCCCAAGAAGTTCAATGTGGAACTCAATATTTTTGTCCAAATCCTTGTTCCAAAACATTAAATGGCAGCAGTGGGGGTAGGTGGGGAGGGGTGTGTGCTCTCGTTGATTTGGGCAGAGAAAGAAAAATGGTAAAAACCCACCATGTAAGCCAGCCTTCCCCAACCTGGTGCCCTCCAGATGTGTTGGACTACAACTCCAAGCATCCGCAGCCTTGGAGTTGTAGTCCAATGCATCCAGAGGGCAGCAGGTTGGGGAAAGCTGATGTAAGCCCTGTATCTGTTTATACTGGTGTCTTTGGGTGATTTGATTTCATCACTATTTGGATAATGCTGAGAAGGAAGCCAGGAGGGCTCTCATCCTTCATACTTGAGATAAGCCGTATACAGGGCTAAGTGTGGACATTTGTCCACAAAGGGCAGCGTGTCCTGCCATCACACACCCCACCTGCCCCGCATTTGGCTGAAGAGTTACAGTTCTCCCTGAAGTTGGGGTTCCTGGTTGTGGGATGAGCTGTAACTGCAGACCTTCCTGTTCAGTGTTGAATGGGGTGGAATCGGCAAGCACAGCCCTGCTGAGATTTTTGAATGCCTGCATAAGGCCTACATTTACCATTGAAATTTTAGGGAGAAGCCACTCATAACTTGTTAGGAATAGGATGTATAAGGCTGCATTCAAACAAATCTTTCAAGGTGCACTATGCTGTATCTAATCTGAGGTTAATGGGGGCAGAATGAAGGCTCTTCCTTGGAAATAGGCTGAGAAAGAAGAAAAAGAAAAGTACAAGGTGTCCTTCAAAGCAGGATAGCTGAATTGAAGATCATAACACGTTTTGCAAATCTCTATATCTTCTTTTATCTGATTACGAATAAAAGGTAATTAATTAATTAACTGTTAATAAATAACAGTTTGTTCCCTATACCAGAACTAACTGATTAACAGCTTTGTTTCTAAAAACAATGTTATTAGAAGACTTACTTGTACCATCTTAAGACTGCAAATAATGCCAACAAAACAAGAGCTGACCTCTTAAGGAGCTAACTTAAGGAGTTGTTCCATGGTTGAAATGTCTGTGTTCTTACAGGCTTTATGGTTTTTCACGTAGCTGCCAGAAGAATTTTGACTATGGCAGGGGGCTATGGGAAAATGTTGCACTAAGGCTGATCCAGGAAACCAAATTATAATAATTATGGGTAAATTACTTGGTTCAACACTTTAAGACACCCTGGATAGGACAATTTTAGTATGCCGTATGAAAAGGTTTCAGAATGATGTGAACAGAATCAAGTGAAATAACTCTGAGAAACATTATGCTAAGGTCCCAAATTTAGACAAAGAAGTGCAATAAACAGTTATCAGCATGGTTCTACTATCTGAATACCATATAAAAGAAGAACATAACATTAATGTATTTTTAAATATATTCTCCATGATAGTCCATCAAGTCAGATTCCTGTAGCCTGTTCGTGAAGCAGGAAAACGTAGAAGTGGCAAACCCAAATGTATTTTCTATTGAATACAAAATATAATACTCTCCAGATGAATGTATAATAAAAATTAAAACAATCTAGTAATCAAGTTTGAAGTCATTGCTTTCCTTTGAGAAAAGGCTCTTCTTATGAATTAGGATTTTGATACAAACACTTTTAACACATTGGGATATATGTCATACATTCATTTCAACTTTCACTTGTTGAGATGAAAACTGATATAAAGTGATGCGAAAAACTACCGGTAGTTGGAAAGTTCTTATTCTGGTAAATCTCTTTCCAACATCTGTTTCTCCAACATCCTCTTCTTCTCTTCAACTTCTTCCTCCCACCATGAGTAATATATATGCCAATGCAAGTATGCTCTGTATTTTATTCCTTTCTAGATGGCCTACATTCAGAAATACCTTGCACTCAAGCTTACCCACACACACACACACTAATAAATAAACAAATGTAAAAATAAAATAGATTAGAATAAAAATGGCAGCACAACTTATGTCCTTTGAGGCCCAGCAGGTCAAATAATCCTGTCATAAGTTCATAAATAGTAGTCAAGAGTTGAAATGCTTCCCCAGAACAATCATCAACTGTGTCAAAACTGGGAAGACTCCAGTGGCTGAACGGATGCTCTCCCTTGTAACTCTGTTCCTTTTGCCAAGTTTGTGATCAACAGAAACAGGGTCCAACTTTGCTTGCAGAAGCGCCTCTTGAATTCCATCTATAATACAGGACAGTGATCTCAATAATCTAGCAGCACTCTGCTTTCACAAATTACAGTCAAACCTAATATTTGCTACCTTAAATCCAATAGTGACAGTGAAAAGGATAGCGTCTCTTGCAAAATATCCATGCAGGAGGCAGTAACCTTAGGAACTCTTCTTGCAACAGATTTCACAACTAGGCTTAGGTCCCAGTGAGACACTAACCCCCACCCCACGGCCTATTCACACATCACATTTACAGTACATGCAAACTGTTACCAACTGTCCTCAGCCACATGCCTGAAAAAGACAACCATAACATGTGAACTGGATGACTGCAGATATGGTTGGTATTTTTTTTAATGATCACAACAGCACTGTAATCATAGGGATTGCCACCAGCCATATACATTATCACTGGTCTACATGCACAGGTTGTCCATCTGTTGACACATCAAGCTGAGAGTGCTCATGTATTATTATTATTATTATTATTATTAAGTATTGCATGAACCAACTCCAAGACCTTTCTGCTGAGAGCCAGTGTGGTATAGTGGTTAGAGTGTTGGACTGGGGCTCAGGAGATCCAGCTTCTAGTCCCCACTCGGCCATGAAGATCATTGGGTGACTTTGGGCCAGTTACTGACTCTCAGCCTAACCTACCTCACAGAGTTGTTGTGAGGATATAATAGAGAGGAGGAGAACCTTGTAAGCTGCCTTGGGTTGCTCACAAAAGGAAAAAAGGCAGGATATAAATGTAGTAGTAGCAGCAGCAGCAGCAGCAGCAGCAGCAACAACAATAATAATAATAAATTTCCAGCCCCTAAGATTTCTGGGTGATTTTTGGGGGGGTGGAGAGAATCAAATATGGCTTGGAAATTGTGTGTATGCAGGAAGAGGGGTGTGCAGATAGAAAAAGCAACAAAAAATGGTTCAATTGCTGGAGTGCTTTAGAGATGAATTAGTTAAGCCATAGATTCTTAGGGTGCTTCCAGACAGAGGGCTCTATCTAACAAATGCTAATAAACAAAAGGCATTGTGCAGCTATTCTGTCTTATCTTCCTGAACATTGGGGGGGGGGGGGTAAGAAACAAGACAGAAGAAACGATGGGGAAATACTCAAGGGCCACAAATCAAAGGCAATGTTGTCTGCCTCCCCCCACCTCTAAAATTCCACAAATGAGGCAGCGTCATTGCACAATAAAAGCCTCGTCTGGAATCACCTTAGTTAAGAGCCTCCAACAGGCTATTGTCCTCTTTCCCCCTTCCCAGAGTCTAGCAATACAAGAATCCATCCGACAACCCACCAGAAGCAGAGAGCAAAGTGCCTGGAGAGCCCACAGACTGATATTAGTTCAGCAAGTAAGGCCAACAACATCCTACAGCGCAGCGCAAGGATAAAAGATGGACCTGAGTAAGAGCAGGTTCAATTCATATGTTCCTCTTAATCGCACAGAAAATATGTCCCTACAGGAAAAGGCATAAAACACACATGATGGTCATGTGTGGCTCCCTCTCCCTCACAAATACACACTGCGCACATGCAATGAAACACATACACACGTGCGGTGCGAGTATGACAGGATCTAACCTTGCATTTGTTTTTCATGTTTTTTCTTCACACGGAACTACTCTCCGTGTGAGGAAAAAAGGAACGTGTGAAACGGGCGAAGCAGAGGGCAGCTGCATACAAAAGCGCCTGCTTTGGGAAAACAAGGTACCGTAGTTTGCAAGCGGTCGCTACACTTTGCCCGCTTGTCGTTTTTTCAAAGGGTTCGGCAGGCTACTCCCGGGCGAATTGGTTCGGTCCCAACTAACACGACGGAGCGGAGGCTTTCCAAAGGCGGCGGTGGCGGGAAAGCTTTAAGGGGTTGTGGGAGTGGGGAGGTGACGGGAAATGGGACCCGGCTTGAACCTGCTCCCGACCCCTGATCAGCTGCCGCCGCCGCCGCCGCCTCCTGCAGTTGTGGCGCCCGGCAGTGCCTCCGGCGGGCACCGGCTCAGGAGCGGTCGAGGCGGGTACCTGGACGCGGGGCCCGGCTAGGCGGAGTTGGAGGCGCTCCGGAGGCGGGGCCCGTGCTGCTGGACGAGGTGCTGCTGGACGAGGTGCTGCTGCTTCTGCCGGGTGGACTTGACGGCCAGGATGGCCTGGCGGTTCTTGTACTGCACCAGCTGCAGCGTGATCTCGGCGTTCCAGCCCTGCTCCTGCGGGCACCGAAAGTCGATCTCCTTGCCCTCGGCCATCACCACCGTGAAATACACGTACTTGCCCTTCCGCTCCACGCAGTCTACCGTCTTCATGGTGGAGAAGGGCAGTTCCTTGATCTTGGCCGCCGCCGCCTCCACGCCCGGAGGAGGAGGTGGTGAAGGAGACGCCGCCGCGGCCGCCGCCGCCGCCGCCACCACCACCACCGGCTCCTGCTGCTGCTTGGGCGGGATAAGCAGGAGCCCTTCCTCGGTGAGGATGCAGCGCTTCTTCTTCCACAGCTGCAGCAAGCCGTCGCTGCGTTTCTCCAGCACGCCCTCCTTCACGGGCTTGCAGCCGCTCTCCAGCATCCTCCCGAGCGACGCCGCTAAGAAAGTTCCAGCAAGACGGAGGAGCAGGAGGAGGAGCGCGCGGGAGGAGAGAAGTGGGCACCGGAGGCTTCAAGCCGGGCGGGCGGGCGAGCGGGATCCCCAAGGGCGTTGCTTGAGGGCTTTCCTCTTCCGCCGCCAACGACGGCCGCTCGGGCTTGGGAGGCAGCGCGCCCGGCTTTCTCCGCCACAACCACTGAAGGAAGCTGCCTCCGTCCCGCTGCTTTTGAAAGCGGCTCTCCCACCACCACAGAGTGACACCAAGGGTTTGGGGGGGGGGCACGGAGGCGGGCGGCGCCTGCCAAAGAGGCTGGCCGGGGGAAGCCCCGCGCTTTCGCTCTAGTCTCGCACCCCCGCCTCAGGGACGGAGAGGGTGGGAACTTCTTGCTCGCCCGCTCGCCTCCTTTCTCCCACCGGAGGCCTGTGTCGTTTTCCTTCGAACCGCAACAGCGCCAAAGAACAAAGCGCTTCTCCAGTGCTGGCCGTTTTCACCCCTCAAACTCAAACGGAGTCCGCCTCCTCCGCCCCGCTCTAGGCTGGAGGAAGATCACTTTTTATTTAAACGACAGGAGGCAGGATGGAGACTTGGCGCCCCCTCTGGAATGTGCCACCCACAGACGCCGATGATGCACGGGAAAGCCCGCCCCGCATAGAGCCCCTATCCGCCCAACTTCTGACAGAAGAAAACAAATACGATACAGTGGTTAGTTTTTAAGGTGACAGAATAAGCTTCGGGGTTTGCTGCAACATACACGGCGACCCCTCTGTAATGCGATCCTTATTTCTGTTGAAGGGAGGTGCACACAGTTCAAAAAATGCCCAGTGGGACACTTGCATGCTACTCGTGTGAACGTATGAAGGGTGCTCATAGGGAATAAACAAGCTATTAAATAACTGGATATATGTGTGTAGCCACTGCATTCACCTTCGAAAACCAGCATTTTCACACAATACTAATTACTACTATTTTTTATTTTTATTTTTGCATTTCTAATACATTTTGTAATGCAGCTGTGTGGTCTACATTGGCTAGTAAGTGATATAGCATACTTTGTTAATGCATAATTGTTAATGCTGATGTGTGACATACACTCCAATCTCATACATGTGTACACAGTAGTACAGCACTGTAAGCTTACTCCTAGGCTGACAGCCATAGAAGCTGCTCTGGGCTTTGGTATAAAACCTAGTTGTTGAGACAATAAATGCAGAACTCCTTTTTCCATACAACAACGGCTCTCATGGTGCTCCATTTAAAGTGGGATCAGGTGTTAAACAGGGATGTGTTATCGCCCCAACATTATTTGCCATTTTCATCGCCATGGTTTTACATCTTGTCAAGGGGAAACTTCCCACTGGTGTGGGAATTATATATCGAACAGATGGAAAGCTTTTTAATCTCAGCAGGCTGAAAGCAAAAAGTAAGGTAATTACAACCTCCGTTGTGGAACTTCAGTATGCTGATGATAATGTGGTCTCTGCACATTCAGAGGATGATCTCCAAACTATCCTAAATGCTTTTGCAGAAGCATACGAAAAACTTGGTCTCTCACTTAACATCAAAAAGACCAAAGTGCTTCATCAGCAAGTGCAAGCTAACCCTTTGGTGATGCCATCTATCCAGCTTGGCGGGACGATACTGGAAAATGTCGATCATTTTCTCTATCTTGGCAGCTATCTTTCTGTTACAGCTAACATCGACAGTGAAATCCAGCATCGTTTGAGCTCCGCAAGTGCCGCATTTTCTCGAATGAAACATAGAGTGTTCGAGGATCGGGATATTTGTAAGAAGACCAAAACACTGGTTTATGAAGCCATTGTATTACCAACTTTATTGTATGCCTGCGAAACATGGACTATCTATAAACGTCACTTCCACCTCCTTGAAAGGTTTCATCAACGTTGCCTCCGGAAAATCCTGCAAATTACTTGGGAAGATAGGCGAACAAATGTCAGTGTACTGGAAGAAGCAAAGACTACTAGCATTGAAAAAATGATCCTTCAACGCCAACTTCAGTGGACCGGTCATGTTGTTCGAATGCCTGACTGCCGTCTCCCAAAGCAGTTACTTTACTCCCAACTCAAGAATGGAAAGCGGAATATCGGTGGTCAATATAAGAGGTTTAAAGATGTTCATAAGGCTAATCTAAAAAAATGCAATATAAACATCGAAAACTGGGAAGCTCTGGCCCATGAACGATCTAAATGGAGGTTGGCCTTTCACAAAGGTTCCATGGACTTTGAAGAAGCCCGAGTGCAAGGTGAAAGGGAGAAACGTGCTAAGCGAAAAGCACGTCAAATGAATCCTTTACAGGACCATCTTCTATCTGGTAACCTGTGTCCTCACTGTGGGAAGCTGTGTGGATCTAGAATTGGCCTCCACAGTCACTTACGGACCCATCGCTAGAGTCTACACAATCTTCTTTAGAATTTCCTCCTTTTATCCCGGAAGACAATCTTACTCGGTCACGAGTGATCGCCTGATGATGATGATGAAATGTACTTACTCTATAATGCACTCTACAGTGGGCTACCCAGGAATTTTGATAGAAAATGCAGCTATCATACTGTTGCCTTGAGTAAATTGAATGTATCACCCCAACACTATTTGATCTGTGCTGGTTACCTAGGTAATTCATTTTCCAGCCTAATCTAGGTTCTTGTCTTTAGAGCCGTAAACAACTTGGGCCCTGGGACCCTCTTCCACCATATGTTTCTTCGCAAGTGCTTCATTCAGTATCTGAAACAACTGCTCAAGGCAGCAGGTATCTACAAAGGAGCAGGACCTTTCCAGTTGTGGTGCCAACCCTGAGTTTCAAAATGGGCCCATGGGGAAATGGCTACACATACTCTCCTGTGCATCACTGCTGCAATCAAATTTGCAATCCTACACCAAAGATGCATTTCACTTTAATAAAAACAACTGCCAGGGAACCAATGACACACTACCATGTAGCTTGCCCCTTAGGTTCTGTAAACTAGAGGATGACGACCAAGGTCTTATGTGAAGCCTTTACATAAAAGGTAGCAGGCAGTAGTTAGTTAAGAGTCCCAGGAGAGCAAGGCAGAAAGGACACAGACACCTGGTTCGCATGTAATGACAACCCTGAGTATGGGTTGTCATTGAATTGTGGGTTGTCATGTGCAAGCCCTGCACTGTGTTTTAATTATGGGTTGTTAACCATTAACAACCCAGGAAGAGAACCCATGGTTTGTTGTTGGGTTGTGAACTCTGGGTTGTTCATGGTTAACAACCCATAGTTAAACCATAGTTCAGGGTTCACATGTAATGACAACCCACGATTCAATGACAACAATTCAAAACAACCCATAGTCTAGAGTTGTGGTTATGTGCGAACCAGGTCATAGTTGTTAGAGGAGGAGAATTTTGGGTGGTGGAGCTGGAGGAGTGAAGGTCAGACTGTATTATAAAGACAGAGGTGGGTGAAGGCTCTGAAGGACTTTGGTCTTTCAAAATGTTTGAGCTGAATCTGGAAGTGGACAGAAAGACAGCACAGGGATTTAAGAATAGATGTCACATACTCTAAATAATAGATTATTTTGGCAGCAGAGTCTGAGAGAGGGCAAGAGGGCTTAGGTTCAACAGAGGTTCAGAGGGAAGACAGCTGAAGTAGTGAAAGCAGAAGTTTACTAGAGCCTAATCCACAGTTTTCCCTGAGAAGACAGGGCTGTAATTTTGCTATGCTGTACATAGTGTCAACCTGACTATCGGGAGAAAAGAAGTAGGAAATCAAAAATAAAGTTAAGGCTGCGATTGATGAAATATGGATAGAAAAAACAAGCCAGTTTATACCCAAGTATCTACTGGTTACAGTAAAAGAGTGTGCAGATCTAACCTTGTGAATAGAGCAGCTGAGACTGTGTTAAACACTGGAAAACTTTTAAGAGTCCTAATTCAGTGGGTTTAAAACAAAAACCTATTTAATCCCTTTTTCTTTCTGTATCACATCTCACAGTTCTCCCACTAATTCAGATCTCTCAGCTACCCACTTTCCTAAGTCCATAGAACTTTCTTCACCCCATAGCAGTTACCCTTTCTTTTCTATTTGTCTTTCTGCAGCTTCTATTTTTGCTGTTTTGTCTACCCTCCCAAACCCTTATTTCTACTACTACTTGCAAAGCTCAGCAGCAGCAGCAGCAACAACAGGCAGTCTGTATTGGGTCCCAGCTCCACTGTGCACCTCTGAATGCATGAAGGATCAACAGAGTAGTTACACAGGCATTCTGCCATCCCAAACCTCATTTAGAATTCCTCTTGGAAGCAGAGAGGTGGCTGCAGGTATTATGTTGTGCAAATCTGATACAGGCCTGTGGCTTACGCTGGCTCAGCTTGTCTGAGCGTGGAAAGTTAAGCAGGGTCAAGCCTGGTTGTTATTTGGATGGGAGACCCCTCCTCTAGTTTCCTGCATTGAGCCGGGGGTTGGACTCGATAGCCTTGTAGGCTTCTTCCAACTCTATGATCTATGAAATCTATGATATAATGAATTCTTCCTTTCTGTTTGGGGACATCCCTGCTGTAACTCTGCCCCAACAAGACCCCAAAGGTCTTACTATTCATCTAAACAGAACTTTTGATGGCATTTTAAAAAGCAACAAACCCATAGAAATCTGAAGAATGTTTAGACACAGATATCTCATAATTAAAAACATTTCTACATATTCACACATCCAAAACAGTGCAATTGCAGTTGCATTTGTGTCAGGATTAGGAGTTCTACTAGATTAGCATATCTGAACAGTTTTACAAGTTCTATTTGCATCTTCATGGTGTCATATAGAGACAAGCAGCATGCACCGCACGGCCAATATGTTTGATACTATAGCACACAGATGCCCTCTAGTGTCAAAGTAAATCTTGTGTTCATTTGTGCTCTGCACAGTAATGTGACACACCTATTGCTGTCTCTTGAACTGTTTTAGCCACCCTTTGTACAAATAAGCAAACCTCTGCACTCAACGAGCGTAGATAATTCAGGAATCAAACAAAGTGGTTCTGGCCCAGAAAAGCCTATGCCAGAATAAGTTATCTGCAAAGCTGCACAAGATTCAGTAGTAGTTTTTGCTGCTACAGAGACATAGCCACCTCTCTGAAACCTAAACACTATGATAAAACCAAAGATTCCACATAATTGGAGAATTTGACCTTACTTTTCCATTCTCCTAGTAATGGTGTCCCTCAACTGAATTTCCACATAAACCCTGAGAAAGATAGCCAAAGCATTCCAGGGGCGATCACATAAGTATTTTCAAGAGCTTGATGCAATTCTATTATTATATTTGAGATTTATGTTGAAAGGGGTATTTCACACGCACTCCCAAGATACTTTATCTTGGCAATGCTTTATCTTGGTTTGGTTCCTTCCTTTCTAATCGCTCTTGTTCTGTTTTGTTTCAGGGTTCAGTTTCAGATGTTTTCCCGTTATTAGTGGGAGTTCCACAGGGTTCAGTCTTGGGTCCTCTTCTTTTTTCATTGTATACTTGTCCTCTTGGACGTTTGGTTTCTGATCGGGGTTTTCAGTATCACACCTATGCAGATGATACACAGATATATCGAAGCTTTGCATCCATTGATACTGTCAGGCGTTTCCTCATGGATGACCGCACATCATCTGAAATTGAACATGGATAAGACTGAAATACTGATATTTCAACCTGATCGTGTGTCAGCTCCCTTATTATGTCCTTCTTTGCATATCCAGGGCTCAGTGGTGGCCCCGGTTTCAGCTGCCAAGAGCCTTGGTGTTTTGCTGGATGATCGTTTGTCCTTGCGTCCTTTTATTAATAGGACTGCTAAGGCATGTAATTTTCACCTTTTGAACATTTGCAGGATTCGCAAGTTTTTGTCTCCTGAAACAGCCCATCTGCTTGTTCAGGCTTTGGTGGTATCCCGCTTTGACTATTGTAATAGCTTAATAGCTGGCTTGCCCTCTTCTGTGCTTCTTCCACTGGTTCTGGTTCAGAACAGCGCTGTTCGTGTTGTTCTGAACTTGCCCAGATACTCCCATATTACTACGGCCCGTAGGAATCTTCATTGGCTACCCATTCGGACTAGGGCCCAATTTAAATTATTGGTTCTTGCCTTCAAGGCTTTGCGCTCTAATGTCCCTCATTACTTAGCATCTAGGCCAGTGATGGCGAACCTATGGCATGCGTGCCACAGCTGGCACGCAGGGACCTCTCTGTGGGCACTCGAGCCATTGGTCGCCAGATCGCGAAAAGACCGTCCCCTTCTGCATTCAGCGTTGGGTTTCCATAGTAACTCCTCTCCACTCATTCCTCGCTGGCCTCCACAGGCAGGCACACTCCAACGTCTCCACCCCCAGAAGCGGACTGCACAGGCACCCAGCCCTCCTTCTAACTGAACAGACAGCTCAGAAGCACAGCGCGCGCGTGCCCGAATCTTTGCGTGCCCGGTGAAGAGCCATGCCCTGAGACAGAGCAAGGCGCGATTAGCTCCTCCTTCCTGCCAAATTTAAGGCACTTTGAAATAAATAAGTTGGTTTTGTGTTGCAGTTTGGGCACTCGGGC
This sequence comes from Shinisaurus crocodilurus, assembly GCA_021292165.1. Taxonomy (NCBI): domain Eukaryota; kingdom Metazoa; phylum Chordata; class Lepidosauria; order Squamata; family Shinisauridae; genus Shinisaurus; species Shinisaurus crocodilurus. The sequence continues at coordinate 235,485,147 of CM037879.1, forward strand.
TCAAAAAGGTTCGCCATCACTGATCTAGGCTTTCCTGGTATGTTCCTGGTAGGAATTTAAGATCAGTGGGCTAGGGATTATTAGCAGTCCCACTGACACGCTCTGCCTTGTCAAGGCTGCGAACCTTTCAGGACCTGGTTCCACTTTTGTGGAACAGGCTTCCCATGGACTTCCGATTGGAGGATCTTTCCCGCTTTCGAACGGGATTAAAGACGTATCTTTTTAGTCAGCCAGAATGACTAAATGTGGGCTAATGTGGTGGTTGCTGGGATTTGATACTGCATAGTAAGTGGTTGGTGTTATTTTATTGTATTGTTATGTTTACTGTATATGTTATTTGTCCCGCCCTTTGGTATAAGGGGCGTTATAAACGATTATTATTATTATTATTATTCTGTCACAGTAAATGTATTGTTTGCTACTTGGACAGATGAAAAAATCTGAGCAATATAAATAGCTAAAACGTGTTGCTGTTCTCTCATTATGCAAGTCAGTATCCGAAGAACATTCTGAAATCCAAAACTCCAGGCCAATTTAGAGTAGCCTTCTCCAACCTGGAGAATTATGGGAGTTGTAGTCCAACACATCTGGAGGGTGCCAGGTTGGGGAAGGCTGGTCTAAACATTTGAGAAATGTAAGCTTACACTCATTTCTTGTGTTTCTTTTTGTACATACAAGCCCCTACTTCAAATATTACACAGAGGTATGAAAAGCATCTCATTTGCACTTTCCATTTCACCCATCCTATGTCCAAAGCTGGTGTTATTCTGCCTCTTTAGTGGTCAAATATGGGACTGGTATGTGGAAAATATTTTTAAAATACTTTCACATATTAAATATTTAATTGGTTATAGGAGTTATATTGCCAGATTTAATAGTTAATCTTAATCTGCACGAAATGAAATGAACTGTTTGAAAAGCAGTTCAAAGGAGATGAAATTCTTATCAAACTGGTGTTAGGAAATGTTAAACTCCAACAGGACTCTTAATGGTTATTTCATAGATCATAGAGTTGGAAGGAGCCTACAAGGCTATCGAGTCCAACCCCCTGCTTAATGCAGGAAACTAGAGGAGGGGGTCTCCCATCCAAGTAATAACCAGGCTTAACCCTGCTTAGCTTTCCACACTCAGACAAGCTGAGCCAGCATAAGCCACAGGCCTGTATTTTAACTTCCCACTTTCTTAATCCTTTCCTGCATCTTGCCAAATTTGTTCTTGCAGAAAAATGTACCTATACGAAACATGGAGAGAACATTGTGGCCCAGATATACAGGGAAGGAATGGGGTGTTGAGGCATGCTACATACTGGGAGTAGAAACTGAATTAGAAAACTACTTTGGAGATTTTATAGATTAGAGTGGAACCTGTGACTAGAATCTGTTGCTTTGGACCTGAACCACAGGAATTCCAGTTCTGCTAAAGAACCATGTCAAACAGTTTTGAGTGCCTGGACCTGTTGCTGGGAACCTAAGACAGGATAAGGATTCTGTTGGTGTACCACCAAGCCCACTTCCCAGTAGTATTCCTTCCGCGCCAGTGGAGGTTGTTTCAGAGATGGTGTTTTAAAGTTCAAGGCTGATGGTCTTGAGAAACCATTATTACGTTCACATAGAGACCACCTTGTCTGGGGAGACTTGGGATTTCATGTCCTCTATGACAACTATGGGCCTCTCTCAAATTATCAGGCTTAGCACATGGAATGGGGGAGAATGATCTGTGGGTGTATGAGCCAGTTCTGACTCCATTATCATTATAGATCCATTATCTAACCTACCTCACAGGGTTGTTGTGAGGATAAAATGGAGAGGATTATGTAAGCCACCTTGGGTTCCTTGCAGGAAAAAAGGCGGGGTATAAATATAATAAAAATTATCGTGGACAGATCATTATCAATCAGATCAAGTTGGACTTTCAGGCTGCCTACAATTTCTACAAGGGTGGGTACTGGTTTGTATGGTCCGCCCCTACAGATTGATGAATCCAGTTTTCTAACCTCTTGCATTCATCCCAACTTGGACATAGCACATTGGATGAGTCAGATGTAGCTAGGACACCATCTGGTCCTGTTACGGATACTTTTATCTTATGCAACCTGTCCTGTTATGGGTACTTTTCCGTTTGCACAACCCGAAGACCTGGACAAGTTTCTTGGGAGGATTGGGGCCTATGTGCATTCTAGATCCTTGCCCATCTTGGCTTTTAAAATCTGCCATGGCAGAGGTGGGAATAGACTTCAGAAGTGATAAATGCTTCTTTGAGGGAGGAAATAGCATCTACTCTTCTAAAAAAAGGCGATTAGGTCCCTCCTGAAAAAGCTGTATTTAATCACTATCTGTGATAATTACCATTCTGTGTCTAATCTTTCATACTTGAGCAAGGTTCAGGAGTGGGTGGTGGCTTTTCAGATCCAGGATTATTTGAATCAGTTCCAATCTGGGTTGAAGGCCTGGTTTGGGAACCAAAATAGACTTGGCTGCCCTAGTAGATGACTTACACAGGGAAATGGACTGGGGAAGTGGCCCCATCTGTTGCTGCTGCTAAGAAGTTTTTAAATACCTATTTGTTTCTTTTGCTTTAAATTGAAGGCTTTTTAAAAATCATACATACTGCTTTCCCTACTGGTCATTTTAAATTGTTTTCAAATTAATTTGATTTCATGAATTTGTTATTGATACAGAATTGTACGTTTTATATTGAAAGCAGCCTTGGGAAGACTGTAGTCTTGAAAGGCGGCTAAGAAATGTATTAAATAAAATAGAACTTTTACTAAGAGTAGGTTTATTGATAGGAAAAAAAAACTCCAGAGGCAAAAAACAACTACTTACCACATTAGTTAAAATTACGTTTGCTGCACTTCCTGTGCAAATCAGCATGAAGACACTTTATGTTTCCTTAATGGTCAAATAGGACTGTGTGTGTAAAAAACAGCACCCATGAACTAAATAGCAACTTGCATGCACCCAGAAAATTCTAAGGCCTGGGGATTCTATTGCCCTTCTGATTACAGCTCCTCATGCTACATCAGCTATTGTGCTAAAGGGTTGCCCCAGCTTTCAGAATCACCTTTTTGGCTGGCACTGGGACTGCAATAGGAAGCAGGGCTTCCCCAAAGTATTCACTGAAATTCTACACGGCCTTTGGATCACAGCCAACCATTTTATATCAGTGAGTTCATCTCAGCATCACTATGAGTCATGTTTCAAAAACTATCCCACTATGAGGCAGCTGTAACATACTACTCAGTTTTATACACTGCTCATCTTCTAAGCAAGCCCAGACAAGTGAACTGTGAAATGTTTGCACATGTGGGGCATCTCACAGGCTGAAAACTAGAATTCAGATATCCTTGGCTTTGTCCAATCACCCTGAGCATGACTACCTTTGACTTTGACATATCATTTCTAGAAAAAGACCTGGACAACTTGTTTCATCCCATGAGTTGGGAATGTCCTTTACACCTGAGTGGATTTTTGGTTACTTTGTGTATCATGGTTTACTTACTTATCCTCAGTACTTCTCCAGAATAGAAAAGTGGAAGTTGTAAAAGCAAGTAGTGAAGGAAAAAGCAAAGGTCATATCGAAGCTCCAAGGTGGATGTTCTGATAGAGGTTGGTCAGTTATTTGTCTATAGCTGGGCTAAAACTAGAAACAACCGGTTGAATTTCAAAACTGCTTATGCTCAGGTTTGTCACTTTAGTACTGGCTGAGGCAAACCAGAGATGTAGCTGAACTGAGGAGTGGTCCTGTCACCCATGCAAAAATAAAGGCTGCACTAACTACCGTCTCTTTTTTAAGGAGCAATTGAAGATTGGGAAGGGCTGTGGCTCAGCGGTAGAGCACATGCTTGGTATTTGGGAGGTTTCCAGGTTCAAGCCCTGGCATCTCCAGGTAGGGCTGGAAAAATCCTGCCTGAAACCCTGGAGAGCTACTGCTAATCAGTGTTGACAATACTAGGCTAAACAGACCAATGGTCTGACTTGGTATAAGGCAGATTCTTATGCAGCCCCTATCATGTGTTCAACATACCCTACTCTTATAATGCCTTGTTCCAATAAATAAAAGTGAAGGCTCTGAAAGGACAAGGAATTATCTTCATGATAAACTAATCTAAGAAGTTTCTCAACAGCACCGTTACTCTACAGCAGAGATGGGAACTATGGCCCCCCAGATGTTGTTGTATACCAACTCCATCAGCTCCAGCCAGCATTGCCAATGGTAAGGGATGATGGGAGTTACAGTTCAACATCTGGAGGGATGCAGGTTCCCCACCCGTTCTAAGGGGCCAAGCAAGTTAAATGTTACGTGAATCAAAATGTTAATGAATCATCAGATCTTAATGAAAATACCTAGCCAGAAAAGAAAAGCTGGCGGTAGCAGAGAAGTGCTACAAATCTGGGCAAAGTCCTCTGAAATTATTTATGCAAGGCCTACTGAAATGAACTAGTGCAGGAGTACAGTCACTAGAGGCATTTCAATGGTGCTTCTGCAGATATCCTTGATGGACTGGTCCCCTGTTCAGCAAATGTTTCCCACATTCATTAAGCTTGCTGTTATAAGACTTTTTACAAGGAAAATCTGTTTACACAAATACACAACTAATTTCTGAAAATACTAGGTTTATTCACACCTCAGTGATAAACAACCTTAATATGATGTCTCTAGTTTCTCTGTAGGTCACCATCACAAAGTACAAAAACCTAGAGCATAAACAAGCAGACAGTTATGAACTTTCAATGTGGTCTTGATGGAAATTAACAGATTATATGGATGTAGTCAAATTCAAAAATGTATGTCATCTCCTAATTAGTACGAGTCACTGCCATTTCTATAACGAAGTAATGAAGGCACAGCTAGTGCAAGCAGACTTAAACCCATTTAAACTACTGGGCTAAAAAATACTTTGGTTGGTTCTTCAGGAAAGGATCTTTTCTAAACAAATAGTGGTCTCCGTCAACAGTTCTGATATCTTCACAGCTGCAGTCTAATAGCTACATGACAACAGACTTCACAAGAACCAAACTATATATAGCAATGAATTAACTATTCATGCTTTAGGGATTTACTGCATTCTACATATTGGCAGAAAAGTACTATTAAAATGCTAGGTACAAGGAACCTACATTTTAAACTGGTTCTGTCAGTTTGTTTTAACAAAATGTTTACTTAATTCTACCAAGATACAAAACATAAGGCTGTAAGTAACTAATAGTTGTGTATAGGCTATTACAGTGCAGTTAATCCTCAAGGCCACATACACACAGTTTCACTGCTGCTTGCATTCTGCTGGGTTTGGATCCTTCTGTGGAAGAGTAAAAAAGACATGTCAGTGTGAAGACTGCAGGTGTGCTACAGGAACCTGTAAATTACAGACAATTCCTCAATGCAACTATCAAAGAACATGAGGTAAAATCAGATCGAAAAGCAGATAGAAGAAAACTGTCCTCAGGAGAAGAGAAGAACGTTCCCAAACGCTGCCACTCGCGATGGCGGTCGAAGAGGAACTGAGGGAACGGGCGGGAGCCACGCGACGGGAGAGGGGCTCCCGCCCGATTCTCCTCAGCTTTAGAACTTCCTGAAATGGCCACCGCACAGGCGCGGAGCCCATGTGTGTGATGCACAGAGACCACGAAGAAGAAACATTGATAACTTACCTTCGGGTCATAATCTGGATCATTTTCTTCATCTGCTTCTTCTTCCCCTTCCTGAAACATACAAGTATACTTGTGTCATGTAGAGCAAAGTTGATATTCCAGTATTTACTAGCATTCATGTGCTATAATTTACACACTGAAACCAGTTAACAGCAAACTGAGAATCTTGTATGTTTTTATGTTTCTAACCCACAATGAATACTCACCTCATCATCGGCCTCCTCACCCTCTTCATCATACTGAAAACAGAGGGGGTGGGAAAAGAAGAGTCAGTAATACAATAACATCAAGACCACCACCCTGCAAATTCAAGCCTTTGGGTTGCAGCTACTTCCAAATATCAGATGTCAATCTTAAATCACATAAAATCCACTTCGCAAAGTATGCCAGCTTTTAAAATTTTGCCACTAAACCCCAATTAATGCTCAATCCCTTGCACTTAGTTGGGAGAAAGCCATATTTGAATTCAGATGGGTCTTACTTCTGAGTAAACAATAGGATTGTGCTGCAATGTTAAAATTTAGATTTGTAAATTGTAGCTAACTCCAGTTTGGACAGAAAATGTGACTTCTAGTAAATATTTCCCCATTAAGACTACTTTTGAGTAAGATTGGAGGGGTGGGAAAGATGAAGAAAGGAACAAATATTCCAACACACTGAAGTGGTTCTGCATAAAAGAGTATTCTAGGCCTAAACCAGTTCAAGTGACATCTTTCCAACACATGCAGGATTGGCATAGTACTTACAGGGCTGTTATCACACTAAAAATACTACGTTAGTCCTACTTTTAAGGCATTAAAACCCTATTTTTAAAAGAGTTATATCAATACTATAGTGTAATGATTGAATGATTGAAACTGGACTTTAATTTGAATATGCAACTGAAGCAATTTATTCAAAGATTAAAATACTTAGAATTTTGAAAATAAAATAGCCTGGGAAAAATAATGATTCATTTACCTTAGAATAATGGTTCTTACTAAGTTCCTGTCCAAAACTAGTCTCCCCCACCAGAAATTGCTAACCTGAAATCCAAGTGTGTTAGCACAGGGCTGAAGTATTTGGCCAGACCTTTTCATTACTGTTAGGGGAGTGAGGCAAAAACATCCCTCCAAAGATTAGATCTTTCAGGGTGGGCAAAGTCTAAGATTTGACACAGCTGAAAAAAAGCATCACTTACGTCATCATCATCATCTTCAATGGCTTCTCCTGTGAAATACAATACTGATCGTGGAACTATGCGCTCCCGTAGAAAGTGACCAATTTCAAAATCAGCTGCAAGAATTGCTTCAGCATCATCATCCTGCACAAGTATATGATTTCATAGCTCCATGAATTTGTATTTAGTAAACATGATATCAATTTATCATATAATTTTCCCAATTAGTCTGTACATGTGATTGCAAAATTAATTCATTATCTGGGGAAAAAAAAATATCTCTATTACCCTCCCAATGAGTGCTGAATTCTGAAGCTCAGGAGCTAGAAATAACACATTTAATTTTGGTCTGAAGACTTTAAATATTGTTTGAATTCATGTAATATAGATTCAACGTTGCATGGCTAGGAATGTTATTGCCTTAAATTTAACTCTCAAGACCTCTTCTGACTTTTTCCCAATTTTAATCTCCAGAAATGCCAACTACCTTGTAGTTTTATTCCTCAAAATATCTTTGGCAACCACTTTAGCCACAGTCATAGCCCAACAGCTATTGTTTTGACTATTTGAGAAACATTTAAACACTTATGTACACCTTTTCAATTCTTCACTTTTGGTTAGAGAATACCACCAACATACAAATGGCCAAGCTACTGGTGTTGTTACACCAACATGATTTGATTGAGTATATGAAATAGGTTCCTTTTGATTTTCATTCATTTGTGGCCTCAGCAGTCCACATGTGTTCATGTGTGTGGCAAGCAAGATCATATTTACTGCTCAGCAACAACTTCTTTGATCGGAGTCACATTTTCATGTAAGAACATATGAACACATCTAGAGCCACTCACATGAAGACTCTAGACTAGTCCTTGGGCTCATTTTGGCAAAGTTAGAGAACTCCAGACCCAAGATGAAGAACATTTTATGTTGCTTGTTTTATCACTGATAAAATGTACCTCTTGCTACTGTATTTATTAACGTCTAAGAATTTAAAATGGCCCAAGTTATATTTTTCATTAGCAAAATAAAATTAAGGGACTTACCAAATCTCCACTTTCTGGAACTGTAAGGAAAGAATTAAGATGTAGGATTATATATTTTTAAGGAAGCAATATTGAGATTTTACTGCTACAAAAAAATAATAATCAAATAGCTTGCACTCACTCTTCTTTTCATCTGCCAGCAAGGCTTTGGAGCTCCTGAACCATTTGCTTGAGCAATTACTGAATAAACTCAGGCTTAAGACAGAGATGCTGCTAGGTCTACAGTGTTATAGAAAAGCTCAACCACAATGTCTTTATGTACACATGTAGTTCATGTTATATTTTTGGTTGACATCAGGCAAAAAGAACAAGAGGCTTGCAGGCTGCCAGGAACGAGAGCCCGAGATAGTAGCAGGGGGTTATTACCTAATGGCCCATGTTTGTCTATCAATTAAAGGAAGTTGAACCCATGGAACTCCTGATACACGCAAATGCCTAACCAACTACCAAATCACTACTCCACTTGACAAACCATGAAGGTACCTGTAAATTAGCCAATCCAGAGCCTTGGCAGGAAACACTGCCCAATCCTGAAGCATCCCCACACCAAGATAGATCAGCTGGTTAAATTACCAAGGGAGCCCTCAGGGTATCTTTTGTTCTGTATACCTCTGTCTCCCACATGCACGGCATTTGAAATGTTCAGTCAGCTAGCTTTCAGTCAGTCAAGTAGCCAGGAACCTCCTTGAGGTTCCCTTTCATTCCTGAGTCAAGCTATTGATCACTTTGGTCTATCCCAGACTGAGTCCAGCCCAGAAGCCATTGAGCCTTTTGTACCCTTTGTTTTGAAGTCTGTAACTGTTCTCATTCAGGCACTTAGTGCATTCTTTCAGCATTCCTCATCGTGGGACTCGCGTGGACAGACTGTCACACAGCTCTAGAAATCGCTCGGGGCTCATCTGTCTCTTAGCTTGTTCTTCATGACCTTTCCTAGCACTCTGCCTTCTCAACTTTGCTGCCTAGCCCACATTTCCAGGGTCAATGTTCCTGCTGCTGCACCTGGTGTCTCTCTCTTCCTTCCCCCTTCCACTTGAACCTGGTCGCTGTGTTCTTTGCCCAAATAGGCCAGTTGTGTTGCATACCCAGATAGAGCTTCACGCCCTGGTGAAGCACTTATTGAGGCTCCCTAGCCGGCTTCCATATGTATCACGCCTTACGCCAAACTGTGGGCTCAATACTTTGCCCTAGAGGGGTTCCATGTCTCATGGGAACGTGCACCATTCCCTTTGAGTTGCTGACTCAGAGTCCAGTAGTTTATTCCTTTGGCTGGGAAACAGGGAGTCTTTGGCATTCTGCAGAGATGATCCTAGGTTCTCAAGTCAAGCACAATCATCTATGTACTCACCTTACTACCTAGCTTCCCTCTCTTGCCTCTCTCCATGTTTATTTTCCTCAGACTAGTCAGGGTCTAAGGAGAAGTCTTGTTTTTAAGCTCTCCATTCTAAAATCTATTTTTGCAAACAACCAAAAGCCTGTAGACCAGAGGTTAGCCTGTGATCTCTGTGGAGTTTCCAAGTATCTGTGAACAACCAGGATGTGAGGCCCTTTGTGTTCCTGTTACTATGAAACAAAGTAAATATACCCACATTGGCTCCATTTTTGATTATTTCTCCAGATCTATTTCACCCCTCTCGTGGTCCACTCTATGCCATTTATACTCAAGTTTCCCTGTGTACATCTTCCCAAGCCCTGCCTTGACAAATGTGCTATGAGATTGGTATCTTAAGCATTCTATTCCTTTGTTTCTGTGCTCATCATGATGTGTGTATACATGTGAGCTTGTGTGCATGTGCGAGTGAGAACATGTGGTAACAACCTCTTGAATGATGGTTTATAGCCTGGGGGCTCTCCTTGCCCCAGCTTTGTTCCTTGATGTGCAGGTTGTTACTGTTACTAAGGGTGTGTTTGCACAGGTTCGGCTAATGCACCAGCTGCATCATTTCCTTGAAAAAGCACATCTGGCTGCATATGCCTTGCTGACATCCAAGATGGGTTACTGCAATGTATTCTGTGTAGAGCTGCCCTTAAAGTGTGTTTCAGAGCAAAATGCATTGGCTAGGATGTTGGCAAGGATCCATTTCATACAGCATATAACTCTGTGGTGTTACGTGAACTGTACTGGTTTCCAATTCTTTTCTGGTCACAATTTATGGTGGTGATTACCTATAAAATCCTAAATGGTTTGAGGCCAGCCTATTTGAAGGGCAGCCTCAAGATGTTTTGCCCCTGGCTTCTACAATTGGTTTATTGCTGCTGTGTTATCATTCAGTTCTTTTGTATTTGACCTCAGGGGCTCTTGTAGCCAATAAGCAAGATATAAATATTCTAAATAAACAGAAAAATTTACCTTCAGGAGGACTGAAAAAATTGAAGAAAGAGTCATTGGAAACTGTTTTTGTCACTGTTCTAACTGTTCCACGCCCCTTGTGCTTTTGTTTCTTCTTGATGGTTTTCAAAGTAACATTCTTCCCCTTTTTCCAGTCTATTTGGCACCTACAGGATAACACTGTTACTAAACCAAGCATCTACTTATATATTCGTCTTAGCTAGTTATAATGGTTGAAGTTTTGACTGAAATACACCCACCCCAAAACAGTAATTCAATCATCTGAGTAACAAGGCACACTTAGACTCTGTTCTTATGTTATGTTCTCCAGAGGTAGAGTTGTCTAATACTCTGTCTGGGTACAGAGTAATGTCTGAATTATATAAACCCACTATATATCTATATCTATGTATCTGAAAACATGGCTTGAAAATAGTCTCGCTTCTCCTAGAAATTATCACAGGATTACACATATGAATCAAGCAATACAATGTTTCATTAAGATGAAAGTGTAGTTAAATCTGAACAGCAGTCTTTGTGGAATCACCCTTCCCCCATGACATTCAGCCCACTGACAGCCCTTCCAATTTCACCGCTGGGAACCTGTATCTTCTATTCAAACTATATCTTGGCTTTATTTGTAGATGGTGTTCTAGCAACCAAACATTGCTTTACAACTTTGCTGCTTACTATTGCATGCAGTGTTAAACTTAAAAAATGTTTTTGGTCATCCCTATGACCAGTGCAGAGACGGTCTTTGTGTCTCTAATTAGCCTTCTTCGTACATAAAGGTGATAGGAGGGTGTTACAATATGGAATTGGTTTTGCCTTGAGGCTGGCAAGTCAAGAGCTGGGTGGATTAGTATCTAAATACTCATGACTGAACATGCAATAATGATTATGCGGAGGCAGAAAGCAAGTTACCATTCAGCTACCACAAACCACATTCATAGCTCTTATGAACTGCAGCTCCCTAGTCTGAACAACATCAAAAGAATGTAATATCAAAGCAAACTAACAGGACCTTAGGTCCTAAAGTGAGAAATATCAAACTAAGCCCAGAATCGCTTCTAAGCATGCACATTACAGAAGCAATTCAGTGTGTAGATATAACTCACTAACATATTAAAACATTTGGGGAGTTAAAAAAATTCTAAATAAAATGGAAATAGAATATGGTACGGTCTTTTATTTGGCTGGTATTTGGGTCATGGTCAAGACATTAAATATTTGTGAATCTAATTATATTTTAGTTACATGGCTTATATCAGGTTTTATTATTAGTAACTTTTTGCAATGCAAGTGCTAGGAATAGAGCATGTATAGAAAAAACCAAGTATCCAATTGGGTGGAAAAGATGGGGACTAGAGACCAAATATTGGAAATTGTTAGGAGAAGAAGAGTGTTGTGGTTAAATTTATTACAGTTAGAACAGTGGTCGAAGAAGTGGAAAAGGAAAACTGAGTATGAGAGAGATTTAACTAAATTTGAAAAGATTGTTACGTCTAGAGATGGCCTATAGAGTGATTCAAAAAGCAGAAGAACAAGATGACCAGCTAAAGACAGTATGGGATAATGAATTTGAAGAGGTGACATCGAAGGTGGGTTGGAACAACATATGGGATAGATGGATTGTGAAAGTTATGTCAACTAGGATAAAGGAGAATTTCTATAAACTAATTTGGAGATGGTACTTAACTCCAGTAAGATTAAATAGAATAGATAATAATTGCTCTGCATTTTGTTGGAGAGGATGACAGGAAAAAGGGACATATGCTCATATGTGGTGGAGTTGTAAAAATGTACTGGTTTTTTGGCGAGAGGTTTTTACAGAAATATCGGAAATTATTGGTATTAACTTAGAGGTCCGTCCAAAACTAGCATTGTTACCAATAACGGAGAAACTTATTTGAGACCAAAATATGAAGGAATTAATTGTAAACTTGTTAACTGCAGCTAGGCTAATGATAGCGAGAAAATGGAAAGTACAACATGTTTTCCTAATAACGGACTGGTATAAGGAAGTTTGGGATATAGCCCTAAATGATAAACTAACTTGTAGTATCAAATGCAAAAAAGGACAGTTAAAGAATAATAATTTTATGAATAAATGGAATAAATTATTAGACTATGTATTAATAAAGGGGAAGGGGAGTGCCTTGTCAGGATATGTTATATTTTTGGAATTTGGAATTCATTTGATCAAGGGGATGAAAGTTTATAAATTGGTCCCTAGGAGGGTGTGGGGGGGTGCACTTTATGATTTATTGTATGTAGTTTTAAGTTAAATTTTTGTGTTATTGTATTTTGTTTTGAAAAGTAAATTTAAAAAATTTAAAAAAGAAAAGAATTAACCAAGTATACATTTCTTTAGAGTGAAAGGAGGACCCATTCACAGCATTGACATTGTGTAAGTAAGCACCCACCTACTTCAGCAGTGACCCTACTCTGGGTGTTCCCATATTCAGAGGCAATGTGGGCAACTGCTAGCAGGGTTGCTGCTAGGAGTAGGCGAGATGGGTGGTTGCCCCAAGCACCAACTACAGGGGAGCACCAGCAGCAGCCCTCCAGCTCACCTTCCTACCTCCACTTAGTATTGCCACCCGCTTCTGTGAGAGTGAGCGGAAAAGTGTTAAAGTACACATGAGCCCTGTCCCTCTTCCCACCAAGAAGTGGGCACCTAAGCACACCTGCATAGAGGGCAAGGCTGCAGCTGCACAACCCTGGGGAATCCATTGTGAGCTCTTTGAACACCGCTACCAAGAACTAGAGAAGGCAGGTTTAAAGGAGAAGGCATTTCTTCCTCGCTGCTTTGTGTGTACCCCCACACTTATTTGGCCAACAACAACAACAACAAAAGCATTCTGTGCATGCTTAAAGGCATGCCATCTCCAACAATGAAAGAGGAAAACAGGCCCATATGTAGCATGAAAACCAACCTCTGGAACCTTAACCAATACTTTGTTCTGGGGTCAGAAAGCAGTGGCATAGAGGGTGCATCAAAATTCCAAAATACCCTGAGATAGCCTTGCTACTAGAGAGGTATCTGTGCTAGCATCCTGTCTATGGAAACTATCTTTGTCAAGAACCTACTTTGTTAGCATTTGGATATGAGCAAAGAACTACTCCTTTGCTTGGACATTTAATGGCATCTACAATTAATGGAATTTATGTTATTCTTATCCTTTGCTTTTCCTGGGCCCCAATATATATATGCTTTTCCTTTTCCTGGGCCCCACAATCATATATGTGTGTGATTGTCATGGTTATCTTGTACTGGATAGTTTCAAATGATGAGTTGCAAGTAAATACATACATAAAACAAACAGGGAGAATGTAGGATAGAACTAGCCTAAAGAAAATTGCTTTCCAAAATATATTAGGGACAACAGCACGTTAACGAAGACTGTCAATCAATTATTTTAAGAGAGTATTAAACTTACCCTGTACAACCCATAATTTCTGGTCCATCGAAGGAGAAAGGATCAGAATCGTCGGGCTCTGATCTCATTCTGTATGTTTTTCCCACTACTTCATTTGTGAAATATTCATTAGGTTCAAAGTGGAATTCTAAGGTAAAAGTCTTTTAAAAAATTAGGAATGCAGCATTAGTAGTAGGCGATCACTCGTGACTGAGTAAGATTGTCTTCCAGGATAAAATTACAAAAAGAAAATTATAAAAGGAGGAAATTCTAAAAAATTGTGTAGACTCGAGCGATGGGTCCGTAAGTGACTGTGGAGGCCAATTCTAGATCCAAACAGCTTCCCACAGTAAGGACACAGGTTACCAGATGGAAGATGGTTAGAAATGACTGAATCATACATCATTAATTTAAACCACAAACCAGATACCCAAGATGTACTAAACACATTCTGCAGTTTTGCCAAAAAAGCATCTGACAGTGCTGTGATTCTTTAAGTCAGTGGTTCCGAACTTTGGATCCCCAGCTGTTGCTGGAATACAACACCCATCATCCCCATACCTGACCAATGGCCAGGGCTGATTGGAGGCCAACATCATCTGGGAACCACAGCATAAGTTCCATTTCTTACTCAAATGAATACACTAGATTACAGTTTGTCTACACACGGGGTGGCCCTCCAGATGTGGCTGGATTACAGCTCCCATTAGTCCCAGCCAACATGGCCAATGGTCAGGGAGTTGAAGTTCATCATCATCCGGAGGACCACAGCTTCCCCACCCCTGGTCTGGACAGTGCTGTTCTATTATAGTTTTGCACACAAAAAAGGAGAGGACTAGTGATTTTCTGCATGGCATCAGTTTCCTCATTTCTTAGAGAACTTGCACTGGTAGGTTTTTAATTTCAGTAGAATTCCCACCAGCAAAGGCCATAGGCAATGCCTAATTGGAAAGAGAAAGCTTCCTCAAGCAGATCTTAAGGAATCTTCACACATTCATATTCATTGCTTGCGGCCACACTGGTGCTCAGGAGTGAGCTATTGGGATTGCAGGATTTGAGCAAATTAAGACTCCTACTTAAAGCAAGGAACCTTGCTGCCTTAGCTGGGTTAATGTTGGTGCCAACTGATGGTCTGCATAAATGATACAAACACTACTGATCTTGAACACCTCAGTACTTTTTAATGCAACCAGTTCAGATATGCAGCTGCATGCAAGTCAGAGAGAAGTCTTTGCTATGAATCAGATATCAAAAAGCTCCATGAATCTGTGAATAGCCCTTAGTTTTGGCTAATGAGTCATGTAAACTTTATAATAAATTTATGGCTACTACAAGTTTAGAATAGATTGCAAAATTCACAAGTGTTACAGCTGATTACTAAAACCAGAACACTTCCTTTAGTTGTCTCAATATTACTATTCTCACCAAGGTAAAAACAAAACAAAACACAACTTACCATAGGCTGCCCAGCCTCTGAAAACTTCACTTTAATATCTTTCAAGTGTTTCAGAATAGGTTCATCATGTTCCTATAAAGTAAACTTGCAGTTAGTATTAGGCATTGCTTTCCACACCCATATTATTTAATGCAGATACAAAATAGGGAACACACAATGTAACATAGGAAAAGGAAGCAAACCTCGGTAATCTGGGGTGAACATCTGAAATTAAATCTGTATGTTTCATTGATACAATCAGTTCACCAGGTGGTGACAACAGTTACATATTAAGCATGGGAATATACCCATAAACATGAATGCAGATTTATGGAGAAATGCCTAGGGCTGTACATATTCTGCAACTCCATGCAAACACAAAAATAGTATTGGGCACGATGTTCAGCTTTTTAAGAATCAGAGCTCAGATTGCAGCACATTAATTTTAGCCCTAATGATGGCTCCTAATGCAGGCTTCAAAATGTGAGGGCAGTGGCAGGTGAATAAAATTCAGGACAGGTGGTGGTGGGAATCAACTCGTACTTAGTTGATTCTTATACCTTCACATGATTTACAGACAATGCAAGTTTAAAAAAAAAAAAAGTGAGCCAGCAAAAATATACAAATGTGCATGATTATAGAACTGAGCTTTTAAATTTAGAGAAGAGACTGTTAAGTGGGTAAGAAATGATATAGGTTTATAAAATTATGAATAGTTTTGAGAGAGTGGATGTAAGAGAGGGATAAAAGGTCTTATAATACTGAACTTCAGGGCCACCCAATGAAACCCTACTATTTCTCACAATATGTAGCTAGTTTATGGAATTCACTGCCACAGGATGTGGAAATGGTCACTTGTTAAAATAGCTTTAAAAAGGAATGACATATATTCATGAAGAATAGACTGCAGTACGATTAATCATGATAGCTAACTAAAGCCCCCATTGTGAGATGCTGTGGACTAGGGGTGTGCTTCAGATACAGATAAATCCCAAACCAAATCTGAAACTTGGCAGGCTCGATCCACTATCTGTGCTAACTTCATCTAATTATATCAAGAAATTAAAAAGCTATCAGCAGTTCCCTATCAATGTTTAAAGGAATGCAAAACAAACTCCCTGCATATTTGTCTGAAATTTGGTAGATGTAATCACCTCATAAGGGACTACTATGGCTGCAAACTTCATTGAATTCTGACAAGCAGAAAAAATATTATAGCCATTTGATGATAGTCAATAGGAAGCATGAAGATTTAGATTTCCAATCAAGATTTGGATCCAAGTAAGTGGGCAGCCTCCGAATTGGTCTGAGCCAAATTGGGGTCAGAACCAGATTGTGTGGTTGGGGCACACCTCTACTGTGGACCCATGTAGGTCCACAATGCTCCCTGCTTGTGGACTAGCACACCAACGGCATTGGTGGACCAGTGCTGGAGACAGGATAGTGGACTAGATGCATCCTTAGTCTGATCAAGCAAAGCTACGTCATGTCCTTATGGCATAGAATTTTGACTTTAAGCACCAAGTAAAGCCCTGCTCAGGCAAAATGGAAAGTGAATTACTGGTGGAATATTCTGGAAATCAAAGCTGAACTCCAACAGAAATATCTTAATAATGATCATGCTCCTGAGGTTCTGGAAACTTAGTTTACCAGCAACATTTCTAATAGTTAAAAGTTTATTCTTTTACCTGAACCATATCACTGAGTAAGTCAACATTCTTGAATACAGTCAGCCAAAATTCAGGAATTCCTTTAGGGTCATCTTTTTCTTGATCTTTTTTCTCCTCTTCAAGCTTGGCCTTCTCTTTCATTTCCTCCTTGTTAAAATTAAGAAGTTACTCTTTCTAATACTTGAGCTCGGCATACTAATCAAGAGATAAAGGGTGCAATCCTATGTAAGATTAGACAGGAAAAAAGGCCTGCAACTCTCAGCATGCCTGAGGTCAGGTATGCTGGCTGGGGCATGCTGGGAGCTGTAGGCCCTTTTTCTGTCTAAATTTGCATAGGATTGCACCTTAAGCGTTATACTAATAGCAGAATGAACAGACAAACCTTCATGATTAGCTGTACATTGCTATATTTAGGCTATGCACCTTACTATTGAGAGCTACTTAGAAACTCTCTAAAGGCCAAGAAAGGATATTAGAGTATTTCAACATCCAACTAAAATGTTTTCTGGCCCTCATGTAGCAAAGCAAAGCCTACTTTACAGAGTTATGAATTGCATGATTTGTCTGCATTTATTCATACTGGCTCAGCTTGTCTGAGTGTGGAAAGCTAAGCAGGGTCAAGCCTGGTTATTACTTGGATGGGAGACCCCTCCTCTCGTTTCCTGCATTGAGCAGGGGGTTGGACTCGATAGCCTTATAGGCTCCTTCCAACTCTAAGATCTATGAAATCTAGAATAGTATAAGTCTACTTGCAACTACTAAAGCATGGCTATACAAAAGCTCTTTTAAAAAACAGTTTTAGGTACTCACTGAAATTTCTTCTTCAACATCTGTTTTCCATTCACATTCTTCTTCAGTAGGTTCATAAACTGCATTGATGATTTCACTCCTCTGGAAGATTAAATCATAGTTCTTTTAGGTTACCTTAATTTATTTAGATCCCATACCCATTGAAGGCAACCAAGCACAAATATTTCACAAATTAAAAATTACAGAACTGCTGATCCAATGCAAATTCTGTCCCATTTGCCACTTTCACAATTAAGCTTTCAAATAAAGAGCAATAAAAGAGAGCCAGTGTGGCATAGTGGTGAGTGTTGGACTGGGACTCAGGAGATCCAGGTTCTATTTCCCGCTCGGCCATGAAACTCACTGGGTGACTTTGGGCCAATCACTGACTCTCAGCCTAACCTACCTCACAGGGCTGTTGTGAGGATAAAATGGAGTGAGGATAAAATGGAGAGGAGGACTATGTAAGCCGCCTTGGGTTCCTTGCAGGAAAAAAGGTGGGGTATAAATATAATAAATACAAAAATACAAAAAATACAATACATATAGCTTACCTTGTCAAACAAGGGCTGATAAAGAGCAGCATATTTTCTTTCCAGTTCATGAACTTCTTCATAGAACTTTGCTTCTATCTGTGCACATTTAACTTGAAGATTCTTGAGTGCATTTACACGTCTCTTAACTACTTTAGGCAAGCTGGGGAAGGGGAATTATATTGCACAGTTACACCAACAACAATCATACATCATGTCACCCTGAATAGAAAGCTTCCTTTAAATATGTTGGTTGGATTGTGCTGTTTTAACTTTTTCCATCCAAGTTTAATAGAAGAGCTAGATTGTGACCCACTGGCCTGTCTATACAGAAGCATTACAGTAATATCTAATTCTTAACTGAAATTCCAGCATTTAAGAGAAAGTTTTAGAAACCTACACTTCATGATCACTCATTATCACTCGAAAAGCAAGATTAAGCAATTATCTATTATCTTTGTGCAAGTAGTATATTAAGTACACTTCATGCAGATCAAAGTTAGTACCCTATCATGTCTTTCACTAAGTTAACTGAAAAGGTGAGTTGACACACTAATGTGCTCCCAGGTCATCTGACTTCAGGATATAGGATTCAGCCGAGTGTTGAACTGTTGGCACAGTGTTGGAATTCTCTGGCTTCTAAAAGCCCTATTTTCTTAAGTAACTCAGTACATGCCAAAGTGAAAGCGCATTCTGGCAATGATAAAGCACAGAGATAAAGTTCCATTGCAGTATTCCAAGCTGGTGATTTCAACTTGCGACAAGGATGAAAATTAAAAACAGGGTCAATCCCAGTTATTGAAACATCTTAAATTGAGCCCAGTCTGTGCCACCTTCCCCACCATGCTACCTAGCTTTACAATGATTAAGCAACTGCAGATGTATTCCTCACATGCCAACTGCTCAAAGCTCACTAGTCAAGACTGAAAGGTGCCAGTGGCACCTCCCCATACACAAACAAAAGGCACAAGGAAAAGCACAGCAGGATCAGCTACTTAGCTACTCCAATAATACTGTCTCACCAATAGTAGAGAGCCTAAAACAATTACTTAGAACCCTCTGTAGCACCAATGCTTAGCACAAGACTTTCCATCTCTCTAATAGATGGGATTGTTGTTTAAAGCACAAAGAACTCCTGTGCATGCATACATACACATGCATGTGCATACACGCGTGACAATGGAATTAGAAGTTCTTACACTGATAATTCATTGAAAACATTAACGTGATGAAGACATCCAACAATGAGTTAACTCCCCCTACTGCTGAGGATCCACGACAGAGTTTTTTCCTGTTATCTGTGATCCTAGGCTCCTCCATGCCAGTTCTGTCTATAGCATAGGTTTTGAGACAGATAATGATCTTATAGACCACAGAAGGAAAATTCAGGCATGCGGAAAACTAATAACAGAGGCGCCCTTCTCCAAGGAGGTGTGGCAGAGTTGGATGCAAAAGCAGATTGCCTGTTTGCCAGATAACATTTAGACTCAGCATGTCAGCAAAGGGTGTGGCTTGGATGCCTTGTTCACACTAACCTTCACAGTAAGTGACCAATGTTCCATTCCCAAGGTTCATGCGAAGGAGGCATCTAACAATGAGATGTACTTAAGTGGACTGTCTATGAGGGTGGGTACAATAATGCTGCGTCTTAGATATCAGGGTTTTGTTTTTGGGTGTTTTGGGTGTTTTTAAACAGAAGGTAGAATAGATTGGAGATAGTTCTGTCCTGGGTGAAAAGCAAGGAAAAACTGATAGGGATCACAGGATACCGGAAAGAACCCCGACATGTGATTCCTGCTTTTCCTAGGTGGTAGAGGGAGCTAACCCATTGCTGGATGCCTTCTTCACACTAACCTTGGGAAAGAAAACTCCATTACATAACAGTAACTGTCATTGCTTCTAACTAGAGATGTGAAGGCCCAGAAAAAAATCAGTTTTCCTGAAATATTGAAGAGTTTTGGATTATGAAATATTTTCTTAGTGATGAATAAAACGTTTAAGATAATGTGTTTATATATTGTTGCCCAGCCTTTATTCCCCCAAATGATTTCTAAAAATCATGTATAGCTTCTGCTATAAAACCTTTTAACTGCTGACACTAGAATAAACCCTCTCTATCCAAAAGAATCTCAGTAGCCTGGTTCCTATGGCATAGGCAAGGGATTGGCACCACCACTAGAGATAACCATGGTTTCTTCCCCCTAATGGGGACCGTTGTGACCGTTGTGGCTGAGAGCAGAGAGATCTGTGAGCGCTCTAATTAGAAGAGGTCAGAGTCTTAAAAAGAGGGATGTGCTCTGTTTGGCTGCTCGTGATTGGAGAACAGCTGCAAGGCAGGGTTTTTTGTTTCATTTTGTGAGCCACAACAACAGCTGTAGCAGGGACTCCGCTATGAATTTCGTCAGAAGTTATTCCTTAGGAAATTTTGAGAATGATGGATAAGTATAGAGGGGAAAGCATTTGTTGTGGAACTTCCTTCTTTGTAAATGATGCTTAAGGCTTAACCAGCTACTACAGAATCACTGCTACAATTTAATAAGCCTTGCTGAATGTGGATATGAAAGCTTTGGATATGAAATTCCTATATTAGCATAAAAAGGACTGGTCAGGGAAAACTGACACATGTAATTAGAAATATCAGTACATTAAACTTGATGTGTCAGCATTATTAATAAATCAATGAGAATGGGGGCACAATCTTTTGTTGAAGC
Source organism: Shinisaurus crocodilurus (assembly GCA_021292165.1). NCBI lineage: Eukaryota > Metazoa > Chordata > Lepidosauria > Squamata > Shinisauridae > Shinisaurus > Shinisaurus crocodilurus. The sequence continues at coordinate 235,505,889 of CM037879.1, forward strand.
CCAGAGGGGGTCACCGGTTGAGAGACACAGTTTTATATAAATGCACACTCCTAAAATTGTCTATTTTGAATCAGTTTTGCTCATTAGTATGGCACTGCAATTTTACCTGGAACAAACTTTATAGTTATCCAGTACGACAAGGATTAGCCATTACGAAGTGCCACTGCAGGTAAATAAGGCAACTAATGAAAATATTTAGAATCAGTTATTGCTGGTGCCAATTGCATGTGCTATGTTTAATTCAAAGGAGTAACAAGATATATACAAAACAAAACCTGCACTTCTTAAAAGCAACCATAGTAAAATTTCAATCCAGTCTATGCCATAGAAACAAAAATTATAGACTTGCCTCAAAATTAAGTACCTATGCATTCTAGCAGAACAATTCAGAATTACTAATGTCAAAAAATGTATTCAAACAAAATCCACACAACAAAAAACAGTATTTCAGTTATCCTTGCAGACATTTTAGAGGTAGGTTATACATTTCCTAATGCAGCATTCCACAATCTGGTGCACTCCTGCTATGTTGGACTACAACTCCCAGCATCCTATCAGCAGGGCTGGTTGGGGGATGCTGAGAGTTGCAGTCCAACACATCTGGAGGGAACCAGGCTGGGGAAGGCTGTCCTAATGCACTTGCATGAACACGCTCTCTCTTTCCCAAACTATCACAGGATCCTGTCCTAGTCACACAAGCCCCTTAAGGCAAAAGAACAAAACAAGCACCCAACATAATGGCATGCTGCTCTTCTTCTTGCCAATTGTAGACTTTGAACTGTGAGGACAAAGTAATTGAATGGCAGGTTGGCCTGCCAGTTATACACCCATCTGCTGGCAAGCGGACAGTGACTGACCACTAGAAAAGGAAGTTTCATAGCTAAATAAGATTATTGCTTTAGGGTGCAATCCAATGGGGAAGCCTGTAAACCTCCGAACGTGGAGGATTATGGGCATCCTATGCAGTGTGGAAGAGGTGCCCCTCATCCTGCAAAACACTTAGATGGCTGATTTCGGCCGTCTAAGTGTGGCACCTCACAGCACAAGGGAAAGAGGCTGAGGCTCCGCCAGGATACTTCATATCGTGGCAGCACCTGTCTCCTCCTCCTGGAACGCCAACAAAACCCCTTCTCCGAGGTCACATTTGCAACCTAAGCGAAGCAGACAGCGCAGTTCTTTCTGTGCTGGATGCAGGGTGTGTGTGTATGTGTGTAGGTGTTCTAAGGTCAGAGTCCCAGCTCCGACCTCGAAGCGAATTTCCAAGGTTGGAGCTGGGACTCCGAAATATTCTATGACCATCTAGACACTGTCTAGTGGCCATAGAATTGTGCTGCTGGTTTGATAACATAGCCTCTCATAATAAAAGTTCTCATCTCAGTGTATTAGCTCTAAGCAAGTTAAAGGTGGACAAAGGGATGAAACTAGTGAACACAGAGGAGTTACAGTAATGAAATTTGAAGAGAACTGATAGAGATGAGTTTCCTTAAATTTAAAAAAGATTGTTAGCAGGTGGCTAGCTTATAAGCTAGCATCTTGAGCAGGAAGAAATGAGGCTTCTCTTGAAGCCATTTAGCAAAGGAATACCTTACATATTATATGCATAAATAGCCTTGCACCAAATCTGCCCTTCTAGTTCTTATTCAGATTCCTAGGTGATATCAATTAAGAGATGCGAACAACACTTGAAAAATGTTCTAAATCAAGCAAGCATGCAAGTTTTAAAAGTTCAAAACATTACTCCAGTTAATTTAACTTGCTTCACAATGCTTCAGCTGACATGCTACAAATGTTTTAGGGGCAAACTACTGTACTTAAAGCAACGAAGAACTGGCCTTTTGCTAATTTTCTGGAAAGGTATAGTATCTCAGTGAAAGCAGCATCATGAAACTCAGTAAGGACTTACTGATCTTGGATCAAGGACCTTGCAGATTAGCAGAGGTTACTTAAATATGCTGCGAGAGAAAAGAAAGCAAGTTCACAGAAGATCTGAGATCAATTGTGGCTACCAATTAGAAGGTATGGGACAAACTACATGTTACACACAAATGCATGTAACAATGCCCACTGGACTTTTTAGTTCAAAAAAGCAGCTTTGGGAGCCATTTCTACTTCCAACTGCACTCCCCCAGTTGCTTCCCCCATAGGATACCAGATGTGCATTTGCATTTGTAAGTGTGCATTTGGCATCCCATGGGGTACAGGGAAGAACACCTAAGTATCGGTAAGGAAAATGACTGAACAAGGACACACCCCAACCTCTCTGCTCCAAGTTGTATCAGGCGTCATTACACACACTTGCACATAAAAAGGGTCCACACACACACACAAACATGTGTGGGCAAAAGGCTTTCAGTTCACAGGGATCTAGCATTTTTACAGCATAACTGTTTTCCCAAAAAGCAAGGAACTGTCCTATAGTAGTTCTATTCAAACTGGGCATGAGGCTTTGTCATGTTTTTTTAGGAATTCTCCTGCTTTTTGTATCTATCTGAAGGACATGACATTTGAAAAAAACATTTCCTACTTGCCACTTAAGAGCAGTACCCGTATTTTTCTGTGTATAAGACGCCCCCATGTATAAGACGACCCCCACTGGGCAGTTTCGCAACCGCGCGGTTCTCTCCTTGGTTTCCTTCCGTGTATAAGACGACCCTCAATTTTTAGTCTAACAATTTTAGGAAAAAGTATAGTCTTATACATGGAAAAATACTGTATATCTATCAGCGCAAACCTGCAGACTGGCAGAAGGTGCACTTTAACTGTCAAGCTCAGAAACCCTTGCCAAGTCGAGGCTAGTGTTCTAGAAGTCCTGTTCTGAAGCACCCTTTAACAAGTTAGCAATGGAGATTGCTGTCAGCACAGTGTGGGAGAGCCCACCACCTCCCTAAGAAGTTGGTTCCATTGTCTTATTGCTCTGAGAGTCAGGAAATTTTTCCTGATGTTTAGGCAGAATCTGGGTTCCTGTAACTTGAGCCCATTATTCCGTGTCCTGCAAACTGGGATGATCGAAAAGAGATCCTGGCCCTCCCCTGTGTGACAACCCTTCAAGTACTGGAAGAGTGCTATCATATCTCCCCTTAGTCTCCTCTTCTGAAGGCTAAACCTGCCCAGTTCTTTCCATCTCTCCTCATAGGGCCTTGTTTCCAGTCCCTCCATCATCTTTGTTGCCCTCCTCTGAACCCTCTCCAGTTTGTCTACATCCTAGCCTCTCATCTTGGCACTATGCCCACTCCACCCTGCATGGTGGCTCACAACAAAGCATGCTCTCCTTGACCCTTGCCCTTCCATCAAGAAAGGCAGGTGGAAGCATGTTCTGTAGGGAGACGCTGCTTCAAGGTGTCTTGCATGCTTTGAAGTGGCAGCTCCTGAAGCTTTCCCAACCCAGAGCAAGGGTTGGGGAAAGCGTGAAGAGAGACAGGGAGAAAGGGGTGATAGGGTGATGTATGTGGGAATGGATAGATGATGGAAAGAGTTTGGGGTGGTGATCTTAATTTAATATCACTACCACCCCACACCCAAGTTTCCAGAGTGAGGGTGGGAGGCAAGAGGATATGTATGTGGGGAGGCTCTGGCCCTGCTGACATGCAGCCCCCTGACACTTTCCCCCCAATGGAATGTGGCCCTCAGTGGAAAAAAGGTTCTCCGCCCTGATCTACGCCTTGCACTGGCTGATAATCAAACTTCTGCCTCTGCAATGCCTGGGATGTGAGCTGGGCCCGGGCCTGGGCACTGCTGTACTAACACAGCATCCAGCTATACACCTGAAGCAGAAATGCTACATGGGGTGTACATTTCCAGCAATATGGCCAATTAATTTTTCAGGCTTCATTCCACACTACTTTTATGAATTCATATTATCAAGAAAATGAATCTCTCCCCCATTTTAGTAAAGGCAGTCCCCGGGTTACGAACGTCCGACTTATGGACAACTCGTACCTACAAACGGACCACCGAGCCTCCGGCGACAGCCAGCTGAGGTGCTCGCCGATTTCCTGGTTCCCCGTAGAGTATAGCGTAGTATACATTAAAAGTTGCAATTTGCGTAAATGCCGTTTTTAATGTATACTACGCTATACTCTACATAAACGGCATATCTTACGCCGTTTTCTACGTAAACAATGTAGAGCCGGGGAACCATGTGTACCTGTCTCGACTTACATACAAATTCGCCTCAAAGACAGACTTAAGAACGGTTCTCGTTTGTAACCCGGGGACTGCCTGTACAAGGTCTTTTTCAAGACTATGCAGCTACTCGTGATAAATCAAAAGTCAAGCAAGAGAGGCAGCAGGGCAGAATGAGCACAATAGGGGAGAGCGCATGTATGTTCTGCAAAGCTCAAAGAGCAAGAAGGAAATAAACCCTGTATGATCTGTTTCAAACATGAAAGCTGTGTATAGACTTTGTAAATACTATACTGCCACCCCCCACAAATAGCTGGAACCTAGATCTGTCACCAGGCAAATACATTCTAATCCTTCCCAACACTTAGTGAAATCCTATGCATGTTTACTTAGAAGTAAGACCCACCAAGTTCCCACACTTACTCCCAAGTGTGTATAGGACTGCATACTGAAGTACTTTTCTGGAACATGAGTTGCTATTACGTCTACTGGTCAATGGCTACTAGTCCTGATGGATATATGCTACCTCCAGTATCAGAGGCAGTATGCCTATGCACACCAGTTGCTGGGGAACTTGGGTGGGAGGGTGCTGTTGCACTCATGTCCTGCTTGTGGGTTTCCCATGGGCAGCTGGTTGACCTCTGTGTGAACAGAATTCTGGACTACATGGACCCTTGGTCGGATCCAGCAGAGCTCTTCTCATGCTCTCATGTCCCTAAAGTGGATTGCTTTGCCCTGATTTTGACTGCCATCTAACATCACTATGTTTACCTATAAGATCTTAGTTTTCAAATATAATTTTGTAGAATGCTTACTATTTGATATATTGCAAACAATTTCATCTATCAAGCAGCAAAAGATAGTAAAAATACCAGAATACAGCTAATGAGAACACGCTGTACCTTTCTATATATCCTGTAGGTGTTCCAACCAGACCATCCAGTCTTTCCTGAAGGGCTGCAAGAATTTGAGGATTCTGCATCATTTGTACAGTCAGCTGACGTGCTTAGCAAAACAAAAGATGAGATTTTAATATATATTTTTAGAAGAACCTGTTATGAAATAGTTTTAGCCCATCACTGGACATGCAGATCTTTTCATCAAAATATGCAGCATAAGTGTCAGCATTTTGCATTATTTGTATCTAGCTGCGGAACAGATCTAATGTAATAGCAGCATGACATCCTAGGCACTGAAAACTAAGTAAACTAGAGGGGCAGCTCATTACACACGGCTACATAAGGCCTAAGATACAAGGAACAGTCACAAAAATTAATTCTATGTTAATGGAAATTTTAATATTAAATTTAAAGCATATGCATTTTTTAGGCTGCAATCCTATGCACATGTATCTGGAAGTAAGGTCTGCTGAACACAGTGGAACTTACTTCTAAGTAAACATGCATAGGATTGCACTGTATATCACCTTAATCCAAGTATGTTATAGAGATGTTGGTAGGAAATGTATTTAATTTCTATACCATCCAGCAGCCAAAGCTCTCTGGGTGGTTCACAAGTGGACAAATTTTGCCTAAAAATTAAGACAAGCACTAAGTAGATGTTTTACCAGCAGGTTTCAGATTAAACTGAAAAAGTACTTCTTGCATTTACCTACAGAACACAGCTTAATGATCTCCCTTCAGCTCATTTGCTCTTACCTTTACTGTTAGCATCCTCTCCAGATTCTTCCTCTTCTACTTCTTCAACATCTTCCATGTCTTGCTGGTCAAGCTCAGCCTGTTCTTTGCTATTAAAATCCAAGTCAAACCAGGAGTTTGAATATCTTTAACCAACGAGTTTTAAGCATGCACATTTTTTCTGAAAAGTTATCACTTCAGATAGTATCTAGCAACATTTTAGTTCAGAACATGCCCAAGAACTAGTCTTTCAAACCATTTCTCTAATGCACAACCCACAGGTTTTCTTTCTCTGCTGCAGTATTAGCATGGACTTAAAAGTGGTTGTTTAGGCTCCCTAGCATGAAGACAGTACTTGCAAAAAGTCGAGAGTATAACTAGAGAAATACTTTCATACTACTTTTCCATTATGGTGCAGATTCATGATGTGTGAGAGGCACTGTATGTGATAGCTGTAGCTGCTGATCTCTCCTCATACCCTCTATCCTCCTTTCCCTCAAGTTTCTGCTTAAACACCAAAAACTGTAATTGGCAGAAGGGGGGTGCACACCTGTTCCACTGACATGCAGGGAACCTTGGGATAGTTTGCAATTACATGCACAGCAGATAACTGCAGAAGCTCACCACAACCACACAAAAAGTTCTACTAAACAAGTAAATGGAAACTTCTCAGGTATCAGTTATACTGACAAACAGGAATCTATCAGAAGGAGTAGAAAGGAGGCAATTTTTCAGACTTGACATTGGGAGATAAACTATATCTGTACTCAAGAAAGTCACATGATGCAAATTTGCATTATTATACTACACCAATATTTCTGGACCAAAGGTCACAGCACTGCTTAACTGGTTGGCAAGAGAGCGACATAAGGATGCCAAGTGTCAAGACACTCCAAGAATGGAAAGTGATACTGGAATCAGACTTCTGCAGATTGACAGCTTGATTTTTACCATCTTAATGAGTAAAATAAAATGGAGTACAGGTTGTATACACAATTTGCAATTCAAGTTCTACTTTGATACTTGCACTGAAAATTGATTAATATAGGTCTTCCTTTAAATAATTTTTTCCAGTTACATTTCCCCCTCAAATGTGTACTACCTTGCCATTAGCACCAAAGGCATTGTAACTGACGTTTTTAGGAAGAGGTAAGACAACACTGTCTTACTGATTTAGCATTATTGACAAAAATGAAGACGGAAGAGACAGGTTCAAACGCAACATTACTGGCTTCAGAAATGTTAAACTTCTAAAATGTGCACTAGAACTGGAGTCTGACTGACACCCTGTCGTCGCTGTGACAGGACTTAAGGCATGTAATGTTCTCTTGATTGGACAATGTAAGCATGTCTGCGGGGTAAACAACATGCCTGCAAGTAACACTTACACTCTTCCACATCCAGGTCTGACTAGCATGTAGCCCTTTCATGTGGCCTATGCTTACTGTGAGTTATTTAAAGGGACAAGGACTAATAAATGCAAATAAATTGCTGCTAGTCACACTGAACCCTCAGGATATAAACCTAAATAAGTTTTAATGTGAATATACATACATGCACACACACTAAAAATGTATAACATATAATATTTTTTCTATAGTACCAAATTATTTGAAGAAAGGTAGAAAAATTGGTCCATCTTGAAATGTTTTGTTTTACATGGTTAATAATAAATGCCATATAAAACCATATGTCCAAAGACGAAGATCCATCTTTCCTACTTTAAATAGCTTGGTGCTGTAGTAAATGCATTAAATCTGTCAGCCCAATTTTACATGCCAGCTGATGTTGAAAATATTCTGAGCAAAGCAATTTGGTGCTAACTGAAGCCAGAGTATTAAAACCAATATTCTGATCATTAGATTACTTAAAAAACCATGCAAAGCTCCTACTCTGTGCTATGCACATTATGGAGCAGGCATATGCTGATCCTCCACACTGCACGTAAAGGCAGGTACTCCCCAGGAAGCCCATACATGCAAGTCTAATACACTTTTTTTTTTGAGCGGGGAAGAACTGCACAGATCAGGTAGTCATCTGTGCACAGTGGACAGGAGTGCATCTGTTCATCCAACACATGAAGATTGCTACTGCCTGGATAAGTGTATAAACTAGGTCCAAGATTTAACACACATCACCCACAAACTAGTAAGCATATCTTCACAGCATAAGACTTACCGTAGAAGGCTGCTTTAAAAAAAAAATGTAAACCAAAATTCTCAGGACACTGAATCTGGTACCAGTGTGATACACACAGAGGCCTGGTTAAGGTATAGGATGAATTTTGCTGATCATAGCACATTTGAAAGATATAATAGCACTTTAGCCAAAGTGAAAGAGAACATGCTTACTTGTCAATGTCTGCCATTTTTCCAGACCTCAGAAAACCTCTGGGAAAGAAGAGAAAGAATTGTTTTACATTTAATTGAAGCTTAAAGCAATAAAATAATTGTGCCAGAACCAAGATTGAACCCTTTTGGGATACATGCTGCTGCTATCACAGCAATTTTTAACCTTTTCCATACTGCAGCCCATTTTCTTACATTACAACCAACATTTCAGAGACTGCTTGAAAAGGCTGTGACAAAATACTGAGGAAGTTATGTATAACTGTAACTGGTTGTGCAACAAGGGAGGAATATATAGTAGGAATCCAACATGCATTCCTGGTCCAACGACATGTGAAATTAGTGCATGACATCCAGCTCATAAGGCTACGGGATGCTATCATCCTCTGAGCTGAAGCCTGGTTTCACTAGACTTAAACACAAACTCTATTATAATAATTCTGTACCTTTTTGTATGTTTACGACAAAGCAAATTATCCTCTGCCTTTAACTCTGGGAGTCAATTGCCACACGCTGTAGGCATGACAAAAGTCTGATCCTTTGACATAATTCTGCTACAAACGTACAGGGCCAGCTTTGAACAGTAGTGCATGATACATACGGCTTTGCTATTACAGACATAGGTTGCACTTAAGTAGTAGTTTATTATCAACCGTCTACTGACCACATACGGTACATACAAAATACAAGAATATACAAATATATAATAACGTATTAAAAAGATATAGTACATAAACATTAAGAACAGAATCATGAAACAATCATAGAGGATCTGATCCAGATGGTGTTAAGATGAGATATAGTTCTGATCATTTGGTTATGGCTACACCTCCAAAAGGAAGTCCACAGCCCTCATAAGAAGCATTGGGTAAGCAAGGGTTCAAGAGAAAAGAAGCAGCCTGCCCACCTCCCCAGCAGGGCAAAAGATCATGACTGAAAGTTTGAATGGAAGAGTGAGTGAAGCCTAGAGGCATGCATAGGCAAATGGATGGCAGGCTTGCATTGATTAAGACCTGAATATTGCATATCGCCCATAACACAGGAGGATTTCTCCTGAAAAGATATGGCTCCTCCGAATACCACCAGAAGCTTACTCCAAAAACAGTCCCATCAGCAGGAAGACCCAAACCTTTGCTTTCCTAAGTACACCCATTATGAGTCATCAAAACAAAGAGTAAGGTCGTTAGCAGAGTTTGAAGACATCTGTGCTGTGCGGCAAGGACCCCCCTCCCCCACAGCTCTCTTTTCTCCAAAAAAGGGGGAAAGAGACTATAAGAACCAAGAGGTTTTAGCAAGGTGTGTGGGGGAGAGAGCTGAGGGGGGGGTCACCTTGGAACGCTGACTGCTCACCTCCGCTGGGGCTACAGCTGGAACCTCATCACAGCAGACAGGTAGTAGCCAGGACTTTGCTTTTCTATCCTTCTAGATGGGAATCTCTCTCCCCCCCCCTTTTTTTTTCTGTATCAGGCTTGTCAGGGCAAAAGGGACTCTTTTCCTCTCCAGAATACAGGGTGTGTTTGAACCATAGCATAAAGATACTTTGCTGCCTGACATCACTAGGTTTGCTTCACCAACAAGTAAGACACTGTACCTTCTCTGTATTCTTCTTCAATAAAAACCACCCTTTTGTTTCTAGAGTCTGTGTGTGTGTGTGTGTGTGTGTGTAGGTTTGTTTAAGTGTAAAAAGAGCAAAGTGCACTTTCCCCCACAGCAGCGCATGTTTTACCCCAGCCAAAGATCCTAAACCTTTCATAAGAATGTGAGGTTAGAGAGAATCTAGCGCCCAAAATTATCTGTCGTAACAATGGCTACATTAAAAAGTTAAGCAACTTGCTCTGTAATTGAGATGTCAGAACCACAAGCAAAATAATCAAAAGGGACGCTGTAGGCATGACAAAAGTCTGATCCTTTGACATAATTCTGCTACAAATGTACAGGGCCAGCTTTGAACAGTAGTGCATGATACATACGGCTTTGCTATTACAGACATAGGTTGCACTTAAGTAGTAGTTTATTATCAACCGTCTACTGACCACATACATATCATCCAGAGAAAGAATGCATAATAAGGTAAATTAAGATTTCTTTAGCCCCTTGGTAAAAACTAGAATTGAAGAAGACATGCAGAACAGATTCCACCTCTTCATTGTTGCAGGGGAAACATCTGTTATTAACTGGAGTTTTATTATATCTACCGTCTAAATGATTAGAGGGTAGAACATTGCACTGAGCCAAAGAAAAAACCCTCCCATATTTGGGGATGGATAATCAATTTACGGTAAATAGGACGTCCCATTTATGAAGTTTGGGCCAGGCAACCCCAATGACCAAGGAGAGCATGGACCCTGTGCTCTGTTTAACAATAAATATGGCTCCTTCCCAGTTCATAGTTAACAAATGACTTTCTGTACTGCTTCCTCCTTCCAGGCAGACTTGTAGGAGTCTGTCATAACCTGGGATACAAAGAAATTGGGGGCATGCGGGAGACAGCAAAAACAGGTAGAATATATGAAAGTCAAACACTTTAAGGAATTAAAGCCAGCTTCCAAATTAAGAGTAGCACCAGCAACACACCTATAGGGGAGGCTGGTGACTCCTATGTCAGTGGGACTCCTTATCCATTGCAGTTTTTTCCCCTGAGCTTTATAGGAGCTGTCCATGGTGCTGAACTTCATCCTCAAAATAGGTTCGCCACAATGGATAGCTTCACCAGCCTCCCATGCCTATAGATCTAAGAAAGTGAGATTGAACTCATTCAAAAGAAATTTGAGCGTGGGAACCAGATAGATGCTCCAAAGAGAATTTGGGATACAATTTGGGTTTAAAGACACAGATAGTCAGTGTAACAAATTGGCCACCCTTTGTACAGAGAAAAGAAAAAGGCTGAACAAAATGTAACACCCGCATTTTGTTCAGCCTTGGTCTTTGCAAATCTCCCCTGAACACCCCCATTAGCAGCGCCATGAAACCAAATACCTAAGTATTTATAAGAATCAACTTGATCAAGTCCATGATTATCCAGGGACCAAGAATACCTAACCTTCCTCTTAGAGATCACCACAACCTTTGATTTTGAATAATTGATGGTTAGAATATTTTTACTGTAATAATCAGCAAACCCAGTAAATAACTACTTGAGACCCAATCATGCTTGGGAGATTACTGCATCATCTGCACAGAGAATAGATATCTTTGTAAAGTTGATCTTAGGGGGATGAGAATATATTGACCCCAAGACGAAGGGGAGATCAGTCAAGTACAGATTAAACAAGGTGGGGGCAAGAACACATCCTTGTCTAACGAAGTGGGGGCAAGAATGCATCCTTGTCTAACGAAGTGGCAGCAAGAATGCATCCTTAATAATAATAATAATAATAATAATAAATTTTATTTCTTACCCGCCTCTCCGTCTAGATCGAGGCGGGGAACAACAAAAATATAAAATACACAATACATACTATTAAAACATCTTAAAACATATTAAAAACATCATAAACAACATCATTAAAACATCATTAAAACATCGTAAAAACATCGTAAAAACATCTTAAAGGCAACCTAAAATTCCGCCGGATAGGCCTGCCGGAAGAGATCAGTCTTTATGGCTTTTTTAAATTCCAAAAGACTGGTGAGCTGACGAATCTCCTCCGGCAGGCCATTCCATAATCTGGGAGCAGCAGAAGAAAAGGTCCTCTGGGTAGTACCCGTCAGCCTAGTTTTGGCTGACTGAAGTAAATTCTTCCCAGAGGACCTGAGTGTGCGGGGTGGATTGTATGGGAGAAGGCGATCCCGTAGGTAGCCTGGACCCAAACCATGTAGGGCTTTAAAGGTAATAACCAACACTTTATACTTCGCCCGGAAACTGATTGGCAGCCAGTGGAGTGCTTTTAAAACTGGTGTGATGTGAGCACCCCTAGGTGTACCAGTAACCAGTCTGGCGGCCATATTTTGCACTAGTTGAAGTTTCCGGACTAGGTACAAAGGTAGCCCTATGTACAGCGCATTGCAGAAGTCGAGCCTCGAAGTTACCAGCGCGTGCACTACTGTCTTTAGGTCCTCCGGTTCTAGGAAGGGGCGCAGCTGGCGTATCAGCCGAAGCTGATAATAGGCACTCCTAGCCGTCGCATCTATCTGAGATGTCATTTGGAGCGACGGATCTAGAAGCACCCCCAAGCTGCGAACACAGTCTTTCAGGGGGAGTGTAACCCCATCCAGAACTGGTTGACATACCTCCAAACCCAGATTGTGGCCTTTGACAGCAAGCACCTCCGTCTTGTCTGGATTCAGTTTCAGTTTATTTTTCCTCATCCAGCCCATTACTGCCTCCAGGCATTCATTCAGAGGAGACACACTATCCTTAGCTGACGCTGTTGCCGAAGGCATAGAGAAATATATTTGGGTGTCATCAGCATACTGATAGCACCCCGCCCCATGCCCCCGGATGATCTCTCCCAGCGGTTTCATGTAGATATTAAATAGCATTGGGGAAAGAATAGCTCCTTGTGGCACGCCACATAGCAGCTCCTTTTTGGTGGAGCAGCTATCCCCAAGCATCACCATCTGGAACCTACCCGAGAGGTAGGACCGGAACCACTGAAGCACAGTGCCCCCGATTCCCAGTCCCCTCAGGCGTTCCAGAAGGATACCATGGTCGATGGTATCAAAAGCCGCTGAGAAGTCCAAAAGCACCAACAGGGACACACTCCCCTGTCGGTACTCAGGCGTAGATCATCTGCTAAGGCGACCATAGCAGTCTCAACTCCGTATCCTGCTCTGAAGCCAGTTTGAAATGGGTCTAGAAAATCAGTGTCATCCAAAACTGCTTGGAGTTGGAAGGCAACTGCCCTCTCGATCACCTTGCCCAAAAATGGAAGATTTGACACTGGTCTGTAATTGTTAAGGTCCAAGGGATCCAGGGAAGGCTTTTTTAGAAGCGGCCGTACCACCGCTTCTTTCAGACATGATGGAAAATTCCCTCCCTGGAGAGATGCATTAACAATACGTTGTAGTTGTAATCCAACTGCATCTCCTCCTTGGACAACCAACCAGGAAGGACAGGGATCGAGAGGGCAAGTAGTCCTCTTCACTCGACCAAGCAGTTTGTCCACGTCCTCGGTACTCACCAACTGAAACTGATCCAGTGTAATCCTACTTGCGGAGTTACTGGACACTCCATTGTCTGCCTCTGCTACAATGAGGGCGTCTAAGTCGGCTCTTATCCGAGAGATTTTATCTGTGAAATGATCGTTAAAGGCATCACAGCAAGCAACCGTAGGCTCTAAAACCGGGTTCAGGGGGGAAGGTGTCTGCGTTAGACCCCTCACCACCCTGAACAGTTCTGCTGGACGCGAATTCGCAGACGCAATGCGTGCAGAAAAGAAAGCTTTCTTCGCTGCACGTATTGCCACCCCATAGGAGCAAAGATGCTCTCTATGTCGTGTCTTATCGGATATGAGTCGAGTTTTCCGCCATCTGCGCTCCAGTCGTCGTCCTTCCCGCTTCAGCTCCCTGAGATCTTCTGTATACCAGGGTGCCCGGTTAGAAGCGGGCCGGAGAGGACGTTTGGGGGCGATCGTGTCGATAGCCCTAGTTAGGTCTTGATTCCATCTGTCAACCAGGGCTTCAACAGGTTCGTCGACGGTACCAGCCATAGACCCCTCCAAGGCTCTCTGGAATCCAAGAGGATCCATTAGCCTTCGAGGGCGGACCATCTTAATAGGTCCGCCACCCCTGCAGGGGCGGATAGTAGCTGCGATACTAACCCTAACCAGAAAATGATCTGTCCATGACAATGCAGAGGTATTGATAACCTCCGCCCACAGATCTGTCTGTTCAGAACTGAAAACAGCATCGAGGGTGTGACCTGCTGAATGGGTGGGTCCAGAGACCAATTGGGATAGGCCCATGTTTGTCATGGATGCCATGAACTCCCGAGCTGCACCTGACAAACTGGTCCCAAATGGGATGTTGAAGTCACCCAGGACCAAAAGCCTGGACGAGTCCAACACCAGCTCCAAGACCAGCTCCGTGAGCTCGGCCAGGGATTCTGTTAGGCAGCGGGGTGGCCGGTACACCAACAGAATCCCTAGTCTATCCTTGGTCTTCAGACTCAGGTACACACACTCAATGTGATTCAATTCCCGAACAGGAAGTCTGGTCAGGTTGAGATTGTCTTTATAGACCACAGCTACTCCACCCCCCCGCCCACTTTCCCTCACCTGCTCACTAACACAGTACCCAGCTGGGAGGGCCTGGGCCCATGTCGGGCCACTGTCATCTCCCAGCCAGGTCTCTGTGAAGCACGCCAGGTCAGCCTCCTCATCATGAAGGAGGTCATGGATGATACTTGCTTTGTTTTTAACTGACCTGGCGTTACATAGGAGCAAGGAGAGGTTCTGTGGGTGGTCTGGTTCGTTCTCCAAGTTCCCCAGGTTGACAGGGCGATTGGAAGGTAAGATGGGTATTATATATCCATCTCTCCTTCCCCTGTAATGGCATTTCGCCCTGCCATCGCCATATCTCCCTCTGCCCCGCACAACACATATTGCTGCCCCCTTACACATTATGCTCTGCTGGCTGCAGGCTGCCTTCAAGTCTCTCAGAGGGCAGGGTGGAGGTGGCGTTCAGGAACCTTCTTCCAAGCACAGGCCCCACTCTTCAGGCTGCCCCTTCCCGGTCTTATGTACCTGCTGCAGTAGAGGGTGGGGGAGGAGGGTGGAGTGAAGGCTCCCAGCAGCTCGAAGATGGAACACAGCTGCCGCCCAAACACAGCGTCCTTCCAGCACAGGCCCCACTCTTCAGGCTGCCCCTTCCCGGTCTTATGTACCTGTGGCTGCGGCTGCAGTAGAGGGTGGGGGAGGAGGGTGGAGTGAAGGCTCCCAGCAGCTCGGAGATGGAACACAGCTGCCGCCCAAACACAGCGTCCTTCCAGCACAGGCCCCACTCTTCAGGCTGCCCCTTCCCGGTCTTATGTACCTGTGGCTGCGGCTGCAGTAGAGGGTGCGGCTGCGGCTTGCAAGGAGAAAATCTCAAGGTGGCCATAATCGCTGCAATGCACCTGAGCAGATGTATTACAGTGCACGGATCAGAAACAGCAACCTCTTGTCATGGGATATGGAGTCAAAAGCAGATTTTAAATCAATAAGGAGAGTAAACAGTTTACCTCTCTTTGCTAAATGAGCAAGAACCAAGCAATGAGCAAGAGTAGACCAGCCAGACTTAAACCTAATTTGCTCCTCCCCTAAGATCTCATCACCATTAATCCACATTTTCGATTTCATAGATCATAGAGTTGGAAGGAGCCTACAAGGCTATCGAGTCCAACCGCCTGCTCAATGCAGCAAACTAGAGGAGGGGTCTCCCATCCAAGTAATAACCAGGCTTGACCCTGCTTAGCTTTCCACGCTCAAAAAACTAGTGTGAACTTTCTCAACTATAGATAAACTTCTAGGTTGATAATTATTTAGATAGTCTTTGCTACCTTTCTTGTAAACTGGAATGATAAAAGCCTTGAGCCAGGCTGAAGGTATTATACCATATTTATTTATTAAAGAAAAAAGGGGAGACTAACAGAGGGGCCCACCAGGTTGCACTTCATGATTCAAGAGTCATGATCATTCAGTGTTCTAGAAAGCGATGAACAGTCTGCATGGTCAAAGTTATGCTGCTGAGGTAAATGCATCCTTGGAAAAGTGACTTGGTAATGGGGGGAAACCATCTTCGCTGGACCGGACTGGACAGTCTGGTAGTTTGCTGCAGATTTTCGGGACATTACTGTAACTGACACCAACACCTATGCTGTTTAATGATGTTAGTAACTCTCTGGTCTTGTATTTATCATACATAGAATGTGCTGTCATAATATACAAGGGTGTTTTCTTCTTGTTTCTGTGAACACTGTAAGTGTACTGAAACAAGGAAAGCAGCCTTGTCTGAAGACTTTTGCTCCTCCTTGCACATGTTACTTCAATGCTGATGTTCACTTTCAGAGATATCTGTGTCAATGTCAGCATCACAGACTTGGCCACTGTTAACTGTGAGCAGAGGGGCTTGTTGTATATTGAAAGCAAAAAGTAAGGTAATTACAACCTCCGTTGTGGAACTTCAGTATGCTGATGATAATGTGGTCTCCGCACATTCAGAGGATGATCTCCAAACTATCCTAAACGCTTTTGCAGAAGCATATGAAAAACTTGGTCTCTCACTTAACATCAAAAACCCAAAGTGCTTCATCAGCAAGTGCAAGCTAACCCTTTGGTTATGCCATCTATCCAGCTTGGTGGGACAATACTGGAAAATGTCGATCATTTTCTTTATCTTGGCAGCTATCTTTCTGTTACAGCTAACATCAACAGTGAAATCCAGCATCATCTGAGCTCCGCAAGTGCCGCGTTTTCTCGAATGAAACATACGAGTGTTCGAGGATCGGGATATTTGTAAGAAGACCAAAACACTGGTTTATGAAGCCATTGTATTACCAACTTTATTGTATGCCTGCAAAACATGGACTATCTGTAAACGTCACCTCCAACTCCTTGAAAGATTTCATCAACGTTGCCTCCAGAAAATCCTGCGAATTACTTGGGAAGATAGGCGAACAAATGTCAGTGTACTGGAAGAAAAAAAGACTACTAGCATTGAAAAAATGATCCTTCAACGCCAACTTCAGTGGACCGGTCATGTTGTTCGAATGTCTGACTGCCGTCTCCCAAAGCAGTTACTTTATTCCCAACTCGATGGAAAGCGGAATATCGGTGGTCAATATAAGAGGTTTAAAGATGTTCATAAGGCTAATCTAAAAAAATGCAATATAAACATCGAAAACTGGGAAGCTCTGGCCCATGAACGATCTAAATGGAGGTTGGCCTTTCACAAAGGTTCCATGGACTTTGAAGAAGCCCGAGTGCAAGGTGAAATGGAGAAACGTGGTAAGCGAAAAACACGTCAAACGAATCCTTTACAGGACCATCTTCCATCTGGTAACCTGTGTCCTCACTGTGGGAAGCTGTGTGGATCTAGAATTGGCCTCCATAGTCACTTACGGACCCATCGCTAAGAGTCTACACAATCTTCTTTAGAATTTCCTCCTTTTATCCTGGAAGACAATCTTACTCGGTCACGAGTGATCGCCTGATGATGATGGTTGTATATTGAGTAGTATTCCTAGGAGTGTCAGTAACAGTGTGTGTGTGTGTGTGTGTGTGTGTGCGCGTGTCAATAACAGATCTGGGATTTCTGCATTTGTCAATGAAGCTTTTAATTCCTGTGCATGAAAAAAATTGTCTTCTGAAACAAGGTCCAGGTACAAGAGTGCTTTTGGTCAGCACTCTTCACTGCTTCAATGGAGTGTTTCACTACTTCTTCAACTCCAGATTCCAGCGAGAACACTGTAACAAATTATTTTTTCCTGTTCTGATGGAAACTGTATCCATAAAGGATTCAAGAAGTCAGAGCCTGACCTCTTTGTTTGACACTGAGGTTTCTCCCATAACATCATGAATAAATCTGACAATGAAATTCCATAGCCACAATCAAGCAGGTTTATAACAACGGGTTTTTCTTCTTCAAAAGCCTTTCTTCTGAGTGGCCGATGTGTTTTTGTTAATGCAATTTTTTGATTATATTTTAGAGGTATGTTTCCAAACAAATCTTGCAGTAGAAGAGATCCACTCCAAAAACACGAGATTCACTGTCCAAATCAACAATCTATTCATACACTTCACCTTACAAATACACTGCTGCCATCAAGAAGCTCTGTGCTCTACTACTCTCAGATGCAGAGCTGGCTTCTGACACCACTGTGCTGAATCTGACCATGCAAAACACATTGCGGTCGATCTGGATTACATTCACTTAAAGGAGGTGGTCACACTATGGAAGAGGGCCTGGTTCTTCCCAGGTCACTGCTTATGTTATCATTTTCAGTAAACTGGTTATCAGCTTCCACACATTTTGCCTCTGTTAATTTCTCCGAAGTCTTTTTCATGGAGTACATTTTGTAATGCTGGTTAATGGTGTGATGGACTGTGAACTGTCTACTTACTTAACCTGCTTGGCAACATCCTTTCAAATTGTTGCAGTCTCCTGAATCCTTTTCCTACCATTTTCAGATGATGATGTTTTCACATTAGGTATACATCTGACATATAATGCAGAGAAAGATATTGGGGCTAATGTCCTCAATATAGCTTCCACAAACATATGGTTTCCCCCAAAATGAATGCTGCTCAGCTGCTGTGTCATATCCATACTCTGCATCTGAAATGGAAAACACAAAGTAATAATGCATTACCATCTCCACCATTAGCTGGCTGCAGGTACAACTTGTTACAGTTCTGCAATAAATCTCATCAATCACTCATCAATGTATAGCATTTTTGCTGCAGGGAAACTATTGGACCTATGTCCTTTAATGAAGTGGGAGGGGTGAGGAGACTGATACCAGCACCCCCACCCCTGAATACTGTGCCACAAGCTCTGTTTCCCAACAAGATGGGGGGGGGGGGGATTAGTAGACAAACTTACATAAGGTAAGAAAAAAACATTAGGATTTATTTAACAGGTGGAGAGGAAGGAATGAAGCAGAACTATTAGACGTAGATACATTTTAACACAAGTTTAGAACTAATAACAGGTGAAGAAATTAGGTGTGTAATTAGAGTCTCATACCTATAACTAGCGCTGTAGAATCCTGGCCTGGAATGCAGCTGTAGGTCTCGGTCACTCCTTGGCTGTAGAGCTGCTCTGGATGTGGTTGTGTGAAGACAGAAATCTGTTTTTTCCTTCTCCAATGTCCTCTAAATTATCAGATTATCTCCCTGTATTCTTCACAGAACTGCCTCAGTCTTTACTCTTTCTCAAGCTCCAAATTCTCTCAAAAACATTCCTCTACTATGGTATGTCATTAGGTACAGAAAGGATTGCTCTGAGATCCAAAAGGGGGCTACATGGAGATGGTTACATCTTGGAAAGAAAAAGGCAGTATATGTACCATGTAATTCCATATCCTATTGTGCCTTTAGGAGTACATACGATATTTGTCATTTCATAGTGTGTTGTGTAACTGCTAAAGGTTGAATGATACAGTTTGGGGGGGAGTTACCATTGGCTTTGGTACCTCAAAACCTAGATTTTATGGATGTAGGTGCCATGGTTCATGAGATAGCTGCTGCAGGAAGATAGGCACGGTCCATTTTAGAAAATGGCTTCTACAGACTTATTCCAACCTGTTCATGATGTCTACCCACTTCCACAGACTTATTCCAACCTGTTCATGATGTCTACCCAATATTTTTTATTCCAAGCCATGTCTTCTATATCATCCAAGTGAAAACTGCCATCAGTACAGGGACTATATTAGCTAGTAATTTAAGATGTTACTACTCCTGCACTCTGATGCATCTGTACTTTGCATTCCCACCAAAAGTATGGTCATATGAGGTTAAACATTGCCAGGTTTGTGCACACACTCAATTACAGGAACCTGGCAGTCAGCACTACTATTTAAGGCCATTTTTTCCACTGCAGCCATCAGATGGGAGACTAGTACTTGAAAAGCTTTTGTATGGCAGACTTCACATGGTGGACCTCAACCAGTATCACCACATATCAATTGAAAAGTCTCCACACTTCCAGCTGTATCACCCACGTGAGACATGTCCCATTTCACTTTCCTCTCTGCTGTCCCCAAGGCTGCTTTCGTCTTTTCACAGGCATCTCAAGCACACCCCTTCCATGTACAAGTAAGACACTAGTATACATAGACTGTCCCTCACACAAAGTTTCACATTCACACATCAAGGAATCCTGTACCAAAATGATGTCATAGGTCTAAGATTCACCAGGTGTAGAAACCTCTAGGTTTCATGCAAGAGATTGGTAGGTATCTTCTCTCCTGATACAAAGCCTCTTGTATAGCAATCACATTTCATTGTATCTGCAAACATGACATTAGTCATTTACTAGACTACCATATACTACAGTACAACCTGTACCTAGCCTGCCTGTGTAACATCTGATGAGTACACCATAGAAATAAAGCAAAATAAAGTTACAAATTGCCACAGGTAATTTTGCAAAGTGTGTAAGAAGCCATTTTCAATGAGCTGTCAATAAAATGCATGCCATCACATATGATTAAATGAGTTATACATTGCATGCATTGAGTATGTGGTAGTGATGTATCACACTTGGAAGGGGTTTTGTAGTAGAGTGAAACATTGAGATGTTAAGTTGATTTTTGAGTTCTGACATGCTTATGGAGAACTCCTAATCAAAAAGCCCTCTTCACATGGTTTAAGAACCATCAGAAATGACAGGCTTGCTATAAGTGCTAAATTAAGTATACCATGTGACTTTAAATTTGATTTTCTAACCCTGAGGTATTTCTTCTGTCATACCTCACTATACATGTGACTCCTGTGAATCATTGTACATTATCAGCAGATGGCTCTGAAAAATTCCAGCTTCAGTTGATGAAAGTTGATAAAATTGGGACCCTAATCAGTACATAGCAATAGAAAACCATATAAGAGACATTCCCCTTTATTTTTGAATGCATTCATAAACAAAGCCATGAGTGCTTCTCTAAACCTTTGTCACGTAGAGAAATGCAAGTGTAATCTGGGTTGATACAACTGCAGGATTTCTGGGACCCTAGCCTTCCCTAACCTGGTGTCCTCCAGACCAGGTCTACAACTCCCAGCATCCCTCACCATAGGCCACGTTGGCTGTGACTCCTGGGAATTGTAGTTCAAAACACCTGGAGGACACCAGGTTGAGGAGGGCTGCAGCCTACCAGCTGAAGAACTGCTGTAACAGGGTGGGGGAACATGTGGCCCTCCAAATGTTGTTGGACTACAACTCCCATCAGCCCTAACCAGCATAGCCAATGATAGGAGTTGCAGTCCAACAACATCTAGAGGGCCACATATTCCCTATGCTATAATAATGGAAGCTGCTGCCAGAAATTTTAATATGCCACCTGACACACTGGTATTTCTCTACAGGTTCTTGTGCCAGTGGGTGCTCAGGTTCACTATTTTGTCTCTGGAATGCCAATATGGGTGCTTCTTGTCCAGAGGCTGGGAGCAGGCAAATAAAAGTATATAACCATTATAGCACATGTTATTTGCCTGCTCCCAGCCCCTGGATAAATAGCACTGCAAGCCAAGCTGTCAGTTGTATCTTAATGGGAGGTGACAAAGTTCAACTGGGCCCCTTTAGGGCATGGGAGTAACTTTCCTTAAAGTCAAAGCTGTCATACTGCATAGAGCACTGTATGAGTACACCATAGAAATAAAGCAAAATAAAGTTACAAATTGCCACAGGTAATTTGGCATAGTATAGGACTTAATAATACATCAGTCTTCATTGCTGGAAAAAGGCCCACAAAAGGATTGCAAACCAAACATAAGATGCACCAGTGGCAGCACCAACAACCATTGTTTTCTATTTAAAAGAAAAGATATCAAAAATGATCAAAAATGAAGAAGGAAGAGAGAACAGATATAGTAAATAACTGAAACTAGGTCTTGCAGATTGGGGACAAAAGGTGGGTACAAAGATGGAAACTGCTGAAGACTACAAAAGTCCTTATACATTATTAACATGTATTCACTTGGAACATCGTTTATTTCACTATTGACATTACCACTGTAGAAAATCTGGCATTCAAAAAATATTTTCATCAGCCCAACATACACATCCTCCCCCTTAACCCCCACCCCACCCCCACCATCCATGAATCTTGCAGAACTACAGTTTCTCTGTCATATCCATTCTACTTTTCTGCACTGCGGAGCAAATCATTTAATCTCTCATTGGAATTCTGTATCAGAAATCTCCAGCAAGTATTTTCATCCCAGCACTAGGACAGTAACAGCAGTGATATTCAAGAGACCTTCATGTGAGGTTATAGAACAGCTTTCTGCCTTGCCAGAGTTGGCAAAAAGCAGCAAGATATACTGACAATGCCACGGCTTACTCTGAAGTATCGCTTGGTATACTTTACAAAGATGGTCAGGGCAGCTGGGCACAAAGGCAAATCCCAAAGTTCAAACTCTCATTTAAGCACTTAATTAAGCTTATAGGATAAATAAAACAGAGATTGGCAAATTCTATTTATTTCTTCTGAATTGCCTCTCCATTCAATGAGTGCTCAAGGCTATTTACAATAAAATAATAACAAAATACAACAATTCCAAACATATCAAAACTAAAACCTGATAAACTGAAATAGTTGTAGAAGCATTTATATATTAGTGGAAACATGAGTGAAGACAGATAAAATGTAAGGGCAGTTCACAGCTGGCCCTTAGCTACAGAATAGCCTAATTTCATCCTGGCTTCTCAATAGAAATGACAGATGTGAATACCAGCTAACCAAATGCTGGCTTAGACACAACTCTTGCACCTTCCTGCAGGCTGTCCACTTCTATTAAGACCAGCACATATCCATAGATTCATTTTTAAAGCAAGAAAAAGGTTGCCCGAGGGGTGGTTCTTGATAACATCATGAGTGCCAGACAATCTGCATTGTGCACCAGCAGCTTGTAATGAAAACTTGATTCCCCCCCCCCCCCCCCCAGAGTTCAACCCCAGAGAGGGGGAAGTCATCAGGTTTGGGCTGTACAGTCACTAAGATAACATACAGTTCTACCTTTTTCACCTGCTAATCCCAGGGAAGTTGTGGAACTCCTGAATAGGTGCTTGGAGGCAGTTTGGTGATGGATGAGGTTGAACAAACTGAAGCTTAATCCCGGTAAGACAGAAGTACTGTGGGTGGGGAAATCTTCTGGATGGAAGGATGTTTGAGCGGTTGCAATTCCACTGAAGAACCAAGTTTGTAGCCTGGGAATCCTTCTGGACCAGTGGAAGCACAGGTGGCAGCAGCAGTAGTAGCCAGAAGTGTTTTTTTACTCAACTTTGAGTGGTACGTCAGCTGCAATCCTATCTAGGGAAGGTGGATCTACATCCAGACTAGACTACTATAGTGAACTCTACATTGGGCTGCCTTTGAAGATGAATCAGAAACTGGTACATAATGTAAGCCCGTGATGGTCAGATCGTCTTACACCAGATTGTATTACACCAATCCTGTACCACTTGCACTGGTTGCCAATGTGTGTTCAAGCCCCAATTCAAAGTGCTGGTTTTGACCAGATCATATTACACCAATCCTGTACCAGCTGTGCTAGTTGCCAATGTGTGTTCAAGCCCCAACTCAAAGTGTTGGTTTTGACCTTTAAAGCTCTAAACTATATGAGTTCAGGTTATTTAAAGGATCTCTTGCACCCATATGAATCTGCTCGTTGCCACCAAGATTAGTAAAGTTGGCAGGCACTAGACCAGGGGTCGGCAACCCGCGGCTCCGGAGCCGCATGCGGCTCTTTCAAGCCTTTGCCGCGGCTCCGGACAAGGCTGCCCTGCTGCTCCGCCGCCGCCGCCTCGGGGGCAGCCCGATTTCGCTCTTCTGAGCGGCGCGGAGCGCGCACCGCGCCTCCGCGCCGCTCTAGCCGCCGCCGCCGCAGTAATTCCCGGAGCTGCTGAAGCCGCCGCCGCCGCGTCACGTCCGCCGCCGCCGCCGCGTCCGCCGCGTCCGCCGCCGCCGCGTCCGCCGCCGCCGCCGCGTCACATCCGCCGCCGCCGCTACGTCACATCCTCGATTTTGGCGGGGGAACTTTGGCGGGGTGAACTTTGGCGCGGCAGCAGCACCCCCCCCCCCCCCGGGCAGCAGGGACGGTGAGCAGCAGAAGAGAGGAGGGCTCCTGCACGCGCCAAAGTCCCCTCCCCCCCGCCCACAACATAGCGCGGGGTCCAGCCTGTCGAGGGACCAGCGTGGCCGGCTCGCTGCGGAGAGCACAAGCAGGCGAGGAGGCAGGTAGGCCTGCGTGAAAGCAGTAATGATTAGAAAAAAAGGGGGAAAAGAGGGTGTTTCTGGTGGATGATGAGGGTGCTACTGCTGGATGGTGCTGATGATGGGATGCTACTGCTTAGGGGGGGGGGGATGTTGCTGGTGGCATCCCATCATCCACCAGCAACACCCTCCCCCCCCAGCAGTAGCAACCCCTATCATCCACCAGCAAATCCTGCTGATGGATGATGAGGGGTGCTATTACCACATGGAGGGTGTTTCTGGTGGATGATGAGGGTGCTACTGCTGGATGGTGCTGATGATGGGATGCTACTGCTTGGGGGGGGGGTGTTGCTGGTGGCATCCCATCATCCACCAGCAACACCCTCCCCCCCCAGCAGTAGCAACCCCTATCATCCACCAGCAAATCCTGCTGATGGATGATGAGGGGTGCTATTACCACATGGAGGGTGTTTCTGGTGGATGATGAGGGTGCTACTGCTGGATGGTGCTGATGATGGGATGCTACTGCTTGGGGGGGGGGTTGTTGCTGGTGGCATCCCATCATCCACCAGCAACACCCTCCCCCCCCAGCAGTAGCAACCCCTATCATCCACCAGCAAATCCTGCTGATGGATGATGAGGGGTGCTATTACCACATGGAGGGTGTTTCTGGTGGATGATGAGGGTGCTACTGCTGGATGGTGCTGATGATGGGATGCTACTGCTTGGGGGGGGGGTTGTTGCTGGTGGCATCCCATCATCCACCAGCAACACCCTCCCCCCCCAGCAGTAGCAACCCCTATCATCCACCAGCAAATCCTGCTGATGGATGATGAGGGGTGCTATTACCACATGGAGGGTGTTTCTGGTGGATGATGAGGGTGCTACTGCTGGATGGTGCTGATGATGGGATGCTACTGCTGGGGGGGAGGGTGTTGCTGGTGGATGATGGGATGCCACCAGCAACACCCTCCCCCCCAGCAGTAGCACCCTCATCATCCACCAGAAACACCCTCCATGTGGTAATAGCACCCCTCATCATCCACCAGCAGGATTTGCTGGTGGATGATGAGGGTGCTACTGCTGGGGGGGAGGGTGTTGCTGGTGGCATCCCATCATCCACCAGCAACACCCTCCCCCCCCAGCAAATCCTGCTGATGGATGATGAGGGGTGCTATTACCACATGGAGGGTGTTTCTGGTGGATGATGAGGGTGCTACTGCTGGGGGGGAGGATGTTGCTGGTGGCATCCCATCATCCACCAGCAACACCCTCCCCCCCAGCAGTAGCATCCCATCATCAGCACCATCCAGCAGTAGCACCCTCATCAATAGCTAATATTTTAATTAGCTATTAATTTGCAAATATATATTTTACATTGTTAAGTGAAAGTCCTTTTTTTCTTCAGATTGACAGCTGACTGCACGATCCTGTATATATAGCAGTAACAAACAATATATGCAGTGTTATATTTGTTTTAAATGTCACAATGGTTTTGCGGCTCCCAGTTTTTTTTTTTTCTTCGGAAACGGGTCCAAGTGGCTCTTTTTGTCTTAAAGGTTGCAGACCCCTGCACTAGACATAGGGTCTTTTTGGTGGTGGTCCCTACTCTATAGAATTCCCTCCAAAGACACACACAGCTGACCCAATCTGTGGCTGCTTTTTATAAGGTTTTAAAACTCACCTGTTCTCCCTGGTTTTTAATAGATTTTTTGGTGAAATTTGCTGACGAATAGTTTGATATTGACTTTTTTATTTAAAATTGATTATATTTAATATTTTATTAATGTTTGTTGAATTGTAATGTTTTTATGCTGTAAGCTGGCATGGAAATACTATAGTTTTGAAATGCAGCTAAGAAATGGAATAAAATATATAAATTTGAAAGATACAGTTGGACTGAATGCAGTGAGAGCACTTCCAAAACGGCTCTACTGCTCTAAGTAGAAATGTTATGTCTGCCTTCATCCCAAGTCTTTGTAGACCTTACTTAGTGAAAACATTATTGCAAAGTTGGCCTTGTATAAAAACTAATTGTGCTAAAAGTTTACTCTTGAGAGAAGGTGAGAGAGAGGGGGAAAGTGATCTATAGAAGTTGATCTATTCTAAACAATAAGATTCAGACTTATGTACTGCTATGCTGGCTTCAACTTGCTAGAGTGGATAATTCACATAAACACCATACCCTGCCCTTAGCTCTGAAGCTTAAAACAAGAGCCATTTTTATCTGAGCATTTCCTTGTGCAGAGGACAGGAAAAAAAGCTGTTTCTATGCATCCTATGGTTTACAGTCTAGAAGGAGCTTTGGACATGACAGGCTGAATGCAGCCCGCTGAATACGAAAGTGACCACACATTTGGCTGGCTACACAGGATTTCCAGGTCCAAAGTTTCTGGAAGAGTCTGTGAATGCAGCTTGCAACTCTGAAATATATCAGCTGGCCATCAAGGTAGTGATATATAAAATCACACTCAATATATTTTTTTAACTTACCGTATATATGCTTTAGCCAGTTTCTAACATATGCCAAGTGGGCTTTTACCAGTAACCTTGGTCAAGGAAGGATACCAACAGGAAAAAATTGGGAGCATCCCAAAGATATTCTACATTATCCATATGCATCTCTAGTTTTTATTGAAGTAGGCACCAATTTAAACTTCTTTTCACATATGTGCCTGTTAGCAATTTACTAAGATGACATGCCAACAGAAAGCTACTAAAGAATACCATCCAAACTTGAAATAGTAATGCCACCAATTGTAGAAATGTCAGTTCCTGAAGTTCTGAGAGCCAGTGTGGCATAGTGGTGAGAGTGTTGGACTGGGACTCGGGAGATCCAGGTTCTAGTCCCCACTCAGCCATGAAACTCACTGGGTGACTTTGGGCCAGTCACTGACTCTCAGCCTAACCTACCTCACAGGGTTGTTGTGAGGATAAAATGGAGAGGAAGATGAGGATTATGTAAGCCGCCTTGGGTTCCTTGCAGGAAAATAGGCGGGGTATAAATATAATAAACAAAAATGGAAAAAATAATTTAAGGCACAATCCTATTGCAACGCTTGGAAGCTCCAAAACTCAGAGGCTTATGGTCATCCTATGCAGAATGGGAGGAGCAGCGGGGGTGAACTTTGCCTCCCTGTCCCTCCTGCATTTTCACTAAATGGGCCTTTTTGCCTGTCTAGCTGGAGCATCTCAGAGGGGGGGGGAAGGAGGCTGGAAAAGCATCAGGACAGCTTGTACCCTGGCCTCTCCAGTCTCCTCCCCTTCCCTCCCAGCAAAATGTCCCCTGTATTGTTTCTCTTCCTTGAGCAATGGAAGGATTCCCAACCCCGATATTACTATTCTCTTCTCTGGAAAGGACATGGAAAAGAAAGGAGCATGCAACTACTTTACACTCCAAAATTTCATACTGTACATTTTCTTCCTAAATATTCAAGGGAACATACTTTGAAAGACAAGGGCATCCAAATGTTCCTTTACCCATTTCCCAAGACTCTCAACAACTTTGGTTACAGCTCATATAATCCTTACTCCAAAAATGGAATTCTTGTCAATTCATTCAGAAGAGAAGGATCATATAACAAGGAAAATAATTTTAATCAGAACTGAAGTGACCTACAAAAACAAACAAGCACCAAGAAGCTCATTGGCTTCTAGATGGAGCTGTGATGTTGTGCTACGTCACCAGTATGCTAAAGAGCCCAAGTCAGTATGCTAAAGAGCCCAAGCAGACCACTGGCAGCTCCCAAACACATGTTCAGCACCCCTTCCTCTTCCCATCTCTCTCTCTCTCTCTCAAAGGGCCACATTTAACTTCAAACATTTCTCTCAGAGGAGCAACAAGAACCTCAGTCAAACTCCACCTTTCTGGTCATGCAGCCAATGAGAATCCCTCCCTTCCATCACTGCTCCAGAGCCCTCATTGGCTGTGTGACCCAAAAGGTGGGGTCTGATTGGCTGAGTATGCTGCCACTCTCACTCAGAGGGAAATGTTTTAAATTAAAATGGCACATGGCTGCAGCATTACACCTTCTAGTATGTGCTGCCTGGCAGCAACCCTTCCCACTTTATCAGGGAGGGGAGCCCAGGCTAGCCAAGCCCCCTAAAGAGCCAAGCTGAGCCAAGCCCCCTCCGAGGTTTAAAAGAGGGAAGAGCAAATCAGGACAGCCAAGCTACAGCAGGGAGGGCACAAGAAGAGTTGCCTTTGAGCCCAACAAAAGGTAAGAGACAGGGTGACTAGTTTAATCCTTCTCCATCCCCTACAACAGCAAGCAGTTTGTGGGCGATCATGGTAAATCCGGGGTGGTTTCTTTTGTGTTGGAGAGTCAGCTTCCCCCACCGCTGCAAGCAGTTGCCCCCACCCCTTGCTCTGCAAAGGAATGAGCAGAAATTTCCATTCTCTTCCATTAGTGCCCACCAGACATTTTGGGTACCAATTCCCAGCATTTCTGACCACTGGCCTTACTGACTGGGGCTGATGGGAGCTGAAGTCCAAAGTAAGTTTCGCACGTGATTATTTTGTTTTAATGTTAGTTGTAAGTTAATGTGGCTCTCACACTGATTTTGTATTTTATTTTATTTTTTGCCAAAGTGACTCCCACTTGAAAAATAGTGAAGAACACTGCTATAGACACTGGTTATCATAATTAAAAAAGTGTTCTTTTCCAGATGATAGAGAAATCTCATATACTTTGTAAAGAGAAAATAACTGCTATAAGAAGAAATCGGGATTTGAAGGTAGGCAAGACAGCTCCACTGTAGATGTAGTTTGGCCTCCATGTTTGTTTTTTTCTCAACATCATGGGCAGAGTTTGCTGCCCATCAGTATAATGTCACCCTCTTTCAACAAACTTTGCCCACATTGCACAATGTTATAGTAGCCAGGGCTGCACTGGTGCCAGAGTCCCCTTTTCTCCAATTTGTAGAATTGGTAGAACTATCAAGTTCCTTTTCTCTTATATGGTTCCAAAATGCTAATCTGACATACATGCAAAGAACCTGAATTGCAAGGTCCATTCTTGTTGAGGCTCTGGGGTAATCACTGTACAAAGTTAGGATCTTGATTTAAGAGCATCCAGTCTTCCTGGGCAAGACACAATCAGTCGCATATTCCATGTAGATACACATTATTTTGGTCAAGTAGTGAGCACTGCCTGAATATATGAAACAATAAGCAGGACAAGTTGACAAGCACACAGGAGATAGGACTCAAAGCAGCCCACCACAGACAGTGCCCATATGCAGAGGGACTCCCCCAGTGTACAACAGCCCTCTTTCCCCATGGCAGATGTGCATGGGAACACATGCAGGCCCTGCGCATAGACATTACAGGGAATGGAGGTTTGTGCAAAACTCCCATATCCTTGTCCAGCTTGCACCCACCCTAACAAGTAATGCAAAGAGAAGAGGAGGACTGGACAGGAATATGAAAGGCACATAGGAGCTTCCCATTCCTTATTACTCCAGATGCACACAAGGCCTGTGCATGTATATCACAGAAGGAAAGGAACAGTGCACTATCATGTCCCATGACACATATAGGCAACCTGTAGCCCTTGGTCACTCTCTGTGTGACCTGCAGAACCCTGGGGTGCCATGCCCACATTTCCCAGCTGGTCAGCCATCAGCTGGAGGACAGTGAACAGATCCAGAGAATGCTGTTTTCTGGTTACTATTAGCAGCAATCATAGAATCATAGAAAAGTAGAGTTGGAAGGGGCCTACCAGGCCATCGAGTCCAACCCCCTGCTCAATGCAGGAATCCAGGTAATGAAACAGCACTCTGGCCCAGGATCACTCTGTGGGTGGAAGGGGGAGGCCTTAAACTCCCTCACACCAGTGATCCCATCCCTCATCCCTGCGTGCTGAAATGTGGGTGGGTTGAAGTGTGCGTAGATGCATGCAGGTGTGCAGCCCCCAACCCACCTGGAACTGCATGCAGCTCTCAGGGCTAAAAAGGTTATCCACCCCTGCCTTATGCAGATCCCTCTACTCATGGGTGCTGCATTTGCAGGTTACTGTATAAAAGCTAAACGATTTTCAATATACATAGCATTAAATAGATTCCACCATGCATGGCCATCTTGAAGAATGGATCAATCCAATTTGACCATCACTGCTTTAAACATAACCCCTTAACCATTTCTTAAGAGTGATCCCTCTACTATAGAAAGAAGTGAGGTGTCCAATATTTGCTACCTGGGCACTTAAATCTTGTCTCATTCCAACCATTCACTGCTTGCCCCCCGAACAACACAGATCAGTCACATGTGCTCTATTAAATAATCTTCCTATTTACTAACCACTAGCTGGTATCCTTCATAGACAAGATAAATAAATATAATATTGCAAATACTAAAAGCCAGAGAATTATGCACACTAAGGTTTATCTCTAAGAGATAAGCTAAACTTTAGCAGATACTGCTACAAATTATTGGAATGATAAAGACATGTACATAAAAGTATTACTAAACAGAAGCTAAATTAGAATTAACTTGTTTAAAAAGAAAATGTAAACATACCCTTGGGGAATTAAGCCTGAAGCTACAGGAACACCCCAAGAGTCAGCCCTGCAATTCTTCTGCTCATTATTTGAACTGTAAAGCATAAGTAAATATTAGTTTTATACTCATTCAAGTTTAGAGACCTAAAATATATAGAAGCAATAAGGCAGCAATCCTATGCACACTTACTTGGAAGTAAGTTCCAATGCATTCAATAAGGGAGCAATCCTATGTCCCTCCAACCTTGTCTGGGGGGGGGGGACATAGGATTTGCCACAGAAGGCGCTGCAACCTCCGCTTCCCCCCCTGTAACCGAGCTTCCCCCCTCCCCTGTAGCCTGTGTGTTTTTTCTTGTGGGGGGGGGGAGGTTCCTGGGGGCAGGGAGGGGTGAGGCTCCACCAGATTCCAAGGAATCCAGGCAGCGCCTCAGCCTCTCCTCCTCACAAGGATAGGGAAACCATCTAGCCAGCCAATGTTGAGGGCGGAAGGAGCATGGAGGATACCTATCTTCCGCACTCCTCCCACCCTCAATTGGATGCCCATAATCCTCCAAGTTCAGAGGGTTACAGCAGGCCTCATAGGATTGTGCTGCCCAGCTCTCAAGTAAATATGCACTAAGACCAAATGGTTAGATAGAAACTATACTGATTAAACTGCCTGTGTCTCATCACGGCCTGCCATTTATATATAATATCACTGGGCACAAAGTGCTTTACAATTCTGTACTTGCACCTTCAAACAGTTTAATATCATTACCCTCTTACCAAGAATGATAACTTGAAGCAGAAAGTGACTATAGCATATTTTTACAGCAATACACCGCTGCACACTTTATAGCAACTGGTTTTAAGGCCGCAAAATTTAACATTAGTGTTAGTACACAATAAACCCCTTAAAATTTAAGTCAAGTATGCAATATGCAGCCCACAAGACCACTTTTCATTTTTTCAAATCCCTAATTTGTGGAGAAATCTTAATTATCCATTGTTCAGTGAAAGGATAAGATCCTCAAACAGAACTGCCGACCTTGAAATCCACTTAGAATTTCAAACAAGTT
Source organism: Shinisaurus crocodilurus (assembly GCA_021292165.1). Classification (NCBI taxonomy): domain Eukaryota; kingdom Metazoa; phylum Chordata; class Lepidosauria; order Squamata; family Shinisauridae; genus Shinisaurus; species Shinisaurus crocodilurus. Next base: position 235,537,411 of record CM037879.1, read on the forward strand.
TTAAAGTCTGGCTTGCTTGGCATTAACAATTCCAGAGAAACTGGAGAACCAAGAACTCCAGTTCATTGTGCCAGAGTATATTGAGCCTTCTAAGCACTTACCTGACCATTTGTACTGTTGCTGGATCTTAAATAACACATGCAAAAAGCAACCATGCCTTGAAGATCTTAATCCCACAACAAGCCCTTCCTCTTATGAGGTCAATAATTTTCTACTGTCTTTTCAGACCCAGACTCTTACTAAACCTTCAACATGGAACCCTCGTTTAAATCTTTTACTGGACCTGCCTCTCCCCGCCCATATCTACTCCTTTTGTCTCCACTCCAAACAGAAAAAAAGGTGGTAATGCTGCCACTGTGACGCAGCTTGGGTCCAACACAGCCCATGTGCGGGGATCAACCTACCAGTTGAAAACCAACTAAGCAGACAACAGAATTTCAAGACACTTCGCTTCATCCCTGCCCTAAACTGCCAGCATCAAACATGCCTTCTCAGTTAGAGTAACCCAGCATATGTAACCTGATGGAACAACGAATGTGGCACCTTAAAAACCTAACAAGAGTCCACTTGGAATGATTTAAAGTTCCCACATCAACCCAGTGAGCCAGAAACGGCCGAGGTATGTTATGCTTACTGAACCCTCAAAAGGAGTAAGAAACCTATTTTCTCTCCCGCACCCCCCAAAGCACCGTTGCTGTTCGCCACCCAGCCCTTTGATCTCCCAGAATGACATTATTACTGTGCAAATGGAAGGAAATGGAGGCCAGAGTTTGTTTTATTATCTGGAGACCACAGCCCTACTAGATTCCGGGGCGGGTGTGTGTGAGAGAGAAAACCTTTCAAGAAACAATATAAAGTCTTCCGCAAACTGATGCCTTTTAACCAGACATGAGAGAGCGAACACTCGGAACCGGAATAGTCTGTACGCCTTCCCGCCACAACGTGCACCCTCCAAACCCTGCCCAAGCAGTCTCTCCCCTCCCTCGGCGTACAGCCGTCCACCACAGAGTCTGACGAACTAGCTGTCCTCTCTCTCTCGTTCCCCCACCCATCGCGGCGAGACTTATTTACGCTTCAGCCCCATAGTTCTGTATCGCTTTTTTCTGAACACATCCAACGCCGTTCACGTTATACCGAGACTGGTGGAGGAGAGGAGAGGAGGAGGCCGCCCAGACCCGTCCCGTCCCCACGTGCTTGTTTGTGCTTCAGCCGGCCAGACTAGGCCAGGCCAAGAAAGAGTACGGGCCGCCCAGGCACCGTCTCGCCCCGAGGCAAAAGTGACCTGAAAGGGGGTAGAGCGACCTTTACACGCACTTCTCACACGCCCGTCCGGCAGCCGCTGCTCCCGAGCCAGGCACATTCCCCACAGGCGGAGGAATGGCCAGGGAAGGGCACCGCCTCTGCCCGCTTCCTCCTCTGGTACCGATCGAGCGCGAGGTTCTCTTCCCTCCCACCCCCACCACCCCCAACTGCAGCGCGGAGATCTCCCCCTCCCCCAGATAGCGGGTCCCTCCCCCCGAAGCTACGCTCCCCGACTACCTGCGCGAGGCCGGGTCTCTCGCAGTGACTCAGGAGCGAGGAAGAAGCACCGCGCGGCTGGCGGTAAAAAGACCCAAGCTCCCGCCGCTCGCGCTCATATAGAATTAACGTCACCACGTAACACTCCCCCCTCCCCTTCGCCCTCCTCCCCCTCCTTTTCCCGCGCGCCCCCTGTCTCCAGGCAACCCTGGTGCGCGCGCCTGCCTTGGAATGGCGAACGTGCTGCCTAGTGACAAGCAACGGGCTCTCTCTTTCTTGCCCGCCAATCAACCCGCCAACGAAGTTCTCTAGCCAACCACCGAGCCAGGCGGGCAGAGCCAGGCGCTCCGCGGGCAAGCCACGTGCTCCCGGATGCCCTGGGACAAACAACAGCGCGCGCGCGTGTGTGTAAGGAGAACAGGAGGAGGATGACAGAGGCAGTTGGCAAGGGAAGGGAGCCAAGAGCCCGAGCCGCGCCTTGGGTGGTGCCACCGGCGCGGTGTGACGGCCAAGCTGGCTAATCCTGGCCCCAGACTGAACTTCAGCGCATCCTACCAGGGCGCGCGCGCGCGTGTGTATTGTATCTATCCACCATGTATCCCCTCATACACATATACACAGTGGGTGTATGTTGGTGTAAATGAGAGACTAGTTTCCAGCCTCTCTTCCTTCCTATTTTTGCACAGGCTTGCTCTGTATTGGAGTGCTGCCCATCATCATCATCATCATCGTTATTATCTAGTATTCATTGTTTTTTAAATATATTTTCGCTGTTTTAAATTGTGTTTGTGGCCTTTATTAGGTTTTTTTTATCTTATCTAACTGGATTTTATTTTGTTTTATTTTGTATTTAAATATGTTGCACTGTGAATTTTGGCTATAGAGCGACTCACAAATTGTCTAATAAGATGATGATGATGATGATGATGATGATGATGCAATCAGTGCACATGGTGCTTTACAATATGTAAGAAGAGAGGTCTCTTCCCTGAGGGGTTTCCACTTTGACACAGGAGAAACAGCAGAGGAAGGGGATAGAAACATGCTTATTTCAGCTGTGTATACTTAAGCTTTACTACAGTATGGGGACTAAGGGTTGTGTCCAAGGCTTAACAGATAATAACTGGGTTTGCATGACGTGACAACCCATTGTGGCGTGGGTTGCTGCCCACGATCGTTTGTCGTGTCGTGCAAACCCAGACCGATTCCCACAGGGTGGCTTGTCTGAGGGCAACAAGCCACCTTGACAACCCATAGTTTGTTCTAGGGGTTGTTGTGTCATAGAAAACCCAGGCAACTGACCCCATCGTGGGTACCAGGGATCGGCTAGCAACTCGCTTGGCAGGAGTGGCAAAAACCCCTTGCCACTCTTGCCAAGCTTACCTGGGCACCTGCCAGTGCCAGCCGCTCCACAAGTGCCTGAAGTGGCACTTGGTGGTGGCTGGCACTGCCTTGCAGGCCTCCATGCTACGATTGTGAGCCAATTTCGGCTCGCCCATGGCTTTTTTGCACTTTACACCTTTTTCCCCTTGAGATCATGAAAGCCAATTTTGGGGGCAATATCCAGGGAAAGCTTCTTTGGGACAATGTCCAGGCTTGGTACCTGCTGCACCTTGGCAGCAGGTACCCCCAGGACATTGCCCCAGCTGAGGCTTCAAAGTCCCACACTTGCGCAAGTGTGAACCTCTGCGGTTGTGCAACTGTGACTAAAAATCAGAAAAAAGAACGAGCCTTTTTGTGCACAATTTTTTTAAAAAAAGAATGTTCTGACAGCCCCTCCAAGGTGCCACTCGTGCACTTTGAAGGGGCTGTCAGTGGCTGTCAAAATAGGAATTGAGAAGCCAGCTGTCAAGCCGGCTTTCGCAATCCCAGTGGGGGGGGGGAGTAAAGTGCAAAAAAGCCGTGGCAAGCTGAAAACAGCTTGCAATCATGGCGGGGAGTGGGGAGACAAGTCAGTCTTGCTGTGGTGTCCCCTGGGATACCCGCAGGAGTACCGAGGGGGAAAGAGTGGGTGAACAGCCCACGGTGAGCCCGATCATCTGTTGGGCACACCATTTGTTGTTCGCACAACAACCAACCCACCGTGGCTTATTGCCAGGCCTGCCAGGGTGAGTTGGTGTGACATGCGAACATGCCCAATATAAGTTTTGAGGAGAGATTTGAAGAGAAGTGGCATCACACAGGTGTTCTAGAAGGCAGTTCCTAGCAAAAGGGGCAGCAAGGGAGAAAGGGTGAAATTATTTGAAGCAGCAGAAGACCTTTGAATAGTGAAGATGATGGAGCCGGAAGAGCAAAGATCTGGGATATGAGAGCAAAGCAGGGATATGGCCATGGAGGGCTTTGAAGGCAGGCTTATAGAAGCATATGACTGGTGGCATAGATATGATAATGCAGGCCACATGCTGAAGCTAAGCAGGTATGAGCTGGGTCAGTGCTTGGATGGGTGACTGCCTGGGCTGCCCACATCCGTTCTGCATTGAGCAGGGGGTTGGACTCGATGGCCTTATAGGCCCTTTCCAACTCTACTATTCTATTATTCTAAGTACCTTAACAATTTTGAAACTCCCATCATTTTGTGCTAGGGAGCATGCAGAGGGCGTTCACTTCATCATCGCCTTGAACAACTGGTCACATCTGGCAAATTGAGAGGAATAACCCCTAAGTCAGGGTGTGTGCTTTCAAAGCAAGCTTGAGGCTCATCACCACTTCCCACCTGAGCAATTAAGCACTGAAAATACTCGATCTACTTCAGCAATCCTTAATTTGTGGTAGTGCTCAGCCCTAGAACTGGCTCTGTTTTAGGTCTAAGCCCTGGAGTTTGTGAAGTCATCATTACTAATTACCATCTCTAGAAGTAATAAAGATGGAAGTATGGTACCTGTGACCTGTGCTGAGTGATTTTCCTTCAACACTGAGTAACCATGGCCAGCCTGTACAAACTGACTGTGGGGTTTCTGGGTGAGACCGTTGTCTCTCGGGAATGCCTGAACTCTATAACCTTACATTTTAGAATTGAAGTATTGACTCCCATTTCCAACCAAGTTCAGAAACATATCTACAAGCAATTTGGCATAAGGGGAGTAAAAATGCATTAATTCTCCAAAGGATAAAGAGAGTGAATGCAAGCTATGTGGCTGATATTATACGTTATACAAGTTCCTTGAACCTCGACCAATGCCTCCAATGGAATATTGTTGGTTTGTTTCATGTCATTGCACACAAACCAGGTGTGTCTTGTATCAAGTACGGAAAGCCAGATGTCATATACTCAAGAAAACTCAGAATGTGACATAAACTTACATATACTTGAGTTAATTCCCACCACCACCAATTTCAGTCTACACTATTGTTATAGACGTCACTGACTACCTGTATTTTGTAGATTACATATAGTTCGTTGAAATACTACAGTATTTTAGAACTGAACATCATGGAATCATCTATTTTTCTTAGAATTTAATGTAATAATACTACTACTCTAGGCCTGATTGAAACCCATCCAAATTTTCTACATTGGACCAATAGATGTTGGGCTATGTCCAACCTTAAGCAAGGGACTTATCCTCATGCAACAGGAGTTTTTCTTTCCCTCCTCACTGCTGCAACCCCCTGCACATTCCCCAAATCTGCTCTGGATGATCTCTCAAACTTCTGAAGCAGATTTGGGGTGGTGATGCGGAGCGGGGGATTTGATCTGCCAGTGGTGTCTGTTCTGTGGATGAAGAACACTGTTGGCTACAACCCATTCACCTAACCCTATTTACTCAGAAGTAAATTCCACTTTGTTCAATTGGTCTTATTCCTCCCAACGAAATAATAGGGTTGCAGCCTAATGGTAGAATTTTTTTTACCAGAATAAGATGAGTATTAATAGGAGGGACTGGTCTCATAATTCTGTTTGTTACACATTTAGATGGTTTCCTAATTGGGAGTATATAAGACATTTCAAGATTTAGTTACATTGTAGTTTATAGGCAAGATTTAGTTACATTGTAGTTTATTACCTTTGCTGCTTTCTAGCATGGCTCATAGTCCCAGGATTTCATTTGAGCTGGAGCTGATCCCAGTTTTGTGTTTAGGATTGCTATGTCCAGATTCTGTATGAGTTCTTGCACCTATCAGACACCAGTCCTATGCCCACTGATCTGGAACCAAGCCCTACTGAATACAGAAGGAATGATTTCTGAGTTAGCATGAATAAGATTGATCCTTAAGTTACAGTGGAGAGAAAACTACCAGGCATGGTTTCTTCCATCACTACGAGCACTGTGATAGGAAAAGCTTCCCCTGATAAATGCTGCCACCTATGCAACTGTATACTGTATGAGCATGCTCAGGAACTGAACAAGCTAGTATAAAAACTTATGTTGTAGTTGTTAATATACAGTGCCAACATTATAGTAGGCATTGATGACTTGGTAATAGACTGTTGGGATCTGGAAGAAAGGGTTTTTTAATGGGTGTTGCGAGAAATCGAACATGACATTTTCACTTTCCCTAGGCAATGAAATTGCTACATATATATTCAAGAGAATAATTCAGTGAAGGGCTCTCAGTATTTTTCCCATTATTCTTTACTTCCTGACTGATACTTCTTAGAGCAGAGGCAAATTAGTAATTACTCAAGGAACAGGTTATGTGATAGCATCACTGATGCTCTATCAAACTATCACTTGGCAGGGAATTCAATTCCCTACTTAAGTTTAAATGAGGTTCCCACCCATCTTTCCCTTTGCACATGTTTCTCTTGTGTTGGTGAAAAGAAAGTGGATTTCCGCACAGGGAACACAACAGTAGAGAGGAGAAATAAAGTGTATGGAACCTTTGAAACATTATGACAAAAGAAAAAGGATCTCTGTCTTGCTTTGGTTACAATTTGCATTCATTGGAGTAGTCACAGGGCTGCAAGTGACTGTCCCAATAAGGTGTTTGGGATGTCCACATGAAGAGAGGTGGGCAGGTGACTGACAGGCAGCATAGAGGCTAGGGAAGTGATACAAGATGCTACTCTGAGCAAGTGATACAAGATGCTACTCTGCGAGTTTGCACATTGCATGCAAACAGCCTTGGGAGAGTTCCACGTCAGGCTCAGCTGACTGAGACACAAGTTTCAGTTCTAGGTGACAGAATATTGATTGAAAGAAAATTGCTGCACAAATTTGTTTTCTCAATATCTGGAGCAGTATTCAGCAGTAATAAAATGGACATGAGTAAATCTTATGGTGGGAAATAATATTTACTTTGTAGCAGGATCGCAGTTTGTCAAATATAAAAGTGAACTGATTACTTGCAGTTAGAAAATAAAGCTTTGTACATTTGCCTTGATGCTGAATTTGTCCAGATACCCTTTAGAGTTATGACACTTGTCTTTAATGATGTCACAGACAATGGGCAGCAAACATTATAATGGGGCAGCAAACACTATTGTTGTTGCACTAGAGGTTCATTACTGTAGCAAATGTAAGTTATGTTAGCGGTAGTGTCGAATTGGATACTGCCCATTATTAGCTAAAAGCTATGATAGTTGTGCAGTACTATTCCAATAATCACAACAGTGATGGATCCACTGTCGGAGGAAAGCATCACATTTCCTCAGGTACAAAATATAGCTCATCTGTCACTCAGAAAATGCAATGTCACTGCAAGAGAAGAATGACCTCAAGATAGAAGACATGAGACAATGCACAACAAATGAGTAAGCAAATTCACATTTGTTGTGCTAAAATCTGATCATGCAAAAAAGGCTGATAGGCCAAATAAATATCAATGTAATACAAGCCACATTTTTTTGTCCAAGAACCAGCAACCTATTTCCATTGACCTTACTTTAGTTACGTAAGAGTCAGTGGCAATATGGGGGGGGGGGCAATTTTGAGATGTAAGGAAGTTAGAAGATCTTTTTCATATCAAATAGATTTTTTCATTGACATTAGATCTATGCTAACAGTTTGATGTGGTTCACATGTAATGACAAAATGTGGTGTAATTAATTTAATTAACCTTGCTTTGCAGAATCATTGGTGTCATTACATGTGAACCTGGAACTGCAGGTTAACTATGGGTGGTTAATGACAAACAATTCTGTTTCCTGACTCCCAGCTGAGCAGGAGCACAACAGGAGAGAGGCTCCAGCTGTTTTTGGGGCTGTGATAAGGCAAGCAGGCTCCCAGAGAGCGAGCGAACAGAGCGAGCGCACAGGGAGAGAAAACAGGAGTTTGGCAGCGGAGTTCGGCAGGGGAGGTCAAGGGGGAGGTCCCTAAAAAATAAATAAATAAATAAATAATAATAGGAAGACAGAAACAGAGCACTATAGAAGGAAAGGACTCAGCAGTGGTGGTGACCTGCAAGGGGTGTGCAATGTTTGTTTTCCTGCCGGAGATCGACATGGCCTACACGTGCAACAAGTGCAAGCTGGTCACGCTGTTGGAAGAAAAGGTCAGAGGACTGGAGCAGCAAGTGTCAACCCTCAGGAGCATAAGAGAAAGCGAGGAGTTCTTAGACAGAACGGTGGATCTACAGCACCAAAGCACAGTACAGGAGCCAGAAGGGCAACGGCAGGATGAGGCGGAGTCGGAGACTGCAGAGGCAAGGGAAAATAACGCAGGGGGAACTCCCTGGAAAAGGGTGACTGTTAGGAGCAGAAGAACTACAAGACACTCTGCGCCTGTGGAAGCAGTGGAGCTATGGAACCGCTTCCATGTACTTGAGGACGAGAGCAGAGGACAGCCTGCAGAGGACGGATTACCGGGCACCCAACGTGACAGCGAGCAAGAGGCTGAGGGTCAGTCGAGTGGAGGCAATCAAACCAAGGCCTACAGCAAGAGGAAGAGAAGAATACTCGTAGTGGGAGACTCCCTCCTGCGGGGGATCGAAGCCAAAGTATGTCGCGAAGACCCATGGACTCGCCAGGTGTGCTGTCTCCCCAGGGCACGGATTAAGGATGTGTCAGAGCAGCTGCCGAGGCTCATGCAGCCCACCGACACATATCCCTTTCTTCTCTTCCACGTGGGTACAAATGATACTGCCAAGCGGAGTTACAAAGAAATCACGGCAGACTTTGAAGAGCTGGGAATGGAACTCAAGAACTTCGGGGCCCAGATAGTTTTCTCATCCATCCTTCCAGTACTTGGAAGAGGCATAGAAAGGGAAAGAAAAATACTCTGAGTGAATGACTGGCTACGAAGGTGGAGCCGACGTGAGGGATTTGGATTCTGGGACCACGGGCTACACTTCCTGGAAGATGGACTGCTGGCAAAGGATGGGTTGCACCTCACAAGGACTGGGAAGAATGTGTTTGGCCACAGCATGAGGAACTTAATCAGGAGGGCTTTAAACTGAGTCCAACAGGGGAGGGAGACATAAACTCGGGGGTACCAATGGAAGAAGGCCTCTATGCCACAATGGAGAGAGCAGCTCCAGCGGTGCCCATTGATAGTCTACCACAAAATGTAGGGGGAAAGTCGGACTATAAAGCACATAGTCTTCGATGTCTCTATACTAATGCCCAGAGTATGGGCAACAAACAAGACGAACTTGAATTTTTGATACATGAGGGCAAGTACGACTTGATAGGGATAACTGAAACCTGGTGGGATGACTCCCATGACTGGAATACAGCAATTGAAGGGTATAACTTGTTCAAAAGGAACAGAAGCAACAGAAAGGGAGGTGGAGTTGCACTGTATGTTAAAAATACGTATCTCTGCACAGAGATACAGGAAGAGGAGCTTGGCAGCCCCATTGAGAGCATCTGGGTTAAAATAAAGGGGGCAAAGAATAATACGAACATGGCGGTTGGAGTCTACTACCGACCACCCAATCAAGGAGAAGACGAGGATGGAACTTTTGAAAAACAAATTGCCATTGTTTCAAGGAGGCACGATGTGGTAGTAATGGGAGACTTCAATTTCCCTGATATCTGTTGGGAGACTTATTCAGCCAAACATGGCCCCTCCAAGAAATTCCTGAGCTGTGCTGCTGATAACTTCCTCCTACAGAAAGTGGAGGAAGGAACTAGAGCAGTGATGGCGAACCTTTTTGAGCCCGAGTGCCCAAACTGCAACACAAAACCAACTTATTTATTTCAAAGTGCCAACACTGCAATTAAACCTGAATACCGAGGTTTTAGTTTTAGAAAAACAACTCATACAGTTGTCCGAACTAATTAACATCTTTTGTCTTAAAAGAAAAACACAATAACAGAGCTTTCAATGATACAAACAGTTTTTTGTTGAAAAAAAGTCAACTCAAAAAATTATTATAGTACTACATTGTACACATAGCCTGAAGGGAATGTATACAAACTTTTAAAATAATTAGGCACATGTATTTTTGGATAAGGGATTCTCAACTTGTAATATGATTATATGCCAGACTGAAATTGTATGGGGCAAGCTTTACCCCGGGTCCTTTCCCTGGTTCTACAGGTGTCGAATTAGTCAAAGTAAAAGTCAACCTGTACTAGGATGAGCAAGATAAACAAGAAAACTAAACGTGCTTAACACATTTTAAACACTTTATGTCTTGAACTGCAAACACTGCATTAGGTAAAAGTTTGCATTGGGCATGCTTTTGCACAATTAATGTGATTTTTGCTATTTCATGCATGCTGATAATTTGTCAAACCTTGGCTCATACTCCGTTAGTTTGAGAGGAACACATGCAGCACTCAGGTCAACTGTTAGGGCTTTACATCCAAGCCATGCTCTGTGCATCATTCTTCAAAATCTTTTAAATGTGATAACAATGTAGAAAAGAATTCTGTAACAGGAATTCTAGAATAAAATTATTCTGTTCCACACTGTGAGAAAGAACAAGATCATTAGTGTTTTGCAGAAGGGTTCAGTCTTTTTGCGATCTGGTGACCAATGGCTCGAGTGCCCACAGAGAGGTCCCTGCGTGCCAGCTGTGGCACCCGTGCCATAGGTTCGCCATCACTGAACTAGAGGATCGGCTATCCTTGACCTGATTCTAACCAACAGAGACGAGTTAGTGGATAAAGTGGCAGTTTCGGGAACTCTGGGGGGAAGTGACCATGTTATACTTGAGTTCTTGATTCTAACGGAAGCAAAAGCTGAGTGTAGCCAAACACGTACCCTGGATTTTAGGAAAGCCAATTTTAACAAACTCAGAACAATGATTAGTAAGATCCCATGGCAAGTGACTCTCACGAGAAAGGGAGCCCAGGAGGGGTGGGAGTTTTTAAAAAAGGAAATTTTAAAGGTACAATTGCAAACAATTCCCAAAAGGAAAAAAGGCAGAGGGCAACAGAAGAAGCCAATGTGGCTTCACAATAAACTCAAAGATGACCTGAAAACAAAAAAGGACACGTATAGGAAGTGGAAAGAAGGACAGGCTACAGGGGAAGAGTACAGGCAGGTAGCATAGAACTGCAGGAATAGTGTCAGGAAGGCTAAAGCTGAGAATGAGCTAAGGTTAGCGAGGAATGCTAAAAGCAACAAAAAAGCTTTCTTCAGATACATGCACAGTAAAAGACAGAAGAAAGAACTGGTGGTTCAACTACGCAATGAGGATGGCAAATTGATAACAGAAGACAAAGAAAAGGCAGAAGTGTTCAATTCCTACTTCGGCTCGGTCTTCTCCCAAAAGAGGGTCTATGACCCCCCTGGCAAACCTGAAGTGCAGACTGAAGGGGCAGGATTGCAGCTTGAGATTGATAGGCAAATGGTCAAGGAGCACCTGATTACTTTGAACGAGTTTAAATCTCCAGGGCCTGATGAGCTGCATCCTAGAGTAATAAAGGAACTGGCAGAAGAACTCTCAGAACCACTGTCTATTATCTTTGAGAAATCATGGAGGACAGGTGAAGTGCCAGACGACTGGAGGAGGGCAAATGTTGTTCCCATCTTCAAAAAGGGCAAGAAGGAGGAACCTGGGAACTATAGGCCAGTCAGTCTGACATCAATCCCCGGGAAGATTTTTGAGCAGATTATAAAGAAGTCAGTCTGCAAGCACCTTGAAAACAATGCAGTGATTACTAGAAGCCAGCATGGATTTGTCAAGAACAAATCCTGTCAGACTAATCTGATCTCATTTTTTGATCGGGTAACCTCCCTTGTGGACTGTGGGAATGCTGTGGACATTATATATCTGGACTTCAGCAAAGCTTTCGACAAAGTGCCTCATGATATCCTGATTAGTAAACTAGCTAAGAGTGGGCTAGATGGAACAACTATCAGGTGGATCCACAATTGGCTACAGAATCGGACTCAAAGAGTGCTTATCAATGGTTCCTTCTCAAACTGGGGAGAGGTAACGAGCGGGGTACCACAGGGCTCGGTCCTGGGCCCGGTGCTCTTCAACATTTTTATTAATGACTTGGATCAGGAGGTACAGGGAATGCTTATCAAATTTGCAGATGACACAAAGTTGGGTGGAACAGCTAATACTCTGGAAGACAGAAACAAAATTCAAAGTGACCTCGATAGGCTGGAGCGCTGGGCCGAAAACAACAGAATGAAATTTAATAGGGATAAATGCCAAGTGCTGCACCTAGGGAGAGGAAACCAAATGCACAGTTACAGAATGGGGGACACTTGGCTCAACAATACTACGAGTGAGAAGGATCTTGGAATTGTGGTAGATCACAAACTGAATATGAGCCAGCAATGCGATGTGGCTGCAAAGAAGGCAAATGCAATTTTGGGCTGTATTAATAGAAGTATAGCTTCCAAATCGCGGGAAGTGATAATTCCCCTTTACTCGGCACTGGTTAGGCCTCATCTTGAGTACTGCGTCCAGTTCTGGGCACCTCACTTTAAGAAGGACATAGACAAACTGGAGAGGGTTCAGATGAGGGCAACAAGGATGATAAAGGGACTGGAAACAAGGCCCTATGAGGAGAGACTGAAAGAACTGGGCATGTTTAGCCTTCAGAAGAGGAGACTGAGGGGAGATATGATCGCACTCTTCCAGTATTTGAAGGGATGTCACACAGAGGAGGGCAAAGATCTCTTCTCGATCATCCCAGTTTGCAGGACACGGAATAATGGGCTCAAGTTACAGGAACCTAGATTCCACCTAAACATCAGGAAAAATTTCCTGACTGTCAGAGCAATAAGACAATGGAATCAACTACCTAGGGAGGTTGTGGGCTCTCCCACTCTGGAGGCATTCAAGGTGCAGCTGGACAGACATCTGTCAGAGATGCTTTGACCTAGATTCCTGCATTGAGCAGGGGGTTGGACTCGATGGCCTTGTAGGCCCCTTCCAACTCTACTTTTCTATGGTTCTATGATTCTAACAACCCATGAAGAGAACCTTCTGTTTGTTGCTGGGTTGCAAACTGTGGGTTGTTTAAACCATGGGAGGTTGTTACATGCAAACCAAGAATCATGGATTGTTTTGCCAGGCTACAGAGGCAGCGGGCAAGAGCAGTCAAAAAACCCAGCCTCTTTACATGCCAGTGCTGCAAAGGGAGGAAGTGGGCGAAGGAAGAGGAAACAAACAACCTAGGGACTGAAAAGACAAACCATGGATTGTTTGATTGCCGGACAAACCCTGGGTATGGCAGCAAATCATGGTTTAAATAAACCATGGGTTACTGTTACATGCAAACCAAGCCAGTGTATCACTAACAGCACAATTGTGTGCTTGGCTACTCAGTCAGAAGTTCCAATGAGTTCAATTGGACTTACTCCCAGGTAAGCATATAGAGGATTGCAGCCTAAGGCTTTTTATTTGGTTTTGTACTACTAGTTAAACTTAAAACTAATGTAGATATTTTAAAAAAATACTGTCTTGCATGCAAAAGTGGAGGTGCAGACGGCTTGTTGGCTCATTCAGTAGCTGTGATTTCATCTGTGGCCATCTACTACCCATCTTGGGAAGAAGGGTGGAAAAGTGGGGCAAGGTTTTTTGTTTTTCCAGAGGAGACACTTGCCCATCATTGGTCCCTGGTAGCATTGCATGTGGAGCAGGTTGTATAAACTAAGGTTCAGGACTTTAATGCTTACTGGGAAACAGACTGTGCAACTTTGCATTGAAAGCAATAGCTACATTTTCATACTCTTCTGTATAGTGAAGAATACAAGCTGAATTAGAACTGTGGGTGGGCTTTACCTGATGTACCTGACTTTCATTTGGACACTTCCTATGCTCTTGGTTGCATACTACAAGAAGGCACTGGCTGAACAGTAATTACCTAAGGTTGCATCATTTGCCTGAGGAAGAAATCTCAGTGAGTTTGGCTTTACAGCTTTTGCTCAGGCAAAATTCCTACTTGATACTCTGTAGAAAGTTCACCTTTTGAAACTTGCTGGATCAGTTTTCTATCTTTATCCATAGCTTATCAAATGCCTCTTCTTTTCATTGCTCTCTCTGATGTGAGGACTCTTATCGTATCATGTACTGCTGGCATAAATTTTTAATTGCTGTTATAATCAAGCCGGCTCTATTTTTGAAATCTGATTAGTTCACTGCCTTTTCTGTTTCATTCTTTTAACTATGAACTACCATGTTCAGATGAATTCTTAACACTGTAATCTCAACCCTCTGGCATCCCAGCTCTTGCAGGGGATGTAGAGACTGTTTTGCTATTAGGCCTGTTTAGATTAGTGTTTTGTTCACATCTTAACAGTAGAAAGTACATTTGCATAACCTGGATCTATATATTTATAATATACACACTTAGTTTAAATGTGAAGAGAAAGCCAGGGCAGGTACACACAGACCACCCAGACCCCCACCTTTCATCTGATACCACACTGGCTCACAATAGAACACACATGCATACCCCCAGGCCACTTCCCCTCCCTGGGCAGCCAAATGAGCTGTGAGACATTGCAAACAGGAGAGGGGTGCCAAGATGCCTAGTGGCCACAAATGAGTGGCAAGTACTCCTAAATACCCTAAAGTACCTGGAGAAACAGGAGGGGAGGGGGCACAGGAGGGAGGAGGGAGCCAAGAAGAGGGGATAAAGAAAGGGGCTTGTGGCGGGAAAAGGTTGTTGGTCATGGGCAGCAAGCTGCGTGGAGGTCCAGGGCTTCGGTCTGATCTCAGGATCCAGCCCCGGGCAGCTCCTGGTGAAACTAGCTGAATTCGCCTAGTCACTGAGCTACGTGGCTGTCAAGGAATCAGGGTCATTCCAGGTAAACCCTGTGTGTACTGTTGCTACGACTCGCTCTATACCCATGTCAATTGCAGGCGCGTGCTTTGCGTGCTGCTTTTGTGTATGTTCTGATACTCTCAATTAAATTATTTATTTATTTATTTATTTATTTATTTCATTTATATACCGCCCCACAGCCGAAGCTCTCTGGGCGGTTCACAATACTTTATGCATAAAAACAACAATAAAAACATACAAAATAGTTTAAAGAATTAAAAACCAAATTTAAAAACACAGTTTAAAATAACAGTACAAAAGCCAATAAAACTGAGCCCACAGGTGACAATCCCCCCCCCCGTGCTATTCCAAGCTCCTAACTAAATGCCTTGGCATAGAGGGAGGTCTTCACCTGGCGCCGAAAAGATAGTAAACTCTGTTTACCTATAAACATTGTAGTGGCTCCCATTCATAAAACTGCCTCCTTCACTGACCTAGCATTAAAATTGGCTGCGGCTTTTGCCTGAGTGCCGCGGACTGCACGTAAAGGGCTAACCTTGCTCCGGTTAACCCCTGGGTACCCGGACCCGCACAAAGGACCGGCTTTGGTCCTTTTTCACATTAAATATTTATTTTAAAGATTTATGTCCTGCTGTTTGATTGAAATGAGCTCCCATGGGTGACTTATAACAGAACAACTATACAGTTGAATACAAACCTATTAACATGTCTCCTGCTGGTGGGAAATCCATATTACAGCTTGCAGAAAATTTAGAGCCAATCTGAAGGTTTGCTAAAAAATAAATGTGGAGGAAGGGGGGGGCTGGCTGACCCACCACACCCCACCCTTTCCTACCCAAAGGACCCAAGACCCCCAGAGATCTCAAGGTACCAGACTGCCAGCCTCAGCTGTCTGCAATCTTACTTGAATCTTTGTTCAGGGACTTGCCTTTATGACTGTAACCTGGATTTAGCTGCTGGAACCACAGAGCAATCCACAAACACCATGTGGGGTAAAAAACCAAAAGAAGGTTTATTCAGGTAGCATGTTACACAAAAGTTGGGAAATGAGAGAAGCACACGAAATAGAGAGACACTTTGGTACACAGAGTAAAGCTACAAAATAACAAAACCTACTGATTCTTTATATCTCCTAGGCACACAACTAGTTACCTGGGGGTCAGTTCTCTTCCAGGGTTGGATCCAGCACAGCCTTGCTGCCTGGGAAGACTACACACCTACCCGAAGGTCTGAGATGGGTAGCCCTCCACAAGGCTTGCCTTGCCAAAGCCCTCATTCAGCTAATTTCACCAGGAGCTACCTGGGGTCGGATCCTGAGGCCACCCGAAGGATGGGGCCTCTGCTTGGCTTGCCACCATTGCTCCAACAACCAGCAACCACGCAATGACAAAGACAAAGAACAAAACTCACACTTTGGGAAATATACCTTTTCCCCCCTCCCCTCCCCCTTTCTGCAGCTCCGCCGCTTCCAACCAATCAGGATGCACTTCACCTGGCCAGGCAGGGGGGGGGACCCATGACTCATGGCATTTGCATTTGAAAGCTGGGTCACTGTAGACTTTGGGACGCCGGCATACACCCCCCCCCCAGCCTTTAGCTGGTTCACACATGAGTGTGTGTGTGTGTGTGTGTGTGTAGGAACCCCCAAAGGCTATTTTCTTCACAATAAAAAAAAAAATCCGGATGCATAATTTTAATGCTGATTTCCTCTTCCTAGTAGCTACTGTACTAGTAAAGTATTCTGTTTGAAATAGTGGCATCTTTCATATTGAAGGTTATCCTCAAATGGAGCTTCCTATTAAAGTGGAATTTAATTTTACATAATTAGGAAGAAAAAGATTACATCTCTATTAGCTTAGCTTTCCCTCTAATACTGAACACTGGTGTGCTGCCTCACCCCTGCTTCATACTATTGGCTGGTGGGGAAGGGAGACACATAGCATGATGATGGCCCATTATACATTGTTTGTAATTGACGTTACACAGATAAGAGCATTGTGAGGGGCTAACTTCCCTCAGCTGAGTTCAGAATCAGCTTGGTAATTGTGAGCTTTCTTGGAAAACTTTCAGGAAACAACTCATCTGTTTTCCAAGAGTGACCTTCCTGTTTGTAATGTTGTTGGCGCATGTGCGCTTATGGTGTCATGTGCTTGCCCTTTACTGCTTTCCCAGGAGGTAGAAAGCTGATTAGAAATTCAACCAACATAAACCCACCTGGGAACAAGGGAGGGGTTTAGATCTGCATGCAGTACAGCAACCACATAAAATGTCGGCAACAAACTATTGAAAGAATTGATCCAAATAGAGAACATACCCAATGAATGTGGTCTGGCCACTAATTAGATTAATTAATTAGGGGTGCAGAACTATTCCTAGGTTGGCCCACCATGGGCTGGATGTCATCAGTGTGCATGGCCTTGTGCCCGGACATCATGACAGTGAGCATGGTCATACTCACTGACATCATCACTCCCCCTCCCCGCTTTTTCTCTCTCTATGCTGGGAGAGGCATAGAGAAAGGGACTCAGGCAGTGTGGGTCGAGCCCCTAGCTTCATGTGACTCCAGCTGTGTGCCACACAAAGCGACTCTAGCGGTGCCAGGAAGAGCAATTGCTCTTCCTGCTGCTGACAGAGTCCCCGCCACTTGCTTCCGATCTTATATCAAAGATATAATTGGGGATGCCTTTGGGGTCCGGGGTGTCCTCCAGGGGGTGGGACTTGTTGACCAAACCCCACCCACTGGAGGAACCCCAGGAGGCTCTGCAGGCCAGATTCCAAAGCTCAGTGGGCCAGATGAGGCTCAGAGCCCTCATCTGCACCCCTGAATTAGAGTTTCAGTAAGAATAACGTGTTAACATTACAGTCATTCTTTTCAGTACACGTCATTTCACTGGAATCAGTGAGAGTCTGAGGGAAAATGCGTATGTGGCTTGGAGACGTGAATGTGGTCTGCTGAACGCTGACTACACATACACAGAATCTCATGTTACATTTCAAGCCAAGAAAGGACTTTTGGCTAAAAGGCTGCTTAGTTCACAACAGAGCAGAGCATTATGAGCTTGGCAAATTCAAATTGTGACGGTCACGGAGGTAATTACAAACTTCAGTAACGTCACTAGGAGAGAGGGAGAAGCAGTATGGAGCAGCAACAACGTCCAAATTTATCTGGTATATTTTTACCCCTCCCTTCTTCCATGAAACTCAAGTCAGTTTACATGGTTCTCTCCCTGCCATTTTATCCTCACATCAACCCTGTGAGGTAGGTTAGTCTAAGAGGGCGTGGCCCAAGGTCACCCAGTGAGCACCATGTCTGAGGACCCAGGATTCAGACCTGGGTCTCTCCAGTCATAGATTGACACTCTTAACCACTACACCAGACTGGCTCTCAGCAGGAAGGCAAAGAGTGAAAATATTATAGGAGAGTATTCTTCATTTTCAGACTTGTTCAGATACAACTAGAAGCCATGTTTCATTTTCTTATGAAATAATAACTGTCTCCATTGTTAAAATTATTGGGTGAAATTCTATAGTGTTTGCTTTGCAAAAGTTCAGTCTAAAAGATAGTTCTCAAGGGTTTATTTCTGGGTCCTTGCATACACAGATACATTAACCTTTTAAAATGGCTGCCCTTCATCGAATCTTAATGTTGGAAGGTACCTCATGGGTCATCTATTCCAACCTCATGTGCTTATATGAAATAACTTTGATTTAAGGCATCCAAGAGCAGGGATATTTTATTTATTTATTTATTTATTATATTTATACCCCACCTTTTTTCCTGAAAGGAACCCAAGGCGGCTTACATAATCCTCCTCTCCATTGTAACCTCACAACAACCCTGTAAGGTAGGTTAGGACAAAATATGGATGTTAAGATAAATAAGGATTATAAAGAAGCTAAAAGATGGAGGCTGAGTGGTAATATCTTTCAGTACAAACATATAAGAGATAAGATAGAGAAGGAATTAAGAGAGATTTGGGAGATTAATGATACAGGAGTTTGTAGCGATGCAATAGTTTGGGACACAATGAAAGCTGTTATGAGGGGCATTAGTATAAGAGAAGCATGTATATTAAGGAAACAACAGGAGGTATTTAATAAAAAGCTTGAAGAGGAGATAAAGGAGTTAGAAGCTAAATTTTTAAAGGAAAGGGGAAAGCAGATTTATGCAGAACTACAAGCTAAGAGGAAAGAGTTAGAAAACAAGGATATTGAAAGGACATAGAGAAATTTGATTTATATGAAAAGAGCTTACTTTGAAAATAGTAACAAGAATTCTAAAATGTTAGCTAGATCCACACACAAAAAAATGGGGGGGGGAAAATATAGTTGGAATAATAAAGGATAAAAAAGGGAAAGGGCATAATTTGATGAAGGAAAAATTAAAAAAATTTCAAGAATTTTATTCAGAATTATATAAAGCAGGAATAGGTGAGGAAGATAGGATTAAAGAATATATTGAAAAACATATGAAAATAAAAATACAAGAAGAAGATAGAGAGACGATGGAGCAACCATTCTCAGATTTGGAGATAGATTTTGCTATAAATAAATTAAAAGAAGGCAAGACCCCAGGAGTTGATGGATTAGGGGTGGAATATTACAAGGTTTTTAAACATATGTTAATTCCAAGGTTGAAGTTATTATATAATAATATAATGGAAGGGGGAGAAATTCCCCCCTCATGGAAACAATCTATGATTATAGTAATTCCAAAACCAGGAAAGGATTTAACAGAACCAGATTCATATAGATCCATTTCGTTAATAAATCAAGATGCAAAATTATTTACTGCAATATTAGCGAGACGAATGAATAGGTTTATGAGTAAATATGTAGGGATGGACCAATGTGGATTTATTGCAGGTCGACAAATGGCCGACTTAACTAGAAGAGTATTAAATAAAATATATAGTATAAAGAAAAATAATGTTAAAGCGGGTGTACTAGCATTAGATATCTTCAAGGCTTTTGATTGCGTGGAATGGCCTACGTTAAAAATGATAATTAAAAATATGGGGGTTGGAGTAAGATTTAAAGGAGTAATTAATCAATTATATGCCCATAATATTACAAATGTAGTGGTAAATGATGGTATTACGGAACAAATTTCCTTAGACCGAGGAACTAGACAAGGATGTCCCCTTTCCCCTATTTTGTTTGCATTAGTGATGGAAATACTAGCAAATGTAGTAAGAGAAGATAGAAATATTATAGGGATGGGGGTTGGAGATCAAATTAAAATAAATTTATTTGCAGATGATACTTTATTAACAATTAAAAATCCAATTGAAACAATGGATAGGTTGGAGAACCACTTGAAAGAATTTGGAGAAATAACTGGGCTACAGATGAATTGGGGTAAATCCAAGATTTTACTGTTTAATTATAGTAAAAAAGAGGAGAGTGAAATGTTAAAGAAAAAATATAACATTAAAATTACAAATGTAATTAAATATTTAGGAATAGAAATTACACAAGATATTGATAAAGTAGGAGAACAAAACTTTAGAAAGTTAAAGATAGAGGTTAAAAATAAAATAGAGGAGTATAAAAAAATTGGACTTTCTTGGTTTGGCAGAATAGTGTTGGTAACAATGAAGATATTGCCTAAAATAAACTTTTTGTTTAGGATGTTACCAGTAAAGATTATAGAAAAAGAAATTAAAGATTGGCAATCAATTATTAATGAATATTGTAATGGAAGGAAAAGATCAAGGATTAATAAATATAGTTGGTATAAAGCGCAAAAAATAGGTGGTTTAGGTCTTCCTAATATAAAGTGGTATTATTTAGCCAACCAAGTAAGACATATTTTGGACATTATAGCAGGGAAAGACAAAATGTGGTTGGAACTAGAAGTACGAGAATTAGGAAACATGATGGTGAATATATTATTTAAGAAAAATATAAATAATATTATAAAAGGACTAGAAAATCCCTTTTTGAGGAGTATGTTAGAGAGTTGGAATAACACAAGGAAAATTTTTATACCAGAGGTATCCCCGTTAACTCCGGTAGTGGCCATGGAGGACTTTCCAGAAAATGTAAGACATTTAGAAGCTATATTAAGGAGAAAAAAGGTGATTAAATTAATGGATTGGGTGGAAAAATTGAAGACTAGAGAACATATAATAGAAATAGTAGGAAGAGAGAGAATATCATGGTTAAATTCAATGCAATTGGAATTGTGGTTAAAGAAGTGGAGGACAAGAATGGATAGTGAAAGAGAATTAACCAATTTTGAAAAGATAGTTTTGACTAGAGAAGCTATAGAAGGTAATGTTTCAACAAGAGGTACAACAAAGGCTTTATATACGATGTTACAAAATGAAGAAGAGCATAAAGATTCTCTTAAAGTGTTATGGGATAATGAATTTGATGAGGAAATATCGAAACAAAGTTGGAAAAATATTTGGGATAGGCGTATTGTAAGAGTTATGTCAACTAGGATAAAAGAGAACTTTTATAAAGTGGTATGGAGATGGTATTTAACTCCAGTAAGATTAAATCGGATAGATAAAAATTGCTCCGCATTGTGTTGGAGAGGATGTAATGTAAAAGGTACGTATGCCCACATGTGGTGGAGCTGTAAAAATGTTCTGGAATTTTGGCAGAAAGTATTTGCAGAAATATCAGAAATAATTGGAATGGAATTAGAAGTCTGCCCAAAATTAGCATTGTTAACAATTACAGAAAAGTTAGTTTGTTTAAAAAATACAAAAGAATTGATTGTGAATTTGTTAACAGCAGCAAAATTAATGATAGCCAGGAATTGGAAGGTTCAACATGTGTTTTCAATTAATGAATGGTATACAGAGGTATGGGATATCGCGTTAAATGATAAATTAACTTGTAATATTAAGTGTCAAAAAGGACAATTGGAGAAAGACACCTTTGTGAACATTTGGGGCAAATTTTTGGATTATCTGTTGGTAAAGGGGAAGGGGAACAAACCTTGTCAAGATTTGTTATATTTTTGGAATATAGAATAATAGCTTGTATATATACACATACCAAAAAACAAAAAAAAAATTGGGGTGAGAAATATAACTTGGTCCCAAGAGGTGGGGGGGTGCACAATGTTTATGTTGTATTTTTTGTTGTTGTATTCATTATTTTAAATAAAAAAATTGATTAATTAAAAAAAAAAAAGTAAGGTAGGTTAGGCTGAGAGTCAGTGACTGGCCCAAAGTCACCCAGTAGTTTCATGGCCGAGCGGAGACTAGAACCCAGATCTCCTGAGTCCCAGTCCAACACGCTTAACCACTACACCACACTGGCTCTCAATCTCTGCCTATCTCTGGATAGGCAGAAGGGCAGGGATAGGCAGAAGGTAGATTGGGATCTACTGGTAGGTTTCTGGGTGATTTGCAGTAGATCCACAAGAGTTTCTGACTTCCAATTGTTTAACAAGAGCAACAACAAAGGGGCTCCCTGCCAGTCTAAATTAGGCTGCTGAAAGGAAGACATCTGAGGGCAGCAGGAAACAGGAGTGGATTTTTGTGTAAGAAGATTGGGAGCTCAGTTGATACTGAAAACAGGGCCGGTGCTACCATTAGGCCAACTAGGCGGCTGCCTAGGGCACTGGGCTAAAGGGGACTCCAGGAGCATAGGGCTGGAGGGAGGGAGGACTCAAGTGGGGAGGGGGGGGAAATATCTGATCTTGCCTAGGGCACCAAACTGCCTTGCACCGGTCCAGACTGAAAACATTCTTGGTCTGAGCCATGTGCTCAGAGGCACTGAGCCAGTTCACATGTCACAGTAAGCCATGGTGGGTTCATTAACCCGCAGGGCTAAGTGGCTCTTGAGGGCAGCCATTTTGAATATTCAAGCCACAATTGCAGCTTGTCATGTCGTGCAAACCCAGAGAGGGTGGGTTGTTGCTGTGGTTAACAAACAACCCAGAACCCATGCGCTGTTCTAGGGTTGTCGGTAGTTTGTTAACCATGCCAACACCCTCACCGGGTTCTTATGACATGACAAGCCGCAGTTGCAGCTTGCATATATAAAAGTCACCTAGCATGCACTGCAACCCACCATGGCTTAAATAAGCCACAATGGGTTGTGGTGCATGCTGGATGACTTTGTATATCCAAGCTGCGACTGCACAGAATAAGCAGTCTTAAATAAGCCATGGTGGGCTGCGCTGATCATGCAAATTGGGTCACTTTGTTCTTTAATTCTGCTAGGGATATGTCTGCCAGGTGCTGAGATACTATTTCGCACCTGACTCAAATTGGTAGGCCTTGAGGTTCTAGTAAAAAAACAAAGTAGATGCCTGAAGTCTGTTTATCCCTGTCCTAGAATAAGGGTAGGCAGAAAGTAGATCTCCAGATGTTTTGGACTTCAACTCCCTGCATTCTCAACCATTGACCATACTGGCAGGTGCTTCTGGGAGTTGAAGTCTGGTGATCTAACTTCTGCCCACCCCTGTCATAGAGCACACACTAAAGGATAAAGAATTACGTTGTTTACACTATCCAGTGCAGTCCACACAAACTGGAAAGAGATCAATGCTGGAGACCTGAAGGCAACTGTAAAGGACCAACAAGCAGTATGTGAGCACAGCGTTACCTAGTATGCCATTATCATCCTATGCTATTTTTATCTCATTTTTAAAAAATATGTAACTATTTATCCATATTTTTTTTGCTTCATGCTTTTACTTGTATACATGAAACCTTTTCTCTTTAAATACAGGACGATATGAAGAAGGAAAGGGGAAACCTCAAGGGGAGGGAATGGGGGCAGGAGGGATGAAGGGTTTACTATTTGTATTGTATTGAAAAATGAAAAAAATCGAATAAACTTAATAACAGAAATCATCCTATGCTCACCCCAAAGTCCATAAAACAAGGGGTGCGGGGGGATGGCTGCACAACAATTCAAGAGCAATGATCCAGAGAATCACCCTAGCTCATGTGGCTGAAGATTCATGCATGCCATATCTTACCATCGGAAGCAGTGATGTGTTTTCTTATGCTTGAGTGACATTGCTGCTATATGAAGACATACTGTTGAACTTCTAGAGCTTCTAGTCTGACAGTAATATAACTAAGGGATGTTACTCAGTGGTCCTATCCAGTGTCAGAAATGTCAAGGAAAGCATCTATTTCTGACTTAGTCTGGCTATCAGTTTTCCTGTGCTGATAGCAAATAGCCTGCACAAATCTCTTTTTACAGCCAGGGAAGGAAGCAAAATAAGCTGGAAGTAGCCACACTGATAAATTTCCATATAGACCACTGGTTTGTCAGATGATTATCTGCAGGCAGCTTTTCAGGCTGGTTTTCGATCAAGCATGTCCTGTCTCTGAAACTGAATGAGCTAAAGAAGAATGAGCTGAAAATGTTCTACATCCGTATCCTAAAAGAATTCACTTCGAAGTAAGATCCATGGAAGATCAATAGAACTTAAATTATCGGAAATAATAGGATTGGGTGCAAGGAGCACTGCACAACTGCAACATCACAACTTGAGAGCAAACCCAGAAGTGGCAGAACGTTATGGATTAAGACTACTGTTCTGCTACCATCATCTAATGCAGCACAGCGACAGTGTACAAAACTGCTACATGACACAGGCAGGGCCGGCGCTACCGCTAGGCCAACTAGGCGGTTGCCTAGGGCGCGCGGCTGAAGAGGGCGCGGAAACGCTGCGCTCCTCTTTGCTTCCGCTGCGCCGCCCCCGCCAGGCCTCCGCCGCCGCTGCGCCGCCCCCGCCAGGCCTCTGCCTCCCCACCCTCCTACCTGCCGCCGCCGCGCCTCCCCCCGCCTGCCCGCTCGCTCGCTCGCCGCTGCGCTTCCCCCTGCCCACCCACCCACCCGCTCGCTCGCCGCTGCGCCTCCCCCCGCCCACCTGCTCACTGCCACTGCGCCTCCCACCGCCATCGCCACCCCCCCGTCACCCCCCCCAACCCCCCCATCACCTACCTTCGTCGCGTCGCTTCCGGAGCCCCGCCCGCGTTGTTTTGGCGGGAGGAACCAGGGCAGAAGGGCTTAAACAGCCCTGTTGCCATGGTTTCCCCTGGCAAAAAACAGCGTGGAGGTCCCGTCGCGTCGCTTCAGGAGGAGGAGGAGGCAGCAGCAGCAGCAGCAGCAGCCGCCGCCGCTGCCAGGGCAGGGGGGAAGGTAGGTTGGTGGTGGCGGCGCAGGTTTTTTTTTTTTCCTGCTTTGGAGAGGGGGGGGCGCTAAATATATTTTCGCCTGGGGCGCCAAACTGCCCTGCACCGGTCCTGGACACAGGCTGCCTGCAGGTGACTTGTAGAGCTTCCTAGCAGCCTTTCAGCCATTGCAGAGCCAGCAGTGGCAACACAGCTCTGTGCCCCTCATAATGTAGGGCACCAGGATAATGGTTCACAGTTGCAAAACAGGGCAAATATTGATGAAAGGTGGGAAGATATTGAAACTACTTCTGTGCAGGCACCATTTTTCCAATGGCATCCCACCATTGTGACCACGACACCTCTCGAGGGCCAGGGAGGCTGTCTGACAGGGTAAAACAAAAGAGAGGGGTTTGTTTCTGAACTTTACACAATACTTGTAATGCAGATGTACAACTGAGGGATACATCTCAAATGTATTGCAAATGTATTGTGCAAAGGTAAACCAAAGGGGGGGGGAGGCAGGGGAAACCAAGATCTTTCTTCATTGGCTGATATGATTAAAATGGCTTGAAAGGCAAGTTGAGAGTTCATCCAGTGCCGGCTCCACATTTTGGAGGGCCCTTTGGCAACATGCCCTCAATGGGACCACTGCTTGAGTGGGTCCACTTCCGCCTCACAACCCATTCACTTGCCCTCTCCCTCTTGACCCAATTTGTACAACTACCCAGAAAAAGAGAGCAAGGCAAATGAAGGTTGTTGCTTTATCTTCTTACTCTGGTCATGGCTTGCAGTTATTTATCTGATTTGTACCCCACCTTTCTACCAAAAAGTAGCACTCAAGGCAGCTTGGAGAAGGCAAGTGAACAAGCAGAGACAGAAAGAAGAAGGAGCAGTAGGGCCAGGAGGTTCTAAGGGTTGGCAGTAGTGTTTAGATGAGATATAGTTCTGATCATTTGGTTATGGCTACACCTCCAAAAGGAAGTCCACAACCCTCATAAGAAGCGTTGGGTAAGCAAGGGTTCAGGAGAAAAGAAGCAGCCTGTCCACCTCCCCAGCAGGGCAAAAGGCAAAAGGTCATGACTGAAGGTTTGAATGGAAGAGTGAGTGAAGCCTAGAGGCATGCATAGGCAAATGGGTGGCAGGCTTGCATTGATTAAGACCTGAATATTGCATATCGCCCATAACACAGGAGGATTTCTCCTGAAAAGATATGGCTCATCCCCCCCCAATACCACCAGTAGCTTTATCCAAAAACAGGCCCATCAGCAGGTAGACCCAAACCTTTGCTTTCCTAAGTACACCCATCAGAAGCTGTGGAGAAAGCCAACCTAAGCCCCCGGCCTGACACACACACACTCACCAAGGAGGGGGGAAGGAGACCCGGGGGGGGGGGGGGGAGACAGCCAGTCTCCACAGATGACAAAGGGGACAAACAACATCTGCATAGAATCACCCCAGGGGGGAAGGCAGGAAGCATCCCCAGGTTTGTCAATGCTCTCGCATATCAGCCCCATCTACATAAGACTTGAATACCTCTCCAGAGCAGACACTTAGGCACCCCTAAGAAATGGCCACTCAACACCATAGGATGGGACCATTAAGCAAGTGGCTTCAAAGGGACCCTATCCCACGGGGGGGGGGGGGAGGGCGTCACCTCACCTGACCCAAAAGGCCGCCCCTCAGGGAGGGTGGCAACCCACCTGATCACGGAGGGAGGGGCTACCTGAAACACCAAGGTATAAAACACCCTGCGCAAGGGAACTGGGTTGTTGGACCTGATCAACAATCTTGCCCCATGCCTGGGGTAAGAGAACGAAAGATCGGCAACCCCAGGTAGCCACACCCGGCACGCTCCAGCTAGCTGAAATCACTGGTCGCTTGGGTTGACCGGACCCCCGGGAAACCAAGCTGAAATCACTCACAAGCCGCTTGGGTAGACCGGACCTCCGCCGGGAACCCAGCTAGCCGCTTGGGTAGACCGGACCTCCGCCGGGAACCCAGCTAGCCGCTTGGGTAGACCAGACCTCCGCTGGGAACCCAGCTAGCCGCTTGGGTAGACCGGGCCTCCGCCGGGAACCCAGCTAGCCGCTTGGGTAGACCGGGCCTCCGCCGAGAACCCAGCTAGCAGCGTGCGGTTGACCGGGCCTCTGCCAGGACCCGAGCTGAACTAACTAGCTGAGAGCCCTGAAATCACGTTGTCCTTAAGACTTCTTGCTTGCTACTTTGTACCGTACTGATAAGCTGTATTGCTGGCGTGTGTCTGGGTTTGTGAAGGTAATGTTGTAAATAAACTTGTTTTCTAAAAGATACTTCTGTGGCTATAAGTTATCCCTTTGTTCTGGGCTAAGGGTGATAGTCGCTGGGGATCTCGGAGAAGGCCGCCCCAAGACTCGCTACCCCCTTAGCATTGAACCCACGCAGAAGACCCGGTTGTCGGTCTTCCACTGAAGCTATCAAAATATAAAGAGTAAGGTCATTCAGAGTTTGAAGACATCTGTGGGGCAAAGACCGCCCACACTGCTCTCTCTCTCTCTTTTTTTAAATTTTTTAAATTGATTTTTCCAAAACAACATTTGGCTTCTGCCTCATTGTCTGACAAACATTACCAATTCTTATCCAATCTTAAGTTTCCTCTATTTTCACAGAAAAAATTGCTATCACCTTGCCAATATTCAGAAATCAAAACCCAAAGTTATTAAGTCACTTTCCCTCCTCCCCAAGAAGTCCACCAGAGGTTTCCAGTCTTTCTTGAATGAAGTTAGATTTTTTTCTCTAATTAAACAAGTCAATTTTGCCATCTCTGCTAAGTCCAACATTTTCAACAGCCAGTCTTCTATAGTTGGTATTGTTGCTTCTTTCCATTTTTGAGCATAGATTATTCTTGCTGCTGTCATCATATATTGTAATAATGTTCCATAGTCTTTCTCAAGTTGTAAATCCATTATACCCAATAAAAACATTTCTGGTTTCAGTTTAATATTCACTTTTAAAATCTTTTGTATCCATGTGTGTATTTGTACCCAATATGTTTTCACTTTTTTACATGTCCACCAAACATGATAAAATGTTCCTTCATGATTTTGACATTTCCAACATACATTTGACACATTGTTATACACTGCCCACACTGCTCTCATTTCTCCAAAAAGGCTGGAAGGAGACTATAAGAACCAAGAGGTTTTAGCAAGGTGTGTCGGGAGAGACCTGGGGGGGTCACCTTGGAACGCGGACTGCTCAAAACCCCTTCCACCTCCGCCGGGGCTACAGCTGGAATCTCATCACAGCAGACAGGTAGTAGGCGCCAGGACTTTGCTTTTCTATCCTTCTAGACAGAAATCTCTCTTCCCTCCCCCCCTTTTTTCTGTTCAGGCTTGTCAGGGCAAAAGGGACTCTTTTCCTCTCCAGAATACAGGGTGTGTTTGAACCATAGCATAAGGATATTTTGCTGCCTGACATCACTAGGTTTGCTTCACCAACAAGTAAGATACTGTACCTTCTCTGTATTCTTCTTCAATAAAACCACCCTTTTGTTTCTAGAGTCTGTGTGCGTGTGTAGGTTTGTTTAAGTGTAAAAGGAGCAAAGCGCACACTTCCCCCCCCCCCAGCAGCGCAGGTTTTACCCCAGCCAAAGATCCTAAACCTTTCGTAAGAGTGTGGGGTTAGAGAGAATCTAGCGCCCAGAATTATCTGTCGTAACAGTAGTGGGGCCCCTTCAGGGGGCGTGGGCCTTGGCAGGTGCCCAATGATGCCTACCTCTGATGTTGGCCCTGAGTTCACCCATCACTGCTATCAACTCAACCTATGAGCTGTGCACAATATTTCATTTTGACAACTTTCTGGAGATAGAGAGGAAGAAGCTATTTCATTTTCTGAGAATCAGAAGTACTAAGATTCCACAGACCATGAGGAAAAATCTTATCGAGAAAGGGGAAGGTGTTTGCATGGAACCAGCCTGGCAAAGAGGACCACATTGCCCCAGATTCTGGAAGCATCTTCCTCCTTCCACCGTTTTTTTCCATGCAGAATCCACATGAGGAAGGAAGAGGGCTCCAGGTGAAGGTGTCATCCACAGAGCCTGAAGAATTTTAGAAGAGCTGGTGGTATCCCAAGTTGGAAAGATCACCAGATAAATGCTGTTATGAGCTTATGATAAACAGATTTTCTCCCAGAGAATGTCTCTAGAACAGCCTTTCCCAAGCTGGCACCCTCCCAATGTGTTGGATTATAACTCCCATCACCCCCAACTCACTAATACTGGCTAGAGATAATGGGAGTTGTAATCTAACGTATCTGGAGACAACCAGTTTGGGGGAGGCTGCTCTAGAGGTACTCTATATTCTGCTCTTCCTTTCAACCTCAGGTAAAACCCATTGGGATACCTGAACCATAGTTTATAGTGAGTTTGCATAACATAGGAGATGGTATATGTGTGAGATAATAGGGAGAAGTGAGGAAGCCCATACCAGGAGCTCACGCCATCAGTTCCTGAAGAGACCTCGAATCAGCGTGACAGAACTCTGTTCTATTTTTTGTAACATTTGTTTGCTTTAGTATCAAGACAGTATATAAAATGCATCAAACAAACAAACAAACCAAAGGGGAATGTGCAGTTAAAAAGCTTCAGTAAAAGCTATGCTCTTATCATGTGTACCAAAAAAACATCAAATGACCTACAAAGGAAAAATCAAGCATCTGTCAAATGGCCGAATATTTGAAATCCAGACATGTCCTTACAATAACCAAGGAACTAAAAGACAGATGGAAAGCTTGACTTTCCTCTACAGCTGTATTATAAAAAGCTCTAATCCTTACTCATAGGAACCATAGTCGGTATATTTACATTTAGCATAGCTTTTGAGCATGAATATGAAAAAATGATGGCCCCATTCTAATATGCTTTTATCCAGCTGTGATATTAGTGCTTAAAATGAATTCATAGTGTGGTTACAAAAAGGTTTCTATATTCCTTCTTAGTGCATTAGTAATCATTACAAGAGACAAGATCTTACTATTACAATCCCATACATGTGTTTTATTTTAAAAGGTTTGACTGTAATGTAATCATGTTAGTATATGCATTCACTGTAATTTCCAGCAGCTATTTGCAGATTGCAATTTTTAAAAGTAGTATACATTTATTTTATTTTACTGTTGCCCTCATTTCTTAAACTTACTTTTTAGGCAAAAGCAAGAATACATAGAATCTATCCTTTTAGAATGTATCTGTCTTAAGCTATGTAGCAGCCATCTGAATAATTGTTGCCTTTGGCTCTGGAACTGTTCCTTGTAACGGAACATTCTGGGAACTGGTGTTAAACTCAGCAGTCCACAAGCGTCATAAAACCCTCATGGTAAAGAGCCATTCCCAGCTGCCTAGGCTAGTCAGTTTCATATAGTACACTGACAAGTAGCATTGCTTCCAGACAAACCACTTTCTCAGGAATTGCTATCCTTTGTTTACTCACTGCTTATGGAGAATCCAGACATCACTGTCAAACCGTTACAATACTGTGTTTTCCATCTTGTCCTCCCATGTGTTTGCAGACCTTTGTGGTGACCTTTGTGCAATAAAACACAATTGCAGCACCAGCCTGTCTAGTGTAGAGAAGGGCTGCTAGTGAGGCACTTTCAAAGCTCCTGTGCATTGAATTAAAGGATTCCTGTATGCAGGTTCAGCCCAGTTCTATTGCTGCTTGTTAACAATGGCTGGAGATTAATGATGAATGATATCTTAATTACACACTTAATTGTCCCAGTGTCAGTTCCTCCTGTTTCTGAGGGGATGGGAAAAAGCTTTAATTGCTGGTTTCCTTGCATTATTTTTTCTTTTAGTTTTTATAGCAAAATAACACCATTTTGGTATTTTTCAAGAATGAACAGGAAAAAAATGTGTAAGGAAATTGGTAACGAAAGCTTCTCAGTCTTGCAGGAACAGAAACTCATATTGGGCAATTAAGGATGCAATCCTATGGGATTGCTGCCCGCTAGACAGAAGCCTCCAATCTAAGAGGCTTCCAAGAATCCTGTGCCCTGCGAGGCAGCTGCCGGCAGGGTGGAAAGAGCGGTGGGGGTGATTTTTGCCTCTCTGTCCTCCTTTTTTATTTTATTTTTTTTCCCTCTAGACAGGCCTCTGAGCCTGTCTAGAGGAATCACACTGCCAGGATTGGGGCTGAAAAGGCCACAGAATAGAATGGATCCCAGGCTCTCCTCTCCCCACCCCCATCCACCAGAATGCCCCCTTTTTTACCTCTTTGAGGTCACTTTTGCAACCTCGGAAAGCAGGCACCACAGTCATTTCCGAGGTAGCTGCG
Organism: Shinisaurus crocodilurus; assembly: GCA_021292165.1. Lineage (NCBI taxonomy): Eukaryota > Metazoa > Chordata > Lepidosauria > Squamata > Shinisauridae > Shinisaurus > Shinisaurus crocodilurus. Next base: position 235,568,433 of record CM037879.1, read on the forward strand.
AGGGAGCAGATGGAGTTATCACTTTTGCAACCTTGGAAAGCAGGCACCACAGTCATTTCCGAGGGAGCAGATGGAGTGATCAGATCTCAGAGTCCCCTGCCTGAAGTCATAGGTGTATCTACAGCTTTGGGAGGGGAAATCCAACCCGCCCCCCCAATAGGATTGCTCCCCAAGAGACTTTTGGACTGTTGGGTCACCATTCTGTGCACCAGTTGTTCTGTATACCAATTGCTGGGGAACACAAGTGGGAGGGTGCTGCTGTTGCACTCGTGTCCTGCTTGTGGGTTCCCCGTGGGCAGCTGGTTGGCCACTGTGTGAACAAAATGCTGGACTAGATGGACCCTTGGTCTGATCCAGCAGGGCTCTTCTTATGTTCTTATTGCATGTAACATGTAACTTAGGCTATAGCCACAGTGATATAATATGTACCTGTAAAAAGTCCATATATCTGCTGAAGAATTATGCCATAGCACTTTTCAGTTAGGATGACAATTGATCTCAACTCCCGCTCCAAAGCCCATTTCTGCTTAACCAACAAGAAGAAACCAACAACTGGTGTATGGTGGGGGCAGGTTGCAGGATTGTGGCTGGTAGACTCTAAAAATGCAAGTGAACCATGAACAAGGCAATGGGGCATTTGGGACTGACCGTTGCATGTAAAGGATGCTTGTTGCCATCAGCACTTAATTTCTGGGATTACAAAAATGGTTTTGAATATTTACGGTGGACACCAGTAGGCTGGGGGGAAACTGTGGCATGATGAATTGTTAAATGGATCATCTGGAAAGCCCTAAGTCTCTGATGAGCTCCTTTTTTCCAGATGAATAGGGCCTACATATCTATCAGGATACCCAATGAGTTTGGGAGCTGAATGGTAAAGAGAAAAAATGAGTCCAGATCTTCTACTAGAAACTGCCTATACTGTTCCTTTGTTGTGAAGCCTGCAGCAGACGTTTGAGAATTCGGTGTTTTTGAAATTAGTCTTTGTAATGAGTTTCATAGTGTCTTTGTAATGAGTACATGGTGTGTTTGTAACAAGTTTCATAGGGAAAGCTAAGCTGCCATTTCCTGTTATTGGGATTACTGTCCCGAATTTCTGAAATGGGCCTTGCCCCATACAGGAAATTGCTGGGTTGTGTTTTCAAAGGCTTCCTCCACTGCCAGAATTATGAAGAGCTTTGCAAAATCACATTAATCTTATTGTTATCTACTTGAAAATGCATTTGCCGTGAAAGGCTGTACCAGCTACACAGTTCCTCTTCTAACTGTCAACATTAAAAGATTCTGACAGGGCCAAATCATGGACACAGTTCAGCCGGCAGCATCTTTCAGCAGCCACATCCTCTGCGGACTTTTCTTAAACATTTGCGAAGCTCTTCTGGTAGGGAAACATTAGCGTTGCTCCATTGGTACCAGAAATGTTGTGCCAGTGTTGCCCAGAGAAGAGTCGTCCCATGTAGATCAATAAATCAAAATTGGGCCTTATTCCTTCCTTTCCTTCCCTCCTTCTTGAAATATCTTTTAATAGTCCTTCAGCTATCAGCATGTTATGTGTGCTTTTTAAAAAAACAACTGTGGTTTTTAATGCAATGATTCAATAAATTACTGAGAGCCAGTGTGGCATAGTGGATAGAGTGTTGGACTGGGACTCATGAAATCGAGGGTCCCGATAGTTCCTTACCTTGCTGCTCTCCTGGATGAGATCCTGACTGATCAGCCTTGATGCCTCCCAACTTGACACTGAGCTATTTGAGAGTGCATGTGCCAGTGCCACATGCTCCTTCTTCCCAGCACCTATCCTAGCCTGGACAGTTTATTCTTGACATTTGCCCAAAGGCTTGGTAGTTTTAATGAATGATACTTCCTGGGTTGTCTTTAAAGAGAGAGAGAGAGAGAGAGAGAGAGAGATCAATTAAGCTATTGTGAAATGTCTGCATGCTGTTTCTTTCCTGCTTTTTATTTTGTCATAGTTATTGAAGGGAGTTCTTTCTAATACATACTGCAATCCTGATATTGCAGGAGTCTTGAAATTCACTTATTGGAGTGTGTTCTTACTAGTGATTAATTGCTGAAGAAAGCGGTGAAAGGGGGGACAGTGCAGAATCACAGGTGTGTGTGTGTATGTGAGATTTCTAACATGTAGACCATTCACAAAAACTTGTTTATGCTGTGCTCATTCTATTGCAGGCTGCCATGCATGGATCCCAACGGTTATGCTTTTCATTTCGACCTCACAGGCGGTGAAAAAAAGCCAACCGTTACTTATACAGCTATCCTAAGACACACTGCAGTCCCGCCTATTTTAAGTAGCAGGACTTATGTAATGATAATGTAAACAGAAACCACCAAGGCAAATAACGGAAGAAATCAAAGAGATGGCTTTTATTTGCTTGAATTCTTGCATTTAATTTGATAGCATTGGCTTCAAAGAGACTCACAAGGCAGCAGCATTCTTTATAATATCTCCATCCATGTTAAAGACAGGCTGCCCTGCAGAATGAATACCAGCTGGGCAAGAATGGCCCATCTGATGGTTACCGTGGAACCAAGAGCAGAAATTGGTTGTTGCCAGCTAGCAGCCCTATCCGCTGCGAGGTTACACACTGATATATTTAGAGAAGGAGCAAGTGCTTACATATTGCATAAGGAACCGCTGTTGCACAGCAATCGCTCTGGAAATTAATGATCAGCGTGGGTGGTACGTCATGACAACAGCTGCACAGATCGCCGGGTCTCGCCTTCTCTGCATTAGCATATTCTCACATCTCAAGGGGCAAACTACATTTTACACACACCTCGACGGTTTTGAATGAAAAGGCAGCTTCTGCAGGGTGCAGTTCTGAAAAAAGGAATGGAGGGGAGGAAGAAGAGTCTAACTTTTCCTCCCACCAACCATTTTTTCACACACCTGCACACACCGGCCAAAGCTGCACGTATGCCTTTGCCAGGGCCATCCTCACCACACATTTGGAAACTTGCAGGGTGAAAAGCAATTGTAGGGGAAGCAGTATTTTCTGTAACATCACGATAGAAGAATTCCAAGAGGAGAGAGAACAGAGGAGTTCTTAAAGAACTCATCACAAAACATGTATATTTGTTTCTCACATCAGCAAGCTCTTGCTGGAGGCAGAACCAACAGTGGTATTTGACAGGGGTGTTGAATCTCTTTCAGCCCAAGGGGCACACTCCAATTTGGAGAAGCTCTCCCGGGCCACATTCCAGTTGTGGGTAGGGCCAAAAGCAAAAGGGATGGGACCAACATACAAAAAAATACCAACATGTTTTAGCTTAAAGTTCTTGGGGCTTCTCTACATGAGGCCTTTAACCCGTCACTTTACCGAGGCTTCTGCTTCCGGATTCTTTGCAGGATTAAGATTGGTTCCTTTACATGTGTTCCCCCCCAGAGGGGGGGGCTTTCTTTCTCTGCCTTTCTATATCTTCCATTACACAACCACAAAGTGGTGCTGCAGTATTGCAGAATTGCATAAATACATGAGCTTTTCATAGTTGCATTTCTAAATAATACCACACTTTCCTCACTCTAAGGGGCGGGGGAAGCCATGGAAATGGTTGCAAAGCATGGGAGAGGCCCTGGAGGATGACGATGTTGTGTAAAGCACCTGCAAACTACCATGAGTGAGGAATCACGGGTGCACAATAAATGCCACATGTAAAGAAGCTCTTGCTGGCGGCAAGAAAGCTGCAGGAGCTTCCAACCTTTTAGGATGGGGGGGGGGGGAAGCTGCACAAAAGCTGGGAAACCATCAAATGATTGGTGGTCAGGGAAAGGGGTATGGCCTTCTGGGGAATCCCAGAGGGCTAGATTTGGACCCTAGGATGACTGATTTGGCTCCTGGGCTTGAGGTTCTGCACCCCGATTCTATGACCTGGAGTCTTCAAAGGCTTTAAAAAAAGTATCAAACTTTCTACTGGCTCATTTTCCTGGCACTTTAAGGTAGTTTCATATCTCTGTCCTGGTGTGAGATCTTTGCCTGTCTTCTGCTTCAGCGTTGCTGAAGTAGTAGGCAAGATATTTGTGTCATGTTGGGTGTCTTGACAGCACTGGGTTCATTCTCCAGCAACATGCCACTCCCTGGCTCCAGTAATGGCAGCTGCAAGAGGCTCTCTGCATTAGTACTGGGCTGTTGCTCGAAATTTAGCATCATCAATATTAAGGCCCTAACACAAGGTCTATCTTTGTATACAGGCAGCAGCCATCTCTGCATTGCCTTTTATGGGATGGAAGAGGACAGCAAATGCTTGTGGTATGCCACTTGTGTAATTTTTCTACCATACAGGTAATGTAGTTCTTAACTCCACAGAGCAAAATCAGCACTTCTCGATCAACTTAGGCACAGTCGCACTCTGCAGTGTTTAAATATCTGGAAGCAAAAGCTATGGGATATTCTCATAAAACAAGCATTACATATGAAATTATTTCTCCAGTTCTACAGGCCAGGGTTGGCCTGAGGCACAGGACAGAACCTGGCCATCCTGGCAGTGAAATCTTTCTTCAACACTGGTGATGGGACAGCATCCTCCACCACGCCTGAGGGCAGCAGGCTAGCTTAGAGGGCCTCAAGGGAGAACAGGAGAGGTGCTGCTGTCCCCCCTGCCCCAAGTATTTCCCATCTGAGGGAGCCGCCTCACTCTGTCTAATGGCACGGCTGGCCCTGCCAGAGGCTGAAGCATCACATGCCAACAAGATTTCATGAAGTGACCATTTTCTTTGCTTCCTAGAAAGTCTCTTTATATTCAGTCCATTCCTATTCATAGCAATTATTTCTGTTGCAAACCTGTATGGTATTAGTTAACAAACCCAATAAATGAGCAAACTTGTAGTACATTTTCTGGAGGAGTTACTCTTAGAACTGCTCCAGTTTGTTCAGATGTTTTGTGTAGCCATTTGCTATCTATACATTGACTGGGTTCAGACAACACGACAGCCTACACTCAAGGGTTGGGTTGTGGGTTGTCGTTGAACCATGGGTAGTTGTTGAACCATGGGTTATCATGTTGTCTGAACCCAGTCAAGATAACAAACCATGATGAACCCACAACCCAACAACAAACCATGCATTCTCTTCATGGGTTGTTTACGGTTAACAAGCTATGGCTTGTTAGCAAAGCTGGGTTCAGACAACATGATAACCCACATTTCAACAACAACCCACGGTTCAACAACCCACACTCAACCCAAACTCAACCCCTGAGTGTGGGTTATCATGTTTCTGAACCCAGTCTATGTCTCAATATGTAACCACTTCTTTTAAGAACTTACATTTATCTCAGTTTACTCATAGTCCATATTCTTCAAGTCCCTTGAGAACTTGTGCCAGATTGTTCAGATGATGCTCATCACTGGCTCCTGTAACAACTATGCCCTCTAGGTAACATCTATAGGTTGGTAGGCCTTGGATATATATTCCAACCTTTTTTGAGTGCTGTCAAACCTTTTCAATCCCCCTTTCCTTCCATTTGGAGAAAAAACCCTGTCAGATCTAGTCTGTTGAATCCTATCCCTTTGGCAGAAGGAGATAAAAAGTCCTCAAGATGAGAATAAGGAGTGTTATTCTCTTCTTTGAACTGAGTTAATGGTAACCTTGAAATCACCACAGACCAATAGGGCTCTATTTTCTTCATAGCAGGAATAAGAGGTGTTGCCCATTCACTCCAATCAATCTTTATAGTTGATCCAATTCCTTAGTCACAGCCACTCTAAGAGCAAGTGGTACCTGTCAGGCTTTCGAAAACTTGGGTTTTGCTCTGTTTGTCAAAATGATGCTGGCTTAATGTCCTTCAGGTGGCCAATGTCCCTTTCAAAAACCAGTGCAGCTCCAGCTAAAAGTTCCTTCAGTTGTTGTGGACTGGCTTTCTGGTGAACTTGGATATTCTGGTTTCCCTTCAGCTCATATAAATCTTTCTCCTTTTCTAGTGAACTTGGAGAGCCTTGACAGACTGGCAGTCAGAATAAATACCTAAGTTAGCCAGCTTTATTTATTTATTTATTATATTTATACCCCGCCTTTTTCCTGCAAGGAACCCAAGGCGGCTTACATAATCCTCCTCCCCATTTTATCCTCACAACAACCCTGTGAGGTAGGTTAGGCTGAGAGTCAGTGACTGGCCCAAAGTCACCCAGTGAGTTTCATGGCTGAGCGGGGACTAGAACCTGGATTTCCTGAGTCCCATCCCAACACTCTAATGCTCCCAATGTGTTGGATAGCAGCTTCCATAATAGTATGGTGTGTGATTATGGGAATTGTAGTCCAACACATCTGGAGGGCACCAGATTGGGGAAGGCTGATCTGTTACAAAACCAGGTCGTGACCTGAATAGGCGGAAACCTTCACTCTACAGGCATAGCGTATTGCAGTAAGAGAGTCACCTCGCACCAAAGACTCTGAACTTACGGACTTTGCGTAGCGGTCTGCATAGCCTGACTCCAAGCCCGTCCATGCTTGGGGAAGAGAACTGCTTGGCCCCAGCTGAGGCTGGACTTGGAAGATGACAGCCCGTCCGTGTTCCCAACAACTCCTTGGGGCTGGCAGAGGGGTTTTCTACCCTGTATGCCCCCCGCCCCGCCCCTTGGTGATCAGGTGGGCTTATTCCTGCCCGGGAAAAGGTGGCGCCTTGGGTTTACCGGTGCCCTTTGGGGGATACTTAGCAGCTCTTTGAGACTGCCTCTCACCTCAGATGGTTCATGCTTCTTCTTGTGGATTGGGGCAGATGTGCCCTATTGAGGGTATGCAGATGGGGTCACATATTACCTATCTGGCCAGAATTGCATCTCCTGTCCATCCGCAAGGGTCGTCAAGGGAAAACTATGTGGGGTTGCCAAGGGGAAACTATGTTAGGGTTCATGTCACTGTGTGTGTGCTCAGGCTTTCTCCACAGCCTTATTATCAACTTTATTTGGGTATGTATGAGAATGATGAATGATTGCTATAAAGCAGGCAAACAGCTGTTATCTCACCTCTAGCATAAATCTGAAACTATTAATGTAGAGGCTGAACAATAAAGTAGGACACGTCTGCAATCATGACTCTGCTTTTTGTTGTCCAGGTGGTTGTTTTGCTTTCAACCTGATCGATGTGAAAGTAGATCAAACTTTACTGATTCATCTTCTAGAGAGCAGTAAGACTGATGGGCCAAGTTGTTTGCTGATACTTAACCTATTAGCCCATCTTCCCCTCCTTGCTGAAAACAGTTCCTTTGATTAAAAATGCAGCTTCCTTATAGTTGGCATCAGCCAGAAAATGTCTTGCCACAAAAGCTGAAAGCACCCTCCACAGAGCTGTCTTCCTAAAAGCATGAGAAATAATGGTGCTTTGAAGTCAACTCGCACACAGTTCATCCTCCTGTAACAGTATGGATCAAAAGCTAAATCCAAAGAGCCTAGCTGTGGCCTGTTTTTAAAACGGGCTATGCCTTTGGATCAATTTCATTTTCTGTAACAGAATCTCCTCTTTCCTCCCTGATCCAAATTTAGCCCAATTAAGGATACTGAATAAGCACAAATTAATAGAGTATTTTGACTTTTCAAAACATTTCACATACATTGCTTCAGCAATCCTTACAACACCTATGATTATCTCCATAATAATAAATTAGACCACTACAATCTTCAGGGGAGGACTTGCTGTCTGTGCCACACCCCACAGAGTCCTGTCTGGCAGTAACATGGCAACAGGCCTTCTCTGTGGTGACACCCTCCCTCCAGAATGACCTCGCCTCTGTGATATGTCAGGCACTGAAGATCATGTGCTTTCGACGATTGTTGAAAACTTACTTGCTCACCCTGACTTTCCCCAACCGTTAACTTATCTAAATGCTGTTGTACTTTTAATGATGTATTATTTTGTAACAGGTTGTGAACCGCTTTGGGATTTGTAAAATAGGAAGATATATATATATATATATATATATATATGTAGATATTTATAGATATAGATATGTATATGTATATACTGGTATATATATACATATATCAGGCTCAGTGGTGGGGTACTGAGGCTGATGAGACAGTATTTCTGCAAAGCAACTAGCGTGTTCAGGTCTCATATGAGATTTCAACTGGGGACTCCTCAGCTGAAAGGAGAGCTCAACTCAAAGGGCTTAACCCGCCACTTTACTGAGGGGTTTAACCCACCACTTTACTGAGACTTCTGTTTTCATCCTTTACATGGGGTTTCCCCACAGGGTTTGTGTTTCTCTGCCTTTCTATATATTCTGTTAACCAACCACAAGGTGGTGCTGTGGTATAGCCACAGTATAGCAGAATTGCGACTTTACAGGAGGCTTTCTCTCTGGTTTGAAATTTAGTACCTAGCTTTCTGCACTCTAAAAAACAACAACCTGTTAAAATGGCTGGAAAACACGGGAGAGGCCCTGGAGGTTGACAATGTCATGAAAAGGCCCCACAAACTTCCATGAGTGAGGGATAATGAGTGCACAATAAATGGCTCATGTAGAGAAACACTTAAAACTTCTTAAGACCCCTTCATGCATTATAAGAGTGAAGCAGTGTTCACACAATGAGTTCTGATCACATGGAAGCCTATGCATGAGCTGCTGCCCATGTGTAAGCTTCCTCCTTCCAGCTGCCCTCCCCAATGTGTGGATGTCCGGAGGCAGGGTGAGTTGGGTGGGGCCAGCTCATGTGATCACGGGGGAGCCCCAATCCCCAGTCATCACATGACATGAGCACCCTGTCATGTGTATAATGTGAGAAGTGGGCTTTGGTTTCTCCTTAAACCATTTACCTTCTCTGTAAAAAAAAATAATCCGATAGCTGTGGGCTAACAAGATCACGGAGCACATGGCTGGTGGAAAAGGCATTAGAACATGTCTCCACCAACACTTGGATGTTGGACCTAAACAATGGGTAAATAATGGTCATTTGTGGAATTGTAACTTACCACAGTGCACATAACCACTTGGCAAATTGTACTGGTAATCTGTATTGCCCTTGCAAGTGCTGGGGAAAATCTTACCACTCCTCTGGATTTCTGATCAGGTGCAGATATGGGGTCATATATTCTTTGCCACTTGGCAGGACTGTATATATGACCAGCTTCCAAAGTAATTTCATGCATATCATGCTCAATTACTACTTTGTAAATAGCTTGTATTATGGCTTCCAAGATTCCTGTGCCTGTTTGAAGCTCAGCCCTATCTTGGCACCTAGCAACCAAGTCCCTGCTGAGGCCTGACATGTTATCACTAAAATTCTACTCAGAGAGAAAGTCATGATACTTGCTTTCAGATTTTGGTCCTTTAGACTGTCCAGAGATTATCGTGGCATTGCCCTTGGAATCTGCTCTGAGACGTCAGCTAGTATGTCAGCCCAACTTCTAATGGGGTATACTGAAGCAGAATATTGCTTTGCAGTAGTGTTCCAGGCACCATTCTGATGTTACCCTATAAATCCCCAAATGGCTGGTTCATTATTTATCCCTGAGACTGCTACCTTCCCTTTATCTCATGTCATCTCTGCAGTTAGCTGATGGTAGCTTCTTGGTGGTGCTCTCCACATGCTAATTCTAGACAGAGATGTTCCCAGTGTCCACTCTTCTGCTTTAGAATCCCCTTCCCAAGTATTTTCAAAAGCGATCCCACACCTTTTTATTCCGGCAGCTCAGCTTGATACTTAATTGACTATTTTTGTAGTTCTATGTTTTACAATAAATATATTTAAATGTTTTGATAATATAGTTCTAACCTGCTCTGAGGCAAGATAGAATAAATAAAATAAAATAATCAAGATAGCTTGGATGGAGTTACTTAAAAATAACAGGAAATACCTTATTGGGGTATTTTCAAGAATGGGTTGAACATAAACATACCAAAAGACAAATTAGTGTTGCCTCCTTTTATGCGGAACATATTAAAAAAACTACCGTATATAACAAAAGTAAGTTGCACTGCTCTCAGGTAGGCCTAATTCACAGGTTTTCCTGGCAGTCTGGTTGTGGCCAGGAACCTAAACAACACAGATGTTGCTCTATGGGACAGCCAGCTGTGTCAAGCAGTGTCCACATAGTTTAGTCTATTTTTGCCACACCTGTGCAGCTGGGTGTGGTTGTGCTGGGGTAGTTAAGGTCACATGAGCACTGCTTCAAATGAGTGCCTAACCATGCCATGTGGGACAAGCACAGTTGAGTCTCCCCTTCCCAAGGGCAATCATGCCACCAGGACAATGTATAAATGTACCCTTTGTATACTGAATCATACCTCCATGCAAGTCATTAGACTTAGATGGTTTTTAGAGGTCCTTTCCAAGTGTGGTGCAAGGTATGTCATCACTGCTAAATTAGGTCTTTTCTTTGCTGCAAATTGCAAACGGGAATCATTTTTCTGCTGGGTCAGACAAGTGAGGCAAGTCCAATTACATTTATCTTGCTGAAAAGTTTCTTTTGTCCTCAGGAGCAACAAGGTGAGAAGAAACTAAAGCTGCACATGAAGTCCTAGGAATATATTTTATGTACCGTAATTTACAATACTTGATAGTTGAAGAAGAAACATGTGCTGGCAGGACATTCACAATTCCTATCAAGCGAACACAGAATCAGTATGGAATTTTTAAGTAAGAGAAAGTTGTTGAAGAAAAACAGACACATATAGCATGCTTACTGGGGGGGGGGGACACCCCAGGCCTGGGGGCCAAATCCGCCCCCCCAGGATTCACATGGCCCCACCCCCTTTGCCCCAGCCACTGATAACCTCCTTCCAAAAAAAGGCAACTATTGGGCATTGCCAAAACATATGGTTAAAAGAAGCATTGGCTGTGTTACAGCTCCAGCAATTAGCTGACTAACAAACCCTTATTAAAGAGACATTGTGGTATCCAGTAGACATGGAACAAGCGTTTTTGCTGAATTAAACATAACCTGAGATCCATAGATGCTTCAGATACAGACACTAAAGTGGCAATCCATTGATTAGGCAAAATGGGACAATCCAGTTCCCCGTTCCATTCCTGCTTAAGACTCTGTATATTGTATTTATTCACCAATAATAAGTATTTATAAACACGGATCTTGGGTCAATATAACTGATCGGCCTCAATAAGTGCTTCCAATAGTGAAGGAGACTCTGAAGCTGTAAAAGCAACAGGGCCAAACCTAGATTCTAACAAATGTTGCACTTGCAAGTATTGCCATTCAGCCATAGCAGACAAGTCATATTTGGCACGGAAAGCCGAGAATGACAAAAATTCGTCATCAGCACCCAGTAGTTGATCCAAGGTAAAAATCAGCTTATCTGTCCAAGTCCACCACAAAGCATTTTCTTACCAATTTTTAAATCTGGGTTTCCCCATAGACTCAATTTAACATTAGAAAATGGATCAAAATGTGACATGACATTATATGTCACACATCTCTAACAGCCATAACTGTTGGAGAAACCCTATCCATTTTAATGTGCTGAGAACCTAATGCCATCCATCTAGAAAGAGGATCCAGACAAGAAGATTCCACAACTGACCAAGGTGGAAAATCTGATTAAGTGAGAAAGATGAAAATTTAGCACAGGTCAACAAATAGGCCCGATGCCATAAAGCAAGATCTGGAAAGCCAAACCCACCTTCCTTAACTGGAAGTTGCATCCTTTTCAAGGATATTTGTGGTGAGGAAGACCCCCCCCCCCAATATTACAAAACAAAGCATTGCATTTTTGAAAATATTTGCCAGGCATAGATAAAGAAATCCCAAGTATAACATAAGCAATCCAAGGTAAAGTATTTATCTTGAGTGTATTTACCTTACCTCACAAACAATAGTCATCTATCTAAAGATGCCCATCTATCTAAACCCCATGAGATCTCATTAATCAACTTATTCAAATTGAGCTTGATCATTTGTGATATGTCTCTGGGAATAAGTATTCCCAAATAAGTAATAACATCTGAGCACCGGTCCGTCAGAATTGCCAATCTGCTAATACACTATGAGATATAGTATATCCTATTGGCATCAATTAAGACTTTGACCAGTTAAAGGTGCAATCTTATGCATGTTTAGACAGAACCCCCCCACAACTCCCAGCATTCTCCAGCCAACCAATTAGGATTGCGCCCTAATTGAATAGCCAGTCAAATTATCAAAAGTATTAATCAACTGCATCAAAGCTGGAACAGACAACTGGAGTTTCAAGAGAAACAATAAAAGATCATCAGCATAAAGAATAATTTTAAATTCTAAACTATCATGCACAAAGCCGTGAACACTACTATTCTGTCTAACAGCACAAGCCAGAGGTTCCAAACATAAATCAAACATCAAAAGAGAAAGTGGACATCCCTGTCTGGTACCTCTCTCAAGTGAAAAGAAAGCTGGAAAAAGATTACTAACCATTGAGTGGGAGGCCAGTAAAACATTTATACGGGGCCAAATCATTGCCTATGCTTCTTATAAGAAAATAATTTTTTTAAAGCGCAGCAGCACGTAGAGGTTATATGATGGAAAAGCAGGGAAAGAAATGCTGTGTAGAGCTGGGATCTCAATTCTGCGATGAAATTTAAAGTATATACAGCAGATGAACAGCCACGTGTAGAAAGCTCTAAGTGATGTTGATCTGCAGTTGGAGAATTTTAATATTTGTATTGAATATTTGGGGGAGGAGGTTATATTATTGGTATTTTATCTTTGTCATTGTTTATGTTTTGAATTTTCTAAGCTGACCTGAGGGGGCTTTCTGCCTACAAAGGTAATATATAAGTACAAAAAATAAATAATAAATGAACTGGGTAATAATATATTTTTAAGCTTCTTCCTTCCCCATCCCTTCAATATCACCTGGATTCTATGGGGCCCACACAAGCCCTACTTAGATACTCTCAATCAGCCTAAGACACTTGACCCTGTGAGACCCTCAAACCATTAATACTTAGGACTCATGTGTTGTTTATACCACCACATACCAAAATCTCCGTACCCAGATCAAAGAGAGACCACACTCTGACCAACTGAGTCAGACAGCTACAGGAGGAAGATGGGGGTGTCTAGACTCTAGAGCAGGGCTCTCCAACCTTGGGTCCCCAGATTTCATAGATTTCATAGATCATAGAGTTGGAAGGATGTTGCTGGCCTACAGCTCCCAGCATACCCAGCCAGCATGGCTAATGGCAAGGGATTCTGGGAGCTGTAGTCCAGCAGTATCTGGGGACCCAAGGTTGGAGAGCCCTGCTCTGGAGCATGACTGGGGTGAAGAATGGCCCTTTGTGGAAGGATTGTAGCCCAATGGTAGAGCATATGCATTGCATGCAAAGGACCCAGGTTTAGTCCTGGCATCTCCAGGTGGGCCTGGGAATGACCGAAACCCTGATCAGCCACTCCCATCCATGTAGACCAGCCTTCCCCAAATGGCACTGCCCAGATGGCAGTGCTGGTTGGGAATTGTGGGAGTTGCAGTCCAACACATCTGAAGGGCACCAGGCTGGGGAAGGCTGATGTAGACCATACTAAGCTAGATAGATCAATGGCCTGACTCCATATAAGGCAACTTCCTATGTTGTGCGTCTTGTGATAATGTTCACATGGCCTTGAGCAGCTTTATAAGGCCAGGTGGGACCTGATTGGCTCTCTGCCCTTCTTGACTCTAGATGAGCCAGCAGATGCAGTAACACCCTCTTGCCATCTGCAGTGGCGGCAGCAGCAACACTGAAGCACAGTAGAGAGCGGACCGACAGCTCCCCCGGCTGGCAAACTATCATTCTTGCAGAGATTAAGGCTGCTGGGTCCATGCATAGCAGCAGCAACAATATGAGGACTTGAATTAATTTATTTTAAAAATGTATAAACTGCAACTTCATCCAAAAATGGATTGCAGGGAGTTGGCATACATAAGAAATGCCAATAATAGATACAATATTAAAAGAAGCAATAAAAATAAATATATTTGTAATACCATTGAGATGCATGAACAGAACCGGCTAAAAATACAATCATGCTCTTCATTGCAGGACTCTGAAGCTGCTCCCTTGGCCAGCTATAAAAAGCACATCATGTTCCAAACACAGTATTCATTTAATTGACATGTAATGTAATTTCTCTTATGGGGCAGCACACAAATGTCACGCTTGAATAAATAATAAAGAAATGCAATTGGAAGAATATGTGGAGACCAATGGGTGTCTAGGTCATGGTTTGTAGAATGCCGTAATCTCATGTAATTGAGTCCTATGATAATAAACACAGTAATATCTACTACTGCCTGCCTTCCTACTTCCGTGTGCTGCCGAGGATTACAGCTGAAGAAGTTTTCCCCTCAGTCTCTCACATCTATGCCACCTTTAGTCGTATTATAATAATAACTAATGACCTCAGATTACTATATCTTTGTGCATAGAAGAAAGGAGAATCACACTCATTTCTTTGGTACATAACTAACAAGTGTCAAATCTTTTTGAAAACCAAAAGTGCAGCTGTTGGCACATCTGGATTTGAGGGCAAGGAATTCTGGGGGAATTTCTGGTTTATTGTTCCAATAAGAGTCAGGCATTTCTTAGTTAATTCCCTGCCTAGTTGCACACTGGTGAAAAAGTTATCAGTTGTTACAATTCATGGAACCCTACCAAGCTGCAATCCTATACTCACACCTATTGTCCTATTGAACTCAGTGGGACTTATGTCTGAGTAGACATACGGTATATAGGATATGTGTTAGTTTCTTTACTACCATCCGACCTAGATTTTGAGCTGCTGGTGCACCCTTATATATTTCAGCATCATAAACATATTGGGTGGGTCCAGTTCTAGGTGTATGCAACTGAGCTAGCGGAAGCAGACTTCCCATCCCTTCTCCTTCTTCTCTCTACAGCCCCAGAAAATGCTACACGGGGGTGTCAGGGGACATTGCTCTATGGAGTAGGCTATGGGGTAGAAAGGGAATCCTTCACAATTGTGTGGGGGAACCTTGTGTGAGTGGAGCTCTGCTCATGGAAGGTGCCCCTGCCTGATTTCCCCACACAGCCCACCCCATTCAGCAGGACTCCCCAGTTCAGCAGGCTCCCAGTTACACGGTAGGAGAGTTTCACAGTGGAAGGCAAAATGAACCGAGAAGCCTGGCTTTTTGCACAAAATGATAGCTGTGATGAAAAAAAATCATTTTCCAGGGTCATAAGGAAGATTCTAACTGTAAAAAAATTAAAATAAAAGCATTTCGTGGGATCACTTTGACCCCAAGCACTTTATAAGAAAACATCTGGAGGGCACCAGGTTGGGGAAGGCCGCCTTAAAGTATGGAAGGGGTATTTTATCATTGTTTTTGGCAGGGCCAAGCCATCAACTGCGGCTCAATGCAGGTACGCAGAGGGCTGGCTAGCATCTGAGGTTGTTTTAGTGCTTAGGCCTATGAACCTGCCTGTTCCCTTATTATGGAATAATTTATTTATTTGATGGTTATGTCAGTGGTTTTATAGAAGGGAGGAAGCAGCTCCCCTTCATGCAATCATGTACACAATTTGCCAGATGCTTGTCATCCAACTCTAGGCCAAACTGAAAGTTGGTGATGGAGAGATAGTCATTGACTAGCTGACAGTGGGGGCAAGGTAAATCCATGTATACATAATATATCCCATTAATATTTTGGAGCATATATTTTCACATACACACACATGTATTTGTGCGTGAATGATTGTAAGCACTGAATACTATTTAAGATTAGGATCATAGGAAGCTGCCTTATACTGAGTCAGACCATTGGTCCATCCAGCCCAGTATTGTCGGCAGCAGCTCTCCAAGGTTCCAGGCAGAAGATTTTCCAGCCCTACCTGGGGATGCTAGAGATCAAACCCTGGGCCTTCTGCATACAAAGCAGGTGTTCTACTACTGGGCTCCCCCCCCCCAATTATTACTGATGCAATAATAATTGACAAAAATAAACAATGAACAACAACAGAATGCAGAACCTAGCAGTTTGTCTTAAATTCCTCAAATTAGCTCTACCAAACAGGAGTTCTTTTGCTCAGCAACTTAAGTAAATAGTGCTTAACCAGTGAATCTGCTGCCTCATACATTAATCAAGTAATATGAAATCAGATCAGGCTGAACAGCTTTAGAGATGCGTTCCCCTGGAACTTGTCTTACATCCATCCAATTATTAGCATTTCAAAGCTCCTGATTCCCCTTTTTAGCTCAGTAGGAGAAGCGATCTGTATATTAATCTTCTCTCCTCGGTAGCTCTGGGACCGGCCACGTTAGCTGCTGGTGGCAACAACAATCCCTCCTAAACTAGGACTGGAAAACATGTTTGCTCTTTCAAAACACCTTTATGTCCTGACAGATATTATGAAACCTGTATGCTGCTGGAAAAGAAGACCCAAAAAATGCATGTTCAATGCACTTCACTGAATTTGCATTTGGAAGATTTACTTTTCCCCAATATGTATGCATCATATTTTTCTCATCTTGTAACTCTTAAATACAGGGGCTTGTATTCATCCCAGACATTCTAAAATTTAGACTAAAGGCATTCTAAAAATAGACTGTGAGAAGAGGTACTGCTGGCAGCCTGGCTCAGTGCTAAACGCTGTTCTTGGGAAAGTGCTGTTACGCATACATCACTGAACATCCAAAGGCTATGTCCTCACAGCAGCTTGCCACACTTTCAGTTTTCTATCTTGACACACAGCAGGAGGTATACTACATTGTTTTACAATCATGCTACAGTGTAGCATGGAGGCTTGTACACCCTCGTAGCTCCTTCTCCCATCTGGACTGCATGGCCGGTGCATAGATCCTAATTCCCCACATATGCTATGCAGACAAGAAGGATATTTGCATGACCAGGTCATCACAGCCCTGCTGCCTGTGGGTGGTGTTGGCTGTACTTAATAAACATTCACAAGACCTAGACCCTCCTAAAAGAAAGAAACCCACCCACTCTAAAATATGTGGATATGCCCCCCCAAAGGCCCGCTTCGCATGCGCTGGGCTCCTGTGCTGGCAAAGGTCTCTGCAGTGTGGGCCCTACTTAACTGTGAGTTCACCCTATGCTGCTACTGCTGTAATGGTTAAAAAGGCCACATGGGTCAACTGTGTGGGTCTTTTCCACACAATTGTTATCCCCACCCACCCACCCACCCACAGCCCAGGTCGAGCAATAATTGCATGGTAAGGACCACCCACACAATTGGTGCTGCCCATGTGGTGCTGCTGGGTCTTTAAAACATATGGCAGTACCATAGGATGAACCCATGGCTAAGTGGCTCCCATGTCATAACAAATGGAGGACAGTGCTCAAATTACAAGGGGTCAGGGGGGCTTTGTTATGGCTTCCTTGGCTACTGTTTCTAGAAGGCTACAGGAGGCCATGCTTTGGCTAAAATGGCAAAGAATCCAGAAGCAAAGCTAGTGGACTTAATGAAGGGCTCACCATCTCTCTCCAGCTTCATTGGTAGATTGTGAAGAGTGCCTCTCTGAGTAGCAGCCAGTGGCTGGGTTCGCATGACATGCTAAGCCACTGTAGCTTAGTGGGTCATCCAAACCTGCAATGGGCTAGTCAGGGTGGCTTAAGTTTGGCTTATAAGCCACCCTGATAGCCCATGGCCTGTAGTAGGGTTTACTTTAGCCATGATGGGTTAATGTGTCGTCTGAACCCGGATGCCACGACCCATCCTGGGTGAAGTGACCCCGCTACAGAGCCGACTGGCAAGAGAGGCAAAACCCCCTTGCTGCACTTGCCAAGGAGCTACCATGCAAGTGCCACTGATAGCCGCCTCCAAAGTGCCCAAGCAGCACTTGGGGATGGCTGTCAGACGCTGCTCTGCCACCCCCACCCCCAGCCAAAAGGGCTTGGGCTTGGCACCATGGCAGAGCAGTGATCGCTGCTCCCCAGCTGCATGCCACGGTGGCAAGCCCTCTTGGCCCAACGCCGTGGCGTGTTGTGGTGATCGCTGATGCCAACTTACAAGTTGGTGGTAGCAATCCCTGCTCCCTCATTCCCTTGCTCCCCTCCATCGCTGCGAGCCCTTTCGGGCCCCTTGTGGCGGGGAGAGGGGAAACTTCAGTGCTCCCATGGGGTCCGCTGGAATTCCCGTGGGAGGACCAAGGGGAGAGGAGGTGGGCAAGGACCCATGGTGTGCCTGATAGTCTGTCGGGCACACTGTGGGCCCTTGGGCAGACAACTCACACTGCGTGGCTTATGCTGCAGTGTGGGTTCTCATGGCGTGCAAACCCACCCAGCGAGTGTATATAGGCCATATGCAGTGCACTCCACAGAGCAACTTTCCATGTTTAGTGGATATCACAATGCCCACCACCATGTGGATTGCTTTTGACTACTACACCTCTGTCATGTCACATTTTCTCGTTTTGGTTTGTCAAAGTCCCTCTATTGCAGTTTGCCTACATCCTGTTCAGAGGCTCCTCCTACTCTTGACTAAAGACTATTCTGTCAATGAACAAGATGTACACAAAGTGCAGTAGGGGGAGCTTTGCATGCTTACCCTGCAGTAAATACTAGTGTGGTCAATGAAGGTTACTGCCAGATGAGTGTGCTTAGGATTGCAGCCTTAGTTAATCTTTGATGGAAGTGTAGATATATTGCAGCTGTTTAGGAAAAGCTATCTGCTGTATCAAGGATTGGCAGTTACGGTTTACTTCTGTCGGAATTTTTGTGCCTACGGGATGTGCTTAATGAAAGATGCGGTAAAGCCTTCTACATTGGGAACTGGGTTTTTTTTTTTTTTAAATCTGATAATAACCACCAGGATGGAAGACGTGCATTTAGGATTGGCTAATTAGGGTCTGTACATGAATGAGTTGACTTCTTCTATGCATCTTCAAGAAAAGATAAATGCACACAGCAAGTCTGAAAAGCCGTGGGAACTTATTTAATTATTGGAAAAACAACTTTATAGAAAATCATAGGGTTGGATCCAGACTATGTCAGTCATGCTTTAGTCACATTAAAATTGACTGGACTTAAGTTAGGCATGACTAATTTGTCTGATTTATTTCAATGGGACTAATGTACAGCACAGTCTAGGTCGGCCACTTATGCATCACCAAAAGAGAGGAAGTGCATCACTAAAATATTTGGCATAAATTTGCTTATGCTGATGCATATGTAAAGATGCTCATTTAGAAATAATTATAATTTAATTAGAAATAGAATCTCACCATAGTAAGGGAAACTGTGACCTGTGTGCCTACTGAGTTGGCTTTTGAGGTGCTAACTGTTGTGGGGCAACTTCACTTCCCCGGGCTCCCCCTTCTTCTAACTCTTACGCTGGCTCAGCTTGTCTGAGCGTGGAAAGCTAAGCAGGGTCAGGCCTGGTTATTACTTGGATGGGAGACCCCTCCTCTAGTTTCCTGCATTGAGCAGGGGGTTGGACTCGATGGCCTTGTAGGCCCCTTCCAACTCTATGATCTATGAAATCTATGAAATCTTTAAACCAGACTTGGACTGGACAGACCTTCAAATAGAGGACTTAAAGTAGGACACATGGCCACCCTCATGCAATCCTGGCCTTCTACTCAGAAGATTGAGTTCAATGGGACTTACTCCCAGGTAAATGTGTATAGAATTGCAGCATAGGTCTGGATCCAACCCATAGTTCAGGGTCCCCGCATGGGCCAGCTGCAGGATGCTATTATAGTATAGCCTTCAAGCAAGTAGATGTTGTTGTGACTCTCCTTTCATTTTTTAAAAAACAAATATTGTAGCTAAGGAGTGAAATGCTGAGTCATGATAAGTGCGATTGCTCCCAAAACTCTGGAGCAGGGCAAAACATATGCACATGTTGTGGAAGGGAGGTCAGGAGGAGGGCTCCTGTGATTATTGGCCAAATTAGGCCACAGCTTTTTATTGCTCAAAATTATTTTATAATAGTCTTGCATAGCAACAGTAAAGATCACACCATTAAGTTGGGAAGGAAATTCTGAAGCATTGCGCTCAGCAAATCAGAATACTGTTATATAACTTGATTTTGCTTTTAGCTGCTACACCTAATCCTTTTATGATCTTTCCTTCAACATTCATCATTCAATTTTATGCCTAGCAAATATTGAGCCTTTTCATCTCTGCTCTCAAAATCATAATGGATATTTATATTTGTATTCTGCATTATGTCTTTGGTTCTCATTGTTTGAAATGTGTGTTCTTACCTGGGTATTTGATTGTTTGCTGTACTGCTGTGTGAATCCTGTGTTTTCATACTGGTTATTAGAACAAATAAATTTGTGAATTACTACTAATTCCACTTTGACACATACTTTGTGTTGAATTGATAAAATGCTTAAATCACTAGAATAAAAAGTAAAAAGAAAAGAAAGCTGATGTTATATTTTTTTGTATTAATGATTATTACAGCAAAATCTATGCATGTGTTTCCTTGGAAGTAAGTCCAACTGTGTTCAAAGGGGCTTCCTCTCAGTAAGTGTACATAGGATTGCAGCCTTGTACACTTACCTGAGAGTAAGCCTCAGGGAACACAATCTGACTTATTTCTGAGTAAATATGCATAGCATTGCACTGTTAGAGTAGTTTCCTACTTTTAATGATCAATGGTCTTAGGGATTACTCATTTTAAAAACTTGTATTTTATTTTTATATAAACAATGAAAAGTTTATTACAGTCACTTGAGACCCAGGTGACCTCTGTGGCCAGGAGTGCCTTTTACCAGCTTCAGCTGGTATGCCAGCTACAGCCATTCCTTGATAGAGATAACCTTGCCACAGTGGTTCATGCACTGGTAACCTCAAGATTAGTTTATTGTAATGTGCTCTATATGGGGCTGTCATTGAGGTTGGTCCAGAAACCGCATCTGGTGCAAAATGCAGCGGCTCAGTTGTTGTGTGGAGCAACCTATTATCAACATATAACACCTCTGCTGAAAGAGTTGCACCGGCTGCCTATATGCTAGCGGGCCAAGTTTAAGGTGCTAGTAAAAACTCACAATACCTACTATTGGGTTTGGTTTATTGGTGTCTATTGTTTTGAACTCATGGATCTGGGTATCCTTTTAGTTCCTTTTCTTTTGGCAACTAGTATCCAGTGGGTAGGCAAAGTTTTCTCTCCTGGACTGAGTATAGTAATTCTGAAGAAGTGTTGTATCCTTGACTTTGCTTTGCTTCCATATTGCTATTCTGCTTGCATTAAGCTAGTAAGATTTGATTATCCAGATTGTGGGATTTTAGATATTGATGCGCAAAGAACCTGGCCCCTGATTATATTGCTCATCTCAGAACAGAGATGGGAGATTTAACGGCAATTGTTTGTTTCAAAACAATTCTGTTTTCTGAATGCAGACTATAGCAGATGGGAGTGTTCCTCCTGAGTGCAAGTTTGTGCCAGATATTGTGGTTACAGCTTGTTCTGAATTGCCTAGATTTCAGGAGCTGGTTAATTGTCCTAGTGATGGTGAAGAAATAAGTAAGATGCCTCATGAAAAGGATTGCTGTGCATGCTAATGAGTTTGCTATGCTTATGCGGTAGAGAGGAATAATAAATGATAGCTGTGAATGGTAAATGGAATGAGAATTTTTCAAAGGGTGCTCTCTTTACAGTAAAAAATAAATAAATAAGGGGGTGGGGAGGTTATACAATCGAATGAAGGGCACCTCCCTTACTGTGACTTCATTAACATCTGAATGTTAATGAAGTCATTATATTTTTGAGGTAAAGGATATGTTATACAAGAATGATGCTAAGCACAAGAATTGTTCACACATACATCCCCCCCCCTTTGCATTTAAAGCAGGTGTGGGCAACTTGTGGTCCTCCAGATGTTTTTTTAAAAAAAATTATTTACTTTTCAAAACAAAATATAGCAAAATACAAGAATAACACAACAATATAACTTAAACTACATACAATAAATCATAAAGTGCACCCCCCCACCCTCCTAGGGACCAATTTATATACTTCCATCCCCTTGATCAAATGAATTCCAAATTGCAAATATATAACACAGTGATGGCGAACCTTTTTGAGCCCAAGTGCCCAAACTGCAACACAAAACCAACTTATTCATTTCAAAATGCCAACACTGCAATTAAACCTGAATACCGAGGTTTTAGTTTTAGAAAAACAACTCATACAGTTGTCCGAACTAATTAACATCTTTTGTCTTAAAAGAAAAACACAATAACAGAGCTTTCAATCATACAGTTTTTTGTTGGAAAAAAAATCAACTAAAAAATTATTATAGTACTACATTGTACACATAGCCTGAAGGGAATTTATACAATTTTTTTAAATAATTAGGCACATGTATTTTTGGATGAGGGATTCTCAACTTGTAATACAGTAATACCTTGGATTGCAAGTAACTTGGTTTGAGAGCGTTTTGCAAGACAAGCAGATTTTTAAATATTTATTTAAATTTTTTTGACTTGATATACAAGTGACGTCTTGCAATACAAGTACTGTAGTATGGCTTAAATTAAAAATCTCTGTACAATTTTTTTGGGGGGAATTTCGTTTTGATATAAGAGTGTTTTGGATTACAAGCACGTTTCCAGAACGAATTATGCTCTCAATCCAAGGCATGACTGTATGATTATATGCCAGACTGAAATTGTATGGGGCAAGCAAGCTTTACCCCGGGTCCTTTCCCTGCTTCTACAGGTGTCGGATTAGTAAAAGTCAACCTGTACTACGATGAGCAAGATAAACAAGAAAACTAAACATGCTTAACACATTTTAAACACTTTATGTCTTGGACTGCAAACACTGCATTAGGTAAAAGTTTGCATTGGGCATGCCTTTGCACAATTAATGTGATTTTTGCTATTGCATGCATGCTGATAATTTGTCAAACCTTGGCTCATACTCCGTTAGTTTGAGAGCAACACATGCAGCACTCAGGTCAACTGTTAGGGCTTTACATCCAAGCCATGCTCTGTGCATCATTCTTCAAAATCTTTTAAATGTGATAACAATGTAGAAAAGAATTCTGTAACAGGAATTCTAGAATAAAATCATTCTGTTCCACACTGTGAGAAAGAACAAAACCATTAGTGTTCTGCAGAAGGGGACAGTCTTTTCGTGATCTGGTGAGTGGTGACCAATGGCTTGAGTGCCCACAGAGAGGTCCCTGCGTGCCAGCTGTGGCACCCGTGCCATAGGTTCGCCATCACTGATATAACATATCCTGACAAGGCATACTCCCCTTCCCCTTTATTAATACATAGTCTAATAATTGATTCCATATATCCATGAAATTATTCTTCTTTAACTGTCCTTTTTTGCATTTGATACTACTAGTTAGTTTATCATTTAGGGCTATGTCCCAAACTTCCTTATACCAGTCTGTTATTAGGAAAACATGTTGTACTTTCCAATTTCTCGCTATCATTAGCCTGGCCGCAGTTAACAAGCTTACAATTAACTCCTTCGTATTTTGGTCACAAATAAGCTTCTCCGTTATTGATAACAATGCTAATTTTGGACAGACCTCTAAATTAGTACCAATAATTTTCGATATTTCTGTAAAAACCTCTCGCCAAAACGCCAATACATTTTTACAACTCCACCACATATGAGCATATGTCCCTTTTTCCTGACATCCTCTCCAACAAAATGCAGAACAATTATTATCTATTCTATTTAATCTTACTGGAGTTAAATACCATCTCCAAATTAGTTTATAAAATTTTTCCTTTATCCTAATTGACATCATTTTCACAATCCATCTATCCCATATATTGTTCCACCCCACCTTCGAGGTCACCTCTTCAAATTCATTATCCCATACTGCCTTAAGCTGATCCTCTTGTTCTTTTGCTTTTTGAATCAATCTATATAAATCCCTTGTTATACCTCTTGTTGATGCATTACCTGGTAGGCCATCTCTAGACATGACCATCTTTTCAAAATTAGTTAAATCTCTCTCATACTCAGTTTTCCTTTTCCATTTCTTCTACCACTGTTCTAACTGTAATAATTTAACCACGATAATCTTCTTCTCTGAACAATTTCCATTATTTGATCTCTAGTCCCCATCTTTTCCACCCAATCGGACAATCTAATAACCCTTTCTTCTCTTAGTTTACCCTCCAGCTCTGTTCTTAAGTTTTCAGGAAAATCCTTATGAGCTCCTTATGAGGAGTTAATGGAGATATCCCTGGTATACATATGCTCTTCATAGTACCCCAAATCATTAACAAATTTCTTAGAAAAGGGTTGTCTATATTTGTTATCAATTTATTATTATTTTTTTGAAAAAAAATATTCTCCAAAGTACTACGTAATTCACATGTTTCTAACTCCAACCACATTATTTCTTTAGGGTGTGCTATAATATCCACTATATGTCTTGATTCGCTATATAATACCATTTTAAATTCGGCAAACCCAAACCCCCTACTTTTTGTACTTTATACCATCTTGTTTTAGTAATCCTAGATTTTTTCCCTCCATTACAATATGTATTAATAATTGATTGCCAATCTTTAAGTTCCTTATCTGATATCGCACTTGGTATCATCCGAAATAAAAAATTTATCTTTGGCAAAATCTTCATTTTAATCAAAGCAATTCTACCAAACCAGGAAAGTCCAATTTTTTTAATACTCCTCTATTTTATTCTTTACCTCATTCTTTAATTTCCTATAGTTCTGGTCTCCCAATTTATCTATATCTTTTGGAATTACAATTCCTAAATATTTAATTACATTATTAATCTTATAATTACTTTTTTTTTTACACATTTCAATCTCTTCTCTTTTACTATAGTTAAACAACAAAAATTTAGATTTATCCCAATTAATCTGTAGCCCCGTTACTTCCCCGAACTCCTTTAAATGATTCTCCACTCTATCCATATTTTCCATAGGGTTTTCGATTGTCAAAAGAGTATCATCTGCAAAAAGATTTATTTTTATCTTCTCCCTAATCCCTATCCCACCTATATTTCTATCTTCTCTAAATACATTTGCTAAAATCTCCATTACCAATGCAAACAAAATAGGCGAAAGGGGACATCCTTGTCTAGTTCCTCGACCTAGGTAAATTTGCTCTGTTAAACCATCATTTACTACAACTGATGAAACATTTTTTGAATACAATTGATTAACTACTCCTCTAAATCTTTCTCCAAACCCCATAATTTTAATTAAACTTTTTAATGCTGGCCATTCCACGCAATCAAAGGCTTTGAAAATATCTAACGCTATTACCCCTGCTCTCAACTTATTTTTCTTTATTAAATATATTATATTTAAAACTCTTCTTGTTAAATCTGCCATTTGTCTTCCTTGCATAAAACCACATTGGTCTATCCCAACATATTTAGTAATAAACTTGTTCATCCTTCTCGCTAATATTACTGTCATCAATTTTGCATCTTGATTTATTAAGGAAATGGGTCTATAGGAACCTGGCTCCATTGAGTCCTTCTCTGGCTTCGGGATTAGAATAATCTTAGATTGCTTCCAAGAAGAGGGGATCTCTCCCCCCTCCAAAAAAATATCATTAAATAACCTTTTTAGTCTTGGAACCAACATTTTCTTAAAAACCTTGTAGTATTCAGCCCCTAAACCATCTAGTCCAGGGGTCTTACCCTCTTTCAGTTTATTTATTGCATATTCTATTTCCAATTCTGAAAAAGGTTGTTCCATAATTTCTCTATCTTCATCCACTAGTCTAATTTTAAAATGCTTTCCTATATACTCATTAATCCTCTCTTCCGTACAGTCTCCAGCCTTATACAGTTCTGAATAAAATTCATAAAATATTTTTAATTTATCCTGCATTAAATTATGTCCTTTTCCTTTTTTATCTTTAATTGCCCCAACTATACTTTTTTCTTTCTTTTTTTGTGTGGATCTTGCTAACATTTTCGAATTCTGATTACTATTTTCAAAAAACTCTCTTTTCAAATAAATCAAGTTTCTCTGAACTTTTTCCAAATCTTTCTTTTCCAGCTCTTTCCTTTTAGTTTATAATTCAGCAAAGACCTTGTTCTCCCTTTCCTTCAGAAACTTCATTTCCAAATCCCTAATCTCCCCTTCTAACTTTTTAGTAAACTGTTCTTGTTTTTTCCTTAGTATCACACCCTCCCTGATACTTATCCCTCTCATCACTGCCTTCATTGTGTCCCAAACAACAGCTTCAGTACAAACTCCTGAATCATTAAGCAACCAAATCTCTCGCATTTCCTTTTCTATCTTTGCTATAATATATTTATGCTGTAAAATCTTACAATTCAATCTCCAACTCCTTGCTTCTCGATAATCCTTCTTTATTTTAATATCCATATTAATTATAGCATGATCCGAAACTTTTATAACACCTATTTCTGAACTCCTCACTCTTGACATCAGGGTCTTAGAAACAAAAATATAATCTATCCTAGAAAAGTTCTTCGTGGCTGGTGAATAATACATATTTCCTCTTTCCAATCCCTTTACCCCTCTCCAAACATCAACCAGTCCTTCTTTATTAATTATTTTATTTAATACCGTTATATTATTTCTCTTCTCTTGTCCTGTCGGATTTGATTTATCAATATTTTTGTCCATCACCATATTAAAATCCCCAGCCATAATTACCAAACCCTTTTGTGGCTCCCCCATTTCCTTAATCAGTTTTTGATAAAATTCTTTTTGATTTTCATTTGGTGCATACATATTAACCAATATATAATCTTCACCTCCCAATAATCCAAATATTATAATAAATCTTCCCTTAACATCCTTCTTTACCTTAGTCACCGTAAAACCACATTTCTTTGAAATAATAATTGCCACCCCTCGTGACTTGGATGAACCATAAACTCATATGTCATAGACCATCGCAGTTTTAATTCATTTACCCCCTCCTTTGATTGGTGAGTTTCTTGTAAACATATAATATCCGCCTTATCCTTGTTGAGGAGTGCTTCAATCCGTCTTCGTTTCAACATGGAACCCAACCCTTTAACATTTAAAGTAGTAATTCTCAAATTTGAAACCATCTCAAGTCTTTGTCCATCTTAAATTGCAGGTCCCTATTAGTGAAATAAAACACAACAGCACACACCCTACCCCTACCTCACACCCTAGTACCCCATTCCCTACATATATATGCATTCCCCCCCTTACCAGCCTTGAAGAAAATCTTCATGACCCCGGCCTGCCACGCCAACAAAAGGGGGGGGAGACAAACCCACCCAACAAGCAACTGACCCATAGATCCCTTCCAATTAATCTTTTATCCTTATTCATCCAGGTTAGTACCCTTTAAAAACAAATGAACAAACAAAAAACATAAAGTAAAACAATAACATTATTAATCTATTATATATACTTATTAAAATGAAAACAAAAAGCAAAATATAAAGGAAAAAACCGAGAGAGAGAACAAAGAAAGAAAATAGAGACTAATATTAAAAAATATTAAAAGCACACACAAAAAACTTTTTTGTCTTTTTCTTTTTTCCTTTTTCTTTTTTTTCTTGTAAAGGAGAAAAAAAAACCCAAAAAACATCACAACTCCATTAAGAGAAACTCATCTTTCAGTTCCTTCCAGCTATTTGCACGATCACCTTCTCTTCTGCTCGTCTCCTCACCACCACAAAAACTTTTTCCTTCCATATTTCTCTTACTTAGCTGCTCCTTCCAACACCTGCACATCCGCATCGCTCGAGGTTCCTGCCGTCAATCCCAGTTCTTCCAAAAGATCCATTCCTTGTATACAGGATGTTATCTTGTATCTCTTGTTTTTGATCATAAAAAAACACATCACAGGATAGCCCCAGTTGTATCTAATTCCATTCTTGGACAAGACAG
Organism: Shinisaurus crocodilurus; assembly: GCA_021292165.1. Lineage (NCBI taxonomy): Eukaryota > Metazoa > Chordata > Lepidosauria > Squamata > Shinisauridae > Shinisaurus > Shinisaurus crocodilurus. The sequence goes on from CM037879.1 coordinate 235,596,156, forward strand.
CAGTACATGGTTTCACACTGCGTCTCCAGTCAATTGTTTGCTGACACAAATCATTAAAGATTTGGACTGGAGTACTTTGATATTGCAGTTGTTCTGGACGTTTCTTCAAAATTTGGGTAAACAATTCTTTTTTATAAAAACTGGCAAAACACACAACAATGTCACTGGGGGTAAGCCCCCCCCCTCTTCTTGAAACTCTATGGACCCTTTCCAAGTCTTGCTCAGTCAATTCCAATTCTGGGGCAATCTCACAAAACCATTACAAAATTATTCCTCTCAAATTTTTCCCGTCCTCCACACTAACATGTGGGAAAAGGCGTATACAAATATTAGACCGCCTCGCTCTGTCTTGGATATTAATCATTTAACTCCAGTGCATCAAATCTTAAATCTTGTTCCTGACTTTTACGTTGAAATTCCTGCTGTACATCCTCCACTTTGTCATCCAAGATCTTGACTTCCTCTTTCAATTGTTTAAAGTCTTCTTCAACTTTCTGGAATCCTGCCTTCAAACCCTGCTGAACCTGTAGAACTTCTCTTTTAAGTTGAGATATTTCCCCACTAATTTTGTCTGCAAAACGAGAGAGAATCGCCTCCATTTCTGTGGTCTGCACTTCCGAGGGATTTTTTTTTTTTTTTTAGAAGACAGAGATACTTTCTCTTTAGCATCCGCCATCTTAGCACCCGATCTGGCGCCTTTTCTCTCAGCCATAATTAATTTATCTCTACTACCGCAGAGACGAGACTCTGTTTTTTTTAATTCCGTTCCTTTTCTAGCCCCCCTTCCCTCCTCCAGTTCACTTCTCTCTAATCTTTGAATTCTAGAGAGGCTGTGGTCGGAGGGGTGAGCTCTTTCAGGATGACTCCAAAGAGGAACGCTTGGTGTGTTTTTTTTTCTTTTTCCCGTCCACTCCGCATTTAAGACCTTAATCAGAAGGAATACGCTCTCTCTCCTTATTAAAATTGTCTTTTTGCAAGCCTCCAGTTTTCTGTTTGTTCTAGTCTGAGAAGCAACAAGTTTAGTGCTGTGAGGCTTATCACCTCCCACGCTCTGCAAATCGCTTTCAGCGCCGTAAATCCATCTACAACTCTCATTCTCAGCAGAATACATTCCAAATGTTAAATAAAAAAACTCTTACCAAAGTTAATTCATTTTCTGGATGAAATCAATATTTATAGTTCAAACACCTTGGGAGGTTTCTAACGAACGTCTAGTCCGCCATGGTGGCTGGCTCCGCCCCCCAAATCCAACCCTTTCTTCTCTTAGTTTACCCTCCAAACCCAATCTTAAATTTTCGGGAAAATCATTTGAGCCACCACCAGAGTTAATGGAGAAATCCCTGGTATAAATATGTTCCTCATAGTACTCCAAGTCTCTAACAAACTTCTTTAAAAAAGGGTTGTCTATGTTTTTTTTATCAATTTATTATTTTTTTTAAATGAAAAAGTATATTCTCCAAAGTATTTCGTAATTCAGATGTTTCTGACTCCAACCACATTATTTCTTTAGGCCGTGCTATAATATCCACTGTATGTCTTAATTGATTAGCCATATAATACCATTTAAAATTTGGAAGACCCAAACCCCCTACTTTTTGCGCTTTATACGTTTTGGTAATCCTAGACTTTTCCCCTCCATTACAATATGTGTTAATAATTGTTTGCCATTCTTTAAGTTCCTTATCTGATATCACACTTGGTATCATCCTAAATAAAAAAATATCTTGGGCAGAATCTTCATTTTAATCAAAGCAATTCTACCAAACCAGGAAAGTTCAATTTTTTTTATACTCCTCTATTTTTTTTCTTAACCTCATTCTTTAATTTCCTATAATTCTGTTCTCCCAATTTATCTATATCTTTTGGAATTACAATTCCTAAGTATTTAATTACATTATTAATCTTAACCCTCCAGATGTTTTTACCTATAACTCCCATGATCCCTCAGCACTGGCTATGCTGGCTAGGGCTGATCTGGATTTTGTTTTAAATTTAGATTTGTATCAATGTATGTGGAACTATGTAGGAGAGTTGAGTAGCAGACAGGAAGAATAACTCAAGTGACACAGAGGGAAGGCACAGATTAAGGAAACATCTACTAGGAAGTGACTCAGCACAACAGTACAGAGACAGAGCAGGAGGGTCCCAGAGAGTGAGGAATGGGAAACATACTTGCTTAAATAAAGAACTTTATTTTACATAACTCCTGCCTGATTTAGTGGTTGCAAACACCGCTGGAAGCAGGATTCTGCATCTCAGCAAGCACTGCAACTTGCCAGAAAAACCAATTGTGGTATTTAGTTCTCACAAAGACTGAAATTCCAGACATCAAAATGACTCCGGCTTGAACATACACAAGCTATTATTACACAATACACAAGCTATTATTCACTGCTTAACAGCAGAAATCCCACACAAAGATCAATGTCCCTCCCAGTGTGTATTACATTTCCTTGGATAAATCTGTGTCTCATATATTAGTGGTAGATCTCTGGATCCAAGAGAACTTAACAGCTGACAAAGATTTTCTTCTGTAGGAGCAAGACTCTGATAGCTGCACTGAAACACTGGAATAACTGATTTCAGGACCAAAGCATAGCATACAGTCTTTCACAGGGTAATCCTATGCATTTTTACTCAGAAATAAGTCCCAATGGGAATTACTCCTAAGTAAGTTCACATAGGGCTGGTTCACACGACCCAGGCTGCCGGCGGGGGAGGAACCGCGGGGTCCGAAGGGGCGCCGCACACGACCGGCGCCCCGCACACGACCGACGCCCCGCACGCGTGGGCAGACCCCGTAGTCCCCGCACCGCAGTGCGGGCCTCCCGGCGCTAGGGGGTGGGGCCCCGGGATGCCCAGAGGAGCCGTTTGCCCCTATAGGCTGGAGCGGCGGCGGCTCCGGCCGCTCTGGGCTGCCGTCTCTGTGGGGACCCCTGCGGGACGGCCGCCCGCTGTTCGGACGGCACGGTGACCACACGCGGTAGGGGCTTACCCCTCTACCGACCATGGTCACTTTGCGTGCGTCCCGCCCACGGCTGTCCCGCGTGCACACGACACGGGAACCGCAGGGGACTAAGCCTATAGAACTGCAGCCCTCACATTTGGTTTTATCAGGTACCAGGCCTCCTGCTTGATGGTTACCTTGGGGTTGCTTAGCGCATGAACAATCCGAAGAGCCTGGGTTTGGACATCATGTAAACAACCTAGGGATGTCGCATTTGTGGGTTGTTGCTGGAAACTGGAAGCGGCTTGCACGTGGCACCCCCCCCCTCAATTCAAGGGTTAATTAAAAGCCACAATTACATCTGAACAGGGCCAACACTGATTGATGTCCAAGTCTTTCTCCTCAGCCTTTTGAGGTAATCTTTTAATGCCAACAATCAAGTCAAATGTGTCCAAACCTGTGGATTATTTTCCAAGGGCACTCACTGGTGACTTTGAGGTAGAGCTAAGGAAAAAAACAATGTTCCTTTTCTGTGCCATTGAGTCATTTTGGGGCAATGTTTAGGGCAGCCCCCCAAGCTGGTGTCCTTCAGGACTACAATTCCTATTTTGTACTTCAGATCCTATCAGCCACAGCCAGCATGGCCAATGGTCAGGAATGCTGGGAGTTTTAGTCCAAAACATCTGGGGGGCACCAGGTTGGAAAGGCTGGTTTAGTGGCACATCAGCAATGATAAAGAATATAAATGTTTGGTCACTGGAACGTTTTTGCATGGTAAGGCAGTAAATATACCACCTACTGGCAAACAGATCCTGGTTTTAGGGAAGAGTTGAAATTACTTTGGATATTATTTTATGATTATCCTCTTACTTAAGTGAATATACATGGCCTTGTCCGTTCTAGCTATATTACTGGTACATAGCTGCTGAGGTACAGATTTGGAACCGGTGCGTTACTACTGTGATATAGTTTTTGAAACCTTCCTACAGGCCCAACCCTATGCAAGTTTAGAGAGAAGAAAGGCCTACAACTCCCAGCTATGCTGGCTGGGGCATGCTGAGAGAAGTAGGCTTTTTTTATATATACCCATACTGGCTATTTAATCTAGCAGATTCTCCCTCCCCCCGTTTCAACCCAACAGTAGTGTCTCAGCTGCTGAGCACTTGAACACTACTATAAGCAATGCATGTGCTGAGCACTTGAACACTACTATAAGCAATGCATGTGCCCCCAACAAAATACGGCTGCAAAGCTATTATGCACAGCATTTGATTTTCAGATCCCACCACCACCACCACCATACACAGCCATATTATTAACTCAGCCATATTAACTATTTTAAACATCCACTGTAGCATTTTTTGAGTGTTCTATGAAAAGCATAAGCATGTTGCTCAAGAATGTATGGACTCACAGGCCTCATCAGACCGAGACAAAACATTTCTTTTAGCCTCAGACATTAGAGGCTGGCAAAACTTTGCCATACAACTTTCAGTGATTTCAGAGTAAATATTATCTCCAAAAGGCCAAAACAGTTACCGTACATTCCTATGGCCTTACAAAAAGGACGTTGTTGCTCTAAAATGGATCTTTTCCCCCTTCTTTTTTTTTACACAGTAATTAACTATTTTCTATTCTTTCACACATGATAGTAACATCTTGCTGTTATTATCCTTTGTATGTTTCAGTACAGTTTCTATTATTTTTGCAGTCCAGATCTGAGAAGGCTGACACTGACTTTGCACAGTTTTAACAATTCTACATCGAACAGAGCAGAGAAGGTAGTGTCAGTTTGAGCAGAACCTTTCTGATCACTATCTGCAGGACAATACATAGCAAAGTCTCTAAAGAACGAGCATGTCGAGAACCCGTAAGCTTGAATTAGGAAGGCACATCACAGCAGCAATATATAACGTAGTAAAAATTACTACCTACCTAGGAAACTTTTATTTTTTAATTTCCCACAAAAAAGAGTTTCTAAAGCCAGAAGTGCACTTTTGCAGAGATCCAAGCCTCTGCCAAACAGCTGCAAAGAGCTAGGAGAGAACATAATTTGTAGGGACCTACAACTTCCACCCCAACTCCGCCTCCCCCTCAGCTAGTGTTCTGGATACAGAGCAAAGTGTGGAGGGGGGGGGGTTGCTTGTTGGGCAGAAGGGTTAAGCATCATTCTTCTACTTACCACTTTTCTGCTAAAAATCATGCTCTCCTTCTTATACTCAGCACACAGCCCCTTAACAGAGAAGCTAGTTCCCAGACTCAGGTCTCTGCCAGAGATGTAGTTCAAGCTTAACAGTGGTTCAGACAATACAATAATCCACACTCAAGGGTTGAGTGTGGGTTGTGAACCACGGGTTGTTGTTGAAACATGGGTTATCATGTTGTCGGAACTCAGCTGCGCTAACAAGCCATGGCATGTTAACCGTAAACAAACCATGAAGAGAACCCAGGGTTCGTTGCTGGGTTGTTAACTGTGGGTTGTTCACCATGGTTTGTTATCTCAGCTGGGTTCATACAACATGATAACCCACGTTTCAACGACAACCCACACTGAACCCATACTCAATCCTGGAGTTTGGGTTATCATGTTGTCTGAACCCAGGACTCCCCTTGTGCCCTACTTATTATATCTGCTTCACAAACAGAAAAAGCCTGGAAGCAAATGCTTTCCCAAATTTGGTGTCACCATGACTCCTGAGTTCTAGAGGCTGGGACTCCACAGAAACAGCACGATAAGGGGGTGAGTGGGAGAGAAAGAGCAAGGCTGGGGGCTAGGAAGGGAGAGAAGGAAGGCCAGGGACAGGGGAGAGAAATCGCAAGGAAAGGGATTGAGAGGAGAGAAATAGCAAAACTAGGTACAACGGCTAGAAAGCTGCATTTTCAATAGGCATTTCATACGTATTCATTGACTTCTGCAACGTCAGCAACTGAATTCGACGAGAAAGGAACTGAACAGAGGGAGGGGACTCAGTACTTCCTCCGGTTCTCTCCCCTAGAGGGCATAATCGTGTCGCTCTGCAACCCACTGCCAGCCCGAAGCAGACCACAGCCCTTCCGCCGTGCCAAAGAGGAGCCAGCTCGACTTCCAAGTCTGAGAGCGAGGCAGGCGCGTACGCTCGGAAATATTCTGCAGCGTAACTTCCGGTTTCTGATTGAAACTCCCGGAATCTTCCATGTGCGGGTACAAGAGTGGTGGAAGTAAATGGGCATCGGTCTAAGCACTCAAATGGAGCAGGCAGGATTAGCGGATCCTTTTCGGATCCTGTACCCCAAAAAGAAAAGAAAAAGCAGTCTACCAGTGACCCTACCACCTCATTTTTTCTGGTAGCGTTGCTGTACCTTTAAAAGCCTCACGACAGGCCGCAGTTCAACAGACGGAGAGATGCATGAGGATCGGTAACCTGGTGCCCTCCAGATGTTTTGGACTGCCAACTCCTATCAGACCCAGCTAGCATAGCTAATGGTTAAGGATGAGGGGAGTTGTGGTCCAAAGCATTTGGTGGGCACTGGGTTGCCTTCTTCAAAGGCACATGAACTGCAAGGTTCCTTTTGCTGCAATGTTTGGAAAGCAAATTACCAGGAACGAATGAAAAGGAAGTGGGATTGACACGGCTATCTGCAGATATTCAACAGGTAGAACCTGTCGTCGCCCCCCCCCCGCCCCCCGCGATATGCCTTGCGAATGGGAAGGACTACTGTTGACTTTTTGGCTGGCGTGCCGACTTTTGAAAGCAGAGTCAAATTCCAACGCTGTATGTCTCATGCCAAAACATAGCCTATTAAACGCTTCGGGCGCCTTCTAGACTATCTAGATTAGAACCTCCAGTTCTGGAAATGTACAATGGCCAGATGCCACATTCATTTAGCCTCTGGAAAGATCCGCTGGATTAGAAAAAAAAGAAGAAAAAGGTGGGGGCGCTGAATTCGCCCAGTGTTTATTCATCATTTTTATTGATAAAAACCAAACTTCTCTGCTGTCTTCTTCCAGCCCGCACTCGACAACAGCCCGACCACCTTCAGAGCCAGAAGCCTGTGAAGAAGCAGGATAGAGAGCACCAACCACTGCTGCCGTGAAGACAGTGAACTGAAAACGAGACTCTAACCCGGATTTTTCTTTTGAGTTTTTGCATCGATCCTTTTAAATTTCAACCGCACCCCTAGCATTTGGGAACCAGAAGTAAGGGGAGTGTGGAGGTTTGTTTTTCATCTCTCTTTGGGGCTAGGGAGGTGGTGTGGTGGGCGTGGCCGGAACTCGTATAACCTACCGGAATTGATACGCTGTTGCCATGGCATCTGGGGTAGGGAGGGCACTCTCGGCTCCCCGGAGGGCGCGGGGCAGGGTGTGTTGGTCGCTTTTGAACATAAAATCAAATAACGGGCAGAATGCAGTGGTGCACTCAGGGGCGGAAGTTCAGGAACCCCACTCAGCTGAATGAGCAGGAGGGCCCCCAGACGCAGGAGATAACCTAAACGTTTACCTTCTGAAGCACCCCTGCTTTTGCACCATCATTCTAGCCACTATGGGCGAGGCAACCCGGCGCCCTCCGGAAGTTTTGGACTACAAATCCCGCAAGCCCCTGCCAGCATGGCTAACTGTCCGGGATTATGGGAGTTGTAGTCCAAGGCACTAGGTTGCCTACTTCTAAGTGCCTGATGATGTGTTCTGTTCAACTGAAATGATTGGGCATTTTGATTGGTCTTAATAATGATATTGCCCACCTATGAATTTTGGATTTTTTTTCTCTTATGGAACAGCACATTCTTTTTAATGTGGTTTGGAAAATGCTATATTTCGCTGTTCAGGCAGAATCTACCAGCAGAGGAAGAATATTTTCTATCACCTGAAGGACTTTGAACTGAGGGCTCCATCCCATCCAGCCACTAGGTAATACTCCTAATTGACTTTTTCTTTTTAACCTAGTGCACCATGACCTAAAATTAATCTCCACCTAATATAAGGACTGTCATGTTTCTCTGTACATCTGCTCTATGCCAACCCAGGAACCTGTGTGTTTCACCTAAGAGGCAGATCAGAGTTACAGCTAGCCTTTGTTTTCAGAAATGTTGAACAACATTGCTGCTCCTCTCTCCCAAAATGCATTGCTAGGCGTAATCTGATACCCACAACACCAACCACTGACTAGTTCATTCAATGCGCAATCTCCATTTTGAGATTGGGCCTAAAATGCAGCCCTCAAGACTGCCACATCTGCCCAAACTTTTGGACTTTTCTGTTCCTTCCTTCCTCCTTTCATCAGACAGCTACAAAAAGGAGGAAGGATCCTATTTGACTGGATCCTTGTCACACCCCTATGACAACCCCCCTCTATGATAAACTGCATAAGAAGGTGGTGGTTCTATGTTTTGTCTCACTTGTCATAAGAACATAACAAGAACCATGCTGGATCAGACCAAGGGTCCATCTAGTCCAGCATTCTGTTCACAGTGGCCAACCAGCTGCCCAAATGGGAAGCCCACAAGTAGGACATGAGTACAATACCCTCCCACCCATGTTCCCCAGCAACTGGTGTACATAGGCATACTGCCTCCGATACTGGAGGTAGCATATAGCAATCAAGACTAATAGCCATTGATAGCCTTATCCTCATGAATTTGTCAAGGTCATCCATATTGGTGGCCATCTTGTGGTAGCAAATTCTGTAGTTTTTGCTTTGTGAAGTACTTCGATTTATCTGTCCTGAATCTCCCACCAAATGTCTCCTTATCCACACCATATATAATTTTGAACAAATATTTATCATTTTGCCTGGGTAAACTCTTCTAGGATAGAATACATACCCTTGGCATGTGAAAGTGAAGGTTCTTCACTTTCACATGTAAGTTACTAGAACTCATTTTAGTGTCTGGATCAGTCAATGTTTCTCTTTTTTTCTCATTCTGCCATCTATGGTTTTGGAGGGAAGATATCAGGGAATACCATTTAAAGATCGTCTTTGTCCATGTAATAATGGGGAAGTTGAATCTGTGGGGCATGTACTTTTATATTGCCCCTTCTACTGAGATCTTCATGATGAGCTTATTCTTCCTATTTTATATAATTGCCAGGGTAGAACTGAAAAATTCTATATTTCCCTGCTACTCTGATACAGTTCCTCATATTACTAATAAAGTGGCTAAATTTTCTGCAACTGCTATAACGTGCTGCACCTTTTTAACCTCTGACTCTGGCCTTGTCTGCTATAATTCTGATATAAAATTTTGTTGTGAACCTGAAATGTATGCTGGTGTACAGTAGTAATGTATGTTTCATAGATTGTTTCCTTGTTTTAATGTTATTGCTGGTTCTGGTCAATGACCGTAATAAATTTTCATTCATTCATTCTTTTTTTGTACCATTTCTTTAACTACCGGTATCTTGAATCCTTAATAAGTCTGAATTAGACTTCTGGAAGTGCTTTGCAAACTTAGGATCTGGCTTGCCTAAGGATCTGTTCAAGCTCCAAGTGTCTTATCTAATCCTGATCATCCAGCAGCAGAATGGAAATGGCTGGTGAAATGGTTTCTCCCTCCCCCTGCACTCCCCAAATCTGTTCCTTAAAGTGGGACTCTTTGGAACAGAGTTGGGAGGTTGCAGGAGGATTGAAAGAGGAAGTATTCTCTTGCGACACCGGATTTAAGCCCAAACTTAAAAGAATTAAAGGTAATCTGTTAACAGGTCTGTCCCCCTTCTCTGTAAGTAAACTTTGCAGCTTTAGATTCTATGTGCCCAGATTTAGGAGAGTGAACGTGGAGGTGGTGCTACTCCCAGTCTGTTTCTGCCTCACCAAAATGGTGGGAGTGTGAGCCTTTTTGTTACAGGGCTCAGTGTTACATAGGTGACACTGAAGTGGAGATTGACCACTGGTCATCCTGTATGCATTATGTGCCCTCTGGACAGTGGTGCTTCATTATAAAAATGAAATTGTACTTAAAGAGTAGTGACAGGTTTTACAAGTAAGTTTCAGTGTACAAACAACCACTCAGCATACTATTCTTGATCCCAGCTCTTTATTCTGTTTATTTAATTGTACAAAACTATTGACCAGTGGTTGAGCCTTAAATTTACAAATGGCCTTTTAAACAAGTTGTTGAACTCAACTGTACATTTAAGCATGCAACACACAATTTCCAGTTCTTTCAAAGGAATTACTTATTTGTCTTATCACACTGCATGCAGCATGATTTAAAAAAGAAAAAGTGCAATAATGATTATGATGCTATTTTACATGATATGCAGAAACAAAACAACAACAACCTTACAGGAATAAGTGCATTTGAATAAGTGCATTCACATTCACATTTTGTCATAACTTCCAGCTTTTTCTTACATATATCGTATGCGTTAGACTAATCACTGGTCCTGTACAGCTTTAGTACACCAGCCCATTTTCAGCTAAAAAATGTGTAACAGTACGGTATAAAAATCCAAGCAATGAGTTAAAATAAAAAAAGGGGAGAGGAAGAGGAGAATTATATATAAAAAAATATGCTAGTGGGAACTGTGTGAAGTTCAGAAATAGAAGAAATTGAACAAGAGTTCAAGTATAGCAGAAGGCTATATATCTCAAAAGTGCTTTCCAGATTTGAGACAAAGTTTAAATCTACTAAGGGTGCATCTGTCTGGATGCCTGTGGCCCTCCGAACTCTGAGGCATCCTATGCAGGGTGGAAGGAGCACAGAGGTGAAGCCTCCATGCTCCTCCTGCTCTGCAAAACAATTAGACGGTCGATTTCGGCTGTCTTAATTGTGGCGCCTCGGAGCATGAGGGAAAGAGGCTGAGGCACCACCAGGATACATTGTATCTTGGTGGTGCTGGTCTCCCCTTTCCTTCCACTTTGCAACCTCGGAGAAATAGCCAGCACAGTTCTTTTCATTGGGGGGGGGGGGGAAGGAGCTCTGACCTCAAGAGTCCCAGCTCCAACCTCGGAGCGAGTTTCTATAGTTGGAGCTGGGGCTCCGAAAAAAATCCTATGGCCATCTAGACGCTGTCTAGTGGCCATAGGATTGCACTGTAAATGTTCACACAAGGAAGCAATTAGAAGTGTTATTTTCCATAGGTTTTATCAAGGGTTGGATACCAATTATCTTTTGATCCTTAGTCATTTCCCTGTTCACACCCAACACATACTTTTGTTCACAAAAGCTTATTTTCTTAGAATATTTTAACCTATGAAAACAAAAGTGAAGCCAAAATAGTCTGTCTGTGATGTTATAGTTTTTATTATGGCTATTTTTGTAGTATCACAAACAAAGCATTGCAGCTTCATTGTAAGAATACACACCAAAATTTGGAGATTTTGTTGGGCCGTCATTAGTAGTTATTGAAAGAAAAAACCTGATGTGTTTTTCTGTCACTGTACCATATTTTTGTAAAATCTTTCTGAAACTTAATATTGGAAATATAACAGCTTACACAAATTTTAAGAACAGATATGGCACAACCTTTACATTATCTTTATATACACACACCTCTGTGTGAACTCCATCAAGGCACTGTTACAGTACTCAAGTATTTGATGGCCTACTCTCAAAAGATGCCCCAAAACTGAGGATACAGTAGAAACATAGAACTCACTCAGTTCAGCAGTTAAGTATTCTATTTACAATAGGATAAAAACCATGAACAAGAAACAGCTGTTTAAGAAAATGACTACCATCATGGTAGATGAAACAAATGTGTTTAACTCTCATTCGATTTCATTAACATTGAATTGGCAAGAAGATTTCCCCAAAGGCACAGGAGGGCAGTGAACTGTAAAATTATTTGATACATTGTACAGGTTAGCTGTCAGAATGAACTTTTCATGAAAAGCAAGCATGCTGTACAGTTAAGGGATGTATACGTAACAGTTAAAAACTAACCCAACATGTGAGACACAAGAAACACTGTATTGCCAAGCCTCTATTTACTATTTTACATAAAACACATTTCCTTTTAGTTATGTTAATGGTTACATGGCGTATTAAAGGCTTATAGTGCATTTCTTTTAAACAGCCATAAATCTGGCAATAACAAGCAATTCTGAGTATTTTCTACTTATGTACAAGGAAAACCCACACATAATTAAGTGAGAAATCAAGTGCTCTTCTTTAAATACGAAAGATTAGCAGGGAGGCCGTTGCCCTCGGCGTTCTACAAACTGTACAATCACAGTTTCTTTATAACTATGTGCAGAAAACAGTCAGTCTGAAGGAATTTAAGGTCATATGCACATGGCTAAATTTTATACATGAACAAACATTTCATAAACTAGGCCCATAATCAACCATATCATATAAAAAAGTAATCGGCCAATATATTCCTTTGTTCAACTCACACAAGGTATTAAATGAAGGAACAAAGTAGGGATTTGGGCTTTAAGGGTGGTGCTTTTCTGGAGAAGACTGGACTCCTGTAATTTAACATTGTAACAGACGAAGTACCTTTGCTTTCTAAAAAAAGGAATAAGAAATGCCTAATAAGATAGCAATTGAATACATTTTCTAGTTCCACCTCACAAAAGAAATTAACAAACAAAACATATGAGCAAGCAGGCAGAGATAGAATATTGTATGTATGCACACTAATAGATGGGGCGAAAGCAGTGAAAATAAATTAAATATAAAAGTTTTGACTGGTGGGTATTGCAGTATTAACAGCTTGTCCCAAATGCTTACAACTAAATACATGAATCTTCATTTCATAATATAACTATTTGCTGGTGCTTCTGTCAGTCATTTTTCACTGACTCACAAGCATAAACATGACAGCATCCCAGCCAATCTGTAAAGTATTTGGATCATGGCTGCACAGACTAAAGCAGTCTGCTACAACTATATTAAATAACTACTTATAACTGCAGCACTTTCGAAACCACATAATAACCTGTCATGGAATTGAAGAAAGGTTGCTCTGTATATTTAAGGATTATCTTTCTTTTTTTCCTTTAATGATCTGGCAAGAAGTCCACAAGGTAGAATAAAAGGGAAAGACTGAAAGATAGGATAGGGAAATGCAAATATTAATCAGAAATAAATAAATGTCTGGATAAATATGTCTAATTCCAATGCAGGTATCTTACTTTGCTTAAGCTATTTTGGGCTGTATAAAAACAAAGTAGTAAACGGACAGCTTCTTAAAACCATCTGAATCCTTAATTGACCAACTGTGCACTATGTATGCATGTCTTAGTGAGAGGGTTTATATTTGCTATAATATATAAATATATATATATATATAGATCACAGAAGATTGGAGGTTCGTGCTGTTCTGCATATTGCTGTGCATCTTAAATTTGTACTATATATGCCATGTAAAACAAACAGAATGGAGGACTAATACAGGTTTCAATTGATTTGTCTTTTGGAGTTTGTAAAGCAATCCAGTCCAGATTTGCAGGATGGGTGATTTCACTTACACAAACTCAACTAGTGAGTTTGTATGCTAGGATTTATGGGCTAAACAGGCATTGAGTGGCAGTTTAACTGGCTCTGGGAAGTTATTCTTGAAACTACGAGGTTCCTGTCCAAGGCTGTATATTGCAGCATATTCAAACACAATTACATTCAGATGGCTCAAATTGATCTGGTAAGCCCAATGTTTATAGAGGATGAAGTTTTAAAAACATACTCTGTCTGTTTTATTAGGGGTACAATCCAGAAAACTTTATATGACATCCAGCAAAGCTTCTATTTTTCCACCCAAGGTAACTCTTCCACTGCCCCCACCCACTGTATCTCAACATTAAGAGTTACTGAAGTTATTCAGAATACAAGTAGCAGCTTGCATTTGTCAAGAGGAGATGCAGTTTGGGAAGAAATGGATAAAAATATAGCTGGGCATACAAAACTATCTGTGCATTTCTTCGGACAGTTGGTATATTTCTCATTAACTCACTAATGCTATCAATGGAACTCCATTTTCATAAATTGAGAAAAACAGCTAATTAATTACCACTACAGTATTGTGTGGTTAATGAAATGTTGATGGACTAATAGCTTAACATCTTTTAATGGCAATGAACAGCTGAGTAGTTTAATCTTTAGGCAACAGTTAACTTTTCCAAATTGACTTCACTGGATGTAGTTTTCCTAATGAATTAAGATCCCATTAAACTTCGAACAAGTCTTGAATTAGAATTCACTTGTTTTGCTAATATGAACATTGGGGATTATATGGTTATAATGAAAAAGATGTGTTCAATTCCCAGCCTGACATATTTCATACTTGTATTATCATTGCAGTCTACGACACTTTAGAATATGCAAGGCAGTTATTCGGCATTTGAAAGATGCAAGAGTAAGGTACTGGCACATAAGCATTGTCCACATCATCTCGCTAGGACGGAATATAACAAACATTGCTCTATGTGAGCACAAGCTTTAGAGGCAAAGCCCTGAATCTTCTGGCTACTGTGTTTTAGATAATATTGCCTTATTTGATGCCAACCCAAGCTTAAAACATGGTCCCACGAAGAAGATAATCATTCTACTTCATATATTCTGTCCAGGCATTCTATTTAAACAAGTAATTGATTATAAGCTGCAGGAGAATCAACAGCAAAATGAAGACATAGTGCTTGAACTGAAAGAAGCTGTTATCTGGAGTCTGTGAGCTAGAAGTCATTCGGGTTCTTAGAGCCGTGATATCCCTACAAAACATAAGTATTAATAAGGTAAGTTTACAGATTACCAACTCTGAAGTCAGCACTATAGAAGCTGCAAAACTGTCATATGTGGAATAAATGGCTGTTAGATCAGGATTTGTTTTAGCTACTGGAGAAATTACTAGTAAGATTTAGGGGCTAATGCATTGATTTCCACCAGCGTAACAAATCATAGTGAGAGCCTTAGAGGAGATTCCCAGGTCATGAGACATTCTGGCAGCAGAATTTCAGAAAGACTACTAAGTCAATTCACAGAGCACTCGGAGAAGAATATGGAGTTTCAAAGCCTCAATTTACATAGGAATTGCATTATTTATATCTGTTGCATTTATAGTAAATGAATACATTTCTGAGAAATCAGACGAACAGTCTCCTAGATAAAATAAAGCACATGTAATTACTGATGAGCATCAGCAATTCATATAAAAATGCATTTATTTAATTTCTATACCACCCAATAGCCAAAGCTCTCTGGGTGGTTTAATTATTTCATAATTGCATTCTACATCTATTGTGCATGGACCTAAAGAATAAATTAGTACATTGTTATTTACATGTTACACTGTAGGTACCGGAGTCATTGTGAAGTAGCGAGTTTCAATCCTTCTGCACTATTATGAAAATTAAGGTGTACCACAAAATGTAAGTAGGTAGATATGCATGCATGCATACATGTGTGTATACAATTCCTTCTAATATTGAATTTGGTTGGGTAAGTGCCTATCAGTTTAGAAGCAAAACAGGGCCACCCAAAACTATTGGGAGTGGCTTGTTCATACTGGGGGGGCGGGGGACGGACGGACTCATTATGTACAGATAAGTTTAGAAGCTGTACATTTTGCAGGCATGAGAGCTGTTGCATAGAATTGAAGTGTATATTTTGTAGTTAGCGCTGTTGCACTGGGGCTTACCCGAGTAGACTTGCTTAGAATTCAGTTTTGTTTTGTATGCTTGGTGAGGAAAACATCCAAAGGGGTAAGGATCACGTGGCCCTGCCCACTTTACTTTCTCTGTCCTTGGCCCTACCTCATACCCTTAACCCCACCCACTGCTGGAATGAGGCTTGCAAGACATTTCCCAAATTGGAATTTGGCCCCTGAGCCGAAAAAGGTTTGACACTTGTGATTGATGTTATTTATGAATCAAAAACTGCATAAATACACATGATGTTTATTTTATACAAAGCAGTCATAGTAAAGAAAGATATTATTGAAAAACTTGCAAAAATACATACCTCCGAATGTCTTCCTGTGTCTCCTTTATAGATTCAATGGCACTTTGCAGTTCACCAAGGTCTAGTGTCTTTTTTCGAATTCTTGTATTGTGTTTGAGTTGTGCTTCAGAAGTAATTCAAAGAATATAAAATAGGTTAAGGGTATAGATCATGTAAGTCATATCCAAAGGAAAATTATTTAATTCACTAAACAAGACTAGGCAAATTTTCTTTGGTTTTTCTTCTTCTACAAGTCAGGACAGAAAATTGTACCCAGTCCTAAAAATAATGTATCATCTTACAAATGCCTTAAGACTAAACAAGAATGAAGTTAAGGCACATATCTACTGCATTCATGATAAATATAACTGGAAAAAGAAAAAGGATAGGGTGAATCGATGTAGCACTTACCTTCACTTTCAGAGGAGTCCTGATTATCAGGTTCTGGTGAAGAGAAGCCACACTCCCCTTTCTTCGACTTAGCAGACCTCTTTATTTTTGCCACACTAACCTGGAATTCATAAATTCATAGCACTTATCTGCTCAGGAACAAGGGATTGGGTCCAGATGTGATCAGCAGAGTTCTACTGGTGCTGGAGAAAGGGGGCAGGGTGGCAATTTTTGCAGATTCCCCTTCTTCCTGCAGCCCCCAGGGCCACCTCCCACACTGTTTTTGTATGGTGGGGAACTTTGCAGAACACTGTGGTAGGTGGTGCTAAGGGAAGGGAGAAATCAGAGAAAATCACCACCCCATCTTCCTCCAGCAAGAAGCCTTTACTGGATCCTTGCTCCCTCTGTGAAAGGAAGGAGCCCTTCTGTTCACACAGAAGGGCAAATCTGGATCCAACTCTATATAGATAAAAAATACATGCTGTATTGCAACAGCTGCTTCTTTGACAATCTGCTTTCCTGTTTGAAATGGCAGGCAAGAAAAGTGATGCCCAAGCTGATTTATCTAAAAAGTTGATAATGTTTTAGAATAGAATCACAGTCATTTAGCTTCCTTGCTTCTGTTACACAACCCACCTTTCTTACTTGTCAGGTAAGAGGGAAGGCTGCCATTAAATTTTTACTATCTTCAAGGCAAGTGAACAAAAATTAAATAAATGTTAAAGCTTGAATCCAAAAGGAAATCTGCAGTTCTTTCTACCCCACTCAATACTGCACTTGACAAAAATAAAACCCACAAGAGCATACCATTGGTGTTCGATGTCTGACTTTTGTTTGAATGGCACCATCTTTTTCAAACTGTATCATATCATTCAGTGGATCCCATGGTCTTGTGCTGTGGACAGCAGAGAATGAACACAATACAAGTTAAGTAAAACAATTCAAGAAGAGTACTTTTTCAACCCTGTTGCCTTCAGAAAAGTGTTCTTTAGACCCATTTCAAAATGAGGGATACTAGTATCTCATACAAAGGACCATGACTGACATATCCCAAACAGTCTTAGGTATCTCAACTGTGATTAGGACAATCTCTTAATATAGAGGTAAAAACAGCCTCAATTATGAGAAAGGGTTCTTCAAAAGTGCCAAATATTTGGGTTGGATTCAGCATTTCCCCTGCCAGCTGGAGTTCTACTTAGGACACGCTGGCTGGCAGGAAAGTCAGAGGTGATTTTTACCAGTTCCCACATTACTCTGGTTCTCAGCACCACCTCTCATGCTGTTCCGGAAGGTTCTTCAACTCTCCAGAACAGATTTTTGAGGAACACATGGAACTGCGGGGGGGGGGGGAATCAGAGATCCCCCAGGCTGTTGGTTTTGGGGGACAATAATATTCATGCCGAGGGCACCTTGTCCAGTGCGGCTCAGAATTTCATGGCCTCCATGACAACCATGGGACTGTCCCAACATGTAATCGGCCCAACACATGTAGCAGGGTTTAGACCTGGTTTATACGCTGTGGTATACCCCAGAGCTGAGAGTGATGAAACAAAATAGGAGTCGGCTTGAGTGCAGATGGAGAAAAACTCCTAATGGATGCAATCGAACTCTGATATGTGCCTATAGTCAGGTATATTTAGGGGCAGTGACGGTGGCAAAGAAACAACATCTCGCTGCCTTAATTCTATCTGCTTTCCAGAGGAGCTTTTCAGGGTCATCCAGGACCTATTACATGCTGGCCCTAAGGACACTGCAGACCCGTGTGAGGCCTGCTGTAACAAATTTGGTAGTCACTTCCAGGATAAAATTTCTTGCATCCGCCAGGACTTAAACGCCAATGTTACAGCAGGTGAATCAGGTGAGGTATCTAGAGCACAGCCTAGCCCAGTTTTCTTGGATAAGTTTCAGTTGCTACAGCTCAAGGACATTGCCAAGATGCTTGGACAGGTTTGTGCAACCACTTCCTTACTGGACCCTTGCCCCTCTTGGCTTATAAAAACTAGCAGGGAAGGAACAGCCGGCTGGGCCAGGGAGGTGATTAATGCCTCCTTGCGAGAGGGAATGGTATCATGCCGTCTGAAAGAGGTGGTGGTGAGACCACTCCTGAAGAAATCCTCTCTGGACCTGGAATATCTTAACAACTTTAGGCCAATCAATGTTCCTTTCCTTGGCAAGGTGGTTGCCAACCAGCTCCAGGCACTCTTGGATGAGACTGATTATCTGGATCCATTTCAGTTGGGGTTGAGGCAGGGTTTTGGCACAGAAACAGCTTTGGTCACTCTATATGATGACCTATGTCGGGAGAGAGACATGGGGAGTGTGACCCTGTTGATACTCCTGGATCTCTCAGCGGCTTTCAGTACCTTGGTATCCTTGTGGGGCAACTGTCTGAGCTGGGAATGAGGGGTACTGCCTTGCAGTGGTTCTGCTCCTATGTGGATGGTCAGCTCCAGAAGATGGTGCTTGGGGAATACTGCTCAGCCCCATGGTTTCTCCAGCATGGGGTCCCCCAGGGGTCGGTTTTGTCCCCCATCCTAGTCAATATCTACATGTAACCGCTGACTGGGGTCATCTGGAGTTTGGAATGCGTTGCCATCAGTACGCTCATGACATGCAGCTCTACTTCTCCTTTTCATCTTCATGATGTGAGGCTGTGGATGTGCGATATCAGTGCCTGGCTGTAACAATGGACTGGATGAGGGCTAATAATGAAGCTCAATCCAGACAAGACTGAAATGCTGTTAGTGGGTGGTTCCTCTGATTGGATGGAGGGTGCTCAACCTATTCGGGATGGGGTTGCACTCTCCGTGAAGGAGCAGGTTCGTAGCTTGGAGGACCTCCTCGAGCCATCTCTGTCACTTGAGGCTCAGGTGGCCTCAGTGGCATGGAGTGCCTTCTACCAGCTTTGGCTGTTGGCCCAGCTATGCCCCTATCTGGACAGAGAGAACCTGGTTTCAGTAGCCTATGCTCTAGTAAGCTCCAAGTTAGATTACTGCAATGCACTCTACATGGGACTGCCCTTGAAGACTGTTCAGAAGCTGCAGCTTGTGCAAAATGCAGCAGCCAGACTGATAACTGGGACCAGAAGGTCTGTATGTATAACAATTCTGGTCCACTTGCATTGGCTGCCTTTATCCAATCTGAAGATCACTTTCAGCAGCATGTGGACTGAAACATTTAGGACAGATCATAGTGTATAAAACTGGAAACAGCAAAGACTAGCCACACTGGCCTATAATGTTGAGTATGTTGAACTTGCCAAAAGAAGAAAATTCTGAAGTAGCTTCCACTGAAACCAGTTAGCAATTACAATGGTTCGCAATTTACTCAGAAGTTGGAGTGACATTTAAGGTGACAAAAAATCTTTTAATGAAAGCTATTTTTAAAATACATGTTATTTGTCTTGAAACTATGAAGTTACTGGGCACAATCCAATGCAGATGTTAAGTGTTCTCAAATGTGTCTTGGATTGTGGTTACTATATGGTCTAGTATCTTCAGTAGAAGGAAAAACAAAACAACACCCACCCACCCCGCCCCAGCCTCTATGACTCACTCTGCATATCTGTAATTCCATTCTCCTGTGAGTGGATCTGGCTCAAATAGTTTGCATACCCACTCTTCATCCTGGGCTTTTCTTTCTTTGGCAGCCTTTCTCTGAGCTTCCTCCAGAATATATTTCTCCTGAGTTGCTTCCGCTTGGTCTTTGTTGTTTATAGCTCGAGTCACATGTTGCCAAAGTCTAGCAGATAAGAGTAATGATGTTGTAAAAGCAAATTTCTATTGCCACATCAGAACAGAGTAGTCTGATCAGTTATTAAAACATGTGATTTCCCTATTAGCATTATTTCATTCTACTTCCCTGTATTATTATTATTTTATTTAAAATATTTCTTAAACACCCTTCACCAAAAGGATTCTAGGACAATGTATAAAAGTATAAATAAAACTATTCATGTGAACATAAGAATGTAAGAAGAGCCATGTGGATCAGACCAAGCATCCATCTAGTCTAGCATTCTGTCACACAGTGGCCAATCAGCTGCCCACGGGAAACCCACAAGCAGGAAATGAGTGCAGCAGAAACCTCCCACCCATGTTCCCCAGCCACTGGTGTACATAGGCATACTGCCTCCGATACTGGAGGTAGCATATAGCCACCAAGACTAGTAGCCATTGATAGCCTTATCTTCCACGAATCTGTCCAATCCCCTATTAAAGCCATCCAAACTGCTGGTTGTCACTACATCTTGTGGAAGTGAATTCCATAGTTTAACTATGAGCTGTGTGAAGTACTTCCTTTTATGTGTCGTGAATCTACCACCAATCAGCTTCATGGAATGACCCCAAGTTCTAATATGTCTCCCTATCCATTTTCTCCACACCATGCATACCTGTACATCTCTTATCATGTCTCCCCTTACTCGCCTTCTTTCTAAGCTCAACAATCCCAGCTGTTGTAACCTTTCCTCATAGGGGAGTTGCTCCAGCCCCTTGATCATTTTAGTTGCCCTGTTCTGCATTTTTTCCAACTCTACAATATCCTTTTTTAGGTGCGGTGACCAGAACTGTACACAGTATTCTAAGCATGGTTGCACCACAGATTTGTATAAGGGCAGTATGATATTGGGAGTTTTATTTTCAATTCCTTTCCTAATTATGCTGAAAATGGAGTTCGCCTTTTTCACAGCAGCTGCACACTGGGTTGATATTTTCATCCCCAAGATCTCTTTCTTGGTCAGCCACCGCTAGCTCAGATCCCATCAGCTTATACTTGAAGTTGGGATTTTTTGTCCCAGTGTGCATCACTTTACACTTGCTTACGCTGAACCGTATTTGCCATTCTGGTTGGTTCCATGACCAGCTGTTCTAAGGCACAGTTGTTCAGGGCACTGAGAAATTTAACCTATTTGATGTGACTGGACCATGCATTTATCCAGTCAATGTGGGGGTAATTGAAGTCAGCCATTATTACAACACTTCCTCATTTGGAGGCTCCCCGATTTGTTTTCCACCTCAAGATCACCAAGCATTCTGGTCTGGGAGACAATAGCATGTTCCTAGTACTAAATTTGTTTTGTAGCCCAGTACTGTCAGCTACAGCACTTCTGTGGAAGAGTCTGCCCCTTTTAGGTTTTCTAGCCTGCTCGACACTATGCCCTCTTTGATGTACAGAGCAACACCTTCTCCAGTACTCCCGTCCCTGTCCTTCCTATAGAGTTTATATCCAGAGATGAGCATATCCCACTGGTTTTCTCCATTCCACCAGGTTTCTGTAATGCCCACTATGGGTGGGTTCACATATCACTTTAAACCCACAGAGGTTCTGGAACCTCTGTGGGTTTAAAGTTGCCATGTGCCCGGGCACAGCGGGGGTCTGGAGGCACTGCCTCTCCCCTCATCCTTCCATCCGGTATCCCAGGAGACACCACACAGGAGCACTCAGGGCAACGAGAGGGGATGACAGCTGGTAAAAAGTGCCCAAACAGCACTTTCCCCAGCTATCATTTGCCCTTCCTCAGTGGGGCTGCTACTCAGCTGAGCTGCAGCCCTGCTGAGGAATGGCAACAAGACCCATAGTGCTGGGTTTCCTTGAGAAGAAACGCAGCGCCACGGGGCTTGTCCCTGGGTCTTTCTCAGTGCAGCCGCCGCAGCGGCCACCCCAAGAAATGTTCCTCCTCATCCTGCCTCACCGCCCCCCGCCTCACTCTCCTGGCCCCCCGACTTACCCTATTCTCCAGTGGTGGTGAGGCTTGGCGGTGGCTGCTGCCGCCACACACCTCTTCCTCGCCAAGGAAGGGGCGAGGAAGGGGTGTGCGGCGGCGGCAGCAGGCTCTGCCAGGCGGCCCCTCCCCACCTTGCCTCACTCCTACTGCTGACTGTGAGCCAGTGATAGGAGGGGTGCAAGGCACTTAGGCCAACTGGCCACGCCAGCTGCCAATCAGCCTAAGTGCTGCCCCAATGTCGCCAGCATTAGCCCCACGGCCATAGCGGCAGCCATTGTTTGCCACTCTGGCCATGGGGCTCTATGCCCCTTTTGGTTTGCAGGAGGATTAGTGCATCATCCGGGTTCGGATGACGCACTAAACCTCAGTAGATTTAGCAAACCCTACTGTAAGCCATGGTTTAGTAGGGGGACTAAGGAGACTCTCCTTAACCACCCTAACTAAACCTTCCCGGATTCGGACAACACTTAAACCTCAGTAGGTTGACTCATGCGGTAAACCTACTGCAATTTAACATGTCATGTATCTTGGTTCACCTTTAAAACCAGGCACTCCAACTCTCTCATTTGGAGGCTTCTAGCATTTGCATAGAAACACCTATACACCGTGTCCATCCCCAGATGTCTCTGGAATGTGCATCTTGTGCTATGGCACTTAGGTCTCTTTGATTGGCTAGCCTGTTTTACCATATGCCCATGGCCTATTTCCTCCCCATCTGCATTTGGGCCATTGGAAACTTTTTCATCTTTATCCCCTAGGGATGATTTAACCTGAACCGGATGCTTCCCACCTCCTGGCAGCTTTCCCCCAGGATTCAGTTTAAAAGCTGCTCTGCCACCATTTCTATGTTTAGTGCCAGCAGTCTGGTCCCATTTTGGTTCAAGTCCCTCTTGTGCAGGCTTGGCTGTCCCAAAATGTTCCCCAGTGCCCAACAAATCTGAACATATAAATACAATATAATAAAACCAGCAAATAACCATAATAAAATACAATAACCAATTAAGCAACCGCAATAAAGAAGACTAAGATGTAAAAACAAACAAAACTCAAATTAGCTTACTAGAGGAAATTGCTCAAGTTCCTGAATTCTTTCGCTGATACATATTTTCCATTCTCCACCCTCTCTGTTTCAGCCTTAGCTATAAAATTTTTGTTATCTATTACTCATTAAGAATACAGGCTTAAAGTAAACTTACTTCTCTGACTCAAAGTCACTTTGCTCCTCAAACCTCACTGTGTGTCTTCTTAATCTGCGCTGCCTGATCTCAGGTGTTGGATTCCAGAATGTCTCCAAAACATTTGTCTTTTTGTCTCTAATAATAACTTCACTGTCCTGTAATGTTTAACATATTAGATTACTTGAGTAGACAAAGAGTAAACAATTTTACAAAGTCAGTAAGAACAAAGACTTGCTTCAGAAAGTAACTTTTTGCAACCAGGGGGTTTGTTGTGCCAGTTTGGCACACATGGCTCATGACAGCTGAAAGTCACATCTGAAAATAGATCTCATTTCAGCACCAAGAACTTAATTTAAGGGAACTGATCTATTCACTTCCAGTGAGGTTTTGACCTTTGGCGAATGCAGTAGCTTCCAAAGCTTTTTGCTAAGTGACCCATCAATGGAATTTGGCTTTCATCTAGGATCTTCTAATCAGTTCTTCTTCGTGGTCTCTGTGCATCACACACATATGGGTTCTCTGCGCCTGCGCTGAGATTGCTCAGAAACTTCTTTAGCTGAGGTGAGCCGGGCGGGAGCCCCTCCCCCTCGCACGTGCTCCTTAGCGCGGCTCCCGCCCGTCTCCTCAGTTCCTCTTCGACCGCCTTTGCGACGAGTCGTTAGGTTCTTCTCTCCATTCTATCCGTTCAAAAAAGCTGAGTTTGTTCTTCTTTCTATTCTACAAATAAACTACTTTTCTCTCAGAAAACCTTTTATTCTCCATTCTCTTTCGATCTTTGCTCTTAATTTTCCAAAAAAAAAAAAAAAAAATCTCCCAAAAAAATCCTACCTAAAACCTTATCTCTCCCCCATTCTTGACCTTGTTACTATATTCTATCTTTCTAACTGATTTCCAACTATGCCTGTTAAGGAACCTTTTAGAAAATGTCAGCGGTGTGGGACAAAAATCCCCCCCGCTGACAAGCACTCGCTCTGCCTGCTATGCCTCGGGCAGGAGCATGTTGTGGAGGCCTGTAAAAATTGCCAGGCCTTCACGAAACAGGCCAGGAAGGCCCGCCAAATGAAATTGAGAGCCCTCCTTTGGGAGCAGTCTCTCTCCGCGAAAGGCCCCACTCCAGAGGAACGACCTGGGGGATCCCAGTCGGCCAAAAAACCGTCAACCGATGTAACGGCTAAAAAACTCGCCAAGAAGGCCCGTAAGGATAAGGCGAAGCGCCTTAAAGAGAAGATGGCAGATACGGCTGGCAAAATGGCGGGCCCGTCGACTTCGACCACTATGGTGGTCTCGAAGCGAACGGTGGAAATGATGGAGGCTCTGACTGGTGCTCGGGATCAAGCTTCGGGACCAATTGCCCACCAGTCCGCTCCGGCCTCGACAGCGTCTCCTCGAGGCCGAGATATCGAGAAAGAGCCGATGACTGCAGCGGCTTCCCTGTCGGAGGGAGAGCTAGTGGCTTTGCCAGTCCAGCTTGAGGAGCAGACGTCCTTGGCTAGACCCCGTTTGGGCTCGAGGGGTCCTCCACCGTGACTGTCTCCGTCTGTTGGATACGAGCACAAGGAATACCGTCGCCGATCACGATCCCCCCACTATCGGTCTTGTGATTCGGTCTCCACGGCTTCGAGCCCTCGATCTCAACTCCCCCGCTACCAAGATGAGAGGTCGAGGTCCCACTCCTACTACTCGGGATCGAGTTCAAGGAGCTACTACTCAAAGTCAAGGCATTCCCCAAGACACATGAGATCTGAACGTTACTATTCGCACCATCGACGTTCAGTTTCTCCGGAAAGACACCGTAGCCGAAGGCATTCTCCTTCACCATGCCGAGATACGGTTGTGTCTCATGCACCGGTTGAAGCTGTAAAAGTGCCTGTCGCATCGACTTCGCCCGCCCCAGCACAAGCCTTCATGCAAGCACCAGTTGCAACGGCTGTTGCTGCCCACTCTTCATCGGGATCGGCTTACTTGTCGGACTCGGATTCGGTGGTCTCCTCCTCCCATTCCACTTCGTCGGATGCACAAGTGGAATCTAAAGACGTGGTCTCTCCATCAGAAGACACGGGGAGCTTCGCGGAGCATGTCAGCCGGATGGTGACAGCTCTGGGAGTCGAGGCGAAAACGTCGAAAGGGAAGGCGAAGGATGACATTTATGCTATCCTCAAAACGACACAGTCGAACCAACTGCTCCTTCCATTCTTGCCAACATTGCTGGAGACGGTGCAAGAGACCTGGAAGGCCCCAGCCTCTACTAAGCCAACTGCCAAGCGGCTGGAGTCTATGTACAAAATCCAGGAGGAAGGGGCAAAATTTCTGTTTTCCCATCCGACCCCGAACTCGCTCATAGTCAAATCAGCGCAGTCTCGTGGGGGAAAGCAGCATACCACACCGGCAGATAAAGAGGGTAAGACACTAGATTCCTACGGCTGTAGGGTCTATTCCTCGTCTTCCCTCGGACTTAAGATATCTAACTATGAGGCGTTGCTAGCTAGATATCAAATGTATATCACAGAGAAGCTGGGAGACCTCTGTGATTATCTGCCGGATGACAAGAGAGACCTGGCAGCACAATACATTAAGGAGGCAACCAGCATCGGTGCCCTTCAGATGAACACTGCGCAACATCAGGTCGACAGCCACGCCAGGTCGATGGTCGGGTCCGTAGCCTTAAGGAGGCACGCATGGCTTCGCTCTACCAACTTGACTCCCGATGATAGAGCGAAGATCGAAGACCTCCCTTTTGACGGAGAGGGGTTGTTCAACGCCACCACGGACGACTCCCTAGACTCCGCTCAGAAGGCTCTGGCGACGGCGAAGAAAATGGGGCTCGTTCGCCAACAGCCACCGCAGTCCTTCAGGCCTCGACGCTGGTCACGGTTCCCGTACCCAACCACCCAATATCACACATCGGGGCAGTATAGGGGTGGGAACCGTCGGCCTCAGGCACCTCAGTCACAGGCACCACAGCGGCCTTTTCAGTAGCAGCGATCCAGAGGCGTCAGGAGGGGAGGCGACTTCGGCCGACGTCGTCTTTGACTCCTTTGCCAACCCAACCAGTCTACCACCAACGCTGCAAACGCTTCCTGCCTCCAAAAACGCCACCTCTACACCACCTCAGACCACTCTCTTTGGCTCTCGACTCTGCCACCACCTCCGATCCTGGAGGACCATCACGATGGATCGATGGGTGCTAAGCATCATCGAGCATGGATACAGGATCGAGTTCAGAGTCCTCCCCCCCTTTCTCAGGACCAAGACCACCCGTCCAACTCGGGGGCTGATGGAGGAAGTTTCAACCCTCCTTCAAAAAGGGGCGGTACAACTGGTTCCCACAGGAAACTTGGAAGACAGCCTGTACTCCAGGTACTTCATCGTGAAGAAAAAGGGAGGAGGACTCAGACCGATCCTGGACCTTCGGACTGTAAATCTTTTTATTCCACCAAAAAGATTTTGCATGGTCACACTCCAATCGATCCTTCCCCTACTTCGAAGGACTGATTGGTTTGCATTCATCGACCTCAAGGATGCGTACTTCCACATCGCCGTCCACGAGGACAGCCAGAAATACCTTCTGTTTCGAGTGGGAGACGACACCTACCAGTTCGTAGTTCTTCCATTCGGACTTTCCACCGTGCCAAGGGTTTTCACGAAGTGCGTGGCAGTCGTGTGTGCAAGTCTAAGGGCAAGAGGCATCACCATCTTTCCGTACCTCGACAACTGGTTGATAGTGGCATCGTCGAGGCTCGAGCTTCAAAGCGCACTCGGAGAGACTCTGGATCTCATGCACGAGTTGGGGCTTTGCCTGAACGCAGAGAAGTCAGTCCTCCAGCCCGTGAGGGAGATCCAGTATATAGGAGCGAGATTAAGCGCGTTCGATGGTCGGGCATATCTTCCAAACGAAAGGGCAAGCAATTTAATTACCCTTGCAAACAAAGTATACAAACAACCAATATCGTCAGCTCATACAATACAACGACTCTTGGGGCACATGGCCTCAACCATCGCAGTCGTACGCTATGCGAGGCTTTGCATGCGACCTCTACAGACCTGGTTTGTCCAGGTCTTCAAGCCGGAGAAGGACAGACCTTCTGTTCGTCTGCCAGTTCCACGAGCCGTAAGGGAGTCTTTGAGGTGGTGGCGGCAGGAGTCGAACCTACTCGACGGTGTAACTTTTCAACCGCCGATACAGAGTCGAATTTTAACGACGGATGCGTCGCTGTTAGGATGGGGAGCCCACTCCAACTATCAAGTCGAGCAAGGCAAATGGACTCCGGCAGAAGCCTCCAGACATATCAATTGGCTGGAGCTGATGGCTGTTTGGAGGGCGCTACAAGCGCTGGAGCATCACCTAGTCGGCTGTCACATTCAGATCGTAACAGACAATACCACAGTGGTAGCTTATTTAAACAAGCAAGGAGGCACGAGATCTATGCGCTTCACACAACTAACGCTACAACTCTACGAGAGGGCTCTACCTCGACAAATGTCATTCGTAGCGATCCATATTGCGGGGAAAACCAATGTGCTGGCGGACACGTTGAGCAGGGTGTCCCTACAGTCTCCCGAGTGGAAGATGGACTGGCAAGTACTAACTTCCCTGTTCCATTGCTGGGGTCGGCCGAACATAGACTTGTTTGCAACCAGCGAAAACACGGTCTGTCCCCTATTCTGCAGCAGAGCTGCGTTGGACCCGAAATCGATGACCGACGCGTTCCTACTAGATTGGAGCTACGATTTCTATTACCTGTTCCCTCCAATCCCGCTCTTAACACGAGTACTGGCCAAGATATCATTAAACAAGACAAATTGCATACTGATTTCCCCGTGGTGGCCGCAGCAGCCTTGGTTTTCCCGCCTACTCAATCTGTCCCAGGGAGATTATCTGCAATTACCGATTCAAGACAATCTGTTGACACAGCACCAAGGCAAGATACTCCATCCGAATCTGCATTCATTAAGCCTCACAGCCTGGAGAATCAGATAACGATGGATACAGACCTCTCTGAAGCAGTTAAAGAAGTCTTGTTAGCAGCACGTAAGCCTTCAACGAGGCTTTCTTACGCGATGAAGTGGCAGGCATTCTCCGGCTTTGTGTCGGCTTCGGATAAAGACCCTGTAACATGCTCGGTATTGACTGTCCTCGACTTTCTCCACTCACTAATGGCCCGTGGGCTAAAATTTTCATCGATCAAATTTTATTTGGCTGCAATTACGGCTTACCGAACGACTTTGACTGGAACGTCTTTATTTATACATCCCTTAGTGAAGCAGTTCCTGAAGGGATTGAAAAACTTATGTCCTCCAACGAGAAATATTGTACCGGGATGGGACCTCCAACTGGTCTTGAAGGCGTTGACGAAAGCGCCATTCGAGCCCATGGCGAAATCAGACTTACGCCTTCTGTCGTTAAAAACTCTATTTCTGATAGCAATTACATCTGCGAGATGTGTCGGCGAAATAGCCGCACTCAGAATTGATCCTCCGTATACAACCTTTCATAAGGACAAAGTCGTTTTGCGACCAGACATAACCTTTCTACCTAAAGTCATTTCTGAATTCCATCTGGGACAAGACGTTGTCCTTCCAGCTTTCTTTCCATCGCCATCATCGGATATCGAGAGACTATTACACAGCCTCGATGTCCGCAGAGCCATAGCTTTTTATAAAGCACGTACGGAGCCTATAAGACGTACTCAACAACTTTTTGTATGCTACGGCCCGCCGAAGAGGGGTTGTCCAGTGTCGAAACAAAGGCTGTCCTCCTGGCTAGTGGACACTATCAAGCTGGCATATCAACTCGCTGACCGCACTTTTGCTGGGCTCCGTAAGGGCGCATTCTACCAGGGCTATGTCGACTTCGACGGCATTCGGCAGAGGGGTCTCTTTATCGGACTTATGCAGGGCGGCGACTTGGTCTTCACCCTCCACCTTTATCCGGCACTACCGCCTCGACGTTCGAGCCAGGGCGCAGAACGCATTTGGGAGAGCGGTTCTATCCTCGATCACCATCTGACTACCGACACCGACCCACCTCTGGTAAGTCAGCTTGCTAATCTACCCATGTGTGTGTGATGCACAGAGACCACGAAGAAGAAGGACAGGTTGCTTACCTGTAACTGTAGTTCTTCGAGTGGTCATCTGTGCATTCACACAACCCGCCCTCCTTCCCCTCCCGGTGTCTGCATCGAGTTCGATGGATACCCAAGTGGAAATGGGATGGACCAATTTTTCTTCTGTTTATCAATCTCGATTTCCATCGGGGTCGAAGAAATGTATTTGAGATTCTAAATCATCCTCGGTCCCGAGGGTCGCAATAGGCGGTCTCAGGGAACTGAGGAGACGGGTGGGAGCCGCGCTAAGGAGCACGCGCGAGGGGGAGGGGCTCCCGCCCGGCTCACCTCAGCTAAAGAAGTTTCCGAGCAATCTCAGCGCAGGCGCAGAGAACCCATATGTGTGTGAATACACAGATGACCACTCGAAGAACTACAGTTACAGGTAAGCAACCTGTTCTTCCTACCTCTAAAATAAAACCCACTAATGATGTCCTGGTCACCCAGTTGTGGCTCTCAATACACCTCTTCGAACACACTGACATGCTACAATGGAAGAATTTAACTACCGGTAGTTCTATGTTTGTAATAATTAATTTCAATTGGGATAATAATCCTACCTAAACCTTAACCATACTGCAGAGTATGGTGTAATCATTTCTACCAAAGCATCCATTCATTGGGGAAAGGGCAAGAACAATATTTTCAAGCACTTTCTTCTGGGAACCAAGGAAGAGTATGTTTAACATCACTAAGTGGATTCAGCCATATGGATTCACGCTTGATCAGCTTCTGCTGCAGTAATTCTGGGCTGGGGGACTGCCAGAAGCTGTTATTTGTAAATGAAACCACATTTGCCAGCAATGTTTTAATGAACAATTAGTGAGTGTTTCAGCCACTCAGTGATTAGAGCAAAAACTGAATGTAAATTCTTCTTTGCCCTTGCTCTTCTTACTCTATGCTCATCTTACAAGCATCTCTCAGAGCTCTATTGGATTAAACCTCCCTCTTATCCCATCTGCCCTCTCTTGCTTTCAGAACTCATTTTCACCCTTTATTTTCCCTTCTAACCAAAATGCTGTAAAAGAAAATCCAGAAGTACAGAATTTTTTATAAATGTATGTCAATAACATTTATTGACATACATTTATATCAATCTTTTTTGTTTTGTTTTGTTCTCACAATTGGCCAGTATGGTTTAGATTGGAGAAACTACATATCACAAGAAAATAGGGCTACCACAGAAAATGGCACTTTATGTTAAGTTCTCCTCTGTCCCAACATCACCACACTGTGCTGTTATGAGTTCTTTCTCCCCTTTCCATGACTTACTACTAATAGTCCTGCTCAGAAGGGCTGGGAAAGGCTGGCAAAGATTAGCATGTACAGTTGGGCAGGTATGTGTGTGCAATTGCCATGTTTGGTTGGTAGTTTGTATTTTGGTCATGGCTCTGAAAATGTATATAATAGAATATTTGATCTGAACAGGAATTAGAAGGTCTGAGAGTGCTCATAGTGGGAATTGGGGGTATGAGTCATGGTTAATAGCAGTACATATCAATAATTCATTTAAATATAAAACAAAGCTTAAGGAGATATCCAAAATTTGACCAACAAATGTCCATAAGTATGCTAGTACTCACCCAGTGGCCTTCCAAAGTAGCTAGAACTTCTTTTCCCAGTTTAATTTTCCCCAATATTTGATTAACATTGTCATTGTTGCCCAAAAATGGCTGGTAAAGGGGGGAAAAGATGTTTCAGAAAGACGAGTAGCACTTAGGCACTTTATAAAACACTAAGAGATTTCTAAACTGTCAGTCTAAATTGTTTACAATATGTCTGTCTGGCATTATTCTTCCATAACTATGAAGAATCAACCACTGAACCCTCCTTCTATGAGAAGTATTTGAAGAAAATTAGGCATAAGGCAAAATAATGTGAAGGTGTCCTCCCTCTTAAGGAAAAGAATGGAGCAAAACATTATGATTAGTGTAATTTCACGTGGCACTGTCTCCAAGCTACAGGAATATTAAAATTTAGTGATTACTACAAGGACTTGGGTTGGATCCAGAGTTATGCTCAGCATAGTTCTGCTGGCACTGGAGGAAGTGGATGGAGTAGCTATTCTTGTTGATTCCTCCTTCTCCCTGCAACCCTCTGAAAAGCTGCGCCAGAGGGTTATGGGCCATCCAGAACAGTATGGGAGGTGGGGGAAGGAGGAATCCTCTTGTGGGGAGTCTCCACTGTATCCTGGTTCCCTCGGCAAACAGGAGGAGTCCTCCCATTTGCAGAGAAGCAAGTCTGGATCCAACCCTATGATTACTACATAGCCTTATTTTAAATAGATTCATTTGTAAACCACTAATTTTAAGTGTAGTTTCCAAATAATTCTATGTGCCACTCTACTGCTTATTAATAAACACTGAAAAGGCAGACAGTATGATTAATCATTATTATGATTAATAAACAAATACATCTTAATTTGGTAGAATGCTAACTTTGAGTCAGACAGAACCTTTCTTCAGATATGAGGGTGAATATTTGTCCAAATCCATAATATGCATACTCAGTAGTAAATCTCATGGAGTTCATTGTGGCTTACTCTCAAGTAAGGATGCATAGTATTGCAAGCTAAATTTACTGGAAGGTTTTTAATAAACCATATCACCCAAAGTTTGCTTCCAGTATTTTAAATAGATGTCTCTCTTGCTCTGTGGAACCACAAGAACAGGTGTGCTACTTTGTATGAATTACAGTTCAAATCACATTGAACTAATCATAAGGCCTCTGTATGCAGAACATTGCCTATATGAACTATTATTTTTGTGATTCTTTTATGATGAGCAAAAACCTAGGTTACCATTGAGCATTACCTAACTTAATTTTATTTATTTATTTACTTATTTATTATACTTATACCCCACCTTTTTTCCTGCAAGGAACCCAAGGCGGCTTACATAATCCTCCTCCTCCTCCTCTCCATTTTACCCTCACAACAACCCTGTGAGGTAGGTTAGGCTGAGAGTCAGTGACTGCCCCAAAGTCACCCAGTGAGTTTCATGGCCGAGCGGGGACTAGAACCCGGATCTCCAGAGTCCCAATCCAACACTCTCACCACTACGCCACACTTAACATTGGTTGAGTAATTTTCATGCATATAGCAATAAACATTTTTTTAAAATCAGACAAGCTTTAAATTTTGGTATTTTAAAAAAAACATATCTGCCAAATTTTCAGCATTAAATTATTTACTGCCTAGTGACAGGACCAACTAACCTTCAATTTGAATTCAAGTGCTGCACTGTACCCAGTTTTCTCACACGCAATGCTAACAGTTCCCCCAAGCTCTAAAGTCATTGTGCCATAGAGAATTCCTGTAAGAAAAATAACTGGTTTTATTTCCAGCTTTGTTATGAAACACCCTCCACTAGGTACTTCCATTTCTACACATAACTGAAGACCACATATCACAGCCCAAGCTTTTTATTACAGTATAAGAATATTTTACATACATACATACATTGCCAGATTTTTTTATTATTTTAATGCAAACTAGGAAAAGATGTTGTTATCTTCTTGAGAGAAGGAATCCTATAAACTGTATTGTTGTTATAACAGTTTTAACTGTTCTTACATTTCACATCAGTTTTGCTGGTCTGTGACCGTAATAAATAAATGTATGTATGTAGAAGAATATTTAACTGATCGTAAGCTGCAGAAGAGAAGGAAAAATCCACCAGCATAGCTCCAAGTCATTCCTTCGCTTTAGAAAACCTATGTCCATCATAAGCAAGTAGCCCCGAAACAGCTGAAGAACTGTGAATAAAACTGGAAGGAGGGGAGCAAAGCAGAAGCTCTAAGTCAGGGGTCCTCAAAGTACGGCCCGCAGGATACATCCGGCCCGCTGTGTCTTTTAATCTGGCCCGACCCCCGATCTAGAGGCTCCTTCTTGCGCAGTAAGGGGAGGAGGGGCAGCTGAGCCGCCGGCGGGGCGCTCGCCGCTCGCCGCCCGGAGCCCTGCAGGGCGGGTGGCAGTCCTGTGTCCAGCGTCTTTCCCAGCTCTCGCCGAGCCCTGCGCTACGCTGGGATGGGGGGGGGGAGGAACGAAGAGCTGCTGCCGCTGCCACCTCAGTGAAGGGATTCAAGCCAAGGCGCCCAAGCGAGTGAGCAACTGACTGAGGGACTGAGCCGCACTCGCAGCTACCTTCTCGTCCCCCTCCTCCTCCCCCCTCCCATGCCTTTTCCCCCCACCACGTTGCTGCTGCCTCCGACGTCGCCCTGGGGCCGGGCTGGCGACCGGGAAATCGTGGCGCTTGGATTCCTGGAGCCCGCAGCAGAGACCGCCATGGGGAGGGGAAAGGTGTAGCGATTTAAATCGAGCTTAATTTCCCTCTCTCGGAAAAAGCTCCTGGTTTGAGCAATCCCCCCTCTCAGTCCATTTGGAATGTAAATTCACTGATTGAAATGTTAAACAGCAATCTGAATTCAAGGGAAAAAACAAGTGGGTGTTTTTTTTTTATTATTATCTGTGTTTGTGGTGGGTGAAGCGAGATCTCTCTTTGTTCCCCCTTCAGTTATAGATGTACCTTCTCAGGTTCCCCTACCGCACTTTTCTCCACTCCCTCCTATTTGCACCAATTGCACCCCCATCCCAGTCTACATCTTTGTATTTTTAAACTAGGGGTTTAAAGTAAAGAGGCACTTGTGGGAAATGTTGCTAAAGGCAGCCAAAGATCTTGGGCCACCCCTGTGATGCAGGCCTGCAGAGAGAGGCAGCTGGAGAGGAATCCTTTGGAGAAGGAGGGGAAGACTGATAATAAACATATGAATCGGGAAGGGAGGGGGAAATAAAAGAGAACTAAAAAGCGGTGTCAAGAATCCTGAAGAGGAAAAAAGCAAATCTCAGCAGAGCACAAGCGGTGAGTGAATGCCAGTTTCTGTGGGGCACAAAACTTGTTGTCTCCTCAGAAGCAGGATGCTGTCCTGTGAGAACTTTTGCTGTGTTTCAGTGAGGCAGCCCCTGGCTTTGAGAGTTAGGAATGGAGCCTCCATTTGCTGAGGCAGTATACCTCACAAAATCGGGGAGAAGTGTGATGCGTCTTTTTAATTATATAATCAGAATTTCTAGCTTCTATGAGTATGCCAATTTGGTTGGTTTATTATATTTATGCCCCACCTTTTTTCCTGCAAGGAACCCAAGGTGGCTTACATAATCTTCCTCCTCTCCATTTTATCCTCACAATAACCGTGTGAGGTAGGTTAAACTGAGAGTAAGTGACTGGCCCAGAGTCAGCCAGTGAGCTTCATGGCTGAGTAGGGACTAGAACCTGGATCTCCTGAGTCCCAGTCAAACACTCTAACTAACCACTATGCCACACTGGCTCTCACTATGTTCTCTGGGTACCAGGTCTTCCTGACCTACCCCAGGGAATGGGTTTGTACTTTTAAGGCTGTGATCCTTTGTAAACTTACCTGGGGAGAAAGTCTCCTTGAATTCAGTGAAACTTACTTCCAAGTAGACATGCATAAGATGAGGCTGTAAGGCTGCAATCTTATTTTATTTATTTATTATATTTATACCCCGCCTTTTTTCCTGCAAGGAACCCAAGGCGGCTTACATAATCCTCCTCCTCTCCATTTTATCCTCACAACAACCCTGTGAGGTAGGTTAGGCTAAGAGTCAGTGACTGGCCCAAAGTCACCCAGTGAGTTTCATGGCCAAGCGGGGACTAGAACCCAGATCTCCCGAGTCCCAGTCCAACACTCTCACCACTACGCCACACCGGTCCTTCTTTTTTACTTGATCCATTCGTTCATATTTTTTTCAAACTATAGTCTGGCCCCCCAACAGTCTGAGGGACAATGAACTGGCCCACTGTTTAAAAAGTTTGAGGACCCCTGCTCTAAGTGATATCCTACAAAACATGAAAGCAGCCAAGCAAATCTTTGAAGGCTGGAGCCTAGATTCTGATCAGGCAGCAAGAATCTGGACAACAATGTCAGCAGAAATCTTAAGCTGGTTAAATAAAAAATATTACTACTACGTCCACTAAGTGGAAAATATCAAAAGGCTATATTCTGATTATTTATTTATTCTATTGCTTTATCCTTCCTGCAGTTATTGAAATTGTGTGTATTTTCAGAAATGCATAACTATTGCATTCTCCTTTAAGTTCTATTGCAACTTATTCAATATACAGAGAGGGTGAATTCGCACGTCACATCAACCACAGCGGTAATAAGCCACAGCGGGTTGGTTGCTGGCGAAACAACCCACGTCGCGCACGACGTTGGTCCCCTCTGGTCCTCCAGCAGGTATTCCAGGGGACACCGTGGGAGGACTGAGTTGTCTCCCCACTGCAATCACAAGTTGTTTTGTGCTTGCCGCTTTCCCCCTCCTTTAACATTTTTTTTCTCTTGAGATCACGAAAGCTGACTATCAAGACAGCTGTCATGATCCCCATTTTGACAGCTACGGACAGTCCTTTCAAAGTGGCCCAATGGCACCTTGGAGGGGCTGACCATGGTTGCCAAGCCCTTTTAAAATTTTAAATCCCCCTTTTGCAAATATTTTTTGCAAAAAAAATTTTTTTTTAAGTTTTTACTCGCACTTGGCACAACTGCGAAAGTTCACAGTTGCACAGGTGTGGGAATGGGGCGCCTTGGGTGGGCAATGTGCAGGGAGGTGTCTGCTGGCAAAGTCCAGCAGGTACCTACCCTGGGCATTGCCCCACAGAGGGTGCAGGCAAATTTATTTTCCCATTTGGTTACATTTGACAGCTGTTTAAAGGTGAGTGTCATTCACCCCCTTCGTGGCAAGAGCCTTGGGGGGTGAGGGGTTTGGACTCATATGTCCTAAGGATGCTCTCACTTTTGCACTTGTTCCCGAGAGTCCAGAGAAAATGTTTTTTGGTAGGACACTATACAGGTATATAGACTCTACTTTCATGTGCTTGGATAGAGGCTTATAGAGCCCTAGAAAAAACAATACCTTTACAATGTGCATATGGCATGGTCATTACATATTCCTCTCCTCTGTTTAGGAACATCAGTCGCCCTTCACCATCCAGAATGGCAGATAATGAATTTCCTGAAACGCAGTAAAATTGAAGATTCAAAGAGACAAACAGAAGATTCAGCAGACTGGATAAACTCCTTATAGCAAATCTTGTAATTTGCAGAGTAATATTAAATTTTAAAACAATACTATTATATCACCCCTTTTGTAGTAGAAAAGCTATTTCAATTAATTCTCATTAATGTATTAATCAATTTTTTATTCTTATTTCCTATACACATTTATTCCACAAAAATGCTGAACAAAATGAACGCTTTGAAGAACGTACCATAAAACTTGGATTTGGCCAAAATATTACCACTAAGGCAGAATCCATCCTTTCGGTTGCTTACATAGAAGGCAGATATTGGAGGATGATGAGATACCTGTTGAAAGCAACAAATCAGGTGACTTACTGGGAAAATCAGTGGAAACAAGTAAAAAGTGCAAAAGAATTATAATTAGAAATCTTAATACTATGCAAGTGACTATAATTCACCAAACAGCAAGCTTTTCTGCCAATGGCATCACCATTTCAAGGGCTTTCCTCCACAAAACAGCCCACAGCCTGTCAGAGCAATTACATCTCACCTGTTTTGTAAAGGCTTGACAATGTGTGTAGGCCTCCACTTTGTGCCCTTCTCCCAGGCAGAACAGACACACGGACTGCCTGTCAGTGGGAAGCAACTTACTGCCACAATGGACACACTTCCAAAATGGGGCCCTCATGGCTATACACTCATAGGTGATTTCATAGATTTTCATAGATTGCGGAGATCGTGAACACAAAAGAAACAAATAAAATCCAAAACAGTAGTAACAGAAAGAAAAAAATGAGAGGACAGAAAGATAAAATAGAAGAAAAACACCTCTCAGCAGTTGTAATACGAACAGCAAACATTGAGAGAATTCCCTACAAGGCTACCACAGGTGGTTGAAAGAGAACTGAGGAATAAGCGGGAACCTGCTAGGGACATATGCACTGGGATGGTGGGAGAGTGTTCCTGTCAAAAATTCGTCAGCTATAGATGTTTCCCAAATGGTTCTCTGCGCAGATGCAGAGCCCCTATGTGTGCTGCACAGAGACGATGAACAAGAACCTTCAAATGCTAAAAAATTGGTTAGAACTGATGAAAGTTAGCCCATGTTAAAAGGAGACTTAATAGTTTTCCTGGGTTGTAGATCAGTCCAACTGGAATACAAATGCACCTACGTCATCTCTGCATTTCAGACACCAGCTTTATTACTAGATTGGGCCTCTATCTTTCCTTAACCATTGTTTGTTATTTTGGCCTTGATTTAGCACTGCACTCATAGTATCTACTAATAATCTACTGTGGAGAAGCCATCAGCACCCTCCTGCCCATGTTCCCTGGCAACTGGTGTACATAGGCATATTGCCTCTGATACTGGAGGTAGCAAATAGCCAATCAGGACTAGTAGCCATTGATAGCCTTCTCCTCCATTAATTTGTCCAATGGAGGAGAAGGCTATCAATGGCTACTAGTCCTGATTGGCTATATGCTACCTCCAGTATCAGAGGCAGTATGCCTGTCTACACCAGTTGCTGGGGAACATGGGCAGGAGGGTGCTGTTGCACTCATGTCCTGCTTGTGGGATCCGGTGGGCAGCTAGTTGGGCACTGTGTGAATAGAATGCTGGACTAGGTGAACCCTTGGTCTGATATGTTCTTATTCCTCTGGAAAATATGTTTGAATATCCCAAGTTTTGATGGCTTCTTCACAGTAGATTATTAGTAGATATCTTCATTATGGGCTAGAGAATTTGAGAAAAACTGTTACATGTGATTTCTAATTAGAGTGAGAAATAAAAACAGGCCAGTTCTCAGGGAGCGGATTGTACATGTCCTGCTTCTAGACCTACACAGCCACATAGCTCTTGCCTTCAAATCATCAAACCTTGTCAAACTTTTCTTTAAGTCCATGGGTTTGGAAACATCAAGATCAATCAATGTATCTGAAAGAATAGCCTCAATAAAGATGTGGCTGGCTGAGAGATTTGTGCTTATACTTGAAAAGGATATCCACAGTGCCACATGCAATGCCTTTGAAACTACTGCCATCAGTAATGGGATTTGCCTAATCTGTGCAGTGAAGGTTCTATGAAAAATATGTTTGATAATATCCCAAGTTTGATGGGTGTTCTGCCATAGAAATGGCAATCCTATATACATTTACTTGTGGGTTAGTCCCATTGGACCTCAGTAGGACAACTGATCCATCTGGGCTGTGTGCAAAAGTGTTTCCTAGGTGACTGGAAAACTTCCATATGCATAACATTTCTTATGAAGCAGGGGGTGCATTCTCCCAATGGCCCTAGGCCCCATGGCTGATAGCAAAAGTCAGAGTGTGCTTCCCTTCTGCTAGTCCAAGGCAACTAGAGAGATAAGGATGTTCATAAGAGGTCCTAAACCTTCTGCCAGTTGGACTTGCCTGCAGCCCAATCTTTGAATTTGGCTATTTCTTTCCCTTTAATAATGAGCTAATTTTCATTCGTTATAACCAAAGTTTTAGCATTTAGATTTTCTGATAAGATCTTTGGCTTAATTCACCCCAACTTTTGTCCCTTCAGCAGTTTCCCCTCTCATGGCTACTTCTGGTTTTGACGCCCAGATTGAGGGAAATAACCTTACAAACAACAGGGAATTGCAAGGAAGGATGGCAGGCAGGAAAAAGGATTAAATGCTGCCCCCTCAATTACACACTACCATTCCCCTCCTTCAAATGTCCCCATCCCCACCTCTTCCCTCTTAAAAACTAGTTTGGCCCTCAGATGCAGGAGCTGGTGTCTCCTTTGCTTATTGCAAGTGTAATCAACAAGTGACTTGGGAAACTGAGTCACTCACCCTTTGGTATTTCCTCTAACATATAAAAGAACCTCGAGCCTAAAATAATGATTACCATAACCGACCTGACACTTCTGGGATGGGATAGGAAAAAAACTTGTTACACT
This sequence comes from Shinisaurus crocodilurus, assembly GCA_021292165.1. Lineage (NCBI taxonomy): Eukaryota > Metazoa > Chordata > Lepidosauria > Squamata > Shinisauridae > Shinisaurus > Shinisaurus crocodilurus. The sequence continues at coordinate 235,635,328 of CM037879.1, forward strand.
TTAGTATTATGCTACTACTAGGCTGAGTTCTCCTCTGGCCATCTTAATTGATTTAGTAAACTTGTAAACATATGTAAAAATTGAAGAAATGCTGCTAGTTGTTCAAACAAAAGACTTTTGTTACATATTTGGTAATACCTGTTCAGCAATGTAATAAGTCTTGCTATTTGTCCTTGGATGAACCCACAAGCAACGGAAAGTCTCACCAAGTATAGGATTGTAGGGTTTTTTAAGTCCCTGAAAAAAAGGACAGGATTTTAAACATACAGAAAATACATTCCAGTTTCAAAAAGAGCCTCATAATTTTCAATGAAAAAATATTTCATAGATGCTAAAATGAAAGGCCTATTTATCTCAGGATAAGTTAGGGTAAACTTGATTTTCAGAAGCATCCAAAATAGCCTTGGTTGCAGCTGTGGCCTGCCGGTGGGACCTGCAATATCTGCACATGCTCAGAATGTTCTCCCAGCAAATACTCGTGTGTTTTTTGTATTTTTTTAAAAAATGGTGAGCACATGCATGCACACAGAAGGAAGGAATGGCCGCAACAAGCCCTGCCACCTGGATTCACATGACACAACAAGCCATAACAAGATGGACGCTCACAGGCACCATGCAAAAATGGTGCCTGTGAGTGCCTGGCATGACACGACAGCCCTCGCAGGTAAGTTAAGCCACAGTGGGCTGTCGTACCATGCGAACCAGGTCAATGTCTACTATATTTGAAACAAACACCATGGCTACCATTTCATCAGCAAGCATTTGAAAATGTATGTGGAGACTAATCTGGTCACAGATATCTACACTACCTTTAGTTTTATTATAATAAATAATAATTTCAGGCTTGGATTTCTTGTCCGAGATTCCTGGATCTTTATGGATTGAAGAAAGGAGAACCACTACCCCTCTTTTCTTTGGTACATAACTTACAAGTGTCCTATCTTTTTGCAAACCAAAATGCTGCTGTCGATACTTCAGGATTTGGGAAGGGGGGGGGGGGGACTCTGGTGGAATTTCTGGCTTGTTTTTTTTAATGTGCCAACAAGGGACAGGTTTTTCTAAGCTAATTCCCTGGCTAGTGGTGAAAAAGTTATCAGTTGTTATATTTTGTCCAGAACTCTGTAAATGTAGTTTTAGTTTCTTAATCACTGTCTGGCCTAGGTTATGAGCTGCTACAAAGATGCTTCAGTGCAACCCTCAACAACACATTTCGCAAAGATCTTCCTGTAAACAGACGGCAGGAATCATATAAAGGTCCTTGATTGAGAGTTACCATTAAATCAGACTACCTGCTGTGTAAGGGTGCAGGTTGCTAGATGCAATTCAAGTCCAAGTGACCCCAAAAGCAGAATTAGTAAGTATTATTCAACATGAACTTTGCAAATAACTGATTGAAAAATTCTTATACTGGGTCACAACAAGGAAGGTTTTAACCAAGTAAAAAATATTTTAAAAATTCAGGTCTTTAAAAGGCTTTTGTACACTTTACCTGTGGGATATTATTGGCCCCATGGCTGTTCGTAATAAGGAAAGTGAGTAATTTGTCTATTATGAAAACAGACTCAGTGCTTATTTTTCATTCTCTATGTTCCTTTCTCACAAGAAATAGAAAAAAACAGATTCTGGTCTAAGCATCTATAGATATGAAGGGTATCTAAAAAATTAAACAGCATTATATGGGACCACTTTGCTGGCTAGGGATGATGGAAGGTGCCAGGTTGGGGATGGCTGACTTAGCACCTTATGATCTCAGTCATTCCAATAGTGGTAGAATTGACCCCAAAAGCTATGAGAATAAAAACATGGATTTTTCACTGGAGTTAGGAGTGAGAGGCTGAAACACCAAATGGCAATTCACAGCTCATCATGGTTGAGGAATACCTGGAGCATGGAGTTGTAAAAGACGGAACAAAAGTTTTATGAATTGTTTCAGAATTTGAAACATTTGTTCCTAAACCAGTGACCAAGGGCTAAGCAAAGTGCTACCACAAAAGTGTGCAAAGTGTTACCTTTGGCTTTTTGTAGAATCCTGACAAATACCATTTCACAACTTGTTTCAAACGATTGTAAGCATTCTCTTCAAGTGCAGCTCTAGAAAAAGATTCACCAGATTTATTATATACGTTAAAGTTTAACATTGATAAATCTTTGTTTTATTCCATGGAGCGTGCCATATAAGACTTTAACTTCCAGGCAGTTTTCAAATACATTGTCAGGACATGGATAGAAAACTTAAATCAAACCTAAGCTTAAGAAGACTAACACCCACTACAGTAAAATAGATTACTTACCTGTAACTGGTGTTTTAGAATTTAGTAAGAAAACAGTTGCCTTCTTTAAAAACTCGGTTTCACAGAATGGTAAGGAACATGGCTTTACATTTTGTTTTAAAAAAGGTGTTAGAGGTTATGAAGAAATATGAGAAATAATATAGTTATGCTTCAGTAACTGTCCTGTGGCCTATAGTCCCAACTTCCCCTACCTGTAAACACAATACTCCAAAAAAATCCCCTTCATATTCTCAACAACTGCCAGAAAGTTTCTCAACATTGCAAAAAATGTTTGCAATGTATATCTAATCCTTACATTTTATCACAATATTGAGACTTCCCCTGCAAGAAATACTAGACACACAGATCGGCTGGAAGACAACCTCTTTGCTACTCAAAGAAAGCCTAACAACAGAAGTAAATTTAGAGCTATCACTGTTTAACCATTCATCCTCTTTAAAATGCCTTTGCAGGCTGTTGAAACAAAATACTGAAATGATACTTCAAGGTAGCTTTTATTGCAGAGGAATAAAATCAACTCACTCAGATAAGAAGTCCGCATGATAGTAGTAATCAGAGAGTTTGTCCAAGAAAGATCGTGTTTCCAAAATAAATGTGGGTAGCACCACCTTAGAGAGGTCCATTCCTGGACGTACTTGTTTCAACAGTGTCCAGATCAAACTCTTGTTCTCTTCCGATACAGTTTCAGTTTGGGAAGCTTCTCCTGCCTTCAACAAATGGAAAGCAGAATGGAGGAGGAACAGGGTACTGAATGAGATGGCACATTTGCAGAAGGTATTTGGTTTGGGCAGAGTGGCCCAAAACTCAGCCTATGCCATCTGTTCTTTGATGTAGGGTTAACTTAAACAGATTCTGCATGCTCCAGAGCCAAGTGTGTCAGTGTGCTTACCTTACACACTCAACTTATATTACATGGGGCCCCAGAGAACAAAGTTGGAGGAAGGACTCCAACTGTTGTGGCAAGGAGAAACCTTTGGCTGCATAACTAGGGCATGGGTGGCAGGACCAAGTCCAGCCCGATGAGCGTCCCCTTTGCAGGTAAGCACCTATTCGGGGATCCCCTTGACATCTGGCTGAACATCAGGAAGAAACTTCCTGACTGTTAGAGCAATACACCAATGGAACCAACTACCTAGGGAGGTAGTGGGCTCTCCCACACTGGGGGCATTCAAGATGCAACTGGACAGCCATCTGTCAGGGATGCTTTAACTTGGATCCCTGCATTGAACCGGGGTTGGACTCAATGGCCTTATAGGCCCCTTCCAACTCTAGTATTCTATGATTCTATGATGCAGCTTTGAAGCTGGGAAACAAACCGTCCTACCACAGACTTCTTTAAAAAAACACACATCTGAACTTGCATTCCTGATTGAGCAAGGGCCAATATATAACATGAAGCAATTCATACACTGTACACTTAGGAAAAATGGTCTGCATACACACTAGCTATTATTAGACAAAGGCTGAAGACTGTAGGTGGCCTGCAACGACACTACAGCTTCCAGTTTTTTCCCCCTTCATTGTCCCTGGCAACATTATTGCAGCTTCTCTCAATTGTGGTTCTAGGTTAGTCTCTGTCCACCTCTATGTCAGCTCAGGTGAAATAGCTCAGTACCAGATTTGGCTGTCAACCTTTTGATTTGTCAAGCTCTTTCTAGCACTACATCAACTCTATCCAGCCACAACTTCTAACAGTTTCTTTTGATTCTTCTTCGTGGTCTCTGTGCATCACACATATGGGCTCTGTACCTGTGCGGAGCCTCATTTGGGAAGCTTCTTTAGCTGAGGAATTTAGATGGGAACCCTTCCCCCACCGTCCAACTGCGCATGTCCCTAGCAGGTACCCATCTATTCCCTCAGTTCCTCTTCGACCGCCTTAGTGGTTGCCTTGCGGGAGCTTCTCCATGTCTTTTGATGAAGGTTATTGCTGAGGTGTTACCTTAAAAGTTTTATTCTACTCCTTCTATCTTTTATAGTATTCCCTACTTTCCCTTTATACTTTTATTTGTCCTTTTATTTTACTCTCACGACTACTTTCTCGTGAGGCACCAGAACGAAACAGTTAGCCATGAAGGCCCCTTTTCAGAAGTGCGTCCAGTGTGGCAGCAAATTACCACTGAAGGACAGCCACTCTCTCTGCCTTTTTTGCCTAGGTGAGGGGCACGTAGTGGGTATGTGTCTCCACTGCCAAGCTTTCACTAAGCAGGCACGAAGAAACCGCTCTGGCAGACTTTGGGCGGTACTTTGGAGGAAAGCCTTAGAGGCTGTGGATCAGCTGAAAGCCACTACTACCATGTCATCCTCTTCTTCACTGGCCCTCCAAACAATTTCCGTCTCTCCTCTGGGTCAGATCCTCTCAACAGGGAGTCACCCTCCGACTCCGGGACGCTCACTGGCTCTCAAAACCACAAAGAAGCTGGATAAGAAAGCAAGCTCTTTGAAATCAGACCAGAGCGGAAAAAGGAGTCAAGGTCTCACTCTTTGCAGAGGCAAACAGCTTCGACACCGAGGTCTCCACCACCGGTCTCGACATCTCCATCGGTACTGGCAGCCACGGTACTGATCTCCTCGATCTCAGAGGGTGAACTGTGTGAGTCTTCCCCCCCCTCTGGCACAGCCTTGGGACTGAGCCTCACCACCACGGAACCAACCTTGCTACCAACCCTCACCACCGAGAGAGCAACATCATCCCTCTCCTCAGTCACAGTGGTTAGAGGCTCACTGCAGGGAGGGAAGAAGCCCAGCTCAAGAGTCCCACTACTGCTCTTGCTCCCCAGTGTCCAATTGGGAGAGGCGCTCGGAATGGTCACTGCTGCCAAGGCATCATTATTATTGGGAGGACTGGGGATTTTGTAGGCCAAGGGATCCCTACTATGATCTGACATACTGCCAGGAGATTTCACCATGTTTTCACAAGAAGCCTTCTGCCTCGCTGGGCAGGCTTCCCAATCAGGAGGACTTACAACTACCACCTCCTCCACTGAGGGAGTTCAGGCCAAAGTCTTTGGTACTGACTGTTGTGATACCAAAGCCATCGATGCCGACCGCCATGGTACGAGTCAAGCGCCGGTGCCTATCTCCGCCCCAGTCCCAGCACAAGCCTCTTCAACACTGAGGGCCAAGACAACAGCCATCTTACAATCTCCACGGGCTTCCTCCCCTGAAGACTGCCTCTTGGACTTGCCTTCCGTGTCTCACCAGCTCCGTCCATCTCATCACTGGATGTTATGGTGGGGTTGAAAGACCTGGATTCCCATTCTGAGGACATGGGGCACTTTTCCAAACAGGTACGTTGGATGGCGGAGTCCCTTGGGATCACTCTCCAACAGCCAGAGGAGAGAGTAAGGAACCCAGTGATTGATGCCATATATTCAGAGGCGGTGGCACGTATCACTATTTCCTTTCTCCCTGCCCTACTACAAACCATCAAGGCTACTTGGAAGAACCCATCCTCAATGCTACCAACATCTAAGTGGCTTGACAGGATGTACTGGGTGCATGCATGCATAAATAAATAAATAAACAAACAAACAAACAAATAAATAAATAAAATAAAAGCAGGACATTAAATTCCTGTTTGCACACCCTCAACCAAATTCAGTTATTGTGGAGTCAGCCCAGGGGTGTTCTAGGAAACAACATTCGGCCCCAGTTGACAAGGAAGGCTGTCACCTGGACCTAATGGGATGCCGGGTGTATTATTCTGCTGCACTAGGACTCAAAGTCTCCAATTACCAAGCAACCATGGCCCGATACCAACTCTTCTTATAGGAAAAGATTGGGGCCATGTGTGACTACTTGCCCAACAACTGCAGGGAATTGGCCTGTGTTTTCCAAGCGGAGGTTACTGTCCAGGCAGCAAATTAACACCACTCGCCACCAGGTTGACTGTCACGCAAAGGCCATGGTGGGTGCCTTCGCCTTAAGAAGGCATGCCTGGCTCTGCTCCGCCGGCCTGAACCAAGAGGTACACTCCCGCATTGAGGACCGTCCTTTAGATGGCAAGGGGCTCTTCAACACCAAAACTGATGAGGTGATGGATTCCGTCCAAAAGGCCTGAAACACTGCCAAACAGATGGGACTTGGCCAATACCCGCCGCCACCACCTACCTTCAAGCAGTGGAAGTGGTACCGTCAACCGCCATTGTTCCCCCTCTCGCCAGCAAGGCTCCAGAAAGAGCGCAGACTACTCTGGCAAACAGTGTCTTTGACTCTGCAATGGCACTTCCACCACCAACCCCAGCCTACTCACCTCCTCCTAGATTCAGCAACCATCTGAGACCTTTCCTCCCAATGCAGGAGTCGATAACATCTGACTCCTGGGTCCTGAAGATCATCTAACACGGTTACAGGATCCAATTCGATGACGTACCTCCTTTCTTTGGCATCCATACCACACAGCCCTCACCACCGCTGCATGCCGAGGTCACTTCCTTTCTCCAGAAGGGGGCAACCCAACTGTCCCAGTTCACAGCATGCAAGAGGGCCTGTACTCCAGCTATTCCATGGTGCCAAAAAAAGGATGGAAGACTTTGATCAATTCTGGACCTGCAGGATGTCAACCCCTATATTACACCAAGGAAATTCAGGATGACCATGCTCCAGTTGATCCTGCCTCTCTTCTGTAGGGGTGACTGGTTTACATCTGTCAACCTCAAGGACGCCTAATTCCACATCGGGATCCATCAAGACAGACAGCGCTTCCTCCGATTCTGTGTAGGGACTGCAGCCTACCAGTTACAGCAGGTACTGCCCTTCGAACTGTTGACAGTCCCGAGGGTCTTCACGAAGTGTGTTGCTGTCATCTGTGCCCATCGTTGCACCTGAGGGGTTCAGATCTTCCCATACCTGGACGACTGGCTGATAGTGGACTCTACCGAATCCAGCCTCAGATGGGCACTGGGAGTGACACTGTCGCTTTTCAATCACCTAGTCTTCTATGCCAACCACAAGCAACCCAATGAGGACAATCCAGTACACTGGGGCAGTCCTCGACACCCACTCAGAAGCTTTCCTTCCTCCCAAGTGTGTTCTGACCATCACCAAATTGGCAAAAAGACTATATGGAGAGAGATTGAAGGTGCATACCATCCAAAGGCTCCTCGGGCTCATGGCCTCCATGGTGTTAGTAGTCGCTTTCACACACCTTCAGATGTGGCTCCTACAGAACTGGCTCATCCGAGCTTTCGATACCAAGTGGGACACACACTGAACCAAACTCTCCCTCCGTACCGACGTACAGGATTCCCTTCGGTGGTGGATGGTCAGATCTCATCTAGAGGGAGGATTGCCTTTTCTCACGCCTCATCATACCAGGACTTTGACTACAGATGAGTCTCTTCTGAGATGGGGAGTGCATTGCCGAGGTACTATGGTACAGGGCCGATGATCACAACAAGAAACCTTGCTCCACTTAAATATGCTCGAGCTCTTTGCTGTATTCCCTGGAAGCGGACCTCGAAGGCCAGGATATCCAGGTTGTCACAGACAACACAACAGTGGTGGCCTATATCAACAAGCAGGGTGGGACAAGGTCATCTAGACTCACCCACTTCACGCTTTGACTTTTCTAGTGGACCACAAGAACATCGTTCTGATGGCAATCCATATTGCAGGCAAGGACAATGTCCTGGCGGATGCCCTCAGCTGGACAGTCTTGGCATTACACGAATGGGAATTGGATCCTGTAGTCCGGAACCACATCTTCAGGCTATGGGGAACTCTCGACTTCAGATGTTCACATCTGAGGAGAACACAGCCTGCGTCAACTTCTGCAACAGAGCGAGTCTGTGTCTGAATTCCATGGGAGACGCCTTCCTCCATTGGTGGACGAACAAGTTCTGTTACTTATTTCCACCATTCCCACTGCTCACAAGGGTGCTATCCAAAATCAGGAGGGACAATACCAACTGCATCCTCATTGCACCCTGGCGGCCAAGACAGGCTTGGTTTGCCCCACTGCTCCACAGATGCAGAGGAGAGAGTATCTGCGGCTTCCCTCGACATCGACACTTCTAACACAGGACAGTGGTCAGGTTCAACACCCAGATCTTCAGAGGCTATGATTCACAGCATGGATACTCCGTTGACAGGCCACTCACAACCACTTCCTCTGGAGATCCAGGCAGTGTTAAATGTGGCACACAAGCCATCCACCTGCAGCGCCTATGCTAGGAAGTGGGCAGCTTTCTCAGCGTTCATGAAGTCAGCAGGCACGGATCTGACCTCCTGCTCTATTCCATGCATTTTGGACTACCTGCACTCCCTAATGAACAGGGGATTAAAACTGTCCTCCATCGAAATTTATCTGGCTGCCATCTCCGCCTACCACCTGCTGATATCAGGAGCCTCGATCTTTGTGCATCCACTCATTAGACAATTCCTGAAGTGAGTCTGAAATTTGATTCCACCTGTACAAACAGTTGCCCCTGCTTGGAGTCTTGTAGTGGTCTTAAAGGCTCTAACCAACAAGCCATTTGAACCTCTCGCCTCCGTCAACCTGCACCTCTTGTCGTGAAAAGCAGCATTTCTAGTAGCAATTACATCAGCTAGGCACTCAAGTGAATTGTGTGCTCCGAGAGTCGACCCTCCGTACCTGGCTTTTCACAGGGATACGGTGGTTCTTAGGCTGGACATTGCCTTTCTCCCCAAGGTCGTCTCAGGGTTCCATGTAAGCCAGGATATTGTTCTGCCTGCGTTCTTTTCATCACTGTTGACACTGATTGAGCGTACTCCCCACATTTTCAGTGTCTGGAGAGCCTTGGCCTTTTACAAAGCCCATACCAAACCATATCGTTGGTCTGACAGACTTTTCTTATGCTATGCTGGGGAAAAAACAAAGGTCTCCCACTCTCTACAGAGAGCTTCGTGGCATGGGTGGTACTAGCTATTAGCCTTGCATACGAACTTGCTGGACTAAAACTCAATTCCCAAGTTAAAGCCCATTCCACCAAAGGGGTTGTTGCATCGGTGGCGTTCAGCCGTGGAGTTCCCCTGCAAGAATTTTGCAGAGTGGCTACCTGGTTGACACTGTCCACTTTCATCCAACATTACCGGCTGGATGTTTGGGCTTGAGCGGACTGCGCCTTTGGCAGGGCAGTCCTGTCATCTCTGCTACAATGTTGACACCGACCCACCTCCGGTAAGTCAGCTTGTTAAATCGCCCATGTGTGTGATGCACAGAGACCACGAAGACGAAGAACAGGTTGCTTACCTGTAACTGTGGTTCTTTGAGTGGTCATCTGGCATTCACACAACCCACCTACCATACCCACTTCAGTGTCACTGTTAATATCAATGGAGCTAACTGAAGCAGTTATACTGTAGGTATAGATGTCGATCACTGTATCGATATTTATGCTGAGAATTCTCTTGCTTCTGAGGCCACAGCAGGCGGTCTCAGATAACTAAGGGAATAGGCAGGAACCCGCTAGGGACATGTGCAGTTGAATGGTAGGGGAAGGGCTCCCACCTAAATTCCTCAGCGGAAGAAGCTTCCCGAATGAGGCTCCGTGCAGGCGCAGAGCCCATATGTGTGAATGCACAGACGACCACTCAAAGAACCACAGTTACAGGTAAGCAACCTGTTCTTTTTATCCCCCCCCCCCCCCCCGGTTAGGCTTAGATATGCCCTGAACATCAAGAAAGTAGTTATAAAGGCACCCCCCCCCTATTTTGCAATTCAAATACTGTCAAACTGACATGGTCAGGCCTTCCCTGGGCTGCTTTCCATAAAAAACTTTTACCTCCCCAAGTTCTTCATGAACTTCTTCTAAATACGTTGTTTCTTTGACATGATCAGGTTCAGGGTCAATGTACGAGTCATCCTGTCGCTCTGATGTGTCAGTGTCACTTTCTCCCAAGCCATCATTATCCGACTCATCACGATCATGATCATTTTCCCTATCTGATTTATCAGAATACATATCTGGATCTTTAAAGTGATGCCTTTCAATTTCACTGTCATTTAACCTTTAAAAAAAAAGGAGAGATTTTTTTCCCCAATGCTTGTGTTTCTCACCCTTCCTTTATACAGTTTTATTTAATAAACTGCAGCACACACTAGTATATACAAATAAAGGCTTTTTAAAGCTGTCATTTCAGTAAACATCAGGCACAATGAAGACAAGTTTAAGCACATTTCATTCTTATTGATTTTCATTGAGAGATTTAAGCACACTGAAATCAATGGGACTTAAAAGTGCTTTAATCTGGCTGGGTCATATCCTAAATTTTAGATTATGCAATTTAAACTCCCAAACCTTATCATATATCTATTAGCCTCTGACCTATAGCACTATTACTTTATAATCTTCTAGATGAATAACTATGCATATAAAAAGGGTTGCAAGATTTATTGCCTAGGTTGCAATTAAAACTGTTTTTCTTTCTTAGATTTATAGCGTACCTTATCCCATGGACTCAGGGAAACTGCCCATACTTCCAGTTTGAGATGTTTAAAATACATTTAAATTTATTGTATATATACTCACACATATCTGTATATACATAGATAGTGATCTAATTAAGAATGCACTTAATTTGTCAGTTAAAATTGGAGATACAATTTTAGTTTTAAAAAATACAACATTTCTACAAAATACATCAATATAATTTATTTTTGAACTGAGTGCTGCAATTATGGTATGGGCCTTTTAGGAATTCAAGTCATTGGTAAGTATGCATTGTGACAGAGAGTTAATTCAACCAATCACTACTCTCTAGGCTTGTTGCTACAATGGTCTTGAATGAAATAGAACAGTGAACTGAAAGGGAGTGTAAGCACGTCAATAGTTTCTGTATGTACTTGCTTGGTAACTTGCTGGCAAAACACTGGAGGCTGGTGGCTCCAATGTCAGTGGGACAGTGTATCCACTTCCAGGCTTTTAAGGAGCTATCCATGGTGCTGAACCTAAAAATTTGAGGGGCTGGGTTCAGCACCATGGATAGCTCCTTTAAAGTTCAGACTAAAACTCAAAGTGCATACACTGCCTCACTGACATTGGAGCCACCAGCCTCCACTGCAAACAATAGTGAACTGGCTTCATCCTCTGAGGCATGTTTATTATTCACCTTGGTTTTGGGAGAAGATCTATTTATTTATTATAAGCATTTTTATACCACTCTTCAGTTATATTCCCAGGGAAGTTTACAAAGAGAATAAAACAATTAAGATGTATATAACAAACTAAAAGGCACAAAATCATAAAGGCAGCATAAAACGGTCAACAAGGTTAAGATTATATCGAATTTAAGGAAAAAAAATGCCAAGCACCTAAACATCAATAAGGTATGCATCAGGTGAACCCCTCTGTGGAGAGTGTTCTGTGACTGGGGTGCCACTACTGAGAACGCCAACTCACTGACAGTGACATGCCTCACCTCAGATGGTAGGCAATATACCCACAATAGGTGGTCTAGTGAACATCTTCATATGCATGTAGTTATCATATGGAGTCAGGTGGTCCTTCAAGTACCCTAGTCTTAAGCCATGATGGGCTTTTAAAGCCCAAAACCAGCATTTTGAACTGGGCCCAGAAATGGACTAGGAGGGAACCATTTCAGATCACACAGCAGTCATAATATGATTGCAATGCCTAGTCTCAGTTAGTGATCTAGCAGCCACACTCTGTGCTAACTGCAGTTTCCAAACAATCTTTAAACAAACCTGAAACAACTCCCCTACACAGAGAGCTTGCAATGCCTGGGGCTTTGTAGTTTAGAAAAAAGGTTAGTATGGTAGGGAGAGAGATAGGTTTTTCTGACTCTCCCACTCTCTCATCATACAAGTACTTGGGGGCATCTAATAAAGCTAAATTGTGGGAGATTCAGGACAGGCAAAAGAAGTACTCCTTCATACACTGCATAGTTATGGGGCCCAGAGGCATTCTGAAGAAATAAAGACGGCAGGTAGCTGGAGCCTCAGCCAGGGCTGGTGCTTCATGCTTTTAAAAAATTGTTTAAAAAAAAAAAAAAAGAGAGAGAAAGAAAAAGGTTCATTCATGCCCTGCTGGCTTCCAGGGCCACAGACATCTGCCCCGAAGTCAGCCCTACTGGCACCAGGGTCCTCTCTCCCTTCCTCCCCACAGCAAATTGTAAATGGTAGTTGAGAGGTTGGCCTTTCACAAAGGTTCATCTAACTGGAGGTTGGCCTTTCACAAAGGTTCTATGGACTTTGAAGAAGCCCGAGTAGCAAGGTGAAAGGGAGAAACGTGCTAAGCAAAAAGCACGTCAAATGAATCCTTTACAGGACCATCTTCCATCTGGTAACCTGTGTCCTCACTATGGGAAGCTGTGTGGATCTAGAATTGGCCTCCACAGTCACTTACGGATCCATCGCTAGAATCTACACAATTTTTCTTTAGAATTTCCTCCTTTTAAAATTTCCTTTTTGTAAATTTTTATCCTGGAAGACAATCTTACTCGGTCACGAGTGATCGCCTGATGATGATGATGGTAGTTGAGAACAAAAAAAAGTTTCCTGGAAAACAATTCAAATATATATTTGGCTGACTTACGGGAAGCTTTCACTACTATGCACGTTGTTTGCACGCAGCAGGCCATAAAAAGACACATGTGCACCGTCTGTTAAGTTCAGTTCATGCTCTTTACCTTCTCTAATCATTGTACGCTTGAGCAAACTTGAGCATTTCAAAGCCAGCTCCAATGCATCCATCCAACACCTACCTAAAGATAAATATATGTTTTAGTAGTAGTATACCTCAAATTATTGATTTCATAATTGGAAGATGATCCCATTTATTTCAATAGGATGTATTTCCATGTAACTAGGCTTAGGATTGCATCTCTAGCTTCTGATGTACTGAAATACAAGGCAATAGACACTGAATTTATAAACATCCCTTCTCCAACACTTTCACCAGCAAAGATCCCTCATGGCTTCACTTCTCACTTGACAGCTCACTGTTTGACAGCTGTCAAATGAGAAGCAAAGCAACAAATTAACCTATTTGTAGCCTTGCTTTGTCAATGTCTGTGGATGGTGCCTCCTATACTTTGACAGGAGACATCATCCAGGGCATTGATGAGGTAAGGCTGTGTATTTCAATATACAGTTGCACACCTGTAAACCTCCGAAAATCCAACTATTTTCTTTTTAAAGAACAAATCCATTTGCACAAATCTTGGACACAAACACACACACACACACACACACACACACACAAGGTAGCAAACCAGTTACAGCCGCTCCAATGTGCCGCTTGGGCACTTTGAAGGGGCTGCCACTTTGGAGATCACGAACAGCAATATCGGGGGGGGGGGGAGCCATGGCGAAGGGGTTGCAGTCACAGTGGGGAGGAGGCAAAGTGGATCCCACTGCAGAGTCCCCTGGGGTGCCTGCAGGAGGACCAAGGGGGAAAGAGTGGGGAACAGCCCACGGTGCACCCAATCGTCTGCCAAGTGCACCGTGGGTTGTTTCACAAACAACCCACTGCGTAGTTATTCACAGGGTGGGTAGCCATGTCATGCGAACTCACCCACTGTGGGTTGTTTTGCATGAACAAGCCACCCTGATAACCCATGGCTTGTTGTTGGGTTGTTCAGTGTACATTGTTTTCAGGCTGGCTTGTCGTGATGTCCGAACCTGGCACAGCAACTTCATTGTGGGTTGTCGGGGATATCAGTATACTGGGCTGAATAGTGGACAGGCAGTCTTGCGCACCTGCGCACGACCTAGAATTTTTATTTTTATTTTTTTTAGTTCGCCAACGTGCTACTGTGTTCATAAGGGCTCAGAAAATTATATGCATTTGGCAATTTGATGTGTGTGTGTGGGGGGGGGGTTCCCTCCTGAGCTGGCAACTGCTGCAGACCAATTGCAGAAAGGGTGCTGATGTAGGAAACAGGAATTTCTGTTGTAAAGGCACCTGGGATACCTGTTGGGAGCCAGCAGGAGGACTAAGGGGGAAACAATCCATGGCAAACCACAGTGCACCCAATCATCTGTTGAGAGTAAGATGGGTTATCGAGCAAACAACCAACCCATGGTGGCTTATCTTCAGGGTGGCTTAGCGCGCGTGAACTTGCTTATTATCTGGGAGCCCTGTGTGAAGTGCTCTCAGCTTCCCAAAAGAAAAATGGGTTATAAGTGTAATAAATGCATATACAATAGCTAGGTCTACAACTAGATTCTAAAAAATAAATGCATGACCATATAAATTTAAGTTGATATATCAACAAAATTTGCATGTGGGTAAAACAATATTTCTGAAGCAAGAAACCTACTTTCTTTGCATCCTATACAAGAGAAAACAGGGAAAGCCTCTTAACATGGTGCTTGCTACTTGCAGCTTTTATAAGTACTTGTATTTTCTATATCTGCTACCCAATTAATCAGACGCACCTATTAAATAGATTTATGCTGCAATCCTATGCTCACTTGCCTGGAAGTAAGCTCCATTGAATTCAATAGGACTTACTTCTGAGTAGACATACATAGGATTGTGCTGAAAAAAACTCAATGTTCATATTATAAATTATTCAGCTCTTAAATTCCATTCATCAAGTATATATACTTCAAAAACATTCTCTTCAAGAATTATAACAAACTGATCTCAAAAGACAAAAAAAAAGTTATTTACCATCAGATTCTGAAATTGCTCGGATGATCAAGTAACTGCTGGGTAATGGCTGTGTTATAGAGCCAACAGCTTCACCTTTAGGCCCCTTAAATTACAAACAACAGATGAAAGAATTTTAGATTAACTTGAATTCAACCTTTTCATGAATTATCTAGGCAAGGAAAACAAGCAGATTCTCTGTTAGTCAGCAATAGCTGAGAACCGTCATCTTTCACTGGAATCTGCTCTTCAGACTAACAGCTCCCATTTCTGAAACCCCACCATAACCTTTTAAGAAGGTCTTTAGGATTAAACTTTCCATTTGCTTTCCCCCCCACAAAAAGTCCACATTTATAAATTTTCTGAAAATGCCATCCTCATTCATAAAGGCCAATATTTTGGTGGATTAAGAACTCTGATTACTCATTCCTGTTGGGGGTGGAAAACAAGAGAAAGATGATAGCAAGAATACATTTAAGTAGAACAAGCAGCCGATAGGGGAGAAAGGATTGGCAACACCATCTGTATACTTGCTCCCTGCAATCACTCTGAAGAAACTGGGCTGCACGAGTTTTAGCACAAACTAAAGAGAGTTTAGAAGAAGAGAGTTAGAAGAAACCTCATTTTCATGGATTTCCAGATGTATGTAGCCAAAAGTGTGGATGGGCAGAGAGAGAGACACACACACACAATGTAGCACTTGGAAGAAAAACCACTGTAGGATATAGATGCTAAATTCATAACATGTAAAAGCAGCCCTGCAACTAGACTCTCAATAGGCAACTCATCATGGACTCTGCAATAAGGCAGCTATGCTTTCACCTGCTCAATGAGGGGGAGGGCTGAATTTGCCCCCTCTCTGCTGAGCTTCCACCGCTCATTAAAAACCTGGCTGTTCAGGCGGGAATATGGGGTGGGTTAAGATTTTTAAAAAATTTAATACTGTTTTAAATGTATTTTATCTTGTTTTAAATGTATTTTATCTTGTTTTAAATGTATTTTATCTTGTTAAATGTATTTTATTTTGTACATCACCCAGGGTGGCTGGTTGCCGGCCAGATGGGCGATTAATAAATGTAAATAAATAAATACATAAATAAATTTATCTTTTAAATCAGAAACAGTGACGTGTGGATCAATCCTAGTTTGTTGAAAAGCCTAACACCACAGCACCTGTCTGCAGTGTCTGTCACAAACACTGTACAATGTTTGTGCAGTTGTACAATGAAGTCTGTCACTGTGAAAATCAAGCTGTGGGGTTTCCCCCCCTGCAATTGCAAACACAGGCTAAAGCAATGAAAACAAGGACAGACTTCTAAAAATGGTAGTACAGATGAAAAGAAACAATTGTAAAGTTTGCAAGAAATATTTAGTTCATTAAATAGGGGAATCTTATGCATGCCTACTGAGAGAAGGCAGACCAATTGTGTGCAATGGGGCTTATCCCCTGCCTAGTAAGTGTGGGAATATGGCAGCCCCCAAGTTATGGAACTCCCTCCCCAGTGACCTTCGTCATGCCCCCTCCTTGATGAACTTCCGCCGGACTTTAAAAACATGGCTTTTCAGGCGGGAATATGGGGTGGGTTAGGGTTTTTTTTGTTTTTTAAAAAAAAACAACTTATATTAATAAAAATAAATAAAATAAATGAGCAGTCTCAGTATAAGACAGCTTTCTATATTTGAGGCCAGCTCACAGCACATTTAAAATGCACAATTTCAACCCTAATAGGTTTTAACATCTGACCTGATGTAAAGGATGTTGAGTAATGTTCTCTAGATTATAAATATATATTAAAGATTATATTTCTGAAATTAGTGGTGGATTTAATAGGCAGAATCTTGATTCATCTAGGCTATCATCAAGCTGCCCTGTGATCTTCTGCAGAGCCAGGATGTTTCCACCATCAACTGATCTGATCATAGAAATTATAGCTATTAATGAAAACTTATTCAAATTTGAAATCTGTGTCCACAAAATGGACACCAGTGAATTCACAGAGTTTTAAAAACTTTCTTGAAAGGGCTATTAAATATTACTTTAAAAATCACACCACAGCAGATGCATAATTGTTATTCCATATAATCATTTCAACGGCACATAATTAGTGCTTGCCTCAGGTTGCCTGATGTATATGATCCAATTCCATCTTCCTGTTATTGAGAAGCTTGACCCTGATGGCTTTTACATGTGCATTTCATTGACAGACCCATATGTCTTTGTTCCGGGAAAGGCTGCATGGGTAAGAACTAGAAGCAAAAGGATCCTGATGGTAATATGCTAGCTGCCCGCCTTAATTGGAATTAAAGTTCACGGCGTGTGTCTAACTGAAGTACTAGGAGTTGCCCTCATGCAAGTTAGCAAACGATGGGAACTCTCAATAAATACAAATGCCTTTCTGACTTCCAGGTCCCTACCACAGTCAGCAATCCATGAGGTGACATACACACTGCCGAATCTATAGCCTTGGCAAGAAGTATGATTCAATACTGAAGCATCCTTACCTCCAGACAGATTAACAGGTAAAGGCACCACCTGGCTACCCCTTGTGAGTCTCTTTTGAGAACCTCTGCTTGTTTGTCCCATGGAAGATTGGCTTTTGTTGTACTGAATTAACCAGCTGAAACTCAATCAAGAAGTCAGGAACCTAAGGAAGGCTTCTATTCATTCCTCAGAACCTAGTTATTGAATACTTTGTTTAGCCCCATCCTGAGTACGCCCAAAGTTGTTGTCTCCTTTATGCTCTTTACCTGAACTCTATAAACTGCCCTTGAGTCCAAACTCACTTTGAGGAAAGCTTCACTTCACCAACGTCCCCGGCTTCATTAAGGGTCTGAACAGTACAATCCACACATACAAGGTCAGGTCTGCCCCTTTCAATTTTTCTAGACTGAGTGTTGAAAGCAACTGAACAGCCACAATTTTTAGGGTTTGGGGATGTCAGAAAATCAGGCATGTATAGCAAAGGGGTAGCTGAGCTAGACCAATCTATGACAACTGAAAGCACTTTGAGATTATTAATATTTAATGATGCAGAAAGGTTTAGGATATCATTGGTGTAATGTTCCATTCAACACCACCTGCATTAAGAACACATATTCACTTACCTTAACAGCCCAGATAGACTGCTCCAAAGGATGGAAAAGTTTGAAACAAAATCCATCCTTTTTTGAAGGCCGCTCAATGAGTTCACAGGCATTCAGAAGCACTGTTCCCACCCACTGGCCATTTTTAGGAGTTTTGTAAATAAGCAGTACTCCTGGTTTCAACACACACCAAAGTTTGGTCCAGCTTTTCAATGTACCACGAATCTTAACAAGAAAAAAAGGAAGGCTTTTAATTCATTATAACTGTAAGTATATATCAGTCCTTCCCCTCCCAGGCCGAGAAGACTACTCACAATATACACAACCATTTTAATATTGTAGAATTGAAGAAGATATATTTCTAAGTACCTATCAAGTATCTAAATCTCATATGATCACACACAGCCAGAACTTATCTTACTGTCTGCATGTTGTTCCTTGATATAAGTCAAGTTAGTAATGGATATTAAATATAATATGCAGGTAGATTTTCTCCAAAATGAAATTACACAGTGCAGTCCTATACATGTCTACTCAGAATTAAGACCCACTGAGTTCAGTGAGACTTATTCCCAGGTAAATTGGCATAGGATTGCAGCCAAAATTACTATGATATAATATATGCATAAATACAGACAGTTGGATAATTCCCTTATCTGCATAAGGGTCTCCATTGATGCTAGTCCAGCCTACTGGTTAGGGAGTGTGGTTGAAATGTGAACCCCAGTTCAGATCCCTAATCAGCAGTGAAGCTCACCTGGTGGCCTCAGGTACATCACTCTCTGTAAGCCTAATTTAACTCTCAGGTTGTTGAAAGAATAAAATACTGCCCTGAGTACCTTGAAGGAAAGGTAGGATACAAATGTAACCAGCCATTTTTTTTAAAAAAATGTAGTATGTTAACCAGCCTTTAGATTTTAGCCTATTTAGGAAAACAACACTCAAACAGCAACAGGCTGAATATTTTATTGATCAGTGTGAGACATTTAAGTCCTCTGCTGACATGCAAGAAACACTGACATTAAGCAGCTTAGATTATTTGACACCCATACTACTTCTACAATGTCTTTTTGCTGGAGTTATTCATATCATTATTGAAATTCACACATTTGAAGTTCCCAGAGTTTTATACCGTCACATGTGAAAAGAAGCTCAGGGTGGGGTTAGGGAGTCTGCAGAAGGAACCAATTTTAAAATAGCAGTACATCAATGACCTTCAATTACTAGAGGAATCTCTCATAATTCACATTTAAAACAAAGGAATCACCAACACAATTAGTCACTGCAGACAAATGTAGCCATGGCAACCACAGTAAAGAAGCAGCTAGGTATCCCCCCTGCTTCCCTATGCATCAAGCACTGAACCTTAAAGACAGAATTAATAGATTCTCTGCTAGTGGTAAACATCAGCAGCCAAGTAGGATTTAAATTCTTTTCTATTTTGGTAGAAAAACAGTAGACAGCAGCTACAACTTTTACTCATGTTACACACAGTTTCTGACCTTCAGCCAGTCAGCCATAACAATGACTGATGGGTCTGTGATTGTGCTAAGTAATTCTTTTGTGGCTCTTTTCTTTTCTTCCCTGTAATTTTTCTTTTGAACCTATAAAGATTGAATAAATAATAAACAGGGTAAGAAACATAAGTAGATGGAAAGAAGTTTATGAATCAACTAGGCTTGCAAAAATCAAAGGTCATCATACAACCAGGAATGCAACATACCTAGCTCAGTTTATAAAAAGAAAAAGGAGTAATTTTAGGACAGCTGTTTGTCTATGGTAAGGATTGTCATTCCTTAATACTCCGTCAGTGCTGGTTCAAGGATGGGGGGGGGGGGGCTTGAGCATAGCAGCCTCAGTGGGCCCTCCTAACCTGGAAAAGGTGGGACATGCAAACTGAGAATTCTCTTAGGCTGCATTAGATGTTCTTCAATACTCTGTGCAAACTGGGAATGGGTGTAAAGTTAGGGTTGTGAGGACCTGGAAAATGCCCAAACTTGTCTCCCACTGTAGATGGCCTGTACGTTTTCTAATCAATTCCATATAAAGAGACATATGGCTCTTCAGCTACATTAATATCTCGTCAAAAACTTAAGTTGACCATACTAGTGCCAAATTATTGGACATGCTCAGTTAGTAAAATGATTCTTTTGTTGGACTTATAATTTTAAAGTTTTCTGCACATGAGGTCTATGAGACTAGGACCCTTGCATGCTTTCACTGGTTCATGTACATACATAAGCTTACCTATTTTGCATGTCTAATTAAGAATGGCATTGTCATAAATTAAGTATATTTTCAATTTATCATTAGTAGTTTGCAGTCACACTAGAATTCTTTTCACAGTGGACTTCACAATGTCACACAAGATGATTCAGCAGCTTAGGTAAGAAAAGAAGGTACTTCTTTTTAAAAACAGTTCTATAATACAGTAATACCTTGGATTGCAAGCATAATTCGTTCCGGAAACGTGCTTGTAATCCAAAGCACTTGTATATCAAAGTGAAATTCCCCATAAGAAATTTGTACACATATTTTTAATTTAAGCTGCAATAAAGAATGATAGTGTAAAGTCTTCGTTTTTCTTGACCGTACTACAGTACTTGTATTGCAAGACGTCGCTTGTTTATCAAGTTAAAATTTATTTTAAAAATTTGCTTGTCTTGCAAAACACTTGCAGACCAAGTTACTTGCAATCCAAGGTTTTACTGTACCAATTTCAAAGAAAAACCAGACCTCGACTGAAACCTAGTACCATTCCTGTAGACCTGAAACCTTTCACCAAGCATAAAGAGGCAATGAGCTGGTAATATGTTTATTATTTCCAGCAGAAACTCTTGGTCAGGTCACTTTTGTGGTGGTGGATAGTGCACCACCTAGCAGCAAACACACAATAGTCTACTTGGTAGCCACTCTCAATGAGGTGGTAAAGCAGAAGTGGGCAATTTGTGGCCCTTCAGATGTTTTTGTGTACAACTCCCATCATCCCTCACCATTAGATATGCTGGCTAGGGTTGATGGGAATTGGAGGCCAAAACATCTGGAAAGCCACAAGTTGCCCACTTCTGTGGTAAAGCCATGTCTGGGCTGTACCACTTCAGAGTGCAGGTGGGCGCTCACATTACTGAATGTTCCTCAATAAGAAGTGGCACTGTCCATCCACAAGCTTACAAACTCAGTGGGAACCAGGCCCACACAAAGACAAAAAATACATCACACATCTTCCACACACTAGAACTGGAAGACTATGTTCATACTACAGATGCATAGTATGTCTGCTAAGAACTTTTGAAGATGCAATGTGTCTGGTAAAGACTTTTCTGGAGGAAAATGACACTGGCGGAAGTTACAGTGGCATCATCTTAATGTTTATTTAAAGCTTTTGTGTATCTCATATTTAGCTTCTGAGCCCACTGGAAGGTGTGATACTACATAGTCACATAAGGCTAGAGACTGTAGGTGTACTGTTTTGGAAAGCAACTTACCTTAAGGGACTCCTTCTTTGTGAGTTTGGTAGTTGAGGAGGTGGTGGAGGAAGCGGTGGTAATGTCTTTCTCTGATCCATTATAAAGCTTAGATTCTGACTGAAAATATACATTGCACAATAAAATAACGAAGAAGAAATTATACTAGTTGTCTTTCAGGCAGACAAATTCCAATTAAGTGAAGTATGGAAACCAGGAAGGTTTTTTTAGGTTGTAGTTTTCTAAGTTTTATATTTATGTTGCTTCATTTGATCAAGGCAAAGACCTTGTAAATTAATCCTAAAGGAAGTGCTTTACTTCAAATCTTTGCCTTGGTTTGCCAGACTCTTTAACAATGATCCAGTTTGAAAAAGAGTCCAAAATAGATGAAAATCATCAACTGAGATTTATACATGCAAACACAATGCCCCATCAAGGAAAATATGGACTTTCTTTGGACTAATATTAGTTCTGTTCCCTAAATATGATATACCAGTGCTACCCAAAAACACTATTACAGCTTACTCTCCCCAACACCATGCTTCTAGAGATCCATAACTTTACTCCACTTAAGTACCATGACACTGAAAATAATTCTTTATTAAACCAGAGCCTTCATTTACAGCAAGGCAACATGCTGCTGTAGGAGCACATGCATTTTATTGATCTTGTCTTGAAGTCTAAAAATTGTTTCTTTGCTCATGCTACCTGACAGCTGGAAAAAGACTGGATGGTAATGACAGAAGAAACCTGTAGACTTGCAGAGCTATTCTGGCAGACCATCACTCACCAAGTTATGGTAGCCAAGTTAACACATTAGGAACGTCACAGTAAGCATCTACTACTGACTAAAAATAAACCTGGGATAAGTTACAAGGCATTTGTTTCTCTGTACACGAAAACGTAAGTTTGATTAACAAGACTTGCTTGACAGTAAGATATCCAGGAACCAACCAAGTCTTCTGGCTGGATTTAATATTTCCTTAAAAGCTCTCTTACTAATTTAAGTTTTCCAAAAGGACTTTTTGGTTTTCCTTTTTTTGATGTGGTAGTACAATATAAAAAGATGACACAGAAATGCCCCAATTCACCACGCTTGTTTATGGCTACCCACAAGTTTTATACATTGTAGACAGCAGTAAACATATATGCCAGGGATGCATCAGCAGCTGCTTCTGAGGAATCCAATATGCATTTCCAACGTGACACTGGAGGGGTAGGGGATGTTTCTGTTTAGAAACTAAGCATCACTGTACATACAGATCTTCCTGCATGCTTTTCAAGACTAATAGGCATGCTAATAGGCACAACTGCACCTAAAATGTCAGCACTGCAATGCAGTAGATTCCACTACAAGAAAGGAGTACATTTAGGCAGCATTAAAGTTAATATACAACAGTTAAACATTTAAAAGCATATTGTTTTAATTGTATCTCTCATTTTGGATTTTAGGTGTAAATATGTAGCTTTTAGACTGGTTCACAAGAGGGCCATTCCCAAGTGCTTCCACAGAATCAGATGGAAGACTCAGACAAGTGACCTTGATCAATCTTCTGCTTTCTTCTTTGCCTCTGCGATATCAGTTGCTGGGAAACTACTTCCATGTGGCTGGAGTCCAAATCTGAGCAGTAACATATGTAAGCACCAATCACATGAATCACCCATATTTATGGTTTTCTTTCCATGCCAGAAGCAGAAGCCCGCATGGAGATGAAGTGCTGGTGTGGAAAGTTAAGAAAAAAACTCAAGCCATCCACACAACTGGCACTTCCATGCATTACCAAAGCAACATTAAGCCCAGACCACATTAAAGCAGTTTTCCAGTAGAAGCCAGTGTTTCTGTGCTAATTATTACATAAATGTGGTTGTGTGAATTCCTCCATAAACCAGAAAGTTACTGTATTATAGGTGATTAAGAGCAAACTGGCATAAAGACTGTCTTGTTTCAACTAGATTTTAGTAATTTTTATACAATAAATATATGCATTACATACTCATTAAATAACAAAAAGACGAGGTTGCTACCCTAAACTGAGGATATAAGTATGTCAGTAAATGTATGAGCCAATTTGCAAAATGGTACAAATGCTGTCCAGTTATAAACAAATTTGGTACATCATTTCCTTCCTTCTTTCGTGTTTATATCATTGGCAAGTTTTGACAAAATGAAGTATTTATAGGCTTGGATCCAGACTTTGTCTTAGTTAGATTCAACCTGTTGATTTCAATGAGTTGATGATGCTTGTGCGTGTCAGCGTAAGCAGCAGAGTGCGTGTGCGTGGGGAGATTTAAGATCCTGTCTCTGTGTGCTAGCCAAACTCAGACATTTCACACACAGATCTTCCAGACCTCCCCCCTTTCCGCAGCGTGCTTTGTAATCTGACCTGCTTCTAGCTTCTCCGTTTGCAGATTAATTCATGGAGTCAGGAAACACTCTGTAACACCACAGGTCTAATTCTACCTGTTTATTCACTTAGCAAGTAAAGTTCTACAGAGTATACATTTCCTAGTTACAGTCCATATGCAGAGTGCAAATGCATAGCAAGCATTACATCCAGTGGAGTAAGTTGAGCTTCACTCCACCTCAGCAAAGGCGTTACATTGTTGCAGTAACAAAAGCCCAGCAAGAAGAACAAAGAAGAAGAGAGAAAGCAGTCCTGCCTCTCTCTAAGATGGCTTCAGACAGAAAACAAGCTAGCACGTCATCAGAACAAACAAACCATGTGACTAGCTCATACAGTTCTCACAGTCCAGAAACCACAGTTTCTAGTAAGACATAATAAACCTGTTTACCTCGCCATTCTGTCCCGTTCATGTGTAAACAATGTGCTGCAGCTGGTAATGTGATACATATCACAACATGAGTCTATCCTAAATATGACTAAATCTTGATCCAACTCACACAGTTTGTTTTCACACTCATGTACCGTGAAAGCAGGGGTAATTCTCCCAATATCTGGCATAGTTTATTCTGGCAGAAACAAACATATGTGAACTCATATGAAATTATCATAATTATACAGTACATATGTATACGTATGGTACAATGCATAAGACAATGACAACTGTATTCATCCTTTCCATTGCCAAATTGAAACTCAGATTTTCATTGCAAATTAACATATCAACTACATATGGAAGAAACTACCTTCCTCTCTTTGACACTTGAAACATGTGGTGTTACAAGTGTCTGCCAGTTTGTGTAATAGTTCTATTCAAGATAACGCACAACACACACAAACCTTGTTCCCATATGTACATTCATTATCTTGCTTCCATCTTATCATGCAACTCTTTACTTACTCCATTTCACAATGCAACTCTAACAAGATCTTATAAGCTGGAAACCTGCAATGACTGTCTCTTTTCCTTGTGAAGTAATTATTGTGGGGAGTGGCACCAACCCAAGTGCACAGCATGGGAACGTCTTTCCCCATATTGTACAGGCAACCCTGAAAAGGAATGTTTTGGGTCTGGCTGTGCAGAAAGCTGTTGAGCCAGTTCCCAACTTAAGTAGCACAGCACGGGGAGTAGTTTTTTCTAATTATTTTATATAAATCCTTTTCCATTTTTTGTTAACTGTATTTCTTGATACAAAACAGGCTTTTCTCTCTTTAGTTCATTCTTTATTTGTTGTTTCTGGATTTTGTAGATGCATGTCCATTATTTCAGATATCCTTCTGCTAATTCTGTCACCTACTTTTTGACCATATCTTATCCATTCAATTTCTGATTCCTTAATTTGAGGTTAACGGATCTGTTAAAGTAAAAGCAATTATCACCAGCATACAGGTTCAATTTACTTGCATCTCCTTTTTATATTATCCTGATTTCTAATAGCTATCAACAGTAGTTCCAAACATACCATGAATAGCAAGGTAGACAGGGACATCTCTATTTTGTGCCTTTTTAAAAAAGTGTTAACTTAAAAAAAACTCCTTCCCTATGCAGTTTCCATATTTAAAAAATGTTGAAATAGCTATTTTCAGATATAGCTAAGATACCTAACACAGAGTATTTTTTTTTGCAACAGGAGAGTTCACTGAAGAACCATTACATGTATTTTGACTAAGGAGTTCTGCTAATTTTTAGAAGCTAGATCTGAACTGAAAATACGGTTTCAAATTCTAATATATACCACCACTGTTTTAGATTATGAGGAATATGGACCACTGCAGTAAAAAAAAACAAACCAGAATGGAAGAATGTAAAAAATGAAATCCACAACATTAAGGGGAAAATAATCAGAAGTTGGAAAAGAAAATTTGGGCTCACAACACATTTTAAGCTTGCTACAAGCTAGGGGCAGGCCACGCTGAGTAAGGGGAACAAGGGATCGATGCTTAATATCTATCCCTTGTTCCGGGCCTGCCCAGAGCCAAGGGATAACTGGAGGATGTGTTGCTCCTCCCCCCACCCTGCGTTTGCTGTTGTGCAATGCCAGGTCCGTTACCCAAAAAACATCTCTCATCCATGACTTGATCATCCATGACCTGGCATGTGTTACGGAAACCTGGCTGGACGAGGCCGCTGCTCGTACTCTGGCGGCCTTGTGTCCGGCCGGTTTCTCGTATGCCCAGCAGCCAAGGGTTGGGGGACGGGGAGGGGGAGTGGCTGTTATCTACCGGGAGTCCTTGGTCCTCACCAGACTCCCTCTCCGGGAGACCAAGTTTATTGAGTGCATGTACTGGAGGTTGGGTCCAAAGGGCAGCCTGGGGATTCTGCTCGTGTACCGTCCACCCCGCTGCACGACAGACTCCCTGGCCGAGGTGCTGGAGGTGGTCTCCAATGTGCGTGTGTTGTCCCCCAGGCTAGTGGTGCTGGGGGACTTCAACGTGCATTCGGGGGCTTCCCTCACTGGGGCACCTCGGGACTTTATGGAGACCATGGCTTCCTGGGAGCTGCACCCTGTATTAACTGGACCTACCCATGTAGCCGGTCATGCACTGGACTTGGTTTTTGTTTCCGGAGAGGGGGGAAATGATCTGGAGATCGGGGGTATATCCATCACCCCCTTGTCATGGTCAGATCACTATCTGGTGGGGTTGGATTTCTCAGTGCCACAACCCCTCTGCAGGGGTGAGGGACCTATTAGAATGGTCCGCCCCAGGCGTCTTATGGATCCAGATGGATTCCTGAACGCGCTTGGGGAATTGGAGCACACAAACGGTAGCTCGGTCGAGACCCTGGTGAATGACTGGAATGCTGCAATCACCAGGGCATTAGACCGAGTTGCCCCGAAGCGCCCTCTTCACCTAAACAGAGCTCGCGCGGCGCCATGGTTCACTCCGTCGCTGTGAGCTCTGAAACAAGAGGTGAGAAGGCTAGAGTGCCGATGGCGAAATTCCCGCTCCGAAGACGATCAAACACGGGTTAGAGCTGCATCTTCAGCCTACTGGGTGGCGGTGAAGGCAGCAAAAAAGAATTTCTATGCTGCCTCCATTGCGTCTGCAGAGTGCTGCCCCAGGAGGCTGTTCCAAGTGGTCCGGAGTCTGGTCGGTCCAGTCACTCCGGACCCACTGGAACAGTCAAAAGCCTCCTGTGAGGCTTTAGCGAAGCACTTCGCAGATAAAATCGATCAGATTAGGAGTGGGATATCGTACGTCGTGGACACAGGGAGTGAGCGGGAGGAGACCAATGGCAGACCGGTTTTGTGGGATCGGTTTCGGCTTCTTCCTTCTGATGAAGTGGACAAGGTGCTTTCATCTGTGAGGCTGACCACCTGCTTGCTTGACCCTTGCCCATCCTGGCTCATCATGAGCTGCAGGGAGAGACTGGGTGAGGGGATCAAGGCGGTGGTGAATGCCTCCCTCGAGGAGGGAGTGATGCCATCAGCCCTCAAGGAGGCAGTAATAAGACCGCTTCTAAAGAAGCCCTCCTTGGATCCCCAGGATTTAAACAACTTTCGCCCAGTCTCCAATTTACCATTTCTGGGCAAGGTGATCGAGCAGGTGGTGGGTGCTCAGTTGAAGGCACACTTGGATGAAGCCGATTATTTGGATCCGTGCCAGTCGGGCTTCAGGTCTGGACATGGGACGGAGACGGCCTTGGTCGCCTTGGTGGATGATATGAGGAGGGCTTTGGATAGGGGCGAATGCTCCTTTCTAGTCCTCCTCGATCTCTCAGCGGCTTTTGATACCGTTGACCACGGTATCCTCCTGGACCGTCTGGAGGGGTTGGGCTTGGGAGGCACTGTATTGCAGTGGTTCCGGTCCTTCCTCTCTGGAAGGTATCAGAGGGTAGTTCTCGGGGAGGAGGCTTCGGACCCTCGGCTGCTCACTTGTGGAGTGCCGCAGGGTTCCATCCTCTCCCCGATGTTATTCAACATCTACCTCAAGCCGCTGGGAGCTATCATCAGGAGGTTTGGGGTGCAGTGTCATCGGTATGCGGATGACACGCAGCTCTACCTCTATTTTAAGTCCTCACCGAGGTTGGCCGTTGAGACCCTGTCCAAGTGCCTGGAGTCAGTGGCTGGATGGATGGGAAGGAACATGCTGAAACTGAACCCCGACAAGACCGAGGTACTTCTGGTGGGGGACAAGGGAAGGTTAGGGGATGTTGACCTGGTGCTGAATGGGGTACATCTACCCCTGAAGGACCAGGTCCGCAGCTTGGGGGTCATTCTAGACTCCCAGCTGTCCATGGAGGCTCAGGTGGCAGCTGTGAGCCGGGCGGCGCTGTATCAACTCCATCTGATACGGCAGCTGCGCCCCTACCTTCCTAATCACCTGCTCCCATCAGTGGTTCATGCCTTGGTCTCCTCTCGCCTAGACTACTGTAATGCGCTCTACGTGGGGTTACCCTTGAAGACGGTCCGGAAGCTTCAGCTGGTACAGAACGCGGCGGCTCGCCTGATTAAGGGCAGCCGCCGGCGTGATCACATCACGCCAGTGCTTAATGAGTTGCACTGGCTACCAGTTGCTTGCCGAGCCGAATTCAAGGTGTTGGTTTTGACCTTTAAAACCCTACACGGCTCCGGCCCAGCTTATCTCAAGGAGCGCCTCCAGCAACATCAAGTAGGCCGCTCAACAAGGTCTGCCACGGACGGCCTTCTCCTTATCCCATCAGCCAGAGCAGCCAGGCTGGTGGGGACTAGGAAGAGGGCCTTCTCTGTGGCGGCCCCCACATTATGGAACTCCCTCCCTAGTGACCTTTCGCCATGCCCCCTCCGTGATGAGCTTCCGCCGTGCATTAAAAACATGGCTGTTCAGGCGGGAATATGGGGTGGGTTAGGTTTTTAATGAGAATTTTTTATATTGTTTTAATTATTATATTTTATTGTGTTTTGCTGTATTTTAATTGTACATGGCCCAGGGTGGCCGGGTGACCGGCCAGATGGGCGATTGATAAATATAATAAATAAATAAATAAATAAACAAGAGTGACATCATGTTTGAAACTTCAAGGAAAATTAAGGTATCAGGCAATAATGACTAGATGGTGAGTTTGTACAAATGTTAGCTTTGCAGTCCTAAGACAAGAAGTCTCTAAAACTTACTATTTCAGACATACTAGCCTGAGTTGAAAGTGCTTGTAGTCTATTGATCAGTAACACAGCCCTTACAGTTATATCTCCAAGTCTGTCAAGCTTTATATTTTTATAGAAGACTAGCTTTTTTTTACCCGGCGTTGCCCGGGTCGTCCTTTTCCTATAGGTACTCTTTGTTCAAAATTCCTTAAGGTAGCTGTCCGCTGTGAAATCCCTGCTCCTCCCCACCCCCAGGACTGCACAATGAAATCCCTGCTTCCCCCCATGACTACGCAATGAAATTCCAGCTTCCCCTCTCCCTGGGACTATGCAACAATGAAATCCCTGCCCCCCCCCCCAGGAGCACACAATGAAATCCCTGTATGTCCCCTTCCCCCCGGGACTACGCAATCAAATCCCCGCTTCCCCTCCCCCCTGGGACTATGCAACAATGAATCCCCCCCCCCCCCGGGACCACACAATGAAATCCCTGCTTCCACCCTCCCTCGGGACTGCAAAACAATGAATTCCCTGTGCCCCCCCCCTGGTACTACACAATAAAATCCCTGCTCCCCGCCCCGGAACTATGCAGCAATGAATTCCCTGTCCCCCACTCCCAGTACTACATAATGAAATCCCTGCTTCCCTCCCCCCCAGGACTATGCAACAATGAAATCCCTGCCCCCCCCCCCCCGGGACCACACAATGAAATCCCTGTGTGTGTCCCCCGGGACTACACAATGAAATCCCTGCTTCCCCTCCCCCCTGGGACTATGCAACAATGAAATCCCTGCCTCCCCCCCCCGGGGATTACGCAATCAAATCCCTGCTGTCCCGGCTGTGGTTCATGTGAACATTCTGTTTGGACGTAGGAGAGATTTGCATATCCGCCTCTGACTGGGCCCCTGTGGAGGCAGTGCATACCAACATTCTATGTGCCGGTTGGAGCTATTTGCATAACGCCTCCTGAATGGCCCCTGTAAGCATTCCAAGCGACGCCATTGGCTCTCATATATTTTGGGCCATACAGGCGCGGCGAGGGTTTTTCGGAGATTTTAACCAGCCAGTCTTTGTCCTTGGGTGATGCGGAGTATGCGTGCCAAGTTTGGGGCGGATCCGTCCAACCGGGTAGGAGCCAATGCGACGCGAACCCCCACGACGCGGACCCACGTACAAACAAACGGACAAACATTCACTTTTATATAGTAGATGTGCAATGGAAAAACACCCAACACTGGGTGACCTATCCTAGAGTTCAACATCTCAATTCCAAAATTATCATCATGTTACTACTTACTCTGCTTTGTTTAAAGATGTGATATATACTGGACTGACAATCCAATATACTGGATTACAGTATATCATTCATCATCATATACCTCAGGATTCATCATCATATGCTCAGGCTTATTTTAGCCTAACAGTTAAAGTATTCACTACAGGACTACTGGTATTCCTAAGCAGTCCTTGTTGTGATATGTATCACTTCACCAGCTGCAGCACATTGTTTACACATGGAAGGGACAGAATGGCTGTAAACAGGTTTGTTATGTCTTTCTGGATTCTCGTGTTTTCGCATGGGAAACTAGACCGTGAGAGCAATATGAGCTAGTCACATGGTTTGTATGTTCTGATGCCGTGCTAACTTGTTTTTCTGTCTGAAGCCATCTTAGAGAGAAGCTGGACTGCTTTCTCTCTTCTTCTTGTTCTTCTTGCTGGACTTTGTTACTGCAACAATGTAACGTCTTTGCTGAGGTGGAGTGAAGCTCAACTTACTCCACTGGATGTAATGCTTGCTATGCATTTATACTCTGCACATGGACTGTAACTAGGAAATGTATACTCTGTAGAACTTTACTTGCTAAGTGAATAAACAGGTAGAATTAGACCTGTGGTGTTCCAGAGTGTTTCCTGACTCCATGGATTAATCTGCAATGGGGAAGCTGGAAGCAGTCTGACGACGGGGCAGACTGAGCTGGTCAAACTGGCACAACATGCTGCACACTGCGCGGGGGGAGGTGAGATCTGGAAGATCTGTGTGTGGAATTCAGGCCTCTCATAGCACACAGACACAGGATTATAAATCTCCCAACTCGCATACACTCAGTTCATTGAATCACCAACAGTCCTCACTTTTTCATACCAAACAGCTTTTAAAATAATTATCACTTAATGCTTACTTTATATTCAAAACCCCAATCAAGCATCTGTGCTATAACCAAGGACTACACATAGGTATGACTCTCCTTACTATTTTAACAGTCACTTAGGGTGCAGTCCTATTGGGATGCCCGTAAACCCCCAAACTTGGGAGGCTTATAGGCATTCAATGCTGAGCAGGAGGAGCGGTGGAGGCGATCTTCACCTCCCCACTCCTCCCACTCTGTGTTTTCGATAGACATCCATTTTTGACTGTCTAGTGATGGTGCTTCAAAAGGGAAGGGAAGGCTGGAGTGTGGTCAGGATATCTCCTATCCAGGCCGCTTCAGTCTCCTCCCCTCCCTTGAACCACCCCTTTACCCCTCCCCGAGGTCACTTTCCAGACCTAAGAGAGCAGATACGGCAGTTCTTTCCACACTGGCTGCAAGGGGGCAGGGCAGGGGTATCGGAGCTCTGATTCCCAGCTCTGAGGTCAGAGTGCTGTCTCCAGCCTTGGAGCTGGGAATCCAAACTGTCCTATGACCCCTCAGACAATGTCTAGGGGCGATAGGATCATTCCCTAAATCTGGTGTGCAAAAATATGCTTTTTAAACACTTCCCTCATTCAACATTATGTTAGTTGAGATTAGTATCAAGCTGTCAGGAACACCATCTTGGTCATAGATGAAAAAAATTATGAGGTTATGATTCAACTAGGGCTTAGCTTCTTTCCACCACATACTAATAAGAGGAAGTACTGGACTCAAACATTTTAACTGAAAGATTAATTTAAACGGTACAATCACTCTTAATTTTGAAATATGTGTTTCTTAACTTACTAAATATATACCTACCTATACAATGATATTTAGAAGAATTGTGTATTCTCAACTCGTCACTGAACCAATAAGACAACTCTTGAAAATATTACATTCATTGGAGGAACAAAGTACCTAGACTCACTGAGATATAGCAAAATGAACTATGCTTTTTACTGTTTAAGAGGTGAATGTGCTTACCTTGCTTTTTGACATTGACTGTGGAGAATCATCTTTACTTTGTGATGCATCATCTTTCCCTCTGTCAAAACCTTAAAAAGAATGGTTGCAACAATTCAGTGTATTCCATATACCACTAAGGATAAAATCCTAAATATACCAAGTACACTTACTTAGAATACAGATCTATTAAATTCTGACTAAATAGGATTGGGATGCAAACATCATTATTTGTTCACCAAATGGCATCACAATGCTTAGAAAACTAGGAAAATATTGTTTAATATTAAAGCCACATTGAGAGATCTGGACATCCAGGACCAGAAAAAGATTCTTATTCCCAACCTTCTAATCTTGTGCCTGCAGCTAGTACCCTTACACATTTCAAAAACTAACATAAATGGTAGTTATCAACTCCATCCGTCGCAAGAGATAATACTTTCCTTTTAGCCTTCTAGGAATTCAGAGGTACCTCAACTATTCAAAAGCCTGGTTCGGATTATCAAATCCTGTCTTAATAAACCAGGCTTAATAAGCATGAGCTTCACATACGCACATGCAACCCCTTTGCTCCTCCCTTTCCACAAATGGCAAAACAAAAAAGGAAGCTGTAATTAATCTTAGCTTCCTATTACATCCAAACCAGGAACTATGGTTAATAGCTTCAAGCAAGCAATAATTCTTTAGCCGATCATGGTTTAAAGTTGGCTTCTGAATCTTGGTTTGCTTGGAAGCCATCAACCATAGTTCCCAGTTCAGACAAAATGGGAAGCTATAGTTCACTGGGACTTCCTGGTTTGTATCGCCGCTTGCATGAAGAGAGAAACAGAGTGGCAGCAAAGGGGCTGTATGAAGTTAGTACATATCTTAGCCTATTAAGGCAAGATTAGATCATCTGAGCATGGCCATATTGAATCAAAGTATCCAATTGCTAGTAGCACATTACCAGGGATGGCATTAAAGGTAGGCATGGTTGGGCACCTGCCAAGGGCCCACACCGCAACAGGGGCCCATTAAGGAGTTGCTCCTCCTCCTCCTCTTTCTCTATTGCAACCTGCTTGTTCACCTGTCTCTTGCTCTGGCCCAGATAACAGTGGAGGTTAGAAGGAGCAGCTGCAGACACCACTGCCTACTTGCTCACTAGCTCTCTGCCTGTCAAGGAAGCAAGTGAAAGCAATGACAAGAAAGAGGATGAGGAGCGATAGCAACTGGTGACAATGATAGTGAGAATGTAGATTCACTGAGAGAGGGGCCCCATTGAGGGTGTCTTGCCCAAGGGCCCTCAAAACCTGGAGCTGGCAATTCATGTTACACATTTAAGTGTGTAGATAAATACAGAGAGTTTAAATACAGAGAAAATTTGGTGCAATGCACACACAACAAACGTTTTTTAAAATTAGCAAAATAGATCACTTTGAATTCAACACACAAAATGAAAAGAGGTTTTTCTAGACCTGACCAAAAAGCGAAAGCTTTGTTCTATGATGGTATAAAGGGACAAGGTACATACGTAGCTTTAGTTACCCACAAGTTCTCGTTTAGGCCATTTCAAGATGGTTGTGGTCATGTGCTTGCCAGGCTACCTCCAGTGAAAAGCAACTCGAAAACAATGGCTTCTCATTAGAGAAGGATGTGGAACCAAAGAATAAGCTCTTGACCCACTTTTTAAAGAAGATCTAACATCCATCAGGATTAGGCAATGTGGTGTTCACATATTCTACTACAGTAATACCTTGGATTACAAGTAACTTGGTTTGAGAGCGTTTTGCAAGACAAGCAAATTTTTAGATATTTATTTATTTATTTTTGACTTGATATACAAGCAACGTCTTGCAATACAAGTACTGTAGTACGGCTTAAATTAAAAATCTCAGTACAAATTTTTTTGGGGGGATTTCATTTTGATATAAGAGTGTTTTGGATTACAAGCACGTTTCCGGAACGAATTATGCTCTCAATCCAAGGCATGACTGTATATGCCCCCACAGATGTGAACCAATCAATGTTTTACAAGACACCACGAGACAGAAAATTCGTGCAAAGCCTTGCACCATGACATTTCCATTTATTATGCCAGAAGGCAGAGTTGAATATCTACATTCTTCATAGTAACAAATATACTGAGTACGGTATGTCAAAAGCCTTCAGACAAGTATTGGGTAGAAATGCTATACTTACAAGTAGACTGATAGGAGCTTAGGAAATTCCCTGGAGCAATTCTGGATTCTTAACATGGATTAAGCAGCAACTTGTATGTTTACAGGCTCTCTTCAGTTCAGACCTTTGTATGAACTTTTGGTAAGAGGCCATGGCCAGTAGGCACAATACCAAATTCAAGAAACGCCTTGTGAATAGAGCTCGACACCACATTTAAATCTCTAGAGTCAATACCTGCAGCTTTATTTCCATTGTACTTCACATATGGCAATACAAAGACGAGACGAGACTATGAATGAGAGCCACATGCAGCTCAAGCCTTGCTCACTCTTTGGACCACAGCAGTTCCAACTCAAGAGACAAACTATTGCTCATTTAAAATGGGACCCATCTCTTCAATACATGGAATTGCTGTTGCAGAAATAAGCAGCACAACTTCATGCATGATTTCCCACCCAGAAAAACAGGTCCTTGCTTTGAATTGCAACCAAGATATTTGATGAATGTCTAGTCTTACGTACACACTGGCTGTGTTTGTCTAAATTAAATCCTTAATAAGTCAGGATACGACAAGCTTTGTGCTACCACATGCAGCCTCTTTGCTCCTCCGGGTGAGCAAGGAAACAAGCCAGGAACCACAGCGACCACTTATGTCTGGACTGGGAAACTATGGTTAGCAACTTCCAAACAAGCCAGGATGTAATGGGAAGTAATGATTAAATGTTATTTCCTGGCTTGTATTGTTGCTGCATACGGGTGCACGAAACTCACAGTGCACAGAGCTTGTTATTTTTCAAGATACTGTAGCAGAGAAACTGTGTTAGTAAATAGTATATAACAGCTGGTGTACACTGGAGGATCAAATATAAACCAAAAGAGTGGCCGCATTTGGACATACCGTATTTTTCCGTGTATAAGACGCCCCCCACTGGGCAGTTTCACAACTGCGCGGTTCTCTCCTTGGCTTACTTCCGTGTATAAGACGACCCTCAATTTTTAGTCTAACAATTTTAGGAAAAAGTATAGTCTTATACATGGAAAAATACTGTAAGTCTAGATATATATGAGTTATATACATCTAGAATATCTGTCTTCAGCACACACCTAGAATATTTGTCTTCAGCAAGTCACAAGAACAGAACAAAATGCAATAAGGTTTTAGCTACAAAAATTATAGAATTAACAGACTGCATGTTAGGGAGAGAGTTTTTGAGGAGCAAATTGAAAACAAGTAATTTAATACAGAGTTCTCATCAAGAGGTTTCCCAATTGTAACTTTAGCAGATCTAAATAAATATTAATATGCTGTTCTGAAACGTAAGTCACCACAGCACACAAAATAACAACAAGTATTTAGTTCACTCATGTAACTATTTCCCCTAATTCATTCATTTTTCCTGGTCAAGTCATTTATTGAAATCAGTGTGTCACTTTCTTGTTTTGGTCTAGTTTGGGTTCAGCTTCACTGAAGTAGTTTCAGTTTGGTGTTGGTAAGTCAATAAAAATTAAATAGCAAAGATCAATTCAGAAAATTTAAGTATTTTTCAGATTTTAATGCTTACCTTTACATATAAGGTGATTAATATATTTTGCCCTCAAGTACCAATAATCTATATTCTTTATATAGATTATAAAGACTTTATATAGACTTTATATTCAACAGAAAGGTCTATCGCATGTACTAGGAAGATGGAATACTATGGGCAAAGAAACAAGGAAGACCAGGAAAACTGTCTACTGAAAAGATAATGAAAGATGTAAATGTATTCAATTTAACTTAAAACTTATTTTTTTCTAACTGCATTGGCTTTTGCTCATTCACAAACTATCCATTCTCCTGCAACATACCGTAATTCATCATTCTAGCCTCCTAGTTCTGTTAGCACTCCACACTCAGCATAAAGATGTTGCAATCTACACTCAATAAGGATGTTGCAGTCTGTAAAACTAGTGCCCTGCAGGCCTAATTACCATGGAAACAGTTTGTCCATAAGCTGTTTAAGCTTAGCATATGCGTATTTGTTAAAGTCAACAGTAAGAAGGAAATCCAGTCTACAACAGCATTAATTTCACTAAGCAGGGGAGGATTGAATAGAAGAGAAATGCTGCCCTCGCCTTCTTCCTCTGCCATACTGTCTTATCTTCAGAATTTTCTCTATAATACAGCCTTAAAGCAGTAGGTATACAATTTGCCTTCCACTTCTCAGCCCCTGAAGAGGAACTATAGTAGCCTGGACAAACCCAAAATCATTTAAAATCTTCCCAGATTTGCTCGTGCTCAAATTTGCTTGCGGCTGATTAGTGTACCACTAATTCTGATTATTTTGAACTAGTAACTTCTGATTTTTTAAAAAAATACCTATTATGTTCTTGTTTGGATCCAACAGAGTCTTTTATATAATGCCTCAGCTCCCCCACCCCAAAAGATTGCTCCAGTTTTTGATTGAAAGCTTGGTTTGACTTCCGGTCTGATAAATACCCCTAAAATCATTACTTGGCCCTTTGGTCTAATTTGTCATGAATTACTTTCTTTATCCTAAATAGGTTTCCTAACAGAAAACCTATTTGTTTACAATTATGTTTCCACAGAAAGAACAGAATAATGTAGATGGCTTCAGGTATTCAAACATTACTGCTGGTTATTTGGATTTGCTAAAGGGCTCTGGAAATTCTTCATTTCTGAAGAGCTAAATGATAATATATAAAGTGTTATATATAATATATATATTATATAATATATAATAACACAATATATAATAACACAATATATAATTATATAATAACACAATAAGTGTGTTATTGCCCCAACATTATTTGCTATTTTCATTGCCATGATTTTACACCTTGTCGAGGGGAAACTTCCCACTGGTGTGGGAATTATATATCGAACAGATGGAAAGCTTTTTAATCTCAGCAGGCTGAAAGCAAAAAGCAAGGTAATTACAACCTCCGTTGTGGAACTTCAGTATGCTGATGATAATGTGGTCTCCGCACATTCAGAGGATGATCTCCAAACTACCCTAAATGCTTTTGCAGAAGCATACGAAAAACTTGGTCTCTCACTTAACATCAAAAAAACCAAAGTGCTTCATCAGCAAGTGCAAGCTAACCCTTTGGTGATGCCATCTATCCAGCTTGGCGGGACGATACTGGAAAATGTCGATCATTTTCTCTATCTTGGCAGCTATCTTTCTGTTACAGCTAACATCGACAGTGAAATCCAGCATCGTCTGAGCTCCGCAAGTGTCGCGTTTTCTCGAATGAAACATAGAGTGTTCGAGGATCGGGATATTTGTAAGAAGACCAAAACACTGGTTTATGAAGCCATTGTATTACCAACTTTATTGTATGCCTGCAAAACATGGACTATCTGTAAACGTCACCTCCAACTCCTTGAAAGATTTCATCAACGTTGCCTCCAGAAAATCCTGCGAATTACTTGGGAAGATAGGCGAACAAATGTCAGTGTACTGGAAGAAAAAAAGACTACTAGCATTGAAAAAATGATCCTTCAACGCCAACTTCAGTGGACCGGTCATGTTGTTCGAATGCCTGACTGCCGTCTCCCAAAGCAGTTACTTTATTCCCAACTCAAGGATGGAAAGCGGAATATCGGTGGTCAATATAAGAGGTTTAAAGATGTTCTTAAGGCTAATCTAAAAAAATGCAATATAAACATCAAAAACTGGGAAGCTCTGGCACATGAACGATCTAACTGGAGGTTGGCCTTTCACAAAGGTTCTATGGACTTTGAAGAAGCTCGAGTGCAAGGTGAAAGGAAGAAACGTGCTAAGCGAAAAGCACATCAAATGAATCCTTTACAAGACCATCTTCCATCTGGTAACCTGTGTCCTCACTGTGGGAAGCTGTGTGGATCTAGAATTGGCCTCCACAGTCACTTACGGACCCATCGCTAGAGTCTACACAATTTTCTTTAGAATTTTCCTCCTTTTAAAATCTCCTTTTTGTAAATTTTCTTTTTTTATCCTGGAAGACAATCTTACTCGGTCACGAGTGATCGCCTGACTGATATAAAGTGTATTTAAAGGCCATAGCCTGAGTCCCATGACTTCCACAAGTAGGGTGTAGAGGAAAGAACAGTTCGTTTCTTCTCAGATCTGTCTTATGTCTTGTGTCAAAAGCTTGAATGTTTAGCAAATCTCTACCTGTCTTAAGATACTATTTGATATTCATTTTGCAGAATGAATTGCATTGGTACTGTATGTCCTAAAAAATGCTACGTTTATGTAATTTAGGGCACAATCCAATCAGGATGCCTGTAACTCTCGGAACTCAGAGGATTATGAGCGTGCTCCTCCCGCCTATGGAGGGCGGGAGGAGCACGGAGGCGAAAGTTGCCTCCACACTCCTCCTGCCCTGCTAGATGGCCAATTTCAGCCATCTAGCTGAGGCGCTTCAGAGCAGGAGGGAAGGAGGCTGAGACGCCGCTAGGACACTTCGGATCTTGGCAGCGCCTGTCTCCTCTCTTCCCCACCTCCTGGAACACCCCCTAAACTCCATCTCCAAGATTGCTCTTTGACCTTGTAGATGCAGCCACTGCAGTTCTTTCTGTGCTGGCTGCAAAGGTGAGGGGACAGCACTCTGAGCACAGAGACCCATCTACAAGGTCAGAGCAATTTTCCGACCTCGTAGCTTGGTCTCAAAAAAATTCTATGGCTGTCTAGATGCTGTCTAGTGGCCATAGGACTGCACTGTTATATACTCTTTTATTGGATTATGTATTATTTTAATTATATTTGTACTCTGTCCCAGTATCTGCAATGATATTTTAAAATGTTTAAATAAATAAATCTAGGTCTTCAATGCCCAGAAAAGTACAGAAGGAAAGGAAAGTGGCTGAATTAATTTGATTTCCAGGTGCAATGAATCCACTTGTGGCTCATTTTAAATAAAGCAATTCTGTCTGTAACTGTTATGGCTCCTAACAACACTGCAGAAACTAGAGATTGTAGGAGTATAGTAGGGACCAACATGGCTAGTATGCCTACTAGGGCTACAAAGAATCCAGGCCAGGCCCACTCCCCATCTAAAGCTGGCACCCAATATAAACATGTATACTTTGTTTCCAATTCATAACCCATTTAAAGTCTATCCAGACTAACAGATTTTATTTGTCTGTTTAAAAAAAACAAACAGCCTTCAATATATTTAGACAAGTTAAGTTCTGCTGAACTCTGTAGGATTTATTACCTTAAAAGGTATATAGACGAGGGAAGTATTAATGATATGGCCAGAAACTAATGTGAATTCCAAAGATGTACGTTGTAGAGAATCTGCTAGTTCAAATACAATTCTCTGAATTAATATAACCCTCCATAATGTGTGCTTTCCCTTTTATAGCAAGCCAGTGTATTAACTAAACCCACACAAACGAATAAGAAAGAACATGAACTAAATGCCGGTCACTGACATATTAAAAACAGCATGAAATTTAAAATAACAGGTATTGCAGTCCCGTCCCCCCCAGATAGTTCACATAGAGGGCTATAATTAAGGTAAGGAAGCATTACTGGAATTAACATTACCTTGTGCCCATGGTTAGTTGCATTTGAGATCTAGCACACACACACACATACATACACCCAACATTATTTAATAATAAATAACCTGGAACTGCTCATAATGTGAAGACTGGACATACCATTCATTTAACATACAATCATTGCATTTTAAAAAAATTAATATTTTATAGTCAAAGGGCTAGAGAGTCCTAGATATCATCTACTCCAGTTTCCAGAAATACTGGAAACAGAATCAAAAATTATGCTCCACTTACTTGAAAAGTATTTGGTTGTATAACCAGTTGCAGGCAAGAAAAACACTATTCATATTCAGTCAAATACCTTTCTAAGTACAGTCATACTTGTACAAATGGACCACACACAGTTATTTACACAAGGCCTAAAGAAAATGCTATTTGACAACATATACAAACCACAAATCATTATTTCCAAATCTTGATTTAATTCAACATGAATCCAGCTTCTTCAGAAAACCTCTTAGTAAATGGCCTTTTTAAAAAAAAGGTACTGGTAGTTGTGAAAGCTTTTACAAGCAGAGCTATTTCTGTGTCAACATAAAAAAGACAAAACAAACCTCGAAAGACTGGTGAAAATTCGTTGTATCCTCCGAAAGAAGCATTCCGGACAAGTTTTCGACCATCTCCTCGTGGAGCAAGCGAAACCCCAGCACATGAAGAAAACCTACGTCGCAGTGGACCCTCTTCCTTCATTAGTTAGATGCTCTGTATAATGATTGTTGTCATTCAGAAGGGTGGTAGTAATAAGAATGTTGCAGAGAAAGCAGTTGCCCTCACGTTCAGATTAGCAACATGCAAGTGACACACGAAGATCAAGTGTCATGTGTGCACTTGGAACAAGAAGATATAGCCGAGGCTGATAAAGTTGTTAATAAAGCCAAGAGACATTTATGAATTGAATTCAAGCTGCTGCCATTCCTCCATCAGTAACATTTCATACTTCACTCAATATTCCCCAAGACAAGCTGTTATTCCTCATTGTTTTTCAGGCACAAGACAACTGTCATGACAAAGTACATCAGAATGGAGGAGTTATTAAAGTAATTCCTCCACTATCTAATAACTGTTTTAAAGCATACAGCAACCTACAATTGGTATATTTCTAAAATTCAGATAAGAAAATGAAAGCTGCCGCTGAGAATACAAGCAGGAATTTCTCATTAAAAGGGAAGCTTTATATTTGCAATACTTTTATCATGGGTCTTGACTATATTGCCAACAATAATTTCTAAGGATTCTAAATCCACATTAAAAGCTTTCTTGAAGCATTTTGTTTCAGAATGCAGTACAGGCAGTCCCTGGGTTACGAACGAGATCGGTTTGTAAGTCTGTCTTTAAGTCAAATGTGTACGTAAGTCGGAACAGAAGCTGCGCAATGTTTTCAAAGTTTTGCAAAGTGTCGTGTATGCGTTCATAAGTACGAATCATTGTATTTAACTCAGATTTTTACATATATGGTGGTCCGTTCTTAAGTATGAGTTGTCTGTAAGTCGGGACGTTCGTAACCCGGGGACTGCCTGTATTACCTAGGGGTTAATTATGTACATTACAGTGTGCATTTTAAAAGACAGCCACTGACTCAAAATGTATTTAAAGGAATACCACCAAATGTTAGATTTTAGCACAAAAAAATTACTGCCAAGAAAGTGAAAAAAGTATTGATGACTTGCTTTTAATAAGCTAACAGCTTTACTAGACAGAGGCATTTTTCATTAAAATGGTTTTGAACATACAGGTAAAACACTAAATGCAAGCTATGAAATTTGCTTAATGCTATACAACAGAAATCGTTAATAAATACAACTTAAGAAGTCACCTTTTGAAACCACAAACTAACACTTTAATGACAATATAATTGGAACACAATGTATATTTTAAAATTTCATTCTGAAATTAAACATGCGTTTTGAGTGCTTTGCCTACTCATTGTGCAAATTATTCTCTTTATTTAGTCTGGTGACTGTTAAGATTAAGTCAAACTATAAAAGCTTCTACTATTATTCTCTTGGTCTATATACACTTTTCATTACTAGATACCAAATGTTCTGAAGCAATACAGAACACAAGCCACTTACACAACCTGCCCTGACCTCATGGGAAATCCTCATCTTATCAAGTTACACAGAAGGCTCGGAGCTCAGCCTCCCTCCTTCCCCCCCTAACTGGAAAAGCAGGGTAGAAGCAAGATGGTGCCAACATCCCCCAGCAAGATCATCTGCTTTGGATCCTCTTCATGCATCTAGTTCTCTGTTTCTCATTTTGTATGTGACTACATATGGACAGAGCTTGGAGAACTTTAACAAGAGCTAGAAAACGATAACTGGGAACTATGATAGAGCTCACTTCTCATGCATACTATCTACTGTTATAACTTTCGAATACCATGAGTCTTATAACTATAAGGTTCATGGTATTCAACTTGGGATAATGGAAAAATGTCATGCTATTTAGAAGGGGGGAAAAACCTGTAGCTTAGCCATTTATTATAATGACACACATTATAACACTAACATACACACACACACACACACACAGACACACAGAACCTGTTCTCAAGTGTAGGGATCTAAG
Source organism: Shinisaurus crocodilurus (assembly GCA_021292165.1). Lineage (NCBI taxonomy): Eukaryota > Metazoa > Chordata > Lepidosauria > Squamata > Shinisauridae > Shinisaurus > Shinisaurus crocodilurus. The sequence goes on from CM037879.1 coordinate 235,677,641, forward strand.
AGCGGAACTAGAAGTTACAAGGGAAACAATGGTCTCCTTAGTAACACTAAAGTGGGACAGGTGAGCAACTGCAGGAGAATCAGTGGGTAGGGAGTAGTTGTACTTAACCCATTCTCTATCCACCGATTATACTCTACGAATTCACCTGATAAAGCCATTTCTAATTTCTATTTCCCAGTCAGGCTGTGAAACTGGAAATGAGCCAACCTAAAGGGGAGGGGGAGAGGGAAAAGGGCCTGGCAGAACATTTGCAAGAAATATCGGCAAGCATGGGAGGATTACCCGGTAAGCACTCTTCCTTCCCTCTTACCCTCTCACTGATCCTCCCTGGTAAGTGCCCCCTCCACATTCTTGTTATTCTAGCAAACACAGGTTTATTTAATATGAAAGGAAAACATTCAAGGAGGGTTGTGCCTGAAACCTTTGTCATAAGGGTTTAACCATTCAAAATACAGAATAAATGGATCAACACGAATCATTACATTCCTATAATATTTGAATGGTTAATATTTTGGTTCAGGAGAGATTTGGTGAGAAAAATAGCATCACTATTAAATTAAGGAATATCTGAATTCATATTTTGAAATAATATCCTTAAGTACAGGATTGTTGCTTTCTCCACTCATCTATGCTACAATACCTATATTTTCTACAGTCTTCTTCACGTGCTACACTGGAGATTAGAAATTAATCCTTGTTATTTGAGCTTATTTCTGCTTAACTGTTGATTTGGCACACTTGCTTGAGAAGCAGCACAGCTTCACACTCAGGCCTAGTTCTCACTGAAGTAATAAATCTGTCTGGCCTGTACCACATTTAACAACAGGCAGAGACAAACAAGATTGAATGTTCTTGCATAAGAAAGATTCCTACACATAGAAAACTAACATCAGGGAACGTCTACACTAGTAGCCTTCTCTGCAATGTCCAGCTTTCTATTGGCACAATTTTTAAAATATTAAGCAGCATTCTATCATTTGAGCCCCCCACCTGCAGTCTGAAATGGTACCGCCCAAACACAAATTTACCAGAGGCTGAGAGTTAAAAGTAACAGAGCAGGAGTAGGGAACTCAAGGCCCTCCAGTTGCTGTTGGACTATACTCCCATCATCCCTGACCACTGGCCATGCCTGTTGAGGCTGATGGGAGTTGGAGTCAACATCTGGAGGACGCAGGTTCCCCACCCCTGTAATGGAGGAGCACTATTTCCCAAAATTAGTATTTTTAATAAGGGAGCAAAATGTATAAAGTACGTACTGAGGAGCTTTTACAGACAGCTTTTAAATATATCAATTTCCACTGCCAAAAGGTTGCCTGTTTCATATTATTCATTTGTTCTGACCCTAAATCTCCCAAGTAGCTCTCACCCTTTCCCATAACTGTTCTATGTTTCTTCTTTTTCATGTTGTTTATTTATTTATTATATTTATTATATTTATGAATCGCCCATCTGGCCAGACATCCGGCCACTCTGAGCGATGTACGGTCCAATAAAATACAAGAGGGGGGGAACACACACACACAGGGCCGGTTCATACGACCCAGGCTGCCGGCGGGGGAGGAACCACGGGGCCGTCCGCGGGGTCTGGCAGGGCGCCACACACAACCGGCGCCCCGCGCGCGTGGGCAGACCCCGTAGTCCCTGCACCACAGTGTGGGCCTCCCGGCGCTAGGGGGTGGGGCCCCGGGATGCCCAGAGGGGCCATTTACCCCTACAGGCTGGAGCGGCGGCGGCTCCAGCCGCTCTGGGCTGCCGTCTCTGTGGGGACCCCGTGGGACGGCCACCCGCTGTTCGGACGGCACGGTGACCACACGCGGTAGGGGCTTACCCCTCTACCGACCATGGTCACTTTGCGCGCGTCCCGCCCGCGGCTGTCCGGCGGGGGCACCCCCAGTCGGCGTGCACACGACACGGGAACCGCGGGGGACTTGTGGTTCCCGTGTCGTGCGAACAAGCCCACAGAGTATAAAACACAATTAAAAACAGTACAAAACTGAAAAATCCTGCATTCTTTCACGGCACAAACATTATTTTAAAACACTTGGGATTTAATGTACTATTATAGGGAAAAGGTTACTTGCCAAAACTAAATGGCTTCAAATAAGCATAAGCTTCATGCCAACACCACTTCTCCTCCTCGTGCTCAGACAGGAGAAGAAACTAAGATGGTAGACCTGGAGGAGCAGCTCTCCAACAGAGAAGGTGTTCATAATCCATACCACCCCAGGAGAATTCAATGAGGTCTCAAACGAACTTTAGCATCTTAGCTCCTTAATAACAATTATCTTCTCATGGAAGGCACAGTTCATAAATTTGAACAGTGTAACTTGGACCAATTTACTTCAGTAAAAACACAAAGCTATGATGAACAGGTTTTAACAGCAGAAGAGCATGGCGACTTGGGTAATGGAAAAAGTTTGGACCCAAAATAGAAATTTGTTAAATTTGATCATTTAAGAAAGTAGGCTACTGATCCAAAGCCTCATAAAGTTTAAAATTCAACTGAGTGATGGAGAAACTCCACAGAAACGGCAATGGGCATATGTGTAAGAACACTACTCAAATGGTGTCTGCACAGAGTGTGGAAAGACAATTGATGGACAAACAATTATTGTATGCATGGAAAGCCATCAGTTTCAAATAAACATATTTTGGAATGGTCATTGGCAATCATAACAGAAGTTTACAAACACCCCTTCAACCACCCAGACTGGTATCTTGAAAATTCATATTCATTATTATGAAGATGTTAATGTTTAGCTAGTCAGTCATAAAGACATACAGGCTTCTCTAACAGTGACTAATGAAGCCCAAACTGCAAATGTTTGTAGAGTCTGCAAAAATTGAATATTAGACTGCTATCAGTGAAAGTTATCAAACTATGTCAGACACTACTTTCAACAAGGCCTTACACCAGCTTTCCCCAACTTGGTGCCCTCCAAATGTTTTGGACTACAACTCCCAGGATTCCTGACTATTGGCCATGCTGCCTAGGGATGATGGGAGTTGAAGTCAAAATCATCTGCAGGTCACCAAGTTGGAGAAGACTGCCTTATACTGACAACTACCAGTCGCTCACAAGAGATTGGCTGGGATCAAGATCCCTAGCTACAAGATTGGGAAAAGAATGCCTAAAACTAAGGTTGCAAAACTGGATTATCTTGGTGTACTTGAATACTAAATAAAAGTCATTACAAAGGTATTCAGAATTGCTACATCACCCCAGTTAGCATGGGTATTTGCCAATAAAAACCACTTTAAGCACAAGGCTTATCTAATTGACCATTTTTCTTTGCCCTTGTGTTTCTCCTTTAAAAGGTTACAAAAATCAATGTAGCTAAAAACGTTGAGTGATACTGATATACTTTTTTTAAAAAATAATGATGAGATGCCTATAGTTTTCAGCTAATTGAAAAACTATTTGAAAAATATTTTTGCATAAAATTATTCCATGTTGCTTGCTCTTTATGCAAAAGAGTAGCTTCTAGGACATGATTCCTTAGAACAGGTTGTTCACCAGTTTGACATTCAACATGGATTTTAGCCATGGGTGTTACAGTGGGAATAATCTATCCCTCTACTGCATGAAAGCCTGGGGAAATGATTTCTATATCCAACCCTCTTCAGTTATTTAGCTAACTCACAGTTACTTCTGCTTTAAAGCCAAGATTTAATATTATTTTTAAGGCGCTGAAATTAAACATTAGTACTTATTTTGGAAATGCATTTAGTGCTCTATTTCTGACAGCTACTCAGATGAGTTTGGATTCTAGCAGCCCTCTGGTTGTTGTTGTTGTTGTTGTTCTAGCAGCCCTCTGGTGGTGGTGGTGGTTGTTGTTGTTATTATTACTACTACTACTACTACTACTACTACCATACAGTGATATCTTTATCTATAGTGTGTGTGTGTGTGTGTGTGTGTGTGTATTTTGAGATATATAATCCTGTACTCGACACTGTGTCAGTTTTTTTATTTTTTCTTGGATTAAAGTGTACTAAAATTGTGACACTAAAAATGCAAATTTTTAAATCATCATCATCTACAATAAGAGCAAAATGGAATAGGCTTGAAATAAGCTGAACTGCAAACACAAGCACTTTCTAAAGCCAAGACTGCAAAACCAGCAAAACAAATCCTTTTGCTGTAGTAATAGCACCAGACATTAGAACATGTCAGATATTTAGGATATCTGAGATGACTCACAAAAATCAATTACCTCTGCAGGGGAAGGGGAAACAGAGAGAATGTCAGTCAAATGTGGGGGGGGGGGAGGGAGGGAGGGAGGATTGGCTTCCTAGTAACAATATGCAATGCTGTTATATCAACAAAGCTGAAAAAGAAACCTGTAAATAACTTCACATTAACTACGTGCATCTATAAAATGTGCTCCTGACCTCCCCACACAAAGTATTCAGCTGGAAAACAAAGTAAGCTGCTAGCTACAACTGCATAATTTGTGCCATCTAAATTGCAAACTCAAATTCTTTCTCTCCTATGAAAATCAACATCATCTTTAGAGGTATACTTGCCTTCAGAGATATGTCCAGTTTACAGAATGGAAATCCAAAACACAAACCAGCTTATATCACAACAGCAGCAAAAAAATAAAATAAGCAGCTTGCAGCTTATTAAGTCTCACTTGGCTGTAGACTTGCATCTCTAACAGCTCTATTCCCCAGCTCCTCCCACACACTGTTGACTACTCGGATTTCAGTTATTTTAGCCCAAGCAAGAACTCTGAATTGCCAAGGACAACTGATTAGATTCATATGGGTCAATCTGGCCAAAGTTCATTCTCAAAGAAAGCTTTGTTGAAAAGTCTTTTTTCTTTGCATTAACACCACAATAAGCCAAGACCAAAAGCCCTGTTCTTGTATATCCAGTGTAAGTGAATGCACATATGGGGTGGGTGGGGAGCAGAATCACAGCAGTGCCCAGGACACTGCTCTATGTGCATTCAGATGAATGTCTGCATGGAATCTACACCCATAGGGTTCTCTCAGCTAATGTTCTTAATAAAATAGTTAACCACAGCAAAACCAGTTCTGCTTAATGCAACCTGGCAGATATTTCACAAACAGTGAAGAGATTCAACAAGTTCAACCTTAGAAATATCTCAAACTGTGGGTTGTAACCAACCATGTCCCAGAAGGCTCTCTGATTCAGTGGGGGTTTCTGTCAGCAGAATGGGGAGGAGATTTTCGTCAATTCCTGCAGCCCCCTCTGAACCCACCAACATCTGCTCCAGAGGGTTAGAGAATCCTTTGGAATAGCAAAAAAAGGAGGTGTGGGGAGGAGGCTGCAGGAGAGAGGGGCACCTTCTGCAGATGGCCTCCCTGACAGAAGTCTTCACTGGATCAAAGAACCTTTTGTCAGCACCATTGGATAGACCTTTAGTCAATATTGTTTAGAGTACTAGTTGTCTCTCTTTGAAAACATTACTCAAACTTCTTTAGGAAGAGAGGAATATATATTTACAGGTGGTTAGCTAGACATAATGTAAGCCTTCTCTTTGTAAGAATACAACTATTTCTAGTTGTCAAAAAAACCAACAACACCCGTGTGGCGTAGTGGTGAAAGTGTTGGACTGGGACTCGGGAGATCCGGGTTCTAGTCCCCACTCGGCCATGAAACTCACTGGGTGATTTTGGGCCAGTCACTGACTCTCAGCCCAACCTACCTCACAGGGTTGTTGTGAGGATAAAATGGAGAGGAGGATTATGTAAGCCGCCTTGGGTTCCTTGCAGGAAAAAAGGCGGGGTATAAATATAATAAATAAAGAAAATAAAATATCTGAAGTAACACATAAGGCGGCAAGAAATGTTTTGCTGGATCATAGCAATGCCCCAGCACATACACTGAACATGATGGAGACAGCCATCTCCAGTGTATCTGTGCCTGTTTGGCCATAGGACCAGAACCTTGATGTGCATAGGCAGTGTACTCCTGATTACTGGATGATAGAGAGACAACATATGAAGTGGCAGATCCATCTTTTAAATGTGTATCTACCCCATCAGCTATAGATCATGGTGATGGTGGTGGGCCTGAGCAAGGGGTATGTGAGTGTAGGGCTCTGAACTCTCCCCACACCTGCAGCCTACCTCTCTGCAGTTGGTCCATCCAGGAACTTTACTCAGCTGGACTCCAATGCCAGATCTGAACTCAGCTAGGAAGAGTGACTGAAAAGGAGGGGCTGTGGGAAAGCAAGCATTAAGCACAGGGAGGGCTCTGCTCTCTTCACTCATATGCCCCATTTGTTCTTAAAATCAGCTCAACCCCTACATATGTTATTTACAGTGTGATCTTATACATGTCTACTCAGAAGTTCAGTCCCACTGAGTTCAATGTCACTTATTCCCACATAAGTGTGTGCAGCTTCTGCTAACGCCATCCCTGATTTGGGACTTACAATGTTAACACTAACAGCCTTTGAAAGACCCATCCTCCACCATGTGTTTGGCTAACACTTAAAGCTATCCAAGCTAGTGGCCATCATCACAGCTTGTGGTAATACATTTTTTGAATTAAAACAATGCACTAGGAATTAATTTCTAGTTTTTGTCTTTTGAGTGTAAAAAAGGCAATTTATATTTACTCTCCACATCTTACATACTTTTATAAGCCTCTACCATACAAATATCTTCTCTAAGCTAAAAAAAGCCCCAACATCATATACCTTTCATCATATCAAATGTGCCGCAACTCTTTAAGTGTTTTCCTCTTCATCATCTTCTTCTGTACCTTCATCAGTTCGACAACACCCTTTAAGAGATATAGTTCCAAAACTGCACTCAATCCTCTAAATACAAATGCACCACAAATTTATATAATGGCATTCTGATACTCTTTTTCAGTCTTTTCTACAATGCATTACATTGCTTTTGATTTTTTTACTAATGCAGCATAATGAAATTACATATAAGAGATTTTTTTTCTATGATGAACCCAATGTATATTTCCTGAGCAGCTACAGCCAATTTAGATCCCTTCAGTTTATATATGCAGTTAGGACAATTGTCCCAATATACTGTACATCATTTTGAAGTTACACTGCATATCATCTGCCATTTTGTTGCCCAGTCACCCAAGTGGCAAAGAAAACAGCAGGGATGTTGAAGAGTCCTTGGTCTCGAGTCACGAGTCGAGTCACAAGTCTTTGGACCCGAGTCTCGAGTCTGAGTCCGAGTCCTTGGTCCAAAATGGTGACTCACAAGTCACGAGTCACTCCCAAAGCTGACTCCACAAGTCCCAACAAAATAAGGCTACGGTACTTCAGATGTGTGGTTTAAATAAATTCTAGGCACAAGTGTGCCTTTTTATTTCAAAACTCTGCAACTGATTTTGGCAAGAACAGACCAGGCAGAAAAACCCAAAATAACCAGGCAGGCAGAGGAGGCAGGGAACCCCAAAGCAGGCAGGCAGAGGCCTTTGTCTTGGACAATTCAATTGTTGAACTGGTCAAGAAGAGACCAGGCAGACAGAGGAGGCTGGGAACCCCAGACAGGCAGGCAGAGGCAGCCAAACCCAAAATGTCTGAAAGGTTGCATTTTAGGAAAATGATTTTAAAAAATAAACTTGCTGTACTTCCTAAAACTTATCCATGTTGCATTTGAGGAACATGTTTTTTTCTAAATGTTTGGCCCCCATTCTGGAACGGTGAGATCTCATCACAATTCCACCCTCACTGAACACCCGCTCCACTGGTGATGAACTTGTTGGAACCAGAAACACACTCAGAGCAGCCACACAGAGTAATCTCAGGTCCTTCTTCTGCCTCTCCCAAGTATGCAACACATCAATCAAAATAAATCTTGACACACTGTTGGGGCTGCACTCCTGGTAGCCGTCCATAGTGGCCGAGCAGCGGCACACTTCGCTTCCATGCGCTCTTTGCCAGCAATCACGCTCCTCTCCACTCCTTCTGGCACAGCCCAGGGATGTTGAAGAGTCCTTGGTCTCGAGTCCCGAGTCGAGTCTCGAGTCCCATTAAAAATATTGGGACTCGAGTCCGAGTCGAGTCAGAGGGGGGACTCAGTCCGACTCACGAGTCGAGTCCTCGAGTCCGAGTCCCCATCCCTGGAAAACAGTGGTCCTGATTTTATTTTTATATATATATATATATATGGATATTTCTTGACAATTATATTTAGTACATTAACAAAAAACTAAATCAAGGACTGATTCCACTACATGTCATATAAATAAAAACAGAGGAGTAAGGAAGGAAGCTTTTAAAGAGCACTGTATAAAAGGGATTCCACCCAAGAAGGATGGAACTGTTATTGTAGCAAGCTCACACCGTGTGCCACAGGACAAGATGGGAATTCTACTTTTATATAGACCGGTTCGCACATAACACTAACCCCATGGTTTGTTTTCCTACCCAGGGATTGTCTGGCAGACAATCAAACAAACCACTGGTATTTTCTCTGGGTTGTTTGTTTCTCTCCTCCTTCGCCTGCCCCCTCCCGATATCTCAAATGCCTTTGCAGAGCTGTAGTACTGGCATGTAGAATAGATTTTTGTTTTTTACCACTCTAGCCCACCATCTTTGTAGCCTGGCAAAACAACCCATGAACAACCCACAGTTCTTGGTTTAGACACAACAACACATGGTTTAAACAACCAAGAGTTCACAACCCAACAGCAAATCATGGGTTCTCTTTCTGGGTTGTTCATGCTTAACAAACCAATCCATAATTTGTTAGTGCGGCTGAGTTCGCACAACACAACAACTCAGAATTCAACAAACCATGCCATGGGTTAGCGTTATGTGTGAACCCAGGCATATTTTACTAGTGAACATAGCTTGTATTGTGCAAGCACAGAAATGTGTTTCAGTAGGAAACAGAGAGGTCCCTCTCCCCCAATCCAAGTCTGATTTAATTGTGTGAACGGGAAATGAAAGGTCCCTAGCCCAACATTTTGTCCTGTGTGCTGGCCCTTAAGGGGTAAATTCATATCAAATTGAAAGAGGTAAAAAAAAAGATGTAAATATCTAACTTCCAGAGTTTTCTAGTAGCTGGTGAGAATCACTTGTGTTATGTGTGAACCGGTCTATATAAAAGTAGAATTCCCATCTTGTCCTGTGGCACACGGTGTGAGCTTGCTACAATAACAGTTCCATCCTTCTTGGGTGGAATCCCTTTTATACAGTGCTCTTTAAAAGCTTCCTTCCTTACTCCTGAGCTTTCTGACTGACATTGAAACAAGCTTGTGATTAACTGATTCCCAGATCACCACAGGCAAACAGAAGCTGCACCTCAGGTGAGCAGGTGGTGACTCAGCACTTGTGATTTGTACCATATTCCCCAGCAGCATGGGTCTATCTCCACAGCTATTGTCCATAGGTCAGTTCAGTGCTGACCAAATTCTTCCATTACTAAGCCATCACAAGACGGCTCCTGCATTTTTGTAAGAGCAAAATCAAGTGCCTAAATCAAGGCAAAGTAATTTAATATAAGGACTCAGTCAGTGAATTGTCTGTGCTCTCAGTTCATTCCATCATTATTTGCCTTTTCCTTGCCCCGATACAGTCAGACAGAAAGCTGTGAAATGAGCTCTACATTAAGTGTCTGCAGAAGCTACAACATCAGTCCTCAGAAGCCTTCAGAGAAAGCCAGTGTTGTATGTAATTTGAGGGCTATGCAGTAATGCTTATGGTAGAGTCAGTGAAAAAAGGCACTTTGCTAATGCTCAGAATATGCATTACCGTACTTCTCAAATTCTTGGGTCACTACTTGGTAGTATAGTATAGCTATGGCCCAAGGAGATTTGGGTGTTCAGCTGATGGGGTAGATACACATATAGGCCTGTGGCTCACGCTGGCTCAGCTTGTCTGAGTGTGGAAAGCTAAGCAGGGTCAGGCCTGGTTATTACTTGGATGGGAGACCCCTCCTCTAGTTTCCTGCATTGAGCAGGGGGTTGGACTCGATGGCCTTGTAGGCCCCTTCCAACTCTATGATCTATGAAACCTGCAAAGCTCTGCAGTTTTCTTGCTTGTCAACTCTGCGTTTTGTCATTTCTCAGTCAGAATCTGTGAAAAGGATCTAGCAACTGGCATTTTGTACTCTTTTAAGCTTGTGGCAAGAGTTTTAAAAAAATTCCCCAGTATTTTCCCCCTTTGGGTTTTCTGTCTCAATGGAAATACCTTCAGTTTCCTAGCTTCTATGTGATCACAGTAAATTAACTGGACATTTGGACCCAGTGGGACTGGAGTATTTACTCCAGCAAAGCAGTTGATACATTTTCTTGGTCTCAAAATCCGACAAACCTAGGTTTTGAAATTAAGCTTCATTAAGTAATTTGATACAGATGTGCTATTTCACTGAAAGGCCTTTGAAAAATACAGCAATTCAGAAAACTAAAATATTAACCCTCTCAAAGACCTATGTTTGAAAACACACACTTATATAGACTACATTTCCCCATACTGTTAAGATAGATGCAAGATTAAAATAATATAGAAGTTCCTTAGCTCTATAGTTCTTTCCTTTCACTTGCTAATGGCTTGGCCCTCACATCTCTACTTGCGGTAAAATCATGACCATTTTCTTCCCTTGGAAAGTAAAACGCATTCTAGTCAAGTACAGTCATGCCTTGGATTGAGAGCATAATTCGTTCCGGAAACGTGTTTGTAATCCAAAACACTCTTATATCAAAACGAAATCCCCCCCAAAAAAATTGTACAGAGATTTTTAATTTAAGCCGTACTACAGTACTTGTATTGCAAGACGTTGCTTGTATATCAAGTAAAAAAAATTAAATAAATATTTAAAAATTTGCTTGTCTTGCAAAACGCTCTCAAACCAAATTACTTGCAATCCAAGGTATTACTGTAGTTACATGATCACATAACAAACCAGTCAGAAAACATGTCCATACAGTGGCTACTGAGATCCCATTTGATACAATAGTTCTTATGATGTTGACCCACAAATGCAGTTGGGCACTTTCAAAGACATATTAATCAGCTATAAGCCATTCTTGATTATTCCCATTTGGTACGTCACCTGGCAGGTTAAAGCTAGCTAGTATGTCAGTGAGCTCAGAGAACAGAAATAGACCTTCTGTTAGTTTGTGTGGAGAAACGAGCCTTTGGGGGTACACACACACACCTCATCTGTGAACCGGCTGGGGTGGGGTGTGCATAGTGAGCGTGTGGAGAAAGGGGCCCTTGGGGGTTCCTGCATGCACACACACACACACACGCCTCCTCATGTGTAAACCAAGTGGGGCCAGTTGAGGGGGCTGGGAGGAAATGAAAGCCTCAGCACCTAGATGCCTAGGGCTTTCATATGTAAATAGTTCAAGCCATAAGCCATGACTCATGAGCCTCCCTCCCCCTGCCTGGCCAGGTGAAGTTGATCTTGATTGGCTGAGAGGCAGCAGAGTTACAGGGAGGAGGGGAGGGGGGGGAAAGGTATATTTCCCAAAGCGTGGTCTGTCTTTGTCTGTCTTTGGATCGCGTGGCTACCGGCTACCCTGGCTATTGGGTGATGGCGGCAAGCCAAAGAGAGGCCCTGTGAAGGACTAGACCAGTCCTCTTACCCTTGCCTGGGCTTGCACGCCGGCCCACCGGTCAAGGTACTGGATTTTGGCACTGAATTCTTAGAGAAAACTGCTCACACCCAAACAGGGTTAAAAGAAGTTTATTTAGGATTAAAAGGTAGCAGGTATAATAAAAGGGAAGGGAGAGGGTGAGAAGGAACAACAAAATAGAAATAACAAGTTACTTTGATACACACAAGTAGAGCTACAAAACAACAAAGGCTATACCTACAAACACACCAGCTGGTCTCCTCCGCAAGGGGGGTCGATCTCCACAGGGCTCTGTCTTAACAGCAGCCCCCTCCGCCCTTTCGCGTCACCGGGCCAGAAAAGAAGACACAGAGGCCCAGAATGGAGGTTCCTATATTCCCCCCCCAGACCGGAGCCAGGTCGCTTCTAGCCAATCAGAGCCTTCTTACCAGGCTACATTACCTCACCGCCCAAGATCTCACCTAATGGGCCTCAGCTGTAAATTCACCCAACTACTCAAGGGGCCCCAGCTGTAAATCCTCCATGTACTCCTCTCTCATGGGACGATTAGCCTTGAAGACCAGCAAGGTTATTTTCTTAAGATAAGGGAAGAGCCATCTGGCCGGAGGAGGCTTTTATGACTCCATCTAGTGGGAAAACTATTGCTCCTGTCACCTTTACTATTTACATGGGCCTTCGCAGACACAGAACAGACTACCCGGCTTTCTCTTCACAGGCCCCAAGCCTTTGGGGGGGCCCATCAGGATCCGACCCCAGTTAGCTCCTGGTGAAATGAGCTGGATGAGGGCTCTAGTGAAGGCAAGCCTTGTAGGAGTTTACCCATCTCGGACCTTCGGGTAGGTGTGGTAATTCTCCATCGGGCGGCAAGGCTGTGCTGGATTTAACCCTTGAAGAGAATACCCTCAGGTAACGTGTGTGCCTGAGAGATATTAAGGAATCAGGTTTTATTGTTTTACAGCTTTACTGTGTACTAAAGTGTCTCTCTTTATTTTGTGTGCTTCTCTCATTTCCCCTAATCTTGTTGTTTAAATGCTACCAGAATAAACCTTGTCTTGGTTTTACCCCACATGGGTTTTCTAGTACTCTGTGGCTTCAATACCTAAATCCAGGTTACAGAATTGAAGGCGAGTCCCTCAACAGAGATCCAAGTAGGATTGCAGACAGCTGAGGCTGGCAATCTGGTACCTTGAGACCTCTGGGGGTCTTGGTTCCTCTGGAGTAGGAAAGGGTGGGGGTGTGGCGGGCCAGCCAGCCCCCCCTTCCTCCACAGTTTGATTAATGCTACGTAATTTAGAATCAGCAACATCTGAGCAGGTTTCCTATAATCAAAGTAGTAAAAAACCTCTGAATGCAACTGGAAAATAGCAATGTGAAATTGCATGCCCTCTTGCTGTGCTGGGAAATTGAAATAACATAATTGTCAGTTGTGCATCCGCAACATCAACTTAAAACTTAAGGCACAGCAATGTACTGGAGACCAAGAGAAACGTTAAAATTTAAGTTTTATTCTAATTTTTCCAGTTGTTTATGAGACAAATGCAACACACACACACACACACACAATCTGAACCAGTTGAAACAGGGGTGGGGAGGAGAGGAGGAGGAGGTGATGCCATCAGCAATTAGGGAAGATGAGATGGAAATGGATACACCATAGAAAACATACTACACATAAAAGGTTATGCATATATTTGTGTATGCTATTCACATAGTTGAGTAGGTATCTACGAGATGATGTTGGTGGTATGCAATGTGTTAAAAAATGGATACAGTGGTCAAGTCTTCTGTCTGCGAGGATTTCTACTTCCAGTGTTGGAGCACTAGCCTTTTTGGAAACAGCAGTGCACAAAGCATCCACCTCTTGTGGGTTTCTGAAAGGCCCCATATCACTGGAATATTGTTCAGAAGAATATTCATGTCAGAGAATCTCAGGAAATTTCCACCCCAAAATTTATCGGAATGCACACCTTTTTCAACAAGGATGTCACTACTGAGCATTAATTACCACATCCACTGCAACAATGAGGCAGGCTTGAGCCCTGATTGTCTTGAACAATCTCTTGTGTTTTGTGGAGAGAAAGCCTGGCCGGACACATACCCCACCCCTCCGCCGCCTGCATAATATCTGCCCAGGGCAGGGAGGCTCAGTTCAGAGCAGACATTTACATCTAGCCACATTTGCATTCACCTCAATGGGACACATCTGCATTTACCCCAATGGTTCCCCTCCAGCAGTCTCAAAGAGCTGCCAAGTACCCACAAGCACCCACGGGGCGCTATGACCCCTGCGGAGCAGAACCAGTTCAGCCTGTCATCAGAAGAGAAGGTGGGGGTGATTGGAGGGGGCAAGGAAGGGGGTAAAAAGGAACCACCAAGCCCCATCGAGGTTGTTGGGAACAAGGTGCAGGACTGCATGGAATGGGTTTCTGGCTACGGCCAAGTCGGGACTCTCAACCCCTAAGCTGAATGCTTGGGAGCCTGCTGTAAGCCTGTATGATTTTCTGAGAATAGTTAGGATTAGCTTACAGTGTTAGTTTAGTTAGTCAGGTTCTCTGATGTAACGTAGTATACTGTCTGTACCTTTCAAGCCTCATTTAGCTGGTTTGTGTATTGGAGCTTTATGCTTCACTGCTTTTTTTAGACTGTTTCTGTTTACTGTGAATTCTTTATCTGCCTGACCCGCTTCGCTCAATTAAATGTGTTATAAACAATAGCTGCCTGGTTGAAGCCGTCTCTGATTCAGTGCAATTCAACACGGTTGTCCTCCGATAGCCTGGGAGCCGCACAAGGGAGTTTTTACCATGCTGGTTAACCCGTTAGCTCCCGAACCCACGCAAAAGGACCGGCAGCGGTTCGTCACATGTTTGTTTTGAACAATCTGAATGGTGCCTAGTATGTTCTAAACTCAGTTTTTCTTGGATTAAATGTAACTAAATGTACAATGTGGAAATGCAAATACAGGTAAGGGCTGTTCCATCAGTGCGTATACACTGGGTGTTCTGGTTTCCTATTGCACTCCTCCTGAAGGGTTTGTGTATCTAGAAACTTTCTAAAATATTATAGAATTGGAAGTACGAGGAGGGAGACTGATTAGGTCCTCTAGGGTTCATGAAGGGCCTGAGGCAGCACCATAGAACAGGGATGGGAAAACTTCTGACTTGTGGAATCTACTTTTTTTTTTTTTTTTACTAGAAACCCAAAATCATCAACCAGAGTCTGGTGCAAAAGACACACACTTTGAATTAAAGGATTCTGAGCCCCGGAACTCATTTAGCATACCAGAACTGAATGGCGCTCACAGTCCTTCCACATAAAAACCCACTTCTGGTTATCTGGAGCTTTCTTCATTTCAGAACTATAATGCAGGGCAAGGGGGAGTCATTTTGTTGCTGTTAAACTGGGAGTCAGAAATACTTTCTGATCTACCAGAAATATACCAGTAGATCTAGAACTACCTTCTGCTCACCCCTGCCATAGAGGGTACCAAGGGAATGTTATTACCGTATTTTTCGCTCCATAAGACGCACTTTTCCCACCCCAAAAAAGAGGGGGAAATGTCCGTGCGTCTTACGGAGCGAATGCTAAAAAAAACCCCAATAATTTATTTTTTCCTACCTTCTTCTGCGCGCCTCCAACTGGTCCAGCATAAGAGCAGAGGGCTCCTGGGCGGAGCGGGGCAAGGCCGCCCGCCACAAACTTTGCCGTGGCGGCGGCGGGCCCCCCTGCAGCAGGGACGTGAGCTGGCAGGCGCAGGGCCAGCTCTGCTCCGCGCGGCTCCTGCGCAGAGCGGGAGAAGGCCACCCTCTCCCCCCAAAACTTTGCCGCCGCTGGCGCCCCCCCCCCACGGCAGCAGGGACACGAGCTGCACGGAGTGGGACAAGACCGCCCGCTCCCCCAAAAACTTTGCTGCGGCAGTGGTGGCAGCAGCGCAGGCGCCCCCCCCCATGGCAGCAGGGACGCGAGCTACGCGGAGCGGGACAAGGCCGCCTGCTCCCTCAAAAACTTTGCTGCGGCGCAACGGCGCCCCCCCCCAGCCCGGCAGCAGGGACGCGAGCGGGTGGGCGCAGGGCCAGCTTTGCTGCGGCAACTTCCGGAGCCCACTGCCCCTGCCCCGCCCGTTGGCGAAAGAGCGGAGGCCTCCTGGGTAGAGCAGCACAAGCCCCCGCCTCCCAGCTGATTCCCGGCCGCTTGATTCCCGCCAGCAGCAACGCCACGCCCGGCCAGCTGCGCTCTCATTGGAGGCGCCGCGGCCGAGGGACGGAGGGGGGCTGGCCAGCAGACAATGCTGCCGCCGCCAACGCTGAAATCTTGTGGCAGCGGGCAGCAGGCTATGCATGGCGGAGTCGGATTTCTTCATAAAACCTACGTAGGTATTATTACCCTACTGCCTTAAAATGATCCTGGAATTAAGAATATCCTATCCATTATTGGGAGGGGAATTGTGAGTTGTACCATTTTGTATACCCCACCTTTTTTCCTGCAAGGAACTCAAGGCGGCTGGTACTGGTAATCCTGATCCTCCTCTCCATTGTATCCTCACAACAACCCTGTGAGGTAGTAACATTATAAATATTTTATAAACAAATACGGTACTAAATTAAAGAAATTGCTTAGCCACTACACCAGTGCTCAGTGTAAAGCTGGCAAATGCATTCAGGCACCTTTATTCTTTTATATCTCTTCCATAATTGAGGTGGTAACAATAACAATCTCATAACAATGAAGGACACATTACTGATAGTTCCTTCATTAACTGTAGTATTTTCTTGCAGAAAAATACCACCGAATTTTTTTTTCTTGTTTTCTTCCTCCAAAAACTAAGTGCGTCTTATGGTCCGGGGCGTCTTATGGAGCGAAAAATGCGGTAAGTATTGTCACCTGGCTACAGCAAGGAGGATGAATGCAGTTTGCAAGTCCTGTAATGAAAAACTTCACTAGCTGGGCTGATAAGTTGGTCTAGCATGAAAATATGTTTTTTGGTTCATGTTCTCAATAAAATCAGTCATCCCTTATTTTTAAATCTGGATTACACCAAAGCATAAATTAAGCATGGGTGAGGAGTATGCAGTGGAACTGATGCCTGAGACCATGCCATGTCCTGCATGTGTTACTACTGTGGGTAAGAACAAAGTTAATTCATCAAAATTTAAGGATCCAAGGGAGCATCCATCCTGAGAGTAATACCAAATAATAAGATTCTAGGCTGGCCCATGAAAGCACTATGGACAGAAGTGGGGATTGCCATTTTTTGAGTGCAAGAAATGAAAAAGGCTATGGCACATTATGTCATCTGGAAAATTAAAGCCACTCTCTGTCATGAGGGGGTTTCAGTCTATAGAGCGATAAGTACTGGGATAATAATGATAATGATGTATATTAGGTGTGGAAGGACATTAATTTTAATTATATTCAATTTTCCCCAGGTACTCATCATGTGGAATGACCATCTAATTCACCTTTGACCTAAGAAATGATGGAGCTGAGGTTTGCTTTAACCACCAGGATGATATTCTTCAACTAAAGTTCCAAGGTAAGTTACCATCTTTGGACATAATTTAAACTGTCAATCAGATAAAATGAAGGGCGAGGGGGGGGTTATTCCCTATGGCATTGGTTCAGATTTTGCCCAATTCCCTGTGTAGCCTGAAAGGAGACCAAAGCTATATATTTGTGTTATCAGAGTTGGTATGAAGGTAAAGTATGTAAATTGTACAGTGAGAAGACTTGTAAACCATGAGAACAGACTATTGCCTTTCCAATTGTCCACTTTCACATATCACAAAATCAGCCTCTTGTCACCTCAATACAATTCCTAACTCAACCTGTTGACTGCGCTGCTTCACTGCACAGAGCAAGGTAACGTGAAAAGATGCATGCCACAGAATGTATGACAATCCACTCAGAAAATTCTAGAGCAACTTAATCAGCCTCAGACCAAAGAAGGTTGCAAATTGCTGGGACAGAACTATCATCATTATTTGAGAAACATGAACCACATGCTAGATGAAGTCACAAGACTTATTTTTAGAAACAATATTCTCAATGACCTGAAATGTTGGAAAAAGGCAAGAGACTATTTGCAATTTGCTATGCCACATCCAACTTCCTTTAACTGTTCATTCTTCTGTAAGGGACAAAAGGGCAGATTTCATTTCCTGAGATGCTGGCTGCAATTGCTTGCTATGATAAACCATGGTGTTTATTTTATGATGGGAATGAGACCTTACCTCCCCATGGCACACACACTCTACCTCCTCCTCCAGTACAGCCATGAGGAGATCAAAAACTTTCACTTCCATTTTTGATTAACCATGGCTTGTTGTGTTATCCGAAGCCTAAACTGTGGTTTGTTGAAGCAAGCCAGCTTTATAACTCATTATTTGACGTTGGCTTGTTTCAAAACAAACCATAGTTAAGATTACCTGATTGTCAGGTTCAGACAACATTACAAGTTACAACTAATCAAAAACAGAAGTGAACATTTCTGAACTACTCTTTGCAGCCACACCAGAGGAGAGGAGAGAGTGGGTGAGCCCAAGGAAAGACTAGGCTTGTTCCCATCACAATAAAACATGGTTTCCCTTGATGTCTGAATGCAGTCACGGTATGCAATATTTTCCTATTTTTTACATCCTCCACACCACCACTCCCGCCATTTGACTTGCGTATCCAAGTGCATGTCCACGGAATGTTTACAGTCCAGTCACATGCATGTTTGCTCAAAAGTAATTCCTACTGTGGTCAATGAGGTTTACTCTTAGGTAAGTATATGCGTAGGATTGCCACCTTCAAGTACAACTTATGTAGATGGTACTAATTCAATCTGTTTTTGAATTCACAATGATTCAATTATGAATCATTCTAATAAATTCTGAAGTAAATCCCAGAAGTGGAAAACGTTCATAAACTGCAAGTGACTTTTTAAAAAAGTAGTGCAAATGCATAAACTCCTAATTTTAAAATTTCAGACATCTCATTCTTTTGGAAAAAATGTCAGTAACTTTAATGGAAGCAAATAAAAAACAGTATTGAAATTTAAGTATTTGTAAGACAGTCTTGTAACACACACACATAATAATATGATTGTAAACTGAAAAAGGAGACTTTACATTACACCTGTGGTCACATTCAAATGATCATGAACATAAAAAGAAACCCAACTAATTATCTGGAAACCTTTGGGGTGGCTCATGGTCATTGGCCTGGTTTTGACTATCATACCTTGGCTCAAGCTGAAATATGAACAAGCATTTTGCCCATACATGCAGCCCCTCTGCTTCTCCCTTCATGGCCCAATCAAACCAAGAAGCCTCTAACCATAGTTTCCAGTTTTGTCTGAATCAGGAAACTATGGTTAAGACAAGATATTATGCCACAGTTTGTGTGGCCAAAAGACTCATTTACTAACATGGAATTTAAACACATTTGCTGCAGATACCGCAGTAACTATTGAAGATGCTAGAATATCTGATTTGACATTCCATTAATTATAATGAGAAATGCTTCTTACCATGGCCATGGACTGTTCCCGGACTCAATGATGGCTGGTGTAGTTCTTTGGTCGGAGTGAGATACCCTTCTTTCCCCTGACGCTGACTCATTTTTCCCGGAGTCAGAGCATGAGATTCATCACTGTTTGTTACCACAGCTAGAAAAACAAAGAGGATTATCATCATCATCATCATCATCATCATCATCATCATCATCATCATCATCACCACCACCATCACCACCACCACCACCACCACCAGGATACATTGTGCTTTACACTGTAAAGTTTACCGAGTGCAAGAGAACAGGTACTTGCCTGGAAGAGCTTACAATCTAAAATTCAACACAGGGAAAAAAGAAAAAGAGTAGTGGAATTGGGGTGAACAGGGAAGCAATATGCAATTGTTTTCAACTGCATGTGTAGGGGTGTGCAGAACCTCAGGCTTGGGGGCCAAATTCTGCCCTCCTGAGGTCCCAATCTGGCTCTCTTGGGTTCTCCAGATGGTCATGCCACCTTCCCCTGGCCCAACCCCCTTTGCCCCTGTGACGAATCTAGCCTTTAGATGGGACTCTCTACTGTAGGGCAATCCCACTGCTAACACCAAATGTGGAGGAATGACACTGGGGCATTCCTACTGCTATAGCCACAACTTGTGGAGGATTACCCCTCACCACTGGGCAATACCTCCCTTCACTTCTGCTACCACCATAAAACTACACCCCTTTATTAATATACACCTTTTCCATAAGATAGCTGGTCATTAGGCACAAGACAAAACAGATCAGAGGTCTGAGGAAATTAAACAAAAATATACAGCATTTTATTAAAAAGTGCCACTAAGGTTAACATGGGAGATGCTGCCGCAGCATGTGTCCTTCCCCACATCACTCTAAACTCAGAAGACTGCGGTCTTTTGGCACAAGCCTATAATGTAGCTGCTTTCCACTCCAGAATTACCTTAATTCTTGGGCAATACTGATATGGAAAAGAACCATGCCATTGCCTCTTCCCACTTATAATTATATCTTCTAATATTATTGGAGCACCAAAGGAGGGACATGCACTGCATTGGCTCCCATGTCACTAAGATTATGTCAGAAAAGGCCCTTAAATCTTCACATAATTCCAAGTTCTGTGAAAGGGATCACCCAATTTAGACAATTTCTTTCACAACAAAAACTTACTCTGATATCTCAGAAATTTTAGCACAGCATTTTGAGTCTTGCTTTATAGCTTTAATGACATTTTCTATGATGTTTCAGACTAAATTTTCCCAATGTTGAATTTCTAAAGTTTACCAAACTGTTATATCTGTAGCACATTCAAAAATTAACTTCACCCCCTAGAATAGTAAACCTTGTGACTACTTAATACTCAAATTTACCTAGGATCTAGTTAGATATTCCATACAAAAAAGTTATATAGATTTCAAGTTGTAGAGCATCAACTTGAAATCTAATTCATGAAAAACACAATGCACATTTTTGAGATATTGCTGTCTTTTGTACCACCCAATCAATGTTAGGCCTTCTCCCCGCCAAACAGTTGCTTCAGTGGCTATTCCCCCCACCCCCCACCAGCATCCCCACTTCGGATCTTTCACACTGTTACAGTGCCCTCTAGAGACACCCCTGTGGAAGTGTAAATTTCCTCAAATTCTCTAACAACATTATTGGATTCTGCTCTGCCTTTGGAAACACATTACAACTCTTAGTATTAGAATATTGTAATACCCTGCTTAAAAACCTCAAAGCTATACAAATTATGACAGCTTCTTTATATGAAAGAAAGGGGTATTTCTTGACACTGAAAAGATCTGAACCACCAACATAGAAAGTGCCATATATTACTATGTCAAAAGGGGGAGAGTTGTGTGTGCCAAGAAATTTGTAATTTGTCCAACTTATATTCTTAGAATCATAGAGCTGGAAGGGAAATCATCTAGTTCATCCCCATGTTCAGTGCAGGCTCTGCAATGCAGGATGCAGGTACAGTCATGCCTTGGATTGAGAGCACAATTCGTTCCGGAAAGGTACTTGTAATCCAAAACACTCTTATATCAAAACGAAATCCCCCCAAAAAAATTTGTACAGAGATTTTTAATTTAAGCCATACTACAGTACTTGTATTGCAAGACAACGCTTGTATATCAAGTAAAAAAAAATTAAATAAATATTTAAAAATTTGCTTGTCTTGCAAAACGCTCTCAAACCAAGTTACTTATAATCCAAGGTATCACTGTACATCACTGACAGATGGCCATCCAGCCTCTGCTTAAATACAGTAATACCTTGGATTGCAAGCATAATTCATTCCAGAACCGTGCTTGTAATCCAAAACACTCTTATATCAAAGCGAGTCTCTGGCGGGCGTGAGCAGGGCCGATTTCGGCCCTCTACACCCGCTTGAGGTGAACGGTTACATCCCTACTACTTGTATTGCAAGACGTCGCTTGTTTATCAAGTCAAAATTTATTTTAAAAAATTGCTTGTCTTGCAAAACGCTCTCAGACCAAGTTACTGGCAATCCAAGGTATTACTGTATGTCCAGTGAAGAAGAACCCATTACGACCTGAGGCAATCGATTCCACTGCCATACAGCCCTTACAGTTAGGAAATTTCTCCTAATGTTTAGCCAGAATTTGCTTTCCTGCAACTTCCAACCAGTGGTTCTAGTCCTACCCTCTGGAACAACACAGAACTCTGCTGGGGTTGTGCCTTGGGACACAATAAGGCAGGACATCTGGAAGAACTTGTGCCTATGCATATTAATGAGCAATTCTAAGACACCACTAGGCCCAATGGTTTGTTTAAGGACATAGGAAGCTACCTTATACTGAGTCAAACCACTGGTCCATCTAGCCCAATATTTTTTACACTGATGGGCAGCGGGTCCCCAGAGTTTCAGGCAGGAGTTTCTTTAGCCCTGCCTACAGATGCCAGGGATTGAGCCTGGGACCTTCTGCATGCAATCCATGTGTTCTACCACTGAGCGATCGTTCCTCCCCCTAAGTTGTAATCCACTTTGGGAGGGTTTTCACCCTGAAAAGTAGACTAGAAAGCCATGAAATAATAATTCACAACTGAACAGGCTGCATCATGCCGTAGCTTCCCAGTCTTGTTACTATAGGGCTGAAATAGCTAAGATAAACTGTACAACACATGTACACAATAATACTAGACTTAATTGCATGTTCTTCCATACCAGAAAAATCAAATAACCTGTGCATCGGAAACTAGAACTCTTCTCCCCAATATCTGCGTTTCTATGTGGAGGAGTTCACATATATACTGAAGAGTATTCAAGCATGTGAGCCTCCACCTGAAGTCTGAAGTGGCATGTCCCAGACATTCTATCACCTCAGTGAGAACTAGGCCCTAGTTGCCAGCACAAGGTGTGGAGCAGATCTGACACCACAGACTAAGCAACTGGGCTATCTTCAAATATTTGCAAGACAAAAAAAGAATCCAGAGATATCCCTTTCCCAAGACGCCCTATTCTCCCTGGAGGCTCAGCTAAATTACTTTCCCTCTTGAATTCAACTCCTTTCCCTTCCATAAGGGGGAAAACATGCATCTTGCCTAAGGCAACACATTACCTTGAGCTGGCCCTGCATAGTAGTTCTCTTCTTCCTAAACTATTCCCCCTCTGCTACAAACTCAGTTATTTACAGCTGCCACTCTGCACATGACACAAACCACATCTCCAGTTTTCTTCACTGATTAACATGGGAACTGGAAAACATAACACTAAGCACACCAGATATTTTTTTAAAAAATGAACTGAAAGGCACACACAAACTTTTGAGAACAGTTACACCCCCAGACAGGTAAGTATGAACTATGTTGCCCCATTCAACACGAAGTGGAACACCCCCACTGGGGGAAACAACGACTTCTGTCTCCATTTTTTTTTAACTATACTAAAGCAATTTTTTCCCCATTCTATACTTTGGAAAGGTTGTAACCCTCACGCAAGAGATTCTGGTTTTAACAGAGAATTCCTCACACCTTAATTACAGAGCTGCTCAGTAAATGTCTAGTATTTATGTGATGGTATGGACAATAATAAGCAGTACATCTCATTTGGTCCCATACTTGAAAGGATACGCGTCAACCAGCTATTAGGATTAAATATCTAGTTATGAGGTGGAGTGTATGTGGTGTAATCTTACAGATCAGTGCTTTCAGATCTGAAATGAAGTGTCTAAAACAAACCACAAAGGGTTTTTGTGAAGGAAAGAGCCTTTGGGGGTTCCTACATGCATATGCACACACACACACACACACACACACACACCCTCATGTGTGAACCGGCTAAAGGCTGGGGGGGGGGGGGCAAAGTCTACAGTGACCCAGCTTTCAAATGCAAATGTCATGAGTCATGAGTTCCCCTCCCTGCCTGGCCAGGTGAAGTTCATCCTGATTGGCTAAGAGGCAGCAGAGCTACAGGAAGGAGGAAGGGAAGGGGGAAAGAGCTATTTCCCAACGTGTGGGTTTTTGTTCTTTGTCTTTGGTTCATCGCGTGGTTGCCGGCTGTGGAGCAATGGCGGCAAGCCAAGCAGAGGCCCAAGCCTTCGAGTGGCCTCAGGATCCGACCCCAGGTAGCTCCTGGTGAAATTAGCTGAATGAGGGCTTTGGTAAAGGCAGGCCTTGTGGAGGGCTACCCATCTCGGACCTTCGGGTAGGTGAAGTAGTCCCCCCGGGCAGCAAGGCTGTGCTGGATCCAACCCTGGAAGAGAACTGACCCGCAGGTAACAGAGTGTGTGCCTGGGAGATATAAAGAATCAGGTTTTGTTATTTTTGCAGCTCTATTACTTTGTACCAAAGCGTCTCTCATTTTTGTGTGCTTCCCTTATTTCCCTGTTTTTGTTGTAAAATGCTACCTGAAATAAACCTTCTTTGGTTTTTTACCCCACATGGTGTTTGTGGATTGCTCTGTGGTTCCAGCAACTAAATCCAGGTTACAGTCAGAAAGGCAAGTCCCTGAACAGAGATTCAAGTAGGATTGCAGACAGCTGAGGCTGGCAATCTGGTACCTTGAGATCTCTGGGGGTCTTGGGTCCTTTGGGGTAGGAAAGGGTGGGGTTGTGGCGGGTCAGCCAGCCCCCCCTTCCTCCACAGTTTTATTTGCTACATTTGTATGCCAGTGTGGCATATACAAATGTAGGTTATCCCATTTCAACTACTGATGTACACCAACTTCTTCAAGGCCACTTGTAAGCAACACTCCTAGACATTTCACTTTGTATTTAAAACATACAAAAGCATCACACAAACAAATATATAATACTACGCATGTGCAGTTCATCTACATAGCAGCAAACACAGCTTGGACAACAAAGGGGAAAGTGCATGTGAAAACCCTTGTGGTTCCTTATTGTATTCACTGTATATTTTTGTTGGCTAGATATCATGACAATGGGCAGGTTCGCACAACACACTAAGCCACTCTGTGAATAAGCTATGCAGTGTGGGTTGTTTGCAGAACAACCCAGGATGAGCCCAACAGATGGTCGGGCTCACCGTGGCTTGACCTCCCCCTCAGTCCTCCAGCCAGAATCCCAATGTCCTTCACAAGAGAACCCGTCTTGTCTCCGCATCCCCACTCTAATCGCTACCCCTTTCGGTTTGCCATTGTTTTTTTAAAAAAATAATATATATATCCAGAGCCTCAAAAATGTAACATTCAGGTTGTATTTTTTTGACCCCAGAAAATTGCACAAATGTGTTCATAATTTTTTATTATTATTTTTTGTCTTTTGCAAGTGCGCTCTTGCAGCTGTCCGATATGTGTAGTCTTTCCCGGTAAGTTTCCTTGTACGTTTCAGCTGTCAAAGGGAGCAGCAAAGTGGAGTCCGTAACATACATGGAAATTGACAAGGCAAAACTGCATACAGTAATACCTTGGATTGCAAGTAACTTGGTCTGAGAGCGTTTTGCAAGACAAGCAAATTTTTTAAATAAATTTTGACTTGATAAACAAGTGACGTCTTGCAATACAAGTAGTGTAGGGATGTAACCGTTCGCCTCAAGCGGGTGTAGAGGGCCGAAATCGGCCCTGCTCACGCCCGCCAGAGACTCGCTTTGATATAAGAGTGTTTTGGATTACAAGCACGGTTCTGGAATGAATTATGCTTGCAATCCAAGGTATTACTGTACACGCTAATTAGAGCGCAGTTGCCAGGGGCGAATTACCGAGTTGTCAATTGAAAAGCATCAAAAAGAGGGGGAACATGGCAAAAGTAGGTGCACCAAAGGGGGGGGATATCTGCCCCTTGGCAATGTGTTCCTGTTGCTTTTAAGTGCTGAACTGAAACTTCTCAGCGTCCTCCACCTTTTCAACATTTCCCTGAGTCTCCACCTACTCCAGAAAGGGGAGATATTGGCTCCCCCCACTTTTTGCAGCTACACATATATCGAACAGCCATAAGAGCACACTTGTGCACTTTCGAAAGACTGACCCAAAAAAATTATTTTAAAAAAATATGAACATATTTGCGCAATTTAAATGTTTTAAAACATTTTTTAATTTTTTTTTTTTTTTAAAGGGTGGCAAACCAGTGATGGTCACTCCAAAGTGCCACTTGGTCATCGATGGAGGGGCTGTCACTGGAGGCAGCAAGGGTGAAATCGCAAAGACCGGCAGGGGCTTTTGCTGCTCTCAAATAATTAAGGCAGTATTTAGCCCACCAACCATGCCTTCTTTCAGGATACTTCATTTAATCCTTCCGCAATTTTCCATCCCCACCCCACGAGACACTCCGTATTCTGTGTCCACCGAACATGCTCAGTTCTCATTAGGATGGGTTTTTTTGGGGGGGGGGGGGGCTTTATTTTTTTTGTACTTCTCTAAGCCTTGGAGTTTCCCCAAGCCTGCTGGTGCCTTCCCCTTGTGTGTAGATGGTGCTGTTTTGGTTACATAAGGATCCACATTCAGAGAATAAATTCACTAGTAGTATATATAATATCACAAAATTGGTACATGCCTGGAGGCTGAGGAGCTGTATCAATCATCAAATGATCAGACCAGAATCAGTGACAAAATATTAAAGTTGAATGTTGGGAAAATGCAGTATCTCCACAACAGATCCTTCAATGAGGGAGATATCTTAAGTCCCCATAACTGAGCACTTACTGCGTTTTGTTTTGTTTTTTAAGTCTATTAAGTCCCTAAAAATGCAGGTTATGATCCCCTTTTGACATTGTCCTGAACTGTGAAAAACTCAATTTACACAGCATTCTTAGTGAAATCCTTAGTGCCTGAATATATTTGACTCTGTTGACTAGGGCTGGGATCCAAAAGGATAATTTAGGTGTGCCCAAATCTTGACTATGTGTAATAAGGCTTACATTTGAGCCAGTACAGAGCCAGTGTAGCGTAGTGGTGGGAGTGTTGGACTGGGACTCGGGAAATCCAGGTTCTAGTCCCCGCTCAGCCTTGAAACTCACTGGGTGACTTTGGGCCAGTCACTGACTCTCAGCCTAACCTACCTCACAGGGTTGTTGTGAGGATAAAATGGAGGAGGAGGATTGTGTAAGCCACCTTGGGTTCCTTTCAGGAAAAAAGGTGGGATATAAATATAATAAATAAATAAATAAATAAATTTCTCCTTTAGTAATAAACACTCTATAACATATCAAAACATCTTTGAAAAATCCTGTGTTTCATAAGTTTTGTCATGTGGCATGGGGTGTGGTAGGTGTTCAAGAAACACAATCTCAAACCACAAGACCAGACAACAGGACAACAGAACTAGTTATGTTTTTGGATCCCAGTCTCTAAAGATAAGAACATAAAGAGTTATGCTGTATCAGACCAACACCTATCTAGTCTAGTACAGTGGCTAACCAGATGCCCATGAGAACCCCACAAGCAGGAGAGGAGTGGAACAGTCCTCTTCGGGTCGTGTTCTTTCTTAGAAGATCAGCAATTTCACCTTTGAGTTCTTTAAGAACTCTCAGACCATCTGAACCTGGTGATTGGCTTTCAATTTGTCAAAAAGGTCTAGAACTTCATCTCTTGTCATCACTATTTGCATCAGTTCCTCTGATTCCCTTCCTGAAAATATCAGTTCAGGCACAGGTATCTATGCCCTGTATCTTCTTCAGTGAAGACAGATGTGAAGAATTCATTAAGCTTCTCTGCAATCTCCTTATCCTCCTTTAGTAATATTTTAACCTTGTTGTAATCCAACGGTCCAACCAACTCCCTAGCCGGTTTCCTGCCTCAAGACAACTTGCCAGTATGTACAAACTAATGTATAACTAATGATCTCGCCAAACCTTGCTAACTATAGCAACATATTTCAATCAGTTAAGAGAAGAGCTTTTCGGTACAATTGTGTCAACTATCTGAGAAGGCTTTAACAGTCCCTTTTAAGTGTTCCAACAGAAGCAGCTGAACCTTATCTACTTATAGAAAAATTTGAGAGCTTCCTATATATCTTCCACTCATCTTCTCAAGATAGGTTTTTATACCCATTATAGCATCAAAACTAGAAGACCATGATTTTTGATGGGAAATTGGTGAGGGCCCCCGATATGGATTGGGAGCACGGTGCAGGACTGGAGTGGGGTTGCAGCTGCTTTGCTTTCAAAATACAAGTGGCAGCACTGAGTATACTTTTTTAAATGCATGATTAATATAATATGTACTTTGGCCCAAAGAGAATGCATTTTTCTGCAGAACTATTGCTCTATTTATATGCAAGTGTATGCAGATTTAAAGCAAATTACTATTATATAACCGAAGAGAGATGTAAATTGCATAAGTACTTTTGCTGGGGGGTTTTAATTAACTGTTTAAATTTACTAGTAAAAATTGAAACATTTAATTGGCTGTTGACTAAAAGACTTTAAAACAGCAATAGTAAGCACAAAACAAGACCCTTCTGTGCTTTAAAATAGGGGTGCACAAACCACGGGCTGCAGGAGGCTATCCCAAACTGTATTGCGAGGCCTCACCCGCAGCCGTTGTCATGAAAACCACCACAAAACCCACAGTAGCACAGTGCCAATGGCAGTGGTAATGCAGGATCAGGGGAGGGGAGCGGGGAGAAGACTGCCTACTGCCTCCCCCGCAACCCCAACGCAGCCTGGATCACTGCTTTACTGCAGCTAATAATAGTGATAACACCACAATCAGATTGGGGAGAGGGCTGGAGCAGAGAGGAGGCTGTAGCCCAGTGACCCTGAAGCAGCAACTCTTGAAGAGAGAGAGCGTGTGTACATCTGCAGCATCTGTCAGATACCTGATGTGGTCCTTGGGATCAAAAAAGGTTGTGCACCCGTTTTAAAAACAACCCATTTGCAAAGTCCTTTATTTTCACACTATCATATTGATGGTTAGACTGTGATCACAGCATGTCAAATATATAACTGAGAGGGTGCCTTTCCTGTAGAGTTCTCAGTTCCCACTAACACACACACACTCTCTCTCTCTTCCACTTTACTGGCAAGATAGAAAAAAAAATTAGACTGCAACATAACCGATGTCACTATGAATGAAATTCTACTGAAATCAATGGAATTGTGTAAATGTGTTCAAGATCAGAATATGAAACTCAAGTTCACAGCAGTGTATGAGGGGTGTGTCTGCTGGAAATTTTGTTTGCCAGTTTTCAAACACATCAGGGCATCTTCTTATTTTCACATTATTCTATGTGCCTGGGGGAAAATACTATCTTAAGTCTCAGCAGACATTAAGTTTATACACATGTGCATGCACATACACACACGTTTCTGCAGCTCAGCTATACTTTTTTCTGTAATTCCAGTTTCTGAATTTATTCTTAAATGCTCAACATTTGCTAATGTTAGTCAGCTGTGAAACAGGTATCAAGATCTTGCCTTCGAGAATATACTGTTCACATATTGCAGCAGAAACCATTTACCGGTACTTACTTGAAGTTCCCTGACAGTCTTTGCTATCACCATGATGCTGGAGGCGCAGTACAGTTGAGTATGTAGAACAGTAAACAAAAGCATCCAGGCCAAAAAGCAAGGGGGGACGGGACACAGCAGCCACAACAAAAAGAAAAGAAGAACAAGGGAAACAGCATGTTAGTTTGAAATTGAAGATAAAGCATGCACATCAATCCTGATAGAATTTTTTAACTACATAGCTCCACAACAGAGGACATGAAGCAAAACAAAAAAACCACACAGGCAAGTATGGTTAGCAAAGGCTATTATTAGCTTTGCTACAGTTAGTAAATGGCTGATTCCCTCCAGAACGACAAATACTTTTCAACATTATTCTCATTTATCTATCACATAATATGCCAACTAGAATTGTTAACTGGAACGCTGAAGTCAGGGATGCCTTTTAGAAATTTGCAAATGAGCAAGGGAGTAACTTATATACAATCCATTAATAATACTAAGAATGTTATTAGCAAAGAATTGGAAATCAAGCACTTTACCTTCAGTTCAAAAGCAGCTAACTGAAGATTGCCGCATAATGTTTCTTTAGACTACTATGTTGCATCAGATACAGTGAGTGAAAAATGGAATATTATAGAAGAGTAGTAAATCCAGTGATCTATACAATATTCTAAGATGCATTATTGAAAATATGGATTTAACTAGGCACCTTTTCCCTTTCCCACTCTCTAGAACCCCCTCTATAAAATGAGCTCTCTAGCTCTATAGGAACAACTGAAGCTGCCTTATACCAGTCAGACTACTCATCCATCTAGCCTAGTATCATTTGACTGGCAATGTCTCTCCAGGGTCACAGACAGACATCTTCCATGTCACCTGCTACCCGATACTTTTAGCACAGTAGAAGGCGGCCTTGGGGCGGGAAAGAAAAAGAGTTGTCCTTCTCTTACCCTCCTACTGAAACTCCACCCACCCAATGGCCTGAAGATCACTACAAGGCTCCTGTCCCAGTCCGGCTAGAGCCCTTAAGGGCTGAGGATATATTGAAATATTTTGTTGCAGGTCCCATTTGTATTATATAGAAGGATTGTGTAATATATAATTTACTTAGTTAAAATTTAGTTTTATTAAATCAATTTGTTATTGCAATTATGCCAGTTGATATAGTTTAAGATTCATTCTTTACATTCTTCATTCTCTACCCCAAAAGCTCAATGACATACAAGTTTCTCTCCACTCAACTATACAATTAAAATGGTAAGAAAGCATACCATCATGTTTCAGCATTTATGAAACTCTGCTGAACTTCCGCCGCTCACTAAAAACTTGGTTGTTCAGGCGGGAATATGGGATGGGCTAAGATTTTAAAATTTTATACTGTTTTAAATGTATTTTATCCTGTTTTTATCTTGTGTACATCGCCCAGGGTGGCCGGTTTGCGGGCCAGATGGGCAATAAATAGATGATGATGATGATGATGATGATGATGATGATGATGATAATAATAATAATAATAATAATAATAATAATAATAACAACTGACTGGCACAAACAACTACTGACAATACTTCAGTAACAGTTGCCGTGAGAGGCTGTCAGACTAAATGGAGGAACAGAGAGCTTCAGCTATTGGGCGGCATAAAAATGTATTAAATAAATAAACAGCTGCTTAGCCTTCTCCACTGTGGCCTTTTCCCCCTCACTCAAAACTGAGTCAGTCTAAGTGGAGGAACAGAGAGCTTCGGCTATTGGGCGGTATAAAAATGTATTAAATAAATAAACAAACAAACAACTGCTTAGTCTTTTCCACTGTGGCCTTTTCCCCCTCACTCAAAACTGCCCCCTACCAAAACTGTTTTTCCACTCCTGGGAAAACAGATATGGGCACTTGTGTTTTTTTTTCCTCCCATGGGGAGAAAAATTGCTTGGGGGAGGGGTTGGAATTAGGGATAGAAATGGCTGGTGGGGAAGGTTGAGTAGGCCCTTCTCCCCAATATTCCTTTGCTCAAACAGAAAAATAGAGATTGTTACACACATCTTTTTTGGCTGTTATAGAGGTGAGAAAGCCAAATGCATTTTCACTCAATATTTTTTTGTCACCAATGCTTCAGTGCCACTTAAAAATAATTACAGTTGCAATGAGAAATAAATGGAAACATTTTCTAAAAAAAAATTATTTCGAGGTGTCTTTCCCCTCCTTTTGTTAAAATAAGAACTGCTAAACTTGCTATGTATCTTGCTATGAACATGTTTTGCATGCAAAAGATCCCTGGTCCTCCAGGGACTAGTAAAGACCCCTGCCTGAAATCCCAGAGAGCTGTTTCCAGTTAGTGTAGACAATACTGAGCTAGACGGACCAATGGTCTGACTCAGCAGCTTCCTGTATTTCCATGTTCCACAACTTCATCACAACCCATGCTGAAGTGGATTGCTCAAGCAGTACCAACACCTTTTCCTTTTAAGATTCTTAAGAAAAGAGAGTATGTAGTAAATAAAATAGTGTATAGTAAAAAATAAAAATAAACGTGCATCCCATGTTGCACATAGGAGATTGAAGGCAGATTCAGTGTCTGAAAGGGTTGAAGACTAACCAATTATTTAAGAGCCATTGTCTTCCATTGGCCATAGCTTAAGTTTTTAGATAAACATCAAGATTATAGAAGATATTTAGACACTGACAAAAGTTATCAAAGCGGCTTCAGGACAATTTCAACCTAGTACAACACATTTGAGACTAAGTCCATTTATAAATGGACTTTTACTTTACAGTTCTAGCCTTTAAAAATAATAACAATAATGATGGTGGTGGTTTGAAGTGGCCTAGAACAACTGAATAAGAGGTAGCTTGTATGATAATCTTTCCAAGCCTATGACTAAGAACTACCTGTAAGTCATCTCTCATGCAATGGTTTGAAGGAAAAGGTGGAGAAGAGATAAATAGCATCTTAAGCATAAATGATTTAGATCAGTTTTATAATGCAACCATGATATTATTATCAGTACTTACATGAAGCCTCCACAAGCCTGTACAATTGAGCAAATGCAGCAAGAGAAATACTGAAGCAAGAAAGCTGAGTGAAGCAGCTGATCACTCAAGATTATTGTAATGGCCAGTATGTAAATATTTCAGCACTGCATAGCTAATCACTTTCAAGGAACTCTGTCCTAAGTGAAAGGCTAACACAACCTAATGAGGTCTACTCAGGTTCTCTCTGTATTGTATACATTTAACACACTTGAAGGGGGCGGGGAAGCAGCTCATCTACAATCTGACATAGAAATCTCATTTCATGTTAATAATGTAGGTTATAAGCAAGCAAACTAACTTTTCCAAACCTTTATAATTTAGCAGTTCATATTTGAATGAAATAAATTATACAGAATAAAAGTGTTCTACAAAAAATGAACTAGGTTTCCATACTGATCTTCTATCATGTCTCCTAACTAAATTAGATGTATACATAAGCCAGTTAAAGAAATGGCTACATTTGTCTAAATCTAAGTTTAGTTACTAGTGAGCCAAGGATACAATTATATCTGTCAATGAAGGAGAAGGCGGCAATTTTCCATGCCAAAGAAATGTATTTGTTTTAGATTTTTGCTCCTGCCTCAACCATATTAAATTCAATTGAAGCTTTAAATTAAGAAGGGTATTGTGATATGATTGTGGTATTACACGTTTACCTTCCACATAATCCAAGAAAAGAAGCCCAATTTTCAGAATGACAAGAGCTCTCCTATGGTTTTTCCAAGTGATAGATAGCAGTGGCTTTCACATTCATTTATTTACCACTGTCATGTCCTGATGCAGTTACTATATATCATTATCTTGTGACCATATTATTTCTTCTTTTTCTACAAAGTACAATAAAGTTTGCTACAACATCAATTTAAATAAAAGATTTTTTTAGCATGAAAAAGGAAAAGCAAGCTAAGTGCCCAAATAAAGCTACAGTATTTGTGCACTATCCTGAGTAAAAACGTTTCCACAGAGAAATTTATTATATCATTTTTTTAGATTAGATTTAACAGATATATCAGGTGAAGATATAACTAACAGCAATCCATGAATGCTTTAGAATCACAGTCTAATAGGAATAAAAAGCATTAAAATTCTATTGTTACAGCCCATAGCTACCAAGCCAAGACAATGCAGCAGCGACTCTAGGACCAGCAACTTAAATGCATTGCTCAAATGTAGGTATACAACGGTAAGCCTTCAATTAGGCAATATTAAAAATACAAATGATAGTACTGGATTCTGATAAGGTGAACTAAAGCAACACAGAGATAAATATTTGCTGCTTATTACAGGCCTGTGGCTCACGCTGGCTCAGCTTGTCTGAGTGTGGAAAGCTAAGCAGGGTCAAGCCTGGTTATTACTTGGATGGGAGACCCTTCCTCTAGTTTCCTGCATTGAGCAGGGGGTTGGACTCGATACCCTTGTAGGCTACTTCCAACTCTATGATCTATGAAATCTAGATACTGTGGTGACACAAAGTACCCTGCAAAATCAGTAAGGGTATAATCCTATGCATGTTTAGAGAGAAAAAAGTCCTACAATTCCCAACATTCCCCATGCAGGAATTGCAGGACTTTCTTGTCTAAATATGTGTAGGATTGCACCCAAAGTGAGTAAAATTCTACTCCAAAAAGCCCTACTTTCAGGAGGGGGGGTGGAAAGGAAAATTAGGAAACAAGTTTCACACTTCTCTGTCCAAAATTCTAGGGATGTACAACTTAGTGAAACCAACTTTTCATATTGAGACTACTTGACTTTTAGTACTGCACAACAGGAACTCAAATATCCTGATCAAGTAAGCCACAAGAACAGCAGAAAGCTGCACAAACATTGCAACACCAAGTAATGCAAAACAGTACAGCTAGGCTATTAACTTAGTATGTACTGTATAACTAAAACCTGGTTGAACAAAGGAGGTTTAAATGTGTCCACCAGGTTATCAGGTGCAGCACCAAGCTTGGCTTGAGTGGTGGGTTAGGATTTATAAAGGATTTTGTTTACCTGTTCAGATGCCCTATCAGACATTCAGCCAGTTTTGAGCATCTTTCCCTGGTGTTGGGGACTCAAGACAGGACAGGGATTTTGTTGGTGCACTGTCCATTTTGCTGACTACAGTCTCCTGCCTGAACTGATAGCTGGTTTTGGAAGTGGTGTTGAGAACTCCAAGGCTTTTGGTCTTGGGGGGCTTCAGCATACACTGAGGCCACCTCATCTGGGGAGGTTTGGGATTTCATGGCCACTATGACAACCTTGGGCCTGTCTCAATATCTAGCTCACATGGCAGGACATTTATTTGACTTCATTTCCTATAGTGGTTTAGGGGGCAATGATCCATGGAAGGGGGAGCTAGAAACAGCTCCATTATCATGGATAGATTATTATCTGATGAAGTTTGACTTATTGACAACTCCTAGCCCTTCTAAGAGTGGTGGCCTAATTTTAATGTTCCACCAGCAGAGGCTAATGGATCTGGATAGTTACCCGGGGCTCTTGGGAAGTTTCCTGCCATTTTAGCAGGCAGTTTTGCTGTGGCCCTGGTCTCTGCTTGGAATGGGGAGATGACCCAGGTCATCAGCACAATCACTCCCAGGCATCCTCAACCCAATTGTAGAGCCTTATCAGCACCATACTATTCTGAAGAGCTGAAGCCTATGAAAGGCTGGTTTGATCCAACAGAACACAGGTAACAACACAGGGGGCCAAAAAAAATGTGGTAAGTATTATCAAACCTAGGTAAGGATCTTAAACTCTGTGGTAGTGATGGCAATGAAGCAATCTTACTTCTTTGCTACCATTGTGCCTTCACAAGTAGAGTTTTCTTGAGTGGTGAAAAGCCTGTTCTTTGTAGGAGCAGGAGATTAGATGGAACCCTCAAAGGCTCACCATGACCAATTTGCATAACATTTTGCTGACAAAAATCACTCAAATTTATTCCAGTTTGAATGCCAGGACTGCGATAGTCAGAGATGGATACAGTCAGAGTTCTGTCTAAGCCTTAAGTCATGTTGTTCAGCATACGTTTCAGCTTGTGAAGCCTGATATTATGGGCATGTTCCTCAGAGCTTTGAGATCCATCACATGCTCTTAAATCCATACTATTCCTGGATATTAAAATCTGCCAGGACTAGGCTTACCATCTAGACCTGATAGGGGATGTCTTGCTGAGGGAGGGCATGGTTCCCACTGCACTTAAAGAGGTCATTGTTAAAACTTTGTTTTTAAAAATCCAAATTTAGATCCCTTGTTTCTGGATCATTATTGCCCAGTAGCTAATGTAGCATTCTTACAATACTGGAAAAGGTAGTGGCTTCTCAAGTCCAGGTGGTCTTGGATGATTATGATTATTTGAATTCATTCCAATCTGGTTTCCAGCCTGAGTTTTGGACAGAAACAACCTTGTTCACCCTGGTGGATGACTTACACTATGCAATGGATGGAGGGAGTGCAAACCTGTTAGTTCTCCTGGACCTCTCCGTGCCCTCTAATACCATCGACCATCGTATCCTTCTGGGTTGTGTAGCTAGGGTAGGACTGGGGGGTATGGTGTTATGACGGCACCAGTCCTTTCTCAAGGGATGTACTGAGGTGAGCTGGGGGACTCCTGTTCTGCCTCATGGACATGGCCCTTTGGGATATCTCAGAGTTCCATCCTGTCCCCCATGCTTTTTAAGATCTACATGAAGCCACTGGGAGAAGTCATCCAGAGGTTTGGGATGTAGTGTCATCCACATGAGCTCTACTGCTCGTTTCCTCCAACTAGTTCCAGGGAGGTTGTGGAAATCCTGAACAGATGTTTGGAGGCAGTTTTGGGATGGATGTGGGCAAAAAAAGCTGAGAGGCTTAATCCAGATAAGATGGGGGTACTCTGAGTAGGGAAACCTGTTGATCTGGATGGCGGTGTGAGACCAGTGTTGGATGGGGCTACACTCCCCCTGAAGGACCAAGTGCACAGCTTGGGGGTTCTCCTGGAGTTGGCGATATCTATGGAAGTGCAAGTGACATTGGTTACCAAGGGTGCCCTTTATCAGCATTGGCCTATTCGCCAGATGCATCCCAATCTGGAGAAAGCAGACCTTGTTACAGTTATTTATGGCCTGGTCTTATCTCATCTAGATAATCCAGAAGCTTCACATGATGCAGAAAGCAACCACCCAGCTGCTTAGGGGGCCAGGCAATCAGAGCATATAACACTGATTCTGTACCAGCTGCACTGATTGCCAGCACTTTTTCAGGGCAAATTTAAAGTGCTGATGATCACCTTTAAAGCCTTTAGCAGCTTGGGACCACATTATTTGAAGGAACACCTAAACCTGTATGAACTTGCCGGGGCCCAATCCAGGGATGTTGAAGACTTCTTGGTCTCGAGTCACGAGTCGAGTCACGAGTCTTTGGACCCCAGTCTCGAGTCCGAGTCCTTGGTCCAAATGGTGACCCATGAGTCACGAGTCCCTCCCAAAGCTGACTCCACGAGTCCCTATTAAAATCAATGCGTTTTTTTCCCAACAAAATAAGGCTATTTCAGATGTGTGGCTTAAATAAATTCTAGGCACAAGTGTGCCTTTTTATTTCAAAACTCTGCAACTGATTTTGGCAAGAACAGACCGGGCAGACAAACCCAAAATGTCTAAAAGGTTGCATTTTAGGAAAATGATTTTAAAAAATAAACTTGCTGTACTTCCTAAAACCTATCCATGTTGCATTTGAGGAACACGATTTTGGAACATGAGTCCTTGGTCTCGAGTCCCAAGTCGAGTCTCGAGTCCCATTAAAAATATTGGGACTCAAGTCTGACTCGAGTCAGAGGGGGGACTCAGTCCGACTCACGAGTCGAGTCCTCGAGTCCGAGTCCCCATCCCTGGCCCAATCTGGTTCTAACAACAGAGAACATATCTTGTCAGTATTAAATAACAATACAGACTACAAACTTGTTTCCAGCCAAGTCAAAGGTTTTGACCTTTAAAGCCTAAAGCCACAGGTTATCTGAAAGACCACATGAACATGGTTGACCATTAAGATATTTTTCAGAAGCCAGGTAGGCAGCAACAAGTAGCAGGGTTTCCTTGGTTGTAGCAGTCCACCACTAGAACTCCAGTCTATCTGCCAGGCTCCCACATTTGGTGAAAAACAGAATATGCTTCTCTCCCGCCCCCCGCCCCCCGCCCCCCGCCCCCCTTTAGCTTTTAATAGGGTTTTCACATTGCTGCTAGAGCTGAATCTGTTTAAACATTGGCTGGGTTCACACAATTGGGGAAGGAAAAGACACTATGGTGGCTTCTTTTTCCTGCCCCGAACGTGCCGGTCATATGCTACCTCATTTCCATATACTCACACTGAGCACG
This sequence comes from Shinisaurus crocodilurus, assembly GCA_021292165.1. NCBI lineage: Eukaryota > Metazoa > Chordata > Lepidosauria > Squamata > Shinisauridae > Shinisaurus > Shinisaurus crocodilurus. The sequence goes on from CM037879.1 coordinate 235,714,926, forward strand.
GGCTACCATGTTGTCTGAACCCAGCGAGGTGGGCAGTGGGGGGGGCTTCCAAACCTTGTCCAAACCTGGCATGGGTAATTATGGAAATGAGGCATCATATGACCTGCATGTGCAGGGCAGGGAAAAGAAGCCACTATGTCTTCTTTTCCCCAATTGTGCGAACCCAGTCATTGTTAGTTATTGTTTTATATCCTACCTCTTAATCACATGGATTTTTGAAACAGCCAACAATATAAAAACCATACAAATTATTGTAAATACCTAGGATAGACAATTGTATCAAGAAACTTAATGGGCTATTTCTGCAAAGTTCAGATCAAGGTCTGCCTTCCCAGCCCTGGAGGCAGGGCTTCCACAAAGCTAGCTGGCCTCCTACACTCGAAGGAGAAATGCATATGTCACACCATCATTGGATGTGGGCATTTTACTTTTCCTGCAGCAGCCTATTGCACATCTCCCCACAGTAGCACATCTGTAGCATTCAAGCCTGTTCCTGCATGGGGATTGCTACTGCTGGATTAGGACAACAGTTAAAATACTATGTTTATTCTATACTCACATTTGTTGTGAGAGAGCCTGGGAGAGCCAGTGTGGTGTAGTGGTGAGAGTGTTGGACTGGGACTCGGGAGATCCGGGTTCTAGTCCCCGCTCGGCCATGAAACTCACTGGGTGACTTTGGCCCAGTCACTGACTCTCAGCCTAACCTACCTCACAGGGTTCTTGTGAGGATAAAATGGAGAGGAGGAGGATTATGTAAGCTGCCTTGGATTCCTTTCAGGAAAAAAGGCGGCGTATAAATATAATTAATCAATAAATAAAATTGTGAAGTTTTATAAAAGGGAAATATTCTAATTGTGAAACACTGTGTTTCTTACACTGTGTTTGTACAACCATACTTACTCAAATTTAAACACACACCTCAGCCCAAGGTGGAACAAATCTTTTTTTAGAAGGTAAGAAGTCAAAACATAGCAGTATAGCAGGAATGTTCACAGAGGCTCCAGTGTGGTGGCAGGTGGCTATGTTTTAAGACAGTTCAATAGACAGTGACAATTATAAAAGAGTACAGAACCTGGCCCCACAGCTGTATACGAAAGCTCTGTCCTTCATAACATTACTAGATTGGCAATGTCTAAGGTAGGGGACAGAAATCCAGGTCTGACCCTGATCTTTCAAAAGAAAATTTTGTGGCACATTAAGAACTGACAAATTAATTCTGGCGTAAGCTTTCATGGATGATAGCCCACTACAGCTTCTCATGAAAGCTGCCAAGCAAATTAGTACTACATTTGTGCACAATATTCCTCCTGTAACGGTTGTTCTCTATAATAGTGGTTTTTTTATTTATAAAAAACTGTGATAAGGTGCTATTTTTCCATACACTAAGTTTAATAACATTTTCATACATAATACAGCAGACCTGAGCAATGTACAACCGCGAAGCTAAGTCATATATTGCGGTCTGCCCTTCATATTTTGTTTCTAGACAGGCAGCTATACTAGGACGTTTACTGGTTGCCTTCAGCTGGGTGAGTCACCAGTTGAATAGACTAGTAAGAGAGTGTGAGGGATTGAGGCCTACTCAGGCTTGAGTTTGTTGAAGCCTGAAGGCCCAAACACTTCCCTCGAGTAGTGAAGCCTGAAGGCCCAAACACTTGGATGGGAGGGGGAGTTTGAGAGTTTTAAGTTACCCAATAGAAGTTAAGAATTAGATCTCCTATTCAAGGTCACATGATTATAACCTTCCATTCCTGGGAAGGCTATATATGTGGGGTGTGGTCAGCTAGCAGTCAGTGTGTGCTGAGAGAGAGCCAGAAGCAGCAGCAGAGAAACAGCAGAGAGAGAAAGAGAAACTAGCTGGCTGGCTGGCTGGCTGCATAGGAAATAGGTAGTCTGAAGTTATACTAGAGAACATTAGATTGTTTGTTTGTTTGTTTTATTTTATCATACTTGCTTTTGAATTATAACCACTCTATTAAGTAAAAACCCTAATATTATAAGTAAAGTGCTGTTGTTTACCCTGAGAGTTTGGAGTGACTTATTCACGTCTACAGCCTACACCCACGTTACTGGAAGCAGGCAAAGGACTTGATAACCTAGAGAGGGAGAGGCTTTGGGAAGAGGCAGAGATCTCCCAAAGGCAGATCAAGGGGTCCCTGCAGTAGCGGAACCTTGACAGAGAGATGATCCAATCGTGAGCAATGGAAATCTCTTGTTCCTTTCTTCCTCTTTTAGAAAGGTTATAGAAGTATTTAAGTGTCTTCTAATGAACAATATCTGAACACAGACACTGAAGTAGTAGTTTTCCAACTGAGCTTGTATCATATTTTTACCCTGCCCTTCTTCCAAGGAGCTCAGGGTGGTGTACATAGTTCTCCCACACAAAGTTACCATCACAACCCTCTGAAGTAGTTAGGCTGAGAGTTAGTGAGTAGACCACACAGACACCCAGTGAGTTTCATGGCTGAGGACTAGTCACTAACTCTCAGCCTAACTACTGAAGCTCAGCCAAAGTACCCCCTCCTGTCCAGCCCACTCTTCTAACCATTCATATGAAGAACTGCCTTCTAGCATGAGTCTGAATTATGCAGACATTATATGAGGCCGTCCTCTGTCTCCCAGCCAGCAAGTTAGGCTGGTGGTGAGCAGGGAGAGGAACTCTTCAGTTATAGCACCAACTGTAGAATACACTCCCCAGAAATGCTTATCTAGCATCATCTTTGATGTCACTTCAGCACCAGGCAAAGGTATCTCTGCCAGGGCATTTCAACATGTAATGTAAGTTAGTCTTGTGGTTTTATCTGTTCCATTTTTACAGAACAGAACTGATTTTACAAGTTTGTTACACCACCTTTAATATTTTTACTAAAGAATGGTATAGTCTAGCCTTCCCCAACTTGGAGTCCTCCAGATGTGTTGGTGTACAATTCTTGGGACCAGGCTACCTGAAAGACTGCCTTCTCTCATACAAGCCTGCCTGGTTTTTAAGATCTTTGGAAGAGACCCTTTTTTCAGGACAGTCACATTTGGTGATGATGTGAGAGAGGGCTTTCTCGGTGGTTGCTCCCAGGCTCCCTGCCAAAGGAGGCTAGTTTGGCTCCCTCTCCAGTCTCCTTCTGTCAGCAGGCAAAGACATTCTTATTCAAACAGGCCTTTGGCGTGTAAGCTGGTCTGTTAGATTGGGTGCTGTTTTCATTTTGTACTGTAGTGTTTTTAATTGTGTTTTTAATGTATTTATTATTGTTTTAATCAACTTTTAATTTTTAAGTGTTTTAGTTCCTATGACCATAAGCTGCCTCGAGTACCATCTTCTTGATAGAAAGGCAGGGTACAAATCAAATAAATTAAATAAACTCCCATCATCCCACTGCATTCCCATGCGGCATGCTGGGTGGGGATGATGGGAGTTGTAGTCCAACACATCTGAAAAGTGCCAGGTTGAGGAAGACTGGCACAGACAATTTCTAAAATAAAATTACACCACACTGGCTTATAATGATGATGATGATTTCAGACCTAGATCTACTTTGGGCACTGATTTGGAAGATGTTTGTTTTTGATCTGGGTTCTTACCAACCATGAACCACAAAGTGCACAGGCTTAAGTCAGAGAAGGAAGAAGGGAAATGATGAGAAAAGGAAAATTAATTTTCAACCAGGCTGCCATTCTAACTCTCTTACTGCCACATCACAATATTAGATCATACCTCATGGCAGTGTTAATGAGACCATGGCCTAACAGTAAATGCTTGACAGCTTCCATATTGTTCATCCACTGATAAAAACATGCTACTATGTGAATTTTGATTGGTCCTAATCAGGGGATTGCTTTACTCTCCCTAGGGCTAAACAAGTTAGTAAGCTCTTGGGCTTTCACACATTTGTTTCCAATGAATAAAATCTTCCTATTTGCAAGGTGACAATAGTATCTAATAGTACAATCCTGTTTACACCAAGGTAAATTCCACCATGTTCAGTGAGGGTTACTCCAGGATAGGTGATATAGGACTGCAGCCTAAGTAAAGAATAAGCAGCTTGAGAATGAAAGAAAAGAAAGAAGTCAGAATAAAAGGATCTATAACAGGAGCAGAAAAGCATTAATAATTTCAGTCACTCAACATAGCTCTAGATGGAGAAACAGCATTGGGCAGCACTTAAGAAAGAGACCACCATCTTCTATTATATTTTTATTTAAAATATTGAAACACACATGGAAACACAAATTACAATAATGAAAATTATCAACAAGGTTGACATTTGTCATTAATACATAATATATTTCCAGCAAAACAGTGACTGTTTCTGTTCTTAGCTCTCCTGTAACATGTTGTCAAGGTTACATGGAATCCTGGCACTTTTCTGACAAGAGGCAATGCAAATTTATGCTGTAGTTAGTAAACAAACTATTAACTATGTCCTTATCTGCAACAGAATTTTAAGTAACTCAAAAGTAGAATTTTAGGATTATGTTAAACAACATATCGTGCTATTGTTAACCACATCAAGTATCTGTTTCCAGAAATCCTCAGTCACCTTACATAACCGGAACGTATGAAAGTGGTCCATGTGAGAAGACTGACAACACCAGCAGCTAAAATGGGATAGACTGCATAAATACTTCCGAGGTAAAAACCAGAGAAACTTTTTATAAAATGAAGTTTCATAAATTAACATCAATTTTCTTTTTAGCAACATTGTTCCATATCCAGGGCCACTCTTCTATGGAATTAAATACTAGTCCCCATGCCTTTTGCATTTTTGCCTGTAGTTGAGTTCAATCCTATCTAATTTTTAACAATGAGCATATTTTCTCCACCAACAATGAGCATATTTTCCCCACCCATCAAGGATAGTATCCAATGGTGGTACAGTACTAGCACTAATGATGTTGAGCTAGCATAAACCAACACTAGTGCAACTTCATTAGCACGTGCTAGTGCAAAATGAAAAATTAGCGATATGCTGCCCAATTTCAGCAGCAAGTCACTGCTTTTTCCCTTTGTACAAGCAAGCACTTAAGATGTTGCACTAGTGTTGCTTTACACTAGCACAACGCCACTAGTGCTGCACCACTATTGGATACCACCCCAAGTTAGCAGATGTAAGCTAACACTCAATTCTGCTTCTTTACATATAAAAACATATTGATAAAAATGAGTGGAATATCCCATATTTGAAAATACTGGAACAGAGGAGGCCTGATACCTCCCATTTTACCACTCACTTCTTGAGATGACATTGGGGACACCATCTTGTTACTTTCACCTTCAACAAAAGAAACCAACAGTGCACCAGTCTATAGTTTTTACTAAAATTACTCCTCTTTTTGGGCTCAACTAAACATTAGGTACAAAGATATGGAAGCCTTTTTTAAAAAAAAGAAAGAAAAAATGATTCTTCTGTCAATTTAGAAGAGCGTTCTTTTCTTTTAGGTTTTTCAGTTGCCAACCACTTTGTACAAAAATTACTTACCAAAGCTCTATCAGGCTCCCCTTCAAATGAAGCATTCTCCATGCTGAAACCAAGTTGGTCTTTCACTTATAGTTCTTCCATTCTGCAGTCTACCAAAGAAAGAAAGAAAGAACCACCCCACATTAATTAACTGAATTACTGGATACAGACAACATATTGCAACTGAACTACCTTTGAAGAGCAATGCAGTAACACGCACTCACCACCAGTACATTTTATTTCTGAACAATGTAAATAAGCAGTATTTGCAGAAAATATACTGTTGACCTGATTAGCAAAGGGAAAAAAAGGCAGAGGTGGTGGATACATTTTGTGCAAAAAGACTGAATACAGTTAACTGTTCAATAATGGCCTTTGTAACAAACTGAGAATATGACCCCTCTAATTTAAATAAATAAGTAGTATAAATTTTAAGAGAGAAAAATTAGCTGGTGATCCAATAAATAAGCTAGGATAGATTTCAGAATTCCTATCAGATGTTATTCACTTTTACCAAATCATAAATGGTATAAGAGATCCCATCCACAAAAAGAAAACAGCAGCAACACTGTGGGAGAAACATACAGGTGTAGAAGGAGTTTTTCCCAGATGCTGGTAACAATCTGGTCTGGAGGAACTAACCTGCCCCATATGCAAGATGTTAATGTCATTATCCTGGGGCGGGCATGGGAACCTCTGGCCTGCAGGCTGGATATAGCCTAAGGGGGGTTCCCTATCCTGCCTGCCAGTTTTTTCCCCAGGCAAAAGGTGTTATCTCTGACCAGCTGCTGATTGAAGATAAGACTTCTCCCTGCTGAGTACTAAGAAAGGGAGCCTTTCTCAGTGTGGACCAGGGAAAATGTCCCCCATCCCAACTGACCTGTATTGATCAGCTGAGAAGATGGATCTGGGAAGGGTGTATGTGTGTGAGTGAGTGAGTGATATGTGAGAGAATGGCGTGGCCATGCCCACTTTGGGCTCTGGTCACAACCACTGCTGGCATGCAGCCCCAAGGTTTCCAGTCCTTGGACTGAAAAACATTCCCACCCGTCCTAGTGTGTTCCATTTAATTTATAAAAAGCAGCACAGAGTTGGGAAGCAAGATCATTCCTACCATGAGATAACATGTAGTTAAAATTAGACCTAGGTATATTTCTCTCATGGTATTCCTTGTGCTTTTTATATTGTTCCATGAACTGTTTCCCTGGTTTAAGTTTAAGGACTAAAATGAAGTCGTCCCTATCTTAATCTGTAAACAAACTTTGTATGAATCAAACACTTCTGTGAAAAGTTCCACAGTACTATTTCATCACCAACCATTAAATTCTGAACATCCTGTTTGCTAACCTCAACAATTGGGTACATGATCTGCTGCCATATGTAAACAGCCTACAAAAGCTGTGGCTTCCGCAGGATTCTCTGTACTAGATATAAACAATATTCCACAAAAGCATTTAACGCACTAGTGAACATTTTTGCTATGGGGCAAGAGCTACACGTTGACAATGAGTAGTGCAAGAAAAACATATCATTTTTCACCTCTGCCCTAAAAGAAACTATACCAAGCATTATTATTTTTGCTAACAACAGACAAAGGAAATGTCATTACATAAGCTGTTTAATCTTTGAGATCAAAGAATCATGATGGTAAACACATCTCAGCAAGAAACATTTTTTTCCAGTCTCCGTCAACACACACACACACACACACCTACACACAAATTAAAAGCCTATTTGTAACAATGTATTTCAGAAATGACAGAACAAAACAGATCAATAAATGTTTATGCAGCTTACAGCCCAATCTTACTCATGTATATTCAAAAGTAATTAACTTCCCAAGTAACTAAAAGGGTGCATAGCATTGCAGTTTGAGGCCCAACTGAGACATCATGATCTCGGTCCAATAAGCCATGAACAAGCCACGAACAAGCTGAAAGGGAACATGAGTTCCCTTTCTTGCCCTTTCCCTTCCCTTCTCTCCTTGTGCAGTCAGCTTAGCAAAGATATCCTGGTTTCTTAAATTATAGTTTCCCTTGTTGTCCGAACCATGAAGTTGTGGTTCAAGGGCTCCTGTCAAAGCTACACAGTGTATAGTGTTTTGGTGTTAAAAGTTTAGTCATTGTTCAGGACACAGGAAATGCATACTTGAGAATTAACCGCAAGGGACTCCGAAGTAGCCAATGCTTTGCTGGCAATATTATAACAGGTATTTCCTTTCCTACCCAGTTAAAGAGAGAAAGCTCTGTAGACCAGCAATGTGGAATAACTATTTTAAAAATAAAGGCAACTCTAAAAAAAATACAAATTTATCTGAAAACACGTATTTACTTAACCTCATTGAGCACTCATTAAGATAAAAGTTTAAAATTCAAGCTTAAATGGGGAAAAGATACTAAGCTCACCCCTCCAACAGATGGGCATTTACACTGTATTTTCTTCATTTAGCAATTAAACGAGAAGGAAAATAAGTAACACCTCCAACGCTTTCAACATGAAACCATTACATATTTCTAAATATTGTTTATAATTAACCTTCATAATCATTTAACACCTAAAGATAAAAATGCTAAGTTGTTTGTTAGTGCATATTGAATGTTCAGGAGTGGGGGAACAGATATTTGAATTCCTTCCCTGTCATAGTCTCCAACTGCCCCCAAAATTCCGAGACCATCACAAAAAGCCTTAAGCCATCCCAGCCTTTCACTTTGTTATGCACAGTCCCGAATTCCCCTGCCTCTAGGCAATTGCAAGCTACATACTTTAAATTGCAGCTAAGCTAAAACTGCAAGTGTAGCTGCAATTTTGCCCACGACATGGCCCCTTTAAGTGTAGCTCTTTTAAGGCTCAAACAGCCGCAGAGTCTCCACGGAGAGGAGACAGACACACTGCTGAAAAAGCTGCACCCACGGCTGGACCGAGGGAGAGGTGAATGAGGGAATTTATCACATGATTCCTATCTTTATATTGCCAAAGATTTTATTTCCTAACAGAGCTGACTCTGTGCCTCTAACAAGTGAGATACAGTGTCAGAAGGAACTGCAAGAAACTTCCCCTTCTCTTTGAAGCTCCATGTTTGGGGGTGTGGGGGGGGGTAAGCTTCACCTGTTGAATTTGTGCCAATCCTGCGAAGTTTAAAAAAAAAGAAAGATTGCCCTGCAAGCACTGACCCGCCCCCCCCATGAAAACCACCAGATATCAACAATTAAGGGTTTAAGTAAGGTAAAAAAATAATAATACAAAAGCCACTTATAAAATAATATATAATATAATAATGTAATAATTATAATATATAAGATATTATATTACTATAATTCTGGAAAAGTCATCCTAGCACTGACACTGCTGCTGCTACCTCTTCTAGCAAGGAGCAGCATTTCACAATTATCCCTCAATTACACGATACTTCTTCACACAATGCATAATCAATTTGCTGCCACAAGATGTGATGGTCAGTGTTGTAGATTGCTTTAAAATATACACACTTTCCTGAGAGTAAGTCCCATTGAACATAATAGGACTTACTTCCGAGTACACATGCATAGGATTGCACTGTTATTCTGTTTTCAGAGCAGTGGTAAATTTTACTTGGCTCTACCTGTGTACCCCATGTGAAAGTCTTTTTCTAACAAATGCTGAAGTGCCATGGACAAAGCTCTCTACAGTAATGATTAGGATTATTCTGCAGGGATTTTGGATTGCTCTTTTTTAAATGCATTAGCATTTTTTAAAGGGAGTTAGCAGAAAACACACCCTCCTCAAGAGAAAGAAAAAATCCCAACTACCTCAAATAGCAGCAACAAACATCATCATTCCATTTTGGCATTACTGTTCAATCACAGTGTTGTTGTTCTTGTTTTTTTAAATAAAGTATAATAGAGCCCACACGTTTTTTTCTGAGTGGAGAAAATAGCAGCTTGCAGGGTGTGCCTGTGAACCACTTTGCACACTCAAGAGATATCTAAATGTTAAATATTAGTATTTCTTTGGCAAACTACTAATGAGAACAAAGCCACCATGGAGGGATCCATTTTTTAAAGTGGGAGGGAGATCTTTAAAACAAGGAGTTTCCTGCACAATGTGGGGAAAGTAGGCTGAAAGTTATGTTTGACTGAAATAATTGCATGTTCCTCCCCGGTTTACCCCTTCTTACCATTTGTTGTCACCTCTATATTACATTTTAGATTGTAAACTTTTGGGGGCAGGGAACTGTTCTCTTATACTCAGTAAAGCACCATGCACATTGATGGTACAATAATAATAATGACAACAACAGTGTGAAGGAAGGAGCCTTTGGGGGTTCCTACATGCACATGCACGCACACACACACACCCTCATGTGTGAACCGGCTAAAGGCTGGGGGGGGCGGGGTGTGTATGCCGGCATCCCAAAGTCTACAGTGACCCGGCTTTCAAATGCAAATGTAGTTCAGGCCCAGCAAGTCATGAGTTCCCCTCCCTGCCTGGCCAGGTGAAGTTCATCCTGATTGGCTAAGAAGCAGCAAAGCTACAGGAAGGAGGAGGGGAGGGGGAAAGAGCTATTTCCCAACGTGTGGATTTTGTTCTTTGTCTTTGGTCATCGCGTGGCTGCCGGCTGTTGGAGCAATGGCGATAAGCCAAGGAGAGGCCCAAGCCTTCAGGTGGCCTCAGGATCCGACCCCAGGTAGCTCCTGGTGAAATTAGCTGAATGAGGGCTCTGGGAACGGCAAGCCTTGTGGAGGGCTACCCATCTTGGACCTTCGGGTAGATGAAGTAGTCCTCCCGGGCAGCAAGGCTGTGCTGGATCTAACCCTGGAAGAGAACTGACTCCCAGGTAACAGAGTTGTGTGCCTGCGAGATATAAAGAAGTAGGTTTTGTTATTTTGCAGCTTTACTTTGTACCAAAGCGTGTGTCTCTATTTTGTGCTTCTCTCATTTCCCTATTGGTTGTTGTAAAATGCTACCAGAATAAACCTTTCTTGGTTTTACCCCACATGGTGTTTGTGGATTGCTCTGCTTGGTTCAGTAACTAAATCCAGGTTATAGACAAAGGCAAGTCCCTGAATAGAGATTCAAGTAGGATTGCAGACAGCTGAGGCTGGCAATCTGGTACCTTGAGATCTCTGGGGGTCTTGGGTCCTTTGGGTAGGAAAGGGTGGGGGTCTGGTGGGCCAGCCAGCCCCCCCTTCCTCCACAAACAGCAATCACCATCATGGGTCTGGAGATCAAAGTGGCTTCAGAGTGGTCAGAGCCCTTAAATGGTTAGAGCATCCTGGGATGGGTGGCTATACCTTTGGCCATGCCCTCATGTTGCCTGGCCACACCCTCTTGATCACACCTTCATGTTGCTTAACCATACCTCTTACAAATTCACATGTGTGTCCCTATTTTCATCTATGAAATGTTGGAGGGTATGCCCCATTCCTCCCACAGCTACGAATCAGGCAAATTCCTAGTGACACAGTAAAATCCCCTTTTGTCTTGCAATATTCAGCAAGAACAGAAGTCCATGACAACAAAGCTTGAGACATTTCTAAAATTTGCCCTGTCTTCCCATCTATTTCATGTGAAGGAAGACTGCATAATTGCATTGCCTTTCACAGTCAGTCAGATCAAATGTACAAGCTTGTTTACCGAGAATAGATCTCAAGCAAGAGTTGCTCCCTCCTGCTTCTTCAGCCACTATCTTCAAAATTTTATCTGAATAAGTAGGTGGGAAAATAAAAAGTATCTGAAGTAATAGCACTCAACGTTCATATTTATTGTAAAAAAAAACACTACTAAACAATGGCTGCATTTGGACACAATGATAAGCCAGCATTGCTGAGAATTCTGGCTTATCGTACATAAGCAGCATGCTCGTGCATACTACCCAATCAGCCCCCCCCCCCCGGCTTCTCCTACTAGCTGGAGCTGCTAAAAAAAAAAGAAGCAGCAAATGTTTCCTGTTATGTCCTAGCTCAGACCCTGGCTTATTGCTCCACTAACAAACCAGAAATGGAAAACCAACTTTAAACCCTGGTGTCAGACTCCGGTTTGTTAGGAGAGTGAGAAACCAGGAGTCTGGGTTTGGATGGATCAGGAAGCTTTTGCTTCTTGGTTAGTTTAGCCACTCCCATTTGCAGAAGCAGCTAAGAGAGGAAGATCAAGCAACCGGCACAAGGATGCTGATCATGAACAATAAACCAGAATTCTCTACAATCCTGGCTTATTATTACGTCCTAACATGGTGTTTTTCTCTCAAGCTGATGCTTAGGCATATAATTAGAAAACTGAGCAAATAAAAGCTATCTAAATAGATTGATGGAAAACTCCTTTATTTAAACAGCTAACTTCCTTTTGTACAATACATGTGACTGTTTATCACAGGGCTTTTCCACAGTTCATAAGCCAAGCATGCCCCTTCACATACAGAATAATACTGAAGGCCCTTTCTCAAGGGCAGCAGGATCTGATGAACAAACTCCACCCTATTCACTAAGACAAACATGCTATGGAAGAGTGGGCATTCACACACAGCCCACACAGCAAATACACTTACGCCAATGGTTCCTATGCATGCTTACTTGGGAGTAAGTCCCACTATATTTAAAGGGCTCACTCCCAAGTATGCAGAGGATTACAGACTTTATCTAATGTAGTAATAAATAAGATTATCTGAGAGAGCACAAGAGCTATCAAATCTGAGGACAGTATACTCTCGGTTGAATCAATCTGAACTTCCAAGAGAACACTTGCAGACCTTGCACATTTTAGTCACATACCTTACTAAAGACAAGACACATCCAGCCTGAGACAGTTACCATTTCCCAGCTCAACATGTTAATGTTTTTAAAATGTTGCCACACAGACAGACATTAAAATAAACTTAAAGTACCAAACTAGTGCCAAAGGCCTGTGGATTACGCTGGCTCAGCTTGTCTGAGTGTGGAAAGCTAAGTAGGGTCAGGCCTGGTTATTAATTGGATGGGAGACCCCTCTTCTAGTTTCCTGCATTGAGCAGGGGGTTGGACTCGATAGCCTTGTAGGCTCCTTCCAACTCTATGATCTATGAAATCTAAGCATTACATCCACTAGAAGAAAGCATATATTTTAACATAGTGAGTTCATTTGTGGCAATTAAGAGAGGCAGGGGATCATCTCCCAACACTGACTGCACTGGGCTTCTAGATACTTGGAGCAATGGTACTTCTCTATGCCCAGCACAATGTCAGACGTGATATCCTACTTCTCTCCTGAGACAGGGTAAGGGCAGGATTGGTGGCAATCACAAATTTTGGCTGCCTACCAAAACATATATGGTTCATGCCTTGGTCTCCTCTCGCCTAGACTACTGTAATGCGCTCTACATGGGGTTACCCTGGAAGACGGTTCGGAAGTTGCAGCTGGTACAGAATGCAGCAGCTTGCCTGGTTACAGGCTGCCGCTGGCATGATCACATCACTCCAGTGCTCAAAGAGTTGCACTGGCTACCAGTTGTTTGCCGAGCCGAATTCAAGGTGTTGGCGTTGATCTTTAAAACCCTGTACGGCTCCAGTCCAGTTTATCTCAAGGGGCGCCTCTAGCAACATCAAGTAGGCCGCTCAACAAGATCTGCCACGGACGGCCTTCTCCCTGTCCCATCAGCCAGAGAAACCAGGTTGGTGGGGACTAGGAGGAGGGCCTTTTCTGTGGCAGCCCCCCAATTTATGGAACTCTCTCCCCAGTTACCTCCACCATGCCCCTTCCTTGATTAGCTTCCGCCGGGCATTAAAAACGTGGCTTTTCAGGCAGGAATATGGGGTGGGTTAGGATTTTTAAATTTTGTACTGTTTTTAATTGTGTTTTATACTGTGTGTGTGTTTCCCTGCCCCCCTGTATTTTATTGGACTGTACATCGCTCAGAGTGGCCGGATGTCTGGCCAGATGGGCGATTCATAAATATAATAAATAAATAAAGGAACAATTGTAAGTACCTGTAGTAAATTTTATAAAGTACAGAGAGAGATTAGAAAGTCTGTCTAAGGTTTGAAAGTGTTCGATATTGGAACTGTTTATTTAAAAAACATCATTTGCCATTTGGGTACTAAACACTGGGGTAGTCTGCAGACTGGCCTTTGCCTTGGAAAATGAACACACCTCTCTACCTCTTTCCTTTATGCAAATAGTTCACATTGATTTTCACACAATGCCATTTGCTCTACCCATCCTTGCAAAACATAAAAACCCCAGACTGCCAAACCATCAGCTCTAAACAAATATCTACCAATCATAAGCTCTTTGCACCAAATAAAGGCTCAGTATTCAAATTGTGTTCTTTTCTATTGGAAATTACCAGACATTATATATATTTGTTGGCTGGACAATAATTAGAAGCCCATGTATAAGCTCCTCTCTGCAGAATCTAAAAATTCCTCGTATGGGTGGGGGGTGGGGAGACACATTTCTTTTACCTTTGTGACAAGACGAACAACAACCTTCCTTTTAAAACAGCTGAGACTAGAGCCCCGTCAGGCATTCTAAATCCCCCATGCAATGAAGGGTACTGGGGAAGAGCACACCAGCTCCACCCCGCAATGCTATCCTAGTCAACCTCCATAATTTGAGGATGACTCTGCAGTGGGCAGCCTGCTCTATTCATGCAGCTTCCCTGTACAATTTAGCAGCTCAATTTTCCAGGGTTCTAAACCACACAGAGTCTCTACAGCAGTGTTCTCCAACCTTGGGTCCCCAGATGTTTTTGGCCTACAACTCCCAGCATGCCCCAGCCAGCTACATCTGGGGACCCAAGGTTGGAGAACAGTGCTCTACACAAATGAACCAGGCTCCCCACTAACAACAGTCACCCTCCAACTCATGGAAGATGATAGAGTGGGATGGATCTAGTGTACTCATCCCCACTCTCTGACGCTAATCGTGGGAGGGAAATTAATGCCTGAATCTGGCTTAGGACGCCCCAGAGAAAAATGCACAAATACACCAACCCATCTAAGTGCAGTAAGTCTTCCCTTCACAGAATTCTTTGCTCCCATTTTTATATATCATAGAATCATAGAAAAGTAGAGTTGGAAGGCCTACAAGGCCATCGAGTCCAACCCCCTGCTCAATGCAGGAATCCAGGTCAAAGCATCTCTGACAGATGTCTGTCCAGCTGCACCTTGAATGCCTCCAGAGTGGGAGAGCCCACCACCTCCCTAGGTAGTTGATTCCATTGTCTTATTGCTCTGACAGTCAGGAAATTTTTCCTGATGTTTAGGTGGAATCTAGGTTCCAGTAACTTGAGCCCATTATTCCGTGTCCTGCAAACTGGGATGATCGAGAAGAGATCCTGGCCCTCCTCTGTGTGACATCCCTTCAAATACTGGAAGAGTGCGATCATATCTCCCCTCAGTCTCCTCTTCTGAAGGCTAAACATGCCCAGTTCTTTCAGTCTCTCCCCACAGGGCTTTGTTTCTAGTCCCCTAATCATCTTTGTTGCCCTCCTCTGAACCATTTCCAGTTTGTGTTCATCCTTCGTAAACTGTGGTGCCCAGAACTGGACGCAGTACTCAAGATGAGGCCTAAGCAGTGCTGAGTAGAGGGGAACTACCGTAGTACTTCACACGATTTGGAAGCTATACTTCTATTAATGCAGCCCAAAATAGCATTTGCCTTATTTGCAGCCACATCACATTGCCGGCTCATATTCAGCTTGGGATCTACAACAATTCCAAGATCCTTCTCACTTGTAGTATTGTTGAGCCAAGTATCCCCCATCCTGTAACTGTGCATTTGGTTTCTTTTTCCTAGGTGCAGCACTTGGCATTTATCCCAATTAAATTTCATTATACAACACAGGGTCTCCCAACAAGGAAGCAAATACAGTAAAATAAAAGCAGTATCAAGATGAAAAGGACAAAACAAAAATGAAATAGCAGCAGTAACAAATGTTGACAGCATTAACAGAAAAAGAATAGTAGGAAGAAAAAGGTAGGTGCCACTGCCTTGATGCTTATAAATTGCTAGTCAGCAACTGGCTTTGTACAATGGCCACTTCCAGAAGCTTCCCTCCATATGCTCTCCTGGCAAGTCCATTACCAGAATTGCTTCCCTCCACGTCCTTTCATCTCCAACAGCTATGAAGCAAGTAGGCAGGAGAGTGGGGAGAGTGTAGCAGGCAGCAACGCTTGGAGCTGATTTTTTAAAGTCTTCATTTCACACTTCCAAACTAATGCTTTTAGACTGCCAAGAGCTGGAAAATTATAACAATTTCCACAGTTGAGCTGAACTGAATTTACTTGCAAGTAAGAATGCTTAGAACCACAGTCTTCATTTATCTTATGACTTTCCAAGGACAGCTAACATCAAACTGATAAAACATTAGCTTTCACTTTGATTGGATGTGGTCTGGTGACAGCATTGCTCATTCATTATCCCAGGAAGCAGCAGCAAAACTGGGATAGTAAGTTCTCTCTATGAGTTTTGGAAAGCTTGATATCCACAAGACAGGAATATAATAATACAGTACCTCCAACTGCCCTAAGGATCACTACATCAAAATACATGCTTCTCTCTCAGAACTGCTGCCACTTTGTAAGAACACAATTGTCACCATGGCACATTACTACTCAGCTAGAAATGATACTTGACCAGTAATGGCTGGCTGTAAGTGGACTGCTCAAAAAGAAACACATCTACTGCTTAATCATTGTTAGTAGCAGAAGAGAAACGTGAGAGAACCAATACAGAATCTAAGCCCAATTCTAGAGGAAGTTAGTTGTGCCTAAGTCCCATTCATTTTAATGGGACTTAAGCAAAATTAACTTTCTTGGGATTTATGCTATAATTTTGCTTTTCAAATTACATTCAACCAAAAAGAGCCACTCTGTAGAGCCCTTTTAAGGCCTAGCCCCACAATCATTTGCTAGTTTTATCACAGCCGATAACAGTAAGATTCTGCAGCCAAAGCTCCAAGCAGAAAATTGAGGCTACATCAAGCCATATGTGGTAGGAGTATCCCTGAATACTACCGGTACTTTATATCTATTATGAAACCAGCCATTGGTGTGATCCATACTCCAAGGAAGCCAAAGTCAACTGTGTCCATAATTCTAATGGATCAAGATCAGACCTCATCTATTTTAAAAAATTATTAGCAGTAGAATAAGAAAATGAAGCCTAATGAATGAAATGAGTTCACAACCATTTTGTTGTGGTTCTACAAGTACTTGTACAGACAGAATTCCAGAGGGAAACTAAAATACATTTGAAAGTTGAATTTCTTGGGGGTTGAGCCTGCTGGAGGGAGTGCCTGTTTACCACCTGAGACACCTGGCTGAGGCTGTCTGTCTCCTTCTCCCCTCCCAGGTATTTAAAGGCTGCTCCTGGCAGAGGTGCAAACCTTTGGCTTTGTAACAATCAGATCCCCAGCATGAACAGACTTTCATGGAACAAGTGTTGACATTAATTTAGCAGTTTACAACCAGAGCAGAGAAATGAGTAGTCTAAATACAACAATTTATAATTGAGACAATTGGTCAATTCTATTTCCCAAAGCCAGTTACTTTCAGAGCATAACATACCAGAATGGGCACCTCATTCAAACATCTCCTAAATCTGTGTTCTCATAGAATTATTGTTGTTGTAGCCTCCCTTGGAATTCATCCGTTCCTGAATTTGCCCAGCTGATGGAAGGCCACTGGCTATCTCTTTTGTTCCAACATGAGTAATGTGTACGAAGTTCATTGGTTCTCCTATTGTGTTTCTATCAAGTCTTGGATGCCTCTTCAGCTGGGGCTGGTCACCAATACAACAGTTAAAACAAACCAGGAATTCCGCCACTGTAGTACTCAGTAACAGCAGCAGCCAAGTCTTCTAAGCTAGCTACCTCTCTAATTACTCTACAGTCTTCCTAAAAATGAAGGTTAAAAAGCGGCATATTCTCCTTATCGCAAGCCTTTGGCATGAACCAAAGGGCAAGAGTGGCTATGAGCCTCTGGCATCACTAGGGAGAGGGTGCAGGGCAACTGGAACATTGCTGGTGGAGAGGCGCTTTTCATGTTTTGCCTCCAGAGCCTTGGTTGTCTGCTTGAGGAAAGACACAGATACCAGCAGAGGTGGGCACTTCACAGCCATTCAGTTCAATACACCCCAGCAGCAGCTTGGAGAACAGAGGAGCAATTCCCCACATTCACCTGCTCCTTGTTAGCCATTGCACTAAGGGGCAGGGCTCTCTTTTTTATACTGTTATTTTAACAAGTGCCTGGGAAATTCATTGGATTGGATAATCTAGGGGAGGAAGGGGGTTCCCCTATGGTCACAGGCCTGTGGCTTACGCTGGCTCAGCTTGTCTGAGTGTGGAAAGCTAAGCAGGGTCAGGCCTGGTTATTACTTGGATGGGAGACCCCTCCTCTCGTTTCCTGCATTGAGCAGGGGGTTGGACTTGATACCCTTGTAGGCTACTTCCAACTCTATGATCTATGAAATCTATGGGTAGGGGGAGGTATGGCATTGGTGGATTAACAGGCCAGTTGAGAAGAGGGGCTAGACACCTTATGCTTATCTCTTCTTCTGCTTCTTCCTCCAACCAGATGGTTCCTGGCTGCCTTACCAGCTTCCCTCAGGTCTGGTGCTGCTGCTGCTGCTGCTGCTGAATGCCAGGTTGGTCCAAACCAAATCTCCCTCATCCATGATTTAACTGGGGATGGGAGGGCCAACCTGGTATGTATTACTGAGAACTGGGTGGGGGAACTGGGAGGGGTTAGTCTCTCCCAGCTGTGCCCTCCTGGATACTTCATGCAGCACCAATGCCGACTTGACAGTCAGGGAGGGGGGGTTGATGTGGTATATAGGAATTATATCTCCCTCTTTAGGCTTCCTGTTCATTCAAGTGCCAATCTGGAGTGCTTGTACCTTGTTTTGGGTGCCTAGGACAAATTAGGGATTCTGCTGCTGTACCTCCTACCCCACTACCCATCAGGTTCCCTGCCTGAGCTGACAAAGGTAGTCTCAGATTCAGTGCTGAGGACCCCAAGAATGATGGTTCTGGGGGATCTCAACCTCCATGCCGAGGCTGCTGGATCCAGGGTGGCTCAGGACTTCATGGCTCCCATGACAACCATGGGGCTGCCTCAACATGTCATCGGCCCAACACATGTAAGAGGACACATGCTTGATTTGGTTTCCTTGACTGGGTAGGAGGACGGTGATTTGAAAGTGGGGGAATTAATATTTATCCCATTGTTATGGTCAGATCACATAGTTAAAACTATGGCATTCACTTCCACAAGATCATAGGATCATAGAGTTGAAAGGGGCCTACAAGGCCATCAAGTCCAACCCCCTGCTCAATGCAGGAAACTAGAGGAGGGGTCTCCCATCCAAGTAATAACCAGGCCTGACCCTGCTTAGCTTTCCACACTCAGACAAGCTGAGCCAGCGTGAGCCACAGGCCTGTATGTCCTATTGCTGTTTAGATTATCAGCAGGCTTTCTCCTCTGCAAGGGCGGGGCAGAGATGTGAATTTCCCCCCCAATTTTTTCTGTTTTTTTTCCCTGGGCCTTCACATCTCTAGTATCCAACAAAGAGTTTAAAAAGTACATAAATAATTGTACCTAAAAGAAACGAAGAAGCAGCATGGATAGAAGGAACACAATGAAGTGGGGGAATGGTAAATGCATGTCCATACACTGAAGGACACATGACTCTTTCAGGCACTTCACCTTTAAACCCCTGGACAGTAACAGAAAGGGAATGCACACTTGTAGACACACTCAAAACCTTCTCTTTTCATACAAATATATTGAGGAGGACTGTGTATTTTAGAAATAACCATGTTGAAGAATTCTGTAACAGCTATATGGTCTTAGAAGTTACAGAACCCAAAACAGACAAAGCAGTATCCATCCGTTAGGGCACAATCCCATGCATGTTTAGACAGAAAAAAAAGTCCTACAAATCCCAGCATTCCCAAGCCAGTCATGCTGGCTGGTGAATGCTAGGAGTTGTAGGACTTTTTTCTGTCTAAACATGCATGAGATTGCGCCCTGATTGGATCAACTTGTATTGGTATGGAAGCATGCATTCTTTTTAGTTACACAGAATTATGAGGCATGAAGGAAAGCATTTAGATCTCAAGGATATAAAAAAGCGGAGTTAATTGCAAGTGTAAGATGTTTTTAATCACGTCATAGTGGCCTGTTCCCAAAACTTTACTATCTAAACAGACCAAATATATTTGTGTGTGTAAATAACCCCTTTTTTCATACTTGTCATATACCTCCTGGATGGTGGAACCGGAAAACTAACTAGATCTCTGACACAAGACAGTAATCAACCCCACAAAGGGTAGAGAGGGTGAACCAGCAGTAATGAACCACCAGAAACAGAAGTTTCCCTCATTCCCAGAGCCAATTATGAGTAGTCATCAATAAGAGAAACATTAAGAGTGACCTAGGGAATCCCAACACTCATGGCTTGCTAACACCACTGCTACCAATTCTTCTAAGGATCACTGCCCCTACTATTTCTCATTTCCCCACCCCCATTAAACTCCCTTTCATCTCATTGCTTGAATCTGCATCCTTTATCCTTTTATTGTAAATGAACAACAACAAGAAACAAAAAACCTCTACAACTGCTAATGCACAGAAACAGGATTTTGGTTAGGTCCCCAAACAGAAGTCTATAAGAGCCTCTAGCATTACTACTATAGTCTCCTCCTAGGGGGGTGACATACTTCAAATTGGCAGCACAGCTAGTTGAGAGAGACCTGTCTCTAGGGAACCAATGCAAATGGAGACCTGTTAATTACAACAATTGACATGTATATATACATGCATCTGCCATTGCCTTGGCAGTCCAGATGTTGGATCCACCACCAAAATGTCTCCTTCTGCACCTACAGAGAATATAGAAGACAAACTTAGCCTAGTAAGGTAGCATCAGCAGGGAGGGGGCACATTATAAACAATCAAATCACTAGCACCAGCCATAGTGTGCTGCTAAACTTGGGCTGGGCCTCAACTTTTTTAAAAAAATATCCAATCTTGCAATTACTATTGCAGGCCATGTCCAGGAATTCCAGTCTATCCTCTGATTCTCCCACTCATCTTCATCAGTACATCACATTCATACATTCCATTATCTTCTAGAGCTGCAGAATTCTGAAGGGCACATGAATGCAGCTGAGGGAGGGCCAATATTTAGAGTATGCCTCCAACTTACAGTAGTCTGTGCCTATGACACTTCTTACAAAAACAAATGCATACTTAGAACCACCAACTATTTGGAAGCAAGCTCCAAAGAAATTAATGAGGTTTGCTCCCAGGTAAATTTGTGTAGCATCAGCAACATGCATCCTTCATGACTTATGAATACATAAACAAATACATCTCTGCAGAATAAACAAGTTGACTGCTGTCAGGAAGGGTATGACATACAGAGGAGTCATACTGACTCTCAGTAAACAACTGGTCAATCTAGTTAACACAGCACTGGGTTGAGTAACAGGGAGGAGAAAAGCAAGTACTGTAAAGTACATGTCAAAGTATGTGACTGGCAATTATATCAGGTACAAGCAATGACAGCAACAAGAAAGTGTGCTATTGCTTTGCAACTAATTTGGCACAGGCTATCCCCTTACTTAAGCCTCTTAGGGTGCAATTTAAGCATGTTTAGAGAGAAAAGTGTCCTACAATTCCTAGCATTCCCCAGCCAGCCCTGCTTTCTCTCTAAACATGCTTAGGATGAAGCCCTTATTACACCTTTCAAATTTTCCCATTTCTTACATGCTTATCCCACAGACACTCTGTGAAGGGGCAGGGTAGCTAATGCACCTGTGTTACATACATACTGACATAGAAAAGTTGCTTGTTAATCCCAGAAAACCAGAAATCTATGCTAAAGTTAACCATAGCAATGTTACAAATTCAGGTTAAGTATGGCACAGTAATCTGTACTTTGGGGCAATACTAGAGGGGAAACACTAACCTTTGCAAACGTAACCCTATGTGAACAGACAGGGGAGTGAACATAATTCAAACTCACTCCCAGCAGTTACACGTTTCATCACCATGGGCCACAACAGTTCTAACTTTGTGCTTTATTATTATCATCGAAGTGAGAGACTGGTGAGAGTGTTGGACTGGGACTCAGGAGATCCGGGTTCTAGTCCCCGCTCGGCCATGAAACCCACTGGGTGACTTTGGGCCAGTCACTGACTCTCAGCCTGACCTACCTCAAAGGGTTGTTGTGAGGATAAAATGGAGAGGAGGAGGAGGATTATGTAAGCCGCCTTGGGTTCCTTGCAGGAAAAAAGGTGGGGTATAAATATAATAAATAAATAAATAAATAAATCATGACAGAAAAAGCATCTTTCGTTCTGCTCGTCAAAGCTGCCCGAACTGAGTGACGTGCCCAAGGTCACGCAACGCGGTGTCCACGCCAAGACCACCCTAGAAGCTCATCTGAGGGATGATGATTCTTCCACGCCTTCTCCACCCCCGCGCACCATCCCGGCGCCAGCGGGACAAGGACTACGGCGCAGCGGGCTCGGGCCATACCGCTCCACCTCAGCTGACGACGGGCGGCTGTCGCTGCGTCGCCGTCCCCCACCCTTACCTTTCACCTCTCTTCCCAGGGGTCCCCGGGCAAAGGGGCGGAGTGAGTCTCCGGATCCGGATCCGCCACCACCAGAAGGGGGGCAGGGCCAGGACGAGAAGATGCTTGAAGAGAAGCCACTTTAGTAGTCGAAAAGAGCCCCCGCTCGCACCGACGGAAGCTGGTCGCGCGCTTGCTTGCTTGCCTGTGCGCGCGCGCGCGCGCGCGCCCCCCTCACTCTTTCTCACTGCCGTTGCTGCTCCGAGTCGCTGCTTGATTCTCTCATCAACTGCCGCCCTGCTGCTCCTGCTTTCGCCTTCTGCTCAAAGACTCCGCAAAACTGCTCTGGAGAGGGGCCTGCTCGCGCGCAACCACGCCCTTCTGGGAAAATCACGTGACGGGATCCTCGGCACCGTGCTGAGGTAACCGCCGAGACGCCGCCCTCGGTAGTATCGTGTGATTCGGGCGAGCTACAAACAGAAGGCCTCCCGCCCTTTACTCTCTAATCCCAGCCCCTCCTCCCCAACCCCGGGTCCTGCGTATAGCATCCTCGGGCCATACCGCTCCACCTCAGCTGGCGACGGGCCCATCCTGTTGCACAGGCACGGTCCGAACTCGGTAGCTGTCTGTCTCTCCCTGCCTTTTCTTCTTCTTCTCTTTTGCATTACGCTAGTGCCGGGCAGTGGAGCTCAGCACTTCAGGAGATGCTAAGAAACTCAGGAGGTCTGATTTAGAGACAAAGGAGCAGTTTAAGGAACAATGCTGCGCCACCATAATAGCTAGAAATGGCAGAAAACGTTTTTAGAGATTTTGCTGCAATCGTCGCAGGAGGGCGTTTACTCATCGGAAGATAGCAGCCTCTGCAGCCCGATTATAGGCAAGGAACATCCGTTCCATTCTGTGGCATGCTGGGAAGTTGTGGAAGAAACTGGGGCACTTTTGTAATACTCTTTTTTATCCCTTTCACTGCCGTCTTTGCTCCTTTATAAAACATTTTTATAAGGCACTCTTCCTCAACCTGGTGCCCTTCATTGGCCCTGCTGGATGGGGGATGGAGAGTTGCAGTCCAATACATTGGGAGGAGGGCACCAGGCTGGGAAGGCTGATAAAGTATTGTTATAAGCAAAATTTTCAATAACCTATTCAGGACCTAAAATCGATTCCTTTAAATCAGAACATCTGGTTCTAACTATAGCTACAAAACTCAAACCATACACTACCCAGTTGCTACTTACCATGCACCATTGAAAACAACCAGTTTTCTTTGTGCTTCATTTAGGTACCTCGCATTGTACAGATGATTTTTTTCTTAGAAATTCTACTCAAAACACCAAGGCCATCTGTTAGACATCCACATTAATGTTATAAGCATCCTCTTTGGATATGTGAAATTATTTTTTCCTCTAGGCTTTTATGTAGCTTAATCAATGGCTAAGAGTTGCAAGAGCTTCGGCTATTGGGCGGTATAGAAATGAAATAAATAAGTGTTCAAGCCTATTGATTTCAATGGGTTTAGGTGCACCTGCCTTGATAGGACTTGGAAGTACATTAGTCTTGCTGACTGACAGCTACTAGCTACTGAACATACACATGCTTGGATGGGCGAATGGAGAGCGGAATAAAACCAGTAAAGAAACAAGCTTAGTTTTTATATATGGCTGTTGTGAAAGGGTGGGAGGAGCTCTAAGAGCATGCTGTTTTCCTTTTTTTAATTTTTTTTTTATTTGAAGATCACTATTTTATTGGGTACCTTTATTTCAGCAAGTGCCTATGGATAGCAGGGTGGTAGGGCAGATAGCCTCCCAGAGATTTGGGGTTCCAGCCCTAGTGGGCCACCCCCTAACACCACCTCTGAGGTAGATCATGTATTCTCAAGATGAGGGAGATGTAAAGCTTTGCCCATCACATATTACAGAGGAATATGTTCACACAAATCATTTGTTTTCTTTCCCCCTGTATGTTGTAAGACTTCCTTGAAAAGCAAGGGAGAAAGAGTGGGTAAGCCAGGGTAAGCAGCTGAGTAAGCCGGGTCAAGATATTTGCTACTCCTTTTCATGCCCAGTCAACAATAGCCAGTAGATAATTAAGCCTTCATTATGTGAGATGAGTACCTCCTAGAGGTATTAACTCCCTTTTATTGCCACAGCCTTCACTAGGAACTAAAGGTTGCTTGGAACCTATAGGCACAAACAGTAAAAAGCAGAACAGTGTACGGTAAGTGTTTTTGTCTTTGAAAACAAGGCTTCTAGCTCAACAAGATTTTCAATAAGTGTGTTTGGCTTTGCCTCAGTGATATGGCAGTGATACAAAGACTCCGTTATCTTATGCCAATGTTTGTTGACTTCATAAGTCATTGTTTAAGTCATTGTTCCTTGAATAATGACTTAAAGAACTAGCTTTGCTATTTTCAGTACCTTTTAGTTTTAATTCTTCTACTATAAGTCTCTTTAAATAAGACTGTTACATGCAAAAGAAATCTCCAGAGTCAGACATTAAATGCTCACCAAGCATAAGATTCCCTTTTTAAGAACTATACAAAGATTTGAATCTAATTATTTCACAAGCTTCTTACTAAACAGTAGATTTGCTAACTCCCTGTCTTTAGGGCATTCCTACTTGTGAGCTCAGGAAGGGGAGAAGAATCAAAGTTCCTGATTCAGTGTCCCATGACACAGTTTTATCTTCTTACTTCTCCCCTAGATGGAATTGGAATTCTGTTTTCTCAAGCAAGCCGGGGAGTAAGATAGACCATAGGTACACAAATAGAAATCACTACATCTACTAAATCACTACATCTACTACGCTACAGTTATTTTAGATGCTGTAGCACAACTCTTGCATTTGCAGTGTCATACCCAAGCCAGGATGACTCATCCTCAGATGAAGATCCTGAGGGTCATGATGTTTGATGAACCTATAGGGCTGCCTGACTTCAGGGCTGCCTCAGAACCTCCCAGCAGGGCCAGCATCAAGGGTAGGCATGGTTGGGCAGCTCCAAGGGCCCACACCCCAGCAAGGGAACACTGACGAGTCTCCTGGAGTTCCTCTTCCTCCTCACCATTATAACCAGCTTGTTTACCTGCCTCTCACTCTGGCCCAGACAATGCTGGTGGGTGAGGAGGAGGAGCAGTTGATGCCACTACCTACTTGCTCGCTGGTTCTCGGCCTGTCAAGCAAGCGAGTGGTAGCAATGATGAGAAAGAGGATGAAGAGCAAAAGCAGCTAGTGACAATGGTGGTAGGAAGGTAGACTCACTTAGGGAGGGGGCCCATGGCAGCTCCCTTGCCTGAGGACCCTCAAAACCTGGAGCTGGCACTGACCCCGGGCATCTCTGAAGAGCTACATGGGGCCATCGGCAGCAAAGGGCCTGGAAGGACCTGCGGATGGGGTCCCTGCCTCACCTGTGGCTGCTGCCTCACCTGTGGAGTCAGTGGGGGAGGTCAAACTACTTCTGAGTCCCAGGGAGTGCAGACATCAGAAGGTGCACGTGTAGGCAGCCGCCCATCAACACTATGGGCGTGTTCACATGACACGGGAACCGCGGGGGAGCAGAAGTCTCCTGCGGTTTCTGTGTCGTGCGAACGCCGACCGGGGGTGCCCCCGCAGGACGGCCACGCACGGGACGGCCACACACGGGACGCACGCAAAGTGACCATGGGCGGTAGAGGGGTAAGCCCTTCCGCGTGTGTCCACCCTGCCGTGTGAACAGCGGGCGGCCGTCCCGCGGGGGCCGCACAGAGGCGGCAGCCCAGAGTGGCCAGAGCTGCGGCCGCTCCAGCCTGTAGGGGCAAATGGCCCCTCTGGGCATCCCGAGCCGCCACCCCCTAGCACCAGGAGGTCCGCACTGTGGTGCGGGGACTGCCGGCTCCACCGGGGTCCGCCCATGCGCGTGGGGCACAGGTCGTCTGCAGCGCCCTGCCGGACCCTGCGGGTGGCCCCGTGGTGCCTCCCCCACTCACCGCCTGGGTCGTACGAACCAGCCCTATGTCTCTTTGGGCCTTGACCTGTGCCTGTCTTGTGGCACAGCTTTCTCTTTGTTTCCTGGTCAGCAGCCAAGTCGGGACCAAGCCTAGGCAGGACATGTGGCAGGTAAACCCGAGGAGAAAATTGGGCTGCCCACAAACTATTAATACTTGAAATTCATTCCAATCATATTCCTCAGGAAATGTTGCAAGCTACATTATTAAGACATTTCTATAATATTTTGAAATTTAAAAAGTCAGTGGCAGCGGGTTTGCTTTAATAGTTTCTTAAGTTTAGCTTTGGCTAACTTACATTTAATTAATGAAAAGGAGATGCTAATTAAGTTCTCTGCAAAAGTGTTCTTCTTTCACCTAGCAGCTCAATTGATGCAATGCTAATCTATGTTCATCAAACTTCCTCAGGGACCTAAATGCTTGAGTATATACTTAGGTGAGACTTTGAGACATATCAAAGTAAATGTTGTAGGCCCAAAACAGTAAGCTACAAGTTGTTGGCAACAATTGGGCAGAGCAATCCTATACTCCCTGTTAAACCAGTAGAATGGCCACCATGTGCTCATCCTAGTGGCGTAGTGCTTAGAGTGTTGGACTGGGACTCGGGAGATCCGGGTTCAAATCCCGATTCAGCCATGAAACTCACTGGGTGACACTGTACCAGTCACTGACTCTCAGCCTAACCTACCTCACAGGGTTGTTGTGAGGGTGAAATGGAGAGGAGGAGGAGGAGGAGGAGGATTATGTAAGCCGCCTTGGGTTCCTTGCAGGAAAAAAGGCGGGGTATAAATATAATAAATAAATAAATCCTAAAAGGGGGGGAAACACACAACCAGAAAATACAAAAATGGCATAGAAATGACAGACATATCCCCAACATCCCTGGAAACACTGACATAATCCACCAGTTGGATTGTGCCAGTAACAACACACACATA
Organism: Shinisaurus crocodilurus; assembly: GCA_021292165.1. Taxonomy (NCBI): domain Eukaryota; kingdom Metazoa; phylum Chordata; class Lepidosauria; order Squamata; family Shinisauridae; genus Shinisaurus; species Shinisaurus crocodilurus. The sequence goes on from CM037879.1 coordinate 235,741,827, forward strand.
CAATGCAGGCACAGGAAAGCAAAGGAACTCACAATGACAGGGACACCCCCCAACACTCACCCTGCATCATACCACATGCAAGATGACTCGAGAGTGCCCCAAATCCATCAGCCCCATTGGCAAAGCAAGTGATGACCTTGCTACTGCCAGTCCACAGACATCACTTCAGACGGGTTCAAATCCCCTTAAACTCTTCACAACAAGCATTTTGGAGAAGAATACAGAGGGGAGGAGGGAGAGTGCACACAACATAGCACCAGCATAACTCCTGGGTCTGGGACTGTGCCATTGATGAGGGCATAGTCATGGACTGAAAGGGTAAAGGATATGGTGTGAGCATTCCTCCCTTGTGCTGTCCACATCTCTCTCACACTATGTTTTGCTGTTGTGCCAGCACATATTTTCAGTGGAATGGCTCCACCAGTGTATTTGGGGTGTTCTGCCAGCATGTCTGTCATGGCATTGTCATATGTGGCATTCCACTGGTATAGTGGAGCTTCTGACATACTGTATAGCCACTTAGCTGTCAGATATTAGGCCTGGTTTGCACGTAATGAGAAGCCACTCCGGGTGTATTTCCGCACAGGGGTTTCTCATTGTGGTGACGGCCACCATTTTGAATATTCGGGGTGCAGCAGGGTTGCACCGTAGCTTCTCCTTACATGTGAACCTGGTGAAGATGGGTTGCTGGGGGTGGTTGGCAAACCACCCACAATCCTGCAACAGCCCATGAGTTCTGGGTGGCTTGTCAACCACCCCAACAACCCACGCTCACCTGGTTCACACGTAATGAAAAGCTACGGTGCACTCCCCCCACGTCCCTGTCACACCCTGAATATTCAAAATGGTGGCCACCCCCCCACGAGGAAATTCACCCATAGTGGTGTCTCATTATGTGCAAACCAGGTCTCAGTGTAGGGTTGTATGCTAAAAGTAGTAGGGACTGTTGCTGCTGCTGCTGCTGCTGCTGCTGCTACTACTACTACTACTACTATTATTATTATTATTATTATTATTATTATTATTATTATTAAATCCATTTCTGTACCGCACAATAGCCAAGCTCTCTGGGCGGTTTACAACTACATATAGAGATATTCATTAATTCTTTCACAAAATACTTTTCTTCAGCACTGCCATGCTGGGTCATGTAGGCCAGAACAATATGATGAAGAAAGAATCCAATAACAACTATTAAAATAATTACTCAAAATAAGGGAAGAGAGAGATTTGTCTCACATGGCTTAGTTAACTAATTATGTTAGAACTGGTTGGTGTGATTTCATCCCTTGTTTCATCAACATGGAAGTCACAAAAACACAGTATAAAAAATTCTTTTCTACTCCCTGGCAGCACTGAACTGAGAGGCCAAGTGTCTTAGCCTTCTGCTATATAGAGTTTTCCAGAGTCATTAAATTGGTTGGATGGAGATCAGCAGGCAGGAGATAGACTTCCACAATAGTGTTGTTTCTATCCAATCACATCACGGCTAGCCCCTGTGAGATACAGCAGGACATCACTCATTTAGTTCATCCATGATGCAAAGTGATCCTACAGACAGTACAGATAAAGAATTTCCCTGCTCTCTTTCTGCACATACATGGTTATCTGCTAAGCTTGCCTGTTTGGGGAAGAGGGAGGCCTTATGTGCCTTTAACATGTACATGATAAGCAGAATTTGATCAAGCCATTTAGTCACAGTGTCTATGACCCGGTTTGCACATAATGGAAGCAAATTGTGGGTTAACTGATTAACCCACGATTGGTCGCATGTTATGTGGGTGCCACTGCCATTTTGCATAATCAACCTCCAATCAGCCCAATCACAGGTTGCTCCATGATGTGCAAGCCCAGATACTATGGGTTGTTCATGGGCTAAACAACCCAAAGTTAACCTACAATTAGTTCTTAGGTTAACTTTGGGTTATTTAATCCACAAATAACCCATAGTGTCTGGGTTTGCACACCATGGAGCAACCTCCAATCAGGCTGATTGGAGGATGATTATTCTCAAAATGGCAGCACAAGATGACAGCACAGCATGCATGTAGCATGCAGCCCATAATTTGCCACCGTTACATATGGACGGGGCCTATATATTACCTCTTGTATCAGAGGCAATATGTCTCATTACCAGTTGTGGGGAACATGAGCAAGAGGGTGCTGTTGCATGCATGTCCTGCTTGTGGGCTTCCCATTGGGTCATCCGGTTGGCTGCTATGGGAACAGAATGCTGGACTGGATAAGCCTTTGATCTGATCTAGCACGGTTCTTCTTATGTTCTTAAGTGAGCTTTTATTGCCACCGGACATTGTCCGCCAAAGCTTATGCCAGAATAAATTTGTTAGTCTTTAAGGTGCTGCAAGATTCTTTGTTGGTTTTGCTGCAACTGACTAATGTGGCTACCCCTCTGGAAATGTATCCCTACTGCATCTTGGAAAAAACTTCACCTGATGAAGTTTTGGTTGTTGTGTGGCTATTAAACTTAGAGAGAAGGCCTCCCAGGCAAAATAGTAGCAGATAGCTAGCAATGTGAGTGGGGGAGGACAGCACAGAAGTTTGCAACTCTGCTGTCTTCCCCCTCCATTATAAGGACATCTCAGGGATGGGTGGAAGGAAACAGGTTTACGATTACAACCTAATGCCGTGCATGCTTACTCAGAAATACGTCCCACTGAGTTCAGTGAGGTTTATTCCCATGGAAGTTCAACGGAAAAGGGAGAAAAGGCTTTATTCCACACTCTTATTTCCCTCATTAAATCCTAATGTCTCCTTTCATAACGGTTTATTAGGACATGAGTTTTCATATGCATGAGCTCGCTGCATCAGATGTATGATGAAATGGGGCTAGAAGGTACTGCTTATTTATTACACATGGCTGAGAGACCATGGAGGATAAAACAAGTTAAGGTGCAATCCTACGCATGTTTAGACAGAAGAGAAGTCCTACAACTCCCAGTATTCCCCAGCCAGCATAGATAAGAACAAATGTGAATGTGAATGAAAAATTACATCATAGCTAGGAAGTAGCTCTACTCAAAACACTTTTATTTCCATTTTGTATTCTATCACGATTCACAAGAATAGTTCAAGAATAGAGGTAACTGAACCAACTCTACTGGGAAAAGACTTCTCTCCCTAAGACAACAACAACAATAAGAACAACAACAACAACTCTTGCTTTAATTTCTGCCCTTTTCTGGACACATAAATTAAAAGGGGCTAACATCTTACAGATCAGCAATGTGCTCGCAGAGCTGCTTCATACAGTACAGTACAGTACAGTACAGCCGGATTCCGGCTAGATGGACAATCTAGAAATACAATAAATAAATAAATTTGTAAAATACAATTATTTTACTTGTACATGTGAAAATGTAATGGATAAACATGTTTGCAATGGACACAGGGGACTAACTTAGGGAGAAATCCTATGGCCCCTAGACATTGTCTGAGGGGCCATAGGATACTGGAGATTCCCCCCTCTGAGGTTGGAAACAGTGCTCCAACCTTGGAAGGATGAGTCGGAGATCCGACCCCCCCCCCTTGTAGCTGGCATGGAAAGAACTGTGCCAGCTGCCCTCCAAGGTCGGAAAAGCAACCTCAGAGATGGGGGAAAGGGGGCATTCTAGTGGGTGGGAAGGAGACCGGAGAGCCCAGGATATGAGCTATCCTGAAGCCTCTCCAGCCTTCTTCCCTCCCTCTCTGAAGCACCTTTGCTAGATGGGCTAAAACGCCCATCTAGTGAAATATGCAGGGCGGGAGGAGGGGGAGGTGAAGATCACCTTCGTTGCTTCTCCCACCCTGCACTGGATGATTGGAAGCCTCCAAGTTCAGGGGCTTTCAATCATCGAGGGTGCAGTTGATTGGATTGTGCCCTTAGTTAGGGAGGGGCCATAGTTCAGTGGTGAGCACATGCTTTGCCTGCAGAAGGTTCCACGTTCAATTCCTGGTATCTTCAGGCTGGGCTAGGAAAGAATCCTGCCTGAAACCCTGCAGAGCTGCTGCCAGTCAGCATCCACAGTACTAGACCAATGGTCTGATTCAGTATAAGGCAGCTTCCTGTGTTCTGAATAAATAGGCACAGTATTGATCTGTTAATGTCCTAGAGCTTATTCTGGCAATCAGTTAGACTTCATTCAGTCTAATTTATATATCAGCTAGTCTGTGAATCGGACACTCTCTGCTTTTTAATAAGAATGGTATGTGGTCTCAGAATGCATCTTTTGTAAACTAAAATCTATGTCTTGTTTTAACTTTCAACACTGCTGAGTTTAAAAGCTGTGGTTAGGTTACCAGTATTTTTGATACTAAGAGAATATATACTCTCTGAGGTTTCCAGTTGCCCTCTGCAGGGCATTCTAAGAATCACTTCTCAAATGAATTACGGTATGCCAGAATCATAGTATTTGCTGCAATGATTTTACAGTAATTACAATCCAGAAAAATGAAGAGTTTAAACAATCTTATTGATGCCATGGGGATTTAAGTATTCTTAAATTCTGTTCCTGACTCCCAGCTGAGCAGGAGCACAACAGGAGAGAGGCTCCAGCTGTTTCTGGGACTGTGATAAGCGGGCAGGCTCCCAGAGAGCAAGCGAACAGAGCGAGTGTACAGGGAGAGCAAACAGGAGTTTGGCAGCGGAGTTTGGCAGGAGAGGTCAAGGGGGAGGTCCCTAAGAAATTTTCTAGGAAGACAGAAACATAAAGGGAAAAGAGCACTATGGAAGGAAAGGACACAGCAGTGGTGGTGACCTGCAAGGGGTGTGCAATGTTTGTTTTCCTGCCGGAGATCAACATGGCCTACACGTGCAACAAGTGCAAGCTGGTCACGCTGTTGGAAGAAAAGATCAGAGGACTGGAGCAGCAAGTGTCAACCCTCAGGAGCATAAGAGAAAGCGAGGAGTTCTTAGACAGAACGGTGGATCTACAGCACCAAAGCACAGTACAGGAGCCAGAAGGGCAACGGCAGGATGAGGCGGAGTCGGAGACTGCAGAGGCAAGGGAAAATAACGTAGGGGGAACTCCCTGGAAAAGGGTGACTGTTAGGAGCAGAAGAACTAGAAGATATTCTGCACCTGTGGAAGCAGTGGAGCTATGGAACCGCTTCCATGTACTTGAGGACGAGAGCAGAGGACAGCCTGCAGGGGACGGATTGCCGGGCACCCAACGTGACAGCGAGCAAGAGGCTGAGGGTCAGTCAAGTAGAGGCAATCAAACCAAGGCCTACAGCAAGAGGAAGAGAAGAGTACTCGTAGTGGGAGACTCCCTCCTGTGGGGGATCGAAGCCAAAGTATGTCGCGAAGACCCATGGACTCGCCAGGTGTGCTGTCTCCCCGGGGCACGGATTAAGGATGTGTCAGAGCAGCTGCCAAGACTCATGCAGCCCACCGACACATACCCCTTTCTTCTCTTCCACGTGGGTACAAATGATACTGCCAAGCGGAGTTACAAAGAAATCACGGCAGACTTTGAAGAGCTGGGAAGGGAACTCAAGAACTTCGGGGCCCAGATAGTTTTCTCATCCATCCTTCCAGTACTTGGAAGAGGCATAGAAAGGGAAAGAAAAATACTCCGAGTGAATGACTGGCTACGAAGGTGGAGCCGACGTGAGGGATTTGGATTCTGGGACCAAGGGCTACACTTCCTGGAAGATGGACTGCTGGCAAAGGATGGGTTGCACCTCACAAGGACTGGGAAGAATGTGTTTGGCCACAGCATGAGGAATTTAATCAGGAGGGCTTTAAACTGAATCCAACAGGGGAGGGAGACATAAACTCGGGGGTACCAATGGAAGAAGGCCTCTATGCCACAATGGAGAGAACAGCTCCAGCGGTGCCCATTGATAGTCTACCACAAAATGTAGGGGAAAAGTCGGACTATAAAGCACATAGTCTTCGATGTCTCTATACTAATGCCCAGAGTATGGGCAACAAACAAGACGAACTTGAACTCTTGATACATGAGGGCAAGTACGACTTGATAGGGATAACTGAAACCTGGTGGGATGACTCCCATGACTGGAATACAGCAATTGAAGGGTATAACTTGTTCAAAAGGAACAGAAGCAACAGAAAGGGAGGTGGAGTTGCACTGTATGTTAAAAATACGTATCTCTGCAAAGAGATACAGGAAGAGGAGCTTGGCAGCCCCATTGAGAGCATCTGGGTTAAAATAAAGGGGGCAAAGAATAAAACGAACATGGCGGTTGGAGTCTACTACCGACCACCCAATCAAGGAGAAGACGAGGATGGAACTTTTGAAAACCAAACTGCCATTGTTTCAAAGAGGCACGATGTGGTAGTAATGGGTGACTTCAATTTCCCTGATATCTGTTGGGAGACTTATTCAGCCAAACATGGCCCCTCCAAGAAATTCCTGAGCTGTGCTGCTGATAACTTCCTCCTACAGAAAGTGGAGGAAGGAACTAGAGGATCGGCTACCCTTGACCTGATTCTAACCAACAGAGACGAGTTAGTGGATAAAGTGGCAGTTTCGGGAACTCTGACCATGTTATACTTGAGTTCTTGATTCTAACGGAAGCAAAAGCTGAGTGTAGCCAAACACGTACCCTGGATTTTAGGAAAGCCAATTTTAACAAACTCAGAACAATGATTAGTAAGATCCCATGGCAAGCGACTCTCACGAGAAAGGGAGCCCAGGAGGGGTGGGAGTTTTTAAAAAAGGAAATTTTAAAGGCACAATTGCAAACAATTCCCAAAAGGAAAAAAGGCAGAGGGCAACAGAAGAAGCCAATGTGGCTTCACAATAAACTCAAAGATGACCTGAAAACAAAAAAGGACACGTATAGGAAGTGGAAGGAAGGACAGGCTACAGGGGAAGAGTACAGGCAGGTAGCACAGAACTGCAGGAATAGTGTCAGGAAGGCTAAAGCTGAGAATGAGCTAAGGTTAGCGAGGAATGCTAAAAGCAACAAAAAAGCTTTCTTCAGATACATGCACAGTAAAAGACAGAAGAAAGAACTGGTGGTTCAACTACGCAATGAGGATGGCAAATTGATAACAGAAGACAAAGAAAAGGCAGAAGTGTTCAATTCCTACTTCGGCTTGGTCTTCTCCCAAAAGAGGGTCTATGACCCCCCTGGCAAACCTGAAGTGCAGACTGAAGGGGCAGGATTGCAGCTTGAGATTGATAGGCAAATGGTCAAGGAGCACCTGATTACTCTGAACGAGTTTAAATCTCCAGGGCCTGATGAGCTGCATCCTAGAGTAATAAAGGAACTGGCAGAAGAACTCTCAGAACCACTGTCTATTATCTTTGAGAAATCATGGAGGACAGGTGAAGTGCCAGACGACTGGAGGAGGGCAAATGTTATTCCCATCTTCAAAAAGGGCAAGAAGGAGGAACCTGGGAACTATAGGCCAGTCAGTCTGACATCAATCCCCGGGAAGATTTTGGAGCAGATTATAAAGAAGTCAGTCTGCAAGCACCTTGAAAACAATGCAGTGATTACTAGAAGCCAGCATGGATTTGTCAAGAACAAATCCTGTCAGACTAATCTGATCTCATTTTTGATCGGGTAACCTCCTTTGTGGACTGTGGGAATGCTGTGGACATTATATATCTGGACTTCAGCAAAGCTTTCGACAAAGTGCCTCATGATATCCTGATTAGTAAGCTAGCTAAGAGTGGGCTAGATGGAACAACTATCAGGTGGATCCACAATTGGCTACAGAATCGGACTCAAAGAGTGCTTATCAATGGTTCCTTCTCAAACTGGGGAGAGGTAACGAGCGGGGTACCACAGGGCTCGGTCCTGGGCCCGGTGCTCTTCAACATTTTTATTAATGACTTGGATCAGGAGGTACAGGGAATGCTTATCAAATTTGCAGATGACACAAAGTTGGGTGGAACAGCTAATACTCTAGAAGACAGAAACAAAATTCAAAGTGACCTCGATAGGCTGGAGCGCTGGGCCGAAAACAACAGAATGAAATTTAATAGGGATAAATGCCAAGTGCTGCACCTAGGGAGAGGAAACCAAATGCAGAGTTACAGAATGGGGGACACTTGGCTCAACAATACTACAAGTGAGAAGGATCTGAATATGAGCCAGCAATGCGATGCGGCGTGCAAAGAAGGCAAATGCAATTTTGGGCTGTATTAATAGAAGTATAGCTTCCAAATCGCGGGAAGTGATAATTCCCCTTTACTCGGCACTGGTTAGGCCTCATCTTGAGTACTGTGTCCAGTTCTGGGCACCTCACTTTAAGAAGGGCATACCGACATAGACAAACTGGAGAGGGTTCAGAGGAGGGCAACAAGGATAATAAAGGGGCTGGAAACAAGGCCCTATGAGGAGAGACTGAAAGAACTGGGCATGTTTAGCCTTCAGAAGAGGAGACTGAGAGGAGATATGATCGCACTCTTCCAGTATTTGAAGGGATGTCACACAGAGGAGGGCAAGGATCTCTTCTCGATCATCCCAGTTTTCAGGACATTGAATAATGGGCTCAAGTTACAGGAACCTAGATTCCACCTAAACATCAGGAAAAATTTCCTGACTGTCAGAGCAATAAGACAATGGAATCAACTACCTAGGGAGGTCGTGGGCTCTCCCACTCTGGAGGCATTCAAGGTGCAGCTGGACAATCATCTGTCAGGGATGCTTTGACCTGGATTCCTGCATTGAGCAGGGGGTTGGACTCGATGGCCTTGTAGGCCTCTTCCAACTCTACTTTTCTATGATTCGATAAGTATATCTGACTTCTTCAGGATCGCAGCCAGTGTCCGAAATTCTTGTAGAGATCTGAATAATCTTGCTTAGTTCTGCTATTATGAACTCTGCAATTCTAAGTATAATGCTCATTTTCAAAAGGTAACAATTCCCAAGCCCATACATGCAAGATATGTGCACATATCTGTGAATTTCCACACTCTTGGTTAACAGCAGTTTCTAGTATAGCTAACTGAGCAAGCTGACAAATCAAAGCTACTATTTTTTTTACTCCTGCCTGATCTTATAAAAAGTGCCGTTGTTTGTCATTTGAGCTAAGAAGAAAGCCACGTTGGGACCTGCTGCTGGGGAAGACCAGGGAGATAGTCACATAGGGCATGAGTACATCATTCAGTGCATTCAGTCCCTGAAAGCTGCATGGCACCTGTGCAGAACCCAGACAGATTTGCACGTTGAACACAGGCCTACTTGAGCCTTAGGCATGAGCATTTACCCCTTCGCTCCTGTGACAGGGCCGTGAGGAGGATATTGGAAGCATCTTCTTAGAATCATAGAAAAGTAGAGTTGGAAGGGGCCCACAAGGCCATCGAGTCCAAACCCCTGCTCAATGCAGGAATCCAGGTCAAAGCATCCCTGAAGATGATTGTCCAGCTGCACCTTGAATGCCTCCAGAGTGGGAGAGCCCACCACCTCGCTAGGTAGTTGATTCCATTGTCTTATTGCTCTGACAGTCAGGAAATTTTTCCTGATGTTTAGGTGGAATCTGGGTTCCTGTAACTTGAGCCCATTATTCCGTGTCCTGCAAACTGGGATGATCGAGAAGAGATCCTGGCCTTCCTGTGTGTGACATCCCTTCAAGTACTGGAAGAGTGCGATCATATCTCCCCTCAGTCTCCTTCTTCTTGGTTGAAACTCACTGCTATTTGATGTTATGTCTGAACCAGGCCAAACTGTGGTTACTTTAAACCAGGGACAGGCAACTTGTAGTCCTCCAGATGTTTTTTGGCCTACAATCCCATCATCCCTTATCATTAGCTATGCTGACTAGGGCTGGTGGGAGTTATAGGCCAAAATATCTGGAGAGCTATAAATTGCTCACCCCTGGTTTAAACAATGGTTTATTGAAACAAGCCAAGATCAAACTATGGTTTTTAATCCTGGCTTGTTTCAGTAGGCTATAGTTTAAACTAACCTAAGATTCCAGTTAAAATGTAACAACAAACAATGGTTAGTTTGAACAAGGATGCAGATGCTTCCAATCTCTTCCTCATGCCCATATTTATTTATTTATTACATTTCTATACCGCCTTTCTGCTAAGGCACCCAAAGTGGTTTACAATGTTTAAATACTCAAACAAACAAACATTACCCCCTCCCCCCAAACCAAACATACACCAGTTCTCTCAGGCCAACTGAAGGTTTCTTCTGGAGCTGCTGGTACAATCTCCCTGGCCTGGGCTTTTCTTCTGCCTTCCCTCTGTAGCCCCAGGGAAGGCGGGGGAGGGGCTGCCCCAACAGCCCTCTCAGGCCAGAGATGGTCATTTCAGGAACAGATGGCAGTTGCTCCCTGGCCTGGGCTTCTCTTCTGCCTTCCTCATGCCTATGCCTGGGGAGAAGAGGGGAGGTGTGAGCACTCACATCCAAGGCTCAAGAAGGCTAATTCCCATAACACTAAACTATGGTTTAGTGTTTTGTCTGAACCAGATTTAGTGTTATGTCTGAAGCAGACCAGAAAATCATAAACAGGGCGATGTGGTCCACACAGGTGATGGAGCATTTTTGATTGACAAAATCCATGTCGTGTTCTTGTTTTTCCAAGGACTGCTTTATGTCCATTCTAGAGAATGGAACAGGAAGTGCAGAAAGCTTCTGTATGGGCAAATGTTGGACAAGGCCTGGGCAGGAACACAGATCTTACGTTTGTGTTAAATTGGGGCCTTGAGATTTTCGCCCTTATATACACAATACATTTCACTACTAAGAGCTTTATTATGCCAGCTTGGTACTATACAAAAATTTCTAAAACTATTTCAAATGGATACAAATTCATCACTGTATAGTTGTGCATCAATAGTGTGCATAACTTAAGAGTTGTACAGCAGATACTAGATCTGACCTTTAGCATATCATATGTCAGGTCTCTTTCTTTTGTATTTAATTGCTGCAAACATACTCTCTGATCATAATGAAACTATTATTCTATAATGTTGCCTTCATTTTATGTACTGCTGAAATCTGAATGTAAGATCATTATACCACAGTTTAACAAATTCAGTGGCTCACACCTGAATTCTGTCGTGAACATTATTCAGCTTTGGCACTGTATTGGTTCTGACATTTTTGCTTAAATAATTCTTGCTTTCCATTATCCACTATCAAAGGAAAGTCCTTTCCTCCAAACATCCTTCTTCTTGATTTCCTCATCTATGGTCTATTTTAGCCTCAACTATAAAATAAAACCTTCTTGATGAGGAACTAACAACATTTACCATGACACATTCTCCATTACCCCACTCAAATACAGTTAGCTTTGAGAAAGCACTTCCACCTGTGCACACAGAGTCTTGGTAATGCTACACGACATTTCCATCGGATTATATTTAGCTCTTGCAGCAGGTTATTAATTTGAGAACCTTGAGGAGAAGAAGTGCTTGGCAACAAAGATACACAGAGTTCATCTGGTTCTCCTGCTGTTCTCCTGCTGTCCTGCAATGCTTATGCTTTAAAGCCAGTTTTATCGGAATTTAATTCCAGTGTTCTGCTGTGTTGAAAAGGGACTTATGATGACATTGATATTAAATGTTTGTATCTCTGTTTACCTATAGCACACTCATTTGGATAATAGTGAGCTGTGGCTTATAGTGATGTGCTGCATTAGGTTTGATATGGATTAAGTTTGTTGCACTGTTAAGTTTTTATTTCTATGAGCCAAAGCATAGCCACTGTTAGAAAGATAGCTGTGTCAATGAACTTGCTAATTTCAAAAGCCAATAAATCAGTGACATTAGGCTCAGAGTACTGCTATTTTTGCCTCATCTGAGTGGGATAAATCTTGCATTGACACAGCCTCAAAGGAGCCAAATTTATATGTGGGTGTCACTGAATACAGTTAATATATAGGGAGTAGTTTTGCTCCAAGAAAAAGTTTTCAATGCATTCTGAATCTGAATGATGAGGAAGGTTTATTCAGCATTTACTTTTTAAAGTATCAGAAACATTGGCTTGCTGTGAGAGAAGCAGCTTTCAGATATTTTCCATTGTCAATTGCCAGTTCATGCCGCCATGTCTCCAGTCACACTGTATATGGCAGGAGTATTGAACTTCTTTCGCCCAAGGGACAAATTCGGTTTTGGAGAAGCTCTGGAAGGCCGTATTCCAGTGGTAGGCAGGGCCAAAGACAAATGGGATGGGGCCAAGATACAAAAAATAGCAGCATATTTTAGCTTAAAGCTCTTACTTGCCAGTAACTAAGGCTTAGGAGAGATATTTCAACCTTTTAGAATGGGGCAGGGGACACACACAGAAGCCAGGAAACCACCAAGTGATTGGCAGTTGGGGAAAGGGGATTGGGCCCAAGAAGGAAGCACAGCCATCTGGGGAGACCCGGAGAGCAGATCAGGACCCCAAACTTCACAGTACACACATTTATTTATTTATATACAACATTTATATACCACTCCACATCTAAGCAGATTCTGGAGCAGTGAACAATAAAAGGGCGGAGGGAGGGCGCTCCAAATTCAGAGTCCCAGCTAGACAGCATCTAGTGGCCATAGGATTGTGCCCTTACTTCATGATTTAATGGTGCTTCAGTAAAAGTCATTCATTTAGAAATAGGAAATATTTTTTGCTGATGGGACTGGCAGAAGTGCAGTGTAAATTCTGCTTCTAAAATCAAAACTAATAAACAGTGGCAGGTGGTGCTGCGGCTAGAGAAAGTTATAAAGATGTTGGGTACCATACGTTTACACAATATTATAGCGTGGTTAATTTCATGGGAAAGTAATGTAACGTAAATTGGCTTACTGCCTAGGAACTGTAAACTGCCAGCTACAGCTGGCAGAAAGCCTTAAACTTAGTTCTCCAAGCTTTTAAGGCTGAAGTCTTTCTTTGTCTTTCAAACCCGTATTCCCATTATCTGGAGAATCCAGAAAGTAAATTCAGGATTTCATACATTTTAAAGCATGCATCCTACCACTGAACTCCCTTCCTGGGCAGCCCCATCCTATGTGGGTGCCCACGACCCACTGAACCTGGGGGATTATGGGCATCCTATTGAGTGCAGGAGGAATGTGGTGGATAAGATTTTTTTGCTGTGCTCCCCTAGCCCTCAAAAACATCTAGATGGCTGATTTCAGCCATCTAGATGTTTTACACCTCCTCCTGAGGAGGAGAGGCTGAGGCACCGCCTGGATTCATCATAAGATGGCAGTGTCTCGCTCCTCCCCTGCCTGGCCCCCTGGGGAAATCAAAGCCGGTCTTCCGTTTTCAGTTCCCTGCCCGTGCAGAAAGAACTATGCCAGCTACGAGGTGGGGGGCAGGTGCTCTGCACTTGAACTGCCCACTGCGACCTCAGAAGGGAATTCCAAGGTCACAGGGTGGAGCCCGAATTATCCTATGCCCCCCCCCCCAGGCAAGGTCGGACGGCCATAGGATTGTGCCCATAATCACTTTCCTGTAATCACTCAGCTTTCACCGACCTGGTGCCCTCCAGATGTGTTGGTCTACAACTCCCATTATCCCCAGACAGCACAGTCAATGGGCATGCTGGTTGTGGGTTATGGGAGCTGTAGCCCAACACATCTGGAAGGCACCAGGTTGGGGAAGACTGATTCACATCAATTTAACCACAGTGACCACATGTGTGATTCAAGAATGACTAGTTCTCATCTTGGGATATCTAGGACCACAGGGAGCTGTTTAACAACATTGAAATAACTACAGCAGAGTGCAATCTTTTACAAGCAACAGTGAGAATAGATTATTGGATAGCAAATTAGTCTAAGCATGGAGGTGTACAACAGAATTGCGGGGGGGGGGGGGGCTGCGCATGCATCCTGACATTTTTATCTGAGTAGTTGCTATTTAAGAATCTGCCTTATTCTTCATCATCTCATTCATTCATTGACCAAAACCAGTCATTGATAGTTGTGCAGCTCCTTATTGATGCTAGAGCTTATATTTGGTCATTATCTTCCTAAGGTGCTTCCTAAACTTGTTGATACACAACTTTATGGCAGGCCATTAATTCTCTTAGGGTACAATTTACCGGTAATTCAATTCTCTTTAATGCAATTTAATTCTCATAGGGTACAATCCAATCAGAATGCTTGTAACTCTCCAAACTCGGAGGATTATGGGCATCCTATGGAAGGTGCCTCCGTGCTCCTCCCACCCTGCAACTCTAGATGGCCAATTTTGGCCGTCTAGCTGAGGCACTTCAGAGTGGGAGGGAAGGAGGCTGAGGCACTACCAGGGTATCTTGTATCTTGGCGGTGCATGTCTCCTCCCCTCCCTACCCCCTAAACCCCATTTCCAAGATCTCTCTGGTGACTTTGGAGACGCAGCCGGCATGGTTCTTTCTGCGTCGGCTGCAAGGGGTGGGGGAGAGTGCTCCGAGTGTGGAGAGAGACCCAGCTACCAGGTCAGAGCAATTGTCTGACCTTGTAGCTGGGTCTCTGAAAAAACCTATGGCCACCGAGATGCTGTCTAGCAGCTGTAGGATTGCGCTGTTAAAATCTGTTCTAATTGCACATAGTACAAAACAGTGCATTTGGAAGACTAAGATCGGGTTTGCACCATCATGGAGGGGAAATAAGCCATACTGGTTTATTTTCCTTCCCTGCACATGCCAGTTCGGAGCCACCTAATTAGAATAATTACCCTCAGCAGGCACGGGTTGTTATGACATCCGAACTTGGCGAGGTTGGGTGGCTTGGGTGGTTTACAAAGCACCCTGTAAACCACCCCAGCCACCTACCCTCACCAGGTTTGGATGTCATGGCAACCCACGCACTGTGAGAGTAATTATGTTAATTAGGTGGCTTGCAACTGGCATGCGCTCCTTGCAAAGTACACAGTGGCAAACTGAGGTTTGCTGCCACGTAATGTATCAATCAGCATTAAGAATGCCAACTATGTGCCTTTCTGGCATATGCCTTTTACTTTGTCTTTAATGTATTTTACTGTCTTATCTATAGACCCATCCCTGTACCCCAGCATTATTTAAAACAAGAAAACAAAAACAACAGACGGGAAGGGAAGCCTGGCCCAGACTTCAAGCAGTGAATGTCACAACCCTGTCAGGATACTGCTTGCATAGCATTCTGTTGCTCTTTTCACTACACAGGGAAGCATATCTCTCCCCCCCCCCCCCGTCATTCTGCACATTTCAACCAGGTGGAAGAGTTAAGGGTGCAATTCTACACGTTTAGGCAGAAAAAAGTCCTACACAACTCCCAGCTGGCTGAAGCATGCTGGGATTTGTAGGACTTTTTTTCTGTCTAAATGTGCATAGAATTGTGCCCTTAATCTCCTCCTTCCTGCTGGATGGAGATTAAAGCAAGCAGCCTCTCACTAATGTATATTTCTCTGTCCGTCTGTTCCCCTAACAGCCCCCTTTGAGAGAGAGAAAAACTGTGCTCTTCTGAGTAGTTACTTGTTTACATAAACAACATATTGGTAGATGCAGATGGCATATGATTAGATTTTTTTGCAGTGGAAAAGGATTTCCGCACTACTCTAGATGTATTTTTGTTCCTGTTGGCACAGATACCTATGAGAATTCCTGCAAAGAAAGTCTGAAATGAGAATGGCCTATGTTATTGGTCCTCCTTGTTTCAGAAGAATTTATTATTTTTCTGTGAGTCATTGCATTTCATCAGTTAAATCCAGCACGTTTGTTGTTGGGAATATTATCACCCCAGCAAAAAGGAGAACACAACCCATTTAAGTAGCTAGCATCTGTGTGAGGCAATGAGCATGCTGGAATTTGAACTGAGGTTTGAAAAGAGCCTATCGTCCAAGGGAGGACTGAAAAAACGTGTGTTGAGGGGCAATTGTAGAGAAGAGTGAAAAAAAGAGTGAGACTTGTCTGCTATGAGGTAAGCCCCATTGTCTTTGATGGCACTTATTACCAGGTAAGTATGTATACTAGGACTGCAGCCTGAGAGTCTAGAAATTGACTGACAGTTATTAACATAGGACTCAGCTTACTGAGTAGTAAGATGGATTTAACAACCAATCATAGTATTGTTACATGAACAAGCCAATAAGAGCCTCAGGCTTCCACAGTCCCCACTCCACTTCACATGCAAGTGGGAGGATAGGACTTAAAGCTACCATTTCTGATTAGCAACAAACCATAACTTGTTAATATGTCCAAACTTGACAAATTGCCCTGTTCCATCACAGATTCTGTTGTCCCTACTAGGTGATGGCCCAAGTGAGATAGCATGGGGGTAAGGCAGCTGCCTGAAGCAGGTCTGGGACAGAACTGCAGGTACTAACCCAAGGACTGTGGGCTAAGATTCAGCACCATGGAGAGCTATCCTGCAGCTAAGGTAAAGACAAATGACCTTAGCACTGGCCTAGAGGGCCTGCCAGGGTATTACAGCCAAGCCAGGGCAGTCCTTCGGAGCTCCACCTCCTCAAATGCTGTATCTGGTTTTAAAGGGCCAGTGTCTTTTCCAGTAGTCGATGACTTCTTCTGGGGAGCGAGGGTCTGAGGAGCTGGTTGGGGAATGCTCCCCAGGGCCTCCCTGCTCACTGGAGGAGACCAATGTGCATTCCTCAGAGTCAGAGGGCAGTGGCACCTCCCAGGGATCAAGTAGACAGGGTATGGGGTCAAGGTGGAGGGCCCACTTGTGAAGAACTGGAAATTGATTCTGACTCCTCCTTGGAGTCACTGCCATTGCTCTAATCCAGTAATTTAGGCATGTAACCAAGACATTCAAGATTAGTAAACATACAAGATTAGTAATATTAGAAAATATTAGAAATACAGTAGTATTTTATCCTGCAAGCATATATTCTCTTGTGTATGTTAATGAACCAATAGCACAGATAGAGATTGGAAAACTGAAATTTAAAACCCGCATAAGCAAGGCATAGGTCTCAGTTACTTTGGACTAACTACCAATTGAAAATCTCAGAATCCTGTACATGCTCCAAACTAAGTAAGTGGTAGTTCTTGTCCATGATGAGAAGTCAAAAATGATGTTGCAGACAAAACTGGAAAGAACTGCAGTACCTTCATGGGGTACTGCCTATACCAATTTCTATTGTAGGCCCTTGGTATTAGGATACTAAATGGATAGATTCTGATAGAAAAGAAGAAAATAAGGGTGCAGTCCTATGCATGTTTAAACAGAAAAAAGTCCTACAACTCCCAGCATGCCCCAGCCAGTATGGCTGGCTGAAGGGATGCTGAGAACTGTAGGGGTTTTTTTCTGTCTAAACATGCATAGGATTGTGCTTTAAGTTATTATTCATTAGGCTATGTGGTTCGTGCTTGTTCAAATGTTTAAATCATTTTTGTTTTGTAATTTCTAAATACACTAGGGTGGAATAGTGTATGTTTTATCTTATAGATTCATAGATCATAGAGTTGGAAGGAGCCTACAAGGCTATCAAGTCCAACCCCCCTGCTCAATGCAGGAAATTAGAAGAGGGGGTCTCCCATCCAAGTAATAACCAGGCCTGACCCTGCTTAGCTTTCCACTCAGACAAGCTGAGCCAGCATGAGCCACATGGGTAGCCCACAAGCAAGCACGACATGAGTGCAACAGTGCTCTCCAGTAACTGGTATTCAGAGGCATACTGGAGGTAATTCATAGCCATCATGATTAGTTGCCATTGATAGCTTCATCTTCCATGAATTTGTCTAATCCCCTTTTAAAGCCGCCATGTTGGTGGTGGTTTTAATGAAACCCTCAAATAAATAAATAAAAATACAATGGAGAGGGTTGAAACACTGCAGAACAATCAACTCTTTTATTTTATGAGATCACGTGGAGCAAGAAGCAGTTTCCCTGTAACCCAATCCCCCTTCCTCGCCCCCCCTGGAAGGAGACTGGTGTGTGCGTGTGCATGTATACTCGTGTCAGGCTTTCTCCACAATTTTTTACTTGATATACAAACGACGTCTTGCAATACAAGTACTGTAGTATGGCTTAAATTAAAAATCTCTGTACAAATTTTTTTGGGGGAATTTCGTTTTGATATAAGAGTGTTTTGGATTACAAACACGTTTCCAGAATGAATTATGCTCTCAATCCAAGGCATGACTGCAGATTACTATTAGAATTACTTCAGGAGGATTGAAATGGATCTATTATTTTAATGTAAATTTATACATATTTGTGGAGGAAGGGGGGGCTGGCTGACCCGCCACAACCCCACCCTTTCCTACCCCAAAGGGCCCAAGACCCCCAGAGATCTCAAGGTACCAGATTGCCAGCCTCAGCTGTCTGCAATCCTACTTGAATCTCTGTTCAGGGACTTGCCCTTTGTTTGTAACCTGGATTTAGATGCTGAACCAAGCAGAGCAACTACAAAACCCATGTGGGGTAAAAAACCAAAAGAAGGTTTATTCAGGTAGCATCTTACAACAAGAATAGGGAAATAAGGGAAGCACACAAAACAGAGAGAGACACTTTGGTACAAAGTAATAGAGCTGCAAAAATAACAAAACCTAATTCTTTATATCTCCCAGGCACACACTCTGTTACCTGGGGGTCAGTTCTCTTCAGGGTTGGATCCAGCACAGCCTTGCCACCCGGTGTGACTACTTCACCTACCCGAAGGTCCGAGATGGGTAGCCCTCCACAAGGCTTGCCTTGCCAAAGCCCTCATTCAGCTAATTTCACCAGGAGCTACCTGGGGTCGGATCCTGAGGCCACCCGAAGGCTTTGGCCTCTGCTTGGCTTGCTGCCATTGCTCCACAGCCAGCAACCACGCAATGAACAAGACAAAGAACAAAACCCACACATTGGGAAATATACCTTTCCCCCCCTTCCCCTCCTTTCTGTAGCTTTGCTGCTTCTGAGCCAATCAGGATGAACTTCACCTGGCCAGGCAGGGAGGGGAACTCATGACATTTGCATCTGAAAAGCTGTAGACCGGACTTTCAGCCGCCATGTCCCATCCGATACTTTATGCACATTTCGCCTCCTCCCAGCCCCCAACCGGCCTTACTTGGTTTTCACATGAGGCAAGTGCGTGTGTGTAGGAACCCTCAGAGGCTCTTTTTCTCCACAATATTCATCTTGAGCTCCTTGAATAGAGTGCTCTAACGCTCCTGATAAACATATATTGTATACTTTTCAGGACTAACAATATTTCCTGAGGCTACAGAATGAAAAATACAGGCAGATCAGAAAAGTATTCATGTAGAAACAGATACAAATAAGGACTAGGCTAGATGAGGACAGTGTCAGCAGAACTTCCTGTTGTGGTGCAAGTGACCTCACAGCTCTCTGCCACATTGAAGCGGCAATAGGAGACACAAATGTGTCTCTGAAATCCTTAAGGCATTTTCACTAGTGATGCTAAAAATAGCATTTGAATGTCCTATACTGTAAATTGCCACATCCACATTGATCATGATATACATTTGATTTTTGTGAAGGACTGCCAACTGGTCCTTTACTCAAGACCAGAGATCAAAGGTGCAAAACTGCCAGCCTTAGCTCTGCCGTCTGGACCTGATTCTCTCAGGGCCTTGCCCTGGGTCTATACACTGGATTTAGCACTGAACCACAGAGAAACCACACACATGTGTGTGTGGTAAAACCAGGAAAGTTTATTTAAGGTAAACAGATTACAACAAAAGGTGGGAAATGAGGGAAGGAGAAAAGGTGGGAAGACACTTTGGTATACACAGTAGAGCTATAAAACAACAAAGCTAGTTCTTTACTATATAACTACCCAGGCCTTACTCCTTTACCTGGGGTTTTTGTCCTCTTCAGGGCTTGCCTCAACAAAAGCCCTCCTCCTGAAAAAGCGTGCAGACAACAACGAACCCCCAAAGCTACAGCAGCAGTATAGATTCTTACCTCCACCCCTCCTTTCAGTAGCCCAGGTGTCTTTAGCCAATCAGGATGAACTTCATCTGGGCCAGGCAGGGGAGGGGTGGCTCTTTGCCGCATTTGCATGCAAATAGCTGTGGCACCGGGGGAGAGGCGTCAGGAGCCATCAGAGGAACTATGTACATTTTTGCATTTCCCAGCCCCCAGCTGGGATTATACTTGTTTACACGTGAGGAGGTGTGTGTGTGTGTGTGTGTGTGTGGTGCAGGAAACTGATGCTTTTTCTCAACAATTTTTAAATGACACTTTCACTTTCACATTACTGACACTCAGGAGTGGTGCTCTGGGAACTAAAAGCTATTCTTGATGCCAGTTGTGAAAATTCATTTGGATACACAGTTGTTTCATACGCTGACATTTCCCTATATGCTTGGCACCTCTAATCGATACAGAGAGAAGTGAGAAAATGGAGGTTGGTGCATGTAAATTGCCTATTAACAAAGCAGACACATTAAAACATTATTGTTTTAATAAGCATGAAAGCATTAAAAACAAATACAATCAACATTCATAAAGATGAAAGGTGTTTGCAAATGAAACATTTCATTTGCGATGTAAGGACTCAGTGACTGGGTTCGCACGACACGCTAAGCCTCAGTGTCATGCGAGCCAGCCCGTACTGTTGTAGTGGATGTAGACTGGTGTAGCAATACTGTTGTGTAGGCATTGTCTTATGCCGGCATAACTGCTATGCCACAGTGACACTAGCAGTGCAAGAGGGAAATGGGAGGAGTTTGGGTCATGGTGGGAGAGGAACAGGCCTGAGTTGGAATTCTGTGCTTACTCAGAGGTAAGTCTCTCTCTCTCTCTCTCACACACACACACACACACACAGGCTGGCATAATATTACACCTGCAAACAAAGTGGTGGAAGTTAAGACATGGCAACTGAAATGAGTGGAAATCCCAAGACGACTGCACCTTCCCACCTCCTTCTTCCCCAACCCTACGTTCTCGCAATCGAGGATAGGACTCTGACTAATCACAGCACATCACCTGCAGTATATAAGCCACAGTCCGAGAGAGCACACATCTCAATTTTCAAAGGGTGCAACTACATTGCTCCTTCTGCATTTGAAGCACACAACTGGGAACATGGGTGATTGGAACTCACTTATGGTGAGTGGGCTTTGATCAAAAAGGGACGCCCTTTGCAACAATCAACAGCAAAGGCAAACAAAACAAAACAAAAATTAGTGCCACTTAGGGCCCAATCCTATGCACGTTTTGACAGAAAAAAGTCCTACAGCTGGCTGGGGCATGCTGGGAGTTGTAGGCCTTTTTTTTCTGTCGAAACATGCATAGGATTGTGCCTTTAATTTATCCAAAGGTGCCTCAGGACCCCACAACAAGCACCTACCAGGAATATAGCTTGTTTGGAAAGAAGCATTGCTTAAGTGTGTAAAGTCACAGCTATGTAGAGCTTTCTGTGCATGCAACTATCAGTACCCTGAATTGGTTCCAGATGCCATTAAGCTGCTGGTGTGGATATAGAAAAACGAATGTCTCTTTGTGCTATCAGGTGGCAGTCTGTTGCATGAGGCACTGGCAGAAACCTCTGAACCATTTTAAACGGATCCTCTGAAACATTCCCCTGTAAGGGCTTTGAGAGGCAGAAACTGTAGCAAATTCCTTTTGAAAGCCTGTCTGCTTACATGGGCTTTTCCTGGCCTGCAATGGGCTATGACACTTGCTGTTTATTGTTTTTTTCCATACTATTTTAAAAATTCTTTATCATTTTAATATTGTTTTATATTATATTATGTATGTATTTTAGCATGAACTGCTTAGACGTTTTATTATACTAAGCAGTATCTGAGCATTATAAATAAATAGCAGCCCCTCCCAGTGTGTTACATCAGCTGACCTTCTGAAAAACATGTATAATTGCAGTCAAAACATTAGGCCCAAGGAAAAGACATAATCTGCAATGAAAATGGATAGAAAGTACTACTGGCTGCTGGTGCCAATGTATGTTTCACGAGATCCAGGAGCATTCCCAGGCTGCATACCTGTTCTACAAAAGGAACATGAGGCAGCATCAATTGTAGCACGTCTACCTTTCTTCAGATCCCAAGATTTTCCACAACCTTCACTTCCATCTTGTCTGTGACCTTTGCTTCTCCAACTCTATTGCCCTCAAGACTGATCCCACCCACAAAAGACAAGCAGTGACTGGTGGCTCTAATGTCAGTGGGACAGTGTATCCACTCCGGGTTTCGTTCTGAACTTATTCAGTCTGAACTATTTTGGGAATTCAGTTCAGCACCATGGACAGTGGATATTCAGACTAATACCCGGAGTGGATACACGACCCCACTGACATTGGAGCCACCAGCCTCTGCCGCAAAAGACTGCCAGTTTTTATTTTTTTTGCTACCCCTTCTGCTTGGAATATCCCATGTTCTGCCACCCGCACCTCTTCCTTAAGTCCATAGCAAAGTCACCTTTTCCATGACATCTTGGATTAAACCCTTTGTCCTGAACCAAAATGAAGCCTGAGTGTGAGGCTGAGGCAGGGACCGGTGGGTAGGTTCATGCATAAGGCCCCTCCATGTGAAGATTGTCCTCATGGAAACTAGGTTCCAAACTATATGCAAGAGAATCCAACTAAAGTTACGTTTGCACAAGCACAGTTGCACAAGCGGTTGCACATTACACTTGCACAACCAGCTGCACACTATGCTTGTGCAAGCGTAACGCAGAACCACTTGCACAATGGAAAGAATGGGCAGAGCTCCACCAGTGCTATTTGAGTTTGTGGAATGACACTGTTGGATACTGCCCTAATGCTTTTACATTTTGTAACACTGAAAGTAAAGGAAAGAATCCAAGTTTTGATTAAGCAATTTGAAGCATACTGGGCACCAAGAAGAAATGTTATCTGTGAAAGGCATGATTTCTTAATTAGAACTTCTCCCTAGAACTCCAAGTAAAGGACAAAACATCAGTCTATGACTGCTCTAAAACTCTTAGCAAAAACCTGTGAATTTAGAGACAACACTGTATTTATTTGTTTGTTACATTTATATCCTGCCTTTTCCTCTGAGGAGTCCAAGGCAGCATACATGATCCTCTTCCTCCCAGGGATGGGGACTCGGACTCCAGGACTCGACTCGTGAGTCAGACTGAGTCCCCCCTCTGACTCAAGTCCCAATATTTTTAATGGGACTCGGGACTCGAGACCAAAGACTTGTGTTCCAAAATCATGTTCCTCAAATGAAACATGGATAGGTTTTAGGAAGTACAGCAAGTTTATTTTTTAAAATCATTTTCCTAAAATGCAACCTTTCAGACATTTTGGGTTTGGCTGCCTCTGCCTGCCTGTTTGGGGTTCCCAGCCTCCTCTGCCTGCCTGGTCTCTTCTTAACCAGTTCCACAGTTTGAGTTGTCCAAGACAAAGGCCTCTGCCTGCCTCCTCTGGGGTTCCCTACCTCCTCTGTCTGGTTATTTTGGATTTGTCTGCCTGGTCTGTTCTTGCCAAAATCAGTTGCAGAGTTTTGAAATAAAAAGGCACACTTGTGCCTAGAATTTATTTAAGCCACACATCTGAAGTAGTCTTATTTTGTTGGGAAAAAACCCCATTGATTTTAATAGGGACTCGTGGAGTCAGCTTTGTGAGTGACTCGTGAGTCACCATTTTGGACCAAGGACTCAGACTTGGACTCGGGTCCAAAGACTCGTGACTCGAGACCAAGGACTCTTCAATATCCCTGCTTCCTCCTCTCCATTTTATCCTCACAACAACCTTGTGAGGTAGGTTAAGCTGAGAGTTAGTGACTGGCCTAAAGTCACCCAGTGGGCTTCACAGGCAAGTGGGAACCTGAACCCAGGTCTTCCCAGTCCTAGTCCAACACTCTAACCACTACACTGGCTTCATGACATGTATTTTTTCCTGAAACAAATTCAGACACGCTTATTATTGACAAAAGACTGATAACCTTGAGTTATCAGGAAGGGAATCTAAAGCCTTGAGAGAAGAACTGTTAAAACAGATAAACCTTTGGATATCTTACAGTATAAAAGTATTAAAAAGTACAGTAATCACAGACTGTTCAGGCAGTCAGACGCCAGGTTTGTGGGATCTGTTGTTCTCTAATAAAACCCTGAGATACACCAACAGGAGCCACGTGCAAAGGAGTGAGACTGGGGGTGGGGGAGAGAACAACACATTTAGGGCACATTCCTAAGCTTACACTGAATTACATTTGCCATTTTAATGCTCATTCCCTTGTTTAGAGCAGCATTCCTGACTATTGGCCATGCTGGTAGGGATTCTGGGAGTTGACATACAAAACATCTGGAGATCTACCTTCTGCCCACCCCTGGCCAAATTATTTAGGATGGGTAAAAGAAAAAGGGATAGTGAAGAGCTCTAAACTTTAGAGCTCTTCACTATCCCTTTTTCTTTTACCCACCCTAAATAATTTGGCATCACTTCTGGTCCCCCCCCCCCCCAGCTTTCTTTGCTTCAGCAACCTAATTTTTGGCCATGACAGATACTATTGCTATTGTTAAAGAATAAGGAGTCAGAAACGTTTGGGAATCTAATCACCCAAAGATACCTTCTGCCAGTCCCTGAGTCCTTCTGCAAGATCTCCTTAACAACAACAACAACAACACCTCTTGAGAGATTTCCAGCTGCCCTCCCCTGTCATTAGCATCCACTGATGAAACATCAACCAACCACCACAGGCTATTAGCCCAAGGAAGGAACAGTTAGCCTGCAGCCTTACAAACTTACAGTTGGGAGCTAAATGGGGGGGGGGGGGATCCAGCAGGAACTTACAGTTCTTACAGCTTTGCCCAAACAGAGATCCCACATTTAAACTAAACCCAAACTTAGAAAGGGGAAATAAAGGTAATACATAGCTCTATACTGACAACAGCCACTGTGCAGGCCTAGCTAGTGGAAAAGTCTGCTTATAAGCAAAATAGTGAAGGCCCGCTTCAGTCTGGACTCAGTGTAGGCTCAGATATTTAGGTCTTATAGATAAGCTTACAAACAAAAGCTCAGAAATAATCATCCCAAGTTTGAGAGGCCAGCTTATTACTTAGGTAGTTTTAAAACACACACAAGGAACTCAGCCCTTCCAAACAACATCCCTTCCCAAATCACCCACCCTTTGTCTGCTGTCTACTCCAAACAGCCCATTCACTATTGTTCTGTTGTCTCCTCCAACATCCCATTCACTTTTGTTCTATCACCTAAATACAAGATCCCCATTCCCAGTGGACTCAATTGACCTATATTTCTACCTACTGGAAGCTAGCACAGACCAGAAGTTCAAGCACAGCCTCCCTTGCTTTCAAACGAGGCCCTCTAATGAGATTGGCTGCAGCAGCAGTTGGGCCAACCTACCTAGAGCTATATAAGGAGGCAGGGTTGTAAGGGAGCCAGCTCTCTATATACGAGGAGCCCCAGTGACAAAGTGTTTCAGCCCAATGTTGATGTGTCAGCACACAACTGAGTTAAGCAATTGTATGAATTCAGCAACAGGGTGAGGAGACCAGGGCAGAGAGCTCTTCCCTCCCTTCTCATAGTAAGTAACTGTAAATTAGTAACTATAGATAAGCTCCCTTCTCCTATAAACAACTTGGTTTTCTAGGAAAACAAACCCAATAATACTAATTAAAAACAACCCAGTTATGAAGGTAGAAAGCCAGCAGGGGTGTGGGAGCTATCCGAAGAGGTTAAATTTCTCGATGTCCTAAATGACTGTGCCTTAGAACAGTTGGTCATGGAATTGACCAAAGGGGAGGCAACCCTGGATTTAATCCTAAATGGCGTTGCCCAGGACCTAGTATGAGATGTAAATGTTGTTGAACTAATTGGAAATAGTAACTATCAGATTTAATATATATTTAAATGGAAGAGTGTCAAAGAAGTCTAACACAGTCACAATTGACTTCAAAAGAGGAAACTTCTCCAGAATGAGCGAACTGGTAAAAAGGAAGTTAAAAGGGGGGGGGGGGTTAAGAGGGTTAAATCCATTCAAAATGCTTGGAGGTTACTCAAAACCACAACAGGAGCTCAGATAGAATGTATACCATAGTTTAGGAAAGGTAGTACCAAGTTCAAGAAGTCACCAGCATGGTTAAGGAGCAGTGTCAAGATAAGAAGGCTTCCTTCAGAAAATGGAAGTTTGCCCAATTTGTCAGGATCTGCTGGGCTGGCTCAGTGCTGCAGCTCCACCTGGTGACCTGATGGAAAAGGCAGGCAAAGCCACCCACAAATGCTTGCAAGACTAGCACTAGACTTGTAGGTGCTCACAGGACTACAGCAGTCCACTCATGAAGACCAGCTGGGACCCACAGGAAGCCCTATAAAAGGCTTCTTGTTCTGGTTCAGCTTTGCTACAGCAACACGAGTCTTCGTGATGGAAGCATTGTGCTTTTGTGTCTTGCCTCCAGTCTTGCTACACCTTGCTGATACTTGACCTGTGCCTGTTCCCAACTATGCCTTTGCCTCTGGCCCCGCACGCTTTGCTGGTATTTCACTTTGCTTGTGATTGACTAGCCCTTTGCCTCTGGCTCTGCCTTGTTTGTATCTGACCATGGCCTGCTCTGAACCCTGCTCTCACATCTTGGCCCTCCCATACCTCATCAGTATTAAACCTTTGCCCAAGTAGACTCAGTTTTCCATCCACCTCCATCACCCCTGGCCCTGGTGTTCTGGTTGAGGACACCTGCCACTCATGTCCTGGACCTGACACAAATAAGGAAAACAAAAGGGAGCACAAACTTGCACAAAGGAGATGCAAGCAGACAATAAGAGATGTAAAAAAGTATTTTGAGGAGCATATCACATCAAGGTCAATAATAAATCTTTAAATATATGAGAAGCAGGAAACCCGCTAGGGAGGCAGGTGGACTGTTGGATGAAAATGGAGTTAAAAGAGTACTAAAGGAGATTGTGGAGAAGCTGAATGAATTATTTTCATCTGTCTTCACTGCAGAAGATACAGGCAGGGCCGGCGCTACCGCTAGGCAGACCTAGGCGGCTGCCTAGGGCGCATGGTGGAAGAGGGCACAGAAACGCTGCGCTCCTTCCTCGCCGCTGGCGCGCTCCTGCCCCGCCTGGCTGCCTGGCCGACAAAGGCACCACAACCACCAGGTCAGTGTGTGTGGGGGATTGCGGGCGCCAGGTGGGCTCGCGGTTGTGCTTGGCTTTCCTCTGCGTCTGGAGCCAGGCCGGGTCAGGAGCGCGCGTGGCGGCGGCCAGTTGGCAGCGGGGAAAGCGGCTGCTGGAGGCGGTGGGCGGGGGCGCTGGGCAAGCAGGCATTTCCTGGCGGCTTTGCTCCAGAGCCCCCCCCGGCACGAGAGGGGGGCGCTAAATATAACCTAGCCTAGGGCGCCAAACTGCCCTGCACCGTTCCTGGATACAGGACAGATGCGTGTGCATGAACTGATATTTTCAGGAGGGGAGTCTGAGGAATTGAGGCAAATAGTGGTGACAAAAGATGAAGTTCTCAACCTTATTGACAAATTGAAAGCCAATGAATCACTGGGCCCAGATGGTATCCATCCTAGCGTTCTTAAAGAACTCAAATATGAAATTGCTGATCTTCTAACAAAAATATGTAACATGTCCCTAAGATCAGCCTCTGTACCAGAGGACTGGAGAATGGACAATGTAACACCAATTTTTATAAAAGGATCCGGGGAGATCTGGAAAATTACAGGCCAGTCAGCTTAACATCTGTTCTGGGTAAATTGGTTGAAAGCATTATTAAAGATAAAATGAGTCAGTGTGGCGTAGTGGTGAGAGTGTTGGACTGGTACTCGGGAGATCCGGGTTCTAGTCCCCACTCAGCCATGAAACTCACTGGGTGACTTTGGGCCAGTCACTGACTCCCAGCCTAACCTACCTCACAGGGTTGTTGTGAGGATAAAGTGGAGAGGAGGAGGATAATTCTGTAAGCTGCCTTGGGTTCCTTGCAGGAAAAAAGGTGGAGTATAAATGTAATAAATAAATGAGTAAGCATATAGAAGGACAAACCCGGCTGAGAAAGAATCAACATGGCTTCCGCAAAGGTAAGTCTTGTCTCACTAACCTTTCAGAGTTCTTTGAGGGTGTCAATAAATATGTGGATGGGGGCGATCCGGCAGACATTGTTTACTTGGACTTCCAAAAGGCTTTTGACAAAGTCCCTCACCAATGACTTCTCAGCAAACTTAGCAGTCATAGAGTAAGAGGGGAGATCCTCTTATGCATTAGTAACTGGTTAAAGGACAGGAAGCAGAGGGTAGGAATACATGGTAAATTATCCCAATGAAAGGATGTAAACAGTGGGGTCCCACAGGGATCTGTATTGGGACCAATGCTTTTCAACTTATTCATAAATGATCTGGAATCAGGATTGAGCAGTGAAGTGGCCAGGTTTGCTGATGACACCAAATTATTTCAGGTGGTGAAAAGAAAAAGGGATTGTGTTGTGAGGAGCTCCAAAGGGATTTATCCAAACTGGGAGAATGGGCATCAAAATGGCAAATGCGGTTCAATGTAAGCAAGTGTCAAGTGATGCACGTTGGGGCAAAAAAAATCCAAACTTCACAGAGCACGCAGGAGTTTTGGTTTTGCAAGGAACCAGGGATCAAGGGGCGGGGTCGAAAAGATTTGGGGAAAGGCCTAAATCTGAAACAGGAAGCCAAGAGGCGATGGAGAAGAAGGGGCTACCTCTGGAGATGGAGCAGAGAACTAGGCGGAGAAAGCACGAATAGGCAGAGCTGGACTGCAACGTACGTTGCTTCTGCATACAACAGAAGCAACCTACACACACAGCCGTCCGCTGCAGCGTATGGCTGGACTCGCTTGTATGACTGATTTGGGACTTTTGGGTCTCTGTGAGCACCTTTCTGCAGCGCAGCTTTTCTCCACTACTTCTGGAACGCTGTTGCACTCTGATGAGTGGGCGACCCTGATTTTGGCCATGGGTGGTGTTGGGGGCGGACCTTTGGGTCCCTCCCAAAGGTTGGATTCTATATTGGGAATGCACACGCGAGTGTGCAAACGAATAGATCTAGTGGGATCCACAGGAAGCGGACTGGTCATTTCCCACGGCTATGAGGGAGTTCGAATTCCTCCTGCACATCTGACTTCCTCCCTCTCCCCCCCCCCCTTTCCCGCTGGCTTGTGGTACAGCCTGCTCCGGCCTGGGTCTGAGTGCCCATCCTCTCCTCGCCGCCTTAGTCTCGGCGCCGATAGAGGGGTTGGCGGGGGGGAGGTCGAGAGGGAGCGCGTTACCCGGCATGCAGCGGGCGGCGCGTTCGCACCAAGATGGCGGCGCCTCTGGATGAGTACGAGAAAGAAGCGGGCTGCGTCCCTATCCTGCACCCTGAGGTGAGGCCCTGCTGGCTTTCGGCCGCCTTGGCAACCCCATTAGGGAGGGTAGGGACCGGTAGAGCGGAGGACGGGGAGGAGGAGCAGACAGTGGTGGCTGCCGCCGCCTTCCTTGGCACTCCCTTCCCGGGCGGGGGCGGAGGTTGGCCCGGAGGCACGGGCAGGATTGTCGGGAGGGATAAGTGGCGGCCGCGGGTACGCCTTTCTGGCTTAGCAGAAGGTGAAGGAGGACGACGTAGAAGCTGTTTGCTGCTGTTCAGTATATGGGGTGGGTAGAGAAAGCTTTCGCCCCTTTCATTCCCTCCTTTCATTATTCTGGTTCCCTCATAAGGGTATGGGAAGCGGCGGGGGGGGGGGAGAGAATTTGGGTTGGAGGGTTCGTTCTGCTTTATCATTCCAATGAGTGCCTTCTTTCACTCAAAAAGAGCTGGTGCTATGGCATCCTTCCTGCGGTTTTGTAGAGCTTCAGGTCCTGCTACTCAACCCTCCTGAGAAGTAGTTCAGTGACACACAACCTGTGTTAAACGCCGCCCCTCACTTTGCTGCCTGGTAAAAGGCTTGAACCCTCCTCATCACACTATGCTGTTTCACAGATCGCAGTTCTCTGCTGCTTGCTAGGTGAACCGGTTCAAGTCTAGATTGCTGTGGGGTTGTTGAATCTGCCCCCATTCCATGTTGTATTGATTGGGGCCTTGTGTGGCCTATGCCTTGGCCTATATATTTATGTATATAATAAAGTAAGTATATATTAATGGAACATACTTCCTTGGAAGAGTTCTTTGAATTGCAACCTTAGTCCAATTTATTGGGCAGATTTAGCTGTTTTCAAGCAATCAGATTTCCTTTTTGCCTTCAGTAAAAATGACTGTTGGGAAAGATGTCTACAGTGGTGTTGTGGTCACCTAATGGACAGTGCTCTATGTTTATTTATTAAACTGCAAAAAAAAAATGATGCCCAGTATTAAGCATTTTAGTTGTTTCTCAGTTGCTTGTTAATGTACTTCACACACAAAAAACACTTTATCTACACATTGATTTTTATCTTTTCTTCAGAAAGTCATATGCTATCTACAACTTTTTAAAAAATCCTGTACTGTATTTCTTGCCCTATAAAGGTTAGTCCCACCCCTTCCAATAGAGTGATGACTGGATATCTAACCATATGGATAGTGCTAGTAGAGCACCATCAGAATTAGCCTGTGGGTGTCTGGAAAAGTCCTTGGTAGTACCGTAGCTTAATTTGAAACTTTTTATCTTTTCTATATTTTAGTCAAAGACTTCATAGACTTCCCGCAGTTACTTTAAGAGTACAGTAAATGGTCTGCAAGACATTTTCTGTAGGTTTTACATGGCCTTCCACCTATTATAATGAAGAGCATGTTTTGGTTTGTTATGAAAAATTCTGCCATTAAAAAGTGTGCCAAGTAGTAGGTGGTGTTTGGGGTTTTTTTTAATTGAACAGATTGTATTTTTCTTGGTTGACAGTTTGAACTTTTGTCTGAGACAGTGACCTGATTCACACATAACACTAACCCATGGTTTATTTATACCATGGTTTGTTTTCTCAATCCCTCTGTTTGTTTCCCTCCTCCTTCTCCCCCTCCCTGTATCCCAAATACATTTCCTGTGCTGTAGTACTGGCATGTAGAGCAGCTGGGTTTTTTTTAACCACTCTTGCTTGCCACCTCTGTAGCCTGGCAAAACAACTCATGGACAACCCACAGTTCTGGGTTCACATGTAACGACAACCCATTGTTTAAACAACCCGCAGTTCACAACCGAACATCAAACCACGGGTTCTCTTTCTAGATTGTTCGTGGTTAACAAACGATGGTTTGTTAGCTTGGCCAGATTCCCATAACATGACAAACCAGAATTCAACAAACCATGAATTAAACAAACCACATGTTATTGTTATTTATTTATTTAATATATTTAATATATTTATTTTTTAATTTAATATATTTATTTACCGCCCATCAGCCCAAAGGTTATGTGCAAACTAGGTCATCATCTTAAATTTGGTAATCTTAACAGTCAACTCTCTTTTAGGAATTAAGCATTATCTTGTGGGTATGTGTCTGAAACTTATACTGCGATTCAAGGGCAAATACCGAGCACCTTGAAGAATGGGTAAAGAGCTGGAGGTGATGGGGCAGATTTTTTAGATTTTAAGAATGCTTATTGCACTACAAAAATCTGGAAGAAGGAAGATAAAAAGTTATTACTTCATAGTGTAACTCTGTTACTGTGTTTCTCTCCAAGCTTCCTAGATAATCTCAGTGCTTAGAGACTGGAACAATGCCTACTTGCTCTGCATCCTACTTCGAAGCTTCTGTTCACATTCCAGCTGTATTGGTGGGGGAAGGTAGAAGGACTTTTTGATGTGTGGATATGCCAGTTTTCAAAATAATAGAACCATTTCTGGTTGTAGTATCTAGGGTTGCATTCTCATTATTGCGTAGTGTGTAGAGCAACAAAAATTAAACATCTGCAATTAGTCAATGAAGGGCGTAGAACTTTGTCTTTTCAGCAAAAACAACGAAGAGTCTTATGGCACCTGAAAGACTTAACAAATTTATTCTGGCATAAGCTTTTGAGTAGTACAAAGCTTTGCCTTTGTAGTAATTTAATGCCATTGTAGTAAGTTAATGCTCTAGCAAAATCAGTTTTATGTAAAGAAAACATTTATACAAGCAACATCTGAAGTCTCTCCAATCTGAATTTTGACTTTGACTTTTAATTAACCTCTTAATAAAGTTTATCTAGTTTTTAGCAGTGGGTATATGATAAAGGAAATGAGGAAAAACTAAGATAATGGGGACACAGGTGGAAAGGAGGGAGGTTGGTTCTGAACATTCTCTTTTCCTCTTGATTTTGAGATGAAACTCAAGCTTGAAAGAGCTGGAGGATTAGGTAGGTTTAGGAAGGCCTTCTGTAGTGTGTAGTTCTGATTCTAAACTGAGATTGGCCAAGATCCAGAGGGATTCCATGGGACAATAGCACACTTGACTTTGCTTCTGTGGGTTAAGGTGTACATCCTCATCTTATTATTAAAACATAGGTTTCTTAAGAAGGCAGCATTTTCTTTAGGTAGGAGAGATGCTAAGAGAGGTGGTAGATAATATGTATGTGTTCCAGTCTCACAACTACAGCGTAACTACAGACAGAGTTTCCTGGTGAACAATGGGGGGGCATGAGACTAGAAGCAAGTAGAAATGCAGGAAGAGATTATCTTGGAAGGAGTGGTAGAGAATAAAGGAACGAGTCTCAGCTGACAATACCTTTCATGTATGCATGGTAGTACTTGACTGTAGGAGTACCTGTGTGGTAACTATCTGACACGTCAGAAACACAAATGGAATGGGTACAGTAGTAAGACATAGGCTCAGTTCACATGACATGACAACTCACATTTTTATGAGCCCAAACAACCCACAAAGCTTCCATCCATGGTTGTGTTAGCATTACATGCGAACCAGGAACTCTGGCTTGTCAGGGCAGAGACATGCCAGAGTTCCTGGTTTGCACGTAACTAACCAAACCACAGACAGAAGGTCCATAGTTTGTCTAGCCACTTGTTCATAATAACCCACAATTAAAAAAAAAAGAATTTAAAAAATTGGGTTGTCAAGGTTGGACAGTTTTAAACACCTAGCTTTTAAGTTACCAGCATGGAAGTCTTAACTCTGTGCAGCAAGTGACTGTTGATAATCCAGATTGGTATTTAACAGTTAGCAAGGAATGAGGTTAGCTCCCATCTTTCCATATCTACAATATGGCAGGCCTGTTTTAACCAGTAAGTGCAAGGGAAGGGGGGCAGTTGGGCCCCCCAAATAATGTATCAGTGTAAGAGTTATCAGGCTTGCTCTTGGATACTGTAAAAATAATCCCTTCTCTTACCAGTAAGAAGTGCTGTGGGATGGTACAAGGCAAGGCAATTGCAGCAATGGCTCCAAAGCTGTGGAATGGGCTTCTTGTGGAGTTCTTAACTGTACCTTGCTACTAACATCTTGGAAGAAATATAAAGCTTATATATTTATATTTTAACTCACAAATTTAAATTCTGTAACTCAGATTGATGTGGACAGTAGAATCTACTGGCTAGTGAAGTCAATGGAAAAACTCCCATTGATTTTAAAGCACGAGTATTTCAGTTTGAATTAATAAAACCTGACTAATCAGAGTGGTCTATCTCTCCCTCTTGTGGGGAATAAGCAAAGACTTATTCCATGCCAGCTGTGCATGAAATCACATGATTTTTCTGACCTCCAAATGTAGTGTTTGGATTAAAGGCTATAGTCATGCATCCGTCCATCCCTTTGTTATGTAAAAACTGCATAAGCATAGTGGAGAATGTGCAGGATAAATCAGTTAGTTAAATGACTGACTCTTGCTGAATAAAATCTCCCTGTTTTCTTTTAGTTTATGAGAATTATTTTTGAATGTCTGGAATAATAGAATTTGGTGCCCTTTCCTTTAACAAAACCGTTTCAAATATTGTGCTTCTCCAATTTCTGTAGTTAGGGTTTTGCAGAATCAACTTCTTTTAAACCCCCCCCACCCCGCCTTCAATAGTCCCCTTCTATAGTAGAACTTTGATCCACATACTATTTACCCACAGTATTTGCAGTATAAATTGCACTGACCATTCCATTATAAAGGCTATTGGGGTGTGGTGCGGGGCTTCTTACAGAATGTTAAATGTCTGGTGATTTTGATGTAGAGATTTATTTTGAGCTAATTTTATGGGTGTATATCTTTGTCTTTTCTGAATTTACATTTCATTCCTTAATATGAATAATTTGGATCCATAGAGGTCCTTTAGGTGTGCCCAAGGATTTAGCTGTGCATAGAGGGATTCTTGAATATTTGGATATGGCAAAATCACGTCATACCCAAACTGCTTTGTGAAGTCCCCTTAGTATCAAAAGTGGCTTACCATATGGCATGGGGGTGTTGTTCAACAAATACATGTTCAGAGTCTCCTTATGTATGTAGAACTAGTTGCATGATTCTTTGGATTCTAGCCACTACCGGTATTTCCCATAGCCAGGATTCAGCCTTGATTTTGTGGTGGGGTGGGGGGAAGTGACATTGTAGCTCCCCCACCTTGTGTCTCATGGAAATTTGAGGGGCACTTTGATCTAGGTAAGGGTTAAAAAGCTAAACATCATTTTTTCCTATCTACTAGTCAGCGGGATCCTATAGATCTCCACATCAGATTTGGCTATCAATGGTGCTTGCATAATGTTGGTACCTCCCTCATCCTCTTTTCCCAAAGAGAGGTTTCCAAAATTGTGGTTCTGTACTTTTCTACAAAAGAGCAGGGATTTAGGTGGGTTTCAAATGGGAATCTGGCTTCCTCCAAAGTAGAGAGAGATGATACTTGGGGGTTCAGATTGGCATCTGACCTTGCTCAAAGGAGTAGGATGTCTTCTGAAATTGCTCATCCATGACTAGATCCAAGGTTGCGGGTTGACAGTTGAGATTTGGCCACATTAGATACAAGAAAATAATATATAATAGATATTTTGGAGACTTAATTTGTAACTTAGAGTACTTTATTACTGCACTGCTTTATTTTGTGAGATTTTACTTGAAATACTTGAATTACTTTTTAAAACTCACAGACTTTTGGTTAAATGTATAAAAATTAATTTGAGGCAGACAGACAACAAAGTATTCAGCACTAATTTGCTATGCATGAACAAAGTCAAAGTAGAGAAGTGGCTTTTTATTATACAGAACAAATGTATTGTAATAACACTGAAATAATAATAATCTACAGGAGACTTTGAAACCCTTAGAACAGTATTCTCCAACCTTGGATCCCCAGATGTTTTTGGCCTACAACTCCCAGCATGCCCCAGCCAGTATAGGTGGCTGGGGCATGCTGGGAGTTGTAGGCCAAAAACATCTGGGGACCCAAGGTTGGAGAACACTGCCTTAGAAGTAGCCCTGAAAACAAGGCTTAATTTCCCTCGCTCAAAAGCTCCTGGTTTTGAGCAATCCCCTCTAGCTCTGCCTAATAGAAATGTAAATTCATGAAATTAGCATTTAAGAAAGCAAGCCCTGTTCGTTTTTATCTGTGTTACAGCTATTATCCACCAGGTGGCGTTTCAGATCATTTCAGATTATGAAATAATGACAGAGCCACCGGGTGGATTCAGAATTTATTTCACCTCACTGTTTTGGCTGTTTTTCCCCTTTATTTTCATAAGCAAGTGAAAGCTGACCCCCCGCGAGATGGGCTGTGAGACTTTAAATTGATCCTTCTCGAAAATAGCGAGAAAATTCGAATGAGATTCGAAGAAACTCCCCGAGCCTGCGAACAAAGGAAAATAAGTACTAAAAAAATTAGAAAAACTCCTTCCAACTCTACTTAGAAGGATAATGTACTTGTTAAATACTTGGAGAAAGAGAAGGAGGAGAGGAAAAGAAATTGACATGTGCTAGGTCCTCTGAGTGTCTCCCTGCCCCTCCCACCACAAAAGATCAGCTTGTGAGGAAGCAGCTGTGGAGTGTCATAAGTTCATCCTCCAAACCTTTTTGTTGCTCTTGTGAAGAGAACAGCCTGAGGATCTAGTATATTTTCTCCTCTGTGCAAATCTTGTGCTCCTAGAACATCAGCCTGTACGCCTACAGTTCTTTGCTTAGGTTATATGGACATAGTCATATTTATTTATTTAAAATGTATACACCATATTTCCAAATAAATGGCTAGGTTTGTAAAATAATAAAACAGTAAAATCACAGTAAGCCAAACTAAAAATAATTCGGTTCAGGTAAACTAAAAAGAATAGCAGTAGGAGTAATAAGTTATGCATAAGCACAGCAAAAGCTGCACCCCCTCACCCCCATTCTGTTTGCTGGAAGGGATGGGGAGCAGCCATGGGAGAGAGCTGTTGTTGTCATGTCCTGCTTGTGGGCTTCCTAGAGGCATCTGTTTTGCTATTTGGGAAATGAGTTGCTGAACTAGATGAACCACTGGTCTGATCTAGCAGGGCTTTTCTTATGTTCTTCCATTCTAGTAAAATTGAAGTCAATCTAATAGCCTAACAAAACTTCTTTTTGTAGGAAATCAAGCCTCAAACCCATTATAACCATGGATACAGTGAATCTCTTGGGCGTAAAAGCCACATTGATGATTATAGCACATGGGATATTGTCAAAGCTACACAGTAAGTGGATTTATTTGACATCCATATTAGTTTTTATTAGCACTATATGGAAAACACTCATCTGAAAATGTCTGCCAATTGCATAAAGATTTTGAGGAACACAACAGTAATTCTGGTCTGATGGTTCTTGAACACTGAGGAAATAAATGCTTATGAAAACATACTTCAGTCTTTCTTGTATGCTGGTAACTTCAGAATGCAGGTATAAAATAAAAGCACAATTAAGGGGGAACATTCGAAATTGTGAGATTTTCAATGATACTACACTCATCCACTGCTCTGCTTGCCCTCTTCCCCCACTGCCCCACCTCTTTTAGTGCCTGCTACTCACCACCAGGAAGACAGCATTAAGAACTGCTTGCTTGTGTTTCCATGTTGTTCTAATGTAACTCCTGTTTAAGCCAGAAACAGAATGGAGGCCTGAATAAGCACCTGCCATAGCACTGCACCATGGAAACCCAGTAGAGCATGAAGGTTGGAAAGCTCACAGCTCTTTTCTTGCCTTCTCCCATTTCTCAGATGTAATGATAATTAGCTTGAATCATATCTATTGATACAAGCAGTTACCCATGCAGAGAGCCATCCATAATGGTTTTGATCATGGCAACAACCATTCTATTAGTATGATATGTAAACTGGGTCTTTCTGCTAGGAGAAAAAGAAGAATGCAGCCACAACTAGAGAGTTGCATTTTTTTTAACTTGTGGCCACAAGCAACCAAATAATCACCTAATTTCAAGCCCAGCACTGTTAATTATATAGATAAATGGCAATGTTTTGAGAGATTCTTTTTTAGAAGAAATATTGAAGTAGACACTTGGCTGTAACATCTGCTTTTGTTAATGTTACGGAGAATTTTAAAATAGTGATGGAGTACTAGTACTACATTTCATGAAGATTAAAAAAAATATTCACATTGGAGAGAGTCAGTGCTGGCATTATGGGTTTTAAGTGGAACACTGCTATTCCACCTCTCATATATATTAGTATAGTCTCTTCACTCTCTTCCTTTTGTAGTTACATTATTAAGATCATAAGGATGTTACAAATGTTCTGCTTTCTATATCAAGAATTATTTTATTGGCTTTTCAAAAAGCCAGCATTGCAAGCTGGGATTTTGAATTAATATTTAAATTATTGTCAGAAGGAAAGATACTGGTTGCTAAATACTAAAAGTTAAGTTTCAATACCATAGGAATGTCTTTGGTTGACCATTGGAGATTGCAATTGTGACAATTTGCATATGGGTATGTATAGAGATAATAGGTAAGTTTGCACAACATGGCAAACCACCCTGCAAATAAACTATGCAGTGTGGGTTGTTCATGAAACAGCCCACGGTGCGCCTGACAGACAATCGGACTCACTGTGGGTTGTCCCCCACTTCTTCCCCTGAGTCCTCCTGCAGGTACCCCAGGGAACTCCACGGGAGGACCCATCTTGTCTCCTCTATCTGTGCTAATCAAAAACCCCATTTTAAAAGGA
The DNA here is from genome assembly GCA_021292165.1 of Shinisaurus crocodilurus. Taxonomy (NCBI): domain Eukaryota; kingdom Metazoa; phylum Chordata; class Lepidosauria; order Squamata; family Shinisauridae; genus Shinisaurus; species Shinisaurus crocodilurus. Next base: position 235,779,626 of record CM037879.1, read on the forward strand.
AGCCTGAGTTTTGACAGCTGTCAAAACTATGTGTTCCCAGTAAATGGGGTGGCTCACACTTTACACTTTCCCAAGCACCCAGAGTCTTGGGAAATGGTGGGAAAGGTGGAGGACACTGAGAAACTAGAGGATCTCACTGGGAAGGTAGGGGAACTACACACCACCCCATTTCGCAAGCAAAGATCCCTTCACAGCTTTGCTTCTCCCTTGACAGGTCGCCATTTGACAGCTGTCAGATGAGAAGCAAAGCAACAAAATAACCTATTTATAGCCTTGCTTTGTCAGTGTCCATGGATGGTGCTTCCTGTTCTTTGACAGGAGACACCAAACAGGGCATTGATGAGGCAAGACTGTGCGTTTTGGATAGTCAGAGTTGTGCACCTGCATACCTCTGAAAATCCAACAAATTAAAAAAAAAAAGAATGAAAAAGTTTGTGCAAATCTCGCATACCTCCCTTACCAATCTGCCTGGTCATTGACGTCATCGGATGACATGTCCCTGGTGGTTCCATATGGACCTATGGTCCAATTTGAGTCCACCCAGAGAAGAGCCTTCAGCGTAGCAGCTCTATCTCCTTGGAACTTCCTGTCTCTGCAGGTCAGACAGGTGCCAACATTGCATTGTTTTTGGTGCCTCCTGAAAACACTTATTTCAGGAAGCCTTCCTGAATTAACTAGCCACAGTTTTATTGATTTTGTTCTTAATATATTGTTTTATTCTTTTTTATGTTTTTATCTTTTATTATACACCACTCCAAAATCTCCATACTGGAATGTGGAGCGGTATATAAATTTTGTAAATAAATAATACAGAATTTTCTAAAAATGGGTGGCGAACCAGTGACAGCCGCTCCATTGTGCTGCTTGGGCACTTTTGGAGGGGCTGTCACTGGCTGTCATTTTGGGAATCGCAAAAAGTGATATCTGGGGAAAAAAGGGGTAAACATGAACAAAAAAAGCTGCAGCGACTGCAAAAGGGGTTACGGTCTGCGCAGGGGAGACTGAGCCAGTGACAGTCGTGCCAAAGTGCCCCTCAGGCACTCAGTAGAGTGGCTGTCACTGCTGGTGGCCAGGGCGAGCTCAGCAAGAGCCGCAAGGGGTTTTGGCTGCTCTTGCTGAATGACTCGTTCACCGCTTCCCTGTACCCAAAATGGAATCAGTTGCCTGGGTTCTTATGACACAACAACCCATCGTGGGTACTATAGCCCCTAGAAGAAGCCATGGGTTGTCAGGTGGCTTGTTGCCCACAAACAAGCCACCCTGCAAAAAGTGGTCCAGGTTCAGATCACACACCAACCCACAATTAGTTGCCGTGTCGTGCGAACCCAGTCAATGGGAAGGCTTCTTCAGTTGATTTTAGGGAATGGTCAAAGTGGGCATACACAAAAGTCTAGGAACATGGAACCAGAATGGCATAGAGAAAAATGAAGATCTTAAGTTGTACGAACAGTAAATTTTACTTGTCACTTCTTCATTGTTCTCAAAGAATGATTTATGACTCCATAATATACTTACTATGTTTACTATGTCTAAAATCTTGAAGAAAAAACTAAAAACACTGCTATTCTTAGCAAACAGAGGGTAATAAGATAAACTTGTCTAATTCCTAATTTGTTCATTTCTTATGTTTTGGACTTGTAATAATTGTTTGTTGGGGTGAACTGTACAAAACCTATGTCATATGACAACAATTTCTGAAATTTTTGAAAGAACCAGAAAAAGTGGTTATGAAAGGAACAGAATAAAATGTGCAAGATATTGACATTCAGTGCCAAGACAAGTGGAAGTTGTGCTGAGTCCCTTCTTCCTCTACTTGCCCCTTCCTTAATAGACCAAAATATTCTGTGCCTGATATTAGATTTTACTTAGTAGAATCATGGTCATACAGAATACATATAGTTCTGCCCATAGCCATAATATTAGAATAAAATAATTCATCTTACAATAGTATAAATGGGATAACTAAGAAAGGTAAGTAAGCTAGCATTGAATGAATATTTTCTCCATTCCCAAGATTCTGTAGATGATACCCAGCTTCAAGTTGTAAGTTGAACTGGCTAACAGCTGGGGAACAGCCTTCAGGGAAATACAAATGGTGCTGCTGTTTTCCCTTAGGACACTGGAGAAAATCTCTTTTACTTAAGAGAAACTTGAAAGTGAGCGCCATCTACTGCTCTGCCTAAAATCAGCAACAGTATTTTAATATCTGATCACTAGCTTTCAACTGCCACCCTCCCTTCCTGGTGAGATACAGTTGACTATATAGATCAGAGGTCTCCATGCTTTTTTTGGGCCTGGGGCACATTTGGAAATTTGAGAAACTGTTGTGGTCAACACCACAGAATGGCTGCTGGGGGACCTGCCTAGTCACAAAGGGCAACTAATTTCCCCAAGAAATTGAGGACAAGGTAGAGGTTGAACCACATATTTGCCCCCAGAAAGCACAACGCAATACCCATGTCATAGAAGAAAAACTGGTAGTGCTCAGGGAACCCCCGTCCCCCAAAAGTACACACATAAGCAGAAATATACAGGCAGTGGTGTAGCTAGTGCTGGACCTCACTGGTGAGTATCCAGGGCCCCACAGCCCAGCCCCTCCCCCCGAATGACCAGCCAGAGAGCAGCAGGTGATGGGGGAAGTGGCAGACAGGCTCCACATTAGCACCTGGGCCAGTGAGGGCATGCCAGGACCCACCAGGGTAGATGTTGGTTGCTGCAGCATCCTTATTTTTAAAAACATGTTATAGTCTTGTGGAGGCTAGCCAGGCATGTACATGGTTACAGACATTCATTTTATTACTTTTACTTTAAAAATATCTTACCTTTTTTTTATATACCACATGGTGTTTGTTCCCAAGTAAATGTGTTTAGCATTAGGGCATCAGAAGCAAACTTCACTTTATTCCTGTAGTCATGATGGTGCTCTTATTTAAGTGTGTTGCAAAACTGCATGTGTTGAGTATTTGGGATCACACAATACAAACCCATGATCAGGTGTTGAATATTCAGGATGACAACCCTTGCATAACCCATGGCCTGTTGTTTAACACTCACATAAACCCTGCCGACTGGGTTTGCATGGCATGATAACCCATGGTTGGGGGTTGAATATTCAGGATGGTATCTACAGGCACCGTGTCAAATAAGCCACAACAAGCCGTGGCATATAGTGCAAACAGCCCCAATATAATTCAAATTTAATGGCTGATAGTATTTCTCATACTTTAGTTATGCAAGGTAAACCAGTTTAGCATGCAGATATTTAAAAACCCTCAAACTATTTGTCTAAATTGAGGATGTAGTGTGGAATCATGCAAGACTTTTCTATAATAATGTAGGATGCTTAGAGTATGGTATATCCAGGTGAATAACCTATTTGTCGTCCTCATTCTTTGAAGTGCTTCTCTTACTGGGAATAACTGCACTTCAGAGAAATAGTGCATGTTCTCTTTTTAATTTTTTTCTCTTTTTATGGTTTTGTTTTGTTGAAACTCACAATAAAATTAATTAAAATGTTCTCTCTCATATATATGCATGCGTGCACACACAGAGCACCATCTATGTATGGTGCTTCACAAGAACACCCCAACACGTAGTACTTCACAAGAAAACCCCAACACGTTTTATAGGTCCCTACTCCTAAGAACAGACACAGAGAAACAGGTGGGGGATGCAGGCAGCAGTAAATAGGGGGAAATATGGAATTATTTTATTACACATATTTTGGCTTACTTACAATAGGATATTTGTGTGTGTGTGTGCATGCATGCATGCATGCATGCACACTGCTAAAGAGCAGAAATGTAATTATTTGAGTATTTAAAAAACTAAAATTAAAGATTTCTGATGGCTCCATAAAATACAAAAGCTTAGTGTCATTATTTTGATAATCTAGTCTGATCAACAAATTTGGCATAGTTCAATAAAAAGACAATACAGTCATGCCTTGGATTGAGAGCATAATTCGTTCCGGAAACGTGCTTGTAATCCAAAACACTCTTATATCAAAATGAAATCCCCCCACAAAAATTTGTACAGAGATTTTAATTTAAGACGTACTACAGTACTTGTATTGCAAGACGTCGCTTGTATATCAAGTAAAAAAATAAATAAATAAATATTTAAAAATTTGCTTGTCTTGCAAAACGCTCTCAAACCAAGTTACTTGCAATCCAAGGTATTACTGTATCTACCTTTGGTTTAAATGCTGAAAATGTATTCAGTTACTGAAAACATTGATTATGTAGGGCAGGGCTTGAAGGTTATGGAGGATATAAAGAGGTGGACTGTGAATAAATGCCAGTTTGCTGCATTGCACACCAAGGACCATCTGGGGAAAGAAAAGTGAGCTCCATTGAGCTCTGTGGAGATCCCCTGTGTGATTTTTTTCTGGATTGTGTCCTGTCTTTTTACAGTCATGGAAACACTAATACAAAACATTAGGATTCAAATGTGCTTTGATTTTATTAATCCAAAATTACTGGTTATCCTAATAGCATTTTTCTTCAAGGTATGGAATTTATGAACGTTGTCGAGAGTTGGTGGAAGCAGGTTATGATGTACGGCAGCCGGATAAAGAAAATGTTACGCTTCTCCATTGGGCTGCAATCAACAACAGATTAGATTTAGTGAAGTAAGTACTGCTTTACTACCAAAATCAGTTCATAGTTAGAATTGATAAAATCCTATAAAGATAGCATAGCAGGATTAAAATAAATTGGTATTTGTTACAGCCATATAATTTAAATAGCAATGACTTTTTACATTACATAGTTTTTGTGCCACTTTCCCATTTCATCGTAAAGAATAAGAAAATAAAAGACATCATTACTTATGGCTTTCAGCAGTCATTTTGTAAATAGCATTAAAAAATCTGTATGACCGGCCCAGCAACCACATTCAGATCCATTTCAGTTCAGTTAACAGCAAATGGAACAGCTTGTTCAGTTTTTCCAGTGCACTAATAATATTATGACATAATTCCTGTATCAAAATAAAAGAATTCCTGCTTTTAAGTCATTAGTTAAGTAATTGTATACAACCAGTTATTGAAATAGGGAACTGTTATGTTCAGTTTACAGTAGTGTAAGAAAAGTTATATGGAAAGAGTGAATTAAGTTTATAGAAATTCAGGTAAATTATGCCACTTAGAAAACAACAACAAAAGTCAAACAAATCTGAATTACCGCATTTTTCGCTCCATAAGACGCACTCCCCCCGCCCCCCCCAAAACTAGGTGGAAATGTCTGTGCGTCCTATGGAGCGAATACAGTAATTTTTTATTTTTTTTTAACTTTCCTCTGCTGGTCCGGAAGAGCGGAGGACTCCTGGGCAGGGCGGGGGAAGCCCCCGCCTCTCAGCTGATTCCCCGTGGAACAGCTGATTTTTAAAAAATACAGATATATATATATATTTTTTAACTTTCCTCTGCTGGTCCGGAAGAGCGGAGGACTCCTGGGCAGGGTGGGGGAAGCCCCCGCCTCTCAGCTGATTCCCCGTGGAACAGCTGATTTTTTAAAAAATAAAATTATTATTATTATTATTATTTATTTTATTTATTTATTTTTTACTTTCCTCTGCTGGTCCGGAAGAGCGGAGGACTCCTGGGCAGGGCGGGGGAAGCAGGGCGGGGGATTCCCCACGGAACAGCTGATTAAAAAAAAATATTTTTTGGTACCATACAGTAAGTGTGTCTTATGGTCCGGTGCGTCTTATGGCGTGAAAAATACGGTACTTTGATACAAAAATAGAGTACATTTCTAACAATTCAGAATTAAACACATCATGCAGAACTATGAATCACTTTGGTGTTAATGGCATACTATGCTTTTATGATGTGTTGTGGTTTATTTTATTGTAAGCCACTTTCTGGGAAAAAAAAAAAAGCCTATACATTTTAAATATAAATAGAATAAATGAATCCTGGAAAGTCTGGCATTCATATATTCCATAATTAAAAGGCTTCCTCTAAAAACATCCATATGAGCATCTTTACATCTCCCTGCTCCCAATTGTATTCACTTGGTAGTATGTCTCATTGAGCGTTACAGAACTTGCACCAGCTTCTTTCAGATACCTTTTATTTTTGCTGCATCAGGGGCAGAAGGCAATGCCAGCCACACAGGCGTGTTTGACTGACACTGGTTGGTGTTGGGGAGAAGGCAGGGCCATCAACAAACTCCTTATGCAGCATCCCAGCCTACCTTTCAGCCTTGTAATGGCTGTTGGAGTCAGTAGAGCCCTACACTCCTGTTTGCCTATATTAACGGGCTCTATAGGAATGTAACTGGTAGGCTGATTTTACTTTATGATTTTCTATAATGCCCTTCATCATATATTCTAGGGTAATTTAAGTATTAAAAAGCTCTAAAATCAGTGACATAAAAACGCAGTACAAAACAATATTGAGACAACATAAAAAAGCAGCAAAAAACCAAAACCAGCAGATTTATATATATTTTTTAAAGTCTGGGGAGAATGGAAAGGGTTCCGTCTAGTCAGCAGCAAAGGCACCAAGTATTTATTTGTGCTGCAAGTATTATTTATTTAATTAATTTCTATACTGCCCCATAGCCAAAGCTCTCTGGGTGGTTTTCAACAATTCATAAAAATAAGATACATTATAAAATACAGATAACAAAACCATAAAATTTAATTACAAAAGTTTAAAAACCAAATTTAAAACCGGATTTAAAATGACAAATTACTGAAACAAGTTAATATACTAAGCTTGCAGCTGACATCCCCCCCCCCCCCCGGTGCTATTTTGAGCTGTTAAAAGTTAAATGCCTTGGCATAGAGTGCAGTCTACCTGGCACTGGAAGGATAGTAGAGTTGGCTCCAGGTGGGCCTCAGTGGGGAGCTGATGAGTTGGGGAGCCACAACTGAGGACACCCTCCTCCTTGTTGCCACAGACCGAGCCTCCCTCGGAGGTGGAAGTTCGAGGAGGGCCCCAGATGTTGAGTGCAGTGTCCAGGTAGATTGCAGTTGGGAGAGACGTTCCATCTAGTATTGCAGTCCCAAGCTGTGTAGGGCTTTATAGGTTAAAACCAGCACCTTGAATTGGGCTCAGAAGCATATTGGCAGCCAGTGCAAGTGGGCCAGAACTGGTGTTACGTATTCGGACCTTCTGGTGTCGGTTATTAGTCTGGCTGCCACATTTTGCACAAGCTGCATCTTCTGAACACTCTTCAAGGGCAGCCCCACATAGAGTGCATTGCAGTAGTCTAGTTTAGAGATTACCACAGCAGAGATTACTGAAACCAGGCTATCCCTATTCCAGATAGGGGCGTAGCTGGGCCACCAGCCAGAGCTAGTAGAAGGCACTCCTTGCCACTGATGCTACTTGAGCCTCAAGTGACAAAGATGGCTCCAGGAGCACCCCCAAGCTATGAACCTGCTCCTTCAAGGGGAGTGCAACCCCACTCAGAACAGATTGAACACCCTCCATCCTGTGAGAGGAACCACCCACTAACAGCATCTCATTTTTGTCTGGATTGAGCTTCAGTTTGTTAGCCCTCATCCAGTCCATTGTCGCAGTCAGGCACCGGTTTAGCACATCCACAGCCTCACCTGTGGAAGATGAAAAGGAGAAATGGAGCTGCGTCTCATCAGTGTACTGATGGCAATGCATCCCAAAACTCTGGATGACCCCACTCAGTGGTTTCATGTAGATGTTAAATAACATGGGGGATAAGAGTAAGCCTCCATGGGGAGAGAGTTTCACAAATGGGGCCGCATATTCAAACATACTGTCTCTAGTCATCATCCACCTCACCAGTGGGAGTGCTCAGAGGAGAGCATTGAAGATGATCTCAGCATACAAACAGATGGATTTTGGACATTGACTTTACACTGCCTGCAATGCTTAGGATGTTCCTTGAGTTGTGATGTTGTAAACTGCTGTTTGTCCTCCCCAGAGTGCATATGGACTTGTTTATGTGAGGTGTGTTGTTTTTTTCCCCACAGACAAAAGGTAACCCTAATGGCATGAATAGACACCTATGTAAAACATATTTCACTAGGTAATTGCTATATATTAATGTAAATAATCATTTTACTTTTGAAATATCATTAGCCTGATTAAAAATGTTTAACGTGCATAGTCACTTTAAAAATACTGAGTTTCTCCTTATCTTTAACCACTGCTTCAAAGGGTGACATCATTAATGGGCAAGCTGGTAATTAAATTAATGTAACAGTATATTTCCACAGCTGCTCTTGCTGTTTTACATTTCTTGATGACAATGCCTTTAGCAATCTTTAATTGTTACACATGTACCGATTATATGCCTGCAGGTACTACATATCAAAGGGTGCTATTGTTGACCAGCTAGGAGGTGACCTGAACTCCACACCACTTCACTGGGCGACAAGGTGGGAAAAGACTTGGATGTTTTTACCTTCAGCTTTTTGTCAGAGAAAGTTGTTGATTATTAGTTCTTTGAACATTTGTTCTGGAAAAACTCACATTTCTGTGCAAGAATAATTTCACTTTATCAGGCGTCTTTCCCTAATGGGTGATTTCCCCTCAGGCAGTAGTAGGCAGATCTTATCCAAGTATCCTTGAGTACTCTCACTTGCCTAGCCTTAGATATATTTTCAGCAGAGGTGGACAATTTGCTCTGCAGTAAGGTCAATAGGTGTGATGCTAGATATTGAACCTGTTTTGAAAGTGAGTCTAAAGAAAAGGGTAATCCTTCATTCAAATAAATGCAGAATCCCTTAGTTAGCTTGTACTTGTCTGTAATGATGAAGTTGGTGGAAAGGAAGCAAACAGAAAGGAGGTGCATGACCCTGAGTCTTCTTCCCACTCTTGCCACATGTAGGAGTGCCGGAAAAGTAACACCTTAACTGTCCCAATATGTTTAGCCTTAAAGATTAAATTAATTTGCTAGCTTCATATCTAAGATGGTGTGATCAAATAATGTAAAACTAGTTGCTGAAATACCAACACTTGCTTGGGTTAATCTATAGGGCAAAGGGCTGAGTAGCTAGATGGCTGTGCGTGCCATGTAGCAAAGGATTGGATTAGATGGCTTTTTGGTTCCTTTCTTCGCTATACATCTGTGCAATAATTGAAGAAAAACCTAGTAATGCATTACCTTACAAACTTTTCTCTGTTTTGCATTCTTACCATTTTAGACAAGGTCATTTATCGATGGTTGTACAGCTAATGAAATATGGTGCAGATCCGTCATTAATTGATGGGGAAGGATGCAGTTGTATTCACTTAGCAGCCCAGTTTGGACATACCTCTATTGTTGCGTATCTAATAGCCAAGGGGCAGGTATGTATGTTCTTTCTTTCTTTCTGTAGCTTTTAATGGTGATAGCATTTGCAACTCTCATTTAGCTGGGTTACAATTATATTGTACCCCAGATTATTAAACTGCTGTTAGGTTTCGATGATATGCACACCTACCTGGAAGTACGTAACTACTAAACTCTGTGGAACTTGCCTCTGAATAGCTATGCTTAGAATTACACAGCTAGTCAATTCTGTGTTATCTGAATAAAAGCTCTAAATTCTTGTCCAAATATGCAGCAGCAGTGTATTTGGACTTCAAGAGTTACTCCATGTTTTTCTCTCGTAGCTCTTTGTAGTTCAAGGATCAAGTGCTATTAGGGAATCTAACTGAGGTAATTTTATGATGTTTTGTCCCAAAGCCTTCCATTATAATATCAGTCAGTCAGTCAGGCGATCACTCGTGACCGAGTAAGATTGTCTTCCAGGATAAAAAAGAAAATTTACAAAAAGGAGATTTTAAAAGGAGGAGAATTCTAAAGAAAATTGTGTAGACTCTAGCGATGGGTCCGTAAGTGACTGTGGAGGCCAATTCTAGATCCACACAGCTTCCCACAGTGAGGGCACAGGTTACCAGATGGAAGATGGTCTTGTAAAGGATTCATTTGACGTGCTTTTCGCTTAGCACATTTCTCCCTTTCACCTTGCACTCGAGCTTCTTCAAAGTCCATAGAACCTTTGTGAAAGGCCAACCTCCAGTTAGATCGTTCATGGGCCAGAGCTTCCCAGTTTTTGATGTTTATATTGCATTTTTTTAGATTAGCCTTATGAACATCTTTAAACCTCTTATATTGACCACCGATATTCCGCTTTCCATCCTTGAGTTGGGAATAAAGTAACTGCTTTGGGAGACGGCAGTCAGGCATTCGAACAACATGACCGGTCCACTGAAGTTGGCGTTGAAGGATCATTTTTTCAATGCTAGTAGTCTTTGCTTCTTCCAGTACACTGACATTTGTCCGCCTATCTTCCCAAGTAATTCGCAGGATTTTCCGGAGGCAACGTTGATGAAATCTTTCAAGGAGTTGGAGGTGACGTTTATAGATAGTCCATGTTTCGCAGGCATACAATAAAGTTGGTAATACAATGGCTTCATAAACCAGTGTTTTGGTCTTCTTACAAATATCCCGATCCTCGAACACTCTATGTTTCATTTGAGAAAAAGCGGCACTTGCGGAGCTCAGACGATGCTGGATTTCACTGTCGATGTTAGCTGTAACAGAAAGATAGCTGCCAAGATAGAGAAAATGATCGACATTTTCCAGTATTGTCCCGCCAAGCTGGATAGATGGCATCACCAAAGGGTTAGCTTGCACTTGCTGATGAAGCACTTTGGGTTTTTTTTTATGTTAAGTGAGAGACCAAGTTTTCTGTATGCTTCTGCAAAAGCATTTAGGATAGTTTGGAGATCATCCTCTGAATGTGCGGAGACCACATTATCATCAGCATACTGAAGTTCCACAACAGAGGTTGTAATTACCTTACTTTTTGCTTTCAGCCTGCTGAGATTAAAAAGCTTTCCATCTGTTCGATATATAATTCCCGCATCAGTGGGAAGTTTCCCCTCGACAAGATGTAAAATCATGGCGATGAAAATAGCAAATAATGTTGGGGCAATAACACATCCCTATTTAACACCTGATCCCACTTTAAATGGAGCACCATGAGAGCCGTTGTTGTCCAAGACTGTAGCCGTCATGTTGTCATGGAGAAGACAACATTATAAAGACGTCCATTATAAAGACAACATTATAAAGACAATATAAACATAAAGACAACATTATAAAGACGTCCATTATAAAACACCAACTTGTTCAGCATGTTATACTATATCCATATAGTATCCGTATTTCAAAATAAGTCAAATTTTCATGTTACACAAAAGTTAACATCAAATGTGTTCCACTCTTAAGGTGCACTTCTTCAAATGTGGCTTTTGCAAATCCACATCTAAAGAATAGGTACGGTCTTTTAAAAGAAGAGTTCTCATTACTTGATCTCTAAACATTTATAATTTTGAATCCAGTGTTCCTCTTGTTCCTTTTGTAACCTTGTTTAAGTGGAGCACTTTTAACTTAAATGTGATTTTAAAAAAAGTTTTAAAGATATAGACCTGGTTTGCACATAATGACAACCCATTGGTTTAAAAATCAGGTGTCGGGCAGGAGAGAGTGGGCGTGGGTTGATTGTAGGTTGAAGAGTAAAAGTGGAAGAGGCAGGCGCGCTGCAGGCAGTATGCTCATGCATCCCGCAAAACCCATTGTTTTTTAAACTGATGGGTTGTCATTACATGTGAATATTCTTATTGGGTGTGATCCAGACTTCCCATGTGCTGAGTGCTAGTCACAGGATGCTCTGCTGGAAGAGTGGCAGAGAGGTGATTTTCATTGCTTTCTCCTTTCCCCCGCAGCTCAAATAACAAGCTGTTGTAGTAAATTCAAATATTAGTATTAAAAGATGTTTATACACCTACCTGCACATGGGCTCTAGAAATGTACACTTTGAGTAGATTCTTAGGCATCTCAGCTTTTATTTCTCAAAAGTTTCAAGACCACACAGTGAAGGAGAAAATCCACTAAATCTATTTGTTTTGCTAATACTAGCTTCATTGTCAGAGAATGGCAGTGGTTCCCAAATGAAAATTTCAGCCCCCTAGCAGTAACTCCATGTCTTACAACCCCTTAGATATAAACCCTTCCTGCAATTTCCAGGAGTCAGAGGTTCTTTCCTTCTCCCCTGTTAATTCCAAATATTATTTGTGTGTGTGTGTGTGTTTAAACTTAAATAAGCAAATTGCATGAAGCCTACAAATTGTCATGGTGATGGGGTTGATGTGCCTACACTCATGGAATTATTTTTGAACATGTGAATTTAAGAGGAATGAACTGTAGCTTAATTGTAAATAATTTAAGGGGAAGAATTCCAGGTAATGGTTGAGATACAAAGAACTCTTTTAGAATGCGATCCAAAGAACGCCTTGTATATGTGGAGTGGGATTTTTCTCTCCCCCCGCCTTCGAACAGAAAACCCCCTGCTAAATCACAAACTTCCCTTCGCTTTGAAAGCAGTTTGCCTTGCGGGATGGGGGTCTTCTTCTGTTCAAGAAACTGAAGCCCAGCTAGTTCTTGGGTGCACAGAACTATCTGAACAGTTCTTTGGATCATGGGCAGTGTGCTTCTTTCATGCCACTCAAAGCTTTCTGCTTTTCGTACTGACTAGAAGATCCACATAGTATAATTTAGGCAGCTCATCTGTAAAAGCGGCAGAATTGTAACAGCAGATGGTGCTCTAGCATATATTACAATTGATGATCTCTTATATTCACACAAAGTAGCATATTATGCATTCTGTAGTGTGGGAACCTCACTCAGTACTTAAAATATTTGTTACAGCATTTGCATCACTGTACAAATACACCACTTTGGTCCCCCTTCTGACTAGACATCTGAAAGTTTGTTCTTCAATATTATTTCTTCAACTTTCATGTATATGTCTGATTACTGCTGCTCTTTCCATCAGGATGTAGATATGATGGATCAAAATGGAATGACTCCTTTAATGTGGGCAGCTTACAGAACACACAGGTAACTTGCTCATTCAAAACCAGAACTATCTGAAACTCTTTGTATTAAACAAATAAAACTAAACTATATAAAATACCTTAGAGTTGGCTAATATTTTTGGTTACATTAGAATAAAAGAAGCTTTATTTATACGTATTGAGAGGAGAACTAATTCAATGTTACAGGAATGTCACATTGGGACCAAAACATCCACAGCAGTTTTATTAACATATATTAAGAATATCTGTATTCATGGAATTCGAGGAGGAGGATTATGTAAGCCGCCTTGGGTTCCTTGCAGGAAAAAAGGTGGGGTATAAATATAATAAATAAATAAATAATAAAAATTATGTACTTCCGTTTCACTTCTCATCTTCAGAGGCAGACACAAATATTTTCTAGATTCAGCCCACCTTCCCTGTTCTTTAAATCTCTCCATAGATTAATGAAAACATTGCTATGGGGGATCTTATTTAGAATCTTAGAGTGCAATCCTGTACATGTCTACTCAGAAGTAAGTCCCATTGTGTTCAATGGGGCTTACTCCCAGGCAAGTGGGTATAGGATTGTAGCCTTAGTATTTTCTGAATAGCCAAATATTCTGTAGATGTTGGTGTTGAAGGAAATGTAGCCTGTGTGCTAGCACATGACTTTCCACACACAGCAACAGAGTATTTCTCCACACCACGCAGCAGTGTTCAGCTTACCCAGTTGCAGATTAATTCAGGACTCAGGAACCACTCTGTAGACACAAACAGGTCTATTCTACTTGTTTATTTACTTATTCAAAGTAATCACTACAGAGTATGCACTCCATATACACAGTCTATGTGCAGAGTACAAAAGCAAGCAAAAGTCCAGCAAGCTTTATACATCCAGAGAGGATAGGTCCAGTAGAGAGAAGAACAACAACAACTCCAGACTGAGATGAACCTATAACATGGCTGCTGTCTTCAGCATATACACGTCACCAGCAAAGCTCACATGACAAAACCTTGCTTAACATGCTCCCTGAGAACTACCAAGAATAGCCAAGGAAAACATGGCGAGCACAGTGAAGCCTAGACATAAACAATTCCTAGCAATGCCAGATAGCAGACCATTTTGCAAAGGATTTGCAAGCACACTTTGAAATGAAAGATCTTGGCACAGCAAAACACTACCTTGGGATGCAGTTCACCAGGGATGAGGAGGGATCTTTCTTGATTGATCAAAGTGGGAAAATTCAAAAATTGCTGGAAAATCATGGGATGGAGACATGTAATGCAGTTACAACTCCTATGACCCTAGAATATAAAAAACACATTGATAACACTGAATTTGAGGATGTTTTCAAATACCAGAGTGTTATTGGAAGTCTACTATATTTGGCAAATTTGAGTAGACCTGATATCAGTAATGCAGTGAACATGCTTAGCAGGAAAATGCAAAAACCTACTAACTATGATTGGCTTGCTGTGAAACGTGTTTTGAGATATTTGAAGGGATCCACTGATTACAAATTGAAATTGTCAAAACACACGGGGGGGGGGGCTTATGTGTGTACACAGATGCGGATTGGGGTTCTGCAGAAGACAGAAAATCCACTTCTGGGACCGTGTTTCTGTACAATCAATCCCTGATTGATTGGTATTCCAGAAAACAAAGTTGTTTTGCTGTTTCAAGCGCTGAGGTTGAGTTTATCAGTTTATCTCATTAGTGCTTTTAGTACTGGAGAAAGAAATCTGATCTGTATTGAACAAACAAATACTCTTTCATACCCCTGGATTAATATGAACATACTGGTAAGTCCTTGTTTTTATAGATTTAACCTTGCATTCATTTTCCAGTGTGGACCCCACTCGGTTGCTGCTTACTTTTAATGTTTCAGTGAATCTGGGAGACAAATATCATAAGAACACAGCACTACACTGGGCGGTACTAGCAGGAAATACCACAGTAATTAGTCTTCTTCTAGAAGCTGGAGCTAATGTTGATGCCCAAAATATCAAGGTAAATATATGTTTATTTTAATAGAAACCTGCACATTTGGTTAGTTATTTCTAATCAATGTGAGATTCAGTATTTCTATCCAAAGATTCCAAGTGGTTTTTTCCTCTGCACCCTGTACATCTATGGCCTCTTCCCCTAAATGCATGCTCACTGTTCTTTCTTTCCCTCAGCACTTTCCCACCTCAAGCACATTTTCCCCATCCCTTCTCTGTGGTCATGATCTTAGGACTTTCTTTGCCTTTGTTCTTTGAACTACTCAGTCTCCTGAGTTGCACCAGTTTAACTTCCTTCTCTCCTAGAGCTTCTTACCACTTGCCTCTGCAGCATATTAGACTATCCCTAGTTCCTAAAATTATTTAATCATAAAATCAGTGTTTAAAGAATATGAAATTGCTTCACTAAAAATGATTTTCATTTAAAGATTTCTACTGCCAAAATTTTTCTGTTCATTTCTTAGTTTATGAAATAAAATATTCATAGATTTATGTAAAATAGCTCCTCTAGTCTGGAACTTCTGTTTTCTTCTCATTCATGGCAAGCAGCAGTTTGCCATGGTATCTTTCTATAGACATGTTTGTTTGTTTTTCTTAGAAAGCAGCAGAATAATAAGATAGAAGAAAAAGAAACATGGGGCAGTATCCAAGAGGACACTAGCACTAACAAATTATGCTGTGCTAGCATAAAGGACATTTAGTGTAACACCAATAGTGTTAGTTGGTGCAACGGGTTCTCCTGGGATTCCCTCTGTGCCAGCTAACACTATTGGCATTACATTAGAGGTCCCTTATGCTGGCACAAAGTAATTTATGTTAGTGCTAGTGTCCCAACTGGATACTGCCCATGATGTAAAAACATGTATTCACATACCTGAATAAAGTACTATTTAGTGAAATTTATTGGAGAGGTGAAGATTACTCAGGAAGTTTGTTACATTCGGGCAATTGCAGGGAGAAAAAACCCTTCTTGGTTCAGTCTTCTGATATGCTTTTTGTTTATAAAGGAAGAGAGAATAAATAAAGGTGGCCAGATAATTGAGTGGAAAGCTCTGCTATTTGTAATATTACTAAAATGTTGCAGACGAATACTTCTTAAAGTTTGATGCACGTGTGTCTTGGGAGTCACAGTTAGTGACCATTTAACTTGATTGTAGCAGGAAGCTGGATGTCCATCTCCCCCTTTCCAGTCAGTACTATAGAAGATGCTGTGTGTGTTTATGCCTTGTCTTGACTCAGAGTTGGGAATCAATAGCTTTCTATTTTTGTTTGCAAATGTTACTTTCCTAGACTTTAGATACTCTGCCATGTGTTGTAAGCACAGGTAGTCTTGCTCCTTTTTCCTGTTTTCCCCCTTTTCCCAGGATGGAGTGAGCATTGGCAGATGAAACTTATGTTCTGTGCAAGATGGGCAGGGCATGTTGGTCCTGCTATGCTGCCTCTTGGTTGTAGTACCAGTGGATTGATACCTAATATTGCCACGTATTAAGAACAGAGAATTGCATTCATCTAAGTGTATCTGTAGTGGCATAGCCTGTAGGATAGAAGTGGGCACCACTGGCATCTAGCCAAATCCGGGCCCATGATGTAACTCCTCCTTGCTGCAAATTGTTTTCCATCCGTCTCTGTACTGCTTAAGAATGTTGTAAGAGTGAAAGATAAACCCTGTTAGGATACAATCCTATGCATATTTAGTCAGAAATAAGTCCTACAATTCCCAGCATTCTCCAGCCAGCATGGCTAGCTTGGGAATGCTGGGAGTTGTAGGACCTTTTTCTGTCTAAACATGCATAGGATTGCACCCTACTCACCTTTTCTCACCCTTTTCTCACCCTATGCCATCCCTAGAACTATTGAAGAATACAGAGATACTTTCATGCTACCTATTATGACTCAGGGTGTGGGGAGGAGAAGTGAGCTTGCAAGAGAAGGAGAGAAGGTTATCTCTGTTGCATGCAACTCTTTCTCTGAGCTCTGTGAAGGGGGATAGAGGAGCAAAGATGGGGTGGGGGATGCATCATTGCCTTTCTTCAACTGAGAGAGCTGCCTGCAAAACTAGTTTCTTATCTAGTTCCTTAGGTTGTATAAACAGTATATCCATTTTACTTGCAATAAAAATCTGAATTGTTAGTATAGAATTGGATTTATCAAGGTTTTTAAAAACTCTCTTAATAACTGCTCATTGGCATTTGATGTGAGAGGCTTTCTGTCCCTTGGACTGTTAGCTGTTGTGAATTGTGTGTAGTGAACACTGTTTACTTCTCTCAGAGAATTGTGGCTTCAGAAGCTAGAATTTTCAGTGAAGTGACATGTTCAGCAAAGTATCTGTACATATTTTTTGGTAATCCAATCCAGTGCTTAATTATCAGTAGTTACAGCCATTAATGGATACTTTCAAGTAAGTAAAAAAATATGTATGAGTCCACCAAAAATATTAACCAGTTTCCTTGCTGGTCAAATGACAGCTTGAAAGTTTATATAAAATAACTCCTCCCTGGGCAGTTTACAAAACAAAGCAACACTAAAACAAAAGCATCAACAATAATAATATAAAAACACAGACATATTAAAATGTAACATGATAAAACCAAGCATCCAAAATAAATTCAATCCAGAGGTACAGTGGCGATAATAAAATGAATAAAATCAACCATTAAAATGTTGGGCAAATAAAAAGGTCTTCATCTGGTGCCTGAAAGAATAGAGGGTAGGCGCCAGACGCACCTCTTTGGGTAGCTGATTCCATAGATGGGGTGCCGCAACTGAGAAGGCCCTGGTTAGTGACCGGGTTCACACGTAACAACAACCCATCGGTTAAATAACCAGTGGGTTGTTGTACACAAACAGGTACGCTGTCTGCAGCACACCTGCCTCTTCCACTTTTACCCCACAACCCATGATCAGCTCGTTTGTAGGTGGTAGAGTGTGACATGCAAACCTGGAGCACTTGGTTGTTTAGGTGCCAATCAACCCAGTGGTTTATGTTTGTTGTTGGGTTAACTGCTGGGTTTGGATGTCACACTCCACAGCCTACAAAGGAGCTGGTTGTGGGGTAAAAGTGGAAGAGATGGGTGCGCCTGCTCTCCCACTTCAAGCACAACAACCCATCGGTGGTTCATTACTTACAAAAGTCAGAGTTACATAATTCCTACCTGGACATTTCTGCAGATGTCCTCTCCTATCATCTGAAAAGTGCTGGAGGCATATATTTTTGGGTAGATGTCCTCATTCAGGAAACCCTCACCAGTTCTGCTTTATGTTTTGAGTTTAGTGCAAGATGTTGATGTTAGCTACCTAACAGACAGTAGCATCCCTGTGAAGAGGCTTATGCCTGCTTTTAAGCTTTCAGGAATGTGATTAGATATGGGGAAAAGTCAAATAGTTTAGTTTTGGCATAGATTGTCTGTGCATATATTTCTGGGTACCTTGGCCAATGTATAGCAGAAGCATGTAATAGTCACGACTAGTAGGGTTCTCTGTATCAGTATCTGTTTAGCTTTTGCTCTGTCTCAAGGCCTCAGGATAGGTAATGGTATTTTCTTTTCCCATTCCTCTTTTGAAAGACAAACATGATGTTTGGTGTTTCTAATGAGAGGAATCTTCTACAGGGTTGCAACAGGGTAGCAGATTGTACTCAGTGGACTCTGGTTTACCTTTTGAGATGAGTAATCACATTTTTGCAAACTTTGTAGAAGTGTTACTTTATTTTTGGTTGTGTACCATAAAACAGCTGAACACTGAAATCATATGCATAAAGTTACTGCCATTCTTTAGCCTTTTAAGGGGATTTTTTTCTTTATTCTTGAAAGGAGTGATAAGTCTATAATAAATTAAGCTTGTAATTTACAGAATCATATGTTTTTACTGGAACCTTTCCTGTGGTATTCTTCTAACTAACAGTTCATTCTAAAAAACGAAAGTTCTCACTCTTTGGATGGATGACAAGTGTTGCATCACTTCAGTAAACTTGATTTTGGATAGGCATTACTGTGCCTTTGTTAGAAACTGGAGCACTGACATGAACAGAAGCAGTCTACTTTTAAAAAACTAATATGAGAGCTAGCTTGGTAAGTTCAGACTTATGACCCAAGTATGGGAATAATTTTATTTCCTTTTACCTTGGTCATTCTGCATAAGGAATAATAATAATAACCAACAATAACAACAACAACAGAACAGTAAGCATACTGAAAGTGAATACATTACAGGGATAGCATTAGAGGTTGCTTTGTAAAATAAAAATGCAAGCATGTACTTTGGTAGATTGTGATAACAGAGGTAGACTGTAATAGATGTTCCTGTGTTTTGTTTTGTTTGTGTGATTCTGTTATCAGTTGCTATAGTACAGAACTTAGTATTTATTTAATATATGGTGGGGGGTTTCTGGACTCCTGAGATTATGCTTTAAAAGGAGGAAGCAAAAACTAGCTTTATTTTGCAACAACTAAACCTGTAACCGTTGTTCAAAAATAATCCTCGTAATCTTGTATATGGGTGGCCAGGGTAGCCTGGCCATCTTTGTGTGACTGCAGGCCCAGTTCAGACATAACAAACCATGACTTCTTTATTCGCAAAAGTTGGATCAGATTGTGGTTTGATACCATTTGCTGAGTTGGCATACAACGACAAACTAACCAGCAATAGAAATTTTAAATCTCCTCCCCTTGTGGACAAAGCATGCAAGCCAAAGGCGTGCGCTGGATTGTGCATGAAACAACAACCTGATGTGTTATGTCTGAACTGTGCCTATATGTGACATCCTTGAAGAACTGCAAGTTGCTTTTTTCTTCCTTTTGAGGATGTTCAGAACAAAATATTTTACTCATTATTGAAGAAGCCAAGTTCTGAGGAGTAACTAAGATAATTATAGCTGTCATGTTATTGTTTGAAATCTTTTTGCTGATTTGTGTTGAATAAGGAGTAATTTCCTGTGAAATGTAGAGAGTTATTTTCATGGTTAGACTGGATCTAGAATTATAGCAAGCACTTCCGAGGAAAGGACAAAAATTAGAAATGTATCATTTTCTAACTCAATTAGAATTAGTTTTAATGGAAAATAAAATCTGTCCTTCTGTTCTAGACCCTGCACTAGCAGAACAGACCGCTAGCGCAACAGGAACTGGTGGTTGCTGAAAAAAACAAATGAGCGGTAATGCTCATTTCCGGAATGGGCCAGCTCAGCAGAGCTCTCAGAAGGGAACTCCACTGAGCTGCTCCATTCTGGAAATGAGCATTGCCTCTTGCTTCTGTGCTTATTTTAGGAACCACTAGTTCTTGTTGCGCTAGCAGTCTGTTTCACTAATGCAACAGAACTAGCGGAGGTGCAGCAGCAGTATAGGATACTGCTCCCAGTGTTGTGCAGTGGTTATTGCAGCCAACTAGGGCTAGAGACACCCAGGATCAAATCCCACCTAACCATAAAGTAAACTGAGTGACTTACTCTCAGCCTAACCTACCTCATATGGTTGTTCTAAGTATTAAAGAAGTTGCCCTGAGCTCCTTTGAGTAAGTGCAGGCAAAAAAATGTAATAAAAACAGACTAGAGAAACTTTTTAGTGTGCTGTATTTGTGGCAAATCATTTCATATGTATTATTATTCTACATTAAAAGATTTTGATTGCTGCATAGTGACTGGGTTCACATGTCACAATAAGCCACAGTGGGTTGTGAGCCATGTTAGTTTCAGTGTGGTTTATTGTGATGTCTGAACCCGGTGCTGGTGATTCAGCATGGGTTGTTTTTCACAAACAAGCCCCCCTGCGAACCCATGGCTTGTACTACGTAGGGTTGTTGAGGAGAGCTTGTTCTCAGGGTGGCTTGTTGTGATGTTCAAATCTGGCACCGTAGCTTGTGCCAAGTGGTTTCAGAGCTGCTTGGCAAGAGTGGCAAAAAAACCCCTGTGCTGCTTGTCGTGATCTCGCCAATGCCATCTCCATCTTCCCTCGCCAGTGACTGTCCCTCCACCGATGCCCAAATGTACGCAAATGGGGTCTCTCCACCCCCCATGGTGTTTCACAAGTGCTCAATACTGTAGATTTGGCTGTCTGATGTGTATAGTCTTACCTTGTCAATTTCCTTATAGATTCATAGATAGAGTTGGAAGGAGCCTGCAAGGCTATCGAGTCCAACCCCCTGCTCAATGCAGGAAACTAGAGGAGGGGTCTCCCATCCAAGTAATAACCATATTTCAGCTGTCAAAAGGAGCCCTGAAGTAGAGTAGATAACATACAAGATAATTGAGAAGGCGAGACTGCATATAGGCTAATTTGTGCACAGATGCAAAGAATTGAGGGGGAATATACTAAGGAGGAACCCATTTGCTCAGTTCAGAAGCACTGAAAAAGCGGGGGAAATGCGGGGAGTTACTGCAGGTGTGCAAATTTCCTCTCCATTTACTTCCCAGTCCCCCAAAATTGTGTGAATGTTCCCGACACTTTAAAAAAAATCCTTAAGAGTTGACAAAATGGGATGGAGCAAATGGGGTGCCAGCACCAGCGGTGCTTATACCCGCCCCCCCCATGAAGCACCATTCACTCGGCCCCATTCAGCTACCTCCTCAGGTTCTTTTTAAAACCTGTCAAGAAACTGCAGCAACCACAGGAATGCTCCAAGAAAGAGCCACAAGAAGGAGCGGGGTGTTAATATCTCCTCTTTCTAGACTACCCACAGATTAAGGGAAGTGTTGAAAAGGGGAGGACACTGGGAAGTATCAGTTCAACACTTAAAAGAGCCAGTGTGGCGTGGTGAGAGTGTTGGACTGGGACTCGGGAGATCCGGGTTCTAGTCCCCGCTCGGCCATGAAACTCACTGGGTGACTTTGGGCCAGTCACTGACTCTCAGCCTAACCTACCTCACAGGGTTGTTGTGAGGATAAAATGGAGAGGAGGAGGAGGATTATGTTAGCCGCCTTGGGTTCCTTGCAGGAAAAAAATATAATAAATAAATAAATAAATAAAAGCCAGAGGCTCACATCGCCAAGGGGGAGATACTGTCCCCCCACCTTTTGGTGCAGTTACTCCTTTTGGTGCAGTTTCTCCTCCCCCCCTCCCATTTTCGGTGCTTCTGACTAGCGCTAATGGGTCCCTCCTTTGCTTTACTATTATTTCTCCCCTGGTCCTTCACAACTGTGTGCAAATTAGCTGATTGTCAGCCTCATCTTGCCAATTTCTTTGTATGTTACCTACTCCACTTAGGTGCTCCCTTTGATAGCTGCAATAGACAAGGAAGTTGACCAGACAAGACTACATATATCAGATAGCCATGCGAGTGCACTTGTGAAAGACTGACAAAAAAATAATGATGATAATAAAATTAGACCCCAATTGTGCGTTTTTGAGGCTCCAGAAAAAACAACAACACACACAATGGAACGAAAATGGAGATGTGAGGGTTCTGGAGCCAGCAGACAACAGGTTCTGCCACAAAGTCCCCTCGGTTATGTGCCAGAGAGGACTGATGGGTAAGGAAGGGGAGAACAACCCACGACAAACCCAATTGTCTGTCAGATGTACTACCGTGGGTTGCTCAGTGAACAACACACACTGCATAGCTTGTTCTCGGGGGTGACTTAGCATTACATGCAAACCCGCCCATAGGCTTGCATTGAAATCTTTGGCTTTGATAAAGCTTTTTTAAAAATCCTATCAGTTAAGCATGGCTTTGTATTATTAAAAGAAGCCTCAGAGTGGTTAGTTGGTGATTGGTATAGGTTTTTTGTTTTGTCTGAGTCGTTTGATCTGAAAAAGCCTAGGCTGTCATATTTATTTGGCAGCAGAAGAAATAGTTGGACCAGCAGTAGTATTTACAGTGGGCATTGTTTCTCCAGAGTGGGTGATTTTCCACAGCTAATTTTAAAATTACTATAAAAGAAAATCAGTTGTGTTTTGTTTCAGAAGCTATACAAGCCCAAGAAATTAGTAGATGTGCAGATTATCAGGACTTTATTTAGCTACTTTTGAGCTCATTCCTTTTGCTTCTCCCCTGGGGCAAGTCTTGCTCAGTTTATTGATTTCCTTGTGGCAAAAGATGTCCAAGGATAAAGCAACATCTCTTGATCTTCAGGTGTGTAGTAGGTAAGCTTTCTTGGTACACAGTAAAAGTAGAAGGAAATTCTACTTGCGGCCCAGAAAATATTGTTGCCTGGTTTCTACTGCTATTGAATTCCCTAATAGCGATTTGCTGGCTAAGATTTTGAAGTCACACATGGGCTTTTGGTGCACAAATCCTGTCAGTAGAAATTAAATGCCTAATGCTGATTAGGTGTATAGTCTCTACTGGTGCTGGAATTCAAATGTGTAATCCTTGCCATTTGTGCTCTGTCTGAAAGACTCTTTGCCTTTCCTGGGTAACTTTTCAGTTTCTGGTACCTGTCTCGTTTTTTTTTAGGAGAGGGCCGAACGATGGAGGATTCAGCCATTTTTCAAGCCTCCATGAATGCTTTGTTTAGGAGGGGAGTTACCTTCAGTAGAAGAGAGGAGGAGTGCAAAACTGGAGCTGGAGGTACCTTCAGTTGGTTGTCTTTTGCCTCCTCTGTACTACAAGAACCTTTATTTCTTTCTTGAGGTGTAAACTAGCTGTATCTTTCTGTCAGTTGGAAATCTCTGTTGATAGGGTTAGGGTACAAACTGCCAACCCATATTGCAAGGTCATTTTAGGTTTTTGGATATTAGAAGGGTTTCTGCATTTTATTGTGACAGATTAAAGAGATATTTTTTTTTTGCTATGAGCCCATGCTATAACCCCGTACAATTTTGTGTTCTTTAATATGGTTATTTCATGCAAAGTGGGTGGGGCTTTCTGATTAAAGTTGCCACAGTTTATTAACAGTATACTCCCTGAGAGAGAAGGGTGAAGAATGATTTTCTACCATAGCTGTGGATAGGTTTTCATCA
The DNA here is from genome assembly GCA_021292165.1 of Shinisaurus crocodilurus. Classification (NCBI taxonomy): domain Eukaryota; kingdom Metazoa; phylum Chordata; class Lepidosauria; order Squamata; family Shinisauridae; genus Shinisaurus; species Shinisaurus crocodilurus. Next base: position 235,803,371 of record CM037879.1, read on the forward strand.
TAGGACCTTTCTTTGTTCATCCTTCTGTCTTGGAGTGGAGAATATAAAAAATAGTCATTTCTTGGCTACTAAGGTTACCTCTAAGCTCAAGGCTAAATATAACAAGCTGCTAACCAGGGACCAGCAATCAATACATTATCTGTTCATTTGCATTTTTTTAAAAAAAAATTTTAGTAGCTGTGGTATAGAGTAGTATTGAATTGTGTGAAATATTTCTTGTGGCTTACATTTCATACTGATAGCAGCAGCTCTTAATGTGTCTTTCAGATACACAGATGCAGACACTCAATTTGTGTGTATAGAAGAGGATTGGGATTGCACTATCCTATCCTGCTCTGCCCCCATCTGATGTTCAGTTGTTGGATTTAATGTTTGTATAGGGTGTACATGCATAGCATAGTATCCAACATTGTCCTGGCACTAGTGCTAATAACATTGTGCTAGTGTAAACCAATGGTTGCACAACATAACTAGCACAAGAGGGAAAAGTGGTGAATTGTGTCAGCGCTGGCAAAGAAGGGGTGATTTTTCTTCAAAGTTGCATACCTTGTTACGAAAAGAAATTGCCCCCTTTTTCTGCCGTCCTCATGAATTTCAGTAGCAAGTTGCTTCTTTTTCCCATTGTGCAAGTTATGTTGCACAAGTGTTAAGAACATAAGAGCCATACTGGATCACACTAAGGGTCCATCAAGTCCAGCATTCCATTCACACAGTGGCCAACCAGCTGCCCATGGGATCCCACAAGCAGGACATGAGTGCAGCAGAACCATCCAGCCCATGTTCTCCGACAACTGGTGTACATAGGCATACTGCGTCTGATACTGGAGATAGCATATAGCTAATCTGGACTAGTAGCCATTGATAGCTTTCTCTGCCATGAAAGCGGAGAAATCACTTGTTTAATCAAGTGTTGGTTTACGCTAGTGCAATGTAATTAGTGCTAGTGCCTGGACAACATTGGATACTACCCATAGAATCCTAGAAATGCATAATCTGTATACTATAAAATCAAGGTGTACAGAACATGCTGTTAGAACCTAAGTATGTAGGGCACTACCCATGTAAGTATAAATTTAAATGTGAACATCTGGAAGGAGTGGTATTGACCAGTACAACCTTTACTTTTCACCACATGTAAGGGTGTTGAAACATATCTAATGACACCTATACAGTACTTGCAATCCACCACTTACAGATTGAGCATCTGCACAGGGCATTGATAATTGCTCAACAAACATGTCTGTTGGAGTAATTCCATGAATGGATATTAATTGCCTTCTTTTTGGCTTGCCTTTGCTGCTTGTGAATATATGAGAGAGAACCTCTTGTTCCAGACTAGTGAGCGAAGCATGTTGGTCTTTTAAACTCTGATGAACTGTTCCATCTATTCCCTAAGATAAAATAACAAACTCACAGTGAGGCAAGATAACTTGTTTCAGGAAGACACAGAATTATCACTCACCCAATCAAAATGAGAAAAGATTAGAAGAAAGTAATTCTATCTACAGCATAAAGTAAATTTGCCCACCAAAATAATGTATATTTTAAAACTTTTAAATAGTTAAAATGTTTTAAGTTACTGTTTAATTTTAGAAGTTTAATTGTTCTGCATCTGTTTTCCATTTTTATTTAAACAAAGCCTCTTTCATTTTCTTAATAGGGTGAATCACCACTTGATTTAGCAAAACAAAGAAAAAATGTTTGGATGATAAACCATCTACAGGAGGCAAGGCAGGCAAAAGGATATGACAATCCATCATTTCTCAGAAAGCTCAGAGCTGATAAGGTGAGAAGACCATGGTCTTTAAATGATGAATCATATAAATCATATTTTCCTCTTCTGTTTAGATATCCCCCCCCCCCTGGAATTATAGAAGGAGGTAGTGAAAGCCTTGGGCTCCCCCACCTCATTCCCCTTCTTGCTCTTACTGTAGAGAGCAGTGATGGACCAAACCTTGTAGGGATAAGTGATGGACCCAATCTAGATCTCTTGCATTTATCTGAACATAAACATCCCCCCTGAGTCTGGAAGATTAAACCTTTTTTAAAAAAACAGATTGAACCTGCTATGAAGTTTGAATGTTACAATTATCTACTTTCTTTTTAACTAGTTCATAAAAACACCCTTAATGTTTGCTTTTTTAATGTAGGAATTTCGTCAGAAGGTGATGCTAGGAACACCTTTCCTAGTTATTTGGCTGGTTGGGTTTATAGCAGACCTTGATATTGATTCTTGGCTCATTAAAGGACTAATGTATGGTGGTGTTTGGGCTATGGTTCAGTTTCTTTCCAAGTAAGTACTGAATTAAAGAATTCCTCTGTAAAAAATAAAGATAATTTGGTTATTACATAAAATATTGTCAGATGTATAAAATAACCTCCTTGAAAGGAATTAATTGTTTTATCCCATTTCAGCCTTTCACTGAATTATTATTCAGGACAGATAGAAAAATATGCCAAATGTAGGTGCATTATATAGTGAAATATGTTTTGATGCCCTTACATTCTGTCCCCTGGATAGTTTATTGGATGCATACTGTGCTAAATAATGTTAAATTAAATGTTCAGGCAGTTTATGAATCATTCTCCAGTTGTGTTGTATGAGAGTGAAAGGGTGTATCAGCCCGACTGCAATGTTTCCTCTTTCACAATTCTGATAATGGCTTTCCAGTTTTGGGGATGAAGTATTGAAATCCATTTATAAAATGATTCTCACATTTTCTGTAGAAATGAAAAATATCCTGAGCTTTTACTTCCATAATGTAATGATCTGTAATAAAAACACTCCTTTTAAGAGAGTATTTTTTTGAAGGGTTATGTTAGTTTTCTGTAAGTGAAAAAAGACAGAAAGACTGCTTATATCCCTGTAATTTTAGTGGCAAAAAGAAATGCATTCATAGCAAGAATTATATTGCCCAAGGAAAGGTTGTAGGAAGGGTAATCTTAAATTTGTTTCTTGTCAATTTAAGAAACACAGCACATGTCTGATAAATATTTTAAACATTGGAATCTCTTGTGTAAAAATAAGAGATTAGATTACCACAGCTCATGTTCTTGGTTTGGCTTTTGCTTCAGACTCAGTTAACATAACTATCATCTTGAGTTTTGCTGAATGTGCAGTTTAGCCTTACTTCTAACTTCTAACAAAATGTGGCTTTCGAATAAATATTACTCTATGGTTGTAGATTTCTGTAATACCATTAGCATGCAGAATTGTTTTACTATAATGGAATCCAACTGGAAGCATTCAAGCATTGGGAAATTTGCACAGCCAGCCTGAAAAAATGTAGCTTGACATGTTACTAGACTGGCAGCATTTATTTTCCTGCTGGAACTTCTGCAGTGTTGCTGCCTTGTCTTCAAATAAAACTAATTCATAGATTTCATAGATCATAGATCTGGAAGGGGCCTACAAGGCCATTGAGTCCAACCCCCTGCTCAATGCAGGAAACTAGAGGAGGTGTCTCCCATCCAAGTAATAACCAGACTTGACCCTGCTTAGCTTTCCACGCTCAGACAAGCTGAGCCAGCGTGAAATTCATATAACCATTTTGAAATGTAGTAAGATCATGCATTACTACATCTTGCGGTGGGTTCACTTTCACAAGACCACTTTACCATGTGAAAATTGAGGGGGAAAGCCATTTCATCAATATTTCCCATCTCAGCGGTGGATGTGTAAATACAGCCTTAAATTTCTGTATCTATATCTGTTTAAGGTGGGTGAACACTCCTCTGCTTGATTCAGAATTGGCTGGGTATTTATGAGTTTTCTTGGACAATTGCTCAAAAAAAGCTTGTCTGTTTCCAAATGGTCTCATATGGCTCCTAATGTTGCTGCATTTGCACTGATGGTGGGTATATGCACCTTATTGTATTATCCCCTGAAAATTGTACCAAGGACCAGCCATGGTGGAGACAAGCTTTGAAATTCAATCCTCCCCCAACCCCCTGGCCAAAGGAACACACCCAAGAGTAAGACAGTTTTAGTCTTGGATAGGGACAGCAACCACATAAAATGCTTGCAGGAAATAATAGAGGGAATTGATCCAAATAGAGAAGATACATACCAAACAAAAGGGTGCTTGTTCAGGTGGTCACATAATTTGTAGCAATCAATGAGAGTTTCATTGAGAATAAGAACTTTTAATATTGACATTTAAAAATTAATATTAAAGATTTTTTGTGCATATACCCACAAAGTAGCCTGATCAACCTGAATGCAGACCATGCATGTGTAGAATTTGTTTTATGCTCTTAAGCAGGAGAACATTTGGTGGAAACGCTATTCAATTCATATTTCATCTGAGCATTACAAGCTGAGCAAATGCATGTTTTGAACCAGTTAATTATGAACAGCAGCAATGTTCTACTTAAGACTAAAAAAGTGCTTGCTTTGTTGAGTCATATAGATTATTAAAGACCTTTTCTAGCAAGATGACCTAACCTGAATAGTGGGGTTATTTTTACAGTGTGCCGGGACAGTATGTTTGAACATCATGTGATAATGTTTCTCTGTTCTTCCACAGATCATTCTTTGATCACTCCATGCATAGTGCACTGCCTCTTGGAATCTACCTAGCAACAAAATTCTGGATGTATGTGACATGGTTTTTCTGGTTTTGGAATGATATCCTTTATGTTTTCAGTAGTTTGCTATATGAAAATTTTCATTTTAGTGGTTTATATAACTGAACACTGACTTTAAAATTCAGAAGTTAAGATTTGAAGAGATGGAGCAGCTTGAGCAGCTTGATAAGAGGGCTTGAAAAGAATTTGGTTCAGAGGAGTCACAGAAAAAGCATTGAGGGATTGCAGTGGAACTGAAACAGGCAAGGGAGCAGGGAAAGGGATGAGGCATGACAATAAATAAAAGTGGAGTAAGGCAGGATGGAATGAATAAAAACAGGCAGGTGGGAATATAGGTTGAAGGGGACAGGCTGAGTACACCAGGGCTCTGAGCAGGGAGAACAGTGGCCTTACAGATCCAGTCCTAAGGTGGTGGAATGGGGGGGATTGCCACTTCCTAAGCCCTGCCAACTTGTGTCAGCCAGGGCAGAATGTGTGGGGCCGTCAGTCCTTCAGAAATATTTCCTCCCATCGACACTGGAGGGGAAATAAGTATGCCAGCCTCCAGAACTAGTGTACTACTTTGGCCTTTCTGGGGCATGTCAGGAATGAGGAGTTTTGGATTAGACAGGTTCAAGGCCTCCCCAGGTCCTGCCTGAGTTTATCCTTCATACTCTCACTGACTTCTGCTTTTTCAGTCTATTCTCTGACTGTCTTATTTACTGGTTGGTTGTAAGTCACTTTGGGAGCCTTTTTTGGCTGAGTGGGATAAAAATACTTTAAATAAATAAATTTATTACATCTCAATTATGAGAACTTTCCCTTTCCATGGTTTGTGTTCATGAACATCCCATGACATAGCACATCACAAGCACATATCACATTGGCCACATGGATGGCGCCAAAATGTGTCGAAAGTCTGTTGAGCTCAAAGGGAGAGAGTTTTCCAGTGTCGCACATCCCTATTACAGTACTATTTACAGGGCACTTAACTTCAGCAGAGAACAATGCCGTTTTTATTCCCTGTAAGATAAATAATGTGATATCTGATTAATTATCTCTCTCCGACTGCCTTCATAGAGCTGCTTCTGAACAGATATTTTGATCAGAAATGAAAGGGTTTCCAGAAAAGTTAATTTAAATAACTAGAATTGACATTTAAATTGTCAGCAGAATTATGATGAAAAATATTAATTTGAATTTACTCACTGTATTCCTTTTGAGACTTCTGAGGTCTGTTAGTTGCTACTGTGCTTATTGTTGCAATGCATTGCAATTCTCAGTGGTATTCTTCTTAGTAGGAATAGATTAGATGATTATTAATTTCTAAGGTATTTAGTTCAAGGGCCAGATTTTAATAGAATATTCTGTCTGTGTCAGAAGAACATAGATAATGGCTTGTATAAAAATGCATTAATCTCTTTGGTGCAGATATAATGTTTCCAGTCTGCAAACCATGGTTAGGATGTTGGAAACCTACTGTAGACACGTGTGCTCCCTCCTTCCCTCTCCTTTGCAGATTCCTCCTAACTGTGGTGTAATGTTTCATTTGCATCTGTGCTAACTACGATTGCTTTCTGAACTAGAGCTTGAGCAGAGTCTGAGATCAGTTTGCAAACCATGCATAAGAGGGAACCTGGTTAACTTTAGTAATAGTTTAGTGCCAGTGCAGCTGTGATGCTATACTATAGATAAAACATCTTGTGAAAGAGAGGAGGAATTTGTGCTCAGGGAGTGCAACCCCATCCAGAACAGGATAAGCACTGTCCATCTGGTCAGAAGAATCATAGAAAAGTAGAGTTGGAAGGGGCCTATAAGGCCATCAAGTCCAACCCCCTGCTCAATGCAGGAATCCAGGTCAAAGCATCCCTGACAGATGGCTGTCCAGCTGCACCTTGAATCCATCTGCACCATCTGCACCAGTGTGGGAGAGCCCACTACCTCTTTAGGTAGTTGGTTCCATTGGCATATTGCTCTAACAGGAAATTTTTCCTGATATCCAGGCAGAATCTGGGTTCCTGTAACTTGAGCCCATTATTCCGTGTCCTGCAATCTGGGATGATCAAGAAGAGATCCTGGCCCTCCCCTGTGTGACAACCTTTCAAGTACTGGAAGAGTGCTATCATATTTCCCATCAGTCTTCTCTTCTGAAGGCTAAACATGCCCAGTTCTTTCAGTCTCTCCCCACAGGGCTTTGTTTCCAGTCCCCTAATCATCTTTGAGTTCTACCAATTGAAACTCATCCAACAAAAGTGGACAAGACTTCACTCTGGATACCTCACCGGATTCTTCTGCTATAACAATGGAGTATTCAAATACTGGAAGTATCCAGGAAGTATATTTTATTCCCACAATTTCATATTCAGATTAAGCAGTACTTTCCATTTTTTCAATTATCTGTTTCCTTGGAGGCGGGTAAACAGTTAAACATCAACTTCATAATTCCCTGCCCCCAATAAATTATTATAGTATTCATAATTCCCTGTATAATCCCTTATATGGTTAAAAGTATTTCGTTTTGTGATTTAACTGGAATTTCAAACTATTGGAAACATGAACAGTTAAAAAAAACATGAATGGTTGAATATTTAGATGCTTTCTCTTGTAAATGTTTTAAAAGGATACTAAGGTTGCAATTCTAAACACATTAATGAGTAAGCACCATTGAATGCAATGAGAGTTACTTCTGCCTTAGCATGCATAGGTTTACACTGTATATTTAGGAGTTTTGAAACAAATTAAGAGATTATATACTTGAACAATTATAAAACAGATTATTGAATATCTTTTAGAAAACATCCAGTATATTCCCTGTGAAATATATCAACTACAGTAGAAAAGTATACTGCAAATTTTAATGATAATTAAGGAAAGGAATGATAATTTGCACATGTCATATTTAAATTCCTTAACATTCAATACATCTAAATTTTCTGTTCATCCACCTTCCATTTCTTGCCAATAGCGTTGCACTTTTCTACAATTTTGGGAAATCCTGGAAATCAGACCCAGGAATAATTAAAGCCACAGAAGAACAAAAGAAAAAGGTAAAAACAAACAACTGAGTCTTGTTAATGGATGATAATGACATTCAGCTTTTCAATGGACATCCTCAAACCATTGTCTAATAAAAGTAATCCTAGTTAAGGTCCACACAAACAATCAATTTTTTACAAGTCAGCAGAAAAAATATAAAAATATAGTTAGGGGGCCTCTCTAGGCAGAGTCCAAAGAGTTGGTGCTACCTGCTATTAAAGAAGCTGTGGGTATATCAAATGGAATCTGAAGCAGCGCCTCATCAGGCATCCTCAGTGGATACAAAGGATTGTACAGAGCTTTAAAGGTGATAACTGGCACCTTGAATTAGGCCCAAAAGCTAGTCGATGCACAGTGCAGATGGGCAAGAATAGGTGTAATACGTTTTCTCTGTGGCCCAACCGAATCCAAATATGGGCCATGGAATTCTGCACCAGCTGCAGCTTCCAAGTTGTCTTCAAGGTCATATGCATGTAGTACTCAGTAAGGTAGGTTAATCAAGTATGGATGACAGTTGCAAGGTCTGAGTCACAGAAAGGGGGATGCAACAGAATTATCAAATAATAACATGAATATTGATTACAGTACTCTCCAGATTGTCTATTGATCCATCCCAGAAGCTGCATATATATATTTAGGGTACAGAGACTGAAATAACATCAGTGTGTGTCACTTAATAGTAGATCAATGTTGTTTCCGCGCTAGGTAACAGGGAACTAGATTTTTTTAAAAAAATTGTTACCATTAGTATGGAAGAAGATACGTGAAGGGTTCATAGATTATAGAGTTGGAAGGGGCCTAGAAGGCCATCGAGTCCAACCCCCTGCTCAATGCAGGAAACTAGAGGAGGGCTCTCCCATTCAAGTAATAACCAGGCCTGACCCTGCTTAGCTTTCCACACTCAGACAAGCTGAGCCAGCATGAGCCACAAGCCTGTATTGATTAAACCAATTTGATTCTTTGGACTGGATAACATTGGTCATAACATTTTCCTGATTAAATGGCCCTGATTGAACCAAATTAACTTTTTGTTTGGTCATAACAATGTTAACAGTAAAAACATGCCAAATAAAATAATAGTCACCGCATTAGAAAACCTGCTATCATTCACTTAAACTCTGTAATATTTATGTTTTAAACATGAAACAACTTTCATGATGACAAAAGTTGATGTAGACAGCTTGGTCTTTAGAATCAATTTCAAAACAGTAAATGCGGGATCCAGACTCGCTTCCCATCAAAGGCAGTTCCACAATAGCAGGGCCACAATTGAGAAGGCCCTGTCCCTTGTGTTCACTAGTCTGACGGACCTTATTGGTGGGCCCGTGAGCAGGGCTTCCACGGCTGATCTTAAAGGTCAGGCAGGCCCATATCAATGTAGACAGTCCTTCAAATAACCTGGTCTCAAGCTGTTTAATGCATTATAGGTAACAACCAACACCTTTCATTGTGCCCAGAAGTGTACTGGCAACCAGTGCAGCTGCTACAGAATCAGTGTTATCTGCTGCAATCACTTTGCATCTAGGCAGCACAGCCACAATAAACTTCTATAACCTGATCTGCTTGTCAAAGCTTGAGATGGTCTATGTGTTAAGCTAACCTGTTTGTGCTACAGAAATGGAGATGTCATGTATGAAGTCGGTTCTTAAAAAATTAAATGCTCTTGTTTTTGCTTTTCTGCAGACAATAGTGGAACTTGCAGAGACGGGCAGTTTGGACCTCAGTATATTCTGCAGTACCTGTTTGGTAGTATGCTTTTTTTTTTAGCTTACGTGTAATTAAACTACAAATTTTAATGTTGTGTCGGTTTTCAAAATGAGTGTACACGTTGAGTTTGCAAGAGCAGGCATTCATACAGGGTATAGGTGAGTGTCTGCTAACTAAGAGTACTAAGAATTTAGGTATGTGAGTGCCGTACTTCACTAGGGACAGAAAAAGTAGTGTTTACCCTGCTGTTGAGATGGATCCAGAAGAAAGCAGGATATCAGGATTCCTCAGTTGGGTTCCCAGCCCACCACAGCTAGAATTCTGTAGTCCAGTGGGCTGTCCTGGAATCAAGTTTAGCAAGATTTGGATAGTACCTTGGATTAAAATATTTGTCAACTTTTGTGGTCAAACCATAATGGTCCAGGGGGACAATCAGGCTACCGGACCGGAAGAGGTTGCTCTCCCCTGCTGTATGGTAATCTAGATGTGGTGCAGTTAGGAATGGACAATTCAGTCAAGTTTGGTTCTATGTCCCTTTTGTTCTTCCAAGGTTTGTTCTGTCCCCTCTCCCTTTGTGAATTTTTTAAGGGCAAACTACACCCCCCCCCCATACTTACTGGTTTACTAGGTGCTCTGAGGGCTGCCTTTACAGTTTAACACTCCTTAAAAAAATAGTGCTATTATTATGTAAAGTATTTTTATCTTGCTCCTCAGCCAAAAACGCTCCTGGAGTGGCATATATACAATCAGTAAAACAAGACAGTCCTTACCCACAGGCTTACAATCTAAAAATATTGGGCACGCAATCAAACGGGGTGGAAAGGGAAGAAGAAAAAATGAAGTAGTCTTTCAGCAAGGCTGGTGGAATTGCCCTGCTTCCCCTCCCATCTCTCTCTGTACAGCCAGGTTAAAGGCCTGTGGGGGCTGTCATCTTTGTTTCCATAAAAGTACTGGTACTTGGGAGGAAGGCACATCATCACTCCTAGGGGCATTTGAGGCCACATTTTGAACACCCACATGTTGGTTACAGCAGAGCTAGACTTTCCAGCTGCTTCGAGTGGCCTTTTTTTAAGCTTAAAAAACGATTTACACTTTAATGACAGTCCTCAAACTACTTCATAAACTGGCTGTAAGTACATCAGAGCATCATGGAAAGGTTCATAGATGGGCATATCTATGTTCTGATCAAAACTATGGTCTAGGAGGTGCAGACAAGGTAAGTTTGCTCCAAAATGAATGAATTTCTCCACTGTCCCTAGGTTGGGTATTTGATGGAACTCCTTGTGGTAAGGCTTCCTGTTACCACAGTATCCAGCAGGCACAGACTTTTGTTGTTCCTGGGTATCTCAATGGCAACCTTAGATTCAAGCCCTAATAATGGGAAAGAGGAAGTAGAGTTGCTTGAAGCAGAGTTGTTTCAGATTGTGTCCAGACCAAATGGCTATGTCTGTGTCTGGATCTGTTTCTCTACAGCAATATGGACACTAGTGTCACTTGCTCTCACCTCTTCCGTTATTTATTCTAGCTACACTACATTGTTTAAGGATCATGTATGGCAGGGGTAGACAGAATGTAGATCGGGATCTACTGGTAGATTTCTGGGTGATTTGCAGTAGATTGACAAGAGTTTCTGACTCTCAATTGTCTGATAGCAAAAACTAAAAAGCTACCCCCTACTCCTATTAGGTTGCTGAAAAAGAACACTGGAGAAAAAACCAGGAGTAGATTTTTGTTTGAAAGGACTTGTGAGCTTGATTCTGCTGTCGATCACAAATTTGTGGGCTGACATATGCTCTGTTCGTTAATTCTTAGCATATTTCCATCCACCTGAGCCATTCCTTTGCACCTGGCTCCAGAACCCTCAGGGTTCTAGTAGAAAAACAAAAGTAGATCTCACAAGCCTGAAGTCTGCTCACCCTGCTGTATGGTACTGCCACCAAAGTCTCATGTTCTTTTCACTATTCATTTTTTGTTCCCAGACAAAAAAATTGTTCACATTCCACTATTCCTTTTATTTCATGCCCATCTAATGTAACTACATCACTTCTATAATTATGTATAGCATCTTTCACATTGGGTGCCAAATAAACATTAAGTGAAATAATACTGGGCTGCATCATAAACATTTTTCTAGCTTGGTCCTATTTCTCCAATCCTTGCTTTTCGAAAGATGGAACATTCAAAATACTTGCTAGAACTGTTTTGTTCAGACTGCTTTAGTGTGCTTGTTCAGACATCAACTTTGTATACAATGACTTGTTTCCTCTCTCCCAGAGCTATGTCTAAATGTGAAGTGATTATAGTCTAAAGTTGGTAATTCAGGTAAAATTAGGTAAAAGTTTTGTCTAAAATATCTGTATGACATAAGTAGAGTGTGCTTTGTATAATTCAGTAAATTCTCAAGATGTACAGGAATTATGGTGGTATAAGAAATGGATATTCCAAAATCGAAATTGTGTTCTGATGTGTTTCAATGAAATCTTTTCACACTTGTAATTTTTCAGTGTTTCCTATATAGCATACAAATTATTATGCAGCCACTCATGGGTAATCATTTGATCTTTAGATAACTACAAACAGTAAAAATCTCTATAAGGCTTCTTTATTTGTAAGCTACAGTTTTTTTCTCATTAATAAAGTCTTAGGTATTTCCATCTCTAGATCAAATATTTGTTTTTGTTTCAATGTTGACAGTAAAATGAAAGAACAGTGGGGAAATTCCAGTTCATGGAGAGATTCCTTGTGTTTGCCCTTCATTCTGCTATTAAGAACCTTTGGCCAGTGCACATGTGGTACTTACGTTGCATTCTATCCATAATTCTCTAAGACTTGTGGCTGTATATTACAAATACAAAACTTCCCTTTAAAGGGAATTTGAAGTAAGGGAGGTATGTTTTTTGCTAGGTGCTACATAGTGAAGACAGGCTTAAAATGTGAAGGAGCTATTCTTCAAAGACCACATCCAAAAATTATTGATGGCACTGCATACATGAAAAGTACAAGCAAAGCCAATAGCAACAATGTGCTCAAAACCTATATCAATCTTTCATCTATAAAGCTTGGTTACATTGTATGCATATTAAAATCTGTTGAACAGATACGGAAACCAGTGAGGTCCAAACATTGTGGCGTGTGCAATCGATGTATAGCCAAATTTGATCACCACTGTCCATGGGTCGGTAACTGTGTAGGTAAGTACTGATTAGAGACAGAAAAGTTCAATATGTTCATCTTTTCAAACTTTTTTTAAACACAGCATTGTTCCTTAGTTTTCTTGTATTCACCATAGCTGTCAGACCAAGAAGTTGCCCACAATATTTTTTTTTATTATAGCTTAGAAAAATAAGTGAGCCAGTTCCTCATGCTAGTTGGCCTGCATAGTTCTGTCATTGTGAGCTGATTGCAAGACAGCAAATGGATGGAGCAATGTGTGCATGCATACTACTTTGTCGGCCACAACTATTGCAGTAGCTCAGAAACACTTGAAAGAGGACATGGTGCTAGGAGTAGGGACAATTCACGTGACATCATTTTTAGCCACTATGCTGAGACTGTCGTGCATGGAAATCATTCTGCACTCTTACCACTGTACAAACACACATCAGTGTCATGTTCTTAATTACACCCAGCAGAGAATCTTGGGAGGCAGTTTATCTTCCTTAGACACACACACACAGTTGTATTCCAATAATATTGGCAAATATATTCTGTTTAAATAGGACAAATAACTACTTCATTTCTTTAAATGTTAAGTAAAACTAGACTATTCCTACCCCTGCAGTCCCCTATGCCCTGCCCGAATCTGCTCTGGAATGTGGGGGACCCTCTGGAACAGTGTGGGATGTGGCTGTGGTGGCTGCAGAAGGAAAAGGAAGTCAACAAAGTTAGCATCTCTCCCACTTTTCTCCAGCTGGAGCATCCTGAGTAGAATTCTGCTCAGGGAGTGTTCGTGGGGGAAATGCTGGATCCAACCTATAGTATTTGAGCTTTGTGTCTAAGGCATTTCCAACTGGATTCTTTGTATTGTATTGGCATCTCACGGATAATATTAACATCCCATTTATATTTAAAACAAGCTGATTTCATTTTGGATGGGAAAGGCCATTGGGTAGAGGAGCTGGTTTGTTTTGTATATTTATGCCAATTTGTCCATACATTTGCTTCACTTCTTGAATACTTCTTTCTTTCTTTTCCTAGCGGAGGCTTGTGATTTATTTGCAAAGCATGTGACAAACTGCTGTCCAGTTGAAACAATCCTCTTCTAGTATTCTGGCAGGAAAGCTATGCTTATATATTTACTAGAGGTACACACTCTGGTGTCTTGTTAAAATGGCATTAAAACCAAAGACATTTATTTTAATTCTTTCTTCTCAGGAGCAGGCAATCATCGATATTTCATGGGATATCTATTCTTTTTACTCTTCATGATTTGCTGGATGATTTATGGATGTATCTCTTGTGAGTAAAGTTTCGTGAATCATTTTCTAAATGCCTGGTTTAACTCTTCATATTTCTGCAATCTGCATGTACTTAACATTGTATTTTTCTTTGTGCTGACACTGAACTATACATTGATTATTGTTTAGTTGGGTTTTTATCATAAAAAGCGTTTGCATTTTGAAACATTTCTCATACAGTTTGTTATATACTGCACTAACTGTTGCCTGCGGCTTCGTTCGCATGGATTTTAGGATTTGGTACAATTGTTTTTAAAAGAAACATGATGGAATCCCAGCTCCCTCGGGACAGCTCCCCTGGGACTGCACAATGAAATCCCAGCTCCCCCCCCGGGACAACATGCTCTCCCCCCCAGGACAACACAATGAAATCCCTGCTCCCCCCTCCGGGACTATGCAACAATGAAATCCCTGCTTCCCCCCCCCCCCCGGGACTTCACAGTGAAATCCCTGCTCCCCCCCCTGGGACTACACAATTAAATCCCTCCCCCCCCGGGACTACACAGCAATGAAATCCCAGCTTGCCCCCCCCCGCCCCGTGTAGGCCCCGGCTGCAGTGCATATGAACATTCTGTTTTGATGTAGGAGAGATTTGCATATCCGCTCCTGATTGGGCCCCTGTGGCGGCAGTTCAGACGAACATTCTAAATGTCGTTGGAGTGATTTGCATAACCGCTCCTGAATGGCCCCTGCAAACATTCCAAATGACGCCATTGGCTATCATCTATTTTGGGCCGTACAGGCACAGTGATGGCTTTTTCGGAGATTTGAACCCACCAATCTTTGTCCTTGGGTGATGGAGAGTATGCGTGCCAGGTTTGGGGCGGATCCGTCCAACCGTGTAGGAGCCTATGTGATGCACGCAAACGCCCGTACACACAGGATTTGGGACGCCCCACACACAACAGTCATTCTCTGACTGAAAGTGTAACATTCAGGCTGAGTGCTGGCAGCAGAAAACTTTTCTGACAGAAATATCTGATCTTAAAGAAAAATCAGGTTAATCCTGAGAGTCTACAGGTGATGAAGAGTGAGCATGCCAAGTTTGGGGTAGATCCGCCAAAACGTGATGGAGCCTATGCGACGATGCCCCCCACACAACAGTCATTCAGTCATTTAAAAAGTTTCCCTCCCTTTTCACCCCCTCAGAGAACATTCTAAATGGCCTAGGAGAGATTTGCATACCCACCCCTATCGGCCCCTGCAGGAATTCATACGAATATTCTAAGTGCCGTATGGGCTATTTGCATAACTGCTCCTATTGGCTCCTGCAGCAATTATGAGGTGAGGCCGATTTGCATAACTGCTCCCCTGTTGTTTTGCCCATAGGATATGAGAGTGGGGCGATTCCCCCCCCCTTTTCACCCCCTTAGGGATGGAATTTCCAAAAATTCTTCTTTAGTGGGTGTCTATGTCATAAAAGCAATGTTCTTTCAAAATTTCACGTTCCTAGATTAAACGGTTTGAGCTGGGCGTTGATGAGTCAGTCAAAATCAGTCAGTCAGGACACCTTCTTTTAAATATATAGATTTTCTGTCTCTCAGTTCTTCAAGGAAAAGTGGTATAAGCATAATAAGTTGCACAATTTTCTTCGTCAGTACTGGAAAGGGAGTAGTAGGAGTTCAGATAACATTTTCTAATCCCATGATACGTTTTTTAATTGCAGACTGGGGAATCCACTGTCATACTACTTATACAACAGATGGTTTTTGGACATATATTACACAAATAGCCACCTGTTCGCCTTGGATGTTCTGGATGTTTTTGAACAGCGTGTTTCATTTCATGTGGGTGGCTGTGCTGCTAATGTGTCAGATGTATCAGGTAGGAACAAGCATTTAATATGCACACAAATAGATTCTGCCATTGCACGTATGAAGTGTTTCCTGTCATAGAAGGATAGTACTTATGTGAGGCTCTGTGTACATATTGCCACCCCTAGCTATTTTTCTCTTTAATGCAAACTTGAAATGAGCTGATTTCCTAAGTCTGTGGATTTGAAGCATGTGCTGTGGAATTTAGCTGGTTTTGCTATACACACTGATTTAAAAAATGGCCTGTATCAAGTCTGTTTTCATGCATCTTTTATCATAAATGATCGTGAGAGGCAGAAACACACAGGAAGATAGAAAAGATGGTGTCAAGTACATATTGGATGCAGCTGTTATACTGGCAGAAACCTTGCAGTTCTGAAACATAATCTAGCTTTTACACAGTCAGTAAAGACTTTACCCAGAAAAGTGAGTGTGTGAGGTCTCACTGAAGAAATCAGTCTAAAATGCTGTTAGTATTTTGGAAGTCTGTGTTTCCAGTGTGTTCTTTTTGTTTTCATAACAAAGGTCAGTAATAAGTGGAGGCCTATCTGAGAAATATTTCTATTTGTATTAGCATAACAAAACAATAGGCACAGTAATACACTGCTAAACTGTGTTTTCATTTAGGGCAGGGGTCTTCAAACTTTTTTAACAGGGGGCCGGTTCATTGTCCCTCAGACTGTTGGGGGGCCGGACTATAGCCCACCTGCCGCCAAAGCCACCCTAGGATCCCCCCCGTCGCCGCCAGACCCACCCCGCCACCACCCCGCCGCCGCCAGACCCACCCCGCCACCCCCCCGCCGCCGCCATACTTGCACCAGCCGCCGTGCCGTCGCCCCTGCCGCCAAAGCCCCTGCCGCCAAAGCCCCCCCAGGACCCCCGCTGCCACTGCCAGACTCCCCCGCCACCCTCCCGCCGTACCTGCACCCGCCGCCGCCGAAGCCCTGCCACACCATCGCCCCCCTGCCGCCAAAGCCCCCCCCAGGACAACCGCTGCCACCGCCAGACCCACCCCGCCACCCCCTCCGCTGTACCTGCACCCGCCGCCACTGCTGAAGCCCCGTCGCCGCCGTCCCCACCAAAGCCCCGTCCCGCCAAAGCCCCGCCGCGCCGTAGCCCCCCTTCCGCCAAAGCCCCCCCAGGACCCCTACTGCCACCGCCAGACCCATCCCGCCACCCCTTCTGCTGTACCTGCACCCGCCGCTGAAACCCCGTTGCCGCCGTCCCTGCCGAAGCCCCGCCGCCGCCGCCGAAGCCCCATCGCTGCTGTTGCTGCCGCTAAAGGCCCGGCCCCCACCGCCAAAGTCCCGCCACCATCGTCGCTGTCGCTGCCGCCACCCCCGCCCCACTGCCACCACCACCGCCGGAGCCACGGCATTCTGCTGTGCTCCGTCACACTGGACTCCCGCGCTCTGTTCAAAAACAGAGCGCGGGGGTCCAGCGCGACGGAGCAGGGTCCCACGCGTCACTTCCGCCACGCTGGAAATGACGCGACGGGACCAGCGCAGCCGGCTCTCCGGGGAGAGCGAAGAAAATGGCAAGCCCGTTCGGGCGGCTGAGAGCCTGGGTGGGCCCAGTTCGGGCCTAAGGAGCCGGGCCGGATGGAAGGGCACACTGGGCCGGATCTGGCCCGCGGGCCGTAGTTTGAAGACCCCTGATTTAGGGGTTTGAGTAGATATACATAGAAAGAAAAAAGTAGAACTCTGTGCGGTAGTATCAGGATACTGTTTTTCGGGCAGTATCTCGGGCAATACTCCCCTTGTGCTAGCGGGATGTACTGCACAGTGGGAACTGGTGGTTTCTAAAGTAATCCAAAACAAGTGGTAACACTCATTTCCAGAAGGGAGCAGATCAGTGGCACTCATAGAAGGGAGCTCCACTGATCTGTTCTGTTTGTTTCTGGGGTTATTTTTGGAACTGCTAGTTCCTATTGTGCAAGCAGTCAGTTCTGCTTGTTCAAGAGAACCAGCGGAGGCGCAGTGGCAGTATAGGATAGTACCAATAGATAGGAAAACAGAAGCTAATCTAATGCTAAATAAACTTTCTATTTACAAGCCCATAGTTACTGCTTTAGTGTGTTAGAAAACAAAACCTAGATTAACCTAGATGAATCTGCTGTTGACTTAGGATTCTCCTCTTGTTCACCATGGTTCAGAGCATCCACCAGTTTGGCCCCAATGTATCAAAGAGCACTTTTGTGTGTGAACAGCAAACTCCACTAGCATGCAATACAGGAAAACAATCCCATTTCTACTAACCTGTTTTTCAGAAGTGTTAAACTGTCTTGTGAAAATGCATATCACAGCTTACGCTGGCTCAGCTTGTCTGAGTGTGGAAAGCTAAGCAGGGTCAGGCCTGGTTACTACTTGGATGGGAAGCCCCTCCTCTAGTTTCCTGCATTGAGCAGGGGGTTGGACTCGATAGCCTTGTAGGCTTCTTCCAACTCTATGAAATCTGTGAAGCAGTAGACAAAATATTTAGAGCCTTTATTCTCTTGAGTGAGTTTATATACTGTAACTTCAGAGATACTAATACTTGTTTGTTGTTCATTTCCCCCAGATCTCTTGTTTAGGTATTACTACAAATGAAAGGATGAATGCAAGACGATACAAGCACTTTAAAGTTACGACAACATCTATTGAAAGTCCATTTAAGTAAGTGTATGAATGAATAAAGGTATGGAAATGGTCTTCACATTTGAAAGCTAAAGATGAGACATGGGAGACGCATGAACCAATCTGTGGGTGTTGTCTTTTTTCCAGAAGTGTAGCTACTAGCGGTTTGGGGGAAAGTATCTTTCCCATGGGTGAGAAAGCAGCTGAGTAGGGGTATGATTTGGATCAGAAAATGGATCACAGGGAAAGCATTAAGCATCTCTTCCTTCTTACTACTGCTCCAATCAGATTTACAATCCCTTGTGACTTCAACTTTTTTAAAACAACAACAACAAATAATTGGAAGACTGCTCATGGGTCCCCCATGTCTCATGTATTTTGGCCCAGACTGAAACAAAGTTCTGCTGAATACAATGTACAGGCATGCCTTGGATTGAGAGCATAATTCGTTCCGGAAATGTGCTTGTAATCCCAAACACTCTTATATCAAAACTAAATCCCCCCCCCCAAAATACAGAGATTTTTAATTTAAGCCGTACTACAGTACTTGTATTGCAAGACGTCGCTTGTATATCAAGTAAAAAAAAATTAAATAAATACTTAAAAATTTGCTTGTCTTGCAAAACGCTCTCAAACCAAGTTACTTGCAATCCAAGGCATTACTGTATTCATCATTCAGTTGCCAGTGTGTCTTAGAAAGGAGTATTTTAAAGGGGCAATAGTGGCTGCAAACACACAGTTTTACTCTGCTGTTGGTTCAGTAGATCAATACAATTTTTAAGTATTCTGTTATTATCATCTGCTTTGGGAATTTTATATAAATTGAAAACCAGGCTACGACCTTGTTAAATAACTAAACAGGATCTCTTCAACCAGACATAGACAGAAACACAGGGTGAGTTCGCAGAACACCACAACCCTACTTCCTCCTTGGTCTTCCCGTGGGTATCCCAGGGAACTCCACTGCAGACCCCTCTTGTCTCCTCTCCTTGTGCTGACCACAACTGCTTCTGTGGTTGTCACAGCTTCCCCCCCCCCCCCGAGGTCTCTTTTCATGATCTCCAAAGTGACAGTCAGTGATAGCCCCTTCAAAGTGATCAGGTGGCACATTGGAGCAGTTGTCACTGGTTCACCACCCTTCTTCTTTTCTTTTTTGCTCCCTGGCAGGAGCTCATCTCCAATCAGCAGCTGATCAGGGATTCTGCTGGGAGAGGGGGCAGAAGCTGGCAAGTCAGATGGGGTTCTGGAGATTTACTGGGTCTACTCCACAACTGGAGTAGACCCAGTAAATCAAGTCCTATTGATTTCAGTGGGTCTAAGTATGACTAAGCCTGGATCTAGCCCCATGTACATAGACTAACATCTATCCTCTCTTTACCTGACATGGGTCAGTTTTGGACCTCTCTCCATGATAAATACTCCTGCATTTTTTTTAATTCCCCCAAATCTCAGCTTTGCCCAGCTCCAGTTCACCCTACCTTCTGCTATCTCTAACTCCTTTGGAATCAATGATGCAGATAATGCGGGCAAACAACAACCTAATAACATCAAAAAATGACCAGTCATAAATCTTATCCTTAAAAGCATTTCCTGCACCATATATTAACCATCATCCATATTCTGTAATACCAGCATTCTGTCTGCATAGGAGCCATGACCAGCCTACCCTTTCCAATGAAATTCCAGAAACACTGTCACCGGATATGACTCTTCCCTTCACCAGTTACCTCCATGCTTCCCTCCCAGCCCTGTATTCTATTGCTCCTTTTGTAATACGAGTTCCATCAAAATTAGTGATTTTGCTGGTATTAGCAGATAATACTTGGCATTTATAGCACCTCACATATCCTTCAATCTCATATTTAGTATTGCAATACTATTACCCCCATTACAAGGGGATAGGCTGAGGAAGGGTAGCTTGCCTAAAACCACCTAATGAGGGATTAGAGTCACTGACTTTGAGAGTTCACATGCCACTACACCACACTAACTCCCAGTAGCAGTAATTTTTTCTATAGGGACAAGTTATGTCATTGATACCAACAAGCACAATAATTAATGTGGACTAACATTGTTGCACTTGCTAACTTCATTAGGTATTTATGTAGCTTTGTTTTTGTTTGTTTTTAGCCATGGATGCATAAGAAATATTATAGACTTCTTTGAATTCAGATGCTGTGGTCTTTTTCGTCCTGTTATTGTGGACTGGACAAGGCAGTATACAATAGAATATGACCAAACTTCGGGAAGTGGCTACCAGCTAGTGTAACATCCACCTCCAACCTGTGAGCATATCATATCTGAGTGGTGCCTGAAAATTCGTTTCTCTTGAATCCACATCCCTTGAACAGTAGCATGCTATGAATAGAGCTAACCATGAATCTGATGGTACCTTCTCTACATCAGTTTTATTAACAGATGTAAAAAAAAAGGACAGAATAAACTGCCAATCCTGATAATGAGGAGGAAGATGAAAAAGGGATTTTAACTGTTCTTACCATGGGAATTATTCACAAAGACATATTCACACCGTTTTTCCCCCTTTTACCTGCTTTCACAATGGAGCATGAGATTGTTAAAATACAAACATACTAAAAGTCATGCTGTGCTGAGCATTCAATATTTATTTCATAATTTGAACAATTTCATTGGAATTAAAGTCGAATTTTACAAAGCAGTCAGACTTTGAGATCACTGTATTATATTTACTGTAATGGAATTTTTGTATAGATTTGCTATAGTATTATATGCATTGAAAAAATGTGCATTCAATACTCTTGAAAAATCATGTGGTTTTACTGGGGATCCACCATAAGTGTGAAGTTGCTGAAGCAGGACACAGAAGGATGTTGGTCACAAAACTGTTGCCTAAATGTAATGGCTGTTGGCTGTTAGGGCTGTCTTGTTTCTGATACAGTGAGTTAATCATAATAAACCTTGTGTGAAGTTGTACATTCTGGGGGGAAAGTTGCACAAAGGAAGTACAGCTCTTCTGTCCAACATAAAGCCCCACTTGTGCATGATTATACTTTTAAAATCAGACCATAAAATAAAATATAGCAGCATAATCTGCAAAAAGTAAAGAAAAAATTGTAATATATGCAGTCAGTGATATTCCGGTACCTAAATAATGGGAACCATTGTGCATGATATATTCTACAGTCATCTGAGAGTTGAAAACTTAACAAGAAGTCACATAGGTGGAACCAAAGAATGAAAAGGCAAACTCTCAATATTAGGAAGAAATAATATGACTGTAATTAAATTGGATGCAGTTGTTAGAGAAGTAAAAACTGATTAAAACTTAAAAGTTTTAAAGCATTAAATTATGGAATTTAAGTTAAAGCAAGTTATAATTTCTTTGTAGCACATGTAAGTAAAAAATATAAGACGGTGAATGGGAAAAACACCCTTAACTTTTGTTTGTCTCAAGTTATCAAGCCCAGATCTATTTGAAAGGTAAGAAGAGTGGTATGAAGTTGCATTCCAGAAGAGCTTTTTGTTGTTGAATGTGATGCACTGATTTTCTGTTATGGCATTTTTATATATTCCTTGTGAATTATTCACTGCTTCCTTAACTATTGTTTACAAGAGAGACTTGAAATCTGTTTAGTTCTTTTTTAAGTGCTGTAGCAACATAGTGGTTCGAGAATCCTGTGAGGGGGATTTGGGTAGGGGAACCTTAATACAGATGACAGAGACCAGTGTAAAGAATGTGTATCTGTATATAAATAATTTATCAAATAGTTTCTCTCGTTGTGAGTGTGTGTGAGTGTGTGTTAGTATATTTGAAAGCTGCTCATTTCATTTTATCCAACCAAAAATGTAGGAAGATATCTAATGGGCTGTTTAGTAATGATCAATTTGCTGTTAATAGGCACTGTACGCTGCAACTTCACTGCATGTTTGATGCTTGGCAAAACTAGCATTTCCTGTAATATGCAGATTACAGGTATTAAAGCAATCTAGTGGTATTCCCGCCCCTTGCCTTAGTAAGAGGAGCAGTGAAACCGTAAATAGTTGATGTTCAGTATTTGCAAGTAGACATTTTTTCCTCTAGCTGTTTCTTTGATCGCAGGTGTGCATAGTTTGCAAGTACCAGATATCAAGATTTACAGAATTGCAACATTAGTGTAACTTGAATGTTTAATACTGGAAAAATTCAATCTTATCTTTGACACACTATCTGTGAGGGGAAGAGAGTGAAGTTGGGTGCGGGGGTGGCAAAAGGCCTGTGCCATTTTAACATATATAATTTAGAAATATAACAAGAATATATTATTCTTATACCATTACTTGTAATTTTAATTTCAAAACTGACATGTTTGGGCAGTACCTTTTATTATTTTATATTAACAGCCCAATCCTAAATAGGCTTACTCAGAAGTAAGTCCCTCTTAGTTCAGTGGGAGTTACTTCTTAGTAAGGGTGCTTAGGATTGCACACTTAATAAGCGTGCTTAGGATTGCTTACTATTGCAGCCTCAGTGTAATTGACTCCCTTTTGGGGAAAGTGTACAGAAACACTTACTTGATGTTAAAAGCCCTGATTTGATGGGTTTATTTGATGTTAATTTTTGTTTTTATAAATACATTTCATAGCTCCAGAAAAATCTGTGTAACATACATTTGTATTTCTTTTGCCAGTTCCAGTAATGTATATCATATGGAGTCCTTGTGCAAATATTTGTATATTGTGTCCTTGATAACAACAAAAAGTAAATCCTACTTCAGTTGAGCCAAAAGACATGGAGTAAATTTTGCTTGAATGCACACTGCAAAATTGGCAAAGAGAAATTTGGAGTTGGAATCATCCAGAGGAGAGTTCTATATTTGAGGCATGTAGAATACTTCTTCTAGTTGTCAGAAATACTGAGGTGTATATTCTGAAATCTGAATGGGGTGGGCAAAATCTATGCAGCATTTTTTTTCTGCCAAGAAATCTCCTAAATGTATCGCAGCACAACACATCACTCTAGGGGCTGTATGCAACCAATCCAAATAGATTAGAAGTTATACATTCATTATTCTGATGCAGAATAAGTAAATGAAAATTTTGTCTCTGCCCTAAACTTTTTTTTTTTGCAGGTTTTAAGTTTTCCAGTACCCCCCAGCCCGAGCTTTTGTTTTTAACAGTTAATATGCATAAAAGTGCATCACTATTTTAAGCAGAGTATTTTTATTTTTTAATTTACCTTATTTATAACTGTGCCAAGTATTATTTTACTACTGTCAAGATATTGATGTATTACATTGTGAACATCGGTAAAATGTTTAATAAAATAGCTCTCCTTACATAAATTAAACCTGTCAATTTTGTAAGTTATTAATCAAATAAATACTTGTCTCCTAGATGCTAGTGTTTGTCTTGACTTCTGCAGTTATTTTGCTAATTCACCCTAGTCACTATCCAATGTCCCAGAAGAGGTAAGTTCCTTTTTAAATAAGAACTTGGCTGGGACCCTATTAGGAGGCCTGTCCCACTTCTTCCCAAGAACTAGTCTGTCCTGTTGCCCCAGTGAATGGACACCAGTCTCTGGTTCTACCCTGAATAGCAAAGTAGGTAGATCTTTTTTTTTCTTCTTCAAACATTTTTCTGAAGAAGAGAAAAGCAAGGTGCTAGAGCAGGATTGGGAACAAGTTGCATTTACAGATGACCCCAAGACAACCTTGTAGTTGAATCTCCTCCCCACCCCCCACCCCCACCCCTCCCTGGCTGCCTTGAAGGCCAACAAGATGTAAGAAGGGTTTAATAGAAATTCTGGTTAAGAGTCTGTCTTACTATAAAACTCAGTAAGCATGCTCTACAATACATTTTTAAATGTTTGGAAAATGTGGGAATATAACTTATGTGTGTAAACAGAGTGGTATAAATCTCTCTGTCTCCATTATTAGTTCACCTCCCAAAATGGATTCCAAAGCACTTCTGGATTACTTGCATGTCAACAGAGCCACTTTCAAAGGCTTCTCTTCCCCTGCTGGAGCATGTTGGCCCACTTCCAATACAGCTAGAATTGTGTGGGAACAAACACCTCCACATGAGAGGGTGGAAACAGCTGCTGCAACTTGTATGATCACAGCTGCCTGAAAAAGGACTGTGCAATTAGGCATATTGAAGTGACCTGGCATGGAGGCACTGATTCATACAACCTGCATCTCCACATTACCCCAGTTGGGTACGAGCTTCTCAGTGGTTTGTAGACAATTGCATAGGGGCCCAGAAGCATCTAAACTTTTATAGTAGCTTACCACATACTACTGCTCACTTCAGACGTTAATAACATGCCTCTGACCTGAGTGGTTTGTATGGAAGACATCTTCGCATTGGTATAGGTGCAGTATTATTCCACTGAACATTGTATCTACTTGAAGAGGAGCAAATGCATTCCTACACTTCAAATTAGTGTGTTGAAACAATCATTAAATATTAATTGTAACAGCCTCTATTTTATGGCCCCCCTTTTCTGTGCCGTTTCCTTCATGGAACTTACTGTCCTCACCCACACTCCTTTTTTGGTTTTGCATGAACACAACCCAAATAATTGTGAGTTGAACTAAAAATGAATTATACCTGGTGACAAGCAAGCAAATACTGTCCCCATATCCCAAGGAACAGACCAGTTCTCTAGTGGTTCTAGGGTGTGGCAGTCTTTACTTTTGCAAATAACCTCCTCTTGGTTGACAGGGCTT
Source organism: Shinisaurus crocodilurus (assembly GCA_021292165.1). Classification (NCBI taxonomy): domain Eukaryota; kingdom Metazoa; phylum Chordata; class Lepidosauria; order Squamata; family Shinisauridae; genus Shinisaurus; species Shinisaurus crocodilurus. The sequence continues at coordinate 235,828,258 of CM037879.1, forward strand.
CCAACAAAAACAACACAAATGGGAAGGACTTCCCCTCAGCTCCTAGGCCAGCCTTGTCTGGCCAGCAAGCAGCAGCTTTCCGGCATGGCTGGTATTTGAGGTGTTCCAACACCATTTGAATTTACTTCAGCTTATTTCATATGTGAGAGGGGAGCCCTTTTTATTATTTTATTTCAGGAAGGAACTCAGGCCATGCTTGGTTGTGCCCTGACCCCAAAGCCTAAGAAAAAGAATGTTGTTTAGGCCTTGCTGGTGCAGCTTCCTGTGCTTGGTTTCTCCCCAGGACTACTGCAAGATTTGAGGGCGCTCTGGGCAAGATGCCCTCTGTGCCTGCCCCCATAAGCCTGATGGAGGGGTAACTTTTTATTTACATTTTTACTAGGGTGGTGTGCTGGGAAACAGTACCAGCCAAGGCTGCACCCGTCTACCACCTTTTCCTCAGAATGAGGTGCAGCCCAGAGGTATTCTGGAGAAATGAAGATGATGGGCATCTCCAGCCTTGACTGGCACATTGCTTTGCAGCATGCCTGCTGCTCTAGTAAAAAAAAAAAGGGGGGGGGGAAAGAATGCTAGGGACTGACGGCAGCCCCAGTGGGTCCTCTGGCAACTCTGGGACCCACATTTGCCAAGCCAGGCCACAGAGGGCATACCAGGGTTGACACTGGTTGCCAGCATTACTTTTCCTTTAATTTTAAAAAAGGTATGTGGTGAAGCAAAGCCCCAACTGAAGCTTTAGGTGCCTACCATCTTCATTTCCTCTTGGCTCTGCGATATTTTGAGAACAAGATGGCGGCTGGATTCAGAAAGGCAGTGATGGGGAACTGAGAGCAGGCTAAGCTGTTTTTAGGAACCCCTGAGCACCCCACAGTGTGGAATGTGGCTGCAAACTGAGTTGGAGGGCAGTAAAGAAATCCCTTTCCTGGGATCCTAACTGACCTGAAGAAAATAAAAGTGGGAATAAACAAGGTGGGGAAAGGAAGCATGGGAGAAAAGCTAGCAAAGCATTGGATGCATCTGCTCAAGACCCCACAAAGCCTTACCAAAATGCCCTTGACAAGGGTCTCCCTGGCTCTTAAGAGGGAATCAAATTACAAAGGTTCTTAGATCCAATATTGTGGCTATACACGGGTAAGCCTACTGAGGTTTAAAGTTGTGTAAACCCGGGAAGGTTTAGTTAGGGTGGTTAAGGAGAGTCTACTAAACCACGGCTTGCAGTAGGGTTTACTTACCCTACTGAGGTTTAGTGTGTTGTCCGAACCCGGATGACATACTAACCCTACCGCAACTCAAAAGGGGCGTAGAGCCCCCTGGCTAGAGCAGCAAAAAATGGCTGCCACTCTGGGCACAGGGCTCTGACCGATAACAGCTGGCCTAAGCAGCACTTCGCACGGCTGTCATCAGCTTCCTCCCACACCTGAAATCAGGAAGGTGGGATTGCTCGCGAACAATCTCGCTCTCCTGGCATCTGCCGTGGCATGGGGATCCAGGTGCCCTCGCCTTGCTTTCAGGAGCAAGCGAGGCCTGGTGCCTGGGTCCCCTATGCCACTGCCTTCGCTGTCCTCTTGGTTGAAAGGGTGGTCTGTCCTCTTGGTTGAAAGGGTGGTGGTGGCGGCGGCAGGATCCGGCTGGCCTGGCCTCGCTAGCGGGATCCCACCCCCACTGCTGCTGCTTCTGTCTTTTCAGCACAGAGGACAGAAGAAGCAGTGGCGGCAAAGGCTCCTCCCCCCCCTGAGCCCCACTCACTGTGTCTGCCATCCACTGACAGCCCCCTTCCCAAGTGGGCAGGCGCACAGCAAACACCGCTGCATCGGCGTGCATGTGTGAGGCGGGGTTGGTGTGCACAGCGATGAAGGCAGGGGTGGGATCCAGCTGGCCAGGCCCAGCGAGACCTGGCTGGTTGGATCCATCGCCCACCACCGCCGCTGCCCTTTCAGCTGAAAGGACAGCAGTAACGGGGGCGGGGGGAGGCAGCTGGGCAGGGCTCGTTGCCCTTGCTTGGCAGGGATGCAACCCTGCTGAGCAAGGGCAAGGAGCCTCTTTGACACCTGCGAAAAAGTGCTGCTTGGGCACTTTTTGGCAGCTGTCATCTCCACTCCTCTCCCCTCAGTGCTCCTGTGATGTCCCATGGCTGGAGGATGTGGGGAGAGGCGACGCTTCTGGTCCCCCCACTGTGCCCAACCATTATTTGGGCATAGCCGGGGCCTAGGGCCACTTTAAACCCACAGAAGTTTCAGAACCTCTGTAGGTTTAAAGTGATGTGCGAACCCAGCCAAAGTGTAAGTCCCTCAGGCAGATAATTGAGCTCCTAGTGTGATTGGGCAGCACCATTGCATGGACCTTGCCTAAAGGCAGCAGCAATGAGTGCTTCACAGGGAGTGAAGCTTTATCTGTAAACAAGGCAGCTAAGTAACACAAGCAAGAAGGCTCTGGTCCTGGACATCGCAAAAGCAAAGATTGCCCAATCACAGGGCAGTCTTCCCACACATTGAGAGAGAGAGAGAACCTGGCAATCAGAGACAGAGGAATGAGCCAATGACCTCTGGTTTGTTGGTTTTGGATGTCTGAATTTATCAGCATCCAACTTAGATATTCCAAGTCCAGTGGGATATCCTAATGTTTATTTTTCTTCAAATTGTACCTCTTAGTGCATGTAATACTGTTGAATGTTTTTTCTTGCTGAGCCAGCAGAAAGAGTTGCTTGCCATTTTTCTGACTGAAAGTCATGTTGATTTGCCAAGATTTTTTTAAAATTTAAATGAATAGGGCAATTTTACAACATTACTTTGCTGATTTGTATTTTGAAATGTGTACTCCCTTTTGGATTATTTTTTTTGTTCACATGTATTACGTATGTCTTTTTAATTGATATTGTAATAGTAATTGGCTATAAACAACATCTGAGGAGTAAGAGGCTTTCTTCCAGGCTCTGGGTTCTGTCTGGAGTTGAGGGGAAACATTTCCACTTGGTTTCATTTTTGCTGGAAGCCTTGTCTGTCAACAAAGGACAGGTACTTCCCAAAAGTAAAGACTGCCCCACCCTGGAGCCCCTGAAAACAGAAATGTACAGTAAGTTCACATTTTCTTTTATCCCAATATGACCCATAAGAATGTGTGTTACACTCCCTACGGCTAATGGTGCAAGGCAAAAGCACTGAAATTAATGTCAGCCAAAATCAAAGAGGACAAAAGTTGGATGCTCTGCATTGGTGAGATGGTCACGAACTCCTGTGCAGCTTTTTCTCTGCCTCGGCTAAGGGAACTCTGGATTGTAGTACACATGCTGCCCCAAGTTAGTTTCCCCCCTCCTTCCTGAATACAATGTTTTACAGCAGTCTAAATAGAAGATCAGTGTTTAATTTTTAAATCAACCCCCCTCCCCCAACACCACCTTATCCTCTTCACAGATGGTATTTGATTATAATTGGCCATCTTGTCCTCACAGGCTGTTTGCATACACAACTGCTGCTCTGCCATGGCACATGGCCCACAGGAATGTTGTACGCTGGAGCCCCTTACATCATGCCAACAAGCTATATGCTGGGAGCAAGAGTAAGGCCTGCCAGGGAAGGGTTGTTCTGACTACGAGTGTTTTGGAATAGTCAGTCCATGTGGGAGGTTGGATTGTACCGTCAGGCTGTAGTTACTGTTCAGGGGGGAAGGGGAATAGGTTAGCCTAACTACATCCACTCATTTGTACTATGGGGATATCTCACACCTGCACAGTCACCTGTAGCAACTAGCATAGGCTAATGGTCAGTTGGCCACTGTAGTAGTAAGTACAAGTATTTACTAGAGAATTGACTAATTAGTGTACTTAATTGATGAAATACTCATCCATGGGACCATAACTGAACACTTCCAGAGGCAAAAGTGCCAGGTTGCAGTGTTCATTACTGTACCTCTACTGAAGTTGTTTCACAGTAGCATTAGTAGAAAATAGCTGGTTTGAAAATTCTCAAATCAGATACCTTACCGAGATATATGTCCACTGCTACTATCTGGCCATGTTTAAAAACCTTAAGGATCACTTTTTTGGAGAATCTACATTCCATTTCTAATCACAACTTAGAGTCCCTTCTGCACCACAACATGGAACATGCTTAGAATAAACCACTATGAAAGCAAACTTTTAGGGATTAAGTTTTAGAGCATTCATGATTTTATGGCTGGCCTGCTTATGGCTAGTTTCAGCTCTTACCCCATACATAAATGATCTTCAAGCCACTTACAGTTTGAATTCAGTTGTAAGAACAGCAAGGCATTGTGAATTTAAGTCAGGTCATGTTATAAGCTTTTATTGTTCTTAAAATGGTTGCATTTGATCCTACTGCCAAAGTTATGTTCACCTGGCTTATGTTAATGCATGGGTATTAAAAGAACTCCATTGAAGAGCAGCACTCTGATTTGGGGATCCTTGCAAGAATGCTGCTGCTCACAAAATTGACCTTGAAAGGAGAGATGAAGTGATTTTGTTGGCAGCCAACCATTTATTGTTGAGACATGCATACTTCCTACATCCCTTCTTCATCTGTAATTTAATGACATCATGTCCCACAGACTTGGAACAAAATTTAGTTCAGAATGAATTATCCACTTGGTTTACATGAGCAAACCTGGAAAACCCCACTGATTAAATAGAGCAATGCAACACTTTGCTCCAAATAAAATGCATATTACCCCAGATTATACTGCAAGACTATAAAGTCCATAATTTCATGTGTTTATAAGCCTCTAATGAAAAGCCTATGAAGGATCAGTGAGACAGGAAAGGGCTATCAAAGTGAAGATAAATCACAAGGTTATCACACACAAAAAATTGTCCTTGAATTTGGTTGACCTATTGAAATACTCAGTGCTTTTTTTCTGGAGAAAAGGGTACCGGAACTCTTGGATTACATTTCCTCGGGAGTAGATGGCGATTAAATTGTAATGCAATTAATAGAAGAAAAGGTGCTGGAACTCAGTTCCGGTGAGTTCCACCAGAAAAAAAGCCCTGGAAATACTACATAGAATAAGCACGTGACTCTACAGGACCTCTCCATCTATTTGGTAGCAAGGAACAGCTACGTGGCCTCAAGGGATGAGTATCACAGTGCAAGCATGTCTGAAAGAAAATTAGTTTTGAGATATTAGAAATCTGGGTGTACATATACTTGTATTTATGTTCTATTGCAACCTATGGAGATCATTTGAAGTAAAAATATTTTCTTTAGTCTTTTTAGTAATTGCTGCCCCTTTTCCCTTCCCCCAGAAAAACAGTTTAATCACTGCCTTGGCAAACTGCCTTATCCACAGCCACCACTTGCAGTGTGGATTAGACAGGCAATGACTGAAGATACCCAAGTACAGTAATACCTTGGATTGCAAGCATAATTTGTTCCAGAACCGTGCTTGTAATCCAAAACACTCTTATATCAAAGTGAGTTTGGTGGGCATGAGTGGGGCCGATTTCGGCCCGCTCAAGGTGAGCGGTTACATCCCTACGATTGTCTTGCAAGACCTTGCTCATTTATCACGTCAAAATTTTTTTAAAAATTTGCTTGTCTTGCAAAACGCCCTCAGACCAAGTTACTTGCAATCCAAGGTATTACTGTACATGGTTGGATGTACATGCTAGTCCATCTTCAAAACTTCATGCTGTTTTTCTAAACACACACAATAAGCCTGCACCACAATAGTTGTTTGCTGGCACCACAAGCTATTCAGGAGATCAACACTCAATCAGCGATACAATTTTGGAGACTTTCTGGAATTTACCCCCATCTTTCATGTTTTCATTACTGCAGCCTATATACTTATAGGCATGGATTCCACAGTAACTTGAGGTTCACCAAGGGAAAGCTTCCTGTCCCCATCCCACCTTGTTCAGGAGGGGCCCTGATCCTCTGGAGAAGCTTTTCAGGGGCACAGGTAGGTAGCAGGGATGAGAAACTTTCTTGCCATTATCTTAGGATCCATGCTATAGCCCTTTTCCCAACCTCCTTCAGATACCATAATTTAGAATAGCCAGAGCAGAGGTCTTACCGTAAATATAGGCACTGAATTCAACACTGTGTGTCTATGCATGCCAAAGAACAGGGTCACTTTGATATGGTCTGGAGGAATTATGGTACTGCTGGCATGGTGAAGACTCCATTATACAAAGGCTTAAGGACCTTTTTGATAAGGACAAGCCAATCACAGATCTGAAGAACTTTTCAGGACCAGCATGTAAATTGGTTGCAAAAACATCAAATTCTGCCACCTGCTGACAAGTGCACCAACTGCTTTTGAGGAGTTATGTGCATAGCAACAGAGTAAGGCTCGAGAGACAGTGTCTGCCATATACAATTTAGCGATCACACATTCAAGTGGCTCCACTAAGAGGCTAAAAGCAGAATGGGAGGCTGATCCAGGAGTTAGAATAGCAGACAATCATTGGACATTTGATCCAGAGTCTCAATTAAATCTTACTGAAAATAAGTCTACATTAAAACTTACATGGGTGGTGGCATCTTGACCGTCAAATTGCATTACATACATAACACCCTCTCCCCATTGTGCTGGAGGGGGTATAACCAGACTCCCTCTCCGGGAGACCAAGTTTATTGAGTGCATGTACTGGAGGTTGGGTCCCAAGGGCAGTCTGGGGATTCTGCTAGTGTACCATCCACCCCGCTGCACGACAGACTCCCTGGCCGAGGTGCTGGAGGTGGTCTCTGATGTGCGTGTGTTGTCCCCCAGGCTATTGGTGCTGGGGGACTTCAACGTGCATTCGGGGGCTGTCCTCACGGGGGCACCTCGGGACTTCATGGAGACCATGGCTTCCTGGGAGCTGCACCCTGTATTAACTGGACCTACCCATGTAGCCGGTCATGCACTGGACTTGGTTTTTGTTTCTGAAGAGGGGGGAAATGATCTGGAAATCGGGGGTATATCCGCCACCCCCTTGTCATGGTCAGATCACTATCTGGTGGGGTTGGATTTCTCGATGCCACAACCCCTCTGCAGGGGTGAGGGACCTATTAGGATGGTCCGCCCCAGGCGTCTTATGGATCCGGATGGATTCCTGAACACGCTTGGGGAATTGGAGCACACAAACAGTAGCTCGGTCGAGACCCTGGTGGACGACTGGAATGCTGCAATCACCAGGGCATTAGACCGAGTTGCTCCGAAGCGCCCTCTTCGCCTAAACAGAGCGCGAGCGGCACCATGGTTCACTCCGTCGCTGCGTGCTCTGAAACAAGAGGTGAGAAGGCTAGAGCGCCGATGGCGAAATTCCCGCTCCGAAGACAATCGAACACTGGTTAGAGCTGCATCTTCAGCCTACCGGGTGGCGGTGAAGGCAGCAAAAAAGAATTTCTATGCTGCCTCCATTGCGTCTGCGGAGTGCTGCCCCAGGAGGCTGTTCCAAGTGGTCCGGAGTCTGGTCGGTCCAGTCGCTCCAGACCCATTGGAACAGTCTAGAGCCTCCTGTGAGGCTTTAGCGAAGCACTTCGCAGATAAAATCGATCGGATTAGGAGTGGGATATCGTGCGTCGTGGATACAGGGAGTGAGCGGGAGGAGGCCAATGGCAGACCGGTTTTGTGGGATCGGTTTCGGCTTCTTCCTTCTGATGAAGTGGACAAGGTGCTTTCATCTGTGAGGCCGACCACCTGCTTGCTTGACCCTTGCCCATCCTGGCTCATCATGAGCTGCAGGGAGAGACTGGGTGAGGGGATCAAGGCGGTGGTGAATGCCTCCCTCGAGGAGGGAGTGATGCCATCAGCCCTCAAGGAGGCAGTAATAAGACCGCTTCTAAAGAAGCCCTCCTTGGATCCCCAGGATTTAAACAACTTTCGCCCAGTCTCCAATTTACCATTTCTGGGCAAGGTGATCGAGCGGGTGGTGGGTGCTCAGTTGAAGGCACACTTGGATGAAGCCGATTATTTAGATCCGTGCCAGTCGGGCTTCAGGTCTGGACATGGGACGGAGACGGCCTTGGTCACCTTGGTGGATGATATGAGGAGGGCTTTGGATAGGGGCGAATGCTCCTTTCTAGTCCTCGATCTCTCGGCGGCTTTTGATACCGTTGACCACGGTATCCTCCTGGACCGCCTGGAGGGGTTGGGCTTGGGAGGCACTGTATTGCAGTGGTTCCGGTCCTTCCTCTCTGGAAGGTACCAGAGGGTAGTTCTCGGGGAGGAGGCTTCGGACCCTCAGCTGCTCACTTGTGGGGTGCCGCAGGGTTCCATCCTCTCCCCGATGTTATTCAACATCTACCTCAAGCCGCTGGGAGCTATCATCAGGAGGTTTGGGGTGCGGTGTCATCAGTATGCGGATGACACGCAGCTCTACCTCTGTTTCAAGTCGTCACCGAGGTTGGCCGTTGAGACCCTGTCCAAGTGCCTGGAGGCAGTGGCTGGCTGGATGGGAAGGAACATGCTGAAGCTGAACCCCGACAAGACCGAGGTACTGCTGGTGGGGGACAAGGGGAGGTTAGGGGATGTTGACCTGGTGCTGAATGGGGTACATCTACCCCTGAAGGACCAGGTCCGCAGCTTGGGGGTCATTCTAGACTCCCAGCTGTCCATGGAGGCTCAGGTGGCAGCTGTGAGCCGGGCGGCGCTGTATCAACTCCATCTGATACGGCAGCTGCGCCCCTACCTTCCTAATCACCTGCTCCCATCAGTGGTTCATGCCTTGGTCTCCTCTCGCCTAGACTACTGTAATGCGCTCTACGTGGGGTTACCCTTGAAGACGGTTCGGAAGCTGCAGCTGGTACAGAACGCGGCGGCTAGCCTGGTTAAAGGCAGCCGCCGGCGGGATCACATCACGCCAGTGCTGAAGGATTTGCACTGGCTACCAGTTGCTTGCCAAGCCGAATTCAAGGTGTTGGTTTTGACCTTTAAAACCCTATACGGGTCTGGTCCAGTTTATCTCAAGGAGCGTCTCCAGCAACACCAAGTGGGCCGCTCAACAAGATCTGCCACAGATGGCCTTCTCCTTGTCCCTTCAGCCAGAGCAGCTAGACTGGTGGGGACGAGGAAGAGGGCCTTTTCTGTGGCGGCCCCCGTACTGTGGAACTCTCTCCCGAGTGACCTCCGCCATGCCCCCTCTCTGATGAGCTTCCGTCGCTCATTAAAAACCTGGTTGTTCAGGCGGGAATATGGGGTGGGTTAAGATTTTAAAATTTTTATATTGTTTTAATGTATTTTATTGTATTTATGTATTTTATTGTCTGTACATCGCCCAGGGTGGCTGGTTGCCGGCCAGATGGGCGATAAATAAATATTAATAATAAATAATAAAAATAAATAACCGTGGAACACTGATCTATGGGTGTTGGCTCTGCCCATTAGCTACAGGCTATTGGCAACAAGTGCTTGGTACAATATTGGAAATTATCTAACTTAAATAACTTATCCTAATGTGGTTGGCTGCTGCCCGAATTGAGGCAGTGCAGCACTGGAAAATGATAGGAGGATACAATGGATTAGGGTGGTTTACAAGAATTTGGCAAATGGCATTAGATTAACGTTAGGCAAATGAGAGGTGCAATAAAACAAGACCACGTTGAGATGATTTGGTATCCTTTTATTCTGTATATAAACAAACATCGACATGTAGATCACCTTGTACATGATATTAATTCTGGAAAGACCCCCTTGTCTTAAAACCATGAATTTGCAATACCACCTGTACATGTAACTGAAGTCTACACCTATATGCAAGATGTGAATGGTGGAAATTGTATCTGTACTTGAAAATTCTGGCATATTACATTGATGAGAATTCTGGCATATTGTTGTGTTGATGAGTTATACTGTAATACATTTAGAACCCAAGTAAAAATGGATTTAAAAAGAACCATCAGATGGTAAAACCCTTCCAGGACTGCACCACTTCAGACTGCGATAGAGTCTGGATCTCCTGTTTGAATGCTCCCTCTCCATAACAGAGAATTATGTTAAGGAATTCTAGCCTAGGCTCCTCTAATGTGCAGGAGGTTTTTTAAAAAACAGAGGAGCATTCATACATGCTCTCACTTGCAGCCTTAAGAGGTACTACCATTTCAAGGAAGCTGTATCATGATATTTCTGAACATAGTTAGATTCCAAGGCTAGCCGGCCACTTCACTTCCGACTGCCAGAACCACACGTTAACTAGAAAATATTAGCATTTCCATTCTTAAATCTTGTGATAGAACCATTTGACATAAAATGCCTCAGAACTGTGTTTAAAGTTACATCTGCCCAAGGCAATAACATTTGCTGTGTCCACATGTGCTGGGATAGACACATGTGCCAACTACATTTGATGATGCAATTGTGTTGTTCCTGCAACAGAAGTTATATCCCTATAGGATATTAGGCGTCTCACATCTATTGTCTGTTGAAGCCATGTGCCTCTCCTAAGAAAAACAAACCATTTGGGGACTCTTACATTGTGAACCCACAATGACATACCTAGCTAATACTAGATTAACATATTTTTACACCGATTTTCCCATGATATCATAGATTTCATAGATCATAGAGTTGGAAGGAGCCTACAAGGCTATCGAGCCCAACCCCCTGCTCAATGCAGGGAACTAGAGGAGGGGTCTCCCATCCAAGTAATAACCAGGCCTGACCCTGCTTAGCTTTCCACACTCAGACAAGCTGAGCCAGCGTAAGCCACAGGCCTGTATGAAGTGCTTGTTTAGGCAACAAGAACTCCCATACCACACTTCAAATGCCTCGGGGGAAGCAATGTATAGTTGCAGCTCAGTAAGCAGTGAAAACTGAACAATTTTCTCCAGGAGACCTTTTGACACAAAATCTTCTAAATACAAAGCTTTATTAAAATCAATTGACATTACATGTGAAAGTGTGCTTTAAGGCTTGGAAATATGCAATACTTTAAGGCAGTGGTGGGGAACCTCCAGCCCTTGAAGTATTCCAGAAGGAACATGCCCATACCTATGCCCTCAGCTCAGTCATGAAGGGGAGGTTAAAAGGGGGGCTCCTGGCTGAGCTGCACAGCCTTGGGAAGTGCTCAAGGTTGCACAGCTCAGAGCTTTGCTTGCCCTGCATCCAATGGGAGAAGTTGCAGGGTGGCCAAAGCCAGCAAGGCACTGAGCCTCTGAACCAGCCCCCTTTAGGGGAATGGCCCCACCCAGTGCCAGCATCTGGCCTTCCGAGGGCTTTCCCAGGGGCAATACGGCTCCTGAAGACAAAGTAGTTCCTCACCCCAGCTTTAATACAAAGCAATAGCATCAGGCATTAGTATCAGCTTCACAGTAATTAGTAGCATTTAAGTTGTATCTTGTAACTATAGAACCATCTCAGTGCAATGGTATTAATGAATCATTGAGCATGAACAAGAGCACCAGCTCCCTGGCCATAGCCAAATCCTTTGGGGCCAAAGTTCTTTGCATAACAACCTGCAAAGATAAAGAGTTCACTATTAGTTCAGCTCCATGTGCTTTCTTGATTTTAAGTAAAACAGGTACTAAGGTAAACAGAATACAGCACATTTTTATGTTTGTCAACGTGAGTTTATTTCCATCTAGGGCCAAATATAGAGTTGTCACTTCTGAAAGAAGGACCTACTGCTAAAAATTATATTGACTAGTGCAATTTAACTGTTCACCACATAGGAATGATTAAGGTATTTGATTAGTTGAAAACTGGTTACCTTCATTAACTACCCTCCAACTATCACTTGGATTGAGAAAACATTTTCAAACTTTTATAGCAAATCAGTTGAATAAGTGCCTTTAGGATAATGGCCACTCCTTTCCTTCCTAGAATCAAACCCACAGCTCTGCACTGGGTTTCACTTATGTCCTTTGCCTTAATCTTACCTTTGCAATAGATTTCTCCCTCTTTCTCTGTCAGAGTTGTTGATTCAAGACTTTTCCCACACTTGGCACATCGAAAACAGTTTTTGTGCCAAGGCTAGAAAGAGAGCAAGTTATTTCAGGCTTCTGTATTGCACCATTAAAAAACGAGCTTTTATTTTCAATAGGTAATACATAAATGCAATTTGTCTTCATAGTGCTATCTTGATTTTCATATTAGGTTTGTTCATTAGTAAAAAGCAATCAGATACAAATATACTTGAGAAATTGGACTTAACTAGCCACCATTTCCAGATTGCATACTTCTTCCTTCTCAAATAGATCTATTGGGTTGCCTCTAGTAAGAGCAAGCAGGCCTACTCTAACAAGTCAAGATTCTAATCTACAATTAATTTGCCCAAGTGAGGTCAGCCTTGTTTGACAAGGTATTCACAACAAAGATGCCACCTTACCTTTCCAGCTCCTATTACTTTCTCAGCTGCGTACACAGAGTCACCACATCTAGAACATTTCTCTGCTCCTCCAAATTTCTGGGCAAATTTTGAAGTATTGGGACTTGTTGTAGGTCGATGAGAAGGTGCACTAAAATAAAAAGGTGTCCCAATATGAATGTCCTGTTACACTGGACATAGCCTTGATCTACTAGGTATGCGATGAAGTGCCATCATCTCACTCCCCCCGCCCCAATGTTTTCAGTATAAAAAGTCCAAGTAGTTAGTGAACACATTTAGACCCATTTGCAACCTATTAATATCATTAAACTGTAATTGAATAGTACAGTTACTCAAGATACAAGAGAACTCAGCTCCCTGACCTTGGCCCTGAAGATCAGAACCCCCACTTCCCTAAAACTGAATATTTTGTAAGTGGGTCTGAAGTAATCCTAACTTAGTTAGGCTTCCTAACTCAGCTTTAGTGCAGAGCCCAACTGAGTTGGAGCCCCACTCCAAGCTTACACATTCCTCCTCCTGCTCCCAAGAGACCATTTCACCTAGAGAGGGTGTTTGTGCAGCCAATAATTGATCCTCTTACCTTGGATTGTTGCATCCTCATTCAAGTGAATTCATCCCATGTTGTGCTTGCTTACTACATTTTGATGTTAATCAGCTCTGGCCACCATTCTCCAATGGTAGCCTTTCCAAGTACCCTTAATTGTAGCAATGTTTTGCAGCATACCAAGCAATTAACCAGAACCATTTGTTTACAATCCAGAGTATTCAAGAATGGTACATTTCTTCTTTACCATGCCCTTAACAGTCCTGCACCCCAATCCTATGAACCCATTCAGCATTGGCCTATAGCTGCTTGTGCCAGTACAATTAAAGCAGCATCCTATATGTGGCAACTGTGACAGAGCCACGTCTCCGACCTACCTACCAAACTCCTATCACATTCATTCTGATCACATTCATTATAAGATGCTAGCAATGTTTATGGCTGCTGCTGCTAGGCAAGAGATGGCACAAGATCGCTAGCTATGGCCTTGTGCCAAGGTTAGACCTTTATCCTCAGTCTTGCAAATTTTGCTGTGCTGGGGAGTAGCTCTTGGCTGAGACCACTGGCTCAATTGGATACTAGTCCATAGCCTTGCCTCTATTTGCTGCCCCATTGAGCTTGCACAATGCTATTTGTAGGACTTTCCTCTGTAATGGCGAAGACTACAAATATGCACTGCTATCAATGTGCCCATTTAAGTAAGCTTCCCATTAGGCTTGTTCAGAACATTAGTGGAACTTGAAAGGCCAAATATTAAAGAACCATGAATGCAACCTCAGCTGTATCTGAAGTTCTGGCTTGGTGTGATAAAGGTGGCAGCAGCATTCCCAGCAAATTCTTTAAAAGTGTATCCCTTCTACAGACAGGAGTCTGAGGTGTCCTCAGCAGTCAAGGATTCTCATCAGCAAAGGAGGCCTGAAGTCCTGCTATGGTCAATGAGGTTATGATGAACTACATCATCTCAGTTTTAAGATAACCACACTTTATATAACATTTACATTTTACATTCTTTACAGCCTGGAAGGCTAGAAACTCATCTGAGATGCAAGATCAGAGCTTTGAAGCCTCTGTTAGAACAGAAGCGACACAGCATGCCATACACTGAATTGCTCACACATAGTGCCAAGCCCGTTTTCTTGCCTCCACAATGCTACAGGTTACTAAGCAGAAGCCATAGTTGCTGTTGCACAAGCCAAAGCGTGCAGGTTTGGATGTAAGGGAAAGTCATTGAAGCCTAGTGCATGAGGGGAAGAGAAAATGCACACAAGCACATCCCCATAGTGCCAAACCATGGTTTGGTGTTGCATCTGAATGAAACCATTATGTTGCCCAATCCAACATTAAAGATATTCATGTGATTTAAGTCATTCAGGGCACAATCCCATGCATGCTTAGACAGGAAAAAATCCTACAACTCCCAGCATTTCCCAGCCAGCATGGCTGGCTGGGAAATGCTGTAAGTTGTAGGATTTTTCCTGTCTAAACATGCATGGGATTGTGCCTTATATGATTAAGAGGTAGGGCCCTACTCCTTGTTTATACACTCCCCACCTGAGTTCACCTGTGCTGCTTCAGTCATAAAACTATTCAGTCAGTAGTTTCTGAAACTTTCCTAGAAGGTGTATTCACTACTACAAGCAAAGTAAAATAGGGTTGGCTCATTTCCTAAAGATGCTGGTTGCCTGAACAGCCTCAAATCACTAAGGCCCACATACAAAACCAGAGTGACCTTTATTACTCAGTGTTGCTCAGAGGGGTCAAAAGTGGTTTGTTTATTTATTATATTTATACCCCACCTTTTTACCTGCAAGGAACCCAAGGCAGCTTACATAATCCTCCTCCTCTCCATTTTATCCTCACAACAACCCTGTGAGGTAGGTTAGGCTGAGAGTCAGTAACTGGCCCAAAGTCACCCAGTGAGTTTCATAGCCGAGCAGGGACTAGAACCCAGATCTCCCGAGTCCCAGTTCAACAATCTCACCAGTACAGTACGGGCCTGACAGGAACACACTGCTCAAGGAAGATGGCTATTTCCTGCAGGGAACCTGCTGCAGTTCAAGTTACAGCGAGTCAGGAGTGAGTAAGTGGGGCACTTACTTGTCATGCTTGATTCCCAGCCTTTCACCTCTGTCCATATTGAGAGTGCCTGCTCCTTGGCCATAACCATAGCCTTTTGGCCCGTACTTCTTTCCATAGCAAGACTTGCAGTATACCTCTTCATCATGGATAGCTACTGTTGTACTGTCTAAGTTTTTCCGGCAGACCACTAGAGAAAAAGATTGCTCTTTAAAAGTAGGTCTCTTTTACAGATGTCTATTTAGACACAGAAAAAACATCAAGTGCCAGATGTTCTTGTTTCTCTTGCCTGTGGAAATTCAGCAAACCATATAGGACTATTTGAAAATTAAAGAGGGGACCATTTCTTTTCAAACGCTGAATTATATTCTGTTCTATGAAGGGACTTATCCCTCCTTCCCTTTCATGACTGACATTTACAGAACAGAAGCTTGATGCAGTTTAATTAGCAAGGCTGCAAAGAAGCCAGGAACTGAGGTCAGCAATTTTTCTTCCTGCATTTTAAAATCACACAGAATAAGCATCTATTTTCTTGCCAACACGTTTAATTATGCAACAGTTTCCAAGCCCATGCTTACTTGACAAAGATCCATAACTAGGTGACATGGTGGACTAAATCTTTTGGGTATTCAACTACTAGTATTTCATTTGAGAAACTGGAACATTAAGCCAACTGAAATCCACATCCTGGAATACCAGCAATAACCTATTACCCATTTCTGCTTTTATAGTTTTAGGTTGCTTATTTTGTTGTCTGGGAATGAGGCCAGTATGTCTGAGAAAATCAGGACAGTTTTATATGAACACTTAACACAGCGGAGTCCACGGTGCTCTCTATGAACACGATTGTACAATGACAGTGCTCATTTCAGGATAACATGCTTAAAGTCACACCCCTGAAACACAGACAGTGGCAAGTGCAGTATTGCTTTGAGTGCGTAATCAGAAACCGGCACTTCAGAATATGCATGACAGTACATCCAAAGACTTGCCTAGTAAATAAAAAATTAGATCCATCCACAATCAAAAGTGCAAAAGCATTTGCATGAGGACCAAATTAGACATGAGGACAAATGCATCTCCATTCAGTTTTTGCAAACAGCATCCATGATTGGGGGTGGGGGGGAAGTGACTATCAGTACTGCAGCACACCTTCATGCACAGGTCATTCCCTCCCTCCCCTAAAAGCCCCTCACAACTGGTATTTGCAAAAAATTAGCAAGCAGAGATGCACCTCCATCTTCATATCTAGTTTGGCCATCACTTTGCCACATCAATAGGAAAGCTGCATTGTGGAACTGGATTTAAGCTGTGGGATTTTTGAGGGGCTTAAATTTTAAACTGAGTAGTGCCGCATTTCAGTTTTCATTCCTTTAGTCTTGCTGTGTACTCAGTGCACTAATACTTCCTATGTTTCTCTTACAAGATACTGTTTTGTTTGTAAGAAAAAGGCTATAAGGCCTCAGACTTACTAGAAGTCATGCCTTGTCAGGACACTCTTGCCCTTAATCATACATTTACAGAGAGCAGTTGAAGTTACATACTGTATTCCTTCACCATGGAGTACTCAATGTATCCTTAGAAAGGCATTCCTTCTCATTTTACAGGACTGAGCCTCATTATTTTTGTTATATTACTGAAAATAAGCTGTAAAAAGTTTGAGATGATTCCTTCTTATTCTCAGCCCTCACTGACTTCCTTGCTAGCTCGTGGACTTTCGTGCTAGCATTATATCTGACAGTTATTAGCAGCGCCCCTGGCTTTTCCTAAAGTACAGCTACTGGAAAAATCTAGTGTTACCTCCAATCACTTGTCTATCCACTTATTTCATATATGAGCTTGGGTAAGCTACTATCTGCATTTTCATCTCATAACAGTACTGTTCTTTATGGCAGTTGCATCACTAGGCAATTATTTGATATGATCCTTTGTTAAGCATCTTCTAATGAAGAAGCTTTTTAGGACAAAAATTCAATGCTTCAATAAGCTGCTAGGCTGAAACATAATCACATGGACTCTGCTCATTTATTACAATCTAGAGTCTCTTGTGCCAAAGCCCAGCAGAATTTTGGCTCCACTGTGCTGAAATAGAAAATCAACCAGATCATTTAATTAATGTATTTGGTATGAGTGAGAAACAGAGAAACTAGTGAATAATTTCTCACAAAATATTTAAAATGTAAACTTGGAACAATAAGTTCAGATCAGATTCAACTAAAATGCAGGTTCTTTTTTCTGAAGTGACCTACATGGACCAAGGCGAGAACCTAATGCACTCTTCTCCAACATGGTGCCCTCTAGATATGTTGGACTACAGATGGGGATGCTGGGAGTTGTAGTCCAACACATCTGGAAGGTACCCGGTTGGGGAAGGCTGACCTAGGGTGCAATCCTATGAATGTTTAGACAGAAAAAAGTCCTACAACTCCCAGCATGCCCCAGCCAGTCATAGGATTGTATCATTTTTAAAAATGATAGATTTAAATGTATCATTTAAAATATATCATTTTAAAAAATGGCACCAGATCTCAGTCTCAGAATCCCATCTTATTGTGGTCCTTTAATATTCTACACAGAGCTGGTTCAATTCTTCCAAAGAGCACCTTTAGTGGTTAATAACCTCAGTTATAGGCTGCACCAGTAGGTCTGCCTCCTGTTGCCATGCAGCAGTGTCTGAAAACACTCTCCTGAGAAAGCTAAGTACACTCATCTGCTAAAGATATGGTCCTCATAAATCATACTAGAGATAAGGGGTTGCATCCAATGGTAGTCCAACTTAGAGTAGATCCACTGAAATGAATTATACAACCCAAAGAACTCAAATTTGCAAAAGAGTTTGGTATCACATGGCATTCTGAACTCTGTTCTTTGCGACTGTAAGATGGCTGCCTGTAGAGTTGAAAAGCTAAGTTATCTTCCTGCTGATCATGACCAGCACTGCTCTACCACTGGCACTCCACTGAGAAGAGCTACAGGAGTACTTACTACAAAGGAAGCAGCATCTGTGGAAGCTTCTTCCATCACACTGAACCTCTTCTGCATGGTACACTGTCCTGCCACAGGTGCCACACTTGTTTCCGCCTCCCCAGTTCGGCATTCTGAGTCTGCAGAATAGATGCTAGCAGTTAGCAACATGGTAAAAGGTAAATTTATGTAATAGTCACTATCTTAAAGAGTTGTAAATATATAGAAACACAGGGTTGGATATCTAGTATGGTCTTATTTTTCCTTCTGCTCCATCAGTTACAGCCCAGAGTATTTGCTGACCAAAGTAAGCTTTGGCACATCTTGAACAGCGCAGCCTTTAAGTTTAGTTTAAGGAAACAGATTGTCAATACATGTAGATTTCCGTAACAGCATTCCATAGATTGAGGGTGGGGAGCCTCCAGCCCACAGGCCTAATCTGGCCCATGGAGGCTTTGGTCTCATGTCCGCCTCTCCCTGGCCTAGAGGCTACCAGGGATTACGCTGGGGGTGAGCAGCTGCACACTTGGCCGACACTTGCAGGAACAATACTTTAAGATCTCCACTGTTCCGATACCTGCTTTCCCTCCCCCCCACTCCTAGTTTCCAATACAGTAATACCTTGGATTGCAAGCATAATTTGTTCCGGAACTGTGCTTGCAATCCAAAACACTCTTATATCAAAGCGAGTCTCTGGCATGCGTGAGCGGGGGGGGGGGGATTTCGGCCTGCTCGAGGCGAGCGGTTACATCCCTACGCTACTTGTATTGCAAGACGTCATTTGTTTATCAAGTCAACATTTATAGAAAAAATTTGCTTGTCTTGCAAAACGCTCTCAGACCAAGTTACTTGCAATCCAAGGTATTACTGTAGTTAAAGGAAGCTTATTTCTCAAAATGTCTTGGGTCGACTACTCAGTGTGGTGTCTTCCAGCATCAATGCAACACCGCCTTGAAACACCCTGTGCTGCCTCCTGCAAAAGAGGGAACAACATAAGGCAGGGTCATGATTCTGGCGACTTTGAATAAAGACTATTTGGGAAGTAAAGGAGCAAGGAATGTTAACAAATTCTGTTGAGCAAGGATGCAGATGAATTTTTGACAAGAGAAACTTCATAAAAGACAGCCAGTTTTTCCTCCAGCTGAGGTGGCCACAGAGTGAAAACGAATAGAAAAAAACAAACATTTCATTACCTGAAAAGCACCTAGCTTTCCTCATCATAAGGCATGACAATATTGTCAACTCTATATTAAAGTTTATACCTTGCCTTTCTAAGAAAAATGTGCGCTGAAGGCAGCTTACAGTATTTTTACACAACCCAACTATAAACAAGCCCCAAAAAGGAACATCAGCTAGAGAAAAATGCCCCAAAACAGACAGCATCCTAAACAAATTATAATCTATATACAAGTTTTTCCTTCTATTTGAAAGACCCATCCACTCAGTTTCCCACTTGTCAGGACTCACTTTTGGTTTAGGTTTATTGGTCCTTCTTCAGGCCATGTGTCCAGGCACTGGTTCAGGATAGTACTTACTACCCATGCATATGCAAGATACTTCTCTCTGCCCTAGTATAAATATTCACATTGGTACAGAAGGGGGAAACTGGCATTGCATTGTCTCCTCTACCAAATTTTCCCAGCAGATATCCAGAGAAGGAGAGGGAAGGAGTCAACTTATAGTAGGCAATTGCCATCTCGGAGGTCCCTTCCCTTCTACTGGCCACTGTAATCACCCCCACTGTACAAGGCTTATACAGGGAGACATATGCTTGTAAAGTCTGGTGGCTGGAGCTGTGAATTAAACATGATCCCTATCCGAAGGAAAGTTATGGTCACTGTTCTTTGAACTAGTGTTTACATTTACAAAGCTATAAACTAGTATGACAACTGAATGGGAAGTACATATTCATCTTTCTAAAGATCTTAAGTGCAGGGTAGTCAGTCAACATTCACTCTCTAACACCAACATCTCATTGCTTGAGTTTCACATGTCCACTCATGAATGTGTTCTATGCATTCCAGCCTTGGCTTGTTTTACTACATTAAGTGTCTCAGCTTTGGATTTAAGATTTAATCATCAATTTCTTTTTCCAATGAGCTCTCTGCTAATAAAGGTATGGCCATAAAGTGTAAGGGGAAGCAGCACAGGGGACACAAAGCCATTGCCAGATGTTTTATTCAACCGTGCTCGGTAACATTTTAACTGAGTTCTAAGCTACCATTCTCCAAAACCTTCCCCTGCCTGGATGCTTCTGTCAAGTTGTATTCAGTGCTATTCTGCTCCAGTTCACTTTTGCATGGAGTGATCCAGATGTAGACAGCAAGACAAGGTTGGAATTGGAAGCCCATATTAGTACATATTAGTCTGCATTTATGGAGATGTCACATTCCACGATTTAACAGTCACATTCCATCATCTCACAGTAAGCATTTAATCTTCAGATTAGAAAAATACTTCTCAGAACAAGATAGGATGAAAGCTAGTGAGGGACTTATTGTTGCTCATGCAAGAGGTAACCCTGGTCAGACACATAGTGTATACGTAAGTTTTGGTTTCAATTAAAAACTCAATTCTATACTACATGAAGAAATGCACAACAGTGACATGGTAAAAGCCAAGCTTCTTAATGTGAAATTACCCACCAGTTCAATAGGCAAAGAATAACTAGGTTCAAGTTTTACACCATTTTCAGAGGGCTAAGGATTTATACGTATCTGGAAGAAGCAGTCAAGATACACAAGAAAAATTGGGATGCTCACCTCCCAGGCATGCAAGAAAGTTCCCAATTTAAGCAAGAGAACTTAATGGCCCATGTATCAGTCTCCTGCACAGCCTCCCCATTGAACTTTGCTATCTTCTGCACTTAAATAGTTGTTGCTTTAGGAACAAAGGTCTAACAGTAACTACCAACCATGACAACCTTCATTTTCAGAGACTGCATACCTCCGAATGCCAGCTCCTAGTGATAAGATGAATATTATAACCATGCTCTGCTTTGTGACTTTCCAGCACATTTCTGGCCACTGTGCTAGAGATGCCAGCACCCCATCAGCTAGGCATTCTAACCTGGCATTGCAGTTTTCTGCTGGTTACTCTTATGACTAGGAGGGAAAATATCTGTGATCAGTGAATACCAGCATGATGAGCATTCATCAATCCTCTCAAAACAGGCATATAAGAAATGGATTGGCTCCATTCCTCAAGATAATGCAAGGAACTATCTAGGAATAATACCGTATTTGTGCATGCAGCTGTGGCAATAGTGACATGCTATTCTTTGACTGTATGATCAGCCAACATTTTCCAGTACCAATGGGAATTTCCTGTGCTAGACATGGGCAACAATATCTCCAAGGTACTTGTTTAGCCATTTGGTTTCTATTAGAAACCAAATACTATAGTATTAATTACTAATCTTTATTGTTTCAGAATGTAAATGCAGGGCTTTGTTCAAATGGCTTGGAATCAGATAATGAGAATCTCATATTTATTGTGCATCAAGTCCATTTTCCCTTTATGGTCATTTCATGCTGTTGAGACTTAGGGTGTAATCTTACGCATGTTTAGACAGAAAAAGGTCCTACATCTCCCAGCATTCCCTAGTTAGCCAGCATGGCTGACTAGGGAATGCTGGGAGTTGTAGGGCTTTTTTCTGTCTAAACATGCATAGGATTGCACCCTTAATTACTGTACAATATAACTTATTCAGGTCCAAGAGGGATCTTGGTAATCAAAGCTGTATGCAGACACAGCTGATGAGCAGGACTTGTCTACTACATTTATGGAAATTATGTGCAAGTGTAATTAACAGCTGTTACTCTAATCCATAGAGAGGCCAGTGTTCCTTTGGTGCTGAAGAAGTTGTGAATCTGTACAATGTGTTAAAATGCTATAGCCCTAATCTATTCCTTCCTCAGTTTATAATTCTTAAAAGAAGTACACATACTCTCACACATATAACTTACAGTTCAGAAGCCACCCATCTATCAAGTGGGCCAAACCATAATACTGTACATTCTGAACACAATTCACTCCATATAAAGTCCATCTCGCTATACAGAAAAGATCCAAGGTGGATTACAGTTCCAAAGCTACTCTAGAATTCTCAAATAAGAAACCATGTCTGCTAGTAAAGTTGTATTCAGTGCTCCACCTGTTTAATTTGACTTGGGCCTGATAAGCCAGGTTGTTTGTACAGAGCTCAGTGGGAGATCTTTGGCCTTGAGAAATGACAACTTGCAACTAAGGTCATGTTTAGTTCGGCATGATTAGAACTATTATGTCTAGTTTTAAAAAATTTAAATAGCAGCTGCATGAGGCCCTAATCAGGACCGGGACCACAGGTTTTTTATTTTTTTATTATATTTATACCCCACCTTTTTTCCTGCAAGGAACCCAAGGTGGCTTACATAATCCTCCTCCTCTCCATTTTATCCTCACAACAACCCTGTGAGGTAGGTTAGGCTGAGAGTCAGTGACTGGCCCAAAGTCACCCAGTGAGTTTCATGGCTGAGCGGGGACTCGAACCCGGATCTCCCGAGTCCCAGTCCAACACTCTCACCACTACACCACACTGCTGTTTTTTAAGCCTTCCTTCCCCACCCTCATGCTGTGGTCCCAATGAGGGCTCCTCCTCCCTCAACTATCACCACCAGCAGCCATTCCAGCGGGCTGTACTGAGGGAGATGACGGAGCGCAGGGCCATTCCACCAGCCCTGCCGAAAGGCCTCCCTCAACTGTCACACCCAGCAGCCATTCCAGCAGAATTAGAGGAGGGAGATGAGAGGGAATGTAGGGCCATTCCACCCGCCCTGCCAGAAGTATTATTTTCCCCCCTTCTTCCCTCCCCATTCCTTTTTCCTTGTGTGTCATGTCTTTTTAGATTGTAAGCCTGTGGGCAGGGACTGTCTTTTGTTAATTGATTATATGTAGCTGTAAACCGCCCAGAGAGCTTCGGCTATTGGGCGGTATAGAAATGGAATAAATAAAATAATAACAACAATAATAATAATAATGAAAGTTCCCCTCACCCTCCTAGGAAGGGAGCTTCCCTAGAAAGGAAGCTTCCATTGGTGACTGGGGTGGGGTGCGGAGAGAATGATAAACACTCTCCTACCCTTGCATTCCTGCTCTGTGGCTATTTAAGAAGAACTAGAACTGGATAATTGCAATTAATGTCACACGGCTTGTTCTCAAGGATTGTTTCAAGGAGGAGATGATATAAAGCACTTTGTATTCTGTAATGAGCTGTAGTAATGAAAATATATTTCTTCCTGTACTTCTCTAAATCGAAGATCTAGATCGAAGATATTGCTCCAGTTGCTGTACTAGAAAAGAATGACTAGATTTAGCTCTTTGGTCCCAGAGCCCAGTAATTTTAGTATGTTATATGTTAGCCCTCAGGTTTGGATGGTTAGTCCAAATACTGCTGCACTGTTATGTTTTATGGTTATGGTTGTATTTTTTTAATCTTTCTGCATTGCAAACTGCCTTGAATGTGATGGTCTCAGGAAGGCAACATAAAAATGCATAAATACATACATTTAGTTTATGTTACTCAAACACTTTTAAACTATAAAAGAGAACTAATCCAAGAGCTGTCACAGAGGAACACCTCCAGTCTAGAAAATATTCTGCATCATAGTAGCCAGGTTGTAGAACGAGTTCTATGAATCAGACGTGCTAGAGCCAAGGAATTGTGCAACTGTCTTCAGGAGCCAGTAGCATTAAATTTTCCATGCTCCTTACTTTTGCAATTCTTCATGACAGAACCTGCTCTATATGCTGAGAAATAAGAATCCATTGTAAAAAATGGGAATGAATTTTCTGTAGAACTAATTAAGGAATTTCAAGAGAGTAATTCCAGAACCCATTACACTTGCATTTGTTTTACTTGTTACAAGATTTTGTACCCTGCTCTCCAGCAAAAAAGCCTTTCAGTGCAGCTTACGAAGATTTCACAAACAAAATCCATATAAAATGGTTTTAGAAGTGTGGAAGGAGAGGACTGCATGCAATTTACAAATCCTTGCATTAAGCGAAACAGTCACACATTTTGCTTCTCACAAAAGGTCTGGCTGAAAAGCAGAATATATTATCAGCCAAGATTTACCAACACCATGGCATATAGCCGATGTACACTTCTACCTTCTGGATTCTGTGTGTCCAGACACTGGAACGAAAAGAATCCAGAGCCACCTTTAAATGGATTTTGCAGCAATTCTGTTCCATTCACTGTCTCAATAGGTAGTCATTATTAGGAGACTGAAACTTGCAGTGATCACATCTTCAACCTGGCAGTGACTAAGTTTGGGGTCAAGACAATTAGCATTAGCTAACAGGTGATTTGAACTTGCTGTCAATGCATGTGACTAAACCCAATTACCCACATCATTTAGCTTTCTGCTAAGGGGTTTATGGCAGGTAGCTGTACTTTTCCTAATTAATCCATGTCTATTTAAAGAGGCATTTCACAGAACAGGAAGATGGGAACCCCCACGAGATTAGTAGACAGGCTATATAAACAAAATGAAATACACACTACACTATATGGATATATGCACCAGGTAGTCCTACAACAACCTCTTCTACTAGTGCCCCAACCTCTCCGAGTTGCTTTGTGCAGTGAATTGTAAGCACTCCCAACAGTTTTACAGTTAGTGTAGCAACAGGTGGCTGTAAATCCCAATTGTTATAACTGAATAGTCCTCAAAGAGGTTCCCACACCACACAGGCACATTGAAACACGGTTTTGATCCCAACTTTTAATTGATATCACAAGACGCAGTAGCATCATTCAGAGACCAAGGCTATGCCTCTCAACACCAGCTGCTGGGAAACATGAGCAGAAGGGTGCTATTGGGCTCATGTCCTGCTTGTGGGTTTCCCAGAGGGATCTGGCTGCCCACTGTGGCAAGAGAATGCTGGACTAGATGGGCCTTTTGGTCTGCTCCAGCAGGGCTATTTCCTTCTTATGAGTAGCTTTCCTGTTTTCTTACCAGTAAGTTACTCATTGAGAGAGTCCCTTTACAAGTTAGCAGCATGGTAGGCCAGGGAGCTGAACACAGTTCAGGGGATATGTTAGCCAAATTCTTTTAAGTTATTTATCATACCCCACCTAAAGACAATAGTGTAATTTCCCCAAAATGTGCCCAGAAGGAGGACGGACCAGAAGGAAGGCTTGATGTAAAAGTTGTTCACTTGAAAGAAACGTCCAGCATTCTTGCAAAACTGGCCACTAAGTGGCAAGGTCATTGCTGGATTCTATGCAAAGCCTTATAGAAGCATAGCTTAGAGCAGCCAAGTACTGCCATTTTGAAAGTTTTTTATTTGGCGGGCACCTGGGTTCAGTCAGGGGCCAGTAATGCAACTAATGGGTGGGGAAGAAGAGGGATGGGGAAGGAAACAAAGAAAGGCCAATTCTAGAACCTATTTTAAATGCCAGACGTGGGAATAGGGACAAACACTGTGCCTCTGAGCATGTGCACATTATGGTTCTGTATCCATAATCACAGAACCACCTCCGCAACATACACACACAATATTAGGCCAGTTGTAGGCCACACACAATATTGTGCATGGCAATATTGGCAGTTCCAACATTGAAATTAATGTTTTTTCAGGTGATTATCCTTATTAAGTATGTGAGAGAATACATCTATGTCACTGAAATACATCTATAGCTCAGTATGAAATGGAATAAGCAGTTCCCTAACAACGTTAGTGGAAGAGAGTTGATCTATGTTAAAATTGATGTGTTGTGAGCATATCATGCACAATTCTTTGGGTTGCTAAAATCTATTAGTGTGGCAATAGTTTTCAGTAGCTTTGCTTTTCCCTTAAGGGACGTCCATGCTATTGCCTTTAAATTTTTACAAGTATTCCAGCAAAACTTTCTACATACTGTAACATTTAAATCACATTATGTGTGGGTTTAGTCCCCAATATTTCAGGTCAAATACTTACGTACTGGGACAAAAAAATAACGTGGGTACTTATTTTTAAAGCTTTGTTGTTTACTAAATACAAGTAAAATAATATGCGAAATTAGATCACTCTCTAGAAAAGTTCTAATGCAAACTGAAAAATTTCCGATGAAAATTACCCTAACTTGAACCTCATTCACCCTATGCAAATTTTTTTCCATGCAAAGAAAAAAAGATTCCAATTCAACATTTTCCAGAAAACCCACATTCCTAAAGCGCCGAGACCCTCCGTTTTAGGAACGAAGCACTTGCGGGGAAGGACGTGGAAGCGTTCCAGCGGAAGAAGATTCACCCGTGCCGGTAGAGCTCACCACCTTTGATGCCCCCTCGTCAAGAGACTAAGCACACGCCACAGAGGCGAGACGAGAGAGCCCACCGTAGCCTCCCGGGTACCCAGCTGGCCGCATACTAGCATAGCCGCCAAGGCTAATGGAGAAAAGCGAGGGTGGAAAACGCAGAAAAGAAGCGCAACCGTACTAGAAGAGCCTCCGCCGCTCTCTCGCTTTCCTACCTCGGCGTCGCGCCACAAGTTGCTTCGAAAGCCACTTACCAAGAGCGACGCACCAGCTGCAGCAGCGAGGATTGAAAGCGCGCGCCCCGAAAACGCCAGCCGGCTCTCCCTTGCAGCTGTTTATAAGGTCCCACAAGGGGGCGGTGCTACAACGCAGCGTATCCCAACCGAACCCTCCCTTTCAGCTCTCTCTCTTTCTCTGACCGCCCGTGAGGCTCCGCCCTACTGACGTTCACCAGCCGTAGCGAAGTAGCGCTTAGCCTACCGTAGTAACCGTAGTGTAGCAGCTGCGTTCCTCTGCTCTGGCGACGAGGTGGCGGTGTCTCCCCTCCCTCCTGTTTCTTTTCCCCCCGCGCATGAGCGTTCTCACGCCCCTCGGAATGGCAGCTCTCTTTACACATTTCAGCGGAGCGGATGCTGCTCAGCCAGCCGGGGGAAGGAAATAGGCCACAAATGCTTCCTATTATTTATTTCTCTTTTTGTACTGGTGCTGAGCAAGCTCGAAATGAACTCGTTTTCATCTTGTTAACTAGGCATTTCTGGAGAAAGGTGTTCGCGCCCAGCCCGCCGCCGGGCCCAAGTTACATTTAGCCTCAACCACCAGATGAGGAGGTAAACCAGCCTTTTTCCCCAACTTGGCGCCCTCCGGATGTGTTGGACTACAATTCCCAGGATCCAGGGGGTGCTGGGAATTATAGTCTAATATCTGGAGGGCGCCGGGTTGGGGAAGACTGAGGTAAGCCAGCTTCTGGGCTGTGCCAGTTACTGGGAAGCATCAGCAAGAGACCATTACTACCTTCAAGCAATCAAGCACCGCTTGCAGCATTACCAGAGGCACCTGGCTGGCCACAGAGGCAAGCAGGTTGCTTGATTTTTTAGATGGACCTTTGGTCTGATCTGGCAAGGCTCTTCTGTACTTATCTGCCAGGTTCAATCTCCAGTTGAAAAATCTTACATATCATGTGTGTGTCTGGCACTCTGGAGAATTGCTGCCATTTAAAGTATTTGAGCCCATTGGGCTAGTTAGAATCTAAATTAGCCTTCCCCAACCCGGTGCCCTCCATATGTGTTGGCCTGCATCTCTGACTCTGTATGAGTTAGCTTTATATGTTGATCTCTCGTAGCTGCAGCTCTGTGGTGATGGGAAAAGCCACATCTGGTTCTCAATTCTACATGATAAATACTTCTAAGGGATTGAGACCTTCACAGGATCAGGAGCTGGCCATTATACAACTGTGTACAGCTGTACCCTGTCTTAGTGTTATGGCAGGGGATGTGGTAGCCCTGCTGCAGAAGAGATTGTTGTTTAACCCCCATGTAACCCATGCATGCCAGGTAACCCATGCATGCACAACATGACAACACCTGAGTATGGGTTGCGTATTCAAAACGGTGGCCACACACCCCTGCTGCTGCCTCATGTTAAATGGGTTAAATAACCAACGTTGGGCTGTTGTGTTGTGTGAACAGGTTTGGACATCATGGAGCAACCTCTGACTGGGCCCATTGGAGGTTGCATGCACCATGGCAAATTGTGGATTAATCCTCGATTTGCCACCATTGTGTGTGAACAGTGTGTGGATTGTTTAACCCTAAAGAACTCAGAGTGCTGGGTTTGCATGTCACAACAACAGCCTCCGTTGTTTCTGGGTTTCAGAAAGCTGATTCAATACAGAAGTGGCAAGCAGGCGGGAGGCAGCATTGTTTAACCCAGGCATTGGCATTACATGCGAACCAGGTCACCATGTACTGAATTACCGTTTTCACTGATGTAATATAATTCTGCAAACTATCCAGAAGGGAGTTGTATTTTGGGGTTGTATCCAAGGTTACTCTAACTTAAGTCCCATTCATTTCCATGGGTCTACTCTAAGCAGGGCTAAGATTGGCTACAACCTGTTTTCATGTTGTGAACGGTTTAAAAAGTTTCATTCATTTTTATTTTTTTTGCTTTAGAGGCTGAGTTTCTCTAGCTATAACATACAAGTGCAGGAGTGCTCATCTAGCCCTTTGAAAAACAGCAAACACCAAGATAATTATTGTCATTGCTGCAAGAGCAAAGTCCTGCCACTTTGTGACTCTTTTGCCTTTTTTACTTTTTATTATATTTAGTTCTCTGAAGGCTGGAACTTGCTTCTCTCCAGCACTGGAGCAAAGATTAAATAAAAAGGAGAAGCAGCGAACTTGAATATGACTCTCTCCACCGTACATAGTTAGACTACCTGCCTGCATCAAGACTATCTTCTTGATTAGACTAAAAGGCCCTAATTCAGTCTGCAGGGCATTGTGCCAAAATAGCTTTTGAGGATCAGCCTTCGTATCAGCTGAGTATTTCTAAACACAAGGCCCTCTTTGTTTTATTTTGTCACATAGGCATAACTTCTGAATAACACCGTAATAGAAAACTATTGTTTTCATTTTAAGGTAGGCATGTTCTTGCAAACCATTTAATTGCTCTAAACTAAGTGATGGAATATTGGGGTTGAATTTCAGAGACCCAAATAGTCCCATGTATATACACTTGAATGAAGCTGCACACTCAGCAGCTATATGGTATACAATTAATACTAAGATGACTTGGTTCAGACTGGGCAGCAGGGCCGGTGCTACCATTAGGCCAACTAGGCAGCTGCCTAGGGCGCAGGGCTAAAGAGGGCGCCAGAAACACCTTGAAAAAAAATACAGCGCTCTCAAGTGGGAAGGGGGGGGCGCTAAATATCTGATCTTGCCTAGGGCACCAAACTGCCTTGCACCGGTCCTGCTGGGCAGTGGCACTGCATAGGAGAGGCTATTCAAGGGCTAAATCAGAGACTATTCATCAGTGATCTCCTAGCCATGCTCAAGAGGAAGAAATAAAAGGGCCAGAGCCTGCAAGCAGGAAGCTTTTAATAAACATTGGAAAGGGCTATTACTGATTGGGACTTACTTATGAGTAAACATTTTAGTAGAAATTAAAGTAACCCTCTTTAGTTTTCAGTTATGTCACAGGGACTTTCTGGGTGATAATCACCCCAGAACTTTTTCTATGCTAGCCATAGCCCAAAGGAAGCTTTGGCGGTACAATATTCCACCTTGCTGCAGAGGGCAGGAGTATAGTGTTAATCTGGCACTGAAAGGGTTAAATAATTTTGCTAACAGAAGACTGAAGAGGCTACTTCAAAAAAATGCAGATAGCTAATTTGATCTGGAATGGCTAGATGGTCTGAATGAGGGTTTTGGAGTGATCTACAGGAAGCCCCCCTAAAAGACCCCAGAGTCATATTTAAGAAGACCCCGGACTTATATTCCAGACCCCTGACTCATGGGCAAGAAGACCCTGGACTTGTGATTTTATACCAATTAATGGTATATGTTATGTTATAATACCTCTAACTGAGATTTCAGAGAGCTGGCTTTACAGAAGAAAGAAAGAAAGAAAGAAAGGCAACAGCCTTCTAAATGGCTTTTTGCAGAGCAATACCAGGGTCACTGAGAGCTGTATTTTGCAAAACTGCTGATAAGAAGCAGAGGAAAGAAGCACTGATGCATGCTCAGGCACCAGTTAGGAGAAAAAGCCTTTGCTGACTAGCTCATGTTGTGCACCTGCACTGATAAGGGATGCTGATCATCCAGTGGCACCTTTCAAGGTGAATGACGTTTACCCAAGGCTGCCCTCGCTAATGCCCTGAGGCTTGCCAGGAGGGAGATTGGGACGTCTTTGGGGTTTTGCCTTTCTTGCCTACATTGGGTGCCTGGAGGCGTCAAGGTAAGGCGACGATGGTAAAGCCCTCCAGCTCCACATGGAGGGCAACTGGCCGGGGGCGGACCAACCCGCCTCCGGTGCGGTTAGGATGTATTCGCCCAAATATTGGTTTTTTCCCGGCCAATGGCCGGGCTAGGTTAGTACCGCCCTTCGCCCTTCACAGATCTTCAATTCAATAAATGTGGCCCTGATTTGAAACCATAGACTCTGTGTCTGACTCATCTTTATCTCACCCATACACTCGCAAATGGTATTCAGTCAGCAAAACCTACCGTCTCATGAAGGATGCAGCTGCTTAGTAAATATGTGGGCATGGAGTAAGATTGTTGGGTGTGGTTTTTTTGTTGTTTTTTTAAAAAGTAATTACAAAGCACGTTTAGAGAGATGAGATCTTATTTTTGTTCTTTGCTTCTTTTGCTCATAGTTTAAACTCCACTTGAGACGTTAGTAGGTGTATTTAAAACCCACTAAGAAGATGAGAGTAGCACACATTTTGAATGTAATCTTAAATGCAATTAGTGAAATAATGTGCAGTGCAGACCACAGGTGCTGATGTTATCGTGGCAGCTGAGCTTGAGAAGCCCAGAAAAATAAGGAGGTTATTAAATCCAAGTTCTGAAGTTCCTGGACAGAGCTCTCTGGAAAGCTTAGCAAAACACTAACACCATTGAAGCAAGCTGTTCAGGAGAATTTTAATGCCTACACATACCATTCAACTTATTCTTTATATACTGCTCTGGGCTTGAGAGTTGAGCCAGTTGTGCCATCAGGGCAAGACTTTGGGACAGAAGTCCAGGGCAGAAGGAATTCAGCAGAAGGAACAGGAAGCATCCCTAATGCAGCAGGGCTGACTTCCCACATTTCGATGTAAGTAAAGTAGCACACGTTTCCATCTGAAGACACCCCCCCCACACACACACACACACCATAACAGCATTAAGCCCTGAATCTAAAATTACAGCACTACTGGAGATCTCATATTTTATGAGTCCTTCACATACTCAAGATTCTGACAGGCAAGTTCCAGAGAAGTCAGCAAAGTTGATTCATTCCCTATAAGCATTCCTTTATGTCAGGGATGGAGAACATGTAGCCTTCCAGATGTTGCTGGACTGCATCTCCCGTCATTCCTCACAGTTGGCTATGCTGGCTAGGGCTGATGGGAGTTGCAGTCCAACAACATCTGGAGGGCTACACATTCCCCATCCCTGCCCTAGGTTTTGTCCAAAGGAAGTAAGAAGAACACCTCATCAAGGAAGTTCTTACTTCCCTCCAGTAGATTTTCAGAGTGAAATAGCGAAGCGAAGGTGCTCACTTATGAGAAGATCAACTCAAAGGTAGGCACCCCAGCTTACTGATTCAAGCATCAAGCTGGATAGTCTCTTCTCTGGTAGGAGATCTGCTCCAGCCTGAGGTGTCAAGACAGGAATTTTGCTGATCTACTGAACTTCACTTCTAAAATGAAGGGATTGCCACCTGTGCTTCAGAAGAAGGCTTCTAGCCTGCTTCCAGTCTCCTAGTCCTTCCTGCTCACAAGTAGTAGTAGTATCTTTATTGATTAGTCAATTTGACCATATCAAGTACATGTCCTAGACTGCGACTTGCCCCAAATTCATTGCACACATTTATCCTTCTCCAGTTACATTTTAAGATTTCAGAGTCACTTGCAGGGATGTCCCAGTGTCATAAAATCATTACAGCCTTTGGGCAGGATTAGACTCCTCTGCAGAATTTAAGTTAGGTTCTGCTAGCACTAGTTCTTTTATCTCCTGTACAGTCCCTTATTTTCCTGAGACATTTCTAACATGCAGGTACATAGTGCTCTGGAATTGTCCGATACCAAGGAGCTGTATTTTCATATCCTGTTGTGGCATAATTTAAAACCTTGTTAATCTCACCCACCCACACCCCGTTTCTGGAGCCTTGACTTTTTCTCCTAACCCAGCCACCCCTCCCAATCATGCCGCCTATCACAAACACCTCTGACGTTCCCCCTTCTCCCTCCCGTCTCTGTTCCCACCTGGTCTACCATACAGACCACCTGGTCTACCATACAGACCATACAGACCTGGTCTTCTTTAAAGAAGGGGCCCCCGAACTTGTACAACATCTTCATAAACTCATCGAAAAAATCTGGATAAGAGAAGAGATCCCAGAAGACTTCAGGGATGCCATAATTATCACCCTCTTTAAGAAGGGTGATAGAACAGACTGTGGAAACTATCGGGGCATTTCTCTCTTAGCAACCGCAGGTAAAATATTTGCTAGGATTCTCGCAAACCGTCTTCTATCTATTTCAGAAGAGATCCTCCCTGAAACTCAATATGGTTTCCGCCCCTCTAGAGGGACAGTAGACATGATTTTTACTGCACGTCAGCTCCAAGAAAAATGCCGGGAGCAAAATCAACCCCTTTATATGGCATTTATCGATCTGGCTAAGGCCTTTGATACTGTAGACCGTACAGCTCTCTGGACTATCCTTATGAAAATTGGATGCCCCAATAAATTTGTGAATATCTTGCGACTTCTCCATGACAACATGACGGCAACGGTTTTGGACAACAACGGCTCTCATGGTGCTCCATTTAAAGTGGGATCAGGTGTTAAACAGGGATGTGTTATCGCCCCAACATTATTTGCCATTTTCATCGCCATGGTTTTACATCTTGTCAAGGGGAAACTTCCCACCGGTGTGGGAATTATATATCGAACAGATGGAAAGCTTTTTAATCTCAGCAGGCTGAAAGCAAAAAGTAAGGTAATTACAACCTCCGTTGTGGAACTTCAGTATGCTGATGATAATGTGGTCTCCGCACATTCAGAGGACGATCTCCAAACTATCCTAAATGCTTTTGCAGAAGCATACGAAAAACTTGGTCTCTCACTTAACATCAAAAAAACCAAAGTGCTTCATCAGCAAGTGCAAGCCAACCCTTTGGTGATGCCATCTATCCAGCTTGGCGGGACAATACTGGAAAATGTCGATCATTTTCTCTATCTTGGCAGCTATCTTTCTGTTACAGCTAACATCGACAGTGAAATCCAGCATCGTCTGAGCTCCGCAAGTGCCGCATTTTCTCGAATGAAACATAGAGTGTTCGAGGATCGGGATATTTGTAAGAAGACCAAAACACTGGTTTATGAAGCCATTGTATTACCAACTTTATTGTATGCCTGCGAAACATGGACTATCTATAAACGTCACTTCCACCTCCTTGAAAGGTTTCATCAACGTTGCCTCCGGAAAATCCTGCAAATTACTTGGGAAGATAGGCGAACAAATGTCAGTGTACTGGAAGAAGCAAAGACTACTAGCATTGAAAAAATGATCCTTCAACGCCAACTTCAGTGGACCGGTCATGTTGTTCGAATGCCTGACTGCCGCCTCCCAAAGCAGTTACTTTACTCCCAACTCAAGGATGGAAAGCGGAATATCGGTGGTCAATATAAGAGGTTTAAAGATGTTCATAAGGCTAATCTAAAAAAATGCAATATAAACATCGAAAACTGGGAAGCTCTGGCCCATGAACGATCTAAATGGAGGTTGGCCTTTCACAAAGGTTCCATGGACTTTGAAGAAGCCCGAGTGCAAGGTGAAAGGGAGAAACGTGCTAAGCGAAAAGCACGTCAAATGAATCCTTTACAGGACCATCTTCTATCTGGTAACCTGTGTCCTCACTGTGGGAAGCTGTGTGGATCTAGAATTGGCCTCCACAGTCACTTACGGACCCATCGCTAGAGTCTACACAATCTTCTTTAGAATTTCCTCCTTTTATCCCGGAAGACAATCTTACTCGGTCACGAGTGATCGCCTGATGATGATGACCATACAGGTGATGATTATTAACAGATTATACAGCCTCCCCCACACTGCCTGGCACCCCTTGTCCAGGCAGTGGCTTTTGATCCTTGCCCTCCTCCCTCTCTGCACCGCCTGGTCGCTCCCATCTTGGCTGGGAGGAGACAGGTGAAGGTTGTTTACACCTCCCCGCCTGCATGCCTAGCTCTGCTAAGCACTGCACCTCTCTTACTTCTTCCCACCCCTCACATCCACACATGGCGGAGAACCTGCTATCTCTACCAGTTCTCCCATCTAGCCTGCCTCCCACCTGTGTTACAAGTCTGAACTAGATCTTTTCCACACCTTCCCTACCCCAAAGCTTTTCTTGCTCCTGTAGCCTTGGCTTCGTTTTTCCAGCCCTCTGCTTACTACCCAACTACCCCCTCCCCTCCTCCCCCTCCCCATACTGGTAAAGTTCTTCAGTTGTAATCTACTCTTCTTCTATTAAAAGCATACTTTGTTTTGAAAGAAAAATACAGTTTTTGGTATTCTGATTGTAAAAGTAAAAAGCATCCTACAATTAAAAGTGAAGCAAGCAAGCAGCAACGTGTGTGTTGCTGGGCAGACATCGGAAACAGAGATTGGATGACTGGAGCGGCTGCTTGTTTTGCCGCTCTTGTCATGTGACTCTCTAGGATTCTTGAACCATCAACAATAAAACAGCTCTCCCTGGTTTGGACGACACAACAAACAATTGTAAGAACAAACCGTTGTTTCTTATCGTTGTTTCTGAGGACAAAACAGACAATTATGACAACGACCTGGGTTAGGACGACATGACAAGCAACGGTTGTCTGTTATTGTTGTCATCCGAACCCAGCCTGAGTGAGTGAGTGAGTGAGTGAGAGAGAGAGAGAGAGAGGTCCAAGGTCACCCAGTGAGCTTCATGGCTGAGTGGGGATTTGATGAGATCAGCTGTGTCCAGGCTTAGCCTACGGTCATACCATCACGAACAGGCCTGATCTCATCTGATCTTGGGAGCTAAGCAGGATAGGGCCTGGTTAGCACTTGGATGAGAGACCTCATGGCTTAGCCTATTGCCATATTATCCTGAGCACTCCCAATCTCATCTGATCTCAGAAGCTAAGCACTGGAGACCCAGTGTGGCGTAGTGGTTAGAGTGTTGGACTGGGACTTGGGAGGTCCAGGTTCTAGTTCCCACTTAGCCATGAACCTCGCTGGGTGACTTTGGGCCAGTCACTGACTCTCAGCCTTACCTACCTCACAGGGTTGTTGTGAGGATAAAATGGAAAGGATGGGGATCATGTGAGCCACCTTGGGTTCCTTGCTGCAGGAAAAAAGGCAGGATATAAATACAATAACATAAAATAAAATTAAATAAGCAGAGTCAGGCCTAGCTGCTACTTGAGTGGGGATTTGAACCTGGGTCTCCCAATTCCTAATCCAACACTAATCTATTACCCCACATTGGTATGTCTGTTTCTTCAGTTTCTGTGAGTTGTATAATGCTCTACTTCTTGCCTCAGATATTGAGGGAAAAGAGCTTTGCACCAAGAAGGCTACTTGTCAAAGCACAACCTTGGCAACGATTTCCCCTTTCTGTGAAGAGAGCTAGAATAGTGGAAGAGTGACAAGGACACTGAGAGCTTCTTTTGTGTACTGATGACAATCTGTTTTCAGCACTTTGTTCAGTATTTTCCCCCAGCAATGCTGACCACTTATAAAGGACATAGTTATGTAACACTTACTCCTGTAACATTGCACAAAGGCAGCCTTCTGAGGCTGATCAGAGCATGTACAGTACATTTCTTTCCAGCTACAAAAGCTTCTGTGGAGAATATTCAAGCAAACAGAAAGTGAATACAGTTTCTCCAGAAAAAAAAAAGTATAAGTGTTCAATAAAAGGATTGGAGAAAAATCAACTTTCTGTTACTTGCACTATCCTGTCACTTTCATTTGTAAAACCAGCATGATTAATGAAAATTAAATGTTCATTTCATTGTTTAGCTCTCCAGTTCTACATTTTACAGAGAACCCCACAGGTCAGAACGTAAGAGGTACTGGAAAATCTACAATTTAGAATTTGCATCCAATCTGTATCTGATCTTTATTTCATCTAGTCCCCAGTCCTGCTTTTCTTCCTAAGGAGCAAGCACATGTTGCTGTGATGGGTTGTCCATTGTTTCACTCCTGCCTGAAATCCTAAAGCAGGTCTTGCCGTCGTGTCGAAATATACATCCAGGTCTTGTGTTAAGTGTCATCGTCGGTTGGATTTAGCAAGAAGCTCTGCTCCCTAAATCCATGTTATATTTTCTGCTAAGATGGGGAGGAGAAGGACTATTGGTTTCTAACCCAAACCTACCACCTGCTGCTATGGGTCTGCTGGTACCATCTACCTATGTTGACAGTTAGAATAAGCATTAGAAGCTATAGCCAGCATTTTCTGTGTTTATTTCTCTGCAATGCTATGTTCTCTGTGTTTTGTTAATGGAACTAACTTTTTATTTAATTAGACGGATCTGATCCGCGTCAATTTTGTCTAAAAGTTATCTCACCCCATGTTTATGCCTTGATATTCTTAGCCAAGTTATCAGGAAACTATGTTCTAAGGCAGTGTTCTCCAACCTTGGGTCCCCAGATGTTTTTGGCCTTCAACTCCCAGCTACGCTGGCTGGGGCATGCTGGGAGTTGTAGGCCAAAAACATCTGGGGACCCAAGGTTGGAGAACACTGTTCTAAGGCAAGGGTGAAAACCCTCTTTCAGCCCAAGAGCCAAATTCCATTTCAGAGAAGCTTTCAGGGGCCGCATGCCAGTGGTGGGTGGAGCTGAAGGCAAAGGGAGCAGGGGGCAAAAATAATACCAGCATGTTTTAACTTAATCCTCTTACTGCCAGCAATTAAGCCTTGGGAGAGGCATTTCACCCTTTTTGAATGGGGGGGGGGGAACTGCATAAAAAGCCAGGA
This sequence comes from Shinisaurus crocodilurus, assembly GCA_021292165.1. Lineage (NCBI taxonomy): Eukaryota > Metazoa > Chordata > Lepidosauria > Squamata > Shinisauridae > Shinisaurus > Shinisaurus crocodilurus. The sequence goes on from CM037879.1 coordinate 235,865,107, forward strand.
AACCACTAAATGACTTGTGGTCAGGGGGGGGAAGGGGGGGCATCTGAGGAACCCTGGAGGGCTGGATCAGAATCCCGGTGTGTGTGTGTGTGTGGGGGGGGGGCAGATTTGGCCCCTGGGCCTGAGGTTCTGCAGCCCAATTCTAAGGGGGATTGGCTGGACAGAGATTGGAAGCCGACAGAATTGTAGCTTTGTTCCCCAGTTAGATCTTCTCTCCATAAGGGCCTTACTGCTCTTTAACCCAGTTCATGGTGGCAGTGGTTGATTCTTTGGGCATTTTAGGGTGGATCTACTCCCAACAGTAAAGCTGGAGCAACTAGACCCACATTTAATTTGGTTCACCACCTAATGACCCACTGAGGTGCCAGGATTAAGAGAGTGTAAGGATTATCCACATGACTCCAGGGATATCAGAAACTCCTGGCTGACATCACACTGATAGTGCAGAACAATCTCTCTCTCTCTCTCTCTCTCTCTCTCTCTCTCTCTCTCTCTCACACACACACACACACACACACACACACTGATTTGATTCAGCCATACTGCTGTTTTCTTGCTGCAAAGGAGGGAAATGTTCCCAGGTATTAAATAAGAGAAACTGTGTTGCAGGTCAATATTAGTAACCCCTCAGGAGTCAGGATATGGAGCACCCAAACCAATACATGTAGTTCCTGACTCCCCTGGGCAGCTATTGATTTACTCTGTGAGCACCAGCCAATAGTAGTATGCCCAGCCAGATCTGAATCTCCCACTTAAGTCAAGACTGTCAGGTCGTGGAGTGAGTCCCTTCCATTCTGAAGTCCCTTCATTTGCTCTTTCAAAATCTGGACTGATCGCTTCTGGTCCATAGACTATTGTGGCTGCTGTTGAAAAATCCTTTCCTCTGCCAGCAATCCATGCAGCAGGGAGTAAGGTTTAAATGTGCTTCCAAGTGCATTGGTATATATCCAGTGGCTGAGGTAGGCAGGCAGAAACCCATTCAACCAACTTGGTGTCCAGTTAGCATCCTGGAAGAATTCAACATTCTGGGGCTTGCCTTTAAATCCATCTGCAGTCTGGAACCTACATACCTCAGAGAACACCTATTTGAACCTCTTTGCCTTTGAAGATCTTCATCAGGGATCCTGATCACTGTGTGAAATTAAGACATCATCAGCAAGGAGCAGGGCCTTTATGGCTGTAGCCCCAAAACTGAGGCATGGCCAAAAGAGCTTAATTTGAGTACATACTTTCTGGCTGTAAAAACATATTTATTTTGGAGGGCATTTGGCCTGTACAGTCATCTGTATGCTAGCTGTAGTATCTGAACATTATTCAGTGCTGCCTTCTTCCACTGCTTGAATGTGCTTTACTTTCATTGCCACCTTAAAAGGTTTAATAAATAACTCACTGATCTATAGACTTTCTATTACCTTCATCTGTAAGAAGTGTAGTCTCTGCAAGCAAAAGAAATCTGTGCAAATGTAAAGTTTATAGAAGCTGATGTTGCAGGAAGAACATTGAATAGCCTTTGATATATGCATAATAAAGTCTCATTCACTCAAAATCCCAGGGTGCACTCAGTATTTCAGGCTTTGTGCTGAAGTTCTCAGTTGAAATAAATGCTGACAGTTTAAATAAGAGCTTTTTTACTCACCAATATGGCTTACACTCTTGGAATTATTTTTTATCTATTATTCACCCATTCTATGCCCCCCCCCCTAGACTAAAATACCAACCAATAGTCCATAGTATTTCTTCTGCTGATTTTCATCCTATTTTCAGGCTGCAGTGCTATGCACACTTACCCAGGAGTAACCCTATTAAATAAAGTGGGACTTGTTTCTAAATAAACATGCATGGGGTTTCAGTGCCACCAATTCTCAAAACTCCCCACAGATTTTTCTAATTACTTCCTTTCTATCACTTAGTTTTCCTTCTTCTCTTTTCACCTTGATGATCTCCTAAGCAACCTTTGGATAACAGACACAACCAGATTATTTGTTCTAAACATTCTGCTGGACACATAATGCACAAACTATTATGGGTTCATAGAATTTTCTGGTGCAGCTCTGTTCTACAGAAGTGTGTTGGAGAATGAAGACATGCTTTAGTATTTCCTGATTCCTACCTGATTGAAGATCAGGCCCGCTGGGGTAAACAAGCTAAGTATTAATGTTAAGAACATAGAAACATGAACAGTAGAGCAATGATGGATCAGACCAAAGGCCTATTTAGACTAGTATCCTGTTTCCCACAGTGGCCAAACAGATGCCTCTGAGAAGCCCATAAGCAGGACATGAGGGCCCTCTCTAACTGTTGCTCTCCAACAACTGGTGTACATAGGCATACTGCTTCTGAACCTGGAGGCAGCATATAGCCATCATGACTAGTAGTCATTGATAGTCTCATCTGCCATAAATTATTTTATATTTCATGTTCTAACATATCCCCTGGTCTATAACATCTAAATCATTAAAGTTTTGCTAGGACAATTCTTCTTCTTCTTCTTCTTCTTCTTCTTCTTCTTCTTCTTCTTCTTCTTCTTCTTCTTCTTTTCTTCAATAATTTTTAAAAACACTCTTCTGATAATTGTGTGCTTTTAACAAGTATTTTGTTTAAATTTGTAATCATAAAAATATAGGATTAAATGAGACTGTGGTTGAAATCCTATGCACACTGCATTGAACCCAACAAAATTTACTTCTGAGTAAACATGCATAGGATTGTGCTGTAATATATTTATTCAGAAGAAAGTCTCACTGACTTCAATAGGGCTAATTCCCAATTAAAAGTGCATAGGATTGGAGCAAAATCTATATGTACACATGATAGTGCAGAGAAGGTGGCAATGTTAAACATGGCAGATGTTTGCTCACGAATAGCTGTTTCCTTCATAAATACAGTCCCTACCTCATGGTTATAGCTTTCCTGCTCCTGATGCCCCAATTTCCTTATATATCTCAAGCAAGCTTTATTGTAGTTTGTAAATGCTATTGTTTTAATTGCTTCTTATGTGGAAGTCCATCTTTGCTGCTGTACTCTTTATGGTCCCTGTTAAACTACCTATCTCAGCCAGATCTATTCCTAAATGTGTGGTGAGAGTGTTCACAAATAAGCTTCTTGCCAGGTTCACTTGTAGGTTATACCTAAAGAATTCTAGGATGAAGAATTTCCCCCTCTTTTGCTGGACAGCAAGAAAGACATTCTGATCATCCACAACATTCAGTGGTAACGTTAATCTTCTTACCGGTATTTAAGATTGTTGGTTGTGAGACTCAGTATGTTTACTGTACTCTTTGAGAACAACAACTTGAAGCACTTGATGCTCACCATTCACATGTGCAATGTGTCGTATGGCTAATCCACTGGAAGAGCTCCTGCAGAAACTAAAGTATTTCAGCAGCGAGTAGCTACAAAGTGAACCCCAAATCTAGCACATGATTATAAATAACACTAGTAACTTCTAGTAGTGAAGTGATAGTCACAACCCCATCATCCCCGCCCGCACTGATAACCAGTGAAGACCTATTGCAGCAATTCACTTATTCTTACCTTAGGTTCTTGCCCTCTCCCTCTTGTACTGACTCAGATCTTTCACAATTTTGAATGACTCTCTTTTTCTAATGAACTCAGAAACAGATTAATTTATGGTTTCAGATATTTCAGATCAAGTCCCTGCATTGTTCACATCTGCTTTAGCTGTCAATTTTTCTATTTCTTCAATATGTAACATTGATAGACTGAAATTCCCTGTTTCAATTTCAGACACAAAGACCTAAGAATCTCTGGACAAATAAATGTATAATGGAAAACACAGATGAAGCATAACACTGAGCTATTATAGCTAAATATGACTATATAGGTAATTAAGGTTAAGGTTAAGAAATAGATACGCTTGCTGTATTTTGTGTTCAGCAGCCATATAGTAAGTCACTGTGAAGAGATTGTATTTGATTAAAGGTGTCTATTATTGTTGGCAAAAATGAGATACTTTCCAGTGCTCAAACTACAGTACTTTGGGGAAAGTAGATAAAGTCTTCCATTTAATTTTTTGGCAGTAGTCATAGCTACTTAAAAGTTTCTTTTGTTCTGTTTCTGAATTTCTGTTGATGTTAGATTGGCTATGATATGTCACTGTTTTGACTATGGGGAACATAGCCCCTTGTACTTTTATTAGCTGGGATCTCTGGGGGTTTATGTACATGGTGTTTTCAGATCACATGCAATAATGTACCAGTTTTGTTGCAATGCCAGTATTCATTATTTCAGGAGTAGCAACTGTCAATCTTGCTACTGGTTTTTAGTATCAGATATTCATATAGGCTGCTTCCAGACACCTCAGCTGCTATTGCTCTAGGCCAGCATGAAACTTCATAGGCTTTATTTCCTGTTTATAGGACTGGTACCCATATCATTTACAAGGAGAGCAGCCAAACCAAGTGGTGTGGCAGGATGGTGAAGATAAGTTATAAATATGGCTCTTTCTAAGGAAGCTTGAATCAACTTTAGCCAGGTCCAGGTAGCATTTGTGGATAATATTCTACACACTTAAAACTATTCTGTTCCCCTTTGAACTTGCATGCCAAGCTCAGGAGAAACACAGCCGTTATTATTTCTATTATTATCAACTGTTAATCATGTATGTACACTGCCTTTCCTAAGCTTGAAGCAGTTTACATAAGAACAAAGCAATATAGAAGTTCACAGAAAACATAAACACACAGGTCAGTCTGACATGGCAACAGTTATCCATGTTACATGGTTATATCGTGGTTAGACTACACCAATGCACTCTACATGGTGCTACCCTTGAAGAGCATCTGGAAGCGTCAACAGGTGCAAAATGTGGCAGCTAGGCTGCTAACCAGTGCACAGCATTGCAGTCATATCACCCCAATACTGAAAGATCTGCACTGGTTACCAATTATTTTTCAGGCTCAATTCAAGGTGTTGGTGTTAACCTTTAAAGTGCTAAATGGCTTAGGATCTGGCTATCTGAGGGACTGCCTATCTTGATAAGAACCCGCTCGGCTATTAAGATCAGCAGGAGAGGCCCTTTTGAAGACACCCCTGCTTGCGGAGTCTGTTTGTTGGGGCACACACGAAAGGGCTTTCTCCTGTGTTGCTCCCAAACTCTGGAATAGTGCACTCCCTGTGGAGTTGTGACTGGTCCACATTCTCTCTGTGTTCAGGAAGGGGGTGAAACATCTTTTCAACTTGGCATTTTAAATTGTTGTTTTTACCGTTTTACTATGTTTTTATCTGATTAGAGTTGTTATGTTTTGGACTTTTTGTAAACCGCCTTGGTTGATCTCAGAAAGGCAGCACAGAAATACTATAAATAAATAAATAAATAAATACTATTAGTAATCATTCTGTTGCAAGTAAAACCCTATTTTAAACAATTGCTAGCACCACAACAAATGCTACACCCCATGATCATCATATTCACCTTAGTTGACAAAGATGAAATGAAACAGATGACTTTTGCAATCTGCCTGAAATGCCATCGGGGCACACATTTTCTATCCTCACATGGAAGCAGGGATGTGTGAATCAGCAAAACTTGAGCTTGTCAAAGTTGTCTGAATTCCACCTCAAAGCTCATCCGTATTAGATTGCAAGCTTTGGGAGATTTTTTGTTATGTTTTGCATGAAAATTTGAGCATATTTCTCCAAATGGATGCATCAATTGTGCACATTTTCTCCCATCAATTAAAGCATGTTTCTACACATTTTTCAAAAGTACGTATTTTTTCATGAGTATTTTTGAAATGTATGTATTTTTCTGATGCATTTTTTGTTTTGCACATTGCAAGCTCCAAAATGTATAGACTTTGAATGCAGATTGCATTTGGTTATGTGCTCAGTTCTGGGAGGTGTGAAAATTCCGGTAAATTCTGATCAAAAAAGCACTGAAATGAATTTCTAATACCTATATCCCTACTTGGAAGGCTATTCCAAAGCCAGTGTGGCGTAGTGGTGAGAGTGTTGGACTGGGACTCGGGAGATCCGGGTTCTAGTCCCCGCTCGGCCATGAAACTCACTGGGTGACTTTGGGCCAGTCACTGACTCTCAGCCTGACCTACCTCACAGGGTTGTTGTGAGGAGAAAATGGAGAGGAGGAGGTGGATTATGTAAGCCGCCTTGGGTTTCTTGCAGGAAAAAAGGCGGGGTATAAATATAATAAATAAAATAAATAAAAGCCTTGGAGTCTTTGTGGTGAAAGCCTGGCAGCTAATTTCCTGTAATGTAATTTTAGGATCCAAGATGCCTAATCCTCAGGTGGCTCTTTAGGGCCGAATAGGTTTTTATATCATCTAGAACACCTCAGCTAAAACAGCTGGTGCAGTGGTGGTGGGGGATGTTGGTGTATTCACTTTCTGGACACTACTGTATGGCTACATAATGAACACATAAACACCACTGCATATTGGAAACCCATTGTCCACTACACATATCTACACGTACCGGTAACTTGTTTTAACCTACTGAGTCTAAAAGCTTACATTTGATCTGATCCTCTACAAAACTGTTTCACTTGCTCTATTTTTCAACTGACCGTGGTGGTGGTGGTTTTTAAATTCAATTCAGTTTCTTTAACTTTGATTCATTTTTGTATGTATTTTTCCTATACTTTAGGCAAGTTTTCCTTGAAGCCCTCATAAATTCCGGAGCCAGATAGTGCGCACTAAAACTACAGTCTACATGTTTTAACAATTCTTGCCTACAGTAGTTAAATAATTAGAACATTTTTCCTATGTGACTCACCTTTTAAATTGGGAATGAATTATGCTAAACAAGATCCAACTGCATGATGAAAACCTATAAATGTTTATTGTAAGTTTGTTTTTATTTAGGATTGACATTTTAAAGTTTTTCATATTAGTTCATTTTTCTCCTGTTTATGTAACACTTTAGATCATGATGCTATGTATGTATGTATGTATGTATTTGTATTCATTTATTAAAGTATTTAATAAATGCAATTTGGGTACACAATAATAGCATCAAGGCAGCTAATAACATTTAATAAAAACATGAAGAACATTAAAAATGTCAGGGAAACATAAAGCAATACACATTTATTCAGAAGTAAGTCTTACAGTGGAGTTTACTCCCAGGTAAGTGTACAAAGGATTACATTACTATATACAACAGCAGAGTGAGCACCAATAGTAAATATTAAAATAATAGCAGGTAAACATCGTAACCAGTACCAATTGTAGTTTTCTTTTATCACTGAAAGGCACATTTAAATAAAGCAAGTGTTTAATTGGCATTTGAAGACCTGTAGAGAGGGAGCCAGTAGAATTTCTTATGGCAAGATGTTCTATAAACTTCATTAAGATAATCCGATGAGGTCCTTCTCTGGGTGGCTGATGTAAGAGAAGTACATTACGATACGAAGGCACAAAGGAGAGGGCATTTTCTGTGATTGCACCCTGACTTTGGAATGCCCTTGTGAGAGAGATTCAATGAGTATCTAAGTTGTATTCTTTTAGACACCAGGTTAAAACATTTTTATTTGCCTGGACATTTTAATCTGTTTATATGTTTTTTAACTGGTTGATGATTTGTTGTTTTATCCCTCTCAATTTTATGGATTGTTTTCTTATTGTGTTTTATTGTTGATATGTTAGTTCATTTTTGTACACCACCCTATCACCCACTTTTTGAGTGTGTGAAGGGTGGTCTAAAATTTTTAAAACAATAAATAGATAGATAGATAATATAATATAATCTGGGTGCCACTACCAAGAAGGCACTGTCTCTCCTGCCTTCCGACTGCACCTCAGATGGAGGTGAGAAATGCAGCTGGGCATCCACCGAAGGAGACAAAAGTGTGTGGTCTGATTTAGCCAGTTCTCTAAGCCAGCTATATTCTGCCAGCCCTTACAGCTTTCAATATGTACATGGCTGAAATATTCTGCCAACCCTGACTTTCCAAATTAAAGGCCTGTGGACTAGCCCATCATGAGTAATGGAAGCTAAAAGTCCAGAAAGGCATTAATCCACATGTACAGAACACAAGCAGCCCAGATAATAGCCTTTGATTTCTGTGCAGTATTGTTGCCTGCCATGAATGCAAAATGAGCTGATGAACAATCCATCCATTCCTTAGCTTTTATTAGAGCAGAAATATTATTTTTAAAGTGGTCCTGCAATTATGCATCTTGTCTTGAAATTAGACAACTGGCAGGTAAAGACTATCCTCCTAGTCATGAGACAGACTCAAGCTAAGCTGATGGCCATCATAAGATGTTGATCCACACAATGCTGCTTTTATGGCTATTATATATCAGTCTGTTCCAGAAGCACAAAAGGAAAGGTAAACAAGATCACAAGTTCCAGGAGTCATTAGTTCTCATAATTGTTATGCTGCTTTTTTTGTGGTGCAATTTACATCTGTAGCTGTACACTTGGGGAATCAATTAGGTAACGTGCCACAGCACAGTAATTTCCTATATAATTCCATCCAGTTGCTAGAGGAACTCATTTTGGGTTAGCAGCAATTGTTAATAAATCATTACCAGTCATTAACTTTGAAGAAGCAGTGACAGCTAATCAAGATTTCCGGTCTACATTGTTGCCTTTGTAGGTTTCATGTTACCGTAATCAAATTACTGAAAGCAGTAATGTACATCTGAAGTGTTCAAGGGGAATTTCACCACCATCACCACCACTTGGTTAATAAATGCTAAAAGTACGGTACTCCCTTATTGTGTTGATAAAGCAAATATCATTCCCTCTATCTGTACAATGAAGAATTAGATTTATTTACTTTTGAATGGAGACTTAATTCACAAGAGAAGTGCTCATCTCATCAATTTGCACGATTCTCTCTGAGACTCCCTAGCACAGGGCTCTCCAACCTTGGGTCCCCAGATGTTGCTGGACTACAGCTCCCAGAATCCCTTGCCATTAGCCATGCTGGCTGGGTATGCTGGGAGCTGTAGGCCAGCAACATCTGGGGACCCAAGGTTGGAGAGCCCTGCCCTAGCAATATGCTTTGTCTTGTGGGAACCACAGAATGCACAACTAATACATGTAACATATAACCTCAGATTGTGAAAATATTCTCATCCCCATCCCATTAGCTGAAAGATATTTCTCAGTCAAAGCACCAAGAGTGGCTTTCCAAATAAGAATGACTTCAGATGTTGCACGGAACTGGGGCAGTGGAGACACAAGTCACTTGTGTGTCTGTTTCCCTCCCTTTTCTGCCTAATAATGTCTAAAACCATGGTGCAAATGTGCTAACCACAATCTAGCCAAAGCACTTATAAATACCATTGGTTTCAATGGGTGATGTATGCAGGACACACTTAAATCTGTCCTATTGAAATCAATGTTTAATTTTAGCTGGATCATGCTCCTAATGTTTCATTAACTAAAATGTTGTCCATTAGAATCTTTCATAGGTTCATACAGGAAGTTGCCTTATGCCAGGTCAGACGATTTGTCTACCTAGTTCTGTATCTGCAGGCAGAAACTCTCCAGGGTATCAGGCAGAGGTCTTTCCCACAAACAGCTCTCTGAGCCTTTAAAAAACAGAACTGGAGATACTAGAAACTGAACTTGGCTATTTTGCAAGCAAAGTGTGTGCTTTAACACTCAACTATAGTCCCATCTTTCCCTAGACAGATGAAGGCATTGGGCAGTATCCAATGCTGCTGCTCCAATTTTTTATTTATTATATTTATATCCTGCCTTTTTTTCCTGCAAGGAACCCAAAGCGGCTTATATAATATAATAATAGAATCATAGAATAGTAGAGTTGGAAGGGGCCTATAAGTCCTACCCTCTGTTCAATGCAGAAACACAATTTAAAGCATCCCTGAGAGATGGCTTTCCAGCTGCATCTTGAATGCCTCCAGTCCTCCTCCTCCTCCTCTCCCTATTATCCTCACAACAACCCTGTGAGGTAGGTTAAGCTGAGAGTCAGTGACAGGCCCAAAGTCACCCAGAGAGCTTCATGGCTGAGTGGAGACTAGAACCAGGATCTCCTTAGTCCCAGTCCAACACTCTAACAACTACGCCACACTGGCTGTCCAACATACGCCATTGATGTAGTACTAGTGTAAGCGACCTCTAGTGCAATGCGAATAGCATATGCTGGTACGATGGGTTTTCCTGGATACTGACCATTGGCTCCAAGTACCTATTTAAAGTTTCCCCTTCTTTGTGTGAATGTCTTAGAGCTGTCTTAGTACTAAGAGCTGTCTTGGTACCGGTCATCTGTAGTCAGCTTGTATCTACCTCTGGGATACAGCACGCCTTCTGGATCTGACCTCCCATGAATGTTTGTTAAGAACATGTAGGAAACATAGTATGACCAGCAAAGATGAACCCAAAATGTGGCTTGATTTTATTTGTTAATCATTTGTTGTGGGTTTGAAGTTACCACATGTTGGGTATTCAAGAGCATCCCATTTTATGATTCATATCACAATTTTGGCAGACCTCAAATGCTGAGCCTGCCAGATCTGTTTTAGTTCACTGATTCCACTCAGCCATGAAGCTCACTGGGTAACCTTGGGCCAGTCACACACTCTCTACCTCACCTACCTCTCAGGGTTGTAGAAAGGATTAAAATGGGGAACCATGTATGCCACCTTGAGTTGCTTGGAGGAACAGTCATAAGTAGGTTTTGAACCAATCAAGGGACTGGGACACACTACAAATTATCTCTGTCATCAAGTGGCTGAAAAACCTCACCTTTCATATTTAGTATATATATGTTGCATAGGCAACATGTAGATTATACAAGATGACAATTAAAAGTGGCAATTTGGCAATGCAAGGATTTATGGATCCCCCCCCCCCGTATGTCATCATTCTGAACTTCTCTCTTCCTGTAGGTACACACCAGGATTGTATCCCTGCATTTTTTTCTGTCAGCGTGGAAGCACTGCCTAATTGCTGATGCATCTTGGCTCTGGAGCTCTGCCTCCCCGTCCCCCGTCCCCAAGGATCCCTGTATGTAGCTACAGGATCTCTTCCAAGGCCCGCTGCCCACGTTGGCTTTGTGCTCTGATGTGCCAGTAATGCTAGTACTGGATGGGAGAGCACTGGGTTTAGCGCAAAATGACTGGAGAGCATCAGGATTAACAGATTAGCCATTGGGATTAATTTATTTAGAGGGATAAACTGCTTATAGATGTACCTCACAGGGTAAAGGGATGTTTAATTGGTTCACATTTGCCAAGTTCTTAGCTGACAGCCCTATCACTGAACAGGACTGCCTTTTGTTAGCACTGTTGCTTGCCATGGAAATGCTGGTCTTCAGTATTCACTGTGAGAAGAGATTTCCCATTTGTGACAGTTTCCCCATACGTCACAGCCACATGCATAATATCAGACTTTATTAATAGTAGCCTTATTGCAATGAATTCCGAAGGAGTGAACGATAATTTGCCACTAATTGTAAAGTGGCCTTGATAAAGATTTTGAATAATGGATTCCCAAAGGCACATGTTTTCCACAGCCTAACTGGTAATTTTTAGTCAAACAGAGAACAATACGACTATTAACAGTAATGTCAAATGCCATCTACAGTCACTCACATCATTCATCACTTCACTGCCTCGTTTGTATTCTGATTTTTCATAACTCTTCGGTGCTTGAGTTCACTCAGTGGCTTTTCTGTGGAAACCCATCAAGTAAACTCCCTCAGGAGGTGTGATTAGCTTTTAGAACTATGAGAATCCTGTATTAGACTTTCTTTGAGAAAGTACAAAGTCACCTTGGTGCCTTGGGCTTGTGCTTTCAATTGTAAATCTGATTGCAGCTACTACTTAAAAGGTCTGGCACATAATGAAATAAAGGCATGAAAACAATGTTTGTTAAAAAACCTGATCAGTAATCGGTAGAGCTAGAAACGTTTTAACTGGTATTTTTTAATAGTATAAGCCTGTTAAGGTGCACTCCAATTGGGATGCCCAGAAGTCCGAACTCGGAGGATTACGGGCATCCTATGCAGGGCAGGAGGCGCACGGAGGTGATCTTCCCCTCCCCATTCCTCCCACCCTGCATTTGCAAGTCAGCTAGCTAGATGGCCGATCTCAGCTGTCTAGCTGTGGCACTTCGGACAGGGAGGGGAGGGGGCTGGATGGAGCATCCCCAGCAGGGCCGGTGCTACCATTAGGCCAACTAGGCAGCTCCCTAGGGCGCAGGGCTAAAGGGGGCGCCAGAAATAGGGAGGGAGGGCTCAAGTGGGAAGGGGGGGCACTAAATATCTGATCTTGCCTAGGGCACCAAACTGCCTTGCACCGGCCCTGATCCCCAGGATATGTCATATGCCGGCGGGCCTGGCCTCCTCCTCTCCCTGCCCCCCAGAACACCATCTTTATCCCTTCTCTGAGGTCAGTCTTATGACCTCGGAAAAGCAGCCAGCATGGTTCTTTCCACGCCGACTCTGAGGTGGGGGGGAATGGGAATCTGAACGCGGATCTCCAGCTCCAAGGTCAGATCTCTTTTCTGATCTCAGATCCGGGAATACAAAAAATCCCATGGCCCTCTAGATGCTGTCTAGGGGCCATAGGATCTCGATGCCCAACACAAACTAACTCTTACAAATGTAAATCAAGCTTCAAGGAATTCAATATTACAAATTAGTTATGTTAGAAACGGGGTGTGCAGCGTTTACTTATTCAAGTCTAGGAGGTCTAGAATTCTGTGTGGTTGCTAACTATGGCATAATTGCATCCCATGGAGATGGAAGACTCCAGATCAGGGGTGGGCAACATGACGCCTGAGAGCCACATGAAGCCCCTGCCGTCCCTGCCACTGCTATGCTGCCAAAATTCGCAGTGGAAAAAACTTTGACAAATTTCAGTGCCAAACTGCTATGGAGCATTAAAAGGGTCAATTTTAGCTTGTACTCATACAAGCTGAATTTGACCCTTTTAACACTCTGTAGTGGTCTGCCTCCGAAATTCAGTGGCAAACTGTCTATGTATTTGCCACTGTGCTAGCAGCAGAAGTGTGGCCCATGCGGTGGGGTGGGGGGAGGTATGGGGCACAAAAACGGTCTGTGGACCTCTCGAAGTTGTCCACCCCTGCTCTAGATGTTCACTTAACATTGTGGGAACAACAGCGGGAATAGGGGAAAACATGCTGGTAACTGTACATCGAAAGGGCGAGTTAAAGAAACTCAAAACCTGTGAGGCAAACCTCAAATTCTGCAGTCCAGATGTATTACGCAGTTTTATTCAGTTTATACACTGTAGCCTGTTTGGTTGTAAAAATTTGACCCTAGGGTGGAATCTGAGTGGCACAGAGCACAAAAGAAGGGGAGCTGAGGCTCATCACAAGCAGTAGGGAAAAGTGCATAGGATTTTGCACCAAAAGAAGTACAGGGTGTTATGTAGCATAAACTTCTTTCATGTGCAACACCCTCTCAGCACCAGGGCTGCACAAACGTCACAGCTCAAAAGTTACTCTTTATTAAGAAAAGGGTGAAAAGCAGAAAGTTGACATTCTCAGGATGTTGCTGAAGTCATTTAATTTGTGCAAGATTCCATTAATCTTAGTGGAATCCTAGTCAGGAAGACTTCTGTTATTGAGTCCTCTTTTTATAAGCAGTCAATCGTCACCACATTCTCATATGAACCTGGCAAAGCCCCAGCAATTAAAATCTCTGAGGGCAGTTAAATGGGCAAGTACATGAGAGAAAGCCCTTTCTGCAGGGCCCCCACACCTCCAGAATGTGTTGCCATTGAGGGTGTGTGTGTGTGTCTGTCTGTCAGGCCCCATCATTGCAGGTTTTTAGGAAGGTCCTGAAGACTTACTAATTGTTTACCCTGGCCTTCCCCGATTATGTTTTATTGGACTGTTCTGGTTTGTAGCTGCAACTGTGTTGTAGATTTTAGTACTGTCTAGGCCAGATGTTTCATTGCTGGTGTTAGTTGTTTTTAAGAATTTTTGCTGTTTTATTATTGTATGGGATTTTATTGTGTAAGCTGCCTTGGGAGGGCTCTCGCTTTTAAAGGTGGCCCAGAAATATTTTAAATAAATACATTAAAAATTGAAAATAAATTCTATTACAGTTTTATGCTGCTTTTTGTTTGTTATATTTTAAACTGTTATATTGTAATTTTATTTTGTTTATATCTTTTCAATTTTCTGTACCAGTTTGTATGGTTTTCTCTCAGAAGGGTGGTATATAAATACTACTACTACTAAACAAGAATAACAACAACAATAATAATTTAAATAACAGAAGTCACAATTATGCCTTGTTGATCTGACTTTCATGTCACTACAAACATTTAATTGACAGAAAATATGGCATTTACTGCTACACTGTTAGTACAGTCATGCCTTGGATTGAGAGCATAATTCGTTCCGGAAATGTGCTTGTAATCCAAAACACTCTTATATCAAAACAAAATCCCCCCCAAAAAATGTGTACAGAGATTTTTAATTTAAGCCGTGCTACAGTACTTGTATTGCAAGACGTCGCTTGTATATCAAGTAAAAAAAAATTAAATATTTAAACATTTGCTTGTCTTGCAAAATGCTCTCAAACCAAGTTACTTGCAATCCAAGGTATTACTGTACATGGATATACCCACTTTTTTTTATTATTCACAAAAGATTTTTTTTTAAAGTGAGAGAAATCTATTTGGAAAGAGAGATTCAATATTTAAACCATGGAAGTGCAATCCTATACATGTGTACTCAGAAGGAAGTCACATTCAGTTCAATGGCGCTCACTTCCAGGTAAATGTGTACTGGATTAAAGCCTGCCAATAAAGCTACAGCTAACAAATATACTTGGGGGGGTGCGATCCAATAATCCTCCGAACTTGGAGGATTATGGGCATTCTATGTAGGGCGGGAGGAACACGGAGGTGATCTTCACCTCCGCGCTCCTCCCGCCCTGCAAATAGCTGAGGCACTTCAGCTAGGGAGGGAAGGAGGCTGGAGCACCGCCAGGATACGTCATATCCTGGTGGACTCAGTCTCCTCCCCTCCTTGCCCCCTGGAATGCCCTCTTCACCCATTCTCAGAGGTCACTCCTACAACCTTGGAGAAGCAGCTGGTACAGTTCTTTCTGTGCTTGCTGCAAGGGGGGGAAAGGGGGATCTGAACACAGATCCCCAGTTCCGAGGTTGGAACTCTTTTCCAACCTTGGAGCTGGGAATCCGAATGATCCTATGGCCCTCTAGATGCTGTCCAGGGGCCATAGGATTGCTCTGTTAGAGCCATAGTCTGGGGTGCCATAAGATGCTGTGGAGCAGAGAGGGTGGGGACCCAGAGACAGAGCTCTGGCCTCAGAGGAAGAGATGTGACTGTGAATCTCCACCTCTGCAGTGATTCGTCATCTGAGATCAGAGCTCTGACCTTGGGAAGAGGATGGAGAGAGAGGGAGGGGTATATGCCAGTAGGCAGGACGGGGAGAGGATCGGCTGGGGATCCACCAGATCGAAAGGCCTCTCAGGACCCTCCACCTCCCCAGCAGTGTGTAGCAGCTAAATGGGCTCAGAGGCCTGTCTAGCAAAAATTGTTGCAAAGGAGGACGGCAAAGCAGTAAAAGCCTTTGCCGTTCCTCCTGCCCTGCACGGCTCTTGCCAGCAGGGCCTAGGATGGAAAGAGGGTTCCAACATCAGAACCCTTTGTGCTTTGGGTGTTGTGGCGGACCATGCCTGGTCCGTTGCGTGGGTTCGGCACTTAAGGGGTTAACTGGCACCGAAGAAATGCCCTTTACGCGGCTTCTGAGAACTTTAAGCCCAGCCGCTACCAACCATTGACACTGAATCACATAGAATCGTATTGAGGCAAGGAGCGGGTAATTTCAAAGAGTTTAATGGAGCGGAACTAACAGACTACAGGAATTTCACACCATAAACAGAGAAGTCTATAAAAATAACTGAAGCGGAAAGCTGCAATACACATATGAGGATAGGCTTTGCTCAATACAGAAGATTAACCTTACATCAGAGACTCTGACTTACTGATCTAGCGTAGCGGTCTGTGTAGCTGGTCTCCGGGCATCGCTCCCGAGGTTGGAAGTTGCTTGGTCCTGACCGGAGCCAGGGACCTGATCCATGCAAGCCTGCACCGTGTTCCCAACCAACCCTTTGTTCTCCAGGGCTTGTCTTTTTCTACCCTCCCTCGCCCCCTCCCCGCCCTCGATGACCAGGTGGGCTTGTTCCGCCCTGCGGGGTAGTGGCACCTCTTGGGTGCTGGCATCTCCTGGATACTTTGGGGTACTTTGCAGCTCTTTGAGACTGCCCCCACCTTTGGAAAGTTTATGCCCTTCCTGGAGGGTAGAGTAGATGTAAAGGTGCTCCATTGAGGGTATGCAGATGTAGCTATGCAGATGTGACCACATACAACCGGTCTGCCCAGAACTGTGTCTCCTGTCCCCTGGGTGGGGGTTATGCAGAAAGATGGGGGAATGAGGGGTGTCAGCGACAGGGGTGTCAGCGATCATTCAACCGTGTGTGCTCAGGCTTTCTCCACAGGTGTCAATCCCATAGGATTGTGCCTTTACATGCTGAAACAGCCTTGACATTATTTGCTTACAAACAAGTCTTTGCATCCCTAAGAAATATTATTTAAAAATCCAACAATTCAGTTGGCACAAACCTTATTTGGGGGGGAATCAGCATAACAGAATTGTCTTACTGATGGACACAAATGTGTGATCACTCCCAAATTGCTTGGTTTTGGGTTTGTTTATTTTTAAAAGTAAGTAAAGAAGAATTGCTCTTGGAGTGCAAACCTCAATGTACTCCCTGCTGCGTAGAGTATTATCCTGAAGAGATTAGCAGATGTTGACTGAAGTGTGACCCCCAATTTGTCTATAGTCCTATAACCAGTACCAATGGTTCTGCAAGGAAAAAAGTCTTGTGACTACTAGTGGGAACATGAATCATTGGCTCTTGAGACGCTTGAGTTTGGCAACTAGCCATTCCTCCTTGCCTTTGGCCTTTTCTGACCTTCAGTGTACTTCACAATGGAGGTAACTGAGAAAGCAACAGGGCAGAGGCGGATATAAAACAGAGGAGGCAGTTCCTCTCAAACACACAGCAAAAGCCAGCATGAAGCAATAACCAGCAATTGGAGAAGTCCTGGTGAGAGCTAGAAGACTCACTCAGCCTGATTCTTTGCCCATGCCCATCTGAGTCTTTGCTGTGAGTCTCTTGATCTGACTCTAATCTAGCCATGTGTACTCATGTGGACACCCCACCAAAAGGAACTTCCTGAGTGTAAGTTTACCAAGTTCTCCCCCCCCCCCCCCGCCGATATGGCTCTTGTGCCTTTAACATCTGTGAGTATAGGTTTAGTAGGCAAAACTTTTCCTGGCATGTAGATGCAGCAATGGGAGAAGCTTCACTTGCTGAATTTCTGCTATAAAAGACATAGGAGCCTCACCACAAAAAGGGTGGCAGCCTTACTGAAGTGTGTCTGTCACCTGCCCTGGTTTTATTTTGACCCAGACATTCCCTTGAATTGGCAATTTTATTTATTTATTTAATTGACTAACTAATTAATTAAAATATTTATTTCAGCCCTCCCAAGATGGCTTACAACTATAAAATTAAGTATAATATTAAACAAAAAAACTGACACAGTAATAAAACAGGCAACATTCATGAAAAAAACAAACATAAAAGCAACAGACAAACATATATTGCTGTTCAATTTTTTAATGTAATTCTCCTCAAGCACATTATTTGCCTGATGGGTGCTTTATAGAAACGTTGTTTGAAAGCGTTTTGAAAATAACCGCTGATATATCAGTTATTTTTCAGAAATGCAAAAAAGCCTTCAGCGGCATTGTGAAACTGATCTGCTCATGAAGTCCAGTTAACAGAGCTGATAGCACTGTAATTATTTACCTCACAAATTGTTAACGTTTCCTGAATGTGCTACTCAAATGCTAAAATGGAATGTTAATTACACACTTGGGGTGTGCTGAGATATTCAATAATGCTAGAATTTTCATCCCATTACAACAAGATTACAAGATAATGTATGAAAGGCAGTTTGCATGCTTGTACTATATAAATGCCAAGTATTAAGTATGATTATGATATTTATGAATGACACTCACAGCAAAGTTCTTAAGACAAACTTGCTTTGCATCTCTGCAACTGAATTACTATTCTTCCATTCACACACACACACACACACACACACCTGCTGTTTTCTTTTTAAAAGAAAGAAAACGTACTGATCCTCAACGTAGGTTTTGGACCTTTCCAGAATACCCTTCATTTTCTAATTAGATCCCCCCACTGCATGTATAATTAAAGACAAATCAGATTAAGGTGATTAACATAAATTATAAGCCATTTTACTAATTTCTGAGGGCATATTCCTGCAAGGGATAACAGATACATTAGATGGCTAATTAGGCCAAAATTACCTTTGCTAATGAATCTTAGCAGTCATTAAATCCTCTCACGGAGGGACCTTTTTTGTGTAATAGAGGTTGAAGGTGTAATTCGTCAAGTAGCTGCGCTAGCTCTAAATCCTCAAAAATTAAAGAAGATTATATGAGAAGTTCCATCCTAGAAAAGCACTATTTCAGCTAAATGGTGTTCCCATCGGTTCTTGTTACTGTACTCTGCAAATTTCCATCCTTTTGTTGTCAAAGGCAAGCAGGCCATTCTTTCAACACTATAGTACAAAACTCCGATCAAGCAAAAGTTTGAGATGAGAACAAATGACAGAGTCCCAAACAATGCTTGATATTATAGCTATGAAAATGAGAGCTTATAATGGCTTAGTTCCGAGGGAGAGTCAGTGAGCAGAGGGAGAAAATGTCTTACCACTGTTCTGTGAACTTCGGTGCAAGACCGAGACCCGGAGGAAGACTTCTTGCAGTGCAGTTCCACAATGCATCAGGATATGAGAAACTGGATAAGGAAAATACAAGATGGGCAGCCCCATCCTATGTGGGTGCCGGCAACCCTCCGAACCTGGAGGATTACGGGCGATCTATTGAGAGCGGATGGAACACAGCGGATAGGATTGCTGCCATGCTCCCCTCACCCTCAAACACATCTAGACGGCCTATTTCGGCTGTCTAGAAGTTTTACACCTCCTCCCGAGGAGGGGAGGCTGAAACACCGGCTGGGTTTGTCATAAGATGACTGTGCCTCACTCCTCCCCCTCCCCCTCCCCGAGAATGCCCTCCCCATGGGGGAACTGAAGACGGTCTTCCATCTTCAGTTTCCTTCTGGCATGGAAAGGACCGCGCCGTCAATGAGGTGGGGGGGACACACACGGGTGCTTCACGCTTGGACTCACCACTGCGAATTGTCATAGTGGGGAGCCCAAACTACCCTATGCCCCCCCCCAGGCAAGGTCAGAGGGCCATAGGATTGTGCCCTTAGCATATAAACTCTAGTGGCTGATAAAAAGTCTTGGGAATGAGTTTGTGCTCATTCTTCCTTACACAAAAGCTTGCACAAATGGAGGAGCTTCTCTAGAGTTGGGGATCACTTTTCACACAACATGTGCTAGCTAAATCAGAAATAGACCTTCTGTGACTGAAAGGCACCTTTGGATCCAACCCTATATGTTCACATTCAAATGCCAATAAGACAGCACTCATTTGAACTGCAGTGCACAGCATCTCTAGAGTAAACATCAAGATCTGCTGAGATCAGTGGCACTAATCAGAAGTAAATCCGTGGTAAATGTTCAATACCTGCATTTCCTGTTCTAAGCTCCATTCCATGGGAACTCCCTACGCTACACAAAACAGCCCCAGGCAGGTTCATATGGCTGATTGGAACATTTGGACTTTTCTTAAAGCTTATGCTCTTATTTAGAGAAAATTAACTGGGGGGGGGGCATTCCTTAAGGAAGCTTGCCAAACTGAGAATTGCATTCACTGAATATTTGCACAGGGCACTAAAGAAAGAGGTTATGAGTACTTGTGAGAGTCAGAAATGGTGCAATAAGCTATAATTGACAGTGTGTTATCCTGCTGATGTGTAAAGTGAACCTAATCCAGATTAGTGATAAATACAGTACCAACTAGTGGCTGTGATTCCAAACTGAGCCCGGATTAAAGTGCGACATCACAAATGTGCACACCAATACCTTTGACCAAGAAATATGCCTGCTATCACTTGCTGCTTTGCAACAGTTTATGGAACCAGCCTTTAGTGTATAATATATATAATGGAGCTTGCACCAAACACATAACTCTTTGCTGTGTTCATATATGTATAGAAGAGCCTTTGAAATGAACCATACACATGTAAAATAAGGTGTCACTGCATGAGCCAAAGAGGTTGTGATGTGTGTGTTTTCTTAGCCTTAAAGGTTTCAAAATGTGGCAGTATTCATATTAAAGTTCTTCCATATGGTGTCCTTGGTACTATAGACCTCTGTTGTAACTGGAGTGTGGCAATTATTTCTGCTTTGAGACCTTCGTTTAATTTGTTCATAATTTGTTGAAATGTCCCACCTTCCAAGCTGAAATTTTCCAGAGCCTTTTTCTGCCTGAGGGCCTAACCAAAAATAGATGAAAAGGTGTAGGTGTGTGTGTGTGGCAGTGGGAGAGGGGAAGAATGATCCATCCTCTATAGCACAATTTGTACGTATTTTCAAGCTAGGTTACTCTTGAAACAGGGTGGGTAGAAATCTGAAATCTGATAGGAAAATAGCCTGTTGGGAGGAGAAGTGCCTTTCCGTAGTCTAGTAAAGGTAGCCAAAGTTTACAATGATGATTTCCACATGTATGATTCTTTTCTTCAAAATGCTCTAGAGGATATCTGACTATGTCTAATGTTAGCCCTACATAGAATAGATCCACTGAAATGAATAGGACTTAAGTTAGTCATGACTAATTTCAGTCTCATTCATTTCAATGGGTCTACTCTACATATATAGAACATAAGAACATGAGAAGAGCCATGCTGGATCAGACCAAGGGTCCATCTAGTCCAGCATTCTGTTCACACAGTGGCCAACCAGCTGCCCACAGGATTCCACATACAGGACATGAGTGCAACAGCACCTTCCTGCCCATGTTCCCCAGCAACTGGATTGGATACTCTATGTTCTGCATGAATGTTAGGCTGAATAACAAACAGAGCAGAAGATTTACCTATCTCTGTTTCATAAGCTTGAAACAGAAATCTCTATTTCATAAACTTTCTAGAGGATGTCAGAAAACTTTATGTAGAAAACTGCATTAATTAGTAACTGCAAGTGTGTTACGGACAGGGCTGGTTTGTCCTTGGCCATGGACAAGGTGGCCTCTGGGTAAGGAGGGACAATGAGATTACCAGGCAGCAGTGCTCTGAGCAGGCAGCCATGGTGGCTGTGCCAGGGTGAGTCCTGAACAACAACAACAACAACAACAATGGGGAAATGTTTTGTGTGTGTCTGTGGACCTCCCAGCCAGCAGCAAAAGGGTGAATGTTGTCTTGCAGATCCCATGGTGTAATTAATTTCAGTTGGGAAATTAATTACTAACCGTAATGCAGGGAACCTATGAAGCAGTGGAGGCTGGTGGCTCCAATGTCAGTGGGGTGGTGTATCCACCCCGGGCTTTAGTCTGAACTTTTAAGGGTCTATCCATGG
This sequence comes from Shinisaurus crocodilurus, assembly GCA_021292165.1. Classification (NCBI taxonomy): domain Eukaryota; kingdom Metazoa; phylum Chordata; class Lepidosauria; order Squamata; family Shinisauridae; genus Shinisaurus; species Shinisaurus crocodilurus. Next base: position 235,886,656 of record CM037879.1, read on the forward strand.
TGCTGAACCATAGCCCAACAATAAGTTCTGCACCATAGAGAGCTCCTTAAAAGTTCAGACTGGAACCCGGAGTGGATACACCACCCCAATGACACCCCAGTAGCCTCCACTGCTACTCAGGTTCTGAGTCTCCATCCCTAACATGCACATTTAGCTCCAGCATAGTGAAACAGGCAGAAGCTGTGGGTTAATAGAGACCTCACATTATATTAAAAGACATGATAGGGAGTATAGGGGGATTAAAAGCATCCTACTTTCCACATATTTTGTGTGGGTCCATACATATGTAATGTGGAAAGCAGTCCTCACGTATTTAGACTATAGGTTGGACGCATGGAAAGATTTCTTTTTAGCCTTAACTCTCTAGCAGCTGGAGTGACCAGGGTTGCCAACTTTTTACTGGTCCTGCTCTTGGGTATTTAATAGCAGCCTAACACAAAGAAATTTAGCTGATGAAGCTTTGCCCATAGTTTCATTCCTTGCTTACATTCTGTAGGTTAGGCTGGTGCTAACAGTGTGGGAGCAGGGCTAGTAAAAAAGCTGGCAACTCTAGCTTAAGAAGAAATTATTCCTGGAGCAATGTTGAGAGTCTCTGTATCATCAATATTTGTCCCTCAGCAAATTAATAATAACAACACCATTAAATATCTGTCCTTAAAATGGTGGTCTATGCCCTATTTACTTAATGACTTTGGTGCAGAATTCATGGGTTTTGTTTTGATTTTATTTATTCGTATTAACTTTAAAATGACATTTTTATGTTTTGCAAACTGCTCCAAAAATCTGTTGTATTAAGGCAAATTCTCACATTAGGGGCTTGTTTTTGTTTTTTGCCTGACACAAAAATCCACACTTGTTTCAGAAGAGGTAGATAAATCTAATGAAAAGCTACTGCTTGAGTGTCTATTTTGTTCCCACTACATACCTTGGAAAACCAAAGTGAGCATCAGCTTCCCAACGCATACCAGGAGTGAAACAGATGCTTATGCGGCTATTCTCATGTTATATTTTACATGGTGACTTTAATTATATGAATGCTGATCTCAGTGTCAGAAGAAGTGACCTATGAATTGGCTCTAAGTTAATAAATGTCAAAGCATGGAACCGTGAAATAGCTCCCTGTGAGCTTTTCTTTCAAGAGGGCATTTTACTGTGTTTAAAAGGGAATGGAATGAGATGAGTTAGGTTGTGTGTTGTGGGCTGTGGCTGACCAATCAGTATACACTGGGGTGAGTATTTTTATTGATGAGTCATGAAACATGCATAATTGCAAACTGACACAACCCTGGAAGTCATTTTCCCATTCTGCCATGGTCATCATCATAGAACCTATCTAGGCCTCTACAGCCCAATTCTCTGCATGTGCATGTATGCGTACTACATATATCTCTAATACAGCATATTTTAATTGAAATAGCTTTGATTCATCTTTTAATTTGGATTTTTAAAAATCTTTGTAGAAATAATTTAGGGTGAAGTCTTTATCTACTTATGATTTATGTTACATGCTTACGCTCTTTGAATTCTACCCATGGGATTCAGACAAGACCTTAATTAATTTTGGAAGCCGAAGGATAGATATATTCAAATTCTGAGCCATAATCAGTTGGTGCGAGCGAGCCCCCAAACTGGCTTCTGGCTAGAGCAGGATTCTGCACAGCTTTGGCCTGAGAGCCTTATCCACAGATCACCATAAGTGCCACACAACCTTTGCACATGGCTCCTGTAGTTCCATGGCATATCAGCATTTTTGCCAAGGTTCACAGAAGCAGAGGAAATAAGGAGATGATGGGGGCAAGATGATTCATGGCATTCAGTGTCTGAAAACACACACATGAAACTAGTACTTCCAGGCAGGGCCAAAACCTACTTGGAAGTACTTCCCCAACCCCAGATATATGCAGTTATTCATTGGTGATGTAATCCTGGCCACTCTCTTCTTTATCATTGTTTAAAGCAGCGGTGGGGAGCCTCAGCCCCATGGGCCAAATCCCTCCCTCCTGGGGTCTCAGTTCAGCCCCCCGGGGTTCCCTAGGAGGCCACGTCCCCTCTCCTCAGCCCCTTCCCCCACTGCCGATTGTCTGGTTGTTTCCCGGATTTTGCACCGTTATTTCCCACATTCTAAAAGGTTGACATTCCTCTCCTACGATTTAGTTACTGGCAATAAGAGCTTTAAGCCAAAATATGCTGGCAGTGTTGTTTTAAAATATATTTTTGGGTGTTTTTGGACCCTTTTGCCTTTGGCTCCACCCACCACTGGAATGTGGACCCTGATAACTTCTCTGAAATTGAATTTGGCCCTTGGGCTGAAAGAGGTTCCCTGCCCCTGGTTTAACGTGTTCCTGGACTCAGCCCAGGTTCTGGTGTTGTCCGAATGAAGCTACGACTAAGCAACCAGATATTAAAAGCATAATGAAGTAAGACCCATTGATATTGGCAAAGTAAAAGCCCTGCTCATGAGACCAAACGGGGAATATTGAATGGAGGTGGGGCGGGCTGGGATTGCAGTGGTAGGTCCTCCTGCCCTCAACCCCGCCCCCCATTCATCATCAATTCTGCAGAGAGCCTGCACGTGTGCACCGTGGTCTGCTGGAGCCAGGGCTTGCAGGGATGCAGTGCTGCTAGCACTTTCTGTGAAGCAGGGATGCTGACCCCATCTACACGGTGGCCACTGATGAATCTCCGAAAGAAAAAGATATACATCACCCAAAAAGAAGACAAAGAAGGACACCGATCTGCATCTATATGTATCGATGCACCTTTAGAAATAATAATTATATTTTAAATAGAAATACAGTACACCTCACCATACTGTGGAAGAGGTGACCATTGTGCCTGCCTCTTCAGTCTGCTGCCCGGGTGCTAACGGTTGATGAGCAACCGTTCTTATGGTTCTTTAAAGGCTAAACTGAATTAAACAGGACAGCCCTTCAAACAGGAGACACCTTCAAATAGAGGACTGTCTTCTGTAAAAGAGGACGCATGGCTACCCTAAGCCACCGCCGCCCCTCAGAATTCCCTGTTCCCTCTGAGCTTAGCTGCCCTCCTCACAATAGCTGTGTTCATTTTCACAGCAGCAATATATTGTTCCCTGTTGTAACGCTAAATAATGTGGAGTGACTTGGTCTTGAATGGGCAATGAGGACCCGCTCACTTTACAAAAGACCTGCTCCTGGTGGAGATAAAAACTGCACGAATTTCTGGACTCTCTTTGGCGATGTGGACTATCATGATAAGCGCCCGCACTTCAGAATTTACCACTACACCACTGCATGGGCAACTTGTACATGCAAAAAGCAAGGTTCCCAACAAGACGGAGAACCTACACAGGTACAACTTCTATGTGCGTGGGTTGGCTCTGTGCAGAAGAACTGATGTACGCATGGAGATCAGGGTGGTGTCCGCCACTGATGCCATTCCCCCTTCCATGCAGTCCGTATCTCCTGTTCGCTTGTCAGAACAGGGCTATTGGTAACACCTGCGAGCCTCTTTGCAGCAAGGCTGTTTTTACTACAGTGGTAAAAAAAAATAAAAATTCCAGCCAGATGATGAAGCTGAAAACTCTTTTGAAAAGCAAGCATGTTAAAATGAGGCTAGAAAATCCAAAGAAGCAGCTGTATGCTGAATCACTTAAGTGTCAGTCTGATTGCAAAGGCTTGTAGAACTTTGTGACAGAAGGAAAGTAGAGCTGGACGAAGCACCAAAATTCTTCACTAAAATTAGGTACATGGCATTTTATTTATTTATCTGATTTATATTCCACCTTTCCACCCAAAAATAGCGCTCGAGGCGACTAACAATAATAAACGCAAGATCAAAACAAACAATCATAAAACTAAATAAATTACCGTAAAAGCACAATTAAAAACACAGTTCTGATGACACAGAGCTACAGAATACCTGTGTGTGAGTGAGATAAGGAAAGAAGCCAACAAAGGCATCTCTGTTAAAGTCATGCTGCCAGATATAAAAGGCAGGAAGAAGGCCCTAAAAACTTTCCAAGCTGCAGGAAGCATTACATATGATGGTAACAGGTTTCTGACTTCCTGAGTGGAGTTGTGTGAGGCAGACTGGACAAAAGGGGTTTGTCCTTTCTTTGAAAAAAAAATGGAACAAGCAGAGGAAAGAGACCTTAAGCAGGATTTCAGTCTTGTAAGACCGCATGGCCACAATCTAGAGAGCTGCTTTAGCAGCACCCCAGGGCTTGTGTGAACTCAATGGGATTTTTTACTTGATTTCTTGCACAGGAGCCAGCGCCCCTGCAATTCACAAGCCACCTCACTAAGAGGTTTCAAATTTCCCCTGAGTTTCAAAAGCGTGTGCCACGTGTATGTGTGTGTGTGGGGTTGCTGTTGGGGGATGTTGCTGTCAGAGAAACACACGTGTAATGGTCCACTGGGCACATTGTGAGCCCTGATTCCAGATAGCAGAGTATGTTTTTCAGCGCATCTCCTAACAAAGCTGGTTGCAATATTACTGACCCTATCCCTTGCCAAAGCTGCATCACAGTCCAGCACACATTTTGTTGGAAATCCCGTTGATTTTGGCAGCAGCACCAAATTTCAGTGGCAAATGGCCACTTCTTACTATGCGCACACAGACATGTAGTGTGTGCGTGCGCGCATGCATGTGTAGTAAAAAGCAGCAATTTGCTATTGAAATTTGGTGCCGCCGGCAAAAGTCAGCAGCAAATCACCACTTTTTTCCATTGCCCTCAGAAGCACTAGTTACCGGTATGTTGCGAAACTGTTGGTTTACATTAGCGCAATATCATTAGTGCTATATATATATATGTACAGTGTGTGTGTGTGTGCGTGTGTGCGTGTATGTGTGTGTATATATATATATATATATATATATATATATATATGCAATTTTAATGGGAAATTTCACCATGTTTACATTTCCCTAAATGCTATCTTGGTTTCATATTCCACACACACATTCCACATGGGGGTGGGGGGAACTGAGATAAAATCATGTAAAATTCTTAACATAGCACATTTATAAGAATTATGAAAGAAGCATGTTACCTTGTGGTAACAACAATATTTCTCTCAGGAGCAACTGGGGCTATAACTAGTGGCTTCTAGATCTGTCTTGGTGCTCCAGAGAGAAGACTGAGACAGTTGTATTGTCATCCACCATAGTGCCACCATAGCTTCCACCTACTGAGGCAGCCCATTGGTTCAAACTGGCCTGGTTATAATTAGGGTTGCAATGTGATGGTTACCCATTGTTCAATTAGAACCAATTAGAGAGAGGTACACAAATGGAAATGTGAGCTGAGCAATGTTGTTGCATCATAGCCTTGCAGAAGTGTTGCAGTTCATAGCATCACTGAACAGGAAATAGTGCACCTGAATCTTCCACATAACCACCTTTGCACATATGTCCACTCATGAAAATCACTTTTAAGAGACATGTCTTATTTGAAAATCATGTCTTGAGATTAAGCTCTATCTTTGGCTTGGCAGCTGTAGACAGACTCTTAGGGCTCAGTCCTATGGGGATGACCGTAGCCCTCTGAACTCAGAAGATTACGGACATCCTATGCAGGGTGGGAGGAGCGTGGAGGTGAAGATCGCCTCCGCACTCCTCCCGCTCTGCAAAACAGCTAGATGGCTGTCTAACTGCAGCGTTCTGGAGGGGGAAGGAAGGAGGCTGAGGCACCATCAAGATATGTCATGTCTTGGCGGCACCGGTCTCCTCCCCTCCCCATCCTCAGCATGTCCACTAAACCCCTTGCAGTTCTTTCTGCACTGGCTGTGAGGGGCGGGGGCAGGGGATCTGAGCATGGATCCCCAGTTCCAAGGTTGGAATGTTTTTCCAACCTCAGAGGTAGGAATCCAAACAATCCTATGGCCATCAAGACTCTGCCTAGGGGCCATAGGATTGCTCTGCTAGAAACCTATATACTGAATGTGAATTCATTCTCCAAGCCCCTGTTCTTATGGAGCAAAATTCAGGAACAACATCTATAATGCTTGCTTGGGGGAACCCTGAGGTTTGCAGATGCACAAAAGAAAACATCTGTAGGAAAAAAACCAACAACCCTAATGGGTGTGTGGGCAGGACTGGTGCAAGACAGTTTGGCGCCCTAGGCAAGTTCAGGTATTTAGCGCCCCCCTTCCACTTGAGCCCTCCCTCCCTCCAGCCCTATGCCCAAGAAAGCAGCCCGCAGCCCACACGGGGAGGAAGCGCTCAGTGCACCGGCAGGAGGAGTCCCAGCCCAGCTCCTGCCGCAGATCGAGACGCGCGTGCCTCCGCAAGCGCCCTTCTTGGAGGGCAAGATCCAGGAGCTCACCGCGCCCACCGTCGTCTTCTTCCAAGCCTCGCTGTTGCCAGCCCGGCCTCCTCCTCCTCCTGCTCAACCCGCGGTAGTTCCGGGGCGGTGGCTCGGCTCTTCCCCCACCCCCCTCACTGCGAAGGGTGCAGAGGAGGAAGAGGAGTGTCCCCGCCCCTGGGGAGGACTAGGAAGTCCGGATCCATCTGCCGGTGCTGGTGTTTGGCAGCGCGCGCCCAGGGAGCTGGAGAGGAGCCACCGCGGGAAGCGGTGGCGGATCCCGCCCGGCTGCTGGTGGGCTGGCCGCACCCCCTTTAGCCCATGCGCCCTAGGCAGCCGCCTAGTCCGCCTAATGGAAGCACTGGCCCTGTGTGGGGGGTGGGGGTGGGGAATCCCAACACAACCCAGCTAGGACTGGGCATGTCCAGTAGGCATAGAACATTGTCTGTTGAGGGGGGGGGATCAGAAAAGCAGGTTGGAGGGGAAACGAAATGCAGTGTCTGAAAACCTGAACAGGAGCACTCCACACTGCAACATTTTGTTGCAGGTCTCACTTATAGATATGCACTGGTGTATTACTGGGCTCACTTTAGACGCCCAACCCCTAGTGGTGCCAAGGTTGCTTTCACATGACTGGGATAACTCAGTCTGTGCTTAAACTGACCTGCAATGTGGATGAAAAACCTGCATTTGTTAGAATGTACATTCCATTATCTGGTTTCTTTCTTCCCATTATAATAAAGTCCACACAAGGCACAGCTAGTGCAAGAAAGCCTCAAGCGTGCTTTTTGGTAGAGATTCATAGATTCATAGATCATCGAGTTGGAAGGGGCCTAGAAGGCCATCGAGTCCAACCCCCTGCTCAATGCAGGAAACTAGAGGAGGGGTCTCCCATCCAAGTAATAACCAGGCCTGACCCTGCTTAGCTTTCCACACTCAGACAAGCTGAGCCAGCGTGATGTCGCCCAATCAAACAAATCTGTTTAATTATCTCAGGCTGCAATCCTATACCCACTTTTCTTGGAGTAAGCCCAGCTGCACTCAAGGGGATTTACTGATGAGTAGAGACATTATATAGGATTGTGCTGCGTGAGTCAATGCATTGATTTAGGGCGCAATCCTATGCCCTTTGAAGGAGTGCTCTGATGTCGGTGTGCTCCGGATATTCACTGCTCTGCCGGCTTTTGCCTCTCTGTCCTCCTCATTGTTGTTTTTTCTTCTAGACAGGGGTCTGCGGTTGCTTTTCCAACCGCAGGAAGCATCCACGATTCTTTCCACAGCAACTGTGAGGGGATGGGGAGGGACTGGAACGCAGAGGCCCCCTCCTGAGGCCATGGGAGCATCTACAGCTTTAGGAGGGGGGAAATCTGAAAAATCCTATGGCGCCTGGAATGCTCTCCCAGGGACCATAGGATTGCAACCTAACTGAGCAATGAGCATTGCATGTAAATAAAAAATAAGACTTTTGATGAAAAATATTTTAATTGATGCACAGCACACGTGTCTCAGCAAGCAAGCACCATCTTAGAATAGGGTTCCGTGTGTGACCGAAGGGTGAATGCCTCTTCTAGGATGGTGCCTGCTAGCCAGTCACCCACAGTTTTTGTATGTTCTTGTATTAAAAACAATTGATATATTTTAAAATCTGCTGTCCAATTAATTGATTAATTTAACCAATTAATTGACTAGATGCTGCTTTTCAGTGTCTTGTGAGAAACTGCTGTAACACTACATCATCGTACAGCTTGTCAGGTTGTTTCCATGTGTGAAAGAGTAAGAAGTTATTTAAGATTCTAGGCAGCTCCATCGCAACATGCCTGCAGCGAGTAACAATATATCTATAAATAATCAAAATCAGACGGCAGTAGTTGAAACAAAACTGATGCAACCTCCTCCCCTGTTTGGCTAACCCTTGCAAGCAAAAGCCAGACACGTATAAAGGTCCTACACTAGTTCTGCAGTTTTAGAGCTGGATATACATAGCTACTAAGATTGCTCCCCACTGATCAATGTTCCCACCCCATATCCCCGTTCTCCTTAGACTTCACAAAGTGCAAAGCAGTAGAACGCAGTGACAAAATATGATTTGCTTTCATTGATGACCACCAATTTGGACGGCTTTAAAAGGGGATTGGACAAATTCATGAAGGAGAAGGCTATCAATGGCTACTAATCCTGATTGGCTCTATGCTTCCTCCAGTATCAGAGGCAGTATGCCTATGTACTCCAGTTGTTGGGGAACATGGGTGGGAAGGTGCTTTTGCACTCATGTTTTGCTTGTGGGATCCCGTGGGCAGCTGGTTGGCCACTGTGTGAGCAGAATGCTGGACTAGACAGACCCTTGGTCTGATCCAGCAGGGTTCTTCTTCTGTTCCTATGTAATGATAGTGAAGTTTACCATAATAACAATTCAAACTAACAGTCTGAAAACCACCCATGTACCTTCCCTGCTCTGGTTAACATTGGTATTCATGGTTCCAAACCATGGTTCCCATAATTTTCTTGTACCAATATCATAGAATTGGATGCTATAAAATGCCTTTAAAAACTCAATTTCCAGCACCTGTATTCATTTAAGCCTTTACATGCTTTATGTATGTTGTCACCTCAATGGCATGTTGTTGCCTCAACATTCATAGCTGTTAAGACAGCCTTCCCCAACCTGGTGCCCTCTAGATGCGTTGGACTACAGCTCCCATGGCTGGGAATTATGGGAATTGTAGTCCAACACACCTGGAGCACACAGGTTGGGTAAGGCTGTGTTAAGAGTTCCTCTACATTCTATTTCTCACTCCCAGTCCCAACCTTACCCAGATATATCTTCCTATGTGGTTCACGCTGTGATATAATTAAGTGCATTCAAAAATGTTTGAAACCAATGTTAATAGAAGCAGGGAGGTGGTTTTCAGACTGTTTGTTTGAATTGTTATTATTTGCAGGATATATGGGATTTCTCTGTTCTGATAGCAAAATACACATCACCTTTGAAGTTTACAGAATGTACAAAATAACACGTTTCCTTCTTTTCTTTACTTCGAGAACGAGAAGTATATTTTTATTTTTAAAAATGGCTCTTTGGTGATAGGATATGCTTCCTTTCTGGGTCTCTTTTATCTGTTTGTTTAACTAGGATGTGAAGTCTTGAAAAACCAAAAAGAAAAAGATTACGGTATCCTCCTTTTAACTCTCTCTTTGCCTGCCTATACAACTTGTGTTCAATGTTTTTCTTGTACCATTATCATACAATTGGATGCTATGAAATGTCTAAATACCATCACATATAACATAATAAAACTCAAATAATTACTGTAAGTCTTTGGGTATAATATTCTTTTCTAGGATTCATCCACAAGCAGCCCATTCTATAGGGGTGCCCATAACCCTTCGGACTCAGAGGATTACAGGCATCCAATGGAAGGTAGGAGGAGCATGGTGGCTGCACTCCCCTTGCCCTCCAAAACATTTAGATGGCCAGTTTCAGCCATCTAAATGTTTTTCCTCTCCTCATGAGGAGGAGTTTTTCCTCTCCTCATGAGAGGCCGAGGCACCACTTGGATTCGTCAGATGATGGCAGTGCCTCGCTCCTCCTCTCCCTGCCCCTGGGAACGCCCCCTCATGCTTGTGCTGAAGACAGGCTTCCGTCTTTGGTTCCCAGCTGGTGTAGAAAGAACTACACTGGCTGTGAGGTGGGGCGGGAGGGCTCTCCATGGGTGGAGTCCCTGCTGCAACCTCAGAAGGGATTTCCAAGGTCACAGTGGGGAGTCTGACCTATCCTATGGCCCCCTAAGGTTGGAGGGCCATAGGATTGTGCCCTAAACGGCTCTCAACAGCTCTCAATAGACATTAAGAAAAATGCAGTGGTTGAAGCTGATATGTATGTGAGTATCTGGTGTCACAATGAAGTCATTCCTCTGTTACATGTACTACCTTCTCCTTCCTCTCTGTCTCTCATATAATTCTCCCCTAAAATTTCCTGGTGTGATTTTGTTCCTAGAAAATACTTTCTGAGGTGGAATGTTATTAACTATAATTAAATATTCTTAGGAGACAGAATTTGCAGTCCTGCTGATATCTAACGTAATTGAGATGTTTTAGATTACATTTGAAAATTGAATTGCATTTCAGTGAAGTGTGATACATTTTAAATTCAATAATGTTTCTGTCAAATGGAAACTCAATGCCATGTTGTTTAAAATCAGGCCCCCAGTATACTATTTATAGCTAAGAATGTTTTTTCTATGATACCCGTAAAGCATTCAGGAATAGGCATCAGTAGTTATGATGTATATTTACATTGCAATAACATAATTATCTAATGACACACCTTTTGGCCAATATGTTAGCTTCGAAGCAATGCTAGATTTTTATGTGGCCTGATAGGCAATCATGGAAGTTCATTTCCCCTAAAGTATGACCACATGGCAACTAATGGAAACTGAGATTCTAAAAGTTTGCCAGTACTTTTCAAACTATATACCAGTGTTTCTACAACTTCTGACAGGTGAGGCAGACTTCTTTTCTGAATTAAAACTGCAGGTACACACTCCACTTGTTTACCCCCCCCCCAAATACTTTTGAGTGTGAAAAGCTGACTACCTGACCTTAAAGAAGACTGTCCTTGTGCTTCTGAGCATGGTGCAGTTAGGTAATTTTAAATTCTGGACTTAATTATCCCGTGGGGGAACCCTCTCTAGATATTCATGTGTATTAGTTTACTCACTTCAAAATGTAGTAAGCCATCTTCCAGCCCAGCTGCATTTGGGGCCCTCCTGCTTGGTCTGTTGAGGGGGGCCCTGGACTTCTGCCCCAAAGTCTTGCCCTGATGGCGCCACTGGCTTCTGCGTGAGTCTCTATTCTGGGCATGTCTCTCCTGAGGGTAGGTAATTTTGCTGCGTCTCAGCATCTACAGAAATCAAATGATCTAATCACAACTGAGTCAGACATGTAGCAAGATGACCCTCTCCCAACAACGGTGAATTGAAAGGAAGCGATGCCTGACCAGCGAGTCATTCAGGCATGCAGTGGGCAGTGCGAATGGACATATGGAGCTCCAGGAGCCATTCATTAATAAAATCCTTACGGTTCTCTTATGGCACACACGCCACACAGGTGTGTACTGTACTTGGCATACAGTTTGGGAATTACTGGAGTACCCCATGAAGGCACAGCTGAGGAGGACTTTGAAACGGGTTTTTCCAGTTCCAAGCTATTGTGAGGCAGTGGAGGCTGGCGGCTCCAATGTCAGCGGGGCTGTAGAGTCCACCCTGAACTTTAAAGGAGCTATCCATGGTGCTGAACCCCAGCCCCAAAATAGGTTCGGCACCATGGATAGCTCCGTAAAAGTTCAGAGTAAACTCCGGAGTGGATACACAGCCCCACTGACATTGAGACCACCAGGCTCCACGGCTGTTAGGTGGACTAGACTGATTTTCCAGTTCCATGCTATGGTTACTTGAACCAGACTGATGCTCGTAGGACCTTTCCATTTGATTCATAGATTCATAGATCTAGAGTTGGAAGGGGCCTACAAGGCCATCGAGTCCACACCCCCTGCTCAATGCAGGAAACTAGAGGAGGGGTCTCCCATGCAAGTAACAACCAGGCCTGACCCTGCTTAGCTTTCCACGCTCAGACAAGCTGAGCCAGCGTGAGCCACAGGCCTGTATCATTTGTAATAGGGGGGGGGGCAATCAATACTCAGGCAGATAAAAACTTGTTTCCATAGAGTGGGACTGTTGCTATTCAGTTCTTGCCAGAGGTCAAAGTGAGACGGCAGGCAACAGCACTTTCCCCCACTCACGTCACGGCATGCTGTTCCCTGAAGTTCAGTGCTCCCTTTTCTAATCATAAGTCCCATGTAGACTCTAGTTATGCAAAAGTCAAAGGAACCCCGCCAGCCTTCTCCAACCTGGTGCCCTCCAGATGTTTTGGACTACAGTGCCCATTATCCCTGACAATTGGCCATGCTGGCTGGGACTGATGGGGGCTGCAGTTCAAAACGTCCAGGGGACACCAAGTTGGGGAAAGATGCATTAGATAATGGCTGGAAGATTACTAGTGTAGCAGTCAGACTGTCAGGTTAGGACCTGGGAGGTGCAGTGTTCAAATCCTACACTCACTCATAGAGCTCTTTGGGTGACCCTGGCCACTCACTGTCTCTCAGCCCAGCCTCTCTCATAGGGTTGTTGTGTGAATAAAATGGAAGAGTGGAGAAAGAGCTCCTTGAAAGGGAAGCTGTAAAAAGTGTATTACATGATACATAAATAAAAGTTCTTCCCATCGTGCCCACACCATTTTGCATACCCTTTTAGAGGATTAAGTCTGCAAGTATGCTCCCCTGCCCTCTTGTGCACATGTGCATTTCCTCGGAATGTTAAAAAAGAAAGAATGAACAAACAAACAAAAGAAAGAAAGCTTTAAGTTCTCTGCTAGCAGAGAAGTGAAAATGAGAATGCTCTACTGCAAGGTCCTATATCCTGCCCCCGGGTGATGCTATGGGGACTCTTGGGACAATGTAACCATGAAAGAAGAAATGTGGTTGGGAGACGCGCTTTGTTAAGATCACGTTGATGATTTGTTTGTAGCTCTAGCAATGGGAAGGTGGTTGTGCTTGACATTCATGGTTATTATGTGTGACGTCCATGAATTATGGATGGATTATAACGGAGAAAGCCTGTCAGGGAATCTGCCTACCAGAGCAGAGCTATCTAAGTGGAGCAACTGTTTGTAGCTCTCCATGCCAGTGGCTGCCAGTGACACCAGAGGCCTGTGTTCCTAGCCATTTTCCTCCGTATCCCCTGTTTGTTTTGCCTGACAGCGGCGGGAAGAACACCATAGTTAACAACTGCATAAAGACAGCAAAATCAATCTTTACCACTGCCTGAAGCACTTAACTTAACAAAGTAATGCTGATGAATATCCAGTCTGTGACAAATAGCTTGTTTTGATTGTATATGCTTTGTGATTAAAGTTCCAGGAGAAGTTTGTATTTAGAATGCTGCAACACGTATATATATTTAAAATAGATATATCTGATTCCACCTCTTTTGTGCTTTTCTGTCACTCAGCCCATCAGCAGGCTTTGGCTTTTACAATTATTGCGGTGGGATGTGGGAAGCGTTAGCCATATATTGCAAGAATTGTGCACAGAGAGCAAAATGAAACATTTGGCTAATCACACATAGGGAGACTTTGCACGTCACATCAACACACCCTGTGAATAAGCTATGCAGGGTGGGTTGTTCGTGAAACAACCTCAGCGTGCCTGACAGATGATTGGGCTCACTGTGGGTTGTCCCCTACTCCTTCCCCCTTAGTCCTCCCATAGGTATCCCAGGGGACTCTGCGGCAGGATCTACATATGTCCTTGTCAAAAAAACTTGAACAGCCCTGTCAAGAAACTCCTTTTAAAAGGAACCAGAGTTTTGACAGCTGGCTTGCACTTTTCCACTTTCCCAAGAACCTAGAGTCAAATCTGAAACGAGTCAGGTAAAAACAAAACAAAACCACACACACACACATACACAAAGATCTCACCACAAAGGGGGTGATCTACTGGCCACCCACTTTCACAAGCAAAGATCACTTGCAGCTTTGGTTTCTCTTGACAGCTGTCAAGAGAAAGCAAAGTGAAAAATAAACCTCTTTGCAGCCTCTCTGGGTCAGTGCCCATTATGGGTACCTACCTGCTGCACTTTGACAGCAGACATGCCCCAGGACATTGCCCAGGCGAGGCATGCCATTTCGGACCCATGCAAGTCCTACTAAAAAAATTAATGTATGGAAAAAAATGCACAAATTTCTTGCGCTAAAAATAGGGGGAGGTGATGAACTAGTGACATCTCCTCCAATGTGCCACGTGGGCACTTTGAAGGAAGGGGCTGTCACTAGCTGTCAATTCAGTGATTGTGAAAAAAATGATTTCGGCGGGGGAAGGGGGGAGGGGAAAAAGCTGTGGTGAGTGCAAAAGGGCTTGTGATCATGGCAGGGGGCACTGAGCCAGTGACAGTTGCTCTAAAGTGCTGCTTGGGCATCGGTGGGGCAGCTGGCACTGGTAGTGACCCGGGGCAGCTGGCACTGGTAGTGACCCAGGCTAGCTGGCAAGAGCGGCAAGGGTTTTTTGCTGCTCTCACCGAGTGGCTCAGTATCCTCTTCCTGCAACCTACAATGGGAACCTACAATGGGTCACCCAAGTTCAGACAACACAACAACCCCTCATGGATCCGACAACCCCTGAATGAGCCACGGGTGGTTGGGGCAGCTTGTTGCCCAGCAGTCTTGGTTCGCATAACACAACAACCTACCGTGGCTTGTCACCCATGATGGGTTGTTGTGTCGTGCGAACCCAGTCATAGTGGAGCCATGCATGGCCATTTTTCTTACTTTCCTGTAAGCATGTGCAGCCCTAATTCGGATCGGGACCATGGTGCTTGGTGGGGCTGGTTAAAAAAAAAGAGAGAGAAAAGTCTCCTTTGGAGTCATTCTGATCCAATTTGTACTGGGGATCTTGCTGCCATTATTCATGTCTCCTGAAGATCTACTGTTACTGTGGGCCAAAACAGATATTACTTTAAATCTGTATCTAGCGTGGATCTCTCCCCCTCCCATTTCTATTCTAGAGTAGGTGCAGCCCCCCCCAGTCCAGTCTAGCATGGGGGGGGGTAGAGGGGCTCTTAAGATCCAGATCGGGGGGCCTGCCCCTACTCTAAAGTAAAAAAATGACATAGCTGCTAGATACAAAGTAATGGCTGTTTTAGCTGTGAGGTTCTACCTATTTGGTGCTATGTGTCAGAAAACCCTTTGGAAGCTGAAGCTGGTTGAAATGGCTACGCTGGAGGGCAGCCTGCTTGGTTACCAGCTTTCTTCTGCCCTTGCTCCAGTGCTTGAATAGGCTTCAGCAGCCTGGCCCTCAAACATCACACAGGTGACTCCCCCCCGGCAGTAAGATAAAGTAATGCCAGGCCTGTGGCTCACGCTGGCTCAGCTTGTCTGAGCGTGGAAAGCTAAGCAGGGTCAGGCCTGGTTGTTACTTGGATGGGAGACCCTCCTCTAGTTTCCTGCATTGAGCAGGGGGTTGGACTCGATAGCCTTGTAGGCTCCTTCCAGCTCTATGATCTATGAAATCTCTGAAATCTAATGGGAAATGTTCCGGCCAGTTAATGTCTTTGGGTCAGTCTATTATTAAAGGAACAGGAGGAGGACCACTTTAGTGGCAACTGCAGTCATTTGCTGATTAGCTCCTGGGCACAATTGGTGCCACTCATTTTAGTTTAGAATGCTGGTACTGGTGAAGAATGTCTGTTAGGTGCTCGGAAGAGGTGAATTCATTGATGTTTTATTTTATGGTGGTTAGGAGGTCAATCTATCCTTTATAAAACAGTGATAAAATGGAAGTAGGTGTGTCTGTTATTAATATATCACAGAGCAGAGACTCCGAGTACATCTCTGAAAGCTTTATGCTGCTTGTTCAATCAATCTATAGCATGGGCAGATTTTACTCTAATTTTCTTAGTAATTGTAGCAATTAATTAAAGCAATAAATTACCTGGGTCTTTAAAAAACCCCACAACCAAACACAAGGGGGAAGAGTTTATTTTACGTGCCTCAGCATGATTTGTTAGAGATAACTTATACAGAATGATTTGTGCATACTGCAGCATTTAATTTCTCTGGCTAACAGCAAAATCCCATTTAGATCTGGGAACAACTATTAAAACAAAATCAGTTTCAAATGCATGCATTTATCTGGTGCTGAATCTGTGAAGAATTGTTAGAAAAGTCAATTGCAGAGCTTTGGCCTTGACGTTCCTGCATGATTTAGTCTGCAGATTAATATGCTGCTAGTAGACTGTTCCAGCACAAGGAAGCAATAAGAAATCTTGTTGAGAGCTATTGAACAGAGTAGCTTTTCATGGTCACTAAGTTCAACGAGCAACACTCTGATTGCAATTACTCCACATTTGTAATAAAGAAAGTGAGGGGGAAACACTCACGTGCGAGTGAGGCTGGAAGCAAGCCATGTGGACAGTTGCACTCAACAGGCTGAAGGTCTTTCAGCACCCAGAATGAGCAGAATGATTTATGGGTAGGGGATCAGAGACAGGTTTTGCTAAAAGAGTCAGTATGGCAGTTATCAGAGGGCATGTTCCTGGTGGTTCCTCATGGACCATTGGCCTGATTGGAGTCCACCAGGAGAAGAGCCTTCAGTGTGGTGGCTCCATTTCTGTGGATCTCCCTGCCTTTGGAGGTCAGGCAGGCTCCGACACTGTTGCTTTTGGTGCCTGCTGAAGACTTCCTTGTTCCTGGAAGCCTTCTCTGCTGTCCAACCACCATTGTAATGTTACTTTGTTTTCAATGTATTGTTTTTGTTTATCTGTTTTTATCTTTTTATTGTTCACTGCTTTGGAATCTACTTAGATCATGTGGAGTGGTATACAAATACTGTAAATACTACTACTACTACTACTACTACTACTACTAATAATAATAATAATAATAATGAGGCTTACTGGGTGATCACAATCACCAGTCACAATCTCTCAGCCTGACTGACCCCTTAATGTTCTCATGAAGATAAAGGAACACCTGGAAGCCTGGGATAAAGATGTAATAAACCAATCAAAGAACTTGGTGACAAGCTGGTACTAGGGCAGGGGTGGACAACGGGTGCCCCTCCAGATGTTTGGGCTTACAGGTCCCACGATCCCTCACCATTGGCTTTGCTGGCTAGGGCTGATGGGAGTTGTAGGCCAAAATTTGGAGGATTACAAGTTGCCCAGCCCTGTACTACAGGAATTATAGAAAACATCTGATGCTCACCTTGGTGGCTACCTGCATTCCGAATGCAGAGTGTAGCAACTCACTTCCTTCCATGGAAGTTACTACCAGGCACATGATAAAAGTGCTCCAGGGACTACATGAGCTTTCAGTGGTCTTCTAAACACAGTGCAAGATACTGTACTAAATGGTGAGGCACCTTATTTCAAGAGGTCTCTGAAACTAAGCAAACTGAGTTTGGTGTTTACCTGCGTGAAAGATTCTTGGTTGTTCTTGGCACAAGAGATCAGCACAGCTACTTTTCTAGAATGTTATTTTACATTTTTCTTTCTTTCTTTTTTTTTTTTAAATATCTTTTTATGTTTGCTTTAAAGTACTGATCTTAGGAACAGGCTGGGGCCAGAGAAATTCTGCCTGTAGCACTGCATCTCTCCTAGCTCTTCCCCACACTGGCTGCCTATGGGGGCCCACTGCCAGCTGAAAATGGTTGGATCCAACAGGCGGTCTCTGTGGACAAGTGAGGTTATGAGAAAGGTGGGTTAGATCTGGCTATGCCTATATTATACCCTTAAAGGAATTTCTGTGTGTTTGAGAAGTTGCACAGTACACCATTGTACTGCTCTGGAAACACAGTTTTCAATCAACCCTGACCTTCATTTTCAGAAGTATTATGGGTGGGCCATAATCTGTACAATCGCCCGGTTTTCATGTTCACAGTGGCTTAAATGAGCCATGGCGGCTTGTTTAAACCACGGCACATTTGCCTAATTACCCACCCAGGTACGGCTTGTTGTGTTGTCCGAACCCAAGCAGCATGGCTTGTTTGTGTTGGGTTTTGCATAGGCAGAACGAGATTACCACCTGACATCGGGATTATCACCTGACCTGGTGGGTGTCCCTTGAGTTCAGGTACACAAGGCCTTTGGTCATGAGACATAGTCTCGAGGTGATATGACTCAGCAACCTTGAACAGGTTTTGGAATCAACATGTTGATGAATAGGTTATACAACTGGAGTGAGTAATATCCTATTTATAGGTGCAGGGTCTGCGGTATATAAGCTAACACACTTGCTGATAGCTTCACTCATTCTTCTCTCTCTTCCACTTGCTGTCTTGCTCGTCTCGACTCGACATGTCTCTTGGACTTCACTTCATCTAGCCTTACCACTGGGGTATTGGATTTGTATCTGCAATGATGTAGTGAGTAGGAGATGCATTGCTTGCCTTAATCCCATGTAATTGGGTCTTACAAATAAACTCTTTAATCTTTATTAACTGCTGTTATCTCCTCCTTCCGCCTGCGTGACTGGGACTAAGGGTCATTGGCTAGGGGAGCTTTTGAACCCGGGTCAGTCCAGCTCTCACAGTTTGAGGGGGAAACAATCCTCAAATAACCCATGGCCTGTTGTTGGGTTATTTGAAGGTTGTTTTCCCCTCAAACAAGCCATGCCACCTGAGTTTGGATGGCAGGACGAGCCATGCCCAGGCAGGTAATTACCCAAATGGGACCCGGCACACACTGCAGCTTAAACAAGCCACTGTGGCTTGTTTAAGCTGCGGTGATCATGCAAATTGGGCCACTATGTCAACATCTTGGCTAGCTTTTGAACTCTGCTCAGTTCTGGTACTCAAAACAAATCCCTGGGCTTAGAACTCTTTAATTCTGTGCATATGTGTTTTGTACCAGGTTCTAGTTGGTGGATCTCAGGTCTGTAGTAAAAAACAAAGTAGATCCCGCGAGCCTGAAGTCTGCACTCCCCTGCTCAATTTGCACATACGGTTGGTGGCATGGTAATCATCATTGGGAAATGCAGCCGTGCGGAGGCAGAAGTCCAGCATACCCAAAGTCTGAGCACCTTCTAGAAATAACACATGGCTTTGTTTTCAGATTCACTTCATATGATACATCATCTGCTCTGCTTCTGTTGCCCTAGTACAAACTACACATGTGTCAAGTTCGTGTATGAACAGTGCTGGTCTGTATAATTGGTGGCATTCCTGCAATACTTGTAAGAAAGGCCTGCGTCTTTTTTAGCCACAGTTAGTGTGTATTTTGAAGGGGAAAGCTACAAATGTATACATGTATGCCCTTGAGAATGCTCACAATATGCTTTTTTACTTTGATATTGGAATATCTCTTCAAAATGTAAAAAGAAGCCTCAAATGAACATTTGTAGCTGGGATTTATAGGGCAGTATCCAATGGAGACCGCCCACGAGCGGCCAGCCCCACCGATTCCCTTCTGCAAGAGGCGCCCACCACTTGTGGAACAGAGATTCCGGGGGCAACCTGAAACAAGCAGAAACGCTCATTTCTGGAATGGTACAGGCCAGTGGAGCTTGCATAAGGGAGCTCTGCTGACCTGCCCCATTCCAGAAACTAGTATTTCCACTTGTTTCGGGGCTTGCCCCCGGAAGTGCTAAATCTCCATTCTGCAAGTGGTGGGCACCACTTGCAGAAGGGAATCAGCGGGGCTGGCCGATCGTGATACAGAAACAGCAGTGGGTCCCACTTGCGGGTGGGCAGCATAGCATACTGCCCGTAGGGATTTTTTAAAATGCTCCTTTTAGTAGCTGCCATTTCCTCCTAATAACTGTAGACAGTGGCCATATACTTCCCACTAAACTTCCTCTCTAGCTGCTGATTTCATTGGTTTGGTGGATAAGTGATGGATGACATTATATTTTTGGATTACAAATGTGCGCAGCAGTACCCATGTCCTTTAAACCTAAACAATAAGGAGAGATAAATTTGTTTTCACTTATCCAGACATAAGAATTTAAGGGCTAAAGTACACAATACATTAAATACATAGCATGCAGATTAGCATCTCTTTCTTTTTTTACTACTTCCAGCTGCTTGTTTTCTTAAATTCATGCCCTCTGTGCAGAAGCTAAAAAATGGGGAGGAAAGCTTCCATTGGTGCCAGCCATAGACTGCTCAGAAAGCTTCAGCTTTTGGGCAGAATAGAAGTGTAATAAGTATAATCAATAAAATATCAATTAATTAATTAATACTTTAAGGCCTTGGCTATAGAACTTTCTTTAAAACTTTTTGGAAGCTCAAGAATATAATATGTCTGCCAATTACCCCTCTCTACTCATCCCCACTCTCAAAGAACTGCACACTACCTGATGAGGTTTAGGCTTTCAGCAGTTCCCTCCCTCTTTAACGGTGGGAGACCTATTTGAATGGCTTACCCCTGGAGGCCAAAGGAGCCTAGTGGCTTGAGGGATTTTTCCAGGTGGTATTCGTGCTCCTGTTGAAACCCTGGTCACTCTATGGGACACAGGATTAACCAGGGTGGTGGACACCATCATGCAGGCCTGTGGCTCACGCTGGCTCAGCTTGTCTGAGTGTGGAAAGCTAAGCAGGGTCAAGCCTGGTAATTACTTGGATGGGAGACCCCTCCTCTCGTTTCCTGCACTGAGCAGGGGGTTGGACTCGATAGCCTTGTAGGCTCCTTCCAACTCTATGATCTATCTATGCCTTTGTGCCCGCTAAGAGTGAGCTTAGCCCCTTGGTATACCTTGGAGCTGAGGGCAATGAAGAATGCAGAACATTAGCTGGAACTCAATTGAAAAAAGACTTGTGCCGAATCTGACCGCACACTGGCTAGAGCTACCACGTGGCAGTGAGGGTGGCAAAGAAGAAATTCTTTTCTACATTGTATCTTCACAGTGGCTAGGGAATGCTGGGAGTGGTTTGACTTTTTCCTGTCTAAATATGCATAGGATTGGGCCCTGAGTGACTTTGGGCCAGTTGCCACTGACTCTCAGCCTAAGCTACCTCACAGGGTTGTTGTGAGGATAAAATGGAGAGGAGGAGGATCATGGAGGCTGCCTCCTTGGGTTCCTTGTAATAAATAAATAAAATAATTGGCATGCCCAAATGTTTGCAGGCCCAGATTGGTCTGCACAATTATGAGGGGCAAGTAATTTAAAGTAAAGACTTAGAGCTGCAGCAACTTGATTATGGTGCATGAACTTGTTAAACAACTAAAATTACATCAGTGGGGCTGATAAATAATTGCAGCTCTAAGGAGAGAGGACAGAAAGTTGGCCCACCTTGTAGCATGAATACATTCCAAACCCTCTCTCCATTCTCCTTGCAACCCAAACCCAAAGCACTCTGGGGAAAGACTGATAAATTCTTATGTATTTGCAAGCCTGTGAATGCTTTATCTTATGGCCGCTCGAGATTCTAAACGTAATCAGCTGCTCCATGCTGAGGCTATTTATTTCAGTTCTTTGGAGACAGATGGTCTCATAGAATATATGTCAGGGAGGAGCAGTAGAAGAAACTCTTTTTAAACAATACAATAAAATAAAGCATATTGAATTTTGGATTGTTCACAAAACATGAAAAATTGCATGTTTCTTGTGGACTGGAAGGATGAGAAGTAATCATTTCTGGCCTGTTCTTGCTGTTGGCATGTTCACAGTCAGAGACACTGAAGCGTGTTGGAATATTTTAACATGGTAGAGATAGCATTTAAAAATAAAATAAAAATAAAATAAAAATAAAGCATAAATAAAAATAAACAATAAATAAAGAAACACTGAAGCTTGTTGGAATATTTTAACATGGTAGAGATAGCATTTATACCACACAGATCTAGGGTTATGCCAAGACTGTGATATTCACATTGGTTCAGCAAGAGTGCTTTCAGATAATGGGTATGATCCAGACTGCATCATGCTTAGAAGAGACCCATTGAAATCAATGGGACAAGTAAGTCATGACTAACTTAAGTCCCATTGATTTAAATATATCTATTCCGGGTATAATTAAATCTAGATCCAAGCTGAGGCTTTTACTGTGCAATCGTCCTGCCTCATTCATAGAATTTTACGGGGGGTCCAGTCATCATCACCTTCCATTTGTAGACCCCCCCCACCATGTTTTCCCACCACTTCTTCCATCTTTTTTCTTTCCAGAAAATAATGTTAAGGAAGAAAAGATGGAAGAGCTCCACAATGCCTTTTGATTCTTATTGCAAGGAGACCTCCATCTAGAAGAATCCTTATTAGTTCAGAATCTGGAAAAATCCTTGAATGGAATCTGCTTGATTTCTGCTTGAATCTTCTTCTACTGCAGAAAGCAAGGCTTGTTTCTTATTTCTTGGCGGGGGGTGGGGTGTTTCTTGATCCAGAGTTTGCCACATGAAAAAAAATGCAGATAACCCAAGAAAAGCTTGGAGATGTGCATTCCTTTCTGCATTCCAGTCCTGCTGAAAATGTACTATGTCCCCACCTCATATTGTGTTGTGCAAATGGGGGCTGCACTGATGACTCACCTCCAAATGCACCTTGCAGTGCAGATGTGCATCTGCATCTAGTCAGCACATGCAGTCATAGCAATCCACATGCAGAAGTCACTCCTGCAGGTGTATCGCCCTTGCCGGATTAGGGCATTGGAATGCATCTTCCATATTAGTTATGAAATACAGAAGCAGAGTGATACTGGGGCATATGAGAACATGGAAAAATATGATTCAAACCATCATTGGGTTCAGGCATAATCTCAGACTTTGAACTAAGCTGAAACACTGTTTATTCTTAGCAAAATGATTCTCAAGAAATCATAACTCTTCCATAACTCCTCCTACTATAACTTGGTAACCTCCAAGCTCGATTACTGCAATGCGCTCTATGTTGGGCTGCCTTTGAAGACAGTTCAGAAGCTGCAACTTGTGCAGAATGAGGCAGCCAGATTGATAACAGGGACAAGAAGGTCTGAACAGATAACACCAATTCTGGCCCACTTGCACTGGCTACCTGTATGTTTCCAAGCTGAATTCAATGTGCTGGTTTTGACCTATAAGACCTTACACAGTTCGGGACTGCAATACCTGATGGAGCACCTCTCCCGACAAGAGTGTCCCCATACACTATGATAGTCATCTAAGGCCCTCCTCCGGGTGCCTCCTCTAAGAGAGGCTCAGAAGGTGGCAATGAGGGAGAAAGCCTTATTGGTGGTGGCCCCCCAATTGTAAGATGATCTTCCCGACAAGGCCCACATGGTACCAACATTGTTATCTTTTTGGCACCAGATTAAGACCTTCTCTCAGGCATTTGGTAGCATATGATGAGGTTTTTAATCAGGTCTTGAATTTTTTCTTTTTTGTTTAAAATTGTTTTTAAATCTCTCTCTCTCTCTCTCTCTCTGTGTGTGTGTGTGTGTGTGTGTGTTGTATGTTTATATGTTTGTATGTATATGGGTTTTTATAATGTATTTTTAAGCTTTGTAAACTGTCCAGAGAGCTTCAGCTATTGGGCAGTATAGAAATGTAATGTAACCCTCCATATTTGTGGCCACAAGGAGACCCAGCTCGCACAGAGGGAGCGCTTACAGTGATCTTGCACAGAGGCATGATATGCACATAACCGAGTATGGGTTGGATCCAGATTTAGTCACACTTACAGTAGTCCCTTTGAAATCAAAGAATTAGTCTAACTTAAGTTCCATTGATTTCAAAGGGTCTACTCTATTTATAACTAACTAATGGGAGAGTAGTGGGAGAGTGTGGTGTGCGTGTTTGTGTATGTGTGTAATACAGGGCCTTCTCTGTGGCAGCCTTAATGTTCTACATTTCTCCCAGGAAGATTCATTTGGTGTCCTCCCTGTAGGCGTTTTTTGTTTGTTTTTTGGAGATAATGAACACTGCCCCCCCCCCCCAATCCATTGCTTTTTGGTGTTGGTTGACCTTGTGCTGTTTATTGTGCTGATTCTGCTGTTGTGTGATGAGATTGTTTTATTGATTTGATTTGCCTGTTTTATTGGATGTTATTCTTATCGTTTTTATTTTGTAAATTAAAGATTGCAGCCGGGGCAGCACGATCCAATGTGGCTGTCCGTAACCCTCCAAACTCGGAAGATTACAGGTTTCCTATCAAGGGTGGGAGAAGTGTGGAAGGAGGAGCATTGTTTTAATTGTTTATATTTTTAACTGTATTTTATTGTATTTTTAAAATTGATTGTTGTACACCGCCCAGAGAGCTTCGGCTATTGGGCGGTATAGAAAATGAATGAATGGAGGTGAAGGTTGCCTCCATGCTTCTCCTGCCCTGCAATAGACTTAGATGGCCGATTTCGGCCCCCTAAATCTTTTGCCCCTGCTTGCAAGGGGGACAGCCAGGATACATCATATCCTGGCAGAGCCTGTCTTGTCCCCTCCCTGCCCCCCCCAATGCCCACCACATGCCCGCTGCAAGCTCAGCTGGCATAGTTCTTTCCGCACCAGCTGCAAGGGTTTGGGGAGGGCACTCCAAATTCGGAGTCCCCACTCCAACCTTGGAGCGTGTTTCTTCTGAGGTGGGAGCTGGGACGCCCGAATTTTCCTATGGCCGTCTAGACTGTCTCTGGCAACCATAGGACTGCATTTCTTATTTACTTCAGTATGTGACCGTTCCAAGTTCTTCCAGATATGTAGAAATCCCTCGTTGCAGTCAGCTCTCACATTCTATATACAGTAATACCTTGGATTGCAAGTAACTTGGTCTGAGAGTGTTTTGCAAGACAAGCAAATTTTTAAAATAAATTTTGACTTGATAAACAAGCGACGTCTTGCAATACAAGTAGTCCGTAGGGATGTAACCGCTCACCTCGAGCGGGCGTAGCGGGCCGAAATCGGCCCCGCTCACGCCCGCCAGAGACTCGCTTTGATATAACAGTGTTTTGGATTACAAGCATGGTTCCGGAACGAATTATGCTCGCAATCTGAGGTATTACTGTACTTCTTCTGTAAAGGGAGGAAATGTTGGTAAAAGGACCCTAAAAGTCAGGCATATTTATGGTCTGAGCTCTCCTGTGAAATCAAGCATTTCCCAGCATTTGCACAGTTTAGGCAAAAATAGACAGTTGGCTATTCAACTGGTGCTTAATTATAGCCACAATGGTTTTGTGCACTGTTTTGAATCCTGGGGGCAGTTGGATTGCTATGTCATGTGATTTATGACCCTATGATGTGTGGAACATTACAAATCCAGCGGAGTTTCCTGATGTCTTCATCAGTTTGTAAATTGATTTATGGACTATTGCTGACGCAGCTCACAGCTTCATCCATACCACCGAAGAATGTTATTAAGCAGAATCAATGGGCCAATAAAAGGAGGCATGAAGAGAGAGACACACACACATGCACGCACAGAAGCGTTCTGCTACCTTCAGCTTGTTTGATTGTAAATAGCACAAATGTTTCTGAGCACAAGCAAGCACAGATACTGTATGCTTTATTCTTTACCAATTGCACAAAAGTTCTGGAAAGTACATTAAGAGAAGTAATTTGGTGCTGTGAGAGGGCTAGACTAGACTATTAAGTAGTCTCCCCACCACTCCGCCCAAAGATCTATTTGTTTTCATATTTGTTGGTGGAAGCAGTTTCTTCTACCAAGCAAGCTATGTTTTGGTGAGTTAAATAAACAACAACCCTGTATTTAAGATACCGGCCAACACACATTTAACTTCCATTTTATGACAATGGGCTCAAAGAGCCAGTGTGGCATAGTGGTGAGAGTGTTGGACTGGGACTCGGGAGATCCGGGTTCTAGTCCCCGCTCGGCCATGAAACTCACTGGGTGACTTTGGGCCAGTCACTGACTCTCAGCCTAACCTACCTCACAGGGTTGTTGTGAGGATAAAATGGAGAGGAGGAGGAGGATTATGTAAGCCGCCTTGGGTTCCTTGCAGGAAAAAAAGGCAGGGTATAAATATAATAAATAAATAAATAAATAAATAAAGCACGGTTTTCACAATGGCTCATCTCAAACCATTGCAAGCACTACTGAGACAATTGGTGGCAGGCCAGTATACCAGTCCCACAGGCTGTACAACACTGAAAGGGATGTTTCCTCAGAGTTGTATGGATGGGGGGGGGGGAATGATATTGAAGTCTTATTGATGGTAGTTGGCATGGTTTCATTTCAACAAAAGCTTCATTCATAAAGCAGGCAGGATCTTGATTTTGAGAGATGCAAGACAAAGCAAAAGGTGAGCAGCATGGTCTACAAGGTATTGTGGATCAAGTCCAATGCAGCTAATATGAACCAGCAAATACCAGTATGTGCTGCCAATGTCAACCTGTATTGTGCTACAGCTGCTTTATCAGCTTCTCTTAAAAGTATGTTATCACCCAATAAAGTGCATAAAAGGAAATTGCGACTGGTCTGAGGCTTAGAGTTGCGTGGCAACCAACATATGTGGCAAGAAATGAGCCCCTCTCCCAGAAGGAAATACCAACACCAGGAGGGGACTTGCCCCTGCACTTTTAAAAATATGTCTTTTTTCTTGTGTCACACAAGCACTACTGCCATCATGTGGTGAGTCAAAGCAGTTCCTTTGAAAAGTAAGCCATACAACAGAAAGGGAACCAAATTCTTGGAAGACTCACTTCTATCATGTGATGAGTCAAAATATTTTTTCTTCTTCTGTCCCCGGTATCTGCAGCACACACACAAAGAATCCACTTTGTCTAAAAAAAATATTGAGATGTTGCCATTTCACACTACAGAGGCTTGTTTTGTCGTGTTAAAATGTGCCAATATTTTGAGAGCCAGTGTGGAGTAGTGGTTAGAGTGTTGGATTGGGACTTAGGAGATCTGGGTTCTAGTCCCCGCTCAGCCATGAAACTCACTGGGTGACTTTGGGCCAGTCACTGCCTCTCAGCCTAACCTACCTCACAGGGTTGTTGTGAGGATAAAATGGAGAGGACAACTATGTAAGCCACCTTGAGTTCCTTGCAGGAAAAAAGGTGGGGTATAAATATAATAAATAAATAAATATGTTTATAACTGTTGGCTGAACTAAGGTTTAAGAAACTTTGCTCAAGGATGTGATATATTTCTTCCACAAACCGTATGTGCTTTGCAGACGTTTCTTTTAGCATTACTGCATAACCAGCCCATGCTGCTGGCATTAACCTGATTTTCTGTATGCATGTATGTATAGCCAGTGTGTACGATCGGCCATGAAACTCACTGGGTGACTTTGGGCCAGTCACTGACTCTCAGCCTAATCTACCTCACAGGGTTGTTGTGAAGATAAAATGGAGAGGATTATGTAAGCCACCTTGGGTTCCTTGCAGGGAAAAAGGCGGGGTATAAATATAAATAAATAACAGCAGTATGCAGATTGTGTACCTAGTTTGGTTTTTTCTCCTCCATTTTCTAAAATTATACAAAGAAATCAATTCATGGCTGCATTATAGATCATTTACTAACCAGGCAAAGAAGAGCTCCAGGACCTCTTGTCAATGTGCCATAGAAAGGAATGGGCAAGAGATAACTGGCACAAGGAGGAGGCTTGTTTGACATATGGGTCTCAGTAGGGAGGTAGAAAGGGACTTCCTTAGATGAGGATCTGGGAGAGGCTAGGAGCTCTCCAAATAGTTCAGTTCTAGTTTTCTTCCTTTAAGTTGTTCTGTAGAGAGTGAATTCAGAGGCCTAGTGGTGGCCATTTAGCACCACACAAAATGGATGCCCTGTAGCTGCTTTCAAGAAAGTAGAAAATGTCAGATCAGACTGTGGATTTCTTGCCCTTATCAGCCCTGTCAGAGGGTACAGGAGCATGGAAACATTGGCATTAATTGTGTGGTTCCAGGCTCTGTACCCCCCCCCCCCCATTCCGTAAACCCAGAGTTGAGGAATTATCATCTACACAGTGACACACTTTTCTTTAAAAAACAAACAAAGCATTCCATTTAACATTTTGGCTTTACTTTTATTATTTTACAAAGATTAGGAGTTCTCTAACTGAAAGTATAAAAATATCCCCCCTCCCCCTGCAACAATAGTGTGTGCTCTTAATAGTTTTTATATGTAGTAAAGAACATAGGACAGTAAGAAAGTCATTTCTAACCAGTGAAGATCCACAAGCAGTTGTAAAGTTAATATAAGATAATAAACTAGCAGTGCAATGTTATAAACACGAAGCAGCTTTACATTACCAAAAAAATAAAAATAAAAGAAAATTACAGCTTTTTAAATACAGAAATAGCACCTTTTACAAAAGGAATTGAGAAATGTAAACGTGGTAGATTCAAGTATATAAATTATTCACTCTTCTCCTGCAAACGCTTTAGTACCAGAATATGAAGGTTTTACAAGCCCTGAAATCCTGCACAATTTGCATCAGTGCAAACAATGTTGCCTGCCTCTTGAAGCAGTTTTGCTATAGTTTTTATGAAACTGAGTTATACGAATTTAAGACCACCACTGCATCCTGTGTCACCAACACTGCAGGCTAATCTTAGTCTCACCACCATTCAAATCCTGCAGCTTCAATCCTGCTTCTATTTACAAAAATGAGTCTTGCCAATGATTAATGGTAAAAAGATCAGGCCCAGAAATTAGCCTTTTCACATCATTATTTTGGCACCGGATTTGATTCTCTTCTCCCTCAATATACACAAGTTTCACTTTATGCTGGTGCAAAGGTAGAATCTCAACCCATATCTGATTCTCCAATTCATGCAACATGAAAATCTTCAGCCTCCCTACTGTATACGCAGCACAGACAGATAGACAGAGACAACATCAAGGCCAGCACTGTCTGATCACTCAAGTATGTGATGTTAGCACGGGATTACCCTTTACACCTTCAAGGGAGCTTTTCCTAAGCTTCTAGCTTGGGGATAAAGTGCCCAACCACAATCGGGAGGAATTTCCCCTCTCTTCTAAATGAACGATGCCTGTTACAGGTCCAACTTTTTGTTGGCAGCAGTTCACAGATGTTCGTGCCTCACAGATAATTTCATTTTGTCCAAAACAGTTTTGTGGAGCTGGGTGTACAAACAGATATATGCTCATCAAAAGAAGTTGTGCCAATGGAAGGAATCACTTCACCTCTTTTTTTTTTTGCTTCCTATTCTTTGTGACCAACACAGCAACAACATGCCCAAGAAAGCAGGCGTTGGATATGAAAGCACAGTGACATCAGTCATGAAAGAAGAAATGGACATACCGTCTTCATGTCTGAGAAAGTTTTACATCGGCCTTCGATTTGAGAACAATCCCTTTGTTACCACATGCAATACATATGGAGGAAGACTGATGAAGAGCAGGCACATCTTAATGATATTTCTGTTCAGACAAACTAGGGATTGGATCCAGACTTAGTCACGCTTCTAGTAGACCCATTGAACTCAACAGGGCTTAAGCTAGTCATGACTACCGTGTCTCATTGATTCCAATGGGTCTACTCTAAGTACACCTCAATCTGGACCCAAACCCGTATGCTATGAGCCAAAACTGGTACCAACTTGGGCTAGCTGAGAAGCAGTAGGCAATGCTGCCAGCTGCAATTATGCTTGGCAACAGTCATGTTGCTAACAGATTTCATTTCAATTGGGAAAATATGAACGTATTAGGTGTATGAAACTGCATTATCTGGCAAAAGTCACATAAACATGCACATTCTGTAGTGTAAAAACTTTAAAGAGACTAACAGTAACCAGGTCCTCTTCTGCATGTTTTAAATCTCCTACTATGATTTTACTGTTGAGATTTAAGAAACGTAAGTCTTATCACCCTCCTTGCAAGGCTGTTATTGGTTTAACCTAACATAAAGGCACTACATTCCCAACTTACTTTGCAGCTCCACTAAAATTAGTCATACTTAATTTCCTTTTAGTAACACATTCCATTATTCAAAATTAAAATGAAACACACTGAAATCATCTTTCCTAAACCTGGTAAAATGACAGATCAGAAAACTCGTGTGATATCAGGAAACATACGTCATGAATACAAAGTCATCCCTAGGTCAAAAAAGAGTCAGTATTATTATCCATTCCCTTGATTATAAACTCAAAAGTAACATGATGATGGATTTTCTTTAAAAACCAGCATTAGTGAAATAAACCCAAAGTCTTAATTTGTAAAATATTAACTGTCCTCAAGTGCCAATAGCTGATGTTTGGGGACTCTCAATTAACACACGTTCTTCGTTCCAACAAGGATCAGAGTGGCCCATAGATTAATCTAACTCCCTTTGCTGATCCCTCTACAGTTTTCCCAATGTCTATCCTTGGCTACAATTCCTCCATTTGTTACCATCATGCATTCCTTCTGACCTCAACAGCCACTCGTGCCATAAATACTGTGCTCAAAGTATTTTTCAATGAAAATTAGGTATGTTCATTGTGTATCTCATGCCAGTCCACGTTATAGGCATTATCAGTCAAACTAGTAACAATTTCTTGCAAGGGTAGTCCTTGCAGTGCCTGTGGCAGAATTACAGATAAGGCAATCTCAGCATGGTGCCATACATGGAATCCTGGCTCAGTTATAAAATATATGGGATTGTAGTCCATATATTTATATTAGGGACATATTGCTACCACATACATTTAAGAAACTCATAATTCTTGAAATAACCTGCTAGCCTTTACAGTTTTGGGAACAAGCTTTTGTGCCAATTGATAATTAACTTGCACATTTTGTGCAGAAACAAATAGAGAAACTACAACATTCATTAGTACAAACCCCAATGAAAAATTAAAACTTCACAGTTCTTTTGGTCTTAAAGTATTTCACATCAATACATTCATTTATACTGCAAGTTATTAGACTTTTGCTTAACAAGTGCAGGGAAAATTGTACATCAATCAATCATATTCAAGTACTCTGCAAAAGTCTGTTGTTTTGAAGTTGCAAACAATCTAAATCATACTCCAATGCTCTAGCAAAGAAGCAGCTGCTACACTATTTCACTTAGAAGTCTCCCCTGGCCCAGCTCACATACTGACACAGGATAAATAGATTTGTAAAGAGTGCCCCCTTCTATATAAGTGCTACCTATCTCCCCCTTTTTGGACTTGGGAACAGACACTGTTAAACTGATTCACATATCTTATTACAAATAAGATTTCTTTTCTTGAAATCCCCAAAACAGAATTTGATGTTCCCTTATAATGACATGAGCATAATTTGAATTCGAATCGGAATTTATATTTACAAAACTAGGGTGATTCACAAAGGAGAAAATTAACAGAATAGTGGGGTAAATGCACCGTGGGCAAGTGTGCCTGTTTTAACACATTTCCTCTCTCTTTATATTTTTAATGTAATAACTGATTATTTCTGTAACAAGGATAAGGCGCTATTCTAAGCTGCCCACACCACAGCAGTGAGCTGGATTAGTCAGAGCTATTGCTGGAGATTTCTAATCTTCTTTGAACAGAGCTTGCTGTTCTGCTCTGGTTGCCTTCATTTTTTCGCCATACAATAGGATCTTCAAGGCTGCCAGGTGTCTTGAAAAACGCTTCTTGGGGTGCAGGACGCATGTTCTTAGGAGTCAGTGGGGTTGAAGAAGGCTATTCATAAAAAGAAGACAAAGCAATTCAGTAGTGGTTTTCTCTCAAACCCCAATTCTTCCCTTAGCTAAAGAACTTTAATCTTTTTGTGTTGTCTGAAGCCAGCCACACTAACAAACCATGGCTTCTTAACCATGAACAACCCCACAGTTCACCACCCAACAACAAACCATGGGTTCTCTTCATGGGTTGTTCGTGGTTAACAAACCATGGTTTGTTAGCATGGCTGGTTTCAGACATGATAACCTATGTTTCAACAACAACCCATGGTTCAACGACAACCCACACTCAACCCTTGAGTATGAGTTATCATGTTGTCTGAACCCAGTCATTCTCAACACCATAGAAAAGGATGTAATCCTGAATATTGATATCAATGGAATTGTATTCTAGGGCCCCAGTCAAGCTGTGCACAGGCTTGGCTGTGCATGCCAGTTTGTATATGAAGATGGTTAGCAATGATAATGCCAATCACTTGTTTGGAAAGGAACAGGAATCTACATTTATTTGTAGATTTTTATCCTGCCTTTCCACTTTTGGAAAGCATCCGAAGCTGTGAACAAAGTTAAGATACAATTAAAATTGAACAGTTAAAATCAACTTTAAAAAACCCAAAACAGATAACAATTAAAAAAAGGAGAAAAGATTAATAGACAGGATGGCAGGCCTCATTCAGTCCTCTCTTCTGCCTAAGTAAATGCTAAACGTATTGATCATGTTGACCAGAGGTGCTTTCCAGTATGGTGATGGTAACCATGTATACAGCCCCCCAAACTAGATGGAGCCTCAAACTGTGCACTTACCACTTGCTTGCACATGCAATTTCCAGTTGTATAGGGCAGCCTTCCCCACCCTGGCACCCTCCAGAAGTGCTGGACTGCAAATCCCCCAATTCCAATGCCCAAGCTGGCTGGGAATTATGGGGGTCGCAGTCCAACACATCTGGAGGGCACCAGCTTGGGGAAGGCCGAAATAGGGAATGTGTGTAGACAGCCTTGCTTGCGTATGCATATTGTGTACAAACAGTACAAATAACCAACTTTACAGCTAGGAAGTGATGCTCCCAATAGGGAAAATTACCAATGGCGTCCACTGCATTTAGCAGGCAGGATGTAAGAAGGGTGGCACACTGAACAGGGAGCACCATTTCTAGATGATAACCACTGATCCTATTACTGGTCTCCTTCCCCCATCAAAGCAGGTGATAGTTTTGGTGCATGGGGTTTGTCCCCCACCTCCCCCACAAACCATTTGGGTTTGATACCCCTTGTCTAAACACTAGGTCACGGGGAACAGAACCCACACTATTCAAACCTGATATGAACTCACGTCGGTCATTATGAACCGAACATCAGTAGAACCCTATGTTAGTAGCAGTCATGTTCATGCAAGTATCTGATGATCTCAACATCTTGGATGTCCCCACCATCCTAAACCATATGGATGAAGAAGGTTGTATTCCACACATGGGGTTGTATCCAATTAACCCCTTCCACAAAGGGAACGGCTTCTGCCAGTGGAACGGAGATGGAAGATTCCCTCTCCCCCACTACAAACCACCACATGCCCTCAAAATCTTCTTCAGAGGGTTGGAGGACCCTCCAGAACAGATTTTGTGGGGCTGCAAGGGGAAGGAGAGGACGGGAAACTCCCATTCCATGAGTGGATGTTGCTTTTCTTGCATGGTTGTGCAAGGGCTTTGGCCGGTACAATGGCTTCTATTTCACATCAATGGAGGGGCAGCTTTGCATGTACAAAACAATGGATGTTGTAGAGCTGCCTTCTCCAGTGTAAGTAGGAGCTCCATATACATGCTGCAGAATGAATATGGCCCTAGATAAAGGTGAATGAGTTTAGTGGGATGGGAAATATACATGCAAGCACAGAAATTTAGCCTCATTTATAAATAAACACCTGGTTGGATAAAGTCTCTCTCTCTCTCTCTCTCTCTCTCTCTCTCTCACACACACACACACACACACACACACACGAACCTATTTACAAGATAACAAATTATCTAGCAATAATCTTATGATCTTTAGCTGCCAGAAATGAACCTGAATTTTGGAACTAGTAGAACATTTGCTTTAAACTAGGAGTGGGCAACATCTGGGGATTAGGTGGCCACTTTGCCCTCCAGAACCCACCAGGGGCCTCATTCCACCTCCAAAGCTGAAATAGCCAGTGGCAAAAATCGCCACTTTTTTTTTTTGCTGTTGCCACCACAGCAACAGCAAATTGGCAGGGGCCACAAAAATGGCCATAGGGCCCCCACCCACAGGCTGCATGTTGCTCCCCCCGGTTTAAACAAACAGTTTTTATACACTCCTATGTTGAGTGTTATATCCTGCTTTATACTAAGGTCTTCTCACCTGCTGTAATTTCAGAAGAGTGACTGGGTGCCCCATGCAAACTGGTGAGTCTGCTTTCATGGAGCTGCAAGCAGATCCTACCACAGGGCTCAGGTGTACAGCTGAATGAATCTGCTGGTGTGGTTCCAGGGTCGGTAGCTGTGACGCATTTGGAGTAACTACTGCTGGGGTCCCAATGAAAACAGGTGTTGTAGATGTCAGGCCAGGCATACTAAAATTCATGCATGTGACATTTGGGAAGGAGCCAGCAGGAGCAGAAGGAAGTTGGCTTGTTACTGCTGGGGAATAGATAAGAGGAAACGGTGCCAGCGCTGTAGATGGAACCATCATACAGGGAACATTAAGCGAAGGCAAATGGCTTGAAGGTAGGCCGACAGGACCAGGAGTTTGGTTGGCAGGAAACAGGAAATTAAAACCATTTAATCCTAGACAAGAAGAGAATAACAGAGGCAGATACTGGTTAGTAAGAAGATACTTATGTCCTTTTCTCTTAAGAAAGGAAGCTATAAGAGCAAGATGCCAATAAGAGGCTCAGATTAATACACCACAAGCTGAAGAGACCATCTAAATCTGTTTATTCTTTATTGCCTGTATGCTCTCCCCATATAATTTCATACTATTGGCTGGAATGGGGGCTAGAAACGTTTATGGCTGTGATTATACAATAGCGTACAATTGCTAAAACTCGATCAAAGAACTTCCACCTGCAGTAAATTCAAAGAATCTGAGCTCAGTGTTTTAAAACAATGCAGATTCCTAGTACTCTTTGTTCCAGGGGGAAAAGCATGAAAATGTTTGGGCAGATTCCTGCTAAGTTTTAGAAAATAGATGGAATGATCCAGTAGGGATGGACAGAAAAGTAGGTCTCCAGATGTTTTAGACTTTAACTGCCAGTATTCCTGACCATTGGCCGTGCTGGCACGGGCTTCTGGGAGTTTAAGTCCCAAATATCTGGAGATCTACTTTCTGTCCATCCCTGCAGTAGACAGATGATGCAACTACTTCTCATTGGCCCAAACTTAGGGATAAACTAAAGAACATGTGGGAGATAGAACAGACCTTCTTCTTCTCAAAAGCACCTGATGGAGGTGGGGCTGGATCAGGGCTGTGGTGTTGGGATGGGGGAAACATCCCCTGATCTTAATGACACCAAACCTGCTATTCATCCTGCTGGAATGCCCATGTTTTCCTCAGCAGGGCAAATAGCAGCTTTGGAGTGTAGTGGTAGTGGTGAAGATTCGACTAGGAAAACTGTGTTTGAGAGGGTTAAACCTCCAGTTGTTCAGTGCCACAGCCCTAACCCAATCCCTTCCTATCTACTTATTTTTTTTAAAAAAAGAGGAACCTGATCAGTTATCTCCCATTTTCTCTAGTTTGGCCCTTAACTCAGTCGTTTTAGAAGTTGAAGTCATTTTATTGAAACACCTACCTAAGAACTTATTGCTGTTCTGCATGCACATTGTTTGAAAATATATTCTGGCTAAGTCAGTACAGTAAAACCTTGGATTGCAAGTAACTTGGTCTGCAAGTGTTTTGCAAGACAAGCAAATTTTTAAAATAAATTTTAACTTGATAAACAAGCGACGTATTGCAATACAAGTACTGTAGTACGGTCAAGAAAAATGAAGACTTTACACTATCATTCTTTATTGCAGCTTAAATTAAAAATATGTGTACAAATTTCTTATGGGGAATTTTGCTTTGATATACAAGTGCTTTGGATTACAAGCACATTTCCGGAACGAATTATGCTCTCAATCCAAGGCATGACTGTATCTACATTCTCAGAGAAGCCCTTACCAGCTGCAGGTTGTACATAGAGATACTGTGGTAGGAAAGACTGTTTGCCATTTTCTTGAGAGGCCTGTTCATTTTCCTTTGAGTTTTCTTTCAGCTCTTTACTCCCACAGGACGTTTCTTGCTCCCGAGTTTCTAAGGATTTCACTGTGGCAGTGTCCACAACAGCAGGAGTCCCTGTTTCAAGCTGAAAACCTCTTAGTTTGTCAATAGAACTGCAGTTACTATCCAGGGAAGAGTCTGCATCTGGCGGCTTAATAGTCTTCTAAGAAAAGGACAAAAAGAAGAGCACAAGTCATCTCACCTTTTCTTAGAGATACAAGCCTATTGTGAGGTTAGGCCTATTGTACAAAGGTAGCTAGCCTCACAACGTACATCTAGCCGTGAAAGGTTAAAAGCTAGGGTTGATAATGGGAACAAATTACTCATAAGATACCTTTCCTATTAGGGACCTCCCCCCACTAGGGCAAAGCTACAGAAAGAACTGGTTTCTCAACGGTGGACTGGAGTTAATTCATGGAACTGGCAGAACAGGCCTGTGGCTCACGCTGGCTCAGCTTGTCTGAGTGTGGAAAGCTAAGCAGGGTCAGGCCTGGTTATTACTTGGATGGGAGACCCCTCCTCTAGTTTCCTGCACTGAGCAGGGGATTGGACTCGATGGCCTTGTAGGCCCCTTCCAACTCTATGATCTATGAAATCTATGAAAATGACAGTGGAGCAAGAACCATAATTCTGTATCTGAATAAGAAGCAGCATGGACTGCTACAATCGGGAAAAGGAAGCTGGATGGTGTGGAGATCTATGAAATCTATTAAAATGACAGTGGAGCAAGAACCATAATTCTGTATCTGAATAAGAAGCAGCATGGACTGCTACAATCGGGAAAAGGAAGCTGGATGGTGTGGAGATGCACTGTTACACTTCTCTTGGGATGACTTGGTGAAAGATTTTTTGCTCCTGCTGAGTTTATACAGTAAATACATGCTCAGAAACAATGACTGCCCAAGACTTCCAGGCATGTGCCATGTGTTTCTAGACATACCTCTCTGCATTTTACATTGGTCACTGTGAAGTTATGCAGTGGAAAAGCAGGAATCCATTTTTCCTTCACCTTGTGAAGCAGCTCTTAAGGATGGGGTTTGTCTCTTTGAATGTATATCCTGCTGAGTGCACATACTGTGCTATGCATGTGTACAGCTCTGGACTGTATAACTTGTGTGTGGAAAGTGACATTTATGTCTCCGAGGAGGTCACTGTAACTTTGACCAAGTAAGGGTTGCTTCAAGAACAACCTTCCATTTCTCCTGCTGTGATCGTGAGCAAAAAACCTGGATATTGGTCTAATGCATTTCTGTTACCTTAGACAGCACCAGTGAAATGGGGCCATCACTCTGCTCCAGGCTTTGTCTTTTTGCTATAGGTTCCTCTTCAGCTGGTACTGCAGTGGGAGGCACACACTTCTGGGAACTCCGCTTCTGACAATTACCTGGAGATTCAACAGCTTCTGGTAGGCATGGTGAAGCGTGGCCCTTAAAGTCTCCACTTGCCTTTTCTGGAAGGTTTTCCCTTGGGAGACTTTCATGTGGACTGCCACAAAGCATATAAAGAGATGGAGGTGGCAAGTAAACAAAAGGTTGATTGGGGAGCACAGTGGTTTTCCCAGTCTCTGTTTTGGAAGCCGATAGAACAGATGATGACAGATCTTGGTCATTTATTCCATTTGACAGAGATAGATGTGACATGTCTGAGTTGGCATTTGAAGGGAGGTAAGGGCAGGTGTTAAGACAATAGTCTGAGTCTCCAGGAACAGGAAAAACAGAGAAAGGAGAAATGATGCCCAGGTTTCTTGCTGATTCAGTGACAAAACCTTTACTATAAAGACAAAGGGAGACAGTTAGACCAACTATCTTAGAATATCAACTATTCTTATCCTGATATAACCTTATTGCAACAGAATCAACCAAAACATCTTTGGTTTGGATATATGAGGCTATTTACTCCATTTTGTCATCTGAGTTGAACTGGAAAGTTTACCCAGTGAGCTGAAACTAGTGGGAGATTCAGATAATCAATGTTTGGATACCAGAGCTAGGTCTGAATAAGGCCTGTAGCCATTTTCCGACACAATGTGAAGGCATAAAAATACTAAAACCAATCAGCTCCTTTGCACAATGGCAGGTGAATCTTGGTCATGTTAATTAAAATTGCCTCATACTAGCATTAACGAAGAAAGGAAAGAGCAAAGACCCTTGCATCAGAAAGCACAAGCTATGTCTGAACATCTCAGAAACCCTTTCCATGGGCTAACTACAGAAGACTGGCTCTAGCTAGGACATTCTGTCGTAAATTACCATAAACGTACATGAGTAATTTTCTCCATATAAAAGATAAAAGGGGTTTAAAAAGAGTACTAGGTTTAACGTGTGAGCAGATTTGACACTCTGAAGAGCTATGTTGCCAAAGTGCCAGTGGACAGGTGTCATTTGTGCATTTAGTCTTTTGTATAAATACCAACAACTACAGCGATCAATTGTGATTTCAGAAATCCCATTTGCCTCATGAACACAAGAGTCCAGTCATTGCCACGTTATCAGCATGTTGCCTTTGCCATGTTTAAGTTTAAGATGGCACCATGTACATCAACACAGGTCTAATCACATTTTACCCAACATAAGCACCACATCCTTGGAGGCAATCCATCACAATATCAGGACAACTGAACTACCAGGATAAGATGGGCAATGGAGCAACACAAGTCTCATTTAAGTTTAGCTCACTTTTAGATTTCTTATTCAGTATTTCCATAGTTGTGGGTTGTGGTGGTGGGCCTTTCTGAGTAACAGATAATTTTGGGGAGACACCTTCCATTAAATTTAACTCCCAGCATTCCCAAGCCAACATGGCTGGCTGAGGAATGCTGGGAGCTGTAGGACTTTTTTTCTGTCTAAACATGCATAGGATTGTGCCCTTAGGCACGCAAATTGCTTAGATGGTCTGCAAAATCTCTACCTTTATTAACATTATTTGTTTCACTTAGTAGGAAGCATATTTACACAAGCATCAGAAACACACACACGCACTAGTGCATTTGCAATGCAAGACCAGAATCTGGTCAAGTCTAAGGAGCAATCCTATAAGAAAGGCTGCTGTACCCAATGGAATTATCTGTGAAACATCTAAAGGCCTACCTCTGCCCTCTCCTAATATATGTAGGGTTGTGCAGCCACCATACTTGGTAGATTAAACCCAATTTTAATGCAGAGCATAGTTTTGTAGAGTATCAGCTTTAAAACTCAATATACCTTGTGTCATCTTCCATCTTCTGGCAGCAAACAGATGCTAGATTTATCATTTTGGAGCAGTAATCATCTGAACAATGAAGGAAATGTGGAACATTGAATCAATTACCCACAGGTTATATTTATACTCATAGGTTATATTACCCAAAGGTTATATTTGTATTGAGTGAAGACTACACACACACAAACATAGTCAGGCCTTCCCTAGAGGAGCATCTCGTCTGACTAAGAATGAACAAAGTACATGAAAAGACAGCACCCTACAAACTCGACTACCACTGTTGCAAGGGACCAGGAGTAGGATCTGACATTCATTCAGTTTCTAGGCACATACTCTCTGGGCCGGTTCACACAATTAAACAAGCCATGGTTGCTTCTTTAAATCGGTGGTGCGTGCTGGGCGCTATCAGCCTAATTCCCCGCCTGGGCATAGCTTGTAGTGTTGTCTGAACCAGGACGGCATGGCTTGTTTGAGGGGGAAACCATCCTCAAATAACTCAACAACAGGGCATGGATTATTTGAGGATGGTTTCCCCCTCAAACCAGGGCTGTGGAGTCGGTAGATAAATGTTCCGACTCCGACTCCTCAGTTTTTTGTACTTCTGACTCCGACTCCTCTGTATTAATATGCTAATTAATTAATTAATATGCGAGGTAGTTGGGCAGAAGCTGCTGCCTTCTCCTTTTTGTGTGCTGATCTGCTGCTGAAGATAGGGCAGTGGGAGGATCCAGGAGGGGCATTTATTATAAAACAGAAGTCATTAATTATAACTGTTTGTGAATTGGGACATTTAAACTTGCTTTTTTTAAAAATTCCAATCTAAATTCAGTCGGAGTCGGTGCATTGTTTGCCGACTCCGACTCCAGGTACCCAAAATTTCCTCCGACTCCTCGACTCCGACTCCACAGCCTTGCCTCAAACAAGCCGTGCCGCCTGGGTTCAGACAACACAACAACCCACACCCAGCTGGGTAGTTAGGCTAATTGTGCCCAGCATGCCGATTTAAACAAGCTACCCTGGCTTTAAAAAGTCAGGGTGGCTTGTTTGACCGTGTGAATCAGATCACTCTCTCCATTTCCCTTTTAGGTAATAGGGTTTTTTTGTTTTATGTCCACCAGCACATGCAGCTCCTGGTCTCTTTCACAACTGTCCTCTGCTCCTCATTTCTGGGTTATTCATGTCTCGGTGGTCCATTTTATCATCTGCTAGCTAAGCAGTTCCCTACCTTTTCCAACTTCCACCAGTTCATATCTCTTCAGACCCCCAAATACTGTGGGCTCAAGCATCATATATATATATATATATATATATATATATATAATGTTTGTGAAGGATTGAGGCCTACACAGGCCTAAGTTAGTTGGGCCTGTAGGTCCAACCCTCTCCTAAGTTAGTTGAAGCCTGTAGGCCCAAACATTTCATGATGGGAGGGGGCATTTGTGAGTTTCAGTTCACCCAATAGAATTTAAGTATCATTTCTCCTGTTCTAGGTCACATGGGTATAACTTTCCAATCCTGGGAAGGGTTTATAAGGAGGTGGGGTGTGGCCAGCTAGCCAGAGCTAGACTGACTGTGGAGGAGTGAGTTGCACAGTCTAAGAGGGAGAAAGCTAGGTAGAGTGAGAGCTAGGCAGACGAGAAAGGATCTCTGAACAGAAGCTTACCAGTTAAAGAGTAGCTAAGTTAGAGAACCTTGCGTTATTTATCCTTTTGATCTCCCTTATACTGGCTTTTTGAATTATTACTGCTCTATTTGTGTAAATACCCTAAATCAATCTGAATTTATGTTACCCATAGTTCTAAGTAAACTGTTCTTGTTTACCACCAGTGTTGGAGTGTCTTTTTTTTTACCACGCCTAAAGCCTATTCCCATGCTACTAGGAACAGGAAGGTAACAGGCAGATGATTGGTCTCCTGGAGCAGGCGGGGCTCTTAAAGAGGCAGAGATCTTTAAGGAGCTGATCAAGGGATCCGGGCAGAAGTGGAACCTTGACAACGTTAAGTTGACACAACAGTCTACAGTCCTGCCTTGGATTGAGAGTATAATTCGTTCCGGAAACGTGCTTGTAATCCAAAACACTCTTATATCAAAATGAAATCCCCCCCCCCAAATTGTACAGAGATTTTTAATTTAAACCATACTACAGTACTTGTATTGCAAGACGTCGCTTGTATATCAAGTAAAAAAATAAATAAATATTTAAAAATTTGCTTGTCTTGCAAAATAAAACTAGCTAGTTATAAAAACTAGCAGGGAGGGAACGGCCGGCTGGGCCAGAGAGGTGATCAATGCCTCCTTGCGAGAGGGAGTGGTCCCATGCCACCTGAAACAGGCGGTGGTGAGACCACTCCTGAAGAAACCCTCTCTGGACCCGGAAGATCTTAACAACTTTAGGCCGGTGGCGAATGTTCCTTTCCTGGGCAAGGTCCTTGAGCGGGTGGTGGCCAACCAGCTCCAGGTGCTCTTGGATGAGACTGATTATCTGGATCCATTTCAGTCGGGGTTCAGGCCTGGTTTTGGCACGGAAACGGCTTTGGTCGCCCTGTATGATGACCTATGTCGGGAGAGAGACAGGGGGAGTGTGATCCTGTTGATACTCCTGGATCTCTCAGCGGCTTTCGATACCATTGACCATGGTATCCTTCTGGAGCGGCTGTCTGAGTTGGGGGTGGGGGGCACTGCATTGCAGTGGTTCCGCTCCTACTTGGATGGCCGGCTCCAGAGGGTGGTGCTTGGGGAATGTTGCTCGGCCCCATGGACTCTCCAGTACGGGGTTCCTCAGGGGTCGGTCTTATCCCCCATGCTATTTAATATCTACATGAAACCGCTGAGTGGGGTCATCCGGAGTTTTGGAGTGCGTTGCCATCAGTACGCTGATGACACGCAGCTCTATTTCTCCTTTTCATCTTCAGCAGGTGAGGCTGTGGATGTGCTGAACCGGTACCTGGCTGCGACAATGGACTGGATGAGGGCTAACAGACTGAGGCTCAATCCAGACAAGACTGAGATGCTGTTAGTGGGTGGTTCCTTTGACCGGATGGAGGGTGTTCAACCTGTTCTGGATGGGGTTGCACTCCCCTTGAAGGAGAAGGTTCGTAGCTTGGGGGTGCTCCTGGAGCCATCTTTGTCACTTGAGGCTCAAGTGGCCTCAGTGGCAAGGAGTGCCTTTTACCAGCTTCGGCTGGTGGCCCAGCTACGCCCCTATCTGGACAGGGATAGCCTGGTCTCAGTAATCTACGCTCTGGTGATCTCTAAACTAGACTACTGCAATGCACTCTACGTGGGGCTGCCTTTGAAGACTGTTCGGAAGCTGCAGCTAGTGCAAAATGCGGCAGCCAGGCTTATTGCAGGGACCGGAAGGTCTGAGCATATTACACCAGTTCTGGCCCGCTTGCACTGGCTGCCAATATGCTTCCGAGCCGAATTCAAGGTGCTGGTTTTAACCTATAAAGCCCTACACGGCTTAGGACCACAATACCTGACGGAACGTCTCTCCCAACCGTTATCTACCCGGACACTACGCTCAACATCTGGGGCCCTCCTCCGATTGCCACCTCCAAGAGAGGCTCGGTTGGTGGCAACGAGGAGGAGGGCCTTCTCGGTGGTAGCCCCCCAGTTATGGAATCAGCTCCCCACTGAGACCCGCCTGGCGCCAACCTTACTATCTTTTCGGCGCCAGGTTAAGACTTCCCTCTATGCCAAGGCATTTAGTTAGGAGCTTGGAATAGCACGGAGGGGATTGTCACCTGTAGGCTCAGTTTTATTGGCTTTTTGTATTGTTATTTTAAACTGTGTTTTTAAATTTGGTTTTTGATTTTTTAAACTGTTTTGTATGTTTTAATGTTGTTTTTATGTATAGAGGGTTGTGAACCGCCCAGAGAGCTTCGGCTATGGGGCGGTATATAAATGAAATAAATAAAATGAATGAATGAAATGCTCTCAAACCAAGTTACTTGCAATCCAAGGTATTACTGTATATGAAAATGCTGGTTGGTTGCCAAGAGGCTCCCCCATTGATCACTGAGCTTCAGAGGCATTCCATGTCCTTCAGAAATGTAATGCGACTGTGAGAACAGTAGTCTGCCCCCCATCCATATCTTTTGCCCAAAGTGCAACATGACATGGGCGAGTCCCAGCCCTCCTCCCAAACTCAAGAGTTTGAAAGGGTGTGTGTGTGTGTGAACATTCCCACAGTTGTGCTGCAGTTCTGAGATTTTTGGAGCTCCACCGAAGCACGTGACATGGAGGGGTTCTCCTACTGAGCTGAGATTGTCCCTGCAGCCGTGCTGTGTTTTCAAGGTGCTCCAAGTGGCTGGGAAGTACAGTGAAATTGTGGAAACAATATCCCATCCTTTTTCCCAGGTCCAAGCTCAGGGCGTGGGCTGGGACTTGTCATGCTCGCCATGGGGGAAGGGACGCTCGCCATGGCAAGCACAGCGAGTGAATTTGTGGATCCTTGTGAAAATGGAGGCCTGGAGTTCAGAATTCGTATTCTATATTCCATAGCTTAGTCCTGCTGTCTCCAATGGAACTTATACCCAAATAACAGTGCTGAGATTTTGTAGGTGGAGGCATGTAAGATAAAAAGTCCCCTCTAAGCTATGCACTTTGCACCACGCAGATATGGACCCACTTGTCAGTGAATTCTTCTAAGACCTTCAAATCACTTTATATACTTTACAGTGCTAAAGTGTGAAAGTTCTATAAACAGGATTGTTCCAGTCAGTTCCGTCTCACCAGCAACCATAAAATAATATGCTCTCTTTCCACTTAAAGTTTCTCTGTGCCAGATTCTAACAAAAGAAACACACTCTAAGCTAGTGGAGAGGAGCTGATTTACTAGAAAATATATCCACAAACTAGCTATTAACTGAAAGCTATTAGAGCTGGTGCAAGTCCCCCAATGGCTACCTTGCCTCCCTCTGCGTGGGCTGCTGGGTTCAGAGCTGACCTTCCTCTTGACCACTTCGGATTGTTGAGCAGCATTAAAAGAAGCATGTCGTGACAGCCGCTCTTTTCTATTAGTGCAAGCTTGGTGCGGAACACGTGCTGCCCCTTTCACTTCTGTTAAAGCAGCACAGGTTGAAATGTCCATCTTTATGCCACCTAAACAAATACATTCTTATTAAATTAGCTGGTCAAGGGATGACTTATGGTCATTATACTATTTACCATGCAACGAACCCAACAGAGAAGGACAA
Source organism: Shinisaurus crocodilurus (assembly GCA_021292165.1). Classification (NCBI taxonomy): domain Eukaryota; kingdom Metazoa; phylum Chordata; class Lepidosauria; order Squamata; family Shinisauridae; genus Shinisaurus; species Shinisaurus crocodilurus. The sequence continues at coordinate 235,930,703 of CM037879.1, forward strand.
AACATAGCAATCCCCATTTTTTTTCCTGAGCAACACACTGAACAAAACAAAACTATACCTCATTCTAACAATATTCCTACCATAACTCATTTCACTGATTCTGAGCTATTTTCCCATCACATGCAATGGTGAAATTCTTTGTCTTGCTTCAGATTGGCATATACATACTGGTGACTTGTTTGCTAGGGCTACTTATTTAGTAAATATTGTTTTCATCCTCTCTCCATACCTGTTCTCTCATGTCCATTTTAGAATGTAAACTTGCCAGGTCACATACTCTTTTTAATGTGTTTGCACAATGCTCAGTGTGATGGAGCCTTGGCATATCATCTGGACAGTATGCCAGTGCTATTAATAAGTAGTCACTTTTAAAAAGAAAGACATGGGTACAGCAAAATAGTTACCACTTGAAGGTGCTTACTGAAGGTCACTGTATGGTGCCTTCACAGTGGCCTGGTTCGCACATAACAACAACCCTGAGTATGGGTTGAAGTTGAATCATGTTGTTACATGTAAACCCTGTACTATGGTTTAACTCTGGGTTGTTAACCATGAACAACCCAAGAGAACCCATGATTTTGTTGTTGGGTTGTGAACTTGGGGTTGTCCATCGTTAACAACCCATAGTTAAACCATAGTGCAGGGTTCACACATAATGACAACCCATGATTCAACAACAACCCACAATTAAATGACAACCCATATTCAACCCCATACTCTGGGTTGTTGTTATGTGCGAACCAGGTCAGTGTTAAGGAGTTGGCTTTCTGTTAACCTGTGTCTGGATATTGCCAAGTCTCTTTTACATAGATATAGAAGACAGTTTAAGGCTCTCTAGCATGCTGGTAAGTGGTAAGGCAATAGAAAATTCATAGAAAGAGATACTCTGACATAATAGGGACATAAAATTCATGAAGGATAATTACCACTCTCTCCAGTGAATTCCACAGGCCCAATCCATTTGAAGGCTGGCTTACGACCTCTTTCTTCTGTTACATGCACTTTCTTTATGAGACCAAGACTTGTCAGAACATTGGCGATATCATACAATCTTCGTACCTTTGCTAAATGGAAAACAGTTTTAAGTTGAAATAAATGAGTACATTTACAGTTTTAAGTTGAAATAAATGTAACTAAACAGGGTAAAGAACCGTTGCCAGAAAAAAAAGTAAAATTAGGGGGATTGGGTATAAAAATAAAATGTATCTTAGGACTTTGGTGTGGTCCAAACACTTACTCTAACCAGTGGATGGACTCTTTAGCAAAATGAATGTAGTGTGTATGAAAATATTTATCTATTGAACACCAATACATTTTACTTTAAGAAAAACATAACACTTATATTGTAGTCCTATACAAATTGACACATTGACAATACAAACCCTGGTCCTATACAAATTGACACATTGATTTTAATCAAGCACGATTGCCGCCTTTTTGAAATGTATTCATAACCCAATCTATGAACAAATTTCATTTTAGAGGTCAGCATCACAGGGAATAATCATTCTAATTTTGTCATTTTATTTATTATTTATTATTTATTAATTACATTGTTGAATCGCCCATCTGGTCACCCTGGGCGATGTACAATCCAATAAAATCCAATAATAAAACAGAATTAAAATACAGTTAAAACAGTATATATATTTTTAAAAAAATCCTAACCCACCCCATATTCCCACCTGAAAAAACATGTTTTTAATGCACGGCAGAAGCTCATCATGGAGGGGGCATAGCAAAGGTCACTGGGGAGGGAGTTCCATAATTTGGGGGCCACCACAGAAAAGGCCCTCTTCCTAGTCCCCACCAGCCTGGCCGCTCTGGCTGATGGGACAAGGAGAAGGCCGTCTGTGCAGATCTTGTTGAGCAGCCTACTTGTTGTTGCTGGAGGCAGTCCTTGAGATAAACTGGGCCGGAGCCATATAGGGTTTTAAAGGTCAAAACCAACACCTTGAATTCGGCTTGGCAAGCAACTGGTAGCCAGTGCAGCTCCTTGAGCACCGGAGTGATGTGATCACGCCGGCGGCTGCCCTTAACCAGGCGAGCCGCCACGTTCTGTACCAGCTGTAACTTCCGAACCGTCTTCCAGGGTAACCCCACGTAGAGCGCATTACAGTAGTCTAGGTGAGAGGAGACCAAGGCATGAACCACTGACAGGAGCAGAGGATTAGGAAGGTAGGGGCGCAGCTGCCGTATCAGATTACTTCTCTCTCTTCAATGCACAATGGCCAAATAATCAGTTCTGGTCATCGCATCTCAAAAAGGATAGTATTGAGTTGGAAAAGGGCAACCAAAATGATCAAGGCGCGGGAGCAAGTCTCCTAGGAGGAAAGGTTGTAACATCTGGATCCCCAGTGACAAGATGATAATTCATCCCTCAGAAATAATGCTTACTTTTAAACTTGCTGTGATCTGCTGTATCCTGGCTTTCTTCTATTAATATTTTTGCTGCTATGTCGAGAGTGACTATCTTGGTCTTGGAGACAAGGAACAGCATGACAAATTTTTGGCTCATAATCCTCAACGACTTGTCCTTTCTGCTGTTTGCAGACGCTGTATTACAAACACAACCCAAGTCTCAGCATGTTACATCTACCACAGCCAAGAAAGCATTACGAAGGCTTCTCGTGCATAAAAAAAGAAAAACATTTCCTTGTTGGAAAGCAGTTTTTTTTTTTTTTTTTTAATGAGCAGAAAATAATTGCCAGTAACAGATGGACAGTTGCACTTTCACTCTCTTCGGGAAAAGAGGGAAGGACAGTAAAAGGGTATCTTAAAGAAGTGCATTGGAAAGTGAGAAATTCTGAGCAAGATTTTAATCAGTGTGTAATACTGGAGCAAGAAAGAGTGAGATCAAGCTATGTGGGTGATGTTCCAGAAAGGGTTAACATTGAGGTTATTAAGAAGCAGCAGGAGAAAGACCATATGAGGTGGATTGGGGCAATGAATGGGGACAAAGCCACAAGGATTGACTATGGATGTAGTTCCGCCACTGGGAGGAAAAGGAGCTTTGTTTCCCCAAGACATACAATTATCTTTTGGACACAATATAAAAAATAAATAAATTAAAATAGCACTACACAAACTTTTTTACACTCATTATGGCAAGAATATCTTATTACCTTGCCAGTAGCCTTAGTTAACTTACCAGATGGACAATCTGTCTCTGAGAAGTCAAGCAACTGTCGGTCTTGGAAATCTATAAAGGTCTCTTTTTTGTGCTCTCCAAATCTACACTCAAGGTCTAGCTCTTTTTGCTGGAAATAAGCCATGAGTTCTTCATATTTCTGCAGCTCTCCTATTTCCTGGAGGTTTTTCAAAGTTTGACTCAAGCTACAGCGACCATGCCAACAGTACTGATTCTTAGCCACTCGGCTAACAAGATCAAGAGACTCCAGGACATTCACTATGTCATAAATCCGCCTACGTTCAACTCCTAGATGTAGAAACAAAAGCAAAACAAAGAGAATAAAAGCAAAACATTGGGGGGGATGACACACCTCCCTTTCCTTGGTACATTACAAGGCAGTAAAGGGGACACTATTCCAAATCAGCAAACATAATTATAGACAATTTTGGCCGTTAGCATCTACACAAGATATGTATGTAACAGGTGTCAAAAGTACTACAATTTGATTATAATTGATGTACTTCATACAGGAGAAAGATAGTGTCATATTATAGTAGAAAATTGGTCTCTTAGGGACCACTTTTTACAGTAAAATTTTAAGAGACAATGCTGTGTGTTATTCCTTATCAGAATGCTTAAGATCACTGCCATCAGGATCAAAGTCAAAGTGGATAAACTGCTCCCCCACCCTTCACCACCATGGCTGTAAGTCAGAGAAAGGCATTACAGACACTTCTAGCTGGGCCATTAGGCGATACCAGAAGACTAATATGGTACCACTGTCTTATATAAACTTCCCAGACATACTGTCTTCCCTCAGACTAAGCAACTTGTCTCTGAGAGGTTTCCAAATTCCCCTTCTGCTTGTTTGACTTTAGCCTTTAGCCTCCTGCCCAGGGGACTTACTTGTCTCATCATGCAACTAGCTTCAAGAAAAAACATCTATAACATAAGTATAAAAGCCATTAGACTTCAAAAGCAGCTGAGGTACAGGAGTCTGATAATGAGCCAGTTATAAATACTAATGCTACAATGCTATACTTACCTGAGAGTAAGTTTTGCTGAACTCAGTGGAACATACCTGAGTAGACATGCAAATGATTGCACTGCAACTAACCTATCAAGATCCTTTCTCACCTGGAGATATCTCATAGGAGCAATCTTGTGTCTTATTTACAATATGGAAAGTAGATTATGTAGTTGCTTCTGTTGAAGTGATCTATGCTCATATGATTGCATAAATGTGGAACCATTATGTAGGAATGGCAATATTTCCTGGAATAATCCATGAACAGAACTCCAGATTCCCAACAGATTCCCACTCTTGGCTTCAGCTTGAGAAAGGCTACATGGATAGCCAATCCCTATATAACATTTTCACATGTGGGCACTCACATGATCTCTTAGAAGAGGCTCATATACACAGCCTCATCTGTACATAGAAATATGCTTAAAGATATTTATTACTATGTCTTTACTAAGTTGTGAAAAGCAGCAATCCAAATAAGAATAAGCTGCTGGCTATAAATTACCAAGTTACACAATGTCACCTATGCACCTACTTAAGGGGCCAGCAATAAACATATTGCACTAAAGCTCCTATTAGTACTGCCTTCTGAGGACCTCAATCAAAGTTACAGTGGTAGGAAATCTTCATGCAGTCAGAGGGTCTCTGTTCTTCCCCCACCCTTTCCCCATGGTAAATAATGTATAATATTACTTAGCTGAAAATGACATGGGGCTCTCTAAGACTTATTGTAACAGCATTTAAAATCGTCTGTAATGATCCTTAAATCTGAATGGAAATGTCCATAAATTATCCTGGTAAACAGAAGCATACTACTACACTACAGTGAAGTCTTCATAGACAGAATTATTTAGAGTTGATTGCAATGGTAGGGTAAGAGAATATAACATGTTTTGTATTAAAACAGTCACTACCCATCAATAATACTACTTCAGGTATTATTGTTACAATTATTGTAGTGACGTAGTCTGTTAGGTATCTGGAAAAATTGAGACTGTTGGGTACATGGTCAAGTTTGCTGTGGTATACATCTTTCTCAAAGTATTACCGATGTAAGTGACAACAGGGCTAGGAGTTCTCCTGGCGTCACAATACCTAGATTTATCTGCCAGGACAAAGCATGGTTCCTGTGCCACCGCCAATAGACTAAGCCATAGATAGCAGCATTAATTTCCGTTTAAGGAACTGTAAAAATGGTGCTAAAGTGTAAGCTGAGAGATCTGTAGGTACCTTGCCTTGCAGGTACCCCTTGTAGGTACCTTGCAGCAGATTTGGGGTTGTGAGTCTATAGTGGAAATGACTTACTGCTCTACTCATTTTCTTGATGCTGTCACTTCTCATTGCATTTTTCATTAAACTTCCTACAGCAAAGGGATATACAAATCTACCCTAACAACACTATGTCAAAAATCTATTTTAAGAAAATCTGCTACATGGCTAGCAAAAAGAAAAATAACTTTACATATACATATGACTATACAAACTTACCTTATGGAAATTCAGACCATTGGCCCATCAAGGCCTTTTGAATGCAAAGCATATACTCAACCACTGAGCTACAGCTCCATAATCTTATATTTCAATCATGAAGCAATGTGCTTAGAAGACCTACTGGTTACAATGAACTATCGTCCAAGTAACTGTGTTTAGGTTGGTTATTTATTAACAGCATTTATAGGCCACCCTATAATTGAGTTGTCAACAACAGGAAAGGGACAGAGCTTTACAACCCAACCACCATCCAGTTAAATTTTATAGATAGATAGATAGATTTGTGGATTCATCTGATTTAGTGCCACAAGCTCACAACCAACAAATGTAGTACACACACACACACACACACACACACTAAATAACCTCTTCATTGAAATCATTGATAAATAACACCAGTGGGGTGTTATTTTCAGCTTCCATGCACATCATTGAGATTTCATGTCATGAAATAAGAATAGTGACAACTTAAAAATTATAGTTTTTTGTTAATATACTTTTAAAAAATGCAACAATCCAGTCCCAGCTGCTATTCTCTGTATAATGTGCATGTTGTTCATAACTGGTTGCTTAAGAACTTTCAGACATCTTTTAGGTATTCTTGAGGATTTTGTTCAGTCTGCATTCTCAGTTTTTGGACTAACAGCCAGTTTGGAACAGAGTTAGTGTGCTTCAGTTTTCACACTTCTCCAAATTTTGCAATGAAGTTTTCGACTCAAAAAAGCACCAACAAAAAACCCCCAAATGTGTATTTTAGGGAGAAATGCATACAAAAATGCTTATGTTAGGATACTATATATTCAAAATTAATATGAATTTTATGTGTGTGTTTTTTTTAATGCAGCTTGACGTGGGAACAAGATGGAATGGACTTAGGAATGAACACACCCAAAACTGACTCAGACCAGAAACAGATGGATCCATCCATCCCTAGCCTCTTTCAACTATATTTTTGTCCACAGGAATATTTTTTGGATTCTTGTGGAGGGATGACATGAAATATGTTACAAAACTATCTAGCAGCACCTTCTTCTGTGGAAGCTCCACTGAAATGCAGGGGCATTGCACAATAGTATAAGGGTGCAATTCTATGCATGTTTAGACAGAGATGAGTCCTACATTTCCCAGCATGCTCCAGCCAGCCATGTTGGCTGGTGAATGCTGAGAGTTGCAGGACTTTTTTCGGTCTAAACATGCATAGGATTGTGCCCTAAACCAGTTAAACCAGGTTTGTAAGGAGAATTGCCTGGTTGATTGTGCCCTGAGGAAGCCACTACATCATTCATCACCAGGAATATTCATTCTCACAGTCAGTATTGTTTTCTTGCATACATACCAAGACTAGAAGCCACTTCATCCAAAGAAATTGTTGTCTTTTCTGCCGATAAAGGATAACTGGGATAGCGAGCTAAGAATTTTTGGCACAGCAGTCCTAAGCTTTTCTGCTTCCTGCTGGGTCTCTGCTTTTCATATTCATCTGCTGTTCCATCATCTATAGTATCACACTAGAAACAGATACAATGGTGTGTGTGTGTGTTTAATAGTATTCTGCTATCATAGACCACAGCACTAGTAAACCATTTTGTATTTATCAGATCTGGACTTCAAAAAGAAAAATGAAATACATGTAGATGCTACTATGCCAGTTTAGAAAGTTAAGTTCTATGGTCTAGATCAGGGCTCTCCAACCTTGGGTCCCCAGATGTTGCTGGCCTACAGCTCCCAGCATACCCAGCCAGCATGGGTAATGGCAAGGGATTCTGGGAGAGTGTTGGACTGGGACTCGGAAGATCCAGGTTCTAGTCCCCGCTCGACCATGAAACTCACTGGGTGACTTTGGGCCAGTCACTGACTCTCAGCCTAACCTACCTCACAGGGTTGTTGTGAGGATAAAATGGAGAGGAGGAGAATTATGTAAGCCGCCTTGAGTTCCTTGCAGGAAAAAAGGCGGGGTATAAATCTAATAAATAAATAAAATAAATATATTTAGGGACATATTATTATGGATATACCAACACAGAAAAGATTCAGTTTGGACCACCCACACAATTCGGATAATGGGCATATTTGGCTCAGACTGCTTCAGAAGAGTGTTGCTTCATCTGTGGTCTGAAGCAAGCTTTGTGCCTCGCCATCGAATATCATGGGGAAATGGTTGGGGGTGGAGGGAAGCATTACCTCCCTGAAAAAGGATTCCCTTGGGTAAGAGGGTCCTTGGAAAGGGTGGGCGGGCTCTGCCCACCCCCACATGCTGTTTTGGGGTGCATCAATTCTGTTCCCCTTTGACAAGTGCCCTAACATGCATTTTCAGAGTAGTCCTTGCTAGCACCGCCTGTGCAGCAAGACTGCTCTGAAGGCATTTATATCACGGCAGTTGTCAAAGCCTCAATGCTTCCATCAGAGTTACTGTCCAAATACCTTCTGAAACTTTGGGACCAGCCCACTTTGCTTTGACCTTCAGGGAAGACCTACTTCACTTCAGAAGAGGTCAAAATACCTCTAAAGCAGGGTTTTCCAACCTTGGGTCCCCAGATGTTGCTGGACTACAGCTCCCAGAATCGCTTGCCATTAGCCACGCTGGCTGGGTATGCTGGGAGCTGTAGGCCAGCAACATCTGGGGACCCAAGGTTGGAGAGCCCTGCTCTAAAGCATCCTGCTTTGCTTCGGAACTTGGACTTCATCCGCAGTGGATACATACCCCTTCAGATAACCATGTCTGTAGGCCTATGGGCTACAACAGGACTACTTAGGCTCTGCCTCTTCCATTTCTTCCTTGTGCATTTCTCCGCTTCTCACAGTGGCTAAAGCTTGTAATATGGCAGCCAGGACTTGGGCCCCAGCAGGCATGGGTACAGGATAGGTGGAGGCCCCTAAGATGGCACCGCAGCTGGTCAAGGATAGAGCTAGTTTGGTGCTCAATTTCATAAGTAATACTGTATGTTAAGTTTAACCAGTGTGGCGTAGTGGTGAGAGTGTTGGACTGGGGACTCGGGAGATCCGGGTTCTAGTTCCTGTTCGGCCATGAAACTCACTGGGTGACTTTGGGCCAGTCACTGACTCTCAGCCTAACCTACCTCACAGGGTTGTTGTGAGGATAAAATGGGTAGGAGGATTATGTAAGCTGCCTTGGGTTCCTTTCAGGAAAAAAGGCAGGATATAAATATAATAAATAAATAAATAAAAAATAATTGAGAACCTCTCAACCAGTCTCTGGAGAGGTAGCAAGACACACATTTTTAAATCATTAATAAAGCACTTCAAAACTTTACTAAACACTGTACATCAATTATTTATTTATTAAATAATTAAAACAAAAGTTAAACAAAAATTTAAAAAATTAATTTAAAAAAAATAAAAAACAAAAAAATAATTAAAAACAATTAAAAACAAGGCAGTCCCAGCTTACAGTTTAAAAGGCACAACACAAGGAAAAAGGAATGGGAAGAAATAAGAAATCAACAGGTATTTTGAGAGTAAGCAGTTGAAATGTCCTCCACGATCCAAAAGCCCAAGTTTAGTACCACAAAAGGCAGCTTTCAAACCCTCATACAGTAATACCTTGGTTTGCAAGTAACTTGGTTTGAGAGCGTTTTGCAAGACAAACAAATTTTTAAATATTTATTTAATTTTTTTTTACTTGATATACAAGCAATGTCTTACAATACAAGTACTGTAGTATGGCTTAAATTAAAAATCTCTGTACAAATTTTTTTGGGGGGATTTCGTTTTGATATAAGAATGTTTTGGATTACAAGCACGTTTCCGGAACGAATTATGCTCTCAATCCAAGGCATGACTGTATGTTTAATCAGCCATGGCCCAAGGGAAATCGTAAGAAAGGGGTTGGAATGGCCTGCAGTGCAACAAGTGCTTCTTAAAAGGAACATTTGTTAAAGTAGCCCAAATGTTGAAAGAAACCACAGCTTTTATTTTTCCTAAAAACATATGAAAGCAATTTTCGCTTGAGAGGTTCTGAGAGTGACAATTCCCACTAAGTCTTTAGCTGCTTCTCACAGAACTTTCTTAAATGAACCTCATATAGTGCAGGCTGATTTAGAATCAATGTCCTTGCATTTTAAAGACAATGTAGGAGAAGTGACAATTTTCTTTGAACTTTAGAAATACTTTAGAAAAGTAACAGGCATTAATGCTTTTATCAAAAGGAAGCAAGATTAATGTGGCCAGTGAACACAAGCATTCATGCTTTGAACTGAGAGCATTCAGAGTATTTGGAGAAATCTATCATAGGAGCATTATAGAAATGGAATTAAATTATACCTTAAACAAGATGGGTCAACTTCAGTTGACCTGAGGACCATTTCAGAAAAATAGATGGAGAAGTGCAGATATTTTGCATGTTTTCTTTACATGTAAATAAATGACTTGTAATTCATGAATACGGTGGTTGCCATACAACAACTGGTAGTCATTTATTATGAATATATGAATCACAATTTATTTTGCCTACTGGTGAAAGATAATTTTTTAAACTTTGCAAACAAAAAAATCTTGCTCATGACATTTGGAAAGCATGAAGATTTCAGGGATGCTTTGACTTGGATTCCTGCATTGAGCAGGGGGTTGGACTCGATGGCCTGGTAGGCCCCTTCCAACTCTACTTTTCTATGATTCTATGTTTGACTTCTTTTACATGTATTCTTGTTTCTATGGCAGGTTCATATTCTCTAAATCTTCCATGCAGAGTGGCTCTATGAATGCAGTTGCATAGAGGACGTAATGTATGACTGTACAGACCAAAATGGCAAATAAAGAGGAAACAAAACAGAAAATAAGAGAACATCTAAGAAGGGTTAAAGCAGAACAATTTGGGAGAATTGTCCACAAATGATCTCAAGTCCCAGAGGGGAAAGAAAAGGGAGATGTTCGCCCAGAATAAATCACAAGTATCTAAAGAGAAGATGAAAATGTAAAGTGAAGGCTACATATCTTGCAGAACCTTGATGTGAAGACTAGTCTTGGTCTTCCTTAGGCGACCTGGCCAGTAGGCAGTGGTCAGCCGCACTGGTGAACCAGACTCTATCAGCAGGAATCGTTTGAATAAACAAAGAGAGCAACAACCAAAAAGGAGCAAGCAATGTCCAAAGACTCCCTGGATGTTCTGTATGAAATGTCAGGGACACGCTGGCAGAAAGAAGCAATTGAGCAGTCTGAAAAATGTGTTTGTTACTGATGGCTATTAGTTAAAATGAGACAATCTGGTTCTTTATTGAGGCCTCAGTAAAAAAACAGAGCCTCTTCAACTCAGATAAAGTATATTTGGAAGGAGGTGAAAGAGAAACATGAGCTCCCAATCATGAGACACCAAAGAAAGCAATGAGAGCCAGTGTGCTGTAGCGCTTAGACTGTTGGATTAGGACTGGGGAGACCCAGGTTCTAGTCCCCACTTGGCCATGAAGCTCAGTGGGTGACTTTGGGCCAGTCACTAACTCTCAGTCCAACCTATCTCACAGGGTTGTTGTGAAGATAAAATGGAGAGGAATATGCTGCCTTGGGCTCCTTGGAAGAAAGGCGGGATATAAATGTAACAAACAAACAAGTTATTTGATATAACTAAACAGATTATTATTTAGTTTAAGCAGGTATCAAATTACTCAGAAAATTACTCAGAAAACCAAGTTTTCTGTGACAAGTCCCTTACCTGCAAGCAATCAGGGATACCGTCACTAAATACATTGTTCTCAATTGGTCTGAAGAGCTCTTTTTTCTTTTCCCTATCCCGCATGTCAGGGCTAGCAGCACTAATAAGCATCTTGAGGTTAGCTGTGGGGGTCCATGGATCTGCCAGGGGCCTATCGGTCAGCTTAACAGGTGTAATTGGACTCCTCTCGGGGGTACAGCTTTTTTGCTTTGACAAATCAATGGGTTCATTTTTCATGGGAGTCTTTGGGGTCATTCTGGGTCGATCAAATATGTTTTCCTATTAGAAAGAGAAAATAGTTTAGAGTCAGCTGGAAGGTAGAGAGGCAACCAATCAATGTTGCTGTTCTTATAAAAATTATAGTAGTTCACAGGGTCCTATCACACTCCAACATCAAACCAGGAAACAATGGCCTGTTCAGTACCTAATGGCTGACAATGACCTGGTCTGCATGACACAACAACCCACTACAGCTCAATTTACCCACAGGGGCTGTTGCATTGTGCCAGGCACTTGTAGGTGCCCTTTTTGCATGGCGCCCATGGGCACCCGGCTTGCCGTGGCTAGTGTTGTGCAAACCTAGGTGGCAGGGGTTGTTTTAGGGTTATTTGAGGGTTGTCTAACCCTCAAACAATCTCTGCCACCTGGGTTTGCACAACATGACAGGCCAGGCCCCATTTTTGCATGACGCCCATGGGCGTCTGGCATAATGCGACAGCCCCCATGGGTAAATTAAGCCATGGTGGGCTGTTGTGATGTGCGGACAGTCCAACTGAGTTCCATGGGATGGTAAACAGGTTAAAATCTGGGACAGTTGAGAGGGAATACACTCAGATCCACACCCCACATACTTGAACCAGAAGGAATAGGAGGAAAGTTCAGACCCAACTTCAAGCATTCCCCATACAGTAATACCTTGGATCGCAAGCATAATTCGTTCCGGAACCATGCTTGTAATCCAAAACACTCATATCAAAGCGAGTCTCTGGCGGTCTTGCAAAACGCTCTCAGACCAAGTTACTTGCAATCCAAGGTATTGCTGTAGATATACAGACCCTTCCTTTATACATACCCACCAGGGCTAGCATTAAGTGTAGGTCTTAAGCCACCTTGAGTGCCATTTTTTGGTAGAAAGGCGGGGTATAAATCAAACCAATAAACATTGGTCAGGCACCTGCGAGGGCCCACACCTCAGCAGGGGCCCACTGACAAGAGCCCCCTGGACTCGCCCCTCCCCTACATCATTGCAGCCTGGTTGTTCACCTGCCTCCCACTCATAATGGTATGATATGTCTCATGTATGAATAGCAAGAGGATTCAAAATTCTGAGCTGCTTGAGGAAGAGACAAGCTTCTAGACCAGGGCTCTCCAACCTTGGGTCCCCAGATGTTGCTGGACTACAGCTCCCAGAATCCCTTGCCATTAGCCAGGCTGGCTGGGTATGCTGGGAGCTGTAGGCCAGCAACATCTGGGGACCCAAAGTTGGAGAGCCCTGCTCTAGACTAAAGTAAGATTATGTTATTACAATCCCCTGTGTTATTACACTTGTATTTTAATGTAGATTTAATGCTAGTGAATACTCTAACATTAATAGCTACAGCATTCATGCTAGTGAATGCTCTAGCATGAATGCTGTAGCTCAGGGGCAGGGCCGAAGGAGGAACATTAGATGCCACTTCCTACCTGCTCACTGGCTCTCTGCCTCTCAATCAAGCAAGTGATAGCAATGATGAGAAAGAGGATGAGGAGCAAAAACAGCCGGTTGACAATAGTGGTGAGAAGGAAGACTCACAGAGGGTCCATTGAGTGTGTCCTGCCCAAGGGCCCTCAAAAGGCTGAAGCAGACACCGATACCCATCCTCCACAATGATAGGCATTTTGTTCATACACATTGTGCCTGTGCAGCACCCGTGTCAGTGGAGTAATGGAGACAGACTGCACCATTTTATGGTTAAGGAGCAGTGCACAGTGTCCCTAAGCTTAGTACATTAATTTTTCTCATAAGGTTACATGTTGCGGGCTATAAATGAAGACACAATTACCGTACTTAGTTCTCTGTTCCAAAGTCTAATGACAAAAATATGTGGGGATGGTCCAGCTGTGCCAGGCTGAAACCTGTTCATAGAACTCAGTGGAAGCTATACATCTGCACAGCCCCCTGTCATTTTCATAACCGTACCCCAGGTTCTTTTCCTTGGTCACACTAGAATGCAACAGTATGCAGAAAATTACTTTTGTATAAATATTGATATCTGGTCTATGTTGCTGATATCTGGAATCCCTGGCAAAACCAGGTTTTAAATTGAACAAATTATTTTCATTCTTTCTGGGAGACATAGTAAGAATACATAAACACAGAAGTATTTTCAAATCTTAACATTACATCAGAGAGAGTAACCAATCAGAGAAGTCAGAATGATTTTACAACTTACCAGGACTTGATAGATCATAATCCTTCAATAAAACTGAACTTTGAGGGATATAAATGTATTTAAACATTATTTAAATGTTTAAATATATTTCTATCCCTCAAAGATACTTGTGGATATGTGATGGCCAAGAAGTCTGATGAAATTGTCTGTGATGAACAATTGGTTCATCCTTGCTCTGCATGATAGATTACACTGACTCATGTATTATTTAGCCAGTTATTAAGTTCGTTTGGCAGGGATTTAACACTCTCATTAATTTTGGCTTTTGTATACTCAGTTTAGCATTAATGCCAGACACACACAATCCTCTCTCACCTGTGTCTCAATCTGTAGCCTGTTTACTCCATTCTATAGAACTCAATGGAAACCACACTTTGGGAGGGCCAAAAGGGCTTTTGGACAACACATAAGTTAATTTTGTTTTCACCTGCCCATCTCCTGTCAGACATATCTGTTTGTGAGACAACTTAATATTTGTGGTATACTAGGGTATATCTTGTTGCTTACATGTCCATGTTAGGGCAAACTGCTGCACCAGTGCAATGTTTCTTAATTAAATCTTGTGCTATTGCTTAGAATGGGGAAACTTTGCTAGGCTGAAACCTTATTGGATTACTCTCACTATGACATCTATCTAGCTTTTCAGAAGGAAATATCCCACAGCAGTCAACAGTCATTTAGACTTGCACTGCCTGTTTGGCTGCTTTAAGATTCACTGTAGATAAGGAGTGACATCAAGGCAGCCAAATGTATTTCTGCAACTTGAATTATTTTTTTATTTTATTTATACCCCGCCTTTTTTCCTGCAAGGAACCCAAGGCAGCTTACATAATCCTCCTCCTCCTCTCCATTTTATCCTCACAACAACCCTGTGAGGTAGGTTAGGCTGAGAGTCAGTGACTGGCCCAAAGTCACCCAGTGAGTTTCATGGCCGAGCGGGGACTAGAACTCGGATCTCCCGAGTCCCAGTCCAACACTCTAACCACTACGCCACGCTGACCAATGGATTGATACGTGCAGTGGCAAGCAATTCTGTGCAAGCAATTATTGTTTTTTGTTTTTTTTTACTATCAAGTACCAAACTGAAAACGTATTGGGTCAAAAGGCAACAGATTATCTGCGTATTACACATTCATCTTTCTTCTCTGGGCTTCTTCACTGTTACGCATGCCACATACAGATTCCAAGGCTTATTGCTCCACCAGTAGTTTCTATTAGCTACCAAGGGTGCAATCCTATGCATGTTTAGACAGAAAAAAGTTCTACAACTCCCAGCATTCGCCAGTCAGCCATGCTGGGAGTTGTAGTGTTTTTTCTGTCTAAACATGCATAGGATCGCACTCTAAAAATGGCTACTTAAGAGGTGAAGTTTGTCCATCCATGTAAAGTCTGTAACAGGAGGTTTTATTCAACAGTGTTTCATCTCAAGGTCAGCTGGCCTGTTATGCAGGAGATCAGTGCTGGGATTCCATGTTTTAATTTTTACTTTAATGCAGCTGGGTGGGGTCCAAATTTGATTGGAATAATCCTTTGCTGGAGGAAGGGCTGTTCCAATCATTCCCCACCCCTGTGCTGTTTTCCTGATCCAAGATACCTCTGAAGCTGCTGTTGTGTGTGCTGGGTGTGGGCAGAGACTTATTTATTTATTTATTTATTACATTTATACCCCGCCTTTTTTCCTGCAAGGAACTCAAGGCGGCTTACATAATCCTCCTTCTCCTCTCCATTTTATCCTCACAACAATCCTGTGAGGTAGGTTAGGCTGAGAGGCAGTGACTGGCCCAAAGTCACCCAGTGAGTTTCATGGCCGAGTGGGGACTAGAACCCGGATCTCCTGAGTCCCAGTCCAACACTCTCACCACTACGCCACACTGGCTCTCAAAAATATTTTAATACTAATTTTTAAATCTGGGTTACTCAATAGTTAATTTAGCATGAGAAAATGGATCAAAATGTAACTGACGTGAGATTATACGCCAGACATCTTTAAATAGCAGTAACTGGGAGGAACCCTATCCATCTGTGCTGAGCACCTAATGCCATCCATTTAGAGAGAGAATCCAGATAAGAAGATTCCAAAACTGACCAAGGAAGAAAATCTGATCTAAGTGGAAAAGACCAGAATTTAGTACAAATAGGCCCGATGATATAGAGCAAGATCTGGAAAGCAAAATGCACCTTCATTAATTGGAAGCTGCATCCTTTCCAAGGATATTTGTGGCAGGGAGGTCCTGCCCCAAATTTACGAAGCAGAGCACTGAGTGTGGGGGTTAAAGGAAGATTCAACTGCCATTCTGGTGGACATATGTACGTGGGAAGGAAGGGGGGCCTTCTTGTCCTTTGCCTTAGGCAGAGAAATGTCTGGGGCTTGGCTAGCGCTGGTGTCCCATTAATTAGACTTTGTGGAAAGCGGGGATGGGGGTATGTGGGTATTTGTATTCCCCCCATCCACTGCCACCTCAATTTATGTAACAGCATCTTCAGATGGGGAGGTAGAGAAAGGGTTAAGCACCTCCCTACCCAAGTACCACTGCTCCAATAAAATTTGAAGCTCCATAGCTAAAGCAAAGTAAAACAAGGATGTTGGGATATCCCACTTAACATGTAATATGGCTTTCCCAAGTGAACTTTCATGAAGCCCCTTCACATGCCGATAGACCATCTCTTCAGGTTCATGGCATAGCATCTGATGCCTGATAATGATCTACCAATGACCATTTTACTCAGCCAGAGTCCTGGTAACATGTACTGTATAAGCTCTACACAAGCATATTGAGTCTGTTGCAAACTCTTAGCCAATAAGGATTCATAATCCCATCCCATCTGGCAAACGGCTTGCAAAAACTCTCATTAATGAGCCTAGAGTAAATGATTCCCAAATTCTTTAGATGGGCAAGGATGGGCTAATTGGCTCTCTGTGAAATTAGAGCCAAAAGGAAGCTGTTGGCCCAAACGGAGCATTTAGCAAATTAGGAGACTGCCCAGGTGAAGCACAGTGAGAGAAAAAAAAGATTGTACTGTATTATTACAATTTTTGTTTCTTTTTTAAAATTTATGGAACCAGTAACAATAATCTCATATAACAGTAATCACAAATAAAAGTTAAAAAAAAAACTTTTACAAAATGATAGCTAGGCTTTACCATTTTGAAATGTATCAGTTCCAACACAATTTGAAAATTATGGTGCCAAAACAGAACACAATTTAAAACAAAGCTTAAGCACTGTGAGCAGATTTACCACTACAGAACTCAAGAATTTAGCCACCCAGTTCTGTCTACTTACCTTTTGTGCACTTTCCCCATCTTCATCTATAAAATCTATCCTTGTATGTCTTGGGCTAATCAGATCTTTTAGTGTTAAGCAATTCACCTCCATCTGTAAATGTGAGAATTGCACAAGAACTTCAGCATCTTACATCACCTCCCACCTAAAAAATAATGTTCAGATCCCGCACCACTCGGTCTCATCTTCCTCCCCCTCCCCCAAAACGATGAGAATTTAAAAAAGAAAGAAAGATGTGATCTTTATAAACTCGCAGATCTTAAACAATAAAAGGATCGGATGGGGGGGGGGGGAGTATATAAAATCGTCTGCAACGGTCTCCAGAAGCCGGAGAAGACGTCGGAAATTGGCCGTGGGAAACCCCTGAGAAGTGGGAACCTCTGGCGAATCTGTCTTTGAAGTTCAGAAAGTTCGCCCCGGGATCGGTTACTTTTGGCGCAAAGAACCTGGAGAGGAGGAATCCCAGCTTTGAATGGGAGCGGGACTCCGAAGTGCCCACCTCGCAGCTCAAGGCGGGGACAACAATCCGGCAATGCCCGTGCCGAAGCGCGGGAGAGCCCCTGTCCATCCAGAAGGGCACCTTCCCGCCTCCATGTTCAGTAATAAAGCCTGGAGGGAAAGCTTCGGAAAATATTTTTTCCTTCCCCTGTCTTACTGCCAGGATGGGAATAGCCACCCTGCATAGCCATGGGAATAAGGCACAGGAAAAGCAAAGACACCCACACGCAAGCCTAGGCGAGCCCACCTCCCTTTCCCGCCCCCGGGAATGTGAAGGACTTACTTTTCCAGAGTCCCTCTGTTTTCTCAAAGGGACCCCTTTCCCTCAGCGCCTCGGGGCCGTATAAAGCCGCCGCCGCCGCGCCTAAGGGGCATTGAGGGGCCCAAGGGAAAGAGGAACCCCCCCAACTGCTGTTTCCGACGCTCGCCCGCGACGTGCCTATACTGGCCGCTTCGCTCCTGCTTTGGAGATTCCACTAGGCGCTAAAGCTTCTATTCTGGCGCCCTGGAACATATTTTTACAATCCGGCCAATCAGGCGCTTGCTGATGGGGCGTCCCCCTGTCGTTCCCGCCAATCAGCTCGAAGCCCTGCTCGGAGAGTTGGCGCTATACTCGGCGCGCTCTGTGCCGGGGTCCCGCGCCCTGGCGCTGGCCGCGCCGGCTGTTTCCCCGCCGCCGCTGCCGCCGCCGCCCCCCCTCCCCCCACCTTGTGGTACCTGGGAAGCCTGGGGCGGAGTGATTCAACAGTGAGGAGGGCAGGCCCGGGCTGCCCCGACGCT
Organism: Shinisaurus crocodilurus; assembly: GCA_021292165.1. Taxonomy (NCBI): domain Eukaryota; kingdom Metazoa; phylum Chordata; class Lepidosauria; order Squamata; family Shinisauridae; genus Shinisaurus; species Shinisaurus crocodilurus. The sequence goes on from CM037879.1 coordinate 235,949,007, forward strand.
TTTGTTAGGCAAGAGTGGGCAGCTCAAGTGCAATGCTGGAAGAATAGGAGAAAGTAAAGGGAACAGATGGAGCTGGGAAACCTAAAACTCGGGAGACGCCGCGGAGAGCGGCGGGGCCACTCTGCTTTCTCCCTCCCCTTCAGTCTGCTCTCGAAGAGGATTTCTGGCTGGCAGCTCTCTCTGCGCTTCCTAAAGTCTCTTAAGATCTTAGGTGACAGGAAATACACGTACACACATGAGGTCTTTAATTCTCTAGGTTTTTCAAGAGGAAGAGGAAGAGATTTTGTAATGTTTGCCCTGCCATCTTCTTCGAAGCAAAGAAATACATTGCTTTTTAGTGGAAGAGACGTGTTTCCGGGTGAAAATAGGAGAATTTAGACATGCACCAGTTTACGTGGTCAGAAGCAGCAGGCACACAAAACTAAGGCCAAAAGTTGATACGTGACCCCACTGTAACACACTTTCAAGCTTGCGGCATGATTTGGGATTGCTTCACATGCTACAGATTTCCTACACAAAAGGTGCTTATGTGCAACAAATTGGGAAGGGCGGGGTGGGGGGAAATCTGAGTTGTAGGTGATGGGGGTACCACTGCTGGGAAGCCATGACAGGCTGTGATGTATTAGCTTGTATCTACTGCTTGTACCCATAGCCAGAAACTTGCTGGATTGTCCCTCCGTCTAGAAACTTGCTGGATTCACATGTCAGTTTCCTCCAATTTTCCATATAGACATGCAGTGATAATGTAGCAGATTTGGCTTACTAAGCAATTTTATCTCGTCTTCGGTGGGTCCTACCAAGAATGGCCAAATATTTGCCCCCAATTCTTGAAAGAAGAGAAAATAGTTTGCAAAAGTTGTGTGTGAGATCATCTTTTCAAACATCTTTGGGGTATTTTGTATGTCACGCCTTGGCTGTGCCCAAATATATGTGCTCCATGTCTCTGAAGCCTGTATATCTAAGTGGTGATTATTTGATTTTGGAGCCTGACCATTTGTTAGGGGGCTAAATTGTACAACAAAATAAGCATTCAGTCCCCAAACCAGTAACTGGAGAGCAGAATGGCCCCTGAGAACACAGGAACTGTCCACCCCAGCTCTACATATTTACTGAAGAAACGGATGCGCAGTTTCAGTTCCTGTGATATATATGGAGCTTTATCATGTGTGCGCAGGTCCCCTCTAAGTCTAGCTAAGTGGCAAGGTGAGTCAGGACCAAATTTGTACATTCCAGTTTACAAGGCTGACCTAATGCTGTGAATGCTGCATTAGGCCTTGCAAAAAGATTGTGTCTTTTATCAAGTCCAACTCATCCCCAGCCTCAGTGACATCAGGGCCAAACAGTGATAACAGACAGAAGCTGTGAGCCCCACCTCCACCCCATTTGGCATATTAGACTTGGAAAAAAGGCTCCCATTGGCTCCAGCGGAAGACCTTTTACAAATCTAATTGCTGTTTAGGGTGGGGCAAGAAGGGGAAGACTGCAGGCCTTGTGGGAAGGCCCCGTGGGCTGGATTTGGCCCATCGACCAGAGGTTCTCCACTCCTGATCTGCCCATATTATGTATAAAATAGTTGCTGGATAATCTGACTTTTAGAGCAAAGGAGGCATGTGGATGAAGGGGACCTAACTTTCCTCACCCACTGCTTTCTATATGAAGGGGGCACACACCAGGGTTAAGCAAATTGGTCTGCTGTTGTCACAGTTGAGCTTAGCAGGAGTGAGAAACAGTGAAGTGAGATCAGTGGGGAATTTCAGTGACATTTGTGCAAAGGCAGGCAAACCATATCAAATAGGCAGCAACGTTTAGTGCACTGCTCAGCTGGGTCAGGCAGTGCTAGGAACCAAAAAGAAGGGCTTAGGTCCACAGAACAAAAAAATAATAATGCACAAATTTGCATATGCTAATGTACATATGCTCTAAAGTCTCTTTCTCTCTCTCTCTCTCTCTCTCTCTTTGTATGTCTTTAAAGGACCCTGTCTCCTAAGAACACCACTTTTTGTAAAAAGGGATGTATGCACAGGGGAGAGAAGGGCACTTGATTCCAGAAAATAAACCCAAACATCTCAGGCTGAAAGATTGGGGGGGGGGGGCAGCAGGAGGTGAAGTACATGTGGGCAAAAAGCCAGCCCATCCAGCGGGATCAGATGCAACAGAAATCATCAGGGCCCCTGTACCTTTATTTCAGCAAGTACCTATGGACAGCTGGGTGGTGGGGCAGATGGCCTCTCAGTGATTTGGGACTCCAAATTAAAGATTTGGGGCTCTCCAGCCCTAGTGGGCCGCCTCCAAACACCGCCTCTGTGGATCAGTAATAAATCTTTTGATTTAGAAAAAAAAAGGTGTCCCAGATTCATCAGGACAGGGCAGTAGATACTTAAAAAAAATAAAATAAAGTAAATAAATGGTTACAAAAACCATAGGCAGCAGGCAGCATCTTAGCATTCGCCCTTTTCTCACACAGAAGGGATGATGCTCACAGCTCATTTATCTTGACCAAACACAGGAAAGAAGGGCTGAGCAAGAGATACAGAGACCCCCTATTCTCTGTAGTGACCTGCAGCCTGTGTGCACATAGACAGTTTTGTTATGTCCAGTGGGGATACCTTTGTGCACAGGTGTTGTGCTTGTGCCTGCACAAGAAAAGATTATGCCCATACTATGTTTTCTTTCATGAAAACTACTAGAGTATTCTTATATATATACATTTCCACCAGTTAAGCAATTACACCTCACATGATTAGTCAAGTAATTTTTATTTAATTGAATGTGAGCTATAAAGGTAATAGTATCATCTGATTCATGTGGTTACATAACATTGGTTGGTATTTTCACAGCACAAAAAAGTTAATGCTGCAAAGTCATTTCACAAAGTAAATGTCTGCACAGTTAAACTGCTGAACTTAAACCTGTAATGTTAAACCTTAAACCCTTTTGAAGAAGGAAAAAACCCCAAGGAACACCGAACCATATGAGCTGCATTGCTAAGGCTATTAGCGTTCTGTGTTTTCCCTTAGCATTTAAGGCAGCTTTCCCCTTTTGCTGCCTGCAATGCAAGTCTGCCAATTCAGCATTCATTTTCTGTTCAGCACGTTACTTGTACTGCCATCTCAGGTTACTTGTGACTTTTTAATGGGAATTTTTACATAAGTCGGTTTTAGGTCTCCAAGTCTTAACTAATTGATAAAGTATTGATTTTTGAGTATCAGTTTAAAAGTGATCAAACATATGCTTTAAATTAAGGTTAACTGAACAACTCTGATAACTAGTGGAGGAAAGTTAATGACCATCACAGGAAACTGTTAAATTTAGATTTTTAGCATAGTAATTCTTTCTAAGAATGGTAACAAATTCTCCTTTTAAGCTTGCTTACTAGGGCTTTTCTAAATGAGGCTGTTAATCGCTGTTTCTACTTTTGGTAGAAAGCATGGGGATCTGAGCTCTACACAAAGGACTCTTCCTTTCCTGCTTTTCCACTACATAACCTCTAGGTGGAGCTCTACTATAGCGGAATAGCTCAAATACACAATGAGAAACAGCACAATTTTTCCTGGTCTAATATAATATCCCATTTTCCCGGTTCTAAAAACCCCGGGAAAGTGCTCTGAAAAACCAGAAGTGAAACTGGAGGGTCATTTCATCATCTAAAGAGTCTGCAAACAACCGTGAGCAAGGCATCATGAGCACACAATAAATGCCTCTTGTAGAAAAGCTCTAAGCAAGTGTCCAGTGTGTTATGACTTGCTGAAATGAAAGTGCTTCCAGAGAGACAGCTCCCAGTATTATCAGTCGGAAGACATTGTGCGTCTCTTCTGTCTTTCCCTCCTTAACAAATTTTCTCTGGTCACAAATGGAAGATGCTGCTGTCTGGACTCCCAGTAAAATTCTATGTTTGAGGCAGGGTGATTGTACAATAAAAGCCTTGTCTGGAAGCACCGCACAAAAAAATAAAAATAAGAATCTTCTACAAACATATTCATCATCATTTTTTAAAGTTAAATCTATTTTAAGGTATTTATAAAACAGATTAGAGTGCAATCCTTTGCAGGTTTACACAAAAAGAAGTCCTACAACTCCCAGCATTCCCCAGCCAGCCATGTAGCACTTTTTTCCTGTTTAAACATGCAGAGGATTGCACCTTAAGCTGTTTTGATCTTTTTTACTGTATTAGAAATCCATTCTGTATCTGTATCAGAGGTTTTCAGTCACAATTACACAATGTACAATGAAAAAAAAAAATCCACCACCTCACAAGAGGTCAACAAATAGGAACATAGGAAGCTGCCTTAAACTGAATCAGACCATTGGTCCATCTAACCCAGTATTTTTGACACTGACTTGGCAGTGGCTCTCCAGGGTTTCAGGCAGGAGTTTTTCCAGCCCTACCTGGAGAAGCCAGTGATTGAACAGGGGACCTTCTGCATGCAAAGCAGCTGTTGTGCCACTGCGCTACAGCACGTCCTAATGACATGAGGTGGGTTAGAAACAGGATAGATTGTCCCCAATCTTTCTAAGGAGCCCACCAAGTAAAAGTGCATCCTTACACCTCTAGGCACAGGGCACCATGGAGCATTCTGTCAGTTTAGGCAGCATCCAGCCAGGCTGGAATCAAAATGTTCTGCCTCCGAGCAGATGACAACAAAGCATGCCCCAAGGATTTGGGGGCATTTTCTCTATTTACGCACTGTGTCCCCACCCCCGGACCATCCCAATCTTTAGCACATCCAGTGCCCATCTTGTTAAGGATCCCCTTTGCCCATATAGAGCCAGTGTGGCATAGTGGTGAGAGTGTTGGACTGGGACTCGGGAGATCCAGGTTCTAGTCCCCGCTCAGCCATGAAACTCACTGGGTGACTTTGGGCCAGTCACTGATTCTCAGCCTAACTTACCTCACAGGGTTGTTGTGAGGATAAAATGGAGAGGATGATGATGATTATGTAAGCCGTCTTGGGTTCCTTGAAGGAAAAAAGGCGGGGTATAAATATAACAAACAAATAAATAAATATAAACCTCAAGCTAGCCCACAGTGATATTCTTTCTACCGCACCGCTGTCACAAAGACAAATTGGATATTTGTCTTAGCAATGTGAACTTTCCCCATGGTTAATAACATTATTGTTACAAATATAGATTCCATTGATCAGCAATTAAACCACTGCAATATGACTCTGATTTGACATAGTTGTGCCACTAAAGTAAAATACTGCATCTGCAGTTTTTTGAGCAGCGTGTAACTGTATCGACTGTAATTCCAATCAACTCGTGTGCAGACTGCTTGAGTGATTAAACAAGAGTATAAGCATAACCTGGTGAAAGACAGGGAGGCAGAGGTCCAAAAACACTTGTCGGCATCAACTAGTGATGAACATGATGGATGGAACAACTACCAGGTGGATCCACAACTGACTACAGAATCAGACTCAAAGGGTGCTTATCAATGGTACCTTCTCAAACTGGAGAGAGGTAATGAGTGGGGTACCACAGGGCTTGGTCCTGGGCCCAGTGCTATTCAACGTTTTTTATTAATGACTTGGATGAGGATGTGCAGGGAATGCTTATCAAATTTGCAGATGACACAAAGTTGGGTGGAACAGCTAATACTCTGGAAGACAGAAACAAAATTCAAAGCGATCTCGATAGGCTGGAGCGCTGGGCCGAAAACAACAGAATGAAATTTAATAGGGATAAATGCCAAGTGCTGCACCTAGGGAGAGGAAACCAAATGCAGAGTTACAGAATGGGGGACACTTGGCTCAACAATACTACAAGTGAGAAGGATCTTGGAATTGTGGTAGATCACAAACTGAATATGAGCCAGCAATGCGATGTGGCTGCAAAGAAGGCAAATGCTATTTTGGACTACATTAATAGAAGTATAGCTTCCAAATCGTGGGAAGTTATAATTCCCCTTTACTCGGCACTGGTTAGGCCTCATCTTGAGTACTGTGTCCAGTTCTGGGCACCACACTTTAAGAAGGATGTAGACAAACTGGAGAGGGTTCAGAGGATGATAAAGGAACTGGAAACAAGGCCCTATGAGGAGAGACTGAAAGAACTGGGCATGTTTAGCCTTCAGAAGAGGAGACTGAGGGGAGATATGATAGCACTCTTCCAGTACTTAAAGGGTTGTCACACAGAGGAGGGCCAGGATCTCTTCTCGATCACCCCAGTTTGCAGGACACGGAATTATGGGCTCAAGTTACAGGAACCCAGATTCTACCTGAACATCAGAAAAAATTTCCTGACTGTTAGAGCAATAAGACAATGGAACCAATTACCAAGGTTGGTGGTGAGCTCTCCCACTCTGGAGGCATTCAAGGTGAAGCTGGACAGCAATATGTCAGGGATGCTTTGACTTGGATTCCTGCATTGAGCAGGGGGTTGGACTCGATGGCCTTGTAGGCCCATTCCAACTCTACTTTTCTATGATGTATCTGCTGATTTTAACACTATTCCATCTCTTCACTTGACAGCTGGAAAGAACTCAACAGTTTTGAATACCTGGTGTATTCGCTGGTTAAAAATGGTTTATACCCTCTGAAAATAGAACTTCCTAGTACTCAGATTAACAGAGCAGCCCCACTGGCGCTGGTGGGGAGACTCCATGTTGGAGAACTGCCACATCCGAAGCCCTGCTGGCTCACTGTGTCCAGGGCAGAAGATGGAGAGAGGGCTTTTACTTTTGTTTTTCTTCCATTTTGACTTCCTCCCATTCCCATTGACTATGGGAGAGAATTAAGTATGCCAGCTCCAGGGCTGGTGTGGTTTTGAGGCCTGTTTGGGGTGGGGGTGTCAGGGGAATGAGGTGGACTTAGGATTCTAAAGATCCAAGGCCTCTCTCTACATGCCCATTTTGGCCCCTAACCATCAAAACACCGCCAGTGGAACAGTGACAGCAGCACAGCTGCCACTGCACCAGGGGGATCTCTGGCAGTGGACATGCCATCCTGCCAATGGGGGAACAGCACCTCCACTGCATCCTATGGCCTCTCAGCCATCCTTCCAGGGAGGATAAAATTGCAACCTAAATTTGGCATTTGGACACACAATTTCAAGACATGCCATAACCATGACCCTGATATATATGCAGTAAACCTTTGCATGGAAGTCAGCTTCTTGCATAAAAAAGTCATTTGCTGGTCATAGGTCAGTGTAACAAGACCTCAGGCTCTTATTTAAACACACATGCTGAATTTTTGCATAGCTTCCTGGCAAATGTGCACTGCACAGAAAACTTAATTTATCTAATTAATATCAGGAATGAAGTACAGAAATTGGTTTAGGGTAATTTCATGACACTTGTCCTACATGGTAATACTATATTGGGGGGTGGGGGATCCTGTATACATGACCATATGTGAACCTATTGAAGTTATCTCTTTTTTGTGATTACCTATGCCATACTTGCAATGAATGCCGCAACATCACCTTGTATTTTCTTCAAATCCTTTTCGTTCGCCAGTCTGTGTTTAGGGGCCCTCTCTCTGTAATCTATAAAGTCTGATATAGATGGTGGGCAGATAGAAGGCAGGGCATGATGGCTTCTAAATAAGTGACAGGGAAGGAATCTTCTCTCAGAAATTACTGCTGTAACTACTGTTCCAAACTGTCTTTCTTTTTCCTTAGCATTCTCTGAAAATTAGTAACTCTTTTACCATTCATGCCTCTAGCATGAATACTAATATGTACGATCATCCAGCATCTGCCACTCTTCATACCAACAATATTGGAATACATTCTCAGCGGATGCTGTAATTCAGTTGAGTGTTTATCTTGCAATTCTCTTTTAGAGTGAATTTCTGGAGCATTAAAAAAAACGCAACCACACCCCAATTTTTTTGTGATAAAAGATTGGGTTGAGACCAGGAATCATACCTGGGGATTTGGACACAATAACAAGATTTTGACAGTGTAGCGTCTATAAAAGTGAATATGACTGAAATAAGAGAGAAAGTTTAGCCCATGAAGGACATCCTCTATATTATGTCCTCAAGACAGAAACATTTATTCTTGGCATGTCTGCTATGAAATACTTTGAATACTAATAAATCTATTGTTACCATCACTGGGTAAAATCTTCAGTAAATTTCATCTAGAAAACTGGTTGAAATGAACCTACGAGTAATAATAAATACCTAAAAGTATACTCTTCTTGCTTACCAGACACTTGTGTTTACTGTGTTTTCCTTTTGTACTTTGATATGAATGTTCTTGATTTTCTAGGTGGAAATCATTTCTTGATATGTGACCAAATTCTAAACTGAAGTAACCTTCATTTCAGTCAACTGATGGCAAGGTTATCATTAAACAGGTGGGAAAACGTTCTAACATAGCAATATGTTACCACAATGCATAATACGAAGGATATCCTTAAAGAAAAAGGAAAAAGAGGTGTCAGGCTCCATCTGGTGGCAGTGACAATTAGAGTAGGGCTTGCCTCAGCAACTGACAGCCCATGGGCCAAATACAGGGCTGTAGTTGTAAAACAAGATGCAAAAAGCAGGGTGCAATGGGTGTGGTAGCTACAGCAATAGAACTTTGCTAGCAGGTTACCTTGGTTACTTTAGATGGTGGAGCTATCCATCTGAGGGAGCATCTTCACCTATATACTTCTACCTTAATGCACACACACACAATTTTGGGATGAACCAATGAGGTCTGGCTCCAATTTCTGCCCTTTATGGGTGCCTGGTTGTAGTTTACAAAGAGCAGGGCCTTTTCTATAGTGGCCCCAGAATTTTGGACTATTTTCTCTCAGGAGATTCATTGATCCCCTTCTCTTGCTTTTTTTCAGAAACAAGTGAAAACAAATATTGCATTTGTGCAAGGCATTTGGGTAGGAATGCATGTAGTATTGTTGTAACCTGCCATCAAGCTGCCCTCCATATAAAAATATTATACATTGCAGATGCATCTATATCATGTGTCACTGCACCAGGCAGTGAAATATCTGGAGCCTCAATCCAGAAGACATTAGTTATGATTAAGTTCCACTGAGTCCTGAGTATTTTGGTATACCAGTCCAGCACCGCAACTTGCAACATTGCACTGGCGCAATGGTTCTTATACGTGACTCCATCTAATCCACTTTTTGGCCTTTGTATGCACTAGGTCATAGGATCAGGCCATAGGGATTCAATCTAGACGTATTAAAACCAAGAAGAGTTTTGCCAGTGTTTAAATGGGATGGCCTGGTTTGCAAAGCCATGGTGTGGTTTGTTGAAATCTGACTTGTGCAAATCCATCCCTGCATACAAACTATGGTTTGTTAACCAGCTATAAACCACAAATAGAAACCATGGTTCGTTGTTGGCTTATGAAGTCTGGTTTGTTTAAAGCATGGCTTGTTATGATGTCTGAACCCAGAACCGTCGCTTATCCCTGGCTTGTTTGCTCGGCTGCCAACCCTGAAACAGAAGTGTCAAGCAAGAGCTGCCCTAAAATGAAGCCACAATGAAGGCTGGCAAAATAGATGGGAGAGAAACAAAGCAGAAATTGAGCAAATCATGTGTGGCTTGTTGCTCATCTGCAAGACAATTTATGGCTAAACCAACAAACCATGGTTAACAGAAACCCAGCCATAGTGTTATGTGCGAACACAGCTGATGTGGATCACTTCCAGTACATTTTAATATATTATTACCCACTCCAGCCTTCAGGATAGGGCAGGATAGAAACCCAGTAAACATATAAATAGTAGAAAACAAGCGGCTCATTATGCATTGACGTTGGCTTATCAGATAAATATCATGTGATACAAAGACTTCATTAACAATGAGAGACTACTGGGCAGCCTGATTAAAACGTCATTGCAGCAAATAGGTGATGCTTCCTTCCTGTTGTGCGTTGTAGGTTTTCTGGCAAAGGTGCCTTCTAACAATTGACCCTGTACAGAATTCTAAGTCTATTATAACGTGTCATAAGGCCAGATGCATTTTAAGATAGCTGTGCAGTGTTCCTCTTGAATGAATACTTGAAACATCTGCTTGTGGCCAGCTGTGCAACATTTCTATTACTGGAATGGACATTGTAACTTCATTTTGTGTCGTATGTTTTGTGTTGTGTAAGATCATTTTGTGTTGTATGTTTTTTGTAGTTAGGTTAAAAAAAGAAGAAGAAGAGCTCATGTTTGGAATCCTGATCTAGGATTTAGCCTCTAGGGCACTAATGCTACCATTGGCATTGCAGACATAAACTGCATAATTATGCTGCAGTGGTGTTTTCTGTAGTCTGAGTGAACGAGCTGCAGTGAGTGCAATCCGATGCTCCCAGTACCTTGGGGAATTCGCTCATAGCTTGAAATTAATCTCTTACAGCTGCTTCAGTAAAGCAGGTGAAAAGTGAAAATAATTATCAAAGCTCTGTGACCTCTGATAATTGTGTGAAATCCTCAGAATATGGGCTGACAGAGGTCGCTAGCATAGCTTGCAGTTTGCTGAAATGACATGCTGCTTAAAATAGATAGCACAGATTCCTCCCCCCCCCCTTCGTTTCTTGAAAGGGAAGGTAATCAATTCTGCAGGCTGGGTACCAGTCCCCTCTTTTTAAGACATGTCTTGAATGAATGGCTCATGAAGCAAATTCAAAGGCCTAAACACACAATCAGAGATCCACAGGGGTACATGCCCTAGATCTGTATGAGCATTGAGGTTTCCTGCTTGCTTTCGCTCCAATCCTGTCAAACCCATAAACTACTCTTTACAAATTATCCTGAGTTTTAAAGGAAGCTTGACATCCTTAAGGTTAAAAAATTAATGGTTGGAAAAACTTGAGCGCACAAGAGCACAAGAGCTTGCATACCAACAAGTCACCTAGGTGAATTGTGCCCCCAGTTTCAGCCCCCCCAACGTTTGTTGCTGCAAACTTCCTGGCTAACATGTATGTACCTCTGCCTAGTACCTTTGATTATATGTCAGCATTACATGTGATTCAGTGTCTTCATTTTGACTGAGTATAGGGACATGTTTTTATTGATATTTTAATGGGTATTTTCTGTATTTGTCCTGGATGAAATTGATTATCTGGATCCCTTTCAGTGTGACTTCCAGCCTGGTTTGGTACAGAAACTATCGTGGTCATCCTAGTGGATGACCGACACTGGGAGATGGATGGGGAAGTGCAACCCTGTTGGTTCTTCTAGATTCTTATTGACATTCAATACCATAAATCAGCCTTCCCCAATCTGGTGCCCTCCAAATGTTTTGGACTCCAGGTCCCATCAGCCCCAGTCTGCATGGCCAATGTTTATAAATCCTGGAAGTTGTAGTCCAAACATCTGGAGAGCACCAGGTTGGAGAAAGTTGCCATGGTAACCTTCTGGGCCATCTTGCAAGGTTGGAGGTGGGGAGTACCATAGTTAGGTAGCTTTGGTCATTCCTAGGAGGCAGGACCCAGAAAGTGTGTGTGTGTGTGGGACTGCTCATCTGTCTCATGGCCATTGGCCTATGTGGGGTGCTTCAAGAGTCTATCTTGTCCTCCATGCTTTTTAACATTGACACCACTAGGTGAAGTTATGTGGAGATTGGTGCTGAAGTGTCATCAGTATGTTGATGATACTCAGATTTGTTCCTCATTTTTATCAGATCTGAGAGGCAGTGGAAACCCTGAACTGATATGTTGGGGCAGTATGAGGGGGAACAAATGGAAACTTAATCCAAATAAGGTGGGAGTACTATTCGTTAGGAGTTCCAGTTGATCCAGGTATAGTTGTACAGCTGTCATGGGCCTGACCCTTCAAGCACACACTCTGGCATTATGACAAAGGACACCCTGAACCAGTGAGACTTTTTTATTGTAGCAAATCCCATGGTAAAAGCTTAATGGTTACACTCTTCAGAAATCATATAGCTGCTGCTAATTAGCTATAGGCTTCATGTAATTCCAGAGCAGTCAATAGCTAATACCTATAACTGTGTTGAAGATCCATACAACTTGGTTCCCCATTGCAATCTCTATGGTTCAGAATACAAGACAAGGGGCTTGAAAGATTCCTGGCATAATTCATCTCAGACAATCCAAGACAAATAGAGGGGAAAGGGTTCAAAAGATTCCTGGCATAATCCATCCCAGGCATCCAAGACATGGGTTCTAGAAAAAGACCTAAACAAATCCACACACAGAGATTTGGCCCAACCTTAAAATCTTGATTGGAACCTCTGTGCTACATGAGGTCAAGGCCTATCAAATCCAAGAGTCAAGACAGGTTCAAGAGTAAGTTCAGAGTAATCCCACATACACAGAGATTTGGACAACCATAGCTTCCACTGTGGTATCTCCACGCTATATGGGTCCAGGCATAGAAAAGACCAAGAGTCAGGATCAGTCCAAGCTAGTGGGGCTGAAGATATATAATCCATAACAAACAAGAATTCAAGGTCTATGAAAGGTATAGCAGTACTTTTCATGGCAGGTTCTTAACAAATACAAAGTTCAAAGAGACACAAATCCAAATTGAATGGAGAATCCATGTGAAGAAGGCCTCAAGAAGCTCAGACAATAGTAAGTCCAAACAGAGAGGATTTGAATAAATAAATAAATAAAGATGGGAATGTTCCTAGCAAAGGTTCCCAGCCTGGGCATTGGCTTAAAAGCGAAGGTGTGGCTGCAATAGCCCTCCTCCTGAACAATTAACTGACAAGGGATTTTAGCCTATCAATGAAGCCTCTGCCCAAACAGGGCGTCTCCATTCAGCCCTCCTGAGTTGACACTTCAACCTGTGTGACACCTCCAACCCCCCCCCCCATCTTCTGTTAGGCTCTCACACAGGGGTCCTCAAACTAAGGCCCACGGGCCACATCCGGCCCGCCTTGCCTTTTTATCCGGCCTGGCGGCCGATCGGCGGAAGCAGACTTTTTTAAACTCTTTCGCTTTGAACAACAGTTGGAGCCGATTCTTTTGTCGGCGTTCCGCATCCGGCGTAATTACATAATTTCCTGCCGACACGGCTCTCTCCCTTTCTCTCTCTCTCGTTCCCCCTCTCCCCTTTTCCCTCCCCCTTTCTCTGGACCTGGATGCTGACTCGTGGCGGAGAGCTTTGGCTATTGAGCGGTATAAAAATGAAATAAATAAATAAATAAATAAATAAATAAAATAACTTTCCATTTAAGGGGGAAAAAATTCACCCCTATCAAGTAAAAAAAATAATAAATCGATCCATTCATTCATATTTTTTTCAAACTATAGTCCAGCCCCCCAACAGTCTGAGGGACAATGAACTGGCCCCCTGTTTAAAAAGTTTGAGGACCCCTGCGTCTCACACATTGCAATATTGGAGCTGGGCCACAACAACAGCCTACTTTAAGCAAAGCTGCAGTCCATCTTAAGATGTAGGTTTGCTCCTTGATAAGGTGCTGCTCTTGGATGCTTAAGTGGCAGTGGTCACTCGGAATGCTTTTGATCACCTTGGGCTGGTATGCTAGCTATACCTTTTCCTGGAGAAGACAGGCCTTGGGTAGCTATGTGCTCTACTTTAGAGAGGACAGTCCTCTATTTGAAGGCATCCTGTATTTGCTTCCAAAGATGAACAGTTGTCAGGGCTGGTGTCAGGAGGAGTAGGTAGTTAGGCATCTGCCCAGCAAGGCCCACACACCTGTAGGGGGCCTACTGTCAACCCCTGGAGCCTTCTGGCCCTGCTGCTCCTTCCTCCTACTTAGCATCGCTGCCTGTCCACCCACCCGCTCTGAGCATGCAAACAGTTACAAGAATGCGGAGCAAAAGCAGCTTCCTTCACTTATCTTGTGCTTTCCCTCTGGCTGGTTGTACAGATTGGGCTCAGAGGGGAGGACAGGGCAATGGGAACGGAAGTAAGGAGGAGGCGGAACCCGCCCAGAGAGGGGGCACACTGAGAGAATCTTGCCCAAGGATCTCTGAAAGCCTGGAGCCAGGACCGACAAGTGTACACGCTCTTGATATCAAGCAAGGATATGCAGCTGATATGCAGCAAATCTCTGCTCTCTGTGTCTGTGCTACTACTACATATCTACAGCTTTGGTTTGGAATTGATGTCAGCCATTTCATGGTAAAAAAACACACACACAACCCACACACACAAAACAACCCACCTGGCTTTGTCTGCTTGAAAAAAATTAGCTCAAATCTACTGACTCTGTGATTCTAATGTGTGGTTTTGTGCGTGTTTTTTTTTACCGCCTGAAGTGTTAACACTGTTAGCTGCAATCAACGTGGGGATAACAGTCTGCCAGGAAGGAGATTGTTGAGTTTCTCAAACCCACATAGATGGATGGATCAGATAGAAACATTCTGCAGTGCTTTGGAAATTCAAATGCATTGAGTATCATTCAGCAATGGGTTGAAATATTCAAAGATTATCTGCCTACTACAATTTTTTAAAAAAACATCTTGTTCTCCAGCATCTGGTGGAGCCATTGTTGGAGGCAGGATAATGAGATAGATGTATCATTTACTATGTTAATTCCTTCCTTTTGCTCACACAGAAGCTTATTCATTCATAGGATGTATCTAACTATAATTCTCAAGATAGTACATTTTTGTAACTTATATGTATGCAGTACACTACTTTGATCTGATCCTGGAATTTGACTGGAATTTAATAAAACTGGCAGTGGGATATAGAACCTAGGAAAAGCAGAGTTCTTTAAAGAATGACAGTATAAAAAGCTACACTTATAATTACCATTTTCTCCTTTGTGCACTTCAAGTCATTTTTACTGAAAAGCAGTGATGCTACAGTTCCCATAAAAGCCACAGTATATATGGAAAATGAAAAGAGTGTACAGTATAATATTCTGTGGTTCTTTGCATGTCGAGCTATTTCACCAGGATCACATTCATACTCTCACCTGAAGGGGGAAAAATGGCAAATATATCAGTCATTGAGATCTCCAATATGTCAAACAGATAATTCAGAAAAACAATGAGACAATATCAGCGATGCTTTCAAAATCCATTCTGTAAATTTTAATTCCTCTAGTCCAGCTCTAGACACACAGCAAGTTGTATCAGAGCATGAATGAGTGTATGCTTGCAGATGTGCATCTGAATGCACATCCAAGTTAAAAGCAATGCTGTGCGGATAAATTTCTGCATTTGGATCCATGCTCAGATTAGCATCTAATTTGTAGCTGTAGTTCCTGATCCAGCAAGTGATATGCATGCATATATCTCCTTAACTGAATTGTGGTGATCCTTTTTTTTTTTTTTTTGCAGCTCAGTTTTCTAGGGATATTACCTTGATCCAATTAGCTGCTTAAACACATACGGTAAATACATGTTATTGTGCCAATGTAGACAGGGCTAGTTCAGACAACACAACAGCCCATCATAGGTTATTTTACGGCTGCCAGTATGAATATGCAAGTCACAGCTGGGGTTGCCGTGGCTTGTCGTGTCATGCGAACCTGGCCAGCGGGGATTATTTGGGGGTTAAACAACCCTCGCATAACCCTAAAACAGACCAGTTCAGCAGTCTGGGTTCTGCAAGGGTTGTTTAACCCTCAAATAACTGCTGATGGCCTGGTTCACATGACACGACAAGCCACGGCAACCCCTGGGCATGCATATCCATAATGGCAGGCGGCATGCACTGAGGTGCCCCGAGGGTTAATTAACCCACAGTAGGACTGTCATGTCATCCCAACCAGGTCATAATGTTGGGAATCTCTTAGCAGCAATTGAGAGATCAAGAGTGATGATTATACCTCCAGTATGAGAGGCAATATGCCTATGTACACCAGTTGCTGGGGAACACGTCCTGCTTGAGGGTTTCCCACGAGCAGCTGGTTGGCCACGGTGTGAACAGGATGCTGGACAAGATGGACCCTTCAACTGACCCAGCAGGGCTCTCCTTCTGTTCCATCTATTGCACGGTAATGAGATCCTGCTCCAGTAGCAGTGGATTGGCGGTAGTTTGAGTATAACACGAACAAAAACTTCCACTCTTTAAACACATAATTTAGGAAAGTCTAAAAGTTAAAAATCTGTTCACAGATAGTATATTCAGTAAGTATTGAGACAATTGGTCTTCGGAAAACAGTACAACCCTGTAGCTGTGTGAGATTTCCTTTGATAGATTTATTGTAAACCAGGAGGGTTCCCACGCATTGAAAGCAATAAAAGCTGCACAGCAACACTGCCTGTTGGTCTGCATTGCACCCTTACACTATCAGATTTCACCACCTACCTTGTATTGAGCAAAATAAAGGGAGGAAATGAGAAATCAATTACTTCTGTTCAAGAGAACCCACGGAACTGCCAAGTACATGTTATTTTATATAAGGGAAGTCATTACTATAACTGTAGAAATAAAATGCAAGAGTCAATTGCAAGCGGAAGAAACATATTTTTTTTATTTCCCCCAATCAAATTTTGATCCAAACATAATAGCACCAAAAAACAAAACAAAAACACAATGGCCTAAAGATAGAATTTTGACTGAAGAACCATTAACTTCTTCCTGTTTGCCTGAATGCATTTGTGTGTCGGGGTGGTGGTGGGAGAAGTTCTCTTTTTCATGTAACAAAACATTACCTTTTATATTCCAACAATTGCTTTTAAATTGTTTACTCCTTCATTCTGGCTTCAGACATATAACAGCAGTGTTAGAGGCAAAGTAGAACCTGTAACCAGCTTGCTTTGAGGATTAAGGAGGGAAAGTTAAATTAAAATTAAAACATAAAAGTCAAAGTTACATCCATATCAGCAGCAAAGGAGATCTCGCCAAAACTTTAATTTTGGACCCGCTGAATTTTAATACTAGGTTTAGCAAAAATTTCCATTCCCTCACTGCTCTTGAACAAAACCATTCTCTATCATTAAAACCCCACCTGAGGCTTTTAAAAAGAAATGCATTAAAACTACAGGGCCAGTTATAGAAAGATCTAAACCTGTAATTTACTCCCTATATTTAACACTGAGAGGCTTAGGGTCACCTTGTGCAGGGAAGTATATCTCTAAACTATTCTGGTTAATAGATGCTCTATTGAGACTCACTATCCTCCCACTTAATCTCATTTTGTAATGCATTCTTAACCATGAGAATCACTCTCAGGTGCCTCATAAATAGCCTTTGGGGAAGTCTTGATGAATTTGCTGACTACAACTGAGGATTTGAAATAATCTCCACACTAATGAAAGGTGGTGGTGAGAGGGGCACCCTATGGACTAGTTGTAGAGGAAAAGGCTTATTTATATCAAAACCTCTTTGAAACCCCCATGAGGTAGAAACCTAATGTACTTCATATAATTCACTTATACTACACATACCCACCAAAGGTTCTTTGCCATAACCAACAAGGTCTATGCCTATTGGCACCATGGTTAACTGTGGTTTCTTTCTCCTTCTCTTCTCCTTCCTTTCATTTTTCCCCACAGCCCCAGCTGTTAAGACAGCCTTCCCCAATCTTGTGCCCTCCAGATGTTTTGGACTACAACTCACAAGATTCCTGAGCATTGGCCTTGCATGCTGGGGCTGATGGGAATAGAAATCCAAAGCAATTGGAGGGCACCAGGTTGGGGAAGGCTCTCTTAGGGGTTCTCCCCACCACCACACACAAGGAAGCATGTGGCCACTCTTCCCAGCACCATCTGAGTGGCTTTGCACAGTCCACACCACCATTGGGACTCGGCAGGTGCTGGGAGGAACAGATGCTCCTTCCAGTGCCAGCCAAGTCTCTTACTCCAAGCTGAGAGAGGCATGGAGAAAAGTTAAAATGGGTGGGGGGCAGAGCAATGATGTCAGTGGGTGTGGCCTGCTGAGATCACCTAGCCCATGGAGGGCCTGGTGGGGGGCAATTCAACCCACCGCCATATCTGTTTCTGTGTACCCCTGGTATGTAGACCTCATAATAGCCATTGATGGGCTTTTAATCCCCTTTTAAAGCTGTCTAAGTTAGTGGCCTTCACCACATCTTGTGGCAGTGATTCCACAAATTATATGCACTGAGCACATACTTGGTGCTTTCCCTTTGCTACTGAGCCACTAGAACGAGACCTCACACAACCGGGAAGCGATGGAAGAATTTCCAGATCAAAGGACTGTTATGACATTGGGAGTTAGGCTCGCTGGATGACCTCTCAGCTGCACTTCCAACTTAGTGATCCTTGATTTCCGTGAATTGGGTTTCTATCAGGATAGGTTGCCAGAGGCATGCCTGATCAGAACCTTGATGTTGGTGATAGTCCTGGCAAAGTTGCTCAGTATCTTCCCTTTGTTAGGAAGATTAGCTAATGGTTTTCAATAGCTGTCTCTACCCTAACAATGTCTTACGAAATAGCCAGAGGCTTTTCTGGAAGGGAAGAACCATTTTGGGCAAGGGGACATGTCTTTCTTCTTCCACCTTTCCCCTCCTTTGCCTGTGGATGATGTCATCAAGGCGTGTGTGAGTGTGAACAAACTACTGTTTGGAGAAAGGCCAGCTGAGTTGGGTCTGGCAGCATCTTAAGAGTGCTGGCTGCCCCCCTTGAAATCTGATGTGGAACTTTGGAACATCCATCGTAGCGGTCAATGCTGTATCTCCACCTATGTTCAACCAGTATATTTGTAAATAAACACAAATATTACAAAATGCCAGCAAGCGTCCAGTGACCTCATTCCAAAGGAAACCAAACCTGGGTAAGTGCTGCACCCCTGGAACTTCTCACTACCTGCAGAATTGGGGTGCGCATGACACAGCATTACTCCTGGGTGGATTTGAACCTTGGCACCTCATCTTTTAGAGATTAAGTGCCATGCCTATAGTAAGAATATATGATGTAATAAATGCAGTGCACTGTAAAACAGGCTTTCTACATCAGATACCTCTAGCATTTTTCTAAGCATATCTTTCTGACCTGATGAAATTATTCAGCAGCAGCATCTCATCTTATTGTTTTCCAATGTGGCTGTAAAATCAGCAAGGAAATGGTTCAATGTAGCCAATTTAATTTAACGTCTTATCTTAGGTAGCTCATGGGGAGAGGGCAGCCTTTCTTTTTGTACTTCATGACATCCTTTTTTCATCCTTACAGCTTTGATGAAACTGTAAAAGAGGCTGGATATAAATTGAAGGATAGCATAAATGCCGTCCTTCAGACCATATAACTGGATGAGCTTTTCATCTCAGAGTTGCTGTTGTATTTTAGCCACTGTTTTGTTATGCATCCACAAATTTATATTCATGACAGGCCGAACGGTTCACAGAATTGGGAATGAGCTATAGAAACTCTCCCCTCCGGTCACTGGTCTGAAGCTGACTTGGACTCCAGTAGCTACCCAAAATTAATTAAAATCTGAGGAATATTTAACCACTGTAACATTGAGAGGTCAGTAATTTCCATTCTTGATGGCTGTTTCAGCCAAGTCCAAGAATTTAAATGAGTGTGACTTTCCAAAGGCGGTATCTCCAAAATGAATTCAAGGTGCAATATTACTTTTTGAGGATATTTGCACTTTAGCAATTGCTACTCTACTATCACGAACACCCCTCCAGCCTCATTCTGCCTTTTAGTCTGATTTTTAGACTGAAGCTTTTAGCAGAGGTGATTATTCTTGTAGATGACGTATAGGGTTTGTTGGGTTTTTTTTTAACACAAGATGTTAGAAATAAACACAAATTTTATTTGTGACACAAATACAATAAACACAAATCCATCATGTTTATTTTCACAACAGCCCTGTGAAGAAGATCACCGTTATTCCTGTTATGCACAAGGGAAAGTCAGGCTAAAAACAACAGCAAAAAAATACAAATTGCCTAAGGCAATCCTGTCAGCTCGTGGCTAAGGTGGGATGTGAGCGCATGTATAAGTCCAGTTTTCTATCCAGAAGATCAGAGGTAGCTCTCAAAGACTCTCTGACCTTTCAGAGGTCAGCGTGATGTACACTGCGAATAGAAGACTACAGTTTCAAAGACATTCAGCCTGTTCTCATTCTGTAGCATACTGTACGGTGTCTAGTGTTTCTGATTTATTGCTTTGCTTTATTATTACACTACTATCAATAATATCCCAATCCTATGGATTCCTGCAAAGGATGGCTGCTGCACCAACACTTACACTAATGCAAATGAATCAGTGTTCGATTCCTAGTTTCCTAGCATTTCTTTGGTTTGTTTTAGCCTGGCATTTTATTAGTGTGTTTCCTGCTGACTGTCATTTCTCTACTCCTTGCGGACTGATGAACACCTTTCTGTCTGTAGGCTGGGCTCTGTGGCGTAAGCCTGCCATGTTGATCAGGGGTGGGCAATGCGTGATCTTTCAGAGGTTGTTGGACTAACCAGCATAGCCAGTGGTGTGGGATGATAGGAGTTGCAGTCCAACAACATTTGGACAACCACTTGTTCCCCACCCGATTGTGTGGTACGCCATTGTCTGTCTGTTTGCACTGGGGGCAGGGGGCAGTTTGAGCTTTGGCATTTGGTACTCCTACCTTTGAGTCGATACTCATATTTGGTGGTCTACATCTTATCGTTTATGACATTGCTGTGGTGCTGCCATTCCTTTCTGATATAGTCCTGCTATGTTCCTTTCCACACATATCTAAATCATGCAAAGCTTTCCAAGCAGCCACATTTAAATCCCTGTCTAGAGAAGAGTATCTTGGGGCTATCCTATATTGATACATCAACCGTAAGAATCTGTGTTGAGTATTGTTGAGACTTTACTCTGTTACTGTGCTTTGAGATTCTGCTTAGCAGCATTATTACTAGACTGCTGAACTGTCATCATAATACTTAGCACGCACACACACACACACACACACACACACAATCTTTCAGAGTATTCAAAGCATTTCACATAAAAGGTTTACTGTGTATGTGAAGGATAGTACTTACAATAAAACCAGTGGTGTAGTGGAACTAGGGCTCACAGGGACACAATGCTGGCACTGTTTTATTAACAGGGATGTTGGCATCATCAGCCACTCCTCTCAGAATTCCCCGTTGTATTATTATTATTATTATTATTATTATTATTATTATTATTATTATTATTATTATTATTATTATTTTTATGAATCGCCCATCTGGCCGGCCACCCGGCCACCCTGGGCGATGTACAATTAAAACAATGCAATAATAAAGCAAACATAACAATTAAAACATTATAGAAAAAATCTTTTAAAATCCTAACCCACCCCATATTCCTGCCTGAAATACCACATTTTTAATGCGTGGCGGAAGCTCATCACGGAGGGGGCATGGCGAAGGTCACTAGGGAGGGAGTTCCATAACTTGGGAGCCACCACAGAGAAGGCCCTCTTCCTAGTCCCCACCAACCTGGCTGCTCTGGCTGATGGGGCAAGGAGAAGGCCGTCCGTGGCAGATCTTGTTGAGCGGCCTACTTGATGTTGCTGGAGGTGCTCCTTGAGATAAACTGGGCCGGAGCTGTATAGGGTTTTAAAGATCAAAACCAACACCGTGTTGAATTCAGCTTGGCAAGCAACTGGTAGCCAGTGCAACTCCTTAAGCACTGGAGTGATGTGATCACGCTGGCGGCTGCCTTTAAACAGGCGAGCCGCCACGTTCTGTACCAGCTGTAGCTTCCGAACCGTCTTCCAGGGTAACCCCACGTTTCTCTTTGAACTTAGCTGCAATCCTCACAGTGGGCCAGTTCACCCTATCGCTGCAGCTCACCACGGTTTATTTAAGCCACAGTGGGTTGAGGCATGTGCTGGTGGCCATTGTGAATATTCACAATAAGCCACAGCTTATTGTGATGTCTGAACTCGGTGAGGTTGGTTGTTGCCATGGTTAAGAAACCACCTACAACCCATGGGCTGTTTTGGGGCTGGTGGTAGTTTGTTAACCACAGCAACAACCCATCCTGCATTAGTTTGGACATCACAATAAGATGCGGCGCCCACCAGCCGCAGCTTGAATATTCACAATGGCACGCCACAGTCTACCATGACTGTGGCGATTGTGCGAACCAGGCCAATCGCTGGGGGAAAATGAATTTTCCCTACAACAATATATTGCTCCCTGTTGTAATGCAAAGTAGTCTGATGTGTCCTAGTCCTGAATGGGCAATTAAGACCCTGCTCATGGTGCTAGAACTGGTTTGTTCTTTTGGTTCAACACAGCTGCCTGCATTTTTGGACTCTCCTTGGGGGTGTGGCTATGTGGACTGTCATGAGCAGTGCCTGAATGTTGTAATTTACCACAATCTCACTGAATAAAACCTTATAAAGTAAATCTGTATTATTATGCCCATATTATTTGTAGGTGTTGGTGGTGAGGCTGAGACCTAGTGGCTTGTCTATGGCCAACATGACAGTTGAAATTCAGTCAAGGACTTCCTGCTTCATAGCTCAGTCTCTTAAGCCCTTTTAACTCATTGAACACATGGACAGGGAGCAAGTTCACCTACCTTTACATGTTTGCTGTGCCCATATGTGTTGTGTCAAGCAACCAAGCTGCCAGTCCAAGCAAGACATATTTTTTTCTAAGCAAAACATGCACAGCCATTGTATCAGCCAGTAAGTCATTCATGACTCAGCTCAAATCTCCTCCTTACTTCCCATTCCCTGTGTGTTAAGACTACAGGGGGTGGATTTCCAATTTTCTGGCCACTTGTGACTCACCAAAAAAGAGGGCATGCATCACCAAAAAAGAGGACACATATTTGCATAATATTTGCATATACAGTAGTAACTTGTATGCATAGATGCAAATTTAGAAAAAAAAATCATAATTTAAATAGAAATAGACTACATCTCACCACAGTTTAGAAGACTGTGACTTGTACACATATATGCTGTCTTTACACAATTGGGGACCCTGCTTTTTGCATGTAGCTGTACACATATAGGCGCTCTGTACACCCTGAATTGATGAGCCTGCAGAGCTGGACATAAGATCAGCAGCACAATCCCACTCCCCTCCATGATGCAGCCATCTTCCACAATGGGAAGGCTGTGCAAAAAGATTACACTAGTTGTCATGGCATCTCTAATGTGATGCTCAGGTGGGGAGAAAGATTGAAATTATGTTTCACTAGCAAAACAGGGAAGTAAAATGTACCACTTGTTACTATTAAGCTTTCAAATGCTCCTGTAGGAAATGGATATACCGTGCACCAAATCCACATCCATGCTCTCCTCATGCCTTTTCAAATTATGTACACCACTGACTAATCAAAATGTCTGTTGGTGAAAACAGTACAGACGGTGCTGTTAAGCTGAGGGAAAAAATAATAAAGATCAGTGCAGAAGTGGAGAAATCCAGGATCCACATCTATGAATTGGGGTGTGTGTGCATGTGTGTGTGTGAGAGAGAGAGGGGGGGGGAGAGATAATTAAATTGACTGTGCAGTACAGAGCGTGCATGATAACAAATGAAAAGCCAGTGAATATGAATGAATCTGCTGATAAAAAGGGAACAATAAATCACCAAAATTATGTGAATGTGTAAATTCACCATTTAAGAGTGCAATCTTACCACCACCACCACCCGCTGCCCTTAAACCTTCCAGTGTGAATGGCTGGAGGGAGTTAGGATGGTGAGAAGCATCATCATCGAGTATCTGTGTGTGGGGGTCTCTGCTGTTGTGGAGGCCTCTGCTGTGCTCAGGCAGCAAGTTACTGCCAGAAGTTCTCCTGCTAGCAGTAGCTGGCAGAAAGCCCTGAAACAGGGTGTTCAGTGGGCAGGGAGTGGGCAGGGAGGAGCTGGCTTTGGATCCATCGCTGTTCTGTTTCCCTGGGACAGGTCTGATCCAGGCCTATCAGCCCTGATGCCAGCTAGCAAAAAATGCAAAATAATTGCCACACACACACCTACTGGCCTGGCCAGCACGAGTTGGCAGGGCTTCCTCTCTTCCCTGGCCCTATTTTGGATTGCTCTGTAAATTACCTTTCTTCTCTCTGCTGATCTTTAAGGCATGAGGCACAATGCTGGCTATACATTCATGAGATATTGACACACACTGTACCCGAAACAGGTCATTAGTCTCAGTGTGAGCTGTATAATCACCCCACGATGAAAACCCTGAATGAATTCAGCCCACAAAGATGGGGAAATGTCACAACTGCTGCTGGAAAACTAGGGTTGACTTGAAACGTTTAGCTGATAAATCAGCTAGATTAATTGATTTAAAACTTTTTCATTGGTTGAAAAGGTGACCTTGATTAACTGGGCAGCAGGATACAATAATTTGAAGACAAGCCAAAAAACTGAATGCAAGATCTTACAAAAACTGTGACTGACATGTGACATCATTGAAGAGGCATTCCTCCCACCTTCTCCCTTAAATGCCTATTCTTCAGTGATTTTATGCCAACATCAACCAAAAGAACATCTGTTACAAAGTGCTGTCTAACATCCTATGACAGTCTTCTCCAACCTGGTGCCCCCCAGATGTTGGACTACAACTCTCATCATTCTCAGGCAGCATGGGATGGAGCAAATGTGGCACCAGCACCAATGAGCACCATTCACTTCATTCCATTCAGCGACCTCTTCAGTGGGGTTTAAAGAAATGTCAGAGAACCACAGTAACCACAGAAAATTCTCCAAAAAGGAACTGCGAAAAGTGAGGGGAGTTAATATCTCCCTTTTCTGCAGTAGCTGGAAACTTGGGGAAGTGTTGAAATGGTAGAGGACAGTGAGAACTGTCAGTTCAATGCTTAAGAGCCAAAGGATTACATTGCTAAGGGGGTGATATTGTCACCACTCCCTTTTGGTTCACCTACTTTCACTGCTTTCTCCCCTTTACTTTTCAGTTGACAACTAGGCAATTGACATCTGGCAACTATGTGCAAATTAGCCTATATGCAGTCTCACCTTGTCAATTTCCATGTATGTTACCTACTCCACTTCTCTGCTTCCTTTGGCAGCTGAAACTTAGAAGGCCATTGACAAGGCAAGATTACACATACCGGACAGCCATGAGTGCACACTTACGCACCTGTGAAAAACCACCACCACCACCAACAATAACAATAAGATGATGATGATGATGATGATGATGATGATGATGATGATGATGATGACAGTTGCACAATTTTTAGGGGCTAAAAATAATGACCCCAACTGCACTTTTTTGAAGCTCTGAAAAAGAAAATGGTGGCAAATGAGAAGGGATAGCGATCAGAGAGGGGAGTGGGAGACAAGATGGGTTCTGCCATGAAGGACACTGGGATAGCAGCTGGAAGCAGCGGGAAAGCAAGCCACGGAGAGTCCAGTTGTCTGTCAAGCGCACCATGGGTTGTTCCATGAACAATCCACTCTGCGTGGCTTATTTGCAGGGTGGCTTAGCGAGTTGTGCAAACATGCCCAGAGAGTACCCAGAGACTACTCTGTCAATCCTTACCCACTTGCCATGTGATCACTTCAGGTATGATGGGAATTACCATTTAAAAGAAGGTTCAGCATTTCAATCAGTGTATGTAAACCTCTCTTCCATGATCAGGGACACTTAAGAAATCAACTTTGATATATTACAAGAGGTGCTCTTTCAGACTGTACCCATCAAATATCAGAGAAATGATTGTTCCTGCAAATAAATCTGCCCTATCTATTGAACTGTGGTGGACTTGGACCAAGAGTCCTGGTTGAAAATCGTCACAGCCACGAAACTCGCTGAGGTGGCCTTTGCCAAGTCATGGTCTATCAGCCCAGCCTGCTGATGTGAGGATAAAATGAGATAACCTACTCTACAATTGTCCATAATGTAATATATTGATGATGATATAATGGTAGTAGTATCAAATATTTAGTCTCTATATTTTTGGTTGCTTTTATACCCTGGATAAAGGATATTGTAAACATGGCTTTCACAAATCTTGTCACCTTCAGTGCCTCTAATGACACAGCCATGGTTTGACACAAGACTTCCCAGGCTCCCACACTTACTAGCCAGATGCCAGTAGGTACTCCTTCATAGCACAATAGTCTGTAGCAGGGGTGGGCAAGTTCTGGGGTGGGTGGGTCTGGGGGCTACTTTCAATTCCCAGAGTCTCCTGTGAGTCTCCCTCCTCCTGCTGCTGCCTGGCTAAATTTGTGGCAGCTGCAACCCTCCTCTCCCTGGTGGTTTCCTGATTAGCTTGTTTTCAAGTTAAATTTCACCTTTTTACCCTACCGTAGCGATTTGCTGCTGACAAACGACCTATTTTTTGGCGACAAACTACCTATTCCCCCCCCCCCCCGTGGTGCAGCAGCGGGAATGGCAGGGGGCTGCACCGCAGGGTGGAGGCGGGCACATCTTGCCCATCCCTGGCCTACAGGAAGGAATGCTGAGACTCCTGTTCAATATAAGCTTTGTGGTGCACAGCCAGGGTGTGTAGCAGATCCAGGTAAGCAAAGTTCATGAGGGGAGAGAGTAACACTACACCACTGTACCCATTGGGGCTCAGGGCCATGAATCCTTGGGAGCATTTCTAATAGCGGAAAGCTTGTTCACAACAAATCCATTCTCAGTTCCAGACACACTGTGTGTTGTGTCCCCCCCACTCCCTTTATCGGAAACATGTCTTAAGGTGCCAATACCCCATAGATGCTTAGATGCCAGTGCTCATACTTCATCTCTAGCCTGACCATAAGTATTTCCATTCAAACTAGTTATGCCTAGGCAAGACCCTAGTACAGTCATGCCTTGGATTGCAAGCATAATTCGTTCCGGAACCGTGCTTGTAATCCAAAACACTCTTATATCAAAGTGAGTCTCTGGCAGGCGTGAGCGGGGCCGGTTTCGGCCTGCTACGCCCGCTCGAGGCGAGCGGTTACATCTCTACTATATTGCAAGACGTCGCTTGTTTATCAAGTCAAAATTTATAAAAAAAAATTGCTTGTCTTGCAAAACGCTCTCAGACCAAGTTACTGGCAATCCAAGGTATTACTGTACCTCACAACTTCTTTCCTATGTTTTCTAAAATAGAGGATCTCATCTGCAAAATTAATTCAAATGAAAAGAGGAGCAATCATATTAAGAATCTGAATTCATGTTTCTTTCATTTCTTTCAGTTAGCATGGATCAGTAGCTGGTCAAAGGAAAACAACAACAATAGATCTTCCTTTGATACGCTTGCCCATTTATTTGTGAATTATGCATATGTTTAATTCTCTTACATTGGTAGCAATAATAATTGCTTTCCTGCATATTACCTTCAGGCATGTATCTTCTCTGGCATAGGGTATGTTTTAGAATAAACAAATTGCATGGGTTTGCAAACATTGTGACACTTATAACAAGACACCAAGCCGTTCTAGCACCATAGAAATAGCAAACAAGAATTAGCATGGAACACAACAGTAATCTTAATTAGATTCAATAGTTGTAAACTAATTTGTTTCCTCTATATGGAGTCCACCCCAGAACATGGCAGATACAAGCATCAGTTAAGTTGTCCCTTTTTACATTTGATACTACAAGTTAGTTTATATAATTTAAAGCAATATCCCACACCTCCTTATACCAATCAACAATTAAACATTCATGTTGAACTTTCCATTTCCTTGCTATCATTAATCTACCCACCGTTAACAAATTTACAATTAATTCTTTTAAATCTTGAGAACAAACAACTTTCTCCATTAGTGATAACAATGCTAATTTTGGGCAGACCTCTAAATTAATACCAATAATTTCTGATATTTCTACAAAAAAATTCCCCCCAAAATTCCAATACACTTTTACAACTCCACCACATATGAGCATAGGTACCTAGCTCCTGCCATCCTCTCCAACACAATGCTGAGCAATTACTATCTATTTGATTTAATCTCACTGGAGTCAGGTACCATCTCCAAATAAGTTTATAAAAGTTCTCTTTTATCCTTATTGACATATTTTTCAATATACGTCTGTCCCATATATTTTTCCACCCTTCATTCGAAATCTCATCCTCAAATTCCATATCCCAAACTATCTTAAGATCATCATTTTGTTCTTCACCTTTTTGTATGATTTTATATATCTCCTTTGTTATCCCTCTTGATGACGTATTCCCATCTACAAGTTCTCTGGACAAAACCCTCTTTTCACCACCCATTTTGGCTTTGGCCCCACCCACTACTAGGATGCGCCCCTCCTCCTCCTCCTCCTCCTCCTCCTCCTCCAAGAATTTCTCTGAATTTGGCCCTCGGGCTGAAAGAGGTTTGACACTCCTGCTTTATACATAGAACAGCGATAAGGGAGCCGCTTTCCCCTGGCTTCAGCCAATGGTGTTTCTGTAACATTAAAGGCCCTTGTGGCCAAGGACAATCATATGGGCCCTTCCTCAGGGACAATCAGGTGGAAAGGACCCATGAATTTGTCCTAGCTGTACGCTGTTAGGCCTTTAGACATTACAGTAGTGTAATGTTGCAGTATTCCATGGGATAAAGCCATGGAAGATTAGCTCCTACACCACAGTTGTAATATATAAAAGGCTCCCCACTCTTCATGTTCTTTGAAACTGGTGCACCCTCCAGCTGGACCAATTTCCTACATTAGTACATACACACTGCAACTGCCTGACAAACATGATTAGCTCACAGCCACATCAAAAGGCAAGTGTAAGTGGAGATTAGGAGAACCAGATTTAAGTGAGTCGATGCATTCAAGAGAGCATGAGCCACTGGGGCTGTATTCACCGATTGTAATTGAGTCGGTTCAAATTCTTCCTTAACCCTTGCTGACTGTATGCACATATTTATTTATCTATTTTAAGGTGCAATCCTATGCAAGTTTAGACAGAAAAAAGGCCTACAACTCTGTCTCAGCATGCCCCAGCCAGCCGGCTGGGGCATGCTGAGACAGAGTTGTAGGCCTTTTTTCTGTCTAAACTTGCATAGGATTATGCCCTTATTTATTTATTTGATTTGATTTGTACCCCACCTTTCTACCAAGAAAATGGCACTCAAGGCAGCTTCCAATCAGGAACTTTAAAACATTTTAAAATAAAAGCTTAATTAAAAGTATAATAAAACAAATACATTAAAAACACAACAATAGCAGAATAAAAACAGCACTCATCGACCCAACAGACAAGGTCACACGCCAAAGGCTTGTTTGAATAAAAAATGTCTTTGCCTGCTGGCAGAAGGTTAGCAGAAAGGAAGCCAACCTTGGCAGGGAGTTCCACAGCCTGGGAGCAGCCACCAGCTCTCACATCTTCACCAAATATACCTGCTGCCACTGTGGCGATACTGAAAGAAGGGCCTTCTCTCAAAGATCTTAAAATCCAGGCAGTCTTGTATGGGAGAAGGCGGTCTTTCAGGTAGCATGAAATGGAAGATTTCAGTGACAACATAGGGGAGACCATTTTTTGTTGAAAATTAACCCCCTCCGCAAGCTCTTTATATAGCTTCTGGTTAGATACCTGTACCTTTTCCCCAGGGGGATGAAAGCAGCATGGGTGTGAAATAGTGCATGGAGGAAGGCTGGTAAGGCAACCCCCCAGAGCTGGTCTTCTACTTCAAATCTCAGCCTCAGTGACTGCATTGTACATTTAAAAAAAAAACATGCCCCAAATAATCATGGAACAATAAATAATACATAGTTCTGCCTTAGTAATTAAAAACTGTCTGAATTAAAATGAATTACTTTTCTTAGATGAGAGACTGTAATGTGAGAAGTGAGTACAAATACACTCCGCAAAATTAGGGCAAAGCACCTATCTTTGAAATGGCAGTACAAATTTAATGGATGTGTCAGTATATTGCTGGAAAAGTGTAAGAAAAAGTCATATATCAAGTAATCTGTAAATGATGGCAATCAAGCTGTTTATTTTCTAAGCCTAAGAGCTTTTCTACATGAGGTTGTTAATCGGCTGTATCTACTTTCGGTTCCATCACAGAACTGAGATCCAAGCACTCCATGAGGAGAGTTTCCTTTCCTGCTTTTCCACTACATTACGTCTAGGTGGTATAGCGGAATAGCACAAGTACAGTAATGTACTTTTGATTGGTATTTCTAGGAGCCATCCATCTAGAAGCACCCCTAGCTTGAGTGATACTTAAAGTGTTACTTACTGGTTAGCAATGATCAAATTAATAGAAGTATAGCTTCCAAATTGCATGAAGTGATCATTCCCCTTTACTCAGCACTGGTTAGGCCTCATCTTGAGTACTGCGTCCAGTTCTGGGCACCACGCTTTAAGAAGGATGTAGACAAACTGGAGAGGGTTCAGAGGAGGGCAACAAAGATGATGGAGGACTGGAAAACAAGGCCCTATGAGGAGAGACTGAAAGAAGTGGGCATGTTTAGCCTTCAGAAGAGGAGACTGAGGGGAGATATGATAGCACTCTTCCAGTACTTGAAGGGTTGTCACACAGAGGAGGGCCAGGACCAGGATCTCGATCATCCCAGTTTACAGCACATGGAATAATGGGCTCAAGTTACAGCAACCAAGATTCCACCTAAACATCAGAAAAAAATTCCTGACTGTTAGAGCAATAAGACAATGGAACTAATTACCAAGGGAGGTGGTGAGCTCTCCCACTCTGGAGACATTCACGGTGAAGCTGGACGGCCATCTGTCAGGGATGCTTTGACCTGGATTCCTGCATTGAGCAGGGGGTTGGACTCGATGGCCTTGTAGGCCCCTTCCAACTCTACTTTTCTATTATTCTAACATTGGCAGGTTCCATGGGCACTATCCAGTGTTGTCACAGCACAAGCATAAACAAATGCTAGTGCGATGTCATTAGTGCTTGCCAGGCAAAGGGAAAAAGCAGTGAGCTGCCACTGAAATTCAGTAGTAAAGCACACCACGCTTTCCCTTTGCCTAGCAAGCATTAATGAAGTGCACTAGCATTGATTTATCATCATCATCATCATCATCATCATCATCATCATCATCATCATCATCGGTGCAGTGACAGCACTGGATACTACTACCCACTATCAAGATTCTGAGAGAGAGCATCAAGGTCCAACAGACTAAAGCTGCAATCCCATTTACCTATGTGTATGCCCCATTGTATTTATTACATTTCTATCCCACCTTTCTTCCATCGTGGAACTCAAGGTGGCTACATGTAGTTCCCAGGTGGTCTCCCCTCCAAGCACTGGCCAGACGCAGACCTGCTTAGCTTCAGCACGGTGGCTGCCTCATGTGCCTTCAGACCATGTCCTCCATTGAACTCAAGAGGACTTACTTTTGAGTAGATATGGATAGGATTGCACTGTTAATTACTTTATTGCTCTGTTCTGTTGTGGCTCAAGATCTGGATGTGGGCTCATGCACTCTGCCAGTGGTGGCTCCAGGTTTTTGGAGGGCCCTTGGACAAGACGCCCACCCACACTGCTCTCCCTCCTTCAGTGAGTCTCCTTTCTTACCAGTACTGTTGCCAGCTATTGCTCCTCCTCCTCCTCCTC
This sequence comes from Shinisaurus crocodilurus, assembly GCA_021292165.1. Lineage (NCBI taxonomy): Eukaryota > Metazoa > Chordata > Lepidosauria > Squamata > Shinisauridae > Shinisaurus > Shinisaurus crocodilurus. Next base: position 235,980,261 of record CM037879.1, read on the forward strand.
CTCCTCCTCCTCCTCCTCCTCCTCCTCATCGCTACTAGTATGTTTGCCAGGTAGAGAACCAGTGAGCCAACAGGCAGTAGCATCTACTCCTCCCCCTTCTGGCCATCACCGTTGTCTGGGCCAGAGCAGGAGGAGGGTGAACAAGCAGGTTGCAATGATGAAGAGGAGGAGCAGGTTCAGGTGGCTCTTGTCAGTGGTCCCTGCTGGGTTGTGGGCCCTTGGTAGGTGGCCAGCCATGCCAACCCCTGATGCTGGCCCTGCTTCTGCATCAGATGTTTCTCCCTTTCCAAGCAACAGTAATTTCTGAGACAGAAAAGATTTCCTTCCAGATTTTAATTTGCTTTGATCAGAGCAGGTGCCAATGGGGAATTCCCTCCCCACCAAAGCAAACACCAGCTTCAGATGAGGCATTTTTCCCGGGGCTGCAGCATGGGAAAAGTCTGTTCTTATCCCATTAATTATCAATCCTCACCACCCCGCACTCGGCTGAACAAGCTGATGCAATTTCCATTTTAAAAAGCCCTGCATCTTAGATGCAAAGATGCCTTTAATGTCACATGTCTGTCATGTGCCCCAGAGAGAGCAGTTACCCCACAGCCTTACTGTACAGTACACCACCACCGAGCAGTGGCTCCCCTGTGGGGCTCAGTCACAAACTGGAGGCACTCTATTGGACTGTGTATCTCTCTGTGGCATCTGGCTAGGTCAGCTCACAGCCTGACTTCTGAGCATGATTGCTTTATAGTTCCTGCACAGGTACTGTAGTGCTGTGTGATAGGTAAAGTAAACATTGCTCGAGCGGATATCCCCTTTCACCAACAACACATCCGGGCTAAATCACCATTTCAAGTTGATGTTTACAGCAGCAGATGTGCAGTAACAACTTAACCAGCCCAGAGCTGTAAACAGACTTTAGCGTATGGGGAAAGGGAGAAGAAATGGGGTGGGGGGAATCCTGCAGGTGCTTCGAGTTTTGCTTTATCTCAGAGGAAGAAAACAACTGATTGTGGAGAAGTAGGCTGTACAGCAGGGGTGCAGAACCTCAGGCCCATGGACTCAATACAGCCCTCTAGGGCAGGGGACCCACAGCTTTTCAGACCAGTGGGCACACTTGGGAATTTGAGAAACTGCTGTGGGCACCACCACAAAATACCTAACCAGTGGATCGCTGCTTTGGTGTCTACTTGTCGCATCTATGGATCTTATTCAGCAAAAACTTTTGTTTCGTATCTGTTGGACACCACAACGTCTCTTTAATAAGGGATTGTTCTAATTCAGCTAATTGCTGGCGGTGCAATTCAGCTAATGCTTCTTTTAGACATATGTTTTGGTAATGTCTAGTAGTTGATTCTTTTGGGGAGGAGGTAATATTATATGAATACATTTTGTACTGGGACAGTCTTTAATATGCCCTGATGTACACACTCTTTTAAATTATTTACCTGCCTCATGGAAATTAACAAACGGAAGGAGAAATGGATTACCTGCACCGTTTTGACAGTTAAAAGACTGATATTACAAAACTGGAAGGATAAATGCTCGCCTCCTATAATGCAATGGTTTGAGGACCTTACAGTGATTTCGATATATGAATGGGTGGCATATAGAGATGCCAACTTCAAATGGATACTTATTTGGAGATTTGGTCTGCTTTTGTTGAAGCCTATGTATAATTGCGAGAAAGTTGTATGCATTTAATACAAATCCATGTACGTATATTAAAAAACAGAAAAAAACACAATTTTTTTAAAAAAATGGGTGCCCGCAGGCCGCACATTGGGGACACCTTTGCAGGTGCCATTGGAGATGCCTGTGGGTGCTACAGTGCCCACAGGTGCCATGTTGGAACCCCCGCTCTAGGGTTCTCTAGATGGCCACACACAGCCTTCCCCAGCCCTGGCCCCTTTCCCCTGACCACCAACCATTTAGTAGTTTGCCGGCTTTGGTGCAGTTCCCCGCCCCCCCCCATTCTAAAAGGTTGGCACGCTTTGTTATAGGCAGTAAGAGCTTTAAGCTAAAATATGCTGGTATTTTTGCCCCACCACTTTTGCCTTTGGCCCTGCACACCTAGGGTGGACATGTATCCTCTTTTATAGAGGCCAGTCCTCTATTTGAAGGGCTGCCAGAGGACTGCCCTTTATTTTGATGGCATCTTCTATCTGAAGGGCTGTCCAGTCCAAGACCAGTACAAAAATAATAAAAGTACCTTTGGAAAGAAGAGCTGGGCCTTTAAGGTGTCCATCAACAGCACCATCAACAGGAGACTGAGCAAGGCACACATGTCACCTGGTCTTTCTCACTATAGTGAGATGGACAGTATTTCTATTTTAATTATAATAATGGTTTCTAAATTTGCATCTATACATATAAATTAGCATATGCAAATGTTATGCAGATCAGTGCCTTCCTTTGTCCTCTTTTTGGGTGATGCGTGTCCTCTTTTATTCCGATTCACAAGTGACCACCTTATGCTCATCACTGGAATGTGGGCCTCGAAAGCTTCTCCAAAATGGAGTTCAGTCCTCGGGCTGAAAGAGGTTCAGCACCCCTGCTGTATAGGAACTAGATATGATGTGAGGCTTTCAATCCAGGACTTTGCTAATGAATGATAGAGATTTCTTTTAATGTAAAACTTTAAAAGGGAATTAGCTGATACATTTAGATTTTGCCGATAATGCTAAAATGGTTTAGGATCCTAATATCTGTGAGATAGCACAGTCCACAAGTCCCAGCTTTGGCTTTCACAAACTGTTCGGAATATTTTAGTTTCAGGGAATAAACAACCAAAAAGTTCCCTGCACAAGCTCCATAGAAATGAATGGGAGCTACACATGAGTATGTATTTCAACAGCATCACTTGGTCAATTGTTAGATTTGCTCTAGCTGCAACTATAATAAAAAAAAACTGATATTAGAAGAAGTTTCTCTTTTGTCATGTCTTGGCCTTGGATTGTTTTGCTCCCTTTTCCTTCATCCAACCTTTGCTTGCTTGTTCTGTCTCTTAAAATTGTGACAGTCTGCAAAGCTAACAATAAAAGGTCTGATCTTCAAGCAACACTGCCCAAGCAGGAGGCAATGCACTGAGTGCTGAATTCCATTGTTTGCCACACTTCTTAAAGTGTGCAATCTTCCTGGATTGCATATTTATAGAGGGAGGGAAGAATAAAAAAACACTGGAGCGAGTGTCTGCCGAGCTGAAGCACAGCTGACCTGCATCTGGAAATTGGTGTTGCATTTCCACTTGCACCATTTGAAGAGGGGAAGATGTTCCTGATAAAGCTTAAACAAGACACAAAAATGTGTGGAGATCGATAGAAGAGATAATCTCATGGACATGGTTGCCACGGGTTACTCAAGCTGGTGTGTCCCTTTGCCTTCCCTTGCTTTTTCTCTCCTGCTGCCTTTGTCCGTTGTGCCTGGCATAAAAAGCGTAGGAGCTTTCCGAGCTGTTTGGGAGTAATTACTTTATTAGCAGAGGAAGTGCAGATGTACTTGAAGAGAATAGGTTACCAAGCAGGGAAGTTACCAGCACAAATGCATCCTCAGAAATGGATATAATTCAATTCAGCATCTCTTCACTGCAGTAGTAAATGAATGGTGGGACAGGTTATGCAAGAAAGCTGTGCATTCACCGAATCTGAGCTTTTTGATAGGACCCTAAATAAGTAACTGGCAACAAAGAGTTACAGAAAGTAAAAATCTCATACCAATAAATATATCAGCTGGCCTTCCTCAACCTGGTAACCTCGAGATGCTTTGAACTACAACTCCCATTGCCCCTGACCATTGGCTATTATGTCTGGGGCTGATGGGAGTTGTAGTCCAAGACATTTGGTGGCCACCAGATTGGGGAAGGCAGATATAAAGCATTAGCACATAGATACCTGTTAAAGAATACTAGCAGATAAAGTAGTTTTAACTGTCGAGTTCTATAGGCAATATAGCACATGCAGGGCCACCCCACTAGAGAATGGGGGGGGGGGTGATCAGGCACCTCATGGGCAGCGGGCACTTTCCTCCTCTACCTCGGGGACATGAAAACTAGCTGGGATTCCCATGTGCAAGGGTAATTGCTCTTTGACAGCTAAACTGAGCATGTCAAAGAAGCAAATCTTCATTTTTAGCATGGGATTTCTAAGGGGTTAAAATGTCTTTTTTGGCAGAAAAGGATACAGGTATATAGACTTGTGCAAACCCAGTCAATGAATAGGATCTGGGCCCACCATACTTCATTTTCTGCTGAAGAGCATTTGGTTGTCTAAATATTGCTCTTGTTGCAGATAAATGGGCCAAAATGACTCGCATGAAAAGAGGGCTAGCAGGCATGAAATTATATAGAACCAGGGCCAGGAAGGGAAAGATTTAGTCTCAGGTCCAAGATATCGGAAGTCCATGCTGTGGGAGGGACTACAGGTGATTTTTGGAACTTGGTGTTATACTACATCAATTTATGCGGCTAGACACTGATATTGTATTTCTTTTGTTGCCTAATGTACATAGGGGTATTCATGCACTGCTTAAAACATTTATCACTGTCATGGAAATAAAAGATAACTATTCTGAGCAATAGTTCTTCCCCCTCTGTTGTTAAAAGCTATAAACAGATTGCAATGTAGGGTGGCCAGGTCTCCTCTTTTACAGAGGACAGTCCTCTATTTGAAGGGCTGCCAGAGGACTAGCCTCTATTTTGAATGCATTTGCTCTTTGAAGGGCTGTCCAGGCCAAGTCCAGTTTAAAGATAAAGAACCATCAGAAGGAAAAGCTGGGCCTTGAAGCTGCCCATCAACTGCACCTGGACAGCAGACTGAGCAAGGCACACGGATCACCTGGTCACAGTCTTCCCAGCAGTGGTGAGGTGTGTGTATATTTCTATTTAAATTACAATAATTATTTATAAATTTGCATCTATGCATATAAATTAGCACATGCAGATTTTATGTAAATAGGTGTCCTCTTTTTTGGCAATTTACAAGTGGCCACCATACTTTTAACTATATATTAGAAGGGCCACTTGTACAGAGGCCCCCAATAGCTAAAAGTCTAGAACAGGGAACATGAAGTCTTATCCCGCTCTTCTAACTAACTCACCCATCCACAACCATAGAAGTAAAGCTTACAATTGCTATTTATTTTTAACTTTGTGAAATTCATGACAGGTTTTGCACATTGCATGTATAAGAATAAAGGCTTAGTATTAAAACAAGGGGATTTTGTGCTCTTTTTTTTTGGCATTAAACTACTGAACAGCTTGTGCTACCAATCAATTTGACAAAGGCTCTTCCCTCTAAATGCAGATAAGTGCATCATGTTTGCAAGACCTGACTATTCCCCAGCTTAATAAATGAGTTGGTCTCTGTTAATGCCCAATATTCTTCAGCTTCAATTTGGTTTAACTACCAATTTTTAAAAAATATATACATGAGATTGCAATGTAACCATTTCAATTGGTTAGCATTTGGGACTGGGAATACAGCTTATTTTCCTATAACAATACCCCAAATAGGATACTAGCCTACCAGAATGGCAACAGAAAAGTTCCAACTTAAGAAACTTTCAATAAGCTCCTGAAGTATTCTCATCATTCCCCCACATAAATCTCTAGTGGATTTTTTCCATGCCTGCCATCCAGCTGCCTATTTTTTTTACCATCATTATGGCTTATGACTTTAAAAAAAACCCATTTAGGAGCCTGGAACTCAGATTCTTCAGTACATAATTCTTTTGCACTGCAGATGTGTAGCCAAGAAGCTGCACTGATTCCCAGTGCTTCAGAACAATATATTTATAATCCCACAGTGTGCTAAAGGAATACAGATGCTGTGATGCATCCGTTAACTTGATCATAAATCATCTCATGAAAGCCTACACTTACTCTGTCTGCTACCACACTTGCATGAAAATATCCTTATAATGAAACTATTTCCAGAAATTTTAAAGTTCATGCTAGTTAGATATGAATAATGGATTCTTTGCACAACATCTTAGCAAGTGATAGTAGCCCCTGAACTTGGTTTAGGGTGCTTCAAGCTGAGGATTTTATTGTGCAATCACCCTGCCTTTTACAGGGGGGTCCACAGTTTATGTTGTCTTTCACATGTAACCCTCCTGGGTTTTCCAACTGCTTCTTCCATCTTTTTCTTACCAAGGACTAAAAGACAGAATAGCTACTCAATGCCTTTTGACTGGTAGTTCCAGGAGCTGTCCATCTGGAAGCACTCTAAGGGCACAATCCTATGCATGTATAGACAGAACAAAGTCCTACAACTCCCAGCATTCCTCAGCCAGCATGGCTAGCTGGGGAATGCTGGGAGTTGTAGGACTTTGTTGTCTAAACATGCATAGGATTGCACCCCAAGTGCATGATCCCAGGCCATTCTGAGGCTAGAGCAATTTAAAAAGATCAGCTTGCAAGCATGTAAGAGAGCTTAATTCCTTGTTGTTCTTTTCAAGATAAGGAAGTATTTAAGGTTTATATTACCTCTGTCAGACTGAATTCACAATTTTATAGAGAGATTTAGCAACCTGTCAGTGATCCAAGAGATCCAGCAAAAAGGGCAATGCTGAAAACATCATAGAATTACATAGAGGTAGTTATATTATACCAGGGTAGGCAATGTGGTGCCCAAGGGCACCAATGTGCTCCAAGGCACCTCCCTTTGTGCCCACCAAGACACCCTACTCCCAGTTTTTATTTAAAATGTGTTTTTATATTTTAAGATTGGCAGCTGGGACTGCTTCAGGTGAAGTGGGGCCTCTAGGGGAGGAGCCTATTCCCTGAATGCCTCTGGGCAGTTTACTTGTCCTTTATGAGGTTACTTGTCAGGTTACTTTGGACAGGTTATTTATTTATTTATTACATTTATACCCCGCCTTTTTTCCTACAAGGAACTCAAGGCGGCTTACATAATCCTCCTCCTCCTCTCCATTTTATCCTCACAACAACCCTGTGAGGTAGGTTAGGCTGAGAGGCAGTGACTGGCCCAAAGTCACCCAGTGAATTTCATGGCTGAGCGGGGACTAGAACCCGGATCTCCTGAGTCCCAGTCCAGGTTACTTCTCCTATGGCAGCTATTTTATGGTTGTGCTCAGGACAGTCTCTCAAATTTCCAGATGTGCCCAGTATATGTAATACAGGGGTAGGCAACCAACAACCCAAAGGCAACAACCTCCAGTTTCTGATTGTGTAAAAAAGAACCAGGCTCTAAAAAGTCTAAATCTCACATCTAATTCAAAACTCTTCCCAAATTACAGCCTGATATCTAGGCTAGTCCAATGCCATAAATGGAAGTGTCACAACTAGAAATATATTGTCAAAGTTGCATCATTTTTGCAGCGTTTCAGAGGAAAACCATTTCTTCGCTAAAGGGCAAAATAGAAGGGTAAATCAGCTTGCTTTAACAAGCGCTTTTAAGCATCAGCACAATTCCTATTGCTTTGAAGAAAGCACAGAATTAATCTTCTTGTAGCTCTGCATGTGAAGCTGCCGGCGTACAAGGCTATGCTCAAAAGCTTTGCCTTGACAGACTATAGATGTTGTGTCACATAAAAACAAGATTTGGTGCCTCTTATGGCAGAGAGTGCGGAAGCTCCCTCTCTAGGGAGCAGTAAGCTGGACAATGCCCTTTCTGGCATCCCGCCATGGCAGGAGACGTGCAACAATGCAGAAATGTAAATTGGTTCTTTTCAGGCAGTCTATGAAATGCCAGGGCTGGTACTGAGCTTGCACTGAATAAAAAATGAAGGGAAAAAAAAATGTGTAACCTTCCCTATTTTACACTCTATTTGTCTTCCCTCCCTTTCCCTGCAGAATGAGAGCTGAGTATATTTTATTTTATTACCAACATTTTTATACTGCCCATTAACAGTATGTTCTCTAGATGGTATACAGGGGTGGGGAATAAAACCACAAAATATTTTTTTAAAATACCAAACAAACATAACATTAAAAACATGTTAAAACAGCATCAAAATAAAAACCTGCAAGAGTAGTGCCCAGGATCTAGAAGCAGTAAAATATGTTTCTAAAACTGAAAAGCCAGGGGAAATTAAAAAGGTCTCCGGCTGGTGCTGAAAAGACTATAATGCAGGTGCCAGGCGAGCATCTCTGGGGAGGACATTCCCCCACAACCACAGCACCACCACTGAAAAGCCTCTTTCCTTAATAGCTGCCAACCTCACCTCATTTGGCACTAAGCGGTAGTGTGAAGGCAAAATCTGAATATTTGAGGCTCTTATTGAATTGCTATTTGTTTTAGTATTTTGTGCCATTTTTTAAAGGTTCAAGATGGTTGTTTTATTTTTCATTTTTATTGCAAGCCTTTTCAAAGGTAGGGAGGTAGCAGATATAAATACATAAGTACTGTAAAATAAAAATGAAAAATTATCAGTGATACATACATATTTATTTGCTCATTGTTCAGATGGCAGACCAAATTATGATTAGTATTGTATTGTGTAGTGTTGTTCAGCAAGAGAATTCTAAAGACTAATGTGCATGCAGAAATGTTTTATTTGGGCTGAATTGTGGTGTGGAACAATGTTCCACCAATAAAGTCTCTTTTAATTAAAGGAAAATACTTTCTAATCCTAATGTGCATGCATGCCTACACAGAGCACAATGTAAATGAAAGTTAAGCATTTTAATTCTCTGACTTGAAAACAATGAATTATGATGCATTCTGCCCATTGTCTTCTGTTCTCTTGCACAAAAATCTACAACCTTTTCTATGGAGGCAGCTCCTCTCCTCCTGCCATCTCGTTTCCATTTCTGGCTTCTCACTTTTCAACCTTCTCTAGATGGTTCCCTTAAAGCCAGCATGCATGCATGTCCATGCTCTGTGGGCAAATTTACATGATTATTTTGAACACCAACCTGAGGTGACATTCCAACATTGTCTTCCAATTTGTTCCAAGGGGGTTGGTTATGGGCTGAAAATAATATTTAACAACCCATGAAGTCTATTAATGTAGTTTGACTGGTTAACACAGGTGCTGATTGTTAATCTTTGTTCCCCCATCAAGGCTTGTCCTGTTCCTGATCGGTTCTGGCTCAGTTTGTAAGTGGTATTGTAGCATACTCTCATTTGTGATTGAAGTTGGCGCCTGATGCTGAAACGTTTCACATTTTAAAATCTGTTTATAATTTTCCCTTTTAAAAATGTATAAAGTTATAAATTAGATACGCAAGTGCTGGTCATTCATTTTGGTTTGAAGTGACGTGTCATGCACACTGCATCGCCTAAGCATCAGAATATTTAGCTATGTTTTTGAAAATGTTAGTTCCCCAGGGAATACATAGATATCATTTTTTTTTCTATTTCAAGGTACCTCCAGGAAAAGAAAAGCTATAGGGGAATGGCACTGTGTGCATTATTCCAGAACCAATAGTATGGCAAGGCATACCAGCCCTGCAGGCCATTGCTTAGGAGAAAAGAGATGGAAGGAAGGCTAGACCATGGAATTAAAACATGGTAAGTACAGTAGGTATGGTCAACTCCATACTACGGGTTGCATCTAGCATTAGGTGCATGCAACTGGGCTGGTGGAAGCGGATTTCCCCACCCCTCCTTCTCATGACAGCCCCTTCAGCCCCCTGAAAATGTGACATAGAGCATTTGGGGGAATGGGGTGGGCTGTGGTGCAGGGGGGGGGATCCCCCAAAAGCAAATGGAAGTATCTTCCATGAGCAGAGTTTCACTCATGAGAGGTGCCTGCCTCCATCTGATTTTCAGGGATCTACCCTCTTCCCTGCCCCACAGCCTACCCCATTCAGAAGGGTCCCCCAACCCTCTGTTTCATATTTTCAGGAGGGGCTGCCATGGGGAGAGGAGACAGGGAAGTCTGCTTCTGCCAACCCAATTGCACATGTCTAAAGCTGGATCCAAACTATCATCTGGATTTAAAATGGGAATCATGGGAAAGAAAGGGAAAAAAATTAAGAAGAAATCTTGCGGGGAGTTTTTAAGAGCTGACTTGTATGTTGTGAATCAGCCCTGATTGATACAAATAACTGCTCATGCTAGTAGTTATTGAGCAGTATGACACACACAAACTCAGAGTACTCACAAGAGACACAGTGGCTATTTCTCTTGCAAAGGCTGCTGCATCTTGTCAGTAGTCCAGTCCCATCACACATGGGCAATTTATTCACACAAATCTGGGCCAGTCCATAAGATAGAAACTGGCTCTAAGAGTTGGCATAGGCAAAAGTATCTGGCTACTTTTCTACAGGCCTAACATAACAATAATAAAGGTTAATATTGCTGTTGGGAAAAGAGGTACGTGACAGATGATTATCTAAGGTACCTGGATTTGTTGAAAAGACAGGTCACATAATATATGCTTTATGAGAAAAGGATAGCCACTAGGGCTTGGAAAGAATTATTGGGGGGGGAGGAGAAAAGAAAAGAAAAAAGGAGTGATAGACTAGGCAATCATATTAACTGCAGAATTCTGAATGGAAAAAGGGAACAGGTGGAGATTTTTCAAGGTGAGAGAAAATTGCATTGCAGTTGCTTAGACAGATGCTCTCTTTCCCTCTATATCAAATAATGCAGTACTGGTTCCATATTTTCCAAAGAGGTCTTTCCTTTTACTAGATGATGTATACACATACAATCCATACGTCTTCATATTTTGGACCTGGTAGAGTGACATCTAGTGTGAACCTAGAGATAATACACTGGCTGCATCTATTTTCAAACTGTTTCATTCGCCACAATCGAATCAAGTATTGTTTCTCATACCTGCCCTTGTGATCTTCAGTCATCATAAGAACATAAGAAGAGCCATGCTGGATCAGACCAAGAGCCCATCTCATCCAGCATTCTGTTCACACAGTGGCCACCACACTGCCTGTGGAAACCCCCAAGAGGACATGAATACAATAGCACCCACCTGCTCACGTTCCCCAGCAACTGCTGTACATAGGGATACTGCCTCTGATACTGGAGGCAGCATATAGCCATCAGCACTAGTAGCCACTGATAACCTTATCTTCCATGAATTTGTGTAACCCCCTTTTAAAGCCATCCAAATTGGTGGCCATCACCACATCCTGTGGTGGCAAATTCCATAGTTTAACTATAAGCTGTGTGAAGAAGTACTTCCTTTTATCTGTCCTGAAGGCTTTTCTACACAAGGCATTTACCGTGCACTCACCACCCTACTTGTGGTTGTTAACAGGTTCTTTAGAGGACATCGTGACCCTCCAGTTTCGCTTCTGTGTCTAACCAGCACTTTCGATGAGGTTTTTTTTAGAGCAGAGAAAATGTGGCATTTAATTGTGAAAGCGATAGAAAGCACAATTTCCCCTTGTGTATTTGTGCTATTCTGCTATACCACAGTGCTACCTAGAGGTTATGTAGTGGAAAAGCAGAGAAAGAAACACTCCTTGTGTAGTGCTTGGGTCTCAATTCTGCGATGAAACCGAAAGTAGATATAGTGGTTCCCATGTAGAAAAGCTCTGAACATCCCACTAATCAGCTTCATGGAATCACCCTGGGTTCTTGTATTATGAGGGAGGAAAATGTCTCCCTACACCCCTTCCCCATGTCCTACACCCCTTCTCCATAGCCATGTTAGTAAGATGTCCTCCACACTCTAGGAATGTGCATACAAATGTCATATAAAGTTGGACTATAACTGTGCGGGTAGACAAGTAACAATTCCAACTTCTCTTCCCTGTTCCTAGCTGGCTCTGGTCCACCTTTATGAATGTAAGGAGAGCTGTGCTGGTTCATACCAAAGGTATATCTAGTCCAGCATTCTGGGCAGTATCCAACAGGGTGGAACTGCTAATGTAAACTATGTTGTGCTAGCATAAATTATACTATCTCAATGCCAATAGCATTAGCTGGCACACAGATTTCCCAGGGAAATTAGCACACCAGCTGATGCTGCTGGTGTTATGCTAGAGTAGGTTACACTAGTGCAATGTAATTTACATTAGTGGTTGCACCCCATTGGATACTGCCCTCTGTTCCCACAGTGGCCAGCCAGATGCCTACGGGGAGCCGAGGGAAGAAGGAATCCACAAGTAGGACATGAGTGAAATAGCACCCCCACTTTTCTTTGCTTTGGCCCCTACCTCATACATTTTAGTCTGTAAGCTTCACTGAATCCTTCTTCCCTTGGCTCCCCTGTTTCTGCTGGTCTCCCCTCTGACCTCTAACCCCAATGTAGAACTATCCATGATGTTCCAATGTAGAGTTTGTGATGGATCAATTCCTGATTCGAGCCAGTATTCCAGAGTGCCCTGTTATAATTACAGAGTAGTTCTTCCCAGGGTTACTGGACTGGCAGGATGGGATAACCTGGGAGAGAAAACTACGGAGAGTTAAGCTATAGGCATGGATAAATCCTGAGATATTAAAATATACATTTGCTTTCCTAAGCATCAAGTCTTTATTTCTTGGGCTCCTAGATCATCAGCACAGGGCCAGCCAGGACACTTCGCTGCCTGAGGTAAGGAAAAAGGTAGTGCCCCCTCCCATTCCATGTAGAAATTCCAGCTGGACTGACAGATAAATCTGCCTCCAGCATTGATGATGGGATATTCTTCCACTGTGTTTGAAGGCAGCGGGCTAACGCAGGGGGTGCAGAGCAGCAGGCTGCATGGTGCACAGCTCTTTCCCCCCACACCTTGCTTTTGCCTCCCAGCATCCGCTGCTTGAGGCGACTGCCTCACTCTAATTGTAGGGCCAGCTCTTTCCAAGGTTGCAAAAGTGACCCCAGAGAGGTCTGAAAGGGTGTGTGCCAGTGGGTGGGGAGATGAGGAAATGGAAGGGGCCAGGGGAGGCCAGGGTACGGAGACTGTGGCCTGACTCCGCCAGCACACCTTGTTTAGATAGGCTCAGAGGCCCATCTAGAGTAAAAACACAACAGCAGGAGCATGGAGAGGTGAAAATCACCCCCATCACTCCTTCTGCCCTGCCAGCAGTAGCCCGGCAAGGCACTGGAACTACGGACACCTCCAAGTTTGGAGGGTTTCCATCTAATGAGCAGGGGAGGCTGGTGACTCCTATGTTAGTGGGGTTCCTTATTATTTATTTGTTTATTATATTTATACCCCGCCTTTTTTCCTGCAAGGAACCCAAGGTGGCTTACATAGTCCTCCTCCTCTCCATTTATCTTTACAACAACCCTGTGAGGTAGGTTAGGCTAAGAGTCAGTGACTGGCCCAAAGTCACCCAGTGAGTTTCATGGCCGAGCGGGAACTAGAACCCGGATCTCCCGAGTCCCAGTCCAACACTCTCACCACTACGCCACACTGGCTCTTATCCATTGCATCTTTTATTTTGAGCTTTATAGGAGCTATCCATGATGTTCCATGGTGGGGAAACTATTATGGGGATGGAGTTCAGCACCATGGATAGCTCCTATAAAGCTCAAACAAAAAGCTACAATGGATAAGGGACCCCACTGACACAGGACTCACCAACGTACACTGCTAATGAGGGCACAACCCATAGTATTGCACACTTAGTCACTATACACTGTTCTTCAAGAACAAGATTTCAGCCGAACCACCCCATCTTAAGAACAGATAAAGTACAGTTGTTCAAAGGCACACCACTTCATTACAAATATAAAATTATATGGTTTCACAATGTTGTTGCACTATGCCTCCGTATTTACACTATTCTGCAAGGCAGAACTATCTGTTTCACCATGCAGATCAATTTACACAATCCAGACATCGTGCCAGATGAAAAAGGTAAATGCACCTCAGTAAGCAAAGCACGTCAAGCTACAATAAGCTGAGGGGGCAGCAAAATATGCAGCCAGATGTAGTGCTGCAAATGTTTCGGATAACGATGCCAGTCTTTAAAGTCTTCAGATACTTTAAATGTAAGTAACAGTGCTATTATGCTCAATTTAGACACACTGGAAGTATTAGGAAACATCAGCATCTCTTTTGTATGTGCTGCTTTACAACTGCAGTAGTGACATTCATTTCCCACTGTAAAATCTGTCCATTGAAAAATGGCTTAATGGGACACAGGTTTTGTTACATTCCAGAAAACCTAAATTAGGTTATCTTCCGATATCACAAGAATAGTGTGGTTGCCACTGAAAACCTGCTTCTATGAGCTGTTCTACATGAGGCATTTATTGTGTATTTGTGATTCCTTACTCATGGTTGTTTATAGGCTCTTTAGACAACATCATGATCCTCCAGTTTTGCTTCATTTTTTTTCAGAGCACTTTCCCAGTTTTTTTTTTAGAACGGGGAAAATGGGGTACTATATTAGAAATGGCACTGTTTCTCCTTGCATATTTGAGCTATTCCACAACTCACCTAGAGGTTATGTAGTGGAAAAGCAGGAAAGGAAGAGCTCTTTGTGTTGAGCTCAGATCTCAATGCTGCAACAAAACTGAAAGTAGATACAGCGATTAAAGCCCTATATTTTAGAATCTAGAGCCATAATATTTCTAGGTTCAGTTACATGGATTGGTGAAATCATATTGTTAGCCACACCATGTGGAGACCCTGTTGGCATAGGGACTGAGCATGAAATCCACACTCATAACTGATGTCAAACTCACTGGTTCAAAATGCAAATCTTCCATCTTTCAGAGGATCCTTATCATTCAGACAGGATCCCAATATTCTAGATATCATACTTGTTTCTATTATTTCTGCTATGTCTCAAACATAGTTGGTTGTATCCAATGGACTGGGTCCAATGTTAGTCTGATTTAACTCACATTAATTTCAATGAGTCTACTCAAATTAGGATGAACATTAGATACAACCCAGTATATCTTCTCTATGTTCTTTTCCATTATACTTTGGCACTGGCTTATTGTAGTTGACTTTCTGTGAAATGTGCCTGGGAATCAATGCAGCTTCTTGGCTACACATCTGCAGTGCAAAAGAAGTATGTACTGAAGAATCCAAGTTCCAGGCTCCTAAATGATTTTTTAAAACTTGTAAGCCATATTGATGGTAAAAAAAAAAATAAGCCGGTGGATGACGGGGGGGGGGGGGACGGGACACTAGAGATTTATCTGGGGCAATGGTGAGAATACTTCAGCAGCTTACTGAAAGATGCATATGCTGAAATGTTTCTATTGCCATTCCGGTAGGCTAGTATCCTATTCGAGGTAGTGTTACAGGAAAACAAGCTGTATTCTCAGTCCCAAACGCTAACCAGTTCAAAAGGTTAGATGTCTCTCATTTATATTTTTAAAAAATGGTAATTAAGCCAGATTGAAGCTGAAGAATACTGGGCATTATCAGAGACCAACTGATTATACTGCATGAAAGCCCACATGGAAGATACATAGATTTCATTAGAACCAGTCCTAGAGCAGCCTTCCTCATCCTGGTGCCCTCTAGATGTATTGGACTACAGCTCCCACCATCCAATGGCCATGCTGGGTGGTGATGATGGGGATTGTAGTCTAACATATTTGGAATTGGAAGGCACCAGGCTAGAGGCAGGGATGGACCTCGGATCGTTCTGATTCTACTCATTTTTGGACCACACTTGAATACACTTACATCACAATCCTTCCCCTGCTGCATATTCAAATCCAGTCATCTCAACATTTTGGTTTGGGCACATATGCACACACAAAATAATAAGTCATCAGCTCTCTATACATTTTTTAATGCCCTTATGTAAGAGGGGGACATTAATTAGCTTGGAGACAGGAGCTTGCCATTGTTCATTAAGGACACTAAGTATCAATTTCTCATTTGAAAGCTTCATAAGTAGTATTCATATATAGTATATAAAATATGCACAAACATAAAAAAAGATGTTTTGCACAAAGAAAATACAATAAAAAGAATGGGGACTATATTGTACCTTTAACATGGCATGGAACTCGATAGCCTGTAAGCACTAGCAACTTAAAAATTAATAGACACATTTCTATCCTACCTAGAATCCTGTCTTTAAATCAGCATAGGGTGCAATCCTATGCATGCTTAGACAGAAGAAAAGTCCTACAAATTCCCCATTACTGGCTGGGCAATGCTGGGAGTTGTAGGATTTTTTTCTGCCTAAAAATTCATAAGGTTGTGCCCTTAAATGCAAGTTGCATCTGCTTAAGCTGTATCATAGTTCCAAATATGGGTTGTAGATAATATGCTAACATCATCAGCATATAAACAAGCATAGCTACATTGCACACAAAGTGCTTGCTGCAACAGAGCTACGGTGGCAACCCGGGAACTTGGTTGGAAATCAGGCTGCCAGTAGTTGATAAAAGGACAGCATGTATTAAGAATTTAGGGTTGCTCAAAAACACATGACTCCAAGGGGATCAAAGTGCCTTTAGGATGGGCTGCACTCTATCCCAATCTGCCATGTACTCGCTCCAGCCAGTTCTATGTCACCATCTACTTCCTATATCATAAGCAGATGGCAAAAATCTTTGTGTCATTATTAGCCTTCAATCTTAAACAAACACAAATATAGTTTGCATGGTTAGAAGAATTTACAAATATGCTTAGGATCACAGCTGAAATAAATGTGTGAGGGTTTTGGTTTTTCACTCTATTCCAGCATGATTATGGCCATTTGGTGCAAGACAATACACTATTACTGGTATTAAATACAACTGCAAATGGGGCTGTGTTGAGAATTTAACGACTGTGCCGGAAAAGTAGACTGAAGGTAAAGGACGTAAATCATGCCTTGTCCAAAAATCAATTCAGTCCACCAGGACTACAGTATGACTATATAAACCAGTTGCTGAGGAACATGGGCTGGGGGTGCTGTTGCACTCATGTCCTGCTTGTGGATTTTCCGTGGGCAGCTGGTTGGCCATGATGGGAACAGAATGCTGGACTAGATGGACCCTTGGTCTGATCCAGCAGGGCTCTTCTTAAGTTCTTAAGACTTTGTTTTGCCAGCTTTTCTGAAATGAATGGTAGATATGCTTTAGTTCAACATCCATTCATTTCAGTGGGGCCTACATAAAACAAATTCCCATTGGATTGTGTCCAAGAAAGAAAACAGAGTTGTTTGGATATTCCAGAGCATAGATGTGAACAAAGAAAGCTCCTGCAAGTATTCTCCAGTGGCACCTAAGACCCAGAATGTCTGGAAGGATTACAAACAGATTAATAGCTCCAATTATTTCTCCACCCAGAAAGATCTTATTTGTCCTTACAAATAAAGTATGAAGATGATAATTTGCAAATACTGCATATCAAGGTAAATGTGAATAGATTATGGAGTAGGTTAAGATATGCTGGGGGGGGGGGGATCTTTATTTATTTATTTATTTCATTTTTATACCGCCCAATAGCTGAAGCTCTCTGGACGGTTTACAGCAATTAACAAGACAGTCCCTGCCCGCAGGCTTACAATCTAAAAAGACACGACACACAAGGAAAAAGGAATGGGGAGGGAAGAAGGGGGAATATTAATTAATACTTCTGGCAGGGCTGGTGGAATGGCCCTGCGCTCCCTCTCTTCTCCCTCTGCACAGCCTGCTGGAATGGCTAGGGGTGGTGACAGTAGAGGGAGGAGGAGCCTTCAGGAGGGCGGCCTTTCAGCCGGGCTGGTGGAATGGCCCTGCGCTCCCTCTCATCTCCCTCCTCTCATCCTGCTGGAATGGCTGCTGGTGGTGGCAGTTGAGGGAGGAGGAGCCTTCAGGAGGGCGGCCTTTCAGCCGGGCTAGTGGAATGGCCCTGCGCTCCCTCTCATCTCCCTCCTCTCAGCCTGCTGGAATGGCAGGTGGTGGTGGCAGTTGAGGGAGGAGGAGCTTTCAAGAGGGCGGCCTTTCAGCAGGGCTGGTGGAATGGCCCTGCGCTCCCTCTCATCTTGTTAAGTTATAGAACTGAGAGTTATAAAATCACTAATACAAAGCATTATCCAGTAGCCTATTTCAAGGGGCTGCAAAGTCTCTGGAAAATAATGATTCTCATGTAAGAAGCTAAGTGTGCGCTTTGACTCATTTTGCTAAGATCTGCTATATCAGCAAATAGGCACTTGGAAGGAATGTGTAGGCTGATGTTTTTGCACAATCTCACACAATATACCATTACACTAGTTTTGCAGGTAGCAGTGCTTTCACCAGTTTAATATACTATCTGTACTTTATAAATATAGGCAAGTGCTGATTAGTATTACCTTTAGCTTCCAACGTATTGCAAGAGAGCCATTGCTTGGGCATGAGATATTTTGGAAATTAACTAAAAATTTGGAAATTTACCTAAAAGAAATCAGTAACCATGTGTGGTTTTGTAAACCGTGACAACCAGTAATAGAGCATTTATGTCAATATCTGACTAACATAGATTATCCTCTATTTTAAGTCATTATAGCTAAGAAGAAATAATTTAAAGAAGTAAGGAAATTAAATATGTAAGGAGGATTAGGAACTGCATTTCAGACAAGTTCTGATATCAATTTTTAATATGTATATGAAGATGGTATCTCTATTTTTCATTTTCATTACAAAATATCTATTTTGTAATGAGCATAGGAAATACAATTATTTTCTTAAAAAAGAAGATGAGAAGAGATCCACTGGATCCTGTTTCTTACAGTGGCCATTCAATTGCTTCCAGGAAAGCTACAAGCAGGGTATGGAGCCATTGTTGTTTCCCAATAATTGGTATTCCATTTACTCCTCCCCTGGCTTCCTGTTCTTTAACCAGTTATTGACTAATAAGAGGATTCGTCCTCCTATCTCATGACTACTACATTGACTCAGGAGCCTTTGGTGTGGGACATTGTCACAAGCTTTTTGGAAGACTAAGGAGATAATGTTGGATCTTCTCATTGAGGAATCATGATAAGCTTCAAAGGAGCCGTAGAGATCTCTGAAGCCCTGATTGAAAACCACCATGCTGGAGAGTAGACATTAAATATGCGCATGGTTTGAAAAAATGGTCTAACAAAAATAACTTATATATACCCAGCAACACGTAATTGCACAGTCTGAAGAGCTAATTGCTTGCTGGTTGGTGGCCAGTAAAGACTTCGTTTCTGTATGCAGAAAGAAAAGCAAACTGCACTTAAATTCAGATATAAACATTGCGAGCTTCATGCTTTGACATCCGATCCTCTTGCAGGAGGAATCTTCAGCCAGGAATGAGAGCAGCCCTGAAAGGGCCTTGATAATACACCATGAGGAGGGCAAATTATCTCAACACAGGTTTTAGTAATGAGCAGGTGAATATATTTTCTTTTAGAAGAGCTCATTTTACTCAACCTTCATTAAAAATGCCATCTGTGGGTGCATAGTCAAATCATGATACATAAGAGGGCTATGGAGAAGTGTGGCAAGAATTTAAACCACCACTAAAGAGCAAATCAGGTACAGGTATACTGTTGATTTTGCCTCCAACAAGTTTTTTGCAACTTGCTTACCCAGGATAAATAAAAGAGTGAGAACTTGACTACTTAAGGAACAGATGGGGTTGGGGTCTACATGAGTGCCAGTAAAATCAGACACCAGGCACTGTTTGGATCCAAGTAGCACTTGGCTGTAGTCACAACATAATTAGCCTGGAGTGAGTCAGTTTAGTGGCTGTATCTTGAGGAAATAGCCAGACACTCCACATGACTGGCAACCCAGCTGACTAAATGGTTCTGAAAAGTATTTAAAGCAGTGTGTGAATTGTGTGTGCTGATATCAGAGGAGAAAAAAAATGACGTATCTCAATCACTGTTATATATTGGATTCATATACACAAGGGGGTTTGATACTCATGAGAAAATGCTCCTGTTATAACCTCAATAGCTGCTCCTAATTGGCAATGCTGGTGCTGAGAGCCCTCCTTTCTTATGCTGCACTAAATTCTACAAGTTGACAGAAGATGGAGGAACAAGAGAGCCCGTGTGATGTAGTGGTTAGAGTGCTGGACTGGGACTGGGGTGACCTGGGTTCATGTCCCCACTCTGCTATGAAGCTCACTGGGTGACTTTGGGCCAGTCATTGGACCAGTTCATATGACACCATAGCCCACAAGGCTTAATTTACTCTTGAGGAGCTGTGGCACATGACACAGCACCCCCCCCTGAAAACACTGATTGGGGTTTGTATATTTATTATGGCGGCCAGCATGCTCCGCAGCTCAGGAGGTAAATTAACCCTCAACATTGTGAAGGTTGTACGAACCAGGTCACTGTCGTGTTGTGTGAACCGCTGTCACATTGTGCGAACCAGGTCACTGTCTCTCAGCCTAGACTACATCACAGGGTTGTTCTGAGAATAAAATGGAGAAGAGGAGGATCACGTACACCTCTTGGGCTCTTTGGAGGAAAAGGTGGGATAGAAATGTAATAAAGAAATAAAACAGACCAACAGTGAGGAAAACTTTACACACTGTTCATATTCCCTTAAAATCTTCATATAGTCATGCCTTGGATTGAGAGCATAATTTGTTCCGGAAACATGCTTGTAATCCAAAACACTTCTATATCAAAATGACATTCCCCCAAAAAAATTTGTATAGAGATTTTTAATTTAAGCCGTACTACAGTACTTGTATTGTAAGACGTCGCTTGTATATCAAGCCAAAATTTTTTAAATAAATATTTAAAAATTTGCTTGTCTTGCAAAACGCACTCAAACCAAGTTACTTGCAATCCAAGGTATTACTGTATTCACATAACTTGTGTGTGTGGGGGTGTGGGGTTACTATGGTTTCACGTTGAAGTAACCCCACTGTTGTTCATTCCTTAACTATTTAAAATATTTCTATACTGATTTTCCCTTGCCCAAAGCAGTGTACATAAAGCATAACAAAACTTATTTCAAACAATAATTAATTACAATAATTAACAAAAAAAATTGTGGCAGAGAAGAATTTCAGCAGGGAATCATAATAATTACAATAAACAATAATTAAATAATTAAAACAATAATTAACCACAGAATAGTTTAAGAAGGGAATAGAGCATCAACAAAACCCAGCAGCCAGCTGATGGAGCCTAAACAGCTTGCAGTCAGATTGATAGCTCAGAACCCTTCCGAAATAGAAACAAGCCCATTGAAAGGTCACGGGAGAAGAACAATGACTAGGGAAGTCATTCCAAAGCAGATGGCATTTTTGCCTCACATAGCAAATGTACACAGAGCTGATCTGATGACTGCGATAGGTGCTGAGGCATATATAGGGAGCAACAGCCTCAAAGGTATTTTGCTTCCAGATCGTGAAGGGCTGAAATACAAGCACCAGAAATTTTTATTGGGCTTGGAGCTTACTGGCATTCAGTGTGGGTGTGTCATGGACCAGCAATGCCCTGTTCCATTAGTGGAAGGGAAAACAGACCAAATACTGTACTCACACACACCTTTTTGCCCTCCCCTTCTTGTGGCCTTTCCCACTGCCAGCAGGTGGAGATCTTTTCTCTCTGGCTCTGTCAAACCAGCCTTAAAACTCTGTGTCTCAGACTCTCAGGTATCTACTTTAAGTAGTATGGGGGTTGACTATTAGATATGGGAAGGGTACCCCCCTCCTAAGTCCACAAAGTTTCATATAACAAGGTTTAAATTTTACTGAAGAAAAATGTTAAGAGGAAAAATTTTAAAATCTGAATGGATCCACACATGAGAAACGGTAATAAAACAACCAGGGATAAATGCGTCCAGCTATCTTCACTAGACTGTGTCCCTATCCAGCTCCCTTACCCAAACAATATTTTACTGTCATTGGGCCAGCTGTCTCAGTCAGTTCTCCCATTCCGGTGGCTCTGAATCTTTCTTTCCTCTAGGACTCTGGGCTTCATTACATCTTTCTCTCTCTCTTCTCTCTCTCTTTCTCTTTCTTCTTTCTGCCCCTCTGTCTTTTGGCTTTAGATTTTCATCTCTTAAAATCCGTATTTTCCCTCCCCAACTCCAACCAATCAGGGGGATAATTTCTTGTTCATTTCTGCAAACTAAGTTTCTGTTTCCTGACTTGAAACTTTCTCTCTTCCTCTGACCTTTTGTTGAACTTTATAATCTCCTGCTCCTTTGAGCATAACTTCCAGACCTCTACATTCTATCTGAACTTTTGACCTCAAAACTATTAACCTTTGGGCTGTTTCCATTTCCCAACAGGGCTAGAGCATAGGCAACAAGGGAAACTGATAAAAGGTACTCCTAGCCACTGCCACTCCCTGCTTACTCAGGAGTAAAGCAGGGTACAAAAGAATTTTCAGGTTCCAGGCCTGCTCAAATGGAATGAATACCATATAATCTATCACAGGCATAACAACTCCTCCAAGAGCACTGGAATTACCCACTTGCATTACTTGCCTCTTGTCTGGATTCAGCTTCAGCTCATTTAACCTCATTGACTTGCCCAGACTTCCAGATACTGGTTCAGAACTGAGACAGCGGGTCTTAGATGCTTGGTCAATATAATATATACATGGGTGTCATCAGCATACTGATAGTACTTAGCTTCACCAATGACCTTATCCTGAATGTCTGATTTAAACCATTACAGAGCTAGCCAAGAACCCCAACCAGTTGTTTAAGTTGCTTTAAAAGAATGGCCTGATCCAGAGTATTAAAAATAATAATAATAATCCAGAATCAACAGGGATGTATTCCTTCTGTCAGTCTCAAAATGAAGATTGTTGGCTTAGCCTGTCTCTGTCCTATAACCAGTTTGGAACACAGAATGAGAAGGACTGAGGAAGGCTGCTTCATCCAGAAACGACTGGAATTTCTCTGCTACTATCTGCTCATTTGGCTTTCCTAAAATGGAAAGATTGGATACTAATCTAAAATTAACTGGGTCACCATTATAGAATGATTAAAAAAAAATTTTTTTTTAAAGGACTAGTTGAGTCACTGTCTTCTATAATATTGACAGGACCCTCACCTCCCTTACTATTGATTGATAATGGATTGATAACCCTCACTAATGACCTACAAGGTGCACTTGGGCTGGCCTTTACTCTCCAAGAGGGGCAGAGAGATCCAAACTGCATGTAGTTACCTTTAAATTCCCAGCACTCTGTCCACATTCTTGAGAGAAATAGAGATGAATTGCAACAAGCAGCTGCTTCCGACAGCTCTGTCACATCCTCCATACTAACTGTGGACTGGATCTCAGTAACTTTAACAGCAAAGGATTGTGCAAGAATGGCTCAGTGAACTACAGATTCTTCTCCTTGCGGTGGACCCTCTTTAAGGAATAACAGCCCAGAGAATATCTGAAACAACTCAGCTAGATTTTATTCTGCTGGTAAACACTGACATAAGTCAGCATAAGAGTTTAACAGAACTGTGTTCTCAGGAAAAGAAATGCAGACCACAACTGGGAAAAGATACAACTAACTTTTATTCCATAATACTTCATACACAATAATTTGTCCACCAGGCTATCAACAACAACAGCCTTATCCAATCTGGTACCTTCCAGACATTTTGGTCTATTTTTATGTATTTAAAATGTTTATATACCACCTTTCATTGCCACATCGCAGGATGGTGTAAAAAATTCATTAAGGAAACAATTAAAATAAAACCTGAAAATAAAACCAGAAAAATCTACTAAGCTATGTATTAAAATCAGCAAATGCCTGGGTAAACAGAGTAGTTTTTAACAGTCAGTGGGCCTGCCACACTGCACAGGGAAGAGAATTAGAAAGGCGGGGTGCCACAGCAGAGGAGGCCCTCTCCCTGGTTGCTATCAGATATGCATGTGCAGGTGATGGAACAACCAGAAGCCCCTGATCTGCAGATCTGAGTGAACAGGCAGGTAGCCTGGTTCCAAGTTGTTTAGGGCTTTATATGTCAATAATATCAATTTGAACGAGGCCCAGCTATATATTTATATTTATAATTTTATTTATTTCATTTCTATACTGCCCAATAGCTGAAGCTCTCTGGGTGGTTAACAACAATTTATGCATACCCTCTAACATTTCACAGATGAAAATAGGGACACACATGTGAATTTGTCAGAGGTATGGTTAAGCAACATGAAGGTGTGATCAAGAGGGCGTGGCCAGGCAACATGAGGGTGTGGCCAAGGGTCCGGCCAGGCAACCAAAGGGCATGGTCCGGTACAAAAGTTATTAGAGGAAACACACAAAATCTTATATATTATAATTATTACATTATTATATTATACATTATTTTATAATATTTTATTAGTGGTTTTGTAATTTTTTTTTACCTTACTTAAACCTTTAATTGTTGATATCTGGTGTTTTTCATGAGGGGGGCAGCCAGTGCTTGCAGGGCAATCTTTTTCTTTTTGAGATGCGGAGGAGGGAGGGGCTTTTGGGTGGGGGGAAATACAAAAAGACACATTGGGGTTTTGAGCCCCTTCACCGTTTTGCTCCAACAGCTCTGGTTTTTAAGCACAAGGAGTAACTTTGAGGGGCTGAACAGCTTTGTTGTTGTTTGTTATTGTGGAAAGGCCCCAGTTTAAAGCCCTTTTTGGCTTTTTAAAGCCCTAAATTCACACAATTTAGATTTAAAGAAACACTTAAACTAGGAATAATCTTACAGAATTTAACTAACTTGAATTAAGTTAAAACAAACAGTGCAATTCTTTTCACAGTTACTCGGAAGTAAGTACAAGTGTCTTCAATGGAACTTACTAACCCCGGGGCCAGGTCAGAGGCAGCAGGTGGAGCAAGCAAGTGTGTGTGTATGTGTGTGTGTGTGTGTGTGTGTGTGCATGCACACGCGCGCGCACACGCGCACGCGCACACACATCCTTGGTCTGTTCTATTCCTGCTTAAAGGGGCCATGGGCAAAATCGAAGATAAGCTAAATAGCTTGCAGGAGGAGGCAGGGGAATTCGTGGCTCTGCATAACAAATAGTAAATCTGCATAACAAAGTACGAAGCCATGAGGGCTTAAGTGTTTGCAGGGCAATTGGAGGGTATGATTTATGCGGGCCATGCTGTCTGGGGCTGATCGGAGTTGTAGTCCAAAACATCTGGGGGGCACCAGGTTGGGAAATTTGAACTACAACAATTTGCCCACAACCACAACAGGATAATTACCAAACAATGAAGGCTCAATAGCTACTTAATGTGCACCTTCAGCAATCGGGATGGCCAGTCCGCCAATCTTCAGGTGAAAGCAAGACCCAGACTATCTCTGGTCAGCCAGGGGCAAAGCTTCACTGATAGAATAGGCAGACCAATCCTACCCTACTGTCCTTTTTGAACCTGAGTGTCAGCTTCTCTTGAATCAGCACAACTGGAACTAATTGTGTTGGATGGTTCTCATTTAACTTCCCCTCCGTTTCTCCTCACCTTTATACCCCCTTTTCTCTTTGCATAATGATGTCCCCCTCCTTGTCATAAAAAAACCCAACCAACCAACCAACCAACCAACCAACAAAACCCTAATGACATAATTCTAACTTTGTACTACTTTTTGGTTAAATGCTACATTGGTTACATAGTATATAAATGTATTTGTCAGCATCTGCGTGAAAATCAGAAGCCAAAGGCTTCTAGAACAAAGCCCCTTCTATTAATTTAATTTACCTTTTATTAGAAAAACAATAGTTTACCAGACCCCCACCTCAACTGGAGCTAACATTCCCTTCCAGATCTATCCCACATGCACCAAGCATCCTTTTTTCCCCTTAAGGTTCCTTCCAAGTTTTGCTAACTCCGCATGGCCTTTTGAGTTCAAACTAATTTCAAACTGTCAGCATCAGATCAGGGCAGCATCTCTTAGTTACAGGTTCCTGACCCAGAGTACATCATCCATGCCTTTTTAAAAATCAGTTGCAGGTGTAAGCATAATATTTCACATAGATTCATGGCACCAAAGGTTTCACTCCTGCCAGGCCAATACTCTTCCTAGCCTAGTAAAGTCTTCAATACAATAGTGTCGTTACTGCCAGCGCTGCTACCTCACAGGTCTGTAAATGGAATCTAGGGTGTGCTTTGTCAGACTGAGCATCTGTTTTCTGCCGCTTGCCCTCAAGTTGTCTCCCAACCCATTTCATAAGTATAAGTTCCTCAGTAAACCAAGGAGCCAGAGGTCTTCAAGACCAGGAAAGAAGGCAAATGGGGTGGGGGTGGCACTGACTCTATCAATAGTTTCATTCAATCACTTATTTCAGAGATCATCTCAGGCAAGAACAGAGCCATATCCCATCTCATAAATCTTCCCAAGTAAAGTTCCAGAGGTCTCCAAAGGAGGCCCATTCTAACTATCAGCCAAATCTACACATGCTTTGATCAGGTAATGATGTGACCATGACAAAGGCGTATTCTCAATGCTTCCAAATATCAAACCACCAGTAGCTTGTTGACTGCGGAACAGTAAGTCCAGCATGTGCTCTTTTACATGTGTAGGGCCTAAAACAACATGGACAGAAACAGGAGGGGATGAGCATCCAGTAGCAATGAAAAAAAAGAGAGAACTAGGTTCTCAGGATGCAAAAACTTTATTAAATAGAGGAGCCCGACGCGTTTCGGCCTGTGTTTTTTTCTAAGGCCTTCCTCAAGGGGCTGTAAATGTTCAAAATACATACAATAAGTTAACATGGTGAGGACAACACATAATAAAAATACTTTCTCATTGTATAATGAATTTCCTTATATTCTAAATAGAAATCATTTAAAAACATTTTCTTAAAAATGAGAAACAAGTATTGCTTTTTAAACGAAGGCATACATTTTCTTTATAAATTATATCTTACTTGTAAAAGAGTCTGCAGATTTCTTAAACAACTGAAGTGTCTTTCACTGTTTTAGTGACGACTGAAAAAATAGGTATTTTTGAACGTAATTATATTTTGGTACAGTTTTTTCTATTTTGGGCATTATCTTGTTGGCAAAATGTCAAGGACATCCAGTCAGGACACCGCTTCTATGTAGAACTGCAGTAATTTGCAGAGTCACATTAATGGGAACAGTTCCAAATCCTCGTTGAGACCCTTTGGTTTTAAAGTATCTAATTTAATAATCCATTGTATTTCCCTTCTTAATAGTTGTTAAGAGCCCAAAATGCCCAAAAATATATGTAGGAAAAACTACCAGACCTTTTAAAAAACGTATAGGAGAGCACCTAAGCAATATAAAAAACAACAAACAAGGTGCTCCACTAATTCAACATTTTATAGAACAGTGGCATTCCCTTACAGACCTTACATTTTGGGCTCTGGATAAAATTAACACTAATAATGAAAAACAACTATTAGCTAATAATGAAAAACAACTATTAGTGTCGGGCTCCTCTATTTAATAAAGTTTTTGCATCCTGAGAACCTAGTTCTCTCTCTTTTTTCATTCCTAAAACAACCTGGGACAGCTCCCTGGTTGTCATAGAGAGCATGAAGTTAAAGCTGCACCCAACAACATATGCTCCACATAGACATTTAAATCTTCCCAGCATATAGGGAATCTGTTGGGCAATTTGATGGTTGATCTTCACACAAGGTATTTATTTAATTGGTTTATATCCTGCCTTTCTACAACAAAAAAGGCACTCAAAGCACTGATTCTCACACAAGGCACACACACAATCAAAACTGGATACTTTCTGATCTGGATACCAGCACGATGAAGATGTTGCAGGCAAATGTGTTTGTCTGACCACACTTAAGACAGAAGACAACTGAAAACTTTAAACAGGACCTTGACTTAATATTAACAAACATCTTCTTCTTACAACTAAAGAAACCAAAACCAGCACCCCAACTCCCTGCATGCATTGACCATTTAGGGCACAATCCTATGGGGATACCCATAAGCCCCTGAACCTGGAGGCTTACAGTCATCCAATGCAGAGTGGGAGGAGCAGTGCAGGCAATCTCTGCTTCCCCATCCTCACGCCCTGCATTTTCACTAGACAAGCTTCTTTGCCTGTCTAGCTGGAGCATTTCAGAGGGGGAGGTTAGGAGGCTGGAGAGGGCCTCTCCGGTCTCTTCCGCTCCCCGCCCACCAAAATGCCCCCTTTCCCTGCTCTCCGAGGTCACTTTCCCGACCTTGGAGAGCAGCCTGCATGGTTCTTTCCACACTGGCTGAGAGGGGGAGGGGGCTGGAGCTCTGATTCCCAGCTCCCAGGTCAGAGTGCTTTTCAAGCAGTTATTTCCCCCTTCATACCGTGGGGTTAACTAATGGCTGTTGCTTATTCCAACATCCCTTCTCAACAGACAGTTCAGACACCAACAGACTGGTGTCTGGTGTCTCAACAGACATTTTACTTAATACTAGCTTATGATGACATTCTCCTGATAAAGGTTTTGCTGGAACATTTGCTTCTTCTATCTTCTGTAGGGCAGAACTTCAATGTATAAAACCCTGTTCCTGTGAATATCTTCAAAAATCATACTTCACATCCATATGCTTGGTTCTGGGGTTTATTCTCTCTGTTTGTGTGTGTGCAATACATCCGATGGGTTTTGTATTCATTACCTGGGGAATGAGTGTCCAGGTTTGCCTGTCATGCAGGGACTTCATATTTTCCCTCAGCTGCCTTTATCTCCTTACCAGCTTCCCCTTCTGGCATGTGCAAAATGTCTTCCAAGGACAATGGTTCAAAGCTAGCTTTGTAGGATAGATGGTATGAAGGATTCGATCCCACCACAACCACCACATATGGGGGATTTTCTCTCCAGCACTGCCACCCCCTTTGGGCAAACTGCTCCTTCACCAGGCAATCTCACTTATGGGGTTTCTTATTTTTAGCAAATGCTTACATTTCAGGGCCTTGACTTGGGGAATGATGCCTTGACTTGGCGGGTGATGCTCTTGTAACTTTGGCTCTGATACAGCAGTCACATCGCATGGTCATGAGATGTACTGATACCTGAACATCCTTTGTCAACTGTTGTCTCTGCAGTTCTTTTATACTTTGTGGGTGCCTGTGGTGAATGCAGTCATTATGTTGCTTGTGTGCAGTGAGCCTCATCTGTTCTTTTGCTGTGCTTAAGCAATATAAGTGCTCATCTGATCTGTGATCACTCTGGCTAAGGCTCTTGACCCTTCCTGAATTGTAGATTCATCTCCCTGGAATTTGATGGTGAGCACCCCTAGCTGCCTTGCGCTTAATGGACAGGAGCCTTCCTTCTAGCTTAGGAACATAGAGCACATCCTTTATTGGTATAGTTAGCATATATTTGTGCAGTTTGTTGCAGTTCAGAAATCCTTGTCCAATTCCTTTTTTGAAACTGGTTCCATCCGTGAAATAGCTCTTCTCTTTATTATTTAGGTCCATCTCCATAAAGAAGCTTCTATCACTGGTTATGTGACTCATGGTTCCGAGTTAATGCACCAGCCTTGCAATAAATTTTCCTGTGTGCTTTGAAGCATCCACTCCACCGTTCTGTGCCTCTCTCGCTGGTTGTGGCCCTAGCTCTTTGCCTTGATGTCTGCGAAGGCTGCTCTTGTTGTTCTGTTTTCCATATGGAGCAGTTTTTCTTTAAGTGTCCTTCTTTCTTTCACCAGAAACGAGCCCCAGTTTCCTTCTTTTGCACTTTGTTATCAATGCTTTTTAGTGCAGCTTCCCTGTCCTGGCCCTGACTGTTCTGTGCAGTCTCCTTTCTGCACTGGAACTCATCCATGAGTCCTTTATGAACTCCAGCCGCAGTCCTGCTTCAAGCCCTGTTTCTAAGGCATTGATAAGGGTGCTATATGATTCAGGCAAGGCTGCAGAGGAGTAAGGCCACTACGTGGTTGTCTTTTTATGTCTTCCCCGATACATAGTTGCACCACCACTTCCAGCATTGTATTTATGTGGTCTTGCATTTCCTTTCCTTTGCTAAGTCTCATTTTGTATAGTTATGTCAGGGGAACAGTTTACTATTCAAATTGGTTCTTCCATCCATGCAGCTTTTGCAATGCATTCCCACATGGCTTCATTCCTCATGAGGATTAACTGATTATCTTCCACTAATAAACTTATTGTTGCCTTTGCCCGTCTGTCCTTTTTGTCCCATTCCTGTGGGTTTCCTGCTGTCCGATTTATGGTGATTGCCTCCCATAGGTCATCTTTGGATAGGAGCGTTTCAACTTCATATTTCCATAATTGATAATTCACATTATTGAGCTTGCTCACTGAAAACTTAAATTCAGAGCTGCTGGCTATGCTTTCTTTCCCCTGACTTTTTTGTTTGTTTGTCCAAGGATTCTTATTTAACTTACTTGGAGTCAGAAGACCTTCCTGGAAGTTTCCTCTTTTCAGGCAGCTCCAAATCTTCACAGTTATTCAGGGATGTTGGCTAGTTTTTCCTGAAGACTCCTTGGCCCATAACCTGTTGGAGAGTAAGTTTGTTTAACCACACTTGAGACAGAAGATACTTGCAAGCTTTAAACAGGACCTTTACTCAATACTAACAAGCATCTTTTTTCAGCTAAAGCAGGCAAAGTAAGTAGGCAAAAGTGAAACCAAAACCAGCACCCCAATTCCCTACATGCATTAATCATTCAGTGGCTGTTCAACTAGTTATTTCCCCCTCCATGCAGTGGTTTAACTAATGGTTGTTGCTTATTCCAACAGAATAATGGGCACCCCACCTCCCCAATCTCCACTCCAAGGTTGGTAGCACACCACAAAATGAGCTGGGCCAAGCTGGCTCCCATTGCACACATCCAGTCAAGTCATTATTGTAGGCCATATGAGCTTGCTCCTCCACTGCTAAGCCATGAAGGAAAATGTCACTTTTAGCTGACTGGCATTCACCAGCACCACCAGTTGAAACAGAGGGATTAGTGGCCTAGGCCATGTTAGCAGAAGTAGCTGAATAAAGCAGATTGGATCCAGAAAGTGAAGGGCTTGGCAAACTCTGTTGAGTTTGGCTAAGCAGCCAGAGAAGTACAAGAACTTTTCCATAAGAGGCTGTTAATCCGCTGTATCTACTTTTGGTTTTGTTGCAGAACTGAGATGTGAGCTCTACATGAGGAGCATTTCCTTTCCTGCTTTTCCACTATACAACCTCTAGGTGGCACTGTGGTATAGTGGAAAAGCACAAATACATAAAAATCACACTTCCTTTCACTTTCACAATTAAATGCCACATTTTCCCAACTCTAAAGAAAACTCGCCAAAAGTGCTGGTTAGGCACAGAAGAGAAACTGGAGGGTCATGTAATTATCTAAAGAACTTGTAAACAACTGTGAGTAGGGAATGATGAGTGCACAATAAATGCTTTGTGTAGAAAAGCCCTAAAACAGCTGAACAAAGTGGGACAGATTTGTAACATGATGAAGCCACTACTACTATAGAACATACCAAACATGCTAATCTTTTTGTACAGAAGAAACACAGGCTAAAAGGAAACTTAATTGGTTCCTCCTCCCACCCCATGCCCATTTTGTGACCTCTGTTTGCTCTTAAATCTCTCTAATGCACCCAGAAGTAACTGTTTTAAAAGCTCAAAAAAACCACAAATGAACCCTTAGCTTATTTGGTGTAATCCCCTGTCATCGTTATTCCAACAGGCCAAATATCCCCCAAGCTGGATAGAAGAAGAGCTGTAAAATGTCTCATATCTCATCTTGTCATACTGGTGTGAATTTGTTGTTCAACATACAAGCATTTGCATAACTTGTGGATATAATTCTTTTTATTCAACACTTATATAATTAATTCCTTGGTTGGTGACCATTCATTCACTTATTAGGGTTCCTGTGCCTTGTGCCTTATCTACATGACTTAAAAAAGGCACCATGGCTTGCGGGTGCCCATGGACACCCGTTCTGTAACCCAACCCCCACTCATATCTTGTTATGTTGTCTGATGTGGTTAACAAACCACATGTGTTGTTGGTGTCTGATGTGTTGTTGGTCTGGTTAACAAACCATCCAGAACCCATGGGCTGTTTTAGGGTTGTGGGTGGTTTGTTAACCACATCAGCAACCCACCCTTCACCAGGTTCAGATGACACAACAAGCTACAAGTGTCAGTTGGGTTATGGAACAGGCACCTGCACACCACGGTGGCTTACTTAAGCCACTGTGGGTGATTTTGATGGTGTGAACCCTTGTCATTCACCACCATGCACCCGGAAACCTTCTCAAACGAAGCCCTGAGGCCACAAATTCCTACCTTAATCAGGAGGCAGCCAGAAATCATCAAACAGAACTATAATAGTTTCTTTAGACATGAAAATCCTGTGGATGAGGCTTAGCAGCTCACACAAAATGGGAAACACTTTCAAGGGAAACATGGCTTTTCTTTAAAAACAAAAACAAAGAACTGTTATAAGTTTATATCACCCTGAGCTAGCTGGTATAGAGGAAAGCCAACTGTTTTATCTGTGGAAGTAAAATCAGTTATCCCATGTTTGCAGAATATCCATAATTCCCCATAGCATTCTCTGGGGTATGAAACGTAACCTGGAGCATAGCCTTTCTGCTGTCTTTGTATCCCGTCTCTTTCTCCCACACTCATGTAGAATGTGCAGAGGAATACACTCATAACTGTTGAGCAAAGAATTAAAAGGAGACTGGCAATTCAGAATTAAAATAATCATTTACATTCCGAATACACCATGGCAGCTAGTAAGGGGGCAATATAAATGGCAATGATGTGGTCTTCCATTCTCAGGTGTTGCTTACTTGCTTTCCACTTCTAATGCAGACAGGCCTCCTTGCTTCCTATTTGAACAGACACTACCATCAGAATCAATTATATATCTATGCTGCGAACCATTTCCCCCTTCTGAATGAAGAGAAAGTTCATTAAATAGATGTGATTACTGAAAACTGAAAAATATGTTTTATCGCACCAAAAAGCTATGCAAGTTTGTACCAAAGGACACTTCGCTCTTTCTGTTCCCATACACCATTGTTATGAGTATGTGTCTATTGGTTGTGTTGTGAACATGCTTCCTTTTCTGTAGGGCAGGAGGCTTAAGAGCGATAGAGTGAAGCTTCAGGGGAAATGTTCCAATTGCTTTCACAGTCAAACTTCACTGTCAGATACTGAAATGAATATGATGATAGGTGGATTGGTGAACCCATCCTGGCCTGAGGTTAACTGAAACCGAATTGGGAAAGTTGGAGGAAGAGATGTGACTAATTATTAGATCCATCTAAGCAATTGTTTGCACAGCCAAGTCTGCAAATGGAAACTGCACATCACATGAAAGACCAAGTTAAGAAAAAAAAATCCCTTGAGGGCTCAAGGCAGCTTACAAATCATGCTGCTCATCCCCCGAACCATCCAGAATTATAGTCTGTTGCAGCCTATCTCTGTAAAGAGCTGTGCCTTTGGCCATAGCCGTCTGTGATTCAATCCTTAGTGTACCTGCCCAAGTGAGATGTCACATTAGCAATGAGAAATTTAAACTCATTTCAAGGTAATACTGGTTGTACTGCAAAAACACACACTTTTTCCAGGATCATCTAACAATAAGGCAGAAGAAGCCCCCCCCCCCGCAACATTTATCTCTCAACATTTCTTATAGTGCAGGTGACATGTTCTTTACATTAATTCATTCATTCTAGCCATCTTATTTTGGTTTCAGCTGTTTCCAATTGTGTGTGCCTGTCAGCAGGCTGGAAATGGACATTATGCTTGCAAACCTCTCTCCTGTTTGGCAAAAAGAAGAACAATAATGATACATAAGAACACATCGGTGAGTTGACCTGGGGATTGCTATGTGAGCCTTGCTCCAAGAGAACTTTGTGTAGGGATTTTATTTGTGTGGACAATTTAAATTACCTTCCTCTAAATCTGGGGGAAAGTGGAGTATGACTACAGCATTTATGTGAGTATTTTTCTGAGCAAAAGAATGTTGCTAATATACGGTGATAGTAGAAGCATATGGATTACTAGTGTTATAGTGGGCAAAGTTTACAATTGGGAAGTGGGGTTATTTTGGCAGTCCACTAGAAAGGAGGCAGATGGAAGCAAGGTTTATTTGCATAAACATGCACAGATAAAACTCAAGTATAGAGAATCTTCACCCATGTATATGATTCCAAATTTCTCTGAGCTTTTTCACTGTTTGTGAGGATTTTGTCACAATAGATCATTAAGGAATCCTCGTCTTGTTCCTTGACTGAAGGAGATTAATGACTCTTCATATTCTCTCTCCATTTCCCTGCAGTTACATCTGCAGTCCTATACAGACTTACCTGGCAGCAAGTCCCAACTTCCTCTGAGAAGACGTGCATAGGATTGCACTGTAAGTCTACTTGATAAGGACCAAATGACACATTACATGCGAGATCCCTGACTAGATCTCCTGATATATATTTTCCATTTATTTATTTAGAAATTTACATGAAATTTTAGCTTCAGCTAAAAGCTATCAGCATGGCAAATGAAGTCATCAAATAAAATAAAAACCAATAAAATACCATCCCAGACAAGTATAAAATTCAGCAGAGCAGTAAAAACAGCTGTAAAGGCTGCAGATTACCTGATTAAAATCAGTGAGTTGATATGCTAGAAAGCTTGGGCAAATTTTAAAAAAGTATCTGCTGTTAGCAAGAGTAACTGGATAACTGTGTCCATGAAGTGAAGGCCTGCCAAAAGCAAACTTTACTTGGCACACACAAACACTGACACAAGAACTGAACCTTTTCTGTACAAAAAGAAGCCATAGATAAAGTTTCCAAAAACGTCTTGACTCCACCATGCTAGTAGGTATTATATTTTTATTTATTATATTCAGTGCTTTTTTTCTGGAGAAAAGGGTACCGGAACTCTTGGATTACATTTCCTTGGGAGTAGATGGCGATTAAATTGTAATGCAATTAATAGAAGAAAAGGTGCTGGAACTCAGTTCCGGTGAGTTCCACCAGAAAAAAAGCCCTGATTATATTTATATTTATATCCCAGCATTTTTCCTGAAAGGCACCCAAGGTGGCTTACATAATCCTCCTCCTCTCCATTTTATCCTCATAACAACCCTGTGAGGTAGGTTAGGCTGAGAGTCAGTGACTGGCCCAAAGTCACCCAGTGAGATTCATGGCCGAGTGGGGACTCAAACCCAGATCTCGCAAGCCCCAGCCCCAATCTAACCACTATGCCACATGTCACTCAGTATTTTCTGCATGTATTCAGGGGAGCTAATTAGCTCTGCCCCCTGGGTGACCCCTGCTATTACATCTCTAACACTCTGGGAACAGATTAACCCTTTGGCGAAACTTTCTATTAGCACGATCTGCCATCACTATTCAAACACCTAGTTGGTACGAAAAAGATATTAGCTTTGGAGCCAGGTGAGCCCAATATAGGGCATCCCAATGGAAAAGAGGAGGATTTCTGATGACAAACACAATGTTTGGGCAGGTTCCTGTATGCTTGGGTACCTATATGTTATTCTCCCCACAGCTGATAGCAACTTTGTTGGGAGGATTTCCACTGGGGAATTGACATAAGGAAAAAGGGTTAAATTCGCTACACTGCAGCCCCAAACCAAGTCTAAACACACACATATTATGAGATTTAAGGCACAATCCTATGCAAGTTTCGACAGAAAAAAGGCCTACAACTCCCAGCATGCTCCAGCCATCTGGCTGGGGCATGCTGGGAGTTGTAGGCCTTTTTTCTGTCGAAATTTGCATAGGATTGTGCCCTTAATCACAGATGTCCCACATAACATATAATTATTTGCAGGGCTGGTTCTACCATTAGGTACAGCAATGCAGTTGCCTCAAGCATCTGGTTTTGCATGTCATGAAAAGGCAGCGAATTAAGTTACCGTTATTTAAAATATTATTTTTATATTTGTACTGCCAGGGAGAGGCGCTTGTGGGATTTTCTGCCTCAGGTTCCGGAAATAACTTGGCCAGCTTTAGTACTATGAACTTTGACTTGGAGAAAGGGGCGCCATTTGCTATTCCGCCTGAGGTAGAAAAATGTCTTAAGCTGTCCCTGATTACTTGTTACTTAAACTACCATTTTATATATGTGACTGATTGTTGCCCAACCAAACAGGTGTCCAGCTATGTTGGTGTCCTAGTCCAGAAGTCCCCATTTTAACTTTTATTTATTTATTTATTGACATAGATTCATAGATCATAGAGTTGGAAGGGGCCTACAAGGCCATCGAGTCCAACCCCCGGCTCAATGCAGGAAACTAGAGGAGGGGTCTCCCATCCAAGTAATAACCAGGCCTGACCCTGCTTAGCTTTCCACGCTCAGACAAGCTGAGCCAGCATGAGCTACAGGCCTGTATGTACATATGTGCTTACTTACCTATACAAAACTCCACTTCAGAGGCTCAGGACCCTGTGAACCTGAGTGTGCATAAAAGAAGTCCTACCAACTGATGTCAGCATAGGCTCCCATGGATAATTTCCCCTTTATTAATAATGCTAGCGAATTGAGCTGGCTCCACACAGCTTGGAGTATCCCTTAGTTTCATACAGTGAAGCCTTCAAGCCATCGTAGACAACTGACATTGTGTCTGCCCCATCTGAGTGAAGCCATGCCCACTTGCACCCCTAGGCATGGCCCCTGCCATGGCGCAACCCTATAACACCCTGGAGGAGTCTGTCCACTACATTCCCCTGAGGGGGGGGGGCTGCCCACAGAAGTGGGGAGGGGGCAGGCATATAATCTCTTCTAATCTCCTGTGTCTTCAACCTGTATGGACTAAAAAGCCATGTGCTGGTTAGGGAAGTCTGCCCCTAGTGGCTGAAAATGTTACTTCAACCACATGGCTACATTAACATTAATTACGTAATTCATTTTTTTTAAAAACAAACAAACCCCAAATAACTCTGAGCTGCACACCCTTAGGGTCCCTTTGGTATGCATGCCAATTTTCAGATGTCTAGGTTTCACGGTCTTCTTGATGCTATGTGCTGACGGATGGACGGACAGACAGACACACATCCTCTTCTATTGTTCTAGATTAAGCCAGAGAGGTAGAGTGGATAGAATGTTGGTTTTAGAGTTCAAATCTCCACTGGGTTCAAACTTCCACTCAGCCATGAAGTTAATTTGTTGACCATGGGCCAATAATTATCTGTCAGTCTAACCCAGCTTCCAGGGTTATTGTGAAGATGCAATGGGGGGGGGGGGACGACGACGACGACCCTGTGCTCCTTAAGGGAAGTGTGGGATATAAATGTAGCAAATAAAGCTGCATTTTGCGACATCCTCCATGTGTGGAAAATGCTTTCAAAAATAAAGAAATGTGGGGTGGGTGGGGGTTAGTCTGAAAACAGTAATTTCATATAAAAACAGACAACAGATTTTCTGCCAAAAACATACCCATAAGCCTTGTAAATTTGTGCTTGCTATTGGGAGCATCCTTACTCTTCTGACATTCAGTGGGGTACAATATACAACCCAGCTGCAATTCCAGGAGGAAATATAGCTAAAGAACGCCCTAAGAAAGGAAAGCTTGTTCTGGGGCCTTCAGTATGTGAAGAGGCATCCTTTAGCCATATGCCAAATGTCTTTCATAAAGGTGAATATCGGCAATGAATATGCCAAACACCTTTGATGAATGTGCCATTTAGTGCTCCGCCACAAAACAGAAAAAGCTCTGAGGCCCAGTTTCATATAATGGCTGTTGCTTTACGGCTGAAGAAGGCTGCTTACCGCATGCCGTGTCTTATTCAGCTGGGGCCAAAGCAATGCAGAAATTACATTTTGTCAAGATGTTCATCATGCTCTGTCTTTATTGCTTTCTTTTTAACATGCATCTGGGTATGTCCCTCTCCAAGCAAGGAGTCCCAGTTGAAACAAGTGAAGGGATTGTTGAAAAGTATTGCTACTGATGATGATTAAACATGAACTCTCCTTAGGGTGGCCACTTATGAATCACCCAAAAAAGAGTAAATGCAACACCAAAAAAGAGGATAAAAGTGGACAGTGATTTGCATAAAATTTGCATATGCTCCTTTATATTTATAGATGAAAATTTAAGGGTAATTATTATTATTTAAATAGAAATACAGTACATCTCACCATAGTATGGAAGACTGTGGCCAGGTGACCTGTGTGCCAGCTTGGTCTGCTGTCCAGGTTCTGTTGATGGACAACTTCAAGGCCCAACTCCTCCTTCTGATGGTTCTTTATCTTTAAGCTGATCTTGGAGTGGACAGCCCTTCAAATAGAGGATGCCTTCAAAACAGAGGACAGTTCTCTGGCAGCCCTTTAAATAGAGGACTGTGCTCTGCAAAAGAGGACATATGACCACCCTAAGTCCCCTGCCAGTTGGTACTCAGGACACTTGGCTTAAAAGCAAAACAGTAAAATGTAATAATATTAAATAAAGCCATACTAACAGTCCATTTTAAACCCCTTGTTTTGAAAACACTCAAAAGAGAGGTGGGGAGACAGACCAAAAGGAATAAGACACCTGGACATTCTATACGAAAATGTATTTCAGTAATGGTGATGGGAGAGAAACAACGGTGGATTAAATCAGAAACAGGCCCATCGCAAGACAAACCTTGTCCCAAGAAGCATGTTTGGCCCACAGACTCCTGCTTTCCTTCTAGCAATTGTGTCGGCTTCTATAAATCTATTCAGCCTGATTAAACATGACTTTGAACAGTGGGTGTTTCTGTGCTTGTCTGTATAGGTAAAACTATAAGTCAGCAAAGTCAATATGGCTTCAGGTATTTTCTATGTGTTTAAACTACCTCATCCCTCTCAAAAGTATATTTTGCAAAATGGGATAGAATCATCAGCTGCTGCGCAAGCAACAGCAAGAAACCTAAATTAGAGGTTGCTAAGTTACAAACCAGATAAGACTACGGCATGTTTCCAAATTTATATAAACACTCTGCCTTAATTTCAACAGAAGGATATCGTACAGTCTTAGCTGAAGATGGTACCAGCACAGAATAGGTTAGCTTGAAAGATGGATTTATCTCTTGCTCTCCCGCTCTCTGCAGGGCCTTACTTCCAGCGATATTTCAAAGAGGCATTACTGCATTCAGATCCTATTACAACATATAATGTAAGAGAGAAATAATGTCTAATACCCAGCATGGGAGCTTTTTAATGGTAATACACTTTATCCCACATGCCACCCCCAAGACACACTGCACTGGCCTAGAGTATGAGCTCCTGGCAAATACACACAAATCTGTATATTCTTGACAACACAAGGAAAACAGGCCCCTTTTAGAAAGCCTGTAGAACAGAGATGCCTTCATACACACAGATAATGTAGACATTAATCCACC
Organism: Shinisaurus crocodilurus; assembly: GCA_021292165.1. Classification (NCBI taxonomy): domain Eukaryota; kingdom Metazoa; phylum Chordata; class Lepidosauria; order Squamata; family Shinisauridae; genus Shinisaurus; species Shinisaurus crocodilurus. The sequence goes on from CM037879.1 coordinate 236,019,266, forward strand.
AACTGAGGGAATGGGATTTGAACTGTGAAAATTCTAGTTCAAAGGAGAAATCCTTCTTAGTCATGATGTCTTTGTTATCAAGGTTTAGCCAATAAATGACTTAATAAAAACTACCGTACATGGCTCTGATTGGCTTACCAAATGGATTTGGATTCCTCTAAAATTACAGCTGGCAGTCACCATATAAGAATGATCAGTAAAATGAGCCTGCATTTCATACACAGGACCTAAAAGGACAAGATCTTTTAATATAGGTACCATTATTCTACACTATCATTAGATCAAGGCTTCTTGTTGGATGGCGCCACTAGCCCCAGCTCATTATGAAGCAGAAAGTAGCTTTGAATATAGGGCTATTGATCTTCATAATAATTATACCTAGTAAAGATACAGACATTGATGATCTTCTTGTTTTTAAGCGCACATTTCAGCAGTATTTATGTTCATGGAAGAATTTTGAAAATATTCACCTCTTAATGCAAGGATGGACAAATTGTGGCCCTCCAGATGTTTTGGCCTACAACTCCCATAATCCCTCCCCATTGGCTCCAAAACATCTGGGGGGCCACAAGTTACCCTATCTTAAACTGTCACAAATGATGAAGAAATCTACAAATCACTTGAGCAGAAGTCAGGAGCAGTTGGGCCTGCATAATCTCCTGAGAGGCCAGAACAATCCTGATCCTATAGGACTGTACCAGTTACAAGGTTGCTCTGTGTTTCCGTGTGTATTGGTGAGATAATGAAGAGTCAGACACAAGTATATATGGTTTAAAATCAGGGCCACATTTATTGAATTAAAGATCTGAGAAGTGCGAAGTGTGGTACTAATCTACTCCTGGCCACTGGCCGGGAAAAAACAAGATTTGAGCGAAGCCATCTTAACCGAATCGGAGGCGGGATGCCCCACCACCGTCCAGTTGCACTCCATGTGGAGCTGGAGGGCCTTACCAGTGTCGCCTCCCATTGGCGCCACGAGACAGCCAATGTAGGTGAGAAAGGTAGTACCCCAAAGGCAGCCCAATCTCCCTCCTGCCAAGCCCAAAACAACGAAAGAGGCAGAGGGCGGGGAGACAGGGTCGTAAAAGAGGCTCCCATCTCCCCGCCCCGCTGCAGCCCATTGGCTCAGCCGGCGTGGCCAGGTGGGTCTCTGACTCCCCATCCCTCCCCCACGCACAAACTTCTCCTTGACCCCAGAAGGCGGGGCCGGGGGAAGTCCATTCTGTAAGTTATAATAAATAGCTGTTGAATCTGAAGACATCTGGTATGTGTTGCTGTTTCCCTTATACAAAATTGTGGTGCTGAAGTTGGGATTGTCTGATGCTGGGAAACAAATCTGAGACAACACCACAATTTTTTCTCTTTTCTTCTCCATATTGCTGCTGTGGGAAAAAGAAAAGAAAAATGGCACATTGGGTCACACTGAAGAATTTGATGTGAGTTAACCAGCTCACTCCTAATTCCAGATCATTTATGAATACCGGTAAGTTGAAAAGCAGTGGTCTCAATACAGATCCCCGTGGAACCCCACTGTTTACACCCTTCCATTTGGAGAGTTTACCGTTTATTCCTACTCTTTGCTTTCTGTTCTTTAACCAGTTACTGAGGGCCTCTCCCCTTATTCCATGTTGATTCTTTTTCAGCAGGGCTTGTTCTTCTATATGCTTACTCATTTTATCTTTAATAATGCTTTCAACCAATTTACCCAGAACAGATGTTAAGCTAACCAACGTGTAATTTCCCAGATCCCCCCTGGATCCCTTTTTAAAGATTGGTGTTACATTGAGCAGTCTCCAGTTCTCTAGTACAGAGGTGAAGAGGCATTGGTGAAGAGGAGAGGCAACTCAGGGGTGCTTTTGTCAGTGGGCACCTGCTGGGGTGTGGGCCCTCGGCAAGTGCCCAATCATGCTTACCCGTGATCCTGCCCCTGCCCCTGACCTAGAACATTAATGCTGGCTGGAGCATTCATTAGCATTGCATCTACATTAACATACAAGTGTAATAGCACAGGGGGCTGCAATAAAATAGTCTTACTTTAGTTTAGAGGTTTATCTCTTCCTAAAGCAGCTCAGAATTTGGAATCTTTTTGCTGCTCATAGATCAGACATATCATAACATTAAAAAACAAACAAACAAGCAACAGCCCACAACATTTGGTCATCCCCCCCCTTTTTTCTTGAGAGCAGAATTCCCTTAACTATTAAAGTCTCCTCAAAGATATTTCACTGCCAAGTATATGCTAAAGAGCTGCTTTTGCTTTTGTTATGATATATCTAGTGCCTCCATACTGAGTTATCCACTGGAAGCCAAAGAAAGATCCTCTGTAATGGAAATCCTGCTTTTGCTGGCTCTTAGTACAGCTGCGAGAGGCAAGAGAGAAGTGCTTTGAATTCATGATTTCTCCCTCCCACTCACACACACACACACACCTACATTTCCCCTTCAAATCAACCCTTTGCATAGCCAGTTGCAGGATTAACTCCAGACTCTACCTTTTAGTCTGTTAGCAGCCAGGTCAGAGCCGATGTTCTGTTGGTGCTTTGTGTGATTGCTGATTAATTAATCTCACTACCAGTCCGCTGTTAGCAGCTGCTGATTATAAATATTCTCCTCATATCTGGCCACCAGAAATCATAGCTCTGTCTGCCACTGAAAGCTTCATACCAGCATTCCCTAGAAAAACTGAAAATTCAGCATGGCTGTGGTGATAAGATTATCTGCACTTCGTTAGGTGAAGGAGCCCCAACACTGATGGATTTAAAGTGTACATAGCCAGTTATTTGTATGGTCCCACCCTAATTCGTGACACTGAGCCACTTCCCCAAAGGTGGAGTTTGTCTTAGGGACAATCTACTGTTCCTTTGCTAGTGTCTAACTGCCACTATGCTTGTGCATTTTGTTCTCCTTTCCTCTGTTTAAGGTTTTAGACAAGGATTGGGTTTGGACAATTATTTTTATTTATTTATTTAATACATTTTTATACTGCCCAATAGCCAAAGCTCTCTGGGCGGTTTACAACAGTTCAAACCATAAAATACAATATAATATAACTATAAAATTTAAAACCACAGATTAAAAACAAACAGCAAAGCTAGCAACACGATAATCCACATTCAAGGGCTGAGTATGGGTTGAGTGTGGGCTGTTGTTGAACCATGGGTTGTTGTTGAAATGTGGGTTATCACATTGTCTGAACCCAGCTGTGCTAACAAGCCATGGCTTGTTAACCATGAACAACCCATGAAGAGAACCCATGGTTTGTTGTTGGGTTGTGAACTGTGGGTTGTTCACCATGTTATCGCGGCTGGTTTCAGACTACACGATAATCCTGTTTCAACAACAACCCACAGTTCAATGATAACCCACACTCAAACCATACTCAACCCTTGAGTGTGGGTTATTCTGTTGTCTGAACCCTGTCAAAGATAGCCCAAGACATTTTGCTGCCTGAGATGGGACAGCAAATGAGACACTCACACCCACTCAAGGTGCCTGTTATTTTGTTCTATTTTGGTACCTGAGGCAGAAAATCCCACAAATGTCTTCCCCTGGCAGTAAAACTACAGTAATAGAAATTAAATAACTAACAATGTGCTTCCCTTTCATGACAACTGCTAGTTTTACATAAAACTTGTGTATACTAATTCATATAGAGAGATGCAAATTTAGAAATAACTACTATAATTTAAATAGAAATATAATATATCTCACCATAGTAGAGAGCCAGTGTAGTGTAGTGGTTAGAGTGTTGGACTGGGGCTCAGGAGTTTTGGGTTCTAGTCCCCACTTGGCCACGAAGCTCACTGGGTGACTTTGGGGCAATCACTGACTCTCAGCCTAACCTACCTCACAGGGGTGTTGTAAAGATAAATGGAGAGGAAGAGGACCATATAAGCCGTCTTGGGTTCCTTGCAAGAGGAAAAAGGCAGCATATAAATGTAATAAATAAATAAATAAAAATAAATAGTAAATAGAAAACGGTGACCAGGTGACCTGTGTGCCTACTCACTCTGCTGTCCAGGCCTTGTGGATGGCCAACTTCAAGGCTCCTGCTTTCCTTTCATAAGGTTCTTTATCTTTAAACCAGACTTGGATGTTCATCCCTTCAAATAGATAACACCTTCAAATAGAATAGAGCAGTATTCTCCAACCTTGGGTCCCCAGATGTTTTTGGCCGACAACTCCCAGCATTCCCCAGCCAGATGTTTTTGGCCTACAACTCCCAGCATGCCTCAGCCAGCATAGCTGGCTGGGGCATGCTGGGAGTTGTAGGCCAAAAACATCTGGGGATCCCAAGGTTGGAGAACACTGGAATAGAAGACTGTCCTCTGTAAAGTAGTACACATGGCCACCCTATCTTCCCTGCCTGATAAACTGGAGGCTGTGGGAACCAACCTTCCATGGGCTCTTTTCATGACACTGCTATAATGTTTAAAGGTGTAAAGCAAGCACATGAGCAGCACCCATTGTATGGGTCTTTCCCACGGGATTCGCACAGCAGTAGAAGGCAGGGTGCTGATGCCATGAGAAAGCCCCATGCGGTTGATTCCCCCTTTCCCCAACATTTTGCAGCAATGCTATGAGAGGAATCCACAGTGGCTCCCACAGTGCCGCAGTAATACGCAAAAGTCACCTAAGCATTGCTTTACATGATCATTATTTAGCATGCTTTAATTACAGCTGCTGGATATGTTAAATAGCGATGATCTATCAGCTTCCACAGATATAGTTTTCTTACCCGTTAATGCTTATTGCCTGATAAGTAATAGTTCAGTTCATTATGAGAATTAGCCTTAAAACTGTGGTCCTAGACACACTCATGTGGAAGCACAATTTATTGGAACTAATGGGCCATATTTGCCTCATGTGTATACGGAGCAGACTCTTTTGAGTTCTACTTGAAGAATTAGGCCATCAAGTCGGGCAGCTGGTGTTCACAGAAAGGTGTTGGGGAGTCAATTACCCTACTTCTGGGTAATCAGCCACAAGTTGAGGCCGACAAACAAAGCCCAATTGAGAGAAAATATAGAAAGATGGAGTTATAGGGAAGTAGATGGTGTCGGTAGAGCACCTGCTTTGCATGCAGAAGGTCCCAGCTTCAATCCCTGGCTTCTCCAGGTAGGGCTAGGAAAGGATCCTGCCTGAAACCCTGGAGAGCCACTGCCAGTCAGTGTCAAAAATACTTGGCTAGATGGACCAATGGTCTGACTCAGTTTAAGGCAGCTTCCTATGTTCCTAACATGTGTAGAGAGGGGACTTCCAGTTTGGGCAGTGGGGGCAGTGGTCATGGCCACTGCTGCTCCTGTCTTTCGCAGGACTGTAGCAAGACTGCCCAATAAAATAGTCGATAAGGAGGTAACCACATTTTTGAAGAACTATTCTATCATCAGCCTTCAGGAAACTTGGATCTGCTCTGAGCACTCTAGCATTAGCATTGAAGGTTATAATTACTGGTTGAAGCCTGCATGTAAGCTGGCAAAATATGTCTGGCCAAGCAGTTGCTTGATTATTTATGTGAATGTGTAGAGAGGGAGCAGGATCACACCCAGTGATCATGCTCCCTGTGCACGTTCAACAAAAACTGTGAAAGTTCCTGGGCATGTACAAACTGTATGCACATTTATTCTGCATGTGCAATAAGGGAACCTGCCTATTAAAGAGCCTATGTGTATACAGAGCCTACATCAGGGTTGGGCAGCTTGTGGCCCTCCAGATGTTTTGGCTGGTAACTCCCATGATCCCTCACCATTGGCTATTCTGTCTAGGGCTGATGGTATTGTAGGCCAAAACATTTGGAGGGTGACAAGTTGCCCACCCTTGGACTACATGGGTACAGTTTCTATGTATGTAGGCTCTTTCACATGTTAGGCCAGACATGCATAGGGACAGGGGCAAAGACAGCAGGCATACACTGGCACACTCCCACGTCTATGCTTATCTATTTTATTTTATTTCAAGGATTTTCAAAACAGAAAATATCCCCAAGATGCTGGTGTATAATCACTATAAAAACATTTTTTAAAATAACATCAATATCTAAGGAAATAAAACTAAAAGGGCAGTATAAAATACTTCAGGCCAACAATCCCACTGTAGCAGCAGGGCTGCATGCAGCCCATGGGGGGTGGTGGTGTTGCCCACCCCCGGTTTATGCCAGCACCTTAAATTGGACTTGGAAGCAAATAGGTAACCAGTGTAGTTGATACAGAATTGGTGTAATATGGAATAATAAAGTCTTCAGTACAGATAACTAACCACCAGATGAAAATGGTCATCATGCAAACTGGCTACTACTGGATACTACTACATACCCTTGTGCAGCCTTCCCCAACCAAGTGCCCTCTGGATGAATTGGACTCCAACCACCAGAATTCAACAGCCAGCATTTGTGTCACCTAGTTTTGAATTCCTGATATGATAAGAATGTACAAAATCTCACTGCATATGCTTTGTTAGAATTCCAGGCTACCGTTTTTCTGCCTGCACTGAGTTTATATTGTGAACATTGGACAAACTGTTTACTTTTTCATTCTCAAACGACCAGTTATATCCCTCTTCCCCCTCTGTATTATATCCTGAGCCCTGTGCTATTCTCTCGCTACAGAATTCTATTAGGCAATATCACACATCATCATCTCGGCAGTTGTTATGCAGATGTGACATGGGCGATGACCATCTTTCCTACTGGACTGATTATGCGTGACTGTCAAAGAGAGTCTCTGTGCTATGGATAATATTATATCTAGTAACCTCCTGTGTCTCTCAGGAGCAGCTAGCTTTCATGCAAAAATGATAGTGTGGTTGCTATGCTGCCAGCAAATGTACACAATGGAATTGTGTGGAAAACTGCTGTACATGGCAAATTACCCAGCGCATGAGAAGACAATGTAGGAGTCCTTTTTCTCATTGAAATCTATGCCGCATGGAATCTTGACACATTGCCTTAATTCAGCCTTCCCCAACCTGGTACTTTCCAGATGTGTTGGACTGCAGCTCCCATCATTCCCAATGGCCATGCTGGCTGGGAATGATGGGAGTTGCAATCCATCACATCTGGAGGGTACCAGGTTGGGGAAGGCTTCTTCAGTGTGTGATCTACGTTATTGCAGTTGTGTGTTCATTCTTTTAAAATGTTGTCTTTATGTGTCTTGCTTGGTTCTTTAAAAAAACAACATCTCTCCTGTTGCTAATGGCAGTGCTATGTATGTGATCTCATTGATGCTGGGGAAGGGAACAGAGAGGAGACATCACATACCTGTCTTTCTGTAACTTAACTTGGTTCCTGCTGAAATGATTCATACCGATTCCTGGCCCTCCTCTGTAAATGATGCTGCCTCTTCAATTTCGTTCTGCATTTTCCAGTAATCAATTCAAATCGCTTTGGAAATCACAGTGTTTATGTGTAAGCATACACCACACAGCATTCTTGGGTATAATGTATAAACCTCTGTGTGAATTTCAAAAGATGAAATAGATTGTAAATAAAGCCTCTGTAGGGGATAGATATCATATATCTGGATAAAGTGGGGGCATGGGAGGAAGCCAGGGGAAGTTCCACATGAGGATTTTATTGTGCAATTGCTATGATCTGCTGCCTGCATTTTCATGCAGAATCCAAACAACGTTGACAATAACATGTAAACAGCCCACATTTTTCTAGTACTTGTCCCATCTTTTTTCCTCAACAGGGAAAATCCAGATTTTTAAAGATGTCCTGCAACAGTACCACTATGTTCCATAGGTGTAGATATAGGTGTTCCATAGTAGTATTGCTCCCTCTTGGGATGTAATGCTACTTTCATGTGGTCTCCAGTGATCAATTTTCTTTCTACATTGTAAGCACGTTGTGCATATGTGCGTATGTAGGAAATAATTTTAGATCCCCACAGAAATTCTGTTAACAGCTCAGTGAACACTACAAATGTGTGTTCATTATCTTACCTAAAGCTTAGAACAAGACAGCAATCTTGCTATTGGTATAGCACTGGGCTGCAGGTTTCATGCAGATCACACTGCAAAGTCCAGGGTCAAAACTACCACTGTAGCCCCTGATGTGCTTAAATTCCTTGGAAGCCTGATTATGATTTTTTTTTTTAAGGCATTGGGCATTCCACAGCTGAGCTGGGTTGTTGTTGTTTTTACCAACCACCTAGGTTTGCTACATTATGCATTTCTCTGTTAAAATTCAGAATCACAAATAAAGGTTTTAACCACTCACCACAATTCTGAAAGAGTACAATACCCCCCCCCCCACACACACCCTGTTTGCCATCTAGGCTCCGAGTGTGTATAGCAGCGTTCTCCAACCTTGGGTCCCCAGATGTTTTTGGTCTACAACTCCCAGCATGCCCCACCCAGTGTAGCGTAGCTGGCTGGGGCATGCTGGGAGTTGTAGGCCAAAAACATCTGGGGACCCAAGGTTGGAGAACACTGGTGTATAGGCATAATATACTGAGAGCCAGTGTGGCGTAGTGGTTAGAGTGTTGGACTGGGACTCAGGAGATCCGGGTTCTAGTCCCCGCTCGGCCATGAAACTCACTGGGTGACTTTGGGCCAGTCACTGACTCTCAGCCTAACCTACCTCACAGGGTTGTTGTGAGGATCAAATGGAGAGGAGGAGGAAGATTATGTAAGCCGCCTTGGGTTCCTTGCAGGAAAAAAGGCGGGGTATAAATATAATAAATAAATAAATAAATAAATAAATAAAATCTATGTGGGAACAGAAAGCTGGGCTACATAGCCTTGACCCAGGACAGCTCCTCTTATGGCATGTTCTTATTAAAAGGAAAGGCAAGTGGAGTCACCACAGTTTTGCTCCCATGGGGAGATCACAGCATCTTCCTGCATTCACAATGTATTTAAATGAAAGACATATCAGTGCATTGAACACTAGTTCAGTTGTCAGCCTTGCCCCACCCCATGCTTCAGGTGAGTTGTCCACCTTTCTTATTTTTAAAGTACTGTTTATTCTTTTTAATGTTCATTCATCCATCTATCACAGTTATTATTATTTTTTAAAGGTGCAAAACTACTCCTGAACTTGTGACATCACGGAGACCAGCTAATCAGCACTGTGACCTGCATGTGAGCTTGATCCTGGAGAGAAAATGGTTTGTTTGAATGGAATGGGGTAAGTAAACTTCCCAAGCAGATCCACTACTCAAATAATGTTACATCACTACATAATCCTATTTCCCCCAAAATGAAACTAATTTATACATTTAATGGGTTTTGCCCAAGGTTAGCCTAACTTAAGCCCCATTCGTTTGAAAGGGTCTGCTCTAAGTAGGATTAATATTGGATACAACACAATAGTTGTATATACAGCGAGGGAGAGAAGGGAAGCCATCATCAGCTCTGCTGAGAAGCCAGCTCCACCAGGCTCTGCCTTCCACCCACTGTCACTGGGCAGCAGCCATTCGATCAGACTGCAGCTGAGGGAGAGAAGAAAAGGAGACGCGCTCCACTGGCTCAGCTGAGGAACCAGCAACCTTTGGCTTCTCCTCTCCTTGAAATGTTTCTACTCCAGTGGGTTATAAGAACTTTGAAACTAACAGGACAATCCTATTGTTAAGTTTTGGACAACAACGGCTCTCATGGTGCTCCATTTAAAGTGGGATCAGGTGTTAAACAGGGATGTGTTATTGCCCCAACATTATTTGCTATTTTCATGGCCATGATTTTACATCTTGTCGAGGGGAAACTTCCCACTGGTGTGGGAATCATATATCGAACAGATGGAAAGCTTTTTAATCTCAGGCTGAAAGCAAAAAGTAAGGTAATTACAACCTCCATTGTGGAACTTCAGTATGCTGAATGGTCTCCGCACATTCAGAGGATGATCTCCAAATCCTGAATGCTTTTGCAGAAGCATACGAAAAACTTGGTCTCTCACTTAACATCAAAAAAACCAAAGTGCTTCATCAGCAAGTGCAAGCTAACCCTTTGGTGATGCCATCTATCCAGCTTGGCGGGACAATACTGGAAAATGTCGATCATTTTCTCTATCTTGGCAGCTATCTTTCTGTTACAGCTAACATCGACAGTGAAATCCAGCATTGTTTGAGCTCCGCAAGTGCTGTGTTTTCTCGAATGAAACATAGAGTGTTCGAGGATTGGGATATTTGTAAGAAGACCAAAACACTGGTTTATGAAGCCATTGTATTACCAACTTTATTGTATGCCTGCGAAACATGGACTATCTATAAACGTCACTTCCACCTCCTTGAAAGATTTCATCAATGTGCCTCCGGAAAATCCTGCGAATTGCTTGGGAAGATAGGCGAACAAATGTCAGTGTACTGGAAGAAGCAAAGACTACTAGCGTTGAAAAAATGATCCTTCAACGCCAACTTCAGTGGACCGGTCATGTTGTTCGAATGCCTGACTGCCGTCTCCCAAAGCAGTTACTTTATTCCCAACTCAAGGATGGAAAGTGGAATATCGGTGGTCAATATAAGAGGTTTAAAGATGTTCATAAGGCTAATCTAAAAAAATGCAATATGAACATCGAAAACTGGGAAGCTCTGGCCCATGAACGATCTAACTGGAGGTTGGCCTTTCACAAGGGTTCTATGGACTTTGAAGAAGCCCGAGTGCAAGGTGAAAGGGAGAAACGTGCTAAGCGAAAAGCACGTCAAATGAATCCTTTACAGGACCATCTTCCATCTGGTAACCTGTGACCTCACTGTGGGAAGCTGTGTGAATCTAGAATTGGCCTCCACAGTCACTTATGGTCTGGATCCATCGCTAGAGTGTACACAATTTTCTTTAAAATTTCCTCCTTTTAAAATCTCCTTTTTGTAAATTTTGATCCTGGAAGACAATCTTACTCGGTCACGAGTGATCGCATGATGATGATGATGATGATGATGATGACGACGACAAACCCCTGCTTGGCCCCAGGAAGGGAAGAAGGAAAGAAGGGTATTTGTTGCTCTTTTCCTCCCATTTTTAAAAAAATCCATGTCCCTCCCATTGCTCACAATGGGAGGGAAACATTTAGACCAGCTCCCTGAATGTTCTTAATGTCCCCACATGGTGGAAGTGTGGTGGAGGGCTTTTTATCTCTCCCAACACTGAAGCTCCAATGTTGGGGAGGTAAGAGCTGCAGGTCTTTCTGCATGGCTAGGGAGGTGAGATCTGAGATTGGGTCTCCCACTCTGAGGCTGGAGTTCTGCCTCTGACCTTGAAGTCAGAGATTCAATCTATCCTACAGCCCCTGGGACGCTGTCTTAGGGACATAGGATTGCAGCCCTAGTTATAAGAACTTTATAACTAAGAACTTCTGCCTGGGTTTGCTTTTTTCCTCTTCCTCCAATCTCTTTTCCTTTTGAGTCATATCCTTTAGATTGTAAGCCTGAGAGCAGAGAAAACATGTAGCTCACTTTCATTAATGAATAAATAACTATAGTAATAAAAATGTGGATCTGATAATAATCTGAAGTTGAAAATACATATAATTTGAATCGGCATGGTGAACTTTTATGTGCATTCTGTTTATTATTTATTTATTTATTTATTTATTTATTTATTATATTTCTGATCCATCCAATAACTAATGCTCTCTAATGTTGGACTAGTTATTAATTATTTGGCCTTGATTCATGCTCAAAACATCCCCTGAGATGAACTTGCTTGCCAGCAGTTAAATATCAGTTTCAAAACAAAGCAAAACACACCAGCATAAAAGCGTTTATTCTCAGTAAGGAAAGTCTTAAATTATATTTTTCCTTCATTTGTTTTTACAAATGCTATTTGCTAACAATGCAAATCAGCACTCTGTGGAATGGCTGGAAGAGAATAGGGCAGGATCTATGTATAAGTAATGTGCAATATTATGAGAGAAGATAGGAAAACAAATTTTTGCCCATTGTTGGCTGAAGAGAATTCAGGAAACAAATTCTAACAGCTCAACACAGGTGTGCCCAGTCTGCAAACAACATTGTCTACTTGATGAGAATTTCCTGCAGCATTTAGAAATGTTTGTTGGTGACTGCATCCAAAGACCTCAGTTATATTTTGCAAGTGTCTGAGTTGTAAGTAACAATTATTTAGTCATGGATGGATTAATAGGAACACAAAAACTACCACCTCAGTACGCCTACATGCAATTGGGCTTTCTCAAGCATTTCCACCATAATAGTTCCCAGAATCTAGAGATGTGCAGCTTTTGTTAAATCCGTTCCATTGGTGTTTTGTAGATTGTCAGGCATCTTTCATTCTATTGTCTGCTCATTCACGGAATCAGATATTTTTAAAGGGATGTTCAAGAATTTTGTTTCTGTTGCGCAAATGCGCATGTGTGCAAAACCTCCCCAAAAGTAAACAAACAAACCTGTTTGCAAGTCCATGGAATCTACACAACTTGGAAAAAGCTGGTCCACTGAGGTATCCACAGGTTGGATTCATAGAAATCTAAACTTATTTAAACCCATTGTGGATTTCTCCAACATCCCTACGTGAATCAGAGGCGAATTTAAAAAGTGGTTTGGGTGTTCAGCTCTCAAAGCTGCTGTGATGGAAATGGCAGGAGAAGTGTATTTTGCTCTTTTGGATTGGGGCAAGAGAACCTAAATTACTTGTTTATGGTAATGATCAGCAAAGAACCCTGAATCTCCCCTGCATGATTGCAAAGAAGGCTAAATGTTATATTCTCCTTTTTCTTGTCAACCAGCATGTTGTGTAGGTATCAATGAAAAACCAAATCAGGAATGTGGGGTGGAAGTGTTGGCAGCATTAGTGCTGGTTGCTAGGATATTAATTGTTATACCTAGGTTACCTTGACATCTGTCATGATGGGGCATGTACCCAGGCTCACCAACTCTTCATGATTGAAGGTTATTGTTCCCATTGAAAACAACAAGTATCTAAGCATTCACAGGCATGCAATACTGGAAAGTCAGCTGAAGTACAAGTGTGGTGTACTTTAGATGTCACCTGTGTTCCCCCCTCCCACTGCTCATGCTACCAGTTACAAACATTTAGGGCCAGATTTTGTCCGATTTAGGCAGTTTCATCGAAGCCATGTTTCAACAACAACAACAACAACAGCAGCAGCAGCAGCAGCAGCAGCAACAACGTTACGCTCACCCCACTTCTCTGAGCAATGAGATATTCCAGGGGTGCAGTACTCACCCAGAGATCTAGCAAGAGACAGCCAACACCCCAAAATGCTGTTTGTGTGCGGAGCCCAAACACAGCTCTCTGCATCTCTGTGCCTTCGTCTGTCTCTATCTGACTCAAACAGCAGTTTCTGTTATTCTTGCCCCCTTCCCCTTCCAGGTAGAGGAGAAGCATCTAGATGAGTCTTCAGCTCTATCAATTAGCCTTCTTAGCTCCCATGGAGACATATCACCAACAGAACATCACAGGCTATCAACACTCCTTTGCCAAGTCCAGGTATTGCCTCAGGGCAACCCATGCTGATAGCACTACTCACAGAAATCTGATAGAAAACCCATAACAATCATTTATATAGCACCATTTATGTACATGGTGCTTTAGAAAAAATGTGGAGGTAGGTCCCCACCCTGAGGGGCTTAAAATCTAGTAAATAGAACCAGAGAGACATCAGAAGGTGGGAAGTGGAGGCAGGGGTAGACAGGGGAAGAATAAGTTATTTCAGTTATACATACTTGGGCTGAGTTACAGTAGGAAATAGAAATAGGGGATTGTGCCAAAGAATGAAGTAATGTCAGTGTGGGAAAACTGACCCTCCAGATGTTATGGGACTCTTAACTTCCATCAGCCCCAGTCAGCATTGCCAATGGTCAGGGATGGTGGGAGTTGTAGTCTAAAAACATCTGGAGGGCCACAGGTTCTCCACTTCGGGTGTATAACATAGTTTTGGGGTGGCTATGGGATCGATAAAGACATTTGAATTCATCTTATTCAGGATAGTGCTTTGTTTCAAAACATTTGAGAGCTTGCATGGTGAGAAACCATAGTCACTCAACTGCTTTGCCCTGTCCAGGAAACTTCTGTCAGCAGCAACTGTCTATCTCAAACAAACTGTGGCATGTAATATGTGATGGATGGAAAGACAAGGTCAAATAGACAATGAGTTAGGGCTACAGCATTCTAATCTTGCCATGCATTTGGCATAACTGGCCCATTTCCACAAGGTCAGTTCCCTACATTAATTATTTTAGCTGAAGCTTGGAATATCTTTTTCTTAAATATATGTATGATGCAATTTGCTGTTTCAGATAGGTCATGAGGGATGCTGATAAAGAAGCATGCCAGTCATAAAGATTCATTTTCTGATTTCAATTCTGCCTCAGACTCAGGTCACATTTTTGTCGCTTTAAGCAGACCCCGTTCTTGGTTGTCACGTACTGAAACAAGGGCATGCACAAACAGGCCTGGTCTACGTCAGAGCAAGCAGATCAGGTTTGAGGGACCAGAGATGGGTTTAGTCAGGTGTGTGCCAAAAGTTGAGTTCTAGAGAAGACAGTTGGGCAGGGCAGGGCAGGGCAGGGCAGGGCAGGGCAGGGCAGTTCACTAGGAGTTGTCACCATTGCCATAGGAACGTAGGAAGCTGCCTTATACTGAGTTAGACCCTTGGTCCATCTAGACCAGGGGTCTTCAAATTACGGCCCGCGGGACACATCCGGCCCGGCGGCCGATCTAGTCTACTCTAGAGGAGAAAAGAATTGCCTCGGGCAAAAGTTGCTGCCGCTTCGCTATAGGAGTAGTGCTTCAGTGTGACGCTCCCGCTAGGGGGAAGAGGGAGGAGAATGGGGAGGGGGCATGAGATCAGCAGGAGCCCACATGAGCGACTCGAGGAGGACGGCCCCAAGTTGTGGTGGTGGCGGCGGCGGCAGGCAGCAGCTCTAATTTGAGAGTCATTCATTGATCATTAGCCAGGTAGGAAGAGTTTTCGGAGGAGGAAAACTCCTCCTGCAGGGAGCCCTGCAGGGCTCCCGGCGGCTCGGGCCCCACTGCCCACTCAGCCGCGCCTCCTCCACCGGAGGAGACACTGGTGGTGAGGCTGCCGCCCACCCTGCAGGGCTCCGGGCGAGCAGACGGCTCGCGCCCCACTTCCCAGCGCTCAGCTGCGCCTCCTCCACCGGCAGCCTGTCCTGTTCAATTTTGATTTAAAGATAAAGGCCCCTAACAATGGTTAGCACCTGAGCTGCAGAATGAACAGGCAGGCACACAGGTCCCCTGGTCACAGTCTTCCCCACTATGGGGAGATGTCTGGTATTTCTATTATAAGAGCAATGTTGATTCTGTTCACACAGTGGCCAAACAGCTGCCTGTGGAAATCCATAAGTATGTTGATTAAAATTGTTCTACATTTTATTTATTTATTATTATTTATTTATTTATTTCATTTTTATACCGCCCAATAGCCGAAGCTCTCTGGGCGGTTTACAACAATTAACAATACAGTCCCTGCCCGCAGGCTTACAATCTAAAAAGACACGACACACAGGGGAAAAGGAATGGGGAGGGAAGAAGGGGGAATATTAATTATTACTTCTGTAATTCTCTGTGTCTCAAGAAGCTCCAGCCTCCTTCTTCCCCACAGGGCTGCAGATGTCAGTTAGCCCTGTGGGGGGGGGGCAGTCCAACTGGAGCAGGCCCTGATGTTCCCTCGGCCTGCTCCAGCCTCCGTCGTTCCTTCTTCCCCACAGGGCTGCAGATGTCAGTTAGCCCTGTGGGGGGGGGGGCAGTCCAACTGGAGCAGGCCCTGATGTTCCCTCGGCCTGCTCCAGCCTCCGTCGTTCCTTCTTCCCCACAGGGCTGCAGATGTCAGTTAGCCCTGTGGGGGGGGGCAGTCCAACTGGAGCAGGCCCTGATGTTCCCTCGGCCTGCTCCAGCCTCCGTCGTTCCTTCTTCCTCACAGGGCTGCAGATGTCAGTTAGCCCTGTGGGGGGGGGGCAGTCCAACTGGAGCAGGCCCTGATGTTCCCTCGGCCTGCTCCAGCCTCCGTCGTTCCTTCTTCCTCACAGGGCTGCAGATGTCAGATGTCAATTTTAAATATTGTATTGTTTTTTTCCTGTTTTTTTTTGCACTACAAATAAATATGTTCAGTATGCAAATCAAGCCTTTCTATGCCTTTTTAAAATTTAATGTATTTCAATTTTAGACAGCAAATTAATTTATAATTAATTTATAATTAATTTATAATAACTTTCCATTTAATCAAGTAAAAAAAAAAAAGGACCCGGGTCCTTTTTTTTTTACTTGATCCATTCGTTCATATTTTTTTCAAACTATAGTCTGACCCCCCAACAGTCTGAGGGACAATGAACTGGCCCCCTGTTTAAAAAGTTTGAGGACCCCTGCTCTGAACTATATTAATTACAATCCCATTTCTATGTAGTCTATGTGGGCCCTCCAAACCCATTTGGATAATCAGAAGCTCAGCTAAACAACAGCACATGTTATATTTGGCCTACTTGACATAGTGCTGCATGGGGCACACTCAAGGAATCTGTGCAACAAGTGATTGCAGAATTACCAAGGCATGGATGATGAGTTTTATGAGTGAGATGCCACTGTGTTAAAAAAATAAATAAAAAGAAATTCCTACAGACAGATGAATCAGCCATTTCAGCATATGTAATGTTTTCATTCCCTTTACTACATGGCATTAATTTTCAAACACAAGCACAGTGTTCCAAATAATTTCAATTTGCAAGCATTTCTTAAACTGATTTTAGCTAGATTAATCATATTTCTTCCAGCTAAGTATCTCTTTCACGCAGAGCATAAAACAATGATCCCATTGTAATGCTTATTGGCATTGACCCTCAACAAAGGATGGCAAAGAATGGAATTAATAAGGCAATTTGGTGGACACCTGGATTCAATACACCTGGGGGGCGGGCTGCTGTGGGGGTGGCAATGCTGATTAAGGGCTCAACTAAGCATTAGAGGGCTAAAACAACAGAGGTCTCAACTGAGCAATTTTGCTGAAACCCAGACTGACTGCAACACTCACATTTTGGCTGTGGTAGCCAGGGGTCCTTATTCATTCATTCATTCATTCATTTTATATCCCGCTTATACATAAATGCCCTAGGCAGGGAACAGTCCACTGAAGGGAAGGGCTGCCAGAGAACTGTCCTCTATTTTCAAGGCTTTCTCTATTTGAAGGGCTGTCCAGTCCAAGTCTGGTATAAAGATAAAGAACCATCAGAAGGAAGAGCTGGGCCTTGAAGTTGCCCATCAGCACCTGGACTTTAGACTGAGCAAGGCACACAGGTCACCTGCTCACAGTCTTCAAATTATGGTGAGATGTTCTGTATTTCTATTTAAATTATAATGATTATTTCTAAATTTGCATTGCTACATATAAATTAGCACATGCACATTTTATGTAAAAAGGTGTCCTCTTTTGCCCTTTCTTTTGGCGACTCACAAATGACCAACCCTAATGATAGATGTACTTCATTTTTTCTTACATAGGGATAAGGGAATAGGGATCGGGTTGCGCTTCTCCTGAGTACCTCCTCCAAATTCCAAACCCCTCCTGGCAGAGCTTCTTCCTGCTTCCTGGGGTTCAGTCTCACAAGTCTTCTGGTTGCAGCCTGCTGTTGGCCTTCTCCACTATGCAGGAAGGAAGGAAGGATTCCTCCCTTAAGGCCTGGCCTCACACCAATCCTACACCTTTCCCTGTGGTAACTGCCACAGAAAGTTACTCTCCAGTGGCATCTCACCTGGAAATCTTAATGAGAGAGAAATACTAATAGGGCTGCAGCTAATCCTAATCAGCACTTATTTAATGCTGACACGGCTGATAACTGGATAGAATACGATGACCCGGGTCCTTTTTTTTTACTTGATCCATTCGTTCATATTTTTTTCAAACTATAGTCCGACCCCCCAACAGTCTGAGGGACAATGATAATCCTAATCAGCACTTATTTAATGCTGACACAGCTGATAACTGGATAGAATACGATGACCCGGGTCCTTTTTACTGGGAACCTTGAGGTTGATCAGGAGGAGAGAGTCTGGGCCCTCATGGGAGAGAGTCATCAGCTCTAACTCTCACAACATAGTTACCCACCCCTGCTACCTAGTCCCAGGGAGCACAGGTGTCTAAAGGCCAAAGCTCAGCCAGCTGTCGGATGCAGAAGTGCCCGTCTGAAGAATAGGTTTTAGCTGCTATGGAATATGTGGGCTAATCTGGGATGGCTGATAATACTGAGTATGGATTCACAGGAAAAGGGATTGGCCCTTCTCCATACCTATGACGGTATGGTGTGGCAAAATACAAATCTTGTAATTAGAATAAATTAATTTTATTTAACATTCCTATTTTTTCTTAAGGCTAGGAGCAGGAGGTATGTGTAAAAATGACATTAATTTCATGTTCAAAAAAATTAAACTAGCAGCGATAAACATTACTGGATCTTTGGCAAAAGGTGTGAAGAAGATCCTGAAATAGAAGTGAATGCAAGGTGATAATCTGCCTTCTCAGATATGCAATAAGCATTTTTCCTTGATTGGAAAAGGTGTTTCAGCTATTGTGAATGCAGAATTGTTGCGCTTTGAAATGCTATTTATTCTCACCAACTGATAGGAAGCATGAGTCAATTTCTAAGCAAAATGATCCATTACCAACAGTGAAATACAAGTCACTTTCCTCATTATGTTTAAACTGCACGGAAAAAAAACCAAATGGACTGTTAATACCATACTATTGGAAATAGTAATATTTTCTTCCATGTGAAGAATTTCCAATTTCTCTGCTTTACATTTTTTAGACTCTTTTAAAAAGCCATAGAAGGGACCAAAAATCGATGTCATTCATCTCCTGCTTCCTCCCCGCCCCCCACATCCATGGCAGAATCACCCTTCCATCCATCAGCTCTAGAGAGAACAACACGTACAACTCCGACTAGAGCATGCCACAAACGGAGATCTGAAGAGCTTTGGAAAGGTGCTTTCAGAGCAGCCTTATAACATTTGCAATATAATAATTCAGAAGAACTTGCCCAAGCATACTGGTGTCTTTCCAGGGTAAAGCTCTCCTACCTCAAGAACTTGGTCATATTCCAGTCATGTCCCCTCCAGGGGACTTCTCTGCAGCAGATGACCTGAACTCTGGCCCCCAACTCAAACATCACAGAAGATCTGCCTGTGCCTGGGAACCTTGAGGTTGATCAGGAGGAGAGAGTCTGGGCCCTCATGGGAGAGAGTCATCAGCTCTAACTCTCACAACAGAGTTACCCACGCCTGCTACCTAGTCCCAGGGAGCACAGGTGTCTAAAGGCCAAAGCTCAGCCAGCTGTCGGACGCAGAGGTGCCCATCTGAAGAATAGGGACTCCTTGTGAGTGAAGGTATACTTATGGCCCTGCTCCTGGTAGTAGTAGGCGATCACTCATGACCGAGTAAGATTGTCTTCCAGCATAAAATTACAAAAAGAAAATTATGATTGATTGATTTGATTTATTACGGTCATATGACCCAAATAAAATAAAAACCAGCCACAACATTTGCAAAGCATACAGGAAAAAAAAGAGAAGGAACAGTTCTCAATTATTATGACCCAAATAAAAATAAAGACCAGCCACAACATTTGCAAGGCATACAGACAAATAGAGATGGAACAGTTCTCAATTATTACCCAATAGAAAGGCCCTCCTTTGCATGGCAGCTAAAAGGAATTTAGCAACTTGGGTGGTAACAATTGGTTTCTGGTCACACAAACAGTAGGAAACCAGCCATCTATCCGGAAAGCCTTGAAACGTCCTCAAAAGGGGAAGAATTAGATCGTCCCTGAGCGCTGCATAGAATCTACAGTAGAGTAGGACGTGGGTCAAAGATTCAGGGTCCCCGACCAAGCACGGACAATGTCTCTGCTGGTAAGGGATACCCAAGAATCTTCCCTGAAGTAATGCTGAGGGCAGGATGTTAAATCTGGCTAACATAAATGCTCTACGAGCCTGCCGAGTACTGAAAGATGACAAATAAGAAGCAGGAGTTCCATATATTGGCAGCACACCATTTGCAGTAGGTGAGCAGGTCCTATTAGCTAGCGAAAATAGCTCCTGTCTCTCTATGTCATGCAGCCTCTGGGACACCAGTCTGAAGGCTTGCTGATGGCTGAGCATAAATAAGGAGTCGAGGGGAATACCAATTGAATTAATTTTACGTTGAATCAAAAGAGACCATTTGCTAATATAAGAATCCATTAGCATAAATTGTACATAACTGGGGTGTTCAGATGAAAAATAAAGGCGCAGCCAAAATTTGATAGTCTATACCCAGGCTCTAGTTTCCACCCGGCCCACTCCAGTTTCCAGGTACATAGCTGCATATCCAACACAATTTGGGACACCCAGTATGCGTCGTAAGAAATTTGCTTGGACTTTTTCCATCCCGGAGTTAACTGCACTAATCCAAATGGGGATGCCATAGAGTAATTGGGCCATAGGTTTGGCTTTAAAAACATGAATGGCAGAGGGGACATGATGTCCACCATGTATATAGAAAAAGCGAACGACTGCTAACGTACTGCGATTGGCCGAGTTAAGTGCATAGCTGCGGTGGGCATTCCAGTTGGAGTTATACTGGAAGTTTATCCCCAAATATCTGTATTCCCTTACTTGTTCTAGCACATTACTCCTTAAAGTCCATCGGAAACTCCTCCACACCTTGGAGAAGACCATTATTTTTGATTTTACAAAGTGAATGGACAGTGCATTGGTATCACAGTATGTTGCAAAAGCCAATATAAGACGTTTTAGACCCAGCTGAGTCAATGATAGAACTACGGCATCATCTGCATATAGTAGGAGTGGGATTTTATGCGGGCCAAGCTTTGGAAAATGGCCCTCCACTCTCATCAAAGTAGGGGCCAGATCATTCAAAAACAAATTGAAAAGATAGGGGGCCAAAATGCACCCCTGTTTAACCCCTCTGTTGATAAAGATCTCATCAGACAGTTCGCCAAGTGGGCCATAGCGAACCTGACAGCTGGTTCGAGAGTATAGCTTCTGGATAAGGAAAAGCAACCTTTTGTCCATGGATGACTTATTTAGCTTGGCCCATAACAGTTTCCTAGGAATGGAATCAAAAGCCCCTTTCAGGTCAAAAAAGGCCGAGAACAATTTCTTCCCCCCCAATTTGCTATATTTCTCTGCCAGGTGCGCCAGGACAACACCATGATCTAATGTAGATTTGTTTTTGCAAAACCCAATCTGTTCTGCACCTAGGATTTTATTGTCTTCCATCCAAGTTGACAGTTTGTCAGTCAAATGTCTTGCGTAGAGCTTGCCCACAACTGACAATAGGCTTATTGGGCGATAGTTGCCTGGTGTATGGGGGTCGCCCTTTTTAAAGATAGGTACAATTATAGCCTTAGTCCATGATTTAGGTACCCTGCCGGTATTATCTACGAGAGAAAAAAGAGTGGCTAAGGGAGATACCCACCATTCCAGGTGTTTTTTAAACAATTCAGGTGGGAGCCCATCAGGACCAGGGGTCTTCCCCACTCTTAATCGGCCAATTAGCTCCTTAATTACATTTGGGCCCACAGGAGGCCATGCTGGCAAGTTAGTGGGTATAAAATCTGATAACTCATCTTCAGAGGCTAATGGATCGTAAAAAATCCTTGTGAAAAACTCTTTCCATACCTGTGCAGGCACCCTGCAGTCAAGTGGGCCAGAGTTGCTAGATATGGCACCGGACACCAGGGCCCAAAATTGTTTGTTATTATTGGACAGTGAAGCCTGAATTAACAGGTCCCATCTCTTCTGTTGCATCTCCCCCTTTTTTTTCCTAATAGTGGTTTTATATATCTTTTTCAGTTCGTAATATTTGGCAGGAAGAATATTTGCATTGCTACTACGATAAGATTGGTACAACTCACGTATCTGATTTTTCAATGATTGGCATTCTTTGTCAAACCACATGTTGGAATTGTGGTTGGATTTTTTGTTGTGGCCCAATGGGACCTGCTGTTGTAATACAGATGTAATATTGGAGATTAGTGAGTCGTAGTAGAAGAAGGCATTGTCTATGTTATGTGACTCAACTATCTGTTGATTAAAGGCAACAGAAGTAGTAGAACACAACATCTTGTCAATGTTATCAGCTACCCTGATTGTCCATTTAACTCTTGTGTAGCAGGGCGATTTATTATGAAAGGCCAAAGGACCAGGCAGCTGGCTGCATGCTACAGAGGTAGAAAGGGGGAAATGGTCACTATCCAAACGGTCCCCTACATGAAAGTCACAGACGAGACGTCTCAAGCAGGGAGAAACCAGGATGTAGTCGATGACACTACTTCCGCGGGTGGAACAAAACGTATACTCACCAGGGAGGTCCTGAGGCAAAGCGCCGTTTAGGATAAATTTGCCACAGCAGACAGAAAGTTTAGCCAGGCAAATCCCTGAATAGTTAATTTGGGGGTCCTTAGAGCTTCTGAGGTAAGAAAGAACATCTGACATTGACTCATTGGAGTTATAACCCATAGCATGCATTAACGCATAGTTATCCGGCCCTATCCTGGCATTAAAGTCTCCTGCTAACAACACTTCTGCTGAAGGATATTTCGCCTCCAAGCCAAGCAGGTACTCATTTAAATTGTCCCATTGTGTTAGTATCCTTGCTTTACAATTTTGAGGGGGTAAATACACGTTAATAATTAACAAGGGGAAAGCAATACCTTTAATTAATACAGCTAAGGCTAAAGGGGGGAGGCTAGGTAAGAACGTAAACTCTAGTTTAAGGGAAGCAGAAACAAGGCAACAGAGGCCGGCGCTTCGTCGACCTCTGTGGGCAGTAGCGATGGCTGGAATGGAAAAGGAAGTGTAACCTTTCATAAATATATCTGTGTCTGACCATGTTTCTTGGAGCAAAATGATGTGATACCTAGAGAGAAAAGATAAGAATTCTGTGTCACCAGCTTTCCCCTTCCAGCCAGCAATATTCCATGATACTATATTTAGGGGTGGGAACCCATGGATTTTAGGTAGTCAGTCGAACACAGATAAGTCTTCCAAGATTCCGGCCTGATCAAGGAATATGCAGCCATTGTCTGTAGTAGTTCGAGCTGGTATGGGTCTAAGATGTTGGGAGGTATAATCGTCCAAGGAATTCCTTTGGTCCCGAGGGGCCAAGCAGTGGGAATCAAGAGCAGTCTTAAGCATTGGAGCAGCTGCAGTAGGGCTGGTGAGGTCAAAGAAGAGAGGAGGATCGGCTTGCTTCGAGGCATCAATCAGGGTGAAGGCGCCGTTTGGATTAGTCTTCTCAATTCTACATAGTGGACTCAGAACCGGGGGGTGGAGAATCTTCTCAGTGGTTGGGAGGTGTCGGGACTCGGCCGGGGAGGCTGATTTAATACTACAGTTGTCACTAAAATCCGGCGGCCGAGACCTTAAATTTGATCCTCTTTGGAAGGAATAACATGGCCCATCGGATGGTAGCTCTAAGAATGAGCCGATCAGTGCTTTCACCACAGAGTTTAATGAGGGATCTGACTGGACCTTGGATCTGGCTTTGTTGCCCAAGGTAAAAAACCTTAGAGGTGTTCCTTATGGGTGATGGGGTAGACCCCAGGGCCAACTCCCCAGAAGGAACAGAGGCCTTCATTTTAAGGAGAGGAGTCAACCCCCCCACCTTGAGGAAGAGCCTTGTTGGGATCACTCCCCTATCGGAGATGTATGTTTTGGACCTCATTAGCAATGAAGGAATTCTAGGGGACAAAAATGTTAGTAAGAAACTCTTGGGAACAGAGGTACCAGCCAACGTACTGACAGATAGGATGTCCACTTCACTGTAAGGTATCTTCAGTAGGGAAGCTAGATTTTGTTTGGCCATAGCAGGATTTCCCCAGTAAGGCAAAAAACTCCCAAGGGGGTAGACAGTTACAGCGATGTTATTAGGCTGCCATACCAGAGTCCCCTTATAATCCCCACTCAAAACAGAAGGGATTTCCTCAAAGTTCTTGTGTAGATCATGCCAGGTTTCTGACTTGGCTTGAACTCCTGCTTGAGTGTCTACTTTAGAGGCACAAAGTTTCAATATCGAGAACAGCCCATCTATTTTTGGTAACAGAGTTTCAATCTGAGCTTGGAGTGCTTTGGCGGCTTGTATAACCAAATTAGACTCCTCAGAAGAGTAGCTTTGTAAATTGTCCTTTAATGGGGGCTGAGCACTATCAGCTGACAAACAGGGTTCCTTCCCCTTAGGCTGTCCACATTCAGGGCAACAGGAGTCTTCGGCAAGCCTGGCAAAGCGATTCTGAGTCGGGATAGAGGGGACAGCAGTAGACAGCAGGTCATCCAAATTAATAAAAAATTTCTCCAACTTACTTTGTTTGGCCTTGGGAGTTGAGTTACTTGTTATTTCCTCTGGAGATCTTAGGCGTTTTCCCTTTTTCCCCATTTCCTTGTACAACTATCACTCTCAATAAAAGTGACAAAGCAAATAGATAGAGAAGAAAGCAGGTTTGTAGCCGACACTCCCATGCATTCCACAAGATTAAACTTCAGCTGGATTTCTTATCGGCAGTCACTCGGGCTCCCAGGCAATCACCGTCCTATAGTTGTTATTCACTCATTGCAAAAGCTTCCGAATAATAAAAATAGTAAAAAATAGTAAAAAATATATAAGTACAAGCTGCAAGGCTATGCAAAAGGGTAAAGGGAAAAAGAGAAACCCAGTCAAAACCTATAGCAGCGAGTCTTAAAATAGGGTTAAAAAAATAAAAATAAAATCAAGATAAAACAAGATTAAAATACTAAACTGACGGAGCAGCAACTGCCGGGATTAGCTGCTCAATACTGAGACTCCAGCTTCAAAAAAAAGAGAAGAAGCCTTGCATAAAAATCAAAACCAACACGCTAAAAGGAACTAAAACAATTTAAAACTATTAAAACAAACACAGAGCTCCGGAGAAAGGAACCTCCTCCATCGCCATGCTTTTTCCACTCCAAAGAAAATTATAAAAGGAGGAAATTCTAAAAAAATGTGTAGACTTTAGCAATGGGTCTGTAAGTGACTGTGGAGGCCAATTCTAGATCCACACAGATTCCCACAGTGAGGACACAGGTTACCAGATGGAAGATGGTCCTGTAAAGGATTCGTTTGACGTGCTTTTCGCTTAGCACGTTTCTCCCTTTCACCTTGCACTCGGGCTTCTTCAAAGTCAATGGAACCTTTGTGAAAGGCCAACCTCCAGTTACATCGTTCATGGGCCAGAGCTTCCCAGTTTTCGATGTTTATATTGCATTTTTTTTTAGATTAGTCTTAAGAACATCTTTAAACCTCTTATACTGACCACCGATATTCCACTTTCCATCCTTGAGTTGTGAATAAAGTAACTGCTTTGGGAGACGGCAGTCAGACATTTGAACAACATGACCAGTCCATTGAAGTTGGCGTTGAAGGATCTTTTCTTTTTCTTTCTTTTGTTTATTTTTTATTTCTATATAAAACAAACACATAATATCAAACATATAACAATTAACAAAACAAAATAGACCTCCGATTTTCTTCTACAGCAAATATAGGTAACAATAATTTTTCTTACTCGATAATCAGAATGAGAAATCTCTTTCTTCCCGTTGCCCCAAATTCACTTATTATTCCATAAATCCACAAACAAACAGATCATTATTTTCCAGTCTCTGCAAAAAGTCAATTAGAGGTTTCCACTCAATAATAAACATAGATGTTGTCCTTTCTCTGATTAATGATGTGAGTTTGGCCATCTCTGCCAACTCCAGCATCTTGACCAACCATTCTTCTGTCGTAGGCACTGCTGGACCTGAAGGATCATTTTTTCAACGCTAGTAGTCTTTGCTTCTTCCAGTACACTGACATTTGTTCGCCTATCTTTCCAAGTAATTCACAGGATTTTCCGGAGGCAACACTGATGAAATCTTTCAACTCCTGGGTAGACCTTTCCTTAGATGCCAAGAATGGCCTACAGCTTTGCTCTGGGTGGGGTTCTGAAGGCTCAGGCTTAAAAGTCTTCAGTTGTAGGCACAGAGTTCTGGAACAATAACTGAGTACCAGCTCCCTGACTTGTATTTCCCAGCTAACCCAACTCTTCTTGGATCTTCCCATCTATGGACCTTGCTTTTGGAATTGATCCTGACTGGATCCCTGGAGCTCTGCCTCAGCACCACAGTAAGCAGGACAGCTCCCACTGCCTACATTTGAACTGCTTGCATGAAAAACGAACAGAACAGTTCTTCTAACCCATAATGTACATACATTTTAATATTTTACAACACTGTAATGGCTAAGTAAATGCATACTGAGTTTTCTAAGAAATGTTTATACCCCAAGAAGTTAATTCAGTAGGAACAAGTGAGACACACAATGGAATGTTGCACTGTGTCTCTGGTGTGCCCTGTTGTGCTATATGTTTATATGTTTTCTCTCCAGTCACTCTGGAGAGAAAACTGCCCTTCTCCTTCTCTCTTGCCTACTGACATTTTCTTCATCCATCTCCCTGCACAGTCCCTCACAAACTCTACATGTGCACCCCTGAAGAAATATCTGGCTGGCGTGCTGCTGTGCCTCCTGCTTCCCACAGCCTAGCAGGGCATCATTTCAGGCATCCCATGTCAGGGAAATCGGCAGAGAATTATAAGCTCCATCCTTGTTGTGAGTGAGTGTACTGATTAAAGTTTTTTTTTTTTTTTTAACCTGACTCCCTCCTCTCCCATGCAGGCAAGCAGAGAACACACACACATTGAAGGCTGGTTTACACACACACAGTCATCAGCTAAAGGGGGCAGTGGCGTAGTAGTGAATCTTGAAGTTCAGGCACTCCTCAAGGTAGGCCCCATAGCCATGCCCTCAAGGAGAGTCCAAAAACTCAGGCAGCTGTGCTGATGATGCATATCAACAAACTAGTGCTAGCAGTTTTCATCTCCACCAGGAGCAGGTCTTTCTAAAGCTAATGGGTTTTAATTGCCCATTCAAGACCAGGCCACCCCCAAATACTTTGCACTACAACAAGAAACAATATATTGTTGTTGGGGAAATAATTTCCCCCAGCTGTTGCCAAGTTTGCAGCTGAGCTCAGAGGGAACACAGAAATCTGAAGGGGAGAGGTGGCGGCGGCAGATGATGTCACTGTTCCTGCTAATAAAAGAGTCCCTGTGCTGTGTCCCCGTGAGCCCTGACTCTGCTACACCACTTTCTGAGGGTGACCCTTCTCAAGGGATCAATGTTGGATGTCTTATACTTCTGCATGCCTTAGAGTTGTGCCGCCAACATGCAGAAAGCTACCTCTTGTTTGTGGTTGGCACAGGGCCACCCACTTTGCTATTAGAAGAATTTTTTAACACTAGAACCATTAGACTCCCTCTATTTTATTTCATCATTTTATGAATCAGGGATAATTGGATACAGATACACATTTAGCTCAGAGGAGATATTGACAAATATGTCACTGTAATATGCTGTGACTATTGACTTTACATCCAGGTTCTGCTTCCTACTTTGCCTTATTCTATATTACATAATATAAAACTCTTCTGCAAAGGTGTTGTACTTCATCTCTCTCTTCTTAAAGGGTGTCCTTCACTGGTATGGACTTAATGCCAGCATAAAACTGTCTGAGGAAAGGCAAGGTAAACTGTGAAGGCAAAAAACAATCAGGACAAGGTGTTCATAGATGTCATTCCTTCCCCAAACACAGCAACTGTTACTGTTGTGCAATGGTTGATTGCTGGACATAATATTATAGAAGTCACAAAAAGGCAGCCCTACATCTCAAACATTGCAGAGCATCAAATATGTCTGTGAGAAGATTTTCATAATGAAGCTGGTGACATTTTGTAGAGTGTAGTGCTGCATATGCTATAGACCAGGTGCCAGAGATACTATTAAAATGGAATAATGAACATTTGAACTCTGTAATATTTTGATGAGCTCCATCTGTACATTAATCCTTATTGATCTGTGAACAATGGAGGAAACATTAAATGGTGAACCAAAGCCTCATGCAATCTGCTCTTTACCCCCACCCCCAAAGGACATTTTCAGAAAGCACAAACATTCTTAAACCACCAAGTGGAATTGAGTAAGAATATTGAGTATGGGAATTGAGTAAGAATTCATCTGCTCTGCAGATGAAATGTTATAGAGGGCAGACTGAGTTGTCAGCAGCCCTTTGGATCCTTCAGGTTTGTCCAGCAGTTAACAACACTGCTTGCTGCTTTCCTGGAATTACTTTGCATATTTCTTCTTTCCTCTTTTTCTCTTTCTACTTCAGGCCAAACTGTTCTAGCTCCCAGTTATTGAGCACAACTCCCATTCACCCGCATTCCTTCTTGAGAAGAGTTGCCCAGCTCTCCCAGAGAGAAAATGAAATATAACTGCTATTTATGTTTTAATTGGCTCTGCTATTGTGCCTTTAACAGCATCCTTCCTGATTCACAGTTATTTCACTGGTGAAGTCCCCCCACCCCACCCTTGGCCGCCAGTTATCTCCATGCCAGGAAAAGTTTCACTTGCTAAATTTGCATCAAGGTACAATTAAAGGCACAAGGACTGGATCAGTAAAGAAAGAAAGAGAGAGAGAGAGAGAGAGATGCCAATTGTGTTCATATTATTATTACTATTCTACATATGTTAATTCATTTAAATGTGAAAGTTAAAATGTCTAAGTCTCTACCACTGAGGGTTGAGATAAACATTAAATGGAAAGGACAACAACAACCTGCTTTGGTTGGACTGAGGTCATCTAAGTACAACCATGGCCAGCTCATGACATGATGTTTTGTTGCCGGAGGCGAAGAACAAGGTCCATCCCCACACACTCCACATAGAGAAGCTGACCAGACGTGCAGTTGACTCTTCCTTCAGTGCTGGTGAAAGGAGAGTATCCTCCATCACACCTGAGGACAGTAGGCCAGCTTAGGGGGTACAGGGCAGGCGGCTCACACAGCTCTGTCCTCCAGCAGCTCACCACCCCCAAGCATCTGCTGCCTGAGGTTGTGGCCTTATTCTGCCTAACGGTAGGGTGGCCTTGATAGCAACTCTGAAAGAGGCTTGTTGTGAATCTCTTTGTCTCTCTAGAGCTAAACTGCCACTACCCTCACTCTATTTAGAATAGAAGACTGCTTTAATAATTTGAGAATACTACACACACACTATCACTACATTTAGTTCTTGATTTTTACAAGCCTCTTATCTATTTTGCCAGGCTGGCAATTCTCTGAAATTGATTAGCAGGTGGACTAATGTATGAGAGCCTGAAAAGGACCAAAAAGAAATATTTGAAATTCAAAATCCATGGCTGAGGTTCTGAGGGGCTGCTTATATATACTCAAGATGCCAAGGGGCTTTTTCAAATGCTATTTTGTATGCACTGAGAGTCACTGTTGTGAGGTGTTTTAATTCCCTCAGCTAATTTATATTTACCTATTCTTGTCTCTTCCTAGAACACTGACATCACAGCTTTCTAATAATTTATGAAAATGTGAAGAAAAGGCATGTGTGTATAACGAGGGGAACTTTCCCAGGGCTTCCAATTAACATCTGCCTCAAAAGAGGGATATCCCTTGATTTTTCAGTATGTAATATCAGGCCAATGTTGTAGCTTTATTCTGCCCTATATGCCATTTTATGGAATGGAATATTCCCTTAAAAAGATCTTGTCCCAAACGCTAGTTGTTAATAAGTTACTGTGAACATTCGATCTGTGGCTACACACTTTTCAAAAGGATTGACATTATTTAAGGCCCACAAAACTGTCCTACTGACCAAAGACAATGGACACAATGGTAGGATACTTTATTAGTATATAATAAAAGGTTACAGTCTCTGGCGTGACTACAGCCAAGATCTCGCATTGTCGTCACAGCCCCACTTTTGGAGCGTCTGGCTTTTTCACTTCCTTCTAGATCTTTTAGCTAAGCTGCAAACATTAGAGGGGACCTTTGCTATCCTACACTCTTGAAGGACTGTTATCTTTGCAATGCAGCCTTTTCATAATGATTGTGTGCAGGGATGGTGGCAACGTAAATTGGAGAAAAGTCACTCATAATTTATTTTCCATAAAAACAGTCTGAGGAGTAAGAAGAATCTTTAGCAGTTACACAGCTACCTTTTAAAATGACTATTCATCATTTGCTCAGGCAGCAGGTGGATCTATCCAATTGCTCACAAAGAGAAGTAAAAGCTGCTCCTACCTGGGAATTGAAGGGGGTGTGTATAAAAACACCTTAAAGGCGCAGTCCAAAGGGCTGCCCGTAACCCCCCAAACTCAGAGGATTATATGGGCATCCTATGCATGGCAGGAGGATTGCGGAGGAAAAGGTTGCCTCCATGCTCCTCCCGCCATGCAAAACACTTGGATGGCCGATTTCAGCCATCTAAGTTTTCAACCTTGGAGCAGGCAGGAAGGAGTACGAGGCGCCACCAGGATACTTCGTATGCTGGCAGTGCCTGTCTCCTCCCCTCCCCACCCCCCTCTTCACCCCCCAAAGCCCCCAAAAGGTTCTTACCGCACCAGATGTGAGGGTGGGGGAAGGGCACTCCGAGTTCGGAGTGCCAGCTCCAACCTCGGAGCAAGTTTTCGAGGTCGGAGTTGGGACTCTGAAAAATCCTATGGCCATCTAGACTCTGTCTAGCGGCCATAGGATTGCACTGCCCATAAATGAACGAATAAACCCTGTATTCTGGCCAATTGGTCTTTAGGTCCTGGGATAACTGACAAGCACCAGGCTCTTTTTTTTTTTTTTTTTAATGTAATTTTAAAAATATTTAACATAATTCCCAGTAATTGTAAATATGTTAGGCTATGTGCATTCTGACTGTTCTTCAATTATTTCATGCCAGCTTAGGTCTGCTTCTCCACAAAATGTCTAGTTACAAGGCCTGGCCAGTCCAAAAAGCCTCTCCTGACTTGATGACTGTTGAGAACATGAACATTGGCGAAAGGGAACCCCCTCCCTCCCACCCTCAGAATTCCAAACAAGATGAGCTCTCCTCCACATGTCGAGAGTCTAACTTACTTGTTTGCTACAGGAAGGTATAGTTAGTTTAAATAAAGGCAGAGCTTTCTAAGTACATGAGCAATTCAGGGCATGATCCTACGTAAGTTTAGACAGAAAAAAGGCCTACAACTCCCAGTATGCCCCAGCCAGCTATGCTGGCTGGGGCATGCTGGGAGTTGTAGGCCTTTTTTCTGTCTAAACTTGTGTAGGATCATGCCCTCAGTGGTGTAATGGAGTCAGGGCTCACAGGGTCGAAGCCCTGGGACTTTTTGATGAGCAGGAATGACGTCGTCATCTGCCAGCCCCCTCAGGCTTCCCTGCTGCTTCTGAGTTTAGCTGCAATAGTCATAGCAGCAGTGGGGGTGTGTGTGGAATTTCCTAGCAACCATATGAGCTATCCCTGTTGTAATGTGAAGTATTTTGAGGTGGCTTGATCTTGAATGGACACTCATCGGGTGGGTTCATAGGACACTTTAAGCCCACAGGGGCTCTGTGGGCTAACAGTTGCCCTAGGCCCCAGCTGTGCCTGACCAATGATCGGGCACAGCATGGGTCTGCAGGCATCGCCTCTCCCCTCTTCCCCCCTCAGTCCTCCCCCCCCCCGGTATCCCAGGGGACACCATGTGGGAGCGGTGATGACAGCTACCGAAAGTTTCAGCAGCTGTCATCCGCTTCCACATCCTGTGCTCCTGCAGATGCCAGGAGAGCAGGATTGCTCGTCAACAATCCTGCTCTCCCAGCATCAGCAGGAGTGTGGGGCAGGGAAGGCAGAGTGGGGGGGGGCATGGACCGCCTAATGCTGGGCTTGGAAGCCCAGCACCAAGTGGCCCGTCCCTTCAAGCCACTCAGCCCCCCTTCCCCCCGCTCTTGCTAGGCAGCACCACAGTGGTGGCAGCGGCTGTGATGGGGGTTTGCCACACACTGTCTTTCCAAGCCACAGTTAATAATTGGGCGTCTATTGTGCTGGGATACTTATCCTATTGTGAAATGAACAGGAAGATTAGTACACTGTCCTTATATTGAATCACATCATTGGTCCATCTAGCTTAGTGTTGCGTACATTAACCTTCCCCATGCTGGTTCCCTCCAGATGTTTTGGACTTCAGCACTCATCTGCCCCAGACAGCCAATGGCCAGGAATGCTTGGGGAAGGTTGGCCTATACTGGCTGGCCATGGCTCTCCAGGGTTTCAGACAGGAGTCTTTCCTGGCCCTACCTTGAGGTGCCAGGGATTGAACCTGGGGCCTTCTGCATGCAACACCTATGCTCTGACACCGGGCTGCAGCCCTTCACAAATGAGCAATCATTCCCGTTTCTTCCCCTGGCTGTTGAAGTTCTTGTTGAAGGGAAAAGCCATCTGCTAAAAAGAAGAAAAGAAAAGCCGGTTGCTACAGTATGCTACAGCATGCTTCTTCGCTTACAAGAAAGGGACCATTTCACTAGGGATTGGCTGAAGTGCTAGTCTGAAGTTTATTGCTTTGTTGCTGTTAGTATACTATCTGGGCTCCTTCATGATGACAGAGCTTTAGAGTTATTGTTACTGAACCCACCAGGGAACCTACATATTTTCCATTTATCATGGTCACTAGAAAAGATACTCTAAGGGTTTCCCTACCTATGAATTAATAGGAGGTTTCCATTCACTCTTCTTACTGTGAGGAAAAATACAGCTATACTGGATTTTATTTTATTTTTTGCAGACAAATTTTAGAGCATTCAGCCAGCTACTTAAACCGTGCTGGCACAGTCCTTAATTGGATCAAACTGGCTTAACTCTAATCAGACTAGCTTAAATCATTTGTGGACTGCAGCCTTTTACAAAGGTGGGAGGAAACCTCATGATGATGTGAGGTTTTAAACCACAGGTTGCTGCAATGCTAAGTACACTTTCATGGATTTTTTTTTAAAAACACAATTGAATTCAATGGGACTTACTTCAAGTGACCATGCTTACAGCTGAGCTGCATGCTTTTTTAATGGCTTATTTGATAGAGTTTTTGTTATAGCTTGCAATTAGAAGTCAATCATTGCAATTTTGAAGACACAGTCAATTAATCAACAAGAAGCTATATGGAAAACAAAGCATGGTTAAAATAATGTCAAAAGACTGTTGTAGCTGCTGACATGTGGATCATGTAAATATGCAGTCAGAGACTTTAAAGCTTGGATTACCGAAAGTATTATTGCTATCTCTGATGTAAATGTTTATTTAGGCAATATTTAATGTTTTGCACAAAGAATGGAAATTGTTTTTGTAGTACACAGTACTTTCCATTCCCCAAATAATGCAAACATTTCAAGGGAGAAAGATTTGTACTGAATACTGGTACTGTAGAAACTGGGAAGGTGCCTATCATAGGCACCCCCAGATTCACAGTGAAACAAGAAGCTGGATAGAAGGACCAGGAATATATTTTCTCCCTCTGAGTGGCTCTTTTCCCATGGCAGAGAGGAAGACCCATCTGAGCCTTAGAGGAAAAGAACTAGAAAGCCAGTTTCATCACTGAACCCACCTCAATGACACCTGCTTTCTCCCAGTTGGTGAAAGTGGAATTGTCTTGATCTAAATCATTTCTTGGGGCTAGCCTATGACTGAGCTCCAGATACTCAGTCTGCTGGGGAGAGGTTGGCTACTAGCTGAGTCAGCTCCAGGCCTTTGAGGGCACTTGGGCAAGGCACCCTCAATGGGCCCCCTACCTTCTCACCACTATTCTCACCAGCTGCTATTGCGCCTCCTCCTCTTTCTTGTCATTGGTATGAGTTGCTTGCTTGACAGACAGAGGAGAGCCAGTGAACAAGTAAGCAGTGGCATCTACTGCTCCTCCTTCTCACCACCAGTGTTGTCTGGTCCAGAGCAAAAGGGAGGTGAACAAACAGGTTGCAGTGGTGAAGAGGAGGAGCAACTCCAGGGGGCTCTTGTACTCTTTCCTGAACCACGTGAAGACCTTTCTATTCTCCCAGGCATTTTAATCATTTTAATCTTGTATTTGTTTTAACTCTGTTATTGTAATTTGAACTGCTGCTGCTAGCTTTGTTGTTGTTTTTAATCTGTAGTTTTAAATCTTATATTTATATTGTATTGTATTTTATGGTTTTAACTGTTGTGAACTGCCCAGAAAGCTTCAGCTATTGGGCAGTATAAAAATGTATTAAATAAATAAATAAATAAATAAATACCTGACCATGCCTACCCTTGATGCCAGCCATGGCTACTAGCAAACTACCTCCTCCCAGCCACCCTGCTTCTGCACAAGGAGGGTTGTGACTACCTAGTAGGATGCTTCCGTATCTTCTGTCAGGCTCTTTCCTGATCATTCTCCTTGCTTGTCTTCAACCTTCCCTTCCATCTCCTCCTTCTATTGGAGAAAATGAGGAATGGGCTAGTCTGAGATAAAGGGCCGGTTCACACGACCCAGGCTGCCGGCAGGGGAGGAACCGCGGGGCCGTCCGCGGGGTCCAGCGGGGCGCCGCACACGACCGGCGCCCCGCGCGCGTGGGCAGACCCCGTAGTCCCCGCACCGCAGTGCGGGCCTCCCGGCGGTAGGGGATGAGGCCCGGGATGCCCAGAGGGGCCGTTTGCCCCTACAGGCTGGAGCGGCGGCGGCTCCGGCCGCTCTGGGCTGCCGTCTCTGTGGGGACCCCGCGGGACGGCCGCCCGCTGTTCCGACGGCACGGTGACCACGCGCGGTAGGGGCTTACCCCGCTACCGACCGTGGTCACTTTCCGTGGGTCCCGCCCGCGGCTGTCCCGCGGGGGCACCTCCGGTCGGCGTGCACACGACACGGGAACCGCGGGGGAGCAGCGCTCCCCCGCGGTTCCCGTGTCGTGTGAACCGGCCCAAAGTGTCTTGCCTAATAAGTGTGTGGCTGGGATGAGATCTGAACTGAGATGAGATCCATTCACACACTTAGGCTGCAATCCTAAAAACACTTACAGTGCAATCCAATGCAGGCCTGCTCAGAAGTAAGCCCCATTCAGTTCAATTGAGTAAATGGGTATAGGATTACAGCCTTAGTATAAGGAAATAAGCCTACACTGAATGCAACGGGACTTACTTTTGAGGAAACACACTCAGGATTGTTCTGCAGGCCATGATATCACAGATCTCAAAATCCTGCCTGATTAAAATATGAGTCCAAGAATTTCATTCCCATGTTCATCAGACTAGTTGGCTTAACTATACGTTAAAGCTCTGGGAAGCAAAGCCCATATCTGATGCTCATGTTTCCCAAGCCGTTTTCATACTTAATAATTATAAGTCAGCAGGAGTTGCATGCATATAGCTCAGAACAGATTTTGACCCAAAGGCTATTTGTTTAAAAATCTAAAATCTAAACCCCCCTCCCCAAACACCCAGTTGTCACTGTGTAGTAAACTCATCCCTTGTCAAATTTAGATCAAAGCACCTTGAGTTAAGAGAGAATGAATGCCTCTCAACCTGGCAAACTGTTGTCTTTCTCTAGGGAACTCTTACATTCTTTGAAGAACTGCTCCAGAGGTCATTATTTCACTATCTGCCCAGAGTGACTCACCCTTCCATAAAGTGAGCTGCAATCTGGGCTGCAATCCTAAATAGGGTTAGGTGTACCTTAAGCCCATTGATCTCAATGGGCTTAGACATGCCTAATTCTACATGATTTTTTAGTCTTTCATCAGACTGGCTGAGGTGACTGCCTAACATTACATACTTCTTCACCTTCAGAGCCTTAGAGTATTTCTCTGGTGTGAATCTGTTATATCTGAGCCCATGGATGAGGGGAAAACTATGCATCAGGCCACCCCATTACTTCCTGCCAGTGTTAGTTCTCACCTCCATGTTCGCAGCCTGGGCCATCGCAATGCCAGTAGCATCGGAACCAGCAGTCACTGAGGGCAGACGTTTCTCCTCATACCCAGACCAGTTGCTGGCACTATGAGAGTGAAGGCAGTGGTAGGTCAATCCTGCCCCCCAGCCTCTCCCCCATCAGGCCCTACTAAGGTGCATGAAGTTGGGAGGAGCTGGCCTGGGAGAGGGGCAGTAGCTGTGGAGATGGGGGGCAGGTGACATATGTACAGCATTGCATTCCGGGGGGATTAAAATGGCAGCAGGGCCAAGTCCTGGCACCCCTGTCTGTGCTGAGCAAATTAAAAGGCGAGTCGATGTCTGGCCCCGGTGTCTGCAGGGGGCGGGGCTCTGCCCTTTGCTGACTATGCCATGGGCCTGCTCAGAGGGAATGGCAGGGTGCCACATGAAGAGCCAAAGAGCAACCAGAATAATAAAGTGCCAGCTTGGCATATGAGGACAGGTTACTTTTAGTGTTCCTTGCTGGGTTTCAGAATTTGTCTCAGACCCCCTGGAAGAGGTTCTAATACTTGCTATGTATGCCTTCAAAGGAGAAGTTTGTGAGTGAAGTGTATGGAATTCTGTGGTGAAGCCTAACAACTCTGCTTGAGGAACTTGGCTGCAATGAAAGTGTTAAGCTGTAGTTTGTGTGCTTAAAAAGCAAGGGAAAATAAAACTTGTGATGCTCATGCAATCCAGACCCAAAAAAATATGTTTACTGTACTAAACATGGGCGGTGGGGGAAGGAACCCATGTTTGTTTTTAGAAATGCCAATGAAGCCTAGAAGCTGTATGGAGTTAGTAAGTCCTGGCTTGAGCAGATAAGCTTCCCCTTCCCCTCTTTCTTTCTATGCTAAGAGGATAACTGTCTCAGCTGCAATTCAATTCTGTCAAGCCCAATATTTTCCTAATATTCTTTAGGAAGTAATTCTGAGAAAAATTAAACTAAGAGGCAGTGCACATGT
Source organism: Shinisaurus crocodilurus (assembly GCA_021292165.1). Taxonomy (NCBI): domain Eukaryota; kingdom Metazoa; phylum Chordata; class Lepidosauria; order Squamata; family Shinisauridae; genus Shinisaurus; species Shinisaurus crocodilurus. Next base: position 236,055,989 of record CM037879.1, read on the forward strand.
GTACTCACTTTGGGGTGCATCTGGAGACAGTCCCCCTTTAGTGAGTGATCTCCACTCCATAGATTTCATAGACCATAGAGTTGGAAGGAGCCTACAAGGCTATCGAGTCCAACCCCCTTCTCAATGCAGGAAACTAGAGGGGGGTGTCTCCCATCCAAGTAATAACCAGGCTTGACTCTGCTTAGCTTTCCACGCTCAGACAAGCTGAGCCAGCGTAAGCACACATTCACTCCACATTTATAAGGTTTAGAAAGTCTTGCTTTGTGAATCACAATTATCATGTTGAGAATCCATGCCAGCCTTCCCCTATCTGCCACCATTGGCCATGCTGGCTGGGGTTGATGGAGGAAATCCAAACAACTTGAGGGCACCAGGTTGGGAAGTGCTGATCTATCCAATATGGAGACTTTGAATGGAATAAGGTACATATTGGCTCTTCATTTCTCAGCTGCTTTGTAGATCTTGCCAAAAATCATCTAAAAAATGAAGTAAAGGGATGTAAGCCCCCCCCAACTCCACCCTTTCCTATAGTCTGAATTTTATTTATATGGACATTGGCTGTGGTAGAAGCACACAAGTTCCTAAAAGTTGGCTGAGATGAATCAGCAGTGAAAAAGAAGGCCAACTGGCAAATTCTGGGATGCACTTTGATAGCGTCATTTGATATATTTCCAGTAAATGCATGATATCAGAAATTCCAGCTCAATGGCTCACCCCTATCTTATCAAGCCACCTTCTGGGCCTGGTGCCAATGGACTGGTTCAAATTAAGTTTGTCACCAATATTTCTCCTAATCTGTGGCGATTGGTGCTATTTGGGGCAGTGGACATTGGGCCTGCTTCACTAACAGTAGGGTCTATTTCACCCTGCAAGGAACAGAACCCTGTTCTATGCCTCCTCTGGCATTCTGATAATTTGCCTCCTGGCAAATCTTCACACAGTGAAGGTAGAAATGAGATTGCCAAATCACATGCAAGTGATGGTTTACAACAGGGCTGGGCAACCTGTGGCCTTCCAGATGTTTTGGCCTCCAACTCTTATCATCCCTCATCACTGGCTATGGCTGATGGGAGTTGTGGCATTTTGGATGTTTTGACCTACCCCTATGTTACTGTGTTGCCCATGGAGGCAAACCATAGGAGACAGGTGCAGTCGTGCCATTTCATGCACTGTGATGGCTATGGAATTACACACAAACTAATATGTATGTATGCATGGTAAAATATTTTACCTAGTGCTCAGCCGAATATGTCCCCCCTTTGCAGGACCTTTATCCCCCATGAAGGAAAGGGGGCTGAATTTCAGTGACTTTCAGGGTGGAAGGGAAAGTGTGTTTGAAGGACACTGCTGAGGGTACTTACTGCTGAACAAGGTGACTGGGTGGTTTCTTCTTTAATTTGTGGGAATTCCCCCTTAATTTACAATGGCGAGTTGCAACCTGGCTGCCACAAACTTTAATACTGGTAGCCCCAAATGCCACTGGGAATGATGTGACATCATCATGTAGCATCATTCCCAGGGCATTTGAGGCTGCCATGCTAAAGCATGTGGCAGTGCAGCTGCAGAGCTGTTAATTGCCTTTGTAAATTAATTGAAAAAGCAAAAAAACAAAATAAAGACCCACCCCAACTCCCCCTGAACATTTTACTCTCTGTGCCCTCCAAATGTCAGCTGGGCATTTGAACGTTCAGCCCAGCCCCACAGGTCCTTATTGACCTTTCATATTCACATAACAATTTCAGGATTCTGGCACAAAAAGACATATTACTTATCTGTTGGATACTGGCAGCTGTAGCTGTTTCTACCTGTTCCTCTGATGCCTCAAAGAGCCTTACAAGACTGAAAAAAGAAAGCTATCAGGCAATTTATTTATTTTTATGCAAAAGATGACCCAGAAGATAAAATAGACACCTCCTCTTCTTTTCTGGACTACAAAGGGATGATTGACGGTTATGCTGATTCTCAAATGTAGCATGATTTCTTGAAAACTATGCTTTGTTGTGCTTCTCCGCTCCCCCCTCCCAAACCATTCCATTAAGACAGAACATCACACTAGTCAAGCCTGCTAGTAAATAATAGACCACTAGGAGTCTTCTTTGATGGGGGGGGGGTCAGTGCTTAGTCCTACTTCAGAGGCAAGTCTATGCAGAAAGGGAGGGATGCAGCAGACATGATAGATAAGATCTTGAGCTTCTAGTAAAGGCTTATCAAATTAGACTTGTGCTTCCTGTCAGAGCCCCCCTCATGGGGTGAAAGTGTGGTCTTTACTGACACTTATGAGGTCCTAATATACTTTGATTTACTGGGCACATCTGTCAGCTACTTCCTTGTATGCATTCTGTTTCCTGCTGATTTTTAAAGTTGGGTGTTGGTGGGGTTTCATGCTCTTTACACCCATCTCCATTCCCTCATGTTGTTGTTCTGTGCTCTCCTGTGACTCGGAGAGGAGCCGTAGCTCAGTGGTAGAGCACCTGCTTTGCATGCAGAAGGTTGCAGGTTCAATCCATGGCATCTCCAGGTAGGGCTAGGAAAAAAATCCTGCCTCAAACCCTGGAGAGCTGCTGCCTGTTGTTAACAATAGACCAATGGTCTGATGCAGTATAAGGCAGCTTCCTATGTTCCTATGACTGACACATCCTTTGTGGTACCAGATTTTTGAGGTACTTGGGAAATAGTGCAGGGGAGGCTGGTGAATCCTATGTCAGTGGGGCTCCTTATCCATTGCAGTTTTTATTCTGAGCTTTATAGGAGCTATCCATGGTGCTCCATGGTGGTGAACCTATTTTGCGGATGGAGTACAGCACCATGGATAGCTCCTATAAAGCTCAAACAAAAAGCTGCAATGGATAAGGGACTCCACTGACACAGGAGTCACCAACCTCTGCTGCTAATGAGGGCACAACCCATAGTATTGCACACTTAGTCACTACACACTGTTCTTCAAGAACAAGATTTCAGCCTAACCACCCCATCTTAAGGACGGATAAAGTACAGTTGTTCAAAGGCACACCACTTCATTACAAATATAAAATTATATGGTTTCACAATGATGTTGCACTATGCCTCTGTATTTACACTGTTCAAAACTATCTGTTTCACCATGCAGATCAATTTACACGATCCAGACATCGTGTCAAATGAATAAGGTAAATGCACCTCAGTAAGCAAAGCTGGTCAAGCTACAATAAGCTGAGGGGGACAGCAAAAATGCAGCTACCTAAGTATTACCCTGTGTATGCTGGTCCCATATTAGTGAGGTTTTGCAGCAACCATTATAAAAGCAGAGACAGAAAACAGGGTCAGTTTGAAAGGGCACCTGTTCTTTTATACACAGTTTTAAGGCCCCATTTGTTTAAGGAAATTATCTTATCGTGTGACTTTTTCAATCCCTGCTGCTTCATGTCTGAAATCATTACTGGAATTACTGGCATGGCTTTTCGGGGGGGGGGGGAAAGGAAAGGAGACGCATGAGATGCATCCTCTCCTTTTCTTTGTTGCAGCTGCCAAGATCCAAAACCAGAGGGCCATTTTCTTGTCAATTCAGTAGGTATATTTCAGCAGAAACACAGTCGCATAAATCGGGACCTGGCAGTTAACAGGATTTTTCCTGTTAGAAATCAACCCATTAGTAACTTTAAGGTCTGCTAATATCATGATTTAATGATGGCAAACAATTGTTTCATATTTTTAAAATATAATTTTAACTGGTCCATTAAGGGTACTGTACCGGTTCCATGTTTGACACTATTTAGTGATAGTTCATTTGGGGGTTGTCAAGGCTTAGCCATACTTTCTGAAAGCACTATTTTCTGTGTAATGCACAGTTCAAACCATCAAAATAAAAACATCTAGATCTTTATCTAGCAGTTTACTGAGCATTACTGAGCCTCATAGGGCTGTATCCACTGTTAGTCTAATGTAAGTCCCATTCATTTCAATAGGTCTATTTTAAGTAGGATGAACATTGGATACAACCCATAGCATTAAATATTGTACCTGCGGAAAGCAGGAATGAAAAAGCTTTAGGCTGGGAAAAACTGTTGCAGGACAGAAAAGGTAATCAGGTCAGAACAGAACTGCTTTTCTGTCTGCCCCTTACACACTAGAGCTGGCTGGCTCCCAGCACAGTGTGTGTGTGTGTGTGTGTGTTGTGCACATGTATGTATGCACACACACATGTTTGGAAGGGCCAAGTGCTGAGGCCTGCTATCAGATCCATTCATCTCTGTGGCTATGGTGACCAATCTTGGGCCCTGCTATTTTACACCCTGCTTGTATGCATAATTACTCAGAAGTAAGTGTTCTTAGGACTGCAGCCTTAGAGAAAAAGTTACTCCACAATGAAAGAAAATCAGAGTCAGGGTATCACAAATGGTGAGCTTGCCAGCTCACCATTTGCAACCATGAATCTTTCCCTGGCAACTGCCTGCATGACATGAGCCACTTTCCCCCAAGTTTTCCACACACAGTGATGGGGGATTCCCTTGCTTCATGCCAGGTGGGAGACATAAGCCCTACCATCTCTTGAGTGGCCTTAGAATTAAAGTGGCCTTCAACAACCTGGTGCCTTCAAGATGTTTTGGACTGCAACTTAAATCATCCCTGATAATCGGCCATGCTGGGTGGGGATGCTGGGAGTTGTAGTCCAAAACATCTTGACGGCACCAGTTTGGGAAAGGCTGGATTAGAGGGAAGGGGAGGCCAACTGCTCATCAAACTTTGCTGACACTTGGGAAGCAGCAAGAGAGATTTCTCCTGCTCCTAAATGTTTTCAAATCTATGTGTAAAGTGAAATAAATGACCCTGCTTCTTTTCCAAATTTCAGAGATCTCAGGGGAAAGTAGGCTCATTCCCTCACTGTCACTTCACACTAGCCTTTGAGGGTGGTCAGAAACAGCAAGCCTCTCTCACCACTTAAAATCCGGTGTGAAGAACCATCTGTCTCCTCCCACAAGTCCTCTGTATATGCCAGAGATTCAGCAAAGAGGCAGCCACCACAAACAATGGCAGACAGACTACTAAGACCAGGAAAATGTATGGACCCTTGATTATATGTAATATTGGTAACTCTTCACTGACAAAGTACTAGGCTTGAGGCTACCTAGGTAAGTGCCAGCTCCCAATTTATGAGCTTTTCTACACGAGGCTATTAATCAGCTGTTAGTTTGCTATATCTACTTTTGGTTTCGCCGCAGAACTGAGATCCAAACACTATACGAGGAGCGTTTCCTATACTGCTTTTCTGCTACATAACCTCTAGGTGGCACTGTGGTATAGTGGAATAGCACAAACACATGAAAGGAAATCACACTTTCTTTCACATTCGCAATTAAATGCCACATTTTCCCTACTCTAAAAAAACTTGCCAAAAGTGCTGGTTAGACACAGAAGTGAAATTGGAGGGTCACAATGTCATTGAAACAATCCATAAACAACTATGTGTAGGGAATGACAAGCACATGATAAACACCTCATGTAGAAAAGTCCTATATGGTTGAAGTGTTATACATCAATATCTGCTGCAGTGGAGAAAGGTGATGCCCTGAAGGAGATCTGTGTATCTGCAAATATGCAGTGCACACATGTGAAAGACTGCCATGGCCAGTTACAGTTCCTTGGTGCACGGCCATTGTACGGCCCCATACACACCACTTCAAGCTCTACAGCGTTCATGGCATACAAGCAATATAAATGTGGCAAAGATAATAAAGCGTGAATCAGCCCTTACTCTTTGTATGCTACCACAAGCTAGAGAATTATGTTTAGCTCCTCTCTAATTCTACAATACAGAGTTAGAAACCTCCCGCTGATATCGGAATTCGCTGTCTTATGAAGAAATAGAAACTATACAACTCAGCTGCAAATATTTGGTCCTCGTAAGAAAATGTACATACCAGATTACTCATCTTCTCTTTCTTGAAAGAACATGGTGTGCTTTCTTATTTTTAAAAACAAAATATAATCGTCTAGTATATTGCCTTAGTTCAAAAATCTTGCAAGATAAAGACATTAATTGGTTTTAATAAAAGATGCTTAGCTATGGTCTCCTTAGATTAGTGTTACTCCAAATCTTTTCACATAACTGAATGAAAACATTCAGTATCAGTAGAGCAACTAAAGGACAGATTATAGGTTTTATCAGCATGTGAAAACCCTCAAGAAAAGAGATCCAGGTTCATGCATCCATTTTAAGTAGTAACCTCGTGATAGGTGATAGCCAATTTACCTCCCATCTTGACTCCCGTTATTGAACAATTGTTGTGAAATGATTTATATAATGCTGGCTGATTACAGAAGCTTCACATGTTCATATTATCAAGTGCTGATGGCAGGTAACACCTGAATAATGCAACATGTGAACTCAGCTTTAGCTTACTTATCTATATATTTTCTTATCTCCACTGAATGGAATGCCAGAGTAAAAAGTGTGCACCATACACCATAAGTACTATCAAAACAATATTTGTTCTTCTGTAAGAATTTTTTTTTGCATAAAACAAAATCTCAAAATGTCTAATATTCCTATGCTGCTGGCAAATGTTAAATCCAAGGTACAGAATAACGAAACTTCTATGCCCATGAAAGTCATATTTTGCATTGGACAACTCATATTGGAAAAAGCTGAGCTAAGAAATGTCAGTTGCCTCTGCTTGCATTGTGATAGTTTTGTCAATTGTTGAAGGAATATAGCTTTTAATGTTACTGATGGACTACGTTTCACAAGTGTCTGTTTCGTTTACAAAAAAAGCAAACGGACTCTGTATTAGTAATATCACCTGAGTTTGGAATTTGGGAACATGCCCAGTTTAGAATTTTCAAGTTAATTACATTGGGGCCAGCATCAAGAGTAGGCACGGCTGGGCACATGCTGAAGGCCCACACCCTAGCAAGGACCCAAGACCCCTGGACTTGCTCCTCCTCTTCATCATTGCAACCTGACTGTTCATCTGCCTCTCGCTTTGGCCCAGACAATGGTGGGGATGAGAAGGAGGAGCAGTAGATGCCACTGCCTACTTGCTCACTAGCTCTCTTCTACCTTCAAACAAGAAAGTGGTAGCATTGATGAGAAAGAGGATGAGGGGCAATAGCAGCCAGTGACAATGGTGGTGAGAAGGCAGACTCACTGAGGGACGGGGCCCATGGAGGGTGTCTTGCCCAAGGGCCCTCAAACACCTGGAGCTGGCACTGCTCATAATTAGGTTGACTCCGGCTCCAGCACCAGCATTCCATGCTGCTGCAGTTCCTTCCTCCCCTTTCCCTCTGAAACCTAACTGGAGGTGGCAGCATCAATGACAAGTTCTGCCGTTGTGGACTTCCATTGACCACGCAGCCACATTGTGGCTGCCACTACCCTGGAAAATGCATTACCTGAAATAAGTGTACTTGTGCTCATATCACGAACTGGTGAAATATATGCCATTCCCTCCAATGTTGTCTTTCACATTTTCACAAGTATTTTTGTGTTACTTTGCCAGGATATTCTAGAATTTTTCAGTGGTTGATTCTCCTGAAATTGATGAAACAATGCAACAGCTAAATAGTCTTCTTTTCAGTTTGTTTCTGTGCTGCTTATAGGGATGGGCCATGAGCATGCTGCTCATCCCAAAAACGAATCAGGTCCCCTTGAGCTGCCTTCCTGAACATCAATCTCCCTGGCTGGTAACTCCCTTCCTTCCAGCCATCCACTCATTCTTCTTTACTTCTCCTGACAGCCTGTCTCCCTTACTCAGGAAAAGCTTACCTTGGGGGCCAAGCAGGCAGTGGCTCCAGCAGCATGGCAGCTCCTTGGATGGAAGAGGCTCATCTGGTCTTCTTCCCCTCCTTTCCCTGTGTTGCTCAAAACATGAAAGAAGATACCGCCAGTGTCCTGATGTTGTGGTGCTTCCATCTGCTTGGGATTGTGAGAGCTGGACTACAAGTCCCATCACCCCAGCCACGTTATTTTTCCTGCCAGGGATGATGGGAGTTGTAGTGATTTGTAATAAGGTGTAGGTAATCCCCTAGGGGAAGATAGGCTGGTGGGGGGGGTGCATGCAAGCAGAATTGGGTGAGTGGTTCCCCTCCAATTGTCCTTGCAGAAACTGAGCACCCCTCCTTAGTTTTTTTGAGACACCCTAAGTGCTGGATATTTTCTGTTTCAAATGAAATTGAAAAAGGCCAGTATCTGATGCTGTCATGGTGCTAGTGCTGATAATGTTGTGTTTGTGTAAGCCAATGCTAACGCAACATCATTAGCATTTGCTAGACAAAGGGGGAAAGCAGCAGTTTCCCACCAAAATTCAGCAGTAAATCACTGGTTTTTCCCTTTGTCCAGCAAGCGCTAATGACATTGCACTAGCATTGGTTTCTGCTGGTGCTGTGACAGCATTGGATACTGCCCAAAGTTTCCTCTTCTCACATCTATTTCTGGGGCTATTTTTGTTTGTTAATTCTTAAAATGTAACAGATGACTTTCATCTTTACAAAAGTACATTAATTAACAAGACACATTTGGTTTGCTGAAAGTCGAGTGCCTTATCTATTTTGCTAGAGGTTTATCACGCTGTCATAATAATTCATCAAAGAGATGACAATTTGTGGACAATGCAGGTCAACCATTGCGACACACAATTGGACCACCTGTGGTAGACCTTACGAACCAGCCTGTAGCTCTTATGCCTGCAGTGCTGGCAAGCTGAAGAGCTCCAGGCACACAACGTGCAGCCTGCACCAAGCCTTGAAGAGACAGGCACATTGATTCAGAGAGTGATGATAAACACAGACAATATGACTTACAGTTTTGCCTATGTTACCTCTTCTGCTGAGGTTACCATGGCTGTAAACAAAGAACTAGCATGTTCAAACAATCAATTTGTAAGACACTGCAAAGGTCAAGTTATTATAGGATTGTGCATTACCCAAGACAATGTGAAGACCTAGATTCTTATGCTTCTTTCTTAGGACAATAATAGCCAGATCTACATGCAGAGCAATACACATTCCAGTTACATTTCAGATATATAAATGTAACTCATCCCAGTAGTAAACACATTCTAACTTCCTAGAAATGGCTAGAGCACATAGCCTCTTTGATAAGTATCACACAAGCTGATAATCTTTTGGTTTTGGTTTTGCTTGGGGGTTTTTTGGGGGGGGGGTTTGGTAATTTAGATTAGAGCAATTCTGGTCTGTCATGTTGTACAAACTACTTGTGTCCCCCCCTGCCCTATAAGTTCCAAACATCTATTTCAAAATTCAACAATACTACAAGTGAGAAAGATCTTGGAATTGTTGTAGATCACAAGCTGAATATGAGCCAGCAATGTGATGTGGCTGCAAAAAAGGCAAATGCTATTTTGGGCTGCATTAATAGAAGTATAGCTTCCAAATCACGTGAAGTGATCATTCCCCTTTACTCAGCACTGGTTAGGCCTCATCTTGAGTACTGCATCCAGTTCTGGGGACCACTCTTTAAGAAGGATGTAGACAAACTGGAGAGGGTTTAGAGGAGGGAAACAAAGATGATTAAGGGACTGGAAACAAGGCCCTATGAGGAGAGACAGAAAGAACTGGGCATGTTTAGCCTTCAAAAGAGAAGACTGAGGGGAGATATGATAGCACTCTTCAAGTACTTCAAAGGTTGGCACACAGAGGAGGGCCAGGATCTCTTATTGATCATTCCAGATTGCAGGACACGAAATAATGGGCTCAAGCTACAGGAAGCCAGATTCCACCTGGAAATCAGGAAAAAATTCCTGACTGTTAGAGCAATAAGACAATGGAACCAACTACCTAGGGAGGTAGTGGGCTTTACAACATTGGAGGCATTCAAAGTGCAGCTGGACAGCAATATGTCAGGGATGCTTTGACTTGGATTCCTGCATTGAGCAGGGGGTTGGACTCGATGGCTTTGTAGGCCCGTTCCAACTCTACTATTCTATGATTCTATTAATTCAATGTGTTTGTGGATCTCTATTCATCTCTAGTTTGGACTGTATGACAGAAAGGAACTATAACACTGAATGCATGAGCGTTGTGGGAAGGATGGCAGAATGATGTCCTATTAACTACATAAGTCAAATGCTGTCTACTCTCTTCTTTTACTTTTAGTTCTGATGGAAGTGGCTTCCTGCACTTACCTACCAGTGCAATAAAAGAAAAGAAAAGAAAAGAATGATTTAGCTACACAACCAGGGAAAGACAAATAGCAGGAAGGTATTAACAATTGTAATTAAAATGACCAGACGGTTGGATTATCTTTCCCATGAAGAAAGTCTTAAAGAGATAGTGACTGCAATCCTAGACATACTTACCTGGGAATAAGTGCCATTGAATTCACTGGAGCTTACTTCTACACAGGAATATATAGGATTGTACTATAAGGGTGCAATCCTATGCATCTTTAGACAGGAACCCACAATTATTTAACCCACGATAATCCAGCTGTGATATGCAAACCAGGTCACTATGTGTTCTGATGAGTGTCTGAGTGGGAGCATTGTTTATTTATTTTTATTTATTTCTTATATTTCTACCCCGCCTTTTTTCCTGCAAGGAACCCAAGGCAGCTTACATAATCTTCCTCTCTGTTTTATCCTCACAACAACCCTGTGAGGTAGGTTAGGCTGAGAGTCAGTGACTGGCCCAAAGTCACCCAGTGATTTTCATGGCCGAGTGGTGACTAGAACCTGGGTCTCCTGAGTCCCAGTCCAACACTCTCACCACTACGCCACACTGGCTCTCCTGTTTCAACAGCAGGACTTCAATCCTTCTCCCGTGGATCACATGGGTTCTCCATGCATGACCCTTCCCATCGGGAGCTTTATAGGTATGGAGCTTTCTACAGTAGGTATTGTGACGCAAATGTTCCTGTTTAAAAAATTATTTTATTTATTTTTTAAAAAACAACCCTCTTTTCATTACAAAATAATCCCAAAGCAGGGCACAATACCATAAAACACAATAAAATCCTGCAGTCATAAGCCAATAAGAGTCAAACAGGGGAGAACAGGTACGCAATGACCTGCCAAAAGGGTAGTTGTTGCTGCTGTCTATATTTGTGTAATTGGGGAATTCAAACCAAGGCTGGGAACCCTGGAGTGGCTGTAGATATCAATTGCTGCCACACTGTGCGCTATACCATAGTAGTTTCAACCAGGGAGAGTGCTGTGGCCTCATTCCAGCTGCCCCTTTGTCTGTTGTGTATGGGAAGCACATATGCACTGGATTGGGCAACGCAGTGCTTTCCCTGCATGATTAATACAGGGGTTATTGGCAGCAAGCATCTCTGATTGGTGGTGACATTTCAAGGGATGCTGTGGGTATGGTGCTGTTATCTGTTCTTATGTAGTTACGATGCGCTTTCAATTCTGCTGTTAGTTGAGCCTAAGATTGTGACTGCATTATACACCAGCATTACCACTACACCACTGCTCAGGAGCTATCCAATGACCAAGTCAGTTGTTATGAATAATTATGGCTGTCAAAAGAAAGACATCATGTACCACAGCTGCAAATCCCGCCCCCCTCAGTGTCTGAAGCTGTCACTTGGACCTAGTTTCCCTCCCCCCCAAGAAAACTCTCTACCTTTCTTGATTGGAGGGGACAGGTCTATCAGCTTAGGTATCCCTGCTGTTTGCAGCTGCTATTCCTGAATTGTTGAAGATATTGCCATGGAGAAAGGCCATCTCAATAGAGATCTGAACTGAGCCAGCCAGAGTTCAGGTGCAGATTTAGGGGTGGGCGATCCACCCAGCACTTGACTTGCGGCGCGCAAGCTTGCACTGCCGCTGCGCGGGCAAGTTACACAAATTGCGGCCGTTTTTAATGTATTTTACACCATTTTCTACGTAAACAGCATAGCGCTGGAACTTGGAAGTTGCTTCCCCAGCTCAGCTTGCGATAACACGAGTTGAGCCAGGGGAAACAGGTATGGCGAGCGGAGCTCGGCAGGGTGGAGCCCCGCGAGTTCACCGGACTTCTACCCCCAATCGAGCTCCACACACATCCCTCGGTGCAGTTTGGTTCTTTTGCTTCTCCCCAGCTCGGTCTTCAGGCAGTTAGCAGAGGAGAGATATTCCAGAAACAGCTGCTATGTTGAGAGGAGATTGTGTGGAAATACAACTCTTTTCTAAAGGAAAGAAAGACTCCAAATTCCAGAGTCTTCCCCTTTAAGAGATAGTGACTAGGTTCAGACAACATGATAACCCACATTCAAGGTTTCACGTATGGGTTGAGTGTGGGCTGCTGTTGAACCATGGGTTATTTTTGAAATGTGGGTTATCGCTGAAATGTGGGTTATCGCATTGTCTGAACCCCCTAACAAGCCATGGCTTGTTAATCACAAACAACCCATGAAGAGAACCCATGGTTTGTTGTTGGGTTGTGAACTGTGGGTTGTTCACCATGATTTGTTATCTTGGCTGGGTTCAGGCACAGAAGGAGAGCTGTCAACAAGAACACCCTGAGTGATAACTTTGGACATGCTGTCTGGATTTATTGGGATTATTCCTGCTTGATAGGGTTTGTGGTTAAGCTTCACGTTAGGGTAGGGTTTGGGTTAGGAAAACCTGGGTCCGTGTGCACGTCCAGGGGCCTGGAACCAAACTCAACTGGGCAGAAATAGTGAGCACTCAACAAGAACACCCTGAGTACAGCCTTTGTCCTGTTCTCTCTATGTATTGGTATTTTAGTTGCATGTTAGGGTTAAAGTTAAGCGTCAGGATAGGGTCAGGGTTATGAAAACCTGGGTCTGTGTGCATGTCCAGGAGCCTGGAACAAGCCTAGATTGAGCAGAAAGAGTGAGTGGTCAAGAAGAACACCCTGAGTGCTGCCTTTGTCCATGCTGTCTAAATATGTAGGAATCATACCTGCATGTTATGTGTAGGGTTAAGGTGCAGGTTAGGGTAGAGTTAGGAAAACCTGGGTCCATGTGTATGTCCATGTGCCTGGAACTAGACTCGATTGCGATGAAAGAGTGAGTGGTGAGCAAGAACACCCTGTATGATGTCTTTGGAGATGCTGTCTGAATGTGTAGGGATTATATTTGCGTGTCAGTGTTAGGGTTAAGCTTCAGGTTAGGACCAGGGTTAGAAAACCTGGGTCCGTGTGCATTTCCAGGGCCCTGGAATTAGCCTCGAAAGGACAGAAAGAGCAAGTGGTCAACAAGAACACCCTGAGTGCTTCCTTTGGGCTTGTTGTCTGGATGAAGAAGAAATATAACTTTGTGTTAGGGTTAAGCTTCAGGTTAGGGTCAGGGCTAGGAAAACCTGGGTTCCTGCGCCTATCCATGGGCTTGGAACTATCTTCGATTGGGCAGAAAGAGCGAGTGGTCAACAAGAACACCCTGAGTGCTTCCTTTGTCCATGCAGTCTGAATGTATAGGGATTATACCTGAGTGTTAGGGTTCGGGTTAAACTTCAGATTAGGGTTAGGGTTATTAAAACCTTTCTCCATCTGCATTTCTAGTGCCCTTGAGCTATCCTCGATTGTGCAGAAAGTGTGAGCATTTAATAAGAACACCCTCAGCAATGCCTTTGGACACGCTGTCTGAATGTAGTGGGATTACAGTTGCATTTTAGGGTTAGGATTAAGCTTCAGGTTAGGGTTAGGAAAACGTGGGTGCATGTGCATGTCCAAGGTCCTGGAACTAGCCTCAATTGGGCAGAAAGAGTGAATGGTCAACAAGAACACCCTGAGTTCTTTTTGGGGCATGGTATCTGAATGTACTGGGATTATACCTGCATGTTAGGGCTAAGTGTCAGGTTAAGGTTTGGGTTAGGAATACCTGGCCTGTGTGCATGGCCAAGGGCCAAGAGTCCACTGCTTAATCTGCTATTTAGAAAGATACAATGAAGTGATAGTGTGAGAATGGCTCTGGAAGATATAAAATGCAGCTTCAATTTCCATTTTCAAAGTAGGCCTGTTTATTTACTTAAACACTAAGGACAGTATCCAACACTGCTGCTCCACTTATGCCATTGACATAGTGCTAGCGTAAGCGACCTCTGACTCAACATCAATAGCCTATGTTAGTGCAATGGGTTTCCCCAGAAAACCTGCATTGCCGGCATATGCTACTGCCATTGCACTATAGGTTTCTTAGAGTAGCACTATGTCAAAGGCAAGGGCGGAGCAGCAGTGTTGGATACTGTTCTAACAGGTTAAGGGCGCAATCCTATGCATGTTTAGACCGAAAAATGTTGCACAGTTCCAAACAGGGCTGGCTTTGGCATGCTGAGATTTGAAGCACCTTTTTCTGAATAGAATGAGGTTGAACCAAAAGAAACATTTAGGATTTAACTTGAGCAAGTCATATTTTGCATACTGCATTTTTATGTACCTAGATAAGTTTAGCATTTTAGTATATTGAGAGACTGTAACAGTGCTTTGGGATGGATAGATGGATGGATGGATTTGGAAGAGACAAGCATACTGAATCAGCACACCTGACACTCACAATCCACGTGGGGTCTGTGCTGATCCTTCTGCTGATTGCTGCTAGTCCGAACAGACTATGAGGGTCAGCACAAGTCACACAGCAACCATTGCACAAAATGATAGTAATGCCAAACCCTTGCGCTAGATGGTAAATCTTTCTAGACATGGCCCTTAGCCTTTTGTGTTTAAACTACTATGTCGAGTGGTCCCACTTTTCCCACAAAGATTCCTCCAGAAAGAGTGGTGTGAAAACTCCAGCTATTAAGTATTTGGGGGCAGCAGCAGAAATTGTACATTGCCGTTGCAAAGGGATACCTTAGTCCTGCTTTTCTCTCTCTGTCTTGAAGTATTCCTCATTTGCAGCTCCTCAGCCTAGTGGAAGCGGGGGGGGGGGGGAGGGAGGACAGAAAGGAATGCCCCATTTATTCATTTATACCATGCTACTGAGTACAATTATGTAGAGGTTAGCTCCACTGACATATGTGGGGTTTCCCAATAACAGTGCATTAAGAGTTCACGACTTTCCCTACTTTCCCCCCCTGCAGTAGTCAGACTAATAGCAGGAGTGTTACTGAGATACTTGTAATATGCCTGTTATATCCCAGGGTAACATTTCAGTGCCTTCAGAAAACCCTTAGCATAGAAAAATATCATTACAAATTAATGACATCAGGGGAAAATATTCCATATCCCATTCCCACTTCCCTTCTTCTGCCTCCTGGGTGATAATTTTTAATAGTAATGAGTCTTGTTCTGTTCCAGATAGTGTGTTGTGACTGCATTAAAACACACACACACACACACACACACACACACACAACCCAAACTAGTGCCCTATGGAACACTGACTTTTTTTTTTTTTTAAGTTTTGTTTTACTTTCACTTTTGTTGAAAGGGAGGGGGAAAAACCAACTCCTTTTAACCCTAGGCTTTGCTTGAGATTACGACTTTTGTTAATATACATAGAAAGTGATGCTAATCTGTCCTTTATGCTTGGTGATAGACTCCTCTAGGATTTGTGGACAAGGTCACATGTCAAACAATGATGATGTCATTTCAAATCACTTGAATGTATCTACCCCACTGGGATGGATTTATTATTTTGCAATTGTAAGCTTTTCTTTGTTTTGCCGTTCCATTTACAAGAGTGTACATAATCTCAGATAATTGAACTCATTTAAATACAACAGGCAAAATCCTGCAATTTTTAAATTAGTGCATCACTTCTACTTGTCCTAAATATTGTAGAAACACATTTACATGTGAACAAGCTCCTGCTTTGCATGAAACATATGCATTTTTTATCTCATGGGGAAGAAACTGCATTGTAAATCAGTCTACGTTTTCTCCTATTCAGAATTTAGAAAAATTGATTTACAAATATCTCAAGAGGACCTGAAAGTGATCTTCTTCCTCCCTTAGGTAATTCCCCCCTTGTTAAGGATGAACAGAGTTGCAAACCAGAATGTGTTAGGACTGTCTGTCTTCCTGCCCTAGCATTCTCTTTTCTAAAAATAAATAATTAAAAATATTTAAGAGTATATTGTTAATCTGAAAACTGGAAAACATGCAGCTCATTTAATAATTCATGTGAAAGACTGAAAACAAATACTCAACTAAGAGTTAATCCCTTTGTAAATGGCAAACAATATTTGCCAGCTAGCCGTTTGACAGAAGAATCTCCTGGTAAAAGAAAAAGCCTTATGTGTAAAAATTAGTCTCCAACCCCCAATATCTATCATAACTGGGCAGAAATGAGGTGGAATTTTCTGTATGTGGTTTCTGCTCTGACAATGATACCTTTTACTCACTGTGGAATGGAAACACGGGCAGCATATGTAACTGCATTAGTGGGAAAATCTTTGTGGACCTAAAGAAGTTCCTTACCCTCTGTGTTCATGCTTTTAAAAAGGCTGATCAAGGTCACTTAGCGTGGGTTAGTTTCCCTTAACACTTTTTAACCACCCCGTTGTTGTAGTCACAATCAGGGTAATTAGGGAATGGATTTTCCACCCTTGCATGCTTGTGCATAAAGCAGACATTCTAATCTATAATGAAGATTATGCATTTGACTTGGATTAATATGGAGCACAAGCTTTGTGTATATTGCATGTGAGATAGGAAACACCCCCTAACAATCTTTGCATTAAAGCTGCAGAGTTTTGGTTTTGTTTGTTTTTTCTAATGTAAGTAGCGTAAGCAAAGCAGCTAGGGGGACTAGGGACCATTTTGGTGATTGCAGGAGGCAAGAGGAATTTAACCCCCCCCCCTGCTGTGGCTCTGAGGCAAGTAATTCCACTAAAGCTGGTATTTTCATTGGGAGGAAATCCATCCATTGGAACCCCCCTCCCAAAGCAAATACAGGCAGTCCAGGACATCCGACTTACAGACAACTCATACTTAAGAACGGACTTCTGGGTTCCCCGGCGCTACGTTGTCTACGTAGAGTACATTGCGTAGTATACGATGAAATTTGCATAATTTATGCAGTTTGCGTAAATGCCGATTTTAACTATAGAAACATGTTAAAATCGTTGAGGCTGTTCTGACTTACATACAAATTTGACTTAAAGACATTCTTAAGAACGGAACTCGTTCGTAACCTGGGGACTGCCTGTACCAGCTTCAGAGAAGGGATTTTCCTCAGGACTGCAGCAGGGAAAGGAAGAGTTAACCCCCCCCCCCCCGCCAGCCTGCTGCAATCCTGATAATATTCACCCTCCCCCAGCTGATGCTGCATTAAAAATAACACCCCCCCACATGTTGAAGTTGGAGACCCCATGCCCAGTTTCCCACATTGTATTTCACTTGGAAATGAAGTCACTCCTGTAATCCTATGACTTTATGAAATCATACTCATATGAAATGAGCCTATTGATTTAAAATGAGTTTAAGGGATTCCAATACCAGAATCGCAAAGTGCCTCCAAGGAACCAGAGATTCTGTCACTCCTTTTGCCCCCTTGGGTATGCAGCAACACGCCAAGCAATGGCACATTCACTTGAGGCCTATTGCTCCTCAGTGGAACAGGTTACTGCATACAAGTGACTCATTTCAGAGGCAGTAAGATCCATGTGTGGGGCCTGCAGTACTCAAGGCTCTCAGGGGAGGGGGAAGAGGAGCCGAAGGCCCTGCATCTATATGTACAGTTGCGGGGAGCTTCCACCAGGAGGCAACTACAGCTGAATTTTATTGATTGCAAATTTATCTTTATTTTTATTTACTCAGGTTTCTATGCTTTCCAGTGAACTATCAAAGTGGTTAACAATAATAATATAACCATAAAAACCTAACAATAAAAATACAGTAAAATAATCTCTGGTCGGCAATAAAACTCATAACTATACCGGCTAGGTCACACCTCAGGGAAAGCCTGCATGAAGAGGCGAGTCTTAAGCAGACATCTAAAGATCGACACTGAAGACCCCTGTCTAATGCCAATGGCGAGCGTGTTACAGTGGGCAGGTGCTGCGATACTAAACACTCCGTTACAAGAATTCCTGAAGCGAGCCTTAAGAGCAACATGGTACTACCATCAGAAATACTCCTTCGAAGGACCAGGCAGGGACCGAAGGGGTGAGTTGATCATTCAGGCGTAGGTCATATTATGCATATATCAATGGATATTAAATATGTTCTGCCCTTCCTCTAAGGAGATCAAGGAGGTGTACATGGTCCTCCTCTCCCCAACCCACTTGATCCTCACAACAACCCTATGAGGAAGGTTAGACTGAGAGATAGCGACAGGCCCAAAGTCATCCAGTGAGCTTCACGGCTGAGTGGGGATTGGATCCTAGATCTTCCTCCCAGTCTTAGTCAGACACATCACACTGGCTCTCTAAAAGCAAGTAGGGCAGCAACCTGGCCTACCCCCCTTGTCCCCAAAACTATTATCAACTTATGAAGTGCAAATGCTCTGTTTTTCGGCCTTAACATGGCAGAGCCTCATCCTCTGTGTAAAAAGGGTTAGATTCATAGATTCATAGATTATAGAGTTGGAAGGGGCCTACAAGGCCAGATCACAGCCTCTGTTTCTTGCCCTTGGGGCTGCTAAACTGAAGTTGAAACAAACAAAACCTATTATGCTAATACATTCCTATAACTCATAAGCCCAATGTAAAATATCTTGAAAATTAAAATATCATGAAAAATAAAGGAAATCTCATGATTCCTAAGCCTATGTGATTATTTCAACAATCATGGTTCTTCATATTTGGAATGCAACAAGTCTATTGATTGAGGCTTTTCATCTGCATATTCATGAAACTGATATGCAAATGACATTATATACATTGTTACTCAATGTACTAATATCCACCAAGCTCATGACATTTCACTATGGCCCCCTGTGCCAAACAATTTGCTCATTTTTGTTTTTTAAGAGTTCTTCTATCTGAAGCTTTCTTTCCCCAGGAGTATAGTTGTTTGGGTTATTAAAGTTCTTAAGAGCCTTATTTTATAAGCCTGTGAATCAGTAGAGCTCATATCTAGGTGTGGCCCAATTAATTTTTATTGGATTTGGCTAATGACAAATGCACACCCCATTTTAATCTGTTTAGGTAGTATCATTAGTACATAGCATTTAACACTAAGAACTTAGTAATTGATCATTTGGCTTGCCAGAATATTAGTACTTGCCTTTTGTCGCATCTTATTAAAATTACTTTTCTATTTCTTACTATTACACTGTTCTTTAAATGTGCCATTTCCAAATACTTACTGCAGTAAATGAGTTAGAGATTACAAGCTATGTTTGCACTGTAAGGTTGCTGATTTTTAGACCAAGACCTGCTCCTGTGCCTTTAACAGCAACTTGATCTGTAAACATTAGCTGATGGGGATATTACTCTCCATGACTTTATAGGAGCTATCCGTGTGCTGTAATCCATCCCCAAAATAGGTTCAGCTCCATGGAGCACCATGGATAGCTCCTATAAAGCTCAAAATAAAAGCTGTAATGGATAAGAAGCCCCACTGACATAGGAGTCACCAACCCTGCTGGTTTGCGTGCTGTGCATGAGCCACTTCTGCTTGCCATAAATAAACCTCTAATTGGACTGATCGTAGGTTGTTTTGTGATGTGCAAACCCAGGTACTATAGATTATTTGTGGGTTAAACAACCCAAAGTTAACCTAAGAACTAATTATAGGTTAACTTTGGGTTGTTTAACCCATGAATAACCCATACTGTCCAGGATTGCACATCATGAAACAAACAATGATCGGTACAATCGGAGGTTGATTATATGAAGTGGAAATGGCTTGCGCACAGCATGCAAACCAGCAAATTACATTATGTGCAAACCAGGTCAGAATGTAGCCATTTTAGGTTTGGCCTAGGCCTAATTCAGGCATGCAATCAGTAGCATGAGTAGCCATTAGACAACATACCACACAAAGGAAGCTCCATTTGTCAAACCATTCATATGATATCTTCCCACTGTTGTTCTCAGGATTTTTATCATGTGATCTCAAAAAGAAACATTGGGGTGGCATGGTAAAACTGGCCAAAACTGCAGGGGAGATGCACCAAGAACATGATGTCTTATTTACAGTATTTATTTATTTATATATATATATAACATTTACATACTGCCTCATCTTCTAAAAAGCCATTAAGGCAGTGTGCAAAGATTTAAAACAATAAAACTCTGCAACAATGAATAAAAGAACATTAAAAACTGTAAAACATTAAAGACTACACATTTTAAAAGACTAAATTGAAAAGATGCATCTAGAGGTGTATATGCCAAAGGAAAACTTCATCCAGCGGTAGCAGAGGCAGAGAGAACATATTATTATTATTATTATTATTATTATTATTATTATTATTATTTACATTTATTAATCGCCCATCTGGCCGGCCACCGGCCACCCTGGGCGATGTACATAGGCTAAAAACAAGATAAAATACATTTAAAACATTATAAATTTTTAAAAAAATCTTAACCCACCCCATATTCCCACCTGAACAACCAGGTTTTTAATGAACGGCGGAAGCTCAGCAGAGAGGGGGCATGGCGGAGGTCATTCGGGAGAGAGTTCCACAGTATGGGGGCTGCCACAGAAAAGGCCCTCTTCCTCGTCCCCACCAGTCTAGCTGCTCTGGCTGAAGGGACAAGGAGAAGGCCGTCTGTGGCAGATCTTGTTGAGTGGCCCACTTGGTGTTGCTGGAGACGCTCCTTGAGATAGACTGGACCGGAGCTGTATAGGGTTTTAAAGGTCAAAACCAACACCTTGAATTCGGCTCGGCAAGCAACTGGTAGCCAGTGTAGTTCCTTGAGCACTGGTGTGATGTGGTCCCGTAAATAATAATAAATGATATGTTAAAAATGGCCATAATTTTGCAAGTTACCCAAATTGCGGTTGCTTTTAATATATCTTACGCTATTTTCTACGTAAAAAGTGCTCAGCCGGGAATCCGGAAGTCTGCCGGAAGTTGGCTTGGCTCAGGTGCGGCAGCAGCGCTCACCGAGCGTCCAGCAAGTCAGGTGGTGGGTGGATCTCCCACCACTAGCTGCCTTATACTGAATCAGACCATTGGTCCATCTAGCCCAGTATTGTCAACACTGACTGGCAGTGGCTCTCCAGCGTTTCAGGCAGGATTTTTTCCAGCCCCACCTGGAGACGCCAGGATTTGAACTTGGAACCATCTGCATACAAAGTAGGCACTCTACCACTGAGCCACCACTCATTGGGAAGAAGGTCCATAAAGAGCAAGAACAGAATAGCCTTTCCTTCAAAGAACTCAGAAAGGAATAAGTGGAGGGCAGGGAACTAAATGAAGGTGGGACAGGGAAATGGAGCATGCCTCAAGTACAGGGGGTCTCAAACCTCTTTCAGCCCGATGGCCGAATTCAGTTTTGGAGGCACTCTCAGAGGCCGCATTCCAGTGGTGGGCAGGGCCAAAGGCAAAAAGGGGCAGGGCCAAAATACCAGCATATTTTAGCTTAAAGCTCTTGCTGCCAGTAATTCTGTTCTTGCTCTTTATGGACCTTCTTCCCAATGAGTGGTGGCTCAGTGGTAGAGCGCCTACTTTGTATGCAGATGGTTCCAAGTTCAAAGCCTTAGGAAAGGCATTTCAAAATGAGGAAAAACAGCTGGGGAATCACAAAAAAAAACCAACAACACCCAGTGGTTGTGGGAAAGGGATGTGGTCACGGGAAGGGACTGTGGTTCTCTGGGGAAGCCCAGAGGACCAGTTCGACACCCCTGCTCTTGTGTAAGACTTCTGTACCCTTCTCTTTTCTGCTAGTTTCACTTTCTTGACCTACACCAATCCCCTTCAGCACCTGCCTCTGGCCTACCTGTTCAGCTCCCATACTTTCTGTGCCCTTTTGGAGAAAGCTTTCTTGTATTTAAGTTGCTCCCCACACTGCACTTTTCACCTCCCTCAGAGCAACTGCTTATTCTGTTCATCATTTTAGCCCTTACACCTGTCTTCTCAACAGTTAGAATGTTTGTGAACTTGATATCACAACAGGTTGGCTAATGCCTGTGGGACAGGTTTATAAGTGATCATCAACAGCAGGCAGTTGTTGGCAGGTTTGAACAGGTTATGTTCCAGGCATCCTCCTAGCTATGTTTTCCTCAGATGGTGGGGGACATGGAAGAGAGCCTCCAAAAATGACCATACCCAGGAGGGAGAATAAAGATCAATCTTCCAGTAGACTGGGACTCGGGAGATCCGGGTTCTAGTCCCCGCTCGGCCATGAAACTCACTGGGTGACTTTGGGCCAGTCACTGACTCTCCTAACCTACCTAACCTACCTCACAGGGTTGTTGTGAGGATAAAATGGAGAGGAGGAGGAGGATTATGTAAGCCGCCTTGGGTTCCTTGCAGGAAAAAAGGCGGGGTATAAATATAATAAATAAATAAATAAATAAATCCCTAAATACAAAGTGGGTCACACTCAGGGTGGGAATCTATCATAAAGGGCTGTTGGAAATACATCTGTGGATAATATTTCTTTATTTGATTTGTGCCCCGCCTTGCTACCAAAAAATGGCACTCAAGGCGGCTTATAGGCCTGATTAAAACAATACATTAAAATACAATAAAAACATAACAATTACAGAATTAAAATGAATGAATGAATGAAAAACAGCACCCATGGTTACTCTCTTTCCCCCTTGCCTTGAGGATTGGTGAAGGTTTTGCTTTGAATGGTGTCAATGCTGGGAATTTGAGAAGCTGGGCACCTGATAAGCTTTTCATCCTTTTCTTTGTGTCTGGCTGGGAGCAGGTGTGCACACACACAGCTTCTAGCAACAATGACTGCACAGGCAGCCCAATTTAACTCTGATGTTAAATGTTTCTAAGTGATGGGGTGGGGAGTGGAGAATCCAGCAGCACCCCCTGCCTCCCCTCAGGAACACTGTTTGGTGAGAAATGAACATTTGGGTCACATTTCATCTCAGTTAAGGCTGACAACTTAAAAAAATAAAATAAACAGCCTTCTTCTGCTCTTACCTTTTAACAGCAGCCTGGCATGCTAGAAATTAAGCAGGTGAAACTTCCCCCACTACTTATCTCCCTGCTGGGAAAAACTTCACTTGCTACATTTCCACATGTTAGGTTGCTATTAAGGATGTACTCAAGGATAATAATTAGTTATGATAATAATGATGATGATGATGATGATGATGATGATGATGATGATAATAATAATAATAATAATAATAATAATAATAATAATAATAATAATAAGTCATACATATTGCTAATGAAAGCACAGGAGCCCTCTTCGGGCCAGGAGTCAGTAACCTGGCCCTTGTACCTTGCACAGCAGCCTGCATTAAACTTAAGAGTCCATCCTCAGACTGCTGACACAATTTGTGCTTTTCATTTTATTTTGCATTCCCCACCTTTGAGTGTGAATCTCACACTGGCTAGAATGTACACTGGATTTCAAATCGGATTTCCTCTTTTGGTTTCTGTCACACATCAACATAGAAAAGTGACACAACACAATGCCAAATGGGGAGGCTGGTGACTCCTATTTTGGTGGGGCTCCTTTTCCATTTGCAGGTTTTATTAGGAGCTCTCCATGGTGCTGAACTCCACCCCCAAAATAGGTTCACCACCACGGAGCACCATGGTTAGCTCCTATGAAGCTCCAAATAAAACCTACAAAAACGTGTAACAGAAAAGGAGCCCTACCAAAATAGCAGTCACCAGCCTCCCTTGCAACCTGATGCATGTCACACTGAAGTAAGTCACACTGAATTCTATGGGGCTGACTCCCCAGATAAGAATGACAGAATAGGTCTGTGGCGGCTTACACTGGCTCAGCTTGTCTGAGCGTGGAAAGCTAAGCAGGGTCAGGCCTGGTTATTACTTGGATGGGAGATCCCTCCTCTAGTTTCCTGCACTGAGCAGGGGGTTGGACTCGATGGCCTTGTAGGCCCCTTCCAACTCTATGATCTATGAATGACAGGAGTCATCATCATCAGGCGATCACTCGTGACCGAGTGGGAATGACTTCCAGTAAACAAACAGATCATCCAGTTATAAGGGTGCAATCCTAAGAACACTTACTTGAGAGTAAGGGTTATTGAACTAATTGGGGCTCCCAATAAAACATACATTGGATCAGGGTGATAGTATAACTTGTAAAACACACAGACACATCTCATGTGACTTTGTCATTGTATAGTCTATTCTATGTACAGTGGCTCTGGGAGCCTTTATTAGCTGAAGAATTGGGTTAAAAGCACTGCAAATAAACAAACAAGCTCGGGTATGGTTTTTACCCCCCCCCCAGCCTTCCATATATATATATATATATATATATATATATATATCCTCAATTTTTCCCAGAATGCTTTGGGTTCAATATTGATTCTGATAATAAACTCTTCACTTGGCCTCCATGGCTCAGAATTTTACTTGGGGGGGACGGGGGACAACTGGCTGTTTTTCTGTTTAGATGTAGAAGTGCTTAGTGCTGGTAAAATGTTGTTATTATTAATAATAATTTATTTTAAACACCCAACCCATAGCTTTGCTCAAACCATTGGGTCCTGCTGTGCGATAGTTACTGGACAAGCTTTCACAATGCACAGAATCATTAGCTGATAAACAATAGATTCTTAACTGGCAGGCGTTGTATTGTTCCTGCAGGAAACTTTCCTGTGCGCGACCCTCCCCCAGTCGCGACTACTGTTGAGATTTTTTTTAGGTGGGGGGGGGGGAGAGACCGGTAAACGCTGCTGCCCCTTTAAATTCCAGCTGTGTGGCTAGGAAACCGCTCCGCTCCTTGCAAAGCGTTGGGCTGGGGCTGCTGGTGTGAGACTGTCCTTTCACTTCCTGGCTCTGGCAGCAAAGAGAAGATCTGATCACCCCGCGGAGTTCTCTGGGGGAAGGAAGGGAGAGAAAGAGAGGAAGGAAAAGGCAGCGTGACTCCTCCAGGCAGAGAGGCACAGTCAGAGCCGGTGGTACGTTTTGGCTTCGGTTCATCTGCTCCCTGGGATGAGTATCCTTCGCGGCGGTGGGAGAAGATGAAGGTGGCTTGTTTCGAATCATCCTGAAGACGATTTCCATAGTAACGTGCTTGAAGCGGTGCAATTTAGCTAACTGAGGATTTCTCCCCGCACTTCCAGGATGCCATCTGACAGGTAAGGCTCCTGGCTAAGCCTTAGACCTTTTCTAGCTCGGAGTGCCCATCAATATTCATATGTCTGTGTCTCTCTTTATTATCACTTCCATGCCTCCAAAGTTCTCTTGTTAAAACAGAGTCTCTCTTTCCTTTTGGCTTACCTATATTAAATAAATGATGCAATTTCTTGGGGTTGAATTGGCCCTTAATCCTTCGTTATTATCTTTATAATCGACGGCGACGTGTTAATAGGGGAGGTGGTGTTTTTTTTTTTTTTTAAATGCTTCTGTTCTTCCGTTATTGTCTTACAAGAGAGAGATGTTGGCAAAGCATGAATACAATTGAATAGGATGCTGAACGTTGGCGGCAGTAAGACTGTGGACTAGCGACTTTAGGGACCCGGAGCGGCTGCTCTAGCAGCTTTTGCAAAGCGGCAGCACCTTTGGCCCTGGGCAACCTTTGCAGGCGTTGGATTGGTGATGCGTTGCGAGGGGCTTTCGGCAAATGTAAAGATGACGCTTTCTTACCTTCTTTGTTTGTCCCTTCCTACAGATTCTTCCCTCCGCCCCATTTTCCAGTTTTTCTTCTCTCTTCTCCCTCCACTCTCAACCCCCCCCCCTCTTGTTTGTTTGCCGGTTTCTCTCTCCCCTGCCTTTTTTTTGTTTTGTTTTTTGGTTGGCTTCTTTTGTTGGGGGGCGGGGTTGGACTGGGGAGAGAAGAGCCGGAGAAGGAAAATGCATGATGTACTTTGCCTTAAAAACCTGCAATCCCGGAGAACACCCAAGCAAATGCGAACCTTCATTTCTCCCCCCCCCCCCGCGCCGCGCCGATTTCCAGGCTGGCTCGCCGCTGACCATCCGCACGTTTTCGATACTTTATTGATCTTTTCTCGTCCGGGGTTTGTCGGTGCAAATGTATGTTTGCGTCTTTCTCCCAGTGCCAAAGAAGCGCCCCCCCCCCACTCCTCACGCCCTCTTGGAGAGATGAGACACTATTGTGACGATCAGCGTTTTCCCCGGGAGATGGATGGCACCTTGATCTCCCCAAAGCAATCATTTAATAGGAGTTAACGTTGGACATCCATTCTCCCTCGAAGACAAGCGGCTGGCAGCGTTAGGGGCGTGTGGGCGCAGGAAAGAGGGAGGCGGCGGCGGCGAATGGGGGGGGCAGTATCTGAAGTGGGGAGATGCGAAGCAGAGGCTGACAGTTTGGGTGTATGTATGTCTGGAGGGGGGGGACGCTGGCTGTGTGCGAGGGAGGGCGAGCGGGCGAGCTAGGAGGGGAGGGGGCGAAAGTAGAAGAAAGCAGCCTGTTGTTAATTGCCTAGGTTACAGTTCCTGCATCCATCCCCGCCTGCTTGGGCTCTTCCGAGTCCTAGCGCCCTCCATCTCTCCAGGCCGTCTGCATCAGGTACCGGTGAAGTGTCTGTGGCACCGAGAGCAAGGAATCTCCCTCTGAGAGGTTGAGCGGAGCGCTCCGTTAAACTCAGACTGAACGGACATGAAGGGATTTCGGGTACAGGGAAAGTGTGTGCGTGTGTCGTCGCCGTCCCCCCCCCCCCGCGCACACATACTTAACCCTATTAATGTGTTCTCCTGCAAGGATCTTGTGCTATATTAACAGTTGCCCAACAGGCAGAGGTGTCCAGGGGGAAGCTTTCCCCCCACTACTTTGATCCATGCTGGGATAAGGAGATTTTCCTGCTGATTTCAAGCCTGTCAGGCAGCTGTCGAAGCTGCAAGAATCCTGCTAGGAAAAGGTTGGCAACCCAATCTGAATAGGATGGACCTTCCTAGACCATCCACAGATAGGCCTAGCTCAGGGGTGGGGAACTAAGTTAGGATGGGGGCTGGATCTGGATGATCCCCCACCTGGCTTTCCGTGGGCCAAATGATGGCATGGCCATGGCCCCTGATGCTGTTTGGTTCCCAGTTCTGAAAGACATCTTTTCTGTGTTGCTCTCCTTTCCAGGAATAAATGTTTCTATATCTTAAAATGCCCAGGGCAAGTAATAATTTACAAATGTCCAAATAAAATCTGGAGACCTACGAAGCTCTTGTTACACCTGAAAAGTGTTCTTAGTTCTTGTGCTCAGCCATTGCTTTCAGAGTTAAACTGCATACTCCATTCCTCTCCTCCCCAAGTAACCTAGGTAAAAGCTTTATTGAGGCTGTGGGACTAGAAACACTTCTGAAATAATAACACATGGTTAATGATATGTATTTGGTGTACATTATTCATTGGCTTCTTTCAGGCCAATGTGGGGCTGAGGGAATCTATGGGGGCTGACCCCTCATGAATATCACAGACCCTTCCTGGAATTTAGCTTACTTTCCCACTGCCCTCCATGAAATTCTCCAGCCCTTCAAGATACAAGGGCAAGCATGTACGAGGAAGCATTCTACCCAATTAGTCCTACCCAAGAAGGACATCTGCAACACTCTGGTGAATAATAATAATAATAATAATAATAATAATAATAATAATTATTATTATTATTATTATTATTATTATTTTATTTCTATACCGCCCAATAGCCAAAGCTCTCTGGGCGGTTTACAACAATTAAAAAATACAACATGATTGCAAAGGATAAAAACCAAGCACTAGGCCCTTTTAATTTAGATTTAGTTGCATTATTAATGCAATAAACACTTAGAACTTTGAACATATTAGGCTACCTGTATCTAGGTTCTGGCTGTTCTGTGTTAATTTCTCTCCCACCACCATTCTACTGTATGCACAATTTCTGTTTACAGGTCTGCTAGTGCTAGTACAGCTTGATGTAGGGCTAAGCATGGTTTGGCATGGTGGCACTGTGCCATTTCCTGCTTGGGCTGTTGGTTTTTAAATCAGCCTGCTCATCTTTTCAATGTCTAGGCCCTATTTATTTTTAATGGCTTATCTCTAGGGCTCTTTAAAGAACAAAAGATAAGGATAAAAAAAATGAAATAAAAATTGAGTATGCTACATAGTACTGGTCCGTGGGGGGTAGGGGAGGACTCTAAAAGAGGCTGCCAAAAGCCCCACCCCCATACACATACATTGTGAAACTTTCAGCAATAGTGAATTCTATAGCTAAGTCATGAGATTTTTTGCTATTGCCCTGATAATAGAAGGGACCAATATCTACGTATATAAATTGATGCTGCCTAATTCTGATGATATTAAGATAATCAGCAATTCGTTACTGCAGATACACTGAGGGATTTTTTTCCTTTAGACTTCCATAAAGTAAATTGATACTATTTAGTCTTTGTCAAGGGCCAGACAAATGCACAATTATTTCATTAAAAGTTATTTCCTGCCAGATATCATCCTGCCGAAGCTACTGCTCAAGGCATGCGGAAGACTGATTAGTCATGCAAAAGACTGATTAGTCATCTAATAAGTGAGATAGTTTAAAATAGAGGCGATGGATTTTTAACATGTAAAATCTGCAGGAGATTAAATTTTGCTTATACATAAATCAACATGCACAAGCCATGCTAATCACAAGCAGTGCTCAACTATTTCAGAGAGAAGGCTAGACTTCAGATAAAAAAAATCCTTCACTGGCACTCCCATATAAACACACAGAGGTTCTTTATGGAACTTTGGTATATATGTATCTAGATCTCCATTCCTTTTAGCTATTCTAACATTCTTACATGAAGTATGGTAAAAAGTGTTGTGCAGCGGGTTACGATGACCTGGTTCGCACATAATGCTAATCCACGGTTTACCTGCTAACTCTTACCATTTAGGAACATAAGAAGCTGCCTTATACTGGGCAGAATCCAACGGGTGCTTACACCCCCCAAGGATTCTCTTACACCCTGCCAATTCTGTTGCAGAAGCAGCCCCCACCACTTGCACAATGGCACTTTTTAGTGCTTCTTCCAAGGCAACCCAATATGAATGGAAATGCTTGTTTCTGGAAGTAGACAGGTCAGTGGAACTCACATAAAGGAACTCTATAGACCTGCCTTCTTCCAGAAAAGAGCATTTCTGCACATTTCAGGGCTTCCTTCCCCTAGGAAGCGCTGAATTTCCCTTGCGTAAGTGGTGAGTCCCGCTTGCCTAATGGAATTGGTGGGACCCACCACTTGTGGAATGGGTTTGGCAGGGTAGAAAGGAATTGGCGGGGGCATAAGCACCCTGTTGGATTCTGCCCATGGAGTTAGACCATTGTCTATCTAGCCCAGGAATGACAATATGGACTGGCTGCAGATCTCCAGGGTTTCAGGCAGGAGTTTTTCCTGCCCCAACTGGAGATGCTGGGGATCAAATCTGGGACCTTCTGCCTGCAAAGGTCCACTGAGCTCCAGCCTCCTAGTTTATTTAACCCATGGCTTATTGTCCTACTCAGGGTTTGTCTGGCAGACAATCAGACAAACTGCACTCTATTTTCTCAATCCCTAGGTTGTTTGATTCCCTCCTCCTTTCCCTGCTCCCTCCCTGTATCCCAAATGCCTTTGCTGTGCTGTAGTACTGGCATGTAGAGTGGCTGGGCTGTTTTTTTGTTTTGTTTTTTACCACTCTTGCCTGTTGCCTCTGAAATCTGGTGAAATAACCTATGGACAATCCACAGTTCTGGATGCACACATAACACAGCAACAAACCACGGGTTCTCTTTCTGGGTTGTTTGTGGTTAACAAACCATGGTTTGTTAGCGCGACTGGGTTTGCACATCATGACAACCCAGAATTCAACAACAACCCATGGGTTAAATAAACCATGGGTTAGAATTTTGTGCAAACTAGGTAATTGAATTGAGAACATTAGGCTGTATCACCTTAAGAGGACATCTGCTTGCCATTATCAGGGCTCAAGTCTATTCGGAAACACCATTCTCTGACTAGAGAGTCATGTGTAGGAATTTTTGTAGATACTTGGTGGTAAGAGAAATGCATATTGAACTTTCTTGGGGGCCCTTTTGACTTTTTCCTTTCCTTTTACATCATATGCTTCTTAGTTGTGCTTTGACATGCTAAAGCTGACCACAGGTAAACCCAGGTGGACATAACAATGAAAATTCTAGGGCTGGTCAGAAAAGAAAAAGAAAAAAAAAGTCCTATTGCCCCCCAAAAGTGCCCCCCAAGTCAACAGACGTTCTCCCCTCCATTTCCCCCCAACTTTTGACTCTTCCCCCCCCCTCCCACAAATGTACTGAAAGATATCTTCTGAGAACATGGGCAAAGCTCTAGAAAATTCTGCTGTTTGACCATTCATACTATTGTGAATTCTCCAGTATACGCTTATTAGTGGTATAAAGTTGACCACTGTCATGAATCATAGAATATTAAGAGTTGGAAGGGGCCTATAAGGCCATGAACAATAGGAGACAGTGATTTTTTAAAATTATTATTATCATCTTCTAGAGATCAGTTGCATCTACCAGAATTGTCTGAAAATACAGATCCAGTATTTGGAGAAGAGACTGTAGGCATTTCTTTTTTCAAGCTGGTAGAGAACATTTACATTTATGTTGCCATACTTGTCCTTTTAAGTTGGCCTCCAAGGCAGTGTTGTGGTTCCTGTATCATTGCAATTTAAAGTTAATGATGCCGAGCTTCCTGTTGAAATGATGAAAATATTGTGACATAGCACAGGGGATAATGTTCAGCCCTAAGGTTGTGTGTGTGTGTGTGTTTGTGTTTAGCTCTGGCTTGGAATTCAGCAGGAAGCCTCGGGTTTATCTCGGTAACAGAAACTGCACTGACTTACCAGAAATGTATAATCAGATATGGTTTAATGTTCTAGTATTAAGAGCACTGCATTGATAACTTCAGTGAGAGAGCATACATGGTTTGATAATAAGAATATCATAAACAGACATTCTGCTCTTCCTCATTTCACTGTTGCTACCCTTCTCTAAATAGCATGGTTTGTTGTCCAGGACAGAAAGGCCAAATTAAGGGTGAAATTTGCCCCCATGAAATAAGGTGGAAATTCAGCATGTGCCATTTAGAAAAAAAAAATGTTTTAAACACACACACACTAAATAGGCTATGTGCGGTGATGAAATGCGGTATGCTGAAGTATCTTCACAGCTATCTCTTTATTCACATCCAGCTATAATTAGGAAGCAAATATGTCAGTGTACAAAGTCTGCACACTAGAGGAGTCCTATGGTAGAAATGATAATGTAAAGAACAACAGCCCTACTTTTTAGAGTTGTCATACCAACAGCTCAGAAACCATGCTTTCCTGTTTTACTTGGCCTTTCTTTTACTCTAGAACACAAATGTAAATCTCTGTCATGCGCCATCTGATCCTATCATGTATGTTTATGCAGAAATAAGTTCAATAGGACTTGCTGTCAGCTAAGTGCAAATAAGTTTGCAACCCAATCTCGAGCATGTCTATTTGGTTGGAGGTAAGCCCCCTTGTGTTCAGTTGGGCTTATTCCAGTGCAGCGTATCATGCATCCATAAATCCTTAATTTCCACAATGTAAAGCTATCACCATTTTGTCCAATCAAGTGTTGCATTGCTAAAATAGAGGGGAAAGACCATTCATGAGAACAGAACAAATGACGACCATTAGGAGATCTGAGATTGATAAGTGATTTCCCTAGCAATAGTCATAAGAAGCATGTAAAATTTCAATCTTCTGGTAATTGAATTTTTACCTTTAAACATGAATGCCCCTCTCATCGATATTTATGTGCTGAGATTTTTTTGTTTCCTAAAGCATGCTTGCTTCCCTGACATCCATCTTTCTCAAGGAGAAATTGCTTTGGCAAGGCAGGCTAATGTATATGAGCTCCCTTCCTTTGTTCTGACTTCTCCCACCCCCTCTTTGGTAGAAGAGACCATTTTGGTTTGGGAGGGTGTCTCCTTCCTGTGCTAGGCCAAATATTTGGCCATTGCATGAAAGATTACATGGGGATTAGCTATGTAGTTGGCAGGGCAGATGCACTGCTGTCTAGTTCCACTGTGCAAATCTGGCTCATGCTCTCTTCTGGCTGCCCTCTAATGCCTGATGCTCTTGTGTGTTTTCTTGAGGGGTAATGTCTACCTGAGTTGGTTTCTGTATTGCAGAATAGTCTTCCCCTAACCTGGTATGTTGGACTATATCTCCCCAGACTGTTAAAAGCATTGCGGGGCAGAGAAAGTGGGCTCAGTTTGCTGTTCAGGCCTTAACTGTTGATGGGTGACTGCAGAGCTCCTGCCCTCTCATGCTTCTTGATCTGTAAACTGGGCTTGGAATGGACAAATGCTGAACAGAACACAAATGCATTATCAGTTTAGATGTCTACAAGTAATGACATAAATCCACATTTTCTATGTGCATCACTGAAATGATGCTGTAGCCTTTATTATTGTCATTATTTTGTTAGAGTTGCTCTTCTTCGGCAGAAACCTCTAGATTAAGTCAGTTTTGGTTAAGCTCATATAATTTGATTTTAAAAGGTATGTTATGTTAGGGATAAGATATAAATTACTTTCCCATTTATATAAATTAGTTTCTTCTTTACCCTGTTACCTTAGGGCTATCTCTCCATGCTCTTCCCCTTAGATGTGACTCAGTAAAGAACAGTTATTCATTTGGTGTTTGCTATGCATACATTGACAAATAATGGATTGCCTAAAGTTGATTTTTGTGCATGGATAAAAACTATACTTCTCAAGCAATCTTTGGAAACTTAATCAAGAGGGTGCACTATACTGTGGCTAGTGTACACAGTTTAATGTGTGTGGGGGTTTATTTTAAAGAAAAGATTTGCGAATCCTTTAATTACATGAGTAATATCAATCAGTTCTGTCCTTTAATAATGACACTAGATTTCAGAGCTGGGTTTCCATTCATACATCACTGATCTTTTTTTCTTAATGATGATGGGCACAGCCCACCAATAATCAATGGTGTACGTGTCGGATTGAAATGAATGGGAATTGCATATGACCTTGCCTGTGTAGAAATCTTTGTCCTTTACGTAGTATGTTTCCATCAATCGTGGGCTGGTGCAGATATAACCAACCCAATCTCTTCACCATGGCCCCTTTCCCCAACCCCAATCCCATGTGTGAATTTCTCTTGCTAGCCTTAACCCAGTGGTTAATGTTGGCACCTTAATCAAGGTTAACACTAACAATTCCTGGTTAATCAGTTAAACCAGGTTTACCTGATTACCTTGATTGGTGTTACTATGGTTAAAACTGAATTGTGCCTCTTGTCTGTCTCGGTTAGTTTGCCTGCTTGGAATGCTACACTGAAGTTCAGTTATTAAATGCTACCATATGGGGGCCAAAGGCACTGATTTAATTTCTCTCCACTATGAAGAGTTGTGTGTGTCTCTTCCATAAACCTCTTTAAATTTTGTCACCCAGATCCACTGTGGACATTTTTGGTTACATGGTGGCATTTATTGTTTTGTAGAAGAGTTGTGAATTCTGTAATGTGTGGCAAACAACTAAGGTGAGGACCTAAACTTATTAAAGAATGTCTGATCAGGGGAAAATATAGCACAGATGCATGAAGAATTGTCTCACTGCTGTTCTCCTTGGGTGCTGGCAGCACTTGCTCAGCATGCTGTCTCTTGTTCTTGCTCAGCCATGATCTGGCTCTCTAAGCCCCCTTTTCTGGACTAACAAGGTTCCCTCACTGTTGCTACTTTTTGGCACAGGAGTGTAGCCAGCAAAGGAAAAGTGACTACAGCTGCAATGATCACTCTTCTGCCCTTGCATGATAGTATTGCTCCCTTGACCAATGCACAGTCCAAAGCAGATCCAGCCAATGTGGCTATTTCTGTGACTCCTATTTCATTCAATTATCCAGTGAATCTCTTAACATAAAAATAATAGTAACTGTTTCCCTTCCACTCGAATGAATGTGTATGTGATGTCTCATTAAAAGTGATATTTGTATGATCGTTCTATGTGTTAAAGCCTGTAAGATACTATAAATTGGCCAAGTGTGTTGTACCATGGTTTCAGATTAATGATTTTATCAGTTTTTCTGTGTATATCAATTTTTCTGGAAATCTGTGGCCAAGAATTGCGATCTCTTTCATAGTAAGGCGTTTTGGCAAGGCAATTCTGTTCTGTTATTGTGGGCAGCTGCAGAGATTTTTGCCTCTCGCAAGTTTACCCTGCTTTAGTGATACAGGCCAGCCACAATCAAACACTTGATGTGCTGCTATAAGATAAGCATGTGTAATTGTGCAAAGCACATGTGTAAGGCTGCAGATGAATGAAGAGTGTTGCCTGGGGTAAGCATATTCTTTTGTGGACTGTCACAGACAGCAAACCTTCTCCCACATATTGTAACAGTTTATTTGGGCTGTTACCCGATACTCCTGTGATAAATTTTATTTGCTAGATGCCTTAACTAGAAATTCTCCTGATGTTAACGGGTTTGTTTTTCTTCTGTGTTGGCAAAAGATCAAGCTGGAGACAAGCTGGAGAATAGAATTTTATTTTCATTAGCTTTACAACTGCATAACGATTCTTCAGTGTTTTAGTAGATAAAAACAATATTTGGGTCAATGGGAACCTCTCTTATTTTCAGTGGACCTTGGCACACTTTTTTTAAAAGCCGTTTTTCTGCAAATCTATAGGGATGATGACCTTTTGCTATGGACAAATGCATCTTTATTTATCTTGAAATAAACAATACTGGGAAATGGGCTCTATGTATTGTCGCAGGAAATTTGCCAGTTCCTTGATTTTCCTTGCCACCTCTTCAATGAATGAATTTGAACTTTAAAAAACAAACAAACAGCCTGGAGGAGAACATTACTTGGTCTTCCTTGTTTGTAAACAAACAATACATTGAAACTTACAGGAATCTTTCTTCTTGCATTTTTAAATAAATGTTTTGCACAGGGATGGGCAACCTGTAGCCCCCCAGATGTTTTGGTTTACAACTTCCATCAGCTCTAGCCAACGTAGCCAATAGGGGGGAATGATGGGAGATGTAGGCCAAAATATCTGACCGGCCACAATATCTGGATGGCCATAAGCTGCCTACCCCTGCAATAAAGGCTTTCTTAGCATAAAATAATAGATTCTACTCAGTACAAAAATTCAGATCCTTCTTTGGGGAAATGGAATTGATTTTCCTTGTCTATGGTATAAAAATCTAGATTCTTGGTGTCCAGAGTTGCCTAAATTGGCATTTATTTTGCCCTGTGCCTAGGCAATGGATATTATATATGTATATATATTTTCAGCAGAACATTTATCAGACTTGCTTATCATTCATTCTAACAACAGTAAAGTACTCAGAAAGGTAATATACTGGAAAAATGGTATCTATCAATCCCAAGGCAGTCGCTACATGAGACATAAGGTTCTACTGTAAAGGATATTGATCTTATTACATATATTTCTGGCATTATGAAAATATGAATCCATCATGTAGCCTAAGCTTTGTTTCTTAGAAGCAGCTACTGTGACTACACAGGCCACCAGGGGGTGCTCACATGGCAACATTATACTCATTGGAAAACATTATACTTGCAACATTGCAAAGATATGAAAGGTGACATGATGAAAATCCCTCCTGCTTCCTTGCCTTCTCTTAACCATGCAGGGGTCAAGTGCACTGAAAGAAGTGACTGTTGGGAACTGCAAGGGAGGGGCGGGAAGGAAACTGACATGGGGGCTTGACCTTGCTCCTAAGAAAGGACAAAGCCTGTGATGTACCTGTGATCCATGAACCTCATATAACTAGGTGTAAGTTAGATTTGGGGCACTTTTACAGGTGAATACAGATTTATTTATTATTACATTTATATCCCACCTTTCTTCCATCGTGGAACTCAAGGTGCCTACATGCAGTTCCCAGGTGGTCTCTCCCCT
Source organism: Shinisaurus crocodilurus (assembly GCA_021292165.1). Classification (NCBI taxonomy): domain Eukaryota; kingdom Metazoa; phylum Chordata; class Lepidosauria; order Squamata; family Shinisauridae; genus Shinisaurus; species Shinisaurus crocodilurus. The sequence continues at coordinate 236,091,801 of CM037879.1, forward strand.
CCAAGCACTGACCAGACCTGGACCTGCTTAGCTTCAGCATGGTGGCTGCCTCATGTGCCTTCAGACCATGCCCTGGGACGACAGTTGTACACATTTTTGTATATGGGAGGAATTGCTTATGATGTTAAGGATTTTGGCTGAATCCTACAAACCTGTTTTAACTCTTTTGATTCAGAAGTGCCAATGGCTAAAGGACGGTTATAAATTTGATGTAACAGGTTTTTTATCTGTATTTTGTTATTTGGTTTTTAGTATACAGTAATACTTTGGATTGCAAGTAACTTGGTCTGAGAGCATTTTGCAAGACAAGCAAATTTTTTAAATAAAATTTGACTTGATAAACAAGCGACGTCTTGCAGTACAAGCGTAGGGATGTAACCGCTCGCCTTGAGTGGGCGTTGCAGGCCGAAATCGGCCCCGCTCACGCCCGCCAGAGACTCGCTTTGATATAAGAGTGTTTTGGATTACAAGCACGGTTCCGGAATGAATTATGCTCTCAATCCAAGGTATTACTGTATGTGTATTATATTTATAAACAAGTAATGTTGTATTTGCTGGTCTTTGACCGTAATAAAGTTACTTACTTACATGCCCTGGGGCCAGTTGACTGTTTAGAAGTGGCCATCTCCCAGAGTATCCATGTAGCCACTTGGTAAGCTGGTTATCTATGTCATCCTGCCTAGTGAGGAGTCCTTTCACCTAATTCCAGTATCTTATAAGAAATCTGGAGAAGCAGGAGAGTGGTTGTCATTCTCCCTACCAGCTGGTAGAATAATTCTCCTCACTAACATTCATGCTGTGTATGGAATCATGTGGTATAAATGACCATTTGCACAGCAAGGTGATGTATAGAGAAATATACCCCCCCCACACACACACACCAGGACATATTGCTTTTGTACATATGAGATACATTGATTACCGAATGGTGCAAAAAAGTGCCTCATGGTTTCCCCCCAGGATGGATAGGATATTTACTAATATCCACCAGTTTCCAGTGACTCTTTCTTTGCCGTGATAAAGTCAACTGAAAAATAATTTTCAGATGGACTGAGTGTATGGTGAATCTATCCCAAAATGCTAACTGGTTTCCCTTAGTTACTGGTCTATGGAAGGAGGTTATTCTGAGAAAGCCACTTCTTACAGTGTCAGAAGCCCAGTTTGCAGATGGTCTTACGTGCATGAAGTGGGAGCTGTGGTGAATCCTAGCAGCTAATTGGTATATTTATCTGTAATATACACACAGAGTAAAATACATGTTTGTATGTGTGAACATAATGCAGTGGTGTAAAATGTTTAATATGAACATAAACAAAATCATTCCTCTTTCTGCCTCCAGACACGATCCATATTTTTCCATGAGTAGAAGACCAAGTAGATAAAGTGACATCATGTTACACAGCCCTTTGCCACTACATCACCGATAATAGCGTTAAATAATAGATACACGTCCTGATAGACCGATGATAACTATCGTGTCAAGATTGCCTAGCAATTTCGAAGCATGAGAATCCTGTATTTGGACTTCATATTTCAGTTACTTGGAATCTCGAAACTTGAACTATTGATTAACATTTTGGATGGGAACATCTTTTCAACTCTAGTGAAAATCCGCTTGTACCCAGCATCCTGTCCCCGCTGTGAAGGCAAACTTACTGAAGTTTTATGTATTGTACCCAAACTGAAGCCAGCTGAACCCACCCAATGAACCTACAACTGCATGAATGAGAAGGGATCTGGTGCTATTGTTTCATCTTATAAGAGTATCGAGACTTGCTTAAAGTGATGAAAATTGCTTCTCATTGATCAGTTATCCAGTGTCCAGAATGTAAAGGGTAACCGGTTTTCCGTAGATTGACTGTAATCCCACCACTGGTATACTGGTCAATTTTGGAGAGCAGGCACTCATCATGACAGTTCCCATGGCTATGCCCCCAAGTAGAGTTGAAAAAACACAGATAGCAATGCTGATCCATATCTATACACACACACACACCCATTCACACACACCAGCTGAAGATTTTCCTGGAGTTTCTTTTCCCAGCACCAGGGAGATTATCTATCTATCTGTCTGTCTGTCTGTCTGTCTATCTATCTATCCAAGTCAATAAACAAGTTCTAGCAGTTTTCCTCTCCACCAGGAGCAGGTCTTTTGTAAAATTAATGGGTTGTAAATAATTGCCCGTTCTGAGACCAAGACACCCCAAAATTCTTTGCATTACAACAGAGATAGCTCACACATTCACAAGTATATATTCTTGGGAAAATCCATTCCCCATCCATGCGGCTACTGTGAGAATTACAGCTAAGCTCAGAGGGAAGTCTAAGGGGTGGTGGCGGCAGATGATGTCATCATCCCTGCTAATCAGAAGGTCTCGGCACTTCTACCCTGTGAGCCCTGGCTCCACTACACCACTGAATCCCACTTTGGTCAATGGGACTTACTCATTGTCTTACAATGAGATATTACTCCCATGTAAGTGTGCCTAGGATTTCAGCCTGAGTACTAAATATTCCCCAAAGACAAGACTACTTACAAGGAGTACTGGGCAGGGGCACTGTGTCATCACCTGGCATCGTCAGGCAGTTGCTGGGGCCCACATGGTTTGTCAAGGCCCACCAATGCTGACATCTGCCCTGGGCCCCATGTGGTTACAAGACACCATTTTAGATTTCCTACAGTGCCCGGAGCATCCAGTGTAGCACTGAGACAAGTTTAAAATAGCAGCTGCCCAGTGCAAAGTGGTCACTTGGCTCCCATCACCAGAGCACCCTCACCACCAAGTAAGCCTGCTGATAGTAGTGGACAATCTGCCCATAGTTTCCTCCAGCATGGTTCCAGGCCTGGTATTATAGCAAAAAACACACACAGGGTTGTTGTGATTGCAAAGTGTGGGTGTTCTCATAATAATGAGATAGCTCACACACAGATAGCGGTGAGTACTGAGGACGTGGACAAGCTGCTTGGCCGAGTGAAGAAGACTACCTGCCCTCTCGATCCCTGTCCTTCCTGGTTGGTTGTCCAAGGAGGAGATGCAGTTGGACTACAAGTACAGAGTATTGTTAATGCATCTCTCCAGGAAGGGAATTTTCCATCATGTTTGAAAGAAGCGGTGGTGCGGCCGCTTCTGAAAAAGCCCTCCCTGGATCCCTTGGACCTTAACAATTATAGACCAGTGTCCAATCTTCCATTTTTGGGCAAGGTGATCGAGAGGGCGGTTGCCTTCCAACTCCAAGCAGTTTTGGATGACACCGATTTTCTAGACCCATTTCAAACTGGCTTCAGAGCAGGATACTGAGTTGAGACTGCTATGGTCACCTTAGTAGATGATCTGCGCCTGAGTACCGACAGGGGGAGTGTGTCCCTGTTGGTGCTTCTGGACCTCTCAGCGGCTTTCGATACCATCGACCATGGTATCCTTCTGGAACGCCTGAGGGGACTGGGAATCGGGGGCACTGTGCTTCAGTGGTTCCGGTCCTACCTCTCGGGTAGGTTCCAGATGGTGATGCTTGGGGATAGCTGCTCCTCCAAAAAGGAGCTGCTATGTGGCATGCCACAAGGAGCTATTCTTTCCCCAATGCTATTTAATATCTACATGAAACCGTTGGGAGAGATCATCCGGAGGCATGGGGCGGGGTGCTATCAGTATGCTCATGACACCCAAATATATTTCTCTATGCCTTTGTCAACAGCATCAGCTAAGGATAGTGTGTCTCCTCTGAATGAATGCCTGGAGGCAGTAATGGGCTGGATGAGGGAAAATAAACTGAAATTGAATCCAGACAAGACGGAGCTGCTTGCTGTCAAAGGCCACAACCTGGGTTTGGAGGTATGTCAACCAGTTCTGGATGGGGTTACACTCCCCCTGAAAGACTGTGTTTGCAGCTTAGGGGTGCTCCTGGATCCGTCGCTCCAAATGACATCCCAGATAGATGCGACGGCTAGGAGTGCCTATTATCAGCTTCGGCTGATACGCCAGCTGCGCCCCTTCCTAGAGTTGGAAGACCTAAAGATGGTAGTGCATGCACTGGTAACTTCGAGGCTCGACTTCTGTAATGCGCTGTACATAGGGCTACCTTTATACCTAGTCCGGAAACTTCAATTAGTGCAAAATATGGCAGCCAGACTGGTTGCTGGTACACCTAGGGCTGCCCATATCACACCAGTTTTAAAAGCACTCCACTGGCTGCCAATCAGTTTCCGGGCGAAGTATAAAGTGTTGGTTATTACCTTTAAAGCCCTACATGGTTTGGGTCCAGGCTACCTACGGGATCGCCTTCTCCCGTACAATCCACCCCGCACACTTAGGTCCTCTGGGAAGAATCTGCTTCAGTCAGCCAAAACTAGGCTGACAAGCATTACCCAGAGGACCTTCTCTTCTGCTGCTCCCAAATTATGGAATGGCCTGCCGGAGGAGATACGTCAACTTGTCAGTCTTTTGGAATTTAAAAAAGCCGTAAAGACTGAACTCTTCCGGCAGGCCTATCCGGCAGAATTTTAGGATGTTTTAAAGATGTTTTTAAGATGTTTTAAGATGTTTTAAGGATGTTTTAAGATGTTTTAATAGTATATATTGTGTTGTTTTAGTTTAGGTACCGTATTTTATATTTTCTGTTGTTCCCCGCCTCGATCTGGATGGAGAGGCGGGTAATAAATAAAATATTATTATTATTATTATAATGCATTGCAGAACTTAGTCAAATTTAACCCCTGCCTTCTCACACGTTTCTCTTCTTGTTCAATTTGGCATTTTAACTGATATTTGGGGAAGGCCCTCCTTGGCCCTGCAATATTGTTTGGATTTTTCTTGTGCAATTTGTTTGCTTACAGAAAAGGGGAAGATGAAAAGGCAAGTGTTCAAAATGACAGTCATTTCATTTGCATTTGTAGCAGTCGCTTGCCTCTCTTGTTTAGAGGCTATACAATTTTCATTTACAGCACAACACATGCTGCATTCATCAAGAGGATTAGCTGTATTCTGTGAATTAGGAGGACAACCTTGCAGAGAATAATACATTTGACTCCATGAAATGCTTTCAGCCCGTTTCCTCCTTTTTAATTCCCCCCTGAAGTTAGCATGTTTGTCCAGATCCTCCTTATTCATGTCCTTCAAAATGTGTTTTTCTTAAAGAGCATTGGGATCTATTCATGCTTGCATGCAAGCACCGAGGTCTTATTGGCAGTGCTTCGTCGTAGGTAGGGCTGGGACCAGTGAGGCAATAAGACAGATTTTCTCTCAGTGCAAATTGTTTGGGTTCAATCTCTTCTTAAATAGTGGTGGTATATTTTTTCCCCATTGTAATTTCCAAGCTAGCAGATTACTTTCATATGTGAATGACCATGTTATCGTTCCAAGAAACAGCAGTTTAATCCTATGCCATGTATTGAATGCTTTGTCTTTTAGATCAGACTTTGAAATACTGAGGTAGAGATATAAATGCTGCAATTTTAAAGATGTCTGGAGCATTTGGATGTCTGTTGAAATTAATTTTAATGGGAAATCTCTCTCCAGATCTTGTAGGTGGTTTTGGAAGATGCTGTTTTATAAAGATGTTGAAAACACATGCCTTATGTCTTTAGCCTGAATTTTCAGGTTCATTTCCCCCCTCCATGCAAAATAGGGAGCATGAATGTATGCTAGACCCCTTTTCTTGCATCCTAGCAAGTCTCTTTTCTCTCAGTCATAATCTTTCCATCCCATATCTCAAGATGATTGGGAAAATTTACCATGTATAAAGACACTTTGAAGATATTTTGTGCGAGACAACTTTTTTTATTATCATGTACATCTTTTTAAAATTACACTATATCGTCTGTATTTTCTTCAAGTCTGTGAACACTGAAAAATGTTTTTTTTAATTCTTTGTGATATCAGATCTCTCTTTGATATTCTGGTTTGTATTCTGACATTCAACCGGGGTTTCCCAGTCCAGATATAAATGGAAACGGTAGCTTAATAAACCCCAGAAATATTGAACTCTGGGACTCAAGAGAAAGGAAGGAAGAGGAGGGGGGATTACACAGGCACAAGTCTTATTCTTATTTTAATAAACCATAGTTTATTAGACTGATATTATTATTGGCCTTCCTGAGCCATTAGAAATATTAACATTCCTTGATCAAATCCCAGACTCTGATCAGGCATTGCTTTGGGGCAAAATCATAGTGAAAGGCTTATTCACAGTAATTAGACAGCAAGCCCACAACACTTATAATCCAATATGTTGCAGATGAATTGCGTTGCCTTCTTGCTTTGTTTTAGGAGTTCGCAGCAATGACTTCACTGGGGGATTACACGATATTCCGCACAATCCACCAGGAGCTTGTCATTCATTAATAGTACTGAAATGAATGCTACTAGCTCTTATTGGTGAATAGGAAAATACTGGATGAGTTATATCTTTGTACTGCTGAGTATTTGCCATAAGGCTTACCTGGATATGAACTACTAGATGCAGCGGCTATATATGGAAATATACTGACATTTGAACTTTCAGTGTCTCTGTGTTGTTTCGTTTTTTTCTTTTTACAGTTGCTGAAGTGAAGGCAAATAGATCCTTCAGGGCAACTGAAAGTAACACAGTTGGTGAGGCAAAAATCTGTTAATTCATTCCAGTTTTATGTAGCTTTTGATTTAGGTCAAAATGACAGGATTGCAAGATGTATGTAAGGTGAAAGCCAATGCAGATGCTCTCAAGTATATAAATGAAGCAGCATGCCTTTTTGAGCAAGAACAATCCTCAGGAGCATATCACACCCAAGCTTTGCACACTCCATCGGTTCTCTACTTGCTTGAGGATACACTTCAGAGTCTTGATCTTAATCTCTGAAGCCATTAATAGGCCAGCTTCATTTCTATTTGAGTCTGTCTTGCATCAGCAAAAGTCGGCTGCTGAGAACTTTCCCTCAATATTTGTTTCAGTTTATTTTGGTAAAGCTCTGTGCAGGCCTGTATGCTCAGGCAGATTTCTTCAAAAGCATCCAAGTGCCATGCAAATGACAGAGTGAGATTAGGTGCCATGTTATGATTGCTGTGGGTAATACCAGTGTAACCAATGGTGTTTCCTAGAACATCCTTAATGTATAGTGCTGCCCTAAGGCTGATCACATCCAGATTTCTTCACAGGTTTTTCCATAGCAGTTTTGGTTTGATGCAATTGGTTGATGGTTGAAAATGGGGAAGCGATTGGGCTGAAGTGAGGCAAGGCTGGGGCTCATGAGCGGATGTTGTATGAATGCAGTGTGCGCCATGATTTTAGTACTGTGCATAATTCCAACTACCTCTTCATTAACAGTAACAATTAAAATCATGAATGGGTTCTCAAAAATGATAAATAAGGATTAGATCTGTGGTGATGATTCATAGCAGGATTCCTCTTTTCAACTACAACACTCATTGCGCGGGTATAGGGGGAAATGAAGAGATGAGACAACTGTAATGGTTTGAAAACAGGGCCACATTTATTGAATCGAAGTTCTGCGAAGGGTGAAGTGCGGGATTAACTAAGGCCGGCCAATAGGCCAGTGGAGCGCATCAGGGCGAAAACATCCCAAACTCGAGGGTGGCGCGGTGACTCGCCACTCTCGAATTCCACACACGAAGTGCTAGGGGATCTACCCTGAGCCACCGCCCCCGGCGCCGCATGACAACCGAGGAGGGTGACCAGTGCAGACCCCAAAGGCTCCCCGAACTCCCAGCAATGGAGCCACAGGGCATCGACATTGGTGAGGCCCGGGTTCTTGCCAATCACCTTCAAAGGTGCCATGGGATGCACACCGAAACCCTAACCCCCACTACCTATTCACCGCACTTACCGCCTAACCTAAATCCAATGTGACCAAATTCGACTGGTAACCCAAAACAAGAAAACCACCACCCGGATTCACAGTATGGAGTAGGCGAAACGCGTACACTGCCCAGAGCCAATTAGGACAATGAACAAAATTCCTACTCGGCCCCGTAAAAGGCGACCAGAGGAGCTCACACTGGTTAAACGGGCGTGGAGGGAGGGAGCTGCAAGAAAAGAGGCTTTGGGTGGGGTCACCTGTGCCTAAATATAGCCTCAGTGTCCCACCCTTTGAGCCAATCCCAAGGGGACAAGCAATTTGCCCCGGGCCCTGATGGGAGGTGAAATCACCTCATCTCTCCCGCGTCCTCCACTCCCCCTCCCGCGCAAACTCCCCCCCCCCCACAGAAGCGTGGGGGGAAAGTTAAATCTTGTATGGAAAACCAAACCTGTTTAATGTATGATGAGCGATGATCCACGAAGTCGACATTGCATTATTAAGAAGCTCCTGTGAGGTTTATTCCCCTTAAGTTCATTGCATGTCATACAGGTTGACTTTTATATTATTCTGATAATGATTATTGGTCAATTTGAAAAAGCCTTAAGGTTTCAAATTGTATTATTGTTAATACTAATAGGATGTATCATTACATCCCACTCTACTTCCTTAAATTAGCACTACCCAGATATATAAGTGAACTTCCTTTAATCTAGTTCAGTTTAAATTCATGGTCCTAATATTTTCTGTGGGAAGGACTCCACTAACCTATTTTTGGCACTTGAATTTATTCCTGTTCTGTTCCTTCCAACCCCATTTCTTATTTTCATTCCTTGTAATTTTACTGCCCTGTATCTTTATCTGTTTCCTTTCCTCCTAAAAATCGGTAAAGATATCTATCTATCTATCTATCTATCTATATCCATTTTTGTTGTTGTTCATCCAGTACCACAGTTTGTTGATTCCATTCTCTCGGCTTGGCCTTGGGCTGATGGCATTGCTGTTAATGTCTGGTTTAATTGTTGCTTTTTTTCCAGTAGATGCATGCTACTCTCTTGCAAACTGTAAATACAGCATTTGGATTCTCCAGATACAGCTAGGCATATAAATTAGAATCCTCGAGTGCCTCTTGAATATGCTCTAGCAGATCTTTCAAGAAGTCAGCTAAGAGGAATATATATATATATATATATATATACACGCACACACGCACGCACGCACACACACACACACACACACACGTATGCTTTTTCCTGATGCTGAGAATGGGATTAACTTCTGCCACTGTACATGCCTGTATGTAATACACACTTCTGTGTGGGCGCACATATTTAAATATAATACAATACTGTGGATGTTCAAAGATTTGTACAGTACCAAAATTAGCTTACTGCAAAGTCTTTAAAAACATTATAACTTACTGGATTATTGAAAGGAGAAGTTTTAGAAGAAATTATTGTGTTATTGTAATAGGAATAATGGATGCAGATAATACCTTCCAACAAAGAGATGTAATAAAGATGTAATGAAGTAAATATGAAGAAGACTTGGGGAAGAAGTGGTAATAAAATGGTAACAATAGGGGAAGTGCATTTGTTGATAACAAGCAAATCTGTGCTTGTAAGGGAATTGACTAGACCTTTTATCCTCTTGTTATGATAGGGTAAACATTACCTGTTTGAATGAGTGGATATTCAGAATTGTCTTGAGGGTGAAGTGAATTCACTTGCATCTTTCCCCACCCATGTTTCAAATAAAGATTTTACTGCTTCAGTAAGAAAGGAGATCTTGCATGTACTCAGGCTTGGCTACCCTCTGAAGGGGAAGGTTTAAGCTTGCCAACTCTGCAAGAAATCCTTTATATAAAACAAATGGGAAAATGCAAACGATGTTAAAAGGAGTGGTTATGAGAGAGTTGTAAATTGTCACATGATCTGAGCACTCACTTCGTAGTGAAATAGTTAACCACCCAAAATATTACATTGAGGAATGATCTGTCTGTATCAGGATCACTGCTGTGTGTGTGTGTGTGTGTGTGTGTGTCAGGGATGGGGACTCGGACTCGAGGACTCGACTCGTGAGTCGGACTGAGTCCCCCCTCTGACTCGACTCGGACTCGAATCCCAATATTTTTAATGGGACTCGAGACTCGACTCGGGACTCGAGACCAAGGACTCTTCAACATCCCTGGGCTGTGCCAGAAGGAGTGGAGCGTGATTGTCGGCGAAGAGCGCATGGAAGCGAGGTGTGCCGCTGCTCGGCCACTATGGACGGCTACCAGGAGTGCAGCCTCAACAGTGTGTCAAGATTTATTTTGATTGATGTGTTGCATACTTGGGAGAGGCAGAAGAAGGACCTGAGATTACTCTGTGTGGCTGCTCTGAGTGTGTTTCTGGTTCCAGCAAGTTCATCACCAGTGGAGCGGGTGTTCAGTAAGGGTGGAATTGTGATGAGATCTCACCGTTCCAGAATGGGGGCCAAACATTTAGAAAAAATCATGTTCCTCAAATGCATCATGGATAAGTTTTAGGAAGTACAGCAAGTTTTTTAAAATCATTTTTCTAAAATGCAACCTTTCAGACATTTTGGGTTTGGCTGCCTCTGCCTGCCTGTCTGGGGTTCCCAGCCTCCTCTGCCTGCCTGGTCTCTTCTTGACCAGTTCAACAGTTGAATTGTCCAAGACAAAGGCCTCTGCCTGCCTGCTTTGGGGTTCCCTGCCTCCTCTGCCTGCCTGGTTATTTTGGGTTTGTCTGCCTGGTCTGTTCTTGCCAAAATCAGTTGCAGAGTTTTGAAAGAAAAAGGCACACTTGTGCCTAGAATTTATTTAAACCACACATCTGAAGTAGCCTTATTTTGTTGGGAAACCCCCCCATTGATTTTAATAGGGACTCGTGGAGTCTGCTTTGGGAGTGACTTGTGACTCGTGAGTCACCATTTTGGACCAAGGACTCGGACTCAGACTCGGACTCGAGACTCGGGTCCAAAGACTCGTGACTCGACTCGTGACTCGAGACCAAGGACTCTTCAACATCCCTGGTGTGTGTGCGTCTGTGTGTGTCTGCACAGCCCCCCCCCCCCAGCATCAAATGTGGCCCTCGGGGCTGAATAGGTTTTACACCCCTGACTTAATGGAACTTGAAAGATGTTTTGATGGCTGTGAACATACAGCATAATCCTATGTATGTTTTCTTGGAAGTGTCCTCCTGTGCTTGATGGGGTTTCCAGGCTAGAGTAGCCAGGTGTCCTACTTTATAGAGGACAGCTATTTGAACCATCCTTTTTTGATGGGCTGTCCAGTCCAACTCTGGTTTAGTCAAAGAAACATAGCCTTGAAGATGCCCATCAACAGTTAGCACCTGGATAGCAGTTTGAGCAGGCACACAAGTCACCTGGTCAGTCTTCTCCACTATGGTGAGATATATTGTATTCCTATTTAAATAATAGTTTATTTTTTTATTACATGTATATCTCGCCTTTCTTCCAAGGAGCTCAAGGCAGCATGCATTATTCTCCTCCCCTTGGAACAACCCTGTGACGTAGGTTAGGTTGAGAGTTGATGACTGGCCCAAGTCTACCCGGTGAGATTCATGGCTATGGGGGGGATTTGAACCTGGATCTCCCCAGTCCTAGGCAAGCACTCCAACCACTACACCACACTGGCTCTCAAATGCTTGCAAACATCTCGGTAGTCACTATCTGTAAACTGGAGGCTGGATCTTGCTGTGATCTAGTAGAACAGTTCCTATGTATTTCCTCTTTAATGGGAGGGGAAGAATGGAGAAGGCGTTAACTTTATCTTCTATTTCAGGCATGTCCATTATTCTCAGGTGATAAAGAAAGGCCTGGCAAGGTCTGCAGATGTATTATCTATCTACATTTTAAAATAATATTTTGAGGCAGTTGGCATTTCTCCAGTTTTATTTGAAGGGCATTTCTCCATTGGTTTTGTGAAGTTTTGTGAAGCGGTTTGGGAAAGAAGTGTGTACATTTTTCTTGCCCAGCAGGAATAGTCTCTCAGCATATGATCTTCAGTAGAAGCGGCAGTTATAAGAATACAGTACCTTTCTTTCTTTGTTCTACCCTGCTGGAAAGGAAGTCTATTACTGAGCAAGGTAGTGGTGAAAAATGAATGGCAACTTTACCTCCAGTAATAGGAGAATTAGGCTTGAACCAGGGTTTCTTAATCATCCTTATTTTTGTTGGGGTTTTTGTTTTTTTTGCATTGGCTTTCATTTGCTGTCCACAATGGCTCACCCTCCTGAAATATACTGTGATAACTAAGATATTTTGAGAAGTCAGCAACAGGATGCCCTAAGATTTGCTATTCTCCTGATCTTGACAATTCTTGCCTACAGAGGAAAGAGCTAGCTGCTCTTATACATGTGGGGCCGATCTTGTGAGTTGCAAAGTGTTAAGGAGGGACTTCTAGTTATTTGAAGCATGATGCTTTTGCACACTGATGTTACAGTGAATATAGTAAAGTACACCTGACAGCCATGGGATGTCAAAATCATGGACAAGTCATCATAGATCCCTATTTACTTTCTTTACATCCCCCTTAAAAAACAAAAACAAAAAAACACCAGCTGGTAACTGATTTTTTAGCCAACTTCTGAGTACATCCTTGTATGAACTTGCAAAATGTGAAGGCCTCAGCACAAGTGTGTTTCCCCCCTAGTGGTATTTGCATTTGCAATAAGGATTTCAGAAATATATCTGCAAGACAGTTTGAGTCAAATCCTGCAGTGGGAGCAGTGCTACTTAACTGGCATGCATGTATAAGGCAAATAAGATTCTACCAATTACTGCTGCTACCTGCAATAAATGGTCATCCACAACTGATGCAGAAATTTAAAATTCCAGTTTATTTTGCACCTTTTTTTTTATTTTAGGAACCCACTGTGGAGAATGCAGTTTTGGTTTTCTGCTTAACTCCATCATGCAAATTGCTGTGTGTTTGTGGGTGAAGGACTTCACAGTACTCAATGATAGCTTTTTAAAAAAGATACTCTCAAGCAAAAATTAATTTCAGAATCTCAAAATGTTTCAGAACACAGATATGGTATATGCCTAACCATAGTTAAACAAGCTTTGCCTGTGTTGAAGAATGGCAATTGAACTGAGGGTTGTGTACAACAATCTGAGTATTTTAAGATAGAAGCATTGGAAAGATTTTTTTTTTTTTGCAACACATTCAGAGAAAGATAAGCAGCCCCTGAGGAAGGAAAGTCTTTTCTGAAATGTGTTGGGGATAATAAAAGTTTTTCAGGCACCTGAGAATATTTCCTCTTCTGTTTTGGGAACACACAAATGCATTCCCTTCTTGCTGTTTCCTGTGTATAACAATAACCAGCCCTTACTGGAAGTGTGGGTTCCCAAAGCAAGAGCAAGTTTACCTTTTTTGATAGGTAGGCACAGAAAGGTAAAGGATATCAAGGTTGTGCCAGTTGGTCAATACAATCAAGGTGGAAAACTCCTAATTGTTACCCAAACACCTAATATATACCTACCTATAGAAGGCTTGGAGTACATATGGACCTACTGTTTTTATCTTTTTTTTCCAGCAATGCTCCTGTAAAGTTACAGTCCCACAAAGATGTGTGTGTATACAAATGCCAATACACTTTTAAACATTCGTCCTTGTAATTAGGTGAGCGGCTTCATTTCTCTGACATTTCAAAGCACCATTGCAGTTCTTAAAACACGCTTCCATGTGTGTCTGATTTAAAGCCAATAGGGCTCTTCCATTAGGGTAGCCTCATGGGACATCCCCATAAATTCCCAGTAGTGTTGAACAGTCAAGACAGATTCAGTTAAGTAGGATGGAGTGTTTGCTCATGTGTAGCTGCCTGCTGCTGTGAGCTGTCTTAACTTTTCTTTTATTAATTTGAATGAAATCATAATCTGTACTCTCTTAAAACACCTCCCTCCCCCCCCCCCATAAGTTGCCCTTAAGAGGCATTTTGTGCTCCTTGTTTCATAGGGAAACTGGTACTGAAATTGGCTTTCCCACAGAAAAGGAGTGTAGCTGTTGACTTGTAAAATGATAATTCCTATGTGAGACCCTTAATTTTAAATAGTTATCAGATTAGCAAACACTTTAATAATAAATGTAACAGTTAGGGGAAACATGCCTTTTCTAATTGTAAATTGACTACCAACTTTAAAGCATGCTTCTGTGTTACGGTATTTAAAAAGTAGCATTGGTAATAACTCAACAAGCGTTGTACAAAATAGACAATGAGGAGTTTATACTCTGCCAAGAGGATTCCCTTCTTTGCTTTTCATTCAAAGCTTATGAAAAGCTTTTAAAATGTACAGGTAGATAACCAATGCTTTAACAGTAATGCTTGAGGAGATCATTTTATTAAACCTATACACAATTTCTTTCCTGTCAAACTGTAGAAAGTGGATGGCGGAATCAATAATGTTTCCCACTTGGGACTTGCTAATACACAAATTAGTGTGTGGCGCGCCTGTGCATGATAAGCACAAAAGCCTGTTTTCTTTCAGCCTTTTATCGCTGTGCACATGAAATGAATGATGGGCGATCCCAATAAATTAAAAAGTAATATTTCAAGAACAAAGATGTGTACAACAAATTATTTCCTTAAAGGCACTGCTGCATCCATTGTGTGGGGGAGTTCAGTTTGACAATGTGCAAGGGTAAAGGACTGGTAGTTTGCTTATTTTGTGTTAGGCTCCAATTAAATCTAATTTTAATATTCCAATCAGTGATATCTAACACACATGCACAGTCTGATACGATAGCTAATTAAAGTTGTCCATTAGATATAATAATGCAAGTTATTGTCTGTCTAAGGGTCATTTAAAACACACACACACACACACACACACACACACACACAAATAAAATATATAGCCAAGTGACTTGACTCATCTGATTACTGGCCACAAGCATGCTTTCTTTTGTAATCAATGCATTACTCATGCTACCTTTAGTGGGATTTATTACCTCATTTTCTATTTTAGTCTACTTAAATATTCAGTAGCCGGTCCCACAGAAAATTATGATCTCTGCAGTGAGGAATCATGGTGTCAGAGGTCGGAGCTCATCTTCTTCATGTGTTTTTAATGTTCTTGGAAGGGCAAGAAAGCACACCATTTGCATTTAAAGCACCGCTCTCGGATGTTGCATTGCACTGAGTATGGCGTTCAGATGGCCGACATCTATCATGGCATGGCTTTCGAATCTCGAAACACTGCAGAAGGTAGCCTGAGAAACCTTTACAATCATGCAGTACGAGGTAATAAATCAGAAGCTGTCACATGATTGCTATGGTAACCATCAAGCCCGCTGCGCTGCAATCTCTGCAGAAGCCTGGGTACAATTTTCAGCTCATCAAGTGTTCGCAGTGATTTACTTGTTGACACTGCACATTTGATGCAATGGGTGTTAATTCCCTCTTGAATCACAAGGGGATAATCCCAACCCCCTCTTCCCATGTCATAAAACAATATGGCCCAGTAACCTTAGGGAATCATTTAAAATGAGAAGATTGCATCCTTGTCAGCAAAATGTGCAAAGTGGCGTACATTGCTGGGCTTAAAATGTTCTGTTTTAAGTAGTTAGCAGTTTCAGTAGATTTATTCTTATCTGTAATTCCAGATATTAAAAAGACAGTAGTGTGGAGTGTGAAAAGCCTTTGTTTGCTTGAGTATTTATAGCAAAAGTTCCATCTGTATCCCTTATAGACATTGCCTCCATTTGTATCTATGACCTATTCCACTTCTGTGTCAGGGGTTACGACAGCCTTAGTATGCACTGCAGTACTTTGATAGTGTCTTTGGTATGAAATTGGCTTGGCCAAGTTTTTACTCTTGTATATGATTCTGCCTATGGAATAGCTTTTCAGACCTGGATTCCAATACCAGGTAAACAGGCAATATCAATTTCAAAATTCAGACCAAGAATAGAGACAGATGTTCTGTCTTCTGGGAATACCACTTGAGTTAGCCAAGTTTTAAAACTAGTTTTGCATTTTGGTTTATGTTCTGTTGTGTTTCATTGTTTTTCCCCCTTAAATTTATTAAGTAACTTAGAGATTTATGTCAATACATGGGCTGTCTCAGACAACCAACCTGGTATATGTTGGAAAATTGAGTGAATAGTACAGAGGAACTTATATGGACCCAATTTTTGGTTGCTTTTCCTTTGTTATGGATCGATCACTATTGGGTTAAGGTCAGGCTTACAATTACTGATTGTCTCTGCAGGGCAGTGGCCTTATTAAGATGGTGCAATTCCAGAGGCTTATAGATCCAATAGCTTTCCAGTCCTGGAGGATTCATTAGCTCATCTGGCCATGTGTTCTCTGAAAACCCACATTCCCTCCAGAAACAGGGAGTTGCTTTCAGCAGATATCACATTTTTGGCATCCCCTTCCAATTGCAAGAGTTGAGTCCACTTAATGAAGGTTTGGAGGCACTGCGCACGCAGAGGAGAAATAACGACTCAGACACAATTGTAGGGTACAAATTGTGGTAAAAGTAATGGGCCACATTTATTGAATCATCAATAGGGGATCTACGAAGGGAAAAAGTGCGGGTACTAATCTATTGCGATAGGGTGAAACATCCAGCAAGGAGGGTGACGGCCGCCAGGTCATCCCCGCCTTGCTTAACACCACACGGTGCTGGAAGGTCTTTCCTGCAGTCAGCCTCGACCAGACTGTGAGGTGAAGCAGGAAGACCTCAGAGACGGCCTTGTCTCCGCAGTCCCGAGCCGTGAGACAGTTGGCGGAAGGAGCCTCAGGCACGCCTCTCACCTGAAAGGTGCCATAGGATGATCACCAAGCCCCTAAAACTGCCTAATCCCACACTTAACCGCCAATGTGACCGAATTGAAAATGCCACTAAGCACCCAAACCCTGAAATACAGTGTAGAGTAGGCGAAACACGAACATTGCCCCCGGCCAATTAGGACAATGAACCAGAATTCCTACTCGGCCCCTGGAAACAGGCGACCAGGAAAACCTAC
Organism: Shinisaurus crocodilurus; assembly: GCA_021292165.1. Classification (NCBI taxonomy): domain Eukaryota; kingdom Metazoa; phylum Chordata; class Lepidosauria; order Squamata; family Shinisauridae; genus Shinisaurus; species Shinisaurus crocodilurus. The sequence goes on from CM037879.1 coordinate 236,108,588, forward strand.
ACTGCAAACAGGGAAGGGAGGGAGGGAGCCGCGCTAGAAAAGAACCAGGAGGAGAGGCGAGCAAGCCTAATAACGGCTCTACTGCCCCTCCCCTTCTGCCCTGTGATTGGTTGGTCTGATATCAGACCATTGTAGTCCGACTCGTCCCCTCCCCCGCGCGCAAATTGTCCCCCCCGCCACAGCTACGCATGGGGGGAGGCGCAATGAGGTAGCAGGGACAATAACTTGAACGCAGATAAAGAAGTACTTTAGTGAATCTGACTGACTGAATATGGCATTGTGCCAGTTGTAGGGAAAGATACAGGGGGAGTGCAACCATGTTGTTTCTCCTTGATCTCTCAGTAGCTTTTGATCATATTGATCTTGGTATCTTGTTAGACCAACTCTGAGGGTTGGGTGTCATGGGTAGTATCCAGTGGTGTCATTCTGCAAACTTAAATAGTGCTAGCGCAGCTCCACCAAATCTTTCCATTGCACATTATGCTTGTGCAACTGCACTTGTGCAAATGCAACTTTAGTTGGATTCTCCTCTTGTGCATAGTTCAAAACTTAGTTTCTGCTACTGCAACATCATTTGTGCTAGCAGAATGACACAGTGGTATACTGCCTCATGGTGATATGGTGGGTCCACTCGTACCTGCAGGATAGGATTCAGAATGTAGAATTGTGGGATTTCTGCTCAACTCCATAGCATTTGAGTGAGCTGTAGAATCCCACAAGGTTGCAGCTCATCCTCCATGCTTTTTAACATCTATATGAAGCCACTGGGTGAGGTTGTGTGGGGTTTGGAATTGGAAGGAGATCAGTACACCAGTTCTCTCTCTCTTTGTCATCTGAATCCGGTGAGGCTGTGAGGTGTTGAACTACTCTATGGACTGTAGATGAATCCTGAGAAGACAGAAGCACTCTGGGTAGGTGGTTCCTGTGTCCAGGAATTGGGTTTGCCAAAGGAGCAGGTATGCAACTTGAGGGTGTTCCTTGATCCAATGTTGTCACTTGAGACCAAGTGGCTGATGGCTCAAACGCTTTGTACCATCTTTGGCTGTTTTGCCAGCTGCTGCCTTACTTAGCTAGGCACAGCCTGGTGATCCATGTTCTGATAATCTCCAGGTTGGATCACTGTAATCTGTTTATATATGGGGCTGCCCTTGAAGATGGTTCAGAAATTTGCAACGAGTGTAAAATTCTGTGGCTAGAATTCTGGCTCATCTATCTAGGTCAGTGTTTCTCAACCTTGGGTCCCCAGATGTTTTTGGCCTACAACTCCCAGCATGCCCCAGCCAGCATAGCTGGCTGGGGCATGCTGGGAGTTGTAGGCCAAAAACATCTGGGGACCCAAGGTTGAGAAACACTGATCTAGGTGGAGCTATATTACACTTCTCCTGAGGGAATTACACTGGCTGACTATTCATTTCTGAGGCCAACACAAGGTGCTGGTGCTTACCTTTTAAAGCTCTAAATAGCTAGGGACACACATACTTGATGGAGTAATACCCATGGCAACCTGCCCATGCATTAAAACAACCAGATTAGGCCCTTTCCAGGAGTTCTGTCTGTAGGAGAAGTACATTATGCATCCATGAAGAAGTGGTCCTTACAGTGATGGTGTCCCAAATTGGAGTCCCCTGTTGCCGACATTGTATTCTTCTTGGTGCCATGTAAAAACTCTTTCATTTGCCCAGTCTGTTTAAATGTATTGTATTGTTTTAGCTGATTGAATGGTTTTTGTCTATTACCTCTCAAATCTTATTATGGTTTGGTTTTTATTTTAATCCTTTAATGATATTTTGAATATGTAATATGTAATATGTATATAGTATACTGCTCTGTGATCCATGTCTGAAAGAAGGTGCAGTTTAGACAATTTTAAAATAAAGGAATAAAACAGTTGGGATTATAGTAAGGGCTTTGAGCCTAGCACAGGAGAAATGTGTTCTACAAAATGATAGGTTCCTTTTGTAGTTACTCCCGGGGCTCAACCCACCAGTAGCAGCATGAGCAGTGGTAAGTCCTGAATTCCCTCAACTGCTATGAGCCAATTAGGTCTGAGGTGCACTTGAGGAAATATGTAGCTGGGGTACTAGTGGCCTGGGACACTTGCATGGCCTGATGGGTCAAGTGCTCCCCCCCTTCTTTATGTTCAAAAAGCGTGAAGTGTCTTGTAGCACCTTTTTTATTATTCTTTTTTTATTGTGAATTTCAACAAAACTATAAGTAGGGAGAAAGGAAAGAGAAAAAAATACAATTTCTTGCATAAATTGAAATGAATCACTTACAATAGGTGCATATGAAATGTGTACCTATGAGTATATATGTGAATATGAAAATACAACTATTAATAAAAACAATTATGCATAAGCTGCAAGAAAGACAAACCAAATATCCATATATTTATCCATTCGCAGGTGGCATCTAAATGCCTCCTGTTCAAATATTGAAAGCATCGTTAGGTGCACAATGAAAGGATTGTGCTATAGGAGGTTGGTGTTTATCTTCCCAATGTTGTAACATCAGTCTTTTAGCTGTCAAAAGTATGCAGAAAATCAATTTACGTTAACTTCTAAACAACAGGTAAATAATTTAAGAGAACATGTGCATCAGTAAATATTAAAGAGCATTCCAATACTAAGTTTATCTGTATTATGACCTCCTCCCCAAAAGAGGCAACTATTGGACATCACCAAAACATATGGGTAAGAGAAGCATTAGCAGTATTACACCTCCAGCAGTTAGCCCACTTAGACAAACCCTAAAAAGATGTTCCAGCATCCAATAAACACAAAACAAAAGTTTTTGCTGAATAAGACGTAACCTAAGATGCATTGACACCTGCACAGCTGCAAAAATAATATTCCACTGATTAGGCAGAATAGGACAGTCCAGTTCCATATTCCATTCCTGGTTAAGACCCTGTGTATCATATTTATTCACCGATAATAAGTATTTAAAAATATGGATATAATTGATCAATCTCAGTTTCGAGATAAAGCCTCCACCCACTTGCTTACTCTCTCACCCAGCCAACCAGCCCTCCCTCTGTACTTTTACGCAGGGGCGGCTCCTCCCCCTTTTCACTTGGCCAGCCTGTCAAGGTTCCGCTACTGCAGGGACCCCTTGATCTGCCTTTGGGAAGATCTCTGCCTCTTCCCAAAGCCTTTGCCTGCTTCCAGTAACGTGGGTGTGGGCTTTTAGACGTGTAGAATAAGTCACTCCAACAAACCAGGGTAAACAACAACAGTTTACTTATAATATTTGGGTATTTACTTAATAGAGTGGTTATAAATTAAAAGCAACTATGATAAAATAAAACAAACAAACAGTCCAATGTTCTCTAGTTTAACTTCAGACTACCTATCTGCTATGCAGCCAGTTTCTCTTTCTCTCTCTCTCTGTCTGCTCTTTCTGCTTCTGCAGCCAGGCTCCCACTGCTGCTAGCCTGCAGTCTGTTAGCTGACCACACCCCACACACATATATAGCCTCCCCAGGAATGGAAGGTTATAACCATGTGACTTTGAATAGGATATCTAATTCTTAACTTCTATTGGGTAACTTAAAACTCTCAAACTCCCCCTCCCATCCTGGAGTGTTTGGGCCTTCAGGCTTCAACCAACTGAAGCCTGTGTAGGCCTCAACAAACCCAATCCTGTGTAGGCCTCAATCCCTCACATCTTCCCTCGCTTCTCCTCAAGTGGAACAATTTCCCTTTTACAGAAGAGAATTGTGAAACGTTAACCTACACAAAAGGCAACTGTTTTTTGGTTATTTCCTAGACAAAGCATCAGCTATCACATTCTCCTTCCCAGGCACATGTTCAATGTTCAATTGAAATTCCTGCAATTTCCAAGACCATCTCTGAAGCTTGGAGTTGGTATTTTGCATTGTTTGTATCCATTGCAAGGCATGATGATCAGGCCATAAAGTAAATTCTTGTCCAAAAACATAAGGCTTGAGTTTGTCCAGAGCCCACACTACTGCCAAACATTCCTTTTGGATCGTAGACAGGTTTCTCTCCCTGGGTAGGAGCTTCCTACTCAGGTAGGCTACTGGGTGTTTAACAGAGTCATAGTCTTGTAACAATACTGCACCTATGCCAGTCTCAGAGGCATCTGTAGCCACAATAAAAGTTTTTTCAAAGTCAGGTGCTCTTAACACAGGCCTTGAGCTTAAAATGTCCTTTAGTCTATCGAAAGCTCTCTGACATTCATCAGTCCATACAATTTTGTCAGGTTTACATTTCTTGGTTAGATCAGTCAAAGGTCCAGCAATTTCACCAAAATGGGGAAACAAATCTCCTGTAATACCCAGCAAATCCCAAGAATGACCTGACCTGTTTCTTGGTTGTAGGTATGTCCCAGGTTCTGATAGCTTCAACCTTGTCCCATAAAGGTATGATATGGCCATTTCCAACCCTGTGCCCTAAGTATACTACCTCTGGCACCTTCTGCACCTGTAAAACTACTTTACTCCTCTCATAGTGTGGCTTCATCATATTTACATGTACTACCGTGGGTCTTTTTTCAGATTTTTCTTTAACCACCACATAGGTTAAATCATCCATTTTCTCTCTGACTGTGTAGGGGCCTTCCCAAGCAGCCTTAAGCTTGTCTTTGCGCAGAGGAAGAAATATCATTACCTGATCCCCTACCTCAAATACTCTAGAGCGTGCCTTTTGATCATACCAGAACTTCTGCACCTCTTGGGCTTTGGTTACATTGGCTTGAACTAGTTTACAGAGTGTATCAAGGGTTTGTCTAAGTTTTAACACATAATCCACCACTGAGGTTTTGTTTTCTACGAGTTTACCTTCCCAGTTTTCCCTCAGGAGATAAAGAGGTCCTCTCACTCTTCTGCCATACAACAGCTCAAAAGGTGAGAATCCCGTTGATTCCTGTGGAACTTCCCTGTAGGCAAAAAGTAGGTGTTGCAGTTTGTCATCCCAGTCATTTGGGTGTGTATTTACATAAGCTCTAATCATTCCTTTGAGTGTGGCGTTAAATCTTTCCACCATTCCATTGCATTGGGGGTGATAAGGAGTGGTTTTCAAGTGTTTTACCCCGCAACACTTCCACAGACACTCCATTATCTCAGAGAGGAAATTTGACCCACAATCTGTCAAGATTTCAGAGGGAAATCCAGTTCTGCAAAATATGGTTAGCAATGCCTCAGCTACAGATGGAGCATCTATAGAGGCTAGTGCTACAGCTTCCTGGTATCTTGTGGCAAAATCCACCACTGTGAGGATGTACTTTTTTCCCTTGCGGGTGGGTTTAGTGAAAGGCCCTACAATATCCATGCCCACCCTAAAGAAAGCTTCTCCTATAATAGGCAGAGGCTGCAAAGGGGCTTTACTGTGATGCCCTGCCTTCCCCACACGCTGACAGGTTTCACAAGACCTGCAGTACTCTGCTACTTGCTTAGCAATTCCAGGCCAAAAGAAGTTTGCCATGAGCCTTTGTTTAGTCTTGTTTTCCCCCAAGTGCCCTGCGCATGGCACATCATGGGCTAGTTCTATCAACCTTAGCCGGAATTGGTTAGGTACTACCAGTTGCTTTAGTGGTTCCCAGGTTAACTCTTGGGTTTTTGGTAACCACAGCCTATACAGCAATCCTTTCTCCCAAATAATCTGCTCCCTTCTTTCCTCAGAGAAGGGCCTCTCTTGAGGGAGAGCAACTCTTTTCAGAAGCTCCAAACTAGGATCACTGAGGACTCCTTGCTTGAATTCCTCTACTCCTCTTAAATCAGGAAAAGGGGTCTCTAGTGCCTTCTCCTCTACAGAACCACCTGCCTCGGTTGTTTCACTGGCTTTCAGATCAACAGGTTGCATGGAGGCTTGTTCTGTTGGTTCGGTTTGGGGAGGGTCTGGGGTTGGTTTTGGACCTTCCGGAATCACTGTGGGTTGTACCTCTAGTACCTTTTCTTTTACCCCATCAGCTTTTACCTGGTCCTGTCTTGAAAGTTCCTCCCTTTCCTTTTGCTTGTGGGTTACCACACATATTTGAGCTTCTGGTCCCATTATATCCCTTCCCACAATGATAGGGGCAAATTGGGTTGGAGGTTCCATCACCCCAACTTCATACAGACCCCTCCATCCCCTCCATTCTATGGATAACCTTGCTACTGGGACTTCAAAGGAGGGACCATTCACTCCCTGAATCTCAATAGACATTCCTGGTACCAAATCTTCAGGTGTCACCAAATCTGCTCGGATCAGAGAAACATCAGCTCCAGAATCCAACATTGCCATAATGGTCTTATCCTTTACATAAACAGGTTCTTTAAACTGATTATTAACCTCTTCCCTGTTGGTGATCACCAATCCACAATTATAAGGTTTTTTTTATGCTTGTTACACCTTGTGGCTTGGTTTGTTCGGGTTTAGGACTACCTGGGTTAGCTGATGTTATTGCTTGTAACTTGGGACAGCTACTCTTGATGTGGCCTGTCTGCCCACACGAATAACAGGCACGGTCTCTGGGGTGAGAAGGATCAAAAGGAGGTTTTTTGAACTCCTTTTTACTTGGGGCTTCCCATTTCCCCCCCTTCTTCTCAGACTCAATCCTGGGGCCTAACCCTTCCCGGTTTTCAATCAGTTTGTCAGCCATTTCTGCAGCTTGGTTTACAGTTCCAGGATCTTTATCCTTAACCTTCAGTTTTATTTCTCTGGGCAACCGAAAATAAAACTGATCCAGGGCCATAAGCTCCAACACCTTTTCCCTGTTGTCAGCTTTTGCTTCATCCACCCATTTTAATAGCAGGTTTTCAATTTTTGTTGCAAACTCTACCATAGATTTACCAGGTTGAGGTGTTAACCCTCTGAACTTTTTCCTAAAGTGCTCAGGGCCTAACCTGAACCTTTTAAACACAGTTTCTTTGAATTGAGCATAGGAAACAGCCTCCCCCTCTGGCATGCTATTATAAATCTCTGCCAGCTCCCCTTTGATTAAATTAGGCACAAACTTCATGTAATAACCCTCCTGCAATCCCCACTTCTGTGCTGCCCTTTCAAAAGTGGTGAGGAACACTTGTGGGTCTTCTCCTGGGGTGTATGCTGTGAAGTCCTTCGGGGTAACTCTGACAGGCTGCTCCTGTTTCAATTGCATCATCCTTTCCTCGTGTCTGCGTTGTTCCTCTTGGGCTTGCAGTTGCTCTTTCTGGGCTTGCAGTTGCTCTTTCTGGGCTTGCAGTTGCTCTTTCTGGGCTTGCAGTTTCTCCTGGTGCAGCTTTTCCTCATGTCTGCGTTGTTCTTCCTGAGCTTTAAGTTGCTCCTGCCGCACCTTTTCCTCGTGTCTGCGTTGTTCTTCCTGAGCTTTAAGTTGCTCCTGCCGCGCCTTTTCCTCGTGTCTGCGTTGTTCTTCCTGCTGACGAAGTCTTTCCCATTCTAACCGGGTTTCTTCTTCCTTCTGCTTTGCCCCTAGCCGCAGTTCCCATTCTTTTGTTTGGGGTCCTGCTACACTAGGGCTAGAGGGTGCAGCTCTTTCTATTGCCGCCTGGGAGATCAGCATAACTTTCAGTTCCTCTGCTGTTTTCTCCTCCCATGGCAAATTGTCCTTTTTACACTGCTCTATCAGGGCAGTTTTGTTCATGGAGAGATACTGGCTCATCGTAATTGCTTCACTGGGTCCCTATTCCTCAGTCCTGAAGTTAAAACACACACTGCTTTTGCCAGCTCTATTAGTAAAACCCTCGATTACTGTTTGGAGTGCTTAATCTCACCGTTCAGGATCGCTCCGCTGCCACCATCTGTCAAGGTTCCGCTACTGCAGGGACCCCTTGATCTGCCTTTGGGAAGATCTCTGCCTCTTCCCAAAGCCTTTGCCTGCTTCCAGTAACGTGGGTGTAGGCTTTTAGACGTGTAGAATAAGTCACTCCAACAAACCAGGGTAAACAACAACAGTTTACTTATAATATTTGAGTATTTACTTAATAGAGTGGTTATAAATTAAAAGCAAGTATGATAAAATAAAACAAACAAACAGTCCAATGTTCTCTAGTTTAACTTCAGACTACCTATCTGCTATGCAGCCAGTTTCTCTTTCTCTCTCTCTCTGTCTGCTCTTTCTGCTTCTGCAGCCAGGCTCCCACTGCTGCTAGCCTGCAGTCTGTTAGCTGACCACACCCCACACACATATATAGCCTCCCCAGGAATGGAAGGTTATAACCATGTGACTTTGAATAGGATATCTAATTCTTAACTTCTATTGGGTAACTTAAAACTCTCAAACTCCCCCTCCCATCCTGGAGTGTTTGGGCCTTCAGGCTTCAACCAACTGAAGCCTGTGTAGGCCTCAACAAACCCAATCCTGTGTAGGCCTCAATCCCTCACACAGCCCCACTGGCAAAGCACCGTGGCACCTGACCGGCTGAGCCTGCAGGCCCTGCACATGATTTCAAAAGATTTATTTAAACATGTTTTGAATAACAACAGTCTGAACCAATCAGATGCTGCCTTTGGGGGGGGGACTCGATCAATGATGGCACAGGAGCACCTGTGCCCTCTTTGGATGTGTCTCCCTTTCCCCCCAAAGTAGTGTACAATGGGTTTAAATCACTGCTACTGAAAATGTAATCCCCTCCTTTTAAATGGGGTACCATGGGGCCTGCAGGCTTGGCCACGGCATGCACTTTTGCTAGCAGGGCTGGCCAGGAGGGTGAGGAAGAGGATCGTGGCAGCTGTGGCAGGTTTAGGAGCAGCGGTGGACCCTTCTGAGCCTCTGGGCCCTCCGCAATTGCCCTCGCATGCCGACCCCTGATGCCGGGGCATGCATCTGATTGTGGAATAGCCACGTTGCAGCAATACTAAAGGGCCCCAGTGTGGAAAGGATCAATATTTAAAGACTTTTTTCTTTAAAACGAGACCAGTTTCCCTTTTGTCCTTGACACTGGTGGCTGTTGCATCTTTCGCAAATATATCCTACAGTGACTTGGTGATTTTTTAAATTTTTATTTTCCAATTATCAGGGACACCTGAACCCTTGATTGATAGCAATGGAGGCTTTTCTGTTCTTTTCGCCTTTTTTTTTTTTTTTTTTTTGCAGTGGAAAAGATCATTCTTCAGAGATGGGAAGACCAAATGGGTTCTACTACTGTAGAAGGTGACTCTTTAGTACCTTAAGATGTTAATGAGCCTAAAGAACTACTGCACCCAACAGATAGAGTTGACAGAGACATGTAAACTGATAAGTCTTGGAGGATTCATGTAGAACTTAGTGAGGGAGGACTCAGGGATGAAAGCTGTTCTGGTGAATGATATTATGTAGGAGTTAACTGCTTGGAGAACAGGCAGATGGTTTGTGGGTGCATGTATGCTAGCAGTGATATCTGTAAGGAGTTGGTATGTGTATGAGGAAATGTGAATTCTTCATATATATATATATATATATATATATAGACTACTCATGTGCTGATTGCTAACCTTACACCTTCAGAGAACCCACATCACTATCACTGTGGTTCCAGTGCTGTATTGTAGCCATCATATCCATGACATTAGTTATCAATATATTTGCTGTGTGACAAATATAAAGGCAGTGCCCCTCAGCTATAGTAGGTAGAAATTTATCCAGACACTGGTATTCCTATCTTATAGGGAGATACTTGAAATAGCTTAGCTTGACAGTTAAACTGATACAAAGCTGATATGTAGTGTAGGCATACTTATATATTAAGTATTCTACAAATTGGACTTCAGCAAGGTGGATGTAAGATTGCCCAGTTATATTTATGGCCCAGTTACTACCGCAACTCGGAAAACTGTCTTCAGTTAATAATGTCATGAAGGCTGATGTAAGGACTTTGTAATGTTTTCCCTGGTCAGGCATGGGAGACTGCCAGTACAGTAGTGTAGTTGTAAAATTTGAAGTGTAGGTGCTCATCATGACAGTCCCTATAGCCACGTCCCCAAGGAGAGTCCATAAATTTAGGCAGCTGTGTTGATCCATATTAAAGGGCACAAGAGCGCCCCTTTAGTTAAGGCGAGTCACACACAAAAAAGGTTCCGCCATTATAAGCCTCAAAATGCTTATAAAAATGACACCTGTGGAGCTAATAACTTGAAACGTGGTATGCATGATCTACCCGGTGAGGCCTACAATTCTGCAAAGTTTCAAAGCAATCCGATAGATATTGCCCCAGGTACAAGAAATTAAAACGTGGTGAAAATTTGTACATTTTTGTCCAAACTGTGGTTTGGCATATCATATATTTATTTCAAATTTTGGTGAAAACTACTAATGTACATTATTCTGGCTTGCTGGGGATGTGTGCCTCTCATTGGTTTAATTCTGAGCAGCGGTTCAAGTGTTATTAAGGTTTTTCTGGCAGCCTCTGGTAGCAACTGCTGGTTGTCCTGAGGCCACGCGGTGTCAGAGACAACTCACTGATTCGTAATTTTAAGCAAGTGCTGGGGATGGGCGAACTCACCTGGACCCGGTTCTCGGGACGCTCGGCAAGCACCCCTGCCACGCGATCTGGTCTGAGGTGCTCGGCGGACTTCTGGGTCCCTGTCGCATCAGTTCCGGGTCCCCATCGCATCACTTCCGGGTCCCCGTCGCTGCATTTTTTCCGTAAAAACCAAGGTAAACTACCTTAAAACAGCTGCAAATAGGCTATTCCGCACACATCCCTACTTCAGGCTACACACAGTAGGTCATGTTACAAACAATGGCTACAAAAGAGTCAAGCTGTTTTCGCATCTGAGAAAGCCAGCTTCTTAATCTAAGGTGTCAAGTTAGAGAGTTGAAACGAACCAATTGGGAAATGCTAACAAAGCCCAGCCTTCAAGGCAGATCCTTTCCTTGAGGAGTCTCTTGGGCAGTGAACAGCTTGAACCACATCCCATTATATGCTCCTCCTCCCTCCTAACGTCTAATCCTAGGATTTCTAATGTCTAGTCCCTCCATCTCGTCTTCACTCTGGCTTGGTGTTCCCACGGTTTCAGAATGTCTTGTTGGACTATCAGTGGCATTCTAACTTATCTCCAGCTGCTGTGACCTTGAGGCCTCATCTGAGTCAGAATCAAATCCCATGGATTCTTGAGGAAGCTCTGCAGAGGTGCTTGGCTTAACCCTTACACTGGCAAAGTTATATTGGGCATGGTCAGTTGGACTCTGAAGCTAGAGTGCTGCCAGTATTCCAGTGTTTTCAGAATAATTCTATTACACAGGGCTTCTGTGTGCCTTGCCTATTCTTCTTTTAGTTATGCGATATGACCTCACAAGATTAGACTACATGTTACACAGATTGGTACTCCAGCTCTGGGGTGGTGGTGGTAGGGAGACATTAAGCCTCCCCCTGCCCGCTGCACTGTAGTCCCAATGTGGATCAGCAGGTCCCCCATGCCTCCAATTTAGATTACCAAATTGGCATCTTGTTGTAAGGTAAATTGAATCTTGTGATGTACGGTAAATTGCAGACATAGGGCAAAGGGTTAAATCCCCCTATCCACCACTGTAGAGTTCTGATCCATAGGAGGTCCCATGAGTTTACTTTTGAACAAAAACAAAAGCCTAGCTGCTTCTTTACACTAACATGCAGTTTGACCTTCAGAGAATTTAGGAGGGCTGGGAATGGAATGCACAGGTTGGGGGAGCAGAAGGATCCAAGGCCTCATGCCACCTTTCTGAAAGCAGAAACACAGTGCAAGGGCCCGATCCTTGCTCTTTCTGTGTGGTGGGAAAAGAACATGCAAGGATCATGTCTCACACTAGGGGTATATTCACACATTACACTGAATGTGTGTTCACATTCTGTGTATCCTTATAAAGGTGGTTGTGCGACTCTAGCGCTATTCAGTCATTCTCCTCATGTGTAAGTTCTATACATGAGGAAGGGAAGCGGGGATGAGCTTGCTAGCCCCGCCCCACCCCACCCCACCCCTCGCCATTCTCATTGCTTTCTACATGTGAAGGGTGACTGACTGCAGAGGACAGCCTCCTGTATCTGTGGAAGTTCTCACCAAGATTTTAGAATCATGATTACCATTAGTTAAGCATTTATAATCCCATTTATCATATAGGTAAACTTTCAAGAAAGCAGTGTCAAATACATTGCGGAGAGGGTAGGATTGCTAACATGGTCATTATAGATTTCCTTTTCAAAACCCAGGGAATTTCAATGATCAAAAACCATATACATACAAACATACAACACACAGAGAGATACACATATATCTAAAAACAATTTAAAACGATCAACAACAAGAAAAAATCAAGATCTGATTAAAGCCTCATCATATTCTGCTAAATGCCTGAGAGAAGGAGGAGGTCTTAACCTGGCACTGAAAAGATAACAATGTTGGTGCCAGGCAGGCCCCGTTGGGGAGATCATTCCATAATTGGGGAACCACCACCAAGAAGGCCCTTTCCTTTGTTGTCACTTCCCGAGCCTCCCTCAGAGCTGGTACCTGGAGGAGGGCCTTAGATGAGTGTATGGGTAGGTTCATGCCGGCATGTCAGTTAAGGCATCAGCCTTAACATCAGCCTTAACTTCTAATTTCCTGGCTTATACAGGCCTGTGGCTTACACTGGCTCAGCTTGTCTGAGTGTGGAAAGCTAAGCAGGGTCAGGCCTGGTTATTACTTGGATGGGAGACCCCTCCTCTAGTTTCCTGCATTGAGCAGGGGGTTGGACTCGATAGCCTTGTAGGCTCCTTCCAACTCTATGAGCTATATCTATGAAATCTCGCTGGCTTTATGGAGCTTGAACCAACATGAAATAGCCTTAACTCTGGTCTTAAAGTAGCAGGGTTCTTGATCATTGAATCAACAAACCAGTTCTAGCAGTTTTCATCTCTACAAGGAGCAGGTCTTTTGTAAAGCTAATGGGCCTTATTTGCCCATTCAAGACCAAGCCTCCCCAAAATACTCTGTATTACAACAGGGAATAATATATTGTTGCTGGGGGAAAAATCCATTTCCCCCCAGCTACTGTGAGGATTGCAACTAAGCTCAAAAAAGGTAGGGTGGCAGATGATGTCAGCATTCCTGCTAATAAAGAAGTGCTGGTGCTGCACTCCTGTGGGCCCTGGTGCTGCTACACCATTGCTCCAGTATCCAACAGAACTATTATTTCTATGCTTGCTGACTATTCATCATTATGCTTGGGACCTAATGCACTGGGAATTAGAATGCTCCCAAGTCATACAGCATGGCTGTCGAGCCTATATGCCCACTTTATTTTTTCTTTTTCAAATTACACTTTACCACAAATGAGGTACATAGAATCTTTCCTTTTTTCTACTGGAAGTACATAGTGTTGCATATGGGCAAATACCACTATGTTGCTGCTGCCTCCATTAGAACTCTAGAGTAATCCACCATCTTGCCTTGATCAGTAAATATTAGATCAAAGTAACACCTCTGCTTGAGCAGGCCTGTGTGGTGTGACCTGCTTCATATATCTTTTTAATTTTGAAACCATTATGTTTGTAACATATTTCACCTGCAAATCAAGTCATTGACGTTTCATTTCATACATATAAAACCTAAGCTCTTGAGCGGAGGAAAAATATTAATTTAAGAATCCAGGTAGACAGCAACATAATTCATGTAGGCACATGTCACTTTTCATGCTGCTAGGCCTAAATAAGGGGAGAGCACAGTAATGAGACAGCCTACAAGGAAATAAGAGAGGCATGACTTTGCTTATAAGAAGGATGGTGAGGTGATTAGGCTGCCTTTTGAAAGGCAAATAGAAAGATCCCTTGAACCTCGGAGATAATGCCAACTAATATTTGGAGTAGGAGTTGGGGTGGATAAGAATAGCAATGAAAATAATCTAGTAGGCTTGTCCTATATCTTAAATGTAAAATAGGGCTTCTTAGCTAATTGCACTTGCTTGGTAACTTATAAAGAAATGACTGTGTCTGATATGGATGTGAAGCTACAGCGATTTCGGAGGTAACTGTCTGAGTGAGATTGAGTAAGCGCCTTGTCCGAGATGGATGTGAAGCAACTGAGATTTTGGAGGTAGAGCCGTAGCGATTTTGGGGGTGGTTGTACAAGGGGGATTGAGTCAGCAGCTCTTTAGGATGGTTGTAGGCAGCAGCCATTCTGAGGAAGGCAATACTTAATAAGTATAAAAGGCAAAGCTGACCACTCAGTCAGGAGGCTGAAGTAAGCAGCTCTGGATGGAGTGGTCCACTTGCTAGGGTAAGCAATGCTTCTCTTACATATAATCTTTTTAGTTATTTTGATGCTAATTACTTTGTTAGTGGGACTCACATTATTGGCATTCTCATGTGTATATTGTCTTAAGGTTAGAGGGTATTCCTCTGTGCCTTCTATACTTCAGAACTTAGATGTAGAGTAAAATAAGTGGTCAGTTAATAAATGCTAAAGCCACATATGTTAACGTAACTGACTCTCAGTGTTGACTTCCTTTGTGGTTTCTGTTCTCTGTCTCTTAACCCACATGTACTAAAGCTCAGCTTATGAGCATGATGTCAGCTGATCCCTGGTTTTCCCTGGAGCAGGCACACCAGGAGAGTGTCAGCTCACCACCAGTTGAGTGGGGTCCCTAAATCCTGAAACCAGTCTGAAGGGGTCTCCTCAAGGGCTAGAGGAAGGTGAGGACCATAAGCTACTGACAGGCTGACAACTGCCTTAAAGGTAGCCTCACTGCCATGGTGCTTTGCTTCAGGCATTCAGCTGTCTATTGGATATGGGGTGTGCAGTATAGGTAGAAGAGAGAAATATACCTCAAATTAATGGTTGTCATCCATTCTAAAGAGGTCAGCTGGCTTGGTGTGGGCAGCTGCTGCAAGTGAGACATACTGGCGACTACAGCAGTCCATTTTTGTAATGCCTAGTAATACTTCAACTTAATTACAGGTCTCTATAGAGAGGCCAAAATATTAAACAACCATCTCAAACATGGTCCTTCCAGGTATTGGCTGCTGAAATGAAGTGTGTAGAATATGGAAGCCAATGCATCCTGGCTTTACGTGTGTCTGCACATTTGGATATTCAATGCCAGTAATTCAAGTTCAGTGTGCCAATGCCTTTGTGTAGAATTTGATTCCTGAAAATGGTGGGTGAGAAGGTCAGATGGCCGGATAAAAGAGCATGCAACTTCAGTGCTGATTCATAATAACACTTCTCTTCAGCAACACTGGATTTATAACACTTTAACTCTGCAACATCCCTCTTTTATGTCAAATCTAGAAATGGGCATGTGAACAGAAGGCACCATGGAGCAATAAAGGTGAAGTAATGGATGTGTGAATAGACCTGAAGCATGTTACTTACTACAGATACTCTTGTAGCAAGTGTAATATTGCATACTGGAAACAAACTCTCAAATTTTACCCATAAAGAATGATGCCCTTTACAACTTTAGCCCATCTACACATTCTACAACCACCTGAGGTGAGGGGGAATTGTTCACAGTCTTCCAACTCTCAATCCCTATATGGTTAACCTGCTTATACAGTGCAACACACATTGGGCTCTGCGTTGGAAATACTGAAAAAGCAGGTTTCCCCATCACCCTGAGCTAACCCTGTGTGTGTAGAGTCATATATGTGAGGGCTCTATTCTCACCTTAAATGAACTTGTGTAGATTGGGGCAGGGCTTGCCACCACAGTACCCCTTCTCCCGCTGCATGTCATTTCTTTCTAGTTGAGCTGTCTGGAAGGGCTTGAGTTGTCACTGGATGGAATGGAAACTATTTAGACCCTGTTTTTCCTGAACTTTCTTTTCCTTAAAAGTCTCCAGTGTGCTAACCAGTTCATATGATCTACATATACAAAATATTCATTTTATGACCATTTCAGTTCCTATGGAAAAGACTGCAATCCTCAGAAGACTTTGTGAGTTAATCCCATGGGGTTTTATTTGGATTGCTTCTCCCTGTTTGGCTCTGACAATTCTCTGAATCTATAAAGATTCTCACTTGGGTCTTCTTCACCTTTCTGTCTTGATCCTTTGGATGACTATAGCCTCAGTAATATGCTATTTTGAGCTTTGTCAGTGGTCTTACCTAGGGACTGGGAAACAACCACAGTATTCAACCATAACTAATGCCAAAAATTATATAGCTTAAGATACAAGCTGAATTCAGGATGGTTTAGATTGGGAATGAGTCACAGGCATGAGTGGTCCATCCACCTCCCAGCCCTTCCATCATCCTGTTGAGCTCATGGCTTAATGATAATTGTGAAGGACTGCCGCTGGTCCTTTCCCACAAGACAGAGCACCACGGCTGTTTTTGACAACTCAGGGCTCCTGCTTATGATACCAAGGTCAGTTCGGGTCACAAACACTGGATTCTAGCATGGAGTCAATGTGAAACTACGCTTCAGTTAAAAGTGAAAGCAAGTTTATTGGTAGTAGTAACCACACAATTTGAAGAGGGAGATAAGGGAGTGAAATTGACAAGAGAAAGTTAGGCCTGTTACACACAGGCAGAACTATAAAACAACGAAGAGTCTAACCTATTCTCAGCTAACACTGAAGAATCTAACCTAGTCTAATACTAGCAACTGTAACGGACTTACGTTACGGCAATGTACCCAGGCAGTCTGCTTGGGGGTTGAGTGTCTGGGGTGGCCTGATCTGGTGACCCACTCTGTGCTCCTTAGCACCTTGTTTCCAACAACAACCAGAAGCCCTGGCTGCTTCTTTTACCCCCTTGCTTGCCCCCCCTCGATTCCCCAATCCCTTCCTCTGCTGACAGGATGAACCGGTCCGGCCAGGCAGGAGGGTGTGTGGAGGTTTCGGCACCACCTTGCCCATGGCACATCAGCGGTGCTCGGAAGGGCAATTGAGGGTGCTTGGTAAGCCATTGAGGGTGCTTGGGGAAAACCATCGGTATGCAGATGTGTTGAGGACTGAGCTCCCCTGCCCCAGGCAGAGATTATGCAGCTGAATGTGGGGCAAAATGTGTGTCCTGTCAGGCTTTCTCTCCACAATAATTTTCTGTTCTAATGAAACCATAGTTTGCCATTATGTTGAACCAGGCAAACTGATCCTGCTTTACAGCATTCACTCAAACAGTGAGCGATGCTTGGGACACATGTCTCTATACGCTTCTGCAAACTGCTTGTCCGTGTTCAGGGAAGAACAATACTTATATACTTTTGGAACATGAATGACCAGGGTGGTGGTGGAATTTAGCTCAGATGTGCTGCTGCAACCACTTCCCTCTGCAACCTTAGCTCTATTATGCTGGAGGACAGGCTCTGTCTGGTAGATCTGGCCTCAAAACAAGCCTGTTTTCCAAATGCAAAGGAACACGGTATGCTTAACTTCAGAATGATTAGTCCAAGCCACAGAGCTCCCTCATAAAGTACGCCAAGGAGCAACAAAGAGAAAATCAGAGCTTCTCCAGAAATAGAATTTTTCTTGAGAAAATAGAACAAAATGGCAATCTAATAGTTACCTATGAGGGCTGTCATAGAGATGGGAGGGGAGAGAGAAAGGGAGGACGAGAAGTGAGACAACTGAGGCTGCGTGGTGATTGCTTTGGGTTCTGGGGAAATTGCAGTAGGAATAGAAAAGCTGACCCTGTGAGACACACACACACACCTTTCCTTCCTTATGCATTGTCTGACTACAGCCGGAGGGCACAGAGATCCTTAGCATCAGTGTAAATCTAAGAAGAAGGTGTGATGAATTGGGGAGTGTGTTCCTTCCTGCTGGATCCCCTTCTTTCCAAGGGTTCCCCACTCCAAAGGAATACAATAAGCTGCCACCACTCAGGTTAAACCTCCTGACCCACCTTAGTCTGTCCAGCTGCTTGCAAAGTTTCTTTCTAAGCCGCTTGGCCAAGAACGCCTCCCTTCAGCCAGCTCTAGTAAAAGGGAAGGCACAAGTTTGAATTTACTTGCTCAAAGCCCAGGAGATGCAGAACTTAAAACAAAACATTGTGAAATATTCTAAGAACAGAAGGTGTAGCTTAGCAACCATGCAATTCCTCATGTGGGGAAGGTTTAAGTGAGAAATTCTCTTTTTAAAACAATGCAGTCAGATGTCCAGATTTTTTTTTTTTAAGTTTATTTGGGAAAAGGGGGGAGGGGGATGGAAGAACAAAGGAAGGCAACAATCTCTCTCTCTCTCTCTCTCTCTCTCTCTCTCTCTCTCTCTCTCTCTCTCTCTCTCTCGTGCGTGCACCCACCCACCCCACTATGTGGAGGGGTCTGCTTTCTTTTGTGGGGGTTTCGACATGTGGAGAGGGCAGGGTTAACCCTTGCCTGCCCAGCTGAGACCTCCTACCAATCATCCTCAGTGCTGCAGTTAAGTTTGAAGAAAGCTTCCCCCTGGCTGCAGTGGGAGCCTTTCCAAGCCTAATTGCAGCTGTGTGTGGTATATTGGCGGGGGGGGGGGGGTTCATAGCATGCAGAGAGGGTTAACTCTTCCTTCTCTATTCCAACTCTATTCCAACTCTCCTTCCAACTCTATTATCTATGGAATCTATGAAATCATCACATATATGGCAATTTACACTTTCAAAAAAGACTCACATTGGTGTTGATGGAAGGCTTTCAATCCGAATTGCTGCTGGTGGGGGGGGGGACTAGAAGGAGAGGGGTCTGCGGTGCAGTTGTGAGGGCTCTGCAGCCCAGGGTTCCCCACCTTGGCTTGGAGGATTGTCTCAGTGCAGCCACAGTGTTAAAAAGTAGACTGCTCGATTTGGGTTCTTTATGGGACAATCTCAGTTCACTCTCTCAATGGTTATTTAATTACCCATCATAGATGATCTTAAATGCTTGACAGCTTTTTGCATGGTTGGTTTAATCAGAGTAATTCTACAAGCTCTTTACATCACAAACATTATTTCCTTGTTTATTTCTTCACAATACTTATATAACACCACTCTCATCAGGTTTCGGGTAACTCCAGGACGATAATGTTTCAAAATATTTCAGTTCCCTGATCTTTTGCCGTGCTACTTGGGTTTCCATGTACAGCACACATGAAGTGTCCGCTGTGTGACCTTCCAATTTACTTTCCAAGGTTTTATATGCTATTCCCTGATGCCTTTTGCTCTCCAATCTTAACAGTATCTGTTTCATGCCCAATTCTATTTCTTCCTGTGTAGTAACTCTCCCACTCGCAACCCCCGCCGTTTCCTTTCTAGATGTTGGAAAGCTGCCCCCTCCTGCCTTCCTTCCTTTCCTTCCTTCCATCTGAGAAATGGTCATTGCTTGGGATAAGGCAAAGTGCTGTGCTCTATTCAAAAACCAAACCAAACCTGAAGCCAATATGTTAGTTTGAAATGTCAAACATTTACAGTATTAACAAATAAATAAATAAATAAGTGGGTATAAGATTTCAGCTTAAATATGTTTGACTGTATAATATCAGTACTGTATGAACTGAGATAAGAGTGATGGCCTGAGGATTACACTTGATCAGAGGAATGTCCAAATATGAGTATCCTGAGCTTCAAGGGATTAATGAAATTGCTGTATTGAAAATGAGAAGACAACCCACATATACTAGTAAATGAATGCTTGTATATCCTATCCCTTGTGGACCTCCTACCTTTCCTTAGCTGAGAGCTGTAGTTATTAAAGTAATAATAAAAATGGTGAATTGTGGCATAAGCAAAAGTGTTGGTGCTTACCTTTTAAAGCCCTATACAGCTTAGGACCCAGGTTCCTGCTCATATACCAACCTGTCTGTGCATTGAAGTCCTCTTCAGAGGCTCCAGGTTCTTCCACCATCAGTGATAAGGTGGGTGGCAACCAGACAGAGCCTTCTCAGTAGTGACACCCACTTGTGGAATTTTGTTCCCAGAAAGGCCCACCTGGTGCCACCACCATTATCTTTTTGGGGACTAGGAGGAGGGCCTTTTCTGTGGCAGCCCCCAATTTATGGAACTCTCTCCCCAGTGACCTCCGCCATGCCCCTTCCTTGATTAGCTTCCGCCGGGCATTAAAAACGTGGCTTTTCAGGCGGGAATATGGGGTGGGTTAGGATTTTAAAGTTTTGTACTGTTTTAATTGTGTTTTATACTGTGTGTGTGTGTGTGTCCCTTGTATTTTATTGCATTGTACATCGCTCAGAGTGGCCGGATGTCTGGCCAGATGGGCGATTCATAAATATAATAATAATAATAATAATAATAATAATAATTATTATTATTATTATTCTCCCAGGCTTTTGAATATACCGTACCTTTTCTTTCCTTTTTCTAAACATTGTTATGTTTTGTCTGTGTATTGTAATTTTGTTTCTCTGAAGCACTTTGGATGCTCTGCTGAAGGTTGATTTATCCATCTTTTAAAATAAATAAATAAATAAAAGCAATAAAGGCAGATGATAATTCTTATTGTTGCCAAGAATGAAAAGTTGCACCTTTGGAGGCTGGGGAAATAGGATTAGAAGAGCATAAGAAGTTGAGTCTAGAGAGAGACTCCAGCATGTCCTTGGGCAGTTTTAGGGTTAAGCAGAGGCAAACCCAACTTAACAGAAGAGTGGCATGTGATGAAAATTTGCAAGCATGTGCTTATTGCATTCACCTATTGTGCCAATATGAATCTGGGTGTCTGTAATGTTCACGGCCAAATATAAGGCCAGCATTATGGGACTAATCTGAGTCCAAGAAGATCTTCAGTACTTGCTCAAGCATCTCTTCCACACTCACACACATACCTTAGCTGCTCTGGCAGAGCAATGGAGGGAGGTGTATGTCCCCCTCCTCTCTGACACCTGGCTACTATGGCTGCATGTCCAGGTGCAAGGAGTGCTGGAAAATGTAATTTTCCCAGTGCTACTGACAATGTTTAATTCTTCTGTTAAATATTTCTGCATCATTTGCAAAGAAGTGCTGCATATATTTCAAGCTAAACATTTCATCCTTGATGAGTCCTGTTGATACCAAAAGGATTATATTTAATATGCAGCAGAGCTTAACTCCCTTATGGTCAGGTACTAGGAAGAAACAAGAATGGTTTGTTAAAATAGAAAATGCCTTGGGTATATTGCCTTCCTCTTCTTCTTGAACAAAACTATTTTCCTTTTTATTTATTCTGATTTCTCTCAGCTGTGCCCCTATTACATTGTGCAGTAAATCAATTAGGAGTTGTGGTTTTTTTTAAAAAATGAGCATGATCAGGTCTATTTTGAATAAGCTGTTACAGGAATGCAATTATTTTGTGTGAAGCAGAGATGACCATCTTTCTAGGCTTCCATTCATATAGTTGGCTTGCTTAACGCCTTTGTGGAACTTACCAGTTATGCCTCCTAGCCAGGGTGAGGGTTGAAATCTGTGTTTTGGTTGTGTGTTCTATACTTGAAATTTGGGCAGCATGAGAGGGACAGTTTTGCAGCTGGCTGGCAAGAAGCACCTTGAGGGAATGTCCAAGGTAGGGCTGGAGAACCGACGGACCGAAACACGGGTTTAGTCCAAACGGCTCTCCCACTTAGGCACAATCCGGCAGAGATGTTCCATGCATGCAATGTGTCCTTCCTGTTGACAGTTATAGAAAGGAGGAGTGGATGGTAGTGGCTCAATGGACCAATGGTCTAACTAAGCAGAAGGCATATATACTCAGAGTTCCTATAACCAGCAATAAAGGCCCTATTGAATCTGAGAATATGCACATTCACTTGTGCTCAGGGAAAACATACAAGAAAAGCATATTTACATTCTTTTGCACATGTACACACATGCATAGCCAACCATTTCACATTTTCTTATGCTGCTTAGTTGTCTTACAGTGCAATCTTTATATGTCTACTCAGAAGTAAGCCCCATTAAGTTCAACCTTGGTGTCAGATGGGTTCTAGGATCTCTTTGTTCCTGTCCTCTCTTCAAAGCAAAGTACTCCCCCCCCCACTCCTTCATGTCATAGACACAGAAGGGTTGAAGATCTCAGTATATTATTAATTCTCTGCTGGCAAGTTGCTGGCACCCGTCATGAATTTCTGATGAAGAACTGTGATAAAAGTGAAGCGGTTTAAAATTACTACAAGTTCAAGGTAGATGCAGTACTTCATTCACAGTATCTTAGGGCAAAGAGCTGAGAAGAGATTGGTGAACCTTGATTGTTTTTTAATCACACCAGCAATCTGGATTGACATGACAGCCTCCCCTTACAAGATGTGTCGTCATTTGTTATCATGCTGCCATACTTGCCGTCTCGTGTAACAAACTCTCTCTCTCTCTCTCTCTCTCTCTGTATTAATTAAATTGTTACTAGAAGTAAATAAATGACCTATTATGGGAGAAGAGGCAATCTTCTTAATGCCATGCTTTCTTGAAGGACATGGAAGTAAGCATGATTAAATCCTCTTCCTATTTGTTTTCACAACACCCCTGTGGTGTTGGAGAGGCTGAGAGAAAATCATTGGCCCAAAGTCAGCCAGTGAGCTTCATAGCTGAGCAAAGATTTGAACCCCAGTCTTGCTGTTCCAAGTCCAACATTTTCCCCACTGCACCACACCGGTTCTCTCTTTTAAGATGGATCATGCATCCTTTTGTGACTGATTATGAAACTATCTCTGTACAGAAGACTGCTCCAATTCTCTCCAGCCTTTCTGTTGCCCTCTTTCTGCTTGCCTCGCTGTCTCCTTTCTTCTCCCAATGGCAGACTTTCAGTTATGGCATACTAGGCATGTGCCTAGAGGGGCAAGTTGGAGGGGCAGCAACTATCAGTGTGAGGCCCAGTGATCGGGCCCTCATGCTGCAGTGTGAGACCCTGATCTACAGTTCCGTGTAGCGGGGAAAAATGTGGAGGGATTGGGGCCTCACATTGGCATTTTGCCTCCAGCATTGTCAGTGGTGGTCTCAGTGGCACGGAGCACCTTTTATCAGCTCAGGCTGATATACCAACTACATCCTTATCTAGACAGAGATAACCTAGCCACAGGTATCCATGCTCTGGCAACCTCTTGTTTGGATTACTGCAAGGCATTATATGTGGGGCTGCCTTTGAAAACGGTCTGGAAACTTCCACTGGTCCAAAATAGGGCAGCGAGGTTGTTAATGGGGACTGGCCAATGTGATCATATTATTCCAGTACTTTTCCATCTGCACTGGCTGTCAGTCCATGTCTGGTCCAAATCAAAGTGCTGGTATTACCTGTCAAAGCCCTAGATGGCTTGGGGCCAGGTTACCTGAAGGATTCTCTCCTGCCTGGCCCCATATATCATCCTCAGAGGCCCTTTTCCAGGTGCCTCCACTGAATGAGCTGAGGTGGGTGGCTACTAAGGAGAGGGCCTTTTCAGTGGTGGCACCCCAATTGTGAAATATCCTTCCCAGTGGTGCCTACGTTGTGATCTTCTTGGCACCAGGTGAATACCTTCTTATTTTCCCAGGCTTTTTAGTCTTACCCAGGCTTTTAAAAATTGTCTTAGTGCATTTTTGTAAATACTGCTGGCTTTTACTCTGGTTTTTGCTTTGTTCCTATTCTGTTATAAAATTGAGTTTTTTATATTATGTTTTCCTATGTTATTGTATTTTATGGTTTTAAGTGTTGTTTTGTGAGCTGCCAAGAGAGCTTTGGCTACTGGGTGGTATAGAAATGCAATAAATAAATAAATACATTTTAAAAGTGTGTATTGCATTCTCGTATATACTTGTATTATTGGTATTTCATATTTGTCTATTTCATTTTTGTATTCACCACATTTATATTGTGTATTTGTATATTTCTGGAAATTGTGAATTAGCATTCTTTATTCTATATAAAGTTTTTCATTGTTCACACATATAATTATTTTTGGGTTCCTGTGTTTCGTGCATCTCTTGTTATCTGCATTTTTTTGGAGCCTTCTCCCTCTGTTTTTTGTTTAAGCAAATCATCAAACCATATGCTCTGCTGTAGTCTGTTCTGTACTTGTATATATAGAGAGCTGCATTTTGCAGTTTGAGTAATGCAGTGCTTTTTTTCTGGAGAAAAGGGTACCGGAACTCTTGGATTACATTTCCTCGGGAGTAGATGGCGATTAAATTGTAATGCAGTTAATAGAAGAAAAGGTGCTGGAACTCAGTTCCGGTGAGTTCCACCAGAAAAAAAGCCCTGGAGTAATGTGATTGTATGGTGACTGCCCCCCACCATGGAATCCATGGATGGCATTTTGGACTTATAGTACACATGGACGGGTGTCATTCCTTCAATTACCATTAGTGGACTACAACCTCGTGCCTAATGAAAGATAGATCTGATTACCACTGATAATTTCTGGAACACTTTTTCAGTGTGCAATTTGTTCTACAATTCCTAACTACTGTCAACTGCAGTTACTGTTCCGCTGGAGGCTGCAACTAATTTATAGGTTAACTTTCTGTAAGATTGGCTGGCAGAATTTATGAATCAGAAGATGGAAAAGCAGGTTTTAAAATGTGGAATGGCAAAAGTTATAGATTACTGTGATACTATCCAGTGGACTCAGTGGTGCAACTAGGTAGTTTTAGACCCTGGACTTAATGGTCTTATGGGGCGGGGGGCTAATGTACTAGTAGTAGGCGATCACTCGTGACCAAGTAAGATTGTCTTCCAGGATAAAATTACAAAAGAAAATCATAAAAGAGGAAATTCTAAAAAAAGTGCGTAGACTCTAGCGATGGGTCCATAAGTGACTGTGGAGGCCAATTCTAGATCCACACAGCTTCCCACAGTGAGGACACAGGTTACCAGATGGAAGATGGTCCTGTAAAGGATTCGTTTGATGTGCTTTTTGCTTGGCACGTTTCTCCCTTTCACCTTGCACTCGGGCTTCTTCAAAGTCCATAGAACCTTTGTGAAAGGCCAACCTCCAGTTAGATTACTGTGATACTATCCAGTGCACTCAGTGGTGCATCTAGGTAGTTTTAGACCCTGGACTTCCAAGTATAGCTTCCAAATCGTGTGAAGTGATAATTCCCCTTTACTCGGCACTGGTTAGGCCTCATCTTGAGTACTGCGTCCAGTTCTGGGCACCACACTTTCAGAAGGACGTAGACAAACTGGAGAGGGTTCAGAGAAGGGCAACAAGGATGATAAAGGGACTGGAAACAAGGCCCTATGAGGAGAGACTGAAAGAACTGGGCATGTTTAGCCTTCAGAAGAGGAGACTGAGGGGAGATATGATAGCACTCTTCCAGTACTTGAAGGGTTGTCACACATAGGAGGGCCAGGATCTCTTCTCGATCATCCCAGTTTGCAGGACACGGAATAATGGGCTCAAGTTACAGGAACCTAGATTCCACCTAAACATCAGGAAAAATTTCCTGACTGTCAGAGCAATAAGACAATGGAACCAACTACCTAGGGAGGTGGTGGGCTTTCCCAATCTGGAGGCATTCTTCAAGGTGCAGCTGGACAGACATCTGTCAGGGATGCTTTGACCTGGATTTCTGCATTGAGCAGGGGGTTGGACTCGATGGCCTTGTAGGCCCAACTCTACTTTTCTATGATTCTATGACTTAATGGTCTTATGGGGGGCCCCCTAATGTACTACTTCAGTTGTGAAGCACACAACTAATATTTCTCTTCTCTCCCCTGCCCCAGCCACCATTCCATGCTTTACATCCGCTTCTACATTCCTTATATGTTAGAATGTTTGCCAACCCGGGGGGGGGGGGGAGGGATACTTTGAGCTTGTGCAGTTTTTGCATTTTAAGCTCACTTAAATTGTAGTACTATATGACTTCTTATTTTTCTGTTGGACTGGGACTCGGGAGATCCGGGTTCTAGTCCCTGCTCAGCCATGAAACTCACTCGGTGACTTTGGGCCAGTCACTGACTCTCAGCCTAACCTACCTCACAGGGTTGTTGTGAGGATAAAATGGAGAGGAGGAGGAGGAGGAGGATTATGTAAGCCGCCTTGGGTTCCTTGCAGGAAAAAAGGCAGGGTATAAATATAATAAACATAATAAATAAAATAAAATAAAAAATCATGGCTAAACAGCTTATAGTTAAGGCGGCTCTAGACAGTGACATTTGTATTGCCCCCAGCCATCATGACTTGAGGAATAAGATCGAGTATGCTTCTGTTCCCCTGATGCTGTCATCACCTGCTGCTCTCTGGGTGGTCATTTGGGGTGGGCTTGGGCTGCAGGACCCTGGACTTTGGCCCCATGTCCAGCCTTAGGTGCAGCACTGAATGCACTTCAAGCAATTGTTCTTTATCAGAGATGAAGAACAGGGAACGTCTTCAGATATAGATGTAATTCATATAAACCATACATCTGCTGAAGACCGATAACTAAGAATGCACATAGGCGTATCATAATTTTGGACAATATACACACAGAGGAAACTGCTGGTGTGTGTTTTCCCCTCTTTGATCTTGTGCTACTGATATGTTCGTAGACCCATCTGTCCCTCTACTGTGAGAAAGTTATGGCTAAAGTTTTCAGAAACTCTTCATCTAGAAAAAGCGTTTAATTTAAAGAAAAAATTTTTTTTGGCATGTTTGCATCCAACATTACATAATGGTCTGTTCAAAAGCAATTAGTTTGTATTGGGAAATAACTTCCATTTTGGCTACAAGTCTGTGGGAAATGTTGTCAACTCTTAGGCAGTTTAGTAAACAAACTAATTGTAGTGCTCGAAGGGACCAATTACACACATCCTGCTATTCGTCCCCAAATTTTATATGGCACAACTTTAAATCTCTCCTTTGGAAATTTGCATATTTGCAGTTGCTTAATATCCTGAGTGTAACTTAGGCAAACAGTCTGAATGTTGAGAAGAATCAGGTGGGGAAAAGGTATTAATTTTCATGATGAAGATATTCACTCTGTGTGTGTTTTTTCCCCATGAAGGGAATTTTTGATCCTTCTCTGTCCTTCCACCCAGGAAACTAAACAAGGCTAAGCTTGCCAGAAAGCAGTTGTAATGCCCGAGGCTTCTGTTGCAAAGCTTTTGGCTGCAGTGGGGAATTGCTGTTCTGCAAACAGAAACAGATTTGCAAGCAGGATGGGATGCTGCACAACAATGTAAAATGGGAGAGATGCCATCAATGGGAGATTATGGCATGGAACTCTATTTGGAAGGTTAATAATGATGCAAAGTGGTGGTATATTGATGGTGGTAGATTAACAAAGGTGCAAAGTTCTTCTGTGCCATCATGGTTCATTGGCATGAGGGAACAAGATACGTTGTTGGATTTCTATTCTTCCTTTATATATTTTGGTTATAATGTAGATCTCCCATTTATTGCTCACATGTGGTGAGCGACAGTTGTGCCAGATGAGCAGACCAGTGTCAAACTGTAACTGCATTCCATCTGCTTCAGGAGTTCGGAACACCTGGTCCGTGGGCCTAGTCTGGCAGCAGAGCCCCATGGAGGAATCTCCCCTGGAGGGAATACCTTCTGTTATTGATCGATCAGCAATAACTGTGGGGATTCCCCTGTGTCCTGCTCCCCCTTCCATTGGGGAGTGGCTCCGTAATCTCAGCTCAGGGAAAACAGCAAGAATGCAGGCAATGGGTGACTCATCCCCCAGGAAGAAGGACTGTTCTTCCAGGTATTGGCCAAGTCACCAGCACAGAACTCCATGCTGAAAAGGGTGGGGCGATGATGTTCATGGGTGCGGCCACACACACCAATTGTCACGCCCCCACCAGAAGACTCCTCCAAGGAGGAGGAAGAGTTAGAGGCCCCAACAGAGCACGATGCCCAGGCCCTGCCAGGGTCCACTCCGCGACAGGGTCCTGAGCCTGTGGAGGAGCCTGCTGAGGTCTGAGCCCCTCAAGGAAGTGGGGGAGTCTGCCTCAGAAGAGGAGGCTGAGCACCCCCAAGAAGCAGGGAATGATGGCACTGGAGGAGGCAGGCCCAGCTCAGAGAACATCAGTGAAGTGCCAGGCTGCAGCAGAGGTCTACTTGGGAGGAAAGGGGCTTCTTGTGAGTAGAGGGCCCTCCTCACAAGGAGGACTCTCTGCGATCAAAGTGAATGGATGCAGCTGGGGCTTGGGTGGGGCTCTGTCCATTCCAGGATAAGGAGCCCAGTGGAAGCTGTTGGAAACAATGTCTGTGTTTGACTCTGGCTCCAGCCGGAGGACCCTGCTGTGTAAGTGACCCTGGCCTGGATTTAACTATTCTCTCTGCATAACCTTTTGTCTATACTACCTGGCTTTGCTATTTGCTACTTCAGATCTGACTAGGACTGCTCTTGGACTCTGGCTTGGCTTGCCCCTTTGTTGTACCTTCAATTACTGACTCACCAGACCCCAGCCCAGCCTCAATGCCCAGTGGGGAAATAGGACACTGATGTCATCTGGCCCATGAAGGGCCAGGTAGGGGAGCACTGAGGACCGGTGCAAGGCAGTTTGGTGCCCTAGGCTAGATCAGATATTTAGTGCCCCCCCTTCCCACTTGAGAGCGCTGTATTTTTTCCCCAGGTGTTTCTGGTGCCCTCTTTAGCCCTGCGCCCTAGGCAGCTGCCTAGTTGGCCTAATGGTAGCACCGGCCCTGGCGAGCACTGTAGCTCCCCACCATGAATGTGTCCTTCACCCCTGATCTACTTGCTTGCTTGCGCTACTGTGTTATACAAGGAACCTTCCCTGGCTGTTTGAAGTAGATCTTTGCAAAATTTCAAGCAACTGGAGGAATCGTCTACTGAAACTTTCTGGAATGATCCCAGCTGGCCCGGTCATGCTGCAGATTGAAGTGACCTGCTTCAGGTGGCACTGTGGGTGGGGGAATAGGCAGGAATTGGTGTTTGAATGGTTCAGCACAGTTTTTTGAACTGTTTGCCCCAGGTGACGGGGGAGCACCATTTGGGCTGCAACTCACGTAGCAAAATGTTTTAGGCTGGAACTGGGAATTATACAGTCAAGCTTGCATGTAACCTCTTGAATTATGCAGAAGGAAATGCAAATGTTTAACTTCAAACCTAAGCATGTATGTAATTCACAACTAAAACATGCACAAGGAGGGCTATGGTGAAAAAAGACAGCTACATGGGACCATCAGGCTGCCAGTTAGGTTTTGGCATACTCATTCTTAAATGTAAAATCCAGATAATTGCACTGCAATTGGCTTTGAAATTAGCCTTTTACCACAGAGGGTTTTTATTGCAGTACCATGCATTCATTTTTGTTCCTCCATCAGTTGAAAGCTTCTTCCTAACCTACTTATATTGATTTGCTGTGTCTTGATCATGGATTGTCACTTTACTCTCCACAATTGTGGCGAGATAAAAGCAATACCTTTCTTAAGGAGAGCCTTGTCTTAGAATTTTATTTTCTGCATCTGGGCTTTTGTCATCCCTTGCTAATGTGCCCAAATCCATACCAAGCACACTGCTCCAAGAGTTCAATGGATTTATGCATTCTCCTGTCGGATATACTGTTTCTTCTTGTGCATGTTTTAGTTGTGAATTACATTGCCAGTGCCCTTCAGTTCTAATTATATTGCTAACATACTTTAAAAACAGATTGTGTGGCAGTTTTCTGGATAACTTTATCCATTCTAGAAGTGTGTGCTCTTTGCGCATGTGCAAGGACCTACAATGCATTGGGTTATATTCTTGGCTCTCAGGAGCAACTTGTACCAGAGTGTCCCAGGCACTCTCTTCCCAAAATGGTGTGCTGCCACATCCCATGGCCAGAGATGTTCTAATGTGCAGGAGGCTGATTGCACAGCCCACAGCCTGGATTTTCCCCAGGGACCAGCGATCGCTGACCTCTTAACTGTTGGGGAATATTTGTGGTTCAGTTTTTATATTGAATCATATATATCTATATCTATATCTACGTGAGTGTGGGTGTGTGTTTGAAAAGTTCCGTACTGCCTGAAGCTAAATAAAACAGGATTGATAGAATAGACATTGCCAGCTGCATAAGTGGCACCATTATGGAGGGTTGTCTGGAGTGGGGTAGATGAGAGAGACTGACTTTTGGATTGTTATTAAATATATAATTAATAATAAATAATTAATAAATGTTCATATGTGGCTTCCCCATGCAATGCTCAAAGCAGCTGACAAGAACAGTAAATATAAACAATGCAGCTAAGATATGTAACATTTCATAAGTACACTTGATCTATTTTAAACCATAACATTTGTATCCACCTTAGCCAGCTAACATTCCATCGTTAAGTTCTGCTAAAATATCAGAAACGAGCCCTCCATTAATGAGAGCAGTCATCACAAACATAGCCATGTTTAATGAGCTAACACAACCTTTGACTTACTGACTAAAATATCAATGGCAGAAAGTAAATCTAGAGCAAAATGTGTTACAATTTAAGCCAACTAGATTCATCAAACTCTCATAGCAGCAGCATTACAATAAGGCAACAGAAAACGCAGGTTCATCCATCATGCTCACATCTTCAGTCATCTTAACTACCCGTGCAGCCCATGCCAAAGGAGTTCACCAAGAGCTAGAGAATGGCTGACACAGCCCATCTCTCACCCGGCCCGCCTAGCTCCCTAGCACTCACCTAGCGGGAGAGCTGGCAGCATAATTCCAGGCTTCTTTGATGCAGCTGTTTATTTTGGTCCATTCCAAGTTCAGGCCCAGTTTTTGGACAGAAACTGCTATGGTGGTGGTTCTGGGAACTGGTAAGGGGAATTGTGCCCATGTTGGTTCTGCTGACCCTCTTAGTGCCATTCAGTACCATCAGCCAGGATATCCTTCTCAGATAATTGGCTGATACTTGGGGACACTGTTTTATGGTGGTTCCGGTCCTCTTTGACTGAAGGTACCCAGAAGGGGTGGTCCTGGGGACTATTGCATTGGCTTATAGGGTTCTTCAGGGCTTTATATTATCCCTTATACTTTTTAACATCTACAACAGGGTTTGGGAACTTGTTTGGGGGTGAATGGGCTGAAGGACATCAGTAGGCCCCTGACATGGCCACTGATGTTATTTGGTTCCTGTGTGCACTAAAGCTGCCCTGACCAAGGCAGTGAGTGAAGGAGTGCTTCTCCAACCTGTGCCTCAGTCAGGGCAGCTTTGCCTGTCCCACACATTCCCTCATTGTGGCGGACATGGGTTGAGAGAAGCTAGTGGTCAGAAGAATACGCGGTGTATTCTAGAAGTGTGTGCTCTTTGCGCATGTGCAAGGACCTACAATGCATTGGGTTATATTCTTGGCTCTCAGGAGCAACAGTCAAGGATAACAGTGGGGATTCTCTTTCCTGCTAGCCATCAGGGGGTGGGGCTTCAGGAGTGGCAGTGCTTTGGGAAGGGGCCTTGCCTGAGGCCCCGCAGGCCGGATGGGCCAGCCTGGCAGGCCAGATTGGCCCATGGACTGGAGGCTCCCTGTGCCTGATCTATTTGAAGCTGCTGGGAAGGTGATCTGGAGTTTTGGTGTTGGGTGCTCTTTGACACAGCATTGCTCCTGGAGGGCCAAGTGGCTACAGTGGCCAGGAGTCCCTTTCTCTAGCTCTGGCTGGTACACCAGCTGCACCCCTTCCTAGGAAAGGTAGATCTGACTACAGTGATCCATGCCCTTGTTACCTCTCATCTGCAATGAGCTGTATGCGGACCTGCCTTTGAAAAGTGTTTGGAAACTATAGTTAGTGCCAAATGCGATAGCCAGACTTTTGTCTGTGTGGCAAGTGCCTCAGACAGCATGTATCACTGGTCTTCAACCACCTCCACTGTCTTCAAATTTGTTTCCGAGCCTAATTCAAGATGCTAGTTTTGACCTGCAAAGCCCTAAATAGCTTAAGGCCAGGATATCTAAAAGACCACCTTCAACTGTATAAGCCTGCCTCTAATTTGTGAACTTAATCAGAGGCCCTGTAGTGTGTCCTGCCATCGAGAGAAGTCAGGTTGATGGGTATACCAGACAGGGCTTTTTTTGTAGCAGCACCCTGACTGTGGAACTCCATTCCAAGGGGGTTCTGGTTGGTTCCATGTCTGTTTAAACAGGTAGTAAAAATGTCAGGTCCTTGATGAATTTTAATATCATTTTGGCAATTTAAATAATATATTCTTTTTTATGTGTTCTGTTGTAATATTGTACATCACTCTGTGGGCACTGGTGGGCAGAAAAGCAATTTATAGATACTTTAATAGGGCATTCTCCACCATGGGCTCATCAGGGCAGGAGGAAATGGGCCAGACAGTGAAGCAGAGACCAGGTCCTGTAGGACGTTCAGCAGTTTATGGAATGACCTTCACTGAGGGGCGCATCTCTTTATGAGCATATTTAAAACAGTTTTATGTGTGCATTTACTTTTTTAAAAATTTCAGCGTGCATGTTTAGTGTGGGCCTTTGTAAAATATGTATTTTTTTTACTGCTCTTGCTATTTTGCTCTCCGCTGTTTTATTGACTTTAAATTGATGTTGTTTACATTGTGTGTCTTGAGTTTATACTCCATAGAAGGAGTATACAGTTTAAAATAAATCATTGAAAAGGATTCTACTCTGGGTATTGCAGGATCTCACCTCCCAAAAGAAACACAGTTCTGCCCACTAATTTTAGGTTCCAAGGCGGTCATCTGGGACAAAGCATTCCTACAGATATTCTCTGGGCTCAGGCAGTTCTATGAACCATACGTGAAACCGTTCTCTAGTGCTGTGGCTTGCATCTCACAATAAAAAAATTAATTAATCAGCACCAGGACTACTGTCTCCTTATAACAAGATTTCCTGGACTCCTCCTGCATGTGGCAACAGGGTCTGCTACTCCTAGCACAATCCTCAAGTGGAAGTAAAAAATGGCAGTTACCTGTAAAGGTGCAAGTAGGGGAGAATAATGACTCAATCAACCTTGGGCGAGACAATCTCCTAACATTAATGGTCTAAGAAATAGTGTTCTTTGTTACGTTCACCTTTTTCCCTGCTCTGTCTGCTGTACTAGTTCTTTGCACCAATGCTTAAATGAGAACCGGCGGTAGTAAGGAGGCCGCAGACTTCTTTATAATTGAACCTTGTCAGCGCTACCTATTAAGTCTGCAGCAGTGTATGCATTGCCTCATTAGTCCAAGCCACTCTCGCTTTCTTGGCTGCCCCCTCCCAATACAACTTTCCCTCCCCAGACTGTAAATTGTGACTCTCTTACGTTATCTCCTGAGATACAGGAATGACTTCCTAATTGCTCTTACCACCAGGTTGGCTGGCAACATACTTGTTCACAGTGAGGTATGTGTCAAGGTTCATCTTTAAAATGGGTTAGAGATAAAAGGCTTATTTTTCCTGCAACCAAAAACTAGGCAACCCATTTGGCCAGAACCAGCATGAGTTCAGTCAGTGTGCATAAAACTCCGTTTTCTTTCTTTTTTTATTCTACTATTTTGTTGTTCCTGTTAACTATGTAAACTCTGATTTCCTTAAACAATTTATATTTTGCTTTCTTTTTATTATTCTAATGTCATGACTGGGGTTCTTTTATACTTGCCCTCCTATGCTTGCTTAGTTCATACTTTGCAGTAGCATCAGCTATCTCTAATTAGGCTCTTCAATAAAAGTTTTGGCTTCCCATGATTATTTGCGTGTGAGGGTCTCTTTTTATAAGAACTTTTCAGTGAGGTCTTTATCTGAGCTTGCATTAATGTTTAACATTGGCTATTCTTTAAATTGTTTATAAAGTTTGGGGTGGAGGTATGGGTTCTTCAACATGATTCTGTTAGCTTATGCAGGTTTTCTATGTGTAAAGCTCCAGGCAGCATC
Organism: Shinisaurus crocodilurus; assembly: GCA_021292165.1. NCBI lineage: Eukaryota > Metazoa > Chordata > Lepidosauria > Squamata > Shinisauridae > Shinisaurus > Shinisaurus crocodilurus. The sequence continues at coordinate 236,142,099 of CM037879.1, forward strand.
CATAGGAAGCAGGGATGGGGACTCGGACTCGAGGACTCGACTCGTGAGCCGGACTGAGTCCCCCCTCTGACTCGACTCGGACTCGAGTCCCAATATTTTTAATGGGACTCGAGACTCGACTCGGGACTCGAGACCAAGGACTCTTCAACATCCCTGGGCTGTGTCAGAAGGAGTGGAGAGGAGCGTGATTGCTGGCGAAGAGCGCATGGAAGCGAGGTGTGCCACTGCTTGGCCACTATGGATGGCTACCAGGAGTGCAGCCTCAACAGTGTGTCAAGATTTATTTTGATTGATGTGTTGCGTACTTGGGAGAGGCAGAAGAAGGACCTGAGATTACTCTGTGTGGCTGCTCTGAGTGTGTTTCTGGTTCCAGCAAGTTAATCACCAGTGGAGCAGGTGTTCAGTGAGGGTGGAATTGTGATGAGATCCCACCGTTCCAGAATGGGGGGGGCAAACATTTAGAAAAAATCATGTTCCTCAAATGCAACATGGATAAGTTTTAGGAAGATGAGCAAGTTTATTTTTTAAAATCATTTTTCTAAAATGCAACCTTTCAGACATTTTGGGTTTGGCTGCCTCTGCCTGCCTGTCTGGGGTTCCCAGCTTCCTCTGCCTGCCTGGTCTCTTCTTGACCAGTTCAAGAATTGTCCAAGACAAAGACCTCTGCCTGCCTGCTTTGGGGTTCCCTGCCTCCTCTGCCTGCCTGGTTATTTTGGGTTTGTCTGTGTGGAGGAAGAGGGGCGGCTGGCTGGCCCGCCAGACTCCCACCCTTTCCTCCCTGCAAAAGGAAACCCAGCACTTGCCACCATGTGGCCTGGAAGGGGGGGCTGGCTGGCCCGTCAGACCCCCACCCTTTCCTACTTGCAAAGGAACCAAGACCCCCAGAGATCTCAAGGTACCAGATTGCCAGCCTCAGCTGTCTGCAACCCTACTTGAATCTCTGTTCAGGGACTCGCCTTTAATTCTGTAACCTGGATTTAGATACTGAACCAACAGAGTACTACAAAACCCATGTGGGGTAAACCATGACAAGGTTTATTCTGGTAGCAATTTACAACAAGATTAGGGAAATAGGAGAAGCACACAAAATAGAGAGACACTTTGGTACACAGTAAAGCTGCAAAATAAGAAAACCTGATTCTTTAAGATCTCTCGGCATACACCTGTTACCTGAGGGTGTTTGCTTCAAGGGTTAGATCCAGCACAGTCCTGCCTTTCTAGAGTCCTCCAACCAGCTAATTTTACCAGGGGCTGCCTGGGGTCGGTTCCTGAGGGGGGGCCCCCCTAAAGCCTCGGGCCCCTCGCTGGCGTGCTGCCATGCCGGGCACGCTACCAAAAGGACTGACCAAGAACAAAGGCTACATGTGGGGAAATAGCTCTTCCCCCTCCCCTTTTCTGTAACCTTCTTGCTTCAGCCAATCAATTTGAACTTCACCTGGCCAGGCAGGGGGGAGGGAACTGGCCAGGCAGGGGGAAGGGAACTCCTGAGTCATGGCTTGAACTATGCATATGAATGCCCTCAGCCTGGCTCCTCCAGACCTCTAGACGCCAGGCCCCATCTCATGTTCCATGCACCCTTTGCTTCCTCTCAGCCCCCACCTGGTTTACTCATGAGGAGGCGTGTGTGTGTGTGTGTGTGTGTGTGTGTGTGTGTGTTTGTGTTTGTGTTTGTGTTTGTTCCTGCATGCATGCATGCAGGAACCCTAAAAACTCTTTTCTCTACACGCTAACTATGCACACCCCACCCCAGCCGGTTCACACCTGAGGTGTGTGTGTGTACCCCCAAAGGCTCGTTTCTCCACAGTCTGCCTGGTCTGTTCTTGCCAAAATCAGTTGCAGAGTTTTGAAATAAAAAGGCACACTTGTGCCTAGAATTTATTTAAACCACACATCTGAAGTAGCCTTATTTTGTTGGGGAAAACCCCCATTGATTTTAATAGGGACTCGTGGAGTCAGCTTTGGGAGTGACTTGTGAGTCACCATTTTTGGATCAAGGACTCGGACTCGAGATTCTGGTCCAAAGACTCGTGACTCGAGACCAAGGACTCTTCAACATCCCTGATAGGAAGATAGCAGAACTGGAAAAAGACCTCTCCTGGAGGACCACTGCCAGTAATGATCAGTACAGGATAGAATCTGTGTGATATGTACAAAGTAGCTCCTTGTACCCTGTAGGTCCAAAACACTGATAATGGCATCTTTTGTACAAGAAGAAGAAAGAAAGATAGTTTATTGTATTAGCCTTCAAACAATTCCAAAAGGAAACAACTATCTGTCAAATTCCATATAGCAAAGTAAATTAAAATTAAAGCAATTAAAATAAAGAGATTACAGCAAAAACAGTCTGATTACACCTAGACAATAGAGTACAGAGGGGCAAGATTCTCAGTTCATAAACAATATAGATAATATAGATCGAGTCTTTGTTCCAGTTACTTTTGGATAGACTTTCAAGGCAAGTATAATAATTTTTCTAATTCTGAATGTGGTTTATCTGTCCTGGTCAGATAACAAACATAGCAGTTTCTTATGGCTGCTTTTCTCTGTTTTCCTTGCCAACAGTGGCTGTATATACATGTCTCTTAACACAGTAAACATTTTACACTCCAATAGAAAATGGGTAAGGTCCGACTCCACCACCACTACTGTGTTACGTGGGTACATTCTAACATTCCTTGGGATATTCTCCAGATGCCCAGCAGAATCTGCCAATGGGAGAAGCCAGGCTTGTGTAAAAGCAACCCTTAGTACCCTCTTCATTAGATGTTCAAAATAAAGTGGTACCTGAACAGGTATACACATAATACTAGCTTATAAGGGATTTGATTTACAAATAAAAATGTCTGTGCAATTACTTTGGAATGAGACATCTTTCAGGTGTTGCAACAAGGCTCCTATGGCCTTCTCATAGCCCAAGCTTAGTAAATAAGGAACATAGAAGCCTAAATTTGAAGTCATCTCGCAGAGCTACTGTTGCCAAGAGCCCTTTGTTGGTTCGCGTGTGCATGAGCAGCAGAGTGCGTGTGCGCATGGGAGATTTAAAATCCTGTCTGTGTGCTAGCAGAGGCCTGTTATTCCACACACAGATCTTCCAGATCTCAGCTCCCCCCTTTTCGCAGCGTGCAGCGTGTTGTGAAGATGCCAGCCCAGCCTGCCTGTAATCCAACTTGCTTCCAGCTTCCCCGTTTGCAGATTAATCCATGGAGTCAGGAAACACTCTGTAACACCACAGGTCTAATTCTACCTGTTTATTCACTTAGCAAGTAAAGTTCTACAGAGTATACATTTCCTAGTTACAGTCCATGTGCAGAGTATAAATGCATAGCAAGCATTACATCTAGTGGAGTAAGTTGAGCTTCACTCCACCTCAGCAAAGACGTTACATTGTTGCAGTGACAAAAGTCCAGCAAGAAGAACAAAGGAGAAGAGAGAAAGCAGTCCTGCCTCTCTCTAAGATGGCTTAGAAAACAGAAAACAAGTTAGCACATCATCAGAACATACAAACCATGTGACTAGCTCATAATGCTCCCACAGTCTAGGCTTCCCATGCGAAAAACACGAGAACCCAGAAAGACATAACAAACTTGTTTACAGCCATTCTGTTCTTTCCATGTGTAAACAGTGTGCTACAGCTGGTGAAGTGATACATATCACAACATACATATCCCCCACACAAGCTGAAGTACATCTTGTTTCACATTTGCTCAATGAGGCCTAGCGCCGTCATTCGCTTCCTGTGTCTTACTACAGGCAATGGTTTTGTGAAAAGATCTGCCACCATGTCCCCTGTTGCACAGTATTTGAGTGTTACCCACCCTTTCTGCACACAGTCCTTTACATGAGAGTAACGAACATCAATGTGCTTGGTTCTTGGCCTACATTTTTCATTTTGAGCCATGCTTATGCAAGCCTGGTTATCTTCAAAAATTGTAACAGCCTGGTCTATTGTATTTGCAAATCAGTAAACAGTTGTTTGAACCATTCAATCTCATTGCATGCTTGAGATAAACTGATGAATTCAGATTCTGCACTAGATACAGCCACACAAGATTGTTTTCGTGTATACCAGTCAATTAAACTTTTATCATACATGATCACAGTCCCACTTGTGGACTTCCTATCTGCTGCAGACCCCCAATCAGCATCAGTGTACACACAAAAACCTCCCTCTGTGTGTGATGACAATTTCAGTTTGCAATTCATGGAACCTTTTAAATACCTTAACACACGTTTCACAGCTAGCCAATCATACATAGAAGGATTTTGGGTTTTCCTGCTAAGTATGTTCACAGCATTGCTGATGTCTGGCCTACTCACATTTGCCAAATATAGCAGGCTTCCAATAACACTTTGATATTTCCCAATATCTTCAAATTCAGTGTTATCTGTGTGTTTCTGATATTCAAGAGTCATTGGAGTGGTAACTGGGTTACAATTCTCCAATCCATGAATTTCCAGCAATTTCTGAATTTTTCCACTTTGTTCAACCAAGAAAGAACCTTCCTCATCCTGTGATAATTGCATGCCAAGATAGTGTTGTACCAAACCTAGATCTTTCAGTTCAAAGTGTGCTTGCAATTCTTTTGCAATTTTGTCTTTTTGACTTACTGATTCTGTTATCAGCAATATATCATCAACAAAGACTAACAAATACACCCAATGTCCCAATTCTGTGTGACATGTGTACAGACAGTGATCAGCCTTGCTTTGTTTGAATCCCAAACTAATCAAAACTCTGTCTAATTTTTGGTTCCAGCACCTTGCTGCTTGCTTCAGCCCATATATGGATTTGTGCAAATGACATACAAGACTGGGATTTTCTACAAAACCTTTTGGTTGCATCATGTAGATTTCCTCTTGTAATTCACCATATAGGAAAGCAGTTTTTACATCAAAATGAAATGCCATCATTTTTCTTTGTGCTGCCAATTTCAACAACAATCTTACAGTTGCATACCTTGTTGTTGGTGCAAACACGGAATCAAAATCTATCCCATGTTTTTGTGCAAACCCTCTTGCCACGAGTCTTGCCCTGTACCTTTCCACCTGCCCCTGGTGATTCGTTTTCACCTTGTACATCCATTTACAGGTGACGGCCTTGCGCCCTACAGGTAAAGATACCAGACTCCATGTTTTGTTGACATGCATTGCATTCATTTCATCCTGCATGGCTTCAAACCAATCATTTCTCACCTTTGGTTCCATGCTCTGGATTTCCTCAAAATTTTGAGGTTCTAAAGCTATTTTGAGAGCTTTATGTACAACAGTTTTGCCACTTTGGAATTCATCCTGATATCTAACAGGTGTTTTACGTTCTCGGGTTGAACGCCTTAGAGATTGTTCACCTCCCTCCTATTCCCCAGATATCTGCCCAGTGGTTTGTTCTGTTTCAGAAACTTCCTGCTGTGTTTCAGCCATTGAATGCATTGGCAATTCCACCAGCTGTTTGCTCGTGAAAAATCACATCTCTGCTTAAAATTACCTTTCTGTGTTGTGGTGACCATAACCTGTAACCTTTTGTTTGTCCATCATACCCCAGCAGAAAACATTCAAAGCTTCTGGGTGACAGCTTTGTTCTGTTTTGAGCCTGTATATGAACAAAACATTTGCACCCAAAAATTCGTATGTGTGCTATCTTTGGTTTCCTCCCATGAAACATTTCATATGGAGTTTTCCCAGTTGTGGTGTTAGGTAATCTGTTCAGCAGATAATTTGCATTTGAAAGTGCATCCCCCCAGAAATGATTTCCCACCTTTGAGTCAGCTAATTGAGCCCTCATCATTTCCTGGAGTGTTCTGTTGCGTCTTTCAGCTACGCCATTTTGAAACAGTGAGTTTGGGTCTGTCTTTGTGCTCAATGCCCTCACTTTCCAAGAATTTCTTAAATTTTGTACTCATGTGCTCTCCCCCACCATCTGTGAGCAGTTCACCTATGGGGTATTGTTTGAATCTGTTACCAGCCCATTTCACAAATGATTCAAATTTCTCTCATACCTGAGACTTATGCTTCAGAAGATAAATAAATCCAAATCTAGAAAAGTCATCAATGAGAGTCATGTAGTACCTATTTCCCACATAGCTTTCTTCAAATGGCCCAGCAACATCAGAGTGTACCAGCTCAAATATTCTTGTGCTCACTCTATCACTGCGTTTCTGAATGTTAGTCCTGTGCGACTTTGCCTGACTGCATACTTCACATTCCACATAATTAGAACAAGGTTTCATTTTCATGCCCTCACACAGACCCGGCATCTTCTCGATGCTCCTGTAATTAGCATGTGCAAAACGTTTGTGGAATAAATGTATACAATTATCATGAGGTTTACAATTTGCATACTTCACACTCTCATCATGTGTTACAAATGGATTTATAACATACAGAGAATTCTGCAAATCACCTTTTGCACAGACTGTCCCTTCACGTGAAATCACACATTTGCTGTCTGAAAAACACATTTCATAGCCATTTTGAGCTAATTGGGAAATACTTATCAGATTTGTGTCGTTCCGGAACAAACAATGCTCTCTGTTGACCCAAAGTAGCAAATTCAATTGTTCCTGTTGCTGAAACATCTATTTGTTTCCCGTCAGCTAATTCCACATGCTGACCTGGACATCCATCTTCTTCCAGAGATTGAAATACGTTCCTGGAGTTAGTCATGTGATGAGAAGCTCCAGAGTCCAAAACCCAAAAACCATTAGAAACCCCCACCCTTGCAATCAAACTTTTGCCCGTTTTAACTGCCTCTTCAGGTTTGCTTGTAGTTTCCGGTTTGTTTCGTTTCTTTCTCTGTTTGACCTTACAATCTTTTTTCAGATGATTTGTAGATCCACAATTAAAGCATTTTTTCACTTTTAAAGCAGTGGCTTGGGTAACTCCCTGCTTGTTGCTGCTCCCTTGGCTGTTTATCACATCAGCCGAGCTGTCTGCAAATTTACGGCCAGAATTGTTTTTCTTTCCTTGGCGCTTTTCCCACTCAGAAAGAAGTTTGCCTGACACATATTCCATTGTCAGATTTTGATCTGGCTGCCCTTCCATCAATGTGACAATTGTGTCATATGATCAGTCAAGACTAGATAACAGAATAGAAACCTGGTTCAATGGATCAATAGTCATCCCTTGATTTCTCAGCCTGTTAAACAAGTCCCGGATCGTACTCAAATGCTCTGGCACAGAGCCACCTGGTTGCAAGCTTAATTTGTACAGCTTTCGTGCCAGCAAGATTCTGCTGCCCGCTGTTTGCATTTGATACGTATCTCTCAATACATTCCAGATCTCCTTTGCAGTGTTTTGAAACTGGATAAATGGCACTTGTGAACTTTCAACAGATAAACAAAGAATTGCTTTGGCTTTATCGTCTCGCTCCTTCCATTCATTGTATGCCTGATCCCCCACTGCAACTGGATCCTGTGTTACTACAGTCCATAATCCCGCATGGGTTAAATAATGCTGCATCTGGAAACTCCATAGCACATAGTTCGAGCCAGACAATTTGTCCACGATTTGTGGATTCAGGGATTGTGCAACAGCCATTTCTGTGACCGGGGGATTTTCTTCCTCCTCCCCTCCAGAAATCTCAGCTTCGCTTTCTCCCTCCAAGCTGTCGGCCTTGAAACTTGCCTTCAAGCTGTCTAAGTCAGCCAGCCGATATCTCCCCCTTTCTTCCCCCTCCTTACCGGTTGAAGGACCAGGAGATATTTTTTCTTCTTTGATGTCTTCCTCCTCTGCCATTAATCACTGCAATCACGGAGTCGAAGCTGCTGCTTAGCTGTGTTAGAAAACAGGTCCTGCTGCTGGAGCTGGCGCCGACCTTCGCCTGGTTCCGAACTGGTACCGGTCCGGTTCTGGATCTGGTCCAATCTGGGCCCATAACCCTGTTGGTGCGCGTGTGCGTGAGCAGCAGAGTGCGTGTGCGCATGGGAGATTTAAAATCCTGTCTGTGTGCTAGCAGAGGCCTGTTATTCCACACACAGATCTTCCAGATCTCAGCTCCCCCCTTTTCGCAGCGTGCAGCGTGTTGTGAAGATGCCAGCCCAGCCTGCCTGTAATCTAACTTGCTTCCAGCTTCCCCGTTTGCAGATTAATCCATGGAGTCAGGAAACACTCTGTAACACCACAGGTCTAATTCTACCTGTTTATTCACTTAGCAAGTAAAGTTCTACAGAGTATACATTTCCTAGTTACAGTCCATATGCAGAGTATAAATGCATAGCAAGCATTACATCTAGTGGAGTAAGTTGAGCTTCACTCCACCTCAGCAAAGACGTTACATTGTTGCAGTGACAAAAGTCCAGCAAGAAGAACAAAGGAGAAGAGAGAAAGCAGTCCTGCCTCTCTCTAAGATGGCTTAGAAAACAGAAAACAAGTTAGCACGTCATCAGAAGAACATACAAACCATGTGACTAGCTCATAATGCTCCCACGGTCTAGGCTTCCCATGTGAAAAACACAAGAACCCAGAAAGACATAACAAACTTGTTTACAGCCATTCTGTTCTTTCCATGTGTAAACAGTGTGCTACAGCTGGTGAAGTGATACATATCACAACACCCTTCCCCATCTCTCTGTAAGCTTTAGCCATCAAGACTGTAGAAAAATGATTTTCAGCGAAAATGGCACTGCCAACTTCTGTGCCTGGCTTTCAATCTGGGGGAGATTTCATAGATTTCATAGATCACAGAGCTGGAAGGAGCCTACAAGGCTATCGAGTCCAACCCCCTGCTCAATGCAGGAAACTAGAGGAGGGGGTCTCCCATCCAAGTAATAACCAGGCTTGACCCTGCTTAGCTTTCCAAGCTCAGGCAAGCTATTCTGCCCTTACTGTGGCAAGCTGGTTGATCTAGGTACTGATCAACCAAGCTACAAGTATTTACTCTGTACCTTTTCTAAAGGATCAAGCTCATCCAAAGCCCATACAGGAGCACCATCTTTTGCACAGACTATATGTTTTCCATGCTGATGTGGAGATCAAAACATAGTTTAGCTTTAAAGTCCAAATGTTGTTATTTTCATAGTGATGAGAGTATTTTTTATTGTTTCAGTACCCTTATTTGTATCTGATCTGATGATCCAGTGAGCCAACAACTAAATACTTTGGATGCGGTTTGCTACTACTGTCACAAAACATGACACCCTACTGACAATGCAGATACATTAGTACAGTGTTGAAAGTTGCTATTCTCTCAGTTTTAGACCTTGTCCAGGAACTCATCTTTGATAAACTACTGTACAGCACCTAGTAATTTTGATGAATTGATGGCACAAATGTGTTTTATTTATAGTCCATTCTATCCCATAGGCCAGGGAGGGTCATAGCAATTTCACTCCAAAAATAACAGATCTCTATGTACTTAGAGAAGAGCCAACACGGTATAGCGGAAAGCATGTAGGGCTTTGAGCTGGGCATGAATCCCCTCTTTAGCCATGAAGCTCACTGAGTTCACACGTCACGCTGAGCCATGGGTGGTTTTGTAGGGTGACTTAGCATGTCTGAAACTGGCATGGCTTTTCCATTGTGGGTTGCTTTTTGCAAGCCAGCCAGCCTGAGAACCCTTGGCTTGTTCTCAGGGTGGCTTTATGTGATGTCCAAATCCAGCAGAGTCGCTTCAGCATGGGTTGTTTAAAACAGCAGGAGAGCCGCCTGGCAAGAGTGGCAAAAAACTCTGCAGGCAGCTGCTCGAAATCTCACTAATGATAACCCCTCCCTATTACATCTTGAAATGACACTAGTCAATTTTCTCCTCCACTTCATCGCCTCCCTAGACAGCAGCACCCCTTTTGTTTTCACCTTCGGGAAGATTTGTGCAATTTTAATGTTATTTTCTCTCCCCACGTTCAGGGAGATTTGTGCAAACGTAATGTTATTTTTTTTCCACCTTCAGGGAGATTTGCGCAAATTGAACTATATTTATTGATTTGTTTATTTATTTTAACTTTCAAGGAGATTTGCACAAATCTGCTAAAGTGCAGTAACTACTCTGCTTTAGCAGATTTGACTTGAAATGTGCATATGTTTAGCAATCCTGCTCACTGTTCTGTAACTCTCATTTACATCTGAAAGCTAGCAATGGAGACCAGGGGAGGGAAACGAGAAGCACAAAGGGGTGTGGGGAGAGCTGAAAGCATCTGGCAGCTGCAGAAGAGAAGGTGCTTTAGGGTCACGTGTTAGAATGTGAAGCAGACTTAAAACAAACAAAACAAAGTGTTCACTAGCAAGGGAAGTGCCAAAGTGCTGGATGAAATTGACAAGGACACAGACAACAGGGGGATATTGGTATGCTTGACTAAATAGTGGACAGGTGGTCTTGCAATCTTGTGCGCTTATGTAACACCCCCATATTTTTTTTTTAAAAAAACCATATGTGAGCATATTCCCGTGTTCATAAGGACTCTGAAAATTATTTCCGTTTTGCGATCTGATGCCAGATTGGGGGAGGGGACAGTTTCCCTTGGGAAGTACCTGAAGTGGAGGATGAAATTGACAAGGACATTGACAAGAGGGGGATATGGCTATGCTGGGCTCAATAGCAGACAGGCAGTTGTGCGGTCTTGCACAAGGCTGCTGAAGAAAAATAATTTTAAAATTGTGAATGCATTCTCGCTCAGAAACTTAAATCCCTTTGGTGATCTGATGCGGAAAGGGGGGAGTTTCCCTCATGAACAGCAATCCCAGTGGACCAATTGCAGAAAGGGTGCTGGCTGGTGTAGGGAACAAGGAAATGAGGATTTCTGCTGCACAGGCCCATGGGATACACGACATGCCAGCAGCTGCCAAGAGGACTGAGAGGGAGTGAGGGAGAAACAAGGCAGGGCAGGTCACCAAGTAGGCAATCATCTGTCTCTCCTCCATGATTCCACTAAACATGAATTTACAGGGCGAAAAATTGTTATTGGATATTCCTGTACTTAAAACATGCATGAGCAATACAAAAATAAAGTACATTACCCCCAAATGATCCTTCCTGAGCCTGGGGCCCTCCAGACATTTTGTACTTCAACTCCCATCTGCCACTGCCAGCATGGCCAATGGTCAGGAATGTGGAGAGTTGTAGTCCAAAACATTTGGAGGGCAGCAGGTTGGGCAAGGCTGCCCGGCCCCTAAACAATGCCTACAGAAGTACGTAACTGCTGTCTTCCACGTATGTTTCTATCTATGTTGCAGCCTGGACCATATTTTGCTGGCCCAACCAGCATAAAACCATATTCTCTTAGCTAACCAGTACTGAGGTCGGAAAATGAAAATGCAGTGAAGTAAGGCTCTGGCCTGGCTCCACCTGTGCCCTACAAGGGGCAGATCCTGCTTCGCCCCTGCCCACATTTCTCCTTGCTTTGCCTGTGATCACCAGGTTCTGCCTGCCCAGGCTCAGGGGGTCCTGCCCCTGTCCCCTGGAGGCCAGTATTTTTTAAATTAAAATTGGGCAACCCTAATCTGAAGGGAGTGAAAGTACAGAATATGAAGGGTGAGACGAAACAACGTAGGTCCAATAAATATTGATTAACCTATTATATATAAGGTAAATAAATAACCAGGAGAGCCAGTGTGGCATAGTGGCTAGAGAATTGGACTGGGACTCGGGAGATCCGGGTTCTAGTCCCCACTTGGCCATGAAGCTCACTGGGTGACTTTGGGCCAGTAACTGACTCTTAGCTTAACCTACCTCACAGGGCTGTTCTGAGGATAAAATGGAGAGGAGGGGGACCATGTGAGCCGCCTTGGGTTCCTTGCAAGAGGAAAAAAATATAAAGATTTAATTTTATAAAAAAATATAAATGTAATAAATAAGATGCATTCACTTTCCACTCATTAATATTTGCCTCCCTGCTCATCCATTCCAAAGGGAGTGATAAAGAGATCATCTGAGGGTAAGAGGAAAGAGGGAGAGAGAATAGTATTTATTTATTTATTTATTATTTGCATTTATCTATCGCCCATCTGGCCGGCAAACCGGCCACCCTGGGCGATGTACAGAAAATAAAACAGAACAAAATACATTAAAACATTTATTTAATAAATTTATTGACCTCTTGACTATCTAAAAAAACATCACAATGCGGTTTACAGTATGAAAGTTTAAAATACAAAATGTCCACAGTTAAAATATTTAAAACAGAGAATACAAAATGTTTCAGTCAAAACATTTAAAACAAAACAAAAACCTACTCTCAGTTAAGATATTTAAAGTCTGAGAACTAACAATCAACAAACTGGACAACACAATCAGAGCTTTTCTAGGCAGTGCTATTTACACGCAGAATTAAGATCTGATCTCTACATGAAGAACTTTTCCTTTCCGCCTTTTTTGTACTTTCTACTTTCTGTAGTTGGCACTATGGTATAATGCAATTACACTAGTAGGGACTTCCGCTTTGTTTCGGGATGAAAAAAATACTGGATTTTCCCTGCTCCACCACCACCCCGGCACATGCACGCAAGAGCTCTTAAAAAACAGAAGCAGAAACTGGGGGGTCATGATGTCATCGAAAGCCCCCGTAAACAGTCATGAGTAAGGAATGGCGAGCACACAAAAGTCCTCAGTCAGGGAAGGCCTGAGTGAAAAGACAGGTCTTTAACTGGCATCTAAAACATGTCACAGTTGGTGCCTCCCCACATAAGTAATAATAGCATTACCTTCACATTACCTAATGTGAAGGTAATGAAAGTGGTTACATCACAACAGCTGGTTCTGCCCCTACCTTACAACTGTTCATTAAAAGTCTGTAGAGGGCTCCCATTCTCAATGTCCAAAAACATCTGTAGGGCCACAAGATTGCCTTCCCCTGTAAATGCACATAGGTCAGGATGGAACCTGCCACCAAAATGCCAGTCCACATTCTGCCATGCACTCATTTCCCCACTAATGCACATCTGTGAAGGGCTTTCTCCCACACAGAGGCAGGCAGACATCTGTGAATTACTCTGCTCTTTGGATGCGTGCTGCTGATGGCCACTGCAGGCTGCTTGTTTTAACAGATATAGAAATTTCCTCATCCTCCAATATATGTGGACATAATTGGCTGTTGTCTGACAATAGGCTTGGAATTTATTTTTTCAAGTTTGCTTGCAATGTTTTTTTTTTTTTTTTACTGGTCTTGCTGGGTATTTTCTTTCTTTCCCCAAGGCTTAATATATGGATGTATTTCTCAATCTCTGCATAGTACAGGCTGCTGTGTATCTGCATAATCTGTAGAAAAGCATTAAAATTTAAGTTTGAATAACTGGTTGCAGCATCGTAAAGTTCAATGAGAAAGGTTAATAAACAAGAGCTGTGCATTTGCTGTCCAAAAGATTGTGGTGATTTCTGGTAGATGTGCACCCAGTTTTCCTTAATAACAGTGGAATCTGAACCCCTACAAAATAATTTGCATCTATCCGGACTACTTTTCAGAATGAATATTTCTCTGAAATATAAATTTAGAAACAGTGTTATGCAATCTTCTTCTGGAATATTTTCCTCCTCGCAGACAGAGAAGGAAAAGATCCATGTGAGTTCAAAGACAAAGAAAGCAGGCTTGCCCCGTTAGATTTTAACATTCTGCTTTTTTCCTTCAGTCTCAAAGCAGAGATGAGGGAGAAAGCTACAGAGCAGCACCCTCAGGGTGCAGCAGCAAATCTCTAAAATCGGCAGGCTGAGGCTTTGAATTGAATTCTACTGAACAAATTTGATCCTTCAGAAACTCCATTTTGTAAGTGGGTGCAGATAATACCCTATTTCAAAAATAATGGTGTGTTTATGCAATAGGGCTAACATATAGCTTGGCTCAAGTGTGTGTATTTACATCTATAGGCATACTGAATATACTCCTCTGCAGAGGAAGTGAAAGCCTTAAAATGACGTGAAGAAAATAGGTAGCCTAGCCAAAATGCTTTCTAGCAGATTCCATTGTGCCAGTTAACTGGTGGGGTGGGGGAGGCAATGCTTTCAAGCGGTGACTTGAGAAAGTGAGCTCCCCTTTTGCATTGTGTGTCGCCGTGCTTGCTCCCTGTTCCTGCGCTTTGTGTTTCAACAGCTCTTGTTCCATGTTCTTATTTTCTTGGCATATGCCGCAAATATGTGAGATTGCTGCATTCAAATGGTATTCCTGCAAATCTTCGTCTGCCTCTCCAGTTCCTCTCGCCGCACGTATATAATTGGGGTCTGTTTATCAGAATGCTTTATGCTTGAAACTCCTTTCTTACACTCTGGAATAAATTCTAGTGTTTTCTTTCACTACTAGGACTCGGGTAACACATTTGATTTATGGAGCACGATTTGCTGGTCTGGCCATGAACGATGTCTGTATATATTGCCAGTTCTGGTAGCAACTACGGAGGCAGCTTTCAGTAACTTTTTTTAAAAAATCCTGAATCCTTGAAGGAATGTACATTGTGCCAACAAGTTAGAATTACCTATTAGCCATTCTGGTAGCCAGGAGCCATCATGAGGTTGTTCCTGGGAGGGGAAAGGGCTGTAGCTCAGTGGTAGAGCACATGCTTTGCTTGCAAAAGGTCTCGGGTTCAATCCCGGGCATCTCTGGGTAAGGCAAGGAAAGACTGCTGTGTGAAAACCTGGAGAGCCGTTGCCAGTCTGTGTAGACCAAGGGTGGGCAACTTGTGGCCCTCCAGATGTTTTGGCCTACAACTCCCATCATTCCTCACCAGTGGCTATGCAGGCTAGGGATGATGGGGATTGTAGGCAAAAAAAATATCTGGAGGGCCACACATTGGCCAACCCCTGGTGCAGACAATGATGAGTTAGATGGGCCAATGGTCTGACTTGCGTTCCATGTTCCTGTTGTTGTTTCTATTATTAGCTTACTCAATTTCACCAAGGTGAATAGGAGCAATATATCAAGCCCCGATATATCCTCAAGCACAATAGCGCGCGCGCACACACACACTCTCTCTCTCCCCTCAAACTAGTATAATACATCCACAGCTGGGATGATGCTAGCTCGAATATAATAAAAAGATGGCACCCTAATTGGAGCAGCAAAAGGAATGCTGTAACCATCTGGTGACAAAACTGGACAGTACCCAATTGAGTACCTCAGGGAAGGGAGCTTGTTTAGCACAGAGGGCTACGTTAGGAACACACAATTAGCTGGAAGGCTGTGGTAAATTTTCATGTTTTATTTACACATAATTAACACAATTTGCATAGCATTTGTAAGGACATTGTGAATTCAGGCCACAGCTGGAGGACATGTTGCGCGTCTTCTGTGGTGACATTTGAGCCGTTCCCATTGTGCAATTAGCGGCAACAGATTTTAGGAGGTCTCTCTTGCAGATTATCCTCAATGAATGTGGATAACACCATGGTCTTACTTCCACCAACCCAATAGGCTTGGGATTCAGCCATTGAAACAACTGCCTACAAATGTGCTCTAAAGAGGAGTTAAATATTGCATCATATCATGCTCATGCATTTTAGTCCATCCAGAAAATGGTGGCAGAGGTTCACTGCATGTGACCTGCTGCACTGCTAACAAATAACAACTCCCTCCTAAAGCTTTAGCAGAGCCTGCTTACTTTCAAGGCAGATTTTCTCAGTATAAGGAATGCGTAGACAATAAGATCCTTAGTATTGCCACGGGGCTAGCAGGAGGTGATACGCAACATCACAAGTGTTTACTTCTTCAAAAGGGCAGGCAGGTGGTTAATGGTAAAACAAAGTATTTTGGGAGAGCAGTAACAAAAGACAGTAGTTACCTCACCCTGTTTCTTCCTCTAGTGCCAGGGAGTTGAACCTTGGGCCAAGGACCAAATACAGCCCACGTCTCGCGAGCCAGATTGGGGTCATCTGGCGTTCTCCAGGTGGTCATGTCCCTTTCCCTCAGCCCCAGCTGTTTTCCCCCAACTGCTGATTGTTTGGTGGTTTCCTGTTTTTTGTGTGTGTCCCCCTCACGTTCTAAAAGGCTGAAGTGCCTCTCTTAAGGCTTAGTTACTGGCAGTAAGAGCATTGAGTTAAAATGTGCTGGTAGTTTTGGTCCCGCCCCTTTTGCCTTTGGCCCCACCCACTACCGGAATCTGGCCGCCCAGAGCTGCTCCAACATTAAATTTGGCCCTTGGCTTGGAAGAGGTTCGATGTCCCTGCTCCTCCAGTCCTTAGTTATGGGGCTGAAATCTGACTTCCACTGAGACCCCACCCAAGTTGGCCACAGATGGACTGGGAAAGGGGGATGTTCGTGAGTGAGTCTCCCGCTTTTTCCGGTGTCTGAAATCTGAAGCCTGAAAAACAGGGAGGGGGGAATTTAATCCTCCCAGAGCTCCACAGTCCTGATCTGATATGAGAGTAAAAAGTAAGACAAGCCCCAACTGCATGCTACGTGATTAATGTAACATGTAGTGTGGCCCTCAGGTTTGTAGGTTAGGAGTGTTCCTGGAACCAGCTTTGCTTCTCAGTGGATAGGTGGTGGCTGTGGCCGTGGGTGGTTTTGCACATCATTAGGAAAAACATGTTACTTGCCATACTTTGTGGTCCCTATCCTCAGCTTCTGAATTCAGTTGAGATCTTAATCAGAGGTCCTTATCCAAGTTCCCCTCTGTAACTGGTTAGGCAAGGAGCTCCTGGAGGCAGGGCCTTCGCAGTACTGACGTCCCAATTTATGTATGTATGTATGTATGTATGTATGTATGCATTTGTGAAAATAAAAATGCAAAGATGCAACCTTTAAACAAAACAAACAGCAGGCAAATAGAAATGGAATAGAAATGTCTTCATCAGCCGGCGAAAGACATCCGGAGAGATGCCAACCACATGCCATGGGGTGAGGCATTCCACAATATTGGTGCAGCCATTGAGAAGGCCCTTTCTCTCATTGCAATCAACAGTGCCTCCATCCTAGTTAGGACAGTGTAGGGCCTCTTTTTCTGATCTTAGGGAGCAAGCAGGAGGCAATCCTCTGGTATCCTGCAGACAATACATTTACAGTGTTAAAGATAATCACCAACACTTTTGAATTGTGCTTAGAAGCAAACTGGCAGCCAGTGCAGATTCATGGGATAGCTGTAACATGTGCCCACTAATGGGCATGCACCCACTAATATATTTGCTGCTGCATGTTGGATCTACTGCAGATTCCAAGACTCTTCAAAGGTGACCCCATGTAGAGATGGTTTCAGTAACCCAATCTTGAAGTAACTAGGGCATGTGTTACCGCAGCTAGGTCTGACTTCTTCAGTAATGTGTGCAGCTGGCCCATCAGGCTAAGCTGGCCAAGGATGCTCCTGGCTGCCATAGCCACCACCCAGTCATCCAGGAGCATCCCCAAACTTGCAAACCTATTTTTTCAAGGAGAGTACAACTCCATCTGAAGCAGGTTAAATCCCTCTTCCAGTGTCTGTGTCTCTCCTGATCAGAAGCATATCAGTCTTCTTTGGATTAAGCTTCAGTTCCTTAGCTCTCATCCAGCCCATTACTACCTCTGGCACTGATCTAGACTCCAACAGCTGTCTTGGCGTTAAATGAAAAAGAGAAATCCCAACCCAGTTCCAGTTTGGCCCTCTGGGGTTCCCCAAATGGCCCCACCCCCTTCCCCCAATCAATTTCATCCCATAATTTCTGGAGTTTATTTTTTGTTACATTTATATCCCACCTTTCCTCCAAGGAGCCCAAGGTGACATACATGATCCTGCTCCTCTACATTTTGTCCTCACAACAATCCTGTGAGGTAGGTTAGGCTGAGAGTCAGTGAGTGCTGTGAAGCCACCTAGGGAGTTTCATGGCTGAGTGGGGACTAGAACCTGGATCTCCTGAGTCCCAGTCCAATGCTCTTAACCAGCGGAGGCTGGTGACTCCAAGGTCACTCCAAGGTGACTCCAAGGCTGCATATCCACTCCAGATGCCACTCTGAACTTTTAAGGTGCTATCCATGGTGCTGAACCCAACATTTTTTGGCTAGGGTTCAGCACCACGAACAGCTCCTTTAAAGTTTAGAATAAAATATGGAGCAGGATATGCAGCCCCGCTGACCTTGAAGTCACCAGCCTCCACTGCTCTTAAGCACTACACTACACTGGCCCATCTCAAGTGTCTCAAGCACCTTGCCCAAAAAGAGGACACTTGCAACTGGACAGTAGTTGTTTAAAAAAACCACACAGCTCTGGTTCAATAGGCACTAGTAAGCAGCTGCAAGGAAGGAGTTTGATTCATTCAGGTTGGTATAGTCAAAGTTGTATCCACAAAAATATTTAAAAAGAGTCTCTTACGCATCTTTGTCACCCATCCTAGTGGATTCTCACACATGCATGTCTGCATAAAAGCACTGTTAGTACTGGTTGCCTTGTCCTCAAGAATTTTGTCTGTCAATAGCTAGGACTCTTTTTCTAGTAGATAACCTCCCCACCCCAATCCAGTGGTTATAAAATGATACTTTCCATACTAAAAAGGAAACATCATGAAAAAGGAAGGAACTCTGTTAGCCAGTTCTCTGCGTATTAAGCCTCATTACTATCGACAGTAAGGGTTTAACCGAAAATCAGTTATCTAAATTAAATTGCAAATTAAGCTCATTATGAAATGTTTTATGGTAATGTGATAGTGTATTTCAGTCTCTTATCACAATGTCAGTGGTAGGTTGTGGACAAAATTGAGCCCAAGTTTCTACTGGAGGCCTTAAATGCCAAAATCATGCTTTGTAGTTAAAGCATAGAAAACCTAAATAACCTTTGGAAAAATAAAGCCGTACGGAACTAGAAAGAGCTCTGGCTTTATTTATACCACAGGCTATATTTAATTAGCATTTATCAGTATTCCACCATTAGCCAAGGAAGTATAAAGCTCCAAGACATATTGTTGAACATTGTAGGGAGAATATGTTTCAGCAATCCCTTGAAGCTTTCAAATAGAGGGAACTAGTATATGTGCTGGTTTTGGCTGAAAGAAAAGGGTGGCCCTAAACCCCCATAAATTCATAGTCAGAAGAATATCACAGCAGAATGGCCACCACCACATCCTTTTCCCACAGCACTAACCATCAAAGGCCTGGTCAAACAGAAACTTTTTCGGGTGACACCAAAAAGTCACCAGTACAAGCATCATCTCAGTCGGGAGGGAGTTCCATGAACTCCCTCCTGTGAACTCCTTTCCCTCTTCAGAAAATCAAGTTACGTCTACCCTGTCTGCTGTCTACCGTACATTTTCAAAACTGTATTGTTCTAAACAGGGAATAGGAAGTTGCTTTAAGAGAGAAACTTGAGTTGTTTTTTTAAAGATGCTAAATTGTGTGCCAGGTTCTAGATGTGCAGAATACATATATACCTCCCGCCGCCGGTAGAGATGTCCTATGAGCCCCTGTGAGCGTTCACTGAACATGCGAGTAAGGAATGGGATTGTGTCTGCACTCTGCAGGCGGCTGCCTGTCTGGCAGCCACATGTTCAGTATTGATTTGAAAGGTATTCTACTTACATACGGCTATATGTATGTGGGGCTTCTCCCCTTGATTAGGAACCCTGATTTCCTAGTGTCCCTGATCTGGTGGAAGAGCTCTATGCATATTCAGCTGTTTGCATGCAGGGCTTCTTTCACGCTCATGGTGCATGTGTGGCCAGTGGGTGTGTGTATGTGTCAGACACTGCCAATAGGTACGACCCCTTTTCCCCTTCATCTGTTCACTTGAGTGTGTGACAGTGTCTGTTTGAACATCTCTGATGAACACCTCTTATGAAGCAGAGTTTAGGGTCTGCTTGATAAGATACTTTGTATAGAGGGCAATCCTGGAGTACAAAATATTCACATCATGGCTTTAATTTGAACTGCGCATGCATATATGTATTAATTTTTAGGTGCTTTTCTCTTTAAAATATGTATCACACATGCCGCCCTAGATGCAAAGAGAAATGGACCTCAGAATGGATGAAGACGGGCCCTAGGAAGTGTCAAGGGGCCAAAGTAACAATACTTCTGGCTCAGCACGTTTCTTTAACATGCTTTGCCTGGCATGTGAATCTGGCTCTTGTCTCCAGCAATTATATCAAAATGAACATGTTAATAGCACAAAATGCAAAATATGTTGGCTTTTAAATTTGCAGATATTTTTGTTCTGTTCTTACAATATTTTGACATTCACTGCTTGAAGTGGCAGAAAAACCTGCCTTCTGGGCATAAGATGCTGAAAGGGTTATGGTTAACGTGGCTTAATGCTTGAATTTCTAATGCAAAAAGTTGGTATACTAAATTCTAAGTACCTTGCACCACATTGGAATGTTAAAGGTTCCATAATGAGTAAGCGAAATCATCTGTTGTCTAGAGCAGCACTTGACAACTGGCCCTGCTTGAGATGTGCAATTCTCTACATATTTATTTAATTTATTTATTATATTTCCATACCGTCCAACAGCCAAAGCCTTCACAATAATTGAAACCACAAAATACAACATGATATAATACAATATAAAAGTTTAAAACTACACGATACAATGAAAACAAGAACTAACATATAGAAAAAGAGCTTGTCAGGGAAGTTGCACTAAAATCTTCCTCCTTGACACACTGGTTTTCTATATGTGGTGAGTTCTTGGTGATTTGCCTTTTTTTAAAAAAATATGGGGCACCATTTAAATGTGTGATCTGTCATTCTGTAGTCTAAAGAGATTCCATCTAGTGAGAACACCCACCGTGTGATTATCTTGATCCATGTAACTTGGCTCTATGTGTCATGATCTTTGTTCTTTCTCCTTTTGTTTATATTTATCTGTACTTGAACCCATTCTTTGGTGGGTTTTTTTTTGATAAAAATAAGCTCCCACAGTATTTAGTGGGGAAAATAATGACTAATTCATTTGCCTAATTATGACCAGTACAATCTACTAACTTGAATAAATGGCAACTGTGGTTTTTTACAGTGACCAGGTTCACACGATCGGGGAAGGAAAGTAAGCCACTGTAGCTTATTTTCCCACCCTGCACGTGCCAGTTGTGCGCTGTCAGATTGCCATAATTATCCTCGCTGGGCGCAGTATTTTGTGTTGTTGGAACCTGGCGAGGATGGGTTCACAAGCCACCCCAGAGCGCATGGCTTGTTCTAGGATTGTGGGGTGGTCTGTAAAGCCCCCTCCCCCCCTTGCCTGGTTCGGATGACGCGACAAACCGCACCCAGCAAGGGTAATTATGGTAATACGGTGGCATGCACAGGGTGGGAAATAAGCTACTGTGGCTTATTTTCCTTCCCCCATCATGTGAACCTGCTCATTGTATAATGTAGAGATGCAATGGTAATTTCTTGTTACTCTCCTCTCACCCCCTGTCCAAGATACTGCCAATGAACAATTTTAGAAAAAAGCAAAACTGTACAAATTATCATCCGGTGCCAAAAAATAATAATAATTTAAACAAGGCTCCAATGGGCTGATTTTAATCTTTTCTCTGTCACATAGTAAGTAACATTGTAGGCATTATGACACACAGTTTTTATTACCCTCCAAGAACCTCTGCTATACGTGGCTGTTAATGGCTCTGTCGTGAACAATATCCCTGAAAAAGAAGCTGGCAGCGACTGTTCTGAGTCATCAAGAACTTCCACAACAGGATTATTAAACAATTAGTCTTGATCAGTCATGTTTTCCTGGGCCATTAATGTGTGCCTCAAGTGTGTTGTGAGACAGACGGCAATAATAGCTTCACTCACACTGAAATGTACAGTGTGCGTACAAGTGCCCTCTCCACCAGGTGAGGATGCCATTTAGTTGTTTGAAAGTTGAGCACTGCAAGATTTCTGAAACTGAACATCCAATATGGCTGGGGATGGTTAGGGTCAAACTAGATGTGATGTGGGGGTTCTGTAATCGGAACTTGAAACATTGTTTTCTTTTACAAAAATTAAATACTGGGCCCCCATGATCTAGAGTTGGACCACAAAATGGAGGGGTTTAATCCTTTCCCTGTACCATTATCCCTTTGAAAATATCCTCATATCAACCCAGGTGTGGCAAAATAGCTTCACACAAAGATCGGCCTCCCCAGTCTCCATATATCAATATAAAAGAAAATCATTATAAACTATTTTATCAATGGTATATGGTTCCCTACTGGTTAAGCTGAATTTATCTTGAGAATTATTATGTGTGTTGGAGGTGTGGACTGCAGCAGGCTGATTTTATTCTTATTTAGTAGAAATGCTCGACTATCCATCTTTCCTGGAAGAAAATTGTGTACCGGTATGTAATTTGTGTTATAATTCATTAGTAATTTTATTAGATCCATTAGTAATTTTACTAGGACATGTTAATGACTCTAAGAAGACAGAGCTTACATGGAATTTGCTAACAGCAGGTACATTTTAGTAGCTCAAAGATGGAGGAGATGCCTCAGCCCCCCCACTCTTTATACCAGGAGTCCCCAACCTTTTTGGACCCGTGGGCACATTTGGGAATTTGAGAGACTGCTGTGGCACCACCACAAAATGCCTAATCAGTGGATCGCCACTTTGGCATCTACCTGTCGCATCTATGGATCTTAGGCTGCGTCTTATTCAGCGAAAAACCTTTGTTTCGTCTCTGTTGGATACCGCAATGTCTCTTTTATAAGGGATTGTCTAATTCAACTGGTGGTGCAATACAGTGAATGCTTCTTTTAAACATAAGTTTTGGCAATGTCCAGTAGTTGCTTCTTTTGGGGAGGAGGTCATTACATAGATAAATTTTGTACCAGAACTATATTTAATATTCACTGTATGCGCTCTTTTAAATTATTTACCTGCTTTATGGAAATTAACAAATGGTCAGCATAAATGGATCAGCGTAAATGGATCCTCTGAATTCTTCTGACAGCTAAAATACTGATACTGCAACACTGTAAGGATAAACACTCACCTCCTATAATGCAATGGATTGAGGACCTTACAACACTTTCAATATTTGAATGGGTGGCATATAGACTCCACCTTCAAATGGATACTTACTTGGATATTTGGTCGCTTTTGTTGAAGCCTATGTATAATTAAATACATTGCTAGAAAAGTATATGCACTTCATACAAATCCATGCATGTATATGTAAAAAAACCCAGGAAAAAAAAGTAAAAAAAATTCTCGGGTGCCTGTGGGCAACACGTTGCGGACCTTTGCTTTGCAGAATGTCAGTCTAAGATTTAGAAAGTGGCTGAGGTGACAAAATATAGACACTTGAAAAATGGTAGACAAAATAGATTGGTTTTCCAGCAATTGGTCTGTATTTATCAATTAATAAAAATATAATTTAGTCATTATACCAGGAGTGGACAACTTCGAGGGGTCCAGGCCCAGGGGCCAATTTTGTTCTCCCCTGGATGACTTATGCTGCTGCCGCACTGCCAGATGTGGTGGCAGTGGCAAAATAATTGGTGGTTTGCTGCCAAATCTTAATGAGAAACCACATTGGAGCAGTAAAATGGTCAAATTTAGCTTGTTCTCAGGCTAAATTTGGCATTCTCAGTGCTCTGTAGTGATTTGCTGCTGAAATTAAGCTACAAACTGACATTTTTTTTGCTGTTGCAAATTTGCAGCTGCATGAGGGCACTGGGACAAGAGCAACCCGTGGCCCAGGGCTGTGTGTTGCCCACCCTTGCACTGTAAATATAGGAGTTTTTCGTTGATGTATTTCTGTATTTGTATGACGCCTGAAATGTGCTTGTTCTTTGTAGGTGTGCATCATGTTTTAAATGAACTCGGTTGATTTATGTTGTAACTTCTACACTGTTTGTTATATATTGTTTATACAGATAATTATAGAATTATATTTATATATTTGTATAAGTTATGTATACCTTGGGTTTTTTTATTTTTATGAAAAGAGCTGTCCCCCAGCGGGGCCAGCTCCAGGTTTGAAGGCTCCTGGGCAAGAGATCCTCAATGCTCCCACCCAGTGGACAGGCCCCAATAGTAGTATCAGTGACGTTGAGCCGTTTGGCAGCAGCAGTGATAGAAGCACTGGGTGGGCCCGGCAGCTGTGCTTGTCAGTGCCATTGTCATGCTCTCACGTGGTGCTGCATGGCATTGGCAAGTCCAGGATCATGGCCTGGTGCTCCTGTTAGAGCTGGCCCCCCAAAAATAAAAAAGGGGAGGGGGCTAGGCCAGGCCTTGTGGCAGTGGGCCCTTCCAGGACACACAATAGAGAGGATCAAAAACGCTGCCAAAAAAGGCAGGAACAAAAACAAGACAGCTGCACAACTAGAACTAGTTCCCAATGCATTTTGAGAAAACTCTTTATCAAGGAAATCATGATGCTCTTGGTAAAGCTGCTTGGGGCAACTTATTCTCCTCCAGCTCGCTGAAGCGGACTGTCATGAAGCCACTTCTATTTGCACAACTGCCTTTTTGGTTGCCTTCCTGGCCCTTCCAGGGTGCCAGCATTTGCCTGTGGATGTCGTGCGCTGGCAGTGGTGCCCTCAGAGCTGTTGTCTGCCCTTCTCAGTGGGGCAAATTGCAATTGCAGCTGGCTGAGTACATGGAGGAAAGGATTAACATCCCCACACCCCCATGCCAAAGACATGCCCTGTCTCAGGTCCCCAGCAACCACATTTTGTAAAAGAAACTTTTCTCCCTCCCTGTCATGTAGTTTTTCATATCCAGTTTGACCAGGGCTCTACAATTTTTGGCAAGGCAGGAGTAGTAGTTGCCTGCTCCCTTGCCCCCCTCCCAGCCCGCCCTTCCCACTGTGTGAATGCACCCAAGCAAGTCCATCCCTCTGCCGGTCTTTCCCAAGGGAGAGTGTTGCTGGATGAAGGCAGTGCTTAGTTAGAAGCAGTAAAAGCTGGAGGGGAGTTTTTGTCAATTTAGCCTTGCCTGGCCAAGGTGCTTTTGGCACCTGGACCACACAGCTACAAAACATCCCACGGCCTTTCTCCCGACCTTGGAGCTGGGGAGGAGGCAGGGATTGCTTTGCGACTGCTGGGGTTATCCTCATCTGCCTCTGCAGCTTCAAACCTGGGAGTTCGGCTGGTTGCTCGTCATGTTCACCAGAGGCAGCAGCACATTCATCATGGTGAGCATGGCGAATGGAATTGTTGCAGCCTGCGTTTGACCTGTTCTCAATAAACAGTCCTCCAAAACATTACCCTGTTCAGCTGCTAAAGCTCCACAGGACGTGCCAATGGGATGACTAGAAGAGGGATTAGGTCTCTTCCTTAATTTGTCATTTTATGCAGGCATTCATTGGGTGATTCAATGTGCAGCTTCTGGTTTTCAGATCTGATTTTCAAGCCCCCAAGCTTATGTTCCCGCTTTCCGGTTCACTTCCTGTCAGTTCCCTCTTCCTGTCATGCCGGTTTTTCTTTTTGAACTGCTCTGTTTCTATTCACTGGTACGTGAAACAAAGCTGGTGGAGTTGGTTGCTCTGGTGGTGGCTTTTCTTCTGTGTCCAAGGACCTGCTTAGTTCCTTAGGCATCTTACCCCACAACGGCTAATTTCTCCACCCGGTCCGTAACATTTAGAAGTCATTACTGTAAGGAACTTGGCCAGCAGAATGAATTTCCACACACCTCCATGGGATGCCATCAGAAGCACGGAGAAGGATCCTGGAGACTCATAATTTCATTGCCTGCAACATGTTGCATGTAGGTGTTTCTAAACACTGGCACCTGCAACCTATACTCCAATTCTTAGTGTAGAGGAGCGACAAGTGAAGGAAAAACTGCATTGGAGCTGATGCTACTTTAGAGGGCCTTTTTGTAAGCCAAGCATATGTCAGATCAATCAAAGAGTTTCTGCTTATTTCTAAATTGATTTTTGAAACATGCTTTTCAGTTAATAGGCATGTTCAGAGTTTTCATTAAAAATTGTTCTGGGAGCAATCGCTTTCTTATGTCGACTTTAATTTGGGCCCAGCTCTCAAATGGGAAGCATATTGTTGTACGTCACCCTGAATACTTCATTAAAAAGGTGATTTAAGAAGTTAATATATACACGTAAAAATTCCCAGATATTTATGTGAAGCAGACAGCCACTCTCATGTACAGCTACTTCTGTACATGAGAGCCTTGCAGAGCTTTACATTCCAGTCATCAGCCACAATCTATATATATAAAAGAAGGTGGACTGACTGACTCATCAACGCCCAGCTCAAACCATTTAATCTAGGAACGTGAAATTTTGAAGGGATATTGCTTTTATGACGTAGACCCCCACTAAGGAAGGATTTTGAGAAATTCCGTCCCTAAGGGGGTGAAAAAAGGGGGCAAAATCTCCCCACTCTCATATCTGCAGTTCTGCAAATAGGCCTCACCTCATAATTGCTGCAGGAGCCAATAGCAGCAGTTATGCAAATAGCCCATACTACACTGGACTGGGACTCAGGAGATCCGGGTTCTAGTCCCTGCTCGGCATGAAACTCACTGGGTGACTTTGGGCCAGTCACTGACTCTCAGCCTAACCTACCTCACAGGGTTGTGGTGAGGATAAAATGTAGAGGAGGAGGAGGATTATGTAAGCCGCCTTGGGTTCTTTGCAGGAAAAAAGGTGGGGTATAAATATAATAAATAAATAAAAAATAAATTAGAATGTTTGTATGAATTCCTGCAGGGGCCAATAGGGGTGGGTATGCAAATCTCCCCTAGGCCATTTAGAATGTTCTCTGAGGGGGTGAAAAGGGAGGGAAACTTTTTACATGACGGGGTGACAAGGGAGGGAAACTTTTTAAATGACTGACTGACTGTTGTGTGTGGGGCATCGTTGCATAGGCTCCATCACGTTTAGATGGATCTACCCCAAACTTGGCATGCTCACTCTTCATCACCTGTAGACTCTCAGCGTAGGGATGTTACTTTTGTCCGTGCGGGCACGAGTGAGGCCCGAACTGGCCCGCTCGTGCGGGCTTTCCGCGGTGAGCGTGGGCCTACCTGGCTCCTCTGCGGTGAGCCACCCGCGCCGCCCGCACTGGTCCCGTTGCGTCACTTCCGGCGCGGCGGAAGTGACGCGACGGGACCCTGCTCCGGCGCGCTTGACCCCCACGCTATGTTTTTGGCGGGGAAAACCAGGGCATCAGGGCTGTTTAAGCCCTGATGCCCTGGTTCCCCCCACCAAAAACATAGCGCGGGGGTCCAGCAGCGCGCCGGAGCAGCAGGACGCGGTGGTGGCTCCGGAGTGAGATTGGGGCAATGCCAGCATGTAGAACCGAGCCGCGGAGAGCAGCGAGCCCTCCCCCAAGGTACGTGATACACGCATACTCTCAGGATTAACCTGATTTTTCTTTAAGAACAGATATTTCTGTCACAAAAGATATCTGTTGCCAGCACCCTGCCTAAACGTTACACTTTCAGTCAAAGACACTGCATCTTTTCTATAAATGTTTCTTTTAAAAACAATTATACCAAATCCTAAAATCCACAGGAGCGAAGCCGCGGGCGACAGCTAGCTGAGCATAAAGCAAGGTGCATTTAAGCCCCATTGGTTCCAGTGGAGTGTAAACGTGCATAACTCTGCTGAATTATGGTTATTGTGTTGGCAAAATTGTTGCAAAAGAGAACAACTTGCTGCGGGCGTTAACCTCCCCACCCCACCCCAATGTTCCACATTTACACAGATCCCATTGATTTCAAAAGTGCATGCAAAGCAAAAGTGCTATGCAGGATTGTCTCTTTTCTGCTTCTGCCATCATGGTGTACCTTTGCTGTTCACCATTGGAGCTCAGCTTGCCTAGAGAAGAGAATTTAGCAATGGCATTCCAATCAATAGCTTTAGGATGTTTCTCATTCATCAATATTGCCACTTGCTTCTGGCACAGGCAACATGTTAACTTAAATAGATTTAGATTATCATATATATATATATATATATATATCAGCGGGATCACAGCAAGACAGTTTAATGGAAATCTGAATTAAAATGCCATTATTATAAAGCACTCAAAGTTCAGGCATCATTAGTCACCGTGGCTATAAAATGAACAATTCTATCAAGAAATATCTACATAATTTATTATTAAAGCTAATATATTTTTAAATTATTCACAGGATTTTCATTGGCTGGATTTGTCTGTGTCCTTAAGATTGAACTCCTCTTGAATTTGCAGAAATCCCTTTAAAAATGTCTCTACTTGCACTATTTATTTCCACACTGCCACAATACAGTATTTCCTGTAACCTGTACATTACAAATTTAACTCTGAAAAACATCCATTCATGCTAAGAGAGATGTAGATTTCCCACATTGTTAGTTTGAATTCTAAAAAAAAATACAGTTAATGGAAGATTAGCTTGCATTAAACTGGCTTTCCCATCCGCTTGTTCAAGGAAATAATGGTAATATAGCCTAGCAGTCATGGTAAGTTTACATGGTGAAAAAAGACTTTCTTCTGTACAGTGAATGCTTAGTTTTCATTCACACATTCCCCCCCACACACAGCCTGCTGCCCAATGATGGAGCTTTTGTTACTAATCCACAAAGTTATCCCCCCTCCCCATACTAGAACATATTGATTGGGGGGGGAAGCATTTGTAAAAATGTGTAGGTGAAATAAGAGTCCTAGCTCTGCTGTTTGCGAGTAACTAAAAAGTGCTTAGTAAGCCAAGATCAGAGAGCTGATGCTAGGGAAACAAAGTGCTTCAGATGTTTGGCATTCAGCTGAAACTGTACCGACTTATGAAGCTCCAATTTTCCACTAATATTGGCTTACCTGGTAAAAGTTTCCACGGCAGATTTATTAAACATTGCTGAACGCAAGCACAAGTGAAAAGGGTGATAGTTAGAGCTGTGGTGCTCTCACACACCCTCCCCATTTCTTCTAGGCTTTAACCTCCTGAGACAGAGCGGGGATGGAATAGCAAACTGGTAGGCGGAAAACATCTCTTTAGTCCACTGTTACCTTTAAAATAATGTTGAGCTCTGGTTACAATAAAACACAGCACTTCAGCATAGTGGAATTCTGAATGGGAGTGATGCTGTCAGCTCCCACTACTAGCTGTGGATGATGGGATCTGTAGTCCAACACATCTGGAGGGTACCAGGTTGGGGAAGGCTAATTTAATTGCATACCTAGCGGCTACATCTTTTTTTTTTTCTTTTTGACTCTAGATGCAGGGCAACAAGGGGAACCATCCAGATCTTAAAAGTCTGCTTCCCCATGCTAGGGTCTCAATCTGTATTGGGGCATCTGCACCTACTCTAGATTAAAAATGATGGGAGGGACACGGCTGATAGGTACAGATTTGAAATAATGTCTGTTTTGGCCCTCAGATACATTGGAAAGCTTACACATTGGGTAGACTGAGAAAACAGGGGCATTGTCAGGCACCTTACCGGTCATATGTGGCTAGTAGGCTGCATTTGGCTTGGTGGGTAACAAGTTGTGAAGTCCTACTTTACCCACTGTGCCACACTACACAATACATCACCCTGGAGGAAGCATAACCACCATTGAGCCTTTGGGAATTTGGTAGCCTACGCAGCTGAACAAATGATATTCTGAAATGATAGCAGGATGATCAGGGCCAGTGCAAGGCAGTTTGGCGCCCTAGGCAAGGTCAGATATTTAGCGCGCCCCCTTCCCACTTGAGCCGGCTACCGGGCCAAGGAGAAGGAGGGGGGCTGTCAGTGCTGCACTTACTTCCGAGTAGACTCGTAGGCCTGGCCGGCTGAACCTTCGCAAGGGACACCGCCCATGGAACCCTTCCCACGAACGCCTGCAGACTCTGCGGAGGCAACACAGCGGAGGTGCGATTTCCTCCGCACAGCCGCCGCTGGCACTGGAATTTGGCGGCGCACGCCCAGGGAGCCGGAGAGGAGCCACCGCAACGCGTGGGGGAAGTGGCGGATCCCACCTGGCTGCCGGTGGGCTGGCCGCGTTGCCGCAGGAACGGAGCACCAGCGGCGGGAGTCCCTCTCTGAGCCAGCCCTCCGCCCGCCCGCCTCGGTCGCACACTCCAGCAGGCGAGCCACTGCCCAGGCAGGCGCCGCTACAGCACTAAAAAATTTCAAGGCATTTCTGTGCCCCCTTTAGCCATGTGCCCTAGGCAGCCACCTAGTTCGCCTAATGGTAGCACCGGCCCTGAGGATGATGTGTCAGTAAGAGATCTCAGCAATTCAAGCTGCTGATGCTGAGAAAAATCCATAGCTACCATTTCGTTTCCCTTCCTGTGTAGACCATCTGACAATCAAACTGGTTCACTAAAAGAAACCAGTGGTATAATTATTTCTCTCTGGAGTGGTGGGTTGATGGCTTTCTGAATGGCAATGTCAAAAATCCCACTATGGAGAATAAAAAATGATAAAGTTTGCTCAGTAAAAGCTAAGCCTCATTAACTTTTGATTCCACCAGATAATTCTTATGCAATAGCCTTAAAAACTCAGAGCAGACCACGTTCCATATTAAATATATTCACTACCTGCTTGCTAGCATGGTTCATGATATAGTTGCATCTTATTAGTAATAGTTGTCAAGATGCTGTTTCTGGAAGTTGCAGTAATGTGTTTGCTGCTTCATGTTTCTCTTTGACAAATAATAGATACTGACATTCTGTGACCTAGATGACGTAAGTAACTCTTCATATGAAATTCTCTCGTGTCTTGCATGCTCCTTCTGTGGTAAGAACCTTAAAATCAATACAGTATGTTCTTTCATTGATCACTGGCAGGTGCATATCTTTGAGTGTGGGAGACTTGAATAGTATTGGATTGGTTTAAATTTGAAGTTTGTAGCAATGAGCAAAGATTTGCCTGTGCTTAGGAATGATGAAATTTTTGGGAGTTGGAGGCTGACTTACTAAAGCTGCTGAAACTTGACAGTTAATTGATAATTTAGTACTGGATGCAGGTGGATGGTTCTTTCTCCCTGGAACTGATGAAAGGGCGGCAGGTAGACTTTCCAAGAAAAGCTAAAGGATTTAAATCTAAAACATTTCACATCGACACTAATCCAATTATATGTTGGGAATTGACCCAGACACACACCCCTTCCTTTTTTCATTAGGGGGAAAAATAGCAATTTGGAAGAAACGGCAGACAGAGAGAGAGGACTGTGCAGTCAAATTCTTATATATGTGAATTACATGCATGCACTTGGATGGGAGAAATAGAAAAAAAACTAAACCTTGTCTAATTGTGTATTGGAATAGTCTAAGCCAGCCTTCCCCAACCTGGTGGTCTCCAGGTGTGTTGGACTACAACTCTTGGAGATTATGGCAGTTGTAGTCCGCCACACCTGGAGGCACCAGGTTGGGGAAGGGTGGTCTAAGCCAGGCGTGGGCAACTTGTGGTCCTCCAGATGATTTGGCCTACAACTCCTATTACCCCCCACCATTGGCTTTGTTGGCTAGAACTGATGTGAGCTGTAGGCCAAAAAATCTGGAGGGGAAAAATTGACCATCCCTGGTCTAAGCTATCAGCTGAAATATACATAGAAGTAAATTGTAGTGAAATCAGTGGAATGTAGTAGTGACAAAGCATGGTCAAATGGCATTCTAGTCACAATATTAATGGAACAACAGTCAAGAGTGAAAACTTTCTGGTTAATAAGAATGTATTATATTTTGGTGTTGTGTTTGAGCATTCTTAATGATTGATGTCCCAAGTAAAAAATTAAATCTAAGACAACCTTATGTAAATCTCTACATCTTTAGTGAGATCCATTCCAGTACTGGGGTAGTGGTAATAAAGAGTAAACTTTTGGTTACTCTGGAGAGAAGAGTATTTGTTCCTTTGATTACTTTTTACTATGTGAAATAGTATTTTATACTATTGGGGTTGGATCCCCAATAGATGGGGTTTATTCCACAGTTGCATGGAGGTGAACATTGTGAACTGCACACTGTCATGGGCAGACGGGGGAGCCTGAATAAATCTTAGATGCAAGTCTCATTGATTTCAGTGGGATGTACTTTCCAGAAAGCATAATCCAGGCTGCACTTTACCGTCCGGTCCTATGCATCTTTGCTTGGAAGTCAATTTCAGCATGTTGGCCAAGGTTGGTGTGCGTACACAGGGCTGCAGCCTTAGTTAGTTTCAGCTGACTTAAGCTGTTGAAATTTGGCTGCTGCCTCCATGTGGTAAGTTTGAATTGAGAGGTGTGATGCTTATTCACAAATGATCTTTAAATGACATTTAATCTAGGTAGGAAAATGCCTATTTCAAGAACAAAATCATTCATTTTTTACACTTTAAAGATATCACTATATACACTTCCTCTGGACTAGGTTTTTCTTTTCCCCCATCACCCCCAAATGACTGTATCTTGTTTTTAAAGGTTACTGTAACCTTTAGAATGCATAGAAGAGAATTTAAGCATGTTTCTTTTATGCCTAATAGATTCATTAACCCGAAGCCCAGGGAAAGCTGCACAGTTTATATTTCTGTACCCATCCCAGTTACTCTATATCACTTTGGTGTCCATCTCTGTACCCTTTATTGCATCTTTTGTCTTGCAAGCAAGTCTGTGCCCCTGGGCAACTGCCTCTTTTTACCTCATACCACCAGTACCACAACTGGTACAAACATTTAGAGAAATGTAAACAAGGTTTTACTCTTGCTATTTACAATACATCACCTACTCTCTTAAACACCATGAGTAAACCTGAATGGGCTCAAAGGTATCACATGAAAAGCCATGTTGGATAACAGACAAAACAGGATAAAATACATTGGCATTATGTACATGGTTCTCAATTACAAGTGTAATGTAGTGGTTTAGAGTGTTGGGCTAGGACTCAGGAGATCTGGGTTCGCATCCCCACCTCAGTCATGAAGCTTACTGGGCAACTTTGGGCCAGTCAGACTCAGTGACTCTCAGCCTAATCTACCTCATAGGGGGGTTGTGAGGATAAAATGGAGAGGAGGATGAGGATTATGTAAGCTGCCTTGGATTCCTTATGAGAGAGGGAAAAGGCAGGATATAAATGTAATAATAACAACAACAACAACAACAACAACAGAAATAGAAATAGGCTTGGGTCAAATCAGGGAAACCTGTGCAAGGAGGGATAAGAGGCTGCAGAACAGAAGTAGAGAGACAATATGATTGCTTATCACAAAGCAGAGGCTGGAGGGGTGGGTTGCAGTGATGTGAGAGCTTGCGTCACCACGGGCTGGATCCATTATTTTTATTTAAAGGAATGGGAATAATGAAAATGAATGAACTGGTTCTAAATCAGTAATGAAAACAAACGAATGAATAATGAAACAAAGGAAACCTTTCAATAATGAAAACAAATGGGGAAAGTATTGCACGGTCCCATTAAAAAAGACTATGCATAGATACTTTCTGGGATAATTCCTAACTAACTCATCCGCTGTTGGCCACAACCTTAGAGCAACACTTTTGATTGCTTGTGAGCTTATATATTTACTTCATATTGTTGGCACCTATCAGTGAAGATGGACACTGAAATATTCATCTGGCAGGCACTGTAGTATCATCTGGTGTCAACAGTCAAAACCTTTTCTATTGGCCTTGGGTTGAGTTGGGACTCGAAATACCCCCAGTCAAAAACTGCCTAACATCTTCTTCACATGGCTCTCTAAACACAGAAGCCCGATTAAGATGATATTTTTTGTGGTTTACAAAATCATGGACTTTGCACTTCAACAATTACATACATGGTATAGTTTTATACTAGCTGTTGTGTCAAGATGGGCTTTCATCTATTTTACAGATCATTTTATATCCATATATTTTATAGTATTCAGAAATGCAATCATGCTTTTTCTGCCTACAAATAATTTTACATCTATATATTTTATAGCATTCAGAAATGCACTTAAGCTTTTTTCTGAGAAGACATATTTCATAGTGAAGCACAGAATGATTCTAATTTTTCTGTTTTCTATTTAGTAATAGAATAGAAAACTGTTTTCTATTTAAAAGCCCTTTAAAATAGTGTGTGTATGGCAAAACCATTTGACCTGAATTTGTTTTCTTTTCCGATCTTCCTTTATTGCTATTGGAACCATTATTTAATTTGTACAGCAACATTGATGCTGAGGTTTTTCAAATTAAATCAAAATTGGTTAAAAGCAACCAATGGGTTACTTTCAAATTACATGGTGTATGTCCCCATCCTAAGACAGTTTATTACGTTCATATGCATTGCCAGGAGCCTTGTTCAGTTAACACAGAACGTATGAATTGCATATAGAAGAGACAAATCTGTGGTCCCATTATGGAAGCTGGATCTTGCTTTTATTAACAGTGCGTGTATATATATATATAAAATCATGATTTGTAAGCTCGGTTGTAAAGTTAACTGCACTGACAATAAACACTGGCATTCAGATTGACATTAGAGGTTATCTGAATCTAACATCTTGAGCATTGCCACAGCATACTGCCTGACTTTGATATATGAATCTCATAGCAAGAGGATGTTAAAGCAGCTCTGAAATCATTGCTGTTCTTTATTTATGATTTTGTCTGATCACCAGCTCAGCATTCGTCTTTGCATTCTGTTCAGCTACAGCCTAGCGCTAGTTCAAGAAAAATTGCTCCAATTTTTTGGGTGTGCTTGAATATGTCTAAAATGAGATCATTCTCAATGTCAGAGCGTAATAGCCTAGAAATGATATCTTATTTAAATCTTAACATACAATCAGCATAGAATGATGAAGTAAAGTAAAGGTATGCACTGGAATTCCAGCAGTAAGCCCAAGATGCTCAGAGTCAGAGCTATTTCTCTAAATGGCCTAAGATCCATCTTCCTTGTGCTTTGTGTGATGTGTTGAACGAACTTCTGTGCTATTAACTTTTAATGCTTTAATATGGTCTGCATGACCTTGTTTCCCCAGGACTAGAGTTTTGCATTTCTTAAATTGTGCCTTTTCAAAAATTCTCAGTGACTATCACTCTTTCTATTAATAGCAGCCATCTCCCAAAGCAGTTACTTTATTCCCAACTCAAGGATGGAAAGCGGAATATCGGTGGTCAGTATAAAAGGTTTAAAGATGTTCTTAAGACTAATCTAAAAAAAATGCAATATAAACATCGAAAACTGGGAAGCTCTGGCCCATGAACGATCTAAATGGAGGTTGGCCTTTCACAAAGGTTCCATGGACTTTGAAGAAGCCCGAGTGCAAGGTGAAAGGAAGAAATGTGCTAAGTGAAAAGCACATCAAACGAATCCTTTACAGGACCATCTTCCATCTGGTAACCTGTGTCCTCACTGTGGGAAGCTGTGTGGATCTAGAATTGGCCTCCACAGTCACTTACGGACCCATCGCTAGAATCTACACAATTTTTTAGAATTTCCTCCTTTTATAATTTCTTTTTGTAATTTTATCCTGGAAGACAATCTTACTCGGTCACGAGTGATCGCCTACTACTACTACTATTAATAGCATTGTTTGCACTGGATTCTTTGTACCTAACCAGTAATGAAAACATGAAATTTTTACATTGGAAAGAATTGCAGAGCCTAAGCTAGTATGTTTCAGTTTATAGATTAAGGGCGGAGCACCTTTGACTTGGATATTACAAATAACTTGTCTTTTCGGTGGTTGTTAATTACAGTCATGCCTTGGATTGAGAGCATAATTCGTTCCGGAAAGGTGCTTGTAATCCAAAACACTCTTATATCAAAACGAAATCCCCCCAAAAAATTTGTACAGAGATTTTTAATTTAAGCCGTACTACAGTACTTGTATTGCAAGACGACGCTTGTATATCAAGTAAAAAAAAATTAAATAAATATTAAAAATTTTGCTTGTCTTGCAAAACGCTCTCAAACCAAGTTACTTGTAATCCAAGGTATTACTGTAATATAAGGTGCATACATTAGGAGTCTGTCAGATGCTTTAGTGCAGTGATGGCGAACCCATGGCACGCGTGCCACAGCTGGCATGCAGGGACCTCTCTGTGGGCACTCGAGCCATTGGTCGCCAGATCGCGAAAAGACCGTCCCCTTCTGCATTCAGCATTGGTTTTCCATAGTAACTCCTCTCCACTCATTCCTCGCTGGCCTCCACAGGCAGGCACACTCCAACATCTCCACCCCCAGAAGCGGACTGCGCAGGCACCCAGCCCTCCTTCTAACTGAACAGACAGCTCAGAAGCACAGCGCGCACATGCCCGAATCTTTGCGCACCCGGTGAAGAGCCATGCCCTGAGACAGAGCGGGGTGCAATTAGCTAGTGCCCCCTCCTCCTTCCTGCCAAATTTAAGGCACTTTGAAATAAATAAGTTGGTTTTGTGTTGCAGTTTGGGCACTCGGGCTCAAAAAGGTTCGCCATCACTGCTTTAGTGCATCTGTTTTACTTCTTATTTCTGGTCTTGAGAATTCCAGTGGTATCTCTAAAACCATGAGTGCCAAAGTATTATTTTAAATATTGATAACTATACCTGCAGTTGCCAGAATTCTAACTGTGGCAAGGATGGGCAGATTTCAGGTTTCCAAGATCTACTTTGTTTTTTCTAGAGACCCGTGATCCACCAGATGGAGCCAGGTACATAAGACATACATTTAGAATTTAAAAATTCTGAACCCAGCAATTTGTTTTTTGAGGGGAGGCTGGTGACTCCTATGTCAGTGGGGCTCCTTATCCATTGCAACTTTTATTCTGAGGTTTATAGGAGCTGTCCATGGTGCTGTATTCCATCCCCAAAATAGGATCACCACCATGGATAACTAAAGCTGCAATGGATAAGGAGCCCCACCGACATAGGAGTCACCTGCCTCCCATGCTTTTGACTGGATGGAATTTATAGTTCTTCCACACAGTAATGGAATTTATGGATGGAATGTATAGAGCTGAATGAAATTTATAGTCCTTCCACACAATAATCCATTCCTGGTCACTCCAAGCTTTCTATATTTCAGTGTATAACTTAGGGAGGGTGGGTAGACGTTTTGTTGGTGTTATTGTTAAAGAATTGGGAGGAAGATTTTTTTGCGGATCTACTTCAGATCATTCACAGATCTACCAGTAGATTCTGCTCCACCTTCTGCTTACCCCTAGCCTATGGGGAATCACATGCAGTTCATAAACTGGCTATCTGATTTCTGTCCTAATTTTGCCACCTTGGACATGGCAGTGGAAACAAAATTAAAATTGCACACGTGAGTGTCACAAAACAATTATTCCAATATTCATAAGAACCCTGTACTGACATGCCATAATAATCCAGTGTTACACCTGATAGCTAGTTTTGGCATGTTCATCTTTTGGCGACAGTTGCTTCTCTCCAATGATAGCAAATGAAGGACTGGCTCTCTTAGCCTATTCAGATGTAAAGGGTAGGATGTTGATGTTGGACATATCAATAATTGTTTATCAGTATTGCTTCTCCATTCATAGAATATACACCATAAAAGTGTCCATACTCCCTCTCACAAATACACACACAGAATGTGAGAGCCTTATGGGGAATAGTTCCTCTTCATGAGAGAAGTGAGTCCTGTTATATCCCCACAGTAAGAAGACAGATCAAACAGCCACAGCGGGATCTACAGGTAGATCTGTAGGTGATTTGCAGTAGATCACCAAGGGTTTCTGCTGTGTGCTCAGTTCTGGTACTGAAAACAAATGACTGCTTTGAGCATGTGCTCAGAGCCACCCATGTTCCTTAATTCTAAGAGTATGTCCTCCCCACCTACCAGCCACTATTTTGCACCTGGCTCGAGTCAGTGGACCTTTGCATTCCAGTAAAAAAAAAAAGATCCCACAGGCCTGAAGTCTGCCACCCACTGGGTTAGAAGGACAGATACACAAACATGGTTATCTTCCATAACCATGGTTGTGCATCTGTCCTTCAACCATGGCTATAGAAAATATGATTGGGGGTCTTGGGAGACTAAAAAGTACTGGGACAGGGTCCCTACTTGTTGATGGCAACAAGAAGTCCTCATGCTAGAAGAGAGGGAAATGGATGGGGGCAGGGCTGGTGCTACCATTAGGCCAACTAGGCAGCTGCCTAGGGCACAGGGCTAAAAGGGGTGCCAGAAACACCTTGAAAAAAATACAGCGCTCTCAAGTGGGGGGGGGCGCGCTAAATATCTGATCTTGCCTAGGGCACCAAACTGCCTTGCACCGGTCCTGGATGGGAGAGAAAAATGTGGAAAGTGTTCAGCTCCTGTGCTAAGTGGCGCTTCTACTCCATTTCCTGTTATTTCATTCACATGAGGAGAACTCACCATCTTGTTTTGATCCTGCTTAACCACTACCTGCATCATGTCTGCAATACTCATTTCAGAATAGCCTCCTCTCTTGGTGAACTTTGGAATAGTTGTGATAGGAATACCTCATATCCCCTGTACAACTTAAGGAGTTTGTCAACCACACCAACAAACAACCAGTTTGCTGAAGAAACTGCACTGGCTACCTATTCACTACCAGGTCAGGTTTAAGATTCTGGCTCTTGTGTACAAAGTCTGAAACAACTTGGGACCAGGTTACCTGAGACAGTGCATCCTCCCATACTAACCTACCCCATCACTGAGGTCATCAGATGCCATGCTCCTCCTGGTGGTTCCTCATGGACCTTTGGCCCGACTGGAGTCCACCAGGAGAAGAGCCTTCAGTGTGGTGACTCCATTTCTGTGGAACTCCCTGCCTCTCGAGGTCAGGCAGGCTCCAACATTGTGCTGCTTTCGGTACCTGCTAAAGACCTTGTTCCAGGAAGCTTTTTCTGCTCTCCACCAACCATCACTGTAATTGTTACTTTTTCAATGTATTGTTTTTGTTTCTTTTATCCGTTTTTGTCTATTTACTGTTCACCGCTCCGGAATCTACTGGTAGATATAGAGCGGTATACAAATACTGTAAATCATCATCATTATCATAATCTCCACCACCACCACCACCACAATCTTCCTAGCACTACAGAGAGAACAATCCTTTGTAGACTCCTGATGGTAGCTATCACCCACTTTCAACTCATCTTTATCTGTTGCTCCATTAATGCAAGTTGATGACACACCATTCCATTTTATTCTGAGTATATTGTTCCATCACTGATAAATACATTTCTATATTGCATTGGCCCAGAAAATTTAAATCTGCCAAGAAAGTGTCTTTTTAATCCATGGGACTCAGCCTGTAAGCTGGGAAGTCCATCTGTTTTCTTGATAGTGGACTATGTGCTTGCCATTATAGATAGCTTGTATCACATCTATTATATTTGTATGCTGTCATATTCATTTGGGATATGGTCATAAAGAAAGATTTTGCACTCACATTGTTCCATAGCATTTTGTGTATGGGCTAATCTCTCTCCATAAATTAATGTTGTCAACCAATGTTCTGCTTCATTGATCATAGTCCATGTGAAGTTGTAAAGTTTTCTGAGTTTACATTGGCAGTTCATCAAGTCAAGACTACTTTATTCTGTAAAACCCAGCCGATGTTCTGCTGCTGCTGCATTCCCCTTCAAAAATGTTGATTGTTGCTATTTGTTGGTCATCATAGATCAGGGGTCTTCAAACTTTTTTAACAGGGGGCCGGTTCATTTTCCCTCAGACTGTTGGGGGGCTGGACTATAGCCCCCCTGCCACCAAAGCCCCCCTGCCCCCTCAGGATCCCCCCCGTCGCCACCAGACCCACCCCGCCACCACCCCCGCCGCCGCCGTACTTGCACCCGCCGCCGCCAAAGCCCCGCTGTGCCGTCGCCCCCCTGCCGCCAAAGCCCCCCCAGGACCCCCGCTGCCACCGACAGACCGCCCGCAACCACCCCGCCGCCGCTGAAGCCCCGTCCCCGCCGTCCCCGCCAAAGCCTTGCCGCGCCATCGCCCCCCTGCCGCCAAAGCTCCCCCAGGACCCCTGCTGCCACCGCCAGACCCACCCCACCACCCCCTCTGCCGTACCTGCACCCGCCGCCGCTGCTGAAGCACCGTCCCCGCCGTCCCCGCCGTCCCCGCCGAAGCCCCGTCGCCGCCATCCCCGCCAAAGCCCCGCCACGCCATCGCCCCCTGCCGCCAAAGCCCCCCCAGGACCCCCGCTGCCACCGCCAGACCCACCCCACCACCCCCTCTGCCGTACCTGCACCCGCCGCCGCTGCTGAAGCACCGTCCCCGCTGTCCCCGCCGAAGCCCTGTCGCCGCTGTTGCTGCCGCCAAAGCCCCGCCCCCGCCACCAAAGTCCCGCCACTGTCGTCACTGCCGCTGCCACCGCCCCGCTGCCACCGCCCCGCTGCCACCACCACCGCTGGAGCCACAGCATTCTGCTGCGCTCCGTCGCGCTGGACTCCCGCGCTCTGTTCAAAAACAGAGCGCGGGGGTCCAGCGCGACGGAGCAGGGTCCCGCGCATCACTTCCGCCGCGCCGGAAATGACGCGACGGGACCAGCGCAGACGGCGCAGCCCGCGCAGCTGGCTCTCCGGGGAGAGCAAAGAAAATGGCAAGCCCGTTCGGGCGGCTGAGAGCCCGGGCGGGCCCAGTTCGGGCCTACGGAGCCGGGCCGGATGGAAGGGCACGCTGGGCCGGATCCGGCCCGCGGGCCGTAGTTTGAAGACCCCTGTCATAGATGTAATGGTCAGATCCTTACATTTCTTTTCCATTAAGGGCAGTACTCCCTACATATCAAGCTCACCAGGAAGTCCAGTTTCATGTGACTTTTTCTACAACTCTTCCAGTTTCATGTGCCACTTGCTGCAACTCTTACATTTTAATCTCCCATTCCATTCCAGTGTATCATGATCAAATATTATATAGTCATTGGCAAAAAGCAAATGTATTAGCTATTTCGCATCAATATTAAGTCCATACTTGCACTTTATTTTATTGAACGGCGGTTCTAGAACTAGGGTGTTTATATGTCCAACTCTGTAGAGGACAGTCCTCTATCTTGAAGGACTGTCAGGAGACGGTGACTGGGTTCAGATAACATGATAACCCACACTCAAGGGTTGAGTATGGATTGTTGCTGAACCATGGGTTGTTGAACCATGGGTTGTTGAACCATGGGATATCGTGTTGTCTGAACCCAGCTGAGATAACAAACCATGGTGAACAATCCACAGTTCACAACCAAACAACAAACCATGGTTCTCTTCATGGGTTGTTCATGGTTAACAAGCCATAGCTTGTTAGTGCAGCTGGCCTGGGTTCAGACAACACAGCAACCCATGTTTCAAGGACAACAACATGGTTCAACGACAACATGGTTTGTGTTCTCTGATCCCATTCATATATTTGGAGGCATCCTCTCTTTGAAAGACTAGACAGTACAAGTCTGGTTGAAAGACCCATAAGAAGGGAGAGCAGTAGAGGCCTTCCTTGAAGTTGTCCATCAACAGCAGATTAACAGAAGACTGCACAGTTACACAGGTCACCTAGTCACAGCCTTCCCCTCTATAGTGAGATGTATTGTATTTCTATTTAAATTTCAGCAATTATTTCTAAATGTGCTTCTATACACATAAATTAGCATAAGCACATTTTATGCCAATCTACCGTATGTCCTTTTTGTTCCCCCCCCTTTTTTGCTGATACATTTCCTCTTTTTTTGCGAAGGGGACAATTACAAGAATTTTTTGTAATCTTTCTTATGGGTCACGTTGCATTAATTTGTTTTAGCTATTTGTGTCATTTTAAATTTGGTTTTAAATTTTTATAATGTTTTTATTGGGTATATTTTATATTGTATTGTTGTGTCTTTTAAAATTGATTGCTGTGAACTGCCCAGAGAGCTTCGGCTGTTGGGCGGTATATAAATAAAATATAATAATAATAATAATAATAATAATAATAATAATAATAATATGATAAGTAAGTGGCCATCCTATCTAGAACAGCAGCAAATAATTTTGTAGATGTCATTTCACCTTATTTCACTCCTTGCTAAACATGGATGCAGCATGGATGATTGAATAGCATAATACAGCTTCTGTTGATTTTCTGTTGAAATCAGCATATGTCTGTTCAGTTTGGGTGATATTCAGCGCATTGAGGACAGTTGAATAAAATTTTTTTTTAATACTCAGCAAATGTGAAGAGCTACTCTGATATTCTTTGCATTCTTTCATTTAGTTGTTGGTCTGAATATATATGGTTGATATTTCAGAATTCTGAACAGGAACCAGTTAGTTCCATGCTGGTGTGCAGTTTTAAGGCTTAGCATTACATAATGTAGCACATGAGTCAAAACTTTATATGTTGCTGATAGGAGGATAATTGTGAAGGTCCTTGGTAAGCAGTGTTGTATTTGATCTTCTCCGTGCTATCTGTATACTTTCTTCTTATTGTATTATCTGAAATATTGTGCAAGAAACTTTGAACAAAGGTGTTTCCCTGTGTTTCAGAGCTTCAGACCACATATTATTAATGGCCATGCACTTTCCACATCTTATGTCAAAATACTAGACTGATGGATTTTTACATACAGTACATCTGTTACATTGACCATACTGAGAGTATCAGCAAGCAGCACCTTCGATTTGTGCTGCAATCCACAGTCCCTGAAACAATGTTGTTCCTCTAGCTTTATGCCAGGAGCAGATTTGCACCACACCCACCCCTAGGCTGGGATGGGGACACAGAGGGAGGCATGCTGATGTCACACCACATGGGATCTCTGGCCAATGGGGAGCAGGGTGCATGCCTTTATAAGGCAGCTCTGCCTCAGCCTCTTTGGACCAGTGCAGCAACCTACCCACCCATCCCAGCACAGCAGTAAGCCAGTCACTTACTGGGGCTGAGTAGGAATTGCTTGAGTGTTCTCTGATTGGCAATTGGATGTACCCTTTTTCTCCTACTCCTTACAGTTTGATGCAAAGAATGTTGGCTTCTAGAAACTTGGCTAATTGGCTGCTAACAGGCAACAAGGGAGGTAAGTTAGGCTACCCTGGTGAACCTGGAGGGTGAAGGGTTGCTTACCCAACCTACCTCTCATTGAGAGCCAGCTTGTGAAAATGTGGGAAACAAGGTGGTTTTGGGCCCTGGAGACTTTATTCCATTGAATGCTGACCCGTAGGGGTGGGGAAACCAGGTGCCCCCTCAGCTCTTCTTTATGATAACAGGCACAAATCAGTAAGATCTTTTAATCTAGTGTGTTGAGATAGAGTGGTATTGCCCAACTGGTGGATTTCCCACAGTAGTCTCTACAAGTTATAGGGTGCCTGCATTTGACTTTCATTGGTTTGGACATGCTTGTTGTAGATCCTTGTGTGGTAGTTAATAAAGTTGTGACTCTTATTTATTTATTACATTTATATCCCACCTTTTTCTTTCTGCAAGGAACCCAGGGCAGCTCACATGATCCTCCTCTCCATTTTAATCTTCACAACAACTCTGTTAGGTAAGCTAGGCTGAGAGTCAGTGGCTGGCCCCCAAAGTCACCCAGTGAGCTTCATGGCTGAGTGGGGACTAGAACCTGGATCTCCCAAGTTCAGGTCCAACACTCTAACCAGTACACCACACTGGCTCTCTTATACTGAGTAGCTATCTTGTGTCTTCATTCTGGTGTGTGAGGTGGCAGTATGGCATCATAACCAAAGAGGGGCTGTTGTCATGAAAAAGTTGGGCTACTTATGGGGTATAGAGATGTAACTCTCCTGTACCACATTTTGCAGGACCCTATTTCAGACCTGGCTGAGGAATTCCAGAAAGGATTAAATAGTCTGATGAAAGAATTTTCTACAGATGTGCAGGAACAAATCTGCACAGACGTGCCTTAACTGGCCACTGTCTGTCTACTATCCAAAGTTCAGTTCAGGTGGCAGAGGCATCAACAAATCCATGCTCCCTGGCAGAAAAAGTCAATCATGGGCATTTATTTCATTATAAACTTTTAAAATGTATAAACTGGCCTTCATCCACAAAAGATCCCAGGGCAGTGTACCAAATATTATAAACCCCCGCCCAATACAGTATACTAATAATATAATGACAAAGTAAGAGGTATAAAAAACTATTCAACCAGGAAACAAACAAACAAATGAATCTATCAATCAAGAAAAAATAGTGTTGGGCAAAAGGGAAGCATTTTGATTTGGTGTCAAAAAGAAAGCA
Source organism: Shinisaurus crocodilurus (assembly GCA_021292165.1). Taxonomy (NCBI): domain Eukaryota; kingdom Metazoa; phylum Chordata; class Lepidosauria; order Squamata; family Shinisauridae; genus Shinisaurus; species Shinisaurus crocodilurus. The sequence goes on from CM037879.1 coordinate 236,185,911, forward strand.
ATGTTGATGCACGTTTAGGAGCATGCTTTCTAGTTTAGGAGCATTCTTTCTAACAATGTCTTCTGTCCCTAGTGATTCCTTCTTGCTTGTTTTGTCTGGCAATGGGGTTTGGTGGGGAAGAGGGATCATGCTTCACACATTTCTGTTTTCTGAGCTTTCTTAGGAAAAATTCAGGCTCAATACATTTTTTTTCTTATCTGGGGAAAAATGAATGGATTCTGAAAAGAACCAAGGGGAGTTCACCCATTATTACAGGTATTATATAGAGCTGAGCATAGATAGTAGTATTATCACTAATTACTGATGTTGTGAATTGATTCATGTATGCTTTTGGGCTTAGCAGGTCTGCTGCTCCCCTTGCATTTCAAGGCCTTCTGGCCCTATTGTTTACAGAGTTTGTTTCGTTTTTTACTGTGTGTGTGTGTGTGTGTGTGTGTGTATAGAGTTAACTAAAGAGAACTTTATTCATCTAACAAAATGACTTGCTTTGGATGATGATCATGTGAATTGGCGCATTGAGTTTTAGTCCACAAAACCTTATGCCTCATTGTCTTGGATCCCAACAAATGCTGGTGAAAGGGCCTGGGTAGAAAGTGATTTCCTTATCCCTCCCTCCCGCAGCCTGCTACCCCTGAACAGCCTCTCCTGAGGGTCAGGTGACTTTGCTCAGTGGGGTGGGCTGTGGGGTGGGGGGCTGAGGGAAAAGGGGAAGAGTCACCAAAAAGAGCCAGTTGATTTTAATTTGACCCCTGCTTGCTTCTCACCATCTGTTTACCAGCTTCCACCAGAAATCATTTGGATCCAATCGATTGGCTTTAAGGTGCCACAAGGCTCTTAGTTGCTTTTGCCATATCTGAGGTTGTCCCTTCAGTACTCAAACTCTACAGTCCTTCATGTGTTTTGACACTTCAGTCACCACCCAAGAATCTTCACACAAGCAGTTGAGTCCAGTGATTACAGGACCAGGATTGAAATGTAAAGAAGCAATTTGCTCACTTGTATAGATGCACCAGTGAAAGAAAGTTCTTTCTAGATGCAAACATCACCATGGCAACATGGATTCCATAAATGCAACAATATTTTTAAAGCCTATTTTGGTAGATAATTATTTAATAATCTGTGATCTTGTGAATTGTAACTCCCTCTACCCACAATTAATTGCTCATACCTAAAATTTCATTGTAATCTTATTTGTTGGTAGAAAATTTATATACCAATTCAAGGCTTGTCTCATGTTACTTTGCATGTCTGGAAAGCTTTGATATGTGGCAAACAACTTCTGGTGTACAAAAAGTAATACTTTACAATCCATTTTTATTTAGGAATTTCAAAAATAATTCTGAACAATACTGGAGACATTGAATTTGTATATAACGGAATCTTTCTATTTCTAGCCAAAGTTACTTTCACATGTTGTCATCCATCAGTCTGTTCCATCTCATTTCCTCATTAATTTGTGAAGTGTACAAGCTGATGGACAAATAAGTTCTGATCCACATATTCGTCTGGGAGATGCAGATCTGATCAGTTCATATTGGAATGTGCAAAGATCAGATTCCTCAAGCATCCCTAGCAATTGCTACACTTTATTTTTTTCAACAAGCTTTAAGGTTACCCATTTCTACACCTCTACCGCCCATGCGGGTGCTCTCCTGGAATACCTACAGTTTTAAAACAACCAATCTATTTGTGCAGTGTACTACTGAGCCTGCCAAAAACTGAGTTGCTGGGAAGAACAATATCTTAGAAGGGAATTGTACAAATTGGTTTTTTTCTTTACAAATGTTATAAGAATTTTATTTTTATCAGGCATTTATAACTTGGGGATAAGTACAGGGACATTTTTAAATTAAGAAGATGTGTTTTAGTGAATAGTGTGAGAACACGAAATACTGCATCATTACTGAAGCCAAGCAGGTGTGTATTTGATCAGAACTTAGATGGGACTGGGAGACATAGATTTCATAGATCATAGAGTTGGAAGGAGCCTACAAGGCTATCGAGTCCAACCCCCTGCACAATGCAGGAAACTAGAGGAGGGGTCTCCCATCCAAGTAATAACCAGGCTTGACCCTGCTTAGCTTTCCACACTCAGACAAGCTGAGCCAGCGTAAGCCACACAAATGGGAATCCCATCAAAATACATGTATAAGACATTTTTTTAAAAGACAGAAGTTATGTTTTGAATAAATGTATCTGTTACTAAAATACACCAATGCTCGAGTATTAAAATAGTTTATGCCTACCCAAGTCTAAGGACCTTTATACTTTGTTTTATCCCTTGATCAGTGCTGCAGTGAATATTCCCTTAGCTGGTTTTGTGTGATTAACCTAAAAAAGTGACTTTTGCTGTCCTTAATAATTTGGTCATTTGCAACTGGAGTTGTATGCCACTCTTCATGGTACTCCAGTCATTTGCAGATCATTTTAATTAATTAAAAATGTATATATGAGAGTTAAGGATCCTGCTGCAGCTAATTATTCACCAAGGACTTGTGAAAGTCTGTGTTAATGAGAGAAAACATTAAAAAGACCAAATGTCTGAATAATAAAAAGCTGGTGTAAGCAAATGTGGAATAGATTTTAAATGGGACAGGCCCCTGGCCAATGTGCACGACTGAAATAATGAGTGGATTTAGATAGCTGAGAGCATTAATTTGATAGGAACTTAAATGTCAAGCACTGAGAAGAGGCTTAAAATGCTCAGGGATCCAAAATAATGGTTAGATAAAAGCTAGTGGAGATGCGTAACCGCAAAAATTATTTCATCTTACAAAGGCTCGGTGGCTAAGCACCCGAAAGGGGGAACCATTCTAGCAAATTACTGTTCATCCGGATGATCTGGTAGAGTGGAACAGAGGATAATGTGTGCTTGAGGGGATAGGTGGGGGGAACAAAGTAAGCCTGACAGCAGTCATGCTTTTCCTCCCAAATCTCTTCCCCACTAGCCACTTCTCTTCTTCTCTTGAATCTCCCAGACTGGAAGTTCTCTGCCACAAGTGAAGCAGCTTGAGGAGGAGGTGGGTCCTGAGGCAAAAGGTACAGGTGGGGAAAAGTTTAACACACCTTCCCCATTGATGTTGTGCTTTAACTTGGCCCCCATTCTTCCCATTATTTTTCTAGTCATTCAGTGTGAGCTGCACAGCTTGTGTCACTGTACACTTCTCTTTTGACCCATTTAAACTCAGCTCATTCTTGCTCCCCTTTGGACTTGGCTTCTTCCTGTGATCTGTCCTATTTCAAAACAGCCAAGTCTGGCGGGAATGTAATTAAGCCTGTGGTTTGCCTTCCATATTTACATGGAGGGAACTAAATTCCAAACTGCATCCTACAATAGTGCAACTTCAGCAGCTACAATTATGTAAATGTAAACAGCTGTGCATAATGTTTTAAAGGAACGTTTGGGAAGGTGACCACAGTAGCTAGTACTGATGGGCCAGCTTCAAATCCATGCACTTGGATTTCGTACACCATTGACACCATCAATTATCCATCATAATAATGTGGTTATCAGTGCACAGTATATATATCCATTCCTGGTTATCAATGCACAGTATCCATATCTATTACTCACTGGATTTAGGACCTGATCATTTGAAATCACTGAAGGCTGAAGGGTGTTTTAAGAGGCCGTTCTTTGTTGGATAGGGACGAAGCATGAACTCATGCTTCTAACAGAAGTCTACAATGCATAGATGTTGATAGAATAGGGTAGGAAAATTATGTGTGTTTGACCTTTTCTCCTTCATTACACTCTTCTCATTCTTTTCTTTGTCTTGACTAATCCATCCTATCTGTAACTGTCTGCTTTCTTTTTCTTTCAGTCTCCTTAGTTACCATTTCTTGTTGCTTGTGTGACATGACTCCAGCATTTTAAAAAGCATTTCTGTTGTGGTTCTGCGTTCCTAATGAGTACAGTAATACCTTGGATTGCAAGTAACTTGGTCTGAGAGCGTTTTGCAAGACAAGCAAATTTTTAAATTTTTTTTGACTTGATAAACAAGCAAGGTCTTGCAAGACAAGTAGTGTAGGGGTGTAACTGCTTGCATCGAGGGGGCGTAGCGGGCCAAAATCGGCCCCGCTCACGCCCACCAGAGACTCGCTTTGATATAAGAGTGTTTTGGATTACAAGCACGGTTCCTGGAACAAATTATGCTCTCAATCCAAGGTATTACTGTACTCCTTTGCTTTCTCATACCTCTTTGTTCCCCTGTCTTCTGCCTCAGTAGTCATCTGCTATCCACTGCCATTCATCCCATTGTTACTGCTCCATATGTTCTTACAGTCCTGCAAACCATCTCCTGATGCCTTCCACGCTTCTGGCCACTTAGCAATAAATGAGAAAATTCAGTTCTCCCTCTGCATATTATAGCGACCTCTCCAGATGTAACTCTTCCTCTCATCTTTATGTGGAGCTTGCTATGGCTACATCTGTAATGAACTGCTATGCAAAGGATGTATTCAAGCAACAACCTTCTGAGTATTTAGTAAATGTTTAACAACTTCTGAGGAAGTACCAAAACCTCTTAGTATTCTTCTTGCGTTGTTTACTTTTATGTGATTACGGCAGCCTTTATGTATACAGGCAGAGAATTATTAAAGGCCTTTGTATGTGCTATGCATTAAATTCTTTCTGGATACATAAAAAATGTGTGCATTATTTACACCTTTATATTTATTTTGGTGGGAACACAAAGATAGCCATTCTGATACATTAGAAAAAATAATCCAAAATCCACAGCAATACTTTTATTAGGACCTACCAAAATGTCAGAAGTGTTCAAGCTTTCGAGTTCTCCAGAACTCTTCATTAGGCTAGGTGGAACAAAAAGCAAGGGACGGAAGAGAAACAGAAAAGTCCAAAAATTTGGCCAGATGTTGTGGCCATACTGTCTGCAGTTTAGAACATAAAGGCCAGCTGTAACTCAGATCTGCTTCTTCCCTTGGGAAAAGCAGCATGTGAAATAACAGGCTATGTTGCAATCTTAATGTTCATGTGTGTACATTTACATGCATGTACAATAAGAAGAAAAATGCATTTACCACCCCACTTAAATGTGAGCTTCTAAAGATCCAGAAGAAGTAGCCAAACATGTAATAATGAAAAGGCTGGTAAAGAGCATTCCCAGAAGATTTAAAAATCGGGATAGTGACAGAAACCAGAAAATAAGGACTTTACCTGTTAGGTAGTGACAGTTGGAGCATAACTGCTCCCTCACAAAATTTGGTATTAGGGAAGCTATAAGTGTTTGAAGTTCATTTCTTCTCATTTTATAAATTAAAGTCATATTGGCTTCCTGGTTTTCTGAGGAGCTGAGGGTAGTGAATTGATTGAGTCTACAACTAGAATGCAAATGGCAAAAGACTTGATGCAAACATGATTGAATACAGGCTAGGACCCATTTTAGGGCCTGTTCTGTTACGATGGCAGACAAACTCCACTACCATTGCATCTGCACAATATTGGCCACTGGATCTTTTTGAGTAGCAAGGAGCTGCCCTCATGAAAGCTCATGTAGAAAGCTCATGAAAGCAAGTAGACCCTCCGAGGCCAGCTGTTACCAATTTGAGACCAAGATCACTCACTTCCATGCCAACCTGGATGCCATAATTGACAGAGTCATAGATGGATGCAGCCCAGTCAGCATCTGGTCACGTTGTGATGGATACTTTTCAACCTGTACAGCCAGAGGATGTGAACAAGTTACTTACAGTATTGAAAACTACCACTTCTTCCTTGGATCCTTGCCTATTGTGTCTGGACTAGAAGTATGGACCTCAGATATAGGTAATGCCTTCTTGAGGTAAGGGGTGGTACTACTGTCCTTAAGAAGGTGATGCGTAGATACCCTTATTGAAAAACTTAGACTGGATCCCACATTTCTGGCTAACTTCTGTCCAGTATCTAACAACATTTTGGATCAACATATTGGTGAAAGTGATCATGTCTCAACTCCAGGGTGCATTAGATTATTCTGATTTTTTGGATCCATTCCAATCTGGCTTCTGGCCTGGTTGTCAGACAGAAACAGCCTTGGTCATTCTGGTGGGTGAGTTACACCATTCTGGTGGGTGAATGGACAGGGGAGTGACACACTGTTGGTTTTCCTGGATTTTTCAGAAGATTGTCATACTATCAGAAGGTGATGCATGTTTTTATTATGCATGTCACCCAGAGAGCTTTAGCTACAGGGTAACTGGCAAATATCATCATCATCATCATCATCATCATCATCATCATCATCATCATCATCAATAATTGTTGTTGTTCTTACAGTTTTTGAGAGACTGACTTCTGTAAGGTTCTAAAACAGCCACCTATAGAAACACCGAAATGTATATGGTAGAGAAAACTTAGGTAAGTTTATACAGAGCAGCTTGTTCCAAATGGTAGTGTGAGGCAAATGCAAACAGTTCTTTATGCAATCTCTACCATCACAAAATGAGCTTTCCTTGATTTCTTTTATAATGTATGTATGTATGTATTTATTTATTTATTACAAAATTTGTATTCCCACTTTCAGAGCAAAACCCTCCTAAGGCAGCTTACATCAAAAACATAAAACAATACTACAACATGAATCATTTATCAGTAAAAACTGATTAAAGCAGCAGCAGTTAAAACTGTTGATTAAAGTAGTGATTAAAAACTGATTAAAACAGTAGCAGTTTTAAAAAAACCACAATATAGAGTGCCACACATATTAATTAAAAGCAGTCTGAAATGTAAGTATTTTCAGTGTGCTTAAAACACAGTAAAGTAGGGGCTATAAATGCCTCCCTACGGAGAGAGTTAAACAGATAATGGGACCTCCACCAAAAAGGTGTTGTAAAGTGGTGGCAAGTTTCAGGAGCTGCATGACCACTATAACAGTGCAATCCTGTACGTGTCTACTTGGAAGTCATTTCCATTGAGTTCAGTGGGGCTTACCCCCAGAGAGGTGTGCATAGGATTGCAGCTTAAGTTTCCTTTGAACGAGACAGCACTGGAGACTTGTGTTCTCTTTTTATACTATTTGCTTTATTTACAAATGCAAGCAGAGCATAAGTAGAGGCAAACATGCACACATACAAGTAAGACACTCCCCCAGATAGCCATTTGGGTAGCCTCTGAAGCAGTGTTCTCCAACCTTGGGTCCCCAGATGTTTTTGGCCTACAGCTCCCAGCATGCCCCAGCCAGTTACGCTGGCTGGGGCATTCTGGGAGTTGTAGGCCAAAAACATCTGGGGACCCATGGTTGGAGAACACTGCTCTAAAGGCTGCCTATGGGTGCAATCCTGTGCATATTTAGACAGAAAAAAGTCCTGTGACTCCCAGCATACTGGCAGCTGTAGGACTTCTTTCTGCCTAAACATGCACAGGATTGCAACCTTAGACTTTCAGTTTCAGCTGATTCCGTGTGCTCTCTCTACGACTCATTCAGTGGCAGACTGCTGTTCCTTTCACACTCAGCTGTGGTCTTTGCCCTATCTCAGCTAGTGAATTGCCCACTCTGGAAATATCTACAGCTTTTAAAGGAACATTTTGTGAAGGCCCTGACTAGTCATTCATGGTCTAAAGGCTGTCAAACCCACAATAAGAACTCTAAATAGTAGGTGTAAGCAAGGAGACATTTATTTTCCTCCAAGTTTCTTCTAGCCCTCGTTCCACACATCACAGTAAGTAGCACGCAGGTTTTGCTGCAGGACAGTATTGCCTTTCTTTAAAAGGGGGTAAAAAATGGAGCTTTTAGTGTGCCAGCTGGTTTTCAGGTATAAACCCAACAGCTCTCAGCTGAAGCCCTGGAATTGGATGAAATAGTTACTTTTAGTGCTGTGAGTATCAGGTGGAAAGCTTTCCTATCATCACTTTCAATAATGCAATAATAACTTTATATAATAGCAGGGTCCTGGCATATTGAATTGAATTAACAAAAAGTGGAACCAGTAGCAATATCTGATTATGGGAATCCAAATTATGAAAAATGAATGAAAAGGGGGGGGAAAACATTTTAGCACTACAACACAATTATAATTTTAGGCTATGGGGATTTAAAACAAGATAATTTGTTATTGAAAATAAGACAAATGATGGGATTGTCACACTTATTAAATAAATACTGCTGGGAGAAGAGTCAGCCCACATAAGGATTGTAACTCACATTAAGCAACTAAATAGTTATAGAAAAGTCATATGATCACATCTTTTTAGTTGGTTTAAAATTATAGCTTTGAGTTTAACAAGCTTGAAAATAAGAGGGTGATTCTTAAAAGTGTGAAATGTCCACCTGCAGGTGGCATCAAGAGCACACGATGCAGGCCACATGCTGAAGCTAAGCAGGTATGAGCCAGGCCAGTGCTTGGATGGGTGACTGCCTGGGCTGCCCACATCTGTTCTCCTGCATTGAGCAGGGGGTTTATTTATTTATTTATTATATTTATACCCCACCTTTTTTTCTGCAAGGAACCCAAGGTGGCTTACATAATCCTCTTCCTCCTCTCCATTTTATCCTCACAACAACCCTGTGAGGTAGGTTAGGCTGAGAGTCAGTGACTGGCCCAAAGTCACCCAGTGAGTTTCATGGCTGAGTGGGGACTAGAACCCCAGTGAGTTTCATCTCCTCAACCGGAAATTGGAATAACCATCTTGAAAATGTTAAAAAACTGGCTACTAATACTGTGAATTCCTTACTAAGGTTTTACTGGGGTAGAGGAGGTAGACAGACTTTTCCAGCTATTAAAATCTATGAGGCTAAAGCAATAGCACAAATTTGCTATGGTGCGCAAATATGGGGATGCACTCAGAAAATTATCTTGGAGTTGGAAACACCGCAGAATAAATTTTTGCGAGCTATTCTCGACCTCCCTAAGTCAACTGAGACCTCCATTCTCCGCTTGGAATGCACTGTCTTTGTACAGTGAAGTCCAGGGTACATATTTCTGCCATCAGATATTGGGTGAAATTGCAAAAAGGGAGGGGATCTTCCTTAGTATTATCTGCTTTTAGAGAAATGTTGAACCTTAATAACAGAATAGCTCCATCTTGGAATCAAGAAATCCTTCAAAGGATTGATATGTATGGACTTTCTTTGGATCTCTTGAACTCCTTAAGTTTTGAAATGGCAGCACGTTACCTGAAATATCATATTTTAAAACATGATTTTCAAGACAACCGTGCTTCTGTCTGCCTGTCGAAATGTGCCCCTTGGTATGCTAAATTGCCTATTCAAACTTCTCTTCCACATTATGTATCTAATATTACAAACTTTAAATGGAGGAGGGCATTTACAGCCTTACGATGACAGGCAATGAACTCTGCCATACTTGAAGGATGCTATCGTCGGATCCCTCTAGAAAAGAGAGTCTGCCCATGTGGATCTAATGTGCTTGAAGACCTGCCTCACTATCTACTTGATTGCCCAATTTACGAGACCTTAAGAGCAGCCCTGTTTATAGACCTAGATCTTTCATCCAATAGACCTGTTAGGTATTTGATTAATTTTTTATTAGGGGATAGTTCTCCTTATATCTCTGAAAAGGTGGCCTGTTTTGCTTTTAGAGCGTCAATTTTAAGAAGGAAAATTGGTCGTGACGATAAACCAAATATTTTAGATGAATAGTTTTATTTGCTGGAATGTTGGTCAAATGTTTATTTTATCTGTTTAAAGTAGTTTATCTGATTTTATCATTTTTGTAATGGCTTTGGTTACACAAAATAAATGTTACTACTACAGTGAGTTTCATGACCGAGCAGGGACTAGAACCCGGATCTCCCGAGTCCCAGTCCAACACTCTAACCACTCTGCCACACTGGACTCGATGGCCTTATAGGTCCCTTCCAACTCTACTATTCTGTGGGCTCTGTGTGATTAATTTATTAAGGAATTCACCAACGGCACATTCCCACCATGAATTTCTGTTGCAAAAGCCCCACTGGAATGAGTGATGGGTGTGTAAGGATATGGTGATGTACTTACACAGCTTGCATTTATTTCAGTGTGACTTGTCTATATAAAACTTCACCTGGATATAAGGACCAGGGCGCAAACATCATTCTTTGGGCCCAGTGCAAACTTGTAACATAATGGGCCCCAGTGGAGGCTGGTGGCTCCAATGCCAGTGGGGCAGTATATCCACTCCAGGCTGCACTCTGAACTTTTAAGAAGCTATCCATGGTGCTGAACCTATTCTGGCAGTGGTGGTGTTCAGCACCATGGATAGCTGCTTAAAAGTTCAGACTGAAACCCAGAGTGGATATACTGCCACACTGACATCGGAGCCACCAGCCTTTACTGATAGGTCCCTCCCACACATAGAACCCTATCACATATAGTCTCATGATTCATGAAAGAAGAGTTTCTATTTTAATTCTGAAACTCGGAGACTGGTAGTTCTTGAGGGATCAAGTCACATAGGGAAGCACAAATTCCTCTGTCTTTCATACTGCCCTAGTTAACTGCACAAGCACACACACACACACACACACACACACACTCTGATAGAGAAGGGCCTGGGCTAGCAATTCACCACTCAGAATGTGACTTGTTCTGTTCTAACACTGCTTCTGATTAGCTCCAGAAAATCTCACAAAATCTGGACAAGAGGTAAATATGCTCAAGCATGATTTTCAATTTATCCTCAGTGTTTTTCCTCATGGTAATGGGGTTGCAGCCTAGGCTGCCCCTTTCAATGTTCCACCTTTACCAGGACACCTTGATCAGTTCCTTATAGATATTTTGCCTTTTTAAAAGCCCTTCCTGCCATCAGGATGCCACGTTCCTGCCCTTTGCCTTTTCTTCCCAGTAATGAGGGATTAGGCCTTAGGCATGTTGTAAAAGACACTCCAACCAATCTGAGTTTAACAATAACTGTTTACTTTGCTAAACTTGGTATGGTAAATTCACATTAACTTAGGGTAATTACACAAATAGAGCTGTTAGATTTCAAAAAGCATGCATAATGGAAATAAAAGAAATAATACTGCAGTTTCCTCTACCCTACCTACACTTTCACCTGTAGGCCTTAGTAGAGACTCCCTTCCAGCCTAGCCCTGGCTGTTCTGCAGTTTTCTGTGATTTTCAGTCTCACTCAGTCTCTGCAGCTTCTCTGTTCTCTCTCCCCAATTTCTCTCTGCTCCACTCTGCACCTTTTCCACACCTCTTTATATACCCTCCCACATAACTAGGAGGCTACAAACAAGTGACCTAAAACTGGGGAAATGAAACTTAACTCCATTAGGGGGGAAATGAAACTCATGAATGCCCCCTCCTATCAGGAAATATTTGGGCCTTCAGGCTTAAACCTAACTCAAGCCTGGGTAGGCCTCAATCCTTCACAGCCCCCAACCCCCACCTCAGATCTCTGTGCCCTGGAAAAGTGTACCCTTTGCCTTCCCCCATGCTTGGGTCCTGATGAGGACCCAGGTGTGCTGCATGAACAAAGCCCCTTTCAAGCATTCAAAAACATGTTCAATGAATGCACATATGTAGAAGGCCTGAAGGCTCCGCCCCTGACCTGTGCACATTGGCACTATTCATTCCAGCGTTCAAAAAGGCTTTGAAGACCCATCTGTTTCTAATGGCTTTTAACTGAAGTTATCCTATTTCGGATGCTTCTGGCTTTTTGAACAATATTGTAAAATGTCATCTATTTATGGCCTGCTTGTTGGAATTTCTGATATGTAACTTTTGTTTTAGATTGTATTATATTATTGGAGTTGTGATTTTATGGCATTTTATGTCTAGTAAGCAACCTGGAGAGGAGATTGTCCTGTAAGGGGACCTAATTTTTTTTTAAATAAATAAATTGAAAATCAATGGGAATACTTAGGAGAGCTTCTGTACGTAAATCTGTATTAGGGTGGGGGCTTATGACTTGCCAAAAAATAGGAAATGCATCACCAAAGAAGGACAAAAGAGGATGGTAATTTGCATAAAAGTTGCATATGCAAATTTCTATGTAGAGATGCAAATTTAGAAATTATTATAATTTAAATAGAAATACAGTACATCTCACCATAGTGTAGAAGACTCACCAGGTGACTTGCCTGCCTGCCTGCCTGCCTGTTCAGTTTGCTGTCCAGGACAGGTGCTAAATATTGATGGGCAACCATTCTTAGGATTCTTTATCTTTAAACCAGAATTTGACAGGACAGCCCTTCAAATAAAGGATGCCTTTAAATAGAAGACAGCCCTCTGGTAGCCCTTCAAGTTAGAGGACCATAAGTGGGCACGTGTGTGGGTGGAGAGCTATCTTCATGCAATTGGGAACTTTTGACTTTGCCTGGTTACTGATTGCATGACAGTTTGCTACCTGCCATGTGCATTCCTACATACTTTTTGAGGATGTAAGCAACTCAAGATACTACAGTATGAGTTTAAATAGAAATGACTTGGAAGGTTCACTGTGATGAGGCTTCTGTTGCTGAATGAGTCGACAAGCTTAGTGGAACTGTATTTTCACATATCTAAAAAGAATGTGTTTCCAGTTACTATAGTAAATGTACCATTCTTTTTATAAGAAGCATGTAAAGGTTATCTTATTGGAACCTTGGTTTCTGAAATTATAATTACCCTTTTACCAGATACAAATTAAGAAGAAATACTTTATTACAGAGCTAAGGCAAAAACAACGTTGGGAAAGGAAGGGAAGGGGTGTTATGATGAAAAATCTACAAAAAAGGACAAGCCATATAAAGATCTAGAAAGAACACTGATTACAATTAGGGCTAAACTCACTCAGTCTGTCCTTCACTGACTTCTTTGTTTCACTTCAATAGGATTTTCTTTTTGTCTGAATTTCTTAATTTAGTAGACAATCACCTAATTTATTTTTCTGAATTAAATTATTATAGACTTCAATAAGTGCTCTCTTTTATTGAATTTCTGATTCCTGTATCCTCCCAAATTTTCCTTATCCTCAGTATGTGCCTTGTTCAGATGATTACATTAATAATACATTGCTAGCAAAAATTAAAGTGCAGTACAGACAACATATCTAATACATTTTATAGATGTCCAACTTGCAAATGGGTAAGTCTTGTGTTTAAATGAACCTACGGTATTGGTGCAAAGATCAGTATTTCCCCTTCCCCTATTCACTGAAAGTCTATACCATAAACCTTTGTGAACTGAAGATCTTATACTATACACCTTTGTTTTTTTTTGCTGTTTACTGCATTTAAAAAATAATTTTACAAGCATTTCATAGGTTTACACTATTTCCTTTTGTAGAAATGAACAGGGATGTTGAAGAGTCCTTGGTTTCGAGTCACGAGTCGAGTCACGAGTCTTTGGACCCGAGTCTCGAGTCCGAGTCCAAGTCCTTGATCCAAAATGGTGACTCACGAGTCACTCCCAAAGCTGACTCCACGAGTCCCTATTAAAATCAATGGGGGTTTTTCCCAACAAAATAAGGCTATTTCAGATATGGGGCTTAAATAAATTCTAGGCACAAGTGTGCCTTTTTATTTCAAAACTCTGCAACTGATTTTGGCAAGAACAGACCAGGCAGACAAATCCAAAATAACCAGACAGGCAGAGGAGGCAGGGAACCCCAAAGCAGGCAGGCAGAGGCCTTTGTCTTGGACAGTTCAAACTGTGGAACTGGTTAAGAAGAGACCAGGCAGGCAGAGGAGGCTGGGAACCCCAAACAGGCAGGCAGAGGCAGCCAAACCCAAAATGTCTGAAAGGTTGCATTTTAGGAAAATGATTTTAAAAAATAAACTTGCTGTACTTCCTAAAACCTATCCATGTTGCATTTGAGGAACATGATTTTGGAACACGAGTCCTTGGTCCCGAGTCCCGAGTCGAGTCTCGAGTCCCATTAAAAATATTGGGACTCGAGTCTGACTTGAGTCAGAGGGGGGACTCAGTCCGACTCACGAGTCAAGTCTTGGAGTCCGAGTCCCCATCCCTGGAAATGAAATCCTGGAGAAGGGACACTTTGAAACAGTGAGATGGGTGCATTAATATTGAGTTCCTGTTGTGTGTCGTTAAAAGAGGGAGGGAAGGAGGCTACAGAGGACCCAGGATACATTGTATCCTGGCCTCTGCAGTCTCCTTCCTTCCCCGCCCACCAGAACGCCCCCTTTATCCCCTCTCTGAGGTTGAATTCCTGACCTCAGAGAGGCAGCTGGTGCAGTCCTTTCCATGCTGGCTGCGAGTGGGAGGGGAGGTAGGTCGGAGTGCGGATTCCCAGATCCGAGGTCGGAGCTCTGTTTCCGACCTCAGATCTGGGAATCTGAAGTATCCTATGGCCCACTAGATGATGTCTAAGGTCCATAGGATTGCTCCCTAATATATTGTTACTAATTGTATAAATATTGTAATTTAAATATTTAAAAAGGAAAAAAATTGCAGAAGAAAACAAAAGCTGGAAGTGAAAGGAGAGGTGGGGTGCATGAGCCTGGGGTGCATTGACAGAATGTTAAGCCATAGTTTACCATGGTATCCAAACCCAGTTACAGTGTAATGAACTGCATAGGTTGGGTCATGGCTTTCAGCTTGAAGGAAGGATAGGACAGAAATCTATTAAGTAACACAATTCATGAAACTTGAGCAAATATGGATTTGGATACCAGCTTCTGCCAGGGTACTGTGTAGTTCCACCGTCAGACTTGGTCATTTTGGATAAAGTGGTTTTCTACATTTTGGAAGAGTTCAACAACCTGTCTTTAACACAACATGGTTTTGTTTTTGTATAAAATTAGTTTGACTTGTTCAAAATAACTTGAAAGCTAATTAATGTGAAGAACAGGATTGAGACTCTTGATGCAGACAGATTGTGTTCCAGCTAGCATTATCCTTCAGGAATCTTGTGAAGATTGTCGTGTTAGACACAGACCATGTGGGATTTTCCCCATAACAGATTCGTTTCTGTTTGGCATGACCTGATCCAAAGTGGGGTGTAATGGTAGAGTAATAGCTCTGCATCATGGGTTGAGAGCTGTGATAATCACAGTGATCAGTGATCAAAGTGGAAAAAGAATGGAAGTGGGATGTGTAGGCCGGACTCAGTTATGTCTGCCTGAAAGGAAGTGGGATAGCATTCCACCCCACTTTGAAGACTGAGACACGGATATACTACATAATGAATATTTGGAAGAATATATATTCAAAATACAGGTCTTTGTAGAAGCCTGTGGATAGGGCTTAGGAAGTACAAAAGATGAACTTATATTTGGACATGATTGACATACATGTGGATAAATAACACTTTGTTGACAGAAATGATATTTAACAGTAGGGGCAGAAATGTTCTGATGTAGGAAAAAGGGAATTTCAAGAAATGGGGAGAAATCAGAAGATGACATGAGCATCCATGGTCAATTCCCCTGTTTATCAACATGCATCAGTAGGATGGGAAGAGACGTACACACAATTTTTCTTACTCTGGGTGCTCTGGATTAATTTCTATTAAAGTAGTTTCAGTCACATTAAATTTGCTCCACATGTTTTCCTTGTCCTTTTTGCCTGCTGATGTTTAAACAAAGCATTGGTAATCTAGTCAGCTTTTCATGAAAACATTAATTGAAAGTAAGTTCAGAAACATGAATTCTAGTCATGAATGTACTGTAATCAAATTATTCTCTTGTTCCTTCTGTTTATGATATCGTCAGCACTGAATAACATTACTGGACTTAAGCAGCCCCTTCTTATTATCATCGCTGATGCATTTAATTATCCTAGTATTTATTATCGAGAGATATGAGGTGTAGATTAAAGGTAAACTCTCTGGAGCTGAGCTGCCAATAATCACACTGCAGGTTTCAATTATAATATAATTATTTTAATTATTCTGTTTAACTATTTGAAGCAAAGGTCATAAAAGTAAATCTCTTTTCTGAAAAAGCACTGGGGGATTGTTTTAAGGAGTACCAGCAGAATATCATGAAAGATGGCAGTGCATTTTACCATTGGAATAGTGAAAGGGAAGACAGTGGAGTTTTGTCGCAATGAATATTGATTAACCTGGTGGGGGAAAGGTTGCCATTTTGATGGGTTCCCTTGGGGTTAACAGATTAGTGAAGCCTTCCGCAACCTAGTGCCCTCCAGACATGCTGGACTGCAACTCCCATAATTCCCAGGCCAGGCAGCATGATTATGCTGGCTGGGAATTATGGGAGTTGCAGTCCAACACCTCTGGAGGGCACCCAGTTGGGAAGGTTGGTTTGGTACTTCAGATCAATGGCCACAGTCTACACCTCCCTGCCATAGCCCTGCACATGTCTCTTCTCCAGCCATCTCCTTGCCTTAACTGTTTAAGTCTTGAATTGAAAGTTTTGCTAATAGATTTATTGCAGCATTTTTTATTGCCAGTTATTTTTTTCATTTTGTATTTGATATCATTGTATTTCTTTTTGTATGACGATGTTAGTTGCTTTGGGCTTCCTTTTGGAGGGAAAAATGGGGTACAAATAGATGACGATGATGATGCATCGCCCCCTGTTTTGTGTCTTGCCCCTTCTTCCATAAGAAAGAAGTTACAATATTTTTCAAAGAACGTTTATTGAAAGACTCCAGCCACTTTCCCCAGCTCTGACGATATCCTCTATGTCCTCCTTTTTTCCTGGTCCCTCCTCTTTCTCCTACCTGGTCCCACACATGACAAACCCCTCAAAACCCAAACTCATGGTTAACTGGATGCAACAACAACACCATCCTTTTCCATACCACCACTGTTAATTACCCTTTTCTCCACTCTGCGGCCATTTGTGATTCCATCAGATTGATAGGGTCCTCTTAGTTTTCTCTTCTTTCATGTCACTTGCTATCAGTTTATCAGTTTGGATACAGAGAGCGAGAAGCAAGGTCATAAAACCTTTGCAATAGGGAAGCTGCTTCTGAATTAACCAGTGAAAGGGGAAACTTCTCCATCAGTCCACAAAGCAGCAAAAGGGAAACAATTCCTCAGATGGAGGGGGGAGTCTGCAATATGGAATGTATTAATTGGATCATTGCTAACTTGTTTGTAAGTGTCTGTTGGGCCCCAAAGGAAGAGCCTACTTAGGATTTCCACGTTCCTCCTGTTAACTTCTAGCTACGGTATATAGGTATATATATATTTAAACATAGGTATATGTTTAAAGCAGTATAATTGTATAGGTAAATATGTTATTGCTGTATGTTTAAAGCAGTGTATTGATGTGTGTGTACATTAAAACAAATTAGAAGTCAGCCCAGCCAGAAGCAGATGGGAAACAGTTGCTCCACAGAAGGAAGCTGATCAGCAGGTTGAGATTCTGCTGGTTTGCTTGCTGACTCTAGCTCTAAGTGAGTGCTGCATCACCTAGCACAGCCTTCCCGAACCTGGTGCCCTCCAGTGGTGTGATGGACTGCCACACATTATGGATCAGTAACTGGTTAAAGAACAGAAAGCAAAGAGTAGAAACAAATGGTAAATTCTCCCAATGGAAAGATGCATAAACAGTGGGGTCTCACAGGGATCTGTATTAGTAGGACCAAGGCTTTTCAACTTGTTCATAAATGATCTGGAATTAGGAGTTAGAAGTGAGGTGGCCAAGTTTGCTGATGACACCAAATAATTTATGATGGTTAAAACAAAAAGGAATTGTGAAGAACACCAAAAAATCTCTTCAAACTAGAAGAATGGGCATTGAAATGGCAAAAGAAGTTAAATATAAGCAAGTGTTAATGTGATGCACATTGATGCAAGCAATCCCAACTTCACATATACAGTAATGCCTTGGATTACAAGTAACTTGGTCTGAGAGCATTTTGCAAGACACGCAAAATTTTTTAATTTTTTTTGACTTGATAAACAAGCAAGGTCTTGCAAGACAAGTGTAGGGATGTAAGCGCTTGCCTCGAGCGGGCGTAGCGGGCCGAAATCGGCCCCACTCACGCCCGCCAGAGACTCGCTTTGATATAAGAGTGTTTTAGATTACAAGCACGGTTCCGTAACGAATTATGCTCTCAATCCAAGGTATTACTGTATGCTGATGGGATCCCAACTAGCGGTGACTGACCAATAAAGAGATCTTCGGGTTGTGGTGGACAGATCAATGAAAATGTTAACCCAATGTATGACTAATGTGAAAAAGGCAAATTCCATTCAAGTACACAGGTGGTCGACCAGACTTGGCCAAGCACCTTGTCCGCATCCCCGGGCCTCAATAACTGAAACTCATCCAATAAAACTGGACCAGATGGTGCTCTGGACACCTCTACTAAAGGAGCTGCACTAACTGTGGTGTCCAGTTCATGATGAATTTGAGTGACTTTATCTTCAAAGTGCCATGCAAACTCGTCACAGCGTGCTACTGAGGGTTCTGTCATTTCTCTCACTGGCCCAGCGTGTAAAAGGACATGGACCACTCGGAAAAGCGCCGCTGGATGGCACTGAGAAGATGCAATGGTGGTGGGAAAAAAATTCTCTCTTCGCCACCCTCACCGCCACAGAGTAGGCTCGATAATGAGCTCTAACCTGTGTTTGGTCAAATTCAGCACGAGTTCTCCTCCACCTGCGTTCCAGCCGTCTTCCCTCTTGCTTCATTGCCCTCAGCTCTGGTGTGTACCAGGGAGCTGGCCAGGCTCTGCCCAGAGGGAGAGGGCGCTTGGGTGCGACCATGTCAACCGTGATCGTGTCAACCCTACTGGAGGGGTAGATTTTGAATGTTGGAAGCAACACCTACTTAGTTTTTAAAGATTATGTCTGATTGGGAGATTGAGATGCTGAAAATGAAAAGCCAGTCTCCAAGATTGCCTCGGGGCCCACATGACACTCTTGACCAAATTACTTGTCTCTGAGCTTCATCAGTTTGCATAGAAAACTGTGGGTTCATACCAGTGGTTTAGTGTTTTGGAGCTCAGACCCCACCTCTTCTTTGTACTTGCAGTTGCCAGGTCATTTATTTTTTGTACTGAGATATCCTGATCAAAGTCCTTCATCAGTACCAGTGATTGTGGGCACACCCTGCGATGGAGAACTCCACAACAGAGAAACCTATGTAGCAGAGACTACAAAGGTCAGATGCAACACAGAGAAGGTTTTGCTCAGTAAGTAGCTCCTATGACTCAATCAAGAGAGTTAAACCTTGCCAGCAAAACCATGAGACTCACTAGCCAAACTGACCTGGGGAAAATTCCTTTCCAGTCCCTAAATAAGGGCATTTCATCAGACCCTGAAAATGAACCAAAAATCCAACTACCATTGTCTCAGATAAATATGTTTGAGTGCAACCTATGGCACCCAACATCCATCCTTTCACTAGTTCTAGCAGATCCTGATATCACAAAGGAAGTGGAGAAGAAGGAGCAGAAGCCAAGATTGCATGCAATGAGAATGAGGTGGTGGTAGTGACATCGACATTTAATCATAGTGACATGGAAGCGAAATAGTTATTTTATTTATTTATTTATTTATTTAATACATTTTTATACCACCCAATAGCCGAAGCTCTCTGGGTGGTTTACAACAGTTAAAACCATAACATACAATATAATATAAATATAAAATTTTAAACCACAGATTAAAAACAAACAGCAGAGCTAGCAGCAGCAGTTACAATAACAGAGTTAAAAACAACTACAAGATTAAAATGATTAAGATGATTAAAATGCCTTGGAGAATAGAAAGGTCTTCACCTGGCGCTGGAAAGAGTACAATGTAGGCGCAAGGCGAGCCTCTTTGGGGAGCTCATTCCACAACTGGGGTGCCACAGCACAGTTACCTGGTTGTTTCAGCTGCCCTATTACAAGATTGATTGGTGGCACTGTGAAGCACTATCTGAGCATATGCCAAAGCAGTTGGAGGGCTATGGTTGTACACATTCAGTGCTCCCCATGTTCCTAGTAACTAGTACCTTAACGCTGTCTATCTCTCTCATAGAGATTATAGCAGTAGCATAAAGGAGCTGTTTGTCATCAGCTGTCTTGCTCTTTCCATATCATGCTGCAGCTCACGTGGGCTTGATTGAAACACATTGGCTTGATTGAAATTATACTCTTGAATTAGACAGTACAACACACCTTTAGAAAGTCATTGCAACTGTTACTACATTCTAAAAGAAAATATACCCTGACATCCTAAGTTTCTTTTGAGAAGTTTGCATCCAGACATGTTGAGTTTGATAGCACCATTTTATTATGCCTACAGTCATATAATAACAGTGTGACAGATAATAATACAGACAATAATAGGCTGTAGGTGCTGGTAAAAATAAAACTCTTCTCTTCATAACCACTAGCAGCATATTTTGCTTTTTATTACTTCTTTCAGTGGTAGATTGATTTGGATACAATGTCGGTGCCATTGAAATTCTTTTAAAATTAATACCTTCCATTATGTTGATCATATAAACCCTAAAAATAGGTGGTGAATGACTTTTATACTGACAGGTGAATAAAGCACAAGGAAGGAGGAGGATTTTGACAGCTGTTAAATAGAAGCACACAGTGGTTTAAAAAAACCACACACACTGTCATTATGTTGAGTTAAACATCAGGTAAAACACAGAGCAGAACAACAGAGATACAAAGAAGAGATATAATGTGTGGTATCCAATGTTACACTGGCAGAATGCAATGTTACACTGGCAGAATGGAGTTCGCAGAAGCTGACTTTCCTTCCCCCAGCAGTCCACAGAGCACCCCGAAAAGCCTCTCCTGTGCTCGAGGAGACCTTCCTGAATGGTGGGGGCTGTAGTGTGGGAGGCTGAGGGGAAAGGAGGAACATCCCCCCCCCAAATTATTCCCCATGCTCTGCTGCAGCCCACAGTGTTCTGGAGGGTCCCACCCCCCAGGAGCAATTTTTTTGGGGAGCACAGGAGGCTGCAGTAGGGAGGTAAGAAAGCTCCATGACATGAAAGGTTCTGCCTATCTCTCTATCCAGCTGACTGAGTCTGTACAATGGTTGCAGCATTGCCCAAGGTAAGCAACTGGTGTTACACACACTTTGTGACATGGATCAGGAGACGCTTGTTAATGCATTTTATGACCCACGAAACAAATGGTTGTGTAAGCTGTGTGACTTTGTGATATCGTGGAATGGATGTGCTTGTGAAAACTTGCTAATGGCGACTACACTTTCTCGTCTCTGGGATGAAGTTTTCTAAATAAACTGACCAAATTCATTTATAATAGCTACGGTTTCTGTCTTAATGTCTGTCTGCATGCTTGCTCTCCCATGAGAAGAGAATCTGATGGGTGGCCCTTGGTACTAGACCATAAGAGTATGTGCCTAAAAGTGTGCACTACTAAATTAAGCATTTTCACACTGAAGTTAATTAGGCAGAAGTGATATCAGTTGAGGCAGTCCTAACGTGAACTTCGGCATGTGGAGAATTTTCCAGTCACGGAAGGACTGTATTACACCTCATCCCAGAATACTGAGCAAGACAAGTTTAACTAAATTCAAAGGTATTATTTTGCTTGCACAAGAGCTTGTGCCACTTAGATAAGTGGAACCATGAGACTTCCTCTAGAACATACTTTCCCAACCCTTCAGGTGCGTTAAACTGCAACTCCCATAATTTCCAACCATGATGGCCAAAAATACATGATTATTCTTCACAAATGAATCCAATTCTATTTTCAAAGCAACAAGGTTCTTTGCTCCCTCAGTTGTTCCAGGGAGAGTGTTCCAGATGTTGACACCTTTTCATAGTTTATCATCTCCTAATTTCCAGTCTAAATTCATTCTCACCCAATTTGTTGGTTCTTCTACCCAGAGCTTTCTTTAACCTAAATAATGTATCTCTCTCTTCTGTATGATGTATATTTGTACAGTACTGCTATATTCCTTCCCAGGGTCCATTTGAGACAGACTCCCAAACACACATTTTACAATGTATTCCATATCATATCTTTACTATTTCAAAGAATTCTCATTCTGTTTTTTAACAGACATGAAACTACTCAACTCTAATCCCTCCCTCTTCTCCTCCTTTCCCCAATTGTCCTTTGCAGATTCCAGTTAGATTTCTTTGGAAAATCTGGCTGCCTTTCATTTATTTTATGCTTTTTCAGGTTCACTATCGGTCATTAGCTGCACAATACCACACTTTTACACAGCTTTATTCAATTAGCCATAACCCCCCCTCTCGAAAGAACTATCCACGCATTGCATTCAAAGCCTACCCTGTGTTCACAGACCCATTAATTTAGTGTAGGTGCTACACAGTTTTTTTCATTTAAATAAATTCACTCATAGGATGTCAGTTCTAAAATACAACTACTGAATCATTCTAGATGAGTTCTCTTTGATGTGATACATATGTTCCTCAGAACAGGGATTTTTCATGAGGCTTGGAATGATATAAAGACTTCCTTAGAGGAAAAATTGTACCCTCTGGTAATTTCTCCTACAGCAGGAAGTTGTGTGGAAGCTGCTTAAATCTGGATCCCTGTTTGTTAGCTTAAGTCTTTAAAATATGACCCCTGATTTATTAGCACTTCAAGAAAATTGTAATGTGTCAAATAAAAAGCCATTCAGGGAACACTGCCCATGATAAATGTGTAAAAAAATCATTAAGGGCAAGCATAAACCTAGAGTTAACACACACATTAACATAGCCTTCCCCAACCTGGTGCTATCCAGATGTGTTGTATTACAACTGCCATAATCCCCAGCCAGCATGACCAATGGGCATGCTCACTGAGGATGATGAGAGTTGTAGTCCAACACATTTGGAGAGCACCAGGTTGGGGAAGGCTACATTAACACATCAAATTTATTAACACAAATGGATAATCGGGTTGTTGTGAGGATAAAATGGAGAGAAGGAGGAGGATTATGTAAGCCGCCTTGGGTTCCTTGCAGGAGGAAAAAAGGCGGGGTATAAATATAATAAATAATAATAATACTCACATTGACAATTTGGAGGAGGGAGAAAAAGCCAGTGTCATATCCTGGCCATAGCAGAGCTCCTGCTCCACCTTTTTCATTCTCTAGCAGCCTTCCCTGTAGAGGAGGTGTATCTTATGAGCTAAGGTTGCACTTCTTTTTCTGTCCCTAGAGCAAGTGGGGAGGCTGGAAAGAGTCCAGGCATTACCAACAAATTAAATTTGATGCTGTGGGGTTGCGGTGGAACACCAAATAACTCCTTTTTCAACCTAACAGTGGCTCACTGCTGGGGTAGTAATTTGTTCTTTATTATCTGCATCCCTTCCAACTAACAGCTACCTCTGTCATGGCCCGTCTATCTGGCACAAAACACGAAAATCAGTGAGACTGTTTATTGTAGCAAATCTCACTGCAAAAGCTTAACAGTTGACACTTTCTTATAAATCATATAACTATAGCAGAAGCCATAGGCACATTGCTTAGTTCAAGAAACAGTTCAAGGCTAATAGCTACAACTGTGTCAGAGATCAGTCTAATGATAGTTTCCCAAGCTGGGATCTCTACAGTTCAGAATACAAGATAAAGTCAAGGGTCATGATAAATGCCAGAAAACATTCCAGGCAATTTAGGACATGGTCCAAAGCAAGTTACAAAACTAGAATATACACACATAGGCAAAGCTCAGTCCAACACACACAGGCAACAATCAGTCCAACAATAGAGTCTAATCTATGTCAGAAACTATGTACATGTATCAAGGCAGATCAAAGGTCAAGGGTCACAGTAAGTCCAGGCAAAGGAGCATTATGGGCTTTTAAGATGACATTTTCAACACAGGCTCACCAGCCCTTGCTCCAGCTCCTAGTAACAGCTCCAGGGCAGACAAGTCTCAAGTTCATAATTCATGATAAGTCCAGGCAAGTGAGTATCTTGGGCAATTAAAATGATGATAAGTCCAGGTAAGAGAGAAAGCACCACCAGCACTAGAGAGGTTCCCATGCCGGGCCTCTATGATCCATGCTCCCAGGCAGTCCAGGATTCAGGATATTTCCAGGCAAGTTCTCAATACAAGGTTCAAACAGACAAGGGTCCAGATTTGATGGAGAGTCCAGGTGAGAGGTGTGTTGGGCAGCTCAGACAATTGAACATCCAGGCAGATAGGGTTTCGGGCAATAAAGATGGAATGGTCCCAGCAAAGGCTCCATAGCCTCTGCACTGGCTTAAATGCAAGGGAGGGGCAGTTTGAGTCTTCCTTCTGATGATTAAAGTGATGGGATTCTAGCCTGTAAATGAGCCCTATTCCAAACAGGACCTCTTTGTTCCACCCTCTTGAGTTGTTGTTTCAACCTGGGTGACACCCCTGAAAACCCACTTCTTCTGCTTGGTTCTCACTGAAGATTTCTCAGGCTATAAATTAGAGGTTTGACTCAAAGCCTTATCTTACACCTGTGGCCAAAAGGGAGTTTTGCTCTCCTTCAGCCTGTAAATACTGTAGATGGGAGGCCAAGTTTTCACTGTTCTGACATTCCACAGCCTGAGCAGGCCCAAACCAACCCTCGGCCGGCCATTAGAGGATAAACCTCTGCTAAACTGTCAGGACTCATGACTGAGCTGGGTTTTAAACCCATACCAGTCCACCTCTGAATCAGATTCTGACTCTAAAACTATAGAGCCCACACTGGCGCTTTGGCTAATCCCAACACCCTCTGTGCTGACAGTTTTATCTTCTGAGCAATTGGAATGATATGAACATTCTAAGAAATCTAGTGACTCTGGGAATGGGGAATAAAATCTGTTTGAAGCCAAAGTTCTTGTAAATGATAGTCAGGGAGGTTTCAAAATCTTTAGCTTTCATTTTAGAAATAATTAAATCCATCCATCCATAATGTATTCATTTAAAAAATATAATGTAATGTATTAATTAAAATTCAATAATTAATTAAATTATTAATTCATTGTGAATTAATAGGATCCTCCAGCCCCCTTTCCAGGTATTTATGGACTGGTTTGCAAGCTACCTAAGTGCCTGAGGTTTATTAGGCACCTGCACATTTTAGACCAAAATGTAAAGTAAAAACAGCAACATTTCCTACTACATAATCCAAAATATTGTGAAAGATGATAGTATTTTGAAAGATCACAGCTTGTCAGGAATAACTGATAGTGTGATTCCCTATACCAGCACTATCTGCAGGCAGCTATGAATTTAGGGTAAATGTTCTTAAAATGTCAAAATAACCGATAAGGCTGTTAAATGGAGTCATACAATAAGCTATTCTCAATGCTTTGTAACATTTTATTTAATATGGTACCTATCTTGACAAAGATATAACATGCAACTGTTAAATCTTTCATAGATTTTAATTAACATTTATAACATTTGCAGATTAGTGTGTAATTAACTGATCTTATTTGGGAGACCCATAGAACTGCACTTAATTACACATTTCTAGCAATATTGCATATTAAAGATTTGCAGATAAGAGCTCTCATTTCATGTAGTCATTGTTGCCTGCCCTCCAGAAATCTGAACGTAGTACTTGCATTTTTCAGAGAAGCCAGAATTTCACTATTTTGGAAATGCATGTAGCCTCAGCAAGTAATTTCTACTAATTCATGTTCTCCTTGATTGTATACCTCATTCTTAGTGTTGTGCTTTTTAATAATTCTAAGTAAGATTCTAATAAGGCAGTATAGAGGCTAAGCATTCAAATACTTTTCATCCAATGCTTTTGTGTTTAAATATTGACCTATTAATATTGTTGGGCAATATATACTATGCACTGTGATAGTTGTAGGAAAAACTATAAAGATGCTGAGCTGGCTACATTGGGACCAGATGTATAAATTACCTGTGCCATTTGGGATTAAAACAAAATGGGCAAACTATAGGAGGACATATACTGCATTAGCTTTCAATAAAGCTGTCTCATAAATGCAATTTCAGTGACTTTGAGAGAGACAAATGCTCTCTTCTCTCTCTCTTTCAAACTGATTCAAGACTTTTCCGTCTAGTTGCCTACAAAGAGACATGATTAACATCTATTCAACTTGAACAGAAAGGCCTTAGATTCCATTTCTGCTTAAATGCTGTTTAGCCATTTCATCTCTTGCTATGGTGAACCTAAATGCCAAATCCTGTTTGTTGCAGTGCATACAGCATCAGAATTCAAAGAGTTCCTACACAGGGATAAGCAGCTTGTCATATGGTCCTGAGGCTAAACCCTCAGCATGTTCTCATAGGGTTCTGGTATCAGTTCTTGGTGCTGCAGCACTGGAGGTTCTCTTCCATCCCCTTTGGGAGGAATAACCACCTGTGGCATAACCCCACACAATTCAGTTCCCTGGTGTATGTCTGCATTAGTATGTTTAGTGAGTATAGAATGTTGAACTGAGTGGGTGTGGTTTGTGATGTCTTGGAAAGGGTGGGGGGAGGAGTATATAAGGAGTGTTTGAGTGATGTCAGAGTCAGTGTGGTTAAGGTGTTGAGAGTGTGTTGGGAGAGTTGGGAGTTGGGGAGTTAGGTTACTTGGGTTAGTCGGGTTGTTGTCTTTTCCTTCTTACAGTTATTCGTGTCTTGTCTGTCAGGAGTTATGAGAGAAATCAGTGCTTGTTTGAAGAGTGAAAGTACTTAGAGTTATAGGGACTTAGGTTAATTACAAAGTGTTTGGTGTAGGCAGGTTTAAAGTTATTTTCTGGAACTAAGATTTTGAGAATTAAAATAAGCTTATTTTTATTTTGTTTGCTACCCAAATCCTATGTGTCAGCTTGGCGTTATTAACCTGCATTACTGTTAAATCTACACACACACGCGCACACACATCTTTGCACCCACAGTATCATAGATTTAAAATAGATCCTTAATAACCTGCATTAATCTTTTCCCTCATTGGTAGGGGAAAGGTTTCATTTGACCCTCCCCTCAGGTTTTTAAGTGCTGGTGCTTAGCCTGAGAAGGGTTTATGTGGCTGGTACTAAAGTGTATGGACCGTGTCATCGCACCACCCCATCTAGCAACTTCTCTTGAAGCATCTCATGGGTGCCTTGGATTCACTGAACCTGCTGATGTTTACACAATTGTTCGTTTCCAGAGGGGTAGCTGTGTTAGTCTGTTGCCGCAAAAACAATAAAGAATCTTGCGGCACCTTCTAAGACGCATACACTTATTGTGGCATGTTTTTGTTGATACCTGCCACTGCCAGTAGTAAGTGTTTTGGCAGAGGCAGATTCTTCTAGCCTATGGCAATGACAGTTATACTTTGTATTACAGCAAGTGGTAGGTAGCCCTTAAATTGGCCCAAAATTACCCTCCATTTACTTCCCAGCCATTAAATTTGCATATATTTCTGCTTTTTAAAGAACTGTCAGGGAACTGCATTACTTTTTAAACTGTTGGGAATCAGACACCCTTGCTGATGTATCATCACCTGGAGATTAGATTAGATCCTGATTCTAATGAGATTAGATCCTGATTTATTAGATCCTGATCTACTGTCTGCCCGTCCATGCTTTAGATATATGTTTGTTTGTTTATTTATTTATTATATTTATACCCCGCCTTTTTTCCTGCAAGGAACCCAAGGTGGCTTACATAATCCTCCTCCTCCTCTCCATTTTATCCTCATAACAACCCTGTGAGGTAGGTTAGGCTGAGAGTCAGTGACTGGCCCAAAGTCACCCAGTGAGTTTCATGGCTGAGCGGGGACTAGAACCCGGATCTCACGAGTCCCAGTCCAACACCCTAACCACTATGCCACACTGGCTTTGTATGTTGAGAAAGGCAAATTAGATTACAGGTCACACTTTACTCCAGGGGTGGGCAATTTCCAGGGGTTGGGGGCCACATTGGGCCCCCTAGACCACACCAGGGGTGCGTACTCCTGCTGCTGAGCCACCAAAATTTGATGGCATGGTGATGGCAGCAATGAAAAATAATACTGTTTAAAAGGCAAAAGTTATGGTTTTCTGCTGAAATTTGGTGCCATCTTGGGGAAGGGGACTATTTTGCTTTAAAATAGCCCCTTTTTGCCACCTTTGCCACACTGTCAAAGTTTGGCAGCAAACCATGCTTTTGCCTTTTAAATGGAAGCTGTTATTCATTGCTGCTGCTGCTGCTGCTGCTGCTGCTGCTGCTCCCATGCCACCAAGTTTCAATAGCAAATTTGGAACAGGGCAGCAGTGGGGGCAGTAGGTGTGTGCATGCAAAAAAAGGCTAAAGGGGGCTGCATGCAGCCCATGGGCCATGTTTCCTCCACCCTTGCTTTACCTAGACAAAGGAAAATAAAGAACTAGATGTAGTTAATAGAAAAGAAGGCAGTAATTCTTCATACTGGTAGAGCTGAGGAGAAATATATAACAAATAAGAGTATAGAGAATGAAATGGTTATGTGGTTAAGGTTCAGGTTGTATGCAGATGTGGCAAATAGGGATTATAGGGTAAAAGAATGAGTTTGTGCATCAAATTATAAAGAATATGATGTTAGTCCAAATGGGTAAAAAGAATCTAGGTCATTTGGGTGAGGATTAACACTGAGAAGTGATAATTGAGGGTGGAGGGTAGACAAAAAAGGGCTTTCAATTGAAAAGGGATAAAATGTTTTTAAAATGAAGCAAAAACAGGATTTAATAAAACAGAATGTATGCCATTTAAAACTTCTCCCATTTAATCCATGAGATGAAACAAATGAATAATCCATTTTTGGTTTCAGGGTTCCCTCCCCCACTTACATACAGTGCCTAAAAATCTTTCCTGGAGGACATAGAAGGAAGTCATGGTTCTGCTTACATGAAATGGATTTGGAATATGTGTGCAACATTTCTTAGCTTCTGCCAGGTATGCTCCGGGGGTGAAAATGTTGACGTACCAGTTGGCAGATAATCACACAAGGCTCAAGATTTGTCTGCATTGTAATGGTTTTGTACATCACAATTTTGAATGAAAAGATGTTTGTTTGACTTGAGGAGAACATTAGTTGAAGTCAGAGGGCAACCTGATGCTCTCCAGATGTGTTGGACTACAACTCCCACCATCCCCATGCTGCCTGGTGATGAAGCAGGTTGTGGTCCATCACTTCTGGAGGGCACCAGGTGGGGAAAGGATGCTTTAGGTTATGGCAGTGATGGTCTGGAGAACATTGCTGTCTCATCTTTAGTTATTCCTGAGTATTTACATGCAACAATCTAGAGACAGGCTGCTGATTTTAGGGAGATTTTATTTTATTTTGGGGGGATATTGTAATAGAAGTTGGTTTAACAGATATGCATTTTGTTTTCTGAGTAATAAAATAGGTACTTTCATTACATTCTGTTGAGCATACGAAATATTTTGTTGCAAGTGAGACAGTCCTACAGCTCTCTTTAAATGAAAGCTAATTGAGCGTGTATAGGTGAGACACAGGTATATATGTAGGTGTGTATAGGTGAAGAGTCAGACACAGGTATATATGGTTTCAAATCAGGGCCACATTTATTGAATTAAAGATCTGTGAAGGGCGAAGTGCAGTACTAACCTAGCCCGGCCGTTGGCCGGAAAAAACCAAGATTTGAGCGAATGCATCCTAACCGGACCGGAGGCGGGGTGCCCTGCCACCGTCCAGTTGCACTCCATGTGGAGCTGGAGGGCCTTACCATCATCGCCTCCCATTGGCACCTTGAGACAGCCAATGTAGGTGAGGAAGAGAGCACTCCAAAGACGGCCCAATCCCCCTCCTGCCAAGCCTCAAGACATTAGCGAGGGAAGCCTTCGTCACCTTGAAAGGTGCCACTGGATGATCACCATAAGACTGAGGGCGGGGAGACAGGTGCTTAAATGAGCCCCCCCATCTCCCCGCCCCAGCCAAGCCCATTGGCTCAGCTGGCAGTGACCTGTCCTGATACCTGACTCCCCACTCCTCCCCCACCCGCAAAAGTTCTCCCCAACCCCAGGGTGCGGGACCAGGGGAAGTCCATTCTCTGCAAATATGGCTAAACCCACAAGAACTGGGACCTGTAGGGATGTCTCTGATCGCCTCGTGCGAGCGTAGTGAGCCGATATTAGGCCCACTAGCGCTCACGCGGGCTCACCTTTTTCTTCTGGCGGCTCGCCACAGAGAGGCGAGCCGCCTGCGCCGGTCCCATTGTGTCACTTCCGACGCAGCGGAAGTGATGCGACGGGACCCTGCTCCGGCGTGCTGGACCCCCACGCTATGTTTTGGGTAGGGGAAACCAGGACAACAGGACTTAAACAGCCCTGTTGCCCTGGTTTCTCCTGCCAAAAACATAGCGCGGGGGTCCAGTGCGCTGGAGCAGGGTCCCATCGCGCCCGTCGGTGGCAGCTCGAGCAGTGCAGAGAACGCTCCGCGCCGCTCGGAAGAATGAGGGGGGGCGCCGCTGCAGAGAATCGCAGCGGCAGAGAGGCGAGCCTCCCCACAGGTACGTGAACACCACTACCTGTAGTCTGATTATTTGTATCATTCATCAGACAATCCTGGTCTAAACTGAGAAAAATAGCAAGAAGTACTTACCGTAACTCCCCTATTTACATTTTACTGGACTCTTCTGGTTTGTAGCTGCAGTTGTGTTGTAGGATTTTAGTGCTGTCCAGGCTGGATGTTTTATAGCTGGTGTTTGTTGTTTTTATGAATGTTCGCTGTTTTATGAATGTATAGGTTGTTATTAGATATTTATTTTATTCTTAAAATAAATCCACCTTGGGAGGGCTCCTGTCCTGAAAGGCGGCCTAGAAATATTTTAAATAAATAAATATTAAATAAAAGGAGAGGAACCATAGCTCAGTGGTGGAGCACCTGCTTTGCATGCAGAAGGTCCAGGTTCAATCCCTGGAATCTCTAGGTAGAGCTAGGAAAGAATCCTGCCTGAAATCCCAGAGAGCTGCTGCCAGTCAGTGTCGACAGTACTGAGCCAGATGGATGAAGGGTCTGTCTTGTTATAAGGCAGCTTCCTCTATTCTTATGTTTTTCAAACAAAGGCTATACACTTGCGAAGGCAGGGCTCATGACTGTGTCTAAAAAGCCCTCCATGCATCCAACTGTACCTGTTGAGGCTCTGTACAGACATTCTGATGAGTGTGCATATAGATTGTGGAGGTGGAGGGTGAGCCTGCCACCATCAACCCTACATGCATTAATTCTACAGAAATGTACAACTGAAAAAGGCTAACATTGCTTACACATAGAATGTTATCAAAAAAATTGTGTGAAGTGCTACTGAAATGAGATGATCAGGCCTTCGCTACGAGAGTTTGTTACATCCAAAGGAAACGGGTTTACTGAGAGCCTGGAAAAATAACCAAGCCAAGATATTAATGCATTTTTCCTCTTCCATAGTTTTGACCAAGGCCCCTGGAAAACTTAGCAACTATATTGGATACATAGCAGCTTGGACAATATTGCACACAAGGAAAAGAAAAGGGCCTGTGGCTCACGCTGGCTCAGCTTGTCTGAGTGTGGAAAGCTAAGCAGGGTCAGGCCTGGTTATTACTTGGATGGGAGACCCCTCCTCTAGTTCCCTGCATTGAGCAGGGGGTTGGACTCGATAGCCTTGTAGGCTCCTTCCAACTCTATAATCTATGAAATCTATGAATATCCCAAAAATTAACTCCAGATAAACCCCAAGACTTGTTGTTATCATGTCAGTTAATCAGTTCAGTTGCCTAAAGATCTTATTATTTATTTTATTATTACATTTCTATTCCAGCTTTTTTCCTCTTGTAAGGAACCCAAGGTGGCTTACATGATCCTCCTCCTCTCTATTTATCCTCACAACAACCCTGTGAGGTAAGTTAGGCTGAGAGTAATTGACTGACCCAAAGTCACCCAGTGAGCTTCATGGCTGAGTGGGACTAGAACCCCAATCTCCCAAGCCCCAGTCCAAGACTCTAACCACTACACCACACTGGCACTCTGGCTAGAGATTTGATCTGAAGAGGAACTGGTAGCAAAGGGGATGACTTAATATGGACAGAGGGAAAAGAGGAGGCAGAAAAGAAAGGAGTGGATGGAGTTGCTTCTTCATAAAGCAGGAGATGCAAAATACAAAACTTGTATTTTGTATACAGGCCTTATCCCGTTCTTTCCAAATGCCATCTATATTTTTATATCTACATTTTCCAAAGGTCTCTGGAAAAAACCCATTCTGCAGTACTAATCTCTCTTAATACTTTTAGGCATTAGATAAATAATAATCATGTTAGTGTTTACATTATTCCCCCCCCCCGTCTATAACATATCTTATTCTAATGTTCCTTATTTTCTTAGCCAATAGCTCAGATTCTTGTAAATAGCCTTGACATTTTTAAAAGGCAACAACACTTTAACCAAGTACTCAGATTGTTCTGTATACTGGCTCCTATTGCGAAGCACAGTTCAAAGAGCTGGTGCTAACCACTTGAAGCCCCACATGGCTTTGGCTTTGGAGCTGGGTACACACGGCTTTGGACCTGGGTACACCTGTCCTGAAGGATCACTTACTTCTATATGAACCTGCCTGTAACCTAATATCCTCCAGATGCTTCCACCATCTTAGATTAGGTGGGTACTGACTGGGAAGAGGGCCTTCTCTGTTGTTGTGCCATGCCGTTGGAAAGCTCTCGCCAGGGAGAATCACTCATTGTGAGGCTAGCCCCGTGTATGGTTCTTAGAGCTCCTTGGAAGAAGGGTACAATAAAAAAAACCCATATTGAAAATATATATGCAGTTTAACAGTACAATTCACACGTTTCTGCATTTGTACATATAGACTGCCATATACATGTGCTTGGTTGAATGTTTGGACCATAAAGTTATGGTGTTAATGATAACACAATCTTATAGTCCCCAGACATACTCATTTAATCAAAGGCTGACATTTCATTACTGTTATCAGCCCCTCATGTCATGGGAACCTAGGAACTTTCTATGATCTCACCCACGGAGGGGGGGGAATTAGGAATAGAGATGGTAGACTAAATTAATTCTTCTTGCAATTCCACTGGGTAAGAATATGCGATATTTCTTTCGGCTGTTGAAAAGATGGAATATATTTCCAGCCGAGAACTGCGTACAGGCTGTGAAGATACTACTGATGCTGAAATGAAAGAGGGCTACAGTTCTGAAAAATGAATCTAAAGAGACTGTTGTACATTGGAGTAAAGACTTGAAATCAAATGCTAGCAACAGAAGTAATGTGGTATCCACTTGTCAGCTGAAAACAAAGAAATGGGAGGTTAATAAACTGCATCAAGAAATGTAAGATAAGATTGGATTTGACATTGTGGCCTAGAGTTTATGGGAAAAATAGAATAATACAAGTAAGGGATTTACTTCTAGCCTAAGGAAACCCTGTGCCACAAACATGACCTCTAATAATATTTTTTTTGTATTTCTAGAGCATGTTTCAGCTTCCTAGACTACATTTTAAAATTTTTCTTTAGCACATCTTTGAAATGGAAAAAGGGAAACAAATTTACATTTGTACACATTATCCCTGACATCTGCATAATAATTGTATAACATAAAAACAACAACATGTTTCTGTTGAATTGGTATGCATCTCTTAATCTTATCAACATTAAGTATCTGTCTTAAAGTTACCCGAAAGATGAGGATTTTTTTTGCTTGTTTCATCTTTTATGTGCAAAATCTTTTCACATATGTTATCCGTTATCTTACAACCATCCTGAAAGGTAGGTCACCATTATTCTCATCATGCTGTAGATGGAGCGCAGCCTGAGGTCAGAGATGGAGAGTTCACTGTAACACTTAAGCCCTATTCTGGTGTTCCAGATTTCATAGATTTCATAGATCATAGAGTTGGAAGGAGCCTAAGGCTATCGAGTCCAACCCCCTGCTCAATGCAGGAAACTAGAGGAGGGGTCTCCCATCCAAGTAATAACCAGGCCTGACCCTGCTTAGCTTTCCACATTCAGACAAGCTGAGCCAGCGTAAGCCAGATCATGTGGGGAGCCTCACAGATAGAGGAGGCTCTCCAGTTCAGACTGTCACCCTCCATGATAGAGGAAGACGAAACACAACGAGGGAGAGGGGCAGGGCTGCGGTGGTCCCTCCCCTCCCATGCTTACCTTATTTGGGTCTAGAATGCCCAAATAAGGCTAGTGTCTCTATAGAATCATGGCTCTACACCTCTTCTGTTCTTCACTACACCAGCTCACTTATTTATAGTATTAGCAGAGTAGTGAAACTGAGCATTTTTGAAACTTAAGGATCTAGTGTATAGCAGGTATAGTACCAGCAGTTATAAAAATGGGGAACTTACCTTGCGTTATACTTTCCCCGGCGCAGTTCTACAAGATGATCCCTGTGTTGGTTGTAATGAGATACTAATGTTTTGAACAGCTGCACTGAAAGATGATTTGCTTTTAACCATAGAAAACTGTCAAGCCCATAGCTTGTGAAAAATGGCCCCTGTGATGAAAGCAAGGTTATTGGAAGCCTTGCTGCCCTCCACCCTTGCTGCATTATTTCCACCCAATAATGATTGATGCATTTCTTTTACCCTTCTCAGAGATTAATTTCATTGCTTGGGTAACTCAGAGGGATTAAAGAAGGGGTGGGGGAAATGGCTAGCGTTTTATAACTCTACTCTGATAAAACAAGAACCTGTTTGTTTGAAAACAGCAGATCTGTCATCCTGAGCTGGGACACTGTTTTAATCTCTTCAGGAAAATCAAACTGAGTGATGTTATGATTCAGTGCTTAACCTCAGCAGTAAAATGGTGATCTTAAAAACCCGAGGTCAGCAATCTAGAGATTGCTAAACTGAACTATTCTTCCCTAGAAATCAAAGGACAGTTCAATGATGAGCCCAATGATGCTCTGGTATGCACTGCATCTTTTCTTTTGAAGTCCCATATATGGTCAGTTGTTGTCAGGGATGTGTGTGGGAAAGCAGTCTTCAACGGCCTCCCTGGGTGTCTCTGATTGCCAGTTAAATTGTGTGGGGAAATCTAGAAGTGGCAGACCTGCCTATAACAGCATGGATTCTAGAATCCCCCCTTTTTAATTAAGCATAAGACTCTTAAGAAATCAAGGTTCAGGAACGGTATATTTACTTGTTGTATTAAGGCCATTTATATCCCATCTTTTGTTTTTAATAATGTACATGAGTAGACCAGAAGCCTAGCTTTGCTACTCTCTATGGGGCCTAAAGCAGCTGTGGCTGCCTCGGTTATGGCTGCTATAGAAGAGCATTTTCAGATGAGTTGAGTTTGAAAATGGCTAGTGGTAGAAGTTACCTTTGTTTGGATAGGTCAAGGGGGTCAACCACTGTGATTGGCAGTCAGGAGCTCTATAGGGAAAAATGATTGGTCAAAGGTTCTGGCCAGAGGATTTAAAGGAAAAAGCCAGTTAGAGAGAGAGTTGGGGGCTGAAGATAACAGAGCTAGGGTGGCCATATGTCTCACTTTAAAGAGGGCAGTCCTTTATTTGAAGTTTTCCTCTAAGGGGCTTTCCAGTCCAAGTCCAGTTTAAAGAATCATCAGAAGGAAGAACTGGAAGAGAGACCAGTTCTCTCTTTTTGGAACCAGGTGACTGGTGATCAACAACCAAGATGCTGAAAAAATAGCTTTATTCTTTAAGAAGTCCAACACATTTTGTCCCAGTATATTATTTATGGCCTTCCTCAGGGGATTTCTTAAAGAGCCTTCAGAGCCTGTCTTACACATTTGAAGATAGGCGGGTCACAGTCTTCCACTTTATGGTGAGATATATTGTACTTTTATTTAAATTATAGTAAATTAATATAAGTATTCACATTCTATGCAACTCTTACATAGATTTGCAAATGTATGCAAATCTATGTCCTCTTTTTGTCTTCTTTTTTCTGGTGATGCATTTCTTCTTTTTTGTGTAAGTAGCCACCCAAGAGCTGAGGAAGGAGAAAGCCTTTGGGTCAGTCTGAGAGAACCCTACTGGAAGAAGATCTGATGACTTACGCTGGTTGCTGAGGAGGATAGTAAGTTGGTTGCTGAGGAGGATTGGAAGTGGTGCTGTGAGGTGGTGAAGCTTCAAGTAGGTAGCAGAGCCCAGCACCAAAAGGTTTCAGGCAGAGGTCTGAAGAACAGAATCATCCTAGAAGCTGGAAGCGACAGGATGAGCTGGAGGCAGAGGAAGACTGCTGTACAGCATCTTTTCAGGCTTGTGAGGAATTGGCTGGTGTGGAGTTTAGGGAAATCTAGTCTGAGGGAAAAGCTCTTGAGAAGTTGTTAAACTATTTAAACTAAGTATGTTAAAACAAACTTAACCTATTATTTAAAGAGGGACAGTTTATTCCCTTATGGAAATCCCTTAATAAATATCCTAATTTTGTTCATCTTGTCTCTACTGGTGGTGTCAGTCCATGCCTACCCCATAGGAACCAGGCTACTGAGTTCCTGAGAAGTACAGAGGGTTGACTTTTGGTGGTAGTGGTTAAACGTTTTACAGTACACCAAGAGAGCTATATGTGGGCACATTGGTGCCCATGGGCATACCATTGAAGATCCCAGACTTACACCGTCCTCCAGGTAACAGTGGTTAGTTACATTTTATTTGATAACTCTACTAGGGAGGGAAGGTTGCACAAGGATTTCACAAAATATCTCTCCACTGGTGTCGGATCCTTGACAGTACAATGGGTAGCTGGCTAGGAAATTGAATAAGACAAGAGGAGGAAGATAATGAATTAAGATTACATTCACATTGACTACAGAGCAACTGACTTGCCAAATGACAGGCCTTTTCTGTCTCCTGTATGGATTTTTGCACTTTGAACATGGCATCAGTCAGGCCAAGCTTGGATCCGTAATGCCAAAATCATGACAGCAGGAAGTGAAAAGAAGAAGAACTCTTAGCAGGAGACAAAAGCCCTAAACCCTTTAATGTAAATCAGAATGCTGAACCAAGGTATAGATTTCCTTGTGCTCACTGTTTTTTCTTTTATTAACATTTTTATTTTTAACTTGGGCGGAAAAGAAAGGTAACATAACAACGAAACACCTCCAGTATTACGGCAGGGTGTTGGGGTAGAGGGTTAGGACTGAATGTTTCAAAGGCCAGGTTCGCACGTTACTTTATGCCCACAGAGGCTCTGAAGCTTCTTAAAGTTACCCCAGGCCCTGGCTGTGCCTGACTAATGGTCGGGCACAGCGGGAGTCTGGAGGCACCATCTCTCCCCTCTTCCTGCCTCAGTTCTCCCATTGGCATCCCAGAGGACACTGAGGGGAGAGGACTGGGGATGACAGCTGCCAAAAAGGGCCGAAGTGGCACTTTTTGGCAGCTGTCAGAGGCCCGTTGCCCTTGCTCGGCGGGACCGCTAAAAGGAAACCCCTTTTAGAATCTTGGGAAGGCAAAAGCAGGTGTGTGGCTGTAAGACGAGAAAGATATGACAGATGGGAGACAGCTGAGAAAGGTTATAAAGGAGAGAGCCAGGGGAAGAGAGAATGATGAGTAGATTTCATAGATCATAGAGTTGGAAGGAGCCTACAAGGCTATCGAGTCCAACCCCCTGCTCAATGCAGGAAACTAGAGGAGGGGTCACCCATCCAAGTAATAACCAGGCCTGACCCTGCTTAGCTTTCCACGCTCAGACAAGCTGAGCCAGCATGAGCCACAGGCCTGTATATAGTACAGTTTTTAGATGGAAAGGGGGTATTTATGTTTAAAAGAGAGATTGAACAGGTTGTCCTAGGGTTGTTTAACCCTTGCATAACCCATGGTGCCCAAGTTCGCATGACACAACAAGCCATGGCTTGTATATTCAAAATGGCAGCCAGAACATTCCATGAAGACCCACTGGTTAATTAACCCATGGTGGCTTAACCTTACATGTGAGCTGACCGACTGTCATAGAAAAAATGTTTCTAGCCAGGGGACTATAGTAACGGTGTAACAAACTCTGCAATAGTAGAATTTGAGACAAAGGAAAATATGTATTTTTAGCTACTAGCTGCTTAAACCTCAAAGCCCATGTGCTAAGGTAGATTTTGAATGTCTTGGATTTTAATTTTTCTTATCAAAATTAATTGGTTCCTTTTGAAAGAAACAGCCTTCAAAATCCTGCTAGGGATGGATGAGAATTTTGTTTCATTTTGTTTAACATCAGAACTTTCCCCATTTGCACCCCCTAACACAGTGTTCTCCAACCTTGGGTCCCCAG
Organism: Shinisaurus crocodilurus; assembly: GCA_021292165.1. Classification (NCBI taxonomy): domain Eukaryota; kingdom Metazoa; phylum Chordata; class Lepidosauria; order Squamata; family Shinisauridae; genus Shinisaurus; species Shinisaurus crocodilurus. The sequence continues at coordinate 236,223,825 of CM037879.1, forward strand.
ATGTTTTTGGCCTACAACTCCCAGCATGCCCCAGCCAGGGGCATGCTGGGAGTTGTAGGCCAAAAACATCTGGGGACCCAAGGTTGGAGAACACTGCCCTAACACAAGTGCATTTTTCAGGCGATGCTCGCATATTCCTGAGCTTGTAATTGTGTTCGCAAAATGCATTCATCAGAAAAATGCACACTTTGAAAGCATTTCATGCGTTACTCAATGGGGGGGAGTACACATTTGGGTGCACACTTAAAAAAAAATTCACACCTGAAATGTGCATTTTCCTCAGCTGCTGCTGCTGCTGCTGCTGCTTGCATCTAGGAACAAGAAAGCGGCAAACTGAACTTTGAGGTGAAGCTTGGAGAAGCTCAAGGAACATGAGTCTCACTGATTCTTCTATCCCTAATTCTCGATAACCTCTCATATCTGACAACTACCTACCAAAGAGGTGACAGAAAATGAAGAGTTCCCTAACAAAGACTTTAGTGGGGGTTTTGATGACCCTTCCACATATTCAAAGAACACACGAGGGTGTTCATGGGGCTGCACAGGCTCCCCCTTCCCCTGTCATGCCCACTCTCAATGCACGTGGGCATGACAGTGTTGCACATGGTTCTGCATGTGCAACACTGGCCCAGGCAGGATTCCATTTCACATGGAGGATCTCTGCATGCTTACACTGGTGTGTGGATAGAACTCCTCCTCATGCATGCCGTACACACAGATAGGGGCAGAACCATTGGACACATTGACATAGGAGGAGGACTAGCATGACTCGGTGACCCCGCACATGTACAAAGAACATGTGAGAGGGTTCAGCTTTACCCTTATTGTGTGACTGCATGGGTACCAAATGTATAGGGTAGGAAAAAAAAAAAGTCTGGTGGCCACCAGGATACGAGAGATAATGTGCATGTTAGGGAACAGTGAAGTGTCCTACCCAGATCCTACTACTGGGTCAGATGGGCAGTATCGAAGTAAAGGACTGCTGGCTATTTCCCCACAGTAACAGATCACAGTGATGACTGAACTAGCTAGCTAGCTGTTCAGCTAGTTCAGGGCTGTTAGAATCTTCTGTCATAAACAGAAGGAGATTTGAAATAAAAGAAATGGAGGAACACAAACACTTCCAAATTATTTATAGAGAGTACGTTGTTTCTCTTGTTTATATAAAAGGACAAAAATGACTTACCCATAGTGATGGAAATCGCTTTAACGAGGATTCTCAGTATAGCTAATCACTATGGATCCTAGATTTCCAGTACAATTATACTAATAACTATAAAAAGGGCTTTCAAATTCTGTAGGCTTCATTCATCTGATTTTTCTATACTGTGTGACAAAGTTGCTTCTTTTCACATTGCACCCATTATAAAAAGTTTATACAAAGCATACATTTTAACATGATTTCAAATGTCTCTAGGGACATTTCTTGACATACAATGAAGGGTAACTTTTATTGTTTGATAATTTTAAAAAAACCTTAATTGCTATTTAACTAGCAATTTTACAACATACAATACCTAATAGAAGATTAAATAGCTGACCTAACCCCCTATGTTTGCCTTAAATCAGTTCACATTATAATTCTTAAGCCAATTTCAGCATGTGCACCGTACTCAAAGTGCTCAATCGTGGGTAGAAACATTTGGTGTGAACCTGTGGCCCACAATATACTCTGCAGTCATAGCAGCTCTAAAGAATTACTGCTTAAATCATAGACAGCTGTATCAGGAGGAAAATGAACTACATTTCAGAAGGATTGTACACCTTTCTGCTGAATGTAATAACCTACCAATGCTAATCCCACCGTTTCGGAGGTCTCCCCTGTGGTATAGTGGAGAGTTGATGCACAATGCTACAGGAACAATATGGCTAAGTAGGGAATGTGAGGAAATTTCACCATAGGTATTTAAGATTTCACAGGCAATTAGCCATTGTAATAGTTTAATTTACATACATTCTTCTGTGGAACACATCTGCTAAAATTCCTAAAGCAAATGACCATGACTGTAGTCCTGTGCTGAGTAGTGCAAACCTCATAATGTTTACTTTGGATTTGTGATGATCTGGGATGTGGAATATATATTTTTTTTGGCACTCGATCTTGTGCACTTAATCTCCCCAGAGAGAAATTAAGAAAAGAAGCATACATGAGAAACATACACACATGTTGTTCAGTACAAAAATATAAATTTGACTAAGCTCTTGCTGTTTGTAAAAAACAACAACAACAACAAAACCCAGTCTCAGCCTGTCCAGAACTAAATGAATTATGTTCTTTGTTGTTTGGGCTGCTTCATACATTGTAACATTTTTACACCAAAGATTCTCCTGTGCAGGAATTGATATGAAATCTGTGAATGGATGATAAGCATGTGACAATTGCACAAGTGGATTTTTTACTCTGTGTATGGTGAGAAAGTTCAGCCACATGCAGTTTCCCTATGTATCTAGATGAGAAAATGTGCATGTGCTGTCAACTCACATTACAATCTATATTCAGGCTTCACATGAATTCCTACAGAGAAGTGCCCCCTGTGTAAGAATTTTATAATATGTCAAGTGGCCATATCCGCTAAACTAGAAAAGCAAATATTCTGGTATAATGCTTCATCTATGAAGAGGGAAAGAGATGTATGGTTTTCTCTTCCCAGTGTTGTTTTGTTTGTATTTTATAATTGGTTCAAATTGCTATAAGCCACCTTGAGTGGTATGCAAGAACTAGAAGGGCAAGATATATAAATCTTTGTATGTATGTAATAAAATTGGTTGGAATTGAGTGGGGCAGGGAAATGCACAGAGCATAATTACGTTAGCACCTGGAATAAGTGGAATTTACTATTATGGAGGCAAAGCGGTGAATTTGAGCTGTGGTGCTGTTATCAGCAGTAGTCCCATGTTTGTAATATGTAGTTGTTCTGCCCTGTAATCCCAAGTTCTGTGTTTCAGTGTGGGATCTTACTTCACTAGGAACACTAGCATAATTGATACTGACAGTGTAGAATTGGTTGCAATAGAGCCAATCCATGATCAGGGTGAAAGCCTTGGATCAATAATAATAATAATTGATTCTAATTGGTTTATGTTTTGCCAGTGTATGGAACAAGTAAAACAGGCAGTTCAGCACAGAATAAGACACTCTTATGCCCGTTAATTTCAGTTGGTTTAAGCATGCCTAATTCCAGGGCTGGATCCTACCACTAGGCATGGTGAAGTAGCCCCCTCAGGCAGCAGATGCTGCGCTGCATGGAGGGGCAGTGTGCCACACAAAGGCCCTGTGTCCCCTGAGCTAGCCTGTGGCTCTCAGGCACAGTGGACAATACTGTCCCATGGGTAGTGTTTAAGTAAGATTCAGCAGCCACTTGCAGTGGAGGCTGGTGGTTCCAATGTCAGTGGGACTGTGTATCCACTCTGGATTTTACTCTGAGCTTTTAAGGAGTTCTCCATGGTTCAAAATCTATTTTAGGGATAGAGATCAGCACCATGGACAGCTCCTTAAAAGTTCAGAGTGGATACACAGCCCCAATGCCATTGGAACCACCAGCTTCCTCTGCCAGTCTGGTCAGCTTCTGTATGTGGAATGCATGTGGAATGCCTCAGGTGGCAAAATGTCTTGGGCCAGCTCTGCTTAATTCTGCTGCATTATGATCAAACTCTGTGATTAGTGTGCTTCCAAATTTGATTTCAGTAAACATAACTCCTAATTGGAAAATTTGAAACTGTTAAATAGGAAATTCTTATTTCTAATATTTCTAAGGCTTCATATTTCTTTGTTAAGGATCTGGGTTGCTTATGTAGCAAACCTTTGTTTTTATATTTCAGCCATGTGTTCTGTCTATGGGAGATCAGTCGTATGTAACAGGGGAAGCCAACTCTTGTAGTTGTTTCCCTAATGATGAGAAAATTGGTATCTATTACTAATGTATAATATGTCATATTGACAGCTTTGGGAGCTGGTTTGTTTGAAACTATACACCCCACTGACATATCATTTCTTGACAGCAGTAACGTGATGAATAAAACCACTCAACTAACATTGCATTAAACACTCCTCAGTAAGGTAGCACACCCTAAATTTACTCCTATAATAGAAATGCTGCATCTAAGAAGAGCAGGCTACAAATGTTTGCTTCCAATTTTGTATGTCAAGCCTCCTTGCAGTTTTTATGATAATAACTGACAAGTTTATTTGTAAATCCAGCAACTTATCAGGAAATAAAATTTAAAAAACCTCTCATGAAATAAAATTTGCTTCAGTCATATTTTATGTATGAAGTTCATTTGCAGAGTTGCCATTTTTTGTTTGTTTGTTTGGCTGTAATTGTTGTTACAATTTTCAGAAAATTACAGCTTGCTTGTGAATGAGATAGTATTTTGAATCTGAGAAGTTGCAATTTGAACCATCTGTTTGTACTTCTTCTTTAGAGTTTACCTTCAGAGACCTGTGATTCACTAGATCATGCATGCATATTGTAATTGAGATACTTTTTTTTGGTTGGCCCAAGACTAAACCCATACAATATAATATACGGTAATGCATACCATATATTACTTACAGTGAATCCACTGGTGGTTGTATATCAAATTCCACTTTTGAAATTCTGTTTTTTCTATTGTTCTGCCCCCTTAAGAGAAAGGGTTTGAACTTTTGACTTTCTTTCTGCTATCACTCTGAGCTATTTACCTACCCTGGGGGCATAAGAAATGGAATGGAATTTCCACAGGAAAATGCATTGGTTACCATTTGATCACGGACACCTATTATTGACAGAGTGATTGATATGGGGTTCCCAGAATGAGATCAATGTATCAAAAGGATATGGTACAGTCTTTCTTAGAGTGTAGCACTTCAAAGTGCAGGTGTGGGATTCCATGCCTTTATAACAGCTCTTTGAGGTAGCTTAGACAGAAACCTGAAGACTGAGTTGCTCAAGGCCACCCAGTGTGCTTCATGAGTGGGGATCTAAGATTGAGTTTCTCACATCCAGGCCCAACACTGTGGACACTGGCAGGGGTTCAAAGCACCACACACAGTAATCCCGGCATGCACAAGAGCTTTTCAGCTTTCCCTTCTGGTGGCAAACAAATGTGTCTCTCCCCTGAAGAACTCCCTTGAAGATCAGTTGAAGGTCCCTGTGGAGCCTAACCATGAGGCATGAACAGTTGATGCTGGAAAGAAAAATAGGTCACATGCATCCCATACACATGCTGATGTGCTTTGTGTGTGTACATGGGCTTCTTTGAATCCCAGCTATTGCAGCACATAGGCTTTGTGAAAAGAGGTCTTTAGGGGTCTCTCTGAACTATGAGACTAAAATCCAGTTGTTGTTGTTGTTGTTGTTGTTGTTGTTTTTAAAACATATTGGCTGCATGACAACTACTGATGAATTGCTTCAGACAGAAGATTTTTGCTGAAGCGACCAAGCTCAAAAGTTTGTGCAATGCTTATAAATGTGAATTTATGGAGTAGCAACAATTCATCTGAGAGGTTACAGTAGAAAATGAAAAACACTTTATTATGGCCAGTTGCTCTCCTTCCCCCCCCCCTTCAGTGAAACTATTGCTGTGAATTTGCTGTCTGATTACTGAGAGTGGCTCTGTCACTATGGTTTTGCCTCCCTGTGGGAATTGGAGACTTGACACCAAAATATAACCTTAATGTTCTTTAAAGGCTATGGATGTTTCCTGAATGGACAATTCACCTGCAGGGGTGGGTTCTGAGAAGAGGGCTTGGCAGATGGTGTGAGAAACAGAAGTCTGCAGTTTTGAAGAGGCAAAGGCAGAGACAGGAACGGTGCAGGGCTGTTTGGCGCCCTAGGCCAAATTATATTTAGCGCCCCCCCTCTCGTGCCGTGGGGGGGGCTCCGGAGCAAAGCAGCCCTGCTCTGCAACCCCCCCCCCCCGTGCCGCCACCCCACCACCACCTACCTTCCCCCCGCCCCCGTTGCTGGCTGCTGCTGCTGCTGCCGCTGCCGCCGCCGCCGCCGCCGCTGCCTCCTCCGACGCGACGGGACCCCCACGCTTTTTTTTTTTTTGCCGGGGAAACCAGGGCAACAGGGCTGTTTAAGCCCTGTTGCCCTGGTTCCTCCTCCCGCCAAAACAACGCCAGCGGGGCTCCAGAAATGACGGGAAGGTAGGTAGGTGGCTGGCGGGTGGGCGCACGCGCGGGGGGGAGGTGCGGCGGCGGCGGCAGCGGCTGGCAGGCGGGCGGGGAGGTACAGCGGAGGCGGCAGGCGGGGCAGGAGCGCGCCGGAGGCGAGGAAGGCGCAGAAACGCTGCGCCCTGTTCCGCCACGCGCCCTAGGCAGCCGCCTGGGTCTGCCTAGCGGTAGCGCCGGCCCTGGGCAGAGAGAGATAGGTGTTAGTTGGCTGAAGCACCTTGGGGAGTGAGGCATTTGGGGGATCTGCTGCAGTCTGGTAGATCTGCTGCCTTGCAGAAGTGCTGTTTGCTTCCACATAAACTGCTCTTATATATTTGTGAATAAAGCAGATATTCCACATAAACTGCTCTTATATATTTGTGAATAAAGCAGATATTACAAAGATGTCGTAAATCTCCAGTGCTCTGTTATTAAAAGTGAACTAAACCTGATAGTGCTGTTTCTCACTGCTTGGGGAACTGGCAAGCATGTACCAGTAATATCAAGGAAGAAGTCTAAGCAGAACTATGGCTTGGAGCCAATTGTGCATGAGTGGAAGTCTGCTTGCAAAACAGGGCTTCTCTGTCCTCTCCTTTCCCTGCAACCCCCCTGTATGCCCCCAAATCTACTCTGGAGGGTCCCGCAACCATCCAAAGCACAGGAAAGAGTCCAGCACCCCATGTCTCTGCTGTCTGTCCTGAAATTGCTCCCACTGTTTTTCAGGGGTGCCTTCGTCATGTGTAGTTGTGCCCTTAAGCATTGATAATATTTAAGGAATAAGTATCACACTGAAAGCAATCAGCAGGTGCTCAGATAATAGTCATGGGTTCTACAAGCATCCAAATTGCTTTGCTTTGTTTTGGCCTCAGATGACACATAGTTGCTTGTTCATGATGCCTGACTCTCAGGGATTCCTTAACATTACACCATCACCTAGTGAAGATGTCTCTTGATTCATCCTTTCATGCTTTACTCATCATGTGAAAACTGCTTGGGATTATTTGCAGAGATGTGAAGAGCTGGAATTAGGACACTCAGTGTCACAATCTTCTCATCCCTTCAGCATTCCTGTTTTACTAGTCCTAAGCATATACGACTTCTGCTTTAATTAGTGTCTTTCAAAGTCTTTACATTGTTGACAAACACAGTCCAGGCTCCCCTTCCCTATTTCTACAGTCCTGATAATAAATCAAGTTGACACATGTCACCATAGTATCTAGAAGTTCTCTCCTCTAGGCTTTGATTCTTCATTTTTGGAGGATAGCTGCTGTTGCTTGGTTTTTTTCATCAGGTTTTCTGAAGTCCTCTCTGTGAGATTTTGGTAGCAAAGTCTGTATGCACTGAGCACTCAACCAGAATGCTATTTAACTCATCTTTTATACACTGTTAACATTTTGAACAGGCTATAAATATGGAACTAGAAAAAGAATGCCAGTTTTAATTTGTTGGAAGAAAGGCATCAGTTTCCAGAAAGACCTTGCATTTTTTTTGAACATGACAACATGGTGATTTGAAGAGAGCCAGTGCAGTGTAGTCGTGAGAGTGTTGGACTGGGACTCGGGAGATCCGGGTTCTAGTCCCCGCTTGGCCATGAAACTCACTGGATGACTTTTGGTCAGTCACTGACTCTCAGCCTAACCTACCTCACAGGGTTGTAGTGAGGATAAAACGGAGAGGAGGAGGAGGATTATGTAAGCTGCCTTGGGTTCCTTGCAGGAAAAAAGGCGGGGTATAAATATAATAAATAAATAAAATAAAATAAATGGTGGGGAAGGAAGTACAGTAATACCTTGGATTGCAAGCATAATTCGTTCCGGAAATGTGCTTGTAATCCAAAGCACTTGTATATCAAAGCGAAATTCCCCATAAGAAATTTGTACACATATTTTTAATTTAAGCTGCAATAAAGAATGATAGTGTAAAGTCTTCATTTTTCTTGACCGTACTACAGTACTTGTATTGCAAGATGTCGCTTGTTTATCAAGTTAAAATTTATTTTAAAAATTTGCTTGTCTTGCAAAACACTTGCAGACCACGTTACTTGCAATCCAAGGTTTTACTGTAGATGCCTTCCTCATTTTTGATACATCAGTGTGACGGACAGCTGGAGTTCCGCTTCTCCCTCCCTGAGAGTGCAGAGCCAATAACAGCTCTCGGAATGTTAGCAAGGGGAGCAGGGTTAGGGTTAGGGTTAGGGTTAGAGTGTGGGTTGAGGGTGTTGCTGGGAGACATTTAGAGAAGCACTCAGAATCAATAGTGAAGGTTAGAGGAGTTACCTCAGCCTGGAGATGAAATATTGTAATGGTTTTTAAGATAAGCAGGCACCTGAATGTAACTTATGTTTCCATCTGTAGAAATAAACTTGTTTTGATTTACTGTTAACCCCTGGTGTGGGAGTGAGTGACTAAGGGAAGGAACTCAGACATCTTAGACAACAATCTCTGAGGAGAAAGGTGGCAGTGAGGGAAGTAACAGTATTCAGGTCATTACTCTAGTTAGCTGAGGTGGCTGGGGCTGAAGGCTTGTGAGGAGAGGAGAGTGTCCCAGGCAACTGCTGGTGTGTTTCTGAGGGATTGGGAAGGGGATTCTGAGTGAAAAAGGCTGAGTGTCTTCTATGAATCTCAGGTAGGAGGCAAGCAGGATACCTGAGGGGAACATAGTGACCTGGATGTGGGGCCTGAGTATAGAGGCCCATAGCTCAAGCAAGGGAGCTGTATAAAACTAAAGAGTAAGGTGGCTAAAACACCCAACAGACATGCTACCAAGGACTTCCACGAGTGTGGGGGCCTGAGGCAGCAGGTGGGTCACAAAGTAAAGTGGTAGCAGCAGTAAAATAAAAAGGTGGTGGTGGTGGTGTATGCCACACATGAAAATCAGTTTGCACACTTTTTCCAGATCCGTGTTTCTTCTTGTCCCTGTTGTGTTATCTGGCATACTGAATTGGGTTTCAGTTGTTTTTCCACAGGTTGGTGGTAAAGCATGCATTTAGGTATACCTGAGGGCCAAAACAGACATGACAAAGGTGACCTGTGATTGGATCCCCCTGAAGGTTAAAGTAAAACATCAGAGCAGCTGCTCAGAGGATGTGCGCTCCAAATTTGATCAGAGTGGCAGTACTGGGTGGAGGGAATGTAACCTTTTCTCCCCGTGCCATTTTCCCAGTATAAATTGTGCCCACCGCTGAAGCTCTGTTAGCCTTGGTCTGGGAAGAGTACAGTACAGGCAGAATTCAGGCACCTGTATTTTATTTCTTATATTTATTAATCGCCCATCTGGCCGGTCACCCTGAGTGAAGAGTGTATTTTTTCTGCAGCAGGACTAATGGAAACTGTGAGTGTGTGTTTGTGTGCGCGATTTCAATTGGGAAATGGTGTAGCTTGAAAAGGTTAATCACACTCTTCACTCAGCAGCGCAGTTGTATCAGATTCAGAGCCCATAGAGCTGCTTTTAAGTTTAAACAAACAAACAAACAAAAATCTTTGGAAGGTCTAATCACAGATCTGTGTCACAACTCCTTTGTGATGGAAGAGTGCAAAAGCAGCAGCAGAAGACTTCTCTCAGACAAGCACATGCACACACAGGACTTGTTTTAAAGTAGATGTTTTTTAAAATATAAATAACAGAAACATAAGGTTACTTAGGTACTAAAGCTTGATGGTTACAGTAGTGCAGTTTCTTAAATGTTACTCATTCAATTCTTTGAGGTAAGGAAACCACACAGGTCAATCCTTTCATTGCTAGACCCTAGCAAATGTCAGTTAAGTCAGATAACACTAGACTGGTCTGTCAAAGGAGTGTTAGAATGGAATTTAAACCTGTTGTTAGGCAATGTCCAGCATTCCTTCCCCTGATTCAATCGAGTGGTTCGGTCCACCGAACCCTGCTCCCTGCCTTTCAACCAGACTATACACAGTCTGCCTTAACCCTTTAATGGGCAGTCATCTTAAAAAACCCTCCTTGCAGAGTTTACATCTTCTCATAATATAGTCCAACACTTTGGTCCCAAGATGGTGAAGTCCTGATAGATCTTAACAAGACTCTATTCAGTTTTGCATGTTACCTATGATGTTGAATAAGTTTTAATCAAGGAACTAACCTATTGTACTGTAGGAAATACACTTATCCTGCAAATTTTGACAATGCTCTAAATCATCAATTTTGACCTCATTACCACTATGGTGGTCTCATAAATTACAGATTTAAATAAAACTCCTCACCAGCAAATAGTAATTCATTAACCACTCACATAGTAGATAGTAATTTGTGAACCCCTCCACATATAGAGCCAGTGTGGCGTAGTGGTTAGAGTGTTCGACTGGGACTCAGGAGATCTGGGTTCTAGTCCCCGCTCAGCCATGAAACTCACTGGGTGACTTTGGGCCAGTCACTGACTCTCAGCCTAACCTACCTCACAGGGTTGTTGTGAGGATAAAATGGAGAGGAGGAGGAGGATTATGTAAGCCGCCTTGGGTTCCTTGCAGGAAAAAAGGCGGGATATATAATATAATATAATATAATATAATATAATATAATAATATAATATAATAAAATAAATAAATAAAATTAACTTTTAGTACATGTGCATTTAACTTAATTTTATTTATTTAGTTATTCAATTTATATCCCACCTTTCCTCTAAGGAGTCCAAGGCAGTGTACAGTATTCTTTACCTACCCATCCAGGCATTTAGTCCTCTCAACAATCTTGTGAGGTTGGTTAGGCTAAGAGATAGTGACCAGGTTCATACGACATGAGGGTGATTAATAAGCTTGTTAACCACCCCCACGTGTACCGGTCACATGTCACCTGAGTTACCTAATTACCCTTGCTGGACGTGGCTTGTTGTGACATATGAACCTGGCGAGGGTAGGTGGCTGGGATGGTTAACAAACCTCAGGGTAATTAGGTAAATCAGGTGGTAAGCGGCCAGCATGCAGGGGGTGGTTACAAGCCACTGTGGCTTATTAACCACCCTTGTTTCGTGCAAACTGGCCCAGTGACTAGTTCAAGGTCACCCAGTGAATGTCAGCTGCTGCTGCTGATTTCATTTCTATACCGCCCAATAGCCGAAGCTCTCTGGGTAGTTCATAGTAATTCACAAAATATAAAACACAGATACAATAAAAAATACAGCATAACATACAATGTAAAATTTCAATATACAAAATTTAAAACCATTTAAACAGCTAAAACAATTTCAATACAAAACTAGACCTGTTAAAACAGCTGACATGTCCCATCATATGCCATTAAATGCCTGGGAGTAGATGACAGTCCTAACCTGGTGCTGAAAAGATGATAGAGTTGGCACCAGGCAGGCCTCAGTGGGGATATCATTCCACAATTGGGGGGCCACCACTGAGAAGGTCCTCTCCCTTGTTGCCACCCTCTGAGCCTTCCTTGGAGGAGGCACGCAGAGGAACGCCTCAGATTGAAGTGTCCGGGTAGATTCAGGTTGGGAGAAGAGTGCTGTCAGGTATTGTGGTCCCAAGCCCTGAATGAGGATTTGAACTTAGAACTCCCCAGACCCAGTCTGACCCTGCTTACTACACCACACTGACTATAGTTAACAATAGCCTCTTCTTTTTTTTTAACACTTCATGGCAATTTGGTTTACTTTCTCCATCATTTCTCTGCTTTTAGAATCTCCAGAAAGAACAGTTTCTTCCTAAAGTGTGTTATGAACGCTAATGATTTTGTCTCTTGAAAATTATCCTCCTAACAAGTACTGCAGTGCCTTAGTAAACAGTGCCACTTTCAATTTGCCACCTTAACATTTCATGGAGTGGTTGGCAAATATTTTTTGTTTATCAAAGGTGATTTTAGTAAAGCACATTTAGATCTTTGATGTGTAATTAATATACTTTGGGAATTCTAAACCTGGAGGAGGAGAGGTAGATCAACTTTCATTGTGTATTTCCAACAGGCAGTTGGACTCTTTCTCACAGTGATGTTTTAACACCATTTGAAGATGCAGCACCCTCTGCTGAGCTGAGATCAACTGCAATGATGCAAATCAATCTCCTTGCTCATTATGCTTTGGAATGGGATTTCTAGGATGTTTCCTGGAATCTGCTTAACAAGAGGTGGCTTTAAACAGTTGCTTGGAGCAGAATTTTGCAGCAGCGGCAGCAGATGAAAGGGTCTTTCCCCAGCTACTATCCCTTCTTATGGCCAAGCAATAATGTAGCACTTAAAGAGATCTTCCTTTATAGCTTAAGCACTAGTGCTCAGGTTAGACTTCTGACCCGAGAGAAGGCTCCCAGCAATATGAGTCCAACACCTTTCACTTCCTGGCTAGTTATACTACATCAAATAGCTCCTGTAATCCCGTGATTGCAGGGCCTGAGAGGTGTGGACAAGACTTTCAATTCTGTACTTGGCATATGGAAAGCTTGAACTCTGCCATTTCTAGACAGCTTTGCATGTTAGTCTCTTGCAGCAAAAAACAACCAAGAGTTTTCTAGCACCTTCAAAACTAACACATTTATTATGGCATAAGCTTTTGTGGCCTAGATTCCACTTCGTCAGTTGCATCTGATGAAGTAGGCTCCAGTCCAGGGCCGGTGCTACCATTAGGCCAACTAGGCAGCTGCCTAGGGCGCAGGGCTAAAGGGGGCACCAGAAACGCCTTGAAAAAAAAATACAGCGCTCCCAAGTGGGAAGGGGGGCGCTAAATATCTGATCTTGCCTAGGGCACCAAACTGCCTTGCACCGGTCCTGCTCCAGTCCACAAAAGCTTATGCTATAATAAATGTATTCTTCTTGAAGGTGCTACAAAACCCTTTGTTGTTTGAACTCTGCAATGTTGTTCATTACTAGAATAAGTAGTTGCTGAGAATTTTGTAGTGCAGGAATTTTTGAACCCAGTGACATGTACTAGTGATTTTTGCCTAAATCCATAGTTTGCACTGATGCGCACAGTAGCATCGTATGCATGTTGTGTGCTGCACTTGAATTTCAATGGAAGACCTGATCTGGGCAACACATTCCTTGGTGCACACCATTTGGGTCCCTTCTCTGAAAGACTGGGGAAGCTTCCCATGTTTACATCAGAGTACCTGCTGCTGTAACAATTGGTGGGTCGTAATGTTCATGTGGTGTGTTAGTTGTACCATTTCCCCCTGTTTTAAACAACAGATTTAAAATGATCTTGAGTTTTCTTATTTTAAATCTTTACCTCAGCTATTTTTGAAAACAAGTTAGATGTCTGGCTCCTAGGCACATCAATGACATTGAGCTTTACAAGACAAATTAATCTTGCTATTATGGTGCCTGTAGACATCTAAGCAAAATCAACTGTAATGAGCAACCAACTGGTCAGCTGCAGAGAAGTAGGCCTCTTACTATTAAAGAGCTATTAAAGAAAGCTGCCCATTAGCTGTTAGTTTGGGAGGCATTCATAAGAAAATCTCTGAGGCTTTGGTAATATAGTTGACAGCTTCCTAATCTCTTTTTATTTTGGCAGCCTTTGTCCTGTAAACCCTGTCTGATATCTTGTAGCATACTCTTGTAGAATATATTGATGCATTTAAAAGACTTTCTCCTCGCTATTGGTGAACAGACTAGCCAGGAATTTTGGAAAAAAGTACAACACCGTATATCCACCTCTTCAGTTTCTTCCTCAAGTTGTTAATTGTAAAAGCGAGTTATCACAACTAATGTTCAGTAATCAAGATCTGCTGATCTGTTTTAGAAGAGACAGTTGACACTTCACTAAGATTTGAAACATATATCTGGAAAGCTTATGCGGTGGACACACTGCTAGAAGTGGCATGTGTCTTTGTGTTTTCAAAGAATATTGAACTCTACATTATTATATTTACCAGCAATATGCTCTCTGCAGTTTACTGATTATGGCTAGGTTCCTATGGTTTTATCATTATTTATAGTTTCATATTAGGAAAAAATATATTAGTGGTACTTACTGTCCAGTCAAATGTTGGTTTAAACTACCTATAAAGATAAACTACCTAGTTTAAACTACCTAGTAAGACATAACTGAATACTGTATAGTCAGCTAATTGAGATGTAAAGCAACGTAAGGCTATTGTAAATCAGCCAAAAGGTTAGCAATTGGGGAAATAAAGTGTACCTGCCTTGAAAGGTACGTAAATCACATAGGTTAATGAGTTTAGTGGCAATGGGGAAAGGATAGTTTGAGCTAGATATAAAATAAAAGGATTGTTGGATTAATAAACATGTTCAGTAACCAACTCAATGGTGCCTGGCTCACTTGTCAAGGCTTAGCAGACACCACATGGTAGTAAGATGAAACACAAATGGTTATGTACCCAAAAAAAAGCTACATTTGAGTACTGACCTGATACCCAATAGAAAGTTTCCCTTGATCTTCAGTGGGTTTCAAATTAATACATGCTGTTGTCTTGGTGCAGATACAATGCCAGTCAATATTATGGTGTTTATATACATAAATACAATGAATACATCAATACATGATTATACTGCATTTTTTCTCACTTACATTCGAGAATCTATAGAAATAGATCTCACACAAATGGGGTTTGCACATAAAATGCAGAAAACCAATATTTCTAAGAATAACAGTTAAGACAAGGATAAGATTGATTGCATTAAATAGGGTTATATACAGCTGCTTGGCAGGGCTCTAAACACAGGCCTACAGCAAAATTTCTCCAAGTGCAAGCAGGGACGGAGCTAGCTTTGAGAAGACCCTGGGCAAGTTGCTTTCCCAGCAAAGGGGGGCACTAGACCCTCCTGCCACTGCCATCTTATTCCCTTGCTCCAATTCTATAACCCAGTCTCTCAAAGTGAAAGAATTCAGATACATCAGCCAAATGGATGGGCAGTAGGTGAAAGCAAAACAAAAAGAACTATTTCCTTGCACAATTCATAATAAACCTATGGACCACAATACAGTGCAATTTTAAGTGCACATTTAACAGCCATTGATTTTCATGAGTTCACACATGCTTAATTTTGCTTTGGGTTGTTGTCATAGATTCCATTTGTTGTAGTCCAACATTGTTTGAGCTAGATATAAAATAATATGTAGTCCAACATTGTTGGACTACTAGCATAGTGAACTTTTAAAAGGATTAGAGAAATATGGACTAGTCTGTCATGACTATTTTCTACAGTAATGCCATGTGCAGAAATAGTATACTTTTCCATTGTGCATTCTGCCTTGTCCGGTGGTATATGGCTTCCTCTGTTGAAGACAATGAACTGTGTAAGATGGATCTCTGGTCTGACACAGTATAGCAACTATTATGACCTTGTGTGCCTCTCTTCTCTTTGCACAAGAATAATAGCATCCATCAGAGATGGAGTGCCATGCTGCTCCATGCATGGCATAACTACGTTGCTTTCTGGGAAAGAATGTCTGTGCATTCTTCTCTACTTTACTTCTCAACTCCCTGTCTGAGCTTTTTGCCCTCCTTCCTCTTTCTCCTTGCCTGATCTATACATTCCCTTCCACTGCTGCTGGCAGGATACAAAGTAGTTAGTGTAACATAGTGATTCTCCTTGCTCAGCTGAGCTGAGCTTAGGTTTTGTCAGAAGACTCTTAATTTAAACAGTTGTTCCTTTTGTTTCAGAACATCACAACACTATAGAACAGGGATCTCCAACCTTGGGTCCCCAGATGTTGCTGGACTACAGCTCCCAGAATCTCTTGCCATTAGCCATGCTGGCTGGGTATGCTAGGAGCTGTAGGCCAGCAACATCTGGGGACCCAAGGTTGAGCCCTGCCATAGAATATAATAGATGCCCCTTCTGCATTACACTTCTATAAAACATAACAATAATGGATGCCACCTCCCCCCCAGACCTCCTATCACCAGTATTGTTATTATTTAAAGGCAATCTGGTTCAGGCCCTGTAGGCCAGTGCTGACTTGGCCCCACACAGACTTTAAACAGCTGATTTTGTGATGGTTTTCTCTGTTCTTCTCCTTCCTAGTATGGTTTGGGGGCACTGGACTCCTCTATAATATTTAAGACAGGCATTCAAATAACAGTGAGGGATTAGGTGTGACTTGAGTGGATCCCTAAAAAAAAGAAAAATATGAAACTTTTGTAATCTACTTCATCAGTGTCAGTCTCTCAATTCAGCAGAATCTGTGCATGCTCACAAATAAGCCCCAAATTGTGATGTTAGTAGTCGAAGAATAATAATTAGTACACTTTTAACTGTATGCATTGGGTTCTTTGGGGGTGTGTTTTGTTTTTTGTTTGTTCTTGGTGGCTTGTGGAGCTTCAAAATGCAGTGCTGAGCTGCAGCTGTCCGCCATTTTTATTTTGAAGAATGCCTTTGGGGCCCACATGGGACCTAGAGGTATTATTGGAGTTGGAAGCTGGTGCTTCACTTTACAGCATGCCAGCCTCCCTGTTAATGTTTTCAAACATGTAAAACAATTTTTTAAAATCAGGAGGGACAGGAAGCCTGACGGGTGCCAACAGAGGTGACTGCAGGCACATGGGTGGCCACTAGTACATTTTGAGACCTCAGCATTAGAGTATTCTGTTGTGATATGTATCACTTCACCAGCTGAAGCACATTGTTTACACATGGAAAGGAACAGAATGGCTGTAAACAAGTTTGTTATGTCTTTCTAGATTCCCGTGTTTTTCGCATGGGAAACTAGACCGTGGGAGCAATATGAGCTAGTCACATGGTTTGTATGTTCTGATGACGTGCTAACTTGTTTTCTGTCTGAAGCCATCTTAGAGAGAAGCAGGACTGCTTTCTCTCTTCTTTGTTTTCTTCTTGCTGGACTTTGTTATTGCAACAATGTAACATCTTTGCTGAGGTGGAGTGAAGCTCAACTTATTCCACTGGATGTAATGCTTGCTATGCATTTATACTCTGCACATGGACTGTAACTAGGAAATGTATACTCTGTAGAACTTTACTTGCTAAGTGAATAAACAGGTAGAATTAGACCTGTGGTGTTCCAGAGTGTTTCCTGACTCCATGGATTAATCTGCAATGGGGAAGCTGGAAGCAGTCTGACAACAAGGCTGACTGGGCTGGAGAAACTGGCACAACACGCTGCACGCTGCGTGGGGGGAGGTGAGATCTGGAAGATCTGTGTGGAATTTCAGGCTCTGCTAGCACACAGAGACAGGATTTTAATTCTCCCAACTCGCACACACTCTGCTCAAATTTAACCCCTTCATATTCAGCAGCCTGCTCTTGGCCTGACTGCATGTCCACTCCGAGAACAGCCTGCATGCAGCACAGGGCATTCTCCCTCTTGACTGGAGTTTGGCTCCTGTATTAAAAACAAAATTATTCTTTAATGTTACATACGGTAATCAATGCAAGGTTTTCACCAGCAAATTGTCTTGCCACAAGCATTTTGAAGACTAAATCAAGCAACCTCATGCTTTCTTAGAATAGAATCTAATGTGTATACATCAACACATACTTTCCCTCTTTCTTTTCTTCCATGGCCCCTTTTGTCATTTGCTTTATTTGTTTCATAAACCTGTGGATAGGGCCTTTACTGGTTTCATTGAGTGTAAGGCAACTAGTTTCTAGTTCATAGTAATAATAATAGTAGTATTAGTAGTACAGGGTTGCAGCAGGAGATTGAGGTCTAAAACATTTGAGTCCTGGGAATTTTGTCTTGGAGTATAACTCTGTTTTAAACACTGGCACTCAATCTTAGACCATCGTGTAGGTTTTGTGCTTCAGACACACCTATCTTGCACATTAAACCAATAGTAAAATTGTGATGAAAAGCAGGAATAGAGCATGTTATTGACTACCTGTCTGGAGAACACCTTGGATATATTTTCTTTCTCTTCTGCTCAGTGACCAACAAATTGAATGATGGAGGAGATAAAAGGAAGGGCATACATGTCTGACAGCCTTTCCAAGATTGAAATATAATGATAAATAACGGAAGGCTTGGGTCCTGTGCATGGCATCTCAATCTGTACACAAGAGCTGCTATTAACTCAAAAAATGTGGCAGGAAGAAGATATAGGGCATATTCATTTGACTCTCTGACATGGAGAGAGCCAGAATCTAAGCCAATTTCAGCCAGGGATAAATTTCTGAGAATGCTTTGTGTGGAAGTAACAAATTGCCTGACCAATGATAAGTGGCTTTTGAGACTCTATGAATCAGGAGAGTCTCCCAAATTTGGTAGAGAATAAATGGTAATGGCCTTCTCCTCAAGAAATAGTGCAACTCCTAGGCCCCTCCCACGAGCTATATCTCCTAAAGCAGTGGTGTGAAAAGAGCCTAAGGTGAAATGCTAATATCCCTTTATTCTGTAGTTGTATTTGTTTCCAAATGTATTGGTTGTAGTTACTTGCTGGTTAAAAAAGACATAGAATAAATGTGATGCTAGAATTTCATAAGAATTTTTGCATTATTCCCAGGTAACACTGGCCATAATTAGGCTTGCTGAATCTCCTTGAATTTTGCAAGAAATTTTCAGGATTCTAACAGGGGTGTGTTTTAAGTTATACTTAAAGATTTGCCTGAATATAAACCAACAACAATAACAACCTCAAATTACTGGAAAGGAATGGTCCAAAGATGAATGAATCAAGTTTGTGCTGGCAAACTACTTTGTTCCCATGCCTTTGTATAAGAGAATTCCATGTTTTGAAAACATTATGCACTTAAAATGAATTAACACAGGGCTTTTTTTCTGGTGGAACTCACCAGAACTAAGTTCCAGCACCTTTTATTATATTAATTTCATTACAATTTAATCGCCATCTACTCCCGAGGAAACATAATCCAAGAGTTCCGGTACCTTTTTCTCCAGAAAAAAAGCACTGAATTAACATAACATTGAAACCAGTTTTATTTTTAATTCTTAGTTTTTTAAATTTTGTACAAATTAAATTGACTTTTAATTTAAAAGTCAATTTAATTTTTGACTTTTAAATTAAAGTCAAAAATTAAAGCCATGAAACTCACTGGGTGACTTTGGGCCAGTCACTGACTCTCAGCCTAACCTACCTCACAGGGTTGTTGTGAGGATAAAATGGAGAGAAGGAGGATTATGTAAGCTGCCTTGGGTTCCTTGCAGGAAAAAAGGTGGGGTATAAATATAATTAATAATAAATAAATAAATAAATAAATGCACTAAGCAGATCAGCATTCTACAATGTTTAGTATAATGCATCATGCTTAAAAGTATCCTTCAGCTGCTTTGGTTATTGTTGGTATTGTTACACATTTTCTCACTTCCATATGTTTTACTGTAATGACGTTCAAACCTCTGTAGTTCTCCTGTCAGAGTGCAATCCTATGCATGTTTAGACAGAACCCACCCCCCCGACAATTCCCAGCATGCCTCAGCCAGCCATGCTTGTTTATTGATCTTCTCAATGTGGGGTTTTATGCCATATTTGCCATATGCCATATTTCTTTTATATTTTCCTGAAAAAAGATAACGTTGCGGTAGGAAGTTTGGTTATGCTTTGATGTAGATAAAAATCTCTCTCCTTTACAAATTGGTATCATAAATCTTAAAACAAATGAGGAGTTCACGAGCTTAGGTGTCCATATAAGGTCTCCAGCCACGGCATCGAGCAGAAGTTGTAAATCCTTAACTACGAGTCTTCCCCCAGTCAAAACAGATGAAACGACAATTAAAACTGCAGCGGATGACTCTAAGGAGTAAATAAGGCTTATCTCTTATCATTCTCATTAACTCAAGGGAATTTTTCCTCAGCTTTAAACCGGGATTAAACCGTGGAGTCTCTCCATAAGATTTATGGAGATGTTCAACTCGCCATCTTCTCACAGGAAGTCCCATGCCCTTGGTTTTCTTAACATTCATTTTTAGACCATGTTCACTACTTCACCGACTTTATCAAGTAATCTTTGTTTGTAGACCATCTAAATTGTCAGTTAGCAATACCGTATCATCTACATATTGAATGTTATTGATAATCTCTGCATTAACAATGATACCATCATTTAAATCAGCAAGTGCTTCTTTAAAGATGTCCTTGGAGTACAAATTAAAAAGCAACGGTGAAAGTATACATCCTTGTCTTACTCCTCTCCGTATTGCTATATCCTCTGTCATATGATCTTCAACTTTTACTGCAGCTTTTTGTTGCCAGTACAAGTTTCTGATTATAAAAACATCTCTTGAATCAAGACCTTTGTTTACCAACAACTCCATTAACTTGTCATGCTTTACTTTGTCAAGAGCTTTCTCATAGTCGATAAAGTAAGCACACATATCTTGGCATCTCTCACTAAGTACATGTATAGAGAATAATGCTTCCTTGGTTCCAAATCCTCCTCTGAATCCAGATTGTGTGTCTCCTGCTCCCTCTTCACATTTCTTGAAAATCCTACCATGTGTTATTTTTAATCAAACCTTAAGCAAATGGCTCATCAAACTTATTGTTCTGTACTTACTACAAACTTTAGCGTTTTCCTCTTTGGATAATGTAATAAAAATTGACCTTAACCACACTTAAGGATGATCCCAGTTCTGTAGATTTGGTTGAACAGATCCACTAAAATATTTAAATCATCCTCTTCTATTAACTTTAATATTTCTGCAAAAACATCATCTAATCCAGGAGCGTTGCCATTTTTAAAAAATTAGCAGTATTGTATTTCGAATTCCGGTTTTCTGTATTTCCGGTCCAGTATCATCTTCTGGTACAATAAATTATGTTCTATTATCTTCAAACAACTCTTTAATGTAATCATTCCATACTACAATTTCACCCTTGACATCAAGTATCAGAGGCTTATTCCTGCCTACCAGTAGTGGACATTGTCGTTTTTTAAATATACCTGCTACTTCCTTGATCTTTTTATGTACATTGAAGGAATTGTGCTTTTCTAGATTTTCTATTTCTCTACATTGTTCAGCCCACCATTTTCTTTAGCTTCTTTGATTTTATTTCAGATATTTTTTTGTACTTGTTTATATTTGATGTTATCTGTTTTTCCATTTTCTGCTCTCTTCCATTAGCTCAAATATTTCTTCCGTCATCCAATTCTTCTTTTTATTTATATTTCTACTTTTAAGGTTATTATTGGTCACATCTACGAATACTTCTGTTAGTTTAGAACAAGTAGCATTTATCTCTAAACTATTTATATGTGTGACCTTGTTCATGAATCCCTTCATGAATCCCTTCCTTAACAGCTGTGTATACAATTAGATCACTTAATTGTTTAATTTCTATGCATTTTCTGTTTTTACTTTTCTGTATTTTCTTTCATTCAAATTACAGCTACAACAGGATTATGTTCTGAATTTATGTCAGCTCCTGGATAAGTTTTCACTGACTTAACACTGTTTCGATACTTCTGATTAATTAAAATATAATCAATTTTTCCTTACAATATTATTGTTAGTACCCCTTGCAGTACTCACCCGTAGAATTTCCATATGTATAATCTCCTTGTTGGTAATTTAAATGTGGTGTTAGCAAGCACAAATTCTTCTGCCTCATAAAAATTGTGTCATTTGTTCTCCACATTCATTTCATGTTCCTAGTCCGTATTTTCCAACAAAGTCTCCGCAGGCTCCTTTCCCTGTCTTAGCATTAAAATCCCCCATTATGAAATTTACATGTTGCTTTTTTGTATAAATTCTTCATAAGATTTTTCTATATTTGCTTCATCTTTATGCACAGTTGGAGCATATACTTGTATGATGTTGTTGCAGGTGGGATTTGCTTTTAATTGAACGAGCATCACCCAATTCAAGTATGGAACAAAGTTTGTAATGGCTGCACTTATATCTTTTGTTACTATGACTGCAACTGTCAGCTCCTGGTCGTGGGCAGCAAGGGTCTTGGGCTGGAATGCCAGGGCTGGAGATGATGGAGGTGGGAGCAGGCCAGGGGCGAGCAGAGTCCAGAAGACAGGCAGAGGTTGAAGCATGTATCAAGTGAGATGGGGGCCAAAGGCAGGAGGCAAATCCAGTAGGCAAACAGAGTCCAGGCAAGGGCCAGAGGCAGGAGGCAAAGTTCAAAGTCAGGCAAAGTTCAGGCACATACCAGGCAGAGAAGGGCCAGAGGCTAAAAGCATTGGTCAAGAGCGGACACAGGTCAAGCACCAGGCAAGGCGAGGATCGAGGTTGGTTGCTGGAGACAGGAACCGGTTGCAGACAACACGTAGGCTTGTGTCGCTGTGGAAAAGGCTTGAAAGAAGAGGAAGCCCTTATGAGTCCCACCACTCCCAGCTGGTGTGTGTTAATGCACCTGGGAATGCCTATTGGTCAAGGATTGAACCCTGTGAGGAAGTACTGCAGACTAGCCAGTTGTTCCCAAGGCGGCCACCAGATGGAGCTGCAGAGCTCCATCTGCGCAGATCCTGACAGCAACTCCATAACAGTTCTGTGCATCATTACTTCCTGAATAAAATATAGTGTGCCCATTATCTAACTGTACTTGACCACAAACTTCACTTAATCCAAAAATCTGAATATTCAACCTCTTCATTTCATATTGTGAGTTTTTCCTGCCTCATACAGACTTCTTAAATTCCAAGTTCCTAATCTAACTTTTAACCCAGAGATTCTTAGCACCCTCTGGCCATCTAAGGCCTTTTTATATTTCTGTTCAGCCAAGACAAGTATACTTGGAAAATGTAATGTGGTGGTTTTCCGTAGCCATCCACATTGCAGTGCTATGGCTGATTATGATGGCCACCATCTCACCCGTAGTTTTCTATACCAAAGCCTTATCAGCATCCCTTGCCTTGGCCTCCGATTGATACTGACATGGCTGCTGCCCAAAGTCAGGTGGAATTTAGAGGCAATTTAATTCCTCAAGGCTCTGCAAGCCTCCTGGTCAAGCTCCCCTGCCCGAAGCCATTGGCTTTCCCAGGGGTCCGGTTATTTACCACCACCCATTAGTTGGATATTCTCTCATCACCATCAGGCATTTGAAGGTTT
Organism: Shinisaurus crocodilurus; assembly: GCA_021292165.1. NCBI lineage: Eukaryota > Metazoa > Chordata > Lepidosauria > Squamata > Shinisauridae > Shinisaurus > Shinisaurus crocodilurus. Next base: position 236,246,855 of record CM037879.1, read on the forward strand.
ACTGCTTGAGTTGGTGCCCTGTCCATAACCAACTTAAGCTTCTGAATGCAGTCAAAAATATACATTTGCAATGTTGGATAAAAAGCTGATTATTGCACAGTGGTGTCACCCATGGCTGGTTATGGGTCAGGAGATATATGCTATATTATTTGTGATTTATCTCGCAAACCAGATAATCAGCTTCTTCCAACTATTAAAAGAAAACCATGGGAAGATTGACAATGCAAGATACCAACATTAGTTATAATTCATGTTTCTTTCTCAACAGATTCACAGACAGGATGTAACCTTTAAAAATGGAAGCTTGTATAGAAAGGAACAGATAGCAGTTGGAGCTAATCGAGTGGACCATCATTTCTCTTTGGATGTATTGGTTTTAAGAACGATATGTTGATTCAGAAGGTCCCGAGAGAGAATCGTGAAATTTATTTTGTCTACTCGGTCCATGGATTTTTAAATCATTCCTTGGAGTCGGTGAATTTCCACAAAGGTGTGTGATGGAAATAGCAGCACATCTCTGTGTCCATAGACTGATACGTTGTGGATTAGTTTGCTGTTGGTGGGGTACCAATTCCATTTCAAGGGACAAGGAACAGATGTGATGGATTTACCTTCAGAAATGAGCAGGCATGGAAGAAATCCACTCAGTCACAAGCTGGAAGATCAGAAGAAGGTAAACACTAATTTTTGATCACTGGATTCCTTTTAAAATTAATTTTGTTTTATTTCAATTACGTTTCACAAAATGCACTACCCTTTGGAAAGCACAGTATAAATATGGCATTATGTTTATGATGATTGCTCCAGAGCAGTCTGTTTCTGTGCAACTGATTTTCATTGCTACCTGATAATCTGACTTCCAAAGAGTCTTGAAATTATCTAGCAAATTGGTTGTCAAAGCATTCACTTTCCTGCCGTTTCTGACTCTGTGCCAAATAGCTTCTGTAGTAAGCAATACTGTTAACTTTGTGTTGACCTTGTTTGAATACTTCATCCCTCACTATGAGAATGACAATTTGCACTTCCCAGAGCCTTCCGATAGAAACTGTGAAAACTACATTACCATGTAATTATTATTGTTAGTATAATGTGTAGAATGACCAAATATTGTTGAAATTTGCTTTTTTGAAAACTATATTTTAATTGAAGGAAATGAATACTTTGAGCTGTTTGGACATCCCTGTTAACTAATTTAATACAGGTCCTGTTTCATGCTCCCTAGGCAATGTACAAGTTAAGCTAGATGAGGAAGAATCCTTAATTCCGATTCCTTTTTGACATTGTCCCTCCAAAGTGAAGCAATTCATTGCTAGAGACTGGGGCTGCAGCTCTGCATACAAACTACTTACCTCCCATTGAGATCAATAGGCATTTAAGGAGCATAATTGTTCATGAATACAGCTTGAGTATGGTCTCTTTCCAACTTCTGCATGTAATCTTCCCATTTCATTGCAGTCATATACTGGATTATCTTGGATACTGGTCTGTGGTGTTAAACATTTATGATTTCAGGATAAGTGTACCAGTTCACTTTCAGCTGTGATTCATTTATCTGCCTTATGCCAAGTTGGATCGAATAATCTATCTAACTCAGTACTGTCTACTCTGACTGGCAGCAACTCTTCAATGTCTCAGGCTGAACTCTTTCCCAGTTTGTTATCTGAGATGCTAATGTCTAGATGCTAGAAATGAAAACTAGGACCTTCTGCATGCAAAGCATGTACTCTGTAATTAAAATTAGACCAGTGATAACTCCAGCATAGTAAACCCCTGTCTCTAGAATTGATGCATCAGTGCATTGGCCAGTTCTTCTTCTTTTTTAATGCTATTTACTCTATTAAAAAAAAGAAAAAAAAGAATCTGTAGAAGATAGAATGTGCAGCAAAAATGAGACCTTCAGCTATGGATTCATTTAGAATATCCTCTTATCAAATAGGAACATGGTCTTGGATGGTTTCTTCCAGCCCTGTTTCTGTATATTTCATCAAGCGTATGAAAGATTGTGCAAAAATGCAGTTAACAGTGATGTGTGGTTGCCTTTCATATACTTTTGAACAGCCAAAGCTATACTGTTTGACTTGCCTTGGTGTTGTGATGAAATTTTATTGGCTGGCTTAGACTTCTGAGCATTAGATACGTGAGAAAAGGATGAATAAAGCAGCTATGCTGTACCTTTTAGCTTTCAGTGTTGTTTAAGCTGTTTTAACGAGATGGCTGTTGGATGTAATTTATGATACCAAGTAGTTTCTGCAGTTTAGAATGTCTGAAAACCTACAACCAATTTGGCATGCCATTAGGCAGTCATTAGGTGAAAGTAGAAACATGTTGACTCTGATATACATCAGTTTCCAATTTTACAAGAGTCGCCTACATATCCATTCTCATTAAGCTCTTTCCCTCTCTTCCACATTCAGTTATTGTAAAATGTTGGAGATATGTATTTTGAGATTTCAATTAGATGTGTAGTGTATTGTGCATAATGTTGCAAATATATATCTTATGAGTAACATTTTATGAATTAGTAGTGAGGAAATGAAATGTCTTTATTGCAAGTGAAAATGTTACACAGTTAAATTGGAAAAAAGGTAGAATTCAGCTTGTATTTGAGGGTTCTGGAAAGGAATATACAACTTTTCTCAAAGATACATGACATTCTTGCTTTTTCAAATTCTCAAGGTTTCAGTCCTGCAATGCCAGAAATGTAGTCTCAAATATAAAATTACCACTTTTCACTGAAGTCAGGTGTAAAGATACACTGAAAATCTTCTTTGTTAATGCTGATAGTAAACAGTGTATGGGGAGTTCATTGGCTAGTCTTGGCAATATTACAACTGGTTTTCTGTATTATTGCTGAGCTGAATTTTCATTTCTAAATTTTGACATGGGAAACATTTTCATTAAAAAATCAAAAGTATTTCTCTGCTTTTTATCCAAGACTTGGATATGAATTAGATACTCAAAATTAGTTAAAAAGCCTAAAAAGGCTCATATTTAAGGCTGAAGGGAACAGTGCAGTCCAGTGCAGTGTTTAGGATGAAAAATAGACAGATGGTCTTGGAAAACACATACAAAATTGGAGGTGCTTTTTGACAGTAATGAAACTAAAACTGAAATTCAGTGGCTTGTTTCAGTTCAGCAGGATAAATTACACAATAACATGTTTTTGGTCTTTTAGTTTTCTCATATTGCAAGAAATGCCTTAAGGCTTGATATGGCATTCAGAGCTTGATATTGACAAATCCCAAATCCATTTGCCCATCAAACAAAATAGCATATAAATCAATGTTGTTAATCAAAGTTGCCTGTATCAGCTTCTTAATATTTTATCTTTTGAAAATTGAGTGAGAATGTAGATCAGTTTCGGGAATTGTCCATGAATTTAACTTTTTCCATTTCCCCTTTGCTTTCCCAAAATGCAATAAATTGTTGTGGCTTACAAAGCATGCGTGAAGATGCAGAGATGTTGGGTTTTTTGTTTTTTTAAAAAAAAGATTGACATTCAAAGTTGGGCTCTGTATGGAAAAATGCTCTTGATAGCTTTAATATTGAATTGCTCTGGAGTACCAGATGTCTTTCTGACCTTTTGATGTTACTGGCTACATACCTGACCTATGTGTATTTGTTATTAATTCATTCATATCCCACCTTTTCCCCTCTTGCAAGGAACCCATGACGGCTCACATGGTCCTCCTCTCCTTTAATCCCCACAACCACCATGTGAGGTAGGTTAGGCTGAGAGTCAGTGACTGGCCCAAAGTCACACAGTGAGCTTCATGGCCAAGTAGGGACTAGAACCCGGGTCTCCCAAGTCCCAGTCCAATATTCTAACCACTACCCCACACTGGCTTATCTCATGTTGATGCTTATTCTTTGTCAGCATTGATAATGGTGTATAATAAGAGGACTGGGTGAAGTTCCCCTGTTTTTGATCTCCAAATAATTTAACTGCTCTGATATAAACCACTGTTCATCTTTCTAGTTTATTGAGTGCAAGCACAAAAGAGTGTTTGCGCGTGTAGAGGTGGGATAATGAGAGTCAGACAGAGTATATGGTTTCAAATCAGGGCCACATTTATTGAATTGAAGATCTGTGAAGGGTGAAGTGCGGTACTAACCTAGCCCAGCCATTGGCCGGGAAAAAACCTATATTTGGCGAATACATCCTAACCGAACCGGAGGCGGGATGGCCTGCCACTGGCCAGTTGCCCTCCATGTGGAGCTGGAGGGCCTTACCATCGTTGCCTTACCTTGGCACCTCAAGGCAGCCAATGTAGGTGAGAAAGGTAAAACCTTAAAGACATTTCAATCTCTCTCCTGCCAAGCCTCAGGGCATTAGCGAGGGCAGCCTTGGGTAAACGTCAGTCACCTTGAAAGGTGCCACTGGATGATCACCATAACCCTAAGCCTTACTGCCTAATCTCGCACTTTCTGCCACAGGGAGAGACAAGCTATTGCTTAGTTGAATCTCCCCCACCTGCCCGATAAAAAAAGCGAGCAGGGCCCTTTCTTTGCAGATCTCCAATAAGGGAACACAGGTGCTTAAATAAGCCCCTTCTGTATCCCCGCCCTAGCCAAGGCATTGGCTCAGCAGCCGTGACCTGTCCTGTTACCTGACTCTCCCCTCCTCCCCCATGCACAAATCTTCTTCCGGGCCCCAGGTGAGGGGCCAGTGGAAGCCTGTTTTCTAACTTGAAGGAGAAAGTACCTCTGGAAGTCCTCAATTCACATGGTGTTGTTAGTTTGCATGAGAAAACTGCCAAAGTAGTTTGTTTGGTACAAATTACCCAGATTGCTTGTTCTCTTCAAAGGGCACCTGCTAGCCTTGGGATGATGAAGGACAGCATTTGAATAACTGCTGCTACTATGGTCCTGTCAGGTTCAGGCGATATGTAGTTTGTGTATGCACACATTTCATGAATCACTCCTTCTGCACAATACGTGCACACTTTGCGGCACAAAACTCATGCATGTTTCTTACTTGAAATGCATGGAGATTGAGCAGTGGTGGTACTTGATGAATGGTTCTATATACACAAGTTTATACGCACTCATGTGTAGGTGACAGACAATGCTTGGAAGTGTAATAGAGGTTGCCAGATCTTCAAACCTGTCATGCTCCCCATGGAAGACTCCTCAGAGGAGGAAGAGCTGGAGGACCTGGAACTGCCTGCCACCAGCAATGCCCAGGATCTGCTAGTAGACCAGGAAGAGCCTGAGCCCTCAGGGGTGACTACCATGAGGGCCTCACCTGTGGAGGCAAAGAATCCCCCAAGTCCTCAGGAGAGATGCCTCCTGAAAAGACAGGAACAGAAGGAGTGCTAGACTGAGCCAGAGGCCTCCTTGTGAGAAAAGGTTTACTTGTACATAGGAGGCTTGATCACAAGGAGGACCTTTTCAACTGCAGTCACTAAATGGGTCGCAGCTGAGGCTTGGGTGTGACTCTGACAGCCTCTACATAAAAACAGCAGTGTAAGGCTAGAGGAAGTTGCTGGAAGCAACATTGACCAGACCTTCCTGGATTCAGCCTCCCTTGACTGATTCCTGGTATGAGTACTTCTGGACTGGACTCTGACCCTCCTTCTGCCTGCTTCTTGTCTGCTGTGTTGCCTTGGAACCTTGTTGCCTGTGACCTGCTCTGCTGAGACCTTGCCTTTTACCTGATCCCTGTTTGTGCCGGCCAGCTTGGAACTCTTGGACCCTTGAACCTACAACTGCTAGCCTCAGTCTCTGGGACTGTGATAAATCCCTGTGTATATACTTGACCTTGAGTAAGCTAGTAAAAATGTTTTCTGGAAGGTAGAAGATATTACTGGGATATATAATATCAGTGCCCCCCCCCCCCCCAATTACTGCAAAAGCTTTGTTTGTTTTCTCGGTGACTGACTGATTTCTCTTTCACCTAAATGATACATGCATCCATTTTAGAATGCGGAGTATGTTTAGTATGAGAATAAATATGTTCAGTTTATTTCATCTGGTATATGCTATACCACTAGCATAACAGAATAATTTTCTTCCAAAAGTAAGCTCTCTACTGAAAAAGCATTTGTCCTTGATATTTAATCTTCACAGAAACTAAACACCTGACACCTTTGAGACTTGCTTATTTCTAAAATAGTTCACTTAAAAAAAACAACACCCTGAAGTGAATGAATTTTGACTAAATATAATTATCTCCATATGTCTCAAATGTTTGAGATGCCTACAGTTTTTATGATAACAGATGAAATTGGCAAAAAGCTAGCTAAGCAAATAACATCCCATCACATCGGATGTGCCATCTCTACATCCAGGGGAGGCTGGTGACTCCTGTGTTAGTGAGGCTTCTTATTCATTGCATCTTGTTTGAGCTTTATTGGAGCTATCCATGGTGCTGTACCCCATCCCCACAATAGGTTCACCATCATGGATTGCTCCTATAAAGCTCAAACAGAAAGATGCAATGGATAAGGAGCCCCACTGGCACAGGCGTCACCAGCCTCCACTGTTTACATCTGCACTTCACCTGTACAGTATACCTCAAAGATCTGCCTCCCCATAATGATCAAATCTCTCCATATTGCCTCTAATCACCACATCACAAATAACGGGTAATTTTACAGCTCTCATGTTTCTGTTCTGCTGATATAATATCAGTGCTATGAATGCAGAAATTCTTCATAATATTCTATGGAGGAAGTGGATCTTGAGTAAGCAAGCATGGTTCCCAACTGCCTCTGTGGTTTGACAGGTCCTATGAAGTATATCGGTAGGGCAAGCCATGAAGGGATGGGAGACATTAAAGGCACAGCAAATGACATATTTTTTTTATTTTTATTTATTTATTTATTATATTTATACCTCACCTTTTTTCCTGCAAGGAACCCAAGGCGGCTTACATAATCCTCTTCCTCCTCCTCTCCAGCTTATCCTCACAACAACCCTGTAACCCTGTAACAACATATAAAAGGTATAAGTGCCAAAAGCAGGAAGGAATGCCAGAATTTGCAGGACTGAAGGGGAAAATATAAGTATGGGATACTGAAATATCATACCTTTTAAAAATCAATTTTTGAAATCTAAAGAGATCTAAACTCCTACTGGCCATGCCCTTATCACCACGGGTGGGGATGACGACAAGTAAGACAAGAAAACTAGAGCAGATATTTCAAAATGAACATTTGGACTGTAGGTCTAATCTATTGAGCAGCTTATATTTAGAAAATTGTCTTAGGGTGCAATCCTATGTCCCTCTGACCTTGTCTGGGGGGCCATAGGATTGTGCATAGAAGGCGCTGCAACCTCGGAAATCCCTTCCGAGGTCACAGCTCCACAGAGCACACACACACACCCTAGCCGGCACGGTTCTTTCCGCGCCAGCAGAGAACCAAACACGGAAGACTGTCTTTGGTTCCCCTGTGGGGGGTGTTCCCGGGGGGAGGGGAGGAGCGAGGCACCTCCAGATTCTGAGGAATGCAGGTGCCGGTGCATCAGCCTCTCCTCCTCATGAGGAGAGGTAAAACATCTAGATATTTGAAATCGGCCATCTAGAACAGGGCTCTCCAACCTTGGGTCCCCAGATGTTGCTTGCCTACAGCTCCCAGCATACTCAGCCAGCATGGCTAATGGCAAGGGATTCTGGGAGCTGTTGTCCAGCAACATCTGGGGACCCAAGGTTGGAGAGCCCTGATCTAGAAATTTCTGAGAGCGAGGGGAGCATGGCGGAAATTTTGCCACCTTATATGCCGCACTCCTCCTGCCCTCAGTAGGCTGTCCATAATCCTCTGGGTTCAGAGGGTTACAGGCGGCATCATAGGATGGTGCTGCCCATTTACTAAGAAGTGAGCTGCAGAGCTCTCACTGATTCCATATGCACTCACCTACAACACGTTAAGATCATCATCTGACATCCTCCTCCAGGTACCCCCACCAAATGAGGTGAGGTGGGTGGCTACAAGAGAGAGGGCTTTTTTTGGTGGTGCCACCCCATTTGTGGAATGCTCTCCCAAAAGAGGCTCACCTGGTCTTTTTGGTTCCAGGCGAGTACCTTTTTATTCTCCCGGGCATTTAAACCCCCCCTGCTATATTCTGTTTCTGGTTTTAATTCTGGTTTTATGGTGGTGTAATGATTTTAATTTTTTCTGATGATTTTGTCTTGGATTTATTCTGTGGTTTTTATTTTTTTTGTTTGTTTCAATATTTTACTGTTTCAGTTTATTTAATTATGGTCACAGACCAACCAATAGAAAAACAGGGTATATAATCAACATGACGAATACAGATACAGACTGCAAGTACAAAATTTACATAAAATGGCAGATTCAGTCAACTAACTTCAATGACACTATCTGTTGGTATCAGCTAATACTAAGTGAATTATAATAAGATTTAACCATCTGATTCCTAATAGAGCATGCCTGGGCAAATTTTTTTGCCACCTTAAGAGTAAGCTCATTGGTAGATACTGAAAGAAGGGAGGAATAAAACCTATCAGATCTGCCTGGAAATTTTATTAAAATTGGAGTAATATAATGGGAACGGATGTCCTTATAATATAAGCAATATAATAAAACATGTCCAACTGTTTCAACCATGTCTGATTGGCAGTGGCAAACACGTTGAGAATGAGGAATTCGTAGGTATCTCCCTTCCAAGAGAGCTGATGGTAGAGTATTAAAGCGTGCCAAGGTGAAAGCTCTATGATATTTAGGAATTTTGAGAGTGTAAAGATAGTCTGAGGGAACAAAATTTTTATTATAATTACCAGCTGCTGGATAATACTGAGCCCTTGCTCTGTCTTCCTGTAAGGCTACATCCCAGATCCGTTGCTTAATTATTTCTTTGGCTCTTAAAAATCCCAGGTGTAATAGAGCTGGGGGGGGGGGAGTCCATATTGCTGTAATTTCTCCTCAACAGCTCTCACCCAATTGGAGGGGAAATTATCTAATAGGATCAGGGGGGCTAATCCAGAAGGGGTAAGGTTTAATTTAAGCCAGTAGCTAATTACATGAAACCAAGCACATGCTTCAGGTGGAACCATAGCAGATTCCACTCTAAGCAGGGCATTAGGAAAACAGTGTGGCACACCAAGGATAGTCTGCAGAAACCTGGACTGTATTGCTTCCAGGGGGTGGAAATCTTTATACAGTAATACCTTGGATTGCAAGCATAATTCGTTCCAGAACCGTGTTTGTAATCAAAAACACTCTTATATCAAAGCGAGTCTCTGGCGGGCGTGAGTGGGGCCGATTTTGGCCTGCTACGCCTGCTTGAGGCAAGCGGTTACATCCCTACGGACTTGTCTTGCAAGACCTTGCTCGTTTATCAAGTCAAATTTTTTTAAAAAAATTTGCTTGTCTTGCAAAACGCTCTCAGACCAAGTTACTTGCAATCCAAGGTATTCCTGTATATGCACAGTTGTGAGCCATACATGGCTTCCTTGCCCTGGAAGACTTTTTATCACAGATGGTATATGCGAGCCTCCTTTAGAAAAAAAGAATCTAAGAATAGCGGCAACAGTTCTTTGGGCATTTCCAGTAACATATGCAGACTGTGCTTTCCATGACCCAGATGCCTGGAATGTTACACCTAAATATTTATATAACCTAACCTGTTCTATATCATGGCCATTAATCTGCCACCTATGTTGAACAAACTTTTTAGAAAAGACTAGAATTTTAGTCTCTTGGTGGTTTATCTGAAGGAACGCCTCGTCCCATACGTACCTGCCCGAACCCTGAGATCCTTTCCGGAGGTCCTTCTCAGAGAGCCCCCTCTAAAGGAAGTTAGGAGGGTGGCTACTAGAGGAAGGGCCCTCTCAGTTGTGGCACCCCATTTGTGGAATCAGCTCCCCAAAGAGGTGCGCCTGGTGCCCACTCTGTATTCTTTTAGGCGCCAGGTGACAACCTTTTTATTTGCCCAATATTTTAATGGTTCACTTTTTATTCATTTTTATTATTCTACTGTACCTCCGGACTGATTCTTTTTGGTTGTTTGGTTTTATTGTGTGATTTTATATTGCTCTGCATTTTATTTTATGATCTTTTGTTTTTAAGATGACTGTTTTTATCTTGTTTCTCTTTGTAAACCGCCCAGGTAGCATTTGGCTGATGGGCGGTGAACAAATATACTAAATAAATAAATAATAAATACATAGTAAGCTGCTCCTAGGTACAGTATATGGAGAAAGACCGAAGGCCCTTCTGAGTCCTACTTCTGAAAATGACAAAATTACAGTATCATCCGCCTACAATAAGGCAGGGTTTGGTTGGTTTGCTAATTTAGGTGAGTAGGAATTAGGGTTTGATAAGGACTGAACCAAGGAATTAATATAAAAATTAAATTAAAAAGGGGCCAGAATACAACCCTGTTCTACTCCCCTCCTGACTGGGACTAAGGGAGACAAATGTCCCTACAGATTGCATCTTACTCTTAAATAATTATTGTCATTTAACATGCGGATGAGAATAAATAATCTATGCTCCAAAGTAGAGGCTGCCAGTTTTGCCCATAGTCTATCCTGAGAAATGTTATCAAATGCTGATTTAAAACCGACAAAAGCAGCATAAAGTGCCCCCTTAGGCCTTGTGCTATATTTCTGAATCAAATGATGTAAGATCTGACATTGGTCAATGGTGGAATGGCCAGCCCTAAGCCCGTTTGCTCTACATAATATTCTCCCATTCAAACCAGTCCCAGAGTTTCTAACGTAAGTGCCTAGCATACAGTTTAGTCAGTATATTGAGCAGGCTAATTGGACAGTAGTTGGAAGGGTCATTCTTGTCCCCCTTTTTATACATTGGGATAATAGTAGAAAGGCCCCAATCACTAGGTATCTGTGCTAACTGGTCAATAAATGTAAAAAGTGAGGCCAGCACTGGGGCCCACCAATCAATATTATTTTTGAAATAATGGTGAAATCATGTCGGCCCCTGGGTCCTTCCCCAGCTTTAGCTGAACTGTCAGTTTTTAAATTTCTATTATCGAGACTAGGGGCCAAGGAGGGTTTACAAGTACAGTAAATAAATAAAATAAAATACATGCACTGGTTAAAGGGAAAAGCCTGGGAGGGGCAGGAATTTTGGTCTGATTACTTTCTTGGCTTGGTGTAATTTGTATTCAGCACTACCTGGACTCTCTGTAAATGGACTGATGTGGCACCATGGTGATCTTGTCATACCCAGGGTTGCCGCTCTCGTGACTTCATCACTAATCTAATACTTTTAAACATTTTTCTCAAAGCACTAGTATCCGAAAATATGAAGAACTCAGCTGTCAGTGCTTAAACTGTCTTCCAGCTCTTAAAGCCCCAGAGAAAAACTTGACAAGATGACATTAATGTACAAAGTCTCATAAACCAAAATACAAATTGTGAGGGTTCTTTCATTTAAGAAAGAAATAATCCCTGTGATTCTTTTATGATGAAGCATTACAACTTTTCATACTCACGGAAGTTAATGACTTCCTTCTAGGAATGTGGAACTCAAAAGGGCTTGCAAAAACATGGCCATTTGAGTTTGGATCTAATTGGCGTGTTCATGACTATCACTTTTCCTCCTTCTTCCCCACCTCCAATTCTGTCATTTTTCCTGTGCTGAGATCAACCTTTGGTCATGTGAAATCCCATCCTTGCCTTCCAAATAAAGAGGTCTGTATGGGTCTTGCCCCTTCCATACTTATGCTTTGTGGTAAACCCCAAAAATATAAAAAGGAGGCATGTACATAAAGTCTTGTTGGCAGTCTACCAGACAGAGGAGCCTGAGACACACATTGGCTCAGTATTTTGTGCGACATTGTACTGTCACTTTAAGAAGTTCAGCCTGGCACCCTATCAGCTGAAAGGAGCAAGATGTTTCCGTAAGTGAACACCTCCTAGGTCAAGAATTTCTGGTCATGTAAGACCTAGCAATATGATGTAATCAACCACACTAAGATTGGGTGCCTCATGGGAATTAGGCACATTGGTCACAAGATAGGTATGAAGACACCCCAGGCAAAGAGTCACGGTGTTGCATGCTTCCTGACAAGTACAGTGGCTGGGTGGTGGAGGTCCCTACCCTTCACTACAGCAATCCCCAGAAAATCCCAGTCTGATTAGATTTGGACAAAGGACCTCCAAGGTGTGAAACAGAGTATTCTTTCAGTACTAATTTTGCCCAGGGACATGGTTCCTTTTATCTAAACACTATAAAATCTCAGGGCTCAAATGCCCTGGTACCATACATTCTAATGCATGGCAAGCTCAGTATTCCTGGCTGTAGCCATTGGCTCTTGCTCCCTCTTGCTGAAATTGGGTTCAAGCCATAGAAATCTGGGGCTTTGCCAAGGAATCTCATCAACCCTGTACCCAGCCTATCCAGTTCTGGCTGCCTAAGTCCTCACTTCTGCTGAATCAGCGACCTGCTCCCAGCGTTTTCCAAGGCTTCTCTCTACAGCAGCCACAGTAGTTTCTCTGCTCTGTCTTCAGGAAGGTTCCAATGGGATCACTGGAAAGGTATTTTTCAGGCCCCATCCTATCTTCTGGAGGTCTTTCCCTACAAAATGTAGCCTCTACCCCTGTACCTGCTTTTCTATTTTTTTTTTAATTAAATTTGTATACCACCCATATGGTTACCTCCTTATCGACTATTTTATTGGACAGTCCTGCCACCCATCTGGCAGATATCCTCGGGGCAGTTTACAATAATTGTTTTCAAGCTAAATTTGGCCATTGTAGTGTTTTGTAGTGTTTTGCCACTGAAAAACAATGGCAAATTGATGGGATTAGTCCTGAGAGTGCAGAACTGGAGGGAAGCACACTCTGGCCTTTGCCATTGTCCAGAGGAATAAGGGCTATATGGAAGATGTACCCCCTGCCTCTCAGGAAGAAGATCGTAGCAAAGGAAATCCAGGCTGGCCTCAACCATTGGCCGGAGAAGGGAAAGTTGTGTGGAGCTTACTTCCCCACTTGTTGCAAGAAAGAAGGCTTCAATCCAACTGCCATTTGATCTGCATCAGTAGAGAAGCACATTCCAGTCCCATCCATCAGCCAGGGACTAAAGGCTGCTGGTGTGTGTGTATGTGCATAGATAGGGCGGTGGTGGAGGTTAACTTTTGTTTTGCCTTATTGATATCTCTTGTAAGGCATTCTGAGGATCATTCAGTTGAAAGGTAAGATATAAACCTTCAACATAAATAAGAACGGCACCCTACCATACCTTTTTCATTTGCTGTTTCATTTGTGCTGCACACAGTCCGGTACTTCCTTTAAAAAGATGGTAGTTCTGTAACGAACTAACTTCTTCATGGTCTCTGTGTATCACACATATGGGTTCTGCACTTGCACAGAGCTTCATTCTGATGTAACAAGGAATGTGCATTGTTTCATTTTTCCTAATCAACAGTGTACATGATCCTAAATTCTCCTGAAAGACATTGCCTTTTAGCAGAAAACTTGGCAGAAACTGCGCTCTCTAATTTATTTTCCCAGGAAATTCCTGAGGCACTGAAGTATATTGCACAAAGTCAGTTTCAGCTCTCCTGATTTCCTTCCTCCAAGCATCACATATAATGCTGCATTGCACTTGTGTAATCAATAGGCATTGGAGTTTGCAACCAAAGAGTGCCTTGGTTGAATACAGATTCATAAGTGCTGTTGTTGTGGCCTAAAATCCATACCCACATGATAAGAATGCAGATGAATTTGAAATCTGCTTGCACATCCAATCAGCACTTGAAACAGCTTCTGGATTTGAAGTATCCTTGACTGCTGTATTCTGTGCCTGGAGCAGATGAGATATATTTTATGCTCCAGAAAGCCCTATAGTGCAAGTAAAGATTTCCCTTCTTGTGGAATGCAAGAGAAACATATACCTGGACATCTATTCTCTGTGCTGTGCTGAAAAACCACGTCTATATATCCACCCAAATACTTCAGACACATACTTTACTGCTTTTAGCGAATGAGCAGCAAAGGGTGTGGGTGGTGTGGGTTTAAGATGGTTGTTGCATGAACAATACGCACATCTTTGCAGAACGAAAGGCCAAATTAGATGTTTTATTTATTTATTATATTTATACCCCGCCTTTTTTTCTGCAAGGAACCCAAGGCGGCTTACATAATCCTCCTCCTCCTCTCCCTTTTATCCTCACAACAACCCTGTGAGGTAGGTTAGGCTGAGAGTCAGTGACTGGCCCAAAGTCACCCAGTGAGTTTCACGGCCGAGCAGGGACTAGAACCCGGATCTCCCTTGTTCCCTTGATATGTAGCATGCATGCAGCTATGTAACTTGTTTCCCCTTGATTACAGGTGGGAAGCATACTTGGAATGCAGCCCATGGGGAGGGGATGCTGATCTCTTCCCTCCCCAGCATGACCAGAACACACCCACACCCAGTGCAGCTAGATAAAAATCCCCATTGGGGCAATGGGGCTTTTCAAATCTAAGCAATCTAGCTGGGGTTTTTTGGGGGGGCGGTATTCCAACTGTGCTGAAAAGGGTAGAGATCATCCTCCACATATGCTATGTCCCAAGGAAGCTCCATCACACTTGTAAGGAAAAAAACAAGATAAGTAGCTGCAGGCTATGTGTCAAGGGAATGTCTTTCTTGGCCCTAAGACTGCCGCATTTCCCAAATAGTTTTACAGAAACATAAAAGCTAATTACAGGGAGTCTTTTAAAATTACATCAGTTCTTTGTTTTAACTTTGCTGACATCTTGTTTTCATGAAAGAAAGTTCAATATAGTTTCCTTTCTTGAAATATCTGAGAGTTATCCAGAGGGACAGTTTGGTATGTTCAGAATGAACATGTTGACAAAGAGAGCATAGGACAGGATGCTGTTGTTTCTTTCATATCTCACAAGGAGGTTAGTTAATCTCCGCCTTCTCCTGATGTTAAGGGCATGCACAATCAGATGGGGATATACATTAGGGTTAATGTGAGTCGAACATTAATGTGCATAACAACCAGCCATTGTGCACATTCATCATGGCTCATGGAGAATATGAATATAACCTGCCAAGAAAGAGGGAATTGTGCACATTTTCCCAGTCAATATGCAGACCTTGGGAAATGTGCACTTCTTGACTGCGTTTTGTGCATTCTCTGAGCATTATTCATCATCTCCAACACAACTTGGGGAATGTGCATAGTTCAACTGCCTTCTGTACATTCTCTAGGCAATATGCATATTTTCTGGTCAATATGCATTGTCTCCAAGAAACATGTCCTTTGTTTTATCTTTAGTTCAGAGGTGGGCAACCCGCTACTCACAGGCCACATGTTTAATCAGTGGCATCCCCTCCTGCATTGGGGGACAGGGGCATGGTTGCATCCTGCCAATCAGCTGAGTAGTGTGGAGGTATTATGGGGGAAGGGAGGCTTAATACTCTCCTCCCTCCCTAATCCTGAATGGCTGTGGGGGGGGGGAGGAAGGGCTGGACTGCAGATAAAGTTAAATCTTTATCTGCAGCTTCACCCCCTCTTCCCCACTGCTTGGCTGTGTGAATAGATATATGTGGCAGGGTGTGTGAATTCACTCTCACATGCACTCCCCAAGATGGCTAATCCATTCATTCATAAACAGCGTGTGCACGGATAGATGGATGGGGATGCCGGGTGAGACGGAGTACAGCGCGTGCAGCACATAGCACACACACACACACACACACACTCATACTACCAATACATTCATACACAAACAGCATATGTGTGAATGAAAGGATGGGCTTATGGTGTGTGTGTGTGTGTGTGTGTGTGAGTGAGTGATAACCACCCCCTCTCTTTTTTCTCATTTACTTGCCATCCATACACCAACACATGGTGTATGGATGGATGGGTGGATAATGTGTGTATGTCTGTGAGGGGTCATTCACACACACTCCTCACCCTCATATTATTTATTTATTTATTATTTATTATTTGCATTTATCTATCGCCCATCTGGGCGGCAAACCGGCCACCCTGGGCGATGTACAGAAAATAAAACAGAACAAAATACATTAAAACATTTTTCTCCATTAAAATACATTAAAACAGTATAAAATTTTAAAATCTTAGCCCACCCCATATTCCCGCCTGAATAACCAAGTTTTTAATGAGCGGCGGAAGCTCAGTAGAGAGGGGGCATGGCGGAGGTCACTTGGGAGAGAGTTCCATAGTACGGGGGCTGCCACAGAGAAAGCCCTCTTCCTCGTCCCGACCAGTCTAGCTGCTCTGGCTGAAGGGACAAGGAGAAGGCTGTCTGTGGCAGATCTTGTTGAGCGGCCCACTTGGTGTTGCTGGAGACGCTCCTTGAGATAGACTGGCACCGGAGCCGTATAGGGTTTTAAAGGTCAAGGCCAACACCTTGAATTCAGCTCGGCAAGCAACTGGTAGCCAGTGTAGCTCCTTGAGCAGTGGCGTGATGTGATCCCGCCGGCGGCTGCCTTTAACCAGGTGAGCCGCCGCGTTCTGTACCAGCTGTAGCTTCCGAACCATCTTCAAGGGTAACCCCACGTAGAGCGCATTACAGTAGTCTAGGCGAGAGGAGACCAAGGCATGAACCACTGAAGGTAGCAGATGATTAGGAAGGTAGGGGCGCAGCTGCCGTATCAGATGGAGTTGATACAGCGCTGCCCGGCTCACAGCTGCCACCTGAGCCTCCATGGACAGCTGGGAGTCTAGAATGACTCCCAAGCTGCGGACCTGGTCCTTCAGGGGTAGATGTACCCCATTCAGCACCAGGTCAACATCCCCTAACCTCCCCTTGTCCCCCACCAGAAGTACCTCGGTCTTGTCGGGGTTCAGCTTCAGCATATTCCTTCCCATCCAGCCACCCACTGACTCCAGGCACTTGGACAGGGTCTCAACGGCCAACCTCGGTGAGGATTTAAAAGAGAGGTAGAGCTGCGTGTCATCTGCATACTGATGACACTGCACCCCAAACCTACTGATGATAGCTCCCAGGGGCTTTAGGTAGATGTTGAACAACATCGGGGAGAGGATGGAACCCTGCGGCACTCCACAAGTGAGCAGCCGAGGGTCCGAAGCCTCCTCCCCGAGAACTACCCTCTGGTACCATCCAGAGAGGAAGGACTGGAACCACCGCAATACAGTGCCTCCTATGCCCAACCCCTCCAGGCGGTCCAGGAGGATACCGTGGTCAACGGTATCAAAAGCCACTGAGAGATCGAGGAGGACTAGAAAGGAGCATTCGCCTCCACCAAGGCGACCAAGGCCGTCTCCGTCCCATGTCCAGGCCTGAAGCCCATCCATCCATTCACACAGCTGAGCAGTGGGTAACAGTTGAGCAGTGGGGAAGAGGGGGTGGAGGTATACAGTCTTGACTCCTAGTTACAGGTAACAGTATTTTAAATGGGAAAAAATGGTTCTGTGCTTACACTGCATAAGTATTTTGCTGATATATGTTATAACTGTGTAGTCTTTCTGAACCCAAAACACAGCCATAGCTGAAGCAGGATGCCAAGTATTCACTTCCTGTACATCTATGCGGTGCCTTTTTCACATCTATTTTGTCTCCCTAAATAGTCAAAATGTCTTCCTTTTTATCTAACAGGTCTTCCCACAGACCTGAAACATCTGGTTAAAACATACGTTTGGTAATCAATTTTAATTCAAAGACCCCTTGCAGTGTTCACAATTGGCTCTCTAACGTCCAGCTCCACAGACGCCTAGTACATAGTAATTAAAAACTGAATTCCTCAGAGCCAGCAATTTCAGAACCAGCAACCCACCTAACTGGCTGGGACTTAAATCTGCACGGGGGGGAATCATCTTTGGAAGACAGGATGGGAAAAACCTGGGAATGCTTATAAGCCAGCCAAGATCAGGAAATGGACTTTGCTGTTTCAAAGGTAAAATGAGATATTGGCAGCACATCATCTTAAAGCTGCAAACTGAATCCAGGGGCTAACCAGTGTGCTGAAATGATCAGGGTACTCCAAATGTTCCTTTTGGAGGCAAAAGCCAGGTACAAATAAATTGTGATGATGTTAAACAACACCTAAAATTAAGTCAGACATGCCTGCTTGGCTCTGAACAAATTAGAGTTAAATATGAGAGTAGTCAAGCTAATGTCAATTTATTTGTGCCTGATCGCCTAACTTATAGATATCTTTATGTGTTCCTATACTTTTTTTATTATTATTATTAAATTTGGTTTTGTACTGATTTCACATGAGTACATCTGGCTGGCACTGTCTGCTACTTCCCCAGCATCCAATCTGTGCCTGCGCATGAGGTTAATAATGCCTAGAGAGACGAACCAAACTTCTGGCCTTTTCTCATAGGGGGCCAAGTTAGAACACAGTGGCTGCCCCGAATCGACTGGTGCTTTGGATTACTTTGAAGCTGCAGTTGTGTAAGCAGTGTAAAGTGGGTGAAAGAAAATAGTTGAAGCTTTTCTTCTATGAGCTGTATGTTCAGAATGTGTTGTTGTCATGGTTACAAATGCATTACAATAGGCTGCTGTCCTTTAGGGGCTATTACATTATATAGATAGGTAGACACACACTCACACAAATCATTAAAAGGTACTATTATTCAGCGTGTGGCTGTTTGTGAAAAAGAGAGAAGGGGAAAGTGTATGATAAAAATAATAATAATAACACAAATTAAGTCATTCATTCATAGTAACATACCTCAGGGGAGTAGGACCAGGATAGGGAAGGAATGGGGAAGAAATGGATAATGCTAACCTGCTCCTGATCTTTATTTATTTATTTATTATTATATTTATACCCCGCCTTTTCCCCCGCAAGGAACCCAAGGCGGCTTACATAATCCTCCTCTCCATCTTATCCTCACAACAACCCTGTGAGGTAGGTTAGGCTGAGAGTCAGTGACTGGCCCAAAGTAATATCCAAAGGGGCTCTGTGTCTTCAAATCATTCACGCTGCTGTTGTGAAACAGAATTTGCTGCCTTGTAAAGTTAGGGACAGCAAGAGGCAATGAAGTAACTGCTGTGTGGTGGCTTTCCAAGGAAACTGGAGCCAGTTTACACTAGGATATTGCATGTTGTGAATGGAAACAGGAAACCCTTTTGGTCATTATTATTGCTTTGTATGTGTGTGTGAGTGTGACTAGTTACTTTTTCTTATCAAGATTTGGATGAAAAAAGGAAGCAAGCAGAAATCCAGTGAGGAAAGGCATGGCACAAATATTATCAGATTATATATGTTAATCTGCTTGTATCTAGTACAGAGGTCTAAACATAAGTTCACTTTTTGGCTGCAAAATGTGCACTTAAGGGCGCAATCCGATGTCCCTCTGAACTTGTCTGGGGGGGCCATAGGATTGGGCCTGGAAGGCATTGTGACCTCAGAAATCCCTCCCAAGGTCGCAGCATGGCGGAGCGTCCCCCCCCCCCCCGGTAGCTGTCGCAGTTCTTTCCATGCCAGCAGGGAACCGAAGATAGTCTTCCATCTTTGGTTTCCCCATTGGGGGGGGGGCGTTCCTGGTGGCGCAGAGGGGAGGAGCGAGGCTCCGCCGGATTCCGAGGAATCCAGGCAGCAACTCAGCCTCTCCTCCTCACGAGGAGAGGAAAAACATCTAGACAGCCAAAATTAGCCATCTAGAAGTTTTTGAGGGCGAGGGGAGCGCAGCGGATATCCTATCTGCTGTGCTTCTCCCACCCTGTTTAGGATGCCCTCAATCCTCTGGGTTCGGATGGTGTGGGCACCCTCATAGGATTGCATTGTAAGGCACTAATCTTAAGCACACTTACTTGCCTTTGTGGAGACCAGTGAGTAAATGTGTTTAGGACTGGAATCCAAGTGTCTTTTATAACTATTGGGGATCTTAAGAGTGCATAAATCTGTGTGAAGGATTGCAGCCTTAAGTGCTTCAATAAAGATAGTAATGTGACTCTTATTTTGTAATTTCTTTTCTTTCCCCCTTTTTCACACAAAGGTTCTATTACAAGCAACCAGTGCGTTTAGATAGAGAAGAGTACTTGACTATCTTAAGTCAAACTTAATTTATCTGAAGTGCACCAACTTCATAAAAGATTAAGAACCTGATTCTACTGTAGTAATCCAAGTTAGGCTACTGCAATGTATTATATGTGGAGCTGCTTATGAAGCATGGTCAGAATGGTCAACTAATTCAGAATATAGCAGCCATGTTATTAACTGGGAACCATAGAGCTGATCATATCCCAACGGTGCTTAAAAATTTGCAGTGACTATCGTTTAATTTCCAGGTGCAATTTAAAGCGCTGTTTCTAAGCTTTAACCTCTAGATGGCTTGGGGGCAGCGAATCAGAGGGGTTCCATACTTCAGGTGCCCCTGACTTTGAAAGTGAGAAGGGTGACTACTGAGCATGACGCCTTTTTTTGTGGTGGCACCTAAATATTTATTTATTTATTACATTTCTATACCACCCAATAGCTGAAGCTCTCTGGGCAGTTGACAAGGAACACCCCATCACATGTGTCAGATGCCTCTGTTGTTATCATTTAAGTGCCAACTAGAAGCTTGTTTTATTTGTCTAAGCCAGGGGTGGGCAACTTTAGGAGCTCCAGGGGCCATTTTCCAGACCCTGGAGCCCCCTGCAGGCTGCTTTCCTGCCACTGCACTGCCCGCAGCAGCAAATATTTGGCAGTTTGCTGCTGCAATTTGACAACAAACTGCTAAGGAGACTCAAAAGGGCCACATTTATCTTGAAAACAAGCTACCTTTGTAACTTTTGAGTTTCCATAGTGGTTTGCCACCTAATTTCTGTAGCAAACTGCCAATTTTTTTGCTGAAGCACCATGAAATTTCAGCAGTGCAGAGATGGCAGCAGGGGTGGCAGGGGCCACACTCAAGGTCATGGGGGCCATATGCAGCGGCTGCGGCCCCTGAGCTACATGTTGCCCACCCCTGATGTAAGCTTTTGGAAGTTTAATGCTTGGTGATTGTTGCTATCCATTTACTGAACTTCTGTTTCTGTTTTGTTGGTCTTTTAAAAATTGCAATGGCTGTATTTTGAATGATTTGCTGTAATCTACTTTGGGGCCAAAACTGATGAAAAGACAAGATATAAATGCTTACATAATATGTACAATGATTAAAACAACCATAACACACCTCTCTTTCAACTGTCTGTTGCTGAAACCAGATCACAGCTGATGAAACCATTCTTGTATTGACACTTCCTGATTACTTTATGCAAGTACTTTCAGCCTCTTATCAAGGAATAAGAGGCTGAAAATATCTTCTGTTGTTTGTAAGTATTGTGCTTTGTAGGCCCCAGAGACATTACAGCAATTTTAGGAAAATAATCTCACCCATGAAGAGGTGGATTAAAAGAAACTCAGAAGCTTTCATGGATGCTTCTGCACAAAAGGCTATATGCATCTGTGGTAGAGATAGCTTAGGAACTGAACTTGAGGCAAGCCTTGAAATCCTTCAGTTTCACAGTGTGACTTAATTTATTCCCCAAAGGTGCTGTAATCGAATCATTCTAGGATTGGTGTGTGCGTGTATGTATGAATTCCTTTTTAAAATTAAAATATTTATAGGTCAGATTTAAGAGTAAAAACCCTCTCAAGGCAGCTTCCAATAATCAGTGCTCCTCTTCAGCAGAAGAAATGCATTGCGACGTTATCAGAATGTCCTGGGAAATGTTTAGATAATGGAAGCTGTTCAGAAAATTGCAGTTGCAAGAGGACATTCACTGATTTATTTGGATAATAAAGAGAACTGAATAATAGAGTTTATGCTATATTTAAAGAACAGTAATTCCAGAGAATCTATCTTTTGCTTTCAAGTAGTTGCAGCAGGTTTGTAAAATTGAAGCTGCAATCCTATACTCCAAGGGTTGGCAACCAGGCACCTGTGGACACAATGTCATCTTTAAAGCCCTACACGGTTTGGGTCCGGGTTACCTGCAGGATCGCCTTCTCCCGTACAATCTGCCCCACACACTTAGGTCCTCTGGGAGGAATTTACTCCAGTCAGCCAAGACTAGACTGGTGAGTACTACCCAGAGGACCTTCTCTTCTCCTGCTCCCAGACTGTGGAATGGCCTGTTGGAGGAGACTCATCAACTAGACAGTCTCTTGGATTTTAAAAAGGCCATAAAGACTGACCTCTTCCGACAGGCCTACCCAGTGGAATTTTAAGAGTTTTTAGGATACAGTACTTTTAAAGGTTTTTAAGAATATTTTAATAATATTTACTACGTTTTAACTAGTTATGTATTTTCTATTTATGGTTGTTCCTCACCTTGATCTGTATGGAGAGGCGGGATAAGAAATAAAATTTTTGTTGTTGTTGTTGATGATGATGATATTATTATTATTATTATTATTATTATTATTATTATTATTATTATTATTATTATTATTATTATCTGTCAGGCCCCCTGGTGTGCTCGTCAGTCCCCCTCGGGATTTCCTTCCCTCCCACACAGCCTCCACCAATTTCCTCCCACTGCCACACTCACCTTGATCCCCCTTCCCCTGCCCAAGATTTCTACCTCCTCCCCGCCACCGCACCGCCACTGTGTGAAACTGAGCATGCCCAACATAACTTTGCCAGCAGTTGCTACTGTAGGCCTTTGTGGGACAGAAAGCCTTAGTAACTTTTGAACCGCTGCTCAGAACTTCACTAAATGAAAGGTATGTCTCCTTGACAAACCCGGATAAGGTATACAGCAGTAGTTTTTATCAAAATTTGAAAGAAATATAGGATATGCCGAGCCGCATCTTGGAGTATAAAGTAGAAATGTCTCAATTTTCAGCACTTCTTAACTTGCTGTACCTGTGGCATTCTTTTTTTTATTGGATTGGTTTGAAATTTTGCACAATTGTAGACCTCATCAGATGGATCATGGACTCCACGTTTCACAGTATTAGCTGAACAGATGTCATTTATATACGGTAAGTAGTAGAATTTTGAGGCGAATAATGGTGGAACATTGTTTTGTGACTCATGTTCACTAAAAGGGCACTCCCATGCCCCTTTAATATATACACACACATACATACTCATATATATTCAAATACAGCACTACTCAAATATTATTGCCTTGTTCATGCACAACTATGATTGATTCTGGATATGTTAGTCTTTGATTTTCTGAAACTAATACACCAAAACTTTGGAGGCGCTTGGGCAAGAGACCCATTAGTGGGCCACTTAAGAACATAAGAAGAGCCATGCTGGATCAGACCAAGTGTCCATCTTGTCCAGCAGTTTATTCACACATGATTAGCCAGCTGCCTGTGGGGAAACCACAAGTAGGACATGGGTGCAATAGCATCTTTCTGCTCATTTCCCCCAGCAACTGGTATACTGGCATACTGCCTCTGATACTGGAGGTAGCATAGAGCCATCATGTCTATTTCCTATTGATAGCCTTATCCTCCATGAATTTATGGAATCCCCTTTTAATGCATCTAAATTGGTGGCCATCACTACATCCTGTAGTAGTGAATTCTGTTGTTTAATTATGTATTGTGTGAAGTATTTCCTTTTATTTATCCTGAATCTCTCACCAATCAGCTTCATGGGAAGACCCTGGGTTCTACTATTATGAGAGAGGGAGCAAATATCTTCTTATCTACTTTCTCCACACCATGCATAATTTTGTACACCTTTATCATGTCTCCCCATACTTGCTGTTTAGCTTATTACTAAGCTAAACAGTCCCAGACATTGTAATGTTTCTGCATAAGGGAGTTGCTCCAGCCCCTTGATCATTTTGGTTGCCCTTTTCTGAACCTTTTCCAGCTCTACAACATCTTTTTTGGGGGTGATAACCAGTATTCCACGTGTGGCCACACAAAAGATTTGTATAAAGGCAGTATGGTATTGGCAGCTTTATTTTTGATTAGTTTCCTTACATGGAATTTGCGTTTTTCACAGCAGCTCCCCACTGGGTTGATATTTTCATTGAACTGTGTACTGCAATCCCAAGTTCTCTTTCTTGGTCAGTCATCGCTAGCTCAGATCCCATCAGCGTATACATGAAGTTGGGATTTTTTGCCCCTCCATATACATTGCTTTACACTTACTTACATTGAACTGCATTTGCTATTTTGATGCCCATAATTGTCCCAGTTTGGAGAGACACCCCCTTCGGATGTGATACCTGCGTCTACAGGTATGTCCCGACTTCTTCCCCCACGTCCGCAAAATCCTCCCCACCCACAGCTGCACATGTTCCTGGGGGAAGGTCCTTTTGTTTAACCACCCTAAATAATTTAGTGGCACTAGCAAACTTGGCCACCTCACTGCTCACTCCTAATTCCAGATAATTTATGAACAAGTTAAAAAGCATTGGGCTCAATACGATCCCTGTGGAACCCCACTGTTTACTTTCCTCCATTGGTGAGAAATGACTATTTCTACTCTCTGCATTCTGTTCTTTATCCAGTTGCTGATCCATATAAGAGGACCTCTCCTCTTGTTGTATGACAGCTATGTTTGCTGAGGAGTCTTTGGTGAGGGATTTTGTCAAAAGTCTTTTGGAAGTCCAAGTAAACAATGCCTACCCCCTTAACTAACAATGATCATCTCTTAACTAACAAGGCACAGGAAGTCTGTGTAGTGCTATTCATGAGGAGGGGTTTTTCGTGATCCCTCTACTAATTTTGTCTGCCCACCCTGGCATTCATGTGGCATCTCCCTTGTCTTCTGCTCTGTGTAATAATAATAATAATAATAATAATCTGAGGACAGATTTAACTCTTACCCTATTTTTGACATTTGGACTCTGAAATGCTGAGAAAATTACAAACTCCCACTAATATGGCAGTGACTTGTCTTGGATTTTTTTTAAAAAAAATCATATTTAAAATGCATGTAGTGAGTGGATTAACAGTTTCTCAGCATGTCTCATTGATATGGAACATAAATGGTGTACATAGGTCTTTAACTTTACATGTACAGTAATACCTTGGATTGCAAGTAACTTGGTTTGAGAGCGTTTTGCAAGACAAGCAAATTTTTAAATATTTATTATTATTATTATTATTTTTACTTGATATACAAGCGACGTCTTGCAATACAAGTACTGTAGTATGGCTTAAATTAAAAATCTCTGTACAAATTTTTTTGGGGGGATTTCGTTTTGATATACAAGCGTTTTGGATTACAAGCACGTTTCCGGAACGAATTATGCTCTCAATCCAAGGCATCACTGTACTCCTAAAACGTTTAAAATTGGATATAAAAATATATGTGGTAGTTATTTTTTCTAATATTTTTCAACAATCATGGTTTGTGTTCTTACTGACACGTGCTGTTGACTTTTAGGAAAAATTATGATTATATAAACAGGTATTGTTAATCCTATTGAAGCATAACTACTAATATCTCTGCTTATTGAAATAAATTGTTAGATTGATGTCTAACTTCAGGAACAGTATGTGTGGTTGGAAGCACAGATTACATCTTAGTTGGCATTGGGTGTGGGTCCTCAAAAATGCTGCTTCCCACTTAATTAAGGCATAGATGTGATCAGGGAGTCGCATCTTGAGCTATCTTCAATATTGTTTCCCAGTGTACTGGAAGCCTTAGAAATATAAGTCAGAGAGTGTGGATGATGAAAAGGCCAAAACTAAATCTCTGTTCACAGTACAAACACATGGGCCAAAATAAATGCTAGTCTTTCTCCTCTAAGCATCCCCTACCCTTTTCTACTACACAGCATTGATTCAGATAGTTTCTGAATACTGGTTAGGATCATGGAATAGGTCCATGATAAAGGCTGGAGTAGTGTGAGGTTCTATGCACATACAGCTGTACGTTTATATGACTCCCCCCTTCAAACATTCACATTTTACATATGAATGCCTGGGGGATGACATAGATTTCATAATAGAGTTGGAAGGAGCCTACAAGGCTATCAAGTCCCTGCTCAATGCAGGAAACTAGAGGAGGGTTCTCCCATCCAAGTAATAACCAGGCTTGACCCTGCTTAGCTTTCCACGCTCAACATTCCACCATGTTGGGGGTGGAATTATGGTGCACAGCTCCACTCCCCACTCAAGTGTGGAGGTAAGTGGATTTAATTACACCCAAATAGGGCTAAACTCTGTTGGTAATCCAAGTATAAGATATAGAGGGGAGACATTCAAATTCCAGAAGGAAATGTAGGTAGATTGTCCTGTACACATTTTCTCTCTGAATAAACATTTTGTTTACCCTGTCAGACATTCTGATTCCATATCTTGTGGAGAGAGCTCCAAATATTTTGATTTTCAAGAAGATGACTCTTCAGAAGCTTACATATGTATTTCCTTAGGGTAAAATACATATTCATAGAATCTATATTTCTGAGTAACTTCACCTCAAGAAGCTAATGGAA
This sequence comes from Shinisaurus crocodilurus, assembly GCA_021292165.1. Lineage (NCBI taxonomy): Eukaryota > Metazoa > Chordata > Lepidosauria > Squamata > Shinisauridae > Shinisaurus > Shinisaurus crocodilurus. The sequence continues at coordinate 236,273,115 of CM037879.1, forward strand.
AGAGAAAAGATGATTAGACCTGAATATTTTTTATCATCCCTGGTTGGAAATCTAATGAAATGTAATTCTCTTTTTTTTTTTTTTTTTTTTTTAAATATTTTATTAAATTTTAAAACAATACAAAGAAAATAACATACACACATAACTAATATTGTGCTCCCATCACCATGGGACCAAACAATCCAATAACTCTATAATTGTTCATTATTCCAAAAATACAACATATCTTGACAGGGTAAACTCCCTTTCCCCCTTTTAAACACATATTCCAAAAATAAACCCCAAATATCCTTAAAATTATTTTTCTTTAATTGACCCCTTTTGCATTTAATATTACAAGTCAACATATCATTCAAAGCCATATCCCATACTTCCTTATACCATTCAGTAATAGTGAAAACTTGCTGGATTTTCCATTTCCTTGCTATCATTAGTCTACCTGCCGTTAACAAATTTATGATTAATTCTTTAACATTTTGAGAACCGATCACCTTTTCCGTTATTGTTAGCAAAGCTAGTTTAGGGCATACCTCTAAATCAACTCCAACAATTTCTGATATTTCCTCAAAAATCATTTTCCAAAAATCCATTACATTTTTACAACTCCACCACATATGAGCATATGTACCCAATTCCTGACATCCTCGCCAACACATTGGAGAACATTTATTATCTATTCTATTTAATCTCACTGGAGTCAAATACCATCTCCAAATTAGCTTATAAAAATTCTCTTTAATTCTTATAGACATATTTTTCAATATTCGCCTATCCCAAATCTTATTCCACTCATCCTTTGATATTTCCTCTTCAAACTCTGTATCCCAAACTATTTTAAGATTTTCTGCTTGCTCTTCTGATTTCTGCAACATTTTATATAACATCTTTGTAAGACCCCTAGCTGATGCATTTCCTTCTACAAGTTCTCTAGACATAACCACCTGCTCAAATGCAGTGAAATCCCTTTCATGCTCATGTCTCCTCTTCCATTTCTTACCCCATTGTACTAATTGAATTAAATTTAACCAAGAAATTCTTCCTGCCCCAACCCTATCAATTATTTGCTGTCTTGTCTCCATTTTTTCCAGCCAATCCATTAAAGTTATCACCTTTTTCTCTCTAAAAATTCGTTCTAAATGTCTAACATTCTCGGGAAAATCTTCCATAACCACCACTGGAGTAAGCGGGGATATACCTGGTAAAAATATTTCCTTATTTCTACCCCAAATTTCTAACATATTTTTTTAAAAGGGATTTTCTAATCTTTTTGTCATAATATGTCCTTGTTTTGTAAATAAGAATTTATCCACCCTATTACCCAATTCAAATGCTTCTATTTCCCACCACATAAAATCTTTTCTAACAATAATATCCATGATATATCTAAGTTGATTAGCTATATAATACCATTTTAAATTAGGGAGACCAAGTCCCCCTATTTTTTGAGCTTTATACCATCTATTCTTAGTAATCCTTGATTTTTTCCCCCCATTACAATAGCTATTTAACATTACTTGCCACTCTTTAATTTCTTTCTCTGATATCTTATATGGTATCATTCTAAATAAAAAATTAAACTTCGGTAAAATCTTCATTTTAATCAAAGCTATCCTACCAAACCACGATAATCCCAATTTTTTATAATCCTCTATTTGATTTTTAACTTCATCTTTTAATTTTTTAAAATTACATTCCCCTATTTTATCCATATCTTTTAATATATCAATACCTAAATATTTAATTATATTTTTTATCTTTATATCCACTCTCCTTTGTTTAAATCCCCTTTCCTCCAGTTTACTATAATTAAATGTCATTATCTCCGATTTATCCCAATTAACTTTTAACCCTGTTACTTCTCTAAATTCATCTAAATGTTTCTCTATCCAATCCCAATTTTCTATAGGCCATTCTAATGTTAACAAGATATCATCTGCAAAAAGGTTTATCTTACATTTGGTCTCTATTCCTATCCCCAGTAATTTCTTCTCCTGTCTTATCGAATTCGCTAACAATTCCATAACTAACACAAATAATACTGGGGAAAGGGGACAACCCTGTCTAGTTCCCCGGCCTAGGCTAATAGTTTCTGTTATTCCATCGTTTACAATTACCGACGTGACATTATGAGTATATAATTGGTTAGTAATACCTATAAATTTTTCTCCAAACCCCATAGTTTTTATTAACATCTTTAATGCAGGCCATTCCACACAATCAAAGGCTTTAAAAATATCCAATGCAAGAACCCCCGCTTTCAAATTATTTTTCTTTATTAAATAAATTATATTCAGAACCCTTCTTGTTAAATCTGCCATTTGTCTTCCTTGAATGAACCCACATTGATCTATCCCTATATACTTATTTAGAAAACTATTCATTCTTCTAGCTAAAATTGCTGTCAATAGTTTAGCATCTTGATTAATTAATGATATTGGTCTATAAGAACCTGGTTCTGCTAAATCCTTCCTTGGTTTCGGGATTAAAATAGTCAAAGACTGTTTCCATGACGGGGGGATCTCTCCCCCCTGTAAAATATCATTAAACAACCGTTTTAACTTCGGAATTAACATTTTTTTAAAGACTTTATAATATTCCGCCCCCAGACCATCCAGTCCTGGCGTTTTCCCCTGTTTTAATTTATTTATAGCACTTTCTATTTCAATTTCTGTGAATGGTTGCTCCATTTTCTCTCTATCTTCATCCTGGATTTTTATTTTTAAATTTTTCTCGATATATCTTCTACTCTCAGCTTCCGACCATTTTCCTGCCTTATATAACTCCGTATAATATTCATGAAAAATTTTCAATTTATCCTTTACTAGATTATATTCTTTACCCCTCTTATCTTTAATCATCCCCACTAAGCTTTTTTCTTTTTTTTTTGTGCTAATCTAGCCAACATTTTAGAATTTTTATTACTATTCTCAAAATACTCCCTTTTTGTGTAAATCAAATTCCTTTGTACCCTGTCCAGTTCTTTATTCTCCAATTCTTTCCTTTTACCCTGTAATTCTGCAAAAATCTTTTTATCCCTCTTCTCTAAATACTTCTTTTCCAAATCCCTAATCTCCCCCTCTAGCTTTTGATAAAAAACTTCTTGTTGATTCCTCAAATTTATTGCCTCTCTCAATCCTATTCCTCTCATTACACTCTTCATTGTATCCCATATTATCGCTTCAGTACATTCTTCTGTTTGATTAAATTCCCAAATTTCCCTCAATTCCTTCTCTATTTTCTCTGTTAAATGTTTATAACGAAAAATATTACAATTCAATCTCCATCTTTTCACTTCTCTATAATCCTTATGTATCTTCAAATCCATGTTAACCAAAGCATGATCTGTAACTTTTATCACTCCTATCTCTGTGCCCAGGACCCTTGAAAACAGTGTCCTGGACACAAAAATAAAATCTATCCTAGAATAATTCTTATTTGCTGATGAGTAAAATGTATATCTTTCCTACATTCCCCTTGACCCCTCTCCAAACATCTAGCAACCCTTCCTTACTAATTAACTTATTCAAGATCGTTAGATTATTTCTCTGATCTTCTCTCGTCGGATTGGATTTGTCTTTTCTTCTATCCAATACCATGTTAAAGTCCCCAGCCATAATAACCCTTTGATTTTGAAAATTACCCATTTCTTTAAACACATGTTGATAAAATTCTCCTTGATTTTGATTGGGAGCATAAACATTAACAATAACATATTCTTCCCCTCCCAAGGTCCCATACATTATAATATATCTACCTGTATCATCCTTTTTCACCTTTAAAACATTAAAACCACAATTCTTTGAAATTATAATTGCTACTCCTCGTGATTTAGATGATCCACATGCTATCTCATATATTCTAGACCACCTCAATTTCAATTCATTGACTCCTTTCCTTGCCTGGTGCGTTTCTTGCAAGAATATAATATCTGCCTTATCCTTCTTAAGAAGTGCTTCTATTCGCCTCCTCTTAGTAACTGAACCTAGCCCCTTAACATTTAAAGTTGAAATTCTTAACTTATAATCCATCTATTAACATCATTTTTTTCTTTTTTGGTCCCCAAAAGTGAAAATAATACACAATAACATACCCCTTAACCCACCCCCACATTCATCTAAACTATCCCCCCTGCTAAGCCAGGGCAACTTGCCCCACCCTAAACCTACCCACCTATCCCAGGGGGGGGGAAAGGACCCATCACCAGCCCGAACAGCAGCCCCTCATTCCCTCCCGGATAACTTCTTTATAAAACATTTTCTATTTCTTTTTTCTTCTCGTGTTGAAACGACCTCTTATACAATTCCTCCACTGGCTCCTTCTTCTTCCAGTTGACCCATCAATTCTGGACCCTCCGCATCATCATGAAGCCCCAACTCTCCCAGCAGGCCCATGCCTTGATCACATGATGAGATCTTGTATCTCTTACTGTTCCACACAAAAGTAAGAAAAACTGGGTAACCCCAATTGTATTGTAATCCCTTTCTGATCAAAACTGCTGTACACGGTTTAACACTTCGCCTCCACTTAATTGTTTGCTGACAAAGATCATTGTAGATTTGCAAAGTAGCCCCCTTAAAAGCTACTTGACCTTTCTTTCTAATCTCTTTCATGAAGACATCCTTCTTATATAAATTTGCAAATTTCAGTACAACATCTCTGGATGTCATACCACGCCTTAATGCTCCCACTCTATGCACAATCTCAATGTCCATATCATCCCATAGAATTGTTTCTCCAGAGACAGCTTCATTCATCCATTCCAAAATACTGCCTCTTAACTTATATCCAGTCTCCCCCATCTCCATGGGGAAGCCTCTGATCCGAATGTTGGAACGACGTTGCCTGTCTTGCATGTTGATCATCTGTATTTCCATCTCATTAAATTTCATTTCATACTTTTCAAAACTTTTTTCATCCTTCACCTGGAGTTTTTCCACCTTATCCACTCTAACTTGCAGCTCTTTAACTTGAACCCCTAAATGATCTATGGTCTTTCGCATGTGCTTCATATCTTCTTGATGCAGTTTTTGAAATTTCTCAATTGCTTCTATTTGTTTCTGCTGGCCTGCTTCCATAGAGCTTTGAAACTGTAATAAAATTTTCTCCCAATCTGATGCTGCCCCTTTAAGCTTAGCTGGAGATGTTGACTTTGGCTTGGCACCAGCAGGGAATTTGCCAGCTGAATCCGCCATTTTTCCGCCCTTCCCCCTCGCTGTCTCGGAACTTTCACTACCTCGTAGCTTCTTATCAGGACCCAGTTGCTCAGTTTGATAAGAAAATTCAATATCTTTAGTGTCAAGGATCCTAATTAGCCTTTTCAAACTGTTATCCGAGGGATGCGCCCGATCGCGTTTCCAAAGAGGGGGTAGGGACTTTTTCACCCGTCTGGAGCTCATAAACAATCCAGAGCGAAGCACATCAAAAGAAAGCTATTCTTTTTATTTCTTTATTAGCTCTACATCTGCATACCTTCCAGAAAGTAAACAGCAAAGGAGTTTAAACTCACGATTTGTCTTTCCTGTGTATTTGCAGATGTTTTCAAATCATTCCGGGAGCTCGGCAGAAAAGCTACTGCTCCATAGCCAGCGAAGGCTCCTCCCCCGTAATTCTCATAGAACTCAAAAATAAGACTATGTATCTGTGTCCTTTTTTTTTTTTTTTTTAAGCTTTTTTGTCTTTCAGATGTATTTTAGAGAAAACATTAGTGCTGTCTTTAATCATCCCATTTTATTAACTGTAGGGGTTACTTGGATATCTGTACTTCCCTTTCGAACTAAATCAGATTTATTTTAACTTAGTGGGGGTTTTTTTTTAAAATCAAAGCTGCTTTATGAAATGGGATATTCAGTGCTGATGGAATTGCTGTAACCAAGCAGTTCTCAGTTCTTGTTTTAGAAAGTGCATTCTTTAAACTAAATATATATAATCAAAATGTAATCTGGGGGTAATGTGTTTTAATTGGCTAATACCTAATACTATGTTCGGTTTCCTTTCCTATTGCCTTTTTCCTGGGCATTCCACAAATGTAGTAAATAGCTCAATTGTTCCATTAATGTTAAACCTCCCATCCTTGCATGCTGAGATTGCATTGCACATCTTCCCTGCTCCGATGCCCAGTTGATTGACACTTTTCTCAGTGCCAGTGGGGGAATGTGCACAGTTCAAATAGGGATGGTGGCACATCAGGGTGACTCTCTCTCCGCCACCCCATCGCAATTATGCTTTTAATCCCAATCATGTTCCAGATTGGTGGCTGGCCAGAGCATGATTTAGAAGCAAGCTGATGGGGAGCTTACAGTGCAATAATACGTATACAAGTTTACTCAGAGGTAAGTCCCTTTGAATTCAGTGGGGCTTACTCTACTCCCAAATAAGTATTTATAGGATTGCAGTCTTAGTGTAATGAAAACCTATAGTCCCTTTGGATCTAAATTGATATCTCTGTAGGACTGCATCATACTACACTATTTTAGAAATAATGCTGTCAGAGTTAGGGTCAAACTACTACAGGTTACCTTAATAGGGTTTTTACAAGTTGCTTATGTGCTTAAAACTGCCTAACAATATATGTAATACTATGTAGGCTAACATATATGTATATTGGTTCTTGAAACCATTGTTTCAAAAGCAGATTGTTTTGGAATTCTGGTTGAGTGCACTGCAGAGGTCAGAATCATTCAATAGAAAAGTGTTATTTGATTTGACTGAACTCAAATACAGTTCAGCTCTTGCTAAGCATACGAGGAAAGCCTGTGTAATTAGTGCTTTCTACCATATGTACTATAATTAATTTTACTCTTTGTGTAGCCAGTCCATTTCATGGGATGCAGTGCTTAAATAATTGTTGTTAATAGACCTGGCTTGCTGGGTGATCCGACTGTGTCAGCTGATATTATTAAGTAACCCTGAAAATGCAATTTATAGCACATACTACATGACAACAGTTTATATGCAAAACTATCAGTGGGTGATTTGGACAGTACCACTTTGTTTGAGAAACATGGTTGCTATCCTCTGCATATATTTTTTAAAAAATCCTTTCTTCAATTCACTATCATGTTTGTTTGTTTTTTGGTAAGGACTTGAAAGTGACATTATGAAGATTAGAGTGCTAATTATTTTACAATTTATGAAATAAAATAAATATTTTACCATTTTATAGACATGTGTTTGCAAGGTAAACACTGGTATGGAACAATGTCTGGGTAAGAAGAGCAGTGTATGCATGAGGCGGAGAAGCAACTGGCAGAATGGGGTTACGCGTTGCCTTCCCATCCCTTCTCGGATACAAATCCCCCCTCTGGGGGTACTTTGTAAGAGAAAGAAAAAGCTGTTGGGGCTTTGTTACGTGGGAAATTCAAACTGACCAATCCATAGCCTGGGAGGATCTGGTCTTGCATTCCCCAGGTGATATCTACAGTACTTCTTTTATATAAACTGAGTTATGGGGACAGGGGAGGTGAAGCTGGAGACTCAGCTTGGAATGTATAGAAATATAAATTTGGATGTCTAGGCTAGCCATGCTCTTTGTTCAAAAATATTTCTGGAAAGATGAGTGTGTGTTGTGTGTTGTGTGTTGTGTGTTGTGTGTGGAGATTTAGTTCATCACAGATGGATATAGAGGTATTTATTAGAGAGAGAGTGCACATGCGCACCATCAATGTGTATGGGCCTGAGGATCAAGAAAGCTGTGGCTTGCTTAATTAGGCATTAGTGCTGCTTCTCTAGGGAGAGGCTGTGTCCCATGTTTGACATAAAAACCCATCACACCCTCATCCATTTCTTTACCTGCATCAGCAATCCCACCCCCTTTCCAGCTAGGGTCTCCAGCTTATACCCTTCCCTCCATAAGTCTTAACTACTCTAGCCACAGGGTCCCCAATCAGCTACTTCTGCTATCTTCCCAGTGAGTATTACTTTGTGCTTCCACCAAATTGTTTGCTTTTTGTCAGGACTATCATTGTCCCACTTTTCAGCCCTGAGACCTTCCATTATTCTCCTGACCAACAGAATCATGTATGCCAGAGAAGCACATCAGAAGGCAATCGTGTATTGAATGTGCTGCTCCTGCAAAAGTAGAAGCACTACCATATAGTCACTACCATGAGTTCTACCATATACAGCTGCCGCAAGTCCGTGATAAAACAGACTGAGGCTGTATGGGGAGTCCTCCCACACCTGAAATCAGCCCTTTCTTGCACATGATAATTACCATTAATGACATCTTATAGCTACATACATAATTCCTGATGCTTAACCAGGATTTATGGTTTTGGAAACCTATCTGTTAATGTTTTGGGGTGGGGGGAGAGTAATTCCCATGTATCCCTGTCAACAAATACATGCAAAATTAATTTGGCCTTTAGAACTCCAATCTTGAATTGATTCTGTCACAGCCATTTTCACCCATATAGCCCATTACTGGATTACAAGGTCTGAATGATCTTTCCAGAGTCTAATAAACTGGTATTGATTTATTTGACCAGGTATTAGGGGAAGGTGGGGAATCATACTGTATAATTTACATTGGCAAAAACACTGGCTGAGATCTAAAATAGTGCAAGGTTGCTTCCAATGAATAAACAAACACATCATATGCAAGGGCCCTTTTTCTGCTGCCCTTTTTTGCAGCAGCCTCTTGTGCCCCCCCCCCCCAACCCATCCTGAAGGTTGAGCTGGAGTACCTTTTCAGGAGGCATGAAGGACTGCAAGCTGAATGTCTGCACCCTCCCTCCCTCCTATGTGACCAGAAGTGCCTTCTTCTGCTCTCTTAGGTGGGAGATTGGATCTAAACTAATCTTCCTCCTCTCTGTTTCAGAGAGGCTGTTTTGTATTGATATGCACAGTAAACAAATGGTACCAATCTGGCCTTCCCCCAGATGGCTAAAACCATCCATTGTAAAACTTGTTTACAACAGCTTTTGGGCCATGAATGGCTTTTAAGCTCTTGTACTGATTTGTTTTTAACTTGCTGTATTTAATTTTTTTTTTTTTTTACTGCAGGATGATGCCCAGTTGTTTTAATAGTTCCCTTGCAATTTGTGTTTCTCTCTGTGTGTGTTCTGCTGCTTTTACCAATTTCATCTTATTATATTTATTTTAATTTACATTGTTAGCTGCCTTGAGCTTTTTTAAAGGAAAGGTGAGATATATGTGTTTTCAATAAATATATAAATATGTAAGTATTTTCTCCTTGTAATGAAATCTAAACACATATGCAACATTATTCTCCCCCCCCCCTTCTCCTGCTGGAATGAAGCTCCTTAAAGGTTTCCATAATACAGCTGGTTCCATTTGTGACACTAGTGGAATCTGGGAAATGTGGCACAAATGGACAAGAAGGGAATTCACTTCTGTAGCCTAGCTGACTCCACAGAATTTGTATGGTAAATAAAGCTATAGGGGACCAAATACGTGATTGGATTTAACCCTTGCAATAATATACACACAGCACATGTAACACATAACACTGCGATCATAATCTGGGGCCCTACTCCGACTGCCACCTCTGAGGGAGGCTCGGTTGGTGGCAACAAGGAGGAAGGCCTTCTCAGTGGTGGCCCCCCAATTTGGAATAAGCTCCCCACTAAGGCCTGCCTGGCACCAAATGTACTATCTTTTCGGCGCCAGGTCAAGACTGTCCTCTATGCCAAGGCATTTAATATTTAACAGCTCAAAATAGCACTGGGGGGGGCAGGGGTTATATCAGCTGCAAGCTTAGTTTATTAACTTGTTATCTCATTTGCCATTTTAAATTTGGTTTTTAAATTTGGTTTTTAAACTTGTATGTTGAAATTGTATGTTTTTATTATCTGTATTTTATAATGTGTATTACTGTTTTTATTAATAGTTGTAAACAGCCCAGATAGCTTCGGCTATGGGGCAGTATAGAAAATAAATAAATAAATAAATAAATAATAATAATAATAATAATAATAATAATAATAAATGTTAAAAGTTATCATTTTTTGCTGGTTTGAAAAGGGTAGAGAGGACAGTTCATTTTAATTAATATTAAATATTTCATAAAATTCTCCTGATATTTTCAGAAGCTTAACATTTAATCTTAGTCATCACAGACAAGGTTACTATCAGGTTTGATCTCCTGTCCCAGAAGAAGAGGAAATTCATAGAAGAAAGACAGAGTATGCGAGACCTTCTGGAACTGTGAAGTTCTAATTAGCGTTTCTTACACACTGCAGGGTTTTTGTGTCCTTGTACCTGTCTCTTTAGTTGTGTATAGGTTAGCGGGCAGTAAAACTACCTGGAAAGGCATGTGGAAGATTAAGAGGAAAAAAGCACTGTGGACCATTGAGAAATGAAATAATCTGGGAGTGTACTTATAAAAGAGATGCTTCTGTGCCTCCAGAGAGCAAAAAGAAGCTGATTAGAGACAGGGAAGACCCTATTCTCTTCTGTCCCTACAGTGCTGGCTATATTGCACTGTAAACTTAATAGAGATCTGGGGAAGCCTGAAGGCAAATGAAAGGCAAGAATTCTGTGTATTTAGTGCTGGTTTTATTGGCTTTATGCACTCAGCAATACTTTAATAAATATAAGCCATTTCTCAATAAAAAAGAAGAGTGATTATTTGGAGGGCCCTGTACAATATGCATCATTTGCCCTGCAACATTTTCTTTGTACACTTAGTACAAAATCGCTCTTTTATTATTATAAATAAAAACAAAAACATGTCTATAAAACATGGATAACGTTGAGTGATCGTGACATTGGCTTGTGACATTGGCTTGCTTGACTGGGAGAAAAAGTAGCAAATGGCAGATGATCCCCAGACAAATCATACCTTCAGGACTGGTGTTCTGGAGCATGGCATTCTGAGACAGCTGTCAGAGGCCATCACTGTTGCTTATGCTGGGCTCCCCAGTGAACATGAGGTGGTCCCCCAGTGGAGCTCTGGAAACCGCCATTTTAATTTGTCACTGTGCCCCAATGAGCTGCTCTGGGGCATGGCGGGAAATTTAAATGGCTGCCCCCAGTTGGGGTTTGGGAGCCACCATTTTAATTACCCATAATTACCCAAAGCTGCATCATCATCATCATCATCATCATCATCATCATCATCATCATCATCATCATCATCTTATATCCCACCGTTTCCCCAATACTGGGACTCAAGGCGGCATTACAACATTAAAACTTGTACAATTAAAACATATAAGTAGGAATATACAAAAGTTAAAAATATAATTAAATAAGCCATAATATTAAAAATTATATAAAAATATCAAAGTTAAAACAGTAACAATACTAAACAGCGGAATCCATCGCATTCTCACAGGCCCAGGCTATTCCCAAAGGCCTGCAAGAACAAAAAAGTTTTTGCCTATCTCCAGAAGCATACCAAGGAGGGCGTCATTCTAGCCTTCCTGGAAAGGGAATTCCAGAGTGTTGGGGCAACCACCGAGAAGACCCTCTGCCGGGTTCCTGCCAGGCGTGCTGGACATGGTGGCAGAACTAAGAGAAGGGTCTCCCCTGAAGATCTCAGGGTGCGGGCAGGCTCATAAGGGACAATATAGTATTTCAGATAACCTGGACCTGAGCCATATAGGGCTTTATAGGTCATAACCAGCACTTTGAATTGTACCTGGAAACAGACTGGGAACCAGTGAAGCTGCTGTAACAGAGGAGTTGTGTGCTCCCTGTAGCCAGCCCCAGTCAACAGTCCGGCAGCAGCTCTTTGAAGTAGCTGAAGTTTCCGAACACTCTTCAGAGGCAACCCCACATAGAGCACATTACAGTAATTCAAGTGGGATGTAACTAAGGCATGTGTCACTGTGGCCAAATCAGACATCTCCAGGAATGGGCGCACTAGCTTTAACTGTGCAAATGCACTCCTGGCCACCGCCGAAACCTGGGCATCCAGGCCCAGGGCTGAATCCAGAAGTACACCCAAGCATCAATCCAGGACATTGTGGGAAATTAAAATGGCCCCACTAGAGCCCCAGTGCTGCTGCTGTCACAGCCTTTGTGAGGTAAGCTTGCCAGCAGTGACCACCAATGTAGGAGCAGGTCACTTGACTGAACTCAGTGAATGTGGAAGAGGGTATCCTACTTTATTTTGAAAGAGCCCTTGGATGTTTATCCTTGCAAGCTATTATTGCTTTGTGATTGTGTCTTGGAATTGAGAAATGTGGAATAAGTGCATTCATAGCAATCTCTATGAATCATGTGTGAATGGACAGTCATTCTGTCATCATGCCCCTTACAAAATAATTTCTAATGCGTTCATGTCATAAATTGACTTCTCTTCACAGTCTATTATAATCATGGAATTGATCATTAATCTTTACAAAATTACTCTCAGAACATTTTGAACCATTGGCTACCTGTTTCTTGGTTGTACTCTCCTTTAAACTTACAGTTTTACTAAGCCCTGACCCTTAATTGGGGCACTTGATGCCAAATGCATCAGTCAAGCAGAGGAAAAGGAGTGCTTCAAATGTCAGGTTCTAGAAGTTTCCATGATTAGGGGGGCTTCATGCTTCAGGTCAGTGGTGTACAATTTGTGGCCTTTGGCCTTATTTCATGTGGCCCTCGGCCTAATTTCAAAAGCCCTCTGCATGCAATCAGTGTGGTCCTCTGGCAAGAACAGGCTGTCCCTTCCCTCTGCAGCCCGCTGCATGGGAAAGAGGAGGGACAGGAAGAGAAAAGGAAGTGGCAGAAGGAGAAAAGGGGTGACCAACATATTTTTGGCTCTAGCACTGCTCATTCCTGACTTCAGCCCTGTCCACCACTGACATGTGACCCCCCAAAGATAACGCACAAGGGAATGCAGTGCTTAACAGAAAAAAGGCTACCCACCCCTTAAGTTCTAGAAGTGTTCATGGTTAGGTCTGCACATACATAAATTTCACAGGTCATTTCAGAAAGGTACTTTTGAAGTATAATAGTTTCAGATAAGTGCAACTCTGTTGTTGTTGTTGTTGTTTTAAATACAAATACAACTTTATAAAATACAGTATATACTTGCCGCATTGGCTAAAATAATCTTATATGAAGTGCTAACGATTGCCTGTAGTATGCGTAACATTAATTTATTTACATTAAGTATGTTTATGTTGCTTTTCTTCCACCAGACAACTCAAAGTGGCTAACAGCACAACAATACATAAGTAATCAAAGCACTTTCTAAACAGCATAGTAAAGTACTATAATAATAAAACTGACAGTCAAGACAATCCAGCTCATCTGCATTAAACCAAACTAAAACCCCCATCAGTCCTGCCTCTTCCAAACACCTCTTTAAAGAACCACATCTTTTCCTTGCTCCAGAAAGTATATTTTGGTGGGGCTATATGGGACTCCCTAGGGAAGACATTCCAGAGCACCAGTACCACAGCCTCAAAAGCTTTGTTCCCAGTGGAGGCTGGTGGCTCCAATGTCAGTGGAGTTGTGTGTATGAACTCTGGATTTTAGTATGAACTTTAAAGGAACTATCCATGGTGCTGAACCCTGTCCCCAAAATAGGTTTGGCACCATGAACAGCTCTTTAAAAGTTCAGAGTAAAATACAGAGTGGATAGGCACTTCATAAAGGACTGAGGTCTCAATTAGTTCTGGGTTTTACAGGTAAGAACCAGCACCTTGAATTGTTCCTGGAAATGAACAGGTTACCACTGCAGTTCAAATAGAACAGGAGGTCTATGTTTCATCAGGCCTGTGGCTCATGCTGGCTTAGCTTGTCTGAGTGTGGAAAGCTAAGCAGGGTCAGGCCTGGTTATTACTTGGATGGGAGACCCCTCCTCTAGTTTCCTGCATTGAGCAGGGGGTTGGACTCGATAGCCTTGTAGGCTCCTTCCAACTCTATGATCCATGAAATCTATGTATCTGGCCCAGCCTGGACAACAGCCTGGCAGCAGCATTTTGGACCAAGTGAAGGATCTAAATGCTTTTCATGGGCAGCCTCATGCAGACTTTGTTACAGCATTCCAGCCTTGAGGCTACTACAGCATGAATGATCGTACCCAGATCCATCTTCTCCAGGAAAGATGGATGCTCTCATAGTTCCCTGATACCTTGTCCTGTAGAATCAGTGCTGGTCCAAAGATGTGAATATGTATAGAGATGTAAAAGCTTCTAAAAAAAAAACTTCTGTGGGGGCGGGGAATGGAACAACATCCACCAAATATCCCCCTTCCCCACAAAATCCCTGAAAAAAAGGGGGGGAGTTTCTCCCCAGTTTCTCCCAATTTTTCTGGTCCCCCCCAGGCCTTCACATTTCTAAACATGCATCTTAAAGGGAAGTTAACTGCAGTACATCTAACCCCAGATCAACTGATCTCCCGGCCAAAAATGCTTCATTTTGTACCAATTATGAATCAAATTATTCCCATCACATGAGACCTAGCAAAAAAACAGGAGACTTATTATAATACACATTGTCTTCATTATATCCTTTCTTTGAATTTATAACCAACACGTGAAAAAGCAAGACTTAACAAGAAAGGTATTTGGAAGCACAACAAAGAATTAATCGATTATTCAAGTGCCCTACTGCTATTATGATTTCTTTTCTTTTTAAAACCCAAAAAAACCCAAAACTGAATTTGAAACAAGTAAGTGCAATAGTAGGAATTTTTTATAGAAGCATATAAATACTAATCATGTTGAAAATGTGCTTGCAATTCATGTCAATTTTAACTCTCCGGCATTATGTCATTTGGAATAGCACACTCTATGTTAAAAAGGTGCCAAGAGGATTAGAACAAGTCAGGATCATTTCTGTTTGTATCTCTCTGTGGCTGTAAACAGTGGAAAGGCCTCATCTGTCTGTGAGCTCATCAGCCTGCATCTTCTGCCAAAAGCTTTGTGGTGATAGTCCTTATTAGATCTAATATCTGGTGTCGGCTGTGACATTGCTATGCTTGTGCAAGTAATTTAATGAGACTGAGGCATCCACATGTTAAAATGTTTGTGGTTTATTTTAATTCAGATGCTGAAATGTTTGACACCATGAAACCATGATGAAGGAAAAAATTGGGAACTAAAAGGTTTTTTATCTGCACCACACAATATAGAGATCCGGGCTTCAAAATGCCAGTTTAGAAATGTGCAACCCAAGCAAGAATAAGCTACAAACCCTAAAATGGCAACCCTGAAACAGCTGCCTTGAATATTATGGTAGAAAGGTGGGATATCAGTGCATGTTTGTTAGTTTTGTTTATAGCCCAATAACAGAAATGAAAGATCTTAGCTAGGGGTGCTGGAGAATTTTGTTTGGTCCACATTTTAAGCAAACCAACCTAATTTACACATCCCAAGCTAATATGTGGATTGGAATGCAGTTATTATCCTTTCGATTGTGCCCCAGATCAAAAACTGTTCTCAGCTCAAAAACTGTGTACAAAAATACATATATTAGGAAAAGTTGCTTATGAAAATAAATGCAAATTTCTGTGTTTAAAAAAATATCACAGGCAGATGTGGAAATTAGACTGAATAAACTTATGATTGAATACATGTGAAATTGACATGGAACACATAAAGCTGTCTGTGGCAATGGATTATTCCATTGTAATTATTAAATTACAAATTTAACTCGATGGGTAGAACTATCCTATGATCCCTAGACAGTGTATAGAGGGGCCATAGGATTCCCAACCCCGAGGTCAGATAAGAGCTCCAAACTCAGAGGGCTGGGCCTGGGGATCCATGCTTGGATTGCCCTCCCGCCACCTGACAGCTGGTGTAGAAAGAGCTGTGCTGGCTGCTTGCCTCTGAGGTCATAAGAGCGACCTCAGAGAAGGGGTAAAGGGGGTGTTCCGTGGAAGGAGAGGGGAGGAGATGATCCTGGCAGCACTCCAGCCTCTGGCCCTCCCCATCAGAAGCTCCACAGCTAAATGGCTGAAATCAGCCGTCTAGCTGATTTGTAGGGTGGGAGGACCGGGGAGGCAAACAGTGCCTCTGCACTCCTCCCGCCCTGCATAGGAAGGAAGCCTGTAATCCTCCAAGTTCGGAGGCTTATGGGCATCATCCCTATTGGACTGCACCCTAAATAAAAGTAAGTTTTAAAATTACAGTGTAGCTTCCCAAATGTATCTGGAGTGCTATTATTAGAACAGCAGGTACTACTATACCAAGCAAAGGCTTCATACAACTGTCCAAGTGTACTTGCTGTGTTTTTTCTTTTCTTTTCTCCAAGATCAAACTCTGCTAAAACCAGGTTCCTGCACATTCACAGCAGAAGCTTCTGTGCACAGTGTACTGATTGACTGGTGACCGTGAGATGATAAACCTCCTAGTGTTTGTTTGTTTTAATTAATGGTGTTTTTTAAAAAATGAGATAACATCAACATGCATTCAATTGAATAAACCTGAAACTAACATTTTAAATAAATTTAAAATGTACATAGTCCACCTGAAGTATAGAGAAGCTAAGGCAGACAACCAAATCACTAAGTATGTCTGTCAAATTTCTTGTAGAGACAGAGTAAAAAGAACCATGGTGAGTTTTTCTGTTTGTGATTAGAAGTTTATATTTTCACTCTGTAATTTTTTTAAAAAAAGTTCTAGTATCATTGAATCAGAACTGTATCATGGGTATGGCAAGAGGTTGTAGGTACCGTTTGATGTCTCATTTAGGTTCACCATTTCT
Source organism: Shinisaurus crocodilurus (assembly GCA_021292165.1). NCBI lineage: Eukaryota > Metazoa > Chordata > Lepidosauria > Squamata > Shinisauridae > Shinisaurus > Shinisaurus crocodilurus. The sequence continues at coordinate 236,289,729 of CM037879.1, forward strand.
TGTGAGCATCTCTGGGCCTCCCATAAAAGAAAAGTAGTTGCGGTTAATGGGGAACTTTTCAGAGGGTCTCATGGATACAAGGCAGTTTTCTCCACTCATCATCTGTCTAACAGAGCAACCGTATGTCCCCTAGACAGTGTCTAGAGGGCCATAGGATCATTCGGATTCCCAGCTCCAAGGTCTGAGTGCCCTCCCCCGCTTGCAGCCGCTGCAGAAAGAACAGCGCTGGCTGCCTCTCTGAGGCTGCGAGAGTGGCATTGGAGAAGGAGTTTTGGGGGCGTGTTCCGGGGCGGGGCAGGGAGGAGACCAGCACCGCCAAGATATGACATATTCTGGTGGTGCTTCAGCCTCCTTCCCTCCCACTCCAAAGTGCCACGATTAGACAGTCAAAATCAGCCATCTAGCTGTTTTGCAGAGCGGAAGGAGCGTGGAGGCGACCTTCCCCTCTGCTCTCCTCCCGCCCTGCATAGGATGCCTGTAATCCTCCAAGTTTGGAAGGTTACGGGCAGCCCCATTGGATTGTGCCCCAAACCTCTGTTTTCTTGCACCAGAATTCTGGATTCAGGTCCACGCTGTGTCCTTGTGTAGCCTTTGTAGCAATTCCTTCCTTGTAATTGTGAATACTCATTTTGTCTTTATCTCATTTGGCATGTTTGGAAATATCTTTTGGCAATAATGCTGCAGTTTTGCATGCATTGCTAGAAAGAGTGGTACAAGCTAACCCAAGAGTGCTGGCTAATAATCTACACTGCATGAAAATAGTTTCCATATAATTTAGATGATTAAATTAATTTGTGCAAGTATTGTGATGAATGTGACCAGTTAAGTAGTAAAGTATTTAACTTTTGATTTCTAGACAGTTTTTAAAATCACAGACGTATGCAAGCAGAAGATGGAAATTCTTGTGGGGCTTTTTTGCATGTAATTTTAATGAGTGTTAACAAGCATGACAGGCCAGTAGAACTGAAGTCTCTAGTCCCTGCTGAAGCTGGCACTCTCAGATGCAGCTGTAGTCTGTGATGTGACATCTAGTGTTTTGAAGTTTTTGAAATGAGAGCCAGCTTCAACTGTATCTATTTAAGAAAAGATGAAAATCGATCTCTCTAGTCACAAGCAGGATATGCTGTGGACCTGCTGTCTCATTTCTCTCCTAAGTGCATACCTAATCATTTATTTTTCTTCCATTACTGTTATACACAAATACATCTTTCCATTCACAAGAAAAACAAACCTTTGTCAGTTTTTATATTGGTACACAAACCCACATTTTGCTTCCAGAGCAGATATGGGAGAAGTGGCAAGCTCTCACTTGACAGTTTCTTCTGTTGTTGCAGATCACTGAATCATTTGTCCTTTATATACTGCACACGAAAATCAATTTTGTATCTCTAGGGAGAAATTGGGACCCTTAAATAAAATATACTATCATTTCATATGGAAAAGCACAAAGCACAGAGGTCTGATTTTTAAAGCACACATTAGTTTTTTTGTATCTTCCCTCCCTAAAGACTCTGTTCTCTGCTGAGACTGAGAAACAATCTGGATTGATAAACCCATGAATTGTATCCAATGTTAGTCTAATATCCCATTCATTTCAATGGGTCTCCTCTAAGTAGGATTAACATTCATTACAACCCAGAGTAAAGACTCCCTTATCTATTCTGTAGCTTTGCCTGCCTGGAGGAGTTTAGGTAGTAAGCTGACTGGTTGCCAGAAGATATCAGCCCAGGCTAAACCTATTCTTCCAGTTTGATTCATTCCATAATGAATAATCTAGTTGTTTTCATTTTCCTTTCAAATAATGTCTTTTGGGGACCCCTTACAGCTTTCCAGTAACCCTTTAACCAACTCTCCCTCTTTCTCCCTTTTCCTTTTGTTCAAAACATGCATGCTGCCTCAAAGAATCTTTGAATTCTTGTTTGCTGCTATTTCCCCAAGGATTACTTCATCATCATGATCAGGATGTTCACATCAGTGTAATATGGTATGCAAAATAATTTGTCACAATAAATTGTCAGGATTTAATGTGGTGGAAGTGGCACAATTCTAATCCTGCATTCAAACAACTCAAACTCATATAAAAAAGAGAGCTACCTACCATCCTAAATTTCCCTGACAATCTCTCTGTCTGTGCAAGGGCTTCTGCTTCAAAGAGCCTGTGGCTCACGTTGGCTCAGCTTGTCTGAGCATGGAAAGCTAAGCAGGGTCAGGCCTGGTTATTACTTGGATGGGAGACCCCTTCTCTAGTTTCCTGCATTGAGCAGGGGGTTGGACTCAATGGTCTTGTAGGCCCCTTCCAACTCCATGATCCTATATATATTTACACAGATCACTTTTATTTGATCATTTAGTATGATGTCTTCAAATTTTGTTTGTATCTATTGAGCACTTGATTCCAAAGAGGCTTGAGATGGTCAAGGTAGCCTAATTAAAAGGGAACAGTCTTGCAATACCCTTAAAGAGGCTACAGGCCAAACTAGATGTGGTGTCCAAAGTGTCTGAATGCTTCTTGCAATGCATCTTTTAAAAAATTTCTACCCACCCAGTACAAATCACCCCCACCACACACACACAGCTGCTTTTATACAAAGAGAGAGAGATTAGGAGATGCATTCACATATCTCTGATGTGTAATGTTACATTTACTCTGATCAGGAGAAGATAACTCATTGTTGTAGGATAGCAAGAGATCATTCTTTCCTGCATGTGTGTTAGACATGCATAGATATCTGGAGAAGATGGTGTGGATTTCTTAAAAAGTGACCTTAATGTCATGAGAAATGGCCTTAATGTTATCCCCCCACTGCAGATGGTCTCTAGTATTGGGGCTGAGGTAAAAAGCACCTGGCTTGAAGGGACTATAGGGAGGCAGGTTTAACATCCCCAATCTCATGCACCCCATTCATCTTAAAATTGGACCCCTTCATAGACACACACTTTTTATATGTGATTCCAGGAGACTCAGGTTTGACCTTGTTGCTGGTGGTAATCTTATTTAGATGCCACCTGTGGGCTAGTTGGCAGGATCACATCGAACAGCCCACTGTTTCAGCATTTTTAGCCAATGAGTGAAGCAACTGCTATGACTGATTTTTAGGTAAGCAGTGCTAGCCAAACAGACACACAAACAAACTAGAGTTACACGCCCATCATCTGGAGAAGGGATTTCCTGGCATTTTTAAAGCATTTTGTCTTCCCTGGTGAAGAAGTATAGAAAACAATTGAGAAATGCACAATCTCAGTGCAGCTGTGATTGGGCTGAATATTTCTACCCCAAACAAAAGGCAGCAGGAAAAACAGCCATTCATGCTCCTTCTAACTTATGTCTTATTTCATTCAAATACATACTTACAAAATTACCATGCCAGGCAGCAACCCATCCTTTCCATTGCTCAGCCACACCACAGGGCATTCCTCTGGCAGACACCATTTAAATGTTGTGGTGTTGGCAAATAAGGTCAGTTGTTCTCCTCCATCACAGTTTGGGGGCCAGCACTCCCTTCCTGGTTCATTGGCTTGCATCACTTCAGCAGCTAGAAAATGGCATCTAGCAGCAGCTAGAGCCCATGGATGCCAAGAGAGCAGTGAAGGTGCTGTGAGTAATACCTCGAAAGTGTTTCATGGGGCTTCCCCTGTTTTCCCACTTTTTTTTACCTCATCACTGTTGCCAACAGTGTTGCTGCTGCAATAAATTCAGCTGCCCCACCTGTATTTCCTAAATAATAATAATAACAACAATAACAATAACAATAATGCCACCTGAGCCTCAGGTGACAATCATGAGTGGAATCCAAGGGGACGTTTATGCCCCTGCCGATTCCTTTCTGCTCCACTGATTCCCTTCTGCAAACAGTGAGTCCTGCCAGTTTCCTTGCACAAGAGGGACCAACCACTTATGTAATGGAGATTCAGCACTTTCTGACAGAAGCTCCAAAACCAGCAGAAATACATTTCTTGAAGGAAGCAGGCTGTTGGAGCTCCATTATGCAAGCTCTGCCAACCTGCCTCCTTCCAAAAATGAGTGTTTGTACTTGTTTGGGGTTGCCCCTGGAAGTGCTAAATTATAGTTGTGCAAGCGGTGGGGGCCACTTGCACAATGCAATTGGTGGGGCAGAAGAGAATTGGCAGGGGTGTAAGTGTCCCGTTGGACTCTTCCGATGGCTCCAGGATAAACCCCAAGCTATGAACCTGCTCCTTCAGGGGGAGTGCAACCTCATCCAGAACAGGTTGAGCACCCTCCATCCAGTCAAAAGAATCTCCCACCAACAACATCTCAGTCTTGTCTGGATTATGCTTAAGTTTATTATCCCTCATCCAGTCCATTGCCACAGCCAGGCACTGATTTATCACATCCACAACCTCACCTGGTGAATATGAAAAGGAGAAATAGAGCTGCGTGTCATCAGCATACTGATGACAGCACACTCCAAAACTCCTGAGGATCCCACTCAACAGTTTCATCTAGATGTTGACTAGCATGGGGGACAAAATCGACTCCTGCAGTGCCCCATACTGGAGAATCCATGGAGAATATCCCCCAAGCACCACCTTCCAGAGCCATTCAAGTAGGAATGAAACATAGGAGTGCAGCAGTATCCCCAACTCCCAACTCAGACAATCACACCAAAAGGATACCATGATCGACGGTATCCAAAGCTGCTGAGAGATCAAACAGAGTCCCCCTGTCTCTCTCCCGACATAGGTCATACAGGACAACCAAGGCTGTTTCCATGCCAAAACACAGCCTGAATCCTGACTGAAATGGATCTAGATAATCGGTCTCATCCAAGAGCATCTGGAACTGGTTGGCAACCACCCACACAAGGACCTTGCCCAGGAAAGGAACATTTGCCACCAACCTGAAGTTTTTAAGATCTTCTGGGTCCAGGCCTCCAGGGAGGATTTCTTCAGGAGTGGTCTCACTGCTGCCTCTTTCAGGTGGCCTGAGACCACTCCCTCATGCAAGGAGGTATTAATCACCTCCCTGGCCCAGCCAGCTGTTCCCTCCCTGCCAGTTTTTATAAGCCAAGAGAGGCAAGGATCCATGAACCTTGTGCAAGCACCTTGTACAATCCTCAAATTGTACCAACTGAAACATATCCAACAAAATTGGACAAGACTGTGCTCTGCATACCTCACCTGATTCACCTATATCCTTCTAAAAGGGTTATATGATGCAACCTCAAGCCAATTTCACACAACCATGCCCCCAAATGGATTTATCTGTAGTTGTTACATTTTTATCCCACCTTTCCTTCAGCAAGCTCAGGTTGGCATATGATCCTCTCCCCTCCTTAACCTCACAACAACCCTGTAAGTAGTTTAGACTGAAAGATAGTGGGCAAATTCACACACCAAGCTAAACCACCATCACTGTGGGTTGTTTGTTTGCTCGATAACCCCTGTTACTTCTGACAGACAATCAGGTATATTGCTCTGGGTTGTTTCCCTCTTTGTCCTCCTTGCTCCCAGCTTATATCCCAGGTGCCTTTGCAGTAGAAATCCTCATTTCCTTCTTGTTCCCTATGCCAGCACCCTTTCTGCAATTGGTCTGCTAGGGTTGCCAGCTCATGAGGGAAACTTCCCCTTTTTCCCGCATCAGATTGGCAAATGCATATAATTTTCTGAGCCCTTACGAATGTGCTGACGTGTTCGTAAATTTTTTTATTATATTTTTTTATTAGGGGGTCTTGTGCAAGTGTGTAGGAGCACAAGACCACGTGTCTGCTATTTAGCCTAGCTTACTGATATCCCCCTCTTGTCAATGTCAATTTCATTCTCCACTTCCACAGTTGTCTTGCTAGTGAACACCTTTTTTTAAACTGCTGCTTCACATACTACCAAAGTAATTACACCCACTCAAAAAGCTCCTTTTCTTACAACTGCCAGCTGCTTTTGGCTCTGCCCTCCCTGCCTTTGCCCTTGTTGCTTCCCTCTACTGGTCTCTTTTGTTAGCTGTCAGATATACATATGGGTTACAGAACAGTGATGGAAATCGGTAAAGAAATGCACATTTCAAGGCAGAGTAGGGAGTGAGGGGTATTGTAACATTCAAGACAGACAAGTGAGGGGGATTGGTAAATATATGCAAATTCCAAGGCAGAGCAGTGAGTAGGATCGGTAAATATTGAAATTTAAAGCGGATGGGAAAATTACATAAATTTCATTGTCATGGACTTTTGAATCCATGACACACACCACACCCCCCAAAAAGCTTACAGACATGTTTGGGACACTCTCCAGTGTTCTTTTTTCTCAATCCTTAGGAGCACAGGGAAGAGGGCACTGACAAGGGATGACTGAGGAGGGCAGTGGCACTAACAAGATTGAGAGTCAGCAGCAGGAGAGTCAGCAGCAGAAAGAGAGTCTCTTTCTGAGCAGCAATCTAGCCATTCCTGATAGCGCACAATGAAGTCGCCCTGCTGGGTTCGGACATCACAACAAGCCACCCTGAAAATAAGCCACCCTAAACAATCCAACAACAAGCCATGGGTTCTCAGGGTGGCTTATTCATGGAAAACAACCCATGATGGGGAAAAAACTGTGTTTGGACGTCACAACAAGCTACCCTGAAATAATCCATGGTGACAACCCCCTATGGCTTATTTTGTCATGTGAACCAGGTCAGTGACAAGCCTGGTGTCATTTGGGAAGTTTTGCAGCTGAGCAAGAATTTGTACCCAGATTTCCCAAGTCCATGCCCAGCACTAGCCGTCATCATGCAACACTGGCTGTATCCTGCTTAGAGATGTTTTTACTAGTGGGGAAAATGATGCATTAATCAAAAGGGTACTTTTGTATACAGTTACTGCTCCTTTTAAAAATTATTCCAAAAAAATGTTCAGCAAAAATTCAGATCAGCAAAAATTCAGATCATCATGGAAGTCAAACTATGGCACTCAAACTATTGCACTCATGTAGGAAGACAGAAGTAGTGGGAGTGATTCCATACATACGTATGATTACCACCTACCACGTGGTTTCACATGAGATGTCAGCAGTGCTTTTTTTCTGGAGAAAAGCGTACCGGAACTCTTGGATTACATTTCCTCAGGAGTAGATGACGATTAAATTGTAATGCAATTAATAGAAGAAAAGGTGCTGGAACTCAGTTCCGGTGAGTTCCACCAGAAAAAAAGCCCTGGATGTCAGGCTGACAAGTTGTTTAGAAAATCCTGCTGCACCCTCCATTTGTCAACTTGCATACCAATAACCTTGATGTGCAAAATTAGCTCTTGCTCTCTCTTTTTAATGAAGGCTCTGATGAGGAGAGGGTTAGTTTGAGACAGAATTGTGAAGTAGCTGGATTTGTACTGGGTCAGAAAGCAGTCCCAGCAGCCCCTTCATATAAGAAATTAACTCAAGGAATTAATGAGGTATGTATGATAAACTGATGTATTTGCACAAATCAGTTCAAATAAAAAATTTTAAAAGGAAAAGAAAAGTGTGAACAGCTGGCGATATAACTGTGAAGTAGCAAGCGTTTTGAAAGTTCAGAAATACCTCTTTCCAAAAAAAGAAATTTAACAGAAGAAATCTTTGAAATGAGTATAATTAATTGGTACAGAACCAGGTGAGACAAAAATTAAAGAAGGAAAGGGGGTTAACTATGAGGAGGGGCAGGACAATGCCAATAAGAAAGATATAGTGACACATTTATCCAGACTAAATTTGGGAATATTGCCATGCTTCCTCATAGGAAAGAAAACATTAACAAAGTACAAATTCCAAGCAATCTGAACAATGTAGTTATCATGTAGTGAAGGGGGGGACTACAGCAACTCTTCACACTGATTGAGATTCAAAGAACTTGGACCTCAGAGTATGTTTATCCGTGAACACCAGACCCCTGTGCATTATCACAACTATTGCACTCATGATTTCTCCCTTTGAAAATCCTCTCTTTCCAAAGTGGTTTCCCATGTAACATGGATAGCTGCTGTCTGAGAAATGCAAGCCCAAATCCCTTTTGGTTTGTTGAATTAGTTGTTCAGTTCTTTGGATCCCTATTTCTGGTGAAAATGAACTGATATGGCCATGCTTTATATAAAATCTCGCTTTAGATGCTGTGTCTTGGTGGCATTCTTTTTCTTATCCAAGGCTGTCTACTTGGCCACAATTAACAGAAAATTGGTCTTGGAATGTTCAGAAGTGGAAGGTCAACTTCAAGAAAAGATTAAGTGTAGTTAAAGGCCTCATATTTCTTTATAACGAGCCTGTGTTATTGTTTTCTCATAATAACTAATGGCTATAATGCTGATTTCTGTAGAAAGTAAATATTGTTTCCTGCCAGTTTATGAGCAACAAAGAAAGCACCGTAAAAGCCTCTCCAAATGCATGTAACTGTCTATCCTTTGGTGCAGGAAGATGGTTGCCATCAGTGATTTCTCTTCCAAAGTAAGTATTCATATAATTTATTTTATGGGAGCTCTGTGGCTTTGATGGATTGCAGTTTTATTGCTATTTCCAGAAGATATAATGGGAGGTCTCTTTGGGAGGGGAAATTTGCTGGGGTGGTATAGTTCAGAGGCAATTGTAGAGAAGAGTGTGTTCATAAATTGTAGGTACAGAAATGTATATGCAGTAGAAAATAATTTGAATATTTTCCTTGGTATTTGACTTGGTAAAGTAATTGTTAAAGATGAATCAAGGAGATCCACAATGTGGAAAACAGGAGCATTTTGGTGTTGCATACCTCATTGTTTTATGCTTTCAGTAGAAGATGTGTGGCTGCAACCTTTAATGGCTGCAATCCTATGTACATTTACTTACTGTACATAAGACTGTACTGTTCATTCTACTTTCCCCCCCTTGTATGGAGAAAAAAATGCATGTTGATTGGACAAAGGAAGTATAACACAATACAGAATATTAGACATGGAGCAAATAAAATACACACACACTGGAGAGGTGTGGGACCAAACCATTTGACTTGCTTCTGTTTACTTTATTCTTCTGCTTTCAGTAACTCTCAAGAACCACATAGAATACCATTATTTACTTTAATAATTAGTGGATTTGATTTTAATTGCATGGTAGACAGAACAGAACTGCCTACAAGTATTTAAATTTCCATAGAAAAAGATGTTAGCCAGAATTTTCTTCAGTGCTGTGACAGTATAGGAATCACAGCCCAAGCTGTAAAAAGTGGCATGCATCAAATATTACAGATTACTTATCTAAAACATACTTCTTAAAGCTTCTTAACTTCTAGGGCAGCTTTGAATCTGCAAATTACATTCTTTTGCTTCAAAAGGTGAAGAGAAACTGTTCCTGCAAGTCTAAAGATTAAAAAGTTGAGTGGAAAAAGAGCATTGAGAGTGCGAGCACTGTATAATAATCCCATCAAGTCTAACTTTGCACACCAATCCTTGAGGGGAAAATGCACAAACAGAGCACAAATGCACAATCACAAAATGTCCCAAGAAAGGAATGGGAGGAGCTGGTCTGCTTCTGATTAAAATGGACATGGATATATTTTTTAAAAGGTCTCAAAGCAAATTTACATATTTCCATAATTCTATACAAATTTAAATGCTTATTTGTCAATGTAATACTTTAAAATGGAAATATTGGAAATATTTTGGAAATTTTATGTATTTAATAGATTTATATACTGCTTACTAAAATATATCTCGGGCAGCCCCATCCTATGTGGGTGCCTGCAACCCACTGAACCCAGAGGATTACGGGCATCCTATTGAGTGTGGGAGAAGCATGGTGGATAGGATTGCTGCTGCGTGCCCCTCACCCTCAAAAACATCTAGATAGCTGATTTTGACCATCTAGATGCTTTATACTTCTTCCTGCAGAGGAGAGGCTTATATATTTATAAATATATAACCAACTATGACCCATTACAATATATTCTTCAATCATCCTTGTATCTTGGCTTTTTTTGGGGGGGGGCATCATCAGAAGTATGCCACAGCTGAATTTTGGCCTTCCTGTGATGCTCCTACAAATCCTGCAAGGCAACAGTATAATATACCATCTCTGAGTTAGAGATAGCCTTGTGGCGCTGCATGTGTGATTTGTAAGAGCCCTGCTGGATCAGTCCAAGGGTCCATCTAGGCCAGCAACCTGTTTCTAGTGATGGCATAACAGTTGCCCCTTGGAATTTCACAAGCAAGGGATGAAGGCAACAGTATTAATGTTTCCTTCATCTGCTATTCAAAAGTATACCACCTCTAAATACTGAGGTTCAATAAACAAACAGATGCTTTAGCAAAGGAGACCGACAGCTGCATAGCTGCCTATATGAGCTCATATAGGCAGCTATGCAGCTGTCGGTCTCCTTTGCTAAAGCATCTGTTTGTTTATTGAATGTATTGGTTCAGAACGTATTCAGTCAGAATTATACTTATGGTGGTGCACAATATAATAAATGCCAGCAGGTGTATGCTCAATTACAGAAGAAAGGGGTGTATACAGCACCCTTCAAAATTACAAATGAGATAAAGCTAACAAAAGGCTAACAAAATTAGGAGGTATACAGGGGGCATGAAGATTCCGGGAGGGCAGCCTTGCTGCTGCTTGCAGGTTTTTTTTAAAAAAAGAATTGGCTAGTTTGTTTATGTATTTATTCATTATATTTATATCCTGCCTTTTTTCCTGAAAGGAACCCAACGCGGCTTTCATAATCTTCCTCCTCCTCTCCATTTTATCCTCACAACAACCCTGTGAGGTAGGTTAAGCTGAGAGTCAGTGACTGGCCCAAAGTCACCCAGTGAGCTTCATGGCTGAGGGGCACTAGAACCTGGATCTCCTGAGTCCCAGTCCAACACTCTCACCACTACGTCACACTGGCTCTCAATAATTGGGAGCATCTATCCCAAAGCTGCTCAGTGAGTGAAGGCAGAGCTGCAGTGGCAACACCATAAGAAAAGAACTGGGGTGGCAACAGAAGTGATAAAGTTGATTTCTGGGACAAGCTAGGTCAGCATGTTAGATTCTGAAAGAGAAATAATATTGTATTTCACATTAACGCTCCCACTTTAAACATATTTTACCTGGAGTAATTCCTGCTGGTTTTGATTGCAGGAGGTTTATGAGGGTGAACTGAATGTCAGCGATTTGGAAGAGGGTCTATCACCTACCTTACAGCTCCAAAGTTCTCTTCTCAACCCGTTTGTCACTGAAAGACTGAAGTGAGAATATGGGGAAGTGCTATTTATATTTATTGACTGGTGATAATAAGGGGGAAGTATTTGAAAAGTGTCTTTCTTTCAAAGAACTACAGAGGTCCAGCAATACAGTGGGGATGGGGTGGCAAGCTGCATGTTTGGAATAGTGGTGGTGCTTGCTGTAGCGGACGGGACCCCTCCTCCAAAGCCCACACCCTCAATGTGTACTTCGCTCTCACCAAGTTCCACCCTGTATTGGTCACTTCAGACGTTAAGCTGTAGCTGTCTTCTTAAGCTGCATTAGCCGATTATATGTCTTAGGTCTTATATGTAGCTGTTCACCCACATTTGTTTGTCTTTATTAAGAGCAGTTTGTTTTATTTGATTACTTGAAGTAGGGTGCCCCTCCGTTAATTCCCTTCTTACTTTCCTGTCCACCAGTCAGACTCTGGACACTTAGAACTTTGAATAAAAAGGTTGATTTATTGTTCTAACAAAGTCTCTAAACTGATATTCAACTCAGGCACAGATAACTTGGATTTTCAACAGTTAATTCAAACTTGTTCTTTGCTTAGATTCAGGTTAAAGGCAGGCAGATGTTATGCAGTGCTCTTTGTATCAACTTGGCTTGGTTACTTGAAGTTACAGTATCAGACCAGGGAACTTAACTGTCCCTGTCACTAGTCCAGAGCTTCACCTTCTTCCTCAGACAGAAGGTCCTTCACTCCCTAAGTGGAGATCCCTGTGAACTGTTCTATACTAACACCTTCACGTTTGCTTTCTCACAACTTAGTACTAGATTTCCTGTTTGAACTCTTCTCTTCAGCACCACCTTTCCCTACCTACTCTATTAACCTCCCACTCCCTCTCTCACTCCAACCCACTCTCTCCCCAACTGACAACCGACTCCCCATAACTGCCAACTCCCTGGGGTTCTATGCTCTCTGCTTCAACCAATCAGATCCACTAGAATGTTCAGGTTGGCCCCTCCCTGGGCTTCTGCCTGTCACTCCACCACACTTGCCTGCTCTCCTAATAGTGCCACCTATGCATTGCTGCCTAATACTTTTTTTTAAAAAAAGTTCTCAAAATAATGTAGGTACATATGAAGAGGAAAGGGCCTCATCTACAACTATGTCACAAATCATATTCCCCTCAGTAAATGCAATAACAATGAATGTCTGATCTGAGAGGAGTTCCTTGTTTTCGCTCCCTGGATCAGAATGCATTAGTTTGAGTGTGTGTGTTTAATACAGGGCTCTCCAACCTTGGGTCCCCAGATGTTGCTGGCAAGGGATTCTGGGAGCTGTAGTCCAGCAACATCTGGGGACCCAAGGTTGGAGAGCCCTGGTTTAATATCTCCACAACAGGAGGGCAGCCATGAGGACATGTAGATTGTGCAGCACAGTGAGAAAGAAAAGTGTGGTACAAAAGTCCCCAAATATGACTAGACTTGCGAGAAATCCTTGCCATGCCATTCTTCACAAAGCTTATTTGTCTTCTCTCTCTCTCTCTCTCTCTCTCTCTCTCTCTCTCTTTTTAAAACCTTTTGTTCAGTTTTAACATGAATAAGGTCTCATATTTTAAGAGCAGATTTCATATTTGTTTCCTTTAATGTAGGTACAGATGAAGGGGAGAATCAGTGCCTCATCCATCTAACTTCCTTTCCTATATCCATAATTTCCTTTTCTCCTTCCACTCACTAATAAATTGTTTGGAGAAGATGAATATTGGTTCTGCTGTGTAAGGCAATGTCTTATCTATTCATATTCCTAAGTGACTTCATTGCTGGATTTTTGCAGTCTTGGAGCCATGTAGGAAATATAACTCTGAGAAATAAACAAGCTCCTTTTGCACACACTTCTATTTTGTTGTATATTTAAGAGATAACCCCCTCCACATTTTTCTTTGGGGATGGGGCTGGAACAGGAAACTGAGGGTTGCAGTCTACCCTAGCAATGCAGGAAGCTGTCTGGCAAACACAGTGCTAGGTAGCTTTGTTGATCTGATTCTAAATTGAACCTCTTCTTTTTTTCTTTTCTTTTTGCAAGGTTTGGTCAACTAGAATTTGTGTGTAGGGGTGTCCCTTAAAAAAAAAATACAATAGAGAGAGTCCTGCCTTGTATACTAGCTTCTCTCACTTTTATATGGATGACATTTACGCCCTTTTCATAGTGTAACCCTATGCATGCCTACTCACTGAGTTCAGTGCAACTTACTCTCAGGTAAGTGTGCATAGGATTGTAGCCTTAGATGTATAGACGAGGTTAAATGAAGACACATAAGCCAGGAAAGGAGCTTGCTGCTGTTCCACCCTACACACACATACTTAACCCCACATTCATAACTGAAATAGGCAACAAGCAAAGCCATTCCAATAGGTCTCAAAGAATGGGAAGCTTCATATGGAGAAAGTGTTCCCTGAGAGATGCCTGGTGATGAAATAGTTAGGGCTTTCAAGGTGATAGTCAGCCCCTTGAATTTGACCCTAAACCTAATAGGTAGCCAGTGGTCCTCCTTAGAAGAATGCTACCATACACCTCTTTCTAGAGTTCCCTCTGAGGTGAAATCATTTAATCAGACTACTTCAATGCATTCTTCTTGGTTAGGATAGCATTATTAGCAGTTGGTAATGAACAAACTGAGTCTCGGCATGATGGAATGCAAGCTGAAATTCATATACTAAACTAATGGTGGAAAAATATCAAGCATTTTAATTCCTGAGACTTCACAGTTCACTGGCTTTAATGCTGAACTAGATAAATAATCTTTCTTTCAGTGTTTTCCCCTGTCTGCAAGTTTGGGAATTATTCCCATAAATTTATTAGCACTAACTAAAAAGTCACAAATGAATTTCAATATACCACCTTTCCCCCTCTTTCCAGCTTCTTTAATCTTGTTAAAGAAAGAACAAGAAATGAATTTTAAAAGACTAATGTGATTATGATGTATCACAACCTGAACATTTCCTTTTTACTTGTATTCAAAATTTCAAGGAGGCAGTGTCTGTTCTGAAGATGTTTTCCTGAGCCTTTGGATGGTGTGCTTTGTCAGTTTAGGTCACACATGATCTATTGCATTAATTGTCTGTGTGCTGTTGAATAGATGCCTTTAATATCCCAGAGAACTAACTAGAAAGGTGGTTGCAATTATTCCTGTGTTCTCCTTTCTCAACAGAAACCACTGTCATTTGAGTAGGGAATAACTGACACTGATAGAGACTAATAAGGAAACCCGTTGGAAGGCAATTAACTGTACATATGAGGAAAAATGCTACATTTAGGTCTATTGACCTCCCTGAAAAAGAAATGCAGAGCCAGAGAGACAATAACACATGCTTGGATCACATAGTATTCAGAATGTAGGATGTGAACTCTTCATTTGGTTAAATGAACACAGACCCGAACACTGCCACATTTCATTATGCCAAGCTAGGTTGGTGAGTGTGAGTGCTTTGTTCTATTGTTTGTCCTGTTTTCTACACCTTGTGCAGAATGTGGTGCTAGAATTCTTGAGTATTCCTCAGCAAAGTGAAGAGTGGTAGTGTGTGTCATTGTTTGGAAAGCTCCCCCTCTGAGATGCTCCATGCACGTAGTAAGCTTATCAGGAAAAGGGTTACGTTAACCTTTTCTCCTTGGTGTGTTATTTTTTTGCATGCAGGGTTGCATTTTTGACATAAGAAACCTATCTGCAGTATAAAAGTGTTAGAGCCGCAAATCTCTTTCATTTCAGCCCAGTACCACATTCTGTATAAGCTATAGAAAGGCTGGAAGTTGCTGCAGATATTTCATAGATGAAAGGCCTATCTAGTCCAGCATCCTGTTTCTCACAGTAGACAACCAGATTACTCTGGGAAACCCAGAAGCAGGACATGAAGGAATTAAGCTTTCTTCTGCTGTCATTCCACAGCAGCTGATATTCAGAGGAGGATACTGCTTGTTCAGAGAATTTCAAGCTATGTCATGACATGAACTTTCTGAGTCTGCAAGGATCCTTTGTGTACTGGAAACCATGCAAGAGATTTTCCCAGGCTAGCAAGAGTTACTTTAGCTGAGCTCTCTTTATGGCACTAATTTGAAGGACCGACCAGATCTACTTGACAGAGACTGTAATTACCAAGAGCTTTGCTGAGTGGTCAGTTTGGCTTCTGATGCAAGCTCTAACAGTGAACAAACTCTTGCCAGAGCTAGTCAGTTTTAGATTTGGTTGGTTGGTTTGATCTTGCATATAGAGCTGGTTTCTTTTGCTTTAATTTGCATGTTCTTCTCTAATTGTTTCTTTCCCTTCATGGAAAATCTTGCTGCTGTATTGGTTTCCTGCACATTTTGTTCTGTTTAAATAAGCACATTTTTGTTTTGTCCTGCAAATGATATAATGGTGATTGTAAGTTGTTCCTTTAAGAGGGATATGGTGGTAGTGGGCTATAAGAAAACATAAAGAATAATTGGGTATGTATAAGTCTTGATGGAGAAGACTAAAAGGGAGCATCATGCCCCAAAGTACAAATTACCCTTAGCTTGTAGGGCAGTGTAACACTTTAAATCACAGAAACTAAAAATAAAAAGTATTCTGTCTTATGTTTATGGCATGGTGGCATAAACCATTCCTGACTAGGCATTTTCAGATTGTGTTCTCTTGAAATGACTTTTTCTGCTTTTTGTTAGACTTCACTGAACATGAGGAATAATAACTACTTGTATGCTTATTTCTTCCCTTCCTCCTTTACATTATTTCAAATATCCATCCCTATTGCTACCCTTTGTAATCCAGTACTGTTTCTGTATTCCTGCTGTTTCTATACTCCAGCAAGACCCGCTGCTGACTCAACAGGGAGCTAGCGCGTCCTAAAGCACCCCCAGAAATGAGTGGAAACAGTTGTTTCTGGACTGGGAGAGCTCAGTGGAGCTCCTTTCTGCAAACTCTACTCACCTGCCCCATACTGGAAATGAGTACTTTAGCTTATTTCCATTTGCTTCAGGATCCATTAGCTTCCTGTTGTGCTAGTGGTTTACCTGGCCAGCATTACAGGAACAAAGTTGACTTCTAACAGGATTAGCTTTACCTAATATTAATGGAGAGTTCTTTTTGATCTGAGATGTTTAACATTACATTATAGAATTCTGTTTATAAAGATGATTAGTTGACTATTAGAAATAATGCTATCTTGCTAGAGCTTGAACACATGTGCTCATCAATGAAACCATTCAGGTTTCAAACTGACACAGCTGGTACTCCAGACTGAGTATATTCAGGATCAGGCAGTGGCATTGCCAGGGATCTCCAGAAGTCAGTACTCCAGTGGTGAAGATTTAACAGAAAACACAATTCCCAAGAATAAAGTGCATATTCTGTCTGTGTCATATTTGAATAGTACAGGCATATATAGTTTAGCTGCCTTTATGAGATATGTAAGCCCTCTTCAGGCATTTAATTCCTAATGTGTGAGTGGGAGAACAGGGATACACTTGCTAGCCTCACCCCCATGTGACATCTTGATTGCTCAGTCACTCTGCCCCCCCTTTTTTGTGGTGTGTGTGTGTGTGTGTGTAGATCTGCAATAAGGAGACCACTGTACATGTTTAGGTTTTTTACATGATTTAGAACCCTGACTGCACAGGAATCCTATTCATGTCGAGCTATCCACTGAAGACCTTCTCCTACCCCTTCCCACCCCATGCATGGAGGGCTGCGGTACTGGGCTATGGGAACTCAACAGATGGGGCAGAGCCAGCAAGCGTATCCCCATTCTCCCCTTGACACATTAGGAATTGAACACCTGAAAAAGGCTGTAATATACAAGTGATGGTAATTGACATCTAGTACATTGACATTGTAATTGACATCTAGTAATTGACATCTAGTACAGTGTTCTCCAACCTTGGGTCCCCAAATTGACATCTAGTAATTGACATCTAGTACAGTGTTCTCCAACCTTGGGTCCCCAGATGTTTTTGGCCTACAACTCCCAGCATGCTGGGGCATGCTGGGAGTTGTAGGCCAAAAACATCTGGGGACCCAAGGTTGGAGAACACTGATCTAGTACAGTAGTACCTTGGATTATGAGCATAATTCATTCCAGAACCATGCTCGTAATCCAATAAACTTGCATATCAAAGCGAGTTTCCCCATTAGAAATAATGGGAACTCAGATGATTTGTCCCACAAGCATTTAATCACTGCTTTGCCGGCTCCCTGGCAGGGAGCCCCATGGAGGGAGCTGGCAAAGCAGTGATTAAATGCTTGTGGAATGGATTCCCAGGAGCCGGCACAGCAGCGCGAGGCACCCGCAGAGCAAGCGGCTGCGCTGCGCCGCGCCTCCCGCACTGCCGTGCCGGCTCCCGGCCGCCGCTCGCTCTGCGGGCGCCTTGTGTGCTGCTGTGCCGGCTCCATGACTCGTTTAGCGAGTCAAAATTTTTGAAAAATTTTGGCTCGTCTTGCAAAATGCTCGCACACCGGGTTACTCGTAATCCAAGGTATTACTGTATGTAATACCTGTCTGGCAAGATAGGAGAGAATTAAATTCTTATCACTAGTGCTGATATACTAAACAAGTGTTGGTGTTTCCCTTGAACATACCCTTGGAAATGGTCTTCCAAAATACATCCATCCATTGCCCAACTGTTCACCCTTCTTTCTGTTGCCATGGCTTGGCTCATGTTTTCCATCAACAACACAGCACAATCTTTTCCACAGTGGACACTTTTCACCTTGGACTACCTAAATGAGTTGAATCCAAAAGCAGTTGAAATAATTTTATGAAAACAAACAATGGCTTTTTGTTTGAATTTGAGGTGCTTGATCCTAAGCAAGTTTATGCTTCCCTCCGCATACTACTGCAAATGCAAACATTTCAAAGGAATTATATGAGTACACTGAGCAACTGAAATCTTCATGCCGGTGCAGTACAGAGCTCTAGAGTCAGGTCAGGAGTGGAGCTCCTAGCCTGAGATTAATTGGCTGTCTTTGGCTTGGTGTCTCAGTTATTATCCTTGAACTACAGATAAGCAAATTTAGGACAGTATCTTCAGGATTAATAATTGGAAAACTAGGCTGTGCTCTGTGTTTGGGCAGGACAAAAATAGTAGTTGCAAAAAACCCTTCAAATAGAGTTTTTATAGTCATCTTCTTTCTGAATAATCTTTGCACAAGGGCGTACAATTCAGTCTGACACTGGAAAAGTTTCCTTCAGTAATTGTCAATTTAAACTCAGACTTGCGAATGTTAATACATTGGACCCAATTTAGAACAAAATGGGAGCTCGGAATGTTTGGGGATGCTGTGAAATTGAGTTTTGAAGAATTTGTAAATGGGTTAGCAACTCATTAGGAGTTAAACCAGCCTTACATGGGGAATTCAGTAATGTGGCATTGTCGCACTTAAATATACTATTGAATTAAACAGTGTCTTGAGTAGCTGCTTCTATTTTGAAATATTCCTTAGGATTTATGTTGTGAAAGTAAATATCAAAAGGGACAGGCTGTGTTTCCTATGATAAGTACCATATATGAAAGGTAAAAATGCCATTTGCTTAGAGTGGATTACGTGTTCACTTATTTTCTTCTTAAGTGATAGAGCACATCATTGTTGCCATAGCAACCTCTAGTCTGTTCCATTAGCTGCCTTGTGTCAATTATGAATGCAAGTTTTGATGTGTGAAAATAAAAGCTAAAAATAGTATGATTCATCATTTAAAATATATTCAACCAATTTATTGGCTAATTAGGGCTTCGTTTTAAAATGTTTAGAATGTGTCATATTGTAAACTAAGAATACTACATGAATGATAAAAGTATTATATAAATCTTCTTGGTTTTTTGTAATGGCCCAATGCTATGAAAGTCATTATAAAAGCCATACCTTGTTGGATGGTTCCCTGCTAGTTCAGGCAGACCATTTTATTCCTTTGCACCAACTTTGGGACCTCGGCTTACAGTATATTCCCTCAAAGAAAACTGATTTTCCATGTCATAGATTTCATAGATCATAGAGTTGGAAGGAGCCTACAAGGCCATCGAGTCCAACCCCCTGCTCAATGCAGGAAACTAGAGGAGGGGTCTCCCATCCAAGTAATAACCAGGCCTGACCCTGCTTAGCTTTCCACACTCAGACAAGCTGAGCCAGCGTGAGCCACAGGCCTGTCTATCAAGTCACATTTCTTATATTGCTTCTATGTTTTATCTATGCTTGCCTTTTATCAAGGTATATTTACACTTCTGCAGTGTACTATGATAGGAGCTCTCTTCAGTCTTAGGAGTATCATTGGCCTGGTTGACAGCTTTCCATCTAACATGTGCAGTAGCAATCTGTATGATATAGTTATCACTATAGTTCCAGTTCCTCTTTCAATTATTTTTGCCATCATATCTTTATGTCTTTTCAGCTTTAAGTTTTATTTGGGAAGACATCTGATACCACTTTCTTTGTATACATGAGTAGCCATCTCCAACCTTTACATGGGCCAGACTGGTTGTTCTTGGCAAACCGTTGCCCTTCTTATCATTTAATTAGGAGTTCCAATGCACAAAGTGATTTACAATCCCTCATTCTTTTTAAAACCCTGTGAGGTAGCTTAGTAATATTACTGTTATGCAAATAGGGAACTGAGGCTGTGAGATATATTTACCAGTATGTTCACAGCAGAGCAGGGAACAGAATGCTGTCCGGCACTCTTACCTCATTTTCTAGCATTCATGTAGCATTCCAAACAGCCCAGGAACATGCTGTTGTTGCCATAACATGCCGTGAGGGGAAAACAACTGTGGGTTGTTTCCCGTTCAACAGCCAAGAGTGCCATGTTCTCACATCATGGCAACAACCGAGGAATGGGGTGTTACTGGGTTGTTTGGTGATTCCGAAACAAAGTGGAAGTGGCAGGCACGCGGGAGGCATCTCACTTGCTTGCTTTGGTGCAGCCACTGCTATCTATGGGTTGTTTAACCCAACTATGGGTTGTTTGACCCATAGTTAGCCATTATTATTATTATTATTATTATTAGTAGTAGTAGTAGTAGTAGTAGTATTTGTATACCGCTCCATATCTAAGTAGATTCTGGAGCGGTGAACAATAAAAAGATAAAAGGAACAAATACAATACATTATATACAAATCAGGTCAATTAAACCCTTGAACCCAAGTAGATTTGGGGTGGGGAGGGAAATACATATACACACATTTAACACTTTGAAATACCAGATTTTTTCTTAATTTAGATAGCTGCTTAATAAGGGAGGAATGTACAATCAAGAAACCCATGTATTCTTTACAGAATAAAAAAAATAAGCAATAATAATTCAGCCACTGGTTAAATCGGTATTCCACATTTACACTGGAATGAATACCAAATGGAACTGGACGGAGCTAGGGGTGAGAAAAGCTCATCAAGATGGGGAATACACAGGAAAGCCTAGGGCTGGACACAGGGAGCTGTCCAGCAGGAGCCATAAGTGTCCATATGACTATTCCGTGCATTGTTTTGTATTGTTATTCTAGTTGGAATTGTTTTTAATAGTGTATTTTAAATGTGCTTTGTATTGTTACTGCAGCTGAGATTGTTTTAGCAGTATATTTTAAATGTGATTTTTAATATTTATATGTGAACTATTAGGGATTTCATTAGCCAGTGTGGCGTAGTGGTGAGAGTGTTGGACTGGGACTCGGGAGATCCGGGTTCTATTCCCCGCTCGGCCATGAAACTCACTGGGTGACTTTGGGCCAGTCACTGACTCTCAGCCTAACCTACCTCACAGGGTTGTTGTGAGGATAAAATGGAGAAGAGGAGGAGGATTATGTAAGCTGCCTTAGGTTCCTTGCAGGAAAAAGGGTGGGGTATAAATATAATAAATAAATAAATTATATTAAGATGTATATAAATATTACCAATAAAGAAACAAATTTCCAATCTCAGGGTACAGGTGCTGGCTCTCAATAATGGTGATTGTCTGGCATCAGGGCGAGGGTTATGGGACTCAGAGGTTTATCATTGGGGGCCTGGAACTTTTCTTTGCCTAGGGTGGCCATGATGCTGCAAGTGTTGTGGAAAATGGCTTCTAAGTTGTAATTGTATTTTAAGTTTTTTCAGATACATTCCACTGCCACTGGCCACCTTGTGCAGGGGATTGTACAGGGGTCCCATCTGAAACGAAATAGATCATGCAGTATCAACCCCTAGGGAATTGCTTCCCAAATAGTTTCTTGGACTAAAATCAGAATAGTCATGATTCTATTTCATTTGCATTGAGACACACTGGAAAATTGATTTATGCTTTAAAAAACTTTTCCACTACAGTAGATAGATGTTTTTTGTGATACACAGAGTGAATATTCTAATTAGTTGGAGATAAAATTAATTTAAAAATTGGTCCTTAGAGAAATTTTGAAATTTTTGTTTGACCCTTTTCTTGTCCTGAGTTATCTTAATTATTCATCAATATAGATTGTTCAGTCCTTCCTAAATAGTTCAAATCCCTCTAGATTGGCTTCATTTAGTGTCTGAACAGCTAAGGATTCATGGGTGATATCTTGCTCCATTATTATTCACAAATACAGGTTGCTTTTTCACTAAGGGATTAAAAATAATGCTGTTCTGTGAAAATATGCACACAGGTGTGGGAATGTAATAATTAAACAACACAAATGCATCCTCATAATGGTTCAGTGCCCCCCCCCACACACACACACTGGCATTACATTCTACATTGTCACATGTAATTGCTTATAATGCATAGTGGCGTATTTACCCTCAATAATATTTAGTGGTTGCTCAGGCAAAATATTTGCTCAGATGTTCTTGACTGAAAGTTGTAGATTGGTCCAATTCGGTGAAGGATGAAAACACACATAGCACCCACACAAATCCCCTCCAAAACACACATTGAATTCTTCCTCCTAAATAAATGTGGCCCCCTTACCTCTACATCACAGGTGCAGAACCTCAAGCCTGGTGGCCCAATCTAGCCCTCCTGGGTTTCTCAGAAGGTCATGGCCCCTTCCCCTGACTGCTGATGGTTTGGTGGTTTCCCAGCTTTCGTGCAGTTCGTCCCCGGTCCTTCAGTGAGGCTTCTTCTTCCATTTTCTTTGCGGGAGGAAGGGCGTCATTTACACGAGTTTCCCCCCCTCCCGGAGGGGTTTCCTCTCTGCCTTTTTATATGTTCCTATATGTTCCATTACACAACACAAGGTGGTGCTGTGGTATAGAGCGGAATTGCAAATTTACACGAGGCTTCCATAGTGAGTCATGGCAGCATCCAGGATAATACCCGACTTTCCTCGCTCTAAAAAAAAGCCGCGAAAATGGCTGGAAAACATGGGAGAGGCCCTGGGAGGAGGATGACACAGGGACCTGCGATGATACAGGGAAAGGTGACACTGGTATGGGATGCAGAGAGAAAAAGAGGGGACTGTGATGATGAAGTGTTTTCTTAAATTGTACCCTACTTTGCAGTATTACCTCCTGTTTGACTCTCAATTCAATATAATGAAGCCTACCATGGCAGTTACCCTAAGGCTGCATACACAAGAGGGATATGATAGGCAGAGAGACCTGATGCATGGAGAGAAAGAGGAGAGCATATGTTATAGGGTACAAAGAGAGGGGGGAAAGTTAACAGAGAATAGGTGCAGAAGAAAACACTGGGCTAAATATGTGGCTAAAATGTTTTTCCAAGGTTAATGTAGCAGTGTGGTTCTCTTGAATTAATAGTGTGACATCTTCATTTCTGCTGCCTGGTGTTTTGTGCCTGGACTTTATAGATTTTAATATTCAAAACCTATTACAAATACCTGTATTTCATACAGACAATTCAACCAATCTACGTTACAGCTGTTTCTCACCCTAGAGCAGTCTGATTGTATTCTACAAAGCAATGAGGAGGATTTTACCACACATCAGGTCTAGATGTGTGGTAGAATATCTGTCAATTTGTGGCGCTCTCTCAAATTAGAAACCTGATGGTACTGAGATTCTTACATGATAACGCTGTTCATGTTTATTCAGAATTAAGTTCCTCTGAGTTCAAATGAATCCTACTCCTAAGTAAGTGTGCTCAGGATTGCAGTCTTTGGATAATTCACATTATCCTGTAAAATCTTATAATGAGATGGCTTCCAGGCATTCTCTAATTCCAGAATGAAAAAGTCATGTATCACTTGTATTTTAGTTAATAACATGAAATCTCTGCAGAACGTATTCTGCCTAATGAGTGAAGGCTACTTTTTTATTCCATTGCCAGTGCAAATCAATCAATCAATCAATCAATCAATCTTACTTCTAAATTTCATCTAATATTTATTATTAATTTGTTTACTTATGGAACAGTGAAACAGTGTTGTTGCCTTTTCTGTTTCTTTTTGTCCCTTCATTGTGTTGATTAAGGGCATGCGAATATAATTCTGCTTTTTGTATAATGAAGAACACTGTAAGACAAGAGATCCTATCAGGATCCAAATCACAGCACAAGAAAGAAGGCATGTATCTTTGGATAGCTATCTTTATTTGGTAAAAATAATGGTGGAGGTTTATATTGCATTTAGTCAATAAAAGTCTTTTACAGATAAAAGATTTCCCCTTGATATTCCAAGGGCAACCTTTGTCTCTGTACTTGTACAACTTTAACTATATTTATTTGTATAGTAGAACAGGAGTAGAGGAACCTTTGACCAAGTTGGCTGGGGATGATGGGGATTTATTGATTAATTTATTTGATTTGTACCCCACCTTTCAACCAAGAAAAATGGCACTCAAAGTGGGTTATAGTCCAACACATCTGGAGGGCATCAGGTTGGAGAAGGCTGGAGTAGGGTAACATATTCTGAATTTTTTTTCAAGTAATCACTATTTTATTTTTTATTTTTTAAAAAACCATTTTTCACAAATTTGTGCAGTTTCACAAATGTGCATTAAAAAATATTGTCATGATCTCTAGGAGGCAATACAACCCCCACGATATGGCTTCCCCACCGTGGTGCCCTCCAGATGTTTTGGACTACAACTCCCAGCATTTTTTTTTTACCATTATGCTATCCGGGCTAATGGCAGTTGAAATTCAAAACATCTGGAGGGCACCATGTTGGGGAAGGTTGGTATAAGTGTTAGATATTGCATTACGTTACTAACATAAAAACTCTTTAACAAAGCAAAAATACTTCCAAAAACAGTCTTTCAAGTATTATCCTAATATAATATATTGCAGTTCCTTATCTCTTTCTGTGTGCTTCTCTCTCCGTCAGAAGGAACTAGATAGGCCTATTTCTTGAGGTCATCAATTCTTTCTTTCCAGCTAGGTGATCTGAAGGTGGGGGACTTTGAATCAGTCCCTTTGCCATGATCAGATCACCTCCTGTTGATATTTAGACTTACAGTAGCTGTTCTCCTTTGCAAGGATGGGGAACCTCTTAAGATAGTCTGCTGCTCAAGGTTAATGGATACAGATGGTTCCAGAGGACTTGGGGGGAGGGATTGTATGTCTGGCTCTCCTGTGGAAATCTTGGTCGATCTGTGTAATGCAAAAATGACCCAGGCAGTTGACATGATTGCTCCTGAGTGCCCTCTCTGGAGTAGGGCTTGTATGGCTCCATGGTATACCCCAGATTGAGAGCAATGAAGCAAAATAGGAGATGGCTTGAGCGTAGATGGTGGAACTTCTATATTCAGTGGCAGTGAAGGCAGCAAAGAATGCTATATTTCCACTTCTATTGAATCCTTTATATGTCGCCCAGCAAAGCTTTAAGGGTTGTCTGGGGCTTATTATATGCTGGCCCTGAGGAGGCTGGATCAATCAGAGGCCTGCTGTGACATGTTTGTAAGGCACTTCCAAGATAAAATTTCTTGCTTCTGCCAGGACTTAGATTCCAGTGTTATAGCAGGTGAATCAGATGAGGAGCACAGTCTTCTCCAGTTTTGTTGGATGTGTTTCGGTTGGTAAAGCTCAAGGACATTGGCAAGGTGCTTGGACAGATTCGAGCAACCAATTCTGTATTGGATACTTGCCCCTCATGGCTTATAAAAACTGGCAGGGAGGGAACAGCTAGCTGAGTCACGGAGGTGATTGATACCCAGGCTGCCTAAAAGAGGCAGCGGTGAGACCACACCTGAAGAAATCCTCCCTGGACTTGGGAGATCTTTAGGTGAGAGGCAAATCAAATGTTACTTTCCTGGGCATAGTCCTTGCACAGATGCTTGCTGACCAGCTCCAGAGCAGACACCCTTGAATGAAATCGATTTATCTGGATCCATTTCAGTTGGTGTGAAGGCTGGGTTTTGGCATGCAAATAGCCTTGGTCACTCTGTATAACAAACGATGTCAGGAAAGAGATGGGGGGAGTGTGACCTTGTTGATTTTCCTTGATTTCTTGGCGGCTTTTGATACCATCAATTATGGTATCCTTCTGGGGTGATTGTCTGAGTTGAGAGTGGGGGTACTGCATTCCTAGCTTTCACTCCTACTTGGATGGCTCCAGAAGGTGGTGCTTGGGGGATATTGCTTGACCCTGTAAATTCTCCAATATGTGCTTCCGCAGGGGTCGGTTTTGTCTCCCATGCTATTCAACATCTACACAAAACCATTGAGTGGGGGTCATCAGGAGTTTTGGAGTGCATTATCATCAGTACGCCAATGACACACAGTTCTATTTCTCCTTTTCATATTCATCAGATGAGGCGGTGGATGTGTTAAATCAGTGCCTGGTTGTGACAATGGACTGGATGAGATAATAAACGTAAGCTTAATCCAGGCAAGACTGAGATGCTGTTAGTAGTAGCTTCTTCTCACTGGATGGAGGGTGTTAAACCTGTTCTGGTCTGGATGGGGTTGCACTCCTGAAGGAAAAGTTTAATAGTTTGGGGTTCTTCTGGAGCTATCATTGTCATTTGAGGCTCAGGGGCCTCTGTGGCAAGGAGTGCCTTCTACCAGCTTTGGCTGGTGGGCTTATCTGGACAGGGATAACCTGGCTTCAGTAGTCTATGCTCTGGCAACTTCCAAGTTAGATTACTGCAATGTCAGTCTGCCTTTGAAGACAGTTTGGAATCTGCAGCTTGTGCAAAATGCAGAGGCCAGATTGATAGAAGGGTCCAGGTGGTCTGAACATATACTACCAATACCCTCCCATGTGCACTGGCTGCCTGTATGTTTCTGAGCCCAATTCAAAATTCTGGTTTTGGTTTATAAAGACTTACATGGCTCAGGACCACAATACCTGATGGAGCACCTCTCCCGGTATGACACACATACCCCAACACTACGATCATTGCCTGATGCCTTCTTTGGAGTGTGGCAATAAGGGAGAGGAACTATCTCAGAGGTGACCCTCAATTGTGGAATGCTTACCCCAGTGAGGCCTGCCTGTGGCACCAACATTGTCATCTTTTTGGCAGCAGGTTAAGACTTTCCTCTACTCCCAGGCATTTGACAACATACAATAAGATTTTGTAATGGGTCCTGGATTTTTATTATTGATTGTTTAAAAATTGGTTTTATATTTTTGTATGGTTTTATATCATGCTATCATATATGGTTTTATTGTGTGGTTTTATGTTATGCTACATTTTTGTATAATGGTTTTATATTATTTATTTATTGCATTTCTGTACTGCCCAATAGACAAAGCTCTCTGGTCAGTTCACAACAATTAAGACTACAAAATACAACATTAAATACAGTGTAAAAATATAAAAATTTAAAACTACAGTATAAAATAGGAGTAAAAGTCAAAATAAAACCTAGCAGCAGTACAGAGATTTAAAATACACCAAAGGATTTAAAACAGGGACTAAAAGACTAAAGTTCTAGGGAAAATAAGAAGGAAGGAACACAACGTAGGTGCTAGGCAAGCCTCTCTGGGAAGTTCATTCCACAACCGGGGTGCCACAGCAAAAAAGGCCCTCTTCCTAGTAGCCACCAACCTCACTTCCTTTGGTAGGGGCTCCTAGAGGTGGACTGCTGAGGATGATCTTAGGGTCTGGGCAGGTATATATGGGAGGAGACAATCCTTCAGGTAACCTGGCCCCAAGCCATTTAGGGCTTTGTAAGTTAATACCAGCACTTTGAATCAGGCCCGGACATGGACTGGCAGCCAGTGCAGATGGTAAAGCACTGGCCTAATATGATCACATTGGCCAGTCCCCATTAGCAATCTTGCTGCCCTATTTTGTACCAGCTGGACTTTCCAGATCATTTTCGAAGGCAGCCCCATGTATAATGCATTTCAATAATCCAGGCGAGAGGTTACCAGAGCATGGATAACTGTAGCTAGGCTATCCCTGTCCAGATAAGGATGTAGTTGGTTTATCGGCCTAAGCTTATAAAAGGTGTTCTGTGCCACCGAGGCCACCTGTGCCTCTAGTGACAGTTCTGGATCCAAGAGCATCCGCCAAACTACGAACCTGCTTTTAGGAGGAGTGCAACTCCCTCCAGAACAGGTTGAATATCACTCATCTGGGTAGGCAAATACCCACTAACGGTACCCCCGTCTTGTCTAGATTGAGTTTCCGTTTATTGGCCCTCATCCAGTCCATTACCA
This sequence comes from Shinisaurus crocodilurus, assembly GCA_021292165.1. Lineage (NCBI taxonomy): Eukaryota > Metazoa > Chordata > Lepidosauria > Squamata > Shinisauridae > Shinisaurus > Shinisaurus crocodilurus. Next base: position 236,317,367 of record CM037879.1, read on the forward strand.
TGCCCAGGCACTGATTCAGAGCAGCCACTCTCTCTTGAAAAGGAGAGAGAGAGAGCTGGGTGCCATCCACATATTGATAACACCTCAGCCCACACCTCCGGATAACCTCCCCCAATGGTTTCAAGTAGATGTTGAACAGCATGGGGGATAGGGGGCAGGGGGGATTGTCACCTGTAGGCTTAGTTTTATTAACTTTTGTATTGTCATTTTAAACTGTGCTTTTAAATTTGGTTTTTAATCTTTTTAACTATATTGTATGTTTTCATTGTTGTTGTTTTTATGTATAAATTGTGAACCGCCCAGAGAGCTTTGGCTGTGGGGCGGTTTAGAAATGAAATAAATGAAATGAAATGAAATAGAATAGACCCATGTGGAACCCCATAGCATACAGTAGCTGCCAAGGAACAGAGCAATAATCCCCCAGCACCACCTTCTGGAATCAGCCATCCAAGTAGGAGTGGAACCACTGCAGTGCAGTGCCTCCAACTCCCATCCCTATCCAGAAGGATACCATAGTCAATGGTATTAAAAGCCACTGAGAGGTCCAAGAGAATCAACAGGGTCTCACTCCCCCTGTCCCTCTCCCAGGAGAGGTCATCCAACAGGGCAACCAAGGCAGTTTCCATTCCAAAACCAGGCCTGAAGCCTGCTTGAAATGGATCTAGATAACCCGTTTCATTCAAGAGTGCTTGGAGTTGACCGATCACCACCTGCTCAAGCACCTTGCCCAAGAAGGGAATATTGGCTACTGGCCTATAGTTGTTATCATCATCTGGGTCCAGATTAGACTTTTTTTTAGAAATGGCCTAATTATGACCTCCTTTAAAGAGGCTGGCACCACTCCCTCTCTCAAGGAGGAGTTTATGACTTCCTGGACTCAGCCTGATATCCCCTTCCTATTAGAAGTAATAAGCTGTGAAGGGAAAGGGTAAAGCAAACAGGTGATCGACCGGACTTGGCCAAGCACCTTGTCCGCATCCTTGGGCCTCAACAACTGAAACTCATCCAATAAAACTGGATCAGACGTTGCTCTGGGCAACTCCAATATTATAGCAATATTATACTATCATGTTGTATTTTTAGGGTTTTAATCTTTGTAAACTGCCCACGGAGCTTTGGTGATTGGGCAATTGGGCAGTATAGAAATGTAATGAATAAATGAATGAATGATAGCATCACCACTATGGGATACGCCATGCAGTTTGGGAGTTTACTTAGATTTATATCCCTTCTTTCCTTTCCAGATTGCACCATTACCTAATAAGACAAGACTTAATTGTCCCAAAGTTTAGAATTTAGAATACTATCAAGGGAAAGATCAAAATATTATGTAACTAAATTCATGTTTGAGTTGTATTCTGGAGATTACCACTGGTGACTAAACTCAGCTAATGTGCAAATTTCTGTTTTTAATTTAAAATGGAAATATTTATCTCTTTTCTCTTATATGAAAAATGTGCTGTGAGATAACTTCCTACTCAAATCTTGGGACAATGCCATAGGAATGTGCAAGCTCCCTTCAATGAATCATATTTGCATTATAGTAGCTGCATACCAAGGTGCCACTGGGAAATGAAAGTCTCTTCCATTTCCTGATGCAGCAACAGTGGGCTTCTTGACAGCTGCCAAGTGAAAAGGCATGGATGAGAGTGAGTGTTTAAAAATGAATATTCCTACACTAACATTTGTAAAAATCTATTTGCCATCATTTAATGAGGACTGAAGTGAAAGCAGCCCACAAATTGGCCACCCCATTCTCAGGGGGTGAATTTGAGAGTCTATTCACCCCCCCCCCCATTTTTTAGGGGTAGTGAAGTCTTAGAAATTTGAGGTACCTTTGTGGCAGCATCACATTTTATTTTATTTTTAAAGTATTTTAAACAGGTGGCAGAGGAGGTCCTCATGCAGTCTGACTCCTGGTAACCATCATTATCTCCCTTCTTCCCCCATATGCTCCATATTGCATTGTTCTAGGACATCCTGGGTGAAAAATGGTAGACATCCATGAAGAGTCACTATTCCCTCTCCCCTCCCTGAATGATCCAGGGCATTCCTAGAAAAAATGGTGGCCACCAGGAAGTAGCCGGTGCCAGAAGCTCCAGTGCCTCTACTGCCTTTTAAAAATGTTTTTTTTGAAAAGAAAACATACACATACATCACTGCAAAGGCAAGCCCTCCAGAAAACTTCGTGAAGACTGCAGTGGGAGGGGACAGTCTTTTCCACCAGCAGTTTCCAATTATGCTGGTGGATGGCCCGCATTGGATACAGACCAATGTTTGTAACATGTTATACAGGAAGCTAACATTTATGACAATGCAATGTAATAAATGCTGAAGCTGAACCCCGACAAGACCAAGGTACTTCTGGTGGGGGACAAGGGGAGCTTAGGGGATGTTGACCTGGTGCTGAATGGGGTACATCTACCCCTGAAGGACCAGGTCCGCAGCTTGGGGGTCATTCTAGGCTCCCAGCTGTCCATGGAGGCTCAAGTGTCAGCTGTGAGCCGGGCGGCGCTGTATCAACTCCATCTGATACGGCAGCTGCGCCCCTACCTTCCTAATCACCTGCTCCCATCAGTGGTTCATGCCTTGGTCTCCTCTCGCCTAGACTACTGTAATGCGCTGTACATGGGGTTACCCTGGAAGACTGTTCGGAAGCTACAGCTGGTACAGAACACAGCGGCTCGCTTGGTTAAAGGCAGCCGCCAGCGGGATCACATCACGCCAGTGCTCAAGGAGCTGCACTGGCTACCAGTTGCTTGCTGAGCCGAATTCAAGGTGTTGGTTTTGAGTTTGACCTTTAAAACCCTATACGGCTCCGGTCCAGTCTATCTCAAGGAGCGTCTCCAGCAACACCAAGTAGGCTGCTCAACAAGATCTGCCACATACGGCCTTCTCCTTGTCCCTTCAGCCAGAGCAGCTAGACTGGTGGGGACGAGGAAGAGGGCCTTTTCTGTGGTGGCCCCTGTACTGTGGAACTCTCTCCCGAGTGACCTCCGCCATGCCCCCTCTCTGCTGAGGTTCTGCCGCTCACTAAAAACCTGGCTGTTCAGGCGGGAATATGGGGTGGGTTAAGATTTTTAAAAATTTGTATACTGTTTTAAATGTATTTTATCTTGCTTTTATCCTATGTACATCGCCCAGGGTGGTCGGTTGCCGGCCAGATGGGTGATTAATAAATGTAAATAAATAAATAAATAAATAAATATAAATAGTAGAAAGTACCTAATTACTGGAATTTCATGGTGGCTTTAAGCTTTTGTAGATTCTGTTTAATTTTATAAAATACAATGCATTTTGACCATATCTTTAATATTTAGCCATCATCTACACCTGGGTCCATAGGTGAATGGAATATTAACTAATAAAATCTATGGTTAAAAGGGTGACACTGATTTTTTCCCCAAAATGACTGTATAATAACTTTTTAGTATAGTGGGACAGTCCATTCTTTGTGTGTACAAACTGATTAGGATGTTATGTTCTTATCTTTATCTTCCTTAGACAGACTAGTAAACATTATATGCAGTGTAGAGCTTCTAGTCTCCTGTGAATTCCCTGTTAAGTTTGATACAGTTTTCCCAATGATAATTAATAATAATATATTATATTTTTGTTCTGTGTGTTTTGATTTATGTTGTGATGTTGAATGATGGATCCTTTTTTTGTTGTTTTTGTTTTCAACAGAACCATTTTGATAGATGTAATGCAACAACTGAACATAGGGATTGGTACATTATCCCTCTTCTTCTGGCATTTAAATCAGAATACATTTTATAGGAATGTTTCAATATGTGATTAATATTAAATTGCTTTAGCAATGGAAACCTGAACATACATAGACACAGTCAATTGGGAAATTGTCTGTGGTTCAGGAGGCAGGTGTTTGTGTGCTTCTTTTTTGTTCACCGTCAACAATTGCCTTTCCATTTTTGTTATTACTATAGTGTTCTTAGTCTTCCTTTCAGCATGGTTACATTTTATTGACTTTTACTATGTGTTACACAGTGGGAGTGACCTTGTGTGCCACATATATTGATGTGTGTGCTCTATTTCCCTGCCACAACTTTTATGTGCCTTTGAAACTATTGGTTATGGAAGCTGATGTGCCTTTGTACTGTCACCAAAGTGTAGTCACAATCCTATCCTCCAGTATCTGCATACGATCTGTATAAGCACAGTCCTATCTTTCACTCTGGGCAGTATCCAACTGGGACATTCTGTTAGCCCAGATGACATTGCACTAGCACAAGAGAAGAATCCAATTAAAGTCACATTTGCACAAGCATGGTTGCACATTATGCTTGTTCAACCCACTGTACAACCAGTTGCACATAACTCTTCTGCAACCCATTATGCAATCAGTTGCACATTCCGCTTGTGCAACATATTGTGAAACCAGTTGTGCAAACCATTGCACATTCCACTTGTGCAACCTGTTGTGCGACTGGTTGCACAATGGAAAGATTCAGTGGAGCTCCACTAGTGCTATTTGAGTTTGGAGAATGACACCTTTGGATACTGTCCTCTGTTTTGGAAGCACACAGATCACAAGTGCATTCTTGCCCATGCATAACTACAGAAAGGTTTTGGTAGAAAGTTGTCTCTTTGCGGGCTCATGTTGGGAGGTTGTCTTTATCAGCAAAATGTTAATCACTAATGGGTTTTGTGCTCAGAGACTCATACTTCTCATGGGTTTCTTATCAGTAGGCCACCAATTCTTGGGGGCAGCAAAACCAGATTATGCCTGCACTTTAGCGGTGTCCCAAAGTGCAATGCATTACTTATTTCCTTAAGAATGAATGTCATATATTTACTGCTTTGGGAGGAAATAAAGATGACTCCCTGGCCACATACTTGGTGGAGTTGAAACCTGACCCTTGACCTGATGCAGCCAGTTTGTGGATTATGTGGCCCCTCCAGCTGTGTCCTACATAGTATGTTGTCCACTTTCTCCTGTAGCACTCAGTGGAAGTTGCTGAGAACAGAGATCATCATCCCTTCATCTGCATTCCCCATTTGGTTACATTTTATTTTGCGGTCATACTAGAGTGTGAGAAAGAGACAGGATCTGGGAACTTGCTAATTATTCTATTTGCATCCTCCCTTTCTTTCAAGGATTTTGGTGAAGCATATTTTTCTCACAACCCTGTAAGGAAAGCTTGGCTTGTTCAGGGATGATAATGGCTTGTTCAGGGATGCTCTCAGAGCATCAAAGCTCTGCGGAGATTTACACCCGGTCTTTCCAGACCCAAGACTTTTCTCTTCACTGCCTCAAAATGCGGAGGTGTAAAACAGTTTTTATTGTTTGTCATGTTGATGACACTTATATATGTTGACTATTTGCCATATGGGGCTGTGTTTTGCTTCAGTAATCTGCTAGGTTTTATATTTGATATGGATCTTGTAGTTCCACCAGTGCAGGCAAGTATATTTGACCTTGCTTATGTTTGACTCTAACTGATTTAATTTCAGTCTGGAGAAAATAATCCCATTGGTGGCTAGATGCAAACTCATACACATATGTTGTTCAGAGAGAGAGAAACACATTAAACCTGGTTTTATGTGCAACATCTTGCTCAGGCTTGAAGATCTGAGTACAAAGGTTGCAAAGAACAGGGGTGAAACTGACAGGGCTTCATCCCCACTCTGTACCAAGTCTACAGAAGTCACTTTCAGAAATGAAATTGACATAGGCTATGACAATGCCAAAACGGATTCTCTGGTCTCAATCTTGACAGATTCACTGCTGTTCTTTGCAGCTTTTGGAGACTAGATAATGCACAATATTGTGCTGCACCTCTGGGAATAGTGTACTAAGGCTGCAAAAGAACAGCAATGAAATTGATAAACTCCCGCTCCCCGCCTTGCCTGCAAAAAGTCTGGATAAGCTCTTCCTTGTAGAGGTGCTGCAGAGGTGAGAAGACGTGTCAATTTCACCACTGCTCTTTGCAGACTTTGTATGGGAGGGGACCAGATAGTGCACAGTAGCCCTGAATTTTCCAGGACTAGCCTCTGGATAGGAAAATTGTAGAACTAGAAAGCAGGGAGGGAAAAGCAGCTTGGGTGGGTGGAACCGTGTACATATCCAACAACATGGGGATGAGTGAATTCTGTGGAAATAAAGGGATAAATTCCATGTATCCCTAGTTTTGATGTTTATATCTATGCTTTCTGCATGTAGCATTGTACTAGTAGCACAAGGAAGACATTCTGCCATCATAGATAGAATGGTACCTACTGTCACGACTCTTGTGTTTAAGGCTTTATAGGTCAAAAGCAACAATTTGTCAAAGGTTCCTGAACTAATTTTTGCTGAACAAAATCATGGATAATAATACTTCACAGTGATACAGGTGTTAACGTTTCCTTGTATTGACACATTTTGGAAGATACAGCATGGGTATATTGTGCAGGCAATTAGCCTGGAAGAATGGAGACAGGTAGCATGTTCCTGGAAAGTGTTTCCTAAAATATAGATATATTAGACTGACATAAAATACTATCTGATAAGTGTGTCAGTTCACCAGTGATAGAAATAACTTAGCAGGCATTAAAGACTGTCTGAATGTTTGGGCATGTTCCAGCACTTCTGACTGTGCAGCTACAGCATCCCTGAAGGTAACGCTGCCACCTTGGGTTGAGAAATTGTAAAAATTAGATTCAGCTCCAAAGACCAGACTTTTTCTTAGCTGCCTTTTTAGTACAAAATGTAACTATTACAAAAAAAATAGCTAAGTACAATAATTTAGGACATGCATTGAACAATAATTCTGTAACTCATTAAATGTGATTTCAGCTATTATCTTTGTTTCAAGGATGCTTCATTGTGACCTTAAAAGACCCTTCTGCAAGATAAGCTTTATAATGTAGTTCTTACTCCTGTCTTTTTCTAGACCCTTTCAGATTTTAGTGAATTATACTCTGGGATCATCTTAATTTATAAAATATTGCAGATTAAGGAATCTCTTTAGGAAATATCTGAAAGAGCACATACACTTTCTTATTTGAAGACTGAAAGTTGTTTGGAGAAAGCTTATGTCAGGTAGCTAACAGATCCTACCATGTGTGAACTATGAGAAAGTACCAAGAAAACACTTGAGGATTTCCTTTCTGTACACTAAGCTGTAAAATAAATTACAGTTGGTCAAGTCATCTGTTTGATTTGTTGGTTTCTTTTGAAAATGTTGACAGATTAATAAATCTCTACTTTTTATTGAAGACCATGATCTTAATTGTAAAAATATGTGTATGCTTGTATGATTACTAACTACTACTGCTACTGCAGTTACTACAGGACCTGCCCTTAGGCTTACAATCAAAACTTCAGCTCAAAGACACATTCAGGGGGAAAGTAATGGGAGAATCAGCTGGATGAGGTACTGGAAGCACAGAACCAGATGAAGCCTGAATTGCAAAGGAGAGTGTAACAAGCTGCAAGCAGAAGGTGCTTCCTAATTTATTTATTCATTTATTTATAACGTTTATATACCACTCCACATCTAAGCAGATTCTGGAGTGGTGAACAATAAAAGATAAAAAGAATAAAACACCACTCCCAGCACCTGTTGCTTCCTCCCCCCCCCATTGGCTATCTTCAATCTGAGATCAGAGATAACAGCGGGGGTTCCGCTGCTGGTGCATGCCACTGGAAAAATCCCAGTTGTTATCTCTGATCTGAGATCAGAGATAGCAGCGGGAGAATGCGCTCCGAGGGGTTTTCTGCAGTGGGTGGGGCTTGGAGCCTAAGCTCTGCCCCTTGGAAAACCCCCAAGATGCTGCTCAGGCCAAATTGGGGTAGCCTGCAGGCTGGCTTAGGCCCACGGACTGGAGGTTCTGCATGCCTGCTCTATGTAGTAGAAAAACCTCAGTTGGTCTCAGAGCTTATCTCTTGATAGTGAGATTAGTTTGAAATGAATGCACCTACAGTATAAGTTATTTATTAAACTGTATTTTTAATTGGCTCTATTATATTTCTAATACAGGATGCAAAAAGCCATAGCATCTTCCAACTCTCATGAGGATGTAAATATGGCTACATTTTTAGGAGACTGTACTACCAGTCAGCTGCATAAAATGGTTACTAACAACTTAGAAATCTTATCATTTTTCTGGTATGAAATAAGTTGAAAGCTATCTTAATTTTAAGTGGGTTCATTTGGTGTATTTATGCGAGATCATTCCAGGATTCTCAGTTATTTTTATTACTGTAGTATAGTTTAATTTATGCCTGTGCTTACCGATTTTATGTACTGGATAAAAATTTGTGTAGTGCAGTTTCCCTTTTTCTGTTAACTTCATAGCCGCTCTGCAGCATAATTGGTTATTTCATAACATTTGCTGTTAAATTTGATTAAACATTGCAAAAATGCAGTGATTGTTCTGCACCAAGATTTTGACATTATTTTCTTGGCAAAAGCAAGCAAATGAAGAAAATGATACACTGGTCCACAAGGCATAATCAAGCCACCAATTTGTTCCTATTCTACCTTTTAATAAATTATCTTCTATATGTGCTATGCTTGGTAGCCATTGACCAGACAATGCTGGATATAAAACCAGAAAATATATAAAATAAGTTTATACCTGCAAAGGGATTATTCTGCACATGCAAATTCATATACTTCTTTTCTGGGTTATAAGTTTGGGAAAGTGACCCATCCTCTCCAATTCAGGCTAGTAACATTTGTGGGTTTATCACATTGGGCTAAGCCTGATCAATTCGCTGGTGACTCCAGCTGTTAAGAATCAAGCCAGTTCTTATCTATGTTCATTCGTACCAGTACAGTGACCAAATAATTGTCTTTGGAAGCAAGTCCATAAACAGTTAGAAAATAATGTAGAAGAAACTATCATGGGACTTATACTACAAAACATACAATTCTATATCAATATAAGTTTATAAAAAGTTTATAAAAAACATTTTTTTAAAAAAAAAATAAGAATAAATCAGTAACAAAAATAGCATATATAATAAGAACCTTTCAATTAAAGCCAAATAAAGCTATTTATTTAATGCATATCTTAGTCTATTTTGATGTATTTGTGATAAGTTTAATACGAAAACCCAATAAAATGATTAGTATAAAAAGTATTATGTTTTTAGATGCATGCAGGTATTTAAAAAGTACTCCATTAGCCCAAATACAGAGAAAGTCAGTTATGTTTAAGTATCACTGAAATCAATAGGAAAAGTTAGTTGCAACTAATTTACCTCCCATTAATTTCACTGGGACATTAATGTGCCTAAATTTCCTTTGGACTTGGGCCAATATGTCTGAGTTATAAATAGTTCTGTCTTGTGCCAGTGAAAACCAGGTCTCTGAGGTGATAACTCAGAAGAAAGTCTTCAGAATTTGCAAAGGATTATATTCCTGCAGATACTTAGAAATGTAGTTGTGAATGCTGCTTTGCTCATTAGCAGATGATCTTAAGGCTGCTCTGAAGCTATCTTCCCACCTTCACTGGACCTTCATCCTCCAGCAATGGTGGATGGAGAATTTCTGCTGAGTTCACATGAAGGTTGCAACACTTTTGGAATGGGTGGGTACTTAACATTTGACAAGGTGGCTGAGTGGTCTCTATTTTTTTCTTTTCTTTTTTGAGCAAGAACAACTGGCTGCCAGTCTGTCCTGGCTAGGGTTGGGTCCTGGGGGAAGCAGCCAGTCAGTTGGGCACTTGAGGAGGTTCTGGCAGAAGGAGGCTATGAGCGGCAAGGCCAGGGTCAGGTTCAGGCAGCAGTTATGCCAGCTAAACAAGTGCACAGCAAGGCAGGGACTCTTACCACCTTGGACAGTGCTCTGCTAGGCTGAGGTAGTTTTTCATGGAAGGAGCTGATGTTCCAGCAAGGGACTAACAGTAATTGAGGCCTTAATTAGGCCAGTCACCTCAGGTTGGGGTCCTGACTACAGCCTTAAAGGTCCCATGTTTATTTCTGTAATCTTAAGTTCCTATGTAGCTGAAGGACCTGAGAGGCTTTGGAAGAGCCATTCTTGGAGGCTGAGGTTGATGGACAGTCTGAGTCCTTGAGTCCAGGGGCTCATGAGGGTCATCCCTGGAGTGGGGTGACAAGCGCCTCACTGGGTTCAGAGTCCTCTTTGGGGAGACACCAAGTCTCCAGGCCGGGGCAGATTTAAAATCTCTGTAAGAGTGTCATTTGGAATGTTTCTATGTGATGACGATGTAGCCTGATTCCCAGCTACTTTATATGGAAAAAAAGATTGGTCCACGGGGGTAACCATTTTCCCCATGTAGAATATTGCTGGGAACAACGCTATAGCAATATTGCCAGCACCATTCTTACAGAGATATTTTTTAACTGACCAGCAGCCGGGTGTTGAATGCAGCTGGTTGCCCTTATTTAAGGTTAAAGAAAAGAAAAATAGAGATGGAGAGCTCTCAGCCACCTTGTCAAATGGTAAGCCATCCCCCCTGCCCTGGACTTCTCCCCTCATCACTTGAACATCCACCTCCCTCTTTCCACCTTCCCTATGACCCCCCCAAAGATGGAGCGGTTTGGAGTTTGGATCAGCCCCAAACGTTATGTACTAGGTAGCCTGTTTAAGAGAGGGTGAATGCTACTGGCAAGCTGCATTTTGCTTGGCTGTAAATTTATTATAGTCACTTCAGTTTTATTTAATTAGCAGTAATGTTTTGTACTTGTTGTTTTATCACACCTCTCTGCCTCTTTTAGCTAAAGAAAAGTGTGTTGCACAGCTGGTAACCATTGCATATTTTACATGGCCTCTTTATGACACTGAAGCCTGTGATACTGTTTAGTGAGAGCAGAATGCAGCCAATCAGTCCAAAGATCACATACACTCATGCATATAAACAAACAAATATTCCTGATCAAGAAAGAAGACTGAACTAGTATGTCCTCCCACTGAATGATTATATATATTCATTCACATATGTAGTAAAGAACGTCAGTTCCACCTCCTTGAAAGATTTCATCAACGTTGCCTCCAGAAAATCCTGCAAATTACCGTACTTGGGAAGATAGGCGAACAAATGTCAGTGTACTGGAAGAAGCAAAGACTACTAGCGTTAAAAAAATGATCCTTCAATGCCAACTTCAGTGGACCGGTCATGTTGTTCGAATGTCTGACTGCCATCTCCCAAAGCAGCTACTTTACTCCCAACTCAAGGATGGAAAGCGGAATATCGGTGGTCAATATAAATGGTTTAAAGATGTTCATAAGGCTAATCTAAAAAAAAATAATGCAACATAAACATCGAAAACTGGGAAGCTCTGGCCCATGAACGATCTAAATGGAGGTTGGCCTTTCACAAAGGTTCTATGGACTTTGAAGAAGCCCGAGTGCAAGGTGAAAGGGAGAAATGTGCTAAGCGAAAAGCACGTCAAACGAATCCTTTACAGGACCATCTTCCATCTGGTAACCTGTGTCCTCACTGTGGGAAGCTGTGTGGATCTAGAATTGGCCTCCACAGTCACTTACGGACCCATCGCTAGAGTCTACACAATCTTCTTTAGAATTTCCTCCTTTTAAAATTTCCTTTTTGTATTTTTGTATTTTTATTTTTATTTTTTTTATCCTGGAAGACAATCTTACTCGGTCACGAGTGATCGCCTGATGAAAGAAGGGCAACAGGATCACATTGTGCCCACTTCATTCCCATGTGTCTGGCATTAATGTCTAGTAGCACATACAGGCATACATTGTGATACATACATACATTATGCTTATCCCTCAAAATCAGATGTGAAGATGATGTAGATTGGACATACACACACCACAATGAATCCACATAGTTACATGGATAGAAGACGGACAGGGCATGTGGGCTGGCAGGATCCTGCTGCCCCAGTGTCTGTTGAATTTATGTGCAGTTTGACATATATGTGCAGTGTTTTGGATGACATATGATCAAAGTTAGGTGATTATTCTAATGTTACTACTGCCAATATGTGTTAGAGTTGTACTGTAATTCTAGCTACATAGATATATTTACATTAATATTTGGGTTGAGGAAATATTATCTATGTTTTATATGCAATGTTACATTAGTGGAAAAATTAGAAGAGTTGGTGCTGCTTCGCTAGCGGTTGCACAACCGCTAGCAGAACAACTAGCAGAACTAGTGAAAGCAACATGTAGCTTAATGAAGTTGCAATGAGCTGTGCAACATCTTGTGCAACATCCTGTGCAAGACCTTGTACAAGCAGAATCAACATCTTACTTTTGACACTTGCACAAGGATGAAAAAGGGGTTCCAAGCAAGAGCCATATAGAAGCTTTGCACTAGTGGAATGACACTGCTGGATACAACCCTATTATGCACTTGACTAATAAATCATGGGGTCACATGATTATTTAACCGATTTTTAAAATTTATTTATTTTTACTCTGGAGGTAATTTTACTACAATGTCTTTGATTTTTGATAGAACCATCACTTAAACATACATAGTAGTATCTTGTGTAGTGTGATTATAGGGAAAATATAAGCATCCTTTTCTTCTATATGGATCAACACAGTAGTCATTTTATCCTTAGGATAAAAGTGAGCCAGAATATACCAACAGGAGCACACTTAAATCTTAGCTGGTGACTTTAAAATTCTAGCATTAAAACTGTTGGTCAGAGTAGCCACTTGGTTATAAAACCCCTAATTCCAAAATCCTAAAACTAAAATTGGTAGAAGGGAGAATCTCATTCATAAAAACATTTATTTGGAAAGTAAAAAAGATAAGGTAATACTTTAATGCTGTGTGTGTGTGTGTGTGTGTGTGTGTGTGTGAGGAGAGAGAGAGAGAGAGAGAGAGAGAGAGAGAGAGAGTGGGGGGGGGAGAGATAAAGACATTTTCATAAAGATATTTGGCATAGTGTAGCCTGCAGAGAGTGTCACCATGTTCCCTCTTGTGCATTGTAGATACGTCCATGGAAATAAGCATGACTGAAAAACAAAACCCAATGAAGGGAATACTATAATGGGAGCATGGAACAACCCAGTTTGTTAACTAAATGAGCTTAAGCATGAAAGGCAGAGCTGGGACTATATTAAGGCATGAGACGTGCATGAAATATCAAATAGCATTTTCACATGTAAATGAGAATATAAGCAGAACCTCTTCAGACAATGTAAATTCCATGAAATAGACTTTTAAAATGCTCCTGTTCAGCATTCTATTATGTAATTGAACAGTCTGCACAAGATGATATTGCAGTTTATGGGATTACTAAACTCTCAGCATAAAATGACTATGACTGCAGTCCTAAACACACTTACCTGAGAGTAAGTCCCATTGAACATAGTTATTTCTGGGTTAACATAAATAGGATTACATTGTAAATCACTGTTAAAGAGATGATGTGGAATACTCTGTCTCTCCCTGCAAATATATTTTCTGTGGCTTCATTCAATGTAACACTAAACCAACACTAAGCCTTGGGCTCACATGCTTCCCCCATGCCCTGTCCTTGTCTCAAGTGGCTGGGAGGAGGACTTAACCAGGATTACATTTCAGTTTTCTGGCTTGTCATTATGTACGAAACATGGCTTAAAACAAATTCTAGTCAATGACAAACCCTCAATTGTTTTGCTGGTTTGTTTGACTAACTAGAGTATTTTTTAAACCACGATTCCTAGTTTATACGTAGCAACAAGCCAGGAATCGTAGAAACTGAAACTGAATCCTAGTGAACTCCTCCTCCTGGCCACACAAGAAGTGGACGAGAGGACAGGAGAGTGATCCATGTAGTGCTAAATCCTAATTTAGGATTACGTGCAAACTGTCTCATTATATACGTACTATAATGTAAGAATGTTATTACTGATGAGTACAGAACATCCGCAAAGTTACTCATGTGTAAAAGAAAACTATGTACATATCTAGAGCTTCCTTTGACATTCTTATCACAGCTGCTGGCCCTGCTGAAGAGGCAAGTCACCATTTTAAAATGAAAAGCAGCTTGTCTCTTCAACAGTTTTAGTAGCTATGATGGAAATGCTGGCCATATAGTTATCCCCATTGTGTACATGCAGATTTGTATCTTGGCTTTAAATTTTAAGCTACATAAACCAATTCTACATTTTTAAGGCTAGATGGCTATATCATTGCACTTAGAACAAAGTACCTGCATATTCTCAGAAAGGCGAAACCTTACCATTTGATTCTGTTCCTGTCTAATGCAGCATCCAGTTTCTAACACTGGCCAGCCAGATTGTTCTGGGATCCATCAAAGGGCCTTAGAAGACCTTCTGCTCTCCCTCAACCAACTATACAAGGAAATACATATATAGGAATGGGGAACCTCCATTTTCACCAATGAGGAATTGGTATATGCAAAGAATGAGAAAAGAGGAGTGGGTTCCATGCATTTTAGCCTCATGAACCTGGCAAGTCAGTTTATGCATGATCATAACATCCCACATTTTAGACATCCATTCTTTATTGACACACCTTGTAAAAATGATCCCCTGTTCCTTTACATGGTCACTGTCTCCAAGTGACTACATTTGCCCCAATGATGTTGTTATTATGTAGTCAACCCTGATTGGCTATGTAGCTTAGGGATGTTATCCTATTCACTGTGCAATTCATGATTGAATGGGATCAGTCATGTGACTAATCCAGGAAACATTATTCTCACTTTAAATTGAATTTTGCTTTTTTAAAAATTTATTATATTTATACACCATCCATCAGCCAGAAGGCTCCCTGGGCGGTTCACAATCAATATAAACAATCATCATAAAATCACAATAATACCATTAATATAAAATACACTAGTACAATAGAACACCTAAATAAATCTGCCTTGGAAAGGTATGGTATAAGTGTTTTATGTATTTAAAACACTTATACCATACCTTTCCAAGGCAGCTTACAACAACAGTTAAAATAAGAAACAAAAAATATAAAATCACAAAATGAAACATAACAATGAGATCCAGATATCACAGGCTAAATGTTTAGAAGGCCAAATGCTTACCAAAAGAGAGAAGCCTTTGTTGCAAGTTGATAGGGAGTTCAGTTATATCATCCAATCTATTGGACTAATGTGTTTGTGGGCTTCTCATAGGCATCCGGTTGGTCACTGTGGGAACAGAATGCTGGAATATATATATGCATGGCTCTTTTTATGTTCTTAATGATTGGCTACATAGTGAATGGATTGACATCATGAAACAATGTGATTCTTGATTGGCTGAGAGCACCTGTGTGAGTAATCTAGGAAGAAAGAAGCAGCATCCAGGGAAAATTTCACCAACTCGCCCCATCAATATTTTGAATCCTGTGTTTGTTTATTTAATGCATTTCTTATCCACCTTTCAAGACTACAGTCTTCCTTTGTTGAAACTGGAAATTTGGAGCAAAAAATAATTTTTGAATATAATCAATAAAAATAAAATGGGCATTGACAGCTTAGCCTACACAAGCATCTCTCTCTCTCCCCCCCTCTCTCTTACACACACACACACACACACACACACACACACACAAAGCTACTGAGGTCCTGATCTTTGTTTAGCTCACTATGCTGTATTGTGTCTTGGGGACTTACACAGTGCATTACATATAACAGAAGTGCCACTTCTTCCCTATGGAGATGTGGATTATGGTGCACAGTGTGTAAGATAATTTGAGACTACAGCAGAACTGACAGGAATAACTGAAGTGAAATTTGATTTCACAATTGTGCATGTGAATTTTTTTATCACATTTGTTCATTTCTCATTTCAGATTTGCCAAGGGCTTGATAGCCATCCTTGATAGTTAGTGCATTTCTGTCTCTTGTAATAAACTGGAGCCAAGACCTGAAAACTCGCATTGTACTGCATGTGTATACTTTGCCACATCAAAACTGAGAGGAAAAAACCCCCTCTCCCTGTTGAATTTGCTCACCTATCCCAGAGAGAAGCCAGTAGATTAGCTTGGAAACTAGAGGAAATTATGTTTCTACTTTACAGTAAACTCCTTTGCAAATCCTTAATAAACTTTAACTTTCTTCCCAACCATCCTTCAGCTATCCTGTAAGGTAAAGGACATGGCCAGTATTTCCTTACCCACAACTCCCTACCTGCAAGTACAATGTGTTCCCGAATTATTTCATGTATTCATTGGATGTAACGTGTCCAGTTTTAATGGAAGAAGTAAAAAAGGTCTCTAGGATAATGTTGCAGTGGATTGTATTAGAGTTTAGCTCAGTTCATTGTTGGGTGTTTAGATACAATGCCGTTATAATAAAAGTAGTAGATACTGTAAAGTAAATTTTGACTTAACACCCTATGTCAGGGGTAGACAACCTTTTTGGATCTGTGGGCACATTTTACATTTGAAATGTATCTGCGGACACCACCAAAAATTGCCATCAGGCTGAGCGGGCACACCTTTCTCCTCCCTCAACTCACTGTTGCCTCCCCCCCCCCCAATATTTCCTTCCTCCTTCCCCTCATTTCTTATTTACTTCCTCCTCTCCTCCCACTCACAACACACTTCTACACTCCCCACTCCTGCTGTTTTTACCTTATCTCTCGATCTGTGGGAACACAGTGGGGAAGAGAGGAAAGGCCGCCGCCACAGCAGCTAGGAAACGAAAGGCCTCAGCGGCTGGGGGAAGGGGGAAAAAAGGCCTTGACAGTGGGGCTGGGGGAGAAAAGGAAAGACCTAGGTGGTGGAGGGAAAGGTAGAAAAGGAAAGGCCTCGGCAGCAGGGGTAGGGGGAGAAAAGGAAAGGCTATGGTGGCATCGGTGTGGGTGGTGGGTGGGAAGGAAAGGAAAGGATGGTGCCAACGGCAGGGGAAGCAAAGGTTTGGGGGTGGGGGTGGAGGGGAGGGGTCAAGCGGGATCTGGCAAGCACACATGGGGGGTCATGGGGGGCACCAATACCCCCAGGGGTGCTGGATTGCCAACCCCTGCCCTATGTCATGCATATCTTATGCAGAATGAGCCATTCCCTTGTTATAGGATATTGTTCTGAATGCAAATGTGTAACCTGGTAAATTTTAGTATATATAAAAGTTTTATGAGAATTACCATTTCATGTCTATTGGCATAGAATAATATCATAGAATCATAGAATCATAGAAAAGTAGAGTTGGAAGGGGCCTACAAGGCCATCGAGTCCAACCCCCTGCTCAATGCAGGAATCCAGGTCAAAGCATCCCTGACAGATGGCGGTCCAGCTGCACCTTGAATGCCTCCAGATTGGGAGAGCCCACCACCTCTGTTCTCATTATTTTGGCAGCCATGCTGAAAATTGACCATTACTCTTCAAAGCTGATGTTTGATCTATGCCTGAGGTTGTTTTTAATGCTTTCAAGAACACTTCCACCAAATATCATGCTTGTATCACAAAAGGAGCAATCTTGGTGTAAATTGACACATATTGCCTCCACTTTGGAAGGTTATGGCCAGATGCTGAGATCATTGACTGCTCTGCATGTGCATTTATCCTGCAAAGAACCCATGGCAGCTTACATAATCCTCCTCCTCCTCTCCATTTTATCCTCACAACAACTCTGTGAGGTAGGTTAGGCTGAGAGTCAGGGACTGGCCCAAAGTCACCCAGTGAGTTTCATGGCCGAGCAGGGACTAGAACCCGGATCTCCCGAGTCCCAGTCCAACACTCTAACCACTACGCCACACTGGCTCTCAGTGTGCATCAGTTTTCATTTGGGACCATGCCTCTCCTCCCTTTCTTATTTCCAGGGCAAAACCACATCTCTGCTGAACTATATTGTTGGGGAAAGTGACTTTCCATCTCAAGTGTCACGAACTTTATTCAATGTAATAATGACCATATCAAAATTTAGTATGGTTTCAGTAGGGAGTGAGTGTTCATCTCACTTTTTCAGGGTGTAGATTCCACTAAAAAATGCTTTGGGCATGACAAGGCTCAAGACAAATTTTTAACTATATTTGGAAATTGGAATCTGGCTATTCTTCTGTCCCACTTTGCTCTGTATAAAAAATAATTCTAATAAGCATTCTCTGAGGAGACAAGCAGCTGGTGATCAAAATATACCATCCTTCCCACCCTTCAAGTAATAATTCTGCCGGAACAGCTTTGGGTGGAGGGAGGAAAGTCAGAAAGCAACATTTGTAAGAATTATCCTTGCTTTTTGTTGCAACATGTTTCATGGGTATCCATTGATGGGTGTTTATCAAAAGAAAATTTAAAAAAATCTATGTAAGTTAGACATGTTTTGGAAGGGGGATTTTAACAACAACAAACCCAAATAACTGTTATTAAAGTAGGTCCTGGCTATGACAAAGAGCTGCTATTTGTGACAGCACACAGCAGGAGAGCTTTTAGAGCCTTTGGCAGGATGTTGTGGCATTCATTCCAGGCCTTGCCCTGGGAGCCAATCAGATGTGCTGGCTGGCTCCCAGGGGCAGGGTCTGGGGATGGACTGGAGGGGGAACATTATTCTTCAGGTCCATCCCTGAGATATAAATTGAGGCCCTGCTGGAACTGACTTAAGTATTCCCATCACCCACATCTCCACTTCTCCCACACTTTCCTGTTGCTATGGATAGTGGTTAGCTACCAGCTGATGGGGCTGGAAAGGAATTTTACCCATGTGTGCGACTGGCACACACTGTAGGGGTTTCACCTTCCTCATTGCAAGTGCTATGCAGGCACAATTCATAAAAAGTTTGTTGTGACTACTAGTTATTTCAGATTTTTTAAATTACAACTTGTTCAGTGGTGTTGGATGGCCTTGGACCAGATCCATGAGTAGGGGTAAGCATGGATTCCCTGCTCCTCACGAAGAATCTTGGGGGTGTGGCTACAACGCCCAACCTGGCAAGGGAGCTGGCATGACCACCCTACTCCCAGGTCATAGGAAGGCTTCACACAACTTTATATGCTGTGGTGGGCCCAAAATATTCCTGTTGCCCCTAATTATGATACGTCTCCCTAGCAAGCTGGCTGGGATGGTGGTATCTATGCCCTATTCCCCCACCAAAACCTGTTGAAGCTGTGACCAAATAAAGTTGTGGCCAATTTTAACCCACCCAGTGCATGCATTTATTGATCTCTGGAACCGGCGCCCCCCAACTCCAGGCTGCCAGTACAAAAAACAAGTTTAGTATTTTGTGCTTTCATGTATCTGCAATCTGAGGATTTAGGCTTTGTTCACAACATCTCTATCTAAATGCAGAGTTTGGTTAAAAAGCTTACATTAAATCTATATTAAAATGATATTTATATAAAAGTCTTCTCGTACACAGTGACAGATAATTGAGATGCTCTAGCCTCTGAGGGATTAATCTCCTTTCCTCCTTCATTCATACCAAGTGGGTAATTTGTATATTGTGTCTCTGTTGAAGTTGGTGAGAATACCTGAAAGGGGCGGGGGACACTGATAAGCATTAGCTTGTGGATTTGTGGACACACAAGCATCAGCTTGACTGGTTAAAATCAAATGTACAACTTCAAGATTTCAACCAGTGAAACAAATTCAAACACCTTGATTCTAAACACAAGTGCGCATTTCATATATAGGCAGAGCACCTTACTCCAATGTGACTTCAGTGTCATTCAGTGCTTGGTATATTTATCCTGTTATGCTGCTTCTCAGTTGTGATCACATTATAAAAGGTCATTTCCCAATACTGGCTGTGCAAGATTGTACCAGTCTAGCTTGGTTCTGCAGTGGCCAGCATGCCCTTAATTTGCCAGGAGGTGACTCATGCCACTATGATGAAACATGTCCTTTTGCCCCCAATCCTGAGCCACTCAACCATTTGTAATATCGCATTTGGCCAAATGAATGTTCACGACATCCTGAATTGCTTCATTATGCCAATTCAATGTTATATTGCAATGATCTTTTTGTTCAGCAGTTGTATCCTAAAATTGTTAGGATAGGGGGAAGTGGGGAAGCCTTGTTCCATGACTGTGAACTCTGGTCCGTTCACAGAAGGAAAATTAAGATCTAAGCCTATGTCTTTTATAACATTATGTGTTTTATAACATTAATGTATGTTGATTACCCAAAATGCCATTGTTTTCAGAAAATATATTGAAATGTTATGATGACAAGATAGATCTGCTGTATATTTATGTCAGATAAACAAAGAGGGTTCCCCCCCACTTTAGGACCAGTTCATGTGTGAACTACCCTGCTTGCAATCTACTTGGAAATATACAGTACCACCATCAGGTTTGCATTTAAGCCGTGCTTGTATGGAAGAACTGTTTGTGTTTCCACATGAGTGGTGTATCGGGGCTAACCCCATTGTTGCTATGGTGATGACACCTGAGATAATTACTGTAACTCCCAGGACTGTTGCATGGGGACAGCCTTAGCAGCCACTAGAAGTGACTAGCTCTACACTGAAATCAGTTAAATTTCAGACAATTCTCTGATTTTTCAAATAAAATAAAAGCAGTCTACTCATTCTTATTTTTATTTTTGGAGCAGCCAAAACTTTCTCCAAAGAAAACTTTCAAGATTCAAGCCATTATTTAAAGAAAATAATTTTAAAATAATATTTCCAGCTATCCATGTGAAACAATTATTACATTACGTGTGTGTGTGTGTGTGTGTGTGTGTGGCAGTTTTCCAATGCTTTGTTAAACTAAGGACTTTAATTAAACTGCCTGATTTATGTTCCATCTGGATACAAGTTGGATCATGCTGTAAAATGAGGGAAACAGCTGGAAGATATGGGGGACATAATATAAATTCTATTCAGTGTGGAATTTCATCTATCTTATGTTAACCAGGTTCACAGTCTTTTATTTTATACAGTGCACTTCAGTTCCCGTAGGCCTTATCTGTTCTATGGTTTTATGTTCATCAGCTCAGAAAACATCTGGAAATTTATTTAGGTGTGGTGTTAACCATGTAGAAAAACTGCACCATTTTAGTAAGGGCCAGACAGCCCTACTTAACCACTGGGTAATATCGTAACTATCACTGTGGCCAGAACTTCTAAAATCTCATTTTCTTTGCTTTTCCTTGTCTTTTCCTGTGGTTCAAAAAGTCAAGTTTTTCATTTGCTCACCCACCACCAGCTTAAGTACACGTAATGTGATTGCACAAATTCATAACGTGATCCAAAGTAGGAGGTAAATGGAAAACAAAGGCCAGAATCTCAAAAAGCTATTTAGGGCACAATCCTATGGGGAGGCCCGTAATCCTTCAAAATCGGAGGATTACGGGTATCCTATGGAGGGCAAGAGGAGTGTGGAGGCAAAGGTCACCTCTGCACTCCTTTCATTCTGCAAAGCACTCAAACAGCCGATTTCAGCCATCTAAGTGAGGCGTTTCAGAGCAGGAGGCTGAGGCGCCAACAGGATATGTCATATCTTGGCAGCACCAGTCTCCTCCCCTTCCCGCCCCCCTGGAATGCCGCCAGAAGCCCTTCTCCAAGGTCGCTGTTATGACCTTGGAGAGGAAGCTGGTGAGGTTCTTTATGTGCCAGCTGTGTGTGTGTGTGTGTGTGTGGGGAATCCAAGCATGGACTCCCAGCTATGAGGTCGGAGCGATTTTCCAACCTTGTAGCTGGGAATCTGAAAAATCCCATGGCCGTCTAGATGCTGTCTAGCAGCCATAGGATTCTGCTGTTAGGCTCATATACGAGGCTAAATTGTGGGATTATTATTTTTTTACTTTTGAGCAGCTTATAAAATACCTTCTTCACCAGGGGTGCAGAATGTCAGGCCCAGGGGCAAATCATGGCTCTCCCCGGGTCCCAATCCGGCTCTCTGGGAATTTGCCAGATGGCAAATTGGGCACAACCACTGATTGGGACCAACCACTGATCATTTGGGTGGCTTCCTGACTTTTGTGCATTCCCCCCACATTCTATAAGGTTGAAATGCCTTTCCTAAGGCTTAGTTACTGACAGTAAGACCTTTCAGCTACAGTATGCTGGCATCTTTGGTATATTTGGCCCCATCCCTTTTGCCTTTGGCCCAACCAGAATGCGCCCCCCCAGAGTTTCTCCGAAATTGAATTTGGCTCTTGGGCTGAAAGAGGTTCAACACCCCTGTTCTACACTAAAGGCCTTTCCAGCAGTGCTGATGGTGAGTTCAGCAGGGCTTACATGGCAGCATGATACAGGGATCGGTACTGTGTTTGTCCACAAGCACACATTATACATCCATTTGGTCCCTCCCTCACTCTTCCATTGTGATTTACTCAGTTTGGCTCAGAGGTAAAATAGTAAGCAGGGAGAGGCTAGTAAGGGAGAAGCATCCAACTTTATTAACATGACAGTTATTCGTTAGGTGGAAACAGTCAAACGATATCCCTTTCTATCCCTACCCACAAGTAAGCAGCACTGAGTTACACAGGAGTAAGCATGTATAGCATTTCCAGAAAGCATCCAAAAAGCCACCCCTTTCCATCCCTGCTCACAAGTATGTAGGGCTCACAAGCATAAACACTGTTAATTCACACACACACACACACACACACCTGAGTCTTTCCAGGCTGATGGAGGATCTTTGCCTGATACAGATTTACGAGGCAGACATATTGTTTGGTACACTGAACTGACAGCAACATTACAGAGCAAAGTAGCTGCCAGTTTGCATACACCATTGCTCCGGGAATGATGAGCCTTTCTAGCAGCCTTGTGCCTTGCTTTTCATCACCGAAATCGGCTAAGATTGGATGGGTTCAGACTGCTTTGATCCACTTAGCAGTTGTACACATGGCAGGGGGAGGAAGAGAGAATGCACCCCTCTGACTCAAGTTCAATTGTCCAATAGAAATAATATTTACAAATAGTTACTCGGAGACAGCTGAGTAAGATAAAAACTCTTGAAGTCTGCCAAAGTACTCTGGAAAGCCCCAAAGGACCAGGAAGTGCTCTGGAAATTACTGAAAGGTCAGGGAGAGAACAGAAGAAGCCAGAACATGTGGGGACCACACACAGATTCAATATATCAATTGTAATTGGGCATGGTTACAGAAAGGGGGCATGCCCAGGAGGGAGCTCCTCATGGGCCAGGTTGGGGAGCCTTGTGGGCCAGAGGTTCCCCATGCCTACCATAGACTTCTTCGCACCTGAAGCTAAAAGTCAAAATGATGCCCCACATCTGTTTTGCACTGGTGTGTGTGTTAACACAGACGGATAGAGTATGATGTTAGGAAAATTGTCTTACACTCTGCTAACGTGGATAGCGCAGGGCTCTCTGAACTTACTGTAAGAACTGGTATTAAGATTGTTGTAGATCTTTTATGAACCAAATGTGTTTGTGGCAATGCAGAACAATGTGAACTTTCTATTTCATAGAACAGTTTTGAAACGTTCCCTCAAAATTACCAATGGGTAATTCAGTATATCCAAGAAAACAAAGGAATGTGGTATTACTACTATTACTACTACTACTACTACTACTATTATTATTATTATTAGTAGTAGTAGTAGTAGTAGTAGTACTCAATTGTGCTTCCAAATATGTCAGCATGACAAGACATAACAAAGTACTCTGCCATTTCAGAATGGTGTGAATTGTTAACAGTTTTCATCAAATCTGTCACTAACTGCTATCATTGATTGATTTAGGCATTATTGCTTAATTTAAAGGGCAGAATGCTGTTTTCTTAATCCAATGGTATTCCATTTTTATTCCAGTGTACCAAATAAGTATTAGATAAATGAAGGACAGTCATGACAGAGTTACAACTTCATATGGTCTTGCAAATGAATTATTGGACCATGGAATAATTAACTTGTCACCGTATGAAAGCCCTTACATTTACTGCTCAAAGTATTACACTGAATTATGAAATCCAATCCTGTTATTGTAATGTATTTCAAGGTACTGACTGGAAGAATTCAGACAGTATTAGATGTCTTTGAAGTACAGAGTTTTAAGGTCACAAATGAATTCAACCTCTCAAGACAGGTTACTCAGATTTTTAAAAGGAAGGTCTTATAGGGCCAGGGATAAAGTCTGAACAATTTGATTTAACATACTGTTCTTATAGTAATTGTGATTTGTCAAGCATCAGCTAATTATATGCATATCATGTACATGGACAGGGCTGTTGAATTGATCTTTTGAAGGAAGTCCCTATTGAGAAACTGCCCTTTTGATATATTTGCTAGATAGAATCTTAAACATTGGAATCTTAAACATTTCAGAAATATGTTAGTTGGGTTAAAATTTCCTTTTGTCTAGAATAAAATTAACAACGTCATCCCTGGTTCCAGAAGATGTCTTCATATTCAAATTAAACCCTATTTCATTTCCATACAACACTGGTTTTGGTTTAGCGAATGGCATCTGATTGTAAAAACTACATTTTTTGGCTGATTGGATTTGGTTTATTTTCTTCCTTTTCATCCCCCCGCCCGCCCCAGTCCTCAGTTCAATTTTCCTTTTGCAAAGAATGAGCTTCTGGCCTTTTCTGCAGGAAGTTAAGCTTCAGTGATACTGAGTAATTGCCTTTACAGCTCACATGCAGTTTGAATTTAAAATTTAATCTGTTCAAATCAGCTTGCATGACAAGTGGCTTGTGCTTAGCATGTTGGATGAATGATTCAGTAGATCGTAATAGCTACCTTAGTAATTTCTTATGAATGATTGAAAGTGATCGCATTACTAAACACTACTGGTAAAGTGGTAAGCGTATTTTCAAGAACTAGTATTCCACAGTAAGATTCTGTTAGATGGTCAGAGGGAAAGGCATATATTCTCCCTTCTTGTATTTGAAAAAGACACTTGAGTCTTTCCAGGCTGATGGAAGATCTTTGCCCAATACAGATTTACGAAGCAGACATATTGTTTGGTATACTGAACTGACAGCCATATTACAGAGCAAAATAGCTGCCAGTTTGCATACACCATTGATCCAGGAACTATGAGCCTTTCTAGCAGCTCTGTAGTACCATGCTTTTCATCACCGAGATTGGCTAAGATTGGATGGGTTCAGACTGCCTTGATCCACTTAGCAGTTGTACACATGGCAGGAGAGAGGAAGAGAGCATGCACCCTTTTGACTCTAGTTCAATTGTCCGTTAGAAATGATATTTACAAATAGTTTATGTCTTCAATACATTATGTCCCAAAGACATTTTAAGTCATACAAAATGCAACATGAAGGAAATAGAGTTTATTTTCCTCATCTAAGGCTGTAAATAATGAATGGGGATGTAATTATTCTCTTAGAGCCAAATACTTCTCCAACTTTATTTCAGAAATGATCAATATCTTCCATAGAACAAAAATAACTTCTGCATTCAAAATGTTTGGATACAGCCCATGTACATTTTCAGTGGTGGCACCCTGTTTGTGGAATGCTCTCCCCAGAGAGGCTCGCCTGGAGCCTATATTATGGTCTTTCTAGGGCCAGGTGAAGACCTTTTTATTCTCCCAGGCATTTTGAAAACTGTTTTTAGTGCTTTTAGTACTCTATTTTGCTTCTGGTTTTAATTTGGTTTTATGGTGTAGTAACGGTTTTATTCTTTGCTGCTGGTTTTATCTTGGTTTTATTCTGCCCTCCTAATTTATTTTTTGTTTTTGTTTTAATGTTTGTACTGTATGTGCTTAATATATTGTACACTTTCCAGAGAACTTCAGTTATTGGGTGGTTGAAAAGTACAGTAAATAAATAAAAATAATAAATGTTTATATATTGAAATTTGGTTCTGTGATGGATTTGTCCTTGTCTAGGGATATTATGACATGGGATTTCTGTATTTAGCTGATCATGGACCAGCAGGTAATGTATTCCATGCCATATTCCAAGTAGAAAGTATCACCAAGGAATTAGTATGTTTACAAAATTCCCGGTATTAACACACAGAGTTTTTTTTTAACTTGAGGACTCTGAGATTTGGCGTGTGTCTTTTCATCTTTTACTTCAAAATTTAAAGCAGTTTTACATGATTCACATTTGATATAAGAACACTGAACAAATACAAAAAATACATTATTGTTAAAACCAAAATACATTTTAAAAACATTTTAAGTTTGGTTCTAGGAGCATTGCCTTTAAAATAATAAAATATTTCACCCACATGGCATTCCTGTAACACGTTCTACGTGGGGAAACTTCAGCTGGTTCAAAGATCTGCTGCCAGACTGCTGACTGGGGCTGGCTACAGGGAGAATACAGCTCCTTTGTTACAACAGCTTCACTGGCTTCCAGTCTGTTTCTGGGCACAATTCAAAGTTCTGGTTATGACATATATAAAGCCCTATATGGTTCGGGTCCAGATTATCTGAAAGACCGTATTCTCCTATGAGCCTGCCCATACCCTGAGATCTTCAGGGGAGGCCCTTCTCTCAGTTCTGCCACGATCTTGGGCACACCTGGCAGAAAATCGGCAGAGGGCCTTGGTGGCTGCCCCAAAGCTCTGAAATTCCCTTCCCAAAGAGGCTAGAATGGCACCCTCCTTAGTATGTTTCTGGAGGCAATCAAAAACCTCTTTGTTCTGGCAGGCCTTTGGGAATAGTCTGAACCTGTGAGAATGTGATGGATTGCACTGCCTATGTGGTTATTGCTGTTTTAACTTTGATGTGTTTTTTTTATAATTTTAATATTATAGTTGATTTTATTATATTTTGTATATTTCTATTTATATGTTTTAATTGTACAAATTTTAATGTTGTAAAGCCGCCTTGAGTCCCAGTACTGGGGAAAAGGCAGGATATTATTATTATTATTATTATTATTATTATTATTATTATTATTATTATTATTATTATTATCATCATCATCATCATCATCATCATCATCATCATCAATAACAATAACAATAACACTGAACTTGTAGCAAAACAGAGAGCAGAGAAGTCAAGGAGGATTGATGCCATTGTCGTCCTGAAGACAGATGTGTCCTGTGAGAAGTGTTGTTTGGTTCTGAAGTCCCTGTACTTTGCCTTTCATATTTATATGATTTCTTTTGAACTGCTGATGTATATTTCCCAAAACACAGGAATTTCTCTAACAATTAGTTATTATTTTTTTCAAAGTTCCCAGCTATGATTTGGGAGTACTAAATTTATGTCATATCTTGTTAGCTTTTCTGAGTACATTTCCTTAAGTTCCCCAAACAGGATGCCTTCTGGTTCTCTTTCAAAGGTTTTGTCTACTTTTTACAAATTTGTAACATATTCCATGTTCACTTATTTGCATCATAGTGTGAACATGTACAATTGTTTAGTAAGCAGTTATCTTTTTGTCAATTTTCTTAACTGATGCATCTGTTATTCCTTTCCTGAGTTCAGCTGGGAAAATTTTGCCTTTTCCATAGCAGGCTCCTAGGTCAGTGAAAGGTTCAGTCAAAAGTCACAGCATGTCAGCACAAATGCTTCTGTTAGAATCAAATTTAATTCAGGAATAAATTTTAATATTCCATTCCATTGCTTCTTTATAACATTCATAGCTTAGGAGAGTTTTGTAATTTATGAGACAAATGTGGAAGACCAATAACAATTTATTTGAATAAATATTTTCAAGGTAGCCTATTATGCTGGTTGGTGCAAAAGTCTTGCAAAATGCAAAGGCTTCTGGGGCAAATATTTGTCACAGTTCAAAATTCATTTTACAAGGATTAGGGTATCTTACAAAAAAACCCACACACATATTAGGAGCTGATTCATATATGGTGTTCCACCATTTCCCCTTCTTTTTTCCTCTCACATGATTGATCCACTTGTATGTTGCCTCACATTGGAGATGAAAGCCAGTGCAGGTGTAACATCCCTCATCCCCTGCCTTGAACAGATTTGGGACATGCTGTTGTCTTGATCACTTCCTCTCCCTATGCTAATTCCCTTCCTGTGCCCTCTTTGAAGCCAACCAAAGTTAGTTTTAGATGTACACCAACTTTAATGTTGACCATAGTTAGCTCAAATCAGAGTGTGTAACCATAGTTAGTATGGAGGATGCAAGCCCTGGATTGAGCCAACTATGGTTCATGCTGTGATCATCTTCTAATACGATAAAATCAAGACCTGTTGACTGAGTATATTCAACAGATCCTTTTAACTTACTGTGTGCACAACCTATATCCCTGGCTTCCCATGTCTAGATGCAGTGGTGTCTGATTTTTTAAAGGAAGGAATCCTGTGCTAAGAAAGTGTTGTATCCAACAGTGTCATTCCACTGGCGCAAATGACATTGTGCTAGCAGAAACCAGGTTTTGAACTGTGCACAAGGGGAGAATTCAACTAAAGTTCTGCATGTGCAACCGCTTGTACAACTGCTTGTGCAAATGCTTGTAGTCCTTAGGTTTACAAAGTGGTCCACTAGTGTGTGTGCAATTGCTTGTGAAACAGGAAAAGTCAGCAGAGTTACACTAACACAGCTATTTCTTCCGCTAACGGTACATTAGATTTAGGCCAGAAGCATTAAGGGAATAGGATGGTATAAATGATTATACTTAACATATATTGCACATTACCCAAGTGGTTTACATCTGGTAATTCCAAAAATCTATCAAACCTTCAGATGGTGTGGAAGGTGAGAGTTTGAGGTAGAAGTCCTATTTCAACATTCATCTGCTTGCATGTAGGGCTAAACTGTGTAGGGAGATGTGGGTGGGCATGTAAGTCCTGCCCCAACATCTCTGCACACCTGGCTTCCATATAGACCTTCACATGTTGAGCATGAAGGTCTGTATAGGGCTCGGTAAGCTCATTCAGCTGAACATGCTTACAGAGCTTCCGTGATCACAAAGCCTGCCTTATCAGGGTTTCCAATCTGGGAACCTCTGTAAGCGTGTTTAGTTGAATGCGCTTACAGAGTCCTATACAGACCTTCATGCTCAACCCATGAAGCTCTACACAGAAGTCAGGTGCTGGGGACATTGAGGGCAGGGCTTACATGTCTGCCCATGTCCCCCTGCACAGTTTAGCCCTACACACAAACAGGCGAAAGCCTGCATAGGCTTTTAGTAGCTTGCTTAATGCCACTCAGGGGCTTTGGGAACTTCATCTTCTGTAGCTGGGGCCTAGTGAAGTGACCAAACTGAGACAGTGCATGCTTTGCCCTTACAACCAGGTCCTCTTCAGGCACAGTAAGAAAGAGAGATCTGAAACATTGGCCCCTTCAGTTGGTAGGCAGCACAAAGCTTCTGGATTGGTTAGACCTGATATGGCTTTCTGTTCTTGCCTGGTATAGCAGAGCAGTAAGTTCTGCCAACTGCACATGGTAGGAGAATAATGCTCCACATCTGGTTTCAGATATGTTTACACAAAGCCCTGGCCTGGTTCTGACAAAGGCATCCAGTGTGTTCATGACTTACCTAGCTGAGACCTGAGTCAGGGTTTTGCTAGCTTATGTATGCTTTTAACAACGGCATAATGCTAGTTTTCAACTGCAGACTTTCACAATATTTGCCCTGTGAAAAATCCAATGAATACATGTATCTGAAGTAGACTACAGAAACTCTTGCCAGAATGAGCCAATTTCTTCTAAGCCATGACCGCATTTTGTCTATATAATGGTATATAGTCTAAGCTTTAGTGTGAAGCTTCCACCACACAGAGAAGGTCAGATCCATTCAGCATGGTCATGATATGTAAGATACAAGCAATGCTAATTTTAATTTTTAACTACAAAAAAGGATAATTATTTATGCTTATAAACAGTAGTATTGATTACTCTGTAGGTAACTAATCAGAAACATAATCATGCATTTATTTTTGTACTGGAGTTTTACTGTTTGAAGTATGCTGAACTGAACATGAAAGGGGTGGAAATACAAAGTGAGATTTTTGAGGAACAGTACTACTATTTCAAGGCATAATCCTTTGAATGCTTTTTTTTAACCACTGGAAAAGCTGGTTTAATAAACTAGAGGTTTATAGGTAAATTAGTCCTTCGTATGTCTATGTTCTCTTTCTTGTTTGTGTAGATATCTTCAAAGTACTGTTCCACATTTTGTGTGTAAGTAGAAATTAACTTTAGCATATTTTGCCTCTTTGCTTCCATGTTTCATAGTAATTAAGTACATGTAGTATGTCACACAACCCTGTTTTTAATTGGGAATGAGCCAAACCACGTGGACTTTAGTTCATGCTTTTTCTACCTTGCACACTCTATCGGACAGATGCTTCTGATTTATATGAAGTTAAATTTCTTAGTTTGTAGCATTCAGTCTGTCATTTTGCATTAGCCATGCAGCTATCTGTGGGGAGAAGAAGAGAGGGCTTGGCAAACTGTCAGCATCTTTGTGGCTCTTGTTGCTTGCTTCTCCTTCAGCTAGGGAGTGCAGCCTGCCCCTAGCTAGTTCACCGTTTGGAGGCTATTTGTTGAGTTGGCAGAAGACTGTCTCTTTCGATGTTTGAGAATTTTATGTATGCCCTGTGTGGCTGGGGTCTTTTATGTGTTCAAAGAGAGATATTTAGGTTGCTAGCTAGGAGGATGGCGGGCACAAGAAAGGTTTCGGAGGTTTCAGATGATGTGTCATCAATATGCGGCTGATACCCAACTCTAGAGCACTCTTCACCTATGCCATGGCATGGGTCTGCAGGGCTGCACCTCTGGCCCCACCCCAAGGTTGTATGGTTCTGCTTTCCACGTCCATGATGCCCAGGCATAGACCTCCCTGGTGTCCTGGGATTGTGCAGGAATGTGGGGGAAACCACATGAAGGCTTTCCCTTGCACAGACGTAGGCTTTCCCTTGCAGACATTCAGAAACTACAGTTAGTGCAAAGTGTGGTTGCTAGATGACTAACTGGGACTGTGCATTATGATTATATTACGGCTGTCCTACTTCAGCTATAGTGGCTCTTGGTCCATTTCTGGGCACACAGTGCTGCTTGGTTTGACCTTTAAAGCCCTTCATAGCTTAGGTCCAGGGTACTTGAAGGACAGCGTACGTAGGGATGTGTGACACTGGAAGACTCATTCCATTTGAGCTCGACAAACTTTCAACACAATTCTGACCTGACAGCCAAAAGCGGGCTGAGTCGGGGATGTGTGTTGTGGCTTCTGTGAAATTGCTCAAAATATTTGCGCAAATTTGGAGCCAAGAACTGAGTATCTCTAGCACAATTTGTGCAACTCACGATTTGCACAAATTGTGATTTGCACAAATCGGGGCTGACTTGTTAGATTCAAGTTCTTGCTGTTGTTCTTGTTGTTCTTGCTGTAGCATTTAACATGAGAAGTATGGAAGTATCCTCTTCTCACTGCATATTCACACACCCCACCTTCGCCACCTTGAATTTTCTGACAGTTAATTTCAGATTTGTGCAAAAATCGGGCATCCGTTCTGCAATTTGTGCAAATGTACACAATTTACACAAATTCATGCGATTTGCACAAATTTTGGCATGGAGGCCCAAATTTTGTGCAGATTTCGACATATATATATATATATATATATATATGCAAATTTTGGCCTGTTTTAAAAATGAAAATCTGTGTGCTGGCTTGACTCATGTCAGATCGAGTTAGCGCCAGCACAGGGTTGATGGAACAAAATCAGTGGAGCCAAGTTGAGAAAATCCATTGGATATTCACCCCCCCCCATCAGATTCCTCACACATTCGTAAGTGTATGTACCTAATCATGCATTACAATCTTCAGTGGAGGGCATCCTGTGAGTGCTCCCACCATCTGACCTGAGGCAGGTGGATACCAGAGAGATGCCTTCTCGGTGATGGTGCCCCAATTGTGGAATGCTCTCCCCAGAGAGGTTTGCCTGGCACCTACTTTATTATCTTTTCAGTGCCGGCAAAGACCACTTTCCCCAAGCTTTTTAGATGCATTTTTCAGCTTGCTGACTGTTCTATGTTGTTTTTCTATTTTTTGTGGCTTTTTATCTATTTTATCATTTGTATTTACATTTTAGGGTACAATCCGATGCACGTTTACACAGAAATATGTCCTACAACTCCCAGCATCGTCCAGCCAGCCATGCTGCCTGGGGAATGCTGGGACTTGTAGGACTTATTTCTGTCTAATCATGCATTGGATTGCACCCTTAAGTGTTTTATTCTTTTTGTAAACTGCCCTGGGAATATGGTTGAAGGCCAGTACAAAAATAGTTATAAGCAAGATAAAAATGATTGGGTAGATTTTTGTGTTATTTGCACATCAATTAACCCTTTTAGATTCTGTTGTTACCTTTGTTACTTCTACAGGATTGATTGTGAGTCCTTCGGAGGTAAGGATCCATATTTGTTTTTCTAGTAAGATGTGCGGTTACCTCCCCTGATCCCTTTGATAGATTGCTCTGTAAATCTAACTAGATATAGATCTGTATAAGAGCCAGTGTGGTGTAGTGGTTAGAATATTGGACTAGAATTAGTGAGACTCGAGTTCCATCACCAGTCAACCTATGAAAGTCATTCAGGCCATGCAGGGTGGGATGTATGCGCTGTTGGGTGCTGCTGCCCAGAGGTGTTCTGTAGGCCTTCAGGTAGCAACACTGAAAAGTGCATGCTTCCCACCCCACTGCCCGAAAAAATGGGTAGCTTTTTGGATGCTTTCTGGAAATGCTATACATGCTTATACCTGAGTAACTCAGTCCTGCTTTTTTGTGGGTAGGGATAGAAAGGGATATTGTTTGACTGTTTCCACCTAATGAATAACTGTCATGTTAATAAAGTTGGATGCTTCTCCCTTACTAGCCTCTCCCTGCTTACTATTTTACCTCTGAGCCAAACTGAGTAAATCACAATGGAAGAGTGAGTGAGGGACCAAATGGATGTATAATGTGTGCTTGTGGACAAACACAGTACCGATCCCTGTATCATGCTGCCATGTAAGCCCTGCTGAACTCACCATCAGCACTGCTGGAAAGGCCTTTAGTGTAGAACAGGGGTGTTGAACCTCTTTCAGCCCAAGAGCCAAATTCAATTTCGGAGAAGCTCGGGGGGGGGGGCATCCTGGTGGTGGTGGGGGGGCAAAGGCAAATGAGCTGGAGCCAAAGGCCAAAGAGATGGGGACAAATATGCAAATGATTGTGGCATATTGTAGCTTAAAGCTGTTACTACCAGGAACTAAGCCTCAGGAAAGGCATTTCAACCTTTTAGAATGGGGGGGGGGGAGTGCAGAAAATCTGGGAAGCCACCCAAATGATCAGTGGTTGGGCCCAAGGGGCTGGGGCCATGGGAAGGATGTGTGGCCAACTGGCAAATTCCCAGAGAGCCAGATTGGGACCCGAGGAGGGCCATGATTTGCCACTGGGCTTGAGGTGCCCACCCCACTGCCTGAAAATACACACAGCACCTCCTGGTAATGCCACCCAAGAACATATGCTTTCTGCCTGTATTTTCCCTGCCTCCCTTTTTCCCACACAAGAAAGGGGCCAGGCAGGGTGGTGCTTTCAGCTGCTGCTTTGCTAATAGCTTGTGAATCCCTTCAGTAAGCATTGGCTGAAGTCTGCACTCTCCCTGCCTTTCTCTCCTGTGGAAGACAGAGGGCAGCAGAGAGAGATGTTACACTGAGACTGTGTACCCTTTCCATGAGCATCGGCTGAAGTCCCAGTCTCCTTGCGTCTCTCTCCCAGCAGCTACACTACTTCTCCCCACCAGAACCCCTAACCTTTCCTCAGGAAATGCTGTGGGGAGGGGATTGAAAGGGTCCTGGCAACTATAATTTTGGAAGGAAGGCCAACCAAAATGTGTAGGCCCACGATGATTAAATAATGTGTTTTTTTCACACATACACCATTATTGGCTTTTTTTCAATGCAGAACACTTACGCGAAGGCTTCTGAGGACCAGTGGTGGTACAAGTCACTTGAAATCACTCCCTGTGGTGGCCATTCTCATAGGGTACAAGCCACTCCCAATTCCTAGCTCACCAACTCCTTGCAAGGTCACAAATGTCTTGCAATGAACACTACAGGAAATAATCTGCAAGAGAAAATAGTTTGGATTTTAGTGTGCATTAGTGTATTTTTGCTTGAGCCATGAATCTGGATCAAAAAAGTGGTGGTTTTGCCATATGAACCTAAGTACGTTCAGTCAGAAGTAAGTTTCAGGGAGAGTTCAATGGAACTTACTCTCAAGTAAGGGTGCATAAGATTTTAGCCTTATTTTTCATGAGAATGTAATAATGAAATTTAGTCCTCTAACTGTGTCATAACCATCATAGTTATGTAACAGTCTTGATTAAAACAGTTTGGGGGAAAATCTGGTTAGTAATCTGATTATTTCTTTAGATTTAAATACAATTTAATAAGATGATGGAACAACAAACTCAGTAAAACACATTAAACTGTATAATTGGATTAGAATACATGGAAACTGTAATCCATTTTAGCTGAATAAAAATGGGAACTTTCCTTGGTTATTGTTTCTCTTCAGAAAAATGCTTTTTTTGAGAAGTATTATTGAATTATATCTTGCTATATTACAGTGGCTTAACAACACTGAACAATGGGTTTTGAATTATGTAAAGTGCAGTAGCGAAGCATAGACGGTTTGTGCCAGGTATATGAAAGTGGGTGAACAGATTAACGATCATCAGCATCCATTTATCTGTGTATGTCGCTTTTCCACAATATTGTGCCCAAAGCAGCTCACAACAAAACAAATGAACAGCAGTAAATGTAATTTACAACAACATATCAAAGAGCAGTAAACATAATAATATTTTAAAAAATACAATAGAAACAATTACAAATAGCCACAATGTTGGTAGATAAATACATAATACAAATACAGTCATGCCTTGGATTGAGAGCATAATTCATTCCGGAAACGTGCTTGTAATCCAAAACACTCTTATATCAAAATGAAATCCCCCCCCAAAAAAATTGTACAGAGATTTTTAATTTAAGCCGTACTACAGTACTTGTATTGCAAGACGTCGCTTGTATATCAAGTAAAAGAAAATTAAATAAATATTTAAAAATTTGCTTGTCTTGCAAAACGCTCTCAAACCAAGTTACTTGCAATCCAAGGTATTACTGTATCTACATCCAATAAAACAGTACAAATAAACTAGCCTAATCCCACAGTTGAGCACTAAACAGGATAAAGTGTAACACAGAAGTATAAGCAACACTCCCTACAAGGATGAATAAATCTCAGTATCTCTCCACCAAGCACTCCTTTATTTATTTATTTATTTATTTTGATTTATTATGACATGTGTATCCTGCCTTTATAGCCCTTCCTTCCAGCACTGGTCTTCAGGCAGCAGGCTTTATCCTTCAACATGATGGTGTATGGCAGATGGAAATACTCAATCCCTTGAGGTTAGTCTCTTTCCACCAATCCCTCCTTCTGTTCTGACAGAAATGCCAGGTGAGTGGCTGGACTTACCAGTGCCGCCATTTTTATTGCCCCACAATCCAATGTCCTCATGTATGGGGGAATTACAATGTGGGAAATTCTGTGGAACTTCTGTCAGTACCAGGAAAAAATAGATAAGGGGAACTCGGATCAGACCCAGCGTCAGTTGTCCCAGGGCCCCTTTATTGACCTTAAGGGATGGCATGTGCTGGTGCTGGGATAGGAGTGGGGAATGCTACCATGAACGCACATGATTTTCACATGACTAAAGCTACAGTTGCTTGAAGTGGAGCATCCATATTTTATTGCAGTGGTTCAATCCACGTTCTGTGAAATTACCCTTCAAATTGTAACTATAGACCATTATTCTGCTTTATGTGGGGCTGGCCTCCTTGGAGATGATCCAGAAGTTACAGTTGGTACAAAATGTGGCAGCCAGGATACTGCCAGGGACAGTTCTGAAGGAACAGCATTAGTTGCCTATTTCTGGGCCAAATACAGGTGTGGATCTACAAAGCCCTAAATGACTTGGGACCCAGGTATCTGAAGGAATGCCTCTCCCTAGTACCAGCTCATGCCCTTAGATCTGTGGAGGAGGCCCGTCTTGTTATCCCACCACTGGGGGAAGTACATCAAGGGAAGATACAAGATAGGACCTTCTCTTGGGAATGTCTTCCCACAAGAGGACATTGTCCTGTTGCCAACTTCATTATCATTTAGATGCCAGGTTAATGCCAATTTGTTTTTCCGGGTATTTAAGTGTGGTTAGCACTGCTGCTGCTACTTGGTTTTACTAGAGTTTTATTTTATTGTATCGTTGGTTATTTTTAATATTGTTTTTACATACCCATGGTGGTGGTGGTTTTTATGAAGGGTGGGATAGAAATAGAATGAATGAATGAATGAATGAATGAATAAATGAATAAATAAATAATAAATAAATAGCCAGTATTCCATGTAAGGAAGTCCTCTAGCACAGTGAAACTTTCCTAATGCTTCCTCCCCAGTGTAACCCATTGTGCCCCACCAAAAACCTCTCATGAGTGTTGGGATCCTCCAGAAAGTCCTGGGATGTGACACAGGGTGCTGCAGTGGGTGGGGAACAGAACTGCCAAAAAATTATTTTCAGCAATTCTCCCCTCCCACTGCAGCTCCCCCCCCCCATGCCATATCCAAGGCCTTTCCTGAGGGGCTTCTCAGGGCTGCAGTACGGATGGTGGGGAAGAATTCCCAGTTCACAAGCAGATATAACAAACAATACAACTCATAGATTAGGACTTCTACACAGTAGATTGGCTTTTCCCCTTTGGATACATTAAAGGCTTCTATTACATATATAATTAATCAGTAAACTTTTAAATAGTGGATTAACATGTCCTAGCTTTTTCCAACAGATGGTGAAACTCAAATACTCTGTAGTGTTATCAAAGGCTTCCCATCTAGTAGGTGTGCTGCAGCTCTAGTTAGCAGGTGCTTATGTTATCATTCCATTTCCAATTCTGAAGGCAGTGTTTAAGAGAACGTCAGGCTTTACTTAAACATTTTGACAGGAACCTTTTCCGTTGTCAATGAATTGAGACTTTGATGCCTGGAAGACTGTGACACGTTGTGTCTTAAAAAAATTAATACATTATTTTTGTCTATTACTAGAATAAAGAAAGTTTCTTTACTCAGAATGCCGATATATACATTTAGAAAACATATATGTCCATTCTAGTGTGTCTCATGCTTTGCAGCCAATTGATCATTCCTTTTTGTCAAGGGCAACAAACTAATATTTCAGGAATGAGTCACTCTATTATTGGTCTAAGGTGAAGTTGTTGTGTGTCAATCTTAGTTCGTTCTCTTTTTTCAGGAATACCTGAGAACGAAAATTGTGTGTGATTATTCTTAAGCTCTGCAAACAACATAAAGACAATTCAGTACTGAGGATGCCCTCAATATAATTACTCATCTGACTGAGACCCAAGCCCAGGCCTCATATCTCAAGTATTAACTGACAGCAGTGGAATACTGGCAAGACTATTTAATTCTCTTTGACTCAGCGGTACATGCCAGTTCTGCATTCTATCATGTATCATGTCAGCTGAAATAACCATGTGATCTGGACAGGACTGGCTCCAGGTCTGAGAGACAGCCCCCCAAAACTGCCCTATGGTGGTCCTCCTCCTATTGGTGGCTCAAGCCGCCCACTATTTTACTTACCCACAATGTAGCATCACTCTAGCACAGCATTTCCCAACTTAGTACACTCCAGATGTTTTAGACTACAACTCCCATTAGCCCCATAGAGCAAGGCAGAGGTCAGGTAGGGTTGATGGGAGTTGTAGTTCAAATCATCTGGAGGACACCAGGTTGGGGAAAGCTGCTCTAGGGCACTATGGGTACTTAAAATGGTGGATGGCTCCTGGGAACTGGTATTCATGTTGAAAGTTACAACCATGGTTAGAATTAGAAATAGTAGACAGGGAAACAAAGGTTCTATTGAAAAATGGCCCGTTTTTTGTTATGATTTGGAATAATAAAGTGTAGGTCAAGGCACATCCTTCTGATTTATTGGAAACATTGTAAGGAGGAAAGGCTATGTAAAGTTATATGGCAATATGAATAATTACCAATTGATTGGAATGAAATTGATTGGAATAATAACATGAATGATTTGACTATACAATAGAAATATGTGTAAAATCTGGCATGAGACTGTCTTATTTTTTAGAAAAGAAAGAAAATGGTGGATGGCTTCAGACCCAGCTGCCCTGCACAGGGGACCAAAGGCCAGTGTCAGGGGCGGGTGGGCCTTCCCAGTGTATTGGAACTTCAGCAGGTGCCCAAGGAATCTGGGTGCTGATGTCAGGGTCCTGACACTATTACACATCACCAATGCAACATGGAACCCCAACCATGTACATGGAAATGTTTTCCATGATCATCAAACCATGCAGGCAACCTACACATTGGACTGAAGTGTGTCCATAGCTAGAGCTTCTGATCAGTACTGGCTCTAGGTTTGAAGGGGTCCTCCTATGTCAGTGGCCCTGGAGAGTGTACCTGGTTGCGGTGGCAGTGCTCTGAGCAGCACTGGATCTAGCCACCCTTTAGACTTCTCAGAAGAATACTAGGTTGGGGGCATTGTGGAAAATGTTAAATGCCTGGTGCTGCTCACAGCGCCAGGTCAGAAAAATAACAAAACAAAGGTGGGGACAGGGTAGGCTTCAGCGGTAGACCCTGGTAGTGGTTCTGATGGACATTTCTGAAAAAGAACAAATGGTAATTCCAGTACAAAATAACCAGGTAGGTTTATTTATTTACTTAATGATATTTATGATTCAATTGCATTAAAGAAATTTCTAAGCCATGTACAAAACAAGTCTTCATTCAGAGGACAAGATTACCTTCCTGGGAATGCCTGTTGGAAAAGGGATACCGAAAACTGAGAAGGCTTGGCACCTGCCTGTTTTGCAGAGGTGGGCACTATGATACTAATGGCCCTTTTCTGAGCCATGATTTCCCCCCCCCCAAAAAAAACAAAAAAAAACAAAATACATACAACAACAGCAACAACAAATAAAACTTAACAATATTAATACATAAACCCACCCCAATCCCTCCCCACTCAATCCACATTAGATTATTATATTTCACTTCGTTATAAACTACTTCTTTTCATGAATCCCACACTTTTTTGTACGCTTCCATCAACATTGATCTATTTGAATCTTTTTTCATATACTCTATGTACTGTCGCCAATCCTTCTTAAAAGTATCTTTTTTCTTTGTTGAGCCATGATTTATAACTCCATTGTTGGATCCTTTGGAAATGCTTGACCAACCAATGAGGGGTCGGGGGGAGTGTTCTTTACCACTAGAAATATCTATTAGTGCTTACGAGATCCAATACTGCATCCCTTAGGGTTCTGTATATTTGGGGGCCAGCATGAAAAGTGAGCCACAATGGGAGAACCCTTCCTGCATCGCTCAAAGGCAGTCTGGGAAAATATCCAAAATCCACAGTTGGACGATACCTTTATTTAGGACCATTCAAAATTCTACAAAAATGTGCAAGCTTTTGGGTTTTCCTGAGTGCTTCATCAGAATATGTTCTACAAAAAGCAGGGGATGGGCAAAGAATCAGAAAAGTCCACAAATTGGGCCAGATGTCGTGGTCATGAGGTCTGCAGTTTAGACCCAGTGTCAAAATGGAGATTACAGGCTGAATAATTAGTCAGTGGTAGTCAGTGCAGGTACCAGATTACACCTAGCAATGCATTTCAAGAGAGAGGGGCAGCAATGGCTGATCTCCATTTCTGAAAACACAGAAGTCTGGCTGTAACTCTGATCTGCCTCTTGCCTCGGGAAAAACACACAGGTTCCTGGATTGGCATAGTGCAGAAGTGCAGAGAAACATGACAGTCCGTACATTAGCAAAGTCAGAGATTCATTTTAGGTCATGGTGCACTAGGTTAAAAAAAGAAAAGAAAAGGTAAATTGAGGCCAAATTATGAGTATTGGCAGATGGTGACAGCATAGAGGTGGAAGAGATAGAAAGATCAGCAGTCTGTCTTACAGTCAGTGCCACAATTTCTACCTGCAAATGCCAAATGATGACCCAGGAGAGTGGTTGGACCTATGTTAAGCAGCAACTAGGGGACAATTGGGGGCTGCTGTGCTATGCCTAGTGTGGTCTCTGCCAGCAGGAAAGAGTGATACCATTGGCATGCACCGGCTATTACAAGTCTCTTTGCAGGTGCTTAGGTTAAACCTTATGAACCAGACTCTTAACTCCCTCCTGGCTGCCACTCAGTAGCAGTGCCAGAAATTTCAGTGTGCCTGGCCCTCTTGGATCTGAGCAGATGCTACCTCAGTGAATGATAGTACATTGCAGGAGGTGGGATGGTGTTTCAACTAGTAAAAAGTTTTGAGGGGGAATTACAAAATCATTGCTTTTAACAGTGCCTTAAAGTCTCCTACAGCATATTTGGAAATAGGCCTTACTTAATTTAAACTAAGTAATTGAATATGCAGTGTTAACTTTCATCAGCATTTCAGATATTTCTGCAATTCAGCCAAGAGCGGAGGCCTTTCATAGTTGACTCCCCAAACGGCATGACAGATGAGTTAGAAGTAATAGCTAGTGGAAGAAGAACGCAATTTGGAAAGAAAACTTCTGAATTAAAATTTTACCAAGCATACGAATCCAATATTCCATTAATTAATTTGTTTTCAAAGGATCAAAAGATATTTAAGCCACTTTCAATCAGGATTTTGGCTTTTCCTGCCATCCGAAGTATTTTCCTGGCAGAATGGATGGAATAATTTTTATGAATGGCAAATGTTATATTGAAGGGGGATGCTGCTATTCTGATGGCAGGTCATTGTTTTGAGAAGTGCTTGTTTATATGAATGTCTACACAGACAGACCACGCACTTTCCCCACTGAGAGGCATTTCCATAGCAACGTGTGCATTGTTGTGACTTGTTGTGACTAGTCTTGCATGTGGCACATGCCATCTACTGGCGATTTTCAGAGTTGCCAGTCGGCTAAAGTAAAATTGTTCCTAAAATGCAGATCCAGTGGATTTGGGTGCCTAATGGTGCAGGGGCAGGGTGTGAGAGAACACAGCGGTGGTGAAACTGGCACAGCATTCAAAAGTAACATTGCACCTCTTAAGGATTCATTTGTAGTTAATGGTTAATGGTTTCTTCTTTGCTGTAGTATAAATGCTGTCTGTTTACTGAATAGAATGAAATTTCTTCACGTCTCATAATCTTGGGTGAAAATTGCATTTGGTGTGATTAAAAAAAAAGGCATCTAAAAAGTGGTATCAGGGCCTGTTTGAAGCAGTCATATTTGTCTGCTGACATCTGGGCTCATGTTGACACTACAGCAGCTCTGGCAATGGCTAATGAGGGATCAAGAGTGACAGGTATGACTCCGTTAGCTACTTATTTTGTCGTTTTTGGCAAATCGATTTCTTTGATGTATTAACACATCAATCATACCTCTATGATCATAGTAAGGGCCTTAAAACAGGTGATAGGATATAGATACCCTTAGATGCTGTCTATGTTATAGTACTCCATATATTGGTCACCATGTGCTGGTGTTCAGACCTAAAATAAAATAGATTTCCTACATGTCCAGGGCTGCTGCTGACTAGAAACCCATATAATGGCAAAATGCCCATTTATGCCTTATTAAGAGCAAGAAGTAGGACCAGCTTCTGAAACAGTCCAGCCCCTTCTGACATTTTGATTATTGCACTAAATTAGATACAAATTAACTTCTATCCAATGTGCTTTTGAAATTAATCCCCAGTATTAGATAGTACAATGGCAACTTTTGTCTGGCCTTGTTTAGTTTTTGCTTAACAAGGATTTTGTGAAATCTGAATAGAACTGGAGACAGAGGAAGGGATATAAATGAAATCTATGGTTATTTTCATTTTACTTTTCATAATACAGATTATTAGAGAAAGCATTTGTTTGTTTTATATTCTGTGTTGTTCTCCTTAATGAGATTAGAGGATTTAGCATCACATTTCTGAAATATATGCAAAGCCTAGAACAAATTGGCAGATGATCTGCAAAGTCAGGTTGGATTAGCATTGTGAGAAAAGAAAACCTGGAGGTTTTGAAGATACTGGTTAGCAATGCCTCTATTTTCCAAGTAGGTGTTATGCTCTTCTATCCAGTGTTATATAATAGATATTAAATCTGTAACATCATTGCCTCTTTCAGGTGGAGCTGTATGCCTGTATTTATTATATTCTATGTTATATTTTATTTAGCTTTAATAGCCCAATTGATTGATTCTTTGCTTTTTCATCATTGCACTTTTTCACTGATGAGTATTTGGGGGGGTTTAATGGAGTTTTGTAATGCTTGCTGCTGCTTGTCTTTGTTTTAAATATGCAAATGCAATAGGGTGTACTTTTAACTGTTTAATTTGATTTTCTGGGTAGGTCATTTCCTAGTTCACAGGAAATGTTACCAGGGATGGAAGTGAGAGCTGCCCATAGAAATCAATAGAGAAATCTAAGATAGATTTAGATAGAAGATCTAATATGGCTATAATTGAGTTGGGGAAGGGCTCAGATGAGACAATGCTCAAGAGGGAGCAGAAGTAGAAAGTTACAGGATGCAGGAGGAGAAAGTCAGAGGGAGGAAATGGGCAGGACAGAATGAGGAGCAGAGGAGATGGGGGAGAGCAAGAGAAAGGGATAACAAGGAGCCTGTACCTCTCCTGAGGAGAAGCAGACTTCCCCTTCATAAGTGAACATAAGAAGAGCCATGCTGGATCTGACCAAGTGCCCATCTAGTCCAGCATTCTGTTCACACAGTGGCCAACCAGCTGTCCACAGGATCCTAAAAGTAGGACATGAGCGCAACAGCACCCTCCCGCCCATGTTCCCCAGCAACTGGTGCGCATAGGTTTACTGCCTCTGATACTGGAGGTGGCACATAGCAATCAGGACTAGTAGCTATTGATAGCCTTCTCCTCCATGAATGTGCCCAATCCCCTTTTTAAGCCCTCCAAATTGGTGGCCAGTACTACATCCTGTGGAATTGAATTCCATAGTTTAACTATGTGCTGTGTGAAGAACTACTTCTTTTTATCTGTCCTGAACCTCCCACCAATCACCCTCATGGGATGACACCATTGGGTTCTGGTATTATGAGAGAGGGAGAAAAATGCCTCCCTATCCACTTTCTCCACACCAGGCATAATGGTATGACCCTGGGTGGACCCTCAGATGCCAGCCTTCCCCAGAAGGAAAACTATGCACTTGATTCTGAGCTGGCAGCCCCTTCAGCCACAGGCTCACATAATTCATGGAGACATTTTGTGGCAAGGTCCCACTTGTTCCTTTTAATAGTAAACTCAGGTTGAGTTTCTGAGTGCCAAAGTGCCAAAATAAGGCCTGACATCCACATACTCAGGAGATGTCCTAGGTGTGCAGAAGTATATATGTTTTGTGAATTAAAACAATATAGGAATCTGTGAGCTTGCAGAAAGTTGTTCAACCCACAGAGAGAAGCAGGGAGAGAAGAAGATTCCAATGATCAGGCAGACGGAGTTTTTCACAGCACTTTGAGATGCAGAATATTTGTGTTAGCTGAAAACAAAAGAACAAAAGAGGAAAAGGGAAGAGACGGAATGGACCTACTCAGGCCCATGACAGCTTATAGTGTGGACAGGGACACTAGGATAGTTGGATACCTTTCTCATCTCCACATCCTAATATATTAATATAAAATACTCAGGGTTGGGTCTGTTGCCCACTAGAGCTGTATATAGCACATCAGGGGAAGGCCTTGCGGATGGAGTAAGTAAAGAAAAAGTGTCCTTTATCCCTTCTCCAGTTCTGAAATTCACTCCACCCCACCCCCCGGAGCCTGAACAGCACTGCAGTGCTTGTGTCCCCAGCATCTGGAGTCATGAACAGGAGCACTTCTCCTAGGGGGTGGGAATACACTGCAACATTTTTGTTGCAGTTCCCACCTGTAGAGACTTAAAGCTGATGTACATATTTCTTTTTCTTTCCCAAAGGAAGTGACTAAATACTGGACATTACAAGTTGAACCACAAGAGCTTGAGTGTTTCTTGTTGCTGATTACAATTTGTTTATTTAAAATATTTACATACCTCTTTTCTATTAAAATACCCAAAGTGATTATTCTGATGCAAGTAGGCTGCTTTGGGTTAGAAAGTGGATGGAAAGCCTTGCCTTGATATGATGTTGCAATGCCATTCTGTGTCTTAACTGTTCTTAAATGTTTGTATTTTATATTTCAAAATATAAAACATTAAATCTAATCTAATCTAATTAAAAATAGATTGTATGAGAGCAAAGTTGAACAGATTCCTTCTGCTGCAAAGCGATTTTTCCTCATCAGAGCATTCTCTGTGTCTAATCTATTCTAACAGCTATCCATTGGTTTAAATTCACTGCTGCCCATCTCTAACAGAAAACCAGGGTAAGGCTGCACTAAGGTGGCCGGGCTTCCGATCAAAAGCTGGTTCCAAAAATAGACTAAATTTCTACACGCACTCATAAAATGCTGGTTCAGCTTGTCTGAGCATGGAAAGCTAAGCAGGGTCAGGCCTGGTTATTACTTGGATGGGAGACCCCTCCTCTAGTTTCCTGCATTGAGCAGGGAGTTGGACTCAATGGCCTTGTAGGCCCCTTCCAACTCTAGGATCCTATAAAAAAAAGACTGTGGAATGGGTTGCAGTAGCTAACCAGATAATATAACACATACAGGCCTGTGGCTTATGCTGGCTCAGCTTGTCTGAGAGTAGAAAGCTAAGCAGGGTCAGGCCTGGTTATTACTTGGATGGGAGACCCCCCTCTAGTTTCCTGCATTGAGCAGGGGGTTGGACTTGATAGCCTTGTAGGCTCCTTCCAACTCTATGATCTATGAATCTATTATGTTTTTGCAGTATGAGCAAGTTGACTTTCTTCTTGTTTATTTGCTCTAAGGAACATGTTTATATTTTGTCAAAACATGGGA
Organism: Shinisaurus crocodilurus; assembly: GCA_021292165.1. Lineage (NCBI taxonomy): Eukaryota > Metazoa > Chordata > Lepidosauria > Squamata > Shinisauridae > Shinisaurus > Shinisaurus crocodilurus. The sequence continues at coordinate 236,362,034 of CM037879.1, forward strand.
GATGTGAGATTAGCATTCAGCAACCTTTTGAACCACTCTTTGAAAATAGCCTTTTTCAAATATTTGAATGTCATCATTCCTAAGAGGCTTTCACAACTCCAGAGGTACATTCTACATTCCTTAATCGCCAGGCTAAAGCTGAGGCTCTAGAATTCTTACAACCTATTGTGGCTTGGTAGAAGGTAGACTGGAAGGATTAAGCCCTTGACACAGACAGCGTCGCAGTGATACATGCTTTGATTACATCCAGGCTAGATTACTGCAATGCACTTTATGTGGTGCTGCCCTTATAGACAGTTTGGAAACTTAACTTGGGGCAGAAAGCACCAGTTAGAATGCCTGTAGGAGCTAGGCATTCAGATCACATTACACCTATTCTGCGCAAGGTACATTGGTTGCCTATTCATGTGTATCTCTCTGTGTGTCATCTGTTTATATGTTTGTATATATATGGTTTTTTAATAATGTATTTTTAAGGTTTTAATCTTTGTAAACTGCCCAGAGAGCTTCAGCTATTGGGCGGTATAGAAATGTAATAAATGAAATTAAATGAAAATTTGGGGGCCTAATTTAAGGCACAGGCATTGATCCATCTGCACCTATATGAACCTGCCCAAGCCCTAAGATTGGCATCTGAGGCCCTGCTCTCTAGTCCAGTGGTTAGAGCTGTCAGATTGATGAATACCAGGGCCTTTTCTGTACTGGTCTTGCACCTTCGTAATACCTTCCCCAGAGAGATTTATATGGTTCCTTCTTGGTTTTTAGAAGATCCTTAAATAAGTTATTCCAGTCTGCATTTGGATAAATTTATGGAGTTCTGTTTTAAAATTATTTATGCACTGCAATTATTTTTATGTAATAATAATGCTGATGATTTATGTATTTTAATGTTGTTTTAATAATTTGAAATTTTGTTTTATACCATCTTGTGAAGATATATACCCTGAATGGCAGGGTAAAAATGTATATGATGATGATGATGATGATGATGATAATGAAATGGCAGTTATGGTTTATGACATTAACAAAACTGTTTTGCATAAACCAGCCAGGTGTCTAAACTGAGGGCACAGAAGACTAAGCCAAGGACATGCATGGAGCATCCAGGTTGGCCTGGCCTGGACTATGGTTCTGAGGGAGTTGCTGGTGTTGGGACTAAGTAAATTGGTGACCCGAGAGAGAGAGAGAGAGAGAGAGAGAGAGAGAGAGAGAGAGAGAGAGAGAGAGAATTTCAGGGCTGAGGTTGCAAGAGTGGAGAGAGGGAAATAAGCTCACAGAGGCCTGTCTTTAGCAGCAGGTGGTGCGCCAAGGCTAGTCCTTACGTAGTCACCATGAGAAAAGTGGAGGGCAGTGTGACAATTCCAGTTCTAGTTAGAGGAGAAATACCTACTGAGGTTTGTATATAGTGTGCCCGGGGTGTATGATTGACAGCTAGAGTGAATGGAATGTTCAGATGCAGCTTGCGTGTGATTGGCTGGGGAAGGAGTGACTGGATTTTAAAAGAGAGAGCGGTTAGTCAGTCAGAGTCAGTAAGAGAGGGAGTTAGAGAGCAGGAGCTGGAAGAAGGGAGGTGGGAGGTAGAGAGATAGGAAGGTTTGAGAAATTAGTCTGTTAGAAGAGTAGAAGCGCTATATCTAGAAGATTATTATTTACCTGTATTTACCTGAAATCCATATTTGAGCCCTTAATCCCTTATGTTCCCTGACCCTGATTTCCTCCCTGTGTTCCCAAACTAAATCTTGTTCTTTTTATGTGTAAACAGCCTGTTTTCCATCTATGATTTTATGGTTAACCCCACATGCCTCGCAATAATAATAATAATAATAATAATAATAATAATAATAATAATAATTTATTTCTTACCCTCCTCTCCACTCAGATCGAGGCGGGGAACAACCACAAACACGAAATACACAACTAGTTAAAAACATAGTAAACATTATTAAAATATTCTTAAAAACCTTTAAAAGTATCCTAAAAACTATTAAAATTCCACTGGGTAGGCCTGTCGGAAGAGGTAAGTCTTTATGGCCTTTTTAAAAGCCAAGGGACTATCTAGTTGACGAGTCTCCTCCGACAGGCCATTCCACAGTCTGGGAGCAGCAGAAGAGAAGGTCCTCTGGGTAGTACTCGCCAGCTTAGTCTTGGCTGACTGGAGTAAATTCCTCAAGGGACACATGCTACTAAGGGGTGTGGTGGCAGCATATCTGAATGGAAGATCTCACAACAGATGGGATAAAATAGTGGGAAAGAACAGCCTCTATTAAGTTTGCCAGGCGGGGTGATATGAAAGCCCCGGCAGTAGTAGCCATCCCAATAGCAGTGTGGTGATAGGCACTGGCTATCTGGGAGGTGCACCTAGGTGGCAGGGCAGATCCTGAGGTGAAACAGGTGCCCATGGCCACTAGGTGAGGCAGCAACACTCCACCTGAGTATAGGGTGAGGGGTGGTTGTCGCAGGCAGGTCATGGGTTATTTATATTTAACACACACTCTCCAATTTCCAGCACTTTGTACACTACTCTTCCTTTCTTGTTTCCTCTTTCAGATGTTTATTGTGCAGAATGGGGCTCCAGAACACATTGTGTATCAAGCCAATGTCTCTGGAGATCGCAATGGAAATAAAAAGTAAACAAGAGGGAGATTCCACCAAGGGTAAGGCTGCACTAAGGTGGCCAGGCTTTGGACCAAAAATAGACTAAATTTCTACATGCACTCATAAAAACCCATGACAGGTGGATACAGGGATGGAGACTACAATCTGTAGAGAAAGGACCTCCAGAAGATAGACTAGGGCTGAAAGAAACCTTTCCTGTGATCCCAATGGATTGCTCCTGAGATGGCACTGGAGTGCAGGGAAACTCCTGAGGTTTCAAAGGAAGCCTTGAAAGAGGCTTCAAGCAGGTCACCACTTCAGCTACAATGGGGACCTAGGCAGTCCAAGCAGGTTCTCTGGGGGAAAGGGTCTGAGAAGACTTGGGCAGAATGTTGGGTTCTGTGGCTTATAGTGATTTCAGTGGAGTGAGAGTCAGTGGGTGTGACCACAGCTACCTGGGCTTGTCACACAACCAGAGTGATTTCAGCAGCAGAGTGCCACCTTGCCTTCTGAGGCCCAGAACCCAAAGAGTGATTTCAGCAGAGTGGGACCAGTGTGGGAGCCAAAACACTGATGGCTTGAAGCCCAGGTTTTTTTTAAGGGTTTAAGCAAAGTCTACAAAGGGGGGAAAGGCTCTGGGTCCAATAAAGGCAATAAAGCAAAAGAGAGGAGAAGATTCTCAGGCAGAATCAAGATTGGTTTCAGACAACCAGACAAAGGATTGAGATGACACTGCTGAAGCCATCATGGGTCTCAAAAAGGCTAGCTCAGGATGGGTGAAATCTGATCAAAACAGTGCTGTGATTAAATTGCAGTACTTAAGGTTGGGGAAGTTCCCGTCCAATTATTGTACTAACTTATAATTATGCTACACCTCAACATAAGTCACTGTGTGCCTGAGGTGTATGCATATCCAAGTTCCCAACTGCTGTGCCCAATCTAATCATGGAGTACTTAATCTAGTGCTGCTTGATTAGGTAGTGTTGCTAAATCTTGACCTGGATAGGTGACCAAGTTTTGATGCCTTCACGTGGCAAAATTGCTTGCTAAATACCTTGACATTTGGCTGGTCCCATACGTTTTCCCTGCCTTTAATTACTCCCTGCTACACTGAAATTCTTAAAGTGACTGCACCATGTTCTGCCAAATACTGGAGTGGGATGTCTGTACATGCTCTGCACCAAGCAGCTTGCAAACACACTGCTCTATATCTACTCATCAGTAGTCACTAATTTAGCATAAATAAACATCCTATTAGGGTATCTTCCCTGAAAGTAATGCATTGTGGTTTCACTCAAATGCCCCAGATGTATGGGATAGTCTCATCTATCTGTTGGCAAAGATATAGCGCCAGAGGCTCTTACCTACATATGTGATGGCGCTTTCAAATTGTAGCTACCATTAGGAATCAGGTATTTGGTGAAATGTCTCATATTTATTATTCCCTCCAGCCAAAGCTTAAATTGGCTCTCTTAAATATGTATGAGGAAGAACATGAAATTGTACACAAGGATCTTATTACCTTCTTATTAGTCACAATGTGCATGAAAATCATGCAATATTGGAAGTCTCCTGATCAGTGATGGCGAACCTTTTTGAGCTCGAGTCAAACTGCAACACAAAACCAACTTATTTATTTCAAAGTGCCAACACTGCAATTAAACCTGAATACCGAGGTTTTAGTTTTAGAAAAACAACTCAAATAGTTGTCCAAACTAATTAACATCTTTTGTCTTTAAAGAAAAACACAATAACAGAGCTTTCAATGATACAAACAGCTTTTTGTGGGGAAAAAAATCATTCTCAACTTGTAATATGATTATATGCCAGACTGAAATTGTATGGGGCAAGCTTTACCCCGGGTCCTTTCCCTGCTTCTACAGGTGTCAGATTAGTAAAAGTAAAAGTCAACCTGTACTAGGATGAGCAAGATAAACAAGAAAACTAAACGTGCTTAACACATTTTAAACACTTTGTCTTGGACTGCAAATACTGCATTAGGTAAAAGTTTGCATTGGGCATGCTTTTGCACAATTAATGTGATTTTTGCTATTGCATGCATGCTGATAATTTGTCAAACCTTGGCTCATACTCCGTTAGTTTGAGAGCAACACATGCAGCACTCAGGTCAACTGTTAGGGCTTTACATCCAAGCCATGCTCTGTGCATCATTCTTCAAAATCTTTTAAATGTGATAACAATGTAGAAAAGAATTCTGTAACAGGAATTCTAGAACAAAATCATTAGTGTTTTGCAGAAGGGGACGGTCTTTTCGCGATCTGGTGACCAATGGCTCGAGTGCCCACAGAGAGGTCCCTGCAGTGCCAGCTGTGGCACCTGTGCCATAGGTTTGCCATCACTGCTCTAGATCCTTGCTGTCTACAAAACTAGTTCTGCAGGGTTTGCATCTTGCAGAAATTTCTTTTCGAGAAATTAACCCATCCTGCAAGATTATCTAGAGCCATGGTTAAACCCAACCTCTTTTTTTCAGTGAGTGGTTCCTGATTATTTCCTGTGTTAACAAGAATCCATCCTGCCCATGCTCACCTTGGCTTCTTTATCATTTTGCAAATACAACCTTATATAACATATCTTGTCGGATGTCATGGGCCTGATCCTTCAGGCACACACCCTGGCATTCTGACACAGGATACCCCAAACCAGTGACATTCTGTTATTGTAGCAAATTCCACAGTAAAAGCTTAATGGTTACACTTTTCAGAAATCATATAGCTGGTGACAATTAGCTATAGGCTTCATAGGTAATTCCAAAACAATTCAAAGCTAATAACTATAACTGTGTCTGAGATTCATGCAACTTGGTTTCCCTGTTGCAATCTCTATGACTCAGACAGAATGCAGGGCAAAGGGCACAAAAGATTCCTGATGTAATCCATTCCGGGAAATCCAAGACAAGGGTTTCTATATGCAGGGAAGTGGCTCAAATGATTCCTGGCATAAGCCATCCTAGGCAATCAAAGAAAAGGGTTTCAGAAAAAGACCTAAACAAATTCACACAAGCAGAGATTTAGTCCAACCTTGAAATTTTCATTAGAACCTCCATACTACATGGCTATTAACCTATTAACTCCAAGAGTCAAGACATAGGTACAAGAGTAAGTCCAGAGTAATCCCACACACAGAGAGATTTTGATGACCCAAGATTCCACTTCCGTATCTCCATGCTACATTGGTCCAGGCATAGAAAAGTCCATGTGTCAGGATCAGTCCAAGCCAGTGGGGCTCTGGACTCATGGATCCTGAAGATACACAATCCATAGCATACAAGAATTCAAGGCCTATGAAAGGCACAACAATACTTTTCATGGCACGTTCTTAACAATTAGTCATGTGTGTGGAGCTCAATTGGGGGGGTGGAAGTCTGACGAACTCACCGGGCTCGACCTTCCCGAACTCTGCTCGCCTTACCTGCTTCCCCGGCTCGACTCACATTCTCGCAAGCCAAATTGGGGAAGCAACTTCCGGGTTTCCACCCTGGCAGCTACGTTGTTTACGTAGAAAATGGCGTAAGATACGTTAAAATTGGCCGTGATTTGTGCAAGTTACACAAATCGTGGCCGCTTTTAATGTATCTTACGACATTTTCTACGTAAACAACATAGCACCGGGAACCCAGAAATTTAGCAAGTGCCTCGGCTTGCGCTCACTTTCAACCTAGCTTGACAGGCGCGGGTTGGTGGGTGGATCACCCACCCCTATAAAGTTCAAAGGGACAAGGGTCCAAATTGGATGGAGAGGCCATGCGCAGAGTACTTCAAGAGGCTCAGATGGTAGTAAGTCCAAATAGAGAGGATCTGAGGTAGTAAAGACAAGATACCCAGCTTGGGCATCTGATTAAACGCAAAGGTGTGGCTGCGATAGCCTTCCTCCTGAACAACTAACTGACAAAGGATTTAGCCCATCACCGATACCCCTGCCCAAACAAGGCATCTCCATCCTGTCCTTCTGAGTTGATATTTCAACCTGTGTGACACCTCTGAAAATCCCCACGCCCCACCTCTTCTGTTAGGTTGCAACAGAGAAGCTGTCAGCTTCCTTCCTTTCAAGATCGAATCTATCAGCTGGATGGGAGTTGACTCCCACCTGCTTTCCTCTGAGAAAACTGACAGATATAAGCTCACACTGATTCTAACATCCCACAGGCTGAATAGGACCAAACCAACTCACTCTCCTTTCCTCTTGCCACTACATAAGTAACTAGGCATAGCCAGACTCTTAGGCCCTGGGCTTCTCACTACTGATCTGGGCTCCAAACCCTTCTGGACCACTTCAGATCAAATTCTGGCTGTGAACTATAAAGCCCACTGCAGTGCTGGGGAGGGGCCACAACATTTGAGTTGTTTGTTTGATGCTTTGACCTTACTTTTACTCTGCATTGGAACTATTTTCTCCAAATGTATCAATTTTGGAAAAGCCTAAATTTATTTTTAAAAATATGGAGATGTGTCAGATTGTACTCTTGATTTATTAGGTACATGCTAAAAATGCAAAGCACTGCTGTTAGAACAGCTGTTCAGTGGTATCAACTTTCCCTTGAATGTAATTTGTGAAAAACTTTTAGCAGCCATGTCTTGTGCTTACCAAAACAAGGACAACTTTCTCTGCTGAAGCCATAATTGAGAAATAGTATGATAAACATAAGTAAAATGTAGTAAAGTTTTATTTGACACTTATCACTGTGAAAGAGTCTGAAATGATATCAGAAAACCAAATCAATAATGTACATTCATAAGTGAAATTTACATGAAGCAACCATGTGAGAATCATTAACTTTCCCCCTTCTCTCTAGAGTAGACAGTACATATTTTTCATATCTTGCATACTTAATCATCATTCAGCACAGAAAATAAAGTAACTGAAAAGGAAGAAAAAGGGGCATGCTAGGAAAAATATGAAATAAAAAATATGAAGATTTTCTCAGTGGAATTATTATTTCCTAGCTTTTGATATAGTGAGGCAGTCACATATTTTGCTGGCCAATTACATATTAAATGTAGCTATCCACATGCCAAAGTAATGTACTTTTTTAAATTTTATTTTTAAGCGTTAAGGCTGCAATACCATTTACACAGGAGTAAGCTCATTGAACTCAGTGGGATTTACTTCTGAGTAGACATATATAGGATTGTTCTGTAAAGCTTGTTATAGTCTGGTATTGTACATTTAAAGTACATTTTATATAATCAGAGAGATAGACTTGATAGGCACTCCTCAGTTTCTCTTTGGGGTGTGTAATTTTATATAAATGTAAATAAACAAGGCATTAATTCTGACAATTTCCAGGAGAAAGGATTGATTTAATAAAACATTGTCCTTGTGTACGTATTTGAATGAGACAAATAATCTAACCCTGTTAGACATCAAAGCTGTCAGAGAGCCATGACATTTCAAAGGAGATTGAAAGAAGCAACCTTCTTCTCTTGCCCAGAAAACCTCTTAATGGTGGGTCTGCCTAGCTGTTCTTGCTGTTTTGGAGGCTCTGTAAAGACTGACAGGAGAGTAATATAGTCTGGGCAGCACAGGCTGATAGGGTAAAAGAAAAGATTGACAATGACTTTATGTGCTGTATGTAGTGAAAGAAAGAGTGATTGTGTGTGTGTGTGTGCGTGCGTGTGTGTGTGTGTGTATGTACACACTTTGAATTCGCATCCAAAGAGTGCAGTCATTATGCCAAATGAAATTCAGGTATAGCAAGCATACACACAGCTCTTTATAGCCAATTCAGATACATTACAATCTGGCCGCCACCACCAAAATACCTATTTATAAACACTCTCAAGCTCTGTTCTCATGACATATTCAGGGCAACCTTTCCAGGCCTGAGGGCTGCATGTGGTATGGGTGGCAGACACACTCACACACACACACACACACACACACACACACACACACTTCCCCCTCCCCACTCACCCACCTTTCAGAGTGCAGGGATGGGGAGGTTTAAACCTCTACTTGCCTGCCTGCTGAGATCAGGGGATGGGATAAGTTAAAGCCTCCCTGGGCCCCAGTGATCCCAACTGAGATGCTGCTAATACCAGTGCCAGAGCAGCGGTCTTTTCCCCACCACCCAGCTGATGTCTGGTCAGGTGGGCTATGGGAAAAGCAGGTGGGGCTTCCCAGGGCTTTATGGGATGCATGGAGAGTGACTGAGAGCCTTGGGGCTGCCCACCTCAGCCCCAGAGGAAGGAGTAGAATTATAGTGGCAAGCTCTGCCAGGGCATTCAGGGCATTCATCTTTGTGCATTCAGTTGAATTTTGGCATAGGGTCTTATATATGTACTACCATATGCATGGAGCGACCTCTCCATGCAGTTAGGAATCCTGGAGAAACAGAGCAACCAGCAAGAGGAAGAGTCCCATATGTCTGACATTCTGTGCACATTTACTTCATGCAAACATTCAATGAATGCACATAGCTCCTCCCTGTATGTCAGGGACAGGGAACCTCTTTCAGCCCAAGAGCCAAATTCAATTTCAGAGAGGCTCTCGGAGTCTCATTCCAGTCATGGGTGAGTGGGGAGGGGGAAGGGCAAAACAGAAGGGGCCACAATACAAAAATACCCCAAACTCTAGCATATTGTAGCTGAAAGCTTTCACTGCCAGTAGCTAAGCCTTAGGAGTGGTATTTCAACTGTTTAGAGTGGGGGGAAATCTGTACAAAAGCTGGGAAGCCATGAAATGATCTGTGGTTGGGGGAAAGGGGTGTGTGCCAGGGGAAGGGATCATGGCGATCAGGGGGAACCCTGGAAGGCCAGATTGGGACCCCAGGAGAGCTGGATTTCCCATGCCTGCTGTATACTGTATGTTCACTCTCCTTGGATGTATAGTGAACAGCAAGTTATTTTGGGGAGTATTAGGGGAAGTCTGGACTTGGTTGACCAGCTGTGGGTGCAATCTTATGCGTGCCCTGGCTGGGGCATGCTGGGAGTTGTAGGCCTTTTTTCTGTCTAAACATGCACAGGATTGTGCCTTAAATGACCTACCCAGGGCCTTGTAGAGGAATCTTAGGGCCAGTTCGCACGGCCCAGGCTGCAGGCGGGGGAGGCACCATGGGGCAATCCGTGGGGTCTGGCGGGGCACCGCAGATGACCTGTGCCCCACGCGTGTGGGCGGACCCCGGTGGAGCCAGCAGCCCCCACACCACAGTGCGGGCCTCCCAGCACTAGGGGGCGGGGCCTGGGATGCCCAGAGGGGCCGTTTGCCCCTACAGGATGGAGCGGCGGCAGCTCTGGGCTTCCGCCTCTGTGCGCCCCCCGTGGGACGGCCACCCACTGTTCACACGGCCAGCCGCTGTTCGCATGGCAGGGTGGCCACGTGCGGTAGGGGCTTACCCCTCTACCGACCATGGTCACTTTGCATGCGTCCCGCGTGCGCCCCCAGTCGGCCTTCACACGACACGAGAACCGCAGGGGACTTCTGCTCCCCTGCAGTTCCCGTGTCGTGTGAACACGCCCTTAGAGTTCATCACACATACCTTTTCCATTAATGATATTGCCCTGTTTCCCCATTAAGGAAGTAAAACTCCTCTTCTCTGAACCCTTGTAATATTACTGACTATGTACAGGAGTAGTAATTCCTGGTTTGGAAATAAAGTTTGTAGCTTTTACAGTATACTTACACTCTATGTTGAATTGTGATTAACCTGGATAAGCATAACATTTTACCAGTATTTGGTTTCACCGTGATCTTCTATTACAGCAATTCCCAGATGGGTCAGGGGAGTTTTGTGCATCTAGCTGATGATCATATCAGTTTGACGTTTTTAAAAAAATCATTTAACTTGAATATAAATGTAGCTTAAATTAATGGTAGGTAAAAGAAGGTAGTGCTGTCAGGCAGTAGAGTACAACCAATACCAGAAGGAGCACTTAGGTTTATCAAAAGAATAAGACTTCAAAATGTGTTTCAGACTTGTTCAAGAGGAATGATGTAGATGACTGTGAATGTGGATGTAATATAATGCAATATACAGTTATTGCTGATCTGCAAAAGACATGGTTTGATGGAATCAAACCCAGTGCAATAAAAAAAATGTTGCAGGCCAACTTTGATACAGCAGGAGAATAATGAGCTGTATCCAATGTCTAACTGAAATCCCATTCATTTAAATGGCTTTACTCTAAGTAAGACTAACATTGGATACAACCCAATCTAATCAGCAGGGCTTTAAAGCAATCCCTTTCTTACTCATTTTTCTAACTTAATCTGCACAATGTGTTATTATAAAGTGGCAGATTTTTTGTCAGAAGAACCATTTTATTGGATTGTGCAATGCAATGCAACTGTATTTCATCTGATGCCCATGTGTGTCGTGTGTACTTAATTTTATTGCTGAATGAGAGAGAAGTCAACAAACACTATATTGCTTTGTTAGATGATGTGCGAAAAAGCACAGCAACCATTTCAAACAATATAACCTAAACCCATTATATCTAAGCTAAACGTAGCCATGGTATTTTTCTTTTCATTATATGTCACATATGATTTGTATACTTCTCAAAAAGTATATTCAGATAGCAGTAACTCCACCCAAATCCGTCCTCTTGCTAGGGGTTAAGCCAATGGTATCATAACCATAGTGGTGCTAAATAATGTGCATTGGCACCTATTGTGTTTTTCAAACAAGGACATTATACTCTCAGAATCCTCTAAGCATAACATATGCTTATTACCGTACATGCTTTTGAATGTAATAAGCTGAAACAGTGGATAGACTGTTAAAAAAAGAAGAAAAGGTAACGTAATATAAAAAACAACAACACCTTGTGGCTTTGAAATTGAGGTTTTCCCCTTTGAATTAACTGTAGTAGTACCTTGGTACAAATATATCCACACTGTTGATGCAATCCTGTAAACATAAGTTTTGTTTCATACATACAGCCACCTACGTTGGTGACCACCCACAATGCTACCATATGGAGCAGAGATCCATGTAGTAAACTGTATGTATATTTGCTCACCTAAGTGATTTTGGCAGCTTGTAACCACATCAGCACAATTTCTTGCTTGTGGCTGTGGTGTAAGGAGAAATTGTGCCAGCATTAAAATCAACCTAAAGTGTGAGTGGCAACTCACACCACTGAGTTACCATTGAAATTCTGCTCAAAGATACATTACCAGCAACTACCCATCTGAGTGTTTGCACTTATGAAATGGACTCAAGTCTGATTTAAGTGCACAATTTAAATCAGGGGTGGGCAACATGCATCCCACCAGATCCTTTTCTGTAACCCCTGCCATAGTTTTATTTTTTAAAATGTTTTTACATTAAAAAGATGGGGAGATGTGAAGAAATGCCCTTTATATAACTATTATTGTTATGTAACATTTACTTCGTGTGGCCTTTGTGAGGCAATAATGTATATGAGTAGGCCTGGAGCCTTGTTTTGTTACTGTCAAATGCCTATGTAGTGGTTGCTTAGTGATATTCTAAATGGGGAGAGAGAGAATCACATTGAATATTGTTAGGTGGGGCCTGGATCACCTAAAGGGACCTCTGGAGGTAAACACACATGGAGTGTAAACATGATATACAAGACTGTAGAAGAAGTAGTACAGAAGGTGAAACGTACTTGTGGCTTTCTGATAACAAATGCTGAAGAGGTAAACTCCATGTGCAGAGAACCTAACCAGGAAAAGGATAGAACTGTCATGGGAATGTTGGATCCAGGAGCATCTGTATCACTGATATGTCCTGAGCTGACTTGGTAACCAAACAAGATATAGTACCTGGAAAGCTATTAGAGGTAACAGGTTTGGCAAACATTCTATTTGATATCCCAGTAGCTAGCTGATCGCTGTAATGGAGAGGATGGAGAGGTTTGTATTAGGTTGGAGTGATGATCAGTTTGTCCCATTGATTCTAGGAAGACATTATGGGTTATGACATTATTAATGTAAGCTCTTGTAGTCAAACTAGAAATCCTCAGGTAAGCAACCACAATACTGATTTGGTTGATGAGGATGGAGGAGAAGATGATCAGAACATACAAGATGGTGAGGAAAGTGTAAGTTCAGGTCAAGGGTTGGTAGGTGACCCAGAAGTATCTGAGAACATGGAAATGGATGCAGAGTTTGAGCTCCTGAATGAAGACAGGTTTAAGAAAGAGATATTGAAGGACTCTAGTCTACAGAGTCTCAGGGAAGCTGCTTGACCATTGGAAATTTCAAGTTTCAATGAAAGCAGAGAGAGAGAGAGAGGGAGAGAGAGAGAGGGAGGGAGACTGACCTGGAAAGACGGTTTACTGTATAGGATGCAGTGACCTAAAAATAGGAACCCTTAAAACAATTGGTTATTCGAAATAGGTATGGAGAACCGGTTTTGGAAATAGCCTATGATATTCCTTGTGCAGAGCATCTGGGAATGAACAAAACAAGGAACAGGGTAAACAGTCAGTTTTACTTCTCAGGTTTAGCACGCCATATACAAACCTATTTCCAGTCATTCAAAGTGTACAAAATTATGCTAAAAGAAAACTGTGAGTCTTATGTTTTGTTTAAAAAGGGAGTGTGTGTACACTTCTTCAGTTGGGTCCTGTATGTGATCAGGACAAGTTGAAAATACAGTAATACCTTGGATTGCAAGTAACTTGGTTTCAGAGCGTTTTGCAAGACAAGCAAATTTTTAAATATTTATTTTTTAAAAAAATTATTTGATATACAAGCGGCGTCTTGCAATACAAGTACTGTAGTATGGCTTAAATTAAAAATCTCTGTACAAATTTTTTTGGGGGGATTTCGTTTTGATATAAGAGTGTTTTGAATTACAAGTACGTTTCCAGAACGAATTATGCTCTCAATCCAAGGCATGACTGTATTGCATCCTCAAGGTACCAAATCAATGGTTTAGGTTGGTATGAAACTTAAGAAAAAAGAACTAAAGGTGAAGTGTAGTCAGAAAGGAAAGGATCCTGCAGATAAACAGGTCAACAAGTTCATCCAGTGGATAAAACAAAGGTTGATCCTTCCTTCCTCTAAACATAGGAGGAAAGGGAAACAGTTTATACTGACTTTTCTTAATCATATAACTAGGTTCCCTAAATCAGTTGCAATGGGTAGCATCGTGCTTGCAACAACACTGTTGAATGTTGTTGTTTTTTCCAGATTGGGAGCAATTGCATGGGTTCTGTGCAAATTAAAATCCTATGTGTGGGGACAAGAGTTGGTGGTATTAACAGGTTATGCATTGAAATGGTTACAGACCATGAGTAACACAAATACAAAATTGCAGAGATGGTAATGGATTCTGCAAGAGTTTGATTTTAAGGTAGAAAATACAGCAGGTAAACAGAATGTAATTGCAGATGCATCATCTAGGAAAGGGCCTTCTTATCCTTACACTATTAGAATGCAGCACAAAGTATCTAGAGTGGAAGACTGTGTTCCGCTTGTTTATGAAGGTGGAGGGCAGGGAGGAAATGTGAAGAAATGCCCTGTATATACCTATTGTTGCTATGTAATGTTTATTACTTTGTATGGCCTTTGTATTGTGAGGGAATAATGTATCTGAGTAGGCCTGGCCTGAAGTCTTCTTTTGTTACTGTCAAAGGCCTGTGTAGTAGTTGCTTAGTGATATTGTGAAGAGGGAGAGGGAGAAAGAATTCCTTTGAATATTGATAGACAGGGCCTGTATCAGGTAAATTCAATTCTGATTGGCTAGAGATTCTAGCTAGGTGGAAAAGAGCAGTTGAGAAATGACAGTTCAGGAGTGACAGTTGACAGAGTCAGTTGATTGTTAGTCAGTGTGGTAGTCAAGGAGGGAGACGGTCTGCTGGTTGGTGTGTGGTGTTTTAGAAGAACTAAGAGAAAGCTGGGGAGAAAGGGATAGCTAAGGCCTGGATATTAAGCTATTCTTTCTCTGTGGGATAACCATAAATGGCCGGTAAAGATCAGGAGCGGGGAGCAGGTGGCTGTGTTATGCCAAGAGGCTGCCCTATGATCTTGCCAGAGGAAGGGTATACAAGCAGGCAGTAAAACCCAGATCAACTGTCCAAACAGCCAGAAATACAACAGGCGGAGCTTTGGTATCAGAGGAAGACTATACCCAGAAGCTGGACCTGGCTGTAGGTGTATTTGGCTGGAGTAGAGGTTTAGGAAATTTGGCCTGAGGTTAAAGAAGTCATTAAGAGAATTGTAATAGCAACAGTGTCTCTTGAGTCCTAAAGAATTGGCACTAAGGAGTCTTTTGAAAATCCAAAAGTAAATATTAATAATCCCTTTAATAAATTACTTGTTTAATTAATAGTTCATTTTGTCTCAAGTGTTGGTGCCCATCTCATGTGTAAGCTTCTTATACCAGCTACTAGGACGTTTTAAAGTATTCTAAGTGAATTGGTGGCAGCGGAAAATGGCCAGCTTGGGGAACCCTTAGTTATAGTGGCAGAGAATTCCTTATGCCCTTTAGAATTTACTGGAAATAAGAAACCACATAGATGGGATTGCCCAGTGAAGCAGCAGTTTCCCCATAGGGGGTGGCAGTAGTGGGGAGAGGAAATTCCCCTGAGTTCCCTCCCCGACCTCCGAGAATGGTGAAAATAGCTGAAAATGCAGCTTAAATTCCATGATTTCAATGGAGAAACATAGACACATTTAATTTTCTTTTCATTGCATGCTATATCTTATAGAAATTATTAGCCATGTTTAACATTATGTGTGGTTCATGCATCAGATAAACTTAAAGGTGGGTTTGAGGAAGAAGAAACATTAAATTATAGTAATGTCATTTTCACATAAAGTAAAATATCTTAAATAACTGCATTGTTCATAAATTCTGAGCTCATTAGCAAATGGATTTTTCATATCCGACCAAGGCAGAGGATTACAGGCAGCGTCTAGGGGGCCATAGGATTCTTTGGATTCCCAGATCCAAGGTTGGAAAAAGCTGGAAGATCCGTGCTCAGACAGGCCTGTGGCTCATGCTGGCTCAGCTTGTCTAAGCGTGGAAAGCTAAGCAGGGTCAGGCCTGGTTATTGCTTGGATGGGAGACCCCTCCTCTAGTTTCCTGCATTGAGCAGGGGGTTGGACTCGATGGCCTTGTAGGCCCCTTCCAACTCTATGATCTATGAATCTATGAGATCCCCCCTCTCACAGCTGACGTGGAAAGAACCACATCGGCTGCTTCTCTGAGGTAATAAGAGCAACCTCAGAGAAGGGGTAAAGAGGGCAGGGAGGGGGGCAGGAAGGGGAGGAGATTTGGTTCACCAGGATACAACATATCCCGGCAACGCTCCAGCCTCCTTCCTCCCTGTCTGAAGCGCCACAGCTAGATGGCCGAAATCGGCTGTCTAGCTGACTTGCAGGGCGGGAAGAGCGCAGAGGTGAAGATTGCCTCCACACTCCTCCCACTCTGCATAAGATGCCTGTAATCCTCCGCATTTGGAGGCTTAAGGGAATTCCCATTGGATTGCACCCTTAATTTCTTAGTATAATTAATTATTGAAATGCTTTTTCTTAGGATTCAAATTAGTTATCTTCTCTACCATGAGATCAGCATTTTTTTAAATTGCCTTCTATACCATGACAGTGATTATTTTAAATTGTCCTCATTCTTGATTAGAGTTAGAGTTTGGGGAAAAATATTGGAACTACAGTATTACATGTTTCATTACAAATTAAATCATATACTGCTAGCAGACACATGAGCTTATCTTGTCCAAAAATACAAGATCTATGACTCATTTTGTCTTTGCATTTCCACTCTAAAGAATGGGTGTCAGCTTCCTATGTAATTTTGATTTGTTTTTCCAGCAGTTTTGTTTGTCCATGCAGTTTTCTGTGTGCCAAGTGTGGTCAATATTTGGTTTCCATAAAAGGTATGAGTTTGCTTTGAGGCTATCTTTTTTCCACTGTTGCCAAATCCACAACTGATGCACTATATAACTTTGGCTTTTGTTCTTAATTTAAACTTGGCACAGTGCTTCCCTTTGGTGTAAAACATGAAACAGCCTCCCTTATGACACTGAAGCTAAGCGGCAACTCCTCTGCTTGTGATGTGTTGCGGTTTGAGTTTTATGGAAAGGATGTCTGTGCTTTAGTCAGATTCCAGAGCAGTGGTAAATTGTACTTGGCTCTACCTGTGTTCCCTATGTGAAAGTCCTTTCCTCCCCATGCTGAAGTACAATGGAGAAACTTCTTTACAGAAAGGATTAGGAGATGGTTCTGGGTTGTTTTAATGGTTTATTTTTGAGCTGAACTGAAACTCCTTAGAAGACATTTCTCTGAGGAAATTTCTGAGATTTTTCTTTTCCTTACTTCACCACTCAGAAAAAGAAGGCCATTTTGAAGAATTATTTCCAAATATTTGGCACCATTTTTTGTTGTTTGTTGCGGTGGCCACCATTTCCCTCCTTGCAGTGCCCCAGATCAATGCAAGGGCCAGGGCATTGATGCAAAATGGTTGCCAGGCTGTGAATGCTTGCTGCTGCTGCCTCTTTCAGAGGAAGCCTCCCCCCCAAAAAAAAAATCCTTAAGAAAAAAAAGAAAGAAGCTGTGCTACTGCAAATACTGAGCCCCACACCTGAGAAACTGTTGATGAATTTCTCCTCCCCTGGAGAAATTCAGTGAAAACGTCCCTCTGTCCACAAATAGCATGAAGCATTTCAAGAGACCTTTTTCATACAGCTCTAGTTTGTTTTACTTTAAAAAAATAAATAAATTGTGGAATGGAAGGTAGTTGGGAAAAGAGTCAGACCTGCTCTGAAGGAAAAACACACAGCAGCAAACAAAACTATCCTTCCATTTTGGCATTATATTGTTTAATCACATTTTTTAAAAAAGCAAAATTCTTAAAATGGGAAGGGAGGGATATATAAATATGCTAAATAAATATTCTAAATAAATAAAATGGAGCAGCCCAAATCTGTTCAACACATTATGTCATGCTATATGGCCTGGGGGATTGCTGTGCCTCTCACAGCTTTGAAGATTACAATTACTTTTCAGAACATATCCTTCACTGGAGGTTCTGATGTGATGTTCTTGATAATTAGATCACCGTAAGAGACAGGGCAATTTCTTATATGCTCCTTTATTATTTTCTTATAATAAAGTGTGTGTAGGCTTTTCAAAGTTTAAAATGTATGGGTTTTAAAGTTACATTGCAAAACATTAATTTACCAAAAAATAAAAAAATAATTAATGAGATCAGTACCTGAAATGGTATAATATTTACCCACATTAATATTGGCCACAATGTATAAAGGGTTGTATCCAATTGGTGTCCCTCTGCTGATTGGAAGTTCTTTGATCCAGCTGAGTCCATCAGCAGAATGGGGAACAAAGAGGTTTTCAGCTATCCCCCCTCTCCTGCAGCCCCCCCGCACCACCCCCATGCTATCCCTCTGGAGCAGATGGGGGGGGGGCTTTGGGAGGAGGAGGAATGACCAAAAATTCCCTTCCATCCCATTCCACTGATGGAAGCCTCTCCTGAATCAAAGAGCATTCCATCCACAGCGAGGACAACTATTGGATACAACCCAGAATTCCTTTTGAATTTAGGGAACTTTTGATTGTGTTTCTCCCCAGGCTGCATCACAAATTGCTGTTGTGGAAAAAGAATAGCCACTAGTACAGTGCAAGTGTTTGTACAAGCAATTATGGAAGAGTTTGCTCAGTGCTATCATATATACAGTACATTCTCTGTTTCACTTGTGCAAGTGGAGAAAACATGTTTTGATTTCATTTTAATTTTCTTGTGCAATTCTCTGGCATGAGGTGTGAGTAGAAGGTACCATCTGCATGAGAAAATGCACTTTGGGATCCATCTTATACTATCTGCTATTCTGCTTGTTTGGCTTCAACAAACCAATATTTATTTGATTTCCATATATTGTACATAGCCTACTCCTCTTTTTCAGTTCAATTTTATTTCCATATTGGCCACAGATCATAAAGGAAATGCCAACATACAACACATAAAATGATTAATAATCAAACCCATGTCTTACAGATTATTACAATGGGTAAGCAGTATGTCAACCAAAATGAGTTGTCATTACAGTGATTATGGTAGCAGTTCACTACATGAGGTTCAATAAAAGCGGCACAAGATCTAGAGAACTTTATCTTGCTGCCTTGACTAATCCTCCTTGATATCTAAATCGCTAACAAAAAAGACAGTCTTTTGAAGATCTGGCCAATTTTCCTGACCAGACAGCAGCTGGGCAAGCAATTCATTTCTAACTGATATGTGAATGAGAAATTTGAAAAGATAATACACAAAATCTTCAGTTTCTCCTATGTCACAAAAATGATGGACATAATGATATGGAGCATAGCCAAATTTTCCTTGCAAAGCAATTATTGTCATCAGATCAAGCCTTAGTGTACAATCCTATTAATATTTAGACAGAAAAATGGCCTACAGCTCCCAGCATCCCCCAGCCAGCACAGGATTACACTTTTAGTAGGGTAGCAGGGATGTTGAAGAGTCCTTGGTCTCGAGTCACGAGTCGAGTCACGAGTCTTTGAACCCGAGTCTCGAGTCCGAGTCCAAGTCCTTGGTCCAAAATGGTGACTCACGAGTCACGAGTCACTCCCAAAGCTGACTCCATGAGTCCCTATTAAAATCAATGGGGTTCTTCCCCAACAAAATAAGGCTACTTCAGATGTGTGGCTTAAATAAATTCTAGGCACAAGTGTGCATTTTTATCTCAAAACTCTGCCACTGATTTTGACAAGAACAGACCAGGCAGACAAACCCAAAATAACCAGGCAGGCAGAGGAGGCGGGGAACCCCAAAGCAGGCAGGCAGAGGCATTTGTCTTGGACAATTCAAACTGTGGAACTGGTTAAGAAGAGACCAGGCAGGCAGAGGAGGCTGGGAACCCCAAACAGGCAGGCAGAGGCAGCCAAACCCAAAATGTCTGAAAGGTTGCATTAGGAAAATGATTTTAAAAAATAAACTTGGATTGTTACTGCAACTGGGTCCAGGCAGCACCTGCAGGTGGCATCAAGCAGGGATGTTGACGAGTCCTTGGTGCTTGGTCTCGAGTCCCGAGTCGAGTCTCGAGTCCCATTAAAAATATTGGGACTCGAGTCCGAGTCGAGTCAGAGGGGGGACTCAGTCCGACTCACGAGTCGAGTCCTCGAGTCCGAGTCCCCATCCCTGTAGGGTAGTAACTAATTTGGGCAAGATAATCTTTGACATAATGCTAGTATTTGAATATGGCAAACTATGGCGTGCAATTCTATTACTTTCTACTGAGCTCCTCTTCCTTCAAGACCATGCTTCTCTTGGGTGTCCAACATTCTCCTCTAACTCAAAGCTGCAATATTTAATAGGAAATGTGGTACTTCTCAACACCTAGTGTATTTATTACTACATGGTATGTGGTTGTGCAAAATCCAATGACATTTCTGGATTGCATTTGTGGAATTGTTATAGATGAATTACATGCTGGCTTGTCATCATGCCCCCATTTTGTGAACCCTTTTAATTTTTGTGGCTTTAAGAAAATCTTCCTATAATGCGTTCTCCCCCCCTATACAGCTGTATGGGACTGCACATGTTAGGAGATGTACACTCTCATGCAGTAAAGCTACTCTTCCCCACTGTTACATATAGATCAAGTTATAGATTGGAATTCATTCAAAATATTTAAAACATGCCAGTATGTTTTAGTCTTAATATACTATTACAACAGAAAATGGACATGGTGATGATAATCAAAAATATTTTTACAGGAATTATTCTGATAGTAATTAAGCTACATTTTCTTAAGCAGTAATCTAAGCTAGTACCCATCATCATCATAACTTATTCATAAATGAACTGAAATTAGGAGCGAGCAGTGACGTGGCCAATTGTGCTGATGACACCAAATTATTTAGGGTGGTGAAAACAAAAAGGAATTGTGAAGAGCTCCAAAAGGATCTCTCCAAACTGGGAGGATGAGCAGCAAAATGGCAAATGTGGCTCAGTGTAAGCAAGTGTAAAATGCTGCATGTTGGTACAAAAAAATATCAACTTCACTTATATGCTGATGGGATCTGAGCTAGCGGCGACTGACCAAGAAAGATCTTGGGATTGTGATGTCTGCCTATTTCACAGCAGCTGCACACTGGGCCAAGTCCACATTGGGCATAATTACGAAAATAATCTGCCAGTATCATTCTGCCTGCATATAAATCTGTGGTGTATAAATTCCAACTACACTTGGAATACTGTGTACAGTTCTAGTTACTGCACCTAAAAAAGGATATTGTAGAGTTGGAAAAGGTTTGTTAAAGGGCAACCAGGATGATCAAAGGGCTGGAGCAACTCCCCTATGAGGAAAGGATACAGCATCTGGGATTGTTTAGCTTAGATAAAAAGTGAGTGAGGGGAGACATGATAGAGGTGCACAAAATTATGCATGGTGTGTGGAGAAGGTGGACAGGGTGTCTTTTTTTCTCCCTCCATTATACTAGAAGAACCTGAGGTCATCCCAAGGAGCTGACTGGTGGAAGATTCAGGACAGATAAAAGGAAGCACTTCTTCAAAGAGTGCATAGTTAAAACTATGGGATTTGCTACCACAAGATGTAGTGATGGACACTGTGGCGTAACCCCACAATTCAGTTCCCTGGTGTATGTCTGCTTTAGTATATTTAGTGAGTCTAGAAGGTTGAACTGAGTGGGTGTGGTTTGTGATGTCTTAGAAAGGGTGGGGGGAGGAGTATATAAGGAGTGTTTGAGTGATGTCAGAGTTAGTTTAGAAGTAGAGTGTTGGTTGTAGTGTGTTGGGAGTGTTAGGGAGTTAGGTTAGGTTAGGTTAGGTTAGGTGGGTTGTTTGTGTCTTGTCAGGAGTTTTAAGAGGAATCAGTGATTGTATGAGGAGTGAGAGTATTTGGACTTATAGGGACTTAGGTTAATTATAAAGTGTTTGGTGTAGGTAGGTTTATTTTCTGGAACTAAGATTTTGAGAATTAAAATAAACTTATTTTTATTTTGTTTGCTACCCAAATCCTACATGTCAGCTTGGTGTTATTAACCTGCTTTACTTTTAATTCTACACACACACCTTTGTACCCACAGCATCATAAATTTCTCAACACCTAGTGTATTGAGAAAAATAGATCCTTAATAACCAGTATAAAAATAGATCCTTAATAACCAGTATTAATCTTTTCCCTCATTAGTAGGGGAAAGATTTCATTTGACCTTCCCCTCAGGTTTTTAAGTGTTGATATTTAGCCTGAGAAGGGTTTGTGCGCATGGTCCTAAAGTGTAAAGGGCCATGTCATCGCAGACACCAAATTGAATGGCTTTAAAAGGGGATTAGACAAATTCAAGGAGGCTAGCAATGGCCACTAGTCATGATAGCTATATGCTACCTCAAGTATCAGAGGGAGTATGCCTATGTATACCAGTTGCTAGGGAACATGAGTGGATGAGTGCTATTGCACTCATGTGCTATTTGGGTGTTTCCGACAGGCAGCTGTTTGGTCACTGCGTGAACAGAATGCTGGACTAGATGAATCCTTGGTCTGATCCAGCATGGCTCTTATGTTCTTATGGAAAGCACTATTCAATGCAGATCAGTATTGTTGTGGCTCCTTTAAAGGGGGATATTTTAAGAGCAACATACCTCACCTGGCCCCAAAGGGGGAAAAAAAAGAAAGGGAAATTCTATGTTGGGGATTAAAAAAAAAGGGGGGGGGAGTTCTATGTTGGGGATAATTAGAAAAGGAACTGAAAATAAAAATGCCAATACGATACTGTTCTTATACAAATCTAAGATGCATCCACGCTTCTGGTTACTGCACCTCAAAAAGGATATTGTGGAATTGGAAAAGGTGCAGAAAAGGGCAATCCTGGAGCAACTCCCCTATGGCTGTAGCAACTTCCCTAAGAGGGAAGGTTACAACATCTGGGACTGTTAACTTAGAAAAAACAGTTAGTAAGGGAAGACAGATTCAGAGGCATTATGTTTCTGTATGCCAGTTGTTGGGGAACATGAGAGCGAGGGTGCTATTGCACTAATGTCCTATTTGTGGACTTCCTACAGACAGCTGGTTGGCTACTGTCTGAACAGAATACTGGACTAGTTAGGCCTTTAGTCTAGCATGGCTCTTCTTATGTTCTTAGAAAACTGTAATTATAAAATTAAATCACCAACTAGCTTTCAGGGGATTTTTAAAAAATGTTTTGACTTGTGAATATCCCAACAACTTACTTCTGTTTGCACTAACATTCAGAGACTGTCACGTTCTCATTTGAGTTCCTTGTGTAATTTATTTTATAAAAACCTGCCATCTATGGATGGAACACTGATGGTAACCAAGGACAAACTTCTGACTAAGCAAAACTGATACAAAGATGTATGGAAGCTGAGTGTGGGTGAAATTTGGACAAAGGTCATCAAGTGGAGCTGGTTTCTTCCAGGAAATGTCCACCCAGAGCAGTAGATTATGCTAGGTTTTTATTTTAATTTATGGTTGCTTCTGACTACTATTATTATGAGATTAGCATTTGATGGATATATAGTAATTTGAGAAGTTAGGTTAAAGTTGAATTCCCTGACTCAGTTCAAATAATCAGTAACAAAGCTTACATTTCTACTGGGTTTTAGGATTACTGTTGATGGATAAAATGCTCCTTTGTGACATCCAGATTGAGCAACATTATATGATAGCATGCAGTCTTTGATCCTGCTCAGTGGCTACAGTGCTTGTCTTTTCGGCCAGCTGTTCCTGTCATCATTTCAGGGTCTTCAGCATGTGTGTAAGAGCCTCCTTTAAAATGTTTAGCTGGTTCATTAACTTACGAGTGAGCAGAGATGGGAGTAGGGTAGCCACTTACGAATCGGCCAAAAAGAGGACATGCGTCACCAAAGAAGAGGACAAAAGAGGATACCATAAAATTTCTGTATGCTAACTTATGGGTATATATGCAAATTTAGAAATAATAATTATAATTTAAATAGAAATAGACTACACCTCACCAAAGTCTGGAAGACTGTGACCAGGTGACCTGTGTGCTTTGCTCAGTCTGCTGTCCAGGTGCTGTTGATGGGGAACTTCATCTTTAAGCTGGACATGGACTGGACAGCCTTCAAAGAGAGTACACCTTCAAAACGGAGGACAGTCCTCTGGCAAAAGGACATGTGGTGTATTACATGAATATTTTCTCTTCCTGAAACGGTGCCCCCCCCTTTTTTCAGAGATCTTTCAGACCCTTTTTTCACCAAGGATTTTGCCCAGGGGAGTGCTGAAGAGAAATGTGCAGAACCTGGCACAGATTCAGGTGTCCCTGTTCCAAGCATTCAGCGGGCAGCAGCACCGCTTCATTGTGAACCTCTTCACAGCAGTAGCTTTAGTGCCCTTTTGTTATTTGAAAACTAACTGTTCATCCTAGTAACAGTGATGTTCTCACGCAGCCAATCATCTTTGGCCATGTGATGATGTTCCTGAGGCCTGGTTCAGAATGAGAACAGCACTTCCTGAATAGAAGTCCTCTGCATTCTGAACTAGCTTTCTTTGCTTCCAGTGACATTTAAATATTTATGAGTGCAAATCAGGCTAGAGGAATGAAGAATAGCTTAAAAAATAACTTTATTTTTAGGAGCCTCTAAGAACCTCTTTTACAACAGCCTGCAAGCCTGTGGAACTGCCAAGGTGATGTGACTTTAGGGCAAGTCCTCAAATTGCCAATTCCTTAATACCAAGTGTCACTAAAGTATAAACTCTGTCATCATCATAGACATCTTCAAGCCAAATCTGATGGCTATGTGACTATGTCACCATTACTACCATTACTAGAAAGAGGGAGGGGTATTTTTCAAATAAAAATTGGCATCAAAACCAGCTGACCAGAGCTGTGAGAGTAGCAAATCTACATGAAAAAGATACACTTGGGGGGGGGGGGATTATTGGGAAAAGTTTTGGTTTGCCTGACACATACATGCTTTTTGTGCTGAAAATGTGTTCAGGGATATTAATGTATCTTAGCACTACAAATTCATACATATGTAAAATTTTTACAGAATGTTTAAAGGTTAACTAAAGATAAGGCTGGGTCTTTTGTAAACCATTGCTTACTAGTTATCACTGGAAATTGTATTTTTTTTGGTCTTCATGTAGAAGTTTTGGACTAAGATGTCAACAAATGTCAAACAAGATGTTAACAACATTTGTCATAATAGCCAGGGACTACCGGTACCAATCAGAAACAAATATTGATTCCGCTATGAAGATAGTATAAAATGTGTCCAGGGCCCTGTCCTGGAATCACGCATTCTACTAGCACTCTGACACCGGAGACTCCAAATCAGTGAGATCCTTTTATTACAGCAAATCCCACAGCATAAGCTTAGCGGTTACAGTCTTCATAAATCATATAGCTGATGGAATTTTGCTATAGGCCTTTGAAATTGTTCCACATCAAGGTAGGGGACTGGAATGTCTCTTAGGGACCAAATTCTCCTACATTCCACCCCAAGGTAAGGGACCAGAGCCAATTCCCAAATGCTCCTCAGACAAGGAAAGGATTGGAGCCAATTCCAGATGCTCCTGCGACAAGGGAAGGGATCCTAGGCACAGACCTGAGTTACCCACACACCCCCATAGAGAGCTGAGCCAACTTTGCCACTGAGTTGGAAACTCCAGGGTGCTGTGTGTCTTGGCCTTAGGATCTGAGCAACTCCTAGCTGCTCCTCTGACAGGGGAAGTATCTGAGCCCTATTGCTCATGAGACAAGGGAAGGGATTCTAGAAGAGGACCTGAACCAGCATGCACACCTCCACAGAGATCAAGACCAACCCTGCCACTTGGGTCGGCCCCTCTGGGTACTGTGAGTCCAGGCCTCTCAACAATAAGGGTCCAAAACAAGATCAGACTTGAGTCCAGAGTACTTCCCACATGCAGAGATTCCAATGTCCAAAGCTCCTAGCTTTGGGATCTCTACAGCACATGGGTCGAGGCATAGAAATGTCCAGAAGTCAGGAATTAGCCCCAAGCCAGCCGGGCTCTGGGCTCCTTGCCAAAGACACATCCATAGCCACAAGAATGCACAGTCTATGAAAAATACAAAAGTCCTTTTCATGGCAGGTTCTTGACAGTAAAAGTCCAAAGAGAAGAAAGTCCAAATTAGGTAGGGTCCATGTGCAGCATTCTCCGAATAACTCAGATCCAAACAGAAAGATGCAGACAGGGAAGACAAGAGAGATGTTCCTAGCAAAGGCTCTGGAGGCTAAGCACCGACTTAAAAGCAAAGGTGTGGCCATCTTAACCCACCCTCCTTCCAAACCTCTAATTGACAAGGGAACTGGCCCACCCACGAGGCCCCTATCCCACCTGGGTGTTTCCCTTCTACCCTTCAGGGGTGAGGCTTCAACCAGAATGACACCTCTGCAAAACACCCCTCCCCTCTCCTGAAGTTCCCAGAGAAGGCTGCCAGTTTCTGTCTCTGCAAGGTCGAAGTTGCAGCTGGACGGGGGAGACAACTAGACTCCCGCCTGTTTTCTCCTGAGAACTCTGACAGTGATGAGCTCACACTGGTCTTGACATTCCACAGACTGTTTAGGCCACAAACCCTTCCAGACTACTGCTGAGTGCTGACCAGTTTCTGGCTATGAACTGGAAGGATCACTATATTACTGACACTGAACCCCCACAAAATGTCTTGGCATCCCCTGCAGAATAAAAACTTAGTGTTTACCCTCAAAAGATCCTGGCTGAAAAATAGAATCTATTTTTCTCACTATCTACCAACTACTGATGTTTCCTAAATTGGTACTCAACAATAATGGATTGACTCATGCAGATCTGCTTTGGAAGTTTTCCACAATAAAGAGCTTAATATGTTTGGTATCTGAGAATTAATTGGAACTCATGACTGAGTATGGAGCGGACTGGGGACTCAAGCTACATTTTACTGTTCCTAGAAGACTACCAAAGACATGCATGACCTGGGCTGCAAGAAACCATAGGAAATCTGGTTCCCATGCTTCCAGCATTTGTGGACATTGTAGTGAACTGTGAACATGGGAACTTAATTTCCCATTATTCTTGCTATCATTTTAGCATCTATGGCTTCAATCCCTGCTATAGCATTCATCAGGAGCCCATTCCAAATCATCCTGGTAAGTTGTGCAAAGTATGGGGAGATGGTGGCCAGTGCTTCTGGTGTGGCATTGCAGGGATTGGTCTATTTCAGATCCATTTCATATTGGGCCGGACTCTGGGGTATCTAATCAGATGGTGGACATCTAAAATCCTAATTGCCTGATTACTTGTACTTAACACTGGAGAGATTGTCTGTTTGCATCCATTTGTTCAGAAGAATGCTAAGATTCTCTACTGAAGTAAGAATGGTATATCACATTTTCTAGTATACATTGTGTTTTGAAATTTCAGCAATAGATTGTAGGTTAGCCAAAGCATTAATGGTTGTAGGTAGTACCTCAATGTACAAGTCTTTGCATTCTGGAAAAGCATTCTTTTGGGACATGTGCCAGCTGTAACAGAATTCATGGAAGCAGTATTATCATGCTGACTGCTTGCTATTTACCATGAGGAGTCCTATGTAATATAAAACACAACTGTTTTTTATTTTCTGGGTAATAAAATACTTGTCATGTAGGCCTAGCAATGATTTCTTTCATGTTTTGAGGTCCCTGTCATTCTCTTTTTTTCACTCTCTCTTTTTTCTTAGTGGAGGATAAATGCTGTAATGAGAGCAATATATATATATTCCAGATATTGGAAGAAACTGTGCTTCACAATTTTGAGAATATGTTCCTGAAAGATAGTTGGCAGGGCCTGGTCCTACCATAAGGCAGAGTAAGTCAGCTGCCTCAGGCAGCAGATGCTGGGGGACAGTGAGCAGCTGCAGGGTATTGGAAGACAGAGCTCTGCGTGTGTGTCATGTGATTTGTCCTGTGCCCTGTAACCTAGCCCACTATCTTTTGGGGTGGTGGAGGATGCTGTTCTGTCACCAGTTTTGAAGTAAGATTCATGGTCAGTCCAGTTGGCTTCTATACATGGAATGGGAAGGTGTGCCATCTTGTCCTTCATTTCAGGCAGCAAAATATCTTGGGCCAGGGTAGTTGGAAATTTGTTTCTTTAATACCATTCTACCTTCAAGGCCAGGAGAAAAGCTATGAATTGCTACTTGTACTCTCTGCTAATGAATTTGGTCTTGTTCTTTAAATGTATTGCTTTGCAGAAGTAAATTTCAGGCCTCAGAGCTCTT
Organism: Shinisaurus crocodilurus; assembly: GCA_021292165.1. Classification (NCBI taxonomy): domain Eukaryota; kingdom Metazoa; phylum Chordata; class Lepidosauria; order Squamata; family Shinisauridae; genus Shinisaurus; species Shinisaurus crocodilurus. The sequence continues at coordinate 236,389,823 of CM037879.1, forward strand.
TGGACATGTCAAGAAAGGAGACTGGCACTGTTGTAGATTGATTAGGGGATTCGTCAATACCTACTAAATTCTGTTTCAATGGAAGTGAGGCAGAATATGTTCCTGGATATTAAGTAGCTCAATGGTTGTAGTACCAGGCACTGCCAAGCTGCCTCACTGCTGCTGCCTGCTCACAGATATCTGTACATTTTAAAAGCTAAGATCATTATTAAGTCCTGTAGATAACCCCAATGATTTGTAATTGAAAGTTGAAGTTACGGTACTTAGTAATAAGAGAACCACTTCAAACCCCAAGTAAAAATAATACCGAAATAATTAGGGCATTGATGGATTTTCTGTTGTGTGAACCAAGGTATGCCCTGTGTAATCATAGAAGTGGTATTTCTATAATATTTTTTCCTAAATGCTCAAAGTATTTTCCATAGATTATTTCAGGAATCCTAAAACATTACTGTGGAGAAAAAGCCCAACAGAACATATACTTCCTCATACACCTGCATAATCCCCTGCCAAGGGCTCCAGTGAACTTTGCATTTCCTCCCAAAAGGCCAGGTGAGGGCCTCTGAGTCTGCAACACATTCAAATGCTGATGGTTTCCCCAAGTACCCTCAATGGTTTTCTAAGCACCCTCCATCGCCTCCCCAAGCACCCTTAATGGCCCATGGTCAAGAATGCACCCCCGAAGCCACTTCACCCCTCCTACCTGACTGTGTGTAACAAAGGTACAGTCATGCCTTGGACTGAGATCATAATTCATTCTGGAAACGTGCTTGTAATCCAAAACACTCATATCAAATCGAAATTCCCCCCCAAAAAAAATTGTACAGAGATTTTTAATTTAAGCCGTACTACAGTACTTGTATTGCAAGACGTCGCTTGTATATCAAGTAAAAAAAAAAATAATTAAATAAATATTTAAAAATTTGCTTGTCTTGCAAAACGCTCTCAAACCAAGTTACTTGCAATCCAAGGTATTACTGTAATCCATTCTGTCAGTTTCGTTCCCCTTATCTCTCTATCCAATTTGTAATTGACTAATCCCTCAATAAACTTCCTTTCACTTTACCCTAAGTGGAGTGTACCTAGTTTCTCTCTGACTCAGTGCTAAATTCCAGTGTTTACAATCCGAGCAGAGTCGGGGATTGTGTGTGGTGAGATCAAGGCTGTCAGTGAAAGCCGCGGATCTCCCATTCTGCGGTAAAGGACCAGCAGTGGTCCTTCACAATTACAGTAAATTAAGCCAGTATCACCTGTGGGGGGTGGGGGGGCAGTGGAGTAAGACTAGGATAGTGGCCACCCAGTGAGCTCATAGCAAAGTAAAGGTTTCATCCATGGACTTTCTGGCTCATACTTTACTATGCTAAATCACCTCTACTTTACCCCATTTGAATGATCCTACAGTGGTTTGGGATCTTCATGGCAAATGTGACCCAGTTATGAATTCTCTTGACATTAATGTCTCTTTCTATTCATTCAAAAATATATTTATCAGTTTCTTTCTTGTTACTTCTATGCCAACAGAATGATTTTCAGTTCTGCTTCTGATGGTTTTGAGCATCTTGTTCCATGCCTCTGCATCTGTCTCTCATAATGGTATTCACTTCTTTCTTATCTCTGCACACTTACAATGTGTAATTTCCTATAGCCTTAATTTATAGATTATCCTTTCCAAAGCTCTCACACAGAATGTTGTTATATACATGTGGATTTGTTGAGGAAACTTAAAGGGAGTCCAGATATCAGATAACATATCTTGATGAATCTCCACATTTTACCAAATTGACAGTCTTTTCTTTGGCGCTGTACTCTTGAAGTCTGGTTATAAAACTCAGATTTCCATTTCTACTAATCAGCTGTAAAAGTTGTAAAAGCACATCTGCTCTTTGCCACAGCTCTAAATAATATTCCACGTTGCAGCAGTCTTAATACTTCAAAACATCTGAAATAGTGAGCCTCTATGTCAGTACTGTAATAATCTTGTTGTTTCTCATGGACTTCTTAACACTGTCATTTTCTCTTTGTTGATTTTCACTGATACTCTGTATATAACTTTAGGTTATGGTACTTGTTTTAGTCACTGCATCTCAACAACTCAGGCTCCTTGGTAAGTCCTACAACAACCTGTTTCTACAAGAACCAAATATTTTTGTAGGACTTGGTAAGTCCTACAGCAACTTATAGGTTGTTGTAAGTCCTACAAAAATATAACAAAAAAGTACTACAAAAATATAACAAGATAATACAGGGCAGTCAAGCTAGCTAAGCTATCAGATCTTTCTAACCTTCACTTTCAGGGTTTTCTACTTGTTAGTTGTGACATTAAAGAAAGCCAGTTAATCCATTGAATGTCCATCCTAAAATCCTGGTAAGCCACAGAGAACTCATAAGGGAGACAGTGCACAGTGGGCAAAAAAGCTGTTGCAGACTCATGTCCAGTTTTCAAGCAGTAGGTTTGTTAGACCCTACCAATTGGGCAGCTGGGTACCAAGCAAAACAGAACTGTCACAACACAAGGCAGATGGAGAACGCTCTTACATGCACTTGAATGCCCTGCCTCACAATAAGTATGGCATAGGGACATTGGTTGGTTGGAACAAGCCAGGGTGGCATCCTTCCCCTAATTCCAGCTCCATGGGTTTTAGGAAAATTGGTAGCCACCTTATACCAAGTCACACCTTTGGTCCAACTACCTCAGTATTGTCTGCATCAGGGGTGGACGACTTGTGTTCTGCCCTACAACTCCCATCAGCCCTAGCCAGCATAGCCAATGGTGAAGGCTGATAGGAGTTGTAGGCCAAAATGTCTGGAGGGACACAAGTTGCCCACCCTTGGTCTATACTGATTGGCAGCAACTCTCCAGGGTTTTAGATAGCCCTGGCTGGATATAGTAGGGATTGAACATGGGGCCAATTGTGTACAAAGCATGTACTCTACCACTGAGCTATGGCTGTTCCCCAAAGAAAATGTAAAATGGCAGCTGCCAAGCACTAATTAGAGCTGAGCAGCTGCCTGCATCACCAGGTAAGCCTGCCTGGAGGCCTGATCTGTGGAGGCCTGATCTGCCTGGAGGCCTGATCTGTGGCAATCAGTAATGTGTTTCCCCTGAATGTTCAAACTACCCTTTACAACACTGAGGGTTAGGAGCTAACTTTTATAATAACCAACTTTGTTTATTTGGAATTCTTATATACGCGTTGAAAGACCTACACAAAAGCTTGAAGGATACTAATTCTCTCGTCTTGGTGTTGTGTGCTGTCAATTCCCCAAATCTTAATGCTATCCATAAGCTGCTATCATGTCTGTAATACAAAACAAATACCTAAAGAAAAACTTTTATGTCCAACTTGTATTTCCTGGCTTTGGGGGATTTGAGCTTGTACAAAAAATTCCCCCAACAACTTAAAAGTAGCCTTTAGTGATTTCTGTTTTGTTTTTAATGTTGTTAATAATGCACATGTGGTTTCATTTCCTTTTTCATTGCCATATTTTAAAACTATAAATAAAAATGAAATGCTGAGCACACACAAGACACTTTGTTCATATCTAATTTTTCCACTTTCTAATAGCTCTAAAGGGCCTTGTGCACGGAGCTATTTTGGGCTCTACGTGCCGTGGTTTGTTATGCTTCATAAGGAAACATTGCCTTATCTTTTATGCTTGGGTGCCACGGCCTGGGTAGCTGTGTGATCCTTGCGTTTAAACAACTATTATATTTCATTGGTTGTGGTCTTGATTGAGTGCCAGAGTGTTTTTGTCTGTGCCTCAAACAGTACAGCTTTTGTCTGTTGCTTGAACGGTTCCTGAAACATACAAATGTCATAATTTATATGTAATAAATTGAATATCCATTTAGATTCCTCTTTCAGGAGTATTCTTGGGCTGAAAAAGGAATGACTGGCAAAATGTATAGCTGAGATAGCAACAGAATATTAATGACCCTTTAGTGATAAAGGCATTTTTGAAAGTGAGTTGTGATCCAAAATTGTACATTCCTCCACATGACAATGGCTTCCTTCAGGAGCTAGCTATTTGGCGAAGGTTGATTTTTCATTCCCCAGATTGGCTTCTTCAGGTTCCTGTAAACCACACATCCATTGTATACTTCCCTACTGGGCACTGTGTGTACATGGTTCTGCTACATTCTGTTCAAACCAGGTTTCTGGTGTTTAACAAGATAGTTAAGAATGAAAGCACTTTTCTTACGTTAAGCTGCCACCCATCTGCACATTCATTAATATACAAAAGGATATGGCAGTCTGTGTCCCCTAATATACATATATGCATTTAATACCTGAACAGCCCCCCTTTCCCCAGTACAGCTATATGCATAGCAGGGTCCTGTTCAAGTTTTCAGTGAATATGCAATGTGTACATTGTATGGCACATACTCTCACTGCAATTATGCTCCCACCCCCGCCCAGCTTTCATTAGGGTAGATCCAGACTAAGTTAGCCATACTTTGGTCCCATGTGAAAAGTTAGTCATCAGTAGGTAACTTATTGCTACTGATTTCCTATTGATTTCACTGGGGCGTAAGTGCAACTAATATAGTCTGGATCCAACCCATTGAGTGTGCTGAGTGTAATGATATGTGGTTTGTGTTTTATGGGGGGGGGGGACTCATTTGGATGTAACACAGGCAGTTTTGATCACTCACTGTACTTGGTAGAAGGTCTGTTGGTTTGCTGGTGTTGAGACTCATGCAGTTAAAATAGCTTTTGGAATCCTGAGTCCTGGAGTGTTCTCTCTCAAGTTTAAAAGAATACCAACAACATTACACTGAGGAGAAACAGATAATATATGGAAGGTGCTACAGTTAGGCTACAAACTGACCTCTCTAAAAAAAAATATATTGGTTGGAATGTTTCCTATAAGAACAAAATATGAATTTGATGTGCAGGAAAGCAATGAGGTTTACATTACATGGACAAAGAGTTTCTCCATCTAATGAAGATAATACTTTAAAGTTGCATCTTCTCCAGACTCCAGCAGGATATCAGTGAACAGAAGAAGATATGTCATTTTTGATGTATCTTTTCCTTGCTTTTTAATGTTATCAAACTGCTTTGAGGTTGGAAGGCCCTCCCCATTGTCCACTGACCATGATAAAGTGGGTAGGAAGGGAGGGAGAGAGGACAGGACTCAAGGACTGCAAAGGTCTTGATTGAAGCAAAGGTTCCAGGGCTAACAGTGACCCCCCCCCCCCATGCAAACACCTCAGGAGCATAGAAAGTTGGCACCAGGCTGATGGCCCAGCAGTGCTCCTGTGAAGGTCCTGTTTGTGAGGACCGGCTTCTCCATGTCACATTGGCTGTTTCTGTAGCCAATGGAAGGGAGAATGAGTGAGGCTTAAGCTCATCAGGATTCCCTGAGTCCCATCTTGAAGCTTGGTCTGCCTTGCTCCCGTTCCCAATTGCGAACTTTTTGTTGTTGTTTTTCGAATAGGAAAAGTGTGCATTTAGGTCACTTTTTTTAAAAGTGTGGACCCAAATATGTACTTCTCTCCCACTGTGGTATATTTTCTCCCAGAATGCACATTTTTAAGTACACATTTTTCTAATGAATGCATTTTGTGAACGTGATCGCAAGCTCAGGAATACAGGAAGAAACTACATATATCCTCTGTGCTTCATGCGCTCGGACCCGATTCTATGATGATGAGCAAGCTCAGGAATATGTAAGCTTTGCCTGAAAAATGCACTCATGTTCACAGGGTTGCTAACAGGGCAAGTTCTGTTGTTTAAATGAAGTGAAACTATATTCTTGTACCTCCCTACTGTATCCATATCTATTTGTATGCTCATGGGGACCACCATTATGTATTGCCCAGGCCTTTAATTATTGCCCTCCAGAGCATTGGGAAGAGATGGAAGTGAGCCCCAATATATGTGTGGAATACTGATGTGTGCAAATGACCTTTCAAAATTCTCCAGACGATTTGTGGGCAGAGAAATTGGTAGGACAATTTCACTGAAATTTCCAAGGGGAGGGGTTGTAGCACAGCTTCTTTCTTTTTTTCTAAGGGCTTTTGGTTTTTTCCACTGCCGCTACAAGTGGCAACAGCATCAACTTTGTTGAGGCATCCACTTTTCTGCATCATTCTCAGCTTACTTAATCACTGTGAGGTGGCAAAGGGTGCTGTGTGTGTAGTGATGCTTACGAATCGGTGGGGGAGCGCCTCTCCACCGCCTCGACTCTCTGCGGCGGCGGCCCCCCGCCTCGATTTTCAGAGCGGCGCGGAGCAGTTCTCCGCGCTGCTCGAGCCGCCAGCGCTGGTCCCGTCGCATCACATCCGGCCCTGGAAGTGACGTGACGTGACCCTGCGCAGGTGCAATACGTGGTGCAGGGGTCCAGTGCGCCTGCGCAGGGCCCCGTTGCGTCATTTCCGGTGCCGGATGTGACGCGATGGGACCAGCGTGGGTGGCTTGCCGTGGAGAAAAGGTAAGGCTGAGTGAGCGGGGCCGATTTCGGCCCGCTATGCCCGCGCGAGGCAAATCGGTACATCCCTATGGTGTTTTCTTTCCATTACACATCTCTCCATTGCTCTGCAGCCTCCCAGTCCACCTGCACTTCCTGAACTGAAAAAGCCCCATGGGAGGAATTACTTCATGATGTCTTCCCTTGGGCTTTAATTGAAACATGGGAAGCCGAGGAGGCTACAGGCCACCTCCTAAGGAAGGTAAGCACAAGTACCCTGAACCCAACATATGAGAATTTATCTGAAATTTCTTCTCTTTTGAATTTCTTTTTGAAAGCAATTTCTTTTCTATCAAAGTGAATGATAATGGTTGAAAAAATATGGGAGAAATTTTTGGCACAGCACTAGTGTGGGAAACGGCAGGACACCCAATGAAGCTCCACCTCGGACCAATGAAAACTAGGTGTCAGCCCTACCTGGAGAAAAAGCGGGTAGCATTTTTTTACCTCCAATTCTTAAAAAAAGGAGAAATAACACATTAAGCACTTTAAATTTTGGCTTGCTGGTAGGCTCTGTGACAGGGGCAGTGCTAGGTACTGGAAAGATCCAGGGCTCAGGCCCACAGGACCACAAAAAAAACAAAAGCACAAATTTGCATAGGCTAAATTAGTTATGCTCCAAAATCTCTCTCTCTCTGTGTATTTAAAGGACCCTGTCTTGTATTTGTAAAAAGGGATGTATGGACAGGGAAGAGGCGGACATTCGGTTTCAGAACAAAACCTCAGGGCAGGCAGAAAGATTCAGAGGGGGCAGCAGGAGGTGAAGGATATGTGGGCAAAAAGCCAGCTAAGCCAGGGGCATCAGATGCAACAGAGATAATCAGGGCCCCTGTACCCATGGACAGCAGGGTGATGGTGCACATGGCCTCCCAGAGATTTGGGGCTCCAAATGAAAGATTTGGATCTCCAGCCCTAGCAGGCTGCCCCCTAACACTGCCTCTGCTCTATAAATTACTACAGTATCAAGTTACAGGAAATGCATTCTAGGTTAAAAAATATATAATTGTCAAGTGAAAAAGATACTTGGGAAATAAAGTATTTGCAAAATACACACACGCACGCACGCACATACACACACACACACACACACACACACCACTTATCATCTCAATACTGCACTGCATTTTTTCTTGAAGCAGTGTATTATGGTTGCCTTTGCTCAGTATGACCACCAGCTGCTTGTATGCACTTTGGCTGTTAAGAAATCAAGAACTTTTCTCCAAAGACATGGAAACATAAATCAAAGCCTGCAACAATGTAGCAGTCATGTACTTCTAGTGGGCAAAATTCTGCCTTCACAGCAGCTGTCCAAATGTATCTGTTTCATGGTTAAACATAAAGTATTTATTCAGCATAGAAAAAAGATTTGTGGGTTTTTTTGTTGTTGTTTTTAAGGTTGAGGGACTTAAAAAACAAACCCTTGGCTATGAACTGAGTAAATGAGTCTTAAGAGATGCTAGTATATCAGGGTACTGGCCTTAAGGTGTGTAGATCATAGCAAGAAAATTCTTATTTTTACGGTTAATAGTTTTAGCATAGTGATAAAATCTTGATATTTGTCTAAAATAATAGCTTAAAACTCTTTAAAATAGCGAACATCAAATGCTCACATTCTTACCATATCTATAACTATATATTAGAAAGGTATGCTTTTTCAGCCAAAAGCTGTTATGAAACAGCTGATTTAATTCCATGTAAGCAATACACATATTTCATAGTAAACCCTAGATAATTTAAGAATCCACTTCATTATTGATACCATTTATGAACTGTGTCAAGCTCATTTAAACTAAATGTGATCAACCTTTCCAAGCTAGCGCCACTTTTTTTTTTTTTTTAATCACTTTGCTTTTCATGATGATCCTTATATGTTCTGGGAGCACCTTTTGCCCAGTTTCTAAAGTTCTCTGAGAAATGGCAGGAAGGCAATCAGATATCCTCCTGGATATCACCTCTCATGAAGCTAGGAGGCAGGGCCATCTGCTGAATAGGGTCTTCCTCGTGGAAAGGTCCACCAGACCTGCCTTGTCCAGCCAGCAGCCAGGTAAAGGGGCATCATCGTGGCTCGATAAGATCCTACTGCTTTTTTTAAAGGGCAAGTTTCCTTTTTAGTCTCAATTCACTTATTTCCTTTTCTTTTAGGCTCTATTTCTTTTTCTTTTTCTCTTTCCCACCACATCTAAGCAGGGAACAGGCCCTTCAAGAGACTGTGAAGGGGGCCTTGCCACGGCTGCATCTGCAGGCCATGGAGAGGGTGATATGGGTGATGGGCCTTTGCAAGTCCTACACAGCTCTCAGTACTGATCTGGACAAAAGAGGCTAAAGTGCATAGTATCTGTGTTGGAGTGGCAGGACTTCTTAGAATGAATAGACTTTTCAAAATATTGCACATTCCAGTATAACCATACGACTGTGCATTGCATATGGGAGCAAACGCTTCCAGTATAGGGCACTTTATTGGCACCTCATTGCCACTTTTCTCAGCTGAAAAATTTGTAGGACTTCCACTTTTTAGTTGGTGCACAAATCAATGCAAGGTGAGCATGTTCACAAGGGCTCATGCAGTCTTTGGGAGGTGGGCGCTTCAGAGGGTTGCAGTGCAGGGAAGATCCTCAATCCTAGCCATTCCTCCTGCCCATGATTGTTCTAGGCATATTATATCCAGAATGATTCCAATTGCCCTCCTGGAATTCCTTAGGGGGATGGGGATTTTATAGTTACCATAAATTCCTGGACTTGAGGAATGCAGGAGGGCAGACTTCCTCCTCATTGGATTCAGATTGTTCTTCTGGACAATAGGCTACATGTGTGGCAGTAGGTAAGGTCTAACTGGGATGTAATCCTCCTACTTCTCTTTGTCTGAAAATAAGAGTTTTCTTTTCATGGGGGCAGTGCATAGCTGTTGCTCTGGGATGTACTGGTAATTAAGGAGAGCATGTTTATTTCTTTAGTGTGTTAAAGATCAGGATCCAACAGGCTTTTCCAGTTTGTATTGGGGAGTGCTGGACCTTCTCAAGGAGGAGCATATTAAGAAGCTGCCCCTGCCTCCTAGATCCATGGAAGGGAATGCCCTCCTGCATTCCTTAAAAAAAAAAAATGTGCTAAGTGTGAAATTCCTGGTTGTTGTTTATTCACATCCCACACTTTTGTTTTCCGCTTTTGCACATTACGGATTTAAATTACAATTTTATTTTATAGTAAATCCACAACCAAACAAAAAATTCTCTCCCCCCCCCCGCCCCAAATATGGTGACTTGCAGATCAGTTTTATTTTCAGAACAGACAGACTTGCGTTGGAATATTTCATCTGCCTTAATTTTGGTTCCTTATGTTCCACTGCAGCAAAAGCTGAGTTGCCAGATATTTTCATTGGCTTGTCACTTTAAATGTTATAAAAACATTCAATTGGGAATCTATTGAAACCAGATTCTAAAATGAGTTCAAAAATCTTAAATATATATTAGACTATAGAGTGAGGGACCGGCCTGATGAAGCTACCATTTTCTATTTTGATCTTTAAAAAATATATCCTGACTCATTTCAGTAGCATGAATGATGTATTTCTGTTTGTAAACTATCAGTTTTTATTGCTTCACTGGAATATGACAATTAGCTTTAAAGTGAGAATGTTCTGACAATTGCTTGATATATCTGCAAAGTAAACAGCAGATATTTCTTTCCCCCTGGAATATCAGTGCAAGAGAAGACTGTCCTAAAGTTTATAATTTGGGCAGTATTACAGCAGATATTGGCCAGTGTCCCTGGCACCATCCCAGCCATAAGCAGGTGGGTTTCCCACTGTTGGCTTTGGAAAGGGAAAAATACAGACTCTTCCCCTTGCCTTCCCCCCCCCCCCCGAGCCAGTGATAACTCGACCTAGGTCCAGTAAGCTATAAGGGTTGGGATGGAGGTAGTGTGAAGTACAATGCAGCCACTATCATGATACTTTCTAGTGCCATCAATTTATTGAAATAAAAAAGCTTACCCAAGTAATTTTCAGTAATTTTGCAGTATGGAATTGTTACTGGATATAGGAAAGCACCAATTATGTAACATGCCCCTACATCTTACTCCTGTACATTTTTCAGTATTGCATTCAGAGCAGCCATTCTATGTGCTTGCACAATGATTCAAAGAACCAACGTGCAGGTTACCTTTCTCGTTCAATTCTGGCCTTGAGTGCAGGTTTTAGTCTTGTGTTGTTTTTAACAAATTGCCAGCCATGGCTCCTGTTCTGGATTGGGACTTTAGCATGGGGGAAGTAACAGGGTCTAACACCTTGTCCCCACTGTGGTCCCATTCTGGATCAGTCCCCCCCCCCCTACACCTGCAATTTGCATGGCCAAAAAAGGAGCCACTGAAAGAAATGGATCCCTCTTTGGCAATGCAAATTACAGGTGTGTGGTTGTGGTGATCCAGATTGGGAACACACAGTTGGGGGCAAAGGGTTAAAGCCCCCCTGCCCCAACACTAAAATCCTGATCTGGGTCAGGTGCTCCCCACTGGCAATTTGTAAAAAAAAACACACACCTTGCACTCAGAGCCCAAACTAGGCAGAAAAATAATTGTGTTTTCTTCATGGTAGTTCTCCATCCAGAAAGTAAACAACTAAGGATTCTTTCAGTAAACAGAAGTCATGACTTCAGTTTTGTTGTTCTACTTCAAAGAGGTACCGGTAATTGGTTAGCTTTATGTTTGAAAAAGGAACAAAGCAGAATTACTTTCCATGGTGAAGAAAAGAAGAGAAGAGAAATCATACAGCTGTGCAGAAATACTAGACGTGGGGATATCTGCACTCTTATTCCTTTTGAGGAAGTTTGAATCAGTTATTACAAATTGTGCAGGGACACGAACTACCAGTACAAAGGAAGATAACTGTCTGCTAGATAGCAGCTAATATATATGTCTCTTGAGGGCAGAGACAAAATTAAAAATGACTGTGCATCAGTGCTCCAAGAAATACTGGAAGGTCCATAGTCCAACAAACTCCAGGGCAGACATGTGGTTAAGTCAGTCTGCAGTGTTTTTCAAGGGCCCCTGCATTACCAGAATAATGGAGGAGTGCTTGAGGAACAAAGGGAGTACATGGCTAAAACAAAGCGATGAATGGGAAAAGCAGGCCTTTGGCCAATTTTAAGTTTTCATGTTACTTCTGTTAAATGGATAAAAGCTAAATATCACAGGAAATGTGGCTGCTCAGCTTTACAGGTAATTGCCGCTCCATGTTCTTTCATGACATTCTCACCTATTTATCTGTTAGATCTTTCTTGAGCAGATGAAGAATAACAACCTTTTTTAAAAAAACATACAATGTAACGAATACCGCTGTCCATTGCTGTTATACCCCTTTTACAGATCTGTTTTTAAAAATCCAAAATAGTTAGGTTAGGCAACTGTTTCAGAATCAGATATTTTGGAACTTGGACATCCAAGCACAAGGCAAGCTTTCTATTCCTGCCTGCTTTTCTCTGTCTGCTTCAGTAGCCCAGTCTGTTATTTTGAATGAAGAAGGACTGCAGTAGCCAGGTCTCTGTGTTGGGAACTATGCACAATTAAGTGATATCTTCCCCATCTTCCACATAATTAATGAAGAAAGATATGCATATGAGCATCTTATGTAGGCAACATGAATTGAGAATCATGCACAATTAAGCCAGGTTTGACCTTTCATGTACTGTTATGCAAAATAATGTGAGAAATAACAATTCAGAGAATCCTTCCTTCATGAAAATCAGGCCCAGGTTTCCAGACAGATGTCCCAAAGATGTAATGATACTGTTAAGCCTGGCACATATGTAGATACTCTTGTCCATGCGGATCAGGAATGAGCCGTGTGCTTACATGATCCCTCCCCCCTCACACAACATCAAGTCTTGTCATTTTCCCACTAGCATAATATTGGATATAACGCCATGTTTAATAAAATTTATCTTGTGCTAAAAATGAGAAAGTGCCTAGTAACTCCCATTTAATTCCTCTAGCTCAAGGCCCTCCAGATGTTTTGGCCTACCACTCCTATTAGCCCTAGCCAGCAGAGCCAATGGTGATGGATGATGGGAGTTGTAGGCCAAAATATCTGGAGGGATATCCCTGCTCCAGCTAGTTTGTTATTGAGATACAGGCACTCTTGTGCCTATATAATTAATGAAATGGTTGTGACTTCCCTATCCAGTTTCTCAAAAATGAAGAAAACCCTTTTCAGACTATGATTATTGAAACAGAAAAGAAAAAGAAACAACCCAAAACAAAACAAAAAAATCCCCATAAATTTTAATCTAGTTATAGGGTGTGCTTGAAATCTATGTATTTAAGAGCTTTGGTGGATTTGACTGGAGTTTTAGTCATAGGGCTCCCCAGTGAAATATACCGAGCAATCAATGTATTTTCCTAAATTGAGCAAATGGTGACATCAGAGTGGTCAGTGATGCATCTTCTTTGCAATCCAAAGCATGATCCATAAATATCACTATATTATAAAGCTGTCTAACATTTGCTCCTTGCCAGTTCACAAGTATAGAGCTGTGGTTCTTTAGCTGTAGTTCTTCAGCTGTAGTTCTATTAATCTTGAGAGCTCTCATTAGGGGATATATGACACATTCCTGTAATGGCAGTTACAGCCTTCTGTCAATATGGAAACCTCCTCTAGGTTTTGTGGATGTGTCCTCCCTCTCCCGCCCCGCCCCCCACTACATACTAGCCACACTGCTAGAGAGGAGGAGGAGGTAGTTATGGCTGGTTAGTGTCAGCTGTTCCCTATTTTCCCCAGCTGCCTGGCTTGGATGTAGTAAGCAAGGGGTAGTGGTGGCAGCACAGTGATGAAGGGTAGAAGGAGAACGTGGCAGTATATGGATCTGGAATTGGAGCCATGTTAGGTGGGTGATAGATGGCAATAAACATAATTATTAAGGGACCCAAGGAAGGAAGATCCTGGGGATCATGGACAATGCTAAAGGAAAGGAGCAGTTGCTGGGTGATAACTGTTATGAAGGTTTACAAAGAATTGACTGCTAGGGAGACAGAGCAAGGGTTCACAAACTGTATTGTCTCCTTATATCAAGGCAAATGTTTATTTGGGGCTACCCATATACAGCTAAGACAAAACACAGATGGACAGTTTGGCTTTCAGCACTCGCACTTGTCTCAAACTTGGATAGACAGAAAGAAGAAGTGATCCAGTCCTCTTTAACTACAACATGCTATTAGTTGTGGAAATGTGGAACTCCCTTTCAGCAATCAGTGATGTCAGTAAGTCCCCCCCCCCACAAATGGGGCTTGTATCTGATCTTTGCCAGTCTACAGCAAAACCAAACACCTTCAGTAGGTAGGGTGGATCAGTGAAATTTTGATTCCTTGTCTAGCATGAGCACTTACTGCTAGTGTAAAGCCAATTCAGATGACTTTACAGAAGACAGACCTCTGCTTTTGGAGTCCTCTATTTGAAGGTGTCCTCTATTTGAAGAGGTGTCCAGACCAAGGCTAGTTAACATCAAAGAGCCCTAAGGAAGGGGATCAGGAACCTTTCCTAGAACTTGTCCATCAGCAGTTAGCACCTAGGCAGCAGACTGAGCAAGCACACAGGGCACCTAGTCATTCTTCTCCCCATGGTGAGATATAATGTACATTATATATCATAGGCATCTTTCCTAAATGAGTGCCTATACATATAAATTTGCATATGCAACTGTTATGCAAATTGTTGTCCTTTTTGGGCCTCTTTTTGGGTGATGCTTAAGTGGCCACCCTAAAGCCAATACAGTAATACCTTGGATTGCAAGCATAATTCGTTCCGGAAACGTGCTTGTAATCCAAAGCACTTGTATATCAAAGAGAAATTCCCCATAAGAAATTTGTACACATATTTTTAATTTAAGCTGCAATAAAGAATGATAGTGTAAAGTCTTCATTTTTCTTGACTGTACTACAGTACTTGTATTGCAAGACATCGCTTGGTTATCAAGTTAAAATTTATTTTAAAAATCTGCTTGTCTTGCAAAACACTTGCAGACCAAGTTACTTGCAATCCAAGGTTTTACTGTACAACCAAATATGTAAGGAGGTAACAGTGCCCCCATTTGCAACCTCCATCCAGCTTCTCACCAGTAGCTATTGGTTCTTTCAGTCGTTCCCGCTCCATCTACACCTAGCAGGAGCATTTGCTTTGAAGTTGCATGAAATGACAGCTCATGTGGGGAAAAACTGAAACCTTTGATGGTGCTGTGAAAGACTAGTCTACTATAGAAAGCTTGGAGTAATACCTTGAAGTTAAGAAGATCTCACTTCGAAAACTTGTAGCAGCACGGCTGGGTATTATGGAGGGAGAAAACTCTAGTCTTGTGCACCATATAATTGCATCAGAGAAGCCTGTAAGCTTCTCTTCTCTTTTAAAGAGGTGAATGAAAATTGTCCCATGGTATTTAGCACAAAACCGTATTAGGTCTCAATCCTATGCATGTTTAGACAGAAAAAAGTCCTACAACTCCCAGTGTTCCCTAGCCAGCATGGCTGCCTGAGGAATGCTGGGAGTTTTAGGACTTTTTTTTTTTTAATTTTTATTTATATTTTTAAAGAACACACACACACACACAAAAACCATAAACCTACAAATCATACACTACAAGTGCACCCGTCACCCCGGGGTCAAAACCAATTCTATCCACATAATCCATTATTAATCTATATTCCAAAAATACATCATATCATGACATGGCTTACTCCCTTTCCCTTTTACTAAAACATAATCTAAAAAAGATCCCCATATTTCCTTAAAATTATTTTTCTTTAATTGTCCCCTTTTACATTTAATACTACATGTTAGTTTATCATTTAAAGCAATATCCCAAACCTCTTTATACCAGTCTATTATTAAATACTGATGTTGAACTTTCCAATTCCTTGCAATCAATAATCTCCCTGCCGCTAATAAACTTACAATTAGTTCCTTTTTCTCTTGTGAGCACAAAAGTTTCTCCGTTATTGATAACAATGCTAATTTTGGACAGACCTCCACATTAATACCAATAATTAGTGAAATTTCTCCAAAAAATTTATTCCAGAAATCCAATATGCTTTTACAGCTCCACCACATATGAGCATAAGTACCAAGTTCCTGACATCCTCTCCAACACAATGGAGCACAATTACTATCTATTTTATTTAATCTTACTGGAGTCAAATACCATCTCCAAACAGTTTTTAAAAAATTCTCTTTTATCCTTACTGACATATTTCTTAATATACATCTGCCCCAAATATTTCTCCACCCCGCATTTGATATCTCCTCCTCAAATTCCATTTCCCACATCATCTTAAGGTTGTCTTTTTTCGCTTCAATCCTCTGCATCATTTTATATATTTCCTTAGTTAACCCTCTAGAAGAAACATTCCCTTCTATAAGTTCTCTAGACAACACTTTCTTTTCAAATCCAGTAAACTCCCTCTCATACTCGTTTTTCTTTTTCCATTTCTTAGTCCACTGATCTAATTGCATTAAATTTAACCACGAAATTCTATGTGGCCCAATCATTTCCGATATTTGTTGTCTAGTCTCAATTTTTCCCATCTTTTTTTTTTTTTCCTGTCTAAACATGCATAGGATTGTGCCCTTATCATATCAGAAAGCTTCAGGCTCCACAAATGGATCAGCATTAAGGCGAATATATTTCCTTACTTGCAGTAGAAATAAAAAAATACTTTCATAACATTGGGAGTTTAAAGATGGTCTTGATGGTGCCCATCTTAAAGGGGCAAATTTGTATGATTCATTTAGAATACCCAAGAGACCTTTAACTGAAGAAAACCTCATGTTACTATAGAAACAAGAATGGATGCAGTGACACTCCAAAGCAGAGTTAAAGAAGAAGCAGAAGTGCACAAATGTTTGAAAAACAAAGCAATCTGAGCAAGAAGTGTATGTTGTTGGTATGTACTATAGAATGGGATTCAATCTCCCTAAGTGCAGGTTTGAAGATGTATATTTGAGTAAGTGCAATAAAAAGGGATGTATTCAAAAAGGGTGCAATAAAGAATTCATAAAACTCCAAAGCTTGGCACACTAAGAAAAAAGCCCAGTTCCCAAGACACAGACAATAGTAACTCAGACTATGAGAGTGGGGTTGAAAGCTAGAAATTCTATAACACAAGAAACAATGTCAGCCATGTGGTTGACACCAAGGGTAGCTGGAAGGATGTTCAAGATCAAACTGGATGGAGGGGGTGCAGGGGCTGCCATCTGATGTGCAGAATGTGAAGAACGCTCTTTGTATATTCATTTTTAACATTTATACCACCTTATCTGCTGAAAAGCCATAAAGGTGGTGTACAATGATTAAAACAATAAAACCCTGCAACAATAAAAACAAGAACACTAAAAACAGTAAAAATATTTTTAAAAACTACACAATATAGATACCCAAGGCTTACACAAGCCTCAGAGAAAAATTGAAGCATTTCTGGAAGCTTCACAGCCAAAGAATGTATCTCATCTTAAATCATTTCTAAGGTTTGTTGATTTCTATAGTCAATTTGTGCCAAACCTAGCATGCGTCTTGCATCCAGTGAACACATTGTTACCAAATGGTCAAAAGTCAGTTTGGTCACACAACTGTGAAGATGCTTATTACATGCAAAGAAGTTGGTCACGTCAGACAATGTGCTCCTATACTTTGGCAACCTAGATGCTGCCTTTTATTGAGTCAGACCATTGGTCCATCTAGCTCAGTATTCTCAATACTGACTGTTAGTTTCTCTACAGGGTTTCAGACAGGAGTCTTTCTCAGACATGCCTGGAGATGCCAGGTGTTGGTCCTGAAACCTTTGGCATGCAGAGCATGCAGGCTGGCCCAAGGCATTTAGTTGCCAGAGGAAAAGAACAGGATGGTGCTTCCTCCCATTGCATGTACAGAAGTCAACTGGACTGGCAGATGATTCTGTCTTCAACACTGATGATGGGACAATATCCTTCACTGCACCTGAAGGCTACAGGCTAACCGAAGGGGCGGAGAGCAGGCTGCATGACACACAGGTCTCTCCTCCATCATCTTGCTGCCACCTCCCGGCATCTGCTGCTTTAGGCAATTGCTTCACTTTGTCTAATGGTAGGGCCGGCCCTGAAAGCATGTGGTCTACCACTAAGCTGCAGCCACTCCCCATCCTGGCCCATTGAGTTAAATATGATACTTTGCTAAATAGAAATGGGATAATAATATTTAATGTCATGAAAAACTACCAAGGAAGACTAGTAGCATTTGTTTGCAGACCAGTGACAGCTGTAGAATCTAACTGAATGCAAATCAGCATGGCGGGAACAAATTCAGTAAGCATTTATAAGAAAGGAAATTCACTTTTACTACTGACTACCATGTTGTAGTTGCTTTCCTGAATATCATATGGACTTCACAAAAAAGCATATGTAGAACTTTGAGGAACTTTCAGTACCTCAAAGGGAAACAGAATCCAGGCCACATATAGCCCCCCACAGGTCTGATGAATACTCAGCTTCCTCTGATTTGTTGTAGCCAGACATTTATATATAGACTCCTCAGTTCCTCAAGGAAGTGTTCAAGAGGTGGTCAGACATTATCCAGAATGAAAATCACAAGCACCCTGAGAGATTCTATTTGTAGTCTGAACTTCTGTGTTTATTCTATAGATTTAATATGCAATGTTGTCTTAAATATATTCAGTCGCAGAAGGAGGATAGCTACATATTTGAATAACTCTAAGTGAATGCTTCTCTTAGTAGCTGCTTATATACATGCTGTTCTGTGTTACATACTCATTTTACCTATTTCTCTAACTAACAGAAGTATACAGTCATATACCGTGCCTTCTACAGTATGTCTGTGTGCCTATATTTTTGATACTATGTGTAATTGCTATCATATACACAACATAATTTGTCCTATCTTCTATTGAGCCAGTGTGGTGTAGTGGTGAGAGTGTTGGACTGGGACTCGGGAGATCCGGGTTCTAGTCCCCACTCAACCATGAAACTCACTGGGTGACTTTGGGCCAGTCACTGACTCTCAGCCTAACCTACCTCACAGTCACAGGGTTGTTGTGAAGATAAAATGGAGAGGAGAAGGAGGATTATGTAAGCTGCCTTGGGTTCCTTGCAGGAAAAAAGGCGGGGTATAAATATAATAAATAAAATAAATAAATAAATAAATTGAATCATGGTACACACTAAACTGGGGATTGCCATTGTGGTGTCCATGGGTAGCAATGTGCCCACAGACACCTCTCTTAGTACTTACCAGGCTCTCCTGATTTTTATTTTATTTCTTAAGATTTTTTAAAATTACAGAAAAACAAAAACTGGGAGGCTGGCATCCTGAAAAGTGAGAGGCTAATCTCCAGCACCAACCTCATTGGGGTTCAAAAGAGTGGCTTTGTGTTTTGGAGTCCCGCCTCTGTCTTGTACTTAGGTTCTTGACAAGTTACTCTTCTTTTAGTCTCACCAGTTTGCCTTTTGGGAAATGAGTATTTCCTGACTGGCCATGTCTGCATGGCAGCCATCTTATGAATGGGCAAGTCCCCATGCCAGCCATTTTGTGAGAGTACTCATGACATTCAAAATTCCAAATGTGTCCACTGACCCAAAAAGGTTGGAAATCCCTGCACTAAACCTTTCTGTTTCACCAGCCTTTTGAATAAACATGTATGGAAATTTACAAGGGCCCTCCCTTAAGTTTATTACACACAGCTTCCCCTTCCTCTGTTTGTTGTTTTTTTAAAAAAAAAATCAACAAGTGCATGGCTGCAAAACTTCAGTTCTGACCTGCCTAAGAAGACTTGCTTCTCTATAAGAATGGTGTGTGGTTTTACATGAAGTCATGTACCTTTTTATGTAATGAAACCTTTTATTGTAATAAAAGCCTTTACCATCTCCAGAAAGAGAAGCCTTAATTTCTTGGCTGAGTATCAAATAAAATCCCACAAAATGGATAGTCTTACTGACTGACTGGCTGGGCCAGCATCACTAGACCACTTCCTGCCCTAATCAAGATGCATTGTCTCCTTAAAGAGGCCCACTTCATGCCCTGAAATTGATAGGTACTGAGTATGAATTTCTCCAACATGTAACTAACTGGAACTGGAACCGGAACCATGTAGTAGGGCTTGTTCCATGTGGCATATTACTTTTGTATTGGGAACATTGACTTACTTAACCCTGTACATTTCATAAAACAATCAGATTAATCACACTTCAGGAACAAGTTTGGACATGCACTTGTCATGCTGATGTTTAGGGGCTTTAATTGTGTGATGCTCCCTAGATCTTGCAGCTCCCATTCCCGGCAGCAGCACCCAAAGTCAGCCTAGCTCATTTCTTGATGCAACACATTCAAAATTTGGGTAAGGTGGATGGGAAGATTCTTAACTTTATTGTCCTTCATAATCATGCTATACTTGGCCTCAGTTATCTTCAAGGAAAGAGAAGAGAATTACATTGGGTTGTATCATCAAGCTGCCGTAAACATTTGAGGTTTAGGAGACCGAGGCCTTGTTTATACATATTTGAATTGGTGATGGTCCTCACATGTTAAACAAAGTGGCATGCAGTGGAGGCTGGTGACTCCAATGTCAGTGCGGTGGTGGTGTATCCACTCTGAGCTGTAGTCTGAACTTTTAAGGAACTATCCATGGTGCTGACCCTATCCCACAAAATAGCACCATGGATAGCTCCTTAAAAGTTAAGGCTACAGCCCAGAGTGGATACACTGACATTGGAGCCACCAGCCTCCACTGGTGACATGTGTGCCCCCCACCATGTAGATGAGGCAGGGCTGAGGAACTTATTTCAGCCCAAGGGCTGAATTCTATTTCGGAGAAGTTCCCGGGGACTTCATTCCAGTGGTGGGTGGTGCCGAAGGCAAAGGGAGCAGGGCCAAAAGCAAAAGGGGTGGGGGTCAAAAACACACCAAAAATACCAGCAAATTGTAGCTTAAAGCTCTTACTGCCAGTAACTATGCCTTAGTTAGGAAGACATTTCAACCTTTCAGAATGGGGGAAAATTGCACAAAAGCCAGGAAATCACCAAATTATCAGTGATTGGAGGAAAGGGGTGGAGCCAGGTGAAGGGCATGGCCATTTGGGGAACACCGGAGGGCCTGATGTGGACCCCAGGTGCTGGATTTGGACCCCAGGACTGAGGTTCCCCACCCCTGAGCTAAGGTAAACTCTCCATGGAAATGCCCAATCTGCACAATTTTCCCTCCTCAAGAAAAGGGAGGGAAAACATGGTAATCTGGGTTCTGCATGATTGTGGGTTCATGTGGAGCACCCAGCTTATGATGCAAGTATGTATTGGATGATGAATCACTTTGCTACTATGAAAGGAACTGAAGCAACATACAATAAAATATGAAGAGGACACTGGAGCTCAAGTACATGCTCTCAGTTTCTCTTTTTTTTTTTACGTTGCTTTCTTCGATCAGCTTTACTGGGATACATCAATGAATTGCAAGAAGTATATCATAATAATGTGCAGGATGTTTGGCAGGTACTCAGAAATCGTACTTGGAAATGAGGGGCAAATGGCAGGAGTAGGTAGAATACAAGGTCAAACGGGCAGAAAGGTTGCTTGGGCAAGTGTCACTTTCAATGTTTCAAAAAGTAAAGGGATAGAAAATGAAGGCTAAAATGTTATGTGGGAGGAAGAAAGGTATATGTGAGGGTCATTATCATGCCTCAGAGGATTATGGTACAATGAGAGAATCCTAAGAAGTTCTGACAAGTTTCAAAATTTGCAAACCAAAGTTTTGAACCACTGGGGATTTAATCCACTGCTAGCTGCATGCTCAATCCATCCAAAAGGTAGGGAAAGTGCCATTGGGAGGGATATATATGTGTGTGTGTGTGTGTGTGTATGTGTGTGTGTGTGTGTGTGTGTGTGTGTGTGAGTGTGTATACATACACACCAAAGTGAGAAAGAAAGAAACTCCAGGAAGAAGAGGATTTGAATTTATCATTGCTATTTTGGGTGGCATCCACAACATTCTAGTTTTCCATTGGAACCAGCAATAATCACCGTGGGGTTAGCACAGTCACTATGTAGGTTATGTACTGTGCTGATCTTTGAAAAATCCTGCTGCGGGAAATCTAAAATACTGAATACTGAATCAGCCTCTGATACTGCTGGGCCAATAGCATTTTAAAAACCTGAAGTGCCAAAAAATAATGATAAAAGAAACACCTATCACAAGCTTGATTTCAGACTTATAGAAATAAATTTAGCAGCTCTTGTTGCACAAATTGCCATGGATAAATTGCTCATTACATTGGCTGACAATGAGGTTGCAAGCTTTCATAAGTGAAAGCAGCATATGGTTGAGCATGGTGATAAGCAGATCTGTAGTAATGACATGATACTGGCTGGGTTCACACAGCACGCTAACCTATGGTGGCTTACATGCCATGTTTGTTCCAGAGTGGCTTGCGTTGTCTGAAACTAGCCAGAGTGGCTTGTGTGTGGTTAAAAAACCATGCTGCTGAATTCAGACAACATGGCAAGCCACTGTGAAACAAGCATGGCTTATAAGCCACCATGGCTTATAAGCCACCATGGCTTGTTGTGTTGTGTGAACTGTCTTGACAGGGCTGGCTACTCCACCATTTTCATTACAGATAATGGATACTGCAATAAAGCCTTCAACAGATGCATTCAAGCTAATCAATAATATCTTCTACCAAAATATTCCCTCCAATTTTTTTCATTCTTTCTCGTGTATGCATGCATGTTACGTGAAAACACGCTCTAAAGATTGGATTAATCTTCAGGGGAGAGCAAAATCTAAGAACTTTCAGGTAGGGAGAGGATTTAGCTTTCCCATCTCTTCAAGCATCTCAGCGGCATTTACTTTGTCATTGGGACAGAATGCCAGCTGTCAGGTCTGGGAAATAAGCAGCTGGGGCTGGGGCTGGGGCTGGTGGAGGCAGGGCAGGGCAAAGAGTCCACAGCAGGCATTGGTATAACACAGACAAAGCATTCCAGAGCCAGAAGCAAAGTCTGAGGGTCAAACACAGGCAAAGCATGACAGAGGCAGAGGCAAAGTCCAGAACAGGCAAGGTGTGGCAGAAGTGCAGTCAGGCACACAATACAGCCACCATTCAGACTTGTGCTGTTGTGGCAAAGCTGAGCAGGAAGGAGAAGCCTTTTATAGAGCTTCTTGTTGTGATTCCCAGCTGGCCTACCTGAGTGGACTGGTGAGAATCCTGCAAGTACTCCCATGTCTGGTGCTTAATCCTGCAAATACCACATGTAAATCAGGCTGCCTTCTCAAGCAAGCCACCTGGGGGAGCTGCAGCACTTCTGCAGGCTAAGCAGATCCCTACACCCACTGGGAATGAGATTACGACTGGGTTCAGACAACATGAGAGTGGGTTGCCATTGGGTGTGGGTTGTCATTGAACCATGGATTGTTGTTGAAACATGGGTTATCGTGTTGTCTGAACCCAGCTGTGCTAACAAGCCATGGCTTGTTAACCACAAAAAACCCATGAAGAGAACCCATGGTTTGTTGTTGGGTTGTGAATTGTGGGTTGTTCACCATGGTTAGTTTTCTTGGCTGGGTTCAGACAGCACGATAACCCATGTTTCAACAACAACCCATGGTTCAAGGACAACCCACACAACCCATTCTTGAGTGTAGGTTATCATGTTGTCTGAACCCGTACGTCATTCTTGAGGGGAAAAGATGGCTGCCCTATTAGCCAATTAAGTACAATAATGTGTTGCAAAGCTATTTTGAGTAGGCTTTTTTACTTGACTACTGGCTCATAAATAACAGTTTTAGTATTCTGTATCTCAGGTTGCTCTTGATCAAATGTAATTGTATATGACACAGGAGGGTGTTTTCCCCCCTTCATACAAGCATTGCATTTACAGTGTGTGAGTGTGCACACATACGTCATTATTTTAAGTTGTTGTACACCACCTTGATGGCTTTTTAGCATGTAAGGTGATATATGAATGTTAATAATAAATAGAATTAATAAACTATGGAGGGGATAGGCGATTGCTGAAAGCACAAACAATGGAGGCAAGGTGATGGCTAATATTACAATTTGTCTTCCATTTTGCACTTTAAGGTTAGACCAGTGTAATAAATAACTTTAGCATCATTTCAGTACATGGCACATCTGTAAGGTAATATTTCTGATTCTGAGTGGAACACTCAACAACAGGAAGGAAGAAACTTAGCATCTGCAGGATCTGAAGTTCTCTTCTACAGCTGTGTGCTATTCTGATCTCTCTTGTTTGTAAAAGATTAAACAAATGAGGTGAACTGCCAAGAAAACTGATGAATTTTAAGCACACACATGGGAGCCAGACAGGGTAGTTCACAAGTCATTTTAGCAGGAACATTTAAGTTTTCTCCAATTTGGTTTCAACTTCAATAGGAATAAATTGACTTAAAGCCAAATAAACTGACTAGGCTGGCATGTTGGTTTCAGGGAAAGAGGAAAGAGGCTGTGAGGGCTTGTATAACTTTCTATTCTGATAGTTGTTCAAAATTTTATTAGCCTGTATCTTTGGTTGCTGTTTCACTGTAAATGAGATAGGAGATTATTATATATTTTTAAAGCAGTTAATATATGGCACAAGGCAGGTCTTCACTGTTTGCTATATGCTAGCTGGCCTCCTAATTTAAAGTATAGGGCCAGTTTGCACATCATGATAAGCTACCCTGAAAATAAACTACAGTGGGTTGTTTGTTTGCTCGCTATCCCATGTTACTCCTGAACGACAATCAGCTGCTCTGTGGCTTGCCGTGGTTCATGTCTTCCTTAGTCCTCTTGCCTGCTCCTGGCACGTATCATGGACCTTTGCAGCACAACCGCAGCAGCCTACTCTGCCACTCCACTATGAGTGCATTTGCACTCATTAGCAGAATAGAGGTTTCTTTGTAGAATTTTTTTTTCACCTTTGGGGAGATTGGCTCAAATTTAACATTTTTTTTCCACCTTTGGAGAGATTTGTGTAAATTTAACTTTTTTTAACTTTTGGGGAGATTTGCTCACATCCGCTAAAGCACAGTAACTACTTCACTTTAGCACAGTAACTAAAGTAGAATAGTTGCTGCGCTTTAGTGGATTTGCACAAATCTCCCAGAAAGTTAATTTTTTAAAAAAAATAAATGAAAGTTAAATTTGCGAAATCTTCCCAAAGGTGAAAAAAAAATGTTAAATTTGAGTAAATCTCCCCGAATGTGGGGGGAAATGTACACATTTTTGAAGGGGGAAAAAGTTAAATTTGTGTAAATCTTCCTGAAGGTGGAAAAAGAAAAGGTGCTGCTGACTAGGGAGGTGACAAAGTGGAGGAGTAAGTTGCCTTGTGTTATTTCAGGATGTAATACAGAGGGGATATCATTAGCAAGATCGCAAGGAGTGGCCGGCAGCGTTTTTTGCCACTCTTACCAGGTGACTTCCCTCGCCATTTTAAACAACCTATGCTGAAGCTGCTGTGCTGAGTTCGGACATCACCCTGAGAACAAGTCACCCTAACCAACCTTACTACAAGCCATGGATTCTCAGGGTGGCTTATTTGTGGGGGGAAAGCCCACAACGGAAAAGCCGCGCTGGGTTCGGATGTCACCCTAAGCCACCTTGCAACTGCCCATGGTGACAACCCACGTTGGATTCGTGTAACATGTGAACCAGGTCATAGTGTTTGTGTTGGAGGATATGGAAAGGGGTCGATCCTATACTACTGGTTAGGACGAAGCAGAGTTTTCCCCCTTATGCACAGCCTGGTTATTGAAACTGGTTATTGAAAGGGCGATGACACAGCCCTAAAGGTTTTTCAACCAATCCACCCGGTAGGCCCGCCGGCCTCGTGGAAAAGCAGAGCGATTCACTTGTGTGAGATGGAAGATTTAAGATCCTGTTCCTGTGTGCAACGGCCCATGAAGCTACACACAGAACTGCAGACCTGTATCTGCCATCAGCAGCATTCCAAGCGTCTCTGATTACAGCCAGCCCAGCCTCCTCCTCTGCAGCTTCCAGTAATGAGGAAATAACTCTGTAGACTACAACAGGTTTCTTTTCTACCTGTTTATTACTACATCAAGTATATCCTACAGAGTATACAATCCTTCATCTACATGTGCAGATTACAATGCATAATAAGCATTAGTCCAGTGGAGCAAGTCCACCTCAGCATTTGACGTTACATGATTGCAAGTCCAGCAAGCATTAGTCAGAGCAACAGAGAGAAGAAGAAGCAATTCATCTCTCTCCTAAAATGGCTACAGAAACGAAAGCTAACAAATCAATTCTACGTCACCAGAACATACAAACCATGTGACCAGCTCGTATTTCTTTCACACCTACTTTTCCCATGAGAACAGGACAGGAAGTAGCAGACAAAACATGACTTGTTATTCAGCCTTCTGTTCCTTTCCAAATATCAACAATGTGTTCACAGCTGTTGTTTTGTTACATGTCACAACAGTTATCACCACGTGGGTTGCTAAACCCTGCTAAAAGGCTCTTAAAAGGAACAGATTGTCCAAACAAGATTTAAAAACTAATAGAGACATTTATTAGTTTTACTTACAGTCCGTTTATTCATGTATGCAGGATGCATATAGGTAGATTAGAGTCTTTGGTGTTAAGAGTCTCAGGGCCGGTGCAAGGCAGTTTGGTGCAGTTTGGTGCCCTAGGCAAGATCAGATATTTAGCGCCCCCCCTTCCCACTTGTGCCCTTCCTCCCTATTTCTGGCACCCCCTTTAGCCCTGCGCCCTAGGCAGCTGCCTAGTTGACCTAATGGTAGCACCGGCCCTGAAGAGTCTGCTTCATTGGAGATCACTGGTGCCTGAGTTTTGCTTTCTTCCTCCTCCCTCCCAATCCCTTTTCCTTTTGTGTCATGTCTTTTAGATTGTAAGCCTGAGGGCAGGGACTGTCTTATTATTAATCTTTGTAAGCCATTCTGGGAGCCTTTTCTGGCTGAAGAGCGGGGTATAAATGCTGTAAATAGATAGATAGATAGATAGATAGATAGATAGATAGAAGCCAGCTCAGACCGTGTGTCCATCAGGTTGGAGAGGTAGAGGGGGGGGGGTTTGCTGGCCATAGAGAGGCTGGAACCTGGAAGTAGGGAGGGGTTAGAAAACATGCACCCTGGGGATTGTTCAATTAACCCTTTCCTTCCACTCCAACTAGTGGTTACATTACCTCGTTGATTTAAGCAGGCAATATTACAATTTCCATCAGTTTGATCCCCAAAAGGCCTAAAAAATCTGGTCTCTCTGGAATAATCTTGACCTATGCAGGGGTCTCCAACTATTTTGGGTCAGTGGGCACATTTGGAATTTTTAGACAATGTTTTGGAACTCACAGAAAATGGATGCCATGGGGGCTTGCTCATTTGTAACATGTTTGCCATGGTGCGTATAGTCAGTCACAGAAAATGCTCAACTCATTTTCTAGAAGGCAAACTGGTGAGACTAAAAGAAAGGTAACTTTGGCCGAGAACCTAAGTATAAGATAGGAGTGAGCTCCAAAACACAAAACCACTCTTTTGAACCTAAATAAAAATGGTGTTGGAGGGCAGAACTTTGCTTTGAAGCATGGCAAGCTCCCAATAATAATTTTTTTAAAAATCTTAAGAAATAAAATTAACATCAGGGGGATAATTGGTTGGTGCCAAAAGAGGTTTCCATGGATCCATTGGAGCCCACGGGCCCCATGTTGGAGACCCCAGACCTATAGGAACCTATTTTTTATTATCACTTTTATATCCTGCCTTTTTTCCTCTTGCAAGGAACCCAAGGTGGCTTACATGGTCCCCCTCCTCTCCATTTATCCCCACAACAGCCCTGTGAAGTACATTAGGCTGAGAGTCAGTGACTGACCAAGATCACCCAGTGAGCTCCCTGGCCTGAGTGGGAACTAAAACCGAGACCATCCAAGTCCCAGTCCAGCATTCTAACCACTACACCACCCCTTCCAATTCCTTGAACTTTACTGGGAAGGCTTTGCTCTTCATACCATTGCCGCATGTTCCAAATTTGAGGTAGTGCTTTCTTGGTGGTGACCCTGCAGCTTTAGAACCAGCTGCCCAGGGAAGTCCATCAGGATGCTCCTTGCTGGAATTTAGTCAAAGTGTAAAGACATTTCTATTTTCTCAGGTGTTTTAAATTGAAGTATTGAACTGAATGCCACCACTGCTTTTGTTTGTTTTACTTTTTTCCTTTCTTTTAAAAAGTTTTTAGCTGGCTGCAGTTTGTTGGTTTTTAAAATATGCATATTGACATGGAAGCCTTGTGTCAGTGACTCAAATGTGATTAATACATTTTATAAATAAATAGATAAATAATATATGCGCTTTACAAGAAATGGATGAACTAATGGGCAAAGTCTTCATTTACTTGCCTCCTACTCAGAAAATTAAAAAACAAACAAACTAGGAAGTATGTCGTGATCAGCGCAATCTTTTGCTTCTTTAATCACAGTTAAGTTCCACTTGTGTCCAATGGGACTTGCTCCCAGGAGTGTCTGCATAGGATTTCAGCCTAAAACCTGTTTCCATGAGGACCTAATCAATGCACCAAATCATAAACTGCCATCCCAAAATGTGTGTTCCAAAATTACAACATGAAATGATGAACTAGTGTTCCAGGAAATATTCACATGTGTTTGACAGAAGATGCAGGGCACAAAGCAAGGTGAGCATATGGATCTTCCCTACTTTGTATTAGGTAGAAGGAGGCTAAATACAGCATTCCAAGTAAAGAGCAGCAACAAGGTGGAGAACACTGAACTTCTTTGATCTTTTTCTCTATTGTATTGCCAGAAAGTGGCGAAGTAAATCAAATGTTCAACTCTTCTGATTGCTGGCATCTGGTATGAGCAATACCCTTTAGTTTATTAATCTGCCTTAATATTAAGGGACACATTTAAATCTTTACCCTCCAGGAAACTTTTAAAAAAACTATTAGAAATGTTTTAAAAATGCTGAAACTGAACCCTGACAAGACCGAGGTACTTCTGGTGGGGGACAAGGGGAGGTTAGGGGATGTTGACCTGGTGCTGAATGGGGTACATCCATCTACCCCTGCCCTGAAGGACCAGGTCCACAGCTTGGGGGTCATTCTAGACTCCCAGCTGTGTCCATGGAGGCTCAGGTGTCAGCTGTGAGCCGGGCGGCACTGTATCAACTCCATCTGATACGGCAGCTGCGCCTCTACCTTCCTAATCACCTGCTCCCATCAGTGGTTCATGCCTTGGTCTCCTCTCACCTAGACTACTGTAATGCGCTCTACGTGGGGTTACCCTTGAAGACAGTTCGGAAGCTACAGCTGGTACAGAACGCAGCGGCTCACCTGGTTTAAGGCAGCCACCGGTGTGATCACATCACTCCAGTGCTCAAGGAGCTGCACTGGCTACCAGTTGCTTGCCGAGCCGAATTCAAGGTGTTGGTTTTGACCTTTAAAACCCTACAGCTCCGGTCCAGTCTATCTCAAGGAGCGTCTCCAGCAACACCAAGTAGGCCGCTCAACAAGATCTGCCACATACGGCCTTCTCCTTGTCCCTTCAGCCAGAGCAGCTAGACTGGTGGGGACTAGGAAGAGCAGAGGGCCTTTTCTGTGGCGGCCCCCGTGCTGTGGAACTCTCTCCCGAGTGACCTCCGCCATGCCCCCTCTCTGCTGAGCTTCCGCCGCTCACTAAAAACTTGGCTGTTCAGGCGGGAATATGGGGTGGGCTACGATTTTAAAATTTTATACTGTTTTAAATGTATTTTATCCTGTTTTTATCTTATGTACATCTCCCAGGGTGGCCGGTTTGCCGGCCAGATGAGCAATGTAAAATAATAATAATAATAATAATAATAATAATAATAATAATAATAATAACAACAACAACAACAACAACAACAACAACAACTATTGCAAAACTGCTCTGAAGATTGGGGTGGAAGGTGTATTGGTGTTAGTGATAGCATGGGAACTAACCAGCTGGTACTGGTGCCATCAAACCACCTTTGCCCAACGTAGCATTCTACAGCTCCTGGTAAAATTGTATGGTTGGAGAAATGGCAAACTGGGTTATAAGAGATTTCAACGTCTTGCTTAGAGATACTGGTTGCATTTTTAAATTTTTGTTTTTATAGGAAGCATAAGCAATAATTTGGCCTTGTATAAAGGGTTTACTGGCCTCCTACTCAATGCACGAGTCAACTGTACCCTCATTAATTTTAAAATACTCAAGTAGCTCAGCTGAAATCTGATTTTTAAACATCTCATCATTAAGAAGAGAAACATTTTAAGCACCAGAGACCGAGGGGCATTAGCGAATCTGAAAATTGCAACTCCAAAAAGACTGGGGCATGGTCTGAAACTACTAACGTTTCAATCTTCCAAACATTAATCTGAGGTAGCAAAAATGTAGAAACCAAAAAATAATTAAATATGAGCTGAATATATCCTTTCACAGCAAGTGGAATTTGCCTTAACCTGTCTACAACAGGCATATTGGGAAAATGGTGAACGTCCTAATAAGATTCTGGCACATCATCTTAAACAGCAAAAGCATCGAAATGTTATTTTTGCTATTAAAGATGAGGGTGATATGACACACACTTCTCCCAAAGATATAAACTCACATTTTTTAAAGTTTTATTCTGATTTGTATCATAAAGATAATGAAATATCAGAGCAGGATATGGATGGATATTTTTTTTCTCAAGTTAATCTTCCATGTTTAGATTCCTCACAGCAGCAGTTTCTCTTGTCTCCCCTGTATATTGAAGAAATTATGAAAGCAATTATGAATATGAATATTGGGAGATGACCTGGTCTGGATGGATAACCAATTGAGTGGTATAAAACGTTTTCCAGCCTTTTAATCTCAAAGTTTTATTGTTTTTTCAATTATATTTTTGAATTGGACTTTCTTTCATCATCACTAAATGATGATTTTGTCATTCTCAGCTTTGTGTGCCAAATACGATTTGCCTGCTACGGCTGAATGCCAATACTTACAACTGCAACATTTGTTAGAATCTAGGTTTGGCCCTGCCACTTTTCAGCTTCAGAGTCTCCTTCGTTATTGGAAGCACTTATTGAGGTTGATCAGTTATATCGACCCACGATCCATGTTTATCAATACATATTATCAGTGAGTAAATATGATACACAGGGTCTTAACCAGGAATGGAATAAGGAACTGGACTGTCCTATTTTGCCGAATCAATGGATCGTTGTTTTCACGTCTGTGCCGGAAGTATCAATGGATCTTAGGTTACATCTTGCTCAGAAAAAAACTTTTGTTTCATGTTTATTGGATTCCAGAAAATCTTTTTAATAAGGGTTTGTCTAAGTCACCTAACTGCTGGAGGTGTAATACTGCTAATGCTTCTCTTACCCATATGTTTTCGCAATCTCCAATAGTTGCCCCTTTTTGGGAGGACATCATAATATGGATAAATTTAGTATTGGAATGCTCTTTAATATTTACTGATGCACATGTTCTCTTAAATTATTTACCTTTTGCGTGGAAGTTAACGCAAGGTCAATGTAAATGGATTTTCCACACCCTTTTGACAGCTAAAAGACTGATATTACAACGTTGGAAAGATAAATGCCCACCTCCTATAATACAGTGGAGTAAGGGCCTAACAATGCATTCAACATTTGAATGTGTGGTATTTAGACACCACCTGAGAATGGATAAATATATGGATATTTGGTCTGCCTTTTTTGAAGCTTATACATAATTGTTTTAATTGATAGCTGTATTTTCATATACACATATATACTCATAGGAACATATTTCATATGCACCTATTGTAAGTGATTCATTTCAATAGGTGATTCATTTCATTCATACCTATGGATTCAAAAGAAAATCCTATTTTTCTTCTTATGGTTTTGTTTTGTTTTTTGAAAGTCACAATAAAAAATTAATAATAAAAAGTCCACCTTTGCCTGACTTAATTTTACATTTTGTTTTACCCATAGTTACAGTTGTTTGGATATTTGTATTCTTAACCTTGGGAATCTTGTGTTTTACTTTCAGTAACAATCCTGTTACTCTGGTGCTACTCGAGAGCTCTTGGAATTCTGTGTTTTTTTAAATAGGGCTTGGCGCGGGGCGGGTTATCAACTTATCATGAACTGTTGCTGGAGAAAGCCAACAGCAAATTATTACACTCCCAAAGCAAGCATATGTTTAAGGGTTGAAGCCCTGCCACTACTTTTCTTTCATCATTCTCTTTGGATGCATTTACACACTACATTTCCTTCATTATTCAACCACAAATGTACCGATATCATCCTTGTGTGGTTGAATGATGAAGAAAATATAGTGTGTAAATGCACCCAAGGAGATGCCCTAGGACCTGCAGGACTATTGCTGAATAATCCCAGCTCTCACACTACTCCTTCCACTAGACTGGTCTAATGGTAGAGTTTGAGCACCAGCGTTCAGAGTGTTTCAGACTGCACACCTATACCCACTTACCTGGGAGTAACCCCCTTTGAGTGGGACTTACTTCTGAGTAGGTATGTATAGTAGATTGCACAGCTATTCTAGTAGAATCAGGAACATTTTCTATTATTCAGAATTTGTCATTTAATGTACAGCTCAGATGATGATTTTGAGTGTAAGTTTTCTATGTGATCATGCTTTGCATATATATGTTTGCAATCATGTAGAGACAGATGTTAACCAACAGTACATGGGCAAGATATTGCAGCACAGCAATATACTACATTGCAGAAAGAAACACAGTCAATCCATATCGATCAGTGCTGGCTCTAGGTTTTTGGGGACCCTTGGGCAAGATACCCTCAGTGGGCCCCATCCTCTTACCACCATGGTCACCACCTGCTATTGCGTTTCATCCTCTTTCTCAGCATTGCTACCACACCTGCTTGTTTGACAGACAGAGAGCCAGTGACCAAGTAGATGGTGGCCTTTCCACCACCACTGTTGACTGTCAGTGCGAGAGGCAAGTGAACAAGCAGGTTGAAATGATGAAGAGGAGGAGCAAGTCCAGGGGGCTCTTGCTTGCCAGTGGGCCCCTGCTGGGGTGTGGGCCCTCAGCAGGTGCCCAACCATGCCTACCCTTGATGCCAGTTCTGCATATACTTCTGAGTCACTTGTTACATTCTCCATGACACTGCCTAGGAATGGTTTGCATACAAAAAAAAAAAAAAAGAAGGGGGGGGAGGAAGAAAGCCAAAGATTACCATTTGAACTAGCACTAAATCTTCCAATCAAGATTCATTGCTATATTCTCCATTTAGCCCCATTTGTAACTCCATGAAATCATACTTTTATGTCTCTAAGGGTCATACTGCTAAAGAAAGTTGAACTATTCTACATCTGTACTAGGCCATTAAACTGTCTCAATCCTTTTCCCTTTTTCAATAAGCACAAATGTCTCCCCTCACCTGTTGTTTGGGATGTAATTTTGTATGAGTCGTCTTGCAATCCTTCTGTGTAGGAATTTCCATTGACTGTAAGAATATCTGTTGGTGATAGCAAAGATGATTGACTTCAAAGTACCTAATGCTGTTGCCAAACTCGGCCAAGACTCTGCTCATGACTGCAACAGATGTTTCTGCTTCTTCTGTTTTTTTGGGTTTTGTTTTGTTTAAAAAAATATGAATAGGAACCTTATGGAGCAATTTTCTGTACTGTACTCAAGAAACAAATGCCAGCATAGCTGTGATTTTGAAACTCTCAACCCAACCCACAGTAACAAAAATTGATCAGCATCAAAGAGCTCTGAGCCAATACTCTTGGAGAGAAAAATCCCCTTTTTAGAAGATGAAAGTATGAGTTTGCCACCTACCAGCCTCTTGGCAGATAACCAGCAAACTCCTTTTAAGGCTCAAATGTTTTAAATTGGTAGGTGCATTTGGGGGGCTTGGGTAGCTAGAGGAGCTCATAGTTCATCAGAAGATCATACAGATGGATTTCTTAACTAATTTTGGTTAGTTCTACATTTTACAAAGAAAACTAGGAACACTCATTCTACATTAATCTGGTAGGGAGGCCATGAAATGGTCCCATCTTCATGGGCTCTGGTGGCTTGCCCTTCCATACATACATCTTTTACATACATCTTTTAAAATAGCCTCCCCCAACCTGCAGATGTTTTGGACTTCACCTCCCATCAGCCTCAACCAGCATGGCCAATATCAGGAATGCGGGGAGTTGTAGTCCAAAACATCTGGAGAGCAGCAGGCTGGGGAAGGCTGCTTTAAAATCAAATTTTCATATGACATAATTGTGTGCAATATTATTGCTCTACAAGATTTTGCAACCAAAGTTCTAACACTTTTTTTTTAGGTCAAGGGATGTGAATCAGTGGACACAATTGTTCCTTGATGAAGCAGAATGGAGAATACTGAATGGGGTATGGGAGGCACACACAGACTGATAATTCCCTGTAACCATCCTCTGAGCATGCATGCACACTGGTCATGGGGGAATGGGTTCTGATATGTCCTATAGGAGTGGGTGAAGGAGGAGGGAAACAGACAACCTAGGGATTTAGAAAACAAATCACAGTTTTTTCAATTGTCTGCCAAACAAACCCTGGGTAGGGCAACAAACCATGGGTTAAGTATGGTTTAAATAAACCATGGGTTAGTGTTATGTGCAAACCAGGTCCTACTCTCCTAAATAATACCACACCCTATTTAATTATGAACAGAAATATTCCTATATCATAAAAATATGCTAGGGAGGTGAGTGTCTCCCTTAGGAATGGTGGTAAGGGAGTTTGCATATGGGTCAGATTTAAATGAAAAATATACAGTACAAACTTCACCACAGATCTCAAACCAAACAAACTTCAAAGCTTGTATGCATATATACACTGGGGTTGAAAACTCCATACCTTCTCAGTTAATTCAACATGATGATCCCAGCTGATCTTAGTTTCAGAAGACTCTTAAGACAAGGATGGGCAGACTTCAGGCTTGCAGGATCTAATTTGTTTTTTACTAGAACCCTGAGATCCACCAACCAGGTGCAAGATAATGGCTCAGAAAGGTAAACAGAGATATGTGGGGAATGTTGTCTCTGAGCTGATGCTTGGCTTAGGAATTTATTTTCAGTACCAGAACTGGAGCACTTAAACAGAATTCTATGCCTGTTCCCACACCCACCCTCAAAGCTTTCTTGATTTCAGCAGCCTAATTCAAAAGCGTTTTTGTTGTTGCTGTTGTCAAACCACTGGGAGTTGGAAAACCTTGCTGATCTGTTGCAAATCACCTGGAGACCTCGCTGCTGCCCACTCCTGTCTTAAGAATTTTCCTGGTGGATCAGACCAAGATGTCCATCCAGCCCAGTACTCTGTATGCAACTCTGGTCCAGCAAGTGCCATAGAAAGCTAATAATTGAGGCATCATGGAAATATCCATGTTGTATGAGCCCAGTACTTGGTAATCAGACGCCTTATATTGTGTCAAGAATGTGCCATTCCAGTCTTAGCAGCCATAGCTAGCAACTATTAATAGATTAGATCTACATATGTAGTCACCATCACCAAATCTTGTGGCAATGAATTCCATGAATCGCATATTGTATGAAAAAAACGAACATTTTTGGCCAGAACCCATCACCGATGAACATAATGGATGAACCCACATTTTAATATTGTATAATGTTTCTCTACTAAACCAATCCAAGCAGTTCATATTTTTATAAATTTCTGTTGCATCTACTCCATAGTATTAATCTTAAAAGAATAAAAAAATAAAAAATAGAGATGGTCTGAAAGCACCTCCCCACCTTCGCCATCTCTTTCTTTTACTGCAAAAGTGGGGAGGCATTTTTGGGAGTAGGAGGCAAAAAGTGATTTGATTTTTTGGGGGTAGCTTAGACAAATTTTGTTGTGATATGTATCACTTCACCAGCTGAAGCACATTGTTTACACATGGAAGGAACAGAATGGCTGTAAACAAGTTTGTTATGTCTTTCTAGATTCCTGTGTTTTTCGCATGGGAAGCTAGATCGTGGGAGCAATATGAGCTAGTCACATGGTTTGTATGTTATGATGACGTGCTAACTTGTTTTTCTGTCTGAAGCCATCTTAGAGAGAAGCAGGACTGCTTTCTCTCTTCTTCTTTGTTCTTCTTGCTAGACTTTGTTACTGCAACAATGTAACGTCTTTGCTGAGGTGGAGTGAAGCTCAACTTACTCCACTGGATGTAATGCTTGCTATGCATTTATACTCTGCACATGGACTGTAACTAGGAAATGTATGCTCTGTAGAACTTTACTTGCTAAGTGAATAAACAGGTAGAATTAGACCTGTGGTGTTCCAGAGTGTTTCCTGACTCCATGGATTAATCTGCAACGGGGAAGCTGGAATCAGTCTGACAACAAGGCTGACTGGGCTGGAGAAACTGG
The DNA here is from genome assembly GCA_021292165.1 of Shinisaurus crocodilurus. NCBI lineage: Eukaryota > Metazoa > Chordata > Lepidosauria > Squamata > Shinisauridae > Shinisaurus > Shinisaurus crocodilurus. The sequence continues at coordinate 236,425,677 of CM037879.1, forward strand.
CACAACACGCTGCACGCTGCGCGGGGGGAGGTGAGATCTGGAAGATCTGTGTGTGGAATTTCAGGCCTCTGCTAGCACGCAGACAAAGGATCATAAATCTCCCAACTTGCACACACTCTGCTCAAAAATAACACCAACAAATTTACCACTCCCCCCTTCCTTCCTTCAACTTTTTGCCACCAGAGCAAGTGGCAGTGATGCTCAGCAATGTGGAAATGACCTCGTACACATGTCATAATGTAGTAACCTTCCACGGCCATTGTTGGGGAGGGAATTGGTACCCCACTGGGCCTTTCCCCCCGCCCCCAGCAATGCTCCTGAGACATTGTTGGGGACATATAGCATCCTCCCAGAGGCCCTGGAATGGCCCTGGATCATGCTAGGAGTGCTACCATTGTTTGACACAGTGGCCAAAAGTTGAAGAAAGAAAAAGGAGGAAATTTGCCTAAGGTGTCTACTGTCTGGAGACTGAAACATAAGTCATCCTCCCCCCAATTTTTTAAATCAATTTTTGCCAGCCCAGTGAAGAACAGAGCAGTCTTCTCCCCACTTTTCATTCCCCCACCAGCCCCACAAAATTATCAGAAAGCTTACCAACAAGAACTTTGACCCAGTTTAAAACACGCATGCACACACCTTAAGAACTGAAGAGCATGCTCTAGTCCTGTAATGACTTTAGTCTATCAGAACACCCCCATCTGCCTCTTTTTTTGATGCCTCAAAAAATTCTAAACAGCTGGTGAAGCCATTCAGACTGTCCTCCGAAGGCTCAGTAATATACTCAAAAATTCTTAATAAACTGTTTTCCACACCTTACTTGGGAGAGAAATTATATGCACACGTTTGTGATGTACTATATGCCACCTTGCATCCTTTTTTAGGGTTGACTTACATTGACTTCTGAGTTCTATCTGGTAACGGATCTTTCTCTTGCTTTGTCCAGGTTTGGCTGGCATGATCACAGTCTTGCTAAGGGTGGAAGGATCCTAGTGTAGGAGGACTATTTTAATTATTTAAATATGTTTATTTCTGTACCTCCGTGTGGCTTATTAAGGCACTTAGATTGTTCAATCCTTTGCACACTTACCTGGGAGTAAGCCCCATTGAGCATAGTGGAACTTACATCGAAATAAACAGGATTTTGCTGCATGAGGGTGAGCAGTGAAGTCCATGACCTCACTTAAATGGCCATTGGCAAGCCAATATGGCTCATTCTCAGCTCCCAACTGCCATAATAATGAGGGTCTCCCTCACAGGACTATTGTAAGGATGAGATGACGCATCTGAAACATTTTTAGTACTTGCAATTTGCTATCATTGTTGACTCTAACCTACAATGCACATTATAATTTAAATCAGACCCCAAAAAGCTATCAATGAATATGAAAGGCCTGAGAAACCTTTGCAAGATAGAAGAGAATGTAATTTGTGGGGATCAATGGGGAAAATATTTTGAGGCGGCCCTCAGCTAGAAGCAAGGAAGGCCAGGACAAATCGAAAGAGTGTGAAAGGTTGGGATTCCCTTTTAGCTGAAGATGGGAAAAGATCCTTCAAGAAACAACTTTGACCTGCTTCCTCAGAAGCAGTCCTGGGTCCAGACCCAACAGTACTCCCAGCCATTTTACCTGATCAGATAGGGTCACAGAGATCCTACAGTGAGACAAAAGCTAACCCCATCCATAGCATGGGCATTTCCTACCAAAATTACCTCCATCTTTTGAGCAAGTAGAACATGGATAAACCATGTTCTGTTCTATTTTTCTATTATTTTCCCTGAAGAAGAAAACTGCTGTATTTCACTTAGCCTTGTCAGCTCTGTGAAGCCAACAGATCAATTTTCTCGTGGTGTATGCTATTTATATTGGGGTTTATATATATATATATATAGGTTTTGTTTACACTTGTTACAGGATTGCTAATGAGCAATAAATGAATGTATCATTTGACAAGTAAAATGTCTAAATCCTCCCCAATCTTCAAGAGTCAACAACAATTTATATATATATATATATATATATATATATATTCCCTTCAAGATTTCAAATTGTTGTTGACTCTTGAAGATTGGGGAGGATTTAGACATTTTACTTGTCAAATGATATACATTCATTTATTGCTCATTAGCAATCCTGTAACAAGTGTAAACAAACCCTTTTGTCTGAACAAATGCTTTCCTCTTTTCCCCTGCAAAGTGATGACTAGATAGAGTTATTTCAATCTGTGCTAATGACTGAAACAAACTATGTGTATATTAAGACAGGATTGAGAAAGTACTCCCATAGCACACAGTGACCTGGTTTGCATGATCACTGCAGCCCACCATGGTTTATTAGCCATGGTGGGTTGTGTTGCCATGTTGCCAATCCCCTGCCACCGTAGCTTCTCATTATGAGCAAACCTGGCGAGGGTGGGTTGTTGGAGTTCTTGACAAGCCACACAGAACCCAAGGGTTTTAGGGTTATGATGGGTGGCTTGTCAACCACCCCCAAACCCCCACCCTCACCAGGTTTGCACATAACAAGACGCTACGGCGTGCCCCCACTGCACCCTGAATATTCAAAGTGATGGCTGCCACTGCAACAAGAAGCCCCATGTGGACATTCACCGATGGTGACATCACATTATGTGCAAATTGGGCCACTGAAAGATTGGGTGACAAGATGCCTGTTATTGTACTTTAACAATCTTGCATGAGTGTGTGTTTGTGGGGAGGGGTGTCTGGTTAAAATCTGTTAAGAATTTGCTGATCTATGTAATGTGATCTAGAGAGCACGCTTAAAGTGTAGATAAACTTTCCAGATTCCATGGCTCACCATTTCCTGTTCCAAAGCTTTGCTCAGTCCCGAAGCCTCTAACCCCATGAATCCCCGCTGAAACTATGCATGCCCATCTACTGCCTGCCTTTTGACCAGCTTCTTGTACTAATGTTTCCCAGCTGCCTTGTACTTACCCATATCCTGGCCACCCAGCTGCCCTGCACATGGCCACCATGCTCTTCATTCCCGTCTTGCAACTATTAATTCTCACAGTTCCCACAAGTTCCTTCTCATAGGCGAAAGCTAGACACATTAACACACACACTCAACCCTGCTTCTTGCTTTATTATGAGGCTGAGGAGAGAGTACCAAACTCATAGTCAGTTTTGGCGGGGCAGGCTAAATTGGAGTACTCCCCTATGAGGAGACGTTATAGTTCCCATGGGACTATTTAACTTAGAAAAAAAGAAGGTAAGGGCAGATATGATAGAGGTGAACAAAATTATGCATGGTGTGGAGATAATGGTTAGGAAGAGATTTTTCTTCCTCTCTCATAATACTAGAACCTGGGATCATCCCATGAAGTTGATTAGTGAGAGATTTGGGACAGATAAAAGTACCTCTTCATACAGTGCATAGCTAAACTTGTAATTCGCTACCACAAGATGTAGTGATGGCCACCAATTTGGGTGGCTTTAAAAGGGGCTTAGACAAATTCATGGAGGAGAAGGCTACCAATGGCTACTAGTCCTGATAGCTATATGCTACCTCCAGTATCAAAGACAGCATGCCTCTGTATACCAGTTGCTGGAGAATATGAGTGGGAGGGTGCTATTGCCCTCATGTCCTACTTGTGGGCTTCCCACAGGCAGTGGATTGGCCATTCTGTGAACAGAATGCTGGACTAGGTAGACCTTTTGTCTGTTCCAGCATGGCTCTTCTTATACTCTTATGAACTTCATACCTGTGACAGAACATGCCAACAGTCTCTGTGTACATAATGAAAGCAGATGTAGAAGCCAGACCAGACAACCAAGTTTCCACTCACCCAAGGGATGGCAGTATTACACAGTGTGAACTATAAACCAAATAAATATGTAAACAATGTGTTGATTAATCACTCTGGACAATTATCTCTATTTGTGTTAATGTCAGCACCTAGAACATTATTGCTCCTATTTATCAAGCGCTTCTAATTAACAAGAGCCCTACAGTCTTCTTTCTCCTAATAACTTTTGCAAGGTATGCCAATACTTTTCCCATGGAGAATTGCAAGCAGGAGTTAGTGATATGGATGGATAAAGTCCCTCAATAATTTATGGCGGAGATGCTTCCTGAACCCAGAACTTGCCAGATTCCAAGCCCAAACTTCTGTCCAGTGAAGCATACTGATTATCATAATTATTGCGGTCCTGCCTAATAATGGGTGTCTGTCTGCATGAGCAGCAAATCTAATTTTGTACTCCATAAAGAAAATATACATACCATCCAAGCTGGTTACTCTAGGAGAAACTTGACTTGAGTCAGTGGGATTTCTCTACCCATGTCCAAAATAAGTGAGTTGAGGAACACAGTCATAGTGTTGCTCATTCTATTTAATAAAAGCACTCTTCCACACCTTACTACCTTTTGAATAAAGGTCAGCAAAGTAAAGTTTTAAACCCTGGAGGGCACAATCCACAATCCAAACACGGAGGCTTATGTGCACCCAATACAGGGCATGAGACGCAGCAGCAGTGACGATCTCCACTGCCCCATGCCCTGTATTTCATCTAGATGGCCGTCTTTGGCTGTCTAGATGAAGCACTGCAGAGGGGAAGGGAAGGAGGCTGCGGTGCCATTTGGAAATGGCGTAAGCCATCGGCCCCAGCCTCCTCCCCTCCCTGCCCCACAGCACACATCTTTAGCTCTCTCCGAGGCTGATTTCCGACCTCAGAGAGGCAGCCAGTGCAGTTCTTTCCGTGCCGGCTGTGAGGGGGTCAGGGCGGGGGCTCCACAATCAGAGTCCCAGCTCCAGTGCTCAGAGGACCTCAGAGCTGGGACTCTGAATAATCCTATGGCCCCCAGACAATGTTGGGAGGCCATAGGATCATGCCCTTAGACAAGAAATTTGTCCACTCTTTTCACTAGGTACCAATTCCATAATGAATATGATATGGTATGCAGGGCAAAATCTAAGTAGTGATGCATATACTTCTTGCTCCCTTTTAACCTTTGTATTTGGATGGGTTTATCACAGGAGAGGCAGAAGACACCATCACTACTGAGATCCAGCATTTAGTGCTAGCCTGTGTGAAATCTGATTTCACGGGAGGAACAAGGAATGAAGTATTGTAGCTTAGGACTGTCAGCAGTGAAAAATAGCTGGGCATGGGACAAACAGCTTCATTGCTATGATTGTTTCCGGCTAAAAACACTTCTAACAGCTGTTTGCTTTGGCCACCACCCGGATCCAGTTTTTTTCCCCCTCCTCCAAAATGATTTTTTAAAAGATGTGGGCTGGTTATTTATGTAATCAGGAAGAGGTCTTTGTTTCCAGTGTTGTAGACTCAGTTGGAATACAAGGATGTTTCTTCTTCGGGTCTCTCTCTGTCTCTTTCAGCTAATGCAAAGCAATGTAATGGTGTAAGGAGACGAAACAGCAAATTTATGAGCTCTTTAATCCCAGACAGGCGGCTTTGTGGCAGTTACCTTCAAGGAAAGTTCACGCCCCAAAGGAGCGTTTAGTCTTACACAGCCACTGACTCACTCAATACCGTTTGTGCAGGAGAGCAAGCACAGAGATGAACGCAAAGATCTGCCTCTTTGCGAAAAAAACCCGTTATATTGTTTTTAGAACTTTCAAAAGATGACTGCAACTTTTGTTTAAAGCGTTTGTTCTGGAACTCACTGAAGCTACAGCCTACCCAGCTGAGGTCAGAAGCAATTTTCTTTTTTGGCAGAAAGCAGAGACATCTATGAAAGCCATGCCTGTGCTTGGGGTTGCCTCAAAGCTAAGGCAGCCACCTATAGGGTCAAAGCCTGTTCATACTGCCCATCCGATACCAAATCTTGGCACAAGCGGGTCACAGCAATATTCATCAAAGTCTTTGGAGCTTCCTAGGGCAGAGAGCTCGATGCTTACTTGTCAGTTTACATTAAAGTCAGCCTGTGATTTTGGAGAAGTAAAAGCACTCCAAGGAAAAGCCAAGGAGACAGAGGATAGCAAGGTTAGTTCTGAACTTTACCTGCAGATCTGAACTTTGGAGAGAGTGACCTACTTATATGCACAGTGTCTGTCTAATATTGTGGTGGGTAGAAGAAATGTATGTATAATATACACAGTGAACTAGTTTGGGTGCTGCTGCTGGTGGTGGTAAATGATCTTATTTTATTCAGTTTGTTGTTTTGCGTCCCATGCAGAGAATCGGAGAAGCAGAGCTGTCAATTGACAGCGGTTAAGGAAATATTGACGTTTGGCTGGTGTCTGTGTACTGTATTTTAAGAAACACTGTTCCCACGCTCACCCTGATTCCCAAAGGGAAGTGCTTCCAGACTGAATAACAACAAACACTCTTGATTTGTTTTTTTTTTTGGGGGGGGGGTATATGTTTTCCAATCCATATAGCTAGATGTTTTTCAGAACTGCAAAAATGGGGGAAATAGATACATGCTATCAAACATTTACCAGTGAGAGACCGCATGATCTTTTGCTGCCTCTGTTTCTGATATGTCCAGGATGCTCTGATTTACAGTGATTTAAATTTAAGAGGTCTTTCTAGTATCATGTAGTTTTGATAACTGAAACACTTTCGGTTTGTTCAGTAAGACTCTTAGCTATTTTTTTTTTAGTGCTGTGATCTTAGAATAGTAGTACCAGCAGAATTTCTTCTACTTTCCTCATGTGTTATTTATTTATTTACTCTGTATTTATTTGAAACATTTTACATAAAAATGCTCTGCTACACATTCTTAATTTAATAGGAAAACCATTGATTAAAGAAATTAATAAAGAAAAACAATTGTGTATAGCACAGCCTTATATTCCTTAGGTAATTACAGATATAAGGCATATGCTAAAAATACATTCTTCTGCAAAAATAAATAAATAAATCCAGTGGGGGGAAAGGGGGGGCTGAGAAAGGGAACCTAGCCCAGTCCCTGTTTGTTTCCATGATTCATGTGCCAGAAAGCATCCCGGTAAATTGTGCCCATACAAATGACACATCATTCTGTGATAGTCCCATGTTTTAAAATTGAGCTTGGGATAGAAAATCTGATATATTTCATTTGTACAACTACTTGTGAACGTAGGGCTGTCTACTGGGAGATGAATGGATGACATGCAAAAGATGTAGCGGTTCTGCCACAGACTCTCTGTGGAACTTGTGCTGCGTCACTTGCCCATGCTGAAAGTTTTGGTATACCAGGTTTTGCCACATGTGTAAATGTGCAGCAAGGCTCAGAGAATGCTCTTTTAAAGCTCTCCAATGCCCTGTATTGATTTCAGTTTTGTACTGGACAGAAACAACTGTGGTTTTTCTTCGCCAGCAAATGTTTCAGTTGAACGTCACTGTCATCAAAAGCTTTGTGTACACTTAGCAGAGTGCATGTGCTGTACTTTAGTTATGCAATGGAATCATGCATATTTCTTTGCTCTTGATAAATTAAAAGTGTAAAGACTATTATTATGCCTTCCCAGGTCACCATAAGGAAACTGTTTTGGTTCCGACAATATTCTTTGCCAAGCTGGAGAGAGCACCGAATTGAAAAGGGCGCTGCCAAGTTTCTAACAACTGAATACAAGTTGTTTGATTGTTTTTCCCATATTGCTAGTACAGTAAAGGTGCAATCCTATGCATATTTAGAAAGAAAACAATTCTCAGCATGTTGGGAGTTGTAGGCCTTTTTTCTATCTAAACATGCATAGGTTTGTGCCCTAAATATTCAGATGCACATTAGTAAAGCTCCTGATAAAATGGCTGAAAAGGACTCACACACCCTCCATTAAGCATGCTTGTGTCACATTCATTTTAATGAGATGTGCGCTTTATTTTTCTGGATTGTGCCTCCAGTCTATACCAGTCTTGCCCAACCTGCTGCCCTCCAGATGTTTCAGCTACAACTCCCATAATCCCTGACCACTGGCCATGCTAGCTGGGGCTGATGGGATTTGCAGTTCAAAGCATCAGGAGAGCTCCAGGTTGGGAAAGGTATACCTTACTCTAAGGCTGGAGACCTTGGGAGAGTCCTGATTGTTCACACACACAGGGTTACATTGCTAGGTTTCACAACCTTAGCTTACAAAGCTCTTTAAGTAGAGGGAGGGCATTGATGTATAAGGTGCTTTACAGACCTAAGCGACACAATCCATGATATGCTCCTGTTCAGCATTGTCCACTTATTTTAATGAGCCTTGTAATGAACCATTGAAATGACTATGCCTCTGTGCTTGGCTGATTGTGGCCATTTGCAGAAATCAAAGGTAGGCAACACATAGCTCACAGGCTGCATTTGCCCTGCGTCCGTGGCTGTTTTTGTGGGCGCTGCTGTGTTCCCCTGCCGCCAAAGCTGAAATTGTGCTGCTGGTCAAAATTTGTGTAATTTTGCAGGGAAATAAGACATGTGGGGAGTGTGTGCCTTGATTGTAAGCAGAATCGTGCTCCTGGAAGCCTCCCAGAAGTGCGATTCCACTTGGAAACAAGGCACATGCTCCCCACATGCCTTGTTTTCTCTGCAAAATCTTCACAATTTTGGCTGCTGCCACAGCAAATTCGGCAGCAGGGATGGGGTGCACCCCAAGTAGGTTCTGGGGGAGGGGGCAATGCACTCTCCTGACCCCTGTAAGTTGCCCACCCGTGACGTAAATCAATGAAATGAAATGAAATGGTCCCTTTGACAAGCAGCTTTGTAGATGAAGGTCATGACTCAGTGATGTCGCCCTGCACAGGCAAGCAGTGGATTGGATCCAAATGTGCCTTTCCATTCACAGAAGGGCCCCTTCCACTAATGGAACAGAGTTGGCTCTAGTGGAGTTTCTGTGAATGTAAGTGAGGGGAGGGTCCCTCAACTAGGGATGTGCGACACTGGAAACCCGTTCCATTTGAGCTCGATGGATTTCAGCATATTTCCGACCCGATGTCCAAAAGTGGGCTGAGTCGGGGTCAGGCAGGTTCTGGCTTCTGTGAAATTGCTCAAAATATTTGTGCAAATTTGTATCTCTAGCACAATTTGTGCAAATTGCGATTTGCGCAAATCAGGGCCAACTCGTTGGATTCAAGTCGTTGTTGTTCTTATTGTTCTTGTTGTAGCATATAGCATGAGAAGTATGGAAACATTCTCCTGTCACTGCATATACACACACTCCACCTTGCCCACCTTGGATTTTCTGACAGTTAATTTTAGATTTGTGTAAAATTTGGCCTCTGCTCTGCAATTTGTGCAAATTTACGTAATTTGCACAAATTTGTGTGGAGTGGAGGACCAAATTTTGCGCAAATTTCCCTGTCTTAAACAAAACAACCCACTACGCAAATCGTGACCCGATTTTAAAAATGGAAGTCCGCATGCTGGCTTGATTCGTGTCAGATCAAGTCTGCACTAGCGCAGGGTTGATGGAACAGAATCTGTAGGGCTGAGTTGAGAAAATCCATTGGATTTTCACCCCCTTATAATCGCAAGTCTCGGGGGGCTGAAGTGAGGCCGAAATCAGCCCCGCTTGGCCCCCCTGAGACTCGCGCGCCTTACCTGCCCACTGTTCGTCCCACTGCTCCACACTGCGCCAGCAGCACGGGGTCCCATCGCATAATTTCCGGCTTCTAGGAAATGATGTGCCAGGACCCTGCGCAACGTTTTTAGTGCAAAAACCAGGGCAACCTAGCTTAAAATGGCCGCGATTGGCTATTCGCGGCCGTTTTAAACTGGGTAGCCCTGGTTTTTACGTTAAAAGCGTAGCGCGGGGTCCTGTCACGTCACTTCCTGGCAGCCGGAAGTGACGCAATGGGACCCCACGCTGCCAGCAAGGTGGATCGAGTGGCGTGGGGATTCGGGCCTTCGGGGGGGTGCTCGCCGAGCAAAGGCGAGCAAAGGCGAGCACCCCCCTAAGGTAGGATTAACACCCCTACTTATCAGATTCCTCACACATCCCTTCCCTCAATCCTCTGGAGCAGACCTTCAGGGGTACAGTGGGCTGCAGTTGAGACTCAAGGGTTCCCTGTTCCATGGGTACAGCTTTGCTTATGGAACTCTGGATCCAATCCAGTGTGTCTTCCACTGTATGCAATAGTAGGTGAAAATATCCACACTTTAAGGGATCCAGCTGTTGTAACCAGTAATGAGAACTCTATACGTGTACAAGATATGTTGCAGCCATTAGGTGTACCTAGCACATAGTCAAGTGCCGGTGAATGTCAGCAGTGCCTAAGCATACTGACCAATGTGATAAACGATTTGTCCTCAGACATCTTTCCTGCTTGCAAATTAAATGGAACTGTGCAGCAACTAACATTGCCAAATGAGACCAGACTGTCCATATTTTTTGAGGTGAGGAAATATTGGGTTACAGATCAATAAACTAACCCATTTAAGTTAATTTGTGATCCTAAGCACATTGATTCAATGTAATTCCTGCTGAAATCCACATAAAAAAGGATAAAGACTAAAGTGCCATCCGCTTGACTTTAATGAAACTGTAGTCAATTGAAGCAATTGCTATATATTAGCCCAAATTTAAGTACTTTGACTGATCTGTATTATAGTTTGTGCTGTTGAGTTGCAATATGCATAAAATATCCAGTCTTTGCTGTGATTGAATAGTCTTTGTGTGCCATTGCAAAGGGGAATTGATGGCTCTTGTTGCCCTGTAGCATGCCTGGCTATGGATGCAATGCAATGTTTGTGTCTACTTTTCAAACACGAGTAGCCTATTGACAGTTATCCATGCTCTGGTAACCTCACATTTGGATTACTTTAATTCCTCTATGTGGGGCTGCCTTTGAAAATGGTCCAGAAACTTCAGGTGATCCAAAATAAGGCAGCAAGATCATGGTTAACAGAGATTGGTCAATTTGATCATATTACACCAATGCTTTATGATATGATCTGGCTGCCAATCCATTTCTGGGCCCAATTCAAACTGCTGGTATTAAGCTGCAAAGCCATAGATGGCTTAGGGCCAGGTTACCTGAAGGATTTTCTCCTTCCGTATATATCTTCCCAGGCCCTAAGATCATTCTCAGAGGCCCTTCTCTGGGACCCCCACCCCACCCCAAATGAGGTGAGGCAGGTGTGTACTAAGGAGAGGGCCTTTTCAGTGGTGTAAACCCAGTTGTAGAATGCCTTCCCCATAGAGGCGGACCTTGTGCCTTCCTTGTGGTCTTTTTGGTGCCAGGTGGAGACCTTTCTTTAATTTTCCCAGGCTTTGTAGCACTTCAGTTTTAAAAATGGTGTTAGTCCATTTTTATATCTTTACACTGCTGTTGGTTTTACCCTGTTTTTTACTTGGTTTTACTCTGTTTTAAACTTAAGGGTTTTTATATTATGTCTTACTATATTACCGTATTTTATGGTTTTGTGTTTTGTTTTGTGAACCACCCAGAAAGGTTTTGCTATTGGGCAGTATAGAAATGTAATAAATAAATAAAAGTAATAGTTTACTCCCACAACAACTTTAGCTCTAAGTATACCTATATTATACAAACCTAAGTATACCTATATTATTTATTTATTTATTTATTTATTTATTATATTTATACCCCACCTTTTTTCCTGCAAGGAACCCAAGGCAGCTTACACACACAATCCTCCTCCTCTCCATTTTATCCTCACAACAACCCTGTGAGGTAGGTTAGGCTGAGAGTCAGTGACTGGCCCAAAGTCACCCAGTGAGTTTCATGGCCAAGCGGGGACTAGAACCTGGATCTCCTGAGTCCCAGTCCAACACTCTCACCACTACGCCACACTGGAACCTATATTTATTTTATCCCATGGGAACTAGTTTGGTGAGGTGCTGAGAATTCTCTATTAGGGAATTGTGCTCCTGGCACAGAGTATGAGAGTATTGGAGATAGATACTGTCTTTGAAATTCTACCCATGAATGTCTGCTTAGGGCAAGGGTGGGCAACTTCGGGAGGTCCAGGGGACATTTACACACACACACACACACACACACACACCCTTGTGGGCCACACTCCTGCCACTGCCCTGTGGAATTCAATTTTCTTTGGCAAATTGCTACAGAATGCTACAGTGGCCAAATTTAGCTTGAGGACAAGTTGAATTTGGCAGTTGCAGCATTCCATCAGAGGATTTTTTGCCACTGCACATTTCAGTGGTGCAGTGGCAGGGCCTGTGACAGCTGCTCCAGTGGGGCAGTGTGGGCCGCATGCAGCCCATGGCCTGCATATTGCCCACCCCTGGCTTAAAGGGACCCAAACAATTTACTCTGAATGCCAGGACCACTGTCTCTTTATTGTGGATGCTTGAAACTATCAGATAGTCATTTAATGCTGCTGCTGATCAAGTGCAGCCCATGGCAAGAGGGGCACTTACTGATGTTACTCCAGCAGCAAACCAGTGATAATCATCCAGTGTGAATGCAGCCTTACCATTGGGGTTAATGCTTCTCCAGGTTATCCCTAAGCAGATGTGGATCCTGCACGATTGTTCCCCAAAGCTTCAGTTAGTTTCCTAGGTGAATTTCTTGGGGATTAGCAAATGCATTAAACACACACAACATTCCTAGTGTATAGTGCTATATACCTTTAGGAATGTTTCCATAGACACAGATCAGATAAAAGGCCTTTCACTCAAAATGTAATGAATACCATGTCAGAATTTCCAAATGCAAGGAAAATCTGCTTGTGTTTGGGCAATTATGGAATATAATTGGATATGTGGGAACTCTCATTTCTGAGGGAAAATGATGACTCTATCTGTTAAAGATAATGGAAAATATGAATTAATAATCTGGTTTACATTTATGCTTGGCTTCTGCTTTCAGGTTCTAGTTTAGCTTTTCAAGTGAATTGGAAATACAACTCTAGCAATCGCTACAGTTGTTAACCTTTCCTGTCCTATCAGAAAGGTGTTATGATCGACATGTAGGAAGTCCACTGTGGATTCTATCTGTGGCTTGTAGTGCTCTGAATTCCAAGATGAATTTGGATTTTCCACATGCCAGTATAGTAGTTTGCCGCCCAGCTGCTTCCTCTGTGGCCTTTGTATACCATCCTCCTGATTGCTAGAGACTTTTGACACCCCAGTTGGCTTCCAGACTTCATTTTATTGCCAAGTCTAACTTAGCATACAACTGCAAAAATCAGTTCATGGCTTCCTAGATACTCCTCCTTCCTAGCTTGGATCTGCTGTGCTTGCCGTATGTTTAAGTTCCAAACTCATATGCTGAATAGGATATCCATCTATCCAGGGCTGGGATCAAAGGTTGCCATTGCTGGGTGCCAAGGGCCCACACACCCCAGCAGAGGGCCCATTGTCAAGGGACCCTGGACCTGATGCTCCTGTTCACCATTGCAATCTGCTTATTCGCCCACTTCACGCTCTGGCCTAGACAACAGTGGTGGTGTGAAGGAGGAACAGAAGATGCCATTGCCTGAATGCTCATTGGCTCTCTATCTGGCATGCAAGTAGGTGGTAATGATGAGGAAGAGGAGGAGCAGGAGCCAATGCTGGTGAGAAGGTAGACTCTGTGACCTGGTTCACATAACACAACAGCCCACTGTGGCTTAATTTACCCACAGGGACTGTTGAGTAATGTCGGGTGCCCGCGGGCCGCAGCACAATTTTTGCATGGCCACGGATGCCCGGCTTGGTGTATCATGTGAACCCAGGCAGCAGGGGTTGTTTGTGGGTTAGACAACCCTCAAATAACCCATGGCTTGTTTTAGGGTTATTTGAGGGTTGCCTAACCCTCAAATAACCCCTGCTGCCTGGGTTCGCATGACACGACAAGCCATGGCAAGCTAGGCACCTGCAGGGACCACAGAAAAATGGTGCCTGCAGGTGTCCAGCAAAACACAACAGCCCCCATGGGTAAATTAAACGATGGTGGGCCGTCGTGTCATGTGAATCAGGTCACAGTGGGAGAGAGGCCCATTGAGAGGTTTTGCCCAAGGGCCCTCCAAAACCTGGTTGTCTGTCTATCTATCTGTCTGTATACAAGTAATTTGCTTCTTTTGCTACTATTTCTGCACATAGTTTTGAACCTTTAGCAGAGTCATAAGGAAAATATTAGTATAATCTGTTTCAGATTACCAACTATGGACCAAGAGTGAGTCCCTGTCCTCCCACCTGCCCTGGAAGAAATTTTACAAAATATCAGATTGCTTGTATGGGAAAAGAGATCTAGTCATTGTGTGTGTGCGTGCGCACATGGAAACTAGCAAACAATCAGCTGGATTGTTGTGAACCACCCAGAGGGCTTCGGCTATTGGGCAGTATAGAAATGTAATAAACAAACAAACCTTAATAGCATGTGTGTTGGCTTCACTATGATGTGTAAGTCCACAAGGCTCATGGGCACAGAGTGGGTATATTTACCTGCCTGTGCTAGGTGGCCATTAAATGCTGCCTCCTATTAGCTTTAGTGTTGCTTTCTCTAGGATGGTCTGTTACAACCATTTTGCTGAAGCTAAGCAGGTATATATCTGGTTAGTGCCTGGATACGTGACCATCTGGGAATCTCACATAAGCTACCTTGAGTTCCATAATAGTAGAAAGATGGGATATAAGTTAAACAACAAAGGGTGCAATCCTATGCATATTTAGACAAAGAAGTCCGTGTTTTTTTCTGTCTAAACATGCATAGGATTGCACCCGAAATAAATAATACTGCCTTTTATTGATTCCCAAGGCAGGAGGATATCCCATTAATCTTGTGGGTTTCTTTCCTCCTCTAAGGGAGAATCATAGAACTATAGCATATCTTGCCCTTTTGACAGAAGAGCATTTGGAAGCCTAACAGGTGACAGCATTGCTGTTTTTTTTTAAAGGACATAGTGATGTAGCCTTCCTTTCTCATCAGAAAAAAATAGGAGACTGACATAAGCTGTCAAGAATTTCTGAGTGTTCAGATTTTCACATGTTCTTGCAAAACGAAATGTGGGTGATGGCAGAGGTATTCTGCTGCCACTCGGTGTCTGTACAAATGGGTAGATGGTCCTGCAGGTATGTACTTTTTGAACAATATGCTTAGAATCCTATAAATGGTGCAATAAGCATATATGACCATTGTCCATTGAGGACACCTTTACATAATCTTATATGGAAGGCAATTAGTAGGGAATTGGATTTGGCTGAAGCCCAAAGCCTGAGCTGAACTGGGCCCCTTTGGACCATTTCTGGTGCTTCCCAGGGAGAAGCAGCCTTCCCTCTAAAGTGACCAGAACCGAAGGCTTCAGGCCATTTTTCCCACCAAAGGTCTCGACTGGACCAATTCAAAGTACCCTTGTTTGTTAGTTGGCTCTGGTGGTGGCATGACAATCAGGCAGGCATTTACATGTTTCTGCAGTTAATCTAATTGGCCCTTTAATCTAATTGGCAGAGGAAGGAAATTCACAGTGTGGTTGCTGAGCCTCTGCGGCTGTCCAGAACTTTATTAACAATGTTCTTTGCATTTCCTTGCTGCTGCTTCTGGAAAAAATGGATTCTGATGACCCAAGGTGTCAGGGTAATGCCAATTAAATACATAGCACATAGCACATGCATCCAGAAAGCCAGCACATCTGAAGCTCCTCTGTAACAATCACCAAACAAAAATGAATCTGCTTTCCTCTTGTTCAGACCTAAGTTGCCATGCAGTGGCCATTTCTTACTGGCTGGTACAGCTTGATTTTGTCATTTGGGCACAGGCCAACATGGCCCTACTCAATCCCCTTTTGGTGTAGGAGTAGCTGCCGCCAGTGTTCCTAATAGTTGGATACTTTCAATGAATTTTAAGTTGCTGTGATGGTTTCTAGGTCATTAGCCTCTCTTTTATGTTTTTATTGGAATGAGAAAATTCACTGAAAGATTGCGTAACATATTGAAATTCTCAGTCAAGGAATTCACAATGTTTTGTCTGGTATGTGCAAGCAGATAATTCCCTTGTGTGAAGCATACCATTTTCTGGTGGCTCTTATGCAAGCACTGTATAAACCAAGTTTTGAAGGCTTGGAAAGTAAGCACGTCAAATCAAAGGGAACCTAATCCTGAAGTGGTTAAGGCAGGATCATACAGTTTGTTGGTATAAAGACCTAAGTGCTGCCAGCTAATAACCACGTCTGCAAGTCTGCATGTCTAAAACATGAGAAAAGCTAACAAGGTGAAATATTAATTGTGATACCCCCATGTATCCGTCCAGGAGGTGACTTGCATGCTGTTGTTTTGACTGTACATTGCTTGTTACAGTCCAGGGGTGGGCAACTTATGGCTCTCCATATGTTTTGGCCTACAACCTCCATCAGCCCTAGCCAGCATGACATCTCTTGCCCATCCCTATTGCCTCATGGTTGGGTATGGTCAGTTTCAACATTTCTGGTACTTGCCTAGGGCCAGTGAAAACTTAAGGGTGGAGCCTGATAGACTCCAGTGGGAGTGGAGATGATAGCCAAAGGTTTCTGTGGCTGATGCTGGAAGCTGTGGTGGCCTGAGCCTGTGCTTGTATTCCAAATCAGAGTGAAGGAGCTACACAGAAAAGTGGGTGTGAAAGCAATCCCTATGGCTGTCTCCGTCAAGGTACTGCTTTGGCCTTCCACTATCCATCTTGCCTGCCAAAATCTCAGCAGAGTCTTTGTGGAGTGGTCACAGGGAAGACACATACCTGCGCTCTGCAGTCTCATGCAGCAGCTTGTGAAACTGTGAGCTGGGGCTGACCTCCATAGCCTGCCCCCCCCCCTTAGTACATGTGTATGGGTTACAGCAGCTTACGTATATCCACTAAGTGGAAATTACACTGTTTTACTTTGCACGACCAAAAATTTTCTGACTGTCACAGAAAGTTCTAGCAACCAACCCCAAGTTCTGGCTTTTACACAAATTATAGGCACCAGCCCAGACAGAAACACACACACACATTTCACACACATGTACACACACTTGGTTGGGTTGATGTATTATTATTATTATTATTATTATTATTATTATTATTGGTCAGGGCAGCCTTCCCCAACTTGATGCCTCCCAGATATGTTGGACTACAACTCCCATTGTTCCCAGCCAGCATGGCCATTGGCCTTTCTGGCTGGGAATGATGGGAGTTGCAGTCCAACACATCTGGAGGGCACCAGGTTGGGGGAGGCTAGGTCAGGGGATTCAACAGAGAGTTCCCGATTGTTCCCCTCAAAATTTGTGGCCAGTTTTCATGGAGACCTGAATCTCCCTGGCCACCTTTCCACCCTGAACTCCTATGATTTTTTTCAGACTACATGGCTTGTTTTCTCATTAGGAAAGTCCACTTTTCAACACTTGCTCAAAATCATTACTCAGCTGAAAATATCCAATTAATGCAGCTGCAGTTAATCTGGAAAATGAGTTCAAGAGGAGGCAATGGAGTCTCCAGAGCATTTCCTCCCCCCCCCCAATATTGTGAAGCAAAGCTGCATTCCACATTTCTAGCACCTGGCCCGACATCTTGATGATGCTGTGCTGGACTCCCAAGGATTTGGCAGCCTCTGCTTCCTGTTGTGCATCAGGGTTTGATTTATAGGACATCTGTAAAACCACCACATCTTAGTAATCAGGATGGTCATGCATAGAAAGCTGACTTCCTAGCAAGGCTTGTTGAGTGCTTTCATCCAGCAGGAAAGGTCTGTATGGCTCATACATGATTTAGGGTGAGTAAGGCATAAATCAGCATGCAGAACTTTTACTCACCACTAACAGCAACAATGGGATTTCCTGGCAAAGCATGCCAACCAGTAAACAGGATTTTCTTCTGCAAATTCAGATTGTCCATTTAAAATCATTCAAAAGACACTCCAGTGGTTCGTATAGTTTATAAATAGTAGTGGTTATCTTAAACAAACAAAAACTCCTCTGTGTGATTGTAGTAGTGTAATAATTTCAGTCAATAATTACAAGCATCATTGGAGAATGCTCAGGAGTGGGGGAGCTTCCCTGTCTGAAGCGTGATGAGTATATAGGACTTGTACAAAAAAAATAGATATAAAGGAAAGGCACAGTCTTCGTATCTGTAGCGTCCCGTTTTATGTATCAAGCTATAAAAGAGTACGATGTTTGATTCGTAGTACGTTTGAGGATTACAAGCAAGGTAGATTAATATGCCAAGCCAGGAAACTGCGAGCTTCAGGACATGACTAGTTTCCCCAGTAATGGCCATTATTTCTTGGTTGTACAGGAAAGAGAAGTAAAAGAAGCTGCATTTTCATTTCGGGTGCCATGGCAATCACGTAACATCAAAGTTGTAAATAACTGCTTTATTTAGAAACTGAGTTTACAGCTTGGTTAAGGAGGAAGGGGAATGGCTAGTCAGAACAGAATCCAGGAAACCAACCTAGCTTTGTAACTGACCCTGAATATTTATTACTCTCAGCATTTCTTTAAAGACAAAACAGGAATGATATTTCCTTTTCTGAGGTGCATCCGTAGCGCAGCGGCAGAGCATGTGGTCTGCATGAACGAGGTCGCTGAAAGGAAGAGTGTGGCTTGCAGCCAGTGCTGACAGTGCTGATGTAGGTGGACCATTTGCCTGAACAGATATGAGACAGCTCTTTTAGAGGGAAATTATGGATGGGAGGTAAATTATGGTTCAGTGTCATAGCATGCTCATTTAAAATGAATTTACTTTCATACGCCTGATTTATACAATCTTTGTCTCTGCAGCAATTAGCTTACCAGACGCAGAAGCTGATTTTGCTTACTCAGTAGCAGTGGACAAGTGCAAAGGCACTTTCTGCAGGACACTAGCAGATCAAAGTTTTGTGAGTAACAGGTACACATCACCACGGGCAGAATCCAATGCTGCTGTCCATGAGCGGGGCCCACCGCTGCTTCTGTCCCATGAGCAGCCAGCCTCATCGATTCCGTTGCTCAAGCAGCACCCCTGCTTCCACAACAGAGATCTAGCACTTATGGGGGCAAGCCCCAAAATGAGCAAAAACACTCATTTCTGAAACGGGGTAGGTTGGCAGAGTTCCCTCATGCAAGCTCTTCTGACCTGCCCCATTCCAGAAATGAGCATCTCTGTTCCTTGTCCCCAGAAGCGCTAAATCTCCATTGCGCAAGCAGAGGGTACAATCGATTGGGCTGGCTGCTTGCGGGTGGTCCCCATTGAATTCTACCCTATGCTTTGTTCCAATGATCCACATGGCAGTTATGCTGATACACTGCTGATACACTGATCAGTTATGCTGATTCTACACTGAATGCTATTACTCCACACAGACAAGATCAGTAAGGGTGGCATAACAACTGTGGTACAAAACCAATGGCACTAACACCAAACTCCTGTGCTAACTGGTACCTTTTCCCTGAGGTACTCCTTCCCTCCCTCTTTATTGATTTATTTATTTAATAGATTTATATAGCACTTACCATTTTTTAAAATATATATATATCTCTAAGCAGTACATAAACAGAAAGGGAGATCTCTCTATCTCTCTTTCTGTTTATCACCGTCGTGTTAAGGGAAGTAGCCTTCTGCTCTTATCACTGGACATGCTCCAAGACTATCTTATTAGTTGTGGAGCTGCACCTTATTTATTATTTATTTATTTATTTAATGTATTTCTACACCGCCCATCAGCCACAAGGCTCCCTGGGCGGTTTGCAAAAAAAACAATCAGTATAAAACAATCATCATAAAGCCAAATAATATCATTAATATAAAACACAAATAGAATACAATATAATACAATAATACAAAGAGCAGCTAGATGAATCAGTACGGGGGCACGGTAGTAATACAATAAAAATGAGAATAAAAGTCTAACCATTAAAATATTGGGAAAATAAAAAGGTTTTCACCTGGCACCTATATTTATTTACCCTAGGAATCCTTAACTTAGAGCAAGAATGAGGAACCTTGTCTGGGTGGAAGACTGGATGACACACACACCCCCACTGACCCCTCCAGCCTGGAAAGGATGTACGCAGTGAACGAAGCCAGGCCCCTAACCAAGGCGCTGGATAGAGGAGCTTTCCTCCAGGGGGCCTCAGTCAAGATGGCATGTACAGTCGCTGACCAAACCTCTAGCTGGAGAAGTTCCAGCTGGTGCTTCAGCTGGGGACCAGATTATGTCAGGGGGCATGATTGGTGCCTCTCACTAACGCCTTGGTTGAGGCAGGCAGCTTTGCCTGTCCTCCTCTTTCCCCCAGTGGGAAGGATGCTAAGGGGAATCTCTGGTGTTATCTCTGATCAGTGATCGGAGATAATATTTGGGACTCCCCTTAGCACACTGCTCTCCCTCCCAATCAGGAGGGGGAGTGACATGCAGGGGAATCCCTGCTGTTATCTCCAATCACTGATTGAAGATAACAGCTGGGATTCCTCTCCCAGCTAGCTTCCAGGGGTTGGGGTTGGGGAAGGGACTAAGGAGGGAGCCTCTGCAGGCCAGGCAGGTTATCTCTGCAGTCCAGACTAGGCCCGCGGGCCTGAGATTTAGACAGAGGCGTAGCGTGGGGGGTGCAGGGGGGGCCGGCCGCACCGGGCGCAACATCTGGGGGGGCGCGCTCGCAATCGCAGCTCTCTGCCCCTGCCCGCGGCGGACCATCCTCTTACGGGGAGGTGGCGCGGCCGTGGCGGGAGGACACGGGGCAGGGCTGGCTCCACAGAGACCCAACTTGGAAGGCGGTCGAACGCGAGGCCTCCCTCTCCCCCCCGCGCCCCGTGGGCCGCCCTGCTCGTGCCCAGCTCCCGCCAGCCCCACGCCAAGGGCCGGCCATTCAGGTGTCCAGCGGCGGCAGCAGCCCGCTCCACCGGGGCCGCGCTTTGCCGCACGCACGCGCGCTCGCCTCGGTGCCGGCGGCGCTGCTCTCGGTCAGGTGCAGCCCCCAAGAGGTGAAGATCTGACCTCGGCTCTCTTCATGACCACGAACTCTCTCCCGCGGCTGCTGCGAGCGCTCCCGACGGCCGTGCAGGTCGCTGCGCCCGATTGGGATGGCAGAAGTCAAAGGGGCATGGGGGGGCGCTTCCCCGCCTCCGGAGGAGAGGAGCAATGGCCGCACATGGATGCTGCGGGGAAGTCGGCTTCAGTGGCGCTGCAGAAAGCCCCCCGGCACTCGAGCAAGGGCTTAAGTCGCCGGGGGGGGGGGATTTGCAGCCAAGGCTGGGCAGGCGTTGCGGCTCGGCTGCTGGGCTGGCGGAAGACGCGGCTCATAAAAGGCATTCTGCGGCTCCGGAGTGTGCACCGAGACAGATTTTGGGTTAGGGGGCGCAAATTACTTGCCTTGCCCCGGGTGCTGACAACCCACGCTACGCCACTGGATTTAGAGTAACCCTTACTCTTCAGAATCTTTTGCTTAAATCTCCTGAAAGATCAGATAAGCTCAGTTTGATGGGAAACTTGAGGCAAATATTTAGCAGAAGTATCTGAATCAAGCAGGCTGAATCCAGAAAGTGAAGGATTTGGCAAACTTTACTGAGTCAAGCAAAACTGTAACGATACAACTATAAATAATAGTTTATGGGCAAAGTCCTCTGCTGAAGTAGCCAGAAGTATAAATCAGCAGAGCAACAGAATGAAACCACTACTACTACAAAACAGAGTAAACATGCTAGGCTTTTTGTTCACAAGAAACCCTGGCCAAAAAGGGAATTTATTTGGTTCCACCTGGCTGCTAGGCAACATGCCCCACTCTTGCAAACCCTGTTTGCACCCAAGGCTCTCTGAATGACCCTTTGTGTTGCACCTACTAACTGCTTTAAAATCTCCGAGAACAGATTAACCATTTGTTTGCACCTCTTTTTGGTATGATCTCTTGCAGTGACTATACCCATAAAGTTCTCTAGGTGGCTTACAATAAACACACATAATCACAATTATATACAAAATAGAACATGAAACCATTAAATCAAAAGCAACATAAAATACGAGAACAAAACAAAACTAACAGCACCTCAAAATTAAATACACAGATTTTAAAACTTGAGAGGCCCAGGCTATAAGGCCTGAGTGAACTGAAAGGTCTTCACCTGGTGTTGATAAGACCAGGCGCCAGGCAAACCTCTCTGGGAAGGCTATTTCATAACAGGTGTAACTACTGAAAAGGTCCCACTTCATTCAGCAGGGGCACTCACACTCACCATTTTTGCTGGTGGCTGCGACGGCCCCTTACACTTTAGGACCAGGCGCATAAACCCTTCTCAGGCTAAGCATCAACACTTAAAAACCTGAGGGGGAGGGTCAAATGAAACCTTTCCCCTACTAATGAGGGAAAAGATTAATACTGGTTATTAAGGATCTGTTTCAAATTTATGATGCTGTAGGTACAAAGGTGTGTGTGTAGATTTAAAAGTAAAGCAGGTTAATAACACCAAGCTGACACGTAGGATTTGGGTAGCAAACAAAATAAAAATAAGTTTATTTTAATTATCAAAATCTTAGTTCCAGAAAATAAACCTGCCTACACCAAACACTGTATAATTAACCTAAGTTATAGGTATAATTAACCTATAACTCCAAATACTCTCACTCCTCATACAATCACTGATTCCTCTTAAAACTCCTTACAAGACACAAATAACCCACCTAACCTAACTCCCAAACTCTCTAACACTCCCAACACACTACAACCAACCCAACACTCTACTACTTCTTAACTAACACTCCAGTCAACAACCCCATAAAACTAGACCCAGACATCACTCAAACACTCCTTATATACTCCTCCCCCACCCTTTCCAAGACATCACAAACCACACCCACTCAGTTCAACATTCTATACTCACTAAATATACTAAAGCAGATATACACTAGGGAACTGAGTTGTGGGGTTACACCACAGTGGCCCTGCTGCAAGCAGCACCCTATGCAAATCTTCATGCCAAAGGAGTGCTCCGCCTCTTCCCACCTTCAAAGCCAATTCAAAGCAGAGGGTAAGAAGGGCAGGCATATCAGGGTCAATTTGGAATGGAGGGGGAAGGGGATGAAAGGCCCTGCTGAAAGACCGCCCTCATGACGGCTCCTCCTCCCTCAACTGCCACCAGCAGCAGCCATTCCAGCAGGCTGTGCAGAGGGAGAAGAGAGGGAGCGCAGGACCATTCTACCAGCCCTTCCAGAAGGATGAATTAATATTCCCCCTTCTTCCCTCCCCATTCCTTTTTCCTTGTGTGTCATGTCTTTTTAGATTGTAAGCCTGAGGGCAGGGACTGTCTTGTTAATTGTTGTAAACCGCCCAGAGAGCTTCGGCTATTGGGCGGTATAAAAATGAAATGAAATGAAATGAAAAGAAAAGAAAAGAAAGAAAGAAAGAAAGAAAGAGTATCTGGCCCCTCAGATCTGGGGTTTTGATCAAAACATTTAGGGCCCATGCTGCTTAGGCTCCCCCCTATCAATGCTCCTGGTAAGGCCCTCTTTACCCAGTATGTTCAGAAACTATGTTAAGCATGGTTAAATCCTACTGATGTCAATAGAAAAGTTAAATATGTATTTAAATTTCTCTCAGTGACTTACATAGGAATTACAGGTGTGTACATTTGGCTAAATTGTGACTTGTGTGACTAAACAGATTCTGCAGAACGCTTTAGACAGTTTGGATCTTTAAAATGTAGATTCTTAAACATATCTTTTAAGAGATAGTTCCTGTACAGGAAACAGTATCCAACTGCTTGTTCATCAAAATTAACACAAACCAAAGTTGCATTTGTGTGTATATAATTGCATCCCCCCAGTTCATGAAATATTGCATGTAAATTTGCAGAAGGAAACAATTTTGAGATTTTTTTTCTTACCAAGGCAGGAAGCAATTTGCGTATCAGGAACTGTGCTGAGTTGTTTTGTTACCGTGTGAAGTTAAAAAAAGGAAGTACCACAAAACTATAGCCGGCCGTTAGAATGCTGAATATTTAGATTGCTTTCTCCTTTCATCTTTGGGAGCATATGTTTTTGTTACTATGAACACTATATTATTGTTTTCCTCAGCTACTGGGAATAATCCAAATTGGCACACAGCTGACCTTAGCTTCCTGACCACAATATGGCACAATGTGCAGTTTTGTGTCTGTCTGTTTCTGCAGCGTATAATCCAACATGTTTATGAACAAACAGCAAATGAAGAGAGGATATTGCATCTGACTGTGTGAAAACTCTGAGGAAATGCTGATAACTAAAGCAGCCCTTAGGTTCCATCTTGAATACCTGGATCTGCCTTTAAATTTCATTCATAGTTCTTGGCTTGAAGAAACATGGCCTGTTTTTATTTTCTTTTGTGGGATGTCAAAATTTAAATTCTGATTTCTGTGAAAGGTTTTTAAAGGCCACGATTGTTCTCCTCAGGAAACAAAAAGTGATTGGTAGAGATATGTAACATCAACACCTGGAGAAATACATCTATGGTTTGGTAATACAACTTGAAATCTTTATTTGTTCCATAATACCAGTGAAGCAGGGATGGATTAACCATCATGCTAAAATTACTATAGTGCAGGAGCACAGGTTAATTTCTTGTTCCTGCAGTGATGGAGATGTCTGATATCATGGTGTGGCAAAAATTAGGCAGCTGTCTTCTGTAAGGAAAAAAACCCCCAAGAAACAGAATGATTTGGGACTTAATTTGTGGAACCCAGAAAATATGGGACCTAATCCACCTAAAATTAAGTTTGGATCATTGGCTGGTGAAACCAATGGAGTTTAGTCTTCGCTAATGTCATCTGGATTCAGGCTTGAAGTAGGAAAATATATATAGTCCAGAAGCACAAGGGCCACCTTAGCCAGTCACTGGAAAATTGCAAGAAAGTTGGCCAAGTGCACTGCCCTGCAGAGGGAGTTCTACACAGACAGGGAACCACCAAACTTCAAATGAGGGAACCCTCATCAGGATCTTTTCAGCTGATCTCCATGCACAGAAGGAAACTTATAAAGATACTTATGGAAGCCTCTACTTGGTATCAACAAAATGGGGTTTCCAGGTATACTTTCAATCTGACACATCTCTCTCTTTAATTACCCATTAAGAGTGGCCATCTATTCTTTATGTGCTGGATAAATAAAAGTGACTCCACTCCTGTCTGTGAGTTTCTGTGTTCTCTCAAGAGCAAAGCGCTCTGTGGTAGTGAACCCGTATCTCCATGTTACTCTGTGTATTGGGGCAGGGACCCCAGAGAATGGTTGAGCATTGTGCTGCATTCTCTTTTGACATTGCTCTGTGGGAAAATCAGTTGGAAGGGGGGCGGTTCATTTCAATGACTGGTTTGCGGATAGCAGCCGCAGCTATTGAAAGAGTTCCCCACCCATAACAATTTATTGTAAAGGAATAATCACAAAAGCTTTAGGATTCAGACAATTTGGTGGCAAGGGGAATGTGTTCTCTATTGAAATTTGTTTAGATTATTATTGGTTTTGCTAAAATTGGTGGTTGTAGGTTTTCTTTGGAGCCAACATTGTTTTCTTGATTAAAGCCTTAGAAAGCCCTTGATCAGAAATTCTGGAAGCTGATGCTGTGTAAAAATGGGAAGCCAAAACTTAATGCAAAACTTAATGCATCTCATTTAGTAGGATATAGTTTACGAAAGCTCACCCACAATATAGTTGTTCGTCTTTAATATGCCTTTGGATCCTATTGCTTTTTGCTACAAAACACACTTCTAAAATTAATGCAAGTGGCTCACGGGCCACGGCACTGTACAGTAATGAACATGGGAACATTATACATGGGAGGCAAAGCTGTCTGCCATTCTTGAGTTCCTTTTTTTGAATTATAAAAAATTATGAAGACAATAAGTCCTATTCAGGTGCTCAGCCTGAACCTGTGAGGGCCCAAAATGTGTAGTTGAGCACAAAGGTCTGTAGGGGCATTCTAACTGCATTCAGCTGAACATGCATAGGAATCTTTGTTCACGCTGAACATGCACAGGTCGATGTTGGGGTTGTGGCCGGTTCATGCACCCTAGCTGCCTACACACGTTGTGCCCTCATACATTCCGACAATCCGACTGAATGCCGGAATAGGGCTTGAGTGAGGTCAAATTACGAACATGAGATTTAATCCAATAAGTGTGACACAAACAAACAAGGGCTGGAGCTTTGGCTGAGTTAAATCTGCTTATTGTTATTACAGTCTCCTTCACAACCCTAATATTATGGCTTGAGATCAGGCTACCTGAAAGACTGCCTTCTCCCATATGAGCCTGCCTGGATTTTAAGAGCTTTGGGGGAGGCCCTTCTCTCCGAGGCATGTTTTGTGGGACCATGAGAGACCGCCTTCTTGGTGCCTGTTCCCAGGCTTTGGAACTCCCTGCTGAGGGAGGCTAGCATGGCTCCCTTTCTGTTGTCCGGCCACTGGCAGGCAAATGTGTTTTTCTTCAGGCAGGCCTTTGGCATATAAGCTGGTCTGTTGCTGGACAGTTTTTGTAATTGGTTGGTGCTGCTTGTTTTTTTTTTTTACTTATTATTGTGTTTTTAATTGTGATTTTAATTTATTTGTTTTTATGTTATGTTTCAATTATTTTGATTATTTAATTATGTTTTTGTTTTTAATCTGGATTTTGTTGTTAGTTGTCTTGAATGCCATATTTTGGCAGAAAGGTGGGATGTGTGTGTGTATATGTGTATATATATATACACACACACACACACACACACTCCGTTACAGATTGTCCAGCAAAGGTTAAAGATCTAATAAATGAAAGCTATTAATGGCATGAGGTCAAGAAAGATTTGTCACTTACACAAAAGAGCAGCACATGGGAGAGTTCTCTAAAGATATTATAGCTTCAAATGACTTGGATGTTAATCGCATACACACATGATTATTTTTCAAAGAATTATTCCAAGAAGACTTAGCTGGAATCCACCCTGATGCCTGGAACTTGAGAACTTACTACTTCAACTATATCACCACTGTTGCATTGTGGTTTTACACCACTTTTGCAAGACGTTGCCAGAAATAGAGGCCCCACTTTCACTGGGTTGGATGCTTTTCTAAAGGGAGAGTACTGATCCAGAGCATTTTGCATATTTAAAAAGCCAAGTTTTAAAAATGAAGAGTTAAGTTATACAAAGATGAGACGTTGGTAAAAGGATTCTCAAGTATTTCTGAACTGCAGACCACAGCTTGAAGACCACCTCCCTTTTCATTCAGTATCATACACATTTAGGTCCTTCCCATTTGTGACCAAACAGTGCTTCTGTGCCAGCGACAGAAATTGCTTACATAGATAAGTTGTATGAGGCAATCCACATGCAATTGTAGCTGCTTTGGATGTACATTTGAGCTGTTTTGTACTGAGGAGTGGAGAAGAACAAGGCTATCCTATCTCTTGAATTTTCTCCTTTGCAGGACAGAGATCAGTTGGCAAATCTGAACCTTTGTATTATAAAAAGTAACAGCCAGAATAGGAAGGCTAAAGGGGGGGGGGATCAAATGCATGTCACACTGTTAGGAGTCAATATTTTAGGACTTAGAATATATTCTGCTGTGTTCTGTACAAAGGGAAGAACAGAACGACCAAATGTTACTAATGCCACCGTGGAGTGTTTCCAGTCAGGCAGCTCCTAGTGCTCTTCTGGTGTAAGGTACAAGCAGAATTGCAATGGATTTTCCACACTACCATGGCTTGAGCGCTTCTGCTGGGTGTATGTTCCATCCACACTAGTGGGTGGGACATAGCTGTGTGGGTGGGGAAATGACCATTCACCCTCCTCCTCCCACTCCCATTTCCTTCTCAAAGGGAATGCTAAAGAAAGTGTGTTTGGGGGACACCTCTCATCAAAGGTTCTCAGAGACACACACACACACGGAGGAAACAGTGGTTGAGAGGTTGTGTGGGGCAGATTTCCAAACCCCCTTTCAGCCTGGAGAAGGGTGGTTGGCTGCTCACTTACCCTGTGTTGTAATTTCTGGGTCCTACTCTTTGACCCAACAGCAAGAGCCATGAGATGGGTGGATAGGTACTAGAGATAGGGATTTCTTAGTGGTGGCCCCACACCTTTGGAACTCCCTCTCCAGGGAGAGATGTATGGCCTCATCACAGTCTGCATTTAGTGCCTAAAAACCTGCTGCTGTGGTGGCTTCTGTGTGTGTGCGTGTGTGTGTGTGTGCGCGCGCGCTTAACTGTAATTTGTATGTTCATATTTTTGTAATACTGTAAGCTGCCTTGTGAGGGCAGTGTGCCCTGAGTGGCAGGTTAAAAATTTTTTTAAAATACATACATGTCATCTTCTTGTTCTTAACGGAGGGGTGGCAGTACTTGCTGTTTCTCATGCGGCTACCCTTATGCCTAATTCTCTGACTTGACAGAAGGCCTGCTCAGTCATAAATTCCATGTACAATGAACAGATATAGGGTGGCAGGCACAGCATCACAGCAGTACCTACACACATTCATTAGAACCTCTACAGGGACCCCCTGCATACAGCTGTACACGTGGAGTGCTCTCGACACATGATCAGGAACGTGTGTGTACAGCTATATCCCAGTTGTGGCTCCCTACATATGTTCTAATGAATGCCCCTAGTTCAAGGGTGGATCCTGCTGCCCAATGTACATTCATTCTACATGGAATGAACAGGGGAAAGACTGAGCTGCAATTCTGCGGGTGGGTTCAGTTAGGTTGCCCATACATGCTTTCAAGTGGAGTTTACAGTCACATTCGCTTCAAGCGTCACAAGCACTGAATGGTTGCTTCTTGTGCAAAGACCTATCAGATTCAAACACTATCTTTGCAGCATGGTAACATGGCTTTACTACTCGGGGAAATTGCTGACATTTTAAAAAGATAATAATCACCTTTCACAGTTGAGATGCTGGGTTCTCTGTAACTACCAGAGAGATAACAACATGAAATAATAGCTTAATAGGACAAAACGCTATTGATTGGAATAATCGCCAGTGTGTTTTACAACCTGATATGCAAATATTTCCTCTTTATCTGCACAGTTATATTAACTGGAGGAATGAAATACACAAGTTGAGATTACAAGCAGAGTTATACACAGAGCAAATGAACCAGTTTTGTGTGGTCCATGAAATCATCTACTGTCACAGCGGACATTTTTGACCAGTGGTCGCTAAGGGTGCAGCTCAAATAGCCCAGACTGGATGTAGTAGATTCTCTGAGTCTACGGAATGGCTTTTCAGTAACTCTTATGCTGCAATCCTATATCTGCTTACCTGAAAGTAAGTCCCATTGAACTCAATGGGTCTTACTTCTGCATAGACATATATAGGATTGCACTGCTAAAGTGGTCACTTTTATGCATCAGGTGTACAGTGGCCAGATGAAAAGAGGACATGGCTTCTTCAGCACTTTTCCAAGTTGTGTAGAAGAGGGAATTTCAGCATGGCAAGCGTCGTGACTGGCCATTTAGTTCTAAGATAATTTCAATGGTAGAGCTCTGGCAATTTTTTTGTGAAAGAGGTTTACATGTAATTTGCATTTCTAACTATGCCTTTTTGTTGCCCTAACATTGTGGGGAAACTGCTGAGTGCTGAAAGACTTGCAGTGCTTTTCTTTTTTCATTGTCTGCATTAATATAAGCTGATTTTAGAGCCTTGGACACTAGATCAGCCTTCCCCAACCTGATGCCCTCGAAGTGTGTGGGATTGCAACTTCCATCACTCCCAGCCAGTATGGTCATTGGCCATGCTGGCCAGGAATGATGGAAATTGCAGTCCAACATAGCTGGAGGGCACCTAGTTGGGAAGGGTAATCCAGATAGTATTGTAAGTTCCCCACCACCACCACCACCACCAGTTAGTCATCTTGAATGTTTGGATAAAAATCAACTACACTATGCTATCAATCAATCAATCAATCAATCAATATCAACTACCTCAGCAAAACGAAGGTATGAAATAATCTGGAGCCCTATTTCAAATTAAGCCCAATGGTATGGACTTAAACAGTAATATTCCATGAGCCAGGGCCCTTATATCATCATGTATTCATCAAGTTTGCCGCTGGCACTCGGTTCTTTCTACAACATTGTAAAAACTTACCCTCAAAAATTGATTACTGAAATATGTGGTTTGTTTCGAGGGTTGCTTAGAATGTTATTTACCACTTGCCAAACTAACAAAGCAAAACACCAAAACATCTATGTCTTTATTTATAGAAACCAGGGTTAGGTAAAGCACCTGAATCTTTTCTTTGTTCTTCCACCCCATCCTTGAAAACTGTGCTTACTTGCTTCTTATTTTGGGGGGATAAGTGGCTCATACATACAATACCTAATCTTAGTTTTGGATCATTTAGGTTGAACTGTAGTGCATGGTTCCTCCCTCCCCTGCCACCCAAGCTACTATTTATTTTAGGAATGCTATTCAGGAAAGAAGGTTGCTAGGTTTATATGGATATGTTGCAACATTTTATATCCATCTATTGCTGTTACCAGTCAATTAAATATAATTGCCCCAACTGAGCTAGGAAGATCTGCCTGTGCTTCTGATGCAGCTGTGCCAGTGCCATTAATGCAGCTCTGCCTGCGCAGCGGATATGCATGCATATCCAGATGCTGATAACTGGTTGCCATTGAACTTGCTGGATGCATCTGATTCAAATATGGTTGAAAAATGAAGTACAGCTAGAGCTGAATTGGGTTCCAATATGTTGAGAAAACTGCTCTGCTGTCTGCTCTCTGGTATCCCTCTGGAACGTCTGAGGGGATTGGGAATTGGGGGCACTGTGCTCCAGAGGTTCCAGTCCTACCTCTCTGGTAGGTTCCAGATGGTGATGCTTGGGGATAGCTGCTCCTCCAAAAAGGAGCTGCTATGTGGCGTGCCACAAGGAGCTATTCTTTCCCCAATGCTATTTAATATCTACATGAAACCGTTGGGAGAGATCATCCGGAGGCATGGGGCGGGGTGCTATCAGTATGCTGATGACACCCAAATATATTTCTCTATGCCTTCGGCAACAGCGTCAGCTAAGGACAGTGTGTCTCCTCTGAATGAATGCTTGGAGGCGGTAATGGGCTGGATGAGGAAAAACAAACTGAAGCTGAATCCAGACAAGATGGAGGTGCTTGCTGTCAAAGGCCACAACCTGGGTTTGGAGGTATGTCAACCAGTTCTGGATGGGGTTACACTCCCCCTGAAAGGCTGTGTTCGCAGCCTGGGGGTGCTTCTGGATCCGTCGCTTCAAATGACAGCTCAGATAGATGCGACAGCTAGGAGTGCCTATTATCAGCTTTGGCTGATATGCCAGCTGCGCCCCTTCCTAGAGTTGGAAGACCTAAACATTTGGTGTGTCGGGAAAAGCAGGTGGAGTCAGGGGAAGGGGACATGGCCATTTGGGAACCCTAGAAGACCGGATTTGGCCCTTGGGCTTGGGGTTCAACATCCCTGCTTTATCTTCTATAGGCCTCCATGATGCACTGGGCTCCCAATCATGTGGAAGCCTGCAAGGGTACAACTGTCCACACCTAGGCTCTCCTTGGCAGAGATTGTGCTATAGGAGCCAATGTTGGCGGAAGTGCCAGCAGGAGGAGAATGAATGGAAAGGGCTAAGGAGAACTGAAAAAGAGACAACAAGCATGTTCCACCACATTCCTTTCCAGTGAATGGAAGGAAGCACCAATACTAGATGACTTCCTCCCTGATGGATATCTGTATGCTCCTCTTGTCCCATAAGCAGGCATACCTTTAGGCATCTAAGGCTGAGTTCCTACACCTAGTT
Source organism: Shinisaurus crocodilurus (assembly GCA_021292165.1). Classification (NCBI taxonomy): domain Eukaryota; kingdom Metazoa; phylum Chordata; class Lepidosauria; order Squamata; family Shinisauridae; genus Shinisaurus; species Shinisaurus crocodilurus. The sequence continues at coordinate 236,457,202 of CM037879.1, forward strand.
CCCTGAGAGTGAGGCCCATTGAACTCAGTGGGATTTACGTCTCAGTAGACATGTATAGGATTGTGCTGTAAGATATTTTTAGTCAAGAAGGCTGATTAATATACTGTCATCATGGGGTCATATCATCAGACTTCTGTAGAAAATAGAGGCGCTCTTTTCCTGCAATTTGACAGAATAATGGTTGTTACTACAAAGTAGCCCCAAAATAAATGGCAAATATGCAAATGGAACCTACCCCGGATGATCAAAATAGTTACTTACTCTGCAATAATTTTAAAATAAATCCTTCTTTCTGTCGGTCCTGAAGTATTTCTTTATTCATTCTCACATATATGGATAGGACTGCAGAGTCAATTTCTCTCCTTTCTCCTCCTTGTTGTGTTTTCTCAATAAAAATTTAGAATCCCATGAAGGTTTCTTCTTCTTCTTCTTAATGGTTAAACATGGCTTTCTGTAACTCCAAAGGGATTTTTCCAGGTGTTCATTGCTCTCATTTAGAATGAAATCCGTACCAGTGTTAGAAAACTTTCTAGAAGTATTAATGCATGTCCATTGATTTCCGCTTGTATTAAACTAACTCTCAATTTTGTTTCATACACTCAATTGTTTAGCAAGCAGAAATGTGCAGCTGTCAGGCTGTTTTCCTAATATAATATTGTCTGAAGGAGTAATTCCTGTGCCATTCAGCTTACAAATTTTATGACCATCTCCCAAAGAAAGTTTTCTTTCCTTCCTTCAACTATGTTGTTTGACCTGCTGTCCAATTGGACCAAACCCAATCTTCATAAAGTGATTTTCAGCAAAGGATGATATAACACCAATATGGTCCAACTCTGCTGGATCTGTTTATAAATGTGGAATGTTTACTTTGGGCTTCTTGTATCACCCGAGGTAAAAGCAAGTGTGTCTTATAGTCAGTTATTAAATCCATTTTAAGAGTGGGATAATCCACATGAACTAAATAAATGTTAAAATGGAAAGATGTAGCTAATAACAACAGACAGGTCCGTAACTTGCTTCTTATGGAGATTTTCAATGCCGGCACTTAAAGGGCATCATTGGAAGGAACAAATTTGAATAGGCGCAACTGATTGTAGCTCACCAGTATTTAATTTTTCAAAGATATACTAAATAGAGATACTCTTTTGAAAAGTTCATGAGTCAGAATGTGGATGGAATATGGAAACAATTGATCTCTTTTGTTCCAGATGTCAAGAGATCTGAAGATAACCTCTTTTCCTCCTGGCCAAATGTTAATACGTTCATAACTTTTAATCTAGAATTATAGATTTGCTCGTACTACTTGGTGTCCTCATTTATAGACTTGGACTAAAATCTACAACCCCTTCATATATCTTGAATTCCATTTAAAGTCAATGCCCTGAATCCCTGAGTTTTTTCTCACCAGCAGGACTGTCCCCCAAGCAGAGTTCCACTCGTGGGATGTTTCTGTTGGCGGAAGTGGGAAAGGCAATTTTTGGTGATTTTCCCTTCCTGCTGCAGCCTCTTGTGCCCTCTGTAAATCTGCTTTGGAGGGCTGGGACACCCTACAGAATGGTGGGGAGCTGCAGGGGGAGGGGGAATCAGCAATTTGGCCTCCCCCTTCTACCAGCCGGATCATCCCCTAGACTGAAAGCCTTCTGTGAATGGAAGGAGCCCTTTTGTTTATGGAAAGCTAATTTAGGACCCAGGCCAATGGGTGGGATGGTTCAGAATAAATGGTGTGTGAATTGCGGCTTCATAAGCAAAGGTCATCATTGCAGTAGAAAATCTGTCCTATTTTATGTGTATTGTTAGCAGCATGAAAAAGGGTTTATATTGAAATAAACATTAAAAAAATACCAAAAGTTTCCATTTGGCCACAAGAGGAATTTTCAAAGCTCACATTCAATGAACCTTATTACACCTGTTTTTAATGGCTGGCTTAGCTGGAAACAACAGCGGAAAAGAAACAAAATAAATAGTTTGGCTAAATGAACTCCACCACAAAACCTCTAAAATATTGTTGGAGCTAAAGCTAATACAGCTTATATCAGGAGACGCTTTAATTGTAGCGATTGAAATGTACAGTACATTACTTTTTTTTTTTTGTCTAGACACAATAATGGGGCCCCCAAAAATAAAAAAAATCTGTTTGTCTGTTTCTGAAGGTTATGCCCACTTAAGCCAATTGAAGTTTTGCATGGTTAACAGGAGATGGACTTCAGATGGAATTCACAGGCAGAGTTATGTTAAACTCTGAGCCTAGCTAAATAGTAGTCCACCTGTCTCTGCTTTCCATAACTACATCCAGACACTGCCCTGGTGCATAACTGCATTTATGCATAAAATCAGTACTCTCTCTTCACTGAAATTTATCATCTTCTGGCTTGGTCTGAAATTGTATCACCCAGTGGCTAATTTCTTTTCTCTGCTTTGAACATGGAATTTTATTTTGAAATAAAGTTTTAAAATACTGGCAACAAAAAGAAAGAGCATCACCTAAGGATACAGCAAGATCAGTAATTAAGAGGAGAAGCAGGAGAGGAAACTCACTTATGACAGTCTTTAGTACATAATGGGTGAGTTTATGGAACAGACTCAGAATAAGACTAGGGCTGGTGAAAATGGTGGCAAATTGACAGGTGGTGAATTATGGGTAAGGGGGATAGTTTTTGGTTCCATTTTGGAAGTTGTGATTTGAAACCTTCCAAAAAGTTTTGAGGAAAGAGTGAGGGGGATTACAATTCTGGCATGGGGGAGGCCTCCTCCCCTTGTTAGGTTCTTTTTTAAAAAAAATCTGATGAAGTGGACAGTGTTGTAATCAATTTGTTGGTCTTTAAGGTGCCCACACGACAGTCACCAGGTTTGCACAATCACCGGGAAAAAGAAACTGTTAGGTTTTGCATAGGCAGAACGAGATTACCACCTGACATCGGGATTATCACCTGACCTGGTGGGTGTTACTTGAGTTCAAGTATACAAGGCCTTTGGTCAGGAGACATAGTCTCGAGGTGACATGACTCAGCAGCCTTGAACAGATTTGGGGTAAACATGTTGATGAGTAGGTTGTGCAACTGGGTGAGTAATATCCTATTTATAGGTGCAGGGTCTGGGGTATATAAGCTGGCACACTTGCTGATAGCTTACACTTGACTTCCGTCATTCCTCTTCATATCTCTCTGCTGCTTGCTCGTCTCAACTCGACATGTATTGTCTTGGACTTCACTTCATCTAGCCTTACCACTGGGGTATAGGTTTTGAGTCTGCTATGATGTAGTGAGTAGAGATGCATTGATTGCCTTAATCCCATGTAATTGGGTCTTACAAATAAACTCTTTAATCTTTATTAACTGCTGTTATCTCCTCCTTCCGCTTGCGTGACTGGGACTGAGGGTCATTGGCTAGGGGAGCTTTTGAACCCGGGTCAGTCCAACTCTCACATCGGTTATGGGCCCAGATTACGATCTGATGGTTATCTTAGATGGGCAGATAAGCCACAGAGACGCAGTTCGGAAAAATTCAGCAGTTATAGAGTTAAAGAATTTGTTTACTATTTGTAAGAATGGTTTGTAAACAAACCGGAGAAGGCGAAGGCATGTTGCTAAAGCTGGATGCTGATAACAGCGGCTTGGAATGCAGCTGAAGAATGCAGACAGAGAGACGGAGGATTTTTCGTTTTGAAAGCAGCTGAAAGCGGAGGTGCCAGGCTTGGCAAAATCCGAGGATCGGGCAGCTACTAGGCTGAAAAGTGAACAACGCTGGACACAAGGATTTGTTTTCCACAGCTTGCTGGAGTGATTGTCAAGAAGCTGTATCGGGCAAAGAAATAATCTTCAGGAGGCTCTGTGTGTCTCATCAAGGCTACAGGCAAGAGGATCATATTTCTTTACAGTTTTCTTCACACAGCAGCGGATCAGCTATCTTTTGCATTATGTCAATAAGTGGCTTGGATTACAAATGCGTGGATTACGTCTGACGTGGGTAAAGCGTCTGGAGCGTCATGTCGCAGCAAAGCAAGGTCACGTGTGACAAACGTATCTCGGGAAACCTGATACTACAGCGGAGGCTGTATCAAACCAGCGGAGGCGTGGTTTTAACACAGCAGGGGAACAGCGCGGCAGTTTTGAACAGAGAAAGCTGTGCTTAAAATGTGAAGCTGTTCTTCATTTTCTTCATGTGGGATCACAGAAGAAAGGAGCTTGAAATCAGCAGGGGTGCTGCTGAAGGGAAAACCTTTGTGTTTCAACCCTGGACATAACAAAATGGACATTATTTTGTTTGGACAGAAACAGTGGATTGTTTAAACGAAGTTTTCTGTGTTGGACATAAATAAACAGGAAGAGGACTATGCAAATGGTCAAGAGGTTTAACAGTCATGTTTTTTGAAACTGTATTTCTTGAAAGTTGGATAACTTGGATTCAAGAAAGTGTAAAATATATGCTCTGAAATGTCAGGAAATGTACTGAATGTATATATGACTTGAGTATATTGTGGATTTTTCTGTAGCAAAATGTAAAATGCTGAATAATTAGTAGGTATGTTTATATGGCAAAGCTAAGAAATGGATTATTTCTTTTATACTGTAATGATGTAATAAAGAAATGGAAAGTTGTACTGATGCAACTATAAAAAGTTAAATGCTTATATGTATGACATGTACATGCATGCATATCATATGATTGTTTGATCATTTAGATTCACAGGCCTGTGAAAGAAAATGCAAACTGTGTTGTGGGGAAAGCATTGGGAAATTGTAATTTTCACATGAAAGGTAATTTTGTGCACATAAACAAGGGATGCTAGCTTCAACAGGTAAACTGGAAGGCAAGCTGAAAAAACAGTTCATTTCTTTAAATTTGTTCTTGGTAATCTTGTGGATATTCTGATAGTCTGTAGAGGAAAGGCACGTTATTTCATGATGTCAATTGATCAATACACGAGGTACAGGTTGTGTACATGTTCGATAGAAAGCTGGAGTATTGAACAAAGTCAAGGTGTTTTGTGCTTGGATGGGAAACAAGCATATTACCCATGTTACCTATTTCTTTTCAGATTTGGGGAAGTTCAATTCAGTGCATGTTTTGATGCATTTCTAACAGGATGTGATATTGAACACATGGATTGTGTGGAAGAGTAAACAAACACTCAGAAGAGGTGATACTAATTTGGATAATGAGGTTTGGGTAGAAGCTCTTAAATGTTTTGATTATGTACATGATAGAAGTTTTAGTTCTGTGGTATTGAACTGTACACCTTATAGAAAGTAGTGTAGAAGGAGGAATCTTCTGGAGAAACATTTCAGGATCTTGGATCTGATATGTAGGTACATACACCTCAAAGTTAGAAGAAATCTGTAAGGGAGCTTACATGAGATTTTTCTAGAAATGAGAATATTGTGTTTTACATGAACAACACTTGGATAGTGAGATTATCTAGAAGTGTTAAGTATAATGCTGAATGAAAAGGTGAGATCATTTTTCAAAATTAATTCTGTTAATGCAGGAGATGCATCAAGGGCAGAGTCAGAATAGAAAAGCATTTGCTGAAAGACAGTCAAGTAAATTTGACAAACTCTGATACACATTTGGTTTAGTGGAGACTAAACAAATGATTGTTCATCATTGGTGCAAGTTTACTGGAACAGGAACCTGATAACTGATAAGGTAAGGAACAGGTGAGTCAAACAACCTGTGAGATATCAGGATGAATTTGAAGAAAAAACCATTTGAAATTCAAAATTTCAAAGAGGTGAAAAATTGTCTGTTAAGGAAGCTGAACCATAGCTTCAGGCTATGCAAGCTGAGTTGAATTCTTTGGATAAAGAACAAAACATGGAAGCTGGTGAAACAAACAGCAGTCCATGGAACTCATTGTTACCAGATAGATTTTTAAATGAAAACTAACCAGATTGGAAAAGGTTAAATGACAAATAGCAAGATTGGTTGCTTGTGATTTTTGCTTTGGTTAAGAGGAGCTGGATAATCATGAGATGAGTGCAACATCAATTTGCTTTGGAAACAGTTAGACTGATGTTTAAGAATGTAAAGATGTATGGATATTTCACAAGGAAATATTGGAACATAAGCATTTTAAATGAGAGGAAGTCTTTGGAAAACTGTCTGTGAGATTTTCTGTAGGAAAAGTTAGAATCAGCTGGAGGCTGGAATTCTGTTTTTGAACTCAAACATTGCAGAATTGAGGTTTGCACAGAGAGGCAGATCAATGTTTGTTTGTTGAACAGGAGGAACAGGGACATAGACTGTATGTACTTTGTTTAGATGGGTGATCTATTGTTTTTTTCTGGACAGATAAAAGCAATATGATATAATTGATCCAGGGTTTGGAATTTCATTGAATTGAAACTGCTTGGTGATGGATCAACTGTTTATTTGTAAATAGAAGTTGAGGGAGAACCAAGAGGGCAGTACTTACTGCAACAAACCAGAGAAATATCATGGATGTGATTGAGAATTTGGAGATAGTTAACTCAGTGCGAGACTCCAAATAATTGAGGATTTTCAAGCACATGCTGATGGAAAAGCAGTTTGAATGCTACACAGAAGCATTGGGCTGTTGAGCTTTACTGTACAAGCAACAAGGCCAGGTATTGCTGTCAGTGTAGTGGGCAGACTGTTAGACCAACAGGACATGCTTGGAGAGCTCTGAAAAGGAGTTGAGTGTTATCTGGAGGGAACATCACACTTCAGACTAAAAGTTACAAGTCAGAGCACAGGTGGCTTACAGATTCACAGAAAATGCCAGTTGTGGTTGTGATAGTAAGAACAACAAGAACACACCTGAAGTTTGTTATTTTTATAATCATACTTTGTTTGATTGATTTTGTAGAAACAATCATTTAAAAGTTAGAGTTCAACTGAAGCTGAACTGAATGCATTTGTTTAAATAGTTTAAATTGTTAAAAATGTTTAAATGATGCTGGGATTGATGTGAAAAACCTATTACAGTTTTTTCGGGAAACCAAGGCAGGATTGCTATACTGCAGGCAGATAGCAATACACAACGTTTTGGGTCTGCAGATAAAACTGTGTCATAAGGAGGGATACATCAGAAGTGATTTGATGGTGGTTCAAATTTCTGACAGGTAAAGTCATTCCTGAAAAAGTTTTTTTTATCAAAGTCCATAGATGAAAGAACAGCATCAGATGTCAACAAAGCTGTTGCTGTTGTATGAGGTAAATAACCACGTTCTACGCAAATGCAAAAGCAGGGGGATGTTAGGTTTTGCATAGGCAGAACGAGATTACCACCTGACATCGGGATTATCACCTGACCTGGTGGGTGTTACTTGAGTTCAAGTATACAAGGCCTTTGGTCAGGAGACATAGTCTCGAGGTGACATGACTCAGCAGCCTTGAACAGATTTGGGGTAAACATGTTGATGAGTAGGTTGTGCAACTGGGTGAGTAATATCCTATTTATAGGTGCAGGGTCTGGGGTATATAAGCTGGCACACTTGCTGATAGCTTACACTTGACTTCCGTCATTCCTCTTCATATCTCTCTGCTGCTTGCTCGTCTCAACTCGACATGTATTGTCTTGGACTTCACTTCATCTAGCCTTACCACTGGGGTATAGGTTTTGAGTCTGCTATGATGTAGTGAGTAGAGATGCATTGATTGCCTTAATCCCATGTAATTGGGTCTTACAAATAAACTCTTTAATCTTTATTAACTGCTGTTATCTCCTCCTTCCGCTTGCGTGACTGGGACTGAGGGTCATTGGCTAGGGGAGCTTTTGAACCCGGGTCAGTCCAACTCTCACAGAAACAACAGGGGCTTCTTTTCCCCCACACCTGTGTGTGCTGGTCATGCACTGCATGATTTTCTTAATTACCCTCGTGGCACGTGGGTTGTCGTGTCATCTGAGCCCAGCAGGGTGTGCAGCAGGGAGTGGCTGGCTTCCAAACCACCCCAGAACCCTACAACAAGCCTCACCGGGTTCAGATGACACAGCAACTCACGTGCTGTAAGGGTAATTAGGCAAATCGCACAGTGCACAACCGGCACGCGCAGGGGCCGGGAAAAGAAGCCACCGTGATTGTGTGAACCTGGCCTCTTTGTTTATTTTTACTTTTAAAGAAAGCTTTTCTCTTTTAAAACAAATTTTAAAGCTGCTGGTTTACTTAGGAACACAGGAAGCGGCTGTATATCAAGTCAGACCATTGCTCCATCTAGCCAAGTACTGTCGACACTGACTGGCAGTGTCAGAGTTCCAGACAGGGGACTTTCCTTGCTCTACCTGGAGATGCCAGGGATTGAAGCTGGGACCTTCTTCATGCAAAGCAGTTGCTCTACCACTGAGCCACGGCCCCTAGTTGTGTCTTCAGCAGTGAAGCAAAAGCAGCAGAGCTCTGGCCTCTGGCAAGGATGGGTGGTGGCTGCCATGCTGCCCAAGCTGGTGGCTTCCAGAATTCTTTTTCCAGCATGGTTTTCCTGTCCCCTTTCTCAGTATCAGTTCTTCAACCAATAGTCTATTATAGCCTTCCCAAACCTGGTGCTCTCCAGATGTGTTGGACTACAACTCCCAGCATCCCACAGCCAACTGGGAGTTGTAGTCCGACACATCTGGAAGGTGCAAAGTTAGGGAAGGTTGGTCTGTTATCTTTTACGTGTAACTTTGCTTGACCTAATCGCAAGAGATTAATCATGCATGAATGTTATATTGCTTGTATGACTTTCTGAGCAATGACCAGTCACTAAATCATATGTAATCTCATTTTTAAAAGCAACCAAAACCAAAGGAAAACGTTTAAAGCCAAATGTGACAATCAGCATACATAAAGGAAGTGTGCACAGCATTTAGTTCAGTCTTCAGGAAACTCTGAGGAATCTACCCAGTCATTATGCAAATAAATAAGTAAATAACTAGGCAGGAAAGTGTGTATGTGTTAAGTAGGTATGGTTAAAGGAAAATACAAAACCCATGTCACATTTTACATTCCACGTGCATTGGGGAAAGAGTCAGTATTTTGTTTGCAGAACAGAAAAGCTGACAGATTGGTATCTGTTTTTAACAGCTGTAAACAGCAACCCACAACTGTCCTTGTCTCTAATGGTTTGGACGAACCTGGAGTTCCCACAGATAAGTATGTGCTTTACACACTGCTGAATGCTGAGTCATTAACTCTCAAATTCGAGAGCATCTATGGAGGGGAGCAAACAGAAGATGGGAACTAACTAGCTAAGCTGCAGTCTTTTGGAGTAAGATTTAGGCTTATAGTAGAAAGACCAGGGGAAGGCAACCTGGTGCCTCCAGATGTTTTGGATTACAACTCCCATCAGCCATAGCCAGTGTAGTCAATCATCAGGATTCTGGGTGCTGTAGTCCAAAGTATCTGGAGTGCACCAGGTTGTAATATCTACCGCTGACTGAACAGAAATCAACAACTTGATATAGGGGCATATAGTGCATATCCAGCCCTTGTTTTGCGTGTGCCCTTCTTCCTGTTGGATTTGGGCCAATGATTGAAATAGTAATAGTTAAGCTACATGAGAGAAGAAGTGCATTTATACCAGTGGGGGGGAAACAACAACACATTTGAGTGCTGTCAAAAAGTTGATATCCCCACAGCAGAAGCACTATCAAAAGGAAAAGACCCATTGGTCCTACACAACAAATGCATAACAACAACTGTTCACTTGTTGGACAAATAGCGGTAATGTACTCATCAAGGCACAGTCAAACAGACTGCCTGTAAACTTTGATGGGGAGTCTGTCTTAATTTGATATTTAATACTCACAATGGGAATCAGTTGCTTAGGTGTCTCGTTTCAATGGCTTTTGTAAATTTATTACTGCAAAATTATTTCTCATTATTGATTGCTCCATACATTCTGGCTGCATATTCTGCAACTTGAACTACCTTCTGAAAAAGACACATCTGGATTGGGATTCATCTGGATTAGGACTCTAGTGTATGGGGTTAGGGGAACTTTAATGAGTTCTCCCCTTCTGGGGACAGAATCTGGATCAGAGCCCTTACACCTGTAATTTTCATTGCTGAAAAGTGATTTATTTGTTTCTCACTCTTGGGAAATTAAAATTACAGGCATAGGCCCCCTGATCCAGATTGGGACCACAGCATAGGTAATGCCACCTACCCCAACACTAAGGTCTTGATCCAGATTGCCTCCCCCACAGATTGCTTTAGGGCAGGGGTGGACAGTAGGTGGATCTCCAGATGTTTTGGACTTCAACTCATAGAGGCCCCTGCCAGCATGGCCAATGGTCAGGAATACTGGGAGATGTCTAGAGATCTACTTTCTGCCCACCCTTAGAATTGAGATCACTATTAGTATATATGTATACATGTGATGTAGTACATGTGACTATAAAGGGTTTTGGCATACGGTAGTTAATCTCGCTCTTACTTCTTGCAATTTAAATGTCAATATGGAGAGTTTTTAAGTGAAAGAAGTACCAGCTGTTCTTTCTCTCTTCTTGACTGGTCTGTTCTGCCCTCTCATTCGAAATTATATTATATGCTGGAATATTAGACAAGTGTCAGGCATGTCCAGGAGTGCTTTTGCTGAGCTTTGGCTCATGTACCAAATATGCCCATGCCTGGGACTGTCAGATCTGGCCATGGGCCTACATGTATTGATTGGTCTACTTGTGAGTAGACATGCAGAGGTTTGGTGTTTGTGATGCTATTTGAAAGTGAAATGGAGGTGGATGGCACTTGCAAGGAATTGCTGAATGCTGATTGGAGTTTTTAAGAGAGATGAAGCCCTCGTGATTTTAAAGCTGAAGCAGACAGACAAAGATGATCTTTGACCCAGGAAGTTTTTGGGATGGGTTTTAATAAAGAGAAGGGTTGCTGGATACTGGACTGGTCAGAGTGGGTTAATTCTAAAAGAGAATCCCCTTTTATAATGGTATTATAAGAGAAATTATTGTTAAAACAGGTTATAAATGTTAAGGATTTTCTAATTCATAAATGTTAAAGATCTTAAGTGGAAGGGGGGGTATTAGGATTTTGAACAAGGTGGGGTTGAGCATGAAGGATTTATGTATAAAAAGAAGGGTTGTTTATGTTATTAATGAAGGAAAGAATAGCTATGTTGTTATAAAAAAAAAAGAGATTCCAATTTATAAATGTTAGAATGCTTTAAAGCGGGGGTGTTTTTTTTTTTTAGGATTTTCAAATAAAATGGGGTTGAATCTGAAATGGATTTAGGTTAAGGATTAAGTTTGAAGGATTTTAACTGAAGAAGGGGTAGTGAAGAGACTGCATATGGTAGAAAAAAATAGGATTATATGTATAATAAGTTAGAAGGTATGTATTGAATTCTTGGGGAAAAAACTGAACTTAAAATGTTCGGTGAAATTCTGGTGAACAGTGAGAAAATATGTGGTTAAAAGGGTTAAAATTAATATGAAGTTTAGTCACGCAACTTTATTAAGATATAAAAATAGAAAGACCTAATATTGCTTACAATAGAAAATGGTTAGTGAAGACAGTGGATTAGGCTGTGAAAGTTAGATTTTCTGGGTTATTTTGTTGATTTAGAAAAGGGCTAATATTATTGTTTAGGGTTAAGTGGAAACCTCTAACATACTTTTTGTAGAATGAAGGAAAACAAAGATTGGTATATGTGTGAGTTGAATGAACTAGAAGAAAAATGTTGGACACTAGAAAAAAAGTGAGGTGTTGGGGTTTTTTTTGTATCTATAGAGTAAGAGCAACTATTGTTACTTATATTTGCTGTGGAGAAGATCAGAAGTTCATTTTACTGTAGTCTGTATGTCAGGGATGTAACCACTCGCCTCAAGCAGGCGTAGCGGGCCGAAATCAGCCCCGCTCACACGCACCCGAGGCTCGCGGGCCTTACCGGGTCCCGGCCCCGCTTGAGCCACCTACACCGCTGCAACAGTCCCATCACGTCACTTCCGGATGGCCAGAAGTGACGCGCCGGGACCCTGCACCAGCACGCTGGGACCCCGTGCTGTGTCTTTTCTGTAGAAACCAGGGCAACAGGGCTTAAAACAGCCCTGTTGCCCTGGTTTCTACAGAAAAGATGCAGCGCGGGGTCCCAGCACACCGGCGCAGGGTCCCAGCGCGTCACGGGCGGGCGGCTCAAGCAGCGCGGAGAATCGCTCTGCACCGCTGAGAATTGAGCGGGGGGGGGGCTGCCACAGAGAGGCGAGGCAGGGCAGCCCCCCCAGGTACGTGTACATCTCTAAGTCTGTTTTTTGTTGTGTGTTTTGTAATGTTTGTTTTAATTTTCTCAAATAAAAATTAATAAAATTAAAAGTTGAAAGTGATGCTTAGTTAGTCTTTCCTTGCTTACTTCTGAGTAGACATGCAGGCGCCTTGTCCTGCTTGCTTCTGAGTAGGCTTAAAATAGATCAGAATCAGATACAACAGCTTCACAGGCTACTGGTCTGTTTCTGGGCAGAATTCAGAGTGCTGGTTATGACCTATAAAGTCCTATACAGCTTGGGACCAGGCTACCTGAAAGACCGCCTTCTCCCATATGAGCCTGCCCAGTTCATAAGATCTTCTGGGAGGCCCTTCTTTTGAGACCACCACCTTCAGAGGCATGTTTGGTGGCAAAGCAAAAGAGGGCCTCCTTGGTGGCCACTTCCTGGGTGTGGAACTCCCTGCTGAGGAAGGCAAAGACGGCTTTATTCAAGTGGGCCTTTGAAGTGTAAATGTGCCTGTTGGGTTGGAGGCTGTTTTTACTCTGTCATTGTTATGTTTTTTATTGTGTTTAATTGCATTTAATATATTTGTTTTATTATTGTTTTTATCAAGTTTTATTAGTGATTTGTAAGCTGGCATTTGAGTGCCATTTTTGTAGAAAGGAGGGGTACAAGATAAATAAATAAATAAATAAATAAACGTTGTCCCTGTCCACTTTGCCTTTGGCCCCACCCTCAGAGGGAATGGACCCCCACCCACCCCGAGACCTTTCCCAGACTGGAATTTGGCCTTCGGGCTGAAAAAGGTCCCACGCGCTTGGTCTACTGTAACATGCTCTACGTAAATTCCCTTTGCTTCTGACTGGTAGATCAATTAGTTGTTCCATCATTATGAGTGGCTTTGTGGGGCTCCACGTCTAAAACAGACCTGTAGTTGCTTCAATGTTTTGTTCCTTGTTTTGGAAATAACTTAAGAGGGTTTTGCATTAGAAGTCGCCATCTATGGCTGGGATCCACAGAGATCATGGTTTGCTATGAGGATGCTGTTTCAAGAAACCAAGTCAGGCATTTCATTGGGCTAGAGCAAGATCCTTGGATCCTGACTATATTTTGACACATTACTCTTAAAATAGCCTCTCGTGAGCTAAGAGAGGCCTGCTGTTGTGCAGCAAATCTGATTTATATTGCCAAATTTTAGAATGGTACTAAGTACACCTGCATGGTGATAAACGGTGCTGCTGCATCCTGAATGCTGAGGCAAATGGATGGGCAATTATCACACTGCCTTTTTTATGGCAGGTTATTCTGTAAAATAAGCTCATGGAAAAAGTTATTCTGTTCGTAAACCTGCAATAGACATTTTAGATTTTCAAGTTTGCCGTTACCATTGTTCATATCAAATTTTATAACCTTGTTATAAAATACACACTTGGTTATTTTACCGTACTTAGATCTGACACAGTATAAGGCTAGGTCTGAGCCGTGCATCTGCTTTCTTCATTAACAAAAGCACCATTGTTTTGAAATTCATCACAGTGGATATAGTATCATGAGATGCATCAGTGTAATGTGTCTATTAGCAGGCGAGGTAACTTTTAGTATCGTTGACTGAATATGAGATGGAATGCCTTGAAGGGCCACCCAAAGCACCAACACAAATCAGTTACCAAGCAGAGTTGCTGCAAGGCTCAAAGTTCATGCAAGTGAATGAAAAGATTCCAGTGGGCTTTGGACCTCCTCCAGAACATTGAATGAATATCCTTCAAAATGTTGAATGACGACCATGAGTTCAGGCTGTGGGGTGTGTTGTGATATATATCACTTCACCAGCTGTAGCACACTGTTTACACATGGAAAGAACAGAATGGCTGTAAACAAGTTTGTTATGTCTTTCTGGGTTCTCAGTGTTTTTCACATGGGAAGCCTAGACCGTGGGAGCATTATGAGCTAGTCACATGGTTTGTATGTTCTGATGACGTGCTAACTTGTTCTCTGTCTGAAGCCATCTTAGAGAGAGGCAGGACTGCTTTCTCTCTTCTTCTTTGTTCTTCTTGCTGGACTTTGTCACTGCAACAATGTAACGCCTTTGCTGAGGTGGAGTGAAGCTCAACTTACTCCACTGGATGTAATGCTTGCTATGCATTTATACTCTGCATATGGACTGTAACTAGGAAATGTATACTCTGTAGAACTTTACTTACTAAGTGAATAAACAGGTAGAATTAGACCTGTGGTGTTCCAGAGTGTTTCCTGACTCCATGGATTAATCTGCAAACTGGGGAAGCTGGAAGCAAGTTGGATTACAGGCAGGCTGGGCTGGCATCTTCACAACACGCTGCACGCTGCGAAAAGGGGGGAGCTGAGATCTGGAAGATCTGTGTGTGGAATAACAGGCCTCTGCTAGCACACAGACAGGATTTTAAATCTCCCATGCGCACACGCACTCTGCTGTTCACGCACACACACACCAACAGGGTGCCATCAATTTCTAACTGAATGCAGCAGCTTTTCATTCTGAAGATGAGCTTCAATCTGGATTTGGTTTGTCTAATCCATGGACGGCCATGTGTCCTACTTTACAAAGGACAGTCCTCCATCTAAAGGAGGACAGTCCTACTTCTCTCTTTAGGAGGACAGTTCTCTATTTGGAGTCATCCTTTATTTGAAGAGCTGCCTGGTCCCAGTCTGCTTTGAATATAAAGACCCATGAGAAGGGAGAGCAGTTCCCTTGAAGTTGCCCGTCAACAGTTCACACCTGGACAGCAGACTGAACAGACAAACAGGTCACCTTGTCACAGTCTTCCCCACTAGAGTGAGAGGTACTGTATTTATATTTAAATTATACAGTAATGATTTCCAAATATGCACCTAAATGTATGAATTAGCATATGCAAATTTTATTCAAATATGCCCTTTTGTCCTCTTTTGGGGATACTGTGTAACTGGCCACTCTAATGCAGAACCATTTGAATCGAATCCACCACTTCCATATGCAGAAGTACTTCTTACACATGGCACAGCTATGATGCCACCCTATAATGCTCTGGAGGGTTCCTGACACTATGGAGCAGCTGTGTGCGGAGGGAGGAGCTGCAGACAGAGTGGCAAGAATCAGAAATTCCTGAAGTATTTATTTATTTATTACATTTATATCATGCCTTTTTTCCTGCAAGGAACCCAAGGCGACTTATATGATCCTCCTCCTCTCCATTTTATCCTCACAAGAACCCTGTCAGGTAGGTTAGGCTGAGAGTCAGTGACTGGCCCCAAGTCAACCAGGGAGCTTCATGGCTGAGTGGGGGATTAGAACCCGGATCCCTTGAGAACCAGTGCAACGCTCTACCCACTACACCATATGGGTCTCACACTTGTATGATTAGAAGTGCCTCCGCTTGCACAAATGGGAGTTTGGAACCAATCTTCTGTAGATGGACTTGTGTAAAACATATTCTTGGTACGTTGTTGTTTTTTCACTCTGTGCTAATTGCCATCTTTCCTATCAGTCCCATGAATTCCAGTGTTCAGGCATGAGTGCTGGTGCATATGTAGCCAAAATGGCATGTAGCCAAATTACAAACAGTTGTATGCCCTCCTCTGCTCATGGAAGATGCATCTGCCCTATTTTCAGGGATCCCCCCTTGCCCCAACATATAGCACAGCTCACCCCATTCAATGGGGCCTCCACACCTCTGTGTAGCATTTTCAGGGAGCTGGAGCGGCTGCCATGGGGAGGAGCGGGGAGGGGAAGTCTGCTACCGCCTGCTCAGTTGCACGTGCCTAAATCTGGATCCAACCCCTTATTGTGTGTGTGTTTTTAACAATGTTTAAGCAGATTTCCATCAGTGTACCTCAGCGTAGCATTTGATCTATTTGGTATAATATTAAGGTCTGATGGTCAAACTACACGTTGTTAAGTATGTAGTGTGGAACTTCTTCTTTTAATTAGTACTATGTATGTGGGGGAGGAGAGATTTGACCCTTTCTTCTGCAGCTGTGGTCCCATAAACAAATCCCACCCCACCCCTTCCACACTGCAGGAAGCCTTAGGGAGAAAAAAGCTCCTCTGTTTTTTTCCAGTGGGAGGTTTATTGTCCTAAGTCTACTTGCCGTGTGTGTGTGTGTGTGTGTGTAGGGGACTTTGTCAGGATTGTGGCTGAGGAGGGAAGGGTTAAACCAATGAAAATTGTGGTCTCCCATACTTAGCATTAAATTTTAAAGAACAGGCTTAGTTGCACACAATGTATTTAATGCAATGTGTAGTTTGACCCCCAAGTAATCTGAAAGCACTATTTGATCTTAATAGCACTTTGATCCTAATAGAACTATCAATCATGTGATGATCGTGGAAGCATGCTTTACTGTTTTATTATATTCTGCAGTTTTTTAGTTTTGTTGTATGCCACCTTGGGAGGGTTTACCCAAAGAGGTGGCTTCTAAGTCTTTCAAATAAATAAATAAAAATTAACGTATGTCATGATCCCCATTTGATGACCAAATGAAGCAAATGTTGTGCCAATTATGTATTTTTGTGAACATCATTTTGGCTTTACTATAGTCCAGGATAGACTTACTGTGATCTTAAAAGTCAGTTCTTCCAAATGTGATAACCAGTATAACAAGAGAGAGAACAGGAAAGCAATGCCAAATAAATACGAGAATGTGGGGGGAAACATCTGAAGTCTGAAAGGGCCATATACCTTTTTAAAATTATTGTTTCACGATTGCCAGTTCTGGGAATGTGTGAACAGCTCCGATGAAAAGAATTTTATTTCTTTACAAAAAATCTGACAGCTTCCTTTGAGTCAGTTTAATGAGTCAGGGACATTAGACACATGATATTTTTCCTACACAGAGCTAATGTATACAGGGAAAGTTGTGTACCCGTTTGCTTATGAAGTGTGATGTGTTATGAGTACACTGTGTTATGAATACCCATGAATACACTAGTCAGGAAACTGATACGACTGAGCCAAGTGTGTCTGAGCTGTTTCCAGGTCCTTCTGATGGCCCTTTGGATGAACTTATAACCAAAAATATAGCTAAAATACTTTGACAGTAAATATTCTCATAACTTACATAATATGAACCTGTCCTGTACGAATCAGATACCATTGATCAAATCAGCCCAGAACTGTCCTACTCCATCCTTCCTCGACCTGGTGCACTCCGGATGTGTTGGATTGCAACTCTCATCATTCCCAACCTGCATTGGTAATGATAGGAGTTGCAGTCCAACACATCTGGAGGTTACCAGATTGGGGAAGGCTGGATTCCCCTGACTCTCTCCAGGGTTTCAAGCTGATAGACTCCCAGACAACCTCAGCTCAGAGGAGACCTCTGAGAAGGAGGATTTGGATTCCTCAGCAACACCCACACTTCCACAGAAGTTCGAGGGGCAATCTGAGGAGTCCCATTACAGGAATGCCTTGCCTGAGGTCCCCCGAAAATCTCTTTGATACCATCCCAAGCCCTGCTGTAGTTCCCGACTCTCCTCCCTCATCCCATGGCTCTCTGGAACATTAGCAGCAACAGACCAGGTGGGATGCTCAGAGTTGTCATTGGAGCACCTGCCTGGCTGCCAGAAGACCCTTTCACCCAGGTTCTACTCAAGAGGAAGGGTGTACTCAGGAGCAAGGGTCTACTCAGGAGAAGGAAGGCCCAGCTTTAGGCCAATGACAAAGCAAGTATAGAAGCCGCCAGCCTTTTTCCAGCCTTTTGCTTGGTTAACAACTGTCATTGCTCTCTGCTCCAGCTACCTTGTTCAGGACACAAGCAGAAGCTCTTTTCCAGCCCTGCCCACTGACTTCCTTTTAACTGGAAATGCCAAGAATTGAACCTGAAACCCTTCTGCATGCCAAACATGTGCACTATTGTTGATCTGTAGTTCAACATATACTTTCAACGTTCTTATTATAAGTTAGTGTTGTAAAGAACAAAACACACAGTAGGCTCTTGTGGGCCAAGAGTAGCTGGCCCCATTGCTTTTTGCAGTTGACTTGAAAATGTAACACAACATGTACATTATTCAGTCGTGACCCATCTTGGGACCAGAGCTCAGTGACAGAATACATACTTTGCATGCAGAAGTTTCCAGGTTCAATCTACAGCATCTCCATGCTGTGGAACACCCCATCTGAAACCCTGGAGAGATACTGCCAGTCAGTGTGTAGTAGACAGTACTGAGGACCAATGTCTTCCTTCGTTCTTTCTTTGTTTTTGGAATATCATGCAATTTGGATGTGTGAGTTACTGCTCTTAAAAATGGTGAGTGAAGACTCTGGAACTTGTAGAACAGTTTTAAATGAAATTCACTGTGTATATAATTTTCTGGCAGCTCTGGGCAGAAGGTCTTCCTTAATTAAGTATGAATTTGGTTCACCAGGCTATTTCCATATTAATACAGTAAATATTCTTGTGCTTCGTTAAGCTTAGTCACATTATCTGTGTAGTTTCCAGTATATCATAAAGCTGTTCTCCCCTTTTGTATGTTAATTGCCTTCCCCAAAGTAAATAGCTTGCCTATGCAGTCTGCAGCAGAGATTGGTCTGTGCATCCTAGATACCAGGGATGTTGAAGAGTCCTTGGTTTCGAGTCACAAGTCTTTGGACCCGAGTCTCGAGTCCGAGTCCGAGTCCTTGGTCCAAAATGGTGACTCACGAGTCCCGAGTCACTCCCAAAGCTGACTCCACGAGTCCCTATTAAAATCAATGGGGGTTTTCCCCAACAACATAAGGCTACTTCAGATGTGTGGCTTAAATAAATTCTAGGCACAAGTGTGCCTTCTTATTTCAAAACTCTGCAACTGATTTTGGCAAGAACAGACCAGGCAGACAAACCCAAAATGTCTGAAAGGTTGCATTTTAGGAAAATGATTTTAAAAAATAAACTTGCTGTACTTCCTAAAACCTATCCATGTTGCATTTGAGAAACACGATTTTGGAGCACGGGTCCTTGGTCTCGAGTCCCGAGTCGAGTCTCAAGTCCCATTAAAAATATTGGGACTCGAGTCTGACTCGAGTCAGAGGGGGGACTCAGTCCGACTCACGAGTCGAGTCCTGGAGTCCAAGTCTCCATCCCTGCTAGATACTGATTTTACAGCATCTTCCAAAGGACCTGTTTCTCTATTAGCCATTTCATTCCTTCATTGTTGCCTTAATATATGGGTTTCCCTAATATTGCTCTAGCTCCCATCCTCTACACATGTCAGGAAATGGGGTGGGAGGTGGATGATAAATGAAATTTTCCCTTCTTATTCTCTGCTTGTTTATACTTATCCTTATTTATGTGGATATGTGTTTTAATTCCATCTCTTCTCTGAATACTGTCCTGCCCCTCCTTGCATGCTGGGAAATCACCATTACCAATTGCATGGAGAGCCCCCATGGATAGAGAAGGCTGTCCTTGTCACAGAGTCACCCTCTTTGACAACACAGGGGGCGGAGTGAGCACACTCCCCCTCCTCACATGTTGATTCTTGACAGCTATGGAACACCTGAATATGGCTGATTTGGGAGCACAATATTCACTCTGTTTTTGTAAAGGTCTTTCTACCCGAGAGAGAGAGGGAGACCGACCGACCGACCGTCTTAAAGTCATTCTGTATTCAGAATTCAGTGATCTGGCATCTTTGCCAAGAATGCTAGGATGTCATTATCACAATGTTCTAGCAATAATTAAAATAGTGCTCCCAGACACTTTTCATCTCTGGGTCATGTACAGTGCATCTGAGCATTATATTCCCAATATATCGTTTTGCGATGAGCAGAAAAACAAGGCTTACAGTATGTGTCTGTGGTCCCTGTTTTCGTTAATAAACTGTCGGAGAGTACGTGGTCAAGCACATTAGAAGCCACCTCCTTCGTTATGACCTGCCTTGTACAGATGGACCCTGGGTCTGATCCAGCATGGCTCTTCTTATGTTCGCATGTGTTCTCTCAGCAGTGCTCTCTGTGCAGCAAGTTTAAACAGGCAACCTGGCACCCTCCAGGTGTTTTGGACTAGAACTTCCATAATCCCTGACCACTGGCCATGCTGGCTGCAATTTATGGGAGCTGTAGTCCAAAACATCTGGAGGGCACCAGGTTGCCTGCCCATGAGGTGGGGCATGTAAAGATGATAGCTGGCTGCTCACCAGCTTTGGAACACCTCATTCCAGAAATGAGGGCAGAATCGCATATTACAGAATTCCTGTACAGAAGATAATCTCAATTTAGGAACTGACACATTGGTGTAAGCTGTAATATGTCAGTTTTTGTATTTACAGTTGCAAATGCATCGGGAAGCTGTAAATGGTCATTCACACAGTGTTTTGCAGGCAGGCAGGATAATCACAAGTTATAGTACGATATCACACATATGCAACACATTTATCACAAAAAAACTTTTTTGATGTTTAGAATGCACATTAATTACTCAGTTAGAGAAAATGATTAACATGTGGAGTATCCCTAAATATCTTCCAGAAGTAGTTTACGTGACTTCTTTTATTTATTTATTTTGCTTTATTTTATTGTCATGTGGTTTGAAAAAAATATCTTTAAGCTTTTATATTCCTAATTGCAGCTTTTAATTTTGCTTATAAATGTTCTTTTCCTGAACGTTCAGGGGAAAAGGCAGACAGGTTATGAATCTAGTTAATAAATAATTCTCTTAACTATAGAAAAACAGATGCTTCACTGAATTTTAACTGTAATTTTAATTAGAGTCTGGCTTCCTAATAATTCCTGCGAGGTGAGTGGATGTATCCATATACCATTTGTATGTTAATCTTGCAGAACAGAACCAATCATATCATTTTATGCTTGGTTTTTTACTCCTGTAAAAGTAGTGTTGTGCACCATGAACAAGAACATTGTAAAATGATATAAACACTCAAAGATTTTTCTAAAATCCTAATGTAAAACATGCATCACAGTTGCTTTCCTTCTTGCCACAGGCACCCATTTAAAATATCTTGTTTGGAATTGGGAGGAAGGCAAGATGTTTTATTTGCATAACAGACATGAATAGTTTTGCTTCATTAGTTAAATCTCTTAGAAGTTCTGATATGTTGTGATATCACTCAGACCTCCCAAGTTAAAAAACAAAACAGTGTTGGCCTCTCTGTGTGCAATTAAGAGCTGATTAAAACATTCAGATGCAAATTAATGGTTCTCCACATGTTATAGAGACAACTAAACTTACCCCAACGGCAAGCTTGGACATCTATATAATCTCATCAAGTAATTTTACAACACAGTGACTTGGTTCAGATGTAACCCCCAGAGCATGGCTTGGACTACATGGACTAGCAGCAAGGAGCTTTGGGCTCATGTACATAGTGATTCTATGCATCCTTTCCTGGTTTGAGGCAATCAGGTTAGTGATGTTGCTCTGTAGGGCAAGCGCAAACCATAGTTTGCCACTTTTGACAAGATGGAAAATTAGGAGCCCTATTCAGACTTTCTCTAAGTGGTTAAACTAAATGCATGAGAAGAAGGAGCACGCTAGCCCTTCCCCGTCCACTGCCACATTTGTCGCACTCTACTGGCTGATTTTCCAGCATTCTCAATTGCACAGGGAGCCTCCACAGATAGAGGAGGAGGCTCTCCTCTCCATAAAGTCACCCTCCACAAGTAGAGGGCAATAAAGGTGATGCAGGAGAAGGGCAGGGCTGGAGCACTCCTCCGCACACGTTTAGTTTAACCACTTAGAACAGCCTTCCCCAGCTTGATGTCAATGACCATACAGGCTGGGAATTATGGGAATTGCAGTCCAACACATCTGGAGGGCACCAGCTTGGGGAAGGCTGGTTTAGGTAACACCTGAATAGGGCTATAGTTTCCTCAGATCAGGAAAGGAGGTAAGGAATCACCACATGTGCAAGTGAAGGAGAGTGTGCACATGCCTGAGACCCCTTGACCACTTGTTTACATAATGCGAAACTGTGGTTTGACATTACATCTGGACCACCTCTTCAACTGCTAGTGTGTGATAAAGTGGTGTATGGGCTCTGTACTGCCTCAGAATGCACCAGGGATTTGATTCGTGTAGAAGAAGGGAAGTGTACACATCAGGGACAAAACTTCCCATGTGAAGGAAGTGGCAAATGATTTCCCCAAATGTGAATTCTATCGTTATATACTACAAAGGACTATACAGCCACACAAACATTTACAATTTACATCTCCTTTAGGCTGGATTTTCAAGCCCATGAGGTGACTTGACATTTTCTCATGGTGAGATTTGAGATTTTGTAACTGGTAGCTTTTGATAGTTTTCCAGGACATTGTGATCGTTCTTTCTCATAGTTTATGTAGCCTTTATCCATGTAAGGAGTATGTTTCAGCATGACAATTATTTTCAGTGAAGCTCTGTGAGAATAACTAAAGTGTACATGTTGGAAGAATGTAGCATAAAAGGGGGCAAAGAAACTTAAGCTTAATCCAGACATGACAGAACTACTTTGAGTAGGGAAATCTGTTGATCTGGATAGAGGGGTTCAACTGGTGTGGGATGGGGTTGCACCCCACTGAAGGACCAAGTCCGTACCTTGGGGGTCCTTCTGGACTCATTGCTGACTGTGACAGCACAGGTAGCAGTAGTAGCAGCAGGTAGGAGCACCTCTTGAGAACTTCGATTGATACATCAGTTGCGACCCTGTCTAGAGAAAACAGACCAATCTCAGCTATGCATGCCCTAGTTACATCCATGCTAGACAACCATATTTAGGGCTGCCTTTGAAGACAACTCTGAAACTTCAGCTGCTACAAAATGTAATGTAACCACTCACGTCCTTCTTAGGGCTAAAAAGTCAGACCATGTTACATCAGTTCTGTACCAGCCACACTGGTTGCCAGTGCATCTCTGATCCCAATTCAGTTTACCTTTAAACTTTGGTCCAGATTATTTGAAGGACCACCTATAGTATAGTAGGCGATCACTTGTGACCAAGTAAGATTGTCTTCCAGGATAAAATTACAAAAAGAAAATTATAAAAGGAGGAAATTCTAAAAAATTGTGTAGACTCTAGCGATGGGTCCGTAAATGACTGTGGAGGCCAATTCTAGATCCACACAGCTTCCCACAGTGAGGACACAGGTTGCCCGCATCCACCGCCCATGTGCTGGTCCATGACTAGGGGCTTCCGGATTCATAGTCCTGCCCCCGTCGCCATTCGCCAGTCGCCATGGGACTTTTTTTGTTTGTTTGTTTGGGTGGGTTGGAAGACTGCCTGTGCGTGAAATTGTTTTATGTGGGGAGATCGGTGCACAAACAAATCACCATACAAACTTGACAGAGTACAGCAATGATCCAATGGCATGGTTACCATGACGATTGGAAAACCATTGTCTGCTGCAGCCTTCATCCGCCTTCACAGCCATTGTAATTTAGGTTTAATTTATCTTCCACCTGTTCTGCCATTGAGGACTTTATGTTTTGGATCGTTCTTTGTCTGGTTCCTCTCCCTGGACCTTACCGCCATGGGTGACCCTACTGGGAGTACATAGCTCCTGATGGCATTGCTCACAGGGTTCATCGGAACACGCAAGCCCACTCACTACTTCAAGGTGACAATCCGGCGAGCATCCATATGAACCTGCCCATGCTTTAAGATCATCTTTAGAAGCCCTATCGACTTACTGGCCCTCCACAAAGATCAGTAAGGCCAGAGACATGGCCTTCTCAGTGGTGGCCCCTACCCTATGGAATTTCCTGCCAAAGGCTTTAAAAACATATTTGTTGTCTCTGGCTTTTAATTGAAAAAGTTTTACAGTATTTGTTGCTGTTAAATATTTAACAGCAACAAATACTGTTTTTAAATACAAACTGTACTTTATTTTAACTAGCTTATTTTTAAATTGTTTAAAATTTTAAGGTGTTTTTTTATAATTTTATATTGAATTTTACTTTTTTATTGTAAGCCACCTTGGGAAGGCCACAGTCTTGAAAGGAAGCTAAGAAATACATTAAATATATAACAGAGCAATTCTATGGTCCCTGGGAGAACATCCTAGGGTCCATAGGATATGTTGGAGTTCCCCTCCCAAAGTCAGAGGCACTGCTGTGACTTTTGGGAGGGGGACTCTGCATTCTGATCCCTCCCCACACCCCCTTCCTTGCGCCCTCGCAGCTGCTGTAGAAAGAACCATGGTGGCTGCTTCCCGAGGTCAGAAAAGTGACCTTGGATGACCTCGTAGAGGTAAAAGGGGCATTCCAGTGGGCTGGGAAGGGAGGGGAGAGAAAAGGAAAGGCTGGGATCTGCTGTGACCTCTCCAGCCCTGCCCCCGCCCCCGCCCTGGGCAGAACAACCTCTCTAGATGGGATCAGAAGCCTGTCTAGAGGGGGGGGGGAATAAAAAGGGACGATGGAGAGGTAAAAATCATCTCTGTTGCTCCTGTCGCTCTAGTGGCAGCAGCTCACCAGTGCATTGGATACTCAGATACTTCCATCTAGAGGGTGGCAATCCCATAGGATTGCAGCCTAAATAAATAAATGGACTTCTCCAGTGGAACTGGCATCTGAGATCTTAATTCTAACAATATTTCTAATTTATAGAAAACATGCCTGACAGTTCCACTGTTGGAAAGTTCCTTTATAACCTACAAAGGTAAATAAATAAAGCAATCATTTCAGGTTGGAAATATGAGTATTTTAAAATACTCATTGGAATGTTGTGAAAACAATAATGAACAAAAATGGAGGTGGGAGGGATACAAGTATGTCAGTTTTTTAATAGGATTATTAGTGTTGAACCTCCATTGTTTTCAATAGGAAATTGAGGTTAAGAAAAGAGGCATAGCGGTATCTCAGCAGAATCATGTCAATATCAGTAAACTACTCTGTTAGGATTGTAACTCTGTTCTAAGAAAATACATTCTTAGAATGCAAAATTATACATCTAAGATGAATGATATGGATTTATTTGGACTGAAATAGTTTAACAGTTCCTTGCCACTGTACAAAACACACACACACACACACACACACACACACATATATATATATATATAATCCAGATTTTACCAAACAAAGCCTTCCAGAAGTTTCTTGCTAAAACTCAAAGCCAAAAGAGTCTAGCAGTTCCCATTTTCTTTCTTTTTTAAAAAAGCAAACATATATGTTACAAGTTAATAGCAGCTTGTAGCATATCGCTTCTGTGGTGACAAGAGCTTTAATAGAATTCAGAGTTAATCGTATCACATTTATCCAGGATTTGGGAGAAACTGGGGGGGGGGGGTAGGGGAGGAGCTGAATGAAATTAGTTGTTATAAAAAAAATGTTTTTTTCTCTGTCTCATTTTAAAACCATTTCATTGTTTGGGAGCATTCCTAAAATCAGTGCTGCTCCTGGATGTTTGGGTGGTACTGCTGGGATTAAAGAAGAAGGAGGAGGAGGAGGAGGAGGAGGAGGAGGAGGAGGAGGAGGAGTGAAACAAGCAATCAAAAACAACAACAACCCAAAAAAAGACAGCTGCACCAATGTTTATATTTCCGATGCATTTTGGGATTCTTCTTTTTATCAAGGGCAATCGATCTCTTCCAAATGGCCAAATAATGCATGAAACCCCTGGCTTCTAACCCACTGATAGAAGATTTCCATCAGGTTTTGAAGATGAAATCAATTGCCCTTGATAAAGAGAAGAATCTCAAAACACATAGGGAATTTAAACATTGGTGCAGCTGTCTTTTGCTTTTGTTGTGGTAGTGTTGGCCAGGACCTTTTTAAAAAAAAAACAAACCAGCATTGCCTTTTACTGAACAAGATGGACCCGGCCAATATCACTCATGGCTTGATAATAACATTCAGGGTAGATTACCATAATGCACTCTGTGTGAGACTGCCTTTAAAGAGTGTTTGCAAACTACAAGCGTGCAGTAGCTTGTATTATTCAAAAAGCAGTAGCTACGGTATTATCTGGAGTGCACTGAATGGAGTACATCACTCCAATGTTGCATCATAGTCTTCACTGGCTTGCAGTTGGTTTCTGGGTCAATTCAAAGTGCTGGTTTTGACCGTTAAGTCCCTAAACATCTAGGACCAGCTTATCTTAAGGACTGCCTCCTGCCATGCAAACCTTCAAGAACCATCCAGCTCACTTGGAAAATTAATTAGGCTTTTATAGTGTTCCAGTAACATAAGGAGGTAACCCCGTGCTCTTGTGGCACTAGGCCAGCTAATGTGCTGAAGGGAACATAGGATGCTGCTTTCTATCAAGTCAGACCCTTAGCTCACTGTTGTCTACACTGACTGACAACAGCTCGGGAGTTCATGGCATCCATGACAAACATGGGCCTATCCCAATTGGTCTCTGGACCCACCCATTCAGCAGGTCACACCCTCGATGCTGTTTTCAGTTCTGAACAGACAGATCTGTGGGCGGAGGTGATCAATACCTCTGCATTGTCATGGACAGATCATTTTCTGGTTAGGGTTAGTATCGCAGCTGCTATTCGCCCCTGCAGGGGTGGCGGACCTATTAAGATGGTCCGCCCTCGAAGGCTGATGGATCCTCTTGGATTCTGGGAAGCCTTAGAGGGGTCTATGGCTGGTACCGTCGACGAACCTGTCGAAGCCCTGGTTGACAGATGGAATCAAGACCTAACTAGGGCTATCGACACGATCGCCCCCAAACGTCCTCTCCGGCCCGCTTCTAACCGGGCACCCTGGTATACAGAAGATCTCAGGAAGCTGAAGCGGAAAGGACAACGACTGGAGCGCAGATGGCGGAAAACTCGACTCATATCCGATAAGACACGACATAGAGAGCATCTTCACTCCTATGGGGTGGCAATGCATGCAGCAAAGAAAGCTTTCTTTTCTGCACGCATTGTGTCTGCGAATTCGCGTCCAGCAGAACTGTTCAGGGTGGTGAGGGGTCTAACGCAGACACCTTCCCCCCTGAACCCGATTTTAGAGCCTACGGTTGCTCGCTGTGATGCCTTTAACGATCATTTCACAGATAAAATCTCTCGGATAAGAGCCGACTTAGACGCCCTCATTGTAGCAGAGGCAGACAATGGAGTGTCCAGTAACTCCGCAAGTAGGATTACACTGGATCAGTTTCAGTTGGTGAGTACCGAGGACGTGGACAAACTGCTTGGTCGAGTGAAGAGGACTACTTGCCCTCTCGATCCCTGTCCTTCCTGGTTGGTTGTCCAAGGAGGAGATGCAGTTGGATTACAACTCCAACGTATTGTTAATGCATCTCTCCAGGGAGGGAATTTTCCATCATGTCTGAAAGAAGCGGTGGTACGGCCGCTTCTAAAAAAGCCTTCCCTGGATCCCTTGGACCTTAACAATTACAGACCAGTGTCAAATCTTCCATTTTTGGGCAAGGTGATCGAGAGGGCAGTTGCCTTCCAACTCCAAGCAGTTTTGGATGACACTGATTTTCTAGACCCATTTCAAACTGGCTTCAGAGCAGGATACGGAGTTGAGACTGCTATGGTCGCCTTAGCAGATGATCTGTGCTTCAGGCCTGTGGCTCACGCTGGCTCAGCTTGTCTGAGCGTGGAAAGCTAAGCAGGGTCAGGCCTGGTTATTACTTGGATGGGAGACCCCTCCTCTAGTTTCCTGCATTGAGCAGGGGGTTGGACTCGATGGCCTTGTAGGCCCCTTCCAACTCGATGATCTATGAATCTACGCCTGAGTACCGACAGGGAGAGTGTGTCCCTGTTGGTGCTTTTGGACCTCTCAGCGGCTTTCGATACCATCGACCATGGTATCCTTCTGGAACGCCTGAGGGGACTGGGAATTGGGGGCACTGTGCTTCAGTGGTTCCGGTCCTACCTCTCGGGTAGGTTCCAGATGGTGATGCTTGGGGATAGCTGCTCCACCAAAAAGGAGCTGCTATGTGGCGTGCCACAAGGAGCTATTCTTTCCCCAATGCTATTTAATATCTACATGAAACCGCTGGGAGAGATCATCCGGGGGCATGGGGCGGGGTGCTATCAGTATGCTGATGACACCCAAATATATTTCTCTATGCCTTCGGCAACAGCGTCAACTAAGGATAGTGTGTCTCCTCTGAATGAATGCCTGGAGGCAGTAATGGGCTGGATGAGGAAAAATAAACTGAAACTGAATCCAGACAAGACGGAGGTGCTTGCTGTCAAAGGCCACAATCTGGGTTTGGAGGTATGTCAACCAGTTCTGGATGGGGTTACACTCCCCCTGAAAGACTGTGTTCACAGCTTGGGGGTGCTTCTAGATCCGTCGCTCCAAATGACATCTCAGATAGATGCGACGGCTAGGAGTGCCTATTATCAGCTTCGGCTGATACGCCAGCTGCGCCCCTTCCTAGAACCGGAGGACCTAAAGACAGTAGTGCACGCGCTGGTAACTTCGAGGCTCGACTTCTGCAATGTGCTGTACATAGGGCTACCTTTGTACCTAGTCCGGAAACTTCAACTAGTGCAAAATATGGCCGCCAGACTGGTTACTGGTACACCTAGGGGTGCTCACATCACACCAGTTTTAAAAGCACTCCACTGGCTGCCAATCAGTTTCCGGGCGAAGTATAAAGTGTTGGTTATTACCTTTAAAGCCCTACATGGTTTGGGTCCAGGCTACCTACGGGATCGCCTTCTCCCATACAATCCACCCCACACACTCAGGTCCTCTGGGAAGAATTTACTTCAGTCAGCCAAAACTAGGCTGACGGGTACTACCCAGAGGACCTTTTCTTCTGCTGCTCCCAGATTATGGAATGGCCTGCCGGAGGAGATTCGTCAGCTCACCAGTCTTTAGGAATTTAAAAAAGCCATAAAGACTGATCTCTTCCGGCAGGCCTTTCCGGCGGAATTTTAGGTTGCCTTTAAGATGTTTTTACGATATTTTAAAGATGTTTTAATGATGTTTTAATGATGTTGTTTATGATGTTTTTAATATGTTTTAAGATGTTTTAATAGTATGTATTGTGTATTTTATATTTTTGTTGTTCCCCGCCTCGATCTAGACGGAGAGGCGGGTAAGAAATAAAATTTATTATTATTATTATTATTATTATTATTATTATTATTATTATTATTATAAAGGGTAGGGGTGGGAACCTATGGTCCTCCAGATGTTCTTGGACTCCAAGTGCCATCAGCTCCAGTTAGCATGGCCAATGGTAATAGATGATGAGAGTTGTAGTTTCAGGTAGGAGTCTCTCCAAGCTCTCCATGGGGATGCAGCAGATTGAACCTTTATGCATGCAAAACATTTATTCTGTCACCAAACTCTGTCCCTTCCCTTAGGTTCCTTCTCAGTGGAAAATAAGATCATATCAGGCCTTGACAGGCCTTGCTTTTACAATCTGTGAGGTCTTCCCAAGACACATTTTGTTTGGTGGAGCATTCAGTGGAAGAAGAAATGCCTGACAAAGTTTGATTTCATTTGTGATTGGGGTGTATAAGCTAGGACAGGAACAGGATATGAAAGGTTTTCCATAGCTAATAATTTCTCTTACATCATAAATATAAACATTGGTGCAGCTGTCTTTGCTTTTAAATGAGTGCACTTAGGATAATTTGAGTCACATAGTCAAGTAGATACCATCGTCTGAAAGTTGAGACCTCTGCCCCATAGATGGTGTATTCATTTTCCTCTGGGATGAGTGTGTGCTCCTGCTTTGTTCAGGTTGTGATACCAGAGTGAGATAACTGTTTTAAGGGAAGAGCATTCATTCACAGTGCCAGAGGCAGTGAGAAACCAACATGAGATTTTTTTGTAAAATAAATAAAATGGATTTAATAATCTCAACAACACTGAGTGTGGAACTACTACAAATTATGGGTTGGATCCAAAGTTCCATTCCTCAGCTCTAGAATCATAGAGTTGGAACACTGGCACTACTAGGGCTGGACTGGGGGGTGGAGCTTTATAGGAACTATCCATGGTGCTGAACCTATTTTGGGGACGGAGTTCAGCACCATGGATGGCTCCCATAAAGCTCAAACAAAAAGATGCAACGGATAAGGAGCCCCACTGACACAGGAGTCACCAGCCTCCACTGTGCTGTCCAACCCCCTCTGCCCAGCCTCTGCCTGAAGCTCTCTAGTTTAAAACATACACACACACACACACACACACACACACACACACACACGGCCTGGACTCTTTTAGACAATGTGTTCCATTGTTGAATTGCTCTCACTTGTAAGGCATTTCTCCTACTGAATTTTGTCCTATGTTTTAAGTTTTCGAGCTTTACATATTTGAAACCGATGCATGCCATTCAGCTTTAACTGAAGAAGTATGGAATTCTATTGCATGAAGGCATAACTAGAATGTGATAGGCATAACTGGAATAATCTCTACAATTGACTTCAGTTGTATACTTAACAATCCTCAATACCAATTATTACAGGCTATCTAATCGAAGACATTATGTACAAAAAATAATAATGGTAAAGGAAGCACGCATAGATAATATACATAGATAATTCTATGTATCTTGTTGCTATCATTCTGTAGGATCTCATTACTTGTGTGTTATAATGGTGTAATTATAAACCAATTTGTTCTGCAAAGGAGAATTGAAACATTATTTTCAGTCAGCTTGTAGAAGAAGGGCCATGGTGAATGCTTAACTCTTCTAATTGTGCAAGTCTTAACTAAAGCCAGTTTCAAAGTAATCAGCTTTTTGGTGTGCATAATTTCAGATAGGGTACATTACATAGCCTATGAGTTAGATCCAGATTTAGTCGTGCTTAAAGTAGACCCACTGTAGTCCTGTAGTCAATAGGACTTAAGTTAGCCATAACTAACTTGTCTGATTGATTTCTAGGGTATCTGAGACCCATGAATATCTCACTGTGGGAAGCGTGTGGTCTAGATTGGCCTCCACAGTCACTTCTCACATCTCTTTAGAATTTCCTCCTTTTATCCCGGAAGACAATCTTACTCGGTCACGAGTGATCGCCTGATGATGACTCTGAGCATGACTAGCTCTGGATCCAACCCTATGGGCAGAATCCAAGAGGGCACTTACACCCTCACTAATTCCTTTCTGCCCCACCAGTTCTGTTCCACAAGTGGTGGGTCCCACCAATTCCATTGCGCAAGCAGGACCCACTGCTTACACAAGGGAGATTTAGTGCTTTCCAGCAGAAGCCCCGAAGCGAGCTCTGCCAACCTGCCTCCTTCCAGAAACGAGTGTTTCTGCTCATTTCGGGTTGCCCCGGAAGCACCAGATCACTGTTGTGTGAGTGATGGGGGCCGCTTGCACAATGGAATTGGCAGGACATAAGAGAATCAGCAAGGGTGTAAGCACCCCATTAGGCTCTGCCCTATGTTTTTAAGTGACAATTTCATATGCAGGACTTCATTTGGAGCTCCATGGCTCCATTATGTTCTCTCTCACTCTTTCTTTATCTATCTGTCTATCTATCTATCTATCTATCTTGCCACCTCTTTCTCTGTCTCCCATCCCCTGACAATCTACAGGTCACACAGCTAGATATTTGGCTTAGTCTTATTGGCTGTATTAATATTGGTTTAAAAATCAAAGCTGTCCCTTTAGATTAATTCAGTATATTTACTGTTTTACATTACTAACTTGTCTTAGAAGTGGTGTGGTAGGGATGGTTTTAGTATCCAGAGTGCTTTGTACAATAAGCCTATAATGTGGGCATCTTATTTTTCATTAGTGGCAAGCAGCAATTCTGTCTATGAAGTAGTAACTTCTGTAAAGCCTCTTAAGGCACAATCCTATGTATGTTTAGAAAGAAAAAAGTCCTACAACTCCCAGCATGCCCCAGCCAGCAGTGCTGGCTGGAGCATGCCGGGAGTTGTAAGACTTTTTTTCTGTTAAAACATACATAGGATTGCACCCTTACTGAGTCTTGTGGTGACCTGGAATTTGATCCTAGAACTATTTCCAGCACCCTAACCTATAAACCCCAACGACTCTATGAACTGATTTAACTGTATTTTAAAAAATGAAGCAAGAAGCATATTAAATCCAGTGTTTAATATATTGTCATTAGAAGTTTGGTGATACGCAAAAGGATTTAGAGAAATGTAGAAAATCGATATGGTCTATCAGTAACAATGTGCATACTGAAGGAAAAATGGCTTCAGTAAATAAAACAGTTGCTCAGCCCTGCCCTAAATACTTGAATAATTTAGCTTTACTCATTTGGAATCTTGAAAACATGTCATCAAAATATTTGCAGAATTGGGTTGCAATCCCACAAGCGATTAAGCTGAAATCCTCAAATTACTTATCCATATCAATTAACCCACTTCTACAATTAATAGGCAGACTAGGTAAATTTGAGGATTGTAACTTGATTGGCAGTAGGAACACATTGGCTGGGTTCGCACACTATGCTCAGCTACAGTGGCTACAGTGAACCCTAGAACCAGCCATGGCCTCGAAGCCATGGCTTTCTTCTTTACCTGTCTGAAGAATTGCATTCAGAGGTAAGGGAATTGTCTTGAGTGTTGGCCTATTTCTTAGGTCATCATTTCTTTAGTATATCAAGTGGAACAAACACCACAATTTGGTGTAGTATAGCTTTTTGAAACAAGGAACTGTTTACTGAACAGTTGCTGAAGACCAGCTGTGAATCCCTCACAGTCACAGCAAAATAATGGACACAGCAAATTAACAAACATCTGCTTTATTTAGGAAGGCTGAATTGTCTGCAGCAAGAGTGGGCAGGTTGCTTTTATATGTGAACAGTTTGGTAATTAAATACTTGCCAAGTTTATGTTAAAACAGGAGGTTTCCAATTTTTTAGATAGTCGTGGGCTCAATTCCACAAAGAAGCTGATTATATTTGGGGGCTACATAAGAGTTAACCCAGCTGAGGGAATACCTGTCCTTTCACTGCACGGAAGAGCAGTGTTTTATAGTGAGAGACATCATTTCAGAATATCTGAGTCTGGACTTGTTTCTGTACAAACCCACAGAAAAAAGAAAGAGACATAAATTTCCCATTTTACAGAATGTAAAGGGCCTGGGGTCAAAGAGACACAGCTGTATTTTAAATGTTTCATCAGATACACCCCCCCCCCCAATATAGCATTGGGGTTGAGTGTTCTGCTATTAAAGATTAGGAATACCATATTACTACCATTGCGCTAAAATAAAGCAGAGTATTAATGTCAGGGTAAACTTTGTATGTTAATCCTGATTTCACACTAGCTGGAGGAGAGTAGGAGTGAAGTTCTCCGCGTTCAGCTGTTGCAAACATTTCTTCTGAGTATGACACCACTTGAAATATTGTGAGCTGATTGATTTTGATGGAATTCTCATTTTGATAGGCAGGCACAGGCTGAGATGCTAAGATGGAAAACCATCAACCATGGAATTGTTTACTATTTTAGTCTGGATGTTATATACCTTGTACACAAGACAAAACAGTCCATGAACTATCCAGACAAGCCCTCCTCAACTTGGCATCCTCCAGATGTGTTAGATTGCAACTCCCATAATTCGCAGCCAGCATGGGCAATGGCTGGCTGGGAATTATGGGAGTTGCAATCCAACACATCTGGAGGGAACCAGTTTAGGGAAGGCTGGTCCAGAGACCAATCAAGATGTCTGGCACGGCACCGTTGAGTCCAGAAACACCAACAATGTATATACAAATTGAATTAGTTTGCTCCTCTGTTTCATTGCTGTGTGCTGCTCTGATCCTCATGCTGTCTTCCATTGCCCTTTAACTCGGTGGATCTCCTTGTTTCTCCATTGGCTTCTTCCCCAAAGAAGCTGGGGTATAGCAGTGTGGAGCCGGTTCCCTTTTTCCCCTTGGGAGGGGGGGCTATTAGCAACAGAGGCACCAGGCAAGCAAGAATTTACTGTTCCCTGCCATTTACCCTCAGCAGTTTCCTAACAATAGACTGGCCCTGCTAGGTCCTAGGATTTAAAGTTGCATCTCTTGAATCTCTTCTTTGGCAGTAAACGTCAGAGGACCTAACTTACTTCCATCGCTTTCCCAGTGGGCATGTTTTGTAATTAAATATGGCATGTGTTGTGTGAGTAAGTCTTGTTTGTGAACTGTCATGTCCACTAACATCAGCACAAGAAGTATTTAGCATTTCCTGTTCAGTTAGATTATTTTCTTCCCACCTGTCAACTCAAGACTGTAAACTACAGTTTGTTTTATTATACCTTGTCTAACATTCTAGTACTTTCACCTCATGCAGATTATCCATAACTGAAAGGGTTTCTAATGACTATTGCCCTAATACAGTGGGGCCAGATGTGCATATAGGCTTCAGTGCAATAACCTTCAAATGGAGAAGGAGCTGTGTACGCAAACAGGTGCTGTACATCAGGGGTGAGCAATTTGGCACCCTCCAGATGT
Organism: Shinisaurus crocodilurus; assembly: GCA_021292165.1. Classification (NCBI taxonomy): domain Eukaryota; kingdom Metazoa; phylum Chordata; class Lepidosauria; order Squamata; family Shinisauridae; genus Shinisaurus; species Shinisaurus crocodilurus. Next base: position 236,491,639 of record CM037879.1, read on the forward strand.
TTTGGACTACAACTGCAATCATCCCTGACCATTGGCTATGCTGGCTGAGGCTGATGGAAGTAGCAGGCCAAAACAACTGGCAGGCACCAGATTGCATCCCCCTAGTGGTCATACAGTTCTGGCCTGATCCAGGTGCTGGGGTGTCCATCCCTACGGAGATGCCAAGGATTGAACCTGGGACTTTCTGCATGCAAAGCATGTGCTCTGTCACTAAGCTAATAATAGATTTTAGTAGAAAATTACTAAATTTAGTAGAAATTTTAGTAGGGTTGCTGACAGCTTCTTAATTAAATGAGAAGCTAAGACCAAAACAGTGATTTTGGCAGTATTTATTTCTTTAACACAAAGAAAGAACATATGAGCACATGGTCTTTCAGAGAGAGAGAATTGTGTAGGGACTGGGCCCAACACCTCTGCAGACACGCCACAAGAAGACATGGCAACTGATTCTGAGTCAGATGAGGAGGAGGAAGGTGTTGTCAAGGCACCATGGGTGTGGGAGCAGGAGACCAGCAAGAATAGCAGGGGCAGAGAAGAGGAAACCCAGCTATCACCTAATCTTTTGGAGGACAGCCAAGCCGGGCCCTCTGAACCCTTGGGAACACAGGCTCCTAATGAAGAGGAGGAGGGGTGGGTATTTGAGATTTAAGAGTGAGGCATCAGTTGAAAAGGGAGGACTCACAGGTTCATACAGTTCTCCGAGACTTGAAGCCAGGGAGGTGACCCCGTGGAAAGATTCACCTTGAGTGAGGGACCTGGGAGCCTGCTCAGCTTGAGAAGGGTGAGCCATTGTAGACAGTATCAGTTTCCTGACAACTCTCTTTCATCATGATAATCTAACCTGGGGAAACTAACTGAAGCTTACAAGGTACTGTGTTATGCAAAGCCTGCCTGGAACTTTTGGCTGCAAAAGGATACCATTTGTAGCCTGAGGTGATGCTTGGTTGTTTGTAGCTTGCATAACAAAGTTAATAGACTAGAACAGTGTTCTCCAACCTTGGGTCATAGATTTCATAGATCATAGAGTTGGAAGGAGCCTACAAGGGTCCCCAGACCCTTTGGCCTTGTAGGCCAAAAACATCTGGGGACCCAAGGTTGGAGAACACTGGACTAGAAATATGACTGGACAGCTTGACTGTAAAGAAAGCCAGGGGCCGGGCACTTGACAAATTCATACAGTTTATGCCAGCCTCTTGCCCTTTTTCTTGCTTACCATTCAAAGCCTGACCTTAAAGTCAGAGCTATATTAGTGGACTATACAATGATCACCTGCTGCAACCATTTTTTTTCCTCCCTTCACTTTACTTGGCAAATCAAAAACTGATTGCACAATCCTCATTTTACAGAGAGGGACATCTTCTTCCACCGCAGTGATCCCAAGTATGATTGTGCACACAATGTATGTCAATGTGAGAAATGTTTTTATTGCACTTCTCTTTAGTTATTTTTCAAAGGCTGGCGTATGCAACCTGGTATGCTCCAGATGTTTTGGACCACAACTCTCATCAGCCCCAGGCAGCATGGCCAATGATTAGGGGAGCTGTAGTCCAAAACATCTGGAGAGCAGCAGCTTGCGTACATCTAGGCAAAGAAAATGCTGAGATCTGGGCTGAGATCTAAAGCCAATACATTTGCTTGTTGTTGGGTTTTTTTTTTAATGATTACTCCGTTGTTCAAGCAATGTTTGTCTGTGTTTGGGTTCATTTTGACATCTAGTGTTGCCTTTTTTCTTTTTAAGACAAATAAATCTTCTGACACTCAACACCACAATTAACAGTTGTGTGATGTGTCACTGCCTGAACAGTCATTAATTGCTGTTAGCACAAGGCTAGGAAATATCAGCTGTCAGCCTCCTGGGTTCTTATTTTTTGCAACTGCAGCATGATGATCTAGCTCCTTCCTGTGGTGTTCTGCAGGTACTGCAAGACAGACAGGCAGTTACCTGAGAGACATCCTAATGTGGCAATTACATAGCAAAGAATAGAGCCCTTCACCTTCAGAATAGTAGCGAAATAAAACTGTCCTTCTGCCTGCAGGCAAATACTTTTTATTCAAGCAAGCATTTGGTGTGTAAGCGGGTCTGTTGGGTTGGGTGCTGTTTTTATTATGTTATTGTTGTGTTTTTAATGTATTTGTTTTATTGCTTTAATCAAGTTTTATTTATCTGTGATTGTAAGCTGCCTTGAGTGCCATATTCTTGGTAGAAAGGCAGGGTACAAATCAAAGCAAGCAAGCATCCAGCCTCCACAAAAGAGAGTTTGCCTCTCTCCAGTTTTGTAATATATAAATCTATCTGAAGAAACTTGAACAACATATATCCGTTATCATAACTGGAAGTTGGCCTTTCACAAAGGTTCTATGGACTTTGAAGAAGCTCGAGTGCAAGGTGAAAGGGAGAAACGTGCTAAGCTAAAAGCACGTCAAATAAATCCTTTACAGGATCATCTTCCATCTGGTAACCTGTGTCCTCACTGTGGGAAGCTGTGTGGATCTAGAATTGGCCTCCACAGTCACTTACGGACCCATCGCTAGAGTCTACACAATTTTCTTTAGAATTTTCCTCCTTTTAAAATCTCCTTTTTGTAAATTTTCTTTTTTTTTATCCTGGAAGACAATCTTACTCGGTCACGAGTGATCGCCTGACTGACTGACTTATGTTACATTTATATTTATCAGAGTAAATTTTAAGTTCTATGCTTTGTGTTTGTCAGGATTTTAAACATAGTCCCTTGTTGTATGTTTACATTTATATTTATGGCAGCAAGTTGCCATAAATATTATTGCAATCACTGAGGTTTCATGGTGTTCATATTGTCACTTGGACTTGGAGATAAAATTGGTACCTGGGATGTTAACTTTGCTGGTAGTGGTTGTTCTTAAATTCTGACCAGAATTTCATTTTAACACAACTTTGATACCGCCCAATTTAAAATGTTCGTTGATATAAATGATTTAATAGGTTTCTCCCTGTGGCTTGGAAATATATATGAACTTCAAAGGTGGTTCATGATTCCTACACCGAATATTTCAGCTACTCATTTTCTTAGATCAGTCTGTTGAGGTTTCATTTAGTTATCTTGCATATAGAATGCAAACACTGGAGTGTGGAAGACACACTGAATTTGCCATTTGTTCAGTCAGGATTCAAAAGCATAGTTTATGAATTAAGTTACAGTTTAGAACAGATACATTTTGTTTCTTGTCTGCATCTTTTTTTCCTCTTATGTGCGTGGCCTAACATCCCAAAGAGCGTTTTGTGTTTCCCTTCAAGATGATGACAAGTGACAAATAGAGCCAAACCGGCGGAGGGAGTTCTATTTAAAAACAACTCAGGACTGCTCGTGTGCCCTAAAACTGGTTTATGCTGCTGTACACCTAGGTTGCATCTGATTTTACAAGTTTGGGCTTTAGCTCAGACAGCAGGGCTCAGGAGCTTCTCTTTTGCTCTTTGCCTGCTGATCTTGCTATTTTAATATAATGGCCTGGTTTGTGCATAAAGACAACCCACAATTTCTACCAAAATGAGCTAGCAGCATGCTAGTGTGCCATCCATGGGTTGTTTGCTGTGATATAAGAACAAGTAACTCTGACTTGTCTTCCCCCGCCCCCCAACAAGCCAGAGAAATAACCCATGGTCTTAGAGAACCATGCCAACCATAGTTCCTGGTTTGCATGTAACAGTAAGCAAACCAGAGACAGACAGAAGGTCTGTGGGTTGTTTAGGTGTTCCCACTTGCAGGCAGGAGCAATTGAGAAGCCTGTACCAGCATGCAGTCATGGCAATCCACATTTTTTTAAAAAAATTGTGGGTTGTCGCATGCAAACTGGTCCAATATGCATCCCCAGCCCATACATAGATTTCATAGATCATAGAGTTGGAAGGAGCCTACAAGGCTTTTGAGTCCAACCCCCTGCTCAATGCAGAAAACTAGAGGAGGGGTCTCCCATCCAAGTAATAGCCGGGTCTGACCCTGCTTAGCTTTCCATGCTCAGACAAGCTGAGCCAGCGTGAGCCACAGGCCTGTATGTTTACTTGGAAATATATTCCCTGGTGTTTAATGGGGCTTATTCCTAGTAGATGTGCATAGGACTGTAGCCTTTGTTTAATTAAGTATAACTTATTTTTCTGTCTCTATAGAATGTAAAGGTAATGAAAGACATCCAGACAGTTTTTTAAAATTTATTGGGAGATGAAGTAAAAAGCTTATAGTCACATAATAAAAATAGATGAACTGATTCACACCAGGGTGCATATCTTCTAGTACTTTGTCTTCAAAAGTAGCCAACCAGATGATCCTATGAATCTCATAACCAAGGCCTGCTGCTGACAGTCATCTCACTTGGGTTGTCCCCAACATGTGGTTTGAGAAATATCACCTTTGAACTAGGAGACTTGGATAGTTATTTATAGCTGTTTCAGCCCAAACAGGAAATCTTTTATAGTCCTTCTGGTCTAGTAGGGACCAGTGGAGACAGGAAGCTAGCTATTATTCACAGTGCACAGAAGTCTATGGTAGACATCTGCCCAAAGATATAACATACACATTCATGGTTGAGCTGGGATTTGAACCCAGATCCCTAGATTCAGTGTTCTAACCACTAGACTGTATTGATGCTTGCAGGCAAAATGGCATGTTTGCAATAATATAAGGGTGCATTTAAGTCAAGTGTCCTAAGACTCTTAGGACTTAAGAGGTTGCTTCTTTAATCAATTTATTTCAACCACGCATGTGAGGATTTTGAAATTGCACTGATCTCTCATCTGAAAAGGCTATACAAGAAGAAAACATGTGCGTTGTCCAGTGTAAGCTGACTGAAAAGGTGCTGCAAAAATGTTTAAATGTCTGTGTGATATAAATGTAGTCGGCAATTGTAATAAAGAGGAGCTTTCAAAGTTATATCATGAGGTAGCATTTAACATGTTCTGTTCAACTGTGTTTCTGGCAGGTCTCTCTTCTAAATAAGGTGGAAGGGTGCAAAGGGCAGCTGTGAGAATGTAATATAACATTGCCTCCTGCACTGTATAGCTCAGGGGGAAAAAAGAATCATCTGAGCTCTTATGAATGTGACCCTCAGAGGTTGTGGAAGGGTCAGAGCACCAGGCAGCCAAAGGTTGGTACATGCTTGGCAGCTAGGTCTCTCAAGTCTCTCACTGGCTGCCAAAGTTAATGACTGGAAAGGGTGTCCAAACTTCACTTCCTGTGGAAAATGAACAGCTTTCTTGTACTCATGTAGCTCTGGAAGCAGGCTATAGATTGCACTTGGCTGTACTACACTGGCACGGTGGTGTAACAGCCCAATAAACTAGTTTGCCTCAAGAAAGCTATTCTTACAGAAGCCAAGAATGGATGCTGCTTTAAAAACCAGAAAGTCTGGAGGCTTTTTTGTTGTTAGCTGGATTGGCAGATTTGAGTTCACCATTCTCTTGGATGTCTGGTGTGCCCAGTGCTGGTATCGGGGTGTCTGTTACACCTCCAGGTATCCATCTGCCTGATATGCATCAGTGTACATGGATGATCAAATACAGAACCAGAACTCATGATATACAAGCAAAAGGGCTAGGCAGGGTGAATGTGGATGGAGACTGTGCTTATTTCACAAGGTTCTGGGCTGCATGCATGGTGTTTGTGCACTTTTATGTGTCCCAACCAGTGAAGGCCTAAACCCACCTCCACTGTCAGGGGTGGTTGTCAGGTTCCCCCCCAGTGGAATGTTGTCCACAAGTGCAGGTCTTTCTAGCAGCCTTTTCCTTTTAAGTGAGAAAATAAAGTCATGCTCGGAGAGACTCCATTGAGGTGGTCTGCCCATATCGCTGATGCTCATAACATGTGGCATGGTGTTCAGGTTTTGGCCCCTCTCAACTATGTCCCAGATTGCTTCTGCGTTATTTTGTCCCACAGAAGTCAAAGAGACACAGTGGCCTGTTTCGGATGTAACATTTCCTGCTTCATGCACCTTTGTTTATGAATCTGGGAACAAGCATCATCATCACGCCTCCTCTCCTCCCCTCATGCTCCAGCTTCAATGTGGAGATCCTGGCTTAATATCCTGGCTAGTTAGCTGATATTAAGCTCCCTTGGAAGTTATCACTCAACACTAAGGATATACAAGAATTTTGTTTCAGTTGGTTAAACATCAGAACTTGCCCTGTTCGCACCCCTGAACATGAATGTGAGTGCATTTGGGGGGCAAAGCTCGCATATTTTTGAGCTTGAGATCGCATTTACAAAATGTGTTTGTTAGAAAAATGCACTTTAAAAATGCACATTTTAAAAAAATGCACTCACACTTTATTCAATGGGAAGAAGTATGTTTTTGGATGCACACTTCTTTAAAAAGTGCCCCTAAATGTGCACTTTCCCCATTCAGACAATAACAACAACAACAACAACAACAAAAGCAAAAGCTTGCATTCGGGAACAGGATTGAGGCAGACTGAGCTTTGAGGTAGACCTTGGAGAACTTGGATGAGCTTGAGCCTCGCTGATTGTCCCATCCTTCCTTAACGCACGAGGGGCCAGAAGGAGATACACAACCTCAGGCAGGGCTAAGTGTGTGGCCCACAGCTCATTTGTATCTGACTAACTCATGAGGAGGGCTACAGACTCTATATTATAGACATACAAGCCCTATTCAGAAGTTGCCTCCTCCATGCATACATCAAAAGCATGGAGGTGGGAGTGGGACTGAAATGAAGGTCTGAAAGGAGCACCTAGACCAGTGTTCTCCAACCTTGGGTCCCAGATGTTTTTGGCTTATAACTCCCAGCATGCCAGCTACGCTGGCTGCATTCAGCTGTATGCAGCCTGCACGATTGGGTTCCATATCGCCTAGAATGCCTACATATACACAATTGTACCCATGTAGATATTCCTTTCAGACATTCCATCTAACACACACAGGTCTGGGGCATGCCCACTGTGTGTTGTGATATGAATCACATTGACCAGCTGTAGCAGTGTTTACACATGGAGAGGAAAAGAATGGCGGTAAACAAGTGTGTTGTGTCTTTCTACTTTCCCGTGTTCTTTCTCATGGGAAAGCTAGATCCTGGCTTTCCCATGAGAAAGCTAGTCACATGGTTTGTATGTTCTGATGACGTGCTAACTTGTTTTTCTGTCTGAAGCCATTTTAGAGAAGAGCAGGACTGCTTTCTCTATTCTTTCTCTCTTCTGGCTATTGCTTGCTGGACTTTGCAACAATGTAACGTCTTTGCTGAAGTGGAGTGAAGCTCAACCTACTCCACTGGAATTAATGCTTGCTATGCATTGTACTCTGCACATGGACTGTAACTAGGAAATGTATACTCTGTAGAACTTTACTTGCTAAGCGAATAAACAGGTAGAAATAGACCTGTGGTGTTACAGAGTGTTTCCTTGCTACTTGCTACTTGGATTAGTCTGCAAACCGGGGGAAGCTAGACTAAGCTGGAGTCGGATTACAGGCAAGCTGGCTGGCAGCTTAAAACCGACACGCTGCACGCTGCGCAGAGGGGGGGAGATCTGGAAGATCTGTGTGTGGAATAATGGGCCTCTATGCACAGACAGGATTTTAAATCTCCCATCCAGCACATGCGGGGCTCTGCTGTCACTCACACACCTTCACTGTGATCCAGCAGTGTCTGGGGCCCAGAAATTCTAGGGTCCCTGCTCCTCTCTCCATGTACTTAGTGTACACTTGGAGGCAACTTCTGAACAGGGCTGCTGCTGGAGTTATCCAATTCTTTTTACATCAAGTACATCAGTTGTGCTCTCTAAGGGAGACTATCGTTCTTAACAACTGTGCAATCAACAATTTATAGGAATCTGTGAACTTTGGCCCTGTTGCAACAGCAACAAACAAGACTTATTGCATAGACTTGAGCAGACACACTTAAATCACTTGGGGTTGTTTGTTTAAATTCAAGGGGTCCCCCCCCTTAAAGTGTTGTTTCAAATCTTCTTTGATTGTGCACTTCATAGCTATGTGCAAAAATATATATCTATATTTGGGTATCAAAGATAGTACAATTTCTTCGGCTCTTCTAAAATAGAATGACAAGTAGTGCAAGAATGTTAGAAACTGTTACTGTAATTCTACAAGCAAGTTTCTCTAATGTCCTGTCTAATGTTTCATGTTACAAGCAGTTAAGCGCTACTTCTCACACACTTTGAGACCACACAAATTCAGAATTTATTCTTTTATGCTGTCATCTTGTTGGGATTGGTCTGTTAAGTCTCAGATAATTCTGGCTCCCTGTATACGGTGTAAGCGGTTTGTGTTGAATGCTGATGTTTTATAAAGAACAGTGGGTTAAGAGAGAGAACTTTTTAAGGAAATGAGTAAGTCGGCAGCCTGTTCCAAGAGTTCAGTTACTGAGAAGCATTAGCAAAGTTAAGCAATGAGTCTGTGGAGACAGTTGGCTGTGACTAAGGCTCTGTCTGTTTTTCTTTAGATGTGACATTTAACAGGGTCTATCCATCAGTGTAAAATCCCAAATAGTGGAAAGTAATGGAAAAGCTGAATGAACAAATAAACAAGACAACAGGTTTTGTCTATGAGGCTGCCTCCCAACTCTCACTGATCGGGCGCAGCGTCTCAAAAGAATTGGCACCCTGACAAAATCAAGGTGGCTTTAAGAAATGGTGGCCTTGCACCCTTTTGCGTGCAATCCTATGCAAGTTTAGGCAGAAAAAAGGTCTACAACTCCCAGCATGCCCCAGCCAGCATAGCTGGCTGGGGCATGCTGTGAGTTGTTGGCCTTTTTCCTGTCTAAACTTGCATAAGATTGTGCCTTTTATCTTCCATATCATTTTGTGTCATTTGCATGCTGGATGTAGGAGTGAACCATGAGTTTATTTATGTATTGGCTTGCATGGAATTTCTTTCAAAATAGAATAGCAGAAGAGCTCACTGGAAGAGTGCACACGGCCATGTTCTCACTTTGGTTTGCCCTATTCCTATCTACAGTATAATTGGAAATTGTAATATAAAACTGTGCTGTTCAAAAGCATTAGATAATTATCAGCTGTTGTAGCTGAGAGTTCTCTTTTAAAATAGAAGCCCATAATGGAAAATACAGATTAAACAAATACCACATCTGGAATGCAAGTGACAGAGGAAATGGGAGTCAGCAGTGAAATATTAGAAGAATGCATCAGAGGCATGTGGAACTTTAAGCAGGTGCTTATTTAAATTGGAAATACCTTTATATTATAAATACTTTAAAAAGAAAATGTCTTGTAGGGATGAGCAAGTGAAGCATAAAATCAAGCAAAGGGTGTCTTCCTAGTCAATAAACATGGGATTGTGTGTTAAATTAGTGGACGTCAGTGTGAAGAATTCAGTAGGGGTGAGTGAGAAATATGTTCGGTTTGCCTTTTCTGTGGTGGTCCCGTACTGTGGAACTCTCTCCCGAGTGACCTCCGCCATGCCCCCTCTCTGCTGAGCTTCCGCTGCTCATTAAAAACCTGGCTGTTCAGGCGGGAATATGGGGTGGGTTAAGATTTTAAAATTTTTATATTGTTTTAAATGTATTTTATCTTGTTTTTATCTTATGTACATCGCCCAGGGTGGCCGGTTGCCGGCCAGATGGGCGATAAATAAATGTTTATAATAATAATATTATTATTATTATTATTATTATTATAATATTATTATTATTATTATTATTATTATTATTTAATGTGAATGTAACAAATTTGCACTTCTCAGATGTACACAGTGACCCAGTTCACATGATTGGTGGCACCCAGTGTGGCTTTAAAAAGTCACGTTGGTTTGTGGCGCATGCTGGCTGCCATTGTGAATATTTAAGCCACATGACGTGATGTGCGAACTCTGGCAGGCCGGGTGGCTTGTTGCCATGAGAACTTTTTCATGAGAACTTCTTAGGAAAAAATGCAAACTGATGTGGAAATGGGATGGATTGAACTTGAAGTTGGACACATGAGTAACTGAGCAGAACTGAACTTGACAGATTTATCCATCCCTATCAGCTGTTACATTTAGCTGGGTCAGTTGAACATAAGAAGCTGCCTTATACTGAGTCAGACCATTAGTATAGCTCAGTACACAGTACACTGACTGGCAGAGGCTCTCTGGGGTTTCAGGCATGGGTCTCTCCCAGCCCTTCTTGGAAATGTCAGGTGCAAAATTGGGCCCTTCTGTGGGCAAAGCATGTGCTGTTCCACTGAGCCAAAGGCTCTCCCCCTGGGTACTTCCACATGAGGTGTTACTCTGGAACTATCATGCATTGCTCAGTCACCTTTTATGGGACAACAACACAACATTATGATGAAATAATTAACTTGCTATGTTTTTTCCCCTGGATGCCTCCTTGTCCTCTAAAACCTCAGGAAATCTGACTCAAAAAAAAAAAAAAAAAAAAAAGCATGGAAGAGCAGAATAAGGACAACCCAAAAGACTTCAGTTCCTGATTGGTTACTGTGGCATAACCCCACAATTCAGTTCCCTGGTATATGTCTGCATTAGTATGTTTAGTGAGTATAGAATGTTGAACTGAGTGGGTGTGGTCTGTGATGTCTTGGAAAGGGTGGGGGGAGAAGTATATAAGGAGTGTTTGAGTGATGTCAGAGTTAGTTGAGGGAGTTAGTGTGTTATGGGAGAGTGTTTGGAGTGTGGGGAGAGTTGGGGAGTTAGGTTAGTTGGATTATTCATGTCTTTTCTGTCAGGAGTTTTGAGAGAAATCAGTGCTTGTCTGAGTAGTGAAAGTATTTAGAATTATAGGGACTTGGTTAATTACAAAGTGTTTGGTGTAGGCAGGTTTAAAGTTATTTTCTGGAACTAAGACTTTGAGAATTAAAATAAACTTATTTGTATTTTGTTTGCTACCCAAATCCTACACGTCAGCTTGGTGTTATTAACCTGCATTACTTTTAAATCTACACACACACACACACACACACCTTTGTACTCACAGTATCATAAATTTAAGCTTGATCCTTAATAACCAGTATTAATCTTTTCCCTCATTAGTTGGGGAAAGGTTTCATTTGACCCTCCCCTCAGGTTTTTAAGTGTTGATGCTTAGCCTGAGAAGGGTTTATGCGCCTGGTCCTAAAGTGTAAGGGACCAGTGTCGTCACAGTTACAAATAGTTAGAAACTACCCTTAGGTACTTTCTTTGCTTTTAGTTACAAATTAAAAAATGGGTCAAAAGCCAGCCTTGCCTTGTTGACAACAGAATAGGATGCACCACGCTGTCCTCATTCATCCAAAAGAAAAGCTTTTGGATGGGGTGACCAAATGGAGGCTTAGACATTATTAGGGACCTTAATAACAACTAAAACACCATTATTTGGTTCAATAATAGAATTGTGATGGAGAGGCTTGGAAACAGGGCTTCTTCTACTTAGAATTCCCAAGAAGTTATGCTTGGCTCAAGATTCTTGGTAGCAGCTTCCCAGTGCTCTAGGCTTCATGCCTGACCACTACCATTGGACTCAAAACCCACAGCTCACTGGTCACAGTCCTCTGCAAGGCAGCAAAAATGGAAGATAGGCAGCTCACAGGTTGTGCTGTGTTATGTGTAGAACTTGACTTTGAACTCAGTGAGTGCTTTACTGTCTAGATCAGGGCCCTCCAACCTTGGGTCCCCAGATGTTGCTGGACTACAGCTCCTAGAATCCCTTGCCATTAGCCATGCTGGCTGGGTATGCTGGGAGCTGTAGGCCAGCAACACTTGGGGACCCAAGGTTGGAGAGCCCTGGTCTAGATATACAAAGCAAATGGATATCTCTAGGCCAGTGAGGCAACAATTTGGTTCAAGAGGAAAAGCAGGGGACTCTGGAAGAGGCACCAGAATGGAGCAGAAAATCAAGCTAGGAGTGGATCATGAGGAACTATGTTGGAGGTCTGTTGGACCCAGGTTCATTTTAGAGCTGAGATCCACAAGCGTGAGGGATGCCCAAGGAAAAAGAAAAGAACCATTGCTGCCTGAACTATAGGCAGTTATAGGTTTCAAAACAAAGGATACAAGGACTTGATGGCTCAGGGGGCTGAACCCAGGATGGGCCAAACCAAAGTGAAGAATAGTTTGGTTCTGGGGAATAAAAAAAAGGCTCAGGAGATTCCTGGCTAGCGGCAAACCCAGTACAGTAATAAAAACAAAAGGTATCATGACAGTTGCCCATATTACTAAACCTGTCTAGGGGGTGGGAACGCTTCAGGATTTTATTTTGTTTGTTTGTTTTGTACTTCTCTTTCATACCAAGAAAATGGCAGTTGGGGCAGCTTACAATCTTAGATAAATAAAAACTTGATTAAAACAATAATAAAATAGATACATTAAAAATACAATTTAAAAACACAACAATAGCGGAATAAAAACAGCACCCAACCCAACAGATCCACTTACATGCCAAAGGCTTGCTTGAATAAAAAAATGTCTGTAGAGAGGGAGCCAACCTAGCCTCCCTTGGTAGGGAGTTCCCATAGCCTGGGAGCAGCCACTGAGAAGGCCCTCTTTTGCGTTGACACCAGTTGCACCTCGGAAGGTGGTGGTACCGAAAGAAGTGCCTCTCTTGAAGATCTTAAAACCTGAGCACGCTCATACGGGAGAAGGCAGTCTTTCATGCAGCCTGGTCCCAAGCTGTATAGGGCTTTATAGGTCATAATCAGCACTTTGAAACAAACGGGAAGCCAGTGAAGCTGTTGTGACAAGGGAGTCACATGCTCCCTGTAACTGGCCCCAGCCAACAGTCTGGCTGCAGCATTCTGGACCAGCTGAAGTTTCTGAACCCCATGTAGAGTGCATTACAGTAATCGCAATGCTATGTAACTAAGGCATGCATGACCTTGGCCAGATCAGACATCTCTAGGAATGGGCACAGTTGGTGTACTAACCGCAGCTGCACAAACACACTCCAGGCCACCACCGAAACCTGGGCATTCGGGTTCAGGGCTGAGTTCAGGAGTACACCCAAACTGTGAGCCTGTGTCTTCATGGAGAGTGTAACCGCATCCAACACAGATTGAGTCCCTATTCCCTGATGTGCATTTTTATTAACCTGGAGCACTTGTCTGTCTTATCTAGATTAGGCTTCAGTTTATTCATCCTCTTCCAGTCCATTACTGACATCAGATACTGATTTAGAACTAGAACAGCCTCATTGGGTTTAGATGGCAAGTAGGGATAGAGCTGGGTGCCATCAGCATACTGGTAGCACCAAACCCCCAGACTCTGGGCAACCTCTCTCAGTGAGTTCATGTATAGATTAAATAGCATGGGGGATAAGATGGAACCCTGAGGGCTGCCAAAGGCCAAGGGCCATGACATCAAACAGGAATACCCCAGCACCACCTTCTGAAATTGCCCTTCCAAGAATTAATGTAGCCACTGTATAACAGTGCCTCCTAGTCCCATCTCAGACAGATGCCTCAAAAGGATACCATGGTTGATGGTATTGAAAGCTGCCAACAGGTCCAGCAGAACCAACAGGGACACACTCCCCGTGTCCAATTCCTGGCATAGATCATCCACCAAGGTGACCAAAGGAGTCCTATAACCAGCAGTGGCTGGTGGCTCCAATATCAGTGTCAGTGGGCGTGTATCCACTCTGGGTTTCAGGCTGGTGGCTCCAATGCCAGTGGTGTGGTGTGTCCACTCTGGGTTTTAGTCTGAACTTTTAAGGAGCTATCCATGGTGCTGAACCCCATTCCCAAATTAGGTTCGGCACCATGGATAGCTCCTTAAAAGTTCAGGCTAAAACCCAGAGTGGACACACCACACCACTGACATTGGAGCCACCAGCCTCCACTGCCTATAAGTTAAGCCAGATTAAAATGGATCTAGATGATGAATCTAGACTGGAACGTATTTCTTGCCAAAGGCTCTGGACTGGCCAATTTAAAGGTAGCCTCATGGGTTCGCTGGGTATGGCAATCAGGCAGGCATTTGCCTTTTAATCTAACCAAGTAAATTGCTTAGATTAAGTAGTGATGTACACAGTCACTCTGGCCCTGCAGCAACTACCCAGAGTCATACTGCCATCCTAGCAGCTTTCCTGTGCTTCTGTTTCTGCAACTAAGTGGATGCTTGAGCCAGAATGTCAAGGTAATGTCAATGAAATACATAGCACACAATGCACAAGTCCAAAAAGCCAACAAGTCAGATCTCCTGTGTAACACTGGCCAGAGAGGAGGGGAGGGGAGGGAGTCTGGAGGCAACAGAGGAAGAATGCTTGATTTAAAAAAAGAAGAAAAAAGATCAAAAGAAAAAAATAGTTTTTAAAAAGTGGGTACTGTTCAGGTGAGTTGTACCATTTCCCTTCCCCAACCACTCGGCTCTATCATATCCTGAAGCGTGGATGGAACATAGCACACACAAAAAGCACAATACGTGGCGGCTCACCTGGTTAAAGGCAGCCGCCAGCGTGATCACATCACTCCAGTGCTTAAGGAGTTGCACTGGCTACCAGTTGTCTGCTGAGCCGAATTCAAGGTGTTGGTTTTGACCTTTAAAACCGTACACAGCTTCAGCCCAGTTTATCTCAAGGAGCGCCTCCAGCAACATCAAGTAGGCCGCTCAACAAGATCTGCCACAGACGGCCTTCTCCTTGTCCCATCAGCCAGAGCAGCCAGGCTGGTTGGGACTAGGAAGAGGGCCTTCTCTGTGGTGGCCCCCAAGTTATGGAACTCCCTCCCTAGTGACCTTCGCCATGCCCCCTGTGTGATGAGCTTCCGCCGCGCATTAAAAACATGGTATTTCAGGCGGGGATATGGGGTGGGTTAGGATTTTTTAAATATATATATATACTGTTTTAATTGTGTATGTCTGTTTTATTGTTGAAGTGTACATCGCCCAGGGTGGCCGGGTGGCCGGCCAGATGGGTGATTAAAAAATGTAATAAATAAAATAAAATAATAAATAAATACCCCAGGCAGTGTGGAAAGTCAATTGCAATTGCAATTCCGGATGTACTGTAGTTTACAGTGGAACAGTGATGAATGAATAGCATTAAGAACTGCCCATCTAGAAGCACCGCCTGCATTCAGCGACGTGTTTGTTGAAAACAACACAAGTGTGGCCAAACAGAAGAGAGACTAAGGCTTCACCCAGGTGAACATGTAGTTGCATCTTATTCCAAAGTTAATAAAGGGTTTCTTAGTGATGGCATGACAGCTCTGGAACCAGTTACTGAGGGAGCTCTGCTAGACCAGAATTTAGGCACAGCATGAAAACTTTTTGTTTTCTCACTACATTTTAATGTAGTAGTGCTTCCTGTTGCATTTTGGACAGTTATCAGTCACACTGTTCTTGTTTTGGTTACATAGACGTTTATTTATTGTACGTATGTTGCTTTGGGGGCTTCTTCAGAAGATCTCCTTTCATATATGGAAGGTGAACTTGCTCCAGTGTTCTGGGCTTTGGATTGGCTTAGAAAAATGATCTGAGATCTTCTAATTTTTTTGTGTGGGCGATGATTTTGGATACTTTCCAAGTTTATCTGAGGTGAGCTTGGGCAATATTTTGAGCCACATGACTGAACAGCCTGGTGGCTTCCAGATACTTTGGACTACAACTTACATCAGCCAGAATGACCAATGGTAAGGGATTATGGTAGTTGTAGTCCAAAACATATGGAGGGCACCAGGTTGCTTACCTCTGTGCTAGAGTGTTGCATGTCAAAAGTGAAACTAAGCTCAAATAGGTTCTTCCATTTGTGCAAGAACTTGAACAGCTTGTGATGCAAGTGGAAGCATAACAACCACTATCAATCTACCTATCTGGAGCATTTTGTGATGTCTTATGTAAGGCATTGTACAAGCATTTGCAGAATAGCGTTAGTGCAGCCTTCCCCAATCTGGGGCGCTCCAGGTGTTGTTGTATTTTTTACTACAACTCCCAGGATTCCTGACCATTGGCCATGATGACTTGGAGTTGATGGGAAGTCCACAGCAGCTGGAAGGCACCAGGTTGGGGAAGGCTTGGCTAGTGGTAATCTTCCTTCTACTTAAAGTTCTTCAGAGCCAGTCCATCATCATCATCATCATCATCATCATCATCATCATCATCATCATTATTATTATTATTATTATTATTATTATTATATTGTAAGTAGTAAATGGGGTAGAGATCTGCTTCCCGACAAGGGTCGATCACCAAGGACACACTGGTTCTGTTCACTGTGGCTCCATAAAGCTCTCTTTTATATGATTCATGTATCTCTGAATGCATTTGTCTATAAAATGTGTTGCTGATTTTTTTGTCCCTCTGCCTCTGATGAAGTGGACTCTAGTTCATGAAAATGTATGCCACAAGACTCTTCGTTGGTTTTGCTGCAACACAGCTACCTCTTAGGAAGTGGGTTCCCATCAGATAGCAAAGTTTGTTCTTGTTTCTAAATGTCATCTCCGGTTCAGTCTATCTCCTGCCAACTTACTTCCACTGTTAACATCTTTGCTCTAACTGTCAACATAGCATGTTTCTAAAATATCAGCTGTAGTTTCAACAATGTGACCTCTATGTATGTGTTATTTTCACAGCCCTCTATGGACATTTCAGCACATTTAAACATAGGTGACAAGGCAAATGAAACTGTCTCACCAGAGCAAGCAATTGTGTGACTGTTGCATACAGTGAACTAGAAACATTGTTACCCACAGGGTTGTTAATGACAAACCCAATGAACCTTTACCAAATACACATGCACACACACACCACACACACACACGTTCCCCTTTATCAATTCTTTTTCGATTGCTGCAGAATACGCTATATTATGTAATTATGGCAATATCAATAAACTCACAAAGAAGATAAGAAGAGCCATGCTGGCTCAGACCAAAATGCCCATCTCGTCCAGCATTCAGCAGTGGCCACGAAGATGCCTATGGGAAGCTCATGAGCAGGACATGAGCAGAATAGCAACCCCCCACTCATGTTCCCCAGCGACTGAGGTGCGTGGGCATCCTGCCCCTAATACTGGAAGTAGCATATAGTGATCAGAACTAGTAGCCATTGATAGCCCTATCCTCCATGAAAGGACAAAGTCATCCATGTGCTCAGAGGACTGCAGCCCTTGCTGCAAATGATTGTGGGACACATACAGATGATGCAGTGTGCACAGTTGTATTCTTCTCTCTCTCTCTCTCTCTCTCTCTCTCTTAAGAGAGAGAGAGAGAGAGAATCAATCAAAAGGTACCTATATGCTGTATGCATACATATGTAAAAGTTCAAGTGAAATGTTTCTTTTCCCAGAAAATGCTAGTAGAAACATGTGAATGTGTGTTTCTATTCATCAGGTTGGCGACCACTTGTCATACAGCTATGCTGTAAATTACCATACATCAGAACTGGGAATTCACACACACACACACACACACACACACACAGCTTAAAGGAACACCAATATCAAACATGGTTTTCAGTCTAAGTCTATTTCCATGAATTAGATCATATTGAAAGAGATTTTTGACAGGAGTTTTCTTGGCAGTCCTAAAGGGGCTTTTGCTTGGTCACAGTGACTGTGATGTTTCATTGTGCAATAAAATGATTCATTCAAGGTTAATTTTTTAAAAAATGGCACAAGGACAGACTTTTTAAAAAAATGTTTAAAGTTTTATTTTTTGCTCTGACTCCTTAAACAGGAATGTGGTTCGGAGCTCTGCTCACGGGTAAGCCAACATTTGTCTTCAGAACGTTTATTGTCTCTCTTTCTCTCCCCATTTCTCCCTCCACTCTGCAGATTTATACTGACTGGGCTAATCACTATCTAGCAAAATCTGGCCACAAGCGGCTGATCAAGGACTTGCAACAGGACATTGCTGATGGAGTTCTGCTAGCAGAAATCATCCAAATCATTGGTAAGACCTGTACTCTGAGCCACAGCATGAGTTGACTTCTGGCTGAGGAAGAAAAAAATGCAACAGAACTAGAGCTGACGTAACTGAGAGATAGGCACCAAATAGAGAGCTCTGATTCAGCCACTTAAGTCCTCCAGATTCATCTATATTTATTTTTCATCCTATTACTTATTTTTGCCACACACACGAAAATGGTTTGTGTGAGTAAGTTTGTAAGTGTCTGCTTAACCTTCTTTTCATGGCCAGGGAGCTGTGTTTCACACACTTGGCATTGTCTGAAATGAATGCTTCATTAAGCCATATGTCTCCAATGTGTGCATTTTATTAGCTGGAGTGGTTTATACTTTCTGAGATGCCTTGAAACTGTATCCTGATCCCACAAAGACAATTGTGGAAGATTTCATGTCAGCAGTCATTTGGCAGGGGCTGGGGAATTAGTAGCCACCTCCTTTGCACTTCCCCTTCGCATGATTTGTGCATGGTGAAGGAACTGCTGCTAACAAGAGAGATTGTGGCTGAAGGGCTTCGGTGTGCCTAGAGTGAAGTTCAGTGCCTACAAAATACTCCTGTGCCTGTTTGCTTTCTCTTTTGTGGTCTTGTTGTTTACTCGTACATTTTTTTTTTTAACCCTCACTGTTTTCCTCCAGCAAATGAAAAGGTTGAAGATATCAATGGCTGTCCTCGAAGCCAGTCTCAAATGGTAAGATGATAATAATAATAATAATAATAATAATAATAATAATAATAATAATAATAATAGATTTTTGTGTTATGATGTCACATCTGCCCTTTACTGGGCTCTATTGGCTATTCATTTTGCTTAATGTTGACTATACTATACTATATATATATATATATATATATTGCTTTTTTAAAAACATAGACTTGCTTCTCTCTTTTTAGATAGAAACTAGTTCAGAGGATGAAAAGAGGGCTGAGCTGAGCTAATAGATTAGTTGTACAAACCTCTGTGTCACTCAGATTTATACAGATAATTTCATTCCAGAGCTGCTTTAAAGAAAAAAAATATCAGGACCAAACTGAAGTGGAGTCTTTGTGTCTGGACTACTGGTTTCAAAGAAGGGGTTTGCCAACTTCTAATGAATATAAATAGCCTTTCTCCTTGTCCACAATGAAGTCCAGTTAAATAGCCTGACTCTGTGCTTTTCAGAAGTGGCTCTTGAGGCATGTGTTACTTCTGCTGGGAGAGAGAGACTGTGCTAAGAGCAGGGAGCACTGAAAGACAGTATATATTCCAAGGAAATTGATCCACCAGCCAGAAGTGAGACTTGATTTTTGTAGCAGTGCCTGTGGCTATTAAGAGAGTTCTTTGTGGGATGTTGTGGAAATAACACTTGGAGTCTTTCTCCTCCTGGTTCCTTCAGTTGATTTGCTTTCTATTTGTTGCTGTTTGTTTTTATGACATTTGTAGATTCACATCGTGTAGTTCCAATTGCTTAGTGGCATAATGACACTTCATGTGTTAGCTGTTAACCATACTTTGGGTGAAAAAAGCCTGCTAGATATTTGAGAATGGAGCCTGCTAACATTCAATATGATACAGGAAGCTGGAGATGCTAAAATTAACTGTTCATTGACAAGTTGCTTGCTAATGCAAAACTAAGCAGCAGGTGGTGATTGTCTTTTATGGGAAAGGCTATTCATTCAAGTTTATATCCTGCCCCACTTTTTTTGCATTTTTCTTTGACTGTTTCTTTGTTTTAGAAGAATCTTGTGAAATATTTAAATTCAGAGCTGTAATGCATAAAAATTCCAGGCTATGTTTGTTCCTTCACTGCACTAGTAGACAGCTCACATGAAAAAGAAAAGAGATGGCCTGCCAATAGAGACACAGGCCAATAAGGATAGAGCAAGAAATAAAGACCTTAAAAGTAATAATGATATTGCTCCCAGACAACTTGGTCAGAAAGAGTCTGACTCTAGGCTGAAGAAGAACCTTGTGAGGAAATAAGAGGTTGCATCAGCGTCTTCTGCATCTAAAATGTTCATGACGTTACCTACCTTTCTGTCAATTCTTCCATATGGTAAGAGGATTATGGAGACCCAGATTCAAATTCCTACTCAGTGGTGAAGCTCACTGTGTGCTCTTCGGCTGGTCACAATCTCTTAGCCTAACCTACCTCACAGGATTGTTGTCAGTGGTGCAGCTAGGTAATTTTATACCCTGGATGTAGGGATGGTTGAACAAATGATGTTTGTGTTCGTCCAAATTCTCCAAGCATCAACTTGATTCTCATCTCTCCATCAATTTCCACGAGCACTTGCAATCACTGTTTGATATGCACAAATGGGAAAACTGTGGAAGAATATGAGTATTTTTCAAAAGTTGTGCAACTTTCTTCCATAGACTAAAGCATGAAATTGAACACTTTCATGTTCGGGGTTGTGAGCGGGGCATGCTTGACTATTTTGCGATCACAAACAAAATTCTTGTATATCCCTACCTGGACGTAATGGTCACATACACACTCACGCACATTTTAGAGATGATCTAAAGTCCATCGCTTTCTTCTCCCCTTTTGCTGCTGTTCCATGCTTTACAACTGCTTAAACTTACTTCAGACATAGCACCATTATGACTACAGGAATAAAATGGAGTTTGCTTCTGCTGCCCTGATGTTAAACACATTTCCTTGGGAATAATAACCATTTGCTTGTAGAAAAGGATAATACCTTTGTGAACATTTGGGGTAAATTTTTGGATTATGTGTTGGAGAAGGGGAAGGGGAACAAACCTTGTCAAGACTTGTTATATTTTTGGAATATAGAATGATATCTTGTATATATATATATAATTTTTTTGGGGGGGAGAAATATAACTTGGTCCCAAGAGGTGGGGGGGGTGCACAATGTTTATGTTGTATTTTGTTGTTGTTGTATCCATTAATAGCTGTAAGATGTGAAAAAAATAATAAAATATTTATATATATATATATATATAAAAAATAAAAAGAAATAAAAAGAAAAGAAAAGGATAATATATGCTTAAAGTAAAAATACTAAAATGAGCATCTCTAACCATGTTTATACCTGCCAGGCTGGCCGCCCCGACTAAAAATTAAATAAGAAGAAAGGATGCTGCAGCGAACACCAGTTTCAGCCCTGGTGTGCTCATGCCAGCCCAGATTCTGATGTCAGGCTGGCCCTGTTTGTCACTGCCCCATCTGCTGCTCTCTGGCCAGCCAGTTCAGGGGTGGGGGTGGGTGGGTGGGCTATGGGGCCCTGGACTTTTGCCGTGAAGTCCACCTCTAGCTGCACCACCAATGGTTGTAAGGATAAAATGGGGCAGTGGGGAGAGCATCAATGTACACTACTTTGGACTCCTTGGAGGAAAGGTGCGGTATAAATGTAACGAATAAATACATAAATAAAATTGCATGCTACAAAGACATGTGAAGAGGGACAAAATATAGGTGCTTGTATGCCAGAAGCCTCAAAGCCTGCAGTGAGCAACTTTGGGAGATCTGGAGGCCATCCCATCCCCCCACCCCCCATGGGCCACAGTCTGCCAGGCGACCTGAAAATGATTTTTTTAAAAAATTAGGAAAAAATGGCATCTGTATCACTACAGAGCACCAAAAAGGTCAAATTAGCATGTTTGCACACTAAATTTGACCCTTTTGGAACTCTGTTGCAGCTTCTTTACCTCTTTGGAACTCCATAGTGCTACAGACACCATTTTTTTCACACACACACCCAATATTTTTTTTCAGGATGTGGAGGGCAGCAGCAGGTGGCAAGGGCTACACTGGGGGTGGGGGTCATATGCTACCCATGGGCTGCATGTTGCCCACCCCTGCTCAAAGCGAAGATGGGTGAGTGAGAGCATCTGATATTAGAAAAGAACATAAATATAATGGGAATATTGGAAACCTGGTGGGAATGTGAAAATCAATGGAATACTATTATCCCTGTATTTTCAAATCTAATGAAAGGGCAGGGTAGATTGCACTGGTGGTGTCATTGCTCCTTGTGTCAAAAAGGGCATTGCATTTATCTTTGGAGGAATCAGTTCAGTCACAGAATCATTGTGGCAGAAATACCATAATACCTGGTAGAAATACCAGGCCGAAATATACAGGTAATGTTGGGAAAATACTATCTCAACCCTGACCAAAGCTAAGATGGTGATCTTGAGATGGAGAAAAGCAGGGAGGCAGCTCAAAGAAATGATATGAAATATTCAATTTTCTTTACATTGACTGAATAAATGTATATTCGTGAAGACATAACACTTTTTTGATATCAGAAATTATTGTTCCATAGAACAGTTAGTCATGTAGCTGAGAAGAAGGGGAATTACCCTCAGTTTCACACTGATTGTTGCCCAGAAACTTGCTAGACATATGAAACAGTGAACACAACAGTATCAAAGTCAACATATAAAGGAAAAAATGCCTAGAAAGTCCAATACAGTCACGCTTAATTTCAGAAGTGCGAATTTCTCAAAACAGGGAACCAGTCAAAAGGAAGTTGAAGAGGAAGAAGGAAGGAAGGTAAAACAAACCCTTCAGGAAGCTTTCAGGCTATTTCAAATGCCAGTGTCCTGATCAAATGTTTGAGAGCAGCATCAGAGTGAACACAGCCCAGCATACCCGATTTAAGCAGGGCAAGTAGGGATGTTTGAGAAAGTTGTTTTGGGTCTTTTTTGATCAGGATTTACCCAGTTTGCACCTTTTGGACAGAACAGAGGCTCGAACACAAATGGTGGTTGAAGTCCATACATTTCCAAGCTTACAGTGTGATTTGTGGACCCCAAAAAATGTGTTTGACAGCATGTGTACATTAGAAAAATGCACATTAAAATGTGTACTTTTGAAAAATGGGAGAAAAGTGCATCGATGGGAGAAAAGTGCATCAATTTCAAAGATGTGCACAATTGATATGTACATTTGGGGAAATATGCACAAATGTTCACACGAAAAGAACAAACCAAAGATCACAATCTAATATGGACACAAGGGTTGGACACTAATATGGACACAAGGGTTGGACACAACCCTTTACAATCAAAAGATGGCACCAAACTCTTAAAAGACAAAGAATCTATTGCACTGCGTTGGAAAGAGCATTATTATGACCTTTTAAATTGTAAATCTAAGGTGGATGAAGAGATTTTCTCGCAAATCCCACAAAAACAAATTAGAGAGGAACTTGCAATACTCCCCACTTTGGATGAAGTAAAAAAAGCCATTAATCAAATGAAGAACAACAAAGCTAGTGGACCAGATGGGATTCCTGCTGAAATCTTTAAAGAAGGGCCCCCCGAACTTGTACAACATCTTCATAAACTCATCGAAAAAAATATGGATAAGAGAAGAGATCCCAGAAGACTTCAGGGATGCCATAATTATTACCCTCTTTAAGAAGGGTGATAGAACAGACTGTGGAAACTATCGGGGCATTTCTCTCTTAGCTACCGCAGGTAAAATATTTGCTAGGATTCTCGCAAACCGTCTTCTATCTATTTCAGAAGAGATCCTCCCTGAAACGCAATATGGTTTCCGCCCCTCTAGAGGGACAGTAGACATGATTTTTACTGCATGTCAGCTCCAAGAAAAATGCCGGGAGCAAAATCAACCCCTTTATATGGCATTTATCGATTTGGCTAAGGCCTTTGATACTGTAGACCGTACAGCTCTCTGGACTATCCTTACGAAAATTGGATGCCCCAATAAATTTGTGAATATCTTGCGACTTCTCCATGACAACATGACGGCAACGGTTTTGGACAACAACGGCTCTCATGGTGCTCCATTTAAAGTGGGATCAGGTGTTAAACAGGGATGTGTTGTCACCCCAACATTATTTGCTATTTTCATCAGCCATGATTTTACATCTTGTCGAGGGGAAACTTCCCACTGGTGTGGGAATTATATATTGAACTGATGGAAAGCTTTTTAATCTCAGCAGGCTGAAAGCAAAAAGTAAGGTAATTACAACCACCGTTGTGGAACTTCAGTATGCTGATGATAATGTGGTCTCCGCACATTCAGAGGATGATCTCCAAACTATCCTAAATGCTTTTGCAGAAGCATACGAAAAACTTGGTCTCTCACTTAACATCAAAAAAACCAAAGTGCTTCATCAGCAAGTGAAAGCTAACCCTTTGGTGATGCCATCTATCCAGCTTGGCGGGACAATACTGGAAAATGTCGTTCATTTTCTCTATCTTGGCAGCTATCTTTCTGTTACAGCTAACATCGACAGTGAAATCCAGCATCATTTGAGCTCCGCAAGTGCCGCGTTTTCTCGAATGAAACACAGAGTGTTCGAGGATCGGGATATTTGTAAGAAGACCAAAACACTGGTTTATGAAGCCATTGTATTATCAACTTTATTGTATGCCTGCGAAACATGGACTATCTATAAACGTCACTTCCACCTCCTTGAAAGATTTCATCAACGTTGCCTCCGGAAAATCCTGCGAATTACCTGGGAAGATAGGCGAACAAATGTCAGTGTACTGGAAGAAGCAAAGACTACTAGCGTTGAAAAAATGATCCTTCAGCGCCAACTTCAGTGGACCGGTCATGTTGTTCGAATGCCTGACTGCCGTCTCCCAAAGCAGTTATTTTATTCCCAACTCAAGGATGGAAAGCGGAATATCGGTGGTCAATATAAGAGGTTTAAAGATGTTCATAAGGCTAATCTAAAAAAATGCAATATAAACATTGAAAACTGGGAAGCTCTGGCCCATGAACGATCTAACTGGAGGTTGGCCTTTCACAAAGGTTCCATGGACTTTGAAGAAGCCCGAGTGCAAGGTGAAAGGGAGAAACGTGCTAAGCGAAAAGCACGTCAAACGGATCCTTTACAGGACCATCTTCCATCTGGTAACCTGAGTCCTCACTGTGGGAAGCTGTGTGGATCTAGAATTGGCCTCCACAGTCACTTACGGACCCATCGCTAGAGTCTACACAATCTTCTTTAGAATCAGGGCCGGTGCTACCATTAGGCCAACTAGGCGGCTGCCTAGGGCGCTGGGCTAAAGGGGGCGCCAGAAACACCTTGAAAAAAAAATACAGCGCTAAAATGCGTATTTTACCAAATTTGTTTTACCAATCATGTCCTGTG
Source organism: Shinisaurus crocodilurus (assembly GCA_021292165.1). NCBI lineage: Eukaryota > Metazoa > Chordata > Lepidosauria > Squamata > Shinisauridae > Shinisaurus > Shinisaurus crocodilurus. The sequence goes on from CM037879.1 coordinate 236,516,544, forward strand.
GTGGGGAGGCGAAAGAAGCGCACCCCTCCCTCTCTCTCCTCCACCTCAGGGCTCGGTCTCCTCGCTGCCATTACCAGGAGCAGCAGCTGCTGCTGCTGGCGGAGGCCAATGATGGGAGGCTGGTGGACTGGCGGGAAGGATGCACCTGCAAACACCTCCTTCGCCTTCCCAGGTGGGTGGGGGCGGGAAGGATGTACCTGCAAACACCTCCTTCACCTTCGCTCCCTCGCGCCTCAGGTTACCTCAGCTCAGCATCCCCTGAAAGCAGTTATTTCCAGCAACCAGGGAGGGAGGGAAAGGTATTTTAAGCTAGCTGGAGCTCCAATGTTTTAATTATTTACCATGCTGTTTCTGTGTTTTGGTTTTAAATGCTTTTAGGATGCAGTCCTACGCGTGTTTGGAGGGGGGGGGAAGTCCTACAACTCCCAGCATTCCCCAGCCAGCCATGCGCAATCCTATGCACGTTGAGGCAGAAAAAAGCCCCGTAACTCCCAGCATTCCAACAGCCAGCCATGCTGGCTGGTGAATGCTGGGAGTTGCGGGGGGGGGGGGGTTCTGCCTCAATGTGTTTAGGATTGTGCCCTGAGCTGTTGATGTTTGCTTTACTGTACTTTGAATATTGTTGTCTGCCTTGAGCACTAGGCTGGTAAAGGGAAAGACAGGATAATATACATTATTCTGATAAAGAAATATTGCAACAAAGTGATAGAGAGAGGAGGGGAAGCAGAAATTTGAACCAGATGATCCATGGGCTCTCTCTTTGCTATGTTTCTACTACATGCATTCCCGCAACCCAGAAGGTGTATGAGTCAAATCAGTGTCTCTTCACCTGTCACCTCCACCCTGCAAGGTAGGACAGACTGCAAGAGGCCCTTTTGTCTCTATTCCTCACAGGTAGCGCCACCACACCTCTCTTACATCCTTTTTTCATATCCCTTGTGCTGGCCGCAGGAGGAGACAGGCTTTTACATATATATATATATATATATATGGAGTAGGAGAAGGCCCTTGGGAGTTCCTGGCATAGATGGGCTGATGTTGCCTCTTTGCTTTCCGCGTGAACACAAAGGAAAAGTCTCAAAGTCTACAAAGTTTTTCTATGGGTCTCGACAGTTCCCAGGGAGGGAAATTTATTTCATAATGGGCATAGGGCTGGAGGGAGGGCTCAAGTGGGAAGGGGAGGCGCTAAATATCTGATCTTGCCTAGGGCACCAAACTGCCTTGCATCGGCCCTGTTTAGAATCTCCTCCTTTTATCTCCTCCTTTTATCCTGGAAGACAATCTTACTCGCCTGATGATGATGGACACAAGATGAAACTAGCTTTCAATTGGAATTTGGAGAACTGCGACAAACTTGAGGGCTGTCCTGGCTCTGATCCTATGAGCTACAAATGCTGCCTCCTCTTTCCCTTGCCCCACAGCTCCACAACAACTTAGACAGAGGTGGTTTAGTGCTCCCAATCCCTAGGTGAATGCCAGCATCCCCAATCCCAGCATCCTCAGGGGGAATAGGACACTATGCACATGAGCCCTGGTGAGCCTTCCCCCTTGGTGGAAATAGCATGGTGCAGCATCACTTTACTTTTGGGGTTGTTGGGACTTGGAGTTCCAGCTGCATCCTCCCCAGCAGGAAAAGACACCAGATGTACCAGCAGCCTTTGTCTCCCCCTTCACCTCCCTAAAGTTGAGGCTCTTCACCCTCGGGCATGGGAAGAAGGAGGTGAAGATGGCAGCTGCACATGTTTCTCAAGCACTTCTGAGAGATTTGTGCGCTGTGCATTCACTTGGAATATGGGCAAAGCCTTGTCCATTTTTGAAGCAAATACTTGTTTATTCCTACACCCCATCTCAAAAAGGGTATCATAGATCCAGAAAAGGTTAAATAAATAATAACTAAAATGATCAAGGGATTCAGGGGAAAAGGCTGTAGAGGATGTGGGGTTTTTTTAGTTTATAAAGGAAGACCTCCTGAGATAGTTGTGAAAGCGATTTATAAAATTATCAGTAGCATGGAGACTTTTCTTTATCATACTAAAACTCAGGGTCACCCAATTAAATTGATTGGCCGTGGATTCAGAAGAGACCAAAGAGACCCTTTGCGTAACTGTATCCTATGATGCAGCTAAAGATGAGAAGTGAAAATAAGACGGGCAAGGTCAGGCCAAGTCATACATACTACATAGGACCAAAGCAGAGGGCATGAATAAAAAAGGAACAACTTAGTTAAAGGCTGTCAATGAGTTAATAGCTTTAGGTTTGTAGGAAAGTTGTGTTTGCTAGTTAACCGGTCCAACAGGCGTCTTCAGAAATGAAGAGTAGATAAGGCCTAGGGAAGAATGTTCTTCTTTGATTACAGAAAGAAGAGGTGAGTGTCCAGCAGGATCTCTCCATGAATGATCTCTAAACAAAGAGATAAGTGGTCCAGGTGATTTTTTAATTCTAGCTTCCATCCCTGTGCTATCTGAAATCTAGCATACTGATATGTTTTCCTAATGCTGAGCAAGTGCTTGGTATTTTACATTTGCACACATGATGGGACTATGACCTCTGTCACATGGTGAGGAAACAGTCATTTTATTTTGAGCCATGGGAAATTTTAAAGGACTCCACCACTGACAACAAGATGAGAGTACTCCAAAATAGAGAGACTACTAGCCCTGTATGATTTCTGGCAGACGTCCTCCTTTGGCCAGTATACTTAGCATGGTCAACAATACAATTGCTACCTTTTGCACTTTTTTCCTGCTTTGCAGAACTCAAGGAATCTTCCTTTGAGAAATCTAGTTCCTTTGCATTCTCTCATCTTCCGGGGCGGGGGGGGGGACCTCTATATTTCCAAGGCTGTGAATTTAAAAGCACAGATTCCTCTGATACTGTCTATGATACAGTAGGCCAGATATAGGGAACCTGTGGTCCTCCTAGATGTTGTGGGACCACAGTTTCCATCATCCTTGACAACTGGTCTTGCTGGCTGGGGCTGATGGGAATTGAAGTCCAACAACATCTGTAGGGCCACAGGTTTCCCAACCCTGCTGTAGGAGAAGTTGGCATTCAGCTGCATCATCTGTTCTTGGAAATGCATAACCTGTTCCTATAGCCCAGCCAGTCTTGTCAGGAATTTTTAAAGGTGCTTGAGCACCATCACATCTCTCCCCTTTTTCCCTCACCCAGCTGTGAAAATGTAGCATCTTCTCTAGATCTTATCCATTTGCTCTTTGACAGTTCTCCTTTTCACCTCTTTTCTTGTAACAGCTGTCAGGCAACACAACATTTTCCTTGAGGGGAAAATATAGCATCCAAAAGGTACACAATGAATAAGCACTATATTCAATATGCAATATTATTTTTAATTATTTTTTTAATGGTCAGTAATTAACATTTTGGTTTTCTGTGAAATATTTCAAATCTGGAAATACTTAAAAGTGCTAGTGTGGCCTCCTTGCAATGAGTCTGCTTCTTATTAAAGGGATATTGTCAGGACTAGTAGTTAGGTTAGTCATCTTTGTAAGACTTTGTTTTTAAAAGGAAATGTTTAGCTTCAGAGAAGTCAAATCTTCAAAGCCCTGCAGATTAAAACATGAAATGGCCAAATCTATAAATCTCCTTATGATATTGATGATGTTTTTCTGAAGAGTGCTAACTTTTATTCAACAAAGAAACTGTAAGAAAATACATGAAGCTCTGGAAATTAAAATTCCTGTCATCCCTCTTAGCATGGCATAAACCCTATTCAGGTGTTCTGTACCTGAATAGGGCAAATACAAGAGGAGAGGGAGCGCTCCAGTCCTGCCCCTCTTCTTTGTTGCATCCATCACCCTCTACTCGAGGAGAGTGACTATCTGAAGAGGAGAGCCTCCTGTATCCATTGATCCCATGGAATTCTGATTTTTTTAGCGTTCTGGCCCCTGTGGAGAACTTCCACAGATACAGGAGGGTCTCCCCTTCCTGAGTAGAGGGGTGACGGATGGAACAAAGGAGAAGGGTGGGTCTGGAGCACTCCCCCTCCTCACGTGTTTGCCCTGTTCAGGTACAGAACTCCTGAATATGGCTACTGTCAATCAAAGATGTGAAAGCCAATCAGAAGTGAAAGTCCATACTTTCTATGGCATTATTCTGCCCCCACCCATTATGCCTCTTGGTTAGTAGAAATCTGCTTCCTTGCAATTTCAACCCATTGATTCTACTGCTGCCCATCTCTGGAGCCACAGGGAACAAGTCTATTCTACAGTCCTTTGTTTTTGTTGTTTATTAAATAGGTTAATTGTTTATTTTATGTGGTGTTCTTAATGTTGGTTATATTATTCACTGTGTGTGGGCCTGTGCCTGAAAGCTGGGAGGGGTGTGTGTGTGTGTGTGTGTGTGTGTGTATGTGTATTCATTTTAGCTACAAATAATAGCCATTTAGTTAGTAATTTAACTGATGATTATTTTAGAAAGTGACTTGATACTTCCTATACTCTCAGTGGGAAGAATCCGCCTTTCCATAATTTTTTGTTGTCAATAAGTATTTTAATAACTTTGAAGATTCTGTGGTTTTGCATGCAAGTGTTGTGTAAAAAATTGCCATTCTGGGTCAAACCAGTGATGGGTCTGAGCCCCACCCATTCTTCTAGGCCTTGAGTCAGGCCCCAAATCCTTGCCATCTGTGATGAGTAAAACAGTTAGTTGTTTATGACAAATTATGGTAAATTAGTGGTAGACACAGCATTCATTTGGTTTGTTGTGTTTACTGTAACTTGAGGGGTTTGAAGCTATGTGCCTTAGTGAAGATGCAGGGCATACACAACGCTTACAGTTTGTGATTGCAAACTCATCTCCATCTTATTTAGCCTGTGAGCTCTCTTTTTTCATATAGGCTATTAAATTACTACAGTAACAGGTTAATTCCAGTTAGATGTCACAGGAATATTATGTACATATCCTGGATTTTCCATGAAAAGTTAACTATTTAGCACAAAGGAAAAGTATGAACAGATCACCTTGTAGTTTACATTTCCAAGGCCTTATTGGCTTTTTAAAATATAAAAATAATAATCATTTTCTATGCTTTTCTTATTTAATTAACAACCAAACTATATTAGCCAATAAAAAGTTATTATTGTTTCTTATTTTAATGGTTTTTAATTTTGTATGCTTTTATTGTAATTTGGTCTTCTAAAGTAACAACTAATATATATATATATATATATATATATATATGCGGAGGAAGGGGGGGCTGGCTGGCCCGCCACCACCCCACCCTTACCTACCCCAAAGGAACCAAGACCCCCAGAGATCTCAAGGTACCAGATTGCCAAGCCTCAGCTCCTTGCAACCCTACTTGAATCTCTGTTCAGGGACTCGCCTTCAATTCTGTAACCTGGATTTAGATACTGAAGCCACAGAGCAACTACAACACCCATGTGGGGTAAAACCAAAACAAGGTTTATTCTGGTAGCATTTTTCAACAAAAGTGGGAAATGAGAGAAGCACAAAAGAGAGAGAGAGAGAGAGACACTTTGGCACACAGAAATAGAGCTGCAAAATAATAAAACCTGATTCCTAATATCTCTCAGGCACACAACTAGTTACCTGAGGGTCAGCCTTCTTCCTTCCAGGATTAGATCCAGCACAGCCTGCCGCCCGATGGAGAATTACCACACCTACCGGAAGGTGCAAGATGGGTAAACTCCTACAAGGCTTGCCTTCACTAGAGCCCTCATTCAGCTAATTTCACCAGGAGCTACCTGGGGTCCTTGGCTTGCCGCCATTGCCCAAAGACAGACAAAGACCAAACCCACACGTTGGGAAATAGCTCTTTCCCCCTCCTTCGTGTAGCTTTTCTGCTTCTGAGCCAATCATGAAGCACTTCACCTGGCCAGGCAGGGGGAGGGAGACTCATGAGTCATGACTCATGGCTTACTGGGCCTGAACTACATTTGCATATAAAAAGCCCTAGGCCAGCTTCTCCGGGCGTCCAGGCACCACCCATTCCATCCGATGCTTTATGTACCTTTTGCCTCCTCCCAGCCCCCCTGGCCTTACTTGGTTTACCCATGAGGAGGTGTGTGTGTGTGTGTGTGTGTGTGTGTGTGTGTGTGTGTGATACCCCCAAAGGCTCCTTCCTTCACAATATATATAATTTCATTTAAGAAGGTTTCAGAAATGTTAACTTTTAATTGTTTCAGCATGTGCTGGAACAACTGGATCCCATCTTGTATTCATACATCAAGGCCATCCATCACACTACGTCTTTTCAGATTAACCCTTCTACATGTTCACTGAATAGAAGGAAAGAGGAGAGAGATCCCTTCTGCTTGCCACACCCTTAGCATTGTCATGTCCTGCACAATCAGGGTTCCAGATTGTAGGGAATTCCCTACACACATTCAGCAGTATGCAGAGAGGCACCCCTTTCACATGTACAGCTGAATGCATGGACATCGCAGGCATGGCCAGAGGGCGCACCAACATCAGGAGCATGGGTGGTCCCACTCCTTTTATCCATGTGTTCACTGGATGCATGTCAGGGTTCACCTGGAAAGGGCTATAATGTCTAAAGTAGGAGTGGGAGACCCAATGCTGTTGAACTCCAACTCCCATCAGCCCCAGCCAGCATACTCTCAACAGCTTCTAGAGGGCAATAGGTTAGCCATCCCTCATCTAAAGGCAACATAGATTCTTTTCATTGCATACATTTGAATATGTATGACTTTTCTCTTCCAGTTTTGGAGGGTTAGAAGTAGGAAGGAGTGAATCTGTCTGTTTCCAGTCTATATAACTTTTCATTGGTTTTACCCATAATTTAGTTTCTGTTCTATTTCTACATTAATCTGCTTTAAAAATAAAAATAAAAACCCAAGCGAAACTCAAAATGCATAGTTAAATGTGCATTCACTCAAAATAGTATTTAAGTGGATAGATTTGATATGTTTTATTTTCTAAGAACTGTTGCAAGATTTTTAAAAGTATAAAATCCAATGGATAGCTAAATTCTAATCCATACATTAGTCTTGAGAGATGCAGACCATGTCATTTCATATGGGAATTCACCAAGATTAAATACCTCAAGCATCGCTTCTTAGAATCATGTGTTTCTTCCATATTTGTGTTGGAATGACTATGCATATGTTTCCTTACATCATTGTGAAAGCAAGACAGAGCCAGGGAGATGGTAGGTTCATTGAATTTACCCATATTGCTGAATATGTGAATAAGAGCCTATCTTGGTTGGTATTGTAGGTTAGTAGAATTGGCATACTTTGCGACAAAAATAAAAATTCAATTTCACCCCCTCCCAAGTATTTACATAGGGTTTTTTTTCTTAATGTATCCAACTGACTGGCAAACGTATGCTATATTCAAGCTCTCTTAGTTGGACTTGTAGTAAACATACAAAGACAATAGCTGCTAGCAATATTCTAGGCACACCTGTTGGGTGCAGGAAGGAATGCGTTTCTTGCAGGGTAACAGTAGAATTAGAAAAATATGTTGGTTTCATCACAGTGTATTTATATGATCTTTTCAAAGGAAGCATGTTAGTGTGCTAAAGATATAAAGAATGTCCAGAATGGCCTCCACTGTTCAAAATAGCATCAATACTAACATGGTCTTCTTAAATGTGTATTATTAATATGCAGAACCAAGTTCTGGCCTTTGTTCTTGGGCAAAATAAGATTGGAATGCAATGGCTGGGGTTCAGGTAATGTCCTCAGACTTGTTGGGCTGTGCATGCTGGTCATTCCCTGATCCTTTTACCTTCCCTTTTTTTCTCTACACAACTACACCCTCCCCAGTGTTGCTTTTCCTCGTGTGTGTGTGTGTGTGTGTGTGTGTGTGTCCCTCTATTTTTTCTTTCTAATAATTGTATGTATTTCTGCAAAACTTAAGGCTTCCCCCATGCATACAGATAGCTTCCTTTTGTTCCTCTGGCTACATAGCTGTGGGCATTGCTGAGACTGAATTCAGCATTACTTTTAATCTGCTAAACTCATAACATTATGTAGGAAGGATTCTGTTTTCATTTCTGTATAGAACTGTATGTTTTCAAAGCCAAATGATAAAAGTATTAACATATTATAAATCAATCTTGTAATTAACTACTCACCAGAGGTGAGAAAGAGTTCCTTCCAAGCGAGTACAAGTAGTTTGCCAGACCTACCACTCAATTCAGAGGTAATATGCTGCATAGAGATAGGTATCACATGCAGCCTGGCTTGCAGGCAATTCTATGTGGAATGCAAAAAGTGGCAGCAACAGTCTTTTTCTTTAAGTGACTTGAGTTTAAATCTTTGAAGGTCTAAAGGCTAAGCCTAATAGGAAATGTAAAAGCTTCTTTGACTTTTCATTGCTCTTTCATTGTGCATTCCATTATAATTTGACAACAAGGACTGAGACTAGTAGAGGAAGCATCTAGATGGCTTCAATTTAACTTCACAGAATGCTCCAGAATTATATCCATTTGTCAATTTTTTCCAAGCTTTATTATGCTGCTAAAGGATGTGAATGCCCTGAATGAAAAAAGTGGTTGCAAGCAGAAACAGATTAAATGGATTGCTCTCAAAGGCTTAATTAACTCTTACAAAGAAGTTCTCTGGGGTGACCTGCAATTTGACCCAATAGAATAGGATTTTGTTTAACAGAGTAAAGGCTACATTTTCATGCTGCTCCCTCCACTTCATGAACTGTTATAATCTATGAATATTTACACATTTGAATTTTATTGAAAAATCAAGGCATTTTCTATTTAAGTGAAAAGGATGAGGTTTTGTACTCCAACTGTCCCTATGTACTCTTTTTCGTTTCCTGTTCCTATTAAATCACTATCTCTAGTCTTGCCTTTTTAAGATGCCTTGTTAAATTTCTGTGAAGGGGTGTTGCTAGTGATGGATATATCTTGTCTCTAATACTCATACTGTACATAGTAATGCACACCTACAAACACTAACAGTGCAGTCCTATGCATGTCTACTGGGAAGTAAGTCCCATTGAGTTCAATGGGACTTACTCCCAAGTAAGTGTGTCTTGGACTGCAGCCTTCCCAGAAGATGTGCATAGGACTGCACTATTAGCCTTTGTAGGTGTACATTTATTTGCATGTGTATGAGAGACAAGATGTATTCATCACTAGCAGCACAGCTGGACAAAATTCCCATTCATTAAGATTCTAATCCCAATCAGTAAATTCCATTGAACTCAGCATGTAGAACATTTTTCTAATATTCCTTTAACCAAAACAATAAGCCAGGTCAGACCAAGATAAGACAGGCCAGCAAATGCCACTGTGCTGCCGCCTTCCTCTTCTGGTGCACTGGCCTACTAGTTGTGGTCCATCTTGCTCCACAATGCCTCACTCTGAAAAAGGATCATAGCTCATGATGTGGGGTCCTTCCTTAAAGCAAGGTATAGGGACAATGGGGTGAGACAGCCCCGGAGAGCCCCAGGAGCACCACCAGCTGCTTTGTTGCAATGGCAAAAATTCTGCTTAAAGTTAACAGCTCATCCCTGGCATTGATTGGTCAGTTTCATTTTTCCTCTCTGAGAGTTGTCCAGCCCCCATAGAAATAGCTTTGTTTGTGAAACCTTCCTCTGTCTTCAAGGGAAGTGGAAAAGAGTTGAGGCTAAGCCATGCTACAAAGTCCCAGGTGCCCCCCCCACACACACACACACACCTGCTTTGGTGAGTTATTCTTAGGAATTGAGGCTCCTGGTAGTGAAGTTTTAGTTAGCTAATTCTATGTTTAATTTTATTTTAAAAGCAAGTGACCAGTTTTGTAGGTATCTCTGCTTGGTTCATGAATAAATATACTCAGCTGGAAACTAGAGTTGATTTAGTGCTTTTGTCTAGCCTAAAGTTGACCTTAACCAACCTGCCTAATACATTTGGTACATGCTACCACAGGAGTTTAAAGGAAGCTCTTGAAATGGAGTCTATCCTTGTTCATAAATACAAGCCATAAGCCTAAATTTCCATGTGTCCAGGACAGAAAGTTATTAATCACATAAGTGGTGGCAGTCTACCTCTGAAAGATACAACAAAGGGTGCCTTGTTGCCTGTCCAACCATGCAGGGTTGGAGGTGCAGAGTCAGACTCACATTTGCCACATTGGTAGAAGATGCAGCCCCACCAAATTCGGTTTGTGACACATTCTCTGGTTTTAACAGAGCATCTGTAACCATTTCGATAAAGAGAACTGTTCAGTTTCTCAGATGTATTTGTTATTTCTTTATTTTGCTCTTCCTATTTGCTGAACCAGATGTCTGATCATGGCTGAACTGAACAGTTTTCTTTAGAACTGTCAGGGGGGTATTACAGGGAGGCAAAATGTTTCCAGGAGCTACCCCCTGCCTTTCACCTTCTTGTTACCAGGTGTCCCTTTTGAAGGGATGTATTCCTGAGTGTATTCCTGAGTGTGCACTTTCAGACAGGTAACCTTGACACTTGAAGCGATCTTTTAACATTGAGCACTGAGCATCCCAAAGCTTAGCAATTTAAGGGGTTAAGGGGATTTGGAGATTAAAGACACAATTTCTTAACCCAGGAGTAATTTATTGAGAGGAATTAAAGATCCCCTCCCGACTCCATCGCCTCCGGAGACCATGTGGCATCGGCTCGGCTGGGGAACAAGGGATCCTGGGTGGAGGAGAGGCAGCAGTCATTCTTTCCCTTATCGTTGGCTGAGCACACGGGTGTGGGCCAATTTCAAAGTCCTTTTTTCTTCGGGCTGGGGGAGCTGGGCCTGGCCTCCTCGCCTGCCCTAGAGACGGGATCTGCCCCAGCTTGGGGACGCCGCAGGCATCGAACAAATGGCGGACATCCACTGGTTGGGACGCCGCAGCATGTTGTGGCAGAACCTGCTGACCACCTTGTTCCGGTCTGGCTTCAACGAGTGACCCCCACACCTGCTGGTGCTACATGTGGGGGGGAATGATCTTGGCTCACTCAAGAGCAAGGCCTTGATCCTGCAAGTGTTTGCAGATTTTTGGACCATCAAGAAAAGATGACCTGCAGTTCAGGATTGTCTGGTCCCACATCCTGCCACGCTACTGTTGGAGGGGCAGCGCGAGCCCCAGGATAATGAACAGAGCCGCCAGAAGGGTTAACCGGGAAATTGTTAAATGGCTGGGTGGGGAGGGTTATTCTGTACCCCATCCCGAGATTGTGTTGGCACAGAGGGAACTGTACCGTTCAGATGGAGTTCATTTGTCTGATGATGGCAACGACGTGTTTCTCAAGGACCTGCAAAGGGCCCTGCTGGAACTTGTTCCGGGTGGGTGGGGGAGAGGTGACTGAGTAGGCGCTCGTCTCTCTCTGTGGCGGGTAAGTGCGGGTTAGGGTATCGATAGGGTACGGTGAGCATCCCTGGCACCATTCAGGTGACAGGCGGTTTCAGGATGCCTCATGTTGCTGGGTCCTTATGCTCAGACAGCTGAGGATCAGGAACGCCTGTGATGCCTTTGTTCTCAGCCAAGCTTGTTGTCTTGAAACTCCGAGAGGAGGCGACGCAACAAAGTGTCCCAACACTAGGAAAGTGGAAAATGGGGCAGTGGCGGCATCATCGCCACCTCCCGGTTTTGGATGCTCCGCCCAATTGCACAATGTTATCGCCCCGGGGGGTGGGTGGATTAGAATAACCCGCACTCCATTCCTTTGAAGTTCATTGTATGTAAATAAATGTGGCCCAGTTAAACACCAGCAAATTGTCTCGACTCTTCATTTCCCCCCTATGTTCGCAAAGAGAGAGAAAGTGGGCAAGAGGGAGGGGGAAGGGAGTTTCCTCAAGATTCGTCTTTTGAGGCTTCTTTTGAGCCAAAGCGTCCTAACAATTAGGCTGACAGGATGCTGCTTATATGTCCAAACTTTAAGCTTGATTAAAACCTAAACTTTGGCAAAAATTAAATTAATTAAAAATAAATTTAAAAATCCTGACTTTGCTAGAGTAGTCAAACCAAGATGTGTGCTAGTTCGGATAAACTGACTGACAATCTTTCCTTTCTCCCAGCTGAAACAGACAGGTAAAAAATGAACAAGCTGCTAAGTATATACCTGTTGACTTTTCTGGACTGGCATTTGGAGCTTCAATGTAGATAGAATTTTTTTTCCCCCATTCATTTATTTATTATGGTCACAGACCAGCAAAATTGATGTAAAATGTAAGAACAGTTAAAACTATTATAACAACAGAATTCAGTTTATAGGATTCCTTCTCTCAAGAGGATAACAACATTTTTTTCCTAGTTTGCATTAAAATCATAAAAAAATCTGGCAACTCTTCCAGTGACATAAGAAGATACATCCCTTAAACAAATTGATACCAGGGTGGTAGGATTACTTCCAGAAAAGTCAGTTAAATAATAGTGGGGAAATTAACTTCTCTCTGCATTCCTTATAAAAAACACAATGTAGGGTCCAAGGAGGGTAAAAGGCCCATGGAAGAACTTTGGAAAATAATGGTTATGCCACATACAAAGGTTGTGATGGCTTTGTATCACATACAACATTCTGCTTTGAGTATCAGGCCTGCCTTTCAGAACGGCAGGCTTCTCCAAGCAGGAATGTAGCCTTCTTTTCCATGTCAAAAACAGCAGAATATTGCGGTGTCTGGCAACATTCTTTTGTCACCATTCAGGGCTGGCACTACCATTAAGCAGGGTGGGGCAACTTCCTCAGGCGGCAGATGATGGTGGGCATCAGTGGCAGCCCTACGGCTGTTCTTCCTGAGACCCCCCTTGGCCCCTCTTGGAGGACAGAATGGTCTGGTTTGCACAACATGAGGGTGGTTAATAAACCATGGTGGCTTGTTAACCACCTCTGTGTGTGCCAGTCTTTTTTCCTAATTACCCTTGCCAGGCACAGGTTTTCATGACATGCGAACCCCACGAGTGTGGGTGGTTGGGGTGGTTAATAAAGCACCCAGCAACCCTACAACAGAGTGTGGGTTCTGGGTGGTTGCCCTTGCTGGGTTCGCATGGCTTATTAACCACCCTCATGTCATGCAATCCTGGTCAATGTGTGTGCCGCATGGTCTGCCCTGCAACCCCTAAACTAGCCTGCTGCCCTCAGGTGTGGAGGATGCTGTCCCATGGTCAGTGTTGAAGATTTAACTGCCATTTTGTCCTTTGCCTTGGGAAGCAAGCAAAATGTCTTGGACCAGCCCTACCGCCAGTGCCTGTTTTCATTCATCCATTCATTACACTTCTATACCACCCTATTGCCAAAGCTTTCTTGATGGCTTCCAAAAATTGAAAACCTTAAGAATACAATATTGTACATAATATAAAAACCATTTCTGTACAAACATATATAATAGACAACACACACACACATGATATATATATATATATATATATATATATAATATATATATAGAATAAGCAATTTTAACAAACAACAATAAAAAATCCTAGGACCCAGAAGCACTGGCAGTGCTTCTCCGAGCAGCTGGTAAGTATCATTTCCCCACAAGCAATTTTAAATATTTTCCAACCTTAGATATATAACCCAGCCCCCACTGATTCCAAGGGTATAGAATAAAAATGACAAATAGCCTGAGGTTTGCCAAAAGGAGGGCAGTCTACGTTATGTTAGCAAATTGTGACACTCAACATCAATATCTTTTCATTTTTGTACCTGGCCTTGGGATAGGATCTAATTTTCTGCTCAGAATCATTTCCTGAAGAGGATATTCTGCATACCTGGAGTTATTCTTTTCTATCTGGTAATATCTCCCCAACATACCTCACATAGCTATCATTTGCATAGCAGCTATCTTGTTGCCAAGACCATGCTGGATTTTAGGCAGACTTTTGGTCTATCTACTGCAAATGTTCAAAAATATGTAATCACAGTTGTTATTTTCTGGAAGATTTAACTTAGCAAATTGTATAAGCTGAAGGCATGTATCAAGGAAGTCTACTTAAGAATGAGAAATATAATTTCCATGGATGTATTCAGTGCTTCTGATGGTTGACTGACTTGTTGATTCTCCTCTTGGGAGATGCTAAGTGAGTTGATCTGATTTTCTGCTCTATGTGTCCCATAAGTCCAGAGAGTTAAAGAGAAGCAGAAGACTGAAAAGGTAAGGAACGGAACTAGAGAGAATATCACTTGGAAACAAAACAGATTAAAATACACTTAAAACCATATAAAATGTTAAAATGGTAACCCACCCCATATCAGAGTGGCCGGATGTCTGGCCAGATGGGCGATTCATAAATATAATAAATAAATAAATAAATAAATATGTAAGTAAACATACTGGGGGAAGATGAGGGGCAATCAGGGACCTCAAGGAGGTTAAAGGCACAATCATGCATGTTCAGACAGAAAAAAGACCTACAACTCCCAACATGCCCAGGTAGCATGGCCAGCTGGGGGCATGCTGGGAGTTGCAGGCCTTTTTTCTGTCTGAACATGCATAAGATTGCGCCCTTAAAGGAGGAAGCTGTATTTCACATAATTGTTTTAAAATAACCAGTCATTGCTGCATCACTTTAGCTGTTGCTTTTAAAATTTAAGTTATATTATTTATAACGGATAAAAACTAACAACCACAGAGAAACAAACATACACATTATTCTCATACCTGAATATGACACTTTATTAGAACCAAGTTTTATAATGTGCCAATTTCTCTCAGTGTGTTATTAGATGAGCATTTCTTTAATTTTTTCACCCCAAAACAAGATATGTTCTGCTATTGGGGAGGGGCATGCAGCCATGGTAGGTATTGCCAGTTTTGAGACACCCATTCCACAGAAGGCCAGCTGGTGAGGCTGAGAGTTGAGTAACTTGCTCAAGAACCTGATTGCAAGGCAGAGGTGGGACCTGAACCCAGACAGAGAACACACATTTCACAAAACATGGTGTTGCAAGCTATGGTGTTGCTTGCACTAGTTGTTCTGCTGGTGCTTGCACAACTGCTAGCGGAACATCAGCACCTCTTGTCCTTTTCTCACTAGTATTATATTGGATACAGCCCTATATTTGTACTAGTCATCATTTTAAATTCATATTTCATTGAGTTTTTTAGTTAATATCAACACCTTCCTACACAGCCAAAACAACAAAAAGGAAAACTAAAGTAGAACATAAAGGCCGGGAGAGGGGAAGGTGTGTGGGTTGGTTGTATTATTCATGATTAATGATCCTATGAACATTCTATAATTCATTGTGTTTGGAAGCAGAAAAGGTGAAGTCTACCCTAGAGGAAGGAGATGAAAATTACTCTTAGTAATACCAGAATCAATGATAATAAATAGACATTTTTAAAGATAAGCCAGTGGTGTGTTTCTACCCCACAAGTGAATTATTCACGTAAAACTATTAGCTGGCAGTCACATTATCCCTGCCCCCAAGTCTTGTTTAGTGGATTTCCTCCTGTAAAATATTAAGACAATGTATTAAATAGTCATCTTGTGATCCATTTAAATAGACCCACATAGAAAAATTCAGCTATTGTTTCACAGGGCTGAATTTAAAATGTGCATAGCCAGTCCTTTCAATTTGCTATCTGTTCTCTTTCTAATTACCTGTTTAACAATATTTGTATGGCCAGATTGAAAATTCACCACGGTCACCTGGTTTGCACATAATGACAACTCAGAGTACAGGTTGACTTATGGATTGTTGTTGAATTGTGGGTTGTTCTTACGTGTGAACCCTGCACTTATAGTCTTAAGGCTGCAATCCTATACCTAGTTAAGTGGGAGTAAGCCCCATGAACTCAGTGGAACATACTTCTGAGTTGACATGTATTGGATTGCACGTGTTAATGTTGCATAAGCTGCAATTCTCACAATACTGGTTTTGCTCACAATGCACTATGGGTTTCATAGGTCTTCTTCACTTACCTATTAATATTAATTAATATTAATATTAACATCAAAGCTCTAAAAACACAGCCCTACCTTCAACATGTTTCCCTAGAAGTAAATTCCTCCAGAATTCATTAGGTCTTACTTCTTAGTAGTGAGTTTAGAATTGCAGCTTCAGCTTATCAAATTAACTGTGGAAGCAACATTCACAATTGGAAATAGAACAACAATTAATCATGGGATTCTATGTGATTACAGAAAAGGGTTTGGCTGATCACAGGATGAGGGGCAAATAATACATGGTTTGAGAGGGTGTTGTTGCTGTTTTAATCCAGTTTGGCTGCATGAGATTTGTTTTTGTGTATGCCATGTGGATACAGTGACTATCCTGCCTTCCCAAAACCCTAACAAGAAAGGCAATAGTACTAAGTAGTGCTGGTAGGATGTAAAACTATGCCATACTACATTAACCCCATAATTTGCTAGGTAAACATTGATTTCAGAGACCCATTCCAGATCTGATTGAAACAGTATGGATGGCTTGGAAGCTGGCTAAAGTATATTGGAACTTGTGCAACTGCAAAATTTAAATTATTTTCATCTGTTTGTAAGTTTGAATAAAAAGTGTTTGGGGCTGCTGAGGTCTGAGTTCAAAGAATAATTGTGGTTTGCCAAGGCAAGAAGAAGGTAATTAAAACAATGTTTATGTATACATTGAAAGCTTCAAAATTGTTAGACTTGAAAGGGTTTTTTTTTTAACCAAATGGGAATGAAAGTGAAAAAACCCCAAGAATTTATTACCGAATGCCTTGTTGAATCGTCTTAACAGGATTTCTGTAGCACATTTCAAGTATTCAAAATGGTTCATATACATTATCTCAAGGATTCTTACAACAGACTGGTAGGGTAGGTCAGCAGCATTATATTCCCCATATTGCAAATGAGGGCTGAGGCTGAAAGAATAATGGTTTGCCTAAGGTCAATTTGAATTCACATCTGAGGTGAGATTTGAGTTGGGGATTTCCTGGTCACACCCATAGTTGATATGCTGAACCACTTCTCTGCTTTGCTTCATTCAAATATGAATGGAATAACATCATCAACATGTTGTAGAATTTGTAAGCCAAGTTCCTATAGGACATTATACATTACTCACACACCGAAGATCCTAATAATAGAATAACAATTATAATTATAAGTTACATATTATTCAGAAAGGAAGATGTGAAGGACTGCCAACCGGTCCTTTACTCAAAACCAGAGATCAAAGGTGCAAAACTGCCAGCCTTAGCTCTGCTGTCTTGACACTGATTCTCTCAGGGCCTTGCCCTTGTCTATACACTGGATTTAGCACTGAACCACAGAGGAACCACAGACACCGTGTGGGGTAAAACCAGGAAAGTTTATTTAAGGTAAACAGATTACAATAAAAGGTGGGGAATGAGGGAAGAGGGAGAAAGGTGGGGAGACACTTTGGTATACACAGTAGAGCTACAAAACAACAAAAACTAATCCCTTACTATATAAATACCCAGGCACTTACTCTCTTTGCCTGAGGGTTGGTCCTCTTCAGGGCTTGCCTCAGCAAAAAAGCCCTGCTCCCGCGAAAGTGTGCAGACAACAACCCAAACCAGAAGCCACAGCAGCAGTATATTCTCCCCCCCCCCTCCTTTCAGTAGCCCAGCTGTCTTTGGCCAGTCAGGATGAACTTCATCTGGGCCAAGCAGAAGAGGTGGCTCTTTGGTCATGAATAGAATGCTTGGGCCGCATTTGCATGCAAATATTTGTGGCACTGGCCATCAAAGACATGGGAGACTCGGAGGCGTCAGGAGCCATCAGAGGAACTATGTACATTTTGCATTTCCCAGCCCCCAGCTGGGATTATACTTATTTACACGTGTGGAGGTGTGTGTGATGCAGGAAACTCTGACGCTTTTTCTTCACAGAAGAGTTAATCAGCTTGGTGCAGCTCTTTTTGTGTCAACTCCATGCTGCTAGCAAAGCTTGTTCTGTCTCTGTAAGCATATGTAAAGTAAAAGGAAAGACAAATTCTGTGGAAAATCTATCAGTAAAGAGGTGCCATTTGTACAGTCTCATTTCTGAGCACAGCTCTGTGCTGCCTGGCACCTCCTCCACCTTTCCCAAGGTAAAAAAAGAGGTGACTGGCTAGGATGGCAAGAGAGCAGGTTAAGTGGAGTGAGAATCCATTCTGAGTTTGGTTCAGCTCAAAGCAGGGCTAGGCCCAACTTGAAATGGAGTTGATTTTTCAAAAGTGGCAGGGGACTTGTATTTTTGAGCCCACCATTTTGAATACTCACCCTATCTCTAGGAGGATTTTTCCTTTGATGCTTTCAGTTCAATCCTATGCATGTCTATTCAGAAGTAAATTCCATTGACTTCAATGAGACTTACTCCCAGGTA
This sequence comes from Shinisaurus crocodilurus, assembly GCA_021292165.1. Taxonomy (NCBI): domain Eukaryota; kingdom Metazoa; phylum Chordata; class Lepidosauria; order Squamata; family Shinisauridae; genus Shinisaurus; species Shinisaurus crocodilurus. The sequence goes on from CM037879.1 coordinate 236,534,760, forward strand.
GGTGCACATAGGATTGCAGCCTTAGACAGCTACTGACACTTAAACAGCTAATATGGGTAAAGAAATGTCCATTTATTCCTCATAAAGCTTTCCTTCCCTGTACACCCAGTTCTGCAAATAGCAAGGATGCCCGTAATTACTCTTGAGATATTTCTCCACATTTTTCTTTACATAAATAAAGATACTCATAGCATGTGCAACTTTGATAAAATATACCAAGTTTTTGCTTACACAATCATCTCAAGTAAATATCATGTTGTAAAATGACATTTCTGACCTTGCAGGCACTAGTGCAATTTTGAATTCAGTCTATTTACTTCAGTGAAGTTAGATGAGATTTATATAAAAGCATCATTAAAATCTAGACCAAAGTGTTTATTTTAATGTGTTAGCTATCATATTATTTACATCATGTTGGTCTTAGAAAAATATACTTTGGAGAGGTGTTTTCACCCTTATCCCGACAGATGATAGTAGTCCTTTGGATACTGTTTTGATTCCTGTATGAAGAACTACTTTGCTAAATGTTTGTTTTTTACTCCATTAACTTAGTGTGCTTCTTTTCTGCATAAAATATAGCTGTCTAGACTCTTGGCATAGTCTCTTAGCTCTTGAAAAAAACAGCCCAAGTGTTAAAAGAGGGATCCCATATAGATTTGGAAAGGTTTCCTCTATGTGCCCGACCCCTGTGGAAAAATGTCTCTATACTTTTTCTTCAAAGGTTATTTTGTGGTAGTATTAGCAGAGGAATAATTTAGGAACCTTCACCTCTTTTACCTCCACAGGTCAATTCAATTTTCCTTTCAAGTCCATACTCCATTTAGGGTACACTTACAGTTCATCTCATGTGATTAGGACTGCAATCCTCCATCTGGGAGTAAGCCCCATTGAACTAAGTGGGCATATGTCTGAGTAGACATATATAGGATTGTACTCTTCATCACCCTCTTAAGGGCAAAATCCTATGCATGTTTAAACAGAAAAAAATCCTACAACTCCCAGCTTTCCCCAGCCAGCCATGCTGTCTGGGGGAAGCTGGGAGTTGTAGGATTTTTTTCTAGGAGTGTAGGACTTGTAGGACTTCCCCCCCTCTAATGCTAGGAGTTGTAGGATCCCCCCCCCCCATCTAAACATATGTAGGATTGTGCCTTAATGCTACTTTTGCCCTTAGACAACAGTAGGTGATAGAAAAGCAACCTCAAGGCTGTAAACCAGGGTTCCCTGGGAACAATCTTATTAAAGTGGGATCAAGTCTTATTGACAGGTTAAGGTTAGCATTCTCACTCCAACCAAGAAATAATTCACTTGTACCTTGCAACCCAGAATAGCTGCCTAGGAATGTGTGAATTCTATTTCTAGTCTGTATCACTTTCTTATGTGTTCACGCATAAGTCCATTCTGTCCCTTTTCCACTTTAAAAAAATAATCCTCTGCATAGAACATTTGCATTTCAGTATATATATTAACCACATTTCTCCTCAAAATATGCAGTTCTGAAAAAAAAATTTCTTACCGAATATGCATTTTAAAATATACCTCAATACATTTTTGACTCAAAAACTGCATAGGGCCATTTGGGAAGTATGAAAGCCAGTGGATACATACCGTAAGTTCAGATCTGCACATTAATCAAATAAGTTAGGATCGAAATTCTTAAAGACAAGATGGACCTCCTGCAACAAAAGGTTCCAGTATGGAGTGCTCCAGTTCAGTGTCCCAGACAGCCATGGCCTCCTCCGCAGTATTCCATTCTATCCCCGCCCCCTCAACATTCAGTCAACATTCTGTGGCCACTGCATATACTCTCATTGAGCTATTTGGGGGGCTCCCCTCTTAGGGTTCCTTTACTAAATATATTTTGTACTTCTGCAAGCCTTGGTTCCCCTTCCCCACCACCAAGACTGCTATTTTGGCCACATAAAGGCCCACACTCACTCCTGGATTTCAGAAATAGAGGAAATGACTGAATTCTTTAAGCATTCCTTTGGTTGCCATCTGTCTGTCGAGCAGCACTTGTTCCCTCAGCCACTTGTTCCCTTTGTATGTCTGGAATGGCAGGGAGTACAGATTTGGATGCAAATCTGGAAGTCCTTTCTTGATCAAGATACTATTTCTCAGCTCTGTTTCCAGGAATAAGAGTGACCTAACACAAACATTTACTACGTCGATTAGCTTTTGCTTGTTTGTTGTTGTTTTTAACATTGCTATCCCATTAGATCTTTAGTACAGGCAGTCCCCGAGTTAAGAACGTCCGATCTACTATACAGGCCTGTGGCTCACGCTGGCTCAGCTTGTCTGAGTGTGGGAAGCTAAGCAGGATCAGGCCTGGTTATTACTTGGATGGGAGACCCCTCCTCTAGTTTCCTGCATTGAGCAGCGGGTTGGACTCGATAGCCTTGTAGGCTCCTTCCAACTCTATGATCTATGATCTATGAAACCCATACTTGAGAACGGACTTCTGGGTTCCCCAGTGCTACGTCGTTTACGTAGAGTACATAGCGTAGTATACTACGCAATTTGTGTAATTTACTCAATTTGCATAAATGCCAATTTTAACATCTAGAACGCTATGCTGTTTCGACTTACATACAAATTCGACTTAAAGACATTCTTAAGAATGGAACTCGTTCATAACCATAATGCTGAGATAGTTTAAATGCCAAAAAGAAATGGAATGAAATCTGAATAACTCTCACTGGCCAGCATCCCATTGTGCTTGCAGGAAGGATCGCTCATGCAACGGGGCTTTTGCGCTTCTAAAAATAACCCCAAATAAATGGAAATGCTCATTTCCAAAATGGGGCAGGTCAGCAGAGCTTACAGAAGGGAGACCTGTCCCATTCTGGAAACGAGTGTTTCCGCTCGAGTGTTTCTGCTCATTTCTGGGGTTATTTTTAGAAGCATGAAAGCCCATTGCACAAGTGGTCACTCCAATGAGCATACTGGAACCAGCAGAACAGCCCCATTGGATACTGCCTGATAGCTTTAATTCTGTTCTCCAAAATGAGGTAGTAAATTTCCCCCAATTTTAGACTATGTACTAATTGGGTACCACTTTTAAAGTTCACATATGCTTAAATAACATCAGGCTGTAAATGTTACCTTTATCCATGCCCTCATTTTTTCAGCATTCCACTAAATTTGCAAATATGTTGTTTCCTGCCTTTATATAGTTTTGTGTTTCTATTGTCTGTCTGTTCAAGCCACAAACTTGGCAGAAGGCCTGGAATTATGGCATGGTGAAGCCCTGAATCAGACCATACCTAAGCTTAATCCTTCTGACAGTTTTTTAATGTCCTTAAAGTTCTTTTCATTTCTATCTTATTATGAACTTATTAAAATCTTGATAGTTATCTATTTATCTACCATAACACTCGTGCTTCAATAAACATTTTAATAAACACATTTGTGTGGACCATATGGTGAAACATTTAAATAAGACACTTAGTGTCTGTCACCCTGGGAAATTATTGAAGGGTGGGGTATAAATAAATACTTGAATAAGGAAGAGGGGGAAGGGTTCTGGATTGGCCATGCTGGCTGTGATGATGGGAGCTGTAGTCCAACACATCTCAAGGGTGCCAGATTAGCGAAGGCTGAAGTAAGGCAATAAACTGTTTGTTACAGAAGTAAGGCAATAAACTGTTTGTTACACTAGCTCTGTTCAGGTTGGTTCAGGTGAACATGTGAGGGGTTAAAAAGGGAGTAGAGAGTCAGGGCTCTACTGGCTGGCCCCATGCCATACATCTCCGGGTGTGCTGGCCCCGCCCACCTCAGTTCAGACCTTGCCGTGTTGAATTGGCAAGGCCTGAAAAGGAGTTTGCTTGAACCCCAGTAGAATTCTCCACGCAATCAGGAACCCTGATAAGGCAGGGTCCGCAATTGCAACAAGAGTTCTACTCGCGTTCAAGCGAAAGTGAGTAGAACTCCCTTTCAGACCTTGCTGATTCAACATGACAGGGTCTGAATTGGGCAGGGCCCAGCATGCCTGAAGATGTAGGGGGCGGAGCCAACATGCATGGCCCTGACCCTCTACTCACTTTAAGTCCTCACATGTTCACCTGAACAGGACTACTATTGTCAGGAAAAGCCTAGAATGTTACCTTGAAAAACAAACAAGCCTAGAACAGCCTTCCCCAACCTGACAGTCTCCAGATGTATTGGACTAGAATCTCATCCCCCCAACAATGCTTGCCATGGTAGATGGGGTTAATGGGATTTGTAGTGTAACACATCTAGAGGTCACCAGGTTGGGAAAGGCTGACCTAGAACTTCATCAACAACTATTGCTAATTAATAGCGTTTGTTTCCAGATCCTAACATGAAAGAATTTAAGAAATAACTCATATACAAAGCTTAATAAAAAATGTTTACTTATGATATTGCACCTCATTGCAGGCAAATACTTTTGACATATTTGTCAATTGTTTTTGTTGATGTGTTTGCTGAAGCAGCCAGTCATCCACATTTTGGGACACACGCCACAGTATTCAGTTCTGTATGGAAGCTTTCATTATTGCTTATTTGCGTGTGTACAAAATCCAGTATTATGGTAAGTAGGTGGGTTGCTGATTTGTCAGCATGCCATTCTGGATCAACCCTTTATGAATTGTTTTTAAGCACCAAAGTGGACAATGAAAGCTTTTATAGCAGCTGCCCAATTAGCAGTAATCATTCTTGTTAAACTTTTCTAAAGTACTGGAGTATGTGATGAATGTAAAGTATTCATTTCTTTTCCCCCCCTACCCGTTTGCTGCATTCAAGTCCATCTTGTAAAATAGCCTTTAACTGCTTTGCACTTTCATGTTCATTTTGCAGATTGAGAATGTTGATGTCTGCCTTAGCTTTCTGGCAGCCAGAGGAGTAAATGTCCAAGGTCTTTCTGCGGAAGGTAAGAAAAACACTCTGTCAGCAGAGATAGTAGGAATACCTTCCTGAAAAGTACTTCTTGAACCTTTCTTTGAAAAATACCATATTGGAAAAGATATTTGTTATTTATGAAATACATCATTTTGGTTTGACTTCTTCAGTATAAATTATAACTATACAAGAAAATGAACATTTCCTATGGGAAACATAGCCCATTTATTTAAATTAGCATTTTCCCCTTGTATACGCTTTCTCCATTTCCTCTCTTTCCTAAAGATATATGTAGCTTCAAGTATGCTTTCCGCAAACACATCACTGGAAAATGTGTGGGTGTGACTTACACTGTTAAAGAGTACAGCTCACTGAGAAATAGGGCATGATCCAGAGCCCACTGAAGACAACAGCAAACCTCATTTTAGCAAAACTAATTTAATGGCAGTGTGTATTGTGCTTATGAACTGTGCTAAGTGTGTATTGTGCTTATAACTGTGCTTATGAACTTATATACAGATGTCAGATTAGAATTTGCTGGCATATGCTTCAGAATGTTGGTCAATTTGTAGAGTTTTTTTATTATTGTGTGTATGAGCCATTGTCTGATGTTGTCAGAGAAAATTAATATGTATTTATAATACAATTATTTTAAAGTTCAGAGTGTACTATACATTTTTGTGTGTGAAATGATGTTTATTACATTATACTATATCTTTCTGAGTAACTCTAACCTAGCAGTGTAGTCAATGGCTCTTAATACTATAAAGTGATCGAACACACTGTCCTGACTTTGGCAAGATTTGGGATTCCTCAGTATTTTAGCCTCCATATGGTGCTGCCCTTAGTGTATATGCAACTGAAGGCAGAAATTATTCCTTAGCAGAAATGACTAATACAGTACTAAGGTTTGAATTATAGCTTCTTTTTAACAGTAAATGTAAGATGCAGTTGTCACAGATATGTCACATTTCCACAAAATTAATAACTCCCATCTCTTGAGACATTTGAAGTAATTAATTTTTGACATATAAATGAGCAATGTAGAAAATTCCAAATAGTGAAAGATGTTTTCTCACACATACTCAGAAGGACATAGTTAATTTCAGTGGGGAATATTTGTAAGTATAATAGTTTCCTCCTGCTCACATCAGTCAGTATAGATTTATTTCATGATCCTAGAAGGGGATGTTACACTTCTTAAAAACCTTGTAAATTTATTTTAACCTTTAGAACAGACACAACTTTCACATGTTCCAAGTCCATATACTGACCAAGACTGAATTCTGCTGAAGGGCTGGGGTAAAATGGGGTGAAAAAACTAGAAATATTGCAAAGCTATTTTCTATGTTTTAAAAATGGTATATAATTTATTTCTCCCTGTCTTACAGATGCACAATATAAATGTCCCAATTTTCTGCTAAACTGTTATTACTAAAATAATTATATAATAATGTGTATTTCTGCTTCTATAGTTTGTATTCAAGATTGCATTTGAAAATAACATTTCTGACAAATTTCCAATAAAATATTCAGTTCAACCTGGCTTACACGTCGTCACAATCTATAGATTGACTACGGCATGTGAGTTTTCCATATCTGAAGGAAGTATTTGAGATCAGAAAGGAAATATGTAAGATCTCTGTGTGTCTACACTAGCAATCTGTTCAGAACTATATTGTAGCTATCTGTGTAATCACTGACTCTATTTATAAATGTAAGTATTTTGTACAGGACATTCCTTGCCGCTTCTCTCACCCAATAAATCGTAATGTGTATCCTGAAAGAGTAAGAGTAATTAATGTTCTTAGAAGGACAGCCAATCCACTGGGGTTACCGAGGGGTACCCTTTTAAGAAATTAATGATGCTAACTAAATCTAGAAACACTTAAAAAGTAAAGCAATGTACATAACCTTCCACAGAATGACATAATGCATTGGGATTTTATCCACTTTAGTTCTGTATCTTTTATAAAAGTGGAGAAGCTCCAAACCCACACATGATGTAGTACTGTGTTCTCATTTCTGCTGTCTAAAAGAAGAAGCTGTAGTTGGATAAAAAGCTTCCTTCTAAAAGCCTTATGTTGCAGTCCTATGCACTCAATGAACACAACAGGATTTACCGGTACTTGAGTAAAGATGCATAGGATTGTGCTTTTGAGTTTCTATATAATTGCTTTTGTTATAACTGAGACATACGTTTTTATTAAGTGTTTCTCTTCTATCTCCAACAAAAATAAATAAAAAATAAGCCACAATAGGCTTACTTTCTTAGCTCTCCTCTCTATGTCCTTTGCTTTTCTTGATCACAGTGAAGGGATGATTGAAGAAGAGATAATAATATAATAGGCTTCATTCTGTTTTCCCTTGAAGAACCAGGCTGAAGTTCTAAAACACATTAGGTTGGATCCAGACTTAGCCATGCTTAGGCCTAATGAAATCAATGGGACAAGTTAGTGATGACTAGCTTAAGTGCCATTGATTTCAATGGGTCTACTCTAAGCATGACTAAGTCTGGATCCAAACCAATAGCAGTCAAGGAGAAAGGATCAGAGGAAAACTACGTACATCCAGTCCAGGAACGCTAGAGAAATCTTCAATGGATCCAAATGAGTATGGATCTCTATTAATCTGACCAGCAGATTCCTCAGCAGACCAGCTTTTTCCGAGTCACATGAATTCTGTGGACTTGCAGACAGTGGTGGGTTTTTTAAAACTTTTTTGGGGGAAATTTATGAAATCCACACTTGTGCTAATGTGCATTAGTGCAAATGAAATGAAATTCTTGTACATCCCTGAAAAATTTCTGATTCTGTCAGTGAACAGGCAACAGAACAAAAGATGCCTGACAGTCTGCAAAACACGGACAGAATGTATTTAAGAAAATCTGTACATCCCTATTCAAGACAGCTGCTTCAAACTATTGCTGTTTTTCTGACACATGCTACACCTGGAAAGTTCTATCAGCTGGATTAGAACCCACCTGGCTGGACTGGAACAAGTGAGTTTATTGCAGCAGCAGCAGCAGCAGAAACCATTGCAGTACTTTGCCAATGGTGGTAGTGAATAAGGATGTGATGCTGGATTTTTATTGGTTGATCTCCTTTAGTTTCAAGTTTGTGTAAATATTCCCATTGTGTTGAATACGCCAGAAGTGTTACCAGTGTTTTTGTCTGATCCCACATGTCTCAAGCATCACCCCTTGCATGTAGATGCACAAATCTTTGCACCAGCTTTGAGCACCTGTTGGGTGCAAAGATATGGAATAAAATAAATAAATAATGCACACAATTAATAATCTTAATAATACTGATTGTCGAAGTTTTAGAAAAATGGATACAAAGCAGGCTTATGTGCAAAATATATTATATGGCTGCTGCTCTCATTTTTCCATACAACTTTACTGCCCAAGCTGTTTATATGAAGGAAATAGCAGCTGTGGCTGAAGAATAGTTACTAAATCACGGCTGTAAAAGGTATATAATCTAATCACCAAACAAAGCTTTCTACAACCATTAAATGGTTTTGCAGAGTTAAAAAGAAAAGAGAAGTCTGGTCTGAAATATAAATAAATAAATAAATTGTGTGTTACACAGTCAAGTTCTGGACAATCCACAGTGCTGGAAAGAAAAGTATAAGACTGCTCTGGCAAGAGCATCTGATGTTTTTCAAGCTTTATATTCAGAAACATTTTTATTTCTACAGTGTTAAAAGGAAGGTTTTTTAAAAATAAATAAATAAATCCTGATTGTATTTCTTAAACATACTTAAATGTATGTATGTATGTATTCCTATAACTTATGGTCTTTGTTTTTTTTTAACTATTCATTCTTTCCCATTTATTTTCTGTTTTATAACTTTACCTAGGAGCTTATAGTCTGCACGGAAACATTATAAAATTAATCTATGACTGAAACAAGAGCTATATATCTTTTTGTTCAGTATTGCATGCATCATATCTATATAATATATGTATTCATAGTGCAGTCTGATGCACACATTTATTATGGAAGAAGAACTGAATGTCATGACTTTTCAGGGACCTGGGATGGAGGGCAGGGAAACGGGCCTGGAATGCCCCCAGGGATTATCAGGGAACACAATACCCTTCCCCCAACCATGCGCAGCTGTGGATGGGGAGAATTTTGCGGGTGGGGGGGAATGAGAGCGAGACCACCATGGGCGATCTCACCCAATGAGAATGAAGGGGGTGGAGCCCCAGGGCCAATATTAGGCCTGGCTGCCCCGGCCCTGGCCTCTTTCTCTTTGCACCTGGTGACAGGCGACAATCTGAGGCTCCCCATTGGTGAGTTCCGTGGCTCGGTCTGTGGGAGATAGGACCACCTTTGAGGCTGACCCACCTCACCCGCATTGGGGTTCAGCCCCCATGAGGAGGTGACACTGGGAAGGCCTCCCACCCCACCCAGCACCATGGTTGTGGTGTAAAACTGGGGGGTGGCAAGTTGCAGTGCCACCCCTCATGTTTGGATGTTTCGCCCGTAAACAGCTCCACTGGCCAATGGCCGGTTTAGTTGGCACCCACACTTCTTCCCTTCGCAGATCTTTGATTATTCAATAAATGTGGCCCTGATTTTACACCATATCTTGTGTTTCGACTCTTTATTTCCCCCTTTACACCCGCAAAAAAACCTGCTGCTGTAGTCAAGGCTAACTGATAAAGGAGAAGCTCTAAGACCCAGCTAGTGACTTGCAGCATCTTGCATCCTCTGCTTTGGGAGCAGAGCTTAGCTGTGGAGGGAGGACCTGGGCTGATCCAAGGTGAGCACTATTGAGTGGAGGGAGAGATGGAGGGAGAGTTGAAGTTGAGAGTCGAAGCCCTGAACAGTAACTAAGCTTTTTTCTTTTTCTACTATTCTATAATATTCATGAATGGTGTATTTTCAGTACATTTGGATTAATGTTAAATTTAATATTGGACCACCTTGAGCAATCCAGTCAAAATATATTGTACACATACTCTGGCTTTCCACTCCTAACGGATTTTCTGTGGTAAGAAGAAAGATGAAAGAAGCAGTGAGGAAATGTGGATAGGTTACAAATGGAAGATTACATTGTCTGCCCCCCCCGCCCCTACAATTCCGTGAATGAGGCAGGGTAATTGCATAATAAAAGCCTCATCTGGAAGTGCTCTCTGTCCACTTCCACATGAGGCTTTTACTGTGCAATTGCCCTCATGGAATTTTATGGGGGCTCAGAAGTCATTGGTAGCACCAGGAGCCCTCCATCTGGAAGTATTGTAGGAGGCATTTTCCTTGAAGAAAAAAACAGCAAATAAATGGATTAGAAGACATCTCCTACTTCCTCCATAATTCCAGTTGATATTGGCTCTTTTCTTAATGAGCTCAGAGGAATTAAAACTAGTAATAGGCACAATACCAATTTAACAAGAGGATAAGGAAATAATAAGCCTCTTTTATTTTAAATAGTTTATCATAGACCACATAAATGATCCAGAATCCATAAAGCCAGGGGTGGACAACTTGTAGCCCTCCAGATGTTTTGGCTATGCTGGCTAGGGCTGATGAAAGTTGTAGGTCATTCCTGCATTAGGCCTTCAGTAGATATGGTGTGCTGTCACAATGTGTATTTTATTAAATATTTCTGGTGGATAGTCTTGGTGCTGGTAGCTGAGGACTTCACAAGAGGGAAAGATTTTAGATGCAGGAGTCCACCGTAAACCTTGTTCCAAAGTGAAACGGAATCAAAATTTAGCATGCTTGACCTGAAAATATGTATAATGTATGCACACCTGAGAAGACCAAAGTGAAAGTCTATTTATATATATATTTATATATTTTCACTCCTTTTTTTCTTCTTCTTCCAGAAATAAGGAATGGAAATTTGAAAGCCATTTTAGGGCTGTTTTTCAGTTTGTCTCGTTATAAACAGCAACAACATCAACAGCAACAGTACTATCAGTCTTTGGTAGAGCTACAGCAGCACGTCTCTCATTCTCCACCTCCCACTGAGATCAGCCAGCCCAAAACACAGCAAGATATGCAGTCCAGGTAGGTCAGAATATTTCCTTGGGTAAAATCTGGACTTGAATTGCTTTCATTTTGTAGCAAATCTCTTCAAGATCACCAGAGTGGGAGTTTAGAGCACATTCTTAAATGCATCTAAATGCATTACTTGGAAGTAAGCTTAAATTCAATTGAACTTACTCCCATGTAAGTGTGCATAGGTTTGTAGCCTTCAACTGTATTGATTTGGTTACTTCAGTTTAACTTCAGATTAGGAGGGTGGGGACTCATCATGGGGAAGCCAACCTGAGGGATTAGTTAAAAGTAAAGAAGAAAGAAGAGTATAGTCTGTTCTTGAAAGAGGAGTAATACCCTCCTCTTATAATGTTTGCTGTGTGGACATTACAGGATAGGACATGTTCTCCTCCCAGAGTGCGGTTGTTCACCACATAGAACAGGGTTGGCTCCCCCTCCCTCCTTCACAGACACACACACACTGTCTCTCTCTCTCCCTCCCCCCCCCCTCTCTCTCACACACACACATCTTAGTTCCCTGCTATGGGTGGGGGGAATTCATCAGGATCTTGGGGGAAGTAAAGGTTAAACCTCACCTTCCTCTGTAACTTTTCCTCCATGCGCAGGGAAGGTTTTGCTCTCCCTGCTTGGAGAGGAGAGGTGTCTGCTCTAGCCCATCTTACTGAGAGAGAAATGATGGAGTACAGTGAGCTATATGGCAAAGGACACTCCAGCCCTCCATACTCTATGGTAATGTTATTCTGGAGAGAGTACGATGGGCTAGAATGGCAAGAGAGTCCATTTTAGACCCCAGGGAAATATACATACAGTGAAAGAGGTGCAGGGAGGGAAATGTGGGAGATGTGGCTACGGCATTGGCAGGCCGCAGGGGAGACCCCTATGGGGTGTGGGTTGCCTTACACATGTGACATAGAATAAGGTGACTATGGTGTAGATAGCAGAACCAAGAAGAACTCACGGATATTACCACATTTTTTCATTGAATAAAAAGCATTACTCCAGTTCTTAAAATATGACAGAACATACCTTCCTGAATAATACATAAAGATGTGCTGAGCACTGTTTGTTTATATTCTCGTAAATGCAGCTTTTTATCTATTACTCTACTGAATATGATTGATAGAAGGTAATAGAGGGAATTCTGGTCTGGTATGACTGCTATATCATTGTTAATGCTGTGTGAACAAATTGAATCCGTGTTAAGCAGCAGCAGGATTTGAGGTTGGGATAGGGCCTTAGCAGGGAGCTTGAGGAACAATATGCTAGAAGATCAAAGTATTACAACTAAGATAAAACAGGCAAAACTCAAAGGTGATATTTGTCCAAGGAAACTGGACACACAGTGCATGTAGAGAACAGACAAGGGAGACAGGGAGACAGCTGGAATGAAATGCAGCAACAGAAGTTAGAGCCATACATACAGTCAAAACCAAGCTAGTGGTTTCCCAGACAAAGATCAAAGCATTACTTGGTAGCATTTATAGCCAAGTCAGATCAGGGAGTATCAACAGGTTTCCTGGAGGTGGAACCATGCTTGGCCCTGGCAAATGAGAATACTACCTCTTTCCTCTGCAACCAATATAATAATTACATTGCCAAATGTGCCAGGTGAACACCAGATGATTTTTAGCTGAAGTTCTGGTGACTGTGACTCGTTGCAATGTATGGGATTTTATTCAGAGACTGATTATAAAAAGGAAAGTACTATATTCAGATTGTTGCATAAATATAAAACTCGTTGAGTAAGGGTGAAAGGAAACATCACATTCAAAAGCAAAAACCATTTAGGCAGCTAAACTTTCCACAATGAATACAAGCCAGACATTATTTATCTAAATAGTTCAGGCAGAATTCTATTGACATGAATGGAGCTATTACCAAGTAATGTAGCACTTAGACGATCAGGCTTTTATAAGCATAGACAAAGAATGCACTCTATAAAACATATTATTTTAACATACACAGAGAGCCAGTGTGGCGTAGTGGTTAGAGTGTTGGACTGGGGACTTGGGAGATCCAAGTTCTATTCCCCACTCGGCCATGAAACTCACTGGGTGACTTTGGGCCAGTCACTGACTCTCAGCCTAACCTACCTCACAGGGTTGTTGTGAGGATAAAATGGAGAGGAGGAGGAGGAGGATTATGTAAGCCGCCTTGGGTTCCTTGCAGGAAAAAAGGTGGGGTATAAATATAATAAATATATAATATAATATATAACATAATTCATGATTATAACAAAGCTGCACACGCTTGACACATATATTTAATTGAATATGTTGCTTTGAATATTAGCTTCCTTTAAGTGCTTTTGAAGGGCAAGTGGTTGAATACAGAGGTTTTCTTAGTAGTAACCCCCCCCCCATTGAGTATTAGTTTTTGAAACCCAACCCACAGTGAAATCGTTCGCAGCTGTTACGAATTGCCCATTTAATTGTACATTTAACAATACTTATAAATACTCTTCAATATAGCATTGTGGGTTCACTTTCAGAGCTCATTGTGAAAATATTGAATGCTTAGCCTTTGGAGCGCTTTGCTACTAGGTGATCCTAGGGTCGCTGCCTAGGAAGCACTTTGTACCAGGAGATGGGCAAGAATACCATTTTGCTAGAATCAGTTTGTTACATATTCAGGAACAGCAGGAGCTGACAGATGGATGAGTAACCTGATGCTTGGAGAGATCAGAAGAAAGCTCAAGTGATATCAAGAACAAGGGGATCAGTACACTAAGGGCAACAAGTTAACTTTCCATTGTGGGCATGTTTAAAGAGATAGGTGAGCCAATTAAATTGTTCCTTCATCGTCATAACATAGATGGTTTGTCTTAATTTGTACTTGAATGTACAAATATAGTATTCATACTAAACTTTGCCTTATTGAAAATAGATTGTATTTCAATTAAATTAAGAATCATTGCCAAGTCTGAGATGTAATTTTTTCCTAAAGGTCAAATGATCAATAAGATTCTTTATGTGGCTTTAACTACATTTCTGAATCAGGTAGAGGAATTTAATTTAATAACTCTAACTGGATAGATGCATGGAAAAAAATATTGTTCACATTTATCTTGATTTATTGGGATGTGAGGTGGAACTATTGAGCCATTCCTTGTGCTCTAATAAAACAGAGTGAAAATGTAACCTGGCACTGCAGTTATGCTTCTGTGTGAGGGAGTATAGATTGTAAAAGCATTAATCAGGGTACTTACCTTTTGCTGGGCCCTTGGTCAGTGTAGGTCATTTTAGAGGTTGACAAGCATATGGCAAGCTTTCCACTGAGAACATTGCACACTTTTTGAAAGGGTTATGTCTTAGCTAAGCAAAAATATCACTTTCTCTCATGCTCAAAGGACAGCTTGGATACTAAGAAAGAGAGGATGCTTAAGAACATAAGAAGAGCCATGCTGGATCAGACCAAGGATCTATCTCAGAGCTCTCCAACCTTGGGTCCCCAGATGTTGCTGGTCTACAGCTCCCAGCATACCCAGCCAGCATGGCTAATGGCAAGGGATTCTGGGAGCTGTAGTCCAGCAACATCTGGGACCCAAATTAGAGCCCTGGTCTATCTAGTCCACTCCAGCATTCTGTTCATACTGTGGCTAAACATGTACTGTTAAGTAAGGAAAAAGAACAGATGTACTGCATGCTAAGTACTAAAGGTAACGTGTATTTTGCCTGCAAATTAATCAGGCATGTGTTCCACCAACGAGCCAAATAAATCAAATAGTCATGTCTTTTACCAATGAGTGCCTGCAGCTACCTCCTCTGCAGGTTCATTGAGAAGGGAGGTTTCATTTGTAAGCAAAAATGGCAAGAGATAGTTTGGTTGCTTTTCACTAAAATTAATGATATATATCCCTTTCAAATGACACGGAGAAAGACAGACACACACGTCAGACAGACATGCATGAATGCACATGGGAGGGAGTAATACAGTAGTGGCAAACTCCACCCCTGACTTTTGTGCATTCATCTGAGATTGTTTATAGAGCCTATGACCCAGTTCGTATTTCACAACAACCCATGGTTTGTTAGATACTCTCATAATACTAGAACCCAGCATCATCCCATGAAGCTGATTGGTGGGAGATTCAGGACAGATAAAAGGAAGTACTTCTTCACACAGCGCTTAGTTAAACTATGCAATTCACTTCCCCAAGATGTAGTGCTGGCCACCAATTTGGAGGTCTTTAAAAGGGGATTGGACAAATTCATGGAGGCTGTGATGATTCTGGTTCTATGAAAAGGAGAAAAACCTACTGAAGTTTGTAGTGTGCCTGGGGTATATGAATAGTGTGCCTGGAGTATATGATTGACAGCTAGACTGAATGGAATGTTCAGATGCAGCTTGAGTGCGATTGGCTGGGGAAGGAGTGACTGGTTTACTTTTAAAGGAGGGGGCAGTCAGTCTGGGAGTTAGTAAGAGTCAGTTAGTTAGAGAGTTAGTGAGAGAGAGGGAGGTTGTACTTGGATGAAGGGAGGTAGAGAGATAGGACGGTTTGAGAAATTAGTGTGTTTGAAGAGTAGAAATGCTATATCTAGATTCATAGATCATAGAGTTGGAAGGAGCCTACAAGGCTATCGAGTCCAACCCCCTGCTCAATGCAGGGAACTAGAGAAGGGGTCTCCCATCCAAGTAACAACCAGGCCTGACCCTGCTTAGCTTTCCACACTCAGACAAGCTGAGCCAGCGTAAGCCACAAGCCTAGTATCCTAGAAGATGATTATTTACCTGTATTTACCTGAAATCCATAATTGACCCCTTAATCACTTATGTTCCCTGACCCTGATTTCCTACCTGTGTTCCCAAAATAAATATTGTTCTTTTTGTGAGTAAACAGCCTGTTTTCTATCTATAATTTTAGATAAGACTTTGGTTAACCCCATGTGCCTCGCAAGGGACACACGCTACTGAGGGGTTTGGTGGCAGCATTCCTGAAGGGAAAACCCCACAACAGGTGGGATAAAATAGTGGGAAAGCCTCTGTTAAGTTTGCCATGCTGGGTGGCACGAGAGTGTTGTGGTGGTGATAGGCTATCTGGGAGGTACACCTGGGTGGCGGGGCAGATTCTGAGGAGAGACAGGTGTCCTCAGTCACTAGGTGAGGCAGCAACACCCCACCTGGGTATAGGGTGAGGGGTGGTTGTAGCAAGGGCTATCAATGGCTACTAGTCCTGATGGCTATATGCTTCCTCCAATATCAGAGGCAGTATGCCTATGTACACCAGTTGCTGGGGAGCATGGTCAGGAGGGTGCTGTTTCACTCATGTCCTGCTTGAGGGATCCCATGGGCAGCTGATTGGCCACTGTGTGAACAGAATGCTGGACTAGATGGACCCTTGGTCTGATCCAGCATGGTTCTTTTTATGTTGTTATGAAACAGGAGTGAACAAGTGTGCTAGTTCTCACCACCCAATTGCTCCTGTTACAACCAGACAGAGCTAAACACCCCAAGATGTTCTCTTCCCCAACAACCCACAATTCCAGGTTCAGACATCACAATAAACAACCCAGGGATGGAGCATCCCTGGGTTGTTTAGCTCAGTGGGAGCAGGTGGGTGGCCACAACTATTACTTGTATTTTTTTATACTGTATTTTATTGTAAAATTGTATTTTTATTGTATAATTGTATTTTATTGTGTAATTTTATAATTGTTGTAAACCGTCCAGAGAGCTTCGGCTATTGGACGGTATAGAAATGGAAATAATAATAATAATAACAACAACAACAACAATAATAATAAATCACCACCACCACCACCACCACCACCACCACCACCCAGGGTTTAGATATGTGTAAGTTTCTCTTCATGTATTAGATATGTGTAAGTTTCTCTTCATGTACTTGGGAACCCTGGGTTCCCAATTCCCTGGAGAGAAAACTATGTATAGTTGTATATGCATAGACTATAGATCTTCAAATAAATGTGCATAAATTGAGGTGGATCCTGCTGCCACAGTCCCTTTGCTCATGTTTATTCTGCTGTGCATGTCATCTGAAAAGGTAAAATGAAATAACCCATCAGCAAGAGTGTGTGTGTGTGTGCGTGTGCGTGCGTGCGTGCGTGCGTGTATGCCTATATAATTATTAGTTATTAATAATATTAATTACAGATTTTTTTATGCCCTTGGTAAATACAGATGGGCTACTTGATGGATAGTCTGTTCTAGATTCAGATTTTTGCCATAGCATGATCCAAGAAATTAACTACACATATCAACAAACCAAATTTCCTCAGCACCATGTAATAAAAGATAAATATTCCAGAATACACACACACTCTAGCTAAAATGCTTTTGTTAAAACATTATTTACTGTAAACATCATCCTTAATTGCAGATGGCTCATCAATCCTCAGCCCCCCCCCCCCCAAGTCCCTTCTAAGAATGACATATAACTGCTTTACCTACCCAAGAATTTGTAAATTTACAAACTCAGTCACAGGGCATGTTTCATATTTAGAAGTGAAGGTTCATCTACAGTGAGCTGATTTCTTGCTATCTTGCTATCCAGACTGGTAATATTGTTGGCAAGTAGAGCTCTGAAGGAAGCAACTATATTTAAATTTCAGGTTTTCTTAGGGGAGAATAATAGTTGATCTATGGAACTGAACATAGAGATAAATATGTGATACGTTTACAGAAATTGATAGAGATGAATATGAAAGGAAAAGACTTCAATATTGTTTATGGAGATTTTTTAAAAGAGGCATTTTGGAAACAATAAGCATTTGTTCTAAGGAGTGAACATAGCTATATTTAACACTTTTATTGAATTCTCTTTTCTTGCACTACAGTTACAAGTTAGTCATGCTTTCATTTTTTGTTTATTTTACAAAAGAAAAGAAAGAAGGTCACAATGCTGATGTCTTTGTATTCTATTTGTCAGTAGAAATGCATGACAACAATGATTACATCATATTTTATGCCATGTTTTGCAAGTTTTATTTCATCATTGCTATCTAAACTTGCTATGGTGATGGTCTTTCAGCCACCCAGATACTAAGGGGAAACACATGTAGATGAAAGTACTTTCCCATTCATGGATTAGTCAGTAACTGATTTCAGGGAGCTGTCAGCAAAATTCCAAAATGCAGACAAACCAGAGTTATCACGTACAGACACAGTGGTCACAGCTTGAGAAGCAGCTGGGTTTGGTTAATTCATTAACGTTCACCGTGTGTTACTTCAGAAAAGCAAGTACGTTTAGTTGGTTAGTACTTAAGGCCATTTTTCATTATAGCCTATATACTGTGGATAATGATGTTTTACTTTGCTGTTTTCTCAGAGGTAACTATGGGAATGGTGAACCTCAACGGACTAGCAGTCCTTGTGAGTTCTGTCACGCTAATTGTCAAAGGCAATGAATATCTACAGCAGTCATGAAATATAAAGAGAACTTGAAAGATTCTTGATACACATTGTGCTGTGCGCCAAACTGCCACAATTCTGTCATGTGACCTGCTATTCTAGTAGGGCCGGAATAATCATGAAGTTTCACAATTGCTACAAGCTGTGTGGGCAACAGGGGGAGTTTTCTTTGCAGCTTTGCTGTGGCAATTCTCAGCGCCATAGAGGCAAGTCATCCCCACACAAGCTTTAAAAGTGCCTTGTCTCTTCAGCTTTCAGAACTGCCCTGCACAAATGTAAAAGGCTGATCCAGCTTCATACATGCTTTTCATCTGCATGTGCATTTTAGACTGCAGTGAATATTACTTAATAGCAGTGAATCCAATAATGGCCTATTCAGTAATCATTCCCTTGCTGTCTTCTGTTCCTTTCATATCCCATTTTGCTAACTTGAAAATATAGAACTCTAAATTCAGTACTAATAACCACAGACTAGGGAAGAATGGCATAGATTCAAACACACAGTGGGCCATTTTCTTTGTACAATTACCTATACCATATCAAAGGTTGTTGTTGTTTACAATCCATTAAGTTAAAACCATATTAAAGAAGGCATAAGAGCTGCATCTTGGATCCAATCAATGGTTCCTTTTGTTTTAAAACATTGGCTAGCCTGATGCCAGAAATGTCTTACTTGTTATCAGAAGAATAACGATATGATGATATCCGTTCCAACAATCTTAGTGTGGTTATCTGATAGTTTGGTTATTTATTTCCTTTGGTTATCTGGTATTATGTCCTCGAATATGGAGTTCATGCCTAGAAGACTCTGCTGATAGATCTATTTCTGCATGCATTTTCTTAATTTTTTTAAAAAAAACTTTTGAAGGTAGTTTTCTTATTTATATGGAATTCTACTTGAAT
This sequence comes from Shinisaurus crocodilurus, assembly GCA_021292165.1. Taxonomy (NCBI): domain Eukaryota; kingdom Metazoa; phylum Chordata; class Lepidosauria; order Squamata; family Shinisauridae; genus Shinisaurus; species Shinisaurus crocodilurus. The sequence continues at coordinate 236,553,914 of CM037879.1, forward strand.
TTCATTTGTTTTCATTATGTCTTTCGACACCATTTATAATTTTTGCAGATCTTTATTGTGCCTTACTGTCTTACTTTTGTCGTCAATTTTCAGAGCCTAGAAGACCGAACAGTCTTCACTTTTCTTTGTAGGGAAGATAATCCATGCCCCTGTGTATATTGACCTTTTCTGTACTTTCACCATCTCTATCCATTTTGAGATGTGGTGATAAAAACTTGACACAACATTCTAAATAGTTAATAACATTATAGTAGTGTAATGATATTTGGAGTTGGTCTAAATAACCTTTCAGGGTTCCCTTACATCCTAATTACTCTGAAGGCAAAAAGATTCAGAATTAGTGAGAGGCCAAAACAGGTTGAACAAATTTAGCCTGGCAAATTTAGAATGTTCATTTAACAGTAATTTACAAACCAATATAGAACCCTGTAGGATACCACTGTTTTTCTCCTTCCATTAGGAAGACTGTCCATTTATTCCTACCCTTTGTTTCCTAATTTTGTATATTATCACTTCATTTCCCAGTCCATAAGAGGATCCATCCTCTATCCCATGGCTGCTAAGTCCCCTTAGGAGCCTTTTGTGAGGGACTTTGTCAAAATATCTAAAATATCCCAGGACACTGGTTCACTCTTGTCTATATCCTTTATGCAGCTCTTAACATCTTAACCCCAGTGTATGTTTTATGGCTGATTAGTGGTACTTGTTCTTAAATAGTTCTTTTATTATTTACTTTAACTGCCCTGGAAATATGTGTATTGAAGGGCAGGCATAAAATATCTAGCAGAACAGGAATTGTGTCTGGGAGCACAAATGACAAGAGAAGGTCAATGAAATGGTTTTAGGAACATGACTGTTCAGAGCGAGGTACTTATAGATCAGGGGTAGGCAACCTTTTTGGGCCATGGGCACCTTTGGCAACTTGAGAAACTGTCCTGGGTTCCACAACAATATGGCTGCCATGTGAGGTGTGGCAAAGGAAAAGTAACCTGCCCAAAAGACTGAGGCATACAAGGGATAGGTGGGAGTCTGAGCCCCAATACACTAAACAACAACATTCAAATCCAGTTTTTCAAAACCTTTTCACAGCAATCCCAGCTGCTAGTAAGAAAGTGTGTTAATTTAAAAAAGGGGGGAGGCATAGGGCATCTTGGGGGGTGCCAAGAAAAGTGTATGGGAGCACGCTGGTGCCAATGGGCACCATGTTGCCTTTTCCTGTCATAGACAAATTTATTCTACTTGGATTGGGGCCAGATCTCAGTGGTAGGGCATGTGCTTTACACGTAAAAGGCCCCAGATTCAATCCCTGATGTTTCTAGGTAGGACTGGGAAGGACTCCTGTTTGCTTCCAGTCAACGAAGGCAATATTAAGCAAGATAGACCAATTGTCTAACTCTGTACAAGTCAGCTTCCAGTGTTCTAAGGCCGCAACCCTATATACGTACCTGGGAGTAAATCCCACTGGAGTTAATGGGGCTTACCTCTGAGTACTTATTTATATTTTTATTTATTTGAAGTATTTTTATGCTGCTCCTCAGCCAAAAAGGCTCCCAGAGTGGCTTACATAGAATCAATTAAACAAGACAGTCCCACCTCACAGGCTTATAATCTAAAAAGACACAACACATGCAAGGAAAAAGGAATGGGGAGGGAAAAGGGGGGAAATTAATTATTTTAGCAGGGCTGGTGGAAGGCCCTGCTCTCCCTCTCATCTCCCTTAGTTCAGCCTGATGAAATGGCTGCTGGTGGTGACAGTTGAGGGAGGAGGATAGACTTGTACAGGATCGTGCTGTAACATAGTGTATTTTAAATGTGATTTGTATTGTTACTGTAGTTGAAATTGTTTTTCATAGTGTATTAAACAATTTTAATAGTGTATTGTTTTAATACATTATTAATTGTTTTAATAGTGTAGTAAATCAAATATTTAAATATTAAATATTTGATTTAAATATTAAATCAAATATTTAAATGTGATTTTTAATATTTATATGTGAACCGCTTAGAAATTGTATTATATTAGGTGGTATATGAGTGCTATTAATAAATATTAATAAATAAACAAGTAAATAAGATGCCAGTACATACAGAGGGGCATAGTAAAGTGAATGCAGCCTCTCTAATTCCAGGACTCTTCTATTCTATCACCATTTTTTGTTTCTATAGTGTTACTCACTTACCCTATAGACTTTGATGGTAGCTTGAAACAAATTCTTACCTGTGTTTGTAATGCCAAATAATATGCACTCCATGCTGCTGATAGTTTCTTTTCGTTCTTTTTTTTTACATACTATATAACAGTGATGGCGAACCTATGGCACGGGTGCCACCGCTGGCACGCAGGGCCCTCTCTGTGGGCACTCGAGCCATTGGTCACCAGATCGTGAAAAGACTGTCCCCTTCTGCAAAACACTAATGATCTTGTTCTTTCTCACAGTGTGGAACAGAATGATTTTATTCTAGAATTCCTTGCACAGAATTCTTTTCTATATTGTTATCACATTTAAAAAGTTTTGAAGAATGATGCACAGAGCATGGCTTGGATGTAAAGCCCTAACAGTTGACCTGAGTGCTGCATGTGTTGCTCTCAAACTAACGGAGTATGAGCCAAGGTTTGACAAATTATCAGCATGCATGCAATAGCAAAAATCACATTAATTGTGCAAAAGCATGCCCAATGCAAACTTTTACCTAATGCAGTGTTTGCAGTCCAAGACATAAAGTGTTTAAAATGTGTTAAGCACGTTTAGTTTTCTTGTTTATCTTGCTCATCCTAGTACAGGTTGACTTTTACTTTTACTAATCCGACACCTGTAGAAGCAGGGAAAGGACCCGGGGTAAAGCTTGCGCCATACAATTTCAGTCTGGCATATAATCATATTACAAGTTGAGAATCCCTTATCCAAAAATACATGTGCCTAATTATTTTAAAGGTTTGTATAAATTCCCTTCAGGCTATGTGTACAATGTAGTACTTTTTTGAGTTGATTTTTTTTTTGAGTTGATTTTTTTTCCAACAAAAAACTGTTTGTATCATTGAAAGCTCTGTTATTGTGTTTTTCTTTTAAGACAAAAGATGTTAATTAGTTCGGACAACTGTATGAGTTGTTTTTCTAAAACTAAAACCTCGGTATTCAGGTTTAATTGCAGTGTTGGCACTTTGAAATAAATAAGTTGGTTTTGTGTTGCAGTTTGGGCACTCGGGCTCAAAAAGGTTCGCCATCACTGCTATATAACATTGACAGATTTAAGTCACAGATGTGCATGCTCAGCTATCTAGAGTGGGTAATAGTCCCATTTTTCTTGTCAACCTAACAAACATTTTATGTAGTATATGGATTTATAACCCATCTTTCTCCATATTTCTATAAAATAAAATATTCCTAGTCCGCAAAAGGCTATCTTGAGATTAACTGCCATCAGATGCCTGATAGCAGGATGCATGTGGTTATGAAACTGTAGTTTCTAGCAGGAAATAAAATGTAGAATAGCATAACCTCAAGAATGATAGCCAGCAGTGCATAATGAACCATGAAAAAAGAATTTGGAATCTAATATCAAGAGTTCAAGGCCATCGCTTGCCTTTTCATATAAACCACAAGAAGTCTGAAAAGCCAAGTATTGAACTGTTCACCTAAAGCAGAATAGATGTAAAAACATCCCATGAGTAGGAAATGACTGTACACTTTTAAAGTCAGCCAAATGCTTAAGTATATAAAACACAATGCAGCACTCTTTCTACCTTTTATTTTCTGTTACCCTAGACTGAATGTGAAGTGTGCCACTGCATGACACTGAAATCTAGTTTAGTGGTGGTAAGTTCAGGAATAGAACCCACAAAAACTTCTCTGTAGTTCACAGTTTGTGCCAAACTGCTGTGGTACAGTAATGTAATAAAGAGACTGGCTCGAGAGACCCCCAGTGTGTGTGTGTGTGTGTGTGTGTGTATATGATCAAAATATCACTACTTGGTTTTGTGTATGACCTGTACTATGAAGTACCGGTATTTCAAATTTACCATATGTTTCTGTCACAAGATAATCAGCATCCTTTAGTTCTAGGATCATCATACAGTATCTGGAAGCATCCTCCTTATGTTTGAATACCGCACAAAACAGACTTCCACTGGCCCCTCACTTGGGGACAGGGAGAAGATTTGCGAGTGGGGGAGGAGAGAGGAGTCAGGTAACAGGTCAGGTTGGTCACAGGTAAAAAGGCGGGGACACAGGAAAGGGCTTATTTAGGCACTTGGGTTCCCGCCCACGGTCTCTTTTGCTGCTGTTTCCCTCCCATCCCGCCCTGTTAGCAGTGTAGGCTCCTCTGGTCGCCCATTAACGGGGGCCGAGTAGGAATTTTGGCTCATTGTCTCAATTGGCCGGGGCAATGGGCGGGTTTCGCCTACTCTACACTGTGAATCAGGGTAGGGAAATTTTTGAATTCGATCTTGATCCCACCAGAGGGATCTTAGTAAATTGGTCGCATTTGCGGGAAGTGCGGGATTAGGCAGTATGGCTTAGGGTTATGGTGATCATCCAGTGGCACCTTTCAAGGTGACTGACGTTTACCCAAGGCTGACCTCGCTAATGCTGTGAGGCTTAGCAGGAGGGAGATTGGGACGTCTTTGGGGTTTTGCCTTTCTCGCCTACATTGGGTGCCTGGAGGCCTCAAAGTAAGGCGACGATGGTAAGGCCCTCCAGCTCCACATGGAGGGCAACTGGCCGGGGGCGGACCAACCCGCCTCCGGTGCGGTTAGGATGTATTCGCCAAAATATTTAAAATATTGGTTTTTTCCCGGCCAATGGCCGAGCTAGGTTAGTACCGCCCTTCGCCCTTCACAGATCTTCAATTCAATAAATGTGGCCCTGATTTGAAACCATATACTCTGTGTCTGACTCTTCTTTATCTCACCCATACACTCGCAAGTTACATTTTGCTATTTACTCCAGGCAAAAGAATATGCTTTAATTTCTTTCTGATGCTTCCTCACACTTCATTTACATAGTTTAATTGAGCTACGACTGCAATTGGCCACTGCTGGGATACACAAAGCTTACTTCTTTATTTAAATCAGCCTTCCCCAACCTGTTCAGATGTGTTGGGATACAACTCCCATTATCCCTAGCCAGCATGGCCATTCTGGCTTGAGATGATGGGAGCTGTATTTTAGCACATCTGGAGGGCACCAGGTTGGGGTAGCAGACTGCTTTAAATCATCCTCTTAACATTATTATTTTTAAAAAACTTTGGAGGTGTTTTCCATTGACCTTGTCTGGATTATATACAATGTCCATAAACCTGTGAACTATGGAATATCCATATAAATATGCCTTTATGTGATTATAGTGACTAATAGGCATAATTATTTCCTGTTAGAATCACTGCAACTTGTATGTAATCAAGCAGTGACTGGCAGTCTTTTCTCATTAACCTTTGATAAAAGATTCAAGGTTTGTGTTGTTGTTGTTTTAAATCTAGGGTTAATGAAACAAGTTTGTCAGCATACTTGAGAAGGAAATTGTGGGCATTTCCAAAGCCTCAGGGATTATAAAGGAAAATCTTGCATTTATTTTGAATGAATGAACCTTTTATTGAATATGTTTCATAGATTTCATAGATCATAGAGTTGGAAGGAGCCTACAAGGCTATCGAGTCCAACCCCCTGCTCAGTGCAGGAAACTAGAGGAGGGGTCTCCCATCCAAGTAATAACCAGGCTTGACCCTGCTTAGCTTTCATGTATTTATTAAATTTCTATTGTACCTGTTTTGTATGGTTTTTATCTTATACACTGCCCTGAGAGAATTCTACCCTTAAGGGTGACCATAAAATAATTTTAAATAAGCGAAATGTATTATTTGTTTCTTAATTATGTAGGGGTACTTCTACTAGATTGTGTCAATATATTCAGATAGATCAGTAAAGCAGAAGACAGTAGAAAAATGCTGTATGTGGAAAAGTATGTTTCACAAATGGAAAGAGGCAGTATTATATGACAGTTAAAAGAACAAAACAATAGTTTGTAGCTTCTGAAATAAACAAAAATCACCTGCAGACAGAGCCTTCTCCACTGTGGTGTCCCAATGGTGGAATACTGTCCCTTTGGAAGTATGCCTGGCACGAACATTGCAGTCCCTCTGGCATTAGGTTAAAAATATTTTGTTTGCCTGGACATTTTAATCTGAGTTGTATGTCTTGCTTTATTTTCTACCTTCCAGTTGTCTGATGATTGTATTTTATTGCTTTTATTGGGTGTGTGGGTGTGTGTGTGTGTATATATATATATATATATATATATATATATGGCTCACACTGGCTAAAGCTTGTCTGAGCGCGGAAAGCTAAGCAGGGTCGGGCCTGGTTATTACTTGGATGGGAGACCCCTCCTCTAGTTTCCTACATTGAGCAGCGGGTTGGACTCGATGGCCTTGTAGGCTCCTTCCAACTCTATGATCCTATGATTTATATATGACTATTTATAATCATACATACTGTACACCACCCTGGTATCCATAAGGATGAATGGCAGTTTTTAAATGATTTTAATAAAATAATAATAAAAAAGGTTTATATCTAGGGCTGGTTTAGCATTTTGTTCAGTTCACATTTTGATAAGAATTTACCAAATTTGCACTTCCCATATCAATATGCAATCTGCAATATCAATGTGCAATATGCTAACCTATGAGGAGAGCTGGCCCTACTCTTAAGAAGAGTGAGGTGGCTGCCTCAGGCAGCACATGCTGGGGGTGGGCTGGAGAGTTGTTGGAGAACATAGCTGTGTGCCGCACAGTCTGCTGCCCTCAGGCTACCTGGAGGATGCTGTCCTGCCCCCAGTGTTGTAGTAAGATTAAACTACCAGTCTGGCTGGCTTCTGTACTTGGAATGGGGGTGCGGGTGGGGATCTTGTCCTTCACCTCAGGCAGCAAAATGTCAGCCCTGCCTGTGAGAGGAGAATGGTTCAATCCCTGGCATCTTCAGGTAGGGCTAGGACGAATCCTGCCTGAAACCCTGGAGAGTCGCTGGCAGTCAGTGAGGCTAGATAGACCACTGAGTCACAGTATAAGGCAGCTTCCTGTGTTTCCTATGTATACTGTAACATCTGGCCTTAGCAACATTTCTCCTGGTGGTGTGGCTATCAGTTCCTCATTGTCATAGGGTAGGTTTAGGGCCCAAACCTCTGAGGGCTCCTGAGTCTGTCATTGTCCCAAGTGGATTTCTCCTGGTAATGAGCCTCCGCTTGATCTAACTAACAAAGAAAGAAAGAAAGAAAGAAAGAAATTCAGGCAACCCAGAAACGCAAGGTGTTCAGAAAATAAATGAAAACTCTTTCTCAAAAGAGAACAATAGTTGTCTTGTGCAGTTCCCATTCCTTTCAATGAGGCTTGTCGCTTGTGCAGGAGAACTTCTTTGAGTATTCCTAAGGCTGTAGTATATCTCTTCACTTTCTTTTGAGGTTGTTGGGTGTGCGCTGTTGTTTGGCATATAGAATATTGTCTTTCAGTGACATACCCATAGATAGGATTTTTCTTTTGTTTTCTTTTATAGAGCATTGTGTTTTCTCATTCTATCACTTTTATCTAAGAATAATGTATAATACTTCAATTTTAAATGCCATCACAAAGGAGCTATAAATGAGAGATCTCATAAAAATTATTGGAAATTAAAAGGAGAAAACGTTATGCTTCTCAAGCTTTTTGAGTACTAGTTTTAGGAGTTCTTTTCCCAGTATTGATTTTTTTTACTCATAAAGTGAAAAACTATTACAGATGATAAAATAACATTCTTGCACTTACAATTTGAATTAGGATCATACTTGGCTTTCCAGATTGTTAGCATAACTGCTTAGCATTTCACCCTGTTTTTAATCCAATGAAGTACTTTACCATTCGGTTTATTAACCCAGACTTCAATAATAAATCATGGGTTTCCGTATCAGCTTCAGCATTCGTCACAGCCTGTATTCTTCCCTAATGACTGTCTGTGCCATGAGTCTTCATATTACTTGGCTACAAGTAGTCCATGATCTAGTCTCTCCCCCCCCCCCATAGTCATCTCAAAGCCTCTTTTATTCAGTAAGTAGTCAGCAGCCATTGTGAATTAAAAAAAAAACTTCTTAACCCTTTTCTACGTGGAAATGTTCTTACTTTCAGTAAGAGCCTGGAGAATAATGCCAGCTTATCACACAGAAACTGATTGTCAGCGTTTGTTGATGTGAAATAGCTTCATGTGTAAAAATGACTGGATTTATACCAAACCACTAATCACAGGGCAGACTTTTTTCTATTGTTTTCCTCCTTTTCAGCTGATCTGGCATGCAACTATACCAGCAAACCAAATGCTGCTTCAAGCTGTCAGTCATGCCCCTCCCTGCCAACCCCTTCCCTCCCATGCGACTGTCTCCTGCTGCTGCCCTGCTCCTCTATCTGGGGAAAATTAACAAAGCCCAAACAATGCCATGTCCATTGATTTCCCCTTCCCTGACAGTTTCCAGAGACTCCATTATTATAAGCAGCCTCAGTTCTGAAGATCTGGACTGCAGCAGTGCTCTCTCTGCTATGATTAGTAGTGGCTCTGCTGGCCCATCCCAGGTCAGGACAACCTGGATGAAGTCCACCTGGACACGTCCTTCCTGCCTTCTTCCCATTCTGCCTTCCCTCCTGACTGTGTGCCTACATGCTGTGTCCCTTGCACATCAGGGAGATAGACTGGCACCTAACTTTCTTTGAGTTTTGGATTGTTTTGTTTTGCTTTTTTGGTATGGTGAAACATTTGGTCTTGTGATTCCCCACCTGCATTCTGAAGCGGTACAGTCCAGGAGCAGTTTTACCAAGCGATAAGCTGTCTAATCACATCATATATTTGCCATGTCATATCCCACACCCAGTCATGTCACATCTCTTGTCATTACCATCACCTCTTAGAGTAAGTTATGTTATATTCCTTGCCAGCACCAGCACCAGCACCAGCACCTTCCTATGCATTTCATTTTCTACCTCAGTGTTTTGCATGTTGCTAGCACAACAGCTGTGCTTAGAACAAATTGTCATCTTCTCTGTGTCCCAGTACACTTCCCCAGTCAGTAGAGTGGGACAGTAACAGTTGGCCAAATTGTGCCATATGTTAATGAAGAGTCAGATCTATCTGGTATGCAATGTCATGTCATTCTAATTAGTTCTTCTCCCAGAAAATGTCTTGGTGTAGCAAAATAGCACAAATGCTATATAAAATTCTAAAAATGTACTTCTTAATGAAACTTAAGAGTAAATCATGGCACATGATCCCCCTTAATGCCCTTGAGTGTCTTAAAGCAGGAGTGAGCAACGTGTGGCCCTCCTTATGTTTTGTCCTACAACTCCCATGATCCCTCACCATCAGCTATGATGGCTGGGCTGATGGGATGTGTAGTCCAAAACATCTGTAGGGCCGTAAGTTATGCTCCGCTGTAAAGAATGGCCTTTTTGAACACGAACAATATCCTCCGCTAATATTGAAAGTGAATCTTTAGATAAACATTGATAGCACCAAAGCATTTTGTGTTTTAAAACAGCATGTTGATTGCTTACCACTCATATATTTAAGACAAAGTGTTTCTTCTTCCACGAGATGGGGCAGTTTACAGTGCATTGCATTACAACATAGTCTGTACTTTGAAAACTCATGGTGTAAACATTACATTTACCGTAACTCTTTCTTTGATTAATTTGTTTTCTATGTTTTCTATCCATGCTCTATTTGCATTACATTAACTCATCTTTTGGCGGTAAGTTTCTGCTTTTTAATGCATATTCAAAAAAAATTCTTTAATTCAATTTCTCTGTTTCTTCTCATACAGTCTGACAGCCAGATATGCAACTCAGTCTAATCACAGTGGAATTGCAACCAGTCAAAAAAAGCCTTCTAGGTCAGTTAACATCTCTAATTTATTGCTTGCTAGTGATGCTTAGTGGAGTCACGGCCTACTGGCATTTTTATTCTTTAAACCAAAGTAGACATTAAGCTCTTATCATCATATTTTAAATGCAAGCTTTGCAGGGTTTATCTGTTGGCCAGGGGAGTAGCCCTGCCTCTGACTGCAAAAATAACAGTTCTGTGTAATAGCTGTAGGCATATCTTTGTGTTGCAACTTAGCATACTGCATGTAACATAACTGATTCAAATGAGCTGTCAAGGTTCTAGAGGGAGTTTAGTGCTCTAAAGCCTCTTGTTCAACCCTTAGGCTAGAGAAAGATGCAATATAAAAAAGACTGGCAGCATATTCTTTGGCTGTGTTGCAGAGCCACCCTTGCGACTAAGGGTGCAATCCTATGCATATTTAGAGAGAAAGAAGTCCTACAACTCCCAGCATGCCCCAGCCAGCCATGCTGGTTGGGGCATGCTGGGAGTTGTAGGACCTTTCTCTCTCTAAACATGCATAGGATTGTGCCCTAAACTGCTGACAGACAAGCATATGGGCAAATCCAGCTGTCAGTCCTGTCTGTCCCCTGCTGACAGTGTCCCTTTCTCCTTGCCATTTCCTGCACCTGTTCCCCATGTGGGGAAAACTAGCAAAACATTGTGCAGTTCGGTGCCTGAGCTGGGCACTTGCCGTAAAACAGGGGTGCAGAACCTCTTTCAGCCCAAGGGCCAAATTCCATTTTGGACAGGCTTTCAGGGGCCCCATTCGAGTGATGGGCGGGGCAAAATCCAGGACCAACATCAAAAGGGTTAGGGCCAAAATTACAAGCATATTTAAGCGTAAGGCTCTTACTGCTAATAAATAAGCCTTAGGAGAGGCATTTCAACCTTTTACAATGGGAAACATGTGTAAAAGCTGGGATAGCACCAAACAATTGGTGGGTGGAGGAAAGGGGTGGGAGCAAGGGAAGGGTGCATGACCAGGGAACCTTGGAAGGGTGGATTGAGAGCCTAGGAGGGCCAGAATTGGCCCCCGGGTGTGAGGTTCTGCACTCTGCCCTAAAGGAAGCTTTGTTACTTTTCAGCACGCACAGAAGATTGGCAGTGTGAGTGAATAAACAGAAGAGGGGTGTAGTCCCCGCGGTTCTAGTCCCCGCTCAGCCATGAAACTCACTGTGTGACTTTGGGCCAGTCACTGACTCTCGGCCTAACCTACCTCACAGGGTTGTTGTGAGGATAAAATGGAGAGGAGGAGGAGGATTATGTAAGCCACCTTGGGTTCCTTGAAGGAAAAAAGGCGGGGTATAAATATAATAAATAAATTAAATAAATAAATAGTAAGGAAAGACTCATATGCTTGTCTGTCACTTCAGTTGTGACCGCACCATTCACAGCACTGCAAGCTATTTATATTACATCTCTCTTCGCCCATAATTTCATTCTCAAGTGAAAAGAAATTCTACTCCTGCCGAGTGGACTTTTCCTCCAACTTGTAAAATCATCACCTTTTCAGTTCATTGGCCCCGTTCAAAAGAGGAGAAACTGAACTGTGCGCTGCTGCTTACCCTTAGAGGAGCACAAATGGTAAATGGTAAATTTACAAATCGAGTAGAAGAAGCAGGCTACTTTTATGGAATAGCCTTATTGTTGGTTGGTAATGGAAAAGAACACTGGTTTTCAAACTTGCCCATCATTATCAATCTTCTCATTTAGGAACAGCCATAGCTCAGTGGAAAAGCACATGCTTTGCATGCGAAATGGTCCCAGCCAGGTTCAATCCTTGGTGTCTCCAGGTAGGGCTGGGAAAGGCTTCTGTTCAAAACCCTGAGCTGCTACCAGTCAGTGTAGATGCTGGCAGCTTCCTTTGTTTCCATGAAAACAGTTTGAAAACCTCTGGAGCAGAACAACCAGCACTGTTCCAGTCTGAAATGTGTTTACTAAAGTTTTATACGAAAACTCTAGTCTTGGAGGGCAACTATTATTTCTGTGTTGAAATAGAACACTGAGTAATCTTTACATGGATAAAGATCTTACAGCCTTAGGCAGCCTACGTTTATTGCCTATCCTGTCTTGCCATGCCTATGGCCTTCTCTCTGATGCCCACTAAAATCTGTGCATTTGTTTCCTAAAGGAGGACTCATAGCTTCTCTTGTTGTGTTCAGTCTATGTCAATTATACATAGTCCTTTAAAAACTGATTGTATTGTTTGCTGTCTAGTTCATTACTAACAATGAACTATCAGTTGTGTAATCCAATGTATAGAGTCAGTTTTATAACACAATCTTGAGCTGCTGGTGATAGCCTGGAATGAGCTATACCAGAGTGCAGTTGTTGTGCACCTGTGGTCATAGGTTTTCAATCCCATTTATTATGGACAATCTTGTCTCATCCACAATTCATCCTGTCTGGGAGCTAACAGTTGTTGTTTGTCTAACACTATAAATTTATAACAGTGTCTGTAAAGTTTTGACCAGAAGTATGTCCTTTGTGAATTACCTGTTGTTTTACACCTTGCATTTCCTTTGTTGCTTAAATTGATTGGAGGGAGGGGGAATGATTGCAACTGGAATAAGTGGATACATATGGAAAGTAAGTGATCCCATAGTTAATGTTTAAGCTACTAGAAATCTTGTATATGTTATGTAAGTGTGTGTTGGAAATGCTTTCAAATCTGTTTTCTGTTGGAAGCACTTTCAGATATATTTTCAAGTATTACAAATGCCCTTGTAGTCCTTTTGATAAAAAAAAACAACTGGATTTTAAATGTGTTTTTAGCGCATACATAAAGTATGTAGCCATAGACCAGTTGTTTTCATAGACCATGATGAAATTTAGCATGCATAAAAGCTTAGACAATCTGCTCTGTTCCCAGCACAGAGAAAGGGGCCAATAACTGGAATGAAATAAAAAGTAATTACTGGATTATCAGGCACCTAGTATTCCAGTTCTCCAGCCACCTACTTCACGGCAGGTGAAGAGAGGGAATATAAGTAGTCAAACAATTGTAGTCTAAGTCTGAAATATTGTTGTTCATAATTTCTGTGTAAGCAAGGTGGAATTGATTTCAGGTTTTTTGATGTGCCAATATAGCAGGCAAAGCATTGTTTATAAAACAAAACAAAACACCCAAACCTCATATTTGCTATTTTCTCTTTGTATTATTTCTCTCCTTTCTTCCTGTGCCAGGATAGCTTTCAAAATTCTGATCTACATCCAATAACCTGTCAGTGTGGCGTAGTGGTTAGAGTGTTGGACTGGGACTCAGGAGATCCGGGTTCTAGTCCCCGCTCAGCCATGAAACTCACTGGGTGACTTTGGGCCAGTCACTGACTCTCAGCCTAACCTACCTCACAGGGTTGTTGTGAGGATAAAATGGAGAGGAGGAGGAGGAGGATTATGTAAGCCGCCTTGGGTTCCTTGCAGGAAAAAAGGCGGGGTATAAATATAATAATAAATAAATAAATAAAAAATATTGAGGTTCCAGCCTTTGTGTGTTGTATTGGGGCAATTAATGTCTATAGATAGCATTTAATGCAGCAGCCTAACATTGCATAATAACTAAACCAGACAGTCCAGACAGTATAGTGTAGGTTTGTATGTATTGCAGGCAGTAGCATCTTTATTAATTTTAACTTTGCTACCAAGGATGTTTCAGATGGTGGCAGCAAATACCAACAAGTAAAACACGTAGCCTGAACTGTAGCCTTCTAGGAGAGTTGCATCACTTCCATTCAAGAGTTTTAATTTGAAAAACTGAACATGTGAATTATATCAATCACTGAATTCCTCATCCAATATCTTTTGCAAATGTCTTAGACTCTGGAACAATAGAAGAAATAATAAATCTCTCACAGTTGAGTTCAGTGTATATTTAAGAAATAGTGTCTTTATCCCACTATGGTGTATGCCTAGGTTGCTTTACTTTTGTTATACGTTTATTAGAAATATATGGAAGTGAAGTATTTGAATCAAATATTGTATACGGGTGAATCTTTTTTGCAGTATGAATGGAAAATGCAAAGGATCCTTATATGTTTGTCTGTGATCCTATACAACATCTTGCCCCCTTTTTGTGCCTATTAAGACAAGACCTTTTGTTGGCAGTGTCGAGTCTAACTAACCATGTGAATCATATTGTTGTATATTGTCATTGCCTTCCCCCCAAATCACTGTTGATCAGTTCTGTGGATTTATTCTGAAAAGCTACCTGTTTCATATGAGTTTACAGTGTGCAACCAATTTGTTTCTGACTGTACTGTTCTAGGCTTCCCGGGCCCTCAAGGGTGCCAGCTGCAGGCAGCAGTACCAAAGTCCAGGGAGCCTCAAATTTAAATCGAAGAAGTCAGAGCTTTAATAGCATTGACAAAAACAAGCCTCCACAATATGCAAATGGAAATGAAAAAGGTAAGTGTTTAATCGGTGCTGTCTTACCAAGCGTACAAGAACAGAAATGCTCCACTGTGAAACAGAGAAAATATGAAAGATGAAAAGATTGAGTCTGAGATGAAAGTACAATATAATAGCTGAGATATCAGTTAGATTGAAGACTGTCATATTTGTAGCAGAAAATGGTGAAAGTTTTGCATTTCAGTTGGATTGTATATAAAACCTAACCAGCTGTTCTTTCGGTAGATTTCAGTTTTGAACGATAAAAAACTTATACAGTCAGTGATGACTCAGGGTTGAATGTGGCCAGTTCTGAATTTAATAGCTGAATCCTAAAAGCATCCTGCAACAAGAATGGGGGAGTTTTTATAGTGGTCCAGATTCTCTCAGACCTTTCCTTCACTGCCAAATTGTTACTGGGCTGGAATGGGCAATACCACCCATCACTTCTGTATGTGTGGTGGGGAGTGAAAGCCTTACCTCTGTCCTGCATTTTGTCTGGGAAATTGACAATGCTAAATAGGCCTACTGCACTGGATTGTATTTGAATAGGTCCTGTTTGAACACTGTGCTCAAGCATGAGTGGCCAGCAGCATTGGAAAGAGATTGGGCATGCCAGGTGGTAAGATGTGCTCTCACTCTGCCTCCTCATCACACATAGGGGAGTGATTGAGGTGGTATGATCTGATCCAGCTTTCTAAAATACTTGTAACTGTAATGGTGATACAGGTTTTTGTTCATTCTCTGAAAAGTTTCTAAGCTGGCACACATCCAAGGGACGGCATAACCCAAAGTATCACCCAGCCACATTCCAGCCACACACCTGAACTTTTTAAATACGGTGTGGAGGGTTTTGGCAGCTGCCCCTAAAGTTTGAGAGGTCCTTTCCCCCAGGGGCTTACCTGGTGCCAGGGCCTGGATCTAGTCACCATTTTAATTTCCCACAGTGCCCCTGACATTGCATTGCTCCCAGGCATTGTGGGAAATCAAAATGGCAGCTGCCCAGGTGCTGTTTGAAGTGCTGGCCCAGAAAAAAAAAACATTTAAAAAGTGGGGGTGGGGCAGGGCAGGGCAGGTGTCAGCAGCGGGTCCTGTCAGATGCTGCTGCTTGCAACTGCCGAAGGGTGCCAGGAACTGAAATCCCAATCTACAGTTTAACCTATCGTGAGTTCAAGAAGGAGTTTGACTGGTAGGCTCAAGCCAGTTTAAAAGGAAAACCGTCACCAGTTTGTGCACATCTAGGTTTCCATCATACAAGTATACCACTGTATTTGGAAATATGGAGAGGCCATTCTGGGCTATGGTGAAATCAGCAGTAACTGGGTTCACACAACAGGATAAGCCATGGTGGCTTATAAGCCATGTTTGTTTCAGGGTGGCTTGTTGTGTTGTCTGAACCTGGCCAGAGTGGCTTTTGCGTGGTTAGCAAACCATAGCTGCTGGGTTCAGACAACACAACAAGCTACTCTGAAAGAAACATGGCTTATAAGCCACCATGACTTATTATGTGGTGTGAACCCAGAGTGGTCAGCTTAGCAAAGCAAGTTGGTCTTCTGAATCCTGAAAACATGTGAAGAACAGTGCTCCACTGTGCTATGATTCAGGATCATTTTCAAAGGTTTTCTGAGTGTCAGTATTCAGAAGTCTGTATTCATATTCCATTTTCTGGATTTCTAGTGTCCATATCTCCATATTTTTCAAAGTCAGCTTCATAATTTTTTACTTAGTCATATCAATCTGAATAAGAGTATTTTAGAATAAGTGCAACATGTCTATCAAATGTAGCATAGCATGCCCAGTGTTCATGGCAACAGGGTGCTGAAGTGCCTTGAATATTAACATTTGAAAGTGAGAAACCTCTTTGCTCAGTTGTGAAATGCACTGGGTAGCTCTTAGCCAGTCAGCCAAGTCACCACCTCTCAGCAGTGTTGTTGTGAGGCTAAAATCTTGCTCCGGGGTCTTTGGAAGAATTTATTTATTTATTTTACTTTAAATTCTTTTTAGGCCACCTTAGGGTTAGAACCCTTAAAGGTGGCCTAAAAAGAAGGGTGAGGTATGATTGTTGTAACAAATAAATATTATGATAATTAGTTAGAAGCAATAAACTCAAACAAAGAATTAATGACCATGTGGGTCATGATCTACCTTGTATCATGCTTGTGGTTGTTTTCAACTTACAGCTAAATGAAAATACTTCTTAAATGGCATCTACCCACACCTTGTGATACATTGTATTCACTCTGCTTTAAAAAAAAATACAATTCCTGTATATTTCAAATTATCTTATAGATGAAAAGTTGATTAACCCTCCAACAAGCCATGCCACCTGGATGAGGATGACACAATAAGCTTCAGGCCTCCTATTTTATATTTTATATTGTATTTTATTATTTTAACTGTTGTAAACCGCCCAGAGAGCTTCGACTATTGGGCGGTATAAAAATGTATTAAATAAATAATAAATATTAAATATTTCTTATTTTTCTAACTAAAGGGATAGAAAAATATAAAAGAACAATATTTTAGAAAGAAACGTGTACCAGATTTACCACAAGGTGGGAGTAGATGTCATTGAATGTGTATTCGTGGCCAATCCTCAATACTCAGAAAGCTAAAAAATATGTAATTTTAAGCTCATATTTACGTAGTTGGAAAATAAGACTATTTAGATGCTGGAAAATTGATTCACTTGAGGGTTATGCATTTCTGCACCAAGCAAGTTTCATCTAGTGATAGCTTTCCCAAGGGTTCTTTCTTTATGCAGGTTAAATCTATAATCCACTTTGTTTGGAACTAGGTATGCTTTATGATCCAGGTCATAATTATGAAAGTCTAGTGCCTATGGAGTGTTTGTTATTTAGACAAATAACAGCTTTAACATCATGTTAAATCTACATGTTTACTTCTCTTAAGCAATCTTAATACTTCAGAGGCAATGCATTGGATTTTGATTGCTAGGTTAACAGTGGGATTTAAAAGTAAACACAGCAAAGCACAAACTGGTAGTTCATGGATGCAGATATAACAGGAGAACAACAAAAGGCTTAAAGGAAAACAATATGTTTTAATTTGCATGGCTGTACATAATATGATTGTTTCTTTGTACTGCAGGCCATAAGAGAATCTTAAAAATATTTATGCTCTCACAATACATTTATAAGTTTCATATTTATAATGTATGTTGTATGTGCTGAATATATACAGCTTAACCATGTATTAACTGTTTCCCTTTAAAATGAAGATCATTATATGAAAAAATCAATCCCATAACAGCAGGGTCATCACTACTGTTGTAGGGATAAATTTGCAGAAGCTTAGCAAGCATCGCGATGGAAGTGGGGAGACTAGCATATATAGCTCTACAGTGAAATTTGCTCTGATTTCATCAGATAGTCAATCTGTAGATACTTTCCATAACCAAATCTGCAGAGTTTCTGTATCTGGAAAAGACAGCAGACTCTATTATGAAATCAGCCAGAGGCCTGGTCTGTACATTGATGATATTTTCACGAATGAATTGGGAAGCTTAATAGCTTTTTGGTGAAACTAGGAACTGATTTTGTTAAGTCAATGACCAGTTCGTATAATGAAAACAAGCCACTGTGGCTCGTTGAGAGCCACAGCATGTGCCAACGCATGCTGGGCATGATTTGCATAAGCACCACCTGGCTGAAGGCCTGAAGCTTATTGTGTCATCCTCATCCAGGTGGCATGGCTTGTTGGAGGGTTAAACAGCCCTCAAATAACCCATGAGCTGTTGTAGGGTTATTTGAGGGTTGTTTCCCCCTCAGACAAGCCATGCCGCCCAGGTTTGGACAGCACAATAAGCTGTGGCTAGGCAGTGATGATGCAAATTGTGCCCGGCACACTCCAGCAGGTACTGCAGCTCACAAGAAGCTATGGTGGCTTGTTTAAGCCACAGTGGCTAATCATTCAAACTGGTCCAATAAAATTACGTATGAAAATGAAGAGTTATTGCCTCCATTTGGACTCAATTGTGAGCCAGGGTTCTTGAGAATCATAGTTTATTGTTTATGGGAAGAGTGCTGCTGCATGCTGCCTGATTGCTTCCACATGACTCTTCCTGAAAGCAGGAGGGCCTAAACAAACCATGGATGAAGGTCCGTAGTTTGTTTAGGCTCTCTCACTTGTGGGAGGAGCCAACGGGGAGCAATTGGGCAGTGTGCATCAGCATGCTTCTGGATCCCAATAAGCCAGGATTCACTGGAACCCTGCCTTATTGTGACATCCGAACAAGGCCATTCTGTAAGAAGAAGAATGTTCCATAATCTCAACTTTTAGCACATACAAATATTGCTACAAGTCCCTTCAGAAACAATTCTTCTTCGATTATTTGATCAAGTCTTTAAGGCTTGCCTTTCCATCTGTATGAAGAGTTCCATTTTGAACCATTAGCTGCCTATATAGGTTAGAGAAAGTATTTTCCTTACATTTATTAGACATATTCTTTGATGTACTGTAGAACTGAAGAATAGGGATCCTTGCTAGGAATTCATTTTAGCCACTGAAAACATGTGATCTAAATAATCACATTATGCACAGTGGTTAAGCAAACAAAACTGGTGGTTTTGTAGAGCTAATCACTCTTAACACCTCCTTTTTTCTAATTCTACATAATATGTTAATGGGTAAGTAACATGTTCAGATACATTAGGAAATATGGTCTTAATTTAGAAAAGCTCATTATAATTGCATATGTTTTTCATATAGCTTGCTTTGCTTTTCAAAAATATGGTTAGTGTGTTTAAACTATGTTTAAATGTGATTATAAACCTGTAGTCCTGCATCAAAAGCATAATGGTGGAAATGGATGTTAGGTTCAGAACTGGGCTCAGACAACCAAGCTATTTTTCCCCAGACCCTGAAACTATGTTTACATAGAAGTGGCCTTCTGAGGACTAAACCACACATCACATTAAATATGTAGTTTTGTCTTCCATGCTTAATTTTTCTTCTTTAAATATTAGCCATGCTGACAGTAGTGCAGTGGTAAATTTTGCAGTTCAGACATCCATCATGACAGCCATCATACCCACCGCCACCCCCACGGGTACCCAAAATTTCAGGCTGCCAGGTTGATCCATATCAACAAACCAGTTCTAGCAGTTTTCACCTCCACCAGGAGCATTTTACAAAGCTAATTGCCCAGTTAAGACCAACACACCCCAAAATGCTTTGCATTACAACAGGGAACAATATATTGTTGCTGGGAAAATTCATCCCCCCTCCCGCCCCTACTGTGAGGAATTTGCAGCTAAGCCCAGAGGGAAGGGTGGTGGTGGCAGGTGGCATCAGTGTCCCTGCTAAAATGTGCTGGAGCTGAGTACCTGTGAGTCCTGACTCCATGATATGACTACATGCCAGCGTGGTGGTGGGGAGGAATCAGGATGAGGGCTGTGGGGAGGGGAAGGGAAGGGTTTTTAACTCTTTATCCCCATCGAACAATCCTGCAGCTTCCCGCCCATTCCAGATAGCAAATTCAGGGGCTGATTTTCCTCAGGATTGTGCTTCTGGTGTAAAGGGTTAAAAGGGATTTTTTAAAAGCTCCTTGTCACAGATGCTATTTATAGTAGGAAAAGGTACACACAGAAGGCCGAACTAATGTGTAGTTTGGCCCTCAGTCAGGCTGTTGGCCCATCAAGCCTAGTGTTGCCTCTTCTGACAGACAACAGCTCTCCAGGATCTCAGGGTAGCCACTTATGCATGGCCAGAAAAGAGGAAATGCATCACCAAAAATGAGGACCAAAGATGACACCATTTTGCATAAAATTGGCATGTGATAATTTATATATATATAGCTGCAAATTTACAAATTATGATGATAGTTTAAATAGAAATACAGTACATCTCACCATAGTAGGGAAGACTGTGACTAGATCACCTGTGTGCTTGCTCAGTCTTTTGACCAATTGCTGTAGGTTGGTGGGCAACTTCAAGACCCAGCTGTTCCCTCTGAGGTTTCTTTATCTTTAAACCGGACTTGGACTGGACAGCCCTTCAAATAGAGAATGCCTTGAAAACAGAGGACAGTTGTCTGGTCGCCCTTCAAATATAGGACTGACCTCTATAAAAGAGGACACATGGATACCCTGCAAGGTTCTCAGGTTCCCAGCCCTAGTACCTGCAATGCTGGGGATTTAACCTGGGACCTTCTGGATACAAAGCATGTGCTCTACCATTCTTATCCAAATTGGCATCCTAAACATTTTCACAGGCATATTCCTTTGCAATGGAAATTTGTACTGGCAAAAAGGACATTACGAACCAGCAAAAACTCACATGTGCAGATGCTGATCAAATAACTTCCCATATTAAGACCACATATGTGAGAGGCGGAGCTAGCACGCCTAAGAGATGGCGGCGTAGAGGGAGAGCTCCTCACCCTAAAACTAAAAAGGAGGACTCTACAACATTTTAAAAAGCCCAACAAGCAACAAAAACTTAAAGTTCTGATGGGGAATGACAGAGGAATCTAGCAAAACGAAAAACAGCGAGATTACACACTACTTTCCCTACAAAGAAAGAAAAACACTGCACAAGGCAGTACAGCATACTCAGAGAATAAAAATGGCTACTGGAGAAGACAGAGAACACACAGAAGAGCCAGGATCAAGCGCACAGATATCGAATAACGAAATGAAGGAGGCAATATTACAACAATTAAAAACATTAAAACAAGAACTGATGAACCATTGGGCAGAACTGCTGGACACCAAATTGAAGGAAATAACAGAAACGGTGGAGGCAGTAAAAACAACAGCAAATAAAGCTGCAGAAAAAGCTCAGCAACAGGAGGAAAAGATAAAAACCCTACAAAGAGCGGTAGCGGAAAATAAATCAAAGATTGAAGACCAAGAAA
The DNA here is from genome assembly GCA_021292165.1 of Shinisaurus crocodilurus. Classification (NCBI taxonomy): domain Eukaryota; kingdom Metazoa; phylum Chordata; class Lepidosauria; order Squamata; family Shinisauridae; genus Shinisaurus; species Shinisaurus crocodilurus. The sequence goes on from CM037879.1 coordinate 236,575,072, forward strand.
ATCGCAACCGAAGGTGTAATCTGAGAATAAAAAACTTGGAAGAAGAAGCAGAAGGTGAAAACATTAAGGTTTTTATAGCAAAATGGCTGACCTCATTAACTCCAGACTGCCCGATAGAAGCTGATGACTTAGAAAGAGCTCACAGGGCACTAGGACCCAGAAGAAAAAACTCCAGCTTTCCAAGAGACTTGGTAATATGTTTCAGCAGATACAACAAGAAAGACGAATTCTTTAAAAAGCTAAGACTTTTAAAAGAAATAAAATATAATGACAAACCTGTAATGATTATGCAAGACCTGGCACCAGAGACGCTGCAGAAAAGAAGACTCCTCAAGCCCTACACATTGAAACTACGAGAACTGGGGCTTAAATATCACTGGGGATTCCCCTTCAAGATAATAATCCCCAACAAGGGACACACGCTGATTGCAGCCTCCCCCCTGGAAATGACTGAGCTATTCAGAACACTAAGCATCGAACTCCCGGCAGAGGCTACTCAGGAAGAAACAGATAATGGAGAAGAAGCAGCAGGCCAAGAGCCACAAGGAGATGGCTGGAACACTGTAAGACACCGAAAAAACAGGCGGGAAAGAAATGACTATGAAAATCCACAGACCCCAAGAATCCTGAGAACTCTGCCACAAAGGAAGAGATGAGAGAAACTGAGTAACAGTGAACCACAGGAGGTGACAAAAACAAAGTGAAAGACAATTGAAGTGTAAATATTCAAATGCATAGCAAAGGGAAGGGGGAGGAAAAGGGAGGAGGGAGACTAGCCCCAAAGGGGAGAGAAAATATTCTTTGTTTGTAGAGTCACGCTGTTTTAAACTATTGATAAAATGGGGGGGGGGGATTCTTGCCTCTATGTAGTCAATCTATGAAGGAATAGATTGACCTGCTCAGTTATAGTTTTAAGGAATCTGAAAAGAACAAACCATAGCCTCAAGGCAGGGTGAAGAACACGTGAATCACTCTCTCTGTAAGGGGAGGGGAGGATCTCACCTGCATTCGCAGCTTTAGTTATGCTAAGAGAGAGCTGCAAAGGAGTTTTAAAGTTAGGGAAAATGAGAAGGTTGGGGAATGACAGGGGAGGGAGGGAGGACACGACTGAGCTGGGTGCGATAATGGGCAAGGCAGACAGAAATTGGCATATACCATGGGAGACCTTAAGGTGCTAACTCTAAACATTAAAGGCATGGGGAATCAGTTAAAAAGGGCGAGGCTTCATAAACTAATAAGAGATCTAAAACCAAAAATACTATTTCTACAAGAGACATACAAAGCCCAAAAAAGGGAAGGAATTTTTAACAGTAGTCAATGGAAAACTGTACATATAGCAAAAGGAACAAACAAATCCAGGGGAGTAGCAATATTAATACATAACACAGTGGACTTTGCAATACGGCAAGTACAGAAAGACCCCAATGGCAGATACGTATTTGTAGAGGGAACACTAAATCAAAACAAACAAATAGTATTAGCCTCATTATACAGTCCAAACGAAAGACAGCTAGACTTCCTACATAAAGTTTTGAAAAAGTTGAGAACCTTTTCAAAAGCAGAGGCAATAATTGGAGCAGACACTAATTGGAACATGCAAGGAGCTGAACCTAGAAAAGTACAAAAAGATATAAGATTATATAATAAAACAGACTCACATAGCACACGAGCAGGAAAACTTTTAAACATAATTCACAAATTTAATTTAAGGGAGGTATGGGCAGAACTTAACAACAAAGACTACACACACACATTTTGTTCCAGGGTACATGGAACTTTCTCAAGGCTAGACACAATTATGCTAACTAGTACACTGATGCAAAACGTCACAGTGGCAGATATAGGACCCATAAAAGTGACAGACCACGCACCGGTATCTGTCCAACTCACAGTAAACAACTATACCAAGAGCAATTATATATGGCGATTCAATCCCATCCTTTTAACAAACAAAGAAAGCAGAGAAAATTTACAAAAGGGAATAGACAACTACTTCACAGAAAATAAAGCAGGGGACACAACAGAAAGGACCAGATGGGAAGCAATGAAAGCGGTTCTTAGAGGACTGAGTATCAAAGAGATGAGCCACATAAATAAAAAGAGACGGACGCGAAAATCAGAAACAGAATTAGAACTGGAAAGACTTACTGTACAATATAAACGAACAGGGGAACAAAAGATCAGACAACAAATGGAGAAGAAAAGGACAGAATTAAATTTATTGGAATTAGATCAAACCATGATAAATTTACTATATATTAAACAAAAACATTATGAATTTGATGGAAAGGGATCCAAACTCTTGGCAAACAGGGTAAAAAAAAGGAGGGACAAAACAAAATAAATGCTCTTAAAAACAAACAGGGGAATAAAACATATGACATAGAAGAGATGGGTGACATTTTTGTAGACTATTTTGAAAAACTATACAAAGGGGAAGAAAAAGACAGGAACACAATTAGAAAGTATCAGAGCAAAACAAACATCCCAGGACTAACTGAAGCAAGTAAACAAATCCTAGAACAAAGGATTACGATAGAAGAAATAACAGAAGCCATTAAAACACAAAAACCCAACAAGTCACCGGGACCCGATGGTTTTACAAGTGAATTTTATAAAGCATATACAGAATTATTAGCCCCAAGACTATTGTCATTATATAATGAAATTCTAGATGGAGCCTCACTTCCTAACACATGGACACAATCCAGAATCATCTTGATATTAAAACCAGGGAAAAATCCTGAGCTCCCAGAATCATACAGACCCATCTCTTTATTAAATATAGATTATAAAATATTTACCACCATATGGGCTAATAGATTAAAATTTGTGATAGGAGAAATAATACATGAAGATCAACATGGTTTTATTCCAAAAAGATATATAGCAGACCCTGTACGCAGGCTATATAGCATAATAAAATACAGTAAAAAAACAAACACCCCGCTAGCCATAATTGCTCTAGACTTGTTCAAAGCATTTGACAGTGTTAATTTACAGTTCTTACTGGAGAGCACATCTGTGTACAACTTTGGCCCAAATTTCTCTCACATTCTCAATGCCATATATAACAAAACAACAGCAAATATACGATTCAATTCTTATGATTCACGCCCTTTTCAACTAAATGCAGGAACCAAACAGGGTTGCCCCCTATCCCCTCTGTTATTCAATTTAGTTATAGAATTTCTAGCAGACAGACTCAGACATAATGACGCTATACAAGGTATACAAATTCAAGATCAACCATACTTACTCAGCATGTATGCTGATGATTTGATATTAACAATACAAAACCCAATAGAGGCACTGCAACCACTACGTCAAGAACTGCAAGATTTTCAAGCAGCGTCTAGCTTAAAAGTAAATTACGACAAATCTGACTTCATGAGTTATAATATAGGGGCAAACAATCAACTTGACATTTCTAAAAATCTACAAATTCCTATAGTTCACAAAGCCTTTAGATATCTAGGAGTTCAAGTTGCAAAAAACCCAAACAAAACCTTCACACTAAACTATTCCAAAGTATGGGAAAATATCAAGAAAGACCTCAAAAGATGGAAAAGATTGAACTTAACTACAATGAACAAATTAGCCACCATCAAAATGATAGTTATACCTAAATTCACATACTTATTTTATGTTCTACCCATAGAAGTACCTATGAGATGGCTTAAATCATGGCAAGACACCCTAGAAAAATTTATATTTAATGGTAAGAAACCACGTATGGCAAGAAATCTCAGATACAGACCCACCATTGATGGAGGGTGGGGAATTCCATCACTAAAATTATACTATGAAGCTTACCAACTGAGACATCTATTATCATTCATGGCAGATAATAAAAATAAACATTGGGTCAAAATAGAAAATTTTTTGTTAGCACAAGATAATCCACACACAATACCCTTTGTCAAAAAACGAATAACACAAGGTATACAAAATCAACACTCCAATATGGAAATAATATTAAAGATATGGAAACGAAGAAAGGAGACACTGATGCCAGGAATTTCACCATTAATACCACTCTATGCACACCCAAATTTTCCAGTTAAAGACATACAGATATCTAGAGAATCACTGAAAAATAATAACCTATTGATATTACGAGACTTATATAATAACTCACAACCACTACCAAGAGACACATGGAGAAACACATTACGAAATACAGCAATTACTTGGTTACAATGGTACCAAATAAGCTCATTCATTAGACTAGAGAATGTGAAAAAACAAGGCACCAGAGATCTGACACAATTTGAAAAGATATTATTAACTTTTACAGATCAGGAAAAAGGATTAATGTCAGATTTATATGCACTTCTGATAAAAACAGACATGGGAAATAGCCTTCCTCTTAAAAGAAAATGGGAAAGAGAATGGGGAATGCAAATAGAAGATGAAGAATGGGAAAATATATGGGATGAATTCCCGTTTAAAGCGATTTCAACAAAATTCAAAGAACTCTCACTGAAAATAATACAGAAATGGCACTGGACTCCTCACAAAATATCTCATATTAATAAAAACTACTCTCCCCTATGCTGGAGAGCCTGTGGAGAAATCGGATCACACAAACATATGTGGTGGTCCTGTAAGCAAGTATCCCGCTTCTGGACAATAGTTTTCAAAGAAATATCTAAAATTGTAGGGACAGAGATAACTAAAACTCCAGAATTAGCAATATTAAACATTTTTCAAAGAGATAATAAAAATTTATTATACAAGAACCTAATAAGATTTCTATTACAAGCTGCTAAATTACTAATAGCAAGAGGATGGAAAGATGCCAAAGGGCTAACCATCAATCACTGGTATAATGTGGTATGGGAAATTGCATTAATTGAAAAATTAACTCAAAAATTGAGAATTGCAGGGGGGAAAAAGAAAACAAACGCTTTTGAAGCAGAATGGTGGCCTTTTATCCAATTTTCATACAGAACATCTACAACAAAAATACCTCAAGCCTTCCAGTACATTTGGATGCAATAAACTTACAAATATCCACCTATCACAAAACTGACTACTTTATGGCCGAAAAAGACTCCGGAAAAGGTGCCCAGCCAGATTTGTTCCTTTGAATGTTGGTTCGGGGGGGGGGGGATTTACTTTGTGCTGATCTAATACAATTTCTGTAATGGATTAGATGTTTTGTTGGTTGTTCGGTTGTTTTGTATATGTTAAAATTCAAATAAACAAATTAAAAAAAAAAAAAAAAAAAAAGACCACATATGTGAGACCACAGACAAGATCATTGAGGTTCTACTCCAAGGTTTTCCTATTTAAATAGGATGCTCATTGTCTTTACAGGGCTATTGCTGCAGTCTTATTTAAAACATGCCACACATATATGGGAACTAAAGTATGTTTAGATGGTTCATGAAGGAATTGGGGGCATCAAAGAGCAACAGAAACATACCCCTGGGTAGGGACAAGGGCAAGGAGACATGGAGCACTGGGCAGTAGTATGGGCAGCAAGTCCTTTTCCACTGAAGTCTCTCCATCCAAACTTACTACTCTACCCACTCACAGTTGTGATATGCCTTGATCTCCTTTATAACATTCCCAGCTGTTATGCAGAATGAGGGGCCTGAGAGACTGAGCCTGGGATGTAGACCATTATATTAGGCCTCAGTGGACACTTCCAGTCAACCAGGAAAGGTGCCTTTGATAAGGCAGGCAGGAAGAATTCTTCAGCGCAATCAGTGAAGTCTAATTACCAAGAGCCTGGCCTTTTGTGTTTGTCCAACAGAGCAGAATTTCTTAGCTGCAGTTTCCTAGGCTCTCAGCTCCACCACCCCCATTCCCCCCCCCCATTTTAGGTAACGCCATCTACAGCTCCAGTACCACACATACATTTTTCTGCATTGTTGAGTGCTTCAAGCTCGAAACTTTCTGTTTTGAACAGAAAGAAATATGAGACTGAAAGTTAAAATTGGCTTATCCTTTTGAAGCTTGAGGCCTGTGGAAATTCCAGTCTTGCTCTGAGTCAATGTAATTTATTTTATTTTATTTATAGAGGTGCCATTTGCCAAAGTAACATCTGCTTCTGTCCTTTTAACATTAGCGAGATTCATTCCCACCAGTATATGTGTGGGGCAGTCCATTGTAAAACAAACAAACAAAACCCCTGCTTGTGGAAATAGACTTTGCTGCTGCTACTGTCACCACAACCTCTACTCATAATCTATCATTGTGTATTTGCTTTAATTATCTCAGTTTGTTTTACTCTTTTCATCCTACAAGTATTCTGGCATAATTTACATTAGCTCCTCTTGCAGTTATTACATATGAATAATTACATACCTCTGGCCTTTCCAATATTTTCCTAGGATTGCCAACTGAAATCCTTATTTCTGTAATAGTTGTGTTGTAGAGCGGCAGCCCTGAGAGAAATTGCACCTGCTGAATGTCATACCACTATGCCGCAGTTAAAGTCACAGGGGTCAATTTATTCAATGCGGTATTGGTACCCTTAACTTTACCCAACCAGACAGTTGAATGAGTCTGGCAGTCTTCTTTATTCAAGTCGACACACCTCTGATTTGATAGATGTGACAGACAGTGCAGGTGAGATGGCTGGGGCCAACATAACTATAGCTAGAGGCAGGAACGGTGCAGGGCTGTTTGGCGCCCTAGGCCAAATTATATTAGGCGCCCCCCCTCGTGCCGTGGGGGGGCCCTCCGGAGCAAAGCAGCCCTGCTTTGCAACACCCCCCGCGCGCGTGCGCAACCGCGCGCCCGTCCGCCAACCACCTACCTTCCCACCGCCCACCGCTGCTGGCTGCTGCTGCCGCCGCCTCCTCCTCCGACGCGATGGGACGAAGGTAGGTAGATGGTTGGCGGGCGCGCGCGCGGGGGGGGCGGTTGCTGCGGCGGCGGCGGCAGCGGCCGGCAAGCGGGCGGGGAGGAGCGGCGGAGGCGGCAGGCAGGGCAGGAGCGCACCGGAGGCGAGGAAGGGGCGCAGAGTTTGCGCCCTCTTCCGCCACGCGCCCTAGGCAGCCGCCTGGGTCTGCCTAGCGGTAGCGCCGGCCCTGGCTAGAGGGATCCTTTGTGAGGCAAGTGGGGTAGACCTATCCTGCTGTGCCGTCTGTCACTTGCAATCCAGTTACATCAGACTTTATAGGCTTGTGCTGACCTGGATGACCAAAAGGACCTCTAGAATGTCATGTTCAGAATATTGCTTCAGTTCTTGTGCCATCCCTACCATAACCCCTCTCAATTTGTTTCCTTGCCATACAGGGTTGTTGTAGTGAGCTGTTCTGTGGGAGCTGTTACGAACCTAGTGGCACAGCCCAAATTTCTGTCCCAGGACAATATTCTGGTTTGGTTCACAGCAGTCTTTGCATGCAATTATCGACTTTTTCTCCAGCAGAGCGGCTCATAGGAAAAGACTTTACATTTAAGTTTTAAGGAAATCATTAAAATCTTTAGCAGATCCACATTCCTCTTCTCTTTCTCTACCAGCCCTGTGCCATTTCCCTTTGTAATCTGGAGTGTCTGTTAATATGTGAGCAGCTGAAGCTTACTCCAATCAAAACCTCTTTCAACTAAATATAAAACTACAATTACAGTGTATTATTTGTGAAGAATTGGATTTTAGTAATAAAATGGAGTTTCTATATTCCAGTTTCTCAGAGGTTTGGAGAAAGGAGATTCTGAAGAAATGATGGAAGGAGAAGGCTTACGTATATAAATTAGGTCAATGGGAACAGGCTTTTGGGAGAGCTGAGTTCTAGTGATACTTTTCAATGTGCAACTAATTGGAATGACACTTTGTTCTTAGAGAAGGTTAGAAAGCTCTGCAAATTTAACTTCCTCTTTCTTTTCTTAAAACTAGAATCACCCAAAGGTCCTCACCCATCTGCAGGCATGAATGGAAATGTACAGCATCCCACCAGCACTGGGCAGCAGCCGGTCTCTGCCATCCCTTCTCCAAGTGCCAGCAAGCCTTGGCGCAGCAAATCCATGAATGTCAAACACAGTGCCACCTCTACCATGCTGTCCGTCAAGCAGCCTAGTCCTGCAACCTCCCCTACGCCATCTTCAGATAGGTTTAAGCCACCCTTTTCTGAAGGACCAAAAACACCTTCATCTGGGCAGAAATCCATGCTAGAGAAATTCAAGCTGGTTAACGCTAGGACTGTTTTGCGGGCCCCATTGTCATCAAGTTCAGGTCCCAGTGACAGCGGGAGGGATGATGAAGCCTTTGTGGATTGTGGCGAAATGGACGGCTTCATTGGTGGGCTCAACAGTGGTGGTTCTACCACCACCACCAGCAGCCCTAAAATCTCGCCGAAACTCACCCCTCCAAAAGCTGGAAGCAAAAATCTCAGCAATAAAAAGTCTTTGCTACAGCCAAAGGACAAAGAGGAAAAGAGCAGGGACAAAAATAAAGTTTGCACTGAGAAGACAGGAAAGGATGAAAAGGACCAGGCCACAGAGACACCTGCAAAAAAGACCTCAAAAATTGCAAGCCTGATCCCAAAGGGGAGCAAGGCTACATCAGCCAAGAAGGAAAGTTTAATACCTTCATCCAGTGGGATACCAAAACCCGGATCAAAAGTACCGACATCAAAGCAAAATACTTCACCGGCATGTTCTGGAAATAAAGAGACCGAAAAACTGAGGAGTACAAAAGGAAACCAACCACCGTCAACAGCAAAGTCCCAAGTTAATGAGAAAGGATACATTCCTTCTGGCTTCCCATCTTCTGAAGGAAAGGAATCTAGCACAGCTCTTACCCCTAGTTCACCTGCTGCTCTTTCAATGGCTGCAACTAGTGGGCAAGCGACAGGAAATAGCATTGTCCAACTTCCTCAGCAACAGCAATATAGCCACCCAAATACGGCCACAGTAGCACCCTTTATTTATAGGTAAGATGAGTTAATTGTGTTTTATAATTTACTAGATCTGTAACTAAACCTGGAAGGCTATTTTTTAAAGAGTTAGTTCATTTTATTATATTTCAGCCTGGTTTAAACTGTTTTCAAAAATGTATCTGCTTTAATATGATGCAACGATGATGCAATATGAAACTGAACACATAAGATATCATCTTGGGAAAGGTTAATCATGGCAGAGAAAGAGAGGGGGGAAATCACCACACAGTGATTGGGAGTTTCTGCCCCCCACCCTGCACTGATAAGAATGCATATCAGAAGACCAGTCCCTTAAGTTTTTGTTATGATGTTAAGAATGTAATACAATTGTGCTGACCTGGATCCCTGGATGACCAAAGGGACCTCTAGAATGTCATGTTCAGGGTATTGTTTCAGTTCTTGTTTCATTCCTATCATAACCCCTCTCAATTTGTTTCTTTGCTGTACAGAGTTGCTGTAGTCAGCTTCTCTGTGGGAGCTTTTACTAACCTAGTGGCACAGCCCAAGTTTCTGTCCCAGGACAATATCCTAGTTTGGTTCACAGCAATCTTTGCATGCAATTATAGACTTTTTTCTCCTGCAAAGAGAATTACATTCTATTCTATGAAAAGGAATCCCAAATCAAGCACTTTATGGCACAATCCTGTGCATGTTCTGACAAAAAACAAAAAAAAGTCCTACCATTCCCAGTATGCCCATGCTGGCTGGAGCATTCTGGGAGTTGTAGCGCTTTTTTCTGCGTAAACATGCATAGGATTTGTGCCCTCAAAATCTTATTTATTATAGTGGGAGAGAATTAAGAATGCACTTCACATTCCTATAGAAATTGGAGGTACTTGTAAGGTTAACTTTAGTGGATTTATGTCCACATATAAGATAACGCTGAAATAATTGCACAGGTACATTTGTTTTACTCAAGAAGATCCTCAGGCCCAGGGGCCAAATCCACTCTGTTCCCCATATGGCCACAATCCTTTCCCTGGCAACTGATCATTTGGTGGTTTGCCAGCTCTTGTGAAGTCCCCCCTGCCCCATTCTTAAAGGTTAAAATGCCTCTCCTAAGGCTTAGCTACTGGCAGTAAGAGCTTTAAGCTAAAATATGCTGGGTTGGGGGGGGGATTTGGCTCCACCTTTTTTGCTCTTTGCACCACCCCTTTTGCCTTTGGCTCCACCCAGCACTGGAATGCAGTCCCAAGAGCTTCTCCAAACTGGAATTCAGCCCATGGGCTGAAAGAGGATCAACACCCCTGGGATAAGGGAATCAGACCCACAATAATAATAATAAAAAAATCTAAGCAAGGCCTGTATAACTATATTTTATTACTTTCCGTGTATATTCAATTATTAGAAAAACAATTCAAGGTAATCAAGAAATTGACATGACACCTTTTAAAGTAACCCACTATAGTAGTTTAGATTAATCTTAAATATGCTTAATTATAAATATTCCAACATAATGAGTCTGTGCAACCAGTTTAATATGAGCCCTGGTATGAAACACTGTATGAATATTTATTGTAGATTAAAAATGGGGGTTCAGTAAGTAAACACAGAGATACAATTTTGGAGCATACTAGTGCCTTCTGTGTCAACTGGGGGACACTCACACGTTAGACGGAATTCTTCAGCAAGGGCCAGTGTTTGATTTAAAGCTCCTTCATGGTGAGGAGCTTCCATCAATTGTGAAACCAATGATTCAACCAATGACTCCGCCCTGCTTTCTGCTTTTTTCAAGATCTATTTTTGCTGCCATGAGAAACAGTAACAATAAATCCCTTTATATGGTGAGAATATTGTGGTCATGTACTGAACAGTACAGAATTTTGACTCTTTGGAATCTGATGACTGTGTATTTGTTTTTAAGATTTCACATACTTGTTGCCCAAGGCTGCAGTCCTATGCACACATACTGGGAGGAAGCACCATTAAACACTGGGACTTACTTCTGAGTAAATATGTACAGGATTGGACTGTAAAGGTTTGAATGTTTGGGCAGCTGTTTTGATGTTATGTTAGAACCAGAGATAATGGTTTAAAACAAAGTTTGGACACTTTCACAACAAGCCAGCTTCAAACCCTGCAATCACAATCTCTGGTTGAAACATAACAACAAGCCAACTTTTGTGGAAAGTGAAATGAAACTCAACAGGAGACCTCCTTCCAGCTGCACGGGAGAAAGAGTGGGGAGTATGTAACCCAAGGCTTCGCTCAGGTTCCTTCCAGCTAGTGTACATAGTACTAAATCCTTGCTTAGTGTTGAGTGTGAACCAGACCAGTGTCTTCGACATCCTGGCTGTTGAGCTACTGCTATATGAACACTGCGTCAGGGCAGAAAGCAGTTTATCTCTCCTCCACATATTTTTTTGGGGTGGCTCTTAGATACTATCTCTGTGGCCTCTTCAGTCTCTCTTCTCTCTCAAATCTCCCCGACTCCCTTAGAATCTCCTTGAAAATTCCCACTCAGAATCTCCTCACCAGTTCTGTCCCAGTTCTGTCCAAGTTCTGTCCCAGAAACTCCACAGAGTTTGTGCTCCAAGCATCTCGTAGGGATCCACACTTTACAACAGTGCTTCTCAAATTGTGTTTCTGGATATGTTCCTGGGGTCAGGAACATATAGGGGACCCCTAGATATAGGGGTCCCCTAGATTATGTCACAGTGGGTCACACAATGAGGGGCTTTTTTTCCATTTCCAGAGACTTTCTCCACTTTCACTGGGACAACAGCACATTAATGTTGCTGGCAGGACCCATCACTTAAGCAACAGGGCTATGGTTCTAAAAATAACTTGAAATGAGTGAAAATGCTCATTTCCAGATTGGGTCAGAGCAGCAGAACTCAGAAGGGAGCTCCGCTGACCTCTCCCAATCCAGAAACAAGTGTTTCTGCTAGTTTCCAGGGTTATTTTTAGAAGTGCAAAAGCCCCATTGTGCAAGTGGTGGGTCCCACAAGTGGAACAGAACCAGTGAAGGCAGAGCAGCCCCATTGGATACTGCTCCAATATTAAATTCAAAATAAATGTAAAATTGTTCACTGTTAACTAGTTATGTGATATTCTTGTGTTTTCTGTTGTAAGGAGAAAGTAAGGCTCAAAATGTGGAGTTAGTTTAGAAAAATGTTCTGAATGGCTGAGTAAGTTTAGAGGTAGTTTCACTACAAAACATTTGGGAAATGGTGTTTTACAGGGTAATACTGGCTTACAATTCCTCTTTGAATCTCAGTCTATATGTTTATTTTCAAATTGAGTGGTATATAAATTATTTGTTCACCCCATTCCATACCCAGGTTGAACCCCCATGGGTCAGGGTTGGTTGCAGATTTAAATAAATATAGTGCATTATGGGACTATTAAGGCAAGTCTTAATATTGCAGTTTAATACAGTTTTTGAAATCGCAGCTGTTTGATATTTTTTAGCTTTGGCTTTTAGGTAAATTAAAGTTTAAAAAGAATAAATGGAATACAGTGAAGAATACATTATTAAGTGAGAAAGTCTGGCAGATTTTGTTAGCAACTGGTAGTGGAGATAAAAAATTGGTTGAAGATTAAAAAGAGTTAGAGGAAGTGCTGAGGGAATGTACATCATTATGCAAAACCAAACTATAGCTCCAAAACCAAGGTGGATGAGTGATAAACTATTTAAATAAATTCCTAGGAAAAGGCTTTTAAGAATAGACGTCAACATTTGAAATAGCAGAATTTATGATTTAATACACATTTTTCTAGGCTATTCAATATAAAATAAATGTGTGGCAGAGGATACATTAAAAATATTTTTTAAACTCTTGGCTGAAAATTTTATAGTATAGTCTTAGAGTACTGAATGGCATAGCTTACAATATTGTGCATTAAGCTGGAATGTAAAGATTTACTTTTGTGTTTGTGTACAGGAGAATCAGACATAATTAAGCTGTTGCAAAGTTATTACGGAGGATTCCAACCATCTTCCAAACAAGATGGGAAGAAAAGGCTATCCATAGTTATTAGACAACAATAAGAAAAATCTGGCACTCTGTTTTTTTTTTTTGTTTTTTTTTAAATTGAAGTAGGCATTACAAAATAATAGGTATTCTCCAGCTTCATATCAGGGACTGGAGCATTATTTCAACTTTCAAGGTAATCTAGGAGAAAATGTTGTCCATCGAGGTAGCCCATGGTCTTTACTCATTCAACTCTCTGCCATTAGACAGCTGGCCAGTCCTGTCATGAGATGTACCCTTTGAGTGGCCATGGCCCACTTCAGATTGCAGCTCTGCAGCTGTACTTGTTGGAGACCATGCTGCCGTGTCATTGAATGAAGAATACTGAAAGTCTGGGGACCCAGGAATGGGCAGGATTGATAGGAAAGCCATCAGTCCTCTGGTTCAGGCATTGCCTTTTGTCTTCCATGAGAAGAATAGGAAGTAAATAAGTGAGCTCAGCTCAGATGGCATGGCTTCCAATAGAGGCAGTAGAGGAGAGTAGCTGGCAATATTATCTAGTGATGCTTGAGAAATTTGAACTGAACTGTGCAAACTGACTGACCTGATCTGCTCCTCCTGAACCAATGTGCAGGGCAGAATGTAATGTAGTTCTCCCCTGGATTTTGCACTTCTCCAAATTTTGCAATGCAGCAAAATGCCTGACTAAAAACATGCATTTAAAAAGAAATCATTTATGATAAAATACATTTAAAATGTGTATTTTGAGAGAAAAATACATTGAGAAATCCATATTTTATGTCAAAATGCTTTTAAAAATACATATTGAAATATGAATTTGTGTGCAGATTTTTTTTAAAAATTGCAGCTTAATATGGAAATAGGATAGTATGGAATGGACTTAGGAATTAACACATGACAATATCACTTGGACCAGAAATAGATTGATCTGTCCATCCCTTTCATTATCCCTTTGTTGTGATGCGTTAAGAAACCAAACTTGCAGACAGACATATGTGAGCATTTTCCTGCGTCAGATTTTTCTCAGTCCACAGTTTTCTTCAAGCAAAAGTTAAAGGTAAGTATTTTGAAGTTAGATCTTGCGTGAAATGTAAACTTGCAAGGCTGAAGTCTTATTTCAAGCTTTTTTAAGAAGCCAACTCCCAATTATCATAGAATTTATTCAAGATGAAGAACCGTTTTTGTCAGCAAGAATTTAACTTGTAAATTCTGTGCTGAGTGCAGCTATGCAATAATTCATTGATCGGTCACAGGTTTTGAAATAGTTGGCACTGGCAGTGGTTTACACTTTACAGGGACATGAAAATAACAGTGATATATATGAGATATTGTCTCTTCGAATATATAAGGAAATATGGTAGTATTCTGTTGACATATTTTTAACATGAATTTCCTCCAAGGAGCTTAGTATGGCTTATCCCTCATTTTGTCCTCTTAGAAGAACCCTGTGAAGTTGGTTAGTCTGGAGGATAATTTACCTAGTACGACTCATGGCTGATTAGGGATTTTCATCTGGGATTTCCACAGCTAAACCATCATTTGAATTATTGGTTCGCACTCTTTTAATTTTTTTTTTTTTTATGCATATGGCCTACAATATGGCTGTTCACTACTAAAATAACATTGGAGCACACTGAAAAATCAAAGACTGACTGCTGCTAGGACAATGTGTATGCTTTTCCCTCTCGTTCTGTAAATTTCACAACCAAGATCTTCTTCAATCTTTTTTCTAGGTAAAAATGAACCACAGTTGTATATAGTTTTAGTCTGAATCATTCAATATAGAGAGTAAACTATTGGAGGTATTCTGGCCATGGAAATACTGTTCCCTGATCCCAGCAGGACATCCTTCCAAATGCCTTCTAGATTCTAACACTGTTTTCACATATGGGGCTGAAAATTACCTTTGACTTGAGCAGCTCTTGTGCTATTTATGTGAATGTGTGATCATTGCTAATGCAGAGGAGAGGCATTAGTAATTCAAATGAGCTGTCTGATTGATGTAGATTTTACATTTGCATTACAAACTGATTTAGGCAAAAACTGCTTGCCTTGAAGGCTTCATATACACCCTTAGTCTAGGGCTCATAAAGAGATACTCAACTGGTATGTGGCAAGTAAAAATTGCTTGTAGATGTCCAGACAGGTCACTTACAGCTTTTCTAAGTGGGAAAGAGTAGGTTCATCTCTTTCAGTTTTCTTGATGTGCCACAAATGATTAAGTTAGGACAGGTGGTCTACTAGTATACACTTCTCTGTGCTAGTACTGTTTGTGGATTTATTTCCAAGGCTTTATATTTTAGAAATCTGTTCAAAAACAAACAAACAAACAATGTAAATCTATCATCGGAATTTGAATGGGCAGAAAATGTATGTTCATGGGGCTTAAAGGCAATGGCCTGATTTTAGATATTGACATGGCAAGGTATTGTATCAGTTCAAGCCAACATACTTTCTGCAAATTCGACTACACTGTCACTGTGGTATCACCTCTCCCTTTATCAGTTTGCATGACTTACACTCTTGGAGCCAATTACATTGAAAGAAACATATATGCTGTTTCTTTTGGGTGCATATCCCCCCTTATTGCTCAGTGGGCTATGTAACAGCTATAAAGACAGAGGGCACTGGTTTGAATTCTATTTATTTGAAAGATATCTAATCAGCTTTTTTTTTTGCCCACACAACAAATATTCTTTATCCCCCTTCCAGTCCAGATCTGTCTCGTAGAACTTCTGGCACACCATTGACACACGGTGTTTAGAATGCTAAAGTTACTGCAAGCCGTTCTATCCTTAAAATTGCAAATCAGAGGCACAAACACATAGTAAATAACAGCTTATGTCACTTACATTCATTGACTGGGTTTGCGCAACACAACAACCCATCGTGGGTTGCTACCCATAATGGTTTGTCGTATTGTGCGAACCCAGACCGATTCCTGCAGGGTGGTTTGTTTGAGGGCAACAAGCCACCCTGACAACCCATAGCTTATAGATTTCATAGATCGTTCTAGGGGTTGTTGTATCCATGTCGTGTTGTCCAAACCCAGCTGACCATGGGTACCGGGGATCAGCTAGTGACTCACTTGGCAAGAGCAGCAAAAATCACTTGCTGCTCTTGCCAAGCTTGCCCGGGCACCTTCCAGTGGTGCTTACCCCTTTTTTTCCTGGGAAAAGGAGGTTTGACAGCTTTATATATTATATTTATATTTATTATATTTGTTAATTGCCCATCTGGCCGGTCACCCCAGATAGCTGTCAAAACTCTGGGTCTCCTTTAAAAGGGGGGTTTGACAGAGCAATGGGGGCTTTCCACTGGGACATATGGCTGCATATGTCCCAGTCCAAAAATGCCATTGCCCTGTCAAACCCCCCTTTTAAAGGAACCCAGAGGGACCCTTTAAAGGGACCCTTTATCCCAGAAAAAGGGGGGAAGCATTTTTGCTCATCCCTCAGCACCTCAGGTCTTGGGAGGAAAGTGCAAATTGTGCCTCACTTTGCATACTGTCAGGGTGAAAAGAAGAAAAAAAAAGATGAGGATCTTGCCGTGAAGGGGGTGTAAATCACACCACCCTTTTTCACGAGCAATGATCATCAAGCCTTTAGTTTATCTTGGTAGCTCACCTTTTGACAGCTGTCCAGAGAAAACAAAGGGGGGTGAAACACTATTTGGAGCATCTTTTGGGCAATGTCCAGGGTTGGTGCCTGCTGTACCTTGGCAGCAGGTACCCCCCACAACATTGCTCCAGCCAAGGCTTCAAATTCCTGCAGTTGTGCAAGTGCAGCTAAAAAAAAAACTTTAAAAAGAAAAGAACAAACCTATTTGCACACATTTTTGTGCCAAAAAAGGGGGGGGTTCTGCCAGCCACTGACACCCCCTTCAAGGTGCCACTTGGACACTTTGAAGGTGCTGTGTCAGTGGCTGTCAAAATGGGGATTGCAAAAGCTGCCTGAAAAAAGGTGATACCCATGGAAGAACCGGGGGGGGGGGGAGGGGGCCAACAACCAATCCACCGTGGCTTATTGCCAGGGTGGGTTGGTGTGACATGTGAACGCGTCCATTGTTAGAAATTTAAGTGGGACAATGCCAAATCCTGCCAGTCAAAGTTAGCGCTAAGACTCCCAACATAATAGTCCAAAGTATTTGAGCCAGATTTCATTGGATGTATTTTTGGATTACAGCAGGATAGCTCAAGTGGTACATCTTTCTAATGATGTGTCAGGTTTTAGCTACAATAGGTGGGGGAAAGTTATTAAAAGAAAAAGAAAAGGAAAGAAGAGAGGCAGACCAATTTTATTTTTTTGCTAATTTCTTAGTTCATTGTATAAAAGAGTGATTCTGGTATTCATTTTTCCTAATATACTGCACTGTTATATTTGTGATTATGCACTAATCCTAAAATCAAATAATCCATAAAAGCCATCCAGGGGAGCTGAAGCTGTGAAATCTGTCAAAACCTATAAGGCATATTAATAGCATGGCTTTCAGAATGTCAGAGAATAGCAAATCTTTGATATTTGTGGGAAAGGTTGTTCAGACACAGAATAATGGTTCTTAACAATTGTAGTACAATGGCCTGGTTTCTGCTCTCAACTAGTGCAGCCTCATTTAGCAAGAATAATTGTTAAATTATAGGGGTTAATTGAGGGCAGACTATAGGACCCAGACCAAGAAGAAGACAACATATCTGAAGATAGTTTATTCTCCTATATAACTTAGGTTAATGTAGCCAGGCAATTGGAGAAATGAGCAATTGATTTGGACGGATTAACTGGTTTAAAAAGAAAATATGCTTGAAAAACACAGGGGCTTCATGTTGGTACCTGGTACCAGGCCTGGTTCCAGCTTTTTGGAGGCCTGGGCATGTTACTCCCAAGAAGCAATTTCTGCCCGGTTTACTGCATGGTGAGCACATGAAAAAGCAGCAGCAAGAGGCTGCTGCAGCCCCATGTATGCACACAGCTACAGCAAGGAACTCAATGAGAGCTGGTAACCCAGCAGAGATCTGTGAGAAGACTGAGTCAGCAGTTGAAGCTGGGTCTTTCTCCTCCTGAGTAGACCCTGGCTCACGAATAACCCTTCATTCTGAGTTAAACTCTAGAAAAAAAGTTCTTCTGGCAGCCGGGTGGGCACTCCGATGATGACTCTGCATGTCCCACCTGGTTTGTTGTCACTGGTGCTCTAGTGAGCTGTGGGATGAGGAAGAGAGTCAGGAAAAATGACAGGGCTTGGGGATGGGGTCAGAAGGGTTGTTTTGGGACTTCAAGTGAGGCATCCCTGCAACAGGACTACTCAGGTTGTTCCATGTCTTCTGTGGGAGTGGGGTTTGTTGAGGAACCCCACTCCCCTTCTTCCAAAGGGATGGTATTGGCTGGGAGTCAGTGACACAGCATTTCTCCTTTTGGTACTGGGCTGTTGGAAAAAGAAAATTGTTCTGGCCCTGGCAGGATCATCACCTAGTAAGTGATGCCAGTCTGGTGGGACCAGAACATCACCCCAAAGTACCACCGTGGCCCCTCTGCCTGGCAAGCTTATCAGATGTGAGGGCAATGATACTGCCTGGGCTGAGCTGACTTTGTTTTTTTTACTTCCAGGTCTTCCAGCACCAAATGCAGAGGTAATGGGCTGCAGCTGCATGGCTGTAGCAGTCATAAACTTCATTCCCCCAAATGCCTCTGGCTTCTGATATAGCATTGCTATATTGGGGGCATGTCCCAGAAGCATGCAGACTGAAGATAGTGACAACCACTGTAGCTGGCCCTGGCACTTCGCCTTTCAGCACTGGGGACTTATAATTTTTTTAAAGCTAAAAAATAAAATAAATTCTGGTGTCAGCTGCAATGGACCCTTCGGAGCCCATGGGACCTAGCTTGCCAGGTGCTGATGCCAGGCCTGAGTGCATGGTAGGGCAAGGCAGTTTCTATGAAACTAGAAGCTTTAATTTGAAGCTAACAGGAACTCACAAGCCAAAACCTCTGCCCAGTTTTGTCATAATACTAAGCTGTGGTCTAGGCTTTGGAGAATGAGCTATGGGGAGCATCAGGCAGGCATTCTCCCCTGTCCTCCTGGGGGCGGGGACAATGCTTCTCCTCTTGAATAATGTACAGACTCAGTAAACTGTGGTCTGATTGTGGTTAGTTAATAAACCAGGGTCTGAAACCACATTTTGAACCTTGTCTGTTTGAAATTGCCAGTCTCCCAAATTCAGATTTAATAGGATACTGCAGATTATTCAAAACTGATGGTGGAAGTTTTCAACCTCCTTCCCTCTTATTTATTTATTTAATCATATTTATACCTCACCTTTTTTCCTGCAAGGAACCCAAGGCGGCTTACATAGTCCTCCTCCTCCTCTCCATTTTATCCTCACAACAACCCTGTGAGGTAGGTTAGGCTGAGAGTCAGTGACTGGCCCAAAGTCACCCAGTGAGTTTCATGGCCGAGCTTGGACTAGAACCCGGATCTCCTGAGTCCCAGTCCAACACTCTCACCACTACGCCACACTGGCTCTCAATGTGAAGGATGAGAAGAGGAAAGGAAGGCGCATGTTAGCTCAAGTTTTTCCAAGGCTTATTCCCCTAACACTAAACCATCATTTTGTGTTATGTATAAACTAGGCCTCAGATGCTGAGTCATGTCTGGGACACCCCTGATTTAATGCTAATGAATTATGGCAGGCACCAAAATCAAGCATAGGAGAAAATGATTCTTCTGCCTTCACTATTTCCCAGGAACTTAAAAAATAAAACCCAAGCACAGTATATTTTACAAGATGTCAGTTTCTGTTTATGATGCCTTTAAAACATTTTTAAAGTATTATCAGGATCATGCATTCTGCTCAGAGATGTGCTTCCTCATCCATTTCAGCATGCTTTTGAATAAACCCATTAGATAAGTAACTTGGAAGTAGTAAACATAGCAAAAGAACTGACAGGTTGTTATTTTGTAAAATACATGCTTTTAGAAAAGCATCCCAAGGTGTCCTCTGTTTTATCAGGAACTGAAAAGAGCCAAATATTCACTCTTGCAGTTCTTAGTTTCATATATTTAATGAATGAACTAGGTCTGTGACTAGGTAGGTCTTTGACTGAGACTAACGGTAATTTTTTGGTTTACAGAAAAGGCAAATATAAATGCATTCAGTCTATCAGGAATTTGGAATTATCATTTATTATTCCAAGGAATAATGAAAATAGTTTTGCATTGTATTGCCCATCTCATAGAGCTCTAATTTCATGTTCTTTTTCCTTTAAATGAATGTATCAAGACTGGGATATCAATTAGAAAATCTCTTACATGAACTGTAGTTTCATATGATATAATAACTATAATTTTTAAATGTGTGATTGTGTACATTGGAGGCAAAACTCAAGACACTAGCTACTAGCTACATGGAGTGGCACAGTATAATTCATAGTAATCATTAAATGTTTATGTATATATTCTGTTCCATGCTTATTTTAGTTGTGATGACTAACTAATGTCCCATTGACAAAAATGGAATTTAAGTTCAACTGTTCAACTGCCTTTCTATGTATTGGGGCCATTTTGTGCAGCTGCAAATTTGGACCAAAATTTCCTGAAAACCATACTGTAATTTACAGCACAATTCCACATATGTTTACTCCAAGCTAAACCCCATTGTGTTCAATGGTGCTGCGTTCCTAATTCAGTGTGTTTAGGGTTACAGCTGTAGTAGCCATACAAACTATTAAGGATCTGAAAGGCCATTATCTTTTTAAAATATTTTTTTAACTGTTTTGGCCAAACTTAAGCAAAAGCTGGTACATAAACATTTGGGAGATGTATTTTTGCTTCAGTGATATCTGTCTACTGGTTCGTCATGATTTCCTCTTGCCATATAGGGCCTGTTTCTCAATGCTGGCCTTTAATAGCAACATCTCGGTGCTTTCATTTTTGAAAGCATAGACACCAAATTAGCAGAACTTTTTAGAACCTGATCATTCCAAGCACATTCACACTTAAAGCACAGCCCTAAGAGATTGCTGCTCAGTAGACAGAGGGCTGTGACATTGGAGCCTTCTATGTATCTCATGCCCTTCTGCAGGAGCCACGTAGGGTTAGAGGAGTATGGAGGCAAAAATGCCTCCTGTTCCTCCTTTTTCTTGATTTAAATCACGATTTGATTTACCTTAATGTAAATCAATGTGCCTTCTGGCCGGGTGACTGGCCAGATGGGCGATTAACAAATATAATAAATAAATAAATTTTCTTCACATTTTCTGCTAGATGAGCCTCATGGCTGGTCTAGCTGACCTACCTTATTTATTTATTCATTTATTTCTTTGATAGATTTCTATACTGCTTACCATATTTAAAAAAAATAATCTCTCAGCAGTTTACAAAGAAAGATCAAAATACATGAAAATACATAATAATAATAAATACAAAAGCCTTTGTATACAACATTCATAAAACGTTAAAACCAAATACTTACCACACCATAATTACCAAACCAACTAGGTAGCAATCAGGGAAGGCCTGGGTAAAGAGATGGGTCATTAATTGGTGCCTAAAGCATGCCGCAGTCAGTGCCTCCCGAATGGGAACTGGTGCCTACCTTACTGCAAATGGGATGGGCAATGGAGAAGCTGGCTTCTCCTCCTCCCTCGCCTTCCCGTCCACCATCCAGCCCCCTTTCCCCCCTCTTTCCTCAAGCTCTCCTGACATCACTGTTGTGACCCTAGAAGAGCAGCCACGGCGATGCTTTTCACAGCATCTGCAAAGAGGAGGGGTAATGGTCCATTCTCAGATTCCCCCTCCTGAGGCCATAGCAGTGTCTCTCTCGCCTCAGGAGGTGGGGTCCACCATATCCTATGATCCCTGAGATGCTCTCCCAGAGACCATAGGATTGCTCTATCAGTTGCTTAACTGGTGGATTCATTTACCCATTCCCTTCCCACTCATTTCTCACCTTGCAGGAAAAGTTTGTTAGAGAGACATTTAGTCTTGACGCCTTGTCTGGTTATATTTAGTAAAAAGATGTCTTAGTGGTAAACGTCCCTCCCTTGCACCATATGGATATAATCTTATCTTTCTTAAGAGCTTATCACTCTGTTCTTGTGTAAAAAGAGGTGCTAATGATATTTCCAGAATCTGGATTTTGATGAATTACATACCACTGCATTAGAAATTGAATTAGCGTTTACCACTGTTATGGGTGTTACAGATGTTACAGTCAGTCTCTGTGATTAATTTCAGAACTCATTCAGAAAATGACAGTACCTCTCTCCCACCCGCTGACTCCTGCACCAGTCCTACAAAAATGGATTTGGCATATAGTAAGACTGCCAAACAGTGCCTAGAGGAAATATCTGGTGAGTAAGGCGTGAACATTTAGTTGTTGTTTATATTGAAATTGTTCTGAACCAATTTGTATGTACTTATTAAAAAAGCAGGAGATAAATATTTTAAATACGTTTTAAAAAATATAAATTGTGTGTATGTCTGCATGTCTCTCTGAATTACTCTAAACTTATAGTATTGTTGACCTCTTTCATTGTTGTATTGTGGATTTGCAAAAAGTAAGTCACCAAGGCACATTGATTTACATTACGGTAAATCAAATCATGATTTAAATCAAGAAAAAGAACCAATTTCAATAACGGATTTAAGGTTGCTTCCATATTAGAGCCAGTTTAGCACTGATTTTCTGTAGTTAGGTAGAAGAAGGATTAAAATGGAGGACCAAACAGCACTTAGAGCTATAAGTAGTGCCATTCCCCATGGCTAATATCCTTCAATAATGTTTACTCAGAAGTAAACACCATCCTGCAAAGGAACATTCCAGTGTTAAATAAACATACCTTATTTGATGGTCCTGCCCATTCTGTTAGCTCCTGTTGAGTGTGTTGGAGGATTAGTAATGCATTGCCCTGGAATAGGCTTTCTTAATTGTCAATTTCATTCCATGGGGGAGCTTTAACTACTCGTATCCTTGCATTATTTTTTCTTTTCATTTTTTATATGGAATAGTGATATTTTGGTCTTTTAAAAAAAGGAAAAGATAATAATAAATATTTTTAAGAACTGTTTTTAAGGTGTTTAGTATTTTATTTGCTGCTGGCTTTATCTTGTTTTTATTCTGGGCTTTGTTTGTTTGTTTGTTCTATTGTTTATATGTTATGTTTTTAATATATTGTACAACATCCAGAGAACTTCAGTTATTGGGTAGTTTAAATGTACAGTAAATAAATAAGAAATTAATAATACAGAAGATAAAAATAAAGTCTCCCGCCATGTCTTGGGCAGAAATTGATACTAGGGCATTAAAGAGAGGCTATTCAAGAGGCTATTTATTCACAACTAATTCCCCATGCTCAAAAGGAAAATAACATAAAATGTATAGGGCATTCTCAATTAAAGACCTAAGAGTTCTCAAAAGCCTCAGAATGCCTCACCTCTTCACAGCAGACAGGATGGTGCTGCAATGGTGTTTGATTTCCAAACGCCAAAAGGTCTGAAAGAACACAGTAGGACAGCATATAAAATACAGGGCTGTAACAATTTGACAGCAACCCTGTCTGAATTCTCTGTAAAAAGTGAGTGAACAAAGGATGGCAATCCCAGAGAAAAATGCTAATGCGGAAAGTTACCGAAGTCAAGTCCCATTTTGTAGCAGCATGAATTTCCTGAACACTCCTGCTGAGGAAGAAGGGGAGATCCCCCCAAATCAGGCGGAGGTACTTTCCATGAGCAAAGCTCCTGCTCATGGAAAATGCTTATGCCTAATTTTCAGGGACTTCCCCCTACCACCACCACCCAGCCACCACATTAGCAGGTTCTGTTGACCCTCTGTGTAGCATTGGGGGGGGGGGCTGCTGTGGGGAGAAGGAGGAAAAGTGGGCAGGGAAGTCCACTTCTACCAACTCCATTATGGATGCATAACTCTGGATTCAACCCAATGGATTTCTGCTTGAAACTCTCTGTACACTTCACTTGTGAGAACACTAAGCAAGAACATGCACTTTGAAAATGAAGGCTCTATTGCAAGACAGAGTGAGGAGTGTTGGGTAGTTGGCTACATGCCAAGAAGCTTTCAGACTCAAGGGTTGGTAATTACTTGGAAGAATAATACTTCTCCATCACGTAGGAAGTAAATGTCGATGCTGATTTGTTGATAGGGTAATAAATAATGATTATTTATCACAATAATTAATACTTGATCTGCTGTGCTATATTTATAACTATCAAATGGACCTGGCTGGCTTCACATGGCTTGGCATAGCTCTTACTCGTGAAGGCTGCAAGCCAACTTACCCAGCTGTCCCAGCACAATTCATGTGTACATTTGGAAAGATGTGCACAAAAATATGCACACATTGTTGTGAGAGAAAAAATGAAGCTTGCAATCTGATAACAACACAAGTCGGAACAAGCTTTGAGGTGGGATTTGGAGAAGCTCAACAAATTTGGAGAAAGTGGACAGGGAGACATTTTTCTCCCTCTCTCATAATACTAGAACCTGGGGTCATCCCATGGAGCTGATTAGTGGAAGATTCAGGACTGGTAAAAGGAAGTACTTTATTTTTTTATTCAATTTATATCCCGCCTATACACAAATACCCTAGGCGGCATACAAGATCGTAATCGATTAACAAAACAAACAAAATACTTCTTCACACAGCACATAGTTAAAATATGGAATTCACTTCCACAAGATGTAGTAATGGCCACCAATTTGGAGGGCTTTAAAAGGGGATTGGACAAATTCATGGAGGAGAAGGCTATCAATGGCTACTAGTCCTGCTTGGCTATATGCTTCCTCCAGTATCAGAGGCAGTATGCCTATGTACACCAATTGCTGGGGAACATAAGCGGGAGGGTGCTGTTGCACTCATGTCCTGCTTGTGGGTTTCCTGTGGGCAGCTGGTTGGCCATTGTGTGTGAACAGAATGCTGGACTAGATGGACCCTTGGTCAGATCCAGCATGGCTCTTCTTATGTTCTTAAGCTCGAGTTTTGCTGAATCACAATCGCACATCCTTAATTGGGTATGGTAGCTAAATAGAACTTCCAGGGCGCTAGGGATGTACAACTTTGTTCCTGTCCACACATCATGCGAGCATGTCCAATTAGCAACCCAAACGCAAGCAGGAGTGTACTTCACGGGAAATTTTCACAATTTCCCGAACTTGCATTCATGTTCGAAAGTGCACACTCACACAAATGCTCATTTTCCCCTCAAATCTGCATTTCCTCACTTTCGCCTATAGGGGAAAAGTGTGCATTTTGGGTGTACACTTTTTTAAATGTGCATTTTTCCTGATTAAAAAAAAAGATACCCATGTTCAGGAACATGAACAAGGCAAAATGACTGCATGCAGTTAGTACTGTGGATTGCATACTGTTAGCACTTTGGCTGGATTTTCCCAGAGCTAAGCAGGCTGTCTCATTTATCACATCATCTTTGCTATTCTGCAGAAACAGGAGCTTTCCTAAGCTAGGATTTCAAGTGATTATTATTTCCAGTGTCACAATGAAGTGTCAGAATAGAACTTGGCAAAAACAGAATTCAGCATATCTGACACAACTAGATTTAGGACAACAAACAGAAGTGATTCATAATGTTGAAATCTGAAGTTCTAGCAAGCTGCAGCATTGTTGTCCCTTGTGCATTAGTCTGTATGTATTAGAAAAAAGAGTATGCCGAATATTCTTTTTAATTTTGGTACATTTGCGGCTTCTGGTTCAATCAAGCCGTTTCTCAGACTAAATCAGGGATGAGCAACTTGTAGCCCTCCAAATGTTTTGGCCTACACCTCCCATCATCCCTCACCACTGGCTCTGCTGCCTGGGGCTGATGGGAATTGTAGTCCAAAACATCTGGAGGGCTACAAGTTGTCCACCCACGGTATAAATTATTAATGTGAGTTCACATCTTAACCAGATGAAGGCTGAAAACATATGCCCATTTATCTGAGAATAAACTCTGTTGAACACAGTGGGAGTCGGGACTTATTTCTGAGTAAATATGCCTAGATTTGCCTTGTAAAGGTAGACTTTAGTTTGCTTTTCACAGCCACTTCTTCTGCTATTCAGGATATTTTTTGCATGTTTTCTCTTCCTGGAATCCATGAATAACATTGCCCTTTGAAGAATTGTAGCACATGTTGAGAATCCTCTCCAAAATTTGTTGTCACTGGGTTTCTGCTGACAAGAGATAATAAATACCAGTTGGGTTTATCTGCGAAGACCGTCCTCTTTGCATATTTCATCACAAGGGTGATTGCAAAAATCAAGCCTATAACGTTTGACCAGCATATACTCAGTAATGATAAGGGTCTGATTCTGTTACTTAGTGGACTTAAACTCACAAGTAAAATAGGGTAATATGGTTCTGAAAGATTTGCTGTTTTAGCCACTGGGTATCTTTATCTAAATGGCCATTATTCAAATACTGTGTCTCCCATGATGCTCTATGTCATTTTTAGTGCTGTGCCGAAAACTTCTCCCACATTTTTTGGACCATTCTCATTCAATTTGATAAAAGACAAATTGCTTTCAAAAAGAAATGCAATGGTGAAGAAATTTTGGAGAAATTCTAATGGGTTGGGTTTCAGTTTCCTAGGCTTACCTTACTTTGGCGGTGGCCTAGGAGTGAGCACAAGGGTCCTGTTTTCATTGTAGAATCATCGCTCTGGCAGCCTGTAGCCTCCTCAGTTTCCTACACTTTAATTAAAGCCTGGTGGAAGGCAATGTGAGGTAATTCCTCCCATGGGGCTTTTTCAGATCAGGAAGTGCAGGCACCCTGGGAGGATAACTGTGATTAGGTAAGCTCAAAAACACCACAAAAATAACATAAAACACCGAGAATGAGGCAGAACTATGGAATCCCCTTTCATGGGGGAAGAAAACTTTCAGTAAATTGGTGGACAGATTTTGGCTGCAGAGCACTAACTCTACCTCATCCCTCGAGCTAAATACAACACTACCCTCCCCCACACACACATCTGCATTGTGTTGGATGCAAAATAGGGCCAGTCTGCCAACACAGTTGATGCTGTTGCAGCACGAAACCCCCCAAAGCCCTTAATAAAAAAAGAAAAGCTGTGCTATACGCCCTGTCAATGGTGAGTCCAGCCTGTGAGAAACACTTGAGAATTTCTCCTCCCACTGAAGAAATTCGGTGAAATTGTCGCCCAAATTTCTCTGCCCACAAATAGGGTGGAGAATCTCATTAGCACACACCCCTAATTATCCTAAACAAATAGACTTCCTCTTTAACCCAATGTTTGCTCCTTTGAATATAGTGTATGTTATTATGTCAATTTGCATAGACAAGCTTATGCTGTAGATGCTCAGGATATCCAGGTACAGAGCTGCTTCAGATGGATGTTGCAGATGGAATATGCTTGCATTGGAGTCAGCAGAAATGATCAGGCAGATAGATAGGATGGACAGCTAGGCAAGCAACTAGCCAGTCTTTTTACTGTAATGGGTTTTACTCTTCTGTTCTTACAAACTGACACAGAAGGTAGAATGGGCACAGGTGTGTGATCAGAGATGTGTCTGGTCTCCTTTTTCAGAATGTCACTCACTGGTACTAGATTGAGGAGCTTACAAATACCTTAGTGACAGTTTTAGTTAGCTGTTCATGGCAAATTGAAAATACTGAAAAAGCAGATGGGTGTCACTCATAACTGCCTTACAGCAATGTGAGCAATGAGTGGGGAAAGGCTAGAATGTGCCTTGCATTTGTTGAGCAGGATGGTTACTGGCTAAAACAGGAAACTGAATAGCAGATTGACAATGTCCACATTGTCCACATGCTGGATCTGTAGTGCATTGTTTCAGAATGGTTCAATTATGGAGCAAGAAATACCTCTTACCATTAAAACATTACACACACACACACACACACTTGCTGTTACCTCCTGCTGTATGCATGCTGCCGTCCTTACCTTGATATCTGTAGTTACCTTGTGTTCCTTGAGTCAGCTGATGTGCAGAGGCAGCAGCAGCACACAAAATTGTTAGCCAATTGGCATCTTATCATAGACGATACTGAACATGTCTCGGGAAGTGTCATTGCTTCCCGTGGTCAGTCATAGTGGATTACAGCTCCCTTTGTGTAGCTGCCAAAAAGCACTTACCTGTGTCAGTTCTCCATGTGGTGGGTGTAACATTTAAAGGGCTCTCCCCCCCCGCCCATGCACAAAGATGCACTCCAGAATAGTCTGTCCCTGGCAGTGGATACACTGGCATGCGGATGCTGCATGGACACAGGCCAGCGCACAGAGTAAAAAGCCTTTAAAACATGGCTCCTGCCAGTCATATTGCTCACATTGTGTAAGTGCTAATCAGTAGCCTCTGTGTGGGGGCTATAACATTTAAATGGTCTCCCAGTGCTTCATGCAATTGGGAAGATAGATACTGTGCTGTGCATTTCTGCTTTTTGTATTCTTTCGTTTCATTACATTTGCCAATACAAATACTGTGCCAATACAATATTTTGCATATTTTAACATTTGCTTTTATTTTTAATTTGAACTTGATTGTTGTATTCTTGTTTGGCTTGCTAGTTGAAGAGTTGCTGTTTTAATTTGATTTTTAATGTGCAATTGCATGATTTTTATATTGGATTTGTTTGTTTGTTTGTTTTAATCTTGTGTACACTGCCACACAGTGCCCCAGGATCCCTAGTGGATGAAGGGTGGATTATCAATTTAGAAATAAATACATAAAATACAAAACGTGCATTAGACCCACTAAAATACAAGGACAATGATCTGTTCCAAACAGTTCTTAATGAGCATGCCTTTGAACATGTGCAAAATGCTAGTGATTCACCACTGAATCTGACCACCAGCTTCCCGCTGACACAGCAAGGTTAAGAGAGAATGGGAATAATTTCAAAATCATAAAGCACATAATTATTCTTAGCCCTGTATTTTTACCTTTTATTTTAACGACTATACATTGCTGCCATCAGGAAAGTCAGGGCCGGCATCAAAGGTGAGCATGGTAGAGCAGCTGCCAAGGGCCCACATCCCAGCAGGGGCCCCACCGACAAGAGCCCCCTGGAGCTGCTCCTCCTCTTCACCATTGCAACCTGCTTGTTCACCTGCCTCTCACTCTGGCCCAGACAATGGGGGGGGGAGGAGGAGGAGGGGCAGAAGATGCCACCGGCCGCTGCCTCCTTGCTCACTGGTTCTTTGCCTGCCAAGCAAGCTAGTGGTAGCAATGATGCGAAAGAGGAGGAGGAGCCAGAGCAGATGGTGACAATGGTGGTGAGAAGGTAGAGCTACTGAGGGAGGGACGAGGGAGCCTACTGAGAATGTCTTGCCCAAGGGCCCTCCAAAACTTAGGGGTGACCGGCCAGATGGGCGATTCATAAATGTAATAAATAAATGAAATGAAATTAACAAACTAGTGATTACTACCCTGATGATGACATATCATTTATTTTATTTTTATTTATTGATATATTTATGTATTGCCTTTCAGCCCAAATAAGTGCCCCAAACTTACAGTTCAGTAGAGGATAAGGTTATCAGTGGCTACTAGTCATGATGGCTATATGTAGCCTTCAGAATCAGGGGCAGTTATGCCTCTGAACAGCAGTTGCTGGGTGGGGAATAAGGGTAGGGGGGTGCTGTTGCATTCTTGTCCTGCACATTGGGCTTCCCACTGTGGCATCCGTCTGGCCACTTTGTGAATTGAATGCTGGACTAGATAGCCCTTTGGTCTGATCAAGCATGGCTTTTCTTGTTTTCAATTAAAACTTTAAAACCATGAAAACACCTTTAAAAAAAAATTAAAATTAACAACTTCAAAAAACATTAGGTGTTGGTAAAGGTTCAGCTTTTCTAGGGAACAATGCTCTTAAGTTAGAGAAGGTGAAAAAGACTAGATGGTACTGGGAGCACCTAAGAAACTGCTGCGCTAGTGACACGACAGCCAAGCCTAAACCCCACTTCTGCCATTTATTTTAAAGATGTAGCTCCTCCCATTGTGAAAAGCTCTGCCCTGCTCATTTGTATTTATGATTGCTTAACTCCTCATTTTGGTGATCGCTTTCCCTACACCATTAGCCCAATCTCTGACTTCTGTAAATGGATGCATATGTAGAGATAGAAGGAACAGAGGCCTTGGTTGGGAAAATACACTTCAGATGTCACATGCATCTTTTGGTTTACCGTGCTGAGACATTAGGCTGAGGGCCATGTTACTGTGAAATGTAGTTGAACTTTAAACCTCATTGAATTATTGCCACAAATTATTGTTTAGGTATTCATTTATCTTAAATCAAATCTGTGCGTTCTATGGGGAAAAGAAAATAATTTGTTTTTATACGGCTGTTTCTCAAAAATAAAATTAACTTGGGATAATTGCACATTCTTGCCAGTATTGCAGATGGGTAGAATATATCATGAGGACATGTAAAATTGACTATTTAAAAGAGGTTTGTAATGACAGAGACCTCTTTGTGTTGTACATTTAGGCGTATTGTACAACACATAAGCTTTATTTAAGAACAGTGCTAGTTATTATGTAGGTAATGAAACAAAGGTTGTATCCAAAATAGGGTATTATTACTTAGTTGAACATTCTATCACAAGACATACAGACAGCTTGCACAGGCCACCTATGTTTCAGCCTTATCAAACTTCTCTTATTCTAAAGTGAAAGAGGATATGTATCTAATTAAAAGCACACACCTTCTGTTGCAGCACACTCTCATCTCCAGAGAGATTTTTTGATTTTGCTATGGAAATAACTATGGATGTTGAATCAACATCATAAGGGAAGTGTTGCCACTGAAATGGCATTGCAAACATTTGTACTTGGAACTAGAGAGAATTCTAGCATCTCTTTGATAGGGATTTATGTTAATATAGGAAGCTAAAGTAGTGTATGGCCCCATTCATATGTTCTAATCTAAACCATGGATTGGCCCAATTGCTGCCACTATATGTAAAGAGAAAGTTATTCTGTAATGTTGACATATGCAAATATGCCATCAGCATGTATTCAGTGTACTGCCCTTCCTGGAAAAATAATAATGCAGTGCATTAACATGTTAATTATGGTGACTCTTTTCTTGAGTTTAAAGTATATTTGTATATATGTATTATTATATTTCTGGGCAGTTCACAAAATAGAGTTTAAAACCATAAAACAGCTCCCCCAACCTGGTCCCCTCCAGTTTTGGACTTCAACACCCATCAGCTCCTACCACCATGGCTAGGGGTCAGGAATATTTAGAGCTGTAGTCCAAAATATCTGTACTATGTTGGGGAGGAATATAATAAAATATAGCATAAAAATCAATTAAAAAAACAGCTACAGAATAAAACTAAAGTAAAACTAATAGCCGTGCTAAGACCCCCAAAGTATGAATATTGTTTTTTTAAAACAAAACAAAACGGAAGGACTAACAAGCCTTGGAGAATAGAAAGGTCTCCACCAGGTGCAGAAAAGGTCACAATGTAGGTCCCAGGCGAGACTCTCTGCAGAGGACATTCCATAACTGGGGCATCACCATTGAAAAGGCCCTCTCCTTATTAGCGACCCACCTCACCTCATTTGGCAGGAGCACTCAGAGGGTTTCTGAAGATGACCTTAGGGTACAAGCAAGATATATAGAAGGAGACAGTCCTTTAAGAAACCGTGGTCCCAAGCCTTTTAGAGCTTTGAAAGTTAATACCAGCACTTTGAATTGGGCCTGGAAATGGTCTGGAAGCCAGTGCAGATCACAAAGCACCGGTGAAATATGTTCAGTTTCTGTTAACAATCTCACTGCCTTCATTGGGGCCAGCTGAAGTTTCTAGACTATTTTCAAAGGTAGCCCCACATATAATGTACTACAGTAATCCAAACAAGAGGTTACCAGAGCATGGATAATTGTAGCTAGGTGACATCTCACGCCACATCTCCTGATAATACCTAGCAATTTCATTTAGATGTTGGACAGCATGAGGGATAAAATATAGCAATATTTTATCTGCCAAGGGACAGAGCAATAATCCCTCAGCACCCGCTTCTGGAATTAACCATCCAAGTAGGAACAGAACCACCACAATGCAGTACCTCCATACCCAACTCAGGTAGCTTACTCAGAAGTATACCATGGTTGCTGGTATCAAAAGCTGCTGAGAGATCCAACAGAATCAACAGGTTTGCACTCTGTTTGATCCTCTCTTGTCAAAGGTGATCCCACATGGTGACCAAGAAAGTTTCTGTTTCAATACCAGGCCTGAAACCTAATTGAAATAGACCTTGATGATGATGATGATGATGATGATGATGATGATGATGATGATGATGATATATGCCTTGTGTTTGTGCATTCCATCCCTGCACAACCTTTCTTTCTCCCTTTTCAATATGCCACTATTAAAAACTTCCTGCATTAATTATGCAGTATTTCCCATTGTATCCATTATGAGGGAACCAATAAAGATCTTCAACCAATTTCGAACTAATAGTTTAAGATCCTGGTCCTGCTGAGAAGCACAGGTACCAAGGCTTATGTATATCCTGACTTAATAAGCTGAGATATGTACATCTGAACCAAGCCAATATTTGCTTGTGAAAATACATCACTGGAGTTATGTACATCTGTCAAAGAGTTAATGGAAGTGTAGATAACTGCCCATTTTCATTTTTTTTATCTGCAGGAAGTTTTGTTTTTTATTCTGTAAGTCTTACATTTCTGTAGGTGTGGCTCAATGGCACCAAATGCATTTTTGCTTTTTAGATAGGATTTCTCTGTTTATATTTGAATCTGTGTTCAAAGATGAGACAAAATTAATATTTAATGCCTTTTTTTTTTTTTTTTTGCAAGCGCAGTTCTTTTTGTACATTTTTAAATTACAGAATTTTATGTTGGGGGAAAACTACCTTGTGGCTATCAATTTCCCTTTTCTTATGGTATTTTTATGATATGTTTTTTTAAAAAAATGTTTAGAGCTCATATACTTTGTTTCATGTCTGGACTAAGGTTCCTTTTTGGAGAGTTTGTAATCTCTTCCATTTAATAGTTTGTCGTCGTGTCCCCCCCCCCCCCCGGCAGACTGAAAAAACTAGATTTCCTTTCCACATTTTAAAGGTGTACACATCTTAAGCATTCAGTTATTTTGAAGATGGAAATGAAATGCTTTATTTTAAAAATCACTTTGCTACCAAAAAAAAAAAGAAAAGGAGAGAATCATTACTATTTGTCTTGCTGAAATTCTTTATTATACTATGGTAGGAAGCTTATTCAGCACACACAGCAAGATTCAAGAGCCATTGAGAAATCTGCATTTAACTGCCTGCAGTTAAGGAGTAGCAATGGCAAGAAATAAAGAGTTTTCTAATCTGACCTTACAAAGAAAGAAATATAAAATTCCAGGGTGTGCAAAAGCTAATTGCTGCGGTATCCCATTTAGCGTAAACTGTCTCCTGAAAGCCTTGGCAATGTTGGCATTGCAAACCTGGGCAGAGCTTGGGTCTTTCTGGTTTAATTCACCAGGCTGTTTGCTGCCATGGCAGCCAGCAGCATCCACTGCAGTAGCAGAGAACAGTCATAGATCTGGGAATGCAGGTTGAATACTAAAATGCAAGGAAGCTTTTTCAGAGCTTTGCTTCGCTGGTTAATTTTGGCTCTTATTGAGCTCTGACGTGCTGGCTGCACTTGCATCTCTATCAGCCCGTCTCAAGTAAAGAGCCGTGCACAGGAATCAGTTATGATCTAGTGAGGGAGCGTGGGAGAAGCACGGTAGTCGGCACTTGCGCTGTACTTTTGGATTTCAGAATGCAGCAGCTGTAGAGAGGGGATGCAGGCCCATCAATCCGATGAGACCGATGATTGGATGGAGAGAGGGAAGCATCCTTGGCTTTTAGGATTACTTCTGCGCTGGAGCAGAGTGTTTGATCAACTCTCTTCCGCTTGAAGGAGATTCAAGTAAAATGACTGTAAGCACTGCAGATTAACAGGACTGGAAAGAACTGGCTTAGCATCAAAAGCCACACAAATTCAGACAAAACGATTGTGCTTGTCTAGTCATTTGCAGGCAGCATATACACTGGATGTTTAAGCTATGCTCCTCGGTGCTGGTGGAGAGAAGAGCTGCATGGTGTGCAAATCGTATGCTGCTGAAAGGTTAGCTTCTGATGCCGGCTTAAAAGATCTTGCCTTCTGTGCATCTTGGAAATGTGAAACATAGAGGTGAACCCTTGGCTCAAAACTATGCAACGACCTGCTGAACTCTCAGTGTTCAGAGGCAAGGATGCAAGAAATGGGGCTGCTTGTCTTCAGAAACAGAAGTCTTTGACCAATCTTACGCTCCTAAGTGAAGGGGAAAAGAGATATTCATACAGAGAAAACTGGTTTGGCAATGCCTCCAAGTCTAGCCAGGCTCATCATCAGAGGGAGACCGAACTTGGAAGCAGAGCCTCACTTTCCAAAGCACTATCAAAATCAGCACACTCCCTTTACCATGCCAGCAACAAGTCCCCATGGGAAATGGAAGAGCTACCACCTGCTGGAGGCAGAAAATCAAGTAAAAGGCTCAGAGGCTGCCCTACAGAGGAATCTGGCCAAGGAGAAAGGAGCAATTTGGGTGATGAGAATGTGCCCTTTAAGTCAAATTTCACCAGGCAGAAATGGGTGGAGGAGGAGGAGGAAGGCTGCTTACGTGAGGGAACAGCACAGCTCGATGAGGATGTTATAATAACAATGCTTGGAGACTTAGAACAAGTACTTTACAATGATTTCTTGGGTAAGTTAACTTCTCTTTGAAATGGGCAAATCGTTTCATAAGCACTAGCACATTCGCGTGGAGAAGACTTAGTTGACAGTAATCTTAGGAGACGCAATTGGGTTTGTGCTCAATGTTAGAAGGTGGAGCTTTTTATCATATTCCTTCCCCCCCCCCTTTTAGATCTAGAGACTGTATTAAATAAAAGCCACTTGGGAAATAAGTTTTGAAGGGTATGCTAGTGGCAACAAATGATTTTCCTAATAGGTCATATCCACACTAAAACTCAGCTTGAAACAACAAGGAATGGGAGGGTGTGAATTTTGACCCAATTGCTGTGTGTGTGTGTGTGTGTGTGTGTTTTAATTTATACCCGAGTGTGCCATGTAGTCACACTAGGGGTTTTTTTCCAGCTTAAGGAGAGTGGCATGGGGAAGTGCCCCCCCTACTCTTTCCTCCACATGTAAGGGCCTTATCCAGTGTGAATGCTGTCTCAGGCAAGTACATTTGTCCAGTTTATTCCTAACTATCTAATTTCTGTGTTACTAACTTTCCACTTCATTAGTCTAAAATTAGGCAACCAGCAAACCTAATAAGGTTTGATTTATTTAGGCAATACCATGGCCTACTTTCTGCTCTAGCTTCATAATGCTCCCTGTAGAAATCTCATCCATAAATTCAGGCTTTGAGCAGAATTGTGAAGCCAAGGCTTCACATACCAGCTACATCAGTACAGGCGTAGTAGGCATCAGTAATCCACAGCTATAGGTGCTTCAGAGAATTGCTCTGCAGCTGGTTGTACTTTTCATCTCCCTTCACTAGGAACTGTGGGGATTGCTGAAAGTGTTGAATTCAGAGGTTCTGTGTAATTAAATTTTTGGAAGTCTGTGCCTCCATTGCCAAGCCTCCCTCCCCCCCCCCTTTCTTTTCTTTTTCTTTTTCCTTTTCTCTTTCTCTTTCTCTCTCTCATTTGCAAATTTCCCAGAGGTATATACTTGTGCTTAGATTGGAGCAAAAGCTATCTGTAGGGTATGGTTCATGCAGAATTTGAATACACTTACGGACAAGAGATTATGGGCTTGGTAAATCAGAAAATCTGTGTTTGTTTCTGCACTGATCCGTTGTATGACTTGGAAGAAATTCCTATTTCTGTCTATGACTTTTGCTAGACCTCACATTTCCTTAATAAACGGCAGAACTGGGGTGGGGGGATATTTTTCACAGATAGATGACTTGTGCTGTGATTCACTAGCATGTATATATATATATAGATACAACAGGTGGTGACTATGCCCAAGAGGGAAATGTTTAATGTCACCCCAATACTAAGGTAAGGTGGTAGCAAATCAAGCAATAGTGTATTGCTTTTGCATTTTTTAACAAGAGAATGGTTACAACAGCATGAGGTAAACATGGCTGCTAACAGCTGCATCTGCCTCAGTTTCCCCATCTGAAAATAAAACATGACTTTTCATCATGCTTAGATTGCACCAGAAACCCATGTAATATGGAAAGAAATTTAACCCCATGTCTGTAAAAATATTTGGAAAGGAACAGCAGACGTTTACCAGTCTCTTTTAGTATCCATAAGCTCAAATCCATACCTGACATGACATTGCACATTATTTTAGCCCCCCACCCCACCCCATGCTTGGTGTACATGTGTGTCCTGTCAACTCCCTACAATTTTGGCAGGAACTGTGAACTTCTATAAAGGCATCCTCATGTTCATACAAGTCTATGAACATACATTATGATCAACACACATTAACATGATATGAGAATTGGTATCATATCAGTATATATTTGATTAATGGGAGCTTCTGTGCTCATCCAAAAAAGGAAAGCTTGGAAGCTCAGAAAATGTACTTGAGAGAGGCAAGGAATGTGCTTGCTGCTGGTATTTGTGAGATAAGGGAAGCACATGGTGAGCTGGAGAGCCCCTCTAAGCTAAGAAGGATCCTGCTTTTGTGAGACTCCTATAAATGGAAGCTGCTTGTGCAGGAAGGAGATCCCTAGATGAGAAAATGGAAACAAAGGAGATACATTCCAACTTGCACAGATGCAAGGTCATAAAATGCACTATCTGCTATCACAACCCAATGTAAAGAGGCTGGTGGGCATAAGTACACTGGTCCTGGATGGCTGGTTTCATTTGTTAGCTCACTATTTAGCACAAGCACAATAGTGATCCATTCACTCAAGACAGGGCGGAGAAGATCTTAACCATTCTTCTCCCTAACATGTTTGCATTATGTGTGGAGTACAATCTTCATCTGCAGGGTGCATCCAAGCAAACATTTACCCCCTCTTCATTGGTTACAGGCTTTAACTAGATGGATATACAGTTCATCACAGAAACACACAACAGCATGGTATGATTGGACAGCAGAGAAATGTAAAAATAATATTAATGTTAACTATGCTAAAGCCACTTAATAATTTACAGGGATGGAATTCCATGGAAGTTGATAACTCAATTTTTGGCAAGGAGCTCAGATATTTAGAGATGGGGAATGGGAAGCGCATCAGTGCTCGGCATAGCATACACCCCATGCAGCTTAGGATGCAGCTATATTCTTCCTGATGTTTCGATTCCTTTGCAACCTGGTTGCTGCCACCTACTGTAGACGATAGGAGGGAACTACCGTAGTTGCAGAAGTACCTCTCAATAACAGGGGTGCTCAAAGTTTTAAACCCCACCGCCATGCTCCAGAAAATTGATGCAATTGTTATCAATTTATTTTGCTTCCTTGTGTAGCTGCTTTTTCACAGCTATGGATGAGGATAAGGTTTGGGATGTCATCCCGAAGGGGAACCCTCCAGGATTCCTC
The DNA here is from genome assembly GCA_021292165.1 of Shinisaurus crocodilurus. Taxonomy (NCBI): domain Eukaryota; kingdom Metazoa; phylum Chordata; class Lepidosauria; order Squamata; family Shinisauridae; genus Shinisaurus; species Shinisaurus crocodilurus. The sequence continues at coordinate 236,612,453 of CM037879.1, forward strand.
TTTGTGCCCTCCTGGCAAAATGATGCCTCTTTGTGCCCTCCTGGCAAAATGACGTGGCCTTATTCCCATCCTCAGATGACTCCCCAGCCACACTAGGCATCTCAGCCTCACAGAAGCTTAAGAATAGAAGAGCATTGTGGCTTACGCTGGCTCAGCTTGTCTCAGCGTGGAAAGCTAAGCAGGGTCAGGCCTGGTTATTACTTGGATGGGAGACCCCTCCTCTAGTTTCCTGCATTGAGCAGGGGGTTGGACTCGATAGCCTTGTAGGCCCCTTCCAACTCTATGATCTATGAAATCTATGAATACAAAATCTTATTTTGGCAAGGACCCTTGCCTTGAAAGTGTATAGCCAGTCCTTTTCAGAGGGCAGGGCCTAGAGCAGAACAGGCCTGGTCTGTCTTCGTGAGGCTTCAGATTCTTCCTGCAGCAAAATCTTCCCTTGTTGTCTAGTGTGTGTGTGTGTGGGGGGGGGGGGCAGCCAGTTCAGGCTCACTGGGAACTCTTTGAAATGCTGATCTGATTGCCTGACTTGTAAGCTCTGTCATTATCCCTGACGTGATTATGTCTTATGAGTACCAGCTGTGGCAAGTGCCTACTGTGACTATATTTGACATGCCTGCACCTCTTGTGACTCTACCTGATGTGAATGTGCCTACTGACATGACTGTACCTGCTGATTGTAACTACCCCGATATGACTCTAGCTGAACATCTTCACCTGAACTAAGTCCCAGACCATAGCAAACCAGGATTCCCAAGGTTGCCCAGGCCCATTCCCGTAGCAATAAACTATGGCTTAGCATTCATCTGAATGGGGCCACATTGTCTTGTACTTGGACTGCAAGAGACAGAAATGTTGGCATTATTATTTGTTTAGCACATATTACAATACACTCCTGATATATATGTAGGTCTGGGTCTTCTGAAGGCTTCTGTCAGATTAGAATAATGTTCATGCTGTCTCTATGCTAAAGCAAGATGAAGGGTAGGATGTTAGGGCTTATGGGAGAGCCTTTAGTCCATAAGTATATGATGTACATATACTAATACATAACTTTTTCCCCTTAGTCATCTAAACACCCACAAATTATTTTTATTCTCCTGTACTTAGCTATCTATTGTGAACTGCTGGATTATTAATACAGGAGTTCATTAAATTCCCCTGCTTGTATAGACAATTTGTGTGCCAATTCTATTCTGTCCTTCTTGTTAGTATAAGATCGCATTTGGTTCTCCTGAGAATGATCACAAATAAATTTGACTCTGATGGCAGATTAGTATAATGAAGCATCATGCATGCATATTTTCACCCCATTCATGAATCCTCATATGATTGCTTACATTCACCCCCTAAAGTTACAGGATTTTCCTAGGCACTCTGGAAGGCAAAGATAAGAACCAGCAAGGAGCCAGAAGTTGCATAACTTTCCCCTTCCCATCTCTGGGAGTGAGCTGAATGTGTGTGCTGGTATTATGGGGCTTTAGAAAAGTTGTTTGAGCAAGATTCCAGTCAGAGGACCCTCTTTCCTCCCATACTGGGGTTGAAGTAACCATAGGTGGACCTCTGTAATCTCTCCCCCGCTCCACTCAGCCCATAAACACATTGGTAAGGGTGGGCAAGCAAACGCAAGAGAAGCCACAAGAAAACACACACATTGAAGAATCCAACAGGAGGACTGAAACTGCACTGGCCTGAGAGCCTAGGAAAAACACTTGTTAAAAGATGCTTTGCTAGCGTGGTCCTGTAGAAAGGGGGAACCCAAAGAGAGGAATGGGCCCAAACAGCACTAATAATCTTAATCCTGAATGTGTGATCCTCCAGTCCAGAAGAGCAGTGTGGTCAAAGTGAACAGAGTTGGTAAAATATGTCATTTTTAACGTTGTCAGATGGCCTGATTTAAATTTTTTAATTCCTCATGCAAGATTGGTTGTTGTCTCAGAAGGGACAGAAAATTCATAGGATCATGGTTATGTTTGGCCAAACTTTGAATTGGTTGGTTGGCTTGTTGTTCAGTAATACAAAAGCAGTTGTACACAGACCAGTCATGTATTCCCCAAATATCCTGGCTGCATGTGCTTTTTAACAAATCACCACATTTACATGAGACAGAGGATATACATGGATTTCCTAGGTGGCAAAAGTAGCTACTGGCCTGTTGCCAGACTGATGTGATGAATGCCTGACCATACAGGTGCAAAAGTGGGACATTAATATGATATATGTCTCAATATTAATGTCAAATGGAATAAGCGTTTCAATGTAAGGGTGCCCAACTCATAATAAAAATGAGTATTACAGGCAGGAAAAACTTAGGTTAGAAGCCTAGTATTTGCAAGCATTGTCAGCATCCCTAATCATTTTAAATTAAAAATGGTCATTTGAAGAGAATATGAAGAGAAGCTCATATCTTCAATGGTGTTTGGGAGCAGGCCTAAGCTCATCATACCATCCTCTCATTCCCTGCTTCCTTCACTCAGGAGAACTTAATGTCAGAACACAAAGAACTACCTAAGCCTATGGGATCTACTTTGCCCTGCAATTAACATCTCCTGCTGGTGAGGGGAGCAGCAGATGGGTAAGAGAAGCTGTAGGGGAATGAGTATTCAAGTCCACTGCTCACTCCTTATCTCATCCTAGGGGCCTTGATGAAACACATCAATCAACCTTGATGTAACACATCAAGATTTGGTCCATATATGTGTAAACTGCAGCATGTCGATCTATAACTTCCATAATCTAATTAAAAACTACATAAATTGACAGGCTGCTAGCAAAATAAATGTAATTGGCGGGTCTTAAAAACAAATGAGAGTTTAAAGTCATTTAGGGTGCAGTCCTATGGAGATGCCCATAACCCTCCAAACTCGGAGGATTATGGGCACCCTATGGGGAGGGCAGGAGGAGTGCAAAGGTGAAGGTTGCCTCCGTGATCCTCCCATCCTGCAATTCAGCCGAATTCAGCCATCTAGCTGAGGCTCTTTGGAGTGGGAGGGGAGGAGGCTTTGGCACCGCCAGGATAAGTCATATCTTGGCAGCACTTGTGTCCTCTCCTACCCACCCCCTAAACCCCATCTCCAAAGTTGCTCTTGCGACCTCAGAGATGCAGCCAGCACGATTCTTTCTGTGCCGGCTGCAGCGGGGTGGGGGGAGGGTGCTCTGAGCACAGAGACCCAGTTATGAAGTCAGAGAGATTTTCCAACCTTGTGGCTGGGTCTCTGGAAAATCCTATAGTCGTCTAGATGCTGTCTAGTGGCGATAGGATTGTGCTGTTAGTCATTGTGCCTTGGTTTAAAACATACCCTTAAGTCTGAAGATACTCTTGTATTTATAGATTCTAAATATTGTATGTACCATCAGTTAATTCACTGTTATTAAAGGAGTTTGTATAATAGAAAACATGGATATTGTGTAAATCTATAGTATTAAAAAGGATTCATCTGTATTATTGGAATTAAGGTGATGGAGGTCTCTGTTCAGTTCAGAATTTTATTGCACATACAATATACTGTTTCCTTTATCTATGTACACTTTTTCTTTGCAGGGGAAGATCCTGAAGCAAGAAGAATGAGAACTGTAAAGAATATAGCAGATCTGAGGCAGAACTTGGAAGAAACAATGTCCAGTCTTAGAGGAACTCAAATAAGTCACAGGTACTATTTACTAGTGGCATTCTTTACATGTGATGATATAAGACCAAAAGTGAGAACTTGCAGAGCATGCACCATCCAAGGAGAAACCTCAGCACTGAGGACACCGTTTAGTTTGGCCAATGTTCTTGTCATCAGGACTATCACAGGGCTCCCTAAAGTACTTGGTCTCTTCCTTTCATTTCATTCATTTCATTTATTATATTTATACCCCGCCTTTTTCCCTGCAAGGAACCCAAGGCGGCTTACATAATCCTCCTCCTCCTCCTCTCCATTTTATCCTCACAACAACCCTGTGAGGTAGGTTAGGCTGAGAGGCAGTGACTGGCCCAAAGTCACCCAGTGAGTTCCATGGCCGAGCGGGGACTAGAACCCGGATCTCCCGAGTCCCAGTCCAACACTCTCACCACTACGCCACTCTTCCTTCCTCCTTCCTTCCTGAGGGAGTCTGGTAACAAAGCTGTCAGGAAAATATGACACATGTCAGGAAAATATGGGCTAGGAGTTAGGAGAGCATCAGGCCTCAAGAAATCAGTTTAAAGAGCTGAACTCGGTGAAACCAAAAGCTTCTAAAGAAACGTCCATAAGGACATAGATGAAGGAGCTTATCAAAAAGTATAAGTTGCAGCTGTTATGGTTCAATTGTTTTGGCAATGCAGGGCATAATCACTACAGTAATACCTTGGATTGCAAGCATAATTCGTTCCAGGAACCATGCTTGTAATCCAAAACACTCTTATATCAAAGCGAGTCTCTGGCGGGCATGAGCGGGGCTGATTTCGGCCCGCTACGCCTGCTCGAGGCGAGCGGTTACATCCCTACATTATAGCAGTCTTGCAAGATGTTGCTTGTTTATCAAGTCAAAATTTATAAAAAAAATTGGCTTGTCTTGCAAAACGCTCTCAGACCAAGTTACTTGCAATCCAAGGTATTACTGTATTTTTCTCTGCTATGTTGCAAGGGCAACATGGATATACTTGCAAGCTTGTTGCATGTACTGCACTGGTTTCATTACATGCCCCCACAGTGTAGCACCAGAACACCTTGCAGAGTAGAACCAAAAGGCAGGGAACGTTGCTCAGTTGCCCAGGCAGTACAGGGATGGGTTTCTTCCCCCCCCCCCCCCCAGATCTGAACAGTGGGCAAACACTGCATCACTATTCATAGGCCTCCCAAAATAACCCCCAAATAGCTGTCCCCTTTTGCAATCTGCAAATTGGGCTGTTCAAAGTCAAGAAGCTGTTTTGGGTATGCTGTTCTGGACAAATCACAGCAGCCTTACAACATGGGTATATGTGTTTTCCTACAAATAAGTGTATTCTATGTCAGAAAATTATAAGGTGAGGTCTGAAGGAGTCATTTATGCCAAAAGGTAGCACCCTATACTGGTACTGGTATTTGAGTGAACTGTCATACAAGCATTGGAAAAATAGGTACAATTGTTAAACTTGCAGGGTATTGAAATATAGAAGTCGGAGCAGTTCTTACAATACATATCCTCAATGGGTTAGAAACGTTCAGTATCCAGTAAGCCTTGTTTTGAAAAGCTTCACTTTTCTGATTCAAGCCCCTGGGTTCCATATTTTTCCTCTTCTGTGGGTCTGGTTCAGTTCTTAGTGACTGGCAATCATTTTAGCAGCCTGAAACAGGGTTGCTATACCTTTCCTGCACAACATTTTTGACCTCTAATTTCCCAAGAAACTATCTTCTCTATCCTATCTAGAATTTCTTATTCCTGTATCAATACCAGGCATTGTTTTACAAATCTGCCTGGGTGTAATTTTGACATAGTTTGGTTATGAGTTACACCTTTACAGCATCATTCGTTTTAATATTGTAGAAGAGACTGCCAATCCTGAAATGTAATTTTGAAACCGTTATTCAGTAAATGTTATAGAGTAGATGTGTTCACACAGGCACGTTCTTCTGGAATGTCACAGACTCCAATGTCATTTAAATGTATGTTTTTCAGAAATCACTGTGAACAACATGATGATGAAATGAAATATATATTGAAAACTGCAGTATTAAAATGGGAGAAAAAATCCCTCATCCAAAATGAATTATGAAGTAAATGTGTCCGGTTGGACAATGCCTGTTCCCCAATCCATCCCATGTATCTGGTGTGCTTCCCCCTATCCCATTCCAAGATTTAGAAACAGTGGGATGGCTCCAACCATCACGTGAGCGGACATCTGCTTGTGCAATGGGACTTCCAGTCATGTGGGACTTCCCTGTCCTCTCTTCCACCATGCAGGCCTCCTGCACACATCACACATCTGCCCCAGAGCACCCTCTATCCTCTGGAGCAGATTTAGGCAGTGTGGGGGGCTGCAGGAGAGAGTGGGGAAATCCATTCCACCAGTGTTTCCCTCCCACTGGTGGAACCACACCAGTGGATACAACACATGGAAAGCTGTCTTATACTGAGTCCATTGGTCCATTTAGCTGAGCATTGTTTACACTGACTCTCAGCTGCTTTCCAGGGTTTCAGATAGGAGTCCTCTCTGGAAATTGATCATGGGATCTTCTATGTGCAAAGCATATGCTCTACTATTCAGCTATGGCCTTTTCCCAAAGTGGGTGGGAGTATGTTTGCCCCTTCTGCCCAATAGGGCTTGAACTCCTGTCTGCTGCTTCCTCACCTCATGCCCTCGGGGTGGGGGGGGGAGTAACTCTTGAATAGGGCCTGCATGTGTAAAATTCAACACACATAGGCCTGAATTATGCTGATAATTTCTGGATATCAACTGTGCTCAATGGGCCTATGTGTACTGGATTTTATGTGCATATGTCCTGTTCAAAGGACATCCAGGAATGCCTGAAGCAGGGCAGGAGTCCCAGGTGGGCAGGAGAGAAAGGCATATTTTTGCTCTCCGGCACATCTATGACAGGTATCAGCCTACACTCTGTGTGAACCACAAAACAATTTCTATTGCATGTGCATAGCTAAAAAGTGGTTAGCTGTTTAAAATGCCCTTATGAGTGTGGCTATGCCTTTTTAAAATTTCCATTTGGAATGTAGTGTATGAGACCTTAATTTTCCATTGAGGTTTTGCATTTTATTCTATTTCCCCCCCACATATTCACATTTTTCATCATTATTCTTTGAATAAAGTCTTGAGCAGGGTAAAGGGCATGTTGTATTCATTCATTCATTTTAATTATTAATACATTTCATAGCCTCCTTTTAAGACTGCAAGGAAATGTGTGCAACAGTCAGGATGATGCTTTTAAATATATACCCCATTTTTCATAAGCCTTTTTTGTTTCTATGTGTGACTTTGCTCTGTCTCCCCACCCCCGCCCTATACTCAGAAGTATAGAAAGCACAGTTCATCAATTTTTGTTTTGCTTGACAGCACATTGGAAACAACATTTGACAGTACTGTGACAACTGAAGTGAATGGGCGAAGCATTCCTGGCTTGACAAGCCGATCTTCTCCAGTGACCTGGAGGCTTGGGCAAGCTAGTCCTCGTCTCCAGGCAGGTGATGCTCCTTCCCTGGGTGGAGGGTACCCCCGCAGTGGTGCTAGTCGCTTCATCCATACTGACCCTTCCCGGTTCATGTACACAACTCCTCTTCGCCGCGCAGCCGTTTCTCGCCTTGGGAACATACCCCAGATTGACATGAGTGAAAAAGGAAACAGTGATCTGGACATTTCCTCTGATGTTGACGTTGGAGGGTACATGAGTGATGGGGACATTCTTGGGAAGAGTCTTCGAGCTGATGACATCAACAGTGGGTAAGTTCTTTTTTCTCCAGACTAGGGATGGATAAGAACGTACCAAAATTTGCACATTTCTTCATAAAAAAGGATGGAAAGAACCAGTGATTTTTTAAAAATGTAGGATGTGGGAGAAAAAGAAACTGACAGATTTGTTCATCCAGGCAGAGAACTTTGGAGCACTTAGCTCTTAAAATCCTAGGTTCGAATTCCTGAGCCGGTTTGCACATCATGATGACAAGCCACCATGAGTTAATTTACCTGTGGCACTCCATGACACATAGATTTCATAGAGTTGGAAGGAGCCTACAAGGCCATTGAGTCCAACCCCCTGCTCAATGCAGGAAACTAGAGGAGGGGTCTCCCATCCAAGTAATAACCAGGCCTGACCTTGCTTAGCTTTCCACACTCAGACAAGCTGAGCCAGTGTAAGCCACAGGTCTGCACCCTTTCACTGCCATTAAAATGACTGCCGTTATTTTAAAAATGCAAGCTGTGGCAGGGGTGCACCGTGGTTTGTCATGTGATATGAATCCGGATAGGGTGGGTTGTTGGTGTAGTTAACAAACCATCCACAACCCTAAAACAAGCCATGGGTTCTGAGTGGTTTATTAACCATGCGAAGAACCCACCCTGGCCTGGTTCACACAACTGCGATAAGCTGTGGTGTGCCGCTCGCTGTGACTTGCATTTTAAAAATAATGCTGTCATGCGTCATGGAGCTCTGTGGGTAAATTGACCCATGGTGGCTTGTGATGTGTGACGCAGGCCCTGTGTATTCAGCCATGCTTGTGGTGCTATTTTTCTGACTGGCTCTTCATCTTTAACAGCTACATGGCAGTGAAGTACAAAATGATCTCCCCATGCTGAGGGTAACTGTACCTATTTAATTTGGCTAGTGCAGACGGGTGCAGCTCATTTTTTGATAACAATTTACTAAAATTGCATTATTATTTTTCCCCAAAATCAGGGCAGAAAGAACTTGAGATTTAAAAAAAAATGTAATGTGGGAGAAAGTGAAACTGACACATTCACTTATCCCTACCCCAGACCCACACATAACACTAGCTGGAGTTTGATTAATCTGTTTTTTGCCTAATGTGTTCCATTTCATAGCTATAGTTCACATACCGGTGGTTTATGGTTCGTATGCTCTCAGTATAAGCACCACATGATTCAAAATGCCTTCTCTGGTGTGTGTTAGTTACTAAGAACATGAGCCTTCTCTGTGGAATACTGCCACCCTCACCCCAAGAGATAAACATTCTCTTTTCTGGCTTTTAGCAGGGCCCTAAAAGCCTTTTAATTCTGGTCTCTTTGGGGATAATTTTATTGCATTGTGTTTTAATAATGGTTTTATCCGCTGCTACTGCTGCTGCTTTTATTTTAATGTTACTTAATATTGTTATTTTGTATTTCATTGTTTTAATAGCTTGTAATTTCATAATATTGTTTCACCAGTCTATAAGCTGCCTTGGGAGGGTGAATACCTTAAGAGGCAGGAGAGAAATCTATTAAAGAAATAAATAATGCCAGTGCTTCTAACATGTGCATTGTCTCCCTTTTATCTTCAGAGTACCAGTCAAACTGCTGAGTACCTATAACACCCTAAATGATTTGTATTTATGTGACTTTGAAATTCTCTCCTCCTCCTTATGCTCCATCATCAGGATCTCTAACATCAGTTGGGAATATTCTCTTGACAGCACCATCTTTCTTGAGGGTCCAAGAACACATACACACACAGGTGTACTTAGTGGCTGCACTACCATTGTGATATATTATCCTGTTAGCTTATCATGATGCAGTTTTTCCATCCTTGGGACATGGGGATAAGGTGGGTTAGAACAGGAAATAAATATAACAATGCTGTGATATTGGACCTAGCTCTTTGTATACCTCTGAATGTTGTACACCAGCCATTTATTAAGGCCTGCTGAGTTTCTGAACCCTTCCCACCCAGGCAGGCAGCAAACACAAGACATGTATCAAGCCCATTGTGGGCCACCATATGTGACTTAATGGCAGTGTTTAGCTTTGTGGGTCATGAGTTGTGCAGGACTGATTTAAATTCTCTTCTTTTACATGAATTGTGGATTTGTTTTTAATTTTAGTAGAAGCCAAAACAAAGAGAATGTACAGATGTTAACACAATGGAATTGTTGATTCTGAAGTGTTTTATTGCTTAAGCCAAACCTTTTATTTTGCTGTATTTAGCATCTCCTCTAGTTGTTTCTCAAATCTGGCAGATGTTTTTTCATATTGGGCAAGCAAAATCCTTTTCTTATAGGCATGCATATACCTCCCTGTCAGATACAATCAGTAACAGGCTTTTCTGCAGTTTCTCAATTTTGTATATTATAGCTATACACAGGAATATCTTCAGAGATGGAAAGGTATCATTTGTTAGCTTTATCTAATAGGAGCTATTTTTCCCGCTGTATCTCAGGAACTGTTTGCAGTTTTATGGTGAGGTAAAGTGGTTGTATTTAAGTGCACAACGATTTTTCTGGACTAGTTCAATATCCACATATTTAAAATGTTCGTCTAGAAGAGTTATTGATAACTATGCTGTTTAGTCTCTGATATAGATTTATTCACCAGTCTTTTCTTCTTCCTCTTACTCAGTGGGCCAGTTGTTCACATGTCACACTAAGCCACCGTGGGTTAATTAACCCATGGGGTTTAGCAGTGCATGCACGGGGCCATTTGGATTATTCAAGCCACGACCGCAGCTTGTCATGTCATGCAACCCCAGCAAGGGTGGGTTGTTGGCATGGTTAACAAACCACCCAGAACCCGTGGGCTGTTTTAGGTTTGTGCTGGTCTTTTAACCATGCTGACAACCCACTACTGCCAATATTGCATGACACAACAAGCCACGCTTGCGGCTTGGATATGTGCCACATGGCTTAAATAAGCACCATCTTATATGCTACATTGAAGTAGATGTTACAAGAAAGAGGGAGCAAAGAGATCGGAAGAGGTGGCAGTTCTGTGCCCCTTATAACATCTAATTCCATGTTGACTAGGGCCTAATCTATCAGCACACCTAAATCCTTCATGGTGCAATTTTATTGTGGCCTTCAAACAATTTGGCATCCTCTTTCACTCAGCCAGTATTGAAAACTTAATTCAGCAGCAGTTTGGTACTTGATAAATTCATCTATAAATTTAATCAGCAAATGTTGGGTGTTTTCTTGGATATAAACACTATTCCTATCTTTCACCCAATTTCTTGGCCTGTTTTGGTGGGGAGAAGGCATGTTTTTATCTTCGCTATTTGTAGCGACAGCTTTATTGCATGCAAATAGAATTTGGCAGTGTTAGATGATTATTCACATATTACACATGTGTGGAGTGTTGAACAAGCAGGCGGCTCATGCCTAGGGATTCCTCAGCAGACGTCATGCTCAATGCATGGATGTTAGGGGTGGAACTATCCTGGGACCGTGATGAAGGGCTTTGCTTGCCCTTAATGCATCAATGGCCTATCTGCGTGTAATGCATGAGTTTTAAATATCTCAAAAAGAATCACAGACTCAGAGTTAAACAAGATTAGTTAGCAGCCCTACACAGCTGATTTGAAAATTAGGGAAGTGGTGCTCTGGGAGAGGATTTTTAAATCTTTCCTCCTTTGCCCTTTCACTGATTTAAATCACCCTAATCTAAACTGGCCGATTGCTCTTTCATGGAAAGCTAAGGGAGGAATAGGTTAAAAACTCTTATTGATCCTAATTGATGCTTATATGACCCTTACATTAGGAACTTGATTTCTTAGCATCAAAGGAGAAGACCATTCCTAGAGTTGACATGCTGAGTTTCAATACAGAAGGTTCAAGAACCAAACAGAGACTGCCTAAATGGTTTATGTGATGTTTTCATGGCCAGCACAGCATGGTGAAAGAGTGGCCAGGGTAAAGAGTGGCTAGATGGGCAATTTAAAAATACAATTAATTAATTAATTAAATAAATAAACTCAAACATGTTCTGGGAATCAGATGAGAAAGGGAAACTGACATGGACATAGAGATCAGTGCCCCTTGTAATCCACATATGATCACACCAAATCAGGACTAAGTTGTGTGGAAAAAGCAGGAGAGCAGTTAACCAAAGGCACAATTTGCTAAAAAAATTTAATAGTGATATTGCAAAGAGTTCATAATTACCTGGTTGGGAATATAAATTTGCCTAGCTCATAATGCTCAGATGTAATTATAAATCAAATATCATTTCCCTCAGAAGTTCTCTTTTAGCTTGGAATGTAAAACAAGATTATGCAGATGTGTAGACTGTGCTTTTAGTTTAAGTTTATTTTTAGTCCCTGTCCAGACCAGAACATTTATCACAGGCAGCTCAGGCAGAGATAAGCAAACACCCTCCAAAAGTGGATTTTTTGAGACTTCAAAGAACTGTGGACAAGCTCAGGAATCTCTAGCGCCTTGAGGACAAAAGGAGCTGTGCCATCCCTGAGAAAGTGGGATATTTTCATGAAAGACAGCATGAGACAGTGTGTGTGTGTACACGTGCAAAACAAAGTGTGCATGTGCGCAAAAAGGGGTCAGAAAGAGGAAATGTGTGCGAGCATGTGAGAGGGATGGAGTTTGGGTGTGTGTATGCATAAGAGATAAGGAGAGTATGCATGTAGGCATGAGAAAAAAAGAGTGTAAAGAATCTGATTCTTTAGTATTAAGAGTGTGTGACCTCGTTTGCACCATCACCATAGCCTGCCATGGCTTATTTAAGCCACGTGGGTTGCAACATATGCCAGCAGCCATTTTAAATATTCAAGCTGCAGGGGGCAGTCACTGTGGCTCATGCAAACCCGGCAAGGGTGAGTTGTTGGCATGGTTAACAACCCTAAACCAGACCATGGGTTGTGGGTGGCTTGTTAACCACACCAACAATCAGCCCTTGCTGGGTTCAGACGACACGATACGCCATGGCAACTGCCCACCATGGCTTGAATATTCAAAATAGCCATCCACATGTGCTGCAACCCGCCGTGGCTCAAATAAGCCATCGTGGGCTGTGGCAATCATGCAAACCAGCCTACTGAGTCCTGTTCTCTTCCTCTCTCTAAAACACTCTCTTCCCGTCAGCCTTTCAAAATCAGAGACATTGAAATCAGAGTTAGAGACTTTCAGTCTCTGTTTCCAGATTCGAACAATCATGGAAGGAGAAATTAAGCGGGCCATGGTGCTTATTTCTCTGCTGCGATTGCCAGTCACATGCTGAGTGGATTTAAAAAATTACCCTTGCCAGCGTTACTTGTCATGTGAACCTGGTGAGGTATGCTTGTTGCCAGGTTAACAAGCCACCCAGACTTTGTTAACCACAGCAACAAACCACCCTCTCTGTGTTTGCATGACACAGCAAGCCATGCCAGCAAGGGTAATTATGCAAATCTCCCTGGCATGCAACTGGGAAATGTGGGAGAGGAAATAAGCCAGAGTGGCTTATTTCCCCCTCCATGATCATGCGAATGGGCCCTGTGTTTGAAATCAAGGGCTATGTGTTCAATCTAGGCATTCTCTCTAGGACATAAGTCCCACTGAAGGAAATGGGGCTTCCTTCAAAGTAAACCTGCTTAGGATGTGTGATTGCTCACTGACTCAGTTCTGTGTAAGCGTGCACAAGATTGAGCTGTTAAAGTATGTTCAAGGATCTTTTCCCAAATCTACTCTTACCTTAGCATAGGTGTGCATAGGATTGGTTTATAAAACTCTCTGCAAATCTCTAGTCTAGCTTTATATTCAGCTATAAAATCAGTCCATAGATTTGTACTTATATAAACAGATCACCAGAGTATCAGGCTCATGGGATGGAGCAGGTGATTCTGAATGGGCCTGTGTCCAAATCAACATTTTGTGGCTGGTCCTGGCTAACAGATTTGGGACTCCTCTTTATAAAGGAAAAAAAAGGTAGTAGCAGTAGATCCTACTATCCTGTTGTCTGCCCACCCCCGGTGAATGGCTCTTGTAAAATGCTCAAAGCAATGTGAAGATAAAGCTATCAATGGCTACTAGTCACATGTCTATATATTACCTCCAGTATAAGAGGCAGTATGCCTCTCAATACCAGCTGCTGTAAAAATGAATGAGAGGGTGCTATTTTATCATTATTTTTAATTATTACATTTATATCCCACCTGTCTTCCATCGTGGAACTCAAGGTGGCTACACGTGGTTCCCAAGTGGTCTCCTCTCCAAGCACTGACCAGACCTGGACCTGCTTAGCTTCAGCAAGATGGTTGCCTCATGTGCCTCCAGAACATACCCTTGGACCACTATCCTGTTGTCTGTTGCACTCATGTTCTAACTGTGGGCTTTCCATAGGCATCTGGTTGACTGCTGTGGGAATAAAATTATGGACTAGAAAGGCCTCTGGTTTGATCCAGCATAGTTCTGTTCTTAACACTTACAATATTTATTTATTATATTTATTTATTATATTTATACCCCGCCTTTTTTCCTGCAAGGAACCCAAGGCGGTCTACATAATCCTCCTCCTCCTCCTCTCCATTTTATCCTCACAACAACCCTGTGAGGTAGGTTAGGCTGAGAGTCAGTGACTGGCCCAAAGTCACCCAGTGAGTTTCATGGCTGAGCGGGGACTAGAACCCGGATCTCCCGAGTCCCAGTCCAACACTCTCACCACTACGCCACACTGGCTGCTGATTTTGTTCTTCAATATTTAGCTTATGACAGGATTTTTTTGTATTGCTTGATTTAAAATGTATTAATTTATCACCTTAGAGAATAAATTAAGCTGTCTTTTCTTGACATCTGTAATGAGAATGACTTGGTAAACAGTAGAAAGCAGCAGTGTTCTTGGCCAGAGCATTTTAAAGAACAATTTCTGGGGTAATTTTTTTAAAAAGAAAATAAAGAAAAATGAATAATAAGTACTGAAAATTCATGCTTTATTCAGGCATGCCGAGTCTTATCTCTTTTTTCTCTTTCATTCCCACTTTAATTACTTTAAACACTTGGGGATGAGAATCCAGTAGTAATTAGGAATTAATATGAGAGAGGCCCGTTTCATATGTTCAGCCTCTCTACTAATGCATTTACCCACATAAGAATCAAAATACCTTGAAGTATGGGGTATATGCTGTTCTTCATTTTCTCCTACACACTTCCTTTAGTTTGTAATTCGTCAGAAACATAGGTTGCAGTTCAGAGCTCCTCCCCCTGCAGAATGCATCACACAAGATAACTTTATGAAATTATCTTGTATTCCACAGAAGACTAATTCATGTTAAATTTCTAGAAGTGATCCTGGTGAATGGGTGCCCCATTGGGTGCATACCTGTTCTCTGGATATGACTCCAGAGTTCATAGGTGCATGGCAACCTGATATCCATTTCACTCACAGGATTGATCTCATGGTTAAGACTGATAATAATGAATTGCTTCTAAGTGCCAATCTAGACAACAAACACCAAAATAAGGTGATAAAGTTAATGCTAAGTTAAGCGCATTGTCACTCTGTGATAGCTAAACTCCTATCAGTTTTTCAGATCAGTTTTTTAAATCTGCCTCCCTAGGTGAGTGCAGAGAGTTCCCAAGGAAGCTTTCCTGACTCCTCAGTTTATGCCTAGGGCCCAATATATATGGGATAGGAGCCATAAGTAAAGTCCCTCCGCCTCTCATGTGCATCCTATTCTGCTTAAATGCACTGACCGCATGCAGTGGCCCATTCATGTAATGTGCAGCACACGGCATGCCCACCCAACCTTCAATCACTGGTGTGCTAATGTTATCCATGAACAGTAAGTGCATTTACAGAGTGTGTGTGGACCACTTACATGGGTAAGAATTTTAATCCATAATCCTTATACTGAGTCAGACTATTGGTCCTTCTATTGCAGTGTTCTCCAACCTTTGCTGGCTGGGGCATGCTGGGAGTTGTAGGCCAAAAACATCTGGGGACCCAAGGTTGGAGAACACTGTTCTATTGTAATATTGTCTACACTGATTAGTAGCTTCTCTCCAGGGTTTCAAACAGCCCTAGTCCTGTCTGTTGATAACAGGCAGAATCAGCTCAAGACATTTTGCTGCCTGAAGTGGAACAGCAAATAGAGCCCCCCACCCATCAAAGTCAAGTTGCATAGACTAAGACAGCCAAGTTATTTTGGCACATGAAACAGAACATTCCCAAAGCAGGTCTCCCCATCCCTGGCAGTAAAAATACAGTAACAACAAATTGAGTAACTAACAATTTGCGTCCCTTTCATGACACCAAAAATCTGCTGCCCAAGGTAGCTGCTTCACTCTGCCTAATGGTAGGGCTGGGCCTGATTCCAGGGACTGAACCTAGGACAATTTTCATACAGAGCACGTGTTCTACCAAGATGCAGTCTTTTGCCTGCCTGTGCCTGTATAAGTCAAATGTAATTAGGCCAGGAGATGCAATGCTAATCAGGGCAGTTAGTGTCTCACTTCTTGTTTTGATTGTTGGCATCCGTATGCATTTATTAAAATGAAAAAGGAACAGGGCAACATTTTTAATCCATCACCCAGAAATTGACAGCCATGCTGTGGGTTTAGATGGCCCTGCTCCTTCCTTTTACTGATCCCTGATTCTCAGGTATCTGATATCTGAAAGGTCAGCAAGTATGTAAATGGACATTCCAGCATAAACACCCCCCCCACCGTCCCCCGTCCCCGCCCCCTCCAGTGTTTACTTGCTTAGCTGGAACTCTCACACAATTGGCCCACCTCAGTTTTCACGTGGGAATTGGTCACATGAAAGCACATTCATCTGAAAATCACACCCCACGGTGAAAATCTTTCAAACGGGAGGCTTGTTTTCAAAGCTTTTCTCTGTGGTGGCAGACGTTGACAAGGGCTACAATGTTCAGAAGGGTGCATTTCCAAGCAAGTGATTCCCCATATGAGAGGATTGTACCACTTGACAGTTCATTCCAGTCAACTCCTAGTGATCTGCAGTTGCTGTGGATGAATATTTTCCAGTATTTTTGCTGGTGCAACAAGAGTGTGGGGGTACAGTTCTCTGTGCATACAGAAGATGCAAACTTCTGCTTAGACCATCTTTCTTTGTCTTGCTACAACAAAACTGGAACAATTGTTCTCCTGACTTGGGGCCAAAGTAGACATGATATGAGATGAGATCTCCCACTTTTTCTTTTTTTTTTTAAATGTTAATGGCAACTGTGGTGCTAATAGCAAGCTGGGGGGATAAAAGCCTAACTCTCACCCTGCACCATGTATGATTTGGGAACCTGTTTGTTTTGCCCTATGGAGCAAATAGCAGATTTGGGGTGTGAATGAATAGGGAAAACAATGCAGAGGGAAATGGTTAATGCTTCAGTGCCATAGCTATGAAGCACAGGTGAATACCCTATAAGGAAAGATCTGGCTTATACCAGATCAGACTGCTTGTCCATCTAGCCTAGTAGTGTCTGTTCTGATGGGCAGGCTGGGCAGCAGCTTTCCAGGGTGTTGGGCAGAGGCAGGTCTTTCCATCACGGCTTCCTGAACCTTTTAACTGGAAATGGTGGGGATTAATATGGGATCCTCTGAATGCAAAGCATGTGCTCCACCACTGAGCTATAGACATGCATACCGGCTGCTATTAACCCTTTAAAAACCATGGGAGATCCTAGTATTCACAGGGCTATCACATCACATCACATCTATTCTGGCCTTTTGTGAGGTTCATTCTGACAAAGTTTGCAAAACCCTGCATTAGAATATAAGTTGTGTAGAACAAAAAGTTCTCATCTCTTTCTTTAGCTCTGTGGCAGTGCTGGATTGACTGTACAATATAAATAAGTAGCACCAGATGGTACAATTTTCTTATGATTTGTTATATGCTTATTTTCAGTTACATGACAGATGGAGGGCTTAACCTGTATACGAGAAGCTTGAACCGAATACCAGACATAGCTGCCTCCCGAGATGTCATTCAAAGAGGGGTCCATGACGTGACTGTGGATGCAGACAGGTAACATCTCTTTGATTTTCTGTCTTAAAGGAAGGGACATCAAATTATTACCAGTCTTTGGAATGCTGGTGAAGTTCTCCAAAGCAAGGCCTATTTTTTCATATAAATATGAAATATGCGGATCCATAGTGAGCTGGGTAGGTAGAATGAATTAATAATGACCATAGAAGGAGATTCCAAATTAGAATTGGGGATTGAAATGTACAGGGTCCTGTTATTCTTGCCAAGTTCTGATCTGGTTAGGAGAAAAGCAAAGATATGATGCCCCAACAAAATCTCTTGTATCAGCATCCACAAGACAGTGAGAACAGAGATGGTTGGTAAAGTTATGCTTTGTCAACTGCTTTTGGCCATAAATGTAAATAACTGGGACACTAGAAAATGATGCCTAATAAAATGTGCAAGTCCAGTACTTAGATTAATTTTGTTCTTGGGTATCAGATGGCGACCAGAGGTGGTTTAGTAGAACAGAGTTTAAAGTGACTCTTGCATGTTCACATTATATTTTATTTTACCTTCGGCCATGTGTGCATGATAAATAGTGAGTGTGCCTGTGCAGGTGAGGTGTAGCCCGCTGGCCAGTTTTAAAATTGGAACTGTAGCCTCCAGATTAAAAATGGTTTTCCACTCCTGGTTTAAGCTTTTCCCAAGTTCTTGCACCATCTGTTCCTGCACAGAGGATTTGGCAGTTGTCTCAAGCTAATCTGTTGAGTTTTCTCAGCCAAATCACAGTCAACATAGTGGTTTATTAAAAAATAATAAAAGGAGACCTGATTCCACTAATAGCTTATTAGGCCAGCTTCTGAACTTGATTATTCTGACTCTATACTGGTATCTACTTTAACAAATGGATTTGAGTAGCAATATCATGTTTTTTTTTCTGCAAAAGAGAATTTTAAGTGGATGTGAAAAGTGACATCAAATTCTTATGGATTAACAGTCCCTTCCCACCGCCTTTTCAAAATGTTCACCTTTAACACTGAGATATTGTGGAATTTAAGTCCTAATGCTGTCTCTCTATTTGGTAAATGTTATCTGCCTGCCCAGACTTCATTGCTGACCATCTGTGTTTCATCATGCTGGCAGTTCCTTCCCTCTTCCCATGAGTTCTTCATAATTAGTGAGAGTTGTTACTGTACTGTTGTCCACTTGTATACAGACTGGCTGTTTGCTTTAACTTCACCATTTTCTATGGGTGTGAATACAATAGATGCATTTTAATAAAACTCGTTCAATAGCAACAGATCAGTGAAAAAAAAATTCATACATTAGTAAATTAACTATTTCATACAAAAATAGGTATATGGGTTTTCCAGAAGATAAATGTTTTTGTAGACCTTTGACACTCACCCTTGATCACAAATAGTAAATGTTACTGATTTTCTGTACCACAGGGAGGAGCTGGGAGAAAAAGAAAGTTCAATATAGAACAGCTGGGGATGCATATGATATTTCAAAAGCTAAAACACTGTGCATTTGAAATGAAAGACACATTTTAAAAGAAGCTAAAATCCACCAATCAGGGAAAGTAGGAAAGATTGATTTTAGGCAGCTGCTCCTCCCAAACAGCTGACAGCCAATATCTACACTTTGAAAAAAGCCTTCACCCACAGAAGGCTGTTTCCATACGCATAGTGGCCATGGCTGAAACGGAGTGTATATATCTTAAATCTGGAATTACTTACCATGCCATTGTGATGCAGTGGTTAGAGTGTTGGACTGGGGACTTCTCTACATGAGGCATTTATTGTGCTCTCGTGATCCTCACCCTCGGTAGTTTGTGAGTGCTTTACATGATGTCATCCTCCTCCAGGGTCTCTCCCATGCTTTTTGGGTATCTCCGCAGCTTTTATTTAGAATGAGGATAATGAGCTATTAAAGGGATAGTGCACTATGAAAGGCTACAATTTGGTCATGTGTTTTCACAATTCTTCTATACCGCAGCCCCACCTTGTGGCTGTGCAAACGGAACATATGGAAAAGCAAAGAAAGAAAAACCAAGGGGGGGGAAATGTGTAAAGGAGCCTATCTTTATTCTGCAGAGTCTGGAAGAAGAAGCCTCGGTAAAGTGGTGGGTTAAAACGTGTTAAAAGCCTAATGTAGAGAAGACTTGGGACACCCGGGTTCTAGTCCCTACTCAGCCATGAAGCTCACTGGGTGACTTTGGGCCAATCACTGACTCTCAGCTTAACCCACCTCACAGGTTTGTTGTGAGGATAAAATGGAGAGGAGGAGGACACATAAGCCACCTTGGGTTCCTTGCAAGTGGAAAAAAGGCAAAGTATAAAAATTTAAAAAATTAAACCCATTTTATTCTGCCATACCTCTAATTTCAGGCGGTCTACACGTTGTTTGGACTATGAACAGTTAAATAGCAAACAATCTAGACCTCAGCGCACATATCACTACAACACAAAATCTCTAGAAAAGTGTCATTAAGGACTCTGTTGCTTTAGAGCAATCTAGCTTATACAATTCTTTTTTATTGTTATTACTTTCCTTTATTTGTTTTAAGTTGTTATAATTTTCAACCAACATCTGTTAATTTTAAGATCTTGCCTTTTTTTCAAGTTATCTTGCACTTTGATTATTGTGCGATAAATCTTGACTCCATTTTGCATCTGCTTCTGCTATGCTGTAAAAAAGACTAATTCAGATAGGCTTATTCTAAATATTTCATATTTTGGACATCTTACTGCTGGCTTAATTAAAATTATTGTAGAGCATATTGCGCATACACACACACACACACAGTAATGTATATGTATATGTTTGCACTTACTTTGGTTTAGGATATCTATTCTGGCAAATCAGTGCAAATGATTAAAGGTTGAAGAAAATGTGATTTTAATGAAAAAGCCATCAAGTAATACAAATATTTTATTTTAACATGCAAGAATGTTATAGTCCCTGAGGTTAAATAATGCTCCTGGATTTTGTGACTCTTCCAGTCATCTTCAAATTTGAGCCATCTTCAGATTGGTTATGTGTGCCACCTGCAGTGATAAGGTCAAGGGAGGAAACTGATCCTGAGACAGTTGAAGCCTTCCTCCTTGATAAGCCAAAATGGGTTATTTGAATGCATCTGGCAGAGGACTCTCACTGGTCCACACTGTATTTGTGGGGATGACTTTTAGGTTTCCCTCCTGCATCATTTTATGCATGGTTTGAAGATGTCTTACTGTGTTCCTGCTTTTATTTATTTATTTATTATATTTATACCCCGCCTTTTTTCCTGCAAGGAACCCAAGGTGGCTCTTACTTTTTCAATTTATTAAGACTTTCTAAAAATCAACATTTTTTAAAAAAGAGCTAGGGAACATATTGAAGGTGGGGAAATTACCAAGTACTTGCTCATTAAGAAAGTCTCAAAAAGAAATTGGGAACGATATCTAAAACGAATCTTCTCCTCTTCACACACAAAAAGAAGAAAAAATGGAGAAAATGCTGAGTGTATAATTATGCTTCTATCCCTGTGCTGATGCCTGTGTTGGTATAGCATCCTAAGCCATAGATATTGACAGACACTTGTATGACTGCGCTTGCAAGGATCTCTGTATCCTCCTCACTGATGCAATACATACCTGGTGGTGCTAGGTTGGGGAGGACAGAAGTTATTCTAGAGCAGGGCTCTCCAACCTTGGGTCCCCAGATGTTGCTGGCCTACAGCTCCCAGCATACCCAGCCAGTGTAGGCCAGCAACATCTGGGGACCCAAGGTTGGAGAGCCCTGTTCTTGAGGAAGTTTAGCCCTTTAAACTTGGATGGAACTGAATTCAAAAGATTTGAGAAGTGTTGAAGCATTCAAAATTTGCACCAGCTAAAAATAACTGACTTTTCTGCACATGATGTGATGAAGAAATAAAAATAATTTAGGGTGCAATCTTATGGCTGCCAGATGCTGTCTAGATGGCCATAGGATAGGAAATGCGTTCTGAGGTTGGAGCTGGGACACCAGTATGCCCTCCCTCCACCCTCATCGATTTCATAGATCATAGAGTTGGAAGGAGCCTACAAGGCTATCTAGTCCAACCCCCTGCTCAATGCAGGAATCTAGAGGAGGGGTCTCCCATCCAAGTAATAACCAGGCCTGACCCTACTTAGCTTTCCACGCTCAGACAAGCTGAGCCAGCGTAAGCCACAGGCCTTATCTCATAGCTGGCGCAGAGCTGAGGGGGGATTCCGGGGAACAGGGAGTGCAGGAGTGAAGCTCCGCCACGATACGATGTATCCTGGCAGGGTCTTAGCCCCTCCTCCTCATGAGCAGGGGCAAAAGACCTAGACTGCCAAAATCGGCCATCAATGTCTTTGGCAGGGCAGGGGAAGCGCAGAGGCAATCTTTGCTTCCGTGCTCCTCCCGCATTCGATTGGATGCCTGTAACCCCCCAAGTTCGGAGGGTTACGGGCAGCCACATTGGATGGTGCCGCTATAGAGTGAGATGGAAAGTGGCAGTAAATGGATACAGTGGATAGCAGTTTCTGCAACTGTGGCACTGGCTGCTGAGCTGTATTTCGGAATTCCCAGTCTGCATGCATGGCGCTACAGTAGTACATGCTTGAGGGTGGTAAGGACTGCTTGTGTATCTTGTTCTCTGAGCAATATTATTCTAGATGCAACATCTGTGTCTTATAGAGCAATGCTTCTTTGTGAATAACAAAGTACTCCCCCTCCCGCATCTCAGTCCAGCTTTTCTTTAAAGACTTGGAGGACAAATATAAAAGCTGCTAGAATGAGTTTGCTTTTCAGACATTCTTACAGCTACTCCTTTTGGGTGAGCAGAGTGCTGCTTCCCAGCCAAAGAAAGTCCCTGTTGGCTTGAGCTGCTCTATTTTTCTTTCTCTACTTTCCCACTCATTGCTGTTACGGAGAGAGGATGCAGTGGTTTATTGTGAAGAAGCCAAGAGAGATTTAGTGGTAGGTGACTTATAACAGGGGTAGGCAAGCTGGAGCCCTCCAGATAGTCCCATAATTCCTGACCATTGGCCACACTGGCTGGGTTGGATGGGAATTGTAGACCAAAACACCAGGAGGGCCACGGGTTGCCTACCCTTGGCTTTATAGAGATGAGGACATGGAAGATGGAAGGAGGAAGAGGAGCTTGGGGTAGGAGTAGGGCTACCTCTAGTTGCTGGGAATTGGAACAGGACAGAGCACAGGCAAGAGAAGAACTGACACGCTTTAACAACCCAATTGACCAGCAATGTCAGGAAGACTTTGAATTATTACCTGAAGACATTTTAATGAAAAGAGAGAGTGAAGTGGAAGGCAAATAGTTATACAGCCACAAAAGAATGGAATTAACTGCAAGCAGGGCTAGCCTGTCCATTAAAAAGAAGAAGAAGAAGAAGCAGTTACATCCAGAAAAGGCTTTCAAATAAACTAGTATCTTCCTGTCTCTAACCTCAATCTCTGTGTATCCATTTAGAAATAGGAGAAGGATGTCGTTTTGATCCATTTCTGGCCCAGACAACAGACATTTAGTTTATGGCCATTGAGTGACAAATAAAGTTGTTGCTTTATTTTATTTTTTTAAAAGCACTGATTTTCTTAAACAACATTAGGGGAGATAGTTTTGCTAGTTTTGTATAATTAAATTTGTTAATTTAATTTAATTTATAGAAGTCTTTTTTATACATAGTAAAAGAATTATGGTGATAGATGACGAAAATGAAGGGTCGTTAAACAGAGGTGCTTACAGGTTTGCCACCAGTGCTCTTTCCACTCAATGAATTCTAATCTTTGCAGTGTTGGTGCTACAAAAAATGGTAATGACAGAGGCATTCAGTTTGTTTCCTCGATTTCTATTTCACTCCCATGTTTGCCTTTAAATGGTAATAAATCATTTGCTTGGAGGCTAGATTTTAATTTCCTTTTAATTTCGATTATCCTAGTTGAAGGGAGATTTAGAAGAGTTAGATTCGTTTGTGGTCCATGATTACAGCAGAAATTATTGATATGTGCAGTACAGCAGGCTGCTTCAGATTTACACAATGTCTTGAGTACACCTGCAGTGCAAGCAATTTTTTTTCTGGTTTAACTGCAACTAATTATTCTGGGAACAAAACAGATCCATAATCTGCCTTTAGTTAGACTTGTAATATTGTAGAAAGAGTCTGACCATTTGTTAAGTTACTTTGGGTTTAATTATATGACAGTTTTGTGCAAATCTGGTCTCTGTGGATCATATTTGATTTTATATCTTTATTTTAAAAGTTTGGCCATGAATTCTAGTCCATGCACAGCCAGCCCCACCAACTCTGTTCTGCAAGTGGCCCCTACTGCTTGCAGAATGGTGATTTAGCGCTTTTGGGGACAAGCCCTGAAATGAACGGAAATGCTCGTTTCTGGTAGAGGGTAA
The DNA here is from genome assembly GCA_021292165.1 of Shinisaurus crocodilurus. NCBI lineage: Eukaryota > Metazoa > Chordata > Lepidosauria > Squamata > Shinisauridae > Shinisaurus > Shinisaurus crocodilurus. Next base: position 236,636,161 of record CM037879.1, read on the forward strand.
TGGTTGGTGGAATTCCCTTCTGTTAGTTCCACCAACCTGCCCCCTTTGGGTTGCCACAGAAGCACTAAATCATTGTTCCACAAGCGGTAGGGGTTGCTTGCAGAACGGAATCAATGGGGCTGGCTGCTCACAGACCAGAATCGGTGCCCATCTCTGCTAGCGGATGGGCAGCATTAGATTCTCTGTCCTTTATTTATTCATTCACTCATTTATGTGACATCATCAATGTGCATGGCAAAAGTACAAGAGTTCAGGTTGTCTTCCTGAGGAACATACAATCTAAAATTTGAGACAACGGAAGCAACAGAAGAAGAAAAGGGAAATGGAGGCAGGAGTATGTATGGGGAAACTATGCCTTTATTTCAGTTACATGCCCTTAGGCTTTGTTACACTAGGGCATGGGTGGACAACTTGTGGCACTCCAGATGTTTTGGCCTACTATTACCATCAGCCAGTGGGAGGAAATGATGGGAGTTGTAGCCAAAACATCTGGAGGGTTACAAATTGCCCACCCATGCACTAGGGAATGGGGACTAAGGGAATGTGCCAAAGACTTCATAGATAAGGTGGGCTTTGCAGAGTGATTTGAAGGAATTTGTAATGGCATCACACAGATGTTTGGGGAAGGTAGCTCCAGGCATAAAGGGCAACAAGTGAGGAAAAAGTGGGCACATTTGAAGAAGCAGGTGTCCTTTGGATGGCTGAGGGGAGCTAATGGAATGCTTCATGGGCAGGCTTCTATTTATTTATTTATTTATTTACAGTTTTTGTATACTACTCCATATCTAAAAACAGATAAATAAAAACAATACATTGAAAACAAGGGAACATTAAAATGGTGGTCGGACAGCATAGAAGGCTTCCCGGAACAAGGAGGAGGTCTTTAACAGGCTCCGAAAGCAACACAATTTCAGAGCCTGCCTGACCTCCAGAGGCGGGGAGTTCCATAGAAATGGAGCTGCCACAGTGAAGGCTCTTCTCCTGCTGGACTCCAATCGGGCCATAGGTCCATGAGGAACCACCAGGAGAATGCCCTCCGATGACCTCAGTAACCGGACAGGTTGGTAAGGGAGAAGGCGCTCTCTCAGGGATCCTGGTCCCCAGTTGTTTCAGGCTTTCTACACAAGTACCAGAACCTTAAACCTAGCCCGGTAGCCAGTGCTGTTTCTTCAGCAAAGGAGTTCCATGCTAAAAAAGGGGCAGCTCCTGACAACAGCCAAGATGCTGCATTCTGCACTAGTTCCAGTTTCCAGAGCAACCTTAAGGGCAGTCCCATATAGAGCGCAGTGCAGTAATCCAGTCTTGAGGTTACTAGCAGCTGTATCACTGTGGCGAAGCTATCCCTGTCCAGGGGAGGGTTCTACCCTTAAAGGCGGCCTAAAAATCATTTTACAATACAATAAATAAAAGTATTGGGATATAAGATCGGGGAAAGGTCATGGAGGACAGATTACTATTGGTCAGTCTAACAACTATTTTAATGTTCTGACATGGATGAAGAAGGTTTTTTCAAAAACAACAATTGAATAGGGAGTAGTAGGACAAGAGCAAACCCACATAGAAAAAAAGACCAGTCGGTCCCGAAAGCTTGATATAATCATAGATCAATTTGCCAGACCATGATGAACCAGTCAAAGAAGGAAAACCACAGGTCACTGCAGAGAACATAACTCACTGTTTATGGCTGCAAACAGAATACTGTTATGTGTTAACCTCTTTCTTTGAAGAGCTTTCTTTCATTTATATCTGTCACTTTCAGGTTTTGTAAATCTAAATTATGTCACATCTTAGCTTCTGATCCTTGGAGCAGAAGACAAGGTCTTCAATCAATTCTCGTAAGAGAGGCTTTTTGACATTACCATCCTTGTTTGGGGTCCCCTGAGCCAAGTTTCTTTTAGCAACAATAGATAGCTTGCAGACACTTTCTTTTTGAAGTTATAGCCTTAATTGCTACTGTATCTAATTGTTAGAACATGCAATTTCCCATTTTTTCTATGCCATATATACACAATAAACCCTTGTCACAATAATTTAAGCAGGATCTGATGAATACAACTAACAATGGCTTTTACAAAGGCATCTTTTGTACCAGTAGATAAAATGCTATTGGTATATAAGCCTGCTAAGTGGATCAATTCACCCATAGGATAAATGTCTTTGGAAAAGAAAAATAATAATTAAATAGCTTACTTTAATTGAAATTTGTGCAGAAGTATAAATATGACTCATCTGAAGCCATTGGTTCTAATGACATTGTTATGCAGATCAGATCACCTTTCACTGATTTGGGGCAGACCATTTTATTTTATTTACAACATTTATATACTGCTCCACATCTAAACAGATTCTGGAGTAGTGAACAATAAAAAGATAAAAACACAGATAAAAAGAATAAAACAATATGTTAGAACAGAATCAATAAAAAAATGTGTCTGGTTAGTCAAGGAAGGCTTCCTGAAATGAAGTTTTCAGGAGGTGCTGAAAACAATAAAGTGTTGGTGCCTGCCTGACCTCTAGAGGCAGGGAGTTCCAGAGAGATGGAGCTGCTACACTGAAGGCTCTTCTCCTGGTGGACTCCAACTGGGCCATAGGTCCATGCAGAACCTCCAGGAGCATGCCATCCGATGACCTCAGTGACCGGGCAGGTTGGTAAGGGAGAAGGTTCTCCCTCAGGTATCCTTTTCCCAAGTTGTTTAGGGCTTTATACTCTCATACCAAAACCTTAAACCTGTCCCAGTAGCTAATAGGCAGCCAGTGCAGTTCCCTCAGCAAAGGAACTGCATGCTGAAAAGGGGCAGCTCCTAACAACAGCTGAGCTGCTTCATTCTGCACTAGCTCCACCTTCTGGACCAGCCTTAAGGGCAGCCCCACATAGAGTGCATTGCTGTCACCCAATCTTGAGATTACTAGCACCTGTACCAGTGTGGCCAAGCTATCCCTGTCCAGCAGATGCTGTAGCTGGTGAACCATTTAAAGCTGGTGAATGGCACTCCGAGCTGCCATGGTCACTTGGGACTCCAGCAACAATGATGGATCTAGGAGCACCCCCAGACTATGAACCTGATCTTTCAAAGGGAGTGCAACCCCATCCAGAAGAACAGGCAATGAACCTATCTCCCGGACTCCCAGACCATTATATAGAATGGATGGATGCAAAGGCCAAATGGCCTTTTCTCCCTTTAAATTCTGTTTAACATTACAGAGTATTATGTTTGTGTATCTAAGCAGTTAAAAATGTTTTAGTTGCTTTGGAGCTATTATACCTAGGAACATCTTACAGGTTGAAACTAGGATATAAAATGGTTGGCTACACTATATACTGCTGACTGGGTATATTCATTAAAGCAAAAATTGCTTTATTGGATTTTACAGGAATGTGTAGCTTAGAAAATAATTGCACTGCCTTGGGATGAATAATAATTGATGGAGCAGGGTATTTGCCATTCCTCATGGTATTTTATCTAGAAACATGCCTTAAAAATCTTAGAACTTTTTGCTAAATAAATTCCTCATTTTTAAGGATGAATATATTATTTTTTTACACACAAAATAAACTGTCTGCTTCATGGGAAATTGTCTGGGAGGGGTGATAATGGAAAAATTACAAAGATGAAAGACAGTGGAGTCATTTTGTGGCTTATTTACTAATAGTTTTTAAATGCCTTAGGCTGCAATCCAGTGAGGCTGCCTGTAATCCTCTGAACTCGGAGGATTATGGGCATCCTATGCATGGTGGGAGGAGCACAGAGGCAAATATTGCCTCTGCGCTGCTCCTGCCCTGCCCATCAGCTAGACAGACAATTTCAGAGTGAGTGAGGAACAAGCGAGAGAAAAGCACGCTCCTTCCCTCCCTCCTTTCCTTCTTCCTCCCTCTTTCCCTCTCTCTTTCTCTCTTCCTGCCTTCCCTCCCTCCTTTCTTTCTGCTCTTCTCCCTCATTCTTTCTGCTTCACTCTGCTTCAGCGCCCCCCCCCCAATACACATTTGCACCAAATCTCTCTCATTCCCCTTTTCCATAAATAATGTAGAGCTGTGGGACTTGGAAGTCACTTTCCCTGGCTCAGCTCATGAGAATGTGAGTCGAGCCGGAGAAAGGTAGGTCGAGCGGAGCTCAGGGGGGGTCGAGCCTGGTGAGTTCACCGATCTTCCACTCCCCAATCGAGCTCCGTGCACATCCCTAATTCAGCCGTCTAACTGTGGCGCTTTGGAGGGGGAGGGAAGGAAACTGAAGTACCACCAGGATACATTGTAACTTGGCAACGCCAGCCTCCTCCCCTTCCCACCCCCTAAGCCCCTTCTCCTAAGTCTCTTACAACCTCAGAGACGCAGCTGATGTGGTTCTTTCTGTGGCAGCTGAGGGTGGGGGAAGGCGCTCCAAGTGCAGATCCCCAGCTCCAAGGTTGGAGCTGGGAATTAAAATGATCCTATGGCCCTATAGATGCTGTCTAGGGGCCATGTGATCACTCTGCCTGGGATATATATATTTTGTACTAGCCTGTATCTAGGAGCATTTATATATAGAACTACCTGTGGAAAACTTGCAACCCTTGTATGATAGGCACAGGAGAATAACTTAACTGTGTCCATTATTCAGCCAATTAGTAGCTTCTGAGCTTATGAATAGATTAAATAATACTTGGTGATTGGTTAGACAGATGACAGCCATGAGTAAACCAGTTTTTCACTTAATGCAGATGTTACTGGGAAATATAATACAGGTTTGTACTCTGGGAGCTGTTTTATTACACTTCACTAGGAAGTTTCCAGGAGAGGTTTTGGCCAGTCTAGCCCTGCCAACACAATTGAGAAGCAGAACAGACAGATATTGGAATATCTGGGCTGATGCTTCTAGATCCTCTACTTAGCTTCTAAGTAGCACATTCCTTGGAAAACACCTGATACACCAGTCAGCAGGATGCAGCAAAGTCCTGAAATTTCCATTTCAGGTGTGAAATATGAAGAAAAGAAATATAACAACTTTCCTCTAACTTGTGCCAAGATTGCTATGTCCAGATAAACCTATAAGTACAAAATAAATTTGGCAGAGAAGGCGGGTCTCTAGCAGTAGCGCTATAATTGATTTCCACATAGGTCTATTCCTCCTGTTGGATGCACTAATGGGACTCATTATGATGCTCTTTCTCATACACCAAGGGCTTGCTTCTTGCTCCTGTGTGGGAGGGAATCTATTGTTTTTAAAATCTCATGCAGTTGCACCTGATCTCACCTGGGAGTGTAAGATAATCTTGATACTAGAAGGACAAGGTGTCTGCTGCTGGACATGTATGAGGACAAAGCTTCCTGACCCTGAGCAGGAGGATGAACAACAGCTAAGCATCCTTTAGGAAGCAGTCTGCATGTAGGCAGCAGTCTCTAAAGAAAAGTGTTATCTGGACTGGCAAATAGAGCCTAGAAGACTAGGGTATCCATATAAATTATATTTCTGTTTCTAGGACAGTGACAGGAATCATGCTGCATAGAAAGTCCAGAACGGTATGAGTGACATCAGTGATGGTGAGGGTCTAGAACACGGCTCTCCAACCTTGGGTCCCCAGATGTTGCTGGACTACAGCTCCCAGAATCCCTTGCCATTAGCCATGCTGGCTGGGTATGCTGGGAGCTGTAGGCCAGCAACATCTGGGGACCCAAGGTTGGAGAGCCCTGGCCTAGAACCTGTTGACCTTCCTACATCTGCAAGCAATTTTCTAAACAATGTATTTGGGCTTTCAGTCTGGTACATATTTAGTGGGAGTCTGAATCTAGACTTATGGACCAGAAGAATACGGTATCTATGCTAAAGAAAATCTCTAAAAGGAGATAATTCAGGTCTATTTCCCCCTTTTTTATTATGTCACTTAAAGGAATCTAACCGTCAAGGCTCAATCTAGCACACCATGGGTGCAGACAGATCCCCAGAAGGCATTACAGAAACTGATTCCCTTTCCTTGCTGCAGTGCACACACATGGGCACTCCACCTGCTTAGCTATTGTCAGGATATGAGAGACCTGTGAAGCCTGAGTGACAGTGAGTGTGTTGGTGGTGTGGTGATCTCCATACAAGAAGCTCCCTCAGGTCAAAATGTGGAGGGCTGTCTATATGGATGCTATGAAATACTGTGGAGCATGCATATATATGTAACAGCAAGGTTATTTAGAAGAAAGATGTACTAGAAGCAAAATGTGCACTGCTGTAGACCTGTATATATTATAACATTAAAATAAAAACCACTTTCTTTCAACAAAGGCATACACTGATATTTTAAAGTAGACTTTTAAGAAATACGTTTTAAAAGAAACATTGATTTTGAAAATAACAATCCAAATTCCCTATTGTTGTTTTTTAAAGCAGTACATGTCTCAGCTGCTATGAAATCTCAACCCCTGTTTGTAGTTACAGCAATTACAGCATGAAATGATGTACCACTATCAAACATAGTATCTCAGGGCAATGAATTGCTGTCAGCAAAATTTTGAAAAGGCTTTCTTTTAGGAAAACTGCAGTTTACTTGGGAGAAAACCACTTAAAGGGAATTCAGAGCTTCTTAATGGTAGAGAATGTTTCATCGTTTTTTCTTCTTTTAAAGGTAGGATTCCTGCATTGCATGAAAATACTGGGCTTTGAGTTTAGTAGTACGTGATCTGAATCTTCTTTTGATGGGAAGAGACTCTTTGAATGATGACAGATTCTAAGTGGCTTCCTACCGGTTATGAATGAAAGCATCTATTTCCTTCTTGTTCTGAACTTCTCCTTTGTTTGTAGCCAAAGCTACTTTTAATGATGTATCAATTCTGCCAGGAAAAAAAAGATTTTGTGAAAGAAGCAGAAATGAATATGAAATCATGAGATGAATGTACTTACACTTGCATAATGAACACTTAAAAATGCAAGAAAACAGTGTCATTCTCTAACGAAATTATCTCTCAAGCCCTCTGATTAAAAAAGTTATCAAATGTGCCCTTTATGGGGGCGGTGGGGGGGAGGCAAAGTCATTGAGTTCATAGTGGCTGTAACCAACCTTCTGGCTGAGATCAGGAGGACAGACCGTATTGTGCCAATTTTATTCCAACTTCACTGACTGCTAATTTGTTTCCAGGCTCAATTCAAACTGGTGGCTTCAGCCTTTAAACTCTTAAACTTCAGCATATCTCACCATTTGACTTCTTCCAGTTCCATGTGAACTTACCTGAGATCTGTGTTCAGTTTCTGAGGCCTTCCTCATTATCCCTTTGCCAAGTGAAATCAAGAGAGAGGGTCTTCTCAGTTGTAGCACCTACATTATGCTATAGCTTCGTAAAGGAGGTGTATCTCTGGCCCTCTCTTTGGCCATTTTTAAACAGGCTCTGAAGACTGTTTTATTCTGATGGGCCTATTTTTGTCAGAGTCTGCTTTATTCTGCTGTTTGTTGATATTTTTTTATGATGTTGCTTTATTTCTCTTACTTGTTTTCATTAGTAGGGACTGTATTTTAATTTGTTTGTGATATATAATTATTTTGTATGCTACTTAGTATAATTTCCTATAGAAAGGTGGCATATAAATATTGAAAGAGACAAATGAACAAATAAATAATTTAACTGTCTTGTGGAAGAGGTAAAATATATTTTATCCTTCAGTACCTCGGAGATATTGCAGGTTCAGCTCCAGACCACCGCAATAAAGCGAATATTGCAATAAAGCAAGTCACACACTAATTTTTTGGTTTACCAGTGCATATAAAAGTTATGTTTACACCATACTGTAGTCTATTAAGTGTGCAATAGCATTATGTCTAAAAAAAGCAATGTACATACCTTAATTAAAAAATACTTTATTGCTAAAAAATGTGACACACAGACACGTAGTGAGCAAATGCTGTTTGAAAAATGGCGCCGATAGACTTGCTTGACGCAGGGTTGCCACAAACCTTCAATTTGTAAAAACCACAATATCTGCAAAGCACAATAAAGCGAAGCACAATAAAATGAGGCATGCCTGTATATTAGTCAGCTGTAGAGAGTTAATCCCTCCTCCCACTTGGCCTTGCAACTTAGCTTTCTGTTAACCAATACTACATTGGACCTGGTTATATATGTAAGCATCTGCAAGGTGATACTGTCCTAACAAGAGGCATTTATTTGTCTGTCTGCACATGAACCAATTTGGAAAACTAGTTCTTTTACCCATTCCCATTTTATCCTTGTAAAACTCTGTGAGGTACGTTAGGCAGAGAGATAGTCAGTGGAGGCTGGTGACTCCATGGTGGTGAACGGCGAACCTATTTTGGGGATGGAGTTCAGCACCATGATAGCTCCCATAAAGCTCCAACAAAAAGATGCAATGGATAAGGAGCCCCACTGATGCACGGGTCACCAGCCTCCCCTGGAGACAGTGGCTGGCCAGCATCACCCAATTAGTTGCATAGCTGACTGTGGATTTGAACCAGGGTCTCTCCAGTCCTAGTCCAACACTCTATCCCAGGGGTGGGCAGCCTGTGGTCTTAGGCAGCCCTCAGCCTAACTTCCAAAGCCCTCTGCATGTGATCAGTTCAGACCTGTGGCAAGTGTGATCTGTCCCTTCCCTGGCAGTCCGCCGCATGGGAAGGAAGAGGAAGGGAGAGAAAAAAGGGTGGAAGAAAGAGAAAAGGAGTGACTCACCCACTTTTGGCTCTGGCTATGTCCATTGTTGGCGTTAGGTCTGCTCGCCACTGTCATGTGCCCCCTGACAGATAACTCATGAGGGAATGCAGCCCTTGACAGAAAAAAAATGCCTACCCCTCCTCTAGACACTATGCCACACTGGGTCTCTACTTGTTAAAATGTGTATTTATTAATTAATTGGTTAATTTGTTCTAGCACTACTTTTTCTTTCATATATTTATTGAATCCCTTTGTTATTCCCATATGGATAGCATGACTTGATTATTTTTTAAAACTGTCCTTATCTTCTCTTTGCATGAATTGATTGACTGTGTGTTGTTAATTGGCTGCCATCCCTGTTCCATTGAGAATGCCAAAGTTTTAATCTCTGATCTTTGAGCAGTTTCTTAGAATGTCACTTTGAAGCTCTCTTGCTTCTTGCATTATTATTTTTTTAAATGAAAGGAAACAACTGTTTTGTCAATTTAGTTTATGGTGTTTGCTCAGATTCCTCAACTTCATATACAACTTAACATTGACATTTCAAACAGTTTGTGTTCTTTCCTGAAATCTAATACTTAATACTTTTGCCCTGCTATATGTTGTTTAAAGGTGCAATCCTGTGCATGTTTAGACAGAAAAAAAGTCCTACAAACTCCCAGCATTCCCTGGCTGGCTGGGAAATGCTGGGAGCTGTAGGACTTTTTTCTGTCTAAACATGCATAGCATTGCACCCCCAATCACTCTTTGTCCACAAGTATTTCCCATATTCGGGGTGGTGTTGAGACCCTTCAAATCTTCTTTTAGCTCTGTATATAGCTTTGCCATCCACATTTTCTTTACTGTGTCCCCATGGCAATCCACAAGCCTAGTGTTCAACTGTCCCAAATTTAGAATGATTTTTAGGAGGGCTGGCAGCTTAAGAAGAAATGGCTGTTCTGGCTGGCAGTAATGGAAGTTGCAGTCCAACACATCTTGGGGGTCCCAGGCTGAGGAAGCCTGCTCTAATGAGAGAGAGAAGTAGGTGGCCATAAATTGTTCATTATCAGTTTTCCACAATCCCACAGTCACCTCTGCATATCATATTCTCCAGCCTGTCCACATGGTTTATCTGCTTTGGGAGAATGAGGATTTCACTTGCACTTCCTGCCTCATTAGGAATGATGTGGTGTTAAGGCTTGTGAGCCTTAGCTCTCAATTTCCCTGCTCTTTGGTGCTTGGTTGAAAACTGTATAGCCTCATATTTTCTTGGTAGATCTTAGGCTTTTTGTTTATTGAATTATATTTATTTCTAGGATTAGCTGTACTGGTGGCAGAATGTCTTTACTGAGTTGGGATTGGTCAGTAGGGTTCCAAGAGCAGTTATGACAGTTGGAAGCTGAGGACTGAGGGGGAATAGAATTAGATGTCTTTTCTAGCTTTTATTTTACTTGTATATGCATATGTCCCTGTCAAAAAAAATCCTGATTAGCCCTGGGTGGATTGCACTTTTCCACCTTCCTGAGCACCTAAAGTCTCAGGAAAGGGTGGGAAAGATGCAGGATACTGAGAAGAGTCACGTCCAGCCAAGAAGAAGAGGAAGAAGAGGAAGAAGAAGAGGAAGAAGAGAGGAAGAGAAGAGAATCTTGCTGCAAAAGGGAGTGATCTACTGGCCACCCCCTTTCGCAAGGAAAGATCATTTGCGGCTTTGCTTTCCCTTGACAGCTCTCCTTTTGACAGTTGTCTGGGGAAAGCAAATTCAAAAATTTGCTCTTTGCAGCCTCTCTGGGTCAATGTCCATGGTGGGTGTCTGCTGCACTTTGAGAGCAGACACCTGCCAGGAAATTGCCCAGGCAAGGCTGCCCATTTTGTACCCCTGAAAAGTGAGCATTTGCACAACTCTGACTACATTAAAATATTTGTGCACATTGGGGGTGCAATTTATTTATTTTTTAAAGTAGGTGGCGAACCAGTGACAGCCCCTCCAATGTGCCACTTGGGCTGTTGACTAGCTGTTGACTCAGAGATTGTGAACAGTGAACTTTAAAAAAAAAAAAGGTTGGAGAGAAGGGAAAAAAGTTGTGGCGAGCGAGGAAGGGCTCGCAATCATGGAAGGGGACACTGATCTAGTGATGGTTGGTTCATCGGTGCTGCCTGGGCATTGGTGGGGCAGCTGGCACTGATGGTGGCCCAGATGACCTCGGAAGAGTGGCAAGGGTTTTTTTTTCCACTCTTGCCAACTGGCTTGCTAGTCACTTCCCTGGACCCACAATGGAGTTGATCTCCCAGGTTCAGACAACACAACATTGCATTGTGAGTCCAACATCCCCTGCTAGAAGCCATCAGGGCAACTTGTTGCCCATGAACAAGCCACCCTGTGGAAAGCAGTTCAGATTCACACGACACGACAACCCACCATGGATTGCCACCCACTGATGGGTTGTTGTGTTGTGCAAAAACCCAGTCATTGTTAGTTATCCAGTGGGCTGTAGCAGAAGTCAATACTGAACTGGTCTGAACTGGTGCTGACAGTTTATACAGCAGCAACATAGTTGCCCTGGTATCTTGATGGTACAGGGTAAAGGGAGAAAATTCCTCAAGTGGTGGTAGCAGGTTTGTAAAACCAGCTTTAGACTTCTCACTTCTGCAGGATGAGATGTCATATCCACTGCCTTTGCACCTTTTGTGGGGTAAGAGGAGAGAGAGCAGAGGGTTTTTGATCCCCCCAGATGGTTCCATTCCCCTTCATTGTGGTGTTAGGTAGTTAATGCTATTTATTGCTTTCTTAGCCAGCCAAGTATTATTTTAAAGATCTGGCAGCATAAGAATAAATTCAGTGACATATGTGCTCCATGTGCATCAGTTTGCTATTATCGCCTCTTCTTGTGGACTTTGATTTTGTTCATTTTCTGTGCTGCTTTGCCAAGGAATAGCTTGCATGTTGTCCTCTTCTTATTTAAACTCAAGTTGACATTTATAGGAAATGAGAGCGCTCTGGGATATTAGAAAATAAAGCAAACTGATTGGCTGGTGCCCTAGCAATGATTTATTAAAATGGACCTCTTTATATCAGTGCAGTCAAGACCCTAACAACATGTACTATTTGTAATCCCAGAAGAAGCCAGGTGGCTTTTCAGCCTCCTTCTTATAAACATTTGCCATATATCCAAAATGGGTATATTTGCCATGTGCATAGGCAAGCTAGATTTAGCTGTGCACAGCTAGATTTAAAGCAAAAACAGCTTCCAAGCCTTCTGATTTGGGGAGGCCATATCCAAGTGTTGCCAGCCATCTGCAAAATACTACATTTTTGTGTGCGTGTGTTTTTTGTTTTTTTAAAAAATCTCTTATTTTTCTGGAAATAATTGAAAAAGCTTAGGAATTTTATGTTCAGTCACCCCTGGCCACTGCTGTAGCAATTGGTATGTGGGCATCATCAGCTCAAGTTCTGCACCCCATTATCTCTGCATAAAACATTTTATAGCCTCCATATAAAACATTTACATAAGCTCTCAATGTCAGCTCACAGGCTAATCTAAGCAAATATTAAGCAGACATGACCTTAACAAATGGAGCAACAATATAACAATGTTTTATAGCACATAATACAAGAGAGCATAGCAAGCCTGTCTGCAAAGCTGGCGCATAAACAATGCCATTACACACTCAGAAAATAAATAAAGGGCAAGCTGTGTGCCATAGTGAATTCAGAGAGTTTAAAAATGTTAATATTAGGATTAAAGTACTGTTTTCATTCTTGCTGTTTGATGAATTCAATAATTACGAACTCACTCTTGACAGTGTTGTTCAGAACTGCTAATTGTTTAACAAATACAGAATGTTTACTTGGGGATCTCATATAAAATAGCCAGATAATATTATACATTGTTTAGTCACAGTAGCACAGTGTTTTTGCTGCGATTTGTTAAAGGATTATTATTCTAAAAAAGGATGATTAAATAATCTGGTGTTCGTTGATGTAAAAAAAATGATTTACAGACTTTGCATCTGTGTTTTCTATGGCCCTATGAAATTATTACTGGACCTATTTAACATATGAGAAAAGGTAGAAATAGAAAATATTACTCGAGTCACCTATATGCCAGGACACTTTTTGTCTTGCAGCAGGAACTCATGGCTTGAGGCTAGTTTATATGAACAAACTGGGATCACCTGTGCTTGCTTATGTATTTATTTGGAAGATTTGTACCCTGCCTTTCAATCAAATGATTTTCAGAGTGGGTTACAAGCAATAGTAAATACAAGTGCCCCCACTCACACATACATATACATAACCCAGCAGCCCATAGTCTTCTGTCTGCTGGATAGGGCCAAAGCATATTACCCTTGGCAACTGTCCATTGCAGCTGAATGTTCTTTCTGGCAGGGAGTGGGGAAGCAAACTCCCTGAAGTTGCTCCTCCTTTGGCCGATGGATGGGTTGTCTCCCCCTTGCTTTGATGTCCTTCCTGGGAGGCAGCAAGGTGCGGAGCGTTCCTAAGGGACTCAGGGAGTGCATTATCAGTCTCTCTGATCAGCAGGAAATATGAAATTTCTGCCCAGTCTGGTATAAATATGAGGAGCCTGGCCATTTCCCTAGTCAGCATAGCTATGCCTGCTGCAATAGGCTCTCGCCTCTAGGTGCTTCCAATTTCTCCATGTTCTCCAAATCTAGAAGGAGTAAAACCACCAACATCTCCAGCGTTATTTCCTTTACTAATTTACTTGTTTATTTATTGATTATTTTTATATCCTGCCTTTTCTCCCACAAGGAACCCAAGGTGGCTTACATAATCCAAAAGGGCAGCTGTCATTCCCGCTCCGCTCCACTCTGTGATCCCGCGGTGTGCCCTGGGATACCGGCAGGAGGACTGAGGGGGGAAGGGGGAGGAGTTGCCTCAGGACCCCTGCTGTGCCCAGCCCTTAGTTGGGCACAGCCTGGGCCCCACGCTCACTTTAAGCTCAGGTGGCTACCTGCCCTTAGCCTGAAATTCTATGTATACTTAGTTATTATTACATTTATATTCCACCTTTTTCCTCTTGCAAGGTACCCAAGGCAGCTTACATAATCCTCCTCCTCTCCATTTTATTCTCACAACAACCCTGTGAAGTAGGTTAGGCTGAGAGTCAGTGACTGGCCCAAAGCCACCCAGTGAGCTTCATGGCTGAGTGGGAACTAGAACCCAGATCTCCTGAATCCCAGTCCAACACTCTCTCTCCGGTTAGCCCTGGTTCTGTTAGCCCTGGTTCTGATAGTGCAGTGTACCTTTCCTCAACTCTAGTCACTATTCTCCTGTTCTCTCCTCCTCACTCCATTCCTACCTCCAAACTCTGTCTCTGACCAGGCTCATCCTTTCTCTAACTGTATTATTTTTGTCCCCTCCAATGAGGACTCCAGTCTTGATTGCTTGCAAAAGACACAATTGAAATGCATAAACATGATTCTTAAAAGAGAGCATACATGCATATTCTGTATTTGGGAATAGATTTCTAAACATATAAAACACTGAGCCCTACTGTAAGATCCGTTTGATGTTGTAATGGCATTAGAAACTTGAGATCAATAGGAAATCACCATAAAAGTAAATTCTCATTTGCAGGAGCAATATTGCGATAATGAAGAACACTGAAATGCAAATGCAGCATTTTGGATTGGAAGGAAGAAGCTTGCTTCTTGTTTATGGATTCTAATCTATATCCCTGCATCATGACTTGACTTAGCAAGTGCTAATGTCAGCTTTGTTGGTTCTTTTTGAACATTTCCAGAAACTTGATTTTCACAGCTTGCAACAGCAGTGTGGAAATTAGGCTGTGTCCAAGATAGCTGTCACAGAATGCAATCAAAACATGTATGAGTCACTAATAAAGCAAAACACTGTTGACAGAAGGAGTGCAAGAAAATGTGAACAGATTGTAGGATGACATTCCTCTGAAATGAAATATGAGTGGAGCCCAGAATGAGTAGAAATATTGGTCAGTTTCAAAATACCCGGAACGACACAAAATGTAATATATACCTGCTTGTTTCAGGCTACTTTGAGGAAATATCTGATGTAGGTCCAAACTCCTCTCCCCCTGGAAAAATATAGCCACTTAAACCCATCCTAGAGAATCAGAGAGAAATGACAGTGTGATTGTCTCTACTTTCCTTGTAGGATGCCTCTCAAGCTCCTAAGCAGGAATTCAAGATGGGGCTGTAAGGCATTATGCCCAAATGCAGCTGCCAAGAAGGGCCAAATATTTTTCCTTGCCAATTTTTTCCCCTGGCTCTAGACTCTACCACCAGGAAAATATAGTTACCCTGTCCAGAAGTTACTTAGCTTAGGTCTTTTTTGATAAGGAAAGGGTTGTTCTCTGTTCGGTACCTGTAATACATATTCTTTCTGCTCAGACTTGCTGTATCACAGCTTCTTCAAAAATGTGCGTGTCCAATATGCATTGGGATATTTTGGTGTGTACATGTGGGATGGGATCGGAGAGGAGTTCAAGGGGGGAAAATGTCTTGCATTCTCTGAATCTGAAAGAGCTGGTATTATGGATCCAAAAGTGATTCATCTGAGGCTTCTTTAATGATTGGAGCACACAAAGGGAATGAGCAGCTGGAAACAACTGCAGTGCCAAGCAGCAGAGCGTCTCTGGAAAAAGGCAATGTCAAAACACGTCTCCTACAGCAATGCTGTCACCTCACGTTTACCCAGGAATCTCAGTACAGTTTCACCCGTCCGCCCCCAATAGTAACGAAAGAAAGTTTCCACTGGTAAACATGTCATCTGTGTCATAAACTCACCAGAGCAGAGGTCACTAAGAAATTCTTTTTATATCAGTGGAATGTATTATTTGAAAGCAGAGAGTTTCTCATGGCTATTCATCTGCATTCTGTTTACACTTGTGCACATGTCTGTATGTATAGCACCTAATCTCTAACTCTAAATATCCAATCATCAAATTATGTTGTGCTCCCCATTCTAATAATGATGCCAGAAGCAAACTGGAAAGGGTTTTTATCTTGTTTCCTGCTGCAAATACCCTTCATTGGAGAAATTGACACTTTTTTCTGAATTAAAAAATAATTGGTCAATATTTTAAAATATGTATTAAATCATTATGCTTTCCACAATTTAACAGAGAAGTTGGGCAGTAAGAAAATAACTGCTGAATCATTATTAATGATGTTTTTGTGTTTAGTACACTATTAATGTATCACCATTCTAATTGGAATAATCTGACATCTTAATGTAAAAATATCCAATAACATTTTAAAACCGAAAAATGAAGGCATTTGGTAGAACATAATGCTTAGAATCATTTTCTCCATTTGCAGTATAATTGTTCAACATATACTACCACATAAATGCCACTGTTTCTAATGGAACTGAGATTAGGCTATTCATTGTGATGACAACATTGTGATGACAACATTGTGATGAATGGATTTTGCCTTAATGAGTCAATTATAGCACAGAAGACCACTTTTTTCCTGTTAGCTGTTTTTCCCTCCCAAAACTAGAAGGAGTAGTGAGTTAAGTCTGTACAATGTTTCAAAAATGGGTTAAAATAAGAAAAAATAGGCTATTAAACTATCTGAGATAGTATAGCTGTATTATACTATCTAGGGCTTAATGCAGTGGGCATGTGGATGTTATTATTATTAATTTTTTGCAGCATTTAAAAGTGGCTATATATGAGATTTATCTTCTCTCCCCATGTTATACTACACACATGATACAATTATTCCCTGATAAAGCCTGATCGTTACATAGGGGTGGATGGATTTGTCTCATTCCATTTCATTCATCTTCAGTGTTCCTGGTGTTCCATCTTTCCTGTCTTGTGGTTTTTCATAGAAAATGTGTATAAGAAATGGATGCAGATGCAGTTTTTTTCTTGCCGTAGCTTTTCCATTTCTTGCATCCACTTGTGAGAACTTTAGCTTTGCACAAACCATGTGTGTGAGCACTGAGATGCTACACAGGTTTTTGTTTTTTTTAACATTGATTGTATGCATGATTGCACCAACATTCCTCTTAATAAATAAAAGAGAACTACACATGTGTATGAGTGCAGCAGCTCAATTCAAAGCTCCTTGACCATGCTTGCAATCTCATGCATAGCTTCTCATAGAGAAAATTTCTGTTGCCCCTGTCAGTAGAAGGAGGCCATTTTTTTCCTTGGAGCTCCAGAGCATTTAAATCTACTTCACAGTGGCAAGCTGACAGCTCTTGGAGCTGTAGCAGAGGACTTCACAGTTAAAAAGAAAATCAAAGGGAGGGGAAGAGATTAAGGTTGTGCTTGCTCTTCTCTCTCTTGGGCCTCTTCTTCAGTCCAGTCTCTTAAGTGTTGTTCACATCCAGCCACAGTGCTGAGAACTGAAACTAGAACAACTTCCCAGAAGATGCAGGAAAGACCTGGTTCTTGCAGGGGAGGGAAGACATGCTGGGTATGGAGTAGCTACAGTGGGTGGTGGGCCCATTGCTAAAGCCTGAGATGGAAACCTACCTCACACACAGACATGGTGAGGTAAGACATGGCGGGCACAGTGGAGCAGAGCTATATATGAAAGTTATGCTTACAGCCCATACTACTTGGAGAAAGGAAGGTGAGCAAGACCTGTGCATGCACTAGAGAGCATAACACTCATTTGCCACAGGGAGAAAACAAGAGAGAGAGTGCTCTCTCTTTCCCTCTCATATACACACATTCTCCCCCCCCCCCAAAAAAAACCCCTCTAGCTAGCGCACATGGGCCTATTTGGGCCAAACTAGAGGTGATGGATCAGCCATTCACATGTCTGCCCTATTCACTTATAATTTGGAGTTGCAGTCTGTTCTTTACATGAAAATAAGCACATGGGGGACAGCAACCAAACCCTTCCCTCTACCCACCTTCTCTGCACACCATTGCTTTCAGCAGTTTTCTCCCAGGTTGGTTATAGATTTCATAGATCATAGAGTTGGAAGGAGCCAACAAGGCTATTGAGTCCAACCCCCTGCTCAATGCAGGAAACTAGAGGAGAGGTCTCCCATCCAAGTAATAACCAGACTTGACCCTGCTTAGCTTTCCACGCTCAGACAAGCTGAGCCAGCATAAGCCACAGGCCTGTATTAGGTTCCAATATCCTAATTGGTTCCAATATCGGAAGGCACTGAAAAAAATAAATAAGTGGCCAACCAGTGACAGCCCCTCCAATGTGATGCTTGGAAACTTTGGAGGGGCTGTCACTGGCTGTCAAACGCTCCGAAAAAGGAAAGTGGCTGCAAACACAAAGGGCTCATGATCGGAGCAGGCACAGGAGACAAGGCAGCTTCAGCTGCCAAGACCCCTGGGATACCATCTGGAGGACTGGGTGGGGAGGAGGGTGAGAACAACCCACGGTGAGCCCAATCATCTATCGTACTGTGGGTTGGGCAGCGAACAAACAACCCACTGTGGTTTATTGCCAGGATGGCTTAGCATTACATGTGAACTCGCCCATTGAGTCCTGTGGCAAACTCTCCATGTGTGGGCGTTGCGCCTGTTGGAGACTGAATTGTGTCTATGCAATTAGCTTACAGTGCAATCCTATACATATTTACTCAGAAGTAAATCCCATTATTTCAGTGGGACTTTTTCCCAGGCAAGTGGGTCTAGGATTGCCATCTTTTTATTTATTTATTTATTTATTCTATTTTTGAATCGCCCATCTGGCCAGTCATCTGGCCACTCTGAGCGATGTACAGTCTAATTAAATACAAAAAATAAAACAAAAAACAGAGCGTCAGTTAGCCTGGGGGGGGCAGTCCAACCGGAGCAGGCCCTGATGTTCCCTCTGCCTGCTCCTGCCGCCTTCACTCTTTCCTCAAACAAACAAAACCCCATGGTTAGCACTTAAATTTGTATATTTGGGATGATATGCAAATTCAAAAAAATCATGTTGCAAATCCTTTCTGCACTAGACAACTTTAAGTTGCACTTGTGGCTTTTTGTATATTTGAATCCTCCCCCCATCCCTTTAAAAAACAAAACTGCCTCACACATAGAAAACAAGCACATCAGGGATAAAAGTTCAAGCCCAGCTCTCACCCTGATGTGATGTTTTCTATGTGTAGGAAATTGAAATTATTTGGGGACATGTTCAAAAATGTAGATCTGAAGTCTGAAATGACAGAGTCCAGGAAGGACTCTGTGGCGATTTTGCTTTGGCTTTTAGATTAGCACGTGTGCTCTGAGTAATACACCATGCATATATTTCATAACTGACCTTGGTTGGAAGGCATGAGTTTTTAGAGTTCTTTTAGAGTTATTTGAGAGTGCACAGGGGTGATCAGTAGACATTGTTTACTTGGACTTCCAAAAGGCTTTTGACAAAGTCCCTCACCAAAGACTCCTGAACCAACTTAGCAGTCATGGAATAAGAGGAGAAGTCCTCTTATGGATCAGTAACTGGTTAAAGAACAGAAAGCAGAGAGTAGGAATAAATGGTAAATTCTCCAAATGGAGGGATGCTATCAGTAGAGTCCCACAGGGATCTGTATTGGTACCAATCCTTATCAACTGATTCATAAATGATCTGGAATTAGGAGTGAGCCAAGTGGCCAAGTTTGCTGACGACACCAAATTATTTAGGGTGGTCAATTCAAAAACAGATTGTGAAGAGCTCCAAAAGGATCTCTCCAAACTGGGAGAATGGGCATCAAAATGGCAAATGCAGTTCAATGTAAGCAAGTGTAAAGTAATGCACATTAAGGCAAAAAATCCCAACTTCAAGTATCTGAGCTAGCAGTGACTGACAGAGAAAGGGATCTTGGGGTTGTGGTGGACAGCTCGATGAAAATGTTGACCAAGTGTGCGGCTGCTGTGAAAAAGGAAAATTCCATGTTAGGCATAATTGGAAAGGAATTGAAAATAAAACTGCCAAGGTCATACTCCCCTTATACAACTCTATGGTGCAACTACACTTAGAATACTGTGTACAGTTCTGGTCACCGCACCTAAAAAAACCGCTATTGCAGAGTTGGAAAAAGTGCAGAAAAGGGGCAAGGGGCTGGAGCAACTCCACTATGAGGAAAGGTTACAACAGCTGAGATTGTTTAGCTTAGAAAAGAGACAGACAAGTAAGAGGAGACATGATAGAGGTGTACAAAATTATGTATGATGTGAAGAAAGTGGGTAGGGAGACATTTTTATCCTTCTCTCCCTTTCTCATAAAGAACCCAATGGGGTCTGATCCAGCATGGCTCTTATGTTCTTATGCAAAGGTTAGGCTAGGGAATGAAATAATTACTCTGGCAAAACAAGACACAGGACCGGTGCAAAGCAGTTTGGCGCCCTAGGCAAAATCAGATATTTAGCACCCCCCCTTCCACTTGAGCCCTCCCTCCCTCCAGCTCCCTTGGAGCTTACTTTGGAGTAGACCTGTATGGTTAAGCACAACTGGAGGCAAAGCGAGGCACCCTGGCTGATCCGGAGCCGTTTTGGAGCGTGGGTGAAGGAGGGAGGGCGAAAGGAAGGAAGAGGGGGGAGGCAGCGAAAGAAGGGCGGAAAGGAAGAGGAAAGCGGCGCGCGTGTGCGCGAAAGAGAAAGGAAACCACAGAAAGATTATTTTAAAAAAAGATTAAGGGGGGAGAGGGGGGGAGACTGATGAAAAAGGAAAGAAAGACAGACAGAAAGAGGAACACAAAATGAACTGAAGGGTCATTGGAGAAGACCATTGGAGAAGGGGAAAAGACAAAACAGATTAAGAGGAAGGAAGAAAAATTAGACTGGCGGAAGGGGGGATTTTGCCCACCAGCCTCCCATCATTGGCCCCTGCCCGGGAAGGCGAAGGAGGTGTTTGCAGGTGCATCCTTCCCTTCGCCCACCAGCCTCCCATCATTGGCCCCTGCCCGCCTCCGCCTCCTCCAGCCTGTCCCCTCGTTTGATGCTGGTTGTGAGGAGGAGCCTGCCTGAAGCTTCAGCGGCGCAAGCTTGGAGATGGAGCCCTGAGGTGGAGGAGAGAGAGGGAGGGGCACGCTTCTTTCGCCTCTCCTTCCCCTCTCCTTCTGGTGCCCCCATTTAGCCTGGCACTCTAGGCAGCAGCCTAGTTCACCTAATGGTAGCACGGGCCCTTACAAGACACAGAAAAGCCACAAAAAAAATCATTGTGTGTTTGAAACATGAATATTCATAGGATAGGGCCTGCCTAGGATAATCGCTAGAATCAATATAATACTGTACCTCCATGAAGAATCTGTCACATTTGACATGCCTTGCAGTGCATTTACAGCTTGACTTAAAAACTATTAAATTTTAGATGGAGACAAATTTTCAAGCGGCATTAAGCAGAGCCATTTTAGTAGATTCCCATTAAAATTCTTCACTATTTTTCAAGTTCATCAATTTCAGGGAAATAAAAACTAAAAGATGTGAAAGGATATAGATATAGTAGTCTGGAGCAATCGACCTCATCCTCCACAAATTTTGCCAGTAAACCCCCACACCCCAAATCAAGATACCATCAAGGGGTAAATTATATGGGAGTGTGGGAGTTGGGGAGAATCATAAATGCTTCCCTCTGTTCTCAGAGAAGCTGTGATATGTGATGCAATTGCTTTTGTAGCTCCTTCCCAAGCAAGCTGTAGATTATTTTTATGTTCCTGTAAGTTTTCCCACCTAAACGATGCCTGTATGTCCAACTGTGTCTCAGGAAACTTCCAAAGTAGGTGTTAGTGTGGAATTGCCATCAGTGGTGTAGTGGTAAATTTTGACATGCAGGATCTCAAAATGACAACCCCCTTAGCCAAAACCTCAAAGGGAGTCCATAGCCACCCAAGTCCATAGTCACACACTCACGAAGAGTTTTTAAAAATGCAGGTAGCTGTCTTCATGTGCCCCTTAGCATATGCAGAGTGTTTAATCTCATACTGAACAATTGCATTCTCCCCTCCTCCGTGAACATACATGCATGATCACATTATTGCACATATACGAATTACTGTATGTTGCATTTATATCATATTGATGTGTTGGGACTTAAATAAGATGCTAGGAGAGGATATATTGTTGAATATTATCCTTCCTATCTCACGTTAGTGAGATCAGCAGAGTAGAGTCCCTTTCCAGCTTAAAAGAAGCTTAGATTTGGCTAGTGTTAGCCAGTTAGCATTTGGTGATCCAGGATGCTTTAAGGCAGACTGGATTTCCCTGGTTTTGCCCCCTTTTCTCTCCCGCAAAACAATAATCAGAGACACAGTCTTGTAAAAATCAAAGTTAACATTTACTCACTCATATCTTGCAGTTTCGTTCAGGCAGACTTAAAAGCATTTCTTACAGTTGATAAAGATTCATTTGGTATCACTTGGGGTCTGAACTTATGGAGTTCAAACCAGTAACTCTTGTTACATGATGTTGTTAGTATTACAGCAAACAAGCAACTCACTTTGTCCAAGCAGGAAGAGAAGAACAATGAGCTACGCCCATTTCCTGCTAGGGCACAGGTAAACATACCTCACTGAGTCTCTTCTAGGAAATTCACCTGAGAAGGGACCAGTGGCTTTAACCCTTTCATGCACCTAACTGGTGAAACATGAATCATTGGTTTTGACTGCACTTTAAATATCCCACAAGATGGTATTAGTCCCATTTTATAGCTGAGCAATACTAAGATAGAGTGGTATGAAATCTTGGTGATTTCTTAGTCTAATATGCCTGCAAGGCACAGACTCTAAACCTTTATTGCAGGGC
Organism: Shinisaurus crocodilurus; assembly: GCA_021292165.1. NCBI lineage: Eukaryota > Metazoa > Chordata > Lepidosauria > Squamata > Shinisauridae > Shinisaurus > Shinisaurus crocodilurus. Next base: position 236,658,451 of record CM037879.1, read on the forward strand.
TTATCTTATGACTAATGATAATAGGAAGAAAGAAAGCCCCTCCCTTGCCACGCGTAGCTGGGGTGGTGGGGCAAATTTGTGGGCGGGGAGAATGACAATCAGGCCATAATGGTCTGATTACTATCCACCAATCAGGAGGCAGAGTGGGTGGGGTGGCAGAGGCGATATTAGGCTTGCACCCAGAATTTTCTGCCTCCTTTCTAAAGCGGCTCCCTCCCTCCCTTCCCTGTTTGCAGTGTGGGTTTTACTGGTCGCCTGTTGCCAGGGGCCGAGTAGGAATTTTGGTTCATTGTCCTAATTGGCCGGGGGCAATGTTTGTGTTTTGCCTACTCTACACTGTATTTCAGGGTTTGGGTGCTTAGTGGCATTTTCAATTCGGTCACATTGGTGGTTAAGTGCGGGATTAGGCAGTTTTAGGGGCTCGGTGATCATCCTATGGCACCTTTCAGGTGAGAGGCGTGCCCGAGGCTCCTTCCGCCGACTGCCTCACGGCTTGGAACTGCGGAGATAAGGCCGTCTCTGAGGTCCTCCTACCTCACCTACCAGTACCTCACAGTCTGGTCGAGGCTGACTGCAGGAAAGACCTTCCAGCACCGTGTGGTGTTAAGCAAGGCGGGGATGACTTGGATGCCGTCACCCTCCTTGCTGGATGTTTCGCCCTATAGCAATGGTGACCGGCTGATAGCCGGTGTAATTAGCACCCGCACTTTTTATCCCTTTGTAGATCTCCAATTGATGTTATTCAATAAATGTGACCCTTCATTTTACCACCAATTGTACCCTACAACTGTGTCTGACTCGCTATTTCTCCTCTACGCATGCAAATGTTAAGAGCCTCAAATATTGTTGTCTTGGTTAAAGAAATATCTTGAGGTATACTTTTTCTTGAAGACACAGAAAGTCAAAAACTATTTTCCTGTGGACTTTAAAAAAAATGATACACCTTTTAATATATAAAAGTATATATAAGTATATATATACTTATGCCCTGAAAAACATTCCCGAAAAAGATGTAATTTGGTTTTTAGTTAGAATATCATTGGAATCTGAGCCACAGATGATGTGCACCAACAAAGACTCAATTGTAAAAGGGATGTCATTAATTCCCAGAGTTTGAAATCTGCATAACTGGCCTTAGAGTTTGTTGGATCAAAGGCAAAATCTTGGCTGCGTGCATATTTGGACCATAAATGACAATGACAAATCAATAAAATATTTTGGAGACTTGCCAGATCCTAAAGCAAGCACAAAACAGAAGCATAGGAAATATTGCATTAACCATTTGTGTGCCAAGCTTTTTGCGGGAAAGTGCCAGCTTCTTGGAGGGAGCCAAGCCTCCTGCTTTTCCTGTCACTTGTGCACAGTGCTTTTTTTCTGGAGAAAAAGGTACCGGAACTCTTGGATTACATTTCCTCGGGAGTAGATGGCGATTAAATTGTAATGCAATTAATAGAAGAAAAGGTGCTGGAACTCAGTTCCGGTGAGTTCCCCCAGAAAAAAAGCCCTGCTTGTGCATATTAATCTACAGCACTCCCACTAGGAACACCACTTTAAACCAACCTGTTTGTGTTTCTTTTTTTGAGTCAAATAATGGGAGATAGTTTCATTTCCACACTGCAGCATTGTCCGCTTTTTACCACTTAAATGAAAGAGTGTTGTAGATCTATAACACTACAATGCTCCCCCCCCGCTTAATGATGGGAGAAAAAACCTTTCCATTGACCACCATTTTAGCAATGTCGTTAAATGATGAAGCTTAGTAGAAAGTCAATTTTGTTTAACACAGTGGGACTTAATTCTGGTTAAATATGTTAAGAATTAGATTTACAGTATGAATTACTAGTATGAATTACTATCCTGGGAGATATGGTGATAAATTTCCATTTCCCATATTGTTGATGAGACCATTCATTTTTGAAGATACTGGTACCCTTTAAATCAATAATACTTCTCTGGAATCCAACTGATAAAGCAATTTCATTGGCTTTTGTACTGGCTGCTTTCTGATAGTTCTGACCTTTGCAAGTTAGATTGCTTCTGTTCTCAAGTGAACTTTATACCATGTTCTCAGTTACTTGTTCTCTCGGTTTAATTTCTTTCTTTGTAATACAATGGCAATATTATATTCAGTCTTGGGATTTCCTACAGAAGTTAAACCTGGCTCCACCTAATGCCTGCTAAAGGGACCGTTATCCTTTATCGTTCATAATTTCCCCAAGATTCAAAATTAGATTACTCAAATGATCATATAATTGGAGCGGATTTAGAAGAGTGTAAATATAATTAACAGTATAGCTTATTGGTCAACCAAACTTTTATAAATATTTACATCAAACATTTCAAGTAGCATGACAAAATACAGTATAAAGCAATAGTAAATCCTACAACGGATTATCACATTGACAATAAGTCACTTGATCCCTTCTTTAGTTTCTGAGCCTGACAGGGAACCTGGGCACTATAAACGGTAACCCAGAGTTCACAAACCAACAACAAACCATGAGTTCTCTTCCTGGGTTGTTCATGGCCAGTTTATCTTCAGCAAGTTTGCAGCATCATGTGTCCTTGAACTATATCCTTGGCCTCTTAATCATCAGTCTTCCAAGAAGATCCACGAACAACCCAGGAAGAGAATCCATGGTTTGTTGTTGGGGTGTGCACTCTTGGGTTGTTCATGGTTAACACCCGTAGTTAAGCCATACTGCAGGGTTCACACGTAATGACAGCCCACAATTCAGCAACAACCCATTATTCAATGACAACCCTTACTCAACCCAAATACCCATCTTGCATGATCATAGTGGCTTGAACAAGGCACTGTGGCTTGTTGCAGCCGCTGCGTGTGCTGGCCATATTTTCCTAATTACCCAGACTGGCTCGGTTTGATGTATCCACGAACCCAGGTGGCATGGCTTGTATGGGATGGGCAGCAGCAGCAGGGTTGGATTACCACATGTTGAAGTAAGTAATGCACATTACCATCTATAGGGAGGTGGGGGAACTTGCAGGCTTCATTTGTTTTGTTTTTTTAGAAAAATAGAATTATGTTGGGAGCTTCAAAAAAGAGCTCCAAAATAATGTGTAGTTTTAGTCCTGAGGCTCTGGGATGTGTTTCCTAATGACATCTGCCAGAATTTATCTCTGCTAACTTTCAGAAATCTGTGTAAGATCTATTTCCTTAGACTGACAATCCAGGACATCTGACATGATAGCTTTTATGGCTGTTGGATACCTTATATGCTGATTATTTCAGGCTATTTGGTATATTGCTGTTGTTTGAATAGGTTTTTTTTAAAAAAATCATTGGTTATATAAATTAATATAAAATTATATAAATAATATTGACTATAATTTCTTTTAATAAATGAATGTAGTTTGACTTGAGTAGCTTTAATGTACTTGCTTCCATAATTTATGAAACCTGGAAATCTGCTTGAATGCTGAACCACTGGTTTTTAATATATTAAGGGTGTGATCCTGTGAGGATGTCTGTGAGACCCTGAACCCGAGGCTTATGGGCATCCAGTGCAGGGTGGGGGAAGCAGCAGAGGCAGTCTTCACCTCCCCACTCCTCCCACTCTGCATTTTTGCTAGATAGACATCTTTGGCCATCTAGCAACTGCATTTCAGCGGGACTGGGAAGGAGGCTGGAGCAACTTCAGGTCAGGATACCTTTTATCCTGGCTATTCCAATTTCCTTGCCTCCCCGTCCCTCGGAATGCCCCTTTTTACCCCTCTCTGAGGTTGTTTTCCTGACCTCGGAGAGCAGCCAGCAAGCTTCTTTCTGCACTGGCTGTGAGGAGGCGGGGGAGGGGCGGAGCTCTGATTCCCTCCTCTGCAGTTGGAGCACCGCCTCTGACCTCAGAGCTGGGAATCTGAACTATCCTATGTCCCCTCAGACAATGTCCAGGGGCCACAGGAGCATATTCCCAGATGGCTATAGTCACATTTTGTTTTTCATTAATTTGCATGTGCAGTTCAGTTTTCTACATTAAAGTCTGCTCGGGACCCATGTACGCTGGAGTTCTATCTACGTCACGGACAATGAATCTGGTCAAATTAATTATGCATTATTTATTCAAGCATTTATTTCATGTACTTATATCTTTTTAAACTGTCCAAACTGGCATGTTTAAAACAGTTCATAATTACAATTAAATTAAGTAGGCAGATCCTATTTTAAATGGCATAGGAGGACAGGGGTGGGCAACATGTGACCTTCATGATGTTTGGCCCTACAACTCCGATCATCCCTCATCATAGTTAATGCTGGCAAGGGCTGATGGGAGATATAAGCCAAAACATCTGAATGGCCACGTTGCTCACCCCTGGCATAGCATAATGAAATGAGGACAGCATCTGTGTAACATTATTCAGAGAACTTTTAGGGTACAATCTTGTGTTCCTTGGGAGGGTGGCTGAGGGGTCCTAGGATGTTAGGGACCTCCCTCTCTGTCTGCAGAGAGAGAGGGCCGGTTCGCACGACCCAGGCTGCGAGTGGAGGAGGCACCACGGAGCGATCCGTGGGGTCCGGCGGGGCGCCTCAGACGACCTGCAGCCCCGCGTGTGTGGGCGGACCCCAGTGGAGCCAGCAGTCCCCGCACCACAGTGCGGGCCTCCCAGCGCTAGGGGGCAGGGCCTGGGATGCCCAGAGGGGCTGTTTGCCCTTACAGGATGCAGCGGCGGCAGCTCCAGCCGCTCAGGGCTGCCAGCCTGCTGCCTCTGTGCAGCCCCCGTGGGACGGCCACCCGCTGTTCACACGGCAGGGTGGCCACGCGCAGTAGGGGCTTACCCCTCTACCGCCCATGGTCACTTTGCATGCGTCCCACACGCGGCCATCCCGCGGGGGCACCCCCGGTCAGCGTTTGCACGACACGGGAACTGCGGGGGACTTCTGCTCCCCCGTGGTTCCCGTGTCGTGCGAACACGCCCAGAGAGTCCACTGCCAGAGACCAATGCAGCGGTGAAAAGCTCAGCCACTGTTGCTGTAGCACTGGATCCTAAGCTCCCTTATTCCTTTGAAACAGTCCCAGAGCTATGCGAGGCCTGGAGCTGGCATAGAAAATATCTTCCTATTGGAGTCCGGGGGGTGCTGGGGGGGAGGTTAAAGAAAAAAAATTAAGTTGCCCCTCCTGGATGTTGCAGAGCAACTGCCACTGATTCTCCCCCCCCCCCCCCAATACTGTTGGTATCATAAATAGGAAGTTAGGGAATTGTGAATTCATGTTTAAGAGCCATGAAATCCAACCAGATAAAATGGGTCAGATATATTCAACATAAAAAGTGTTGCTGCCTTCTTTTTAAAGTTTTTGCACATACATTTCATGATACCTTTATATTTGTTGCCTTAAGGACAAATGTGGGGGGGGGGGGACCTTATTCAACTGAAAACGAAAATAAACATTCTTAAAGAAACAAGATGACAAAGCCTCTGTCAGTATTGTTACTGTGAGTGGTGTTCCATTCCAGCCTGGGACTGTAGATACATACCGATTCTAATTGTCTGCTAGGTTTGCTGTAGGGATGACTACGAGAGTAGTGACACCACTGTTATATTATGGCTTTATTTTCTTTGGCTGATTGGGCTGAGAGACAGGGTGCTACTTTTTTACCTTTGTGTACGTAAGAAATTGGGATTGTGTTACTAGACCACCGAAGATGACCAATTTATGGTCAAAATGCATTTGGTGTTTGTTATATGTAAATTTTTCATGGTTATCTCTTTAGAGATGTATTCACTTGTCTTTTTTTAAATTTCTGAAGTCATAAAAGGTTTATGTGTATTTGTACAGCGTTTATTGAATTTATTAATTTATTTATGTGATTTTATGTATCCCAACTTGATTGTGGTAGGGTTATTTGTTGTGGTTGTTGGGATCAATTTCCTTTTGTCTGTTTATAAGGTTGCATTTGCTCATATATTTCTTTGGAGCTCCTGCATATTGGCCTAAATTTAACTAGTGCTAATTAACTTGTCAGCATCTGTGTGTGAAAAATGTAAACAGTCTCTTGGCTGCAAGCAACATGTTTTGTAACTACACAAAAAGCATCTGAGAGATAATTTTAGCAGCAGCATTGTTCCTCTGGGTGGTTATTATATCATTATAGTTTCTTGACAGAATTATTTCCTTCTGTTTAACTGTGTGTGTGTGTCGGGCCCGCCAGTGTGTGTGTATGTAACATATCTATCTATCTTGGTTTAAATATTTTTTTAAATGCACTTAAATGTTATGCCTGGTATCATTTTTAAATATGATGGAGGATAATGAACAACATATTGTTTCCTGCTTTTTTAAAATATGTGAATCTAAGTAAACCCTGTTTTATTCTGGCTTTGTTACCAGTCCAACCAACGCCTTTGTCAAACACCTGTAATGCTCCAGCAATAATTGTATTCAAAAGGAAATTGAAGCTAAAAAATACTCAAATTAAAATTAAGTCAGATCAGATGACGAGCTGCACTTGCGTTGTCTTTGCAATGTTTATATCCTATTTCAGGTGATCTTAAACCCAAATTATTTTTTTCTAGGTTCTGAATATTTTGTTAATGTATGTGTTTACTGTTTGAGAGAAGCAGAAGGGTAAAAAATGCATTGACTTTTTGGAAAATAAGAGAGTCTCTTATTGATATGTGGAAAATGGCTTGTTTTCTTTCATTGTATGTCTTAAACAACTATATCCATTTGTTTTACCCTACATGAAAAAACTACCCTAAGAAGTAATAAACAAAACTAGTTCCATTTGTTTATTCCTGTTTTGGCTTAGCCAATAAAATTTTAGCTGTGAAAATGCTGATTAAATCTATTATGTGACCCTGAAGTAATACAAAATTTACACTTCAGTGGTTGTCATGCTTGAAAATGACAGGTAATACATTATACTTGCTGTGGAAAGGAAGGTAAAGTATGAATCTATCTAACAGCCTTCGTAGGCATTTACCTATGAAGACAGAATAGCTGTACCAACATTTATAGTCCTTGTAAACTTCTAGAATAATTCATTGCCTAGTTTGACTTGTGCACTCTTTGGTTTGATTTTTATGTAGTCTGTGCCATCTTGAATCTGACTAGACAGGGTTAGTGTCGCTGCTTTATGACTCATCAGCAGCCATGCCAAGGACAGACCACTAAAAATGGGTGATGGATTGAACTTTGTGTCATGGTGACGGGGGCACCAGTTGATGTGTTGGTACAATACAGAGGGCTTTTTCTAAGTAAAATAGTCCAATTATTTTCTTATCTGTCTCCTTAATGAAACATAATTTAGAAGGAAGTTGGTGGATCAGTTCTAAAGTGCTTTTCCTGCTCTAATTCAGCTTGAAGGCTCAGTTTAGCTTGCTGTTTAATGAGCAATGCTGGTTATGTAGGCTAGGAGCTGTAAAATAACATATTAACTTCTGTCATTGTGTATCATGTCCTACTAGATTGGTAAAACCTCCAAAATTTGGTATAAAAAACTTGCATGTATTTACCTTAAAGGTGCTATCACAAGTGATGATAAAAATTCTTCTTGGTCTAGACCAGCCTTCCCCAACCTGGCCATGCTCAAAATGTGTTGGACTATAACTCCCAGCATCCCCCAGCCACTAGCTTGGGGATGTTGGGAGTTGTAGTCCAACACATCTGGAGGGCCCCAGGTTGGGGAAGGCTGGTCTAGATAAATGTGTCATTTGTGACTGTTAACTCAGGATAGCAAGTGGAAGAGAGCCAATTTACAATGACATGTACATTCTAGCCATTGAAGGTTTTACATTTGAATTTTAGATATGGGAAATATAAGCTTTACTGGTTAGAACAGCCTAAGTGAGCATCAACATCAAAGTGTGCTTGCAAGAAATGAGTGAGCTTCTTCCCTGGCTTCTGGCAAGCACTGACAAAGAATATTCAAATTGTATAATGTCCCTACAAAATGGAAAGCATTTTCTCAGCATGTAAATGTAATATATTTATGCACTTTGGCAAACAACATTATTTAGAGATGCTGGGGAAATATGCAATGGATTCAAATAAGTTCAGATTTCTATGAACCCAACCCACAGATTCTGCAGCGAACTGGCTTTTCCCAAGTTCAGTGGCTCCTGCGGACTTGCAGGAATGGGTTTTTTTACATTTTGAAATTGTACAGAAATTTAGTCGTACAAAAATACAGGGAGAAAAGCCACCAACTGAACATGTGCACACACACACCCAGTCTAAAGCAAGAAAATGCAGAATTGGGGGCAGGATTCATGCAAATGCGCATTTTTGGAAGTGTGCATTTGCTCAAGTGTGCACTTTCCAACGTGAATGCAAGTTCGGGAAATTGAGGAAAATCTGATTCCGTCAATGAGAGGACGATGGAATGAAAGACGCTTGACAATCCGCAAAGCGCAGATGGAACAGATTTAACAAAATCCATGCATCCCTAGTTATGATGTCTTTCTTATTTGGATAAATCTTACTGGATTTTACAATTTTGCCAGGCAATACTATAAAATCCAGTAAGATTTATCCAAGTAAGAAAGACATCATAACTACCAAACAGATGTAACTAGGGAAGTTAGGTCCCATATTAAGTACAAATGGGGTATACCTTAACAACTTCTATACAATATTAGAAAATAGGATAGAGTAGACTGCATTTAATTTTCTTCCATTGTATTTCTGTGGGGCTGTGTGCATGACATGACAGCCCACCGTGGGTTATTCAACCCATGGTGAGGCTGCGTGTGTGTGTGTGTGGTGCATGTGACCACCTTTTTGAATATGCAGCCCACTCTCAGGGATTGTTGTGTCATGCAAACCTGTCGAGTGTGGGTTATGCGAGGGTTAAACAACCCTGCGGGAGCCATGGTTCGTCATATGTTAGATAACCCATGATGAGCTTTGGCATGTCATCTGAACCTGGTCTATATCTTGATGATGCGAAGAACTGGTTTTGGAATTATAGTGGAAATAGTGAATGATGGCAAAGTTGCTCTTAGCCAGCGAATCATCTCAGCTGAGCGTGGCTTAGCGTGTTGTGCGAACCCAGTCAGTATTTCTTAGCCATGGCTTCGAAGCCACTCTTTGCAGCCATGGCTTTTTCTAGGGTTTACTGTAGCCACTGTGTCAGTGACTGGTTGCACATAACATGCTAAGCCTCAATAGGTTAAGTGGCAGAGTGGCTTAGTGTGTTGTCTGAAGCCTGTGGGGTGGTTTATAAGCCAACCCTGCTAAGCCATGACCTGCAGACTCACATGTAGAGTGGGATCGGATGATTTAAAAGTGCATAGGGCATGTTTGGGTGGGGGTTGGAAATCTCCTCCTCCCCCCCCCCCCCACATGTCCTTTCCCTACAGCAGTCCAACCTGGTGCTCTCCACCTGTGTTGGACCACAACTCCTATAATCCCCAGTCAGCAAAGTCCCAAGACTTGGTAGTTCAGCCTTACCCAGCCTGGTGCCCTCCATGCTCCAGCCAGCTACCGGCTGGGGGATGTTGGGAGTTGTAGTCCAATACATCTGGAGGGTTCCAAGTTGGGAAAGGCTGGTGTAGTTCAAGACAGCTGGAGCACACCAGGTTGAAGAAGGATTTGAGGGGTCATTTTCCTTCTTCCAGGGTACAATGCTAGAAAAGAAAGCCCCGCTGTGGGGAAATCTGGCTGCAGAAGAAAAAATAATAGGCAAGGGAGAAGATCTAGCATCTCCTACCCATGTGCCCTTTTTATGCTTTGATTGCATCTCACCCTTGCTTCACACGTGAATGGGCAGTCGACCGACATTTACATTCACAAATCTTCCTCCATGCCCTTTGCAGGAACTTGTGCTTGAACTTCACTTTAATGACCCAGTACAGGGATAAATTCACTGCATGACTTCCAGGAAAAGACTATTAAAACTGGAAACAGAATTATTGACACTCCCTAATTTGAGATAATTATTTTATCTCACTTACAAGAAGTTGTTTAAGGAAATTCTTATTTAAGATAATGACACTTTTCGGATTGCATATGGGTGTTATTGTTGGCGTGATACAGGGAATAATGACGACTCTAAACATTTGTTTTAAAAATCATGAAGTCACGTTGAATTCTTCAAAACGGCAGTTGTTAAACATTCCTAAAATGATTGAGTTTCTCTTTGTTAAATTGTTTCTAATCACCCAGCTCCATCCTGTCTGGCCACGTCACAGTGGCATCCAGCGTCTTTTAATAGATTGGGAAGGGTGCGCTGTTCATGCAACAGCTGTGAGATGAGGCAGCAGCTGCTTTTTCTTACACATCAAGAAGGGTCACAGAAAAAGCTAATGTTGTACACTCAAGTGAAAAACACCCTTTCACAGTGTGGTGTTTATCTGCCTTGATGTGGGATGAATGCACACTTAAACAGACTGCAGAGGCGAAGGCGCTTGCTGCGAGTGTGCAAATTAGCTGGAAATCTGGCTGATCCAACTCCATTCATCAGCACAGACTTTACTTTTAATGGTCACTTTCCCCCTTAAACCATAACTTGGACACAGCCCAGAATCATATCTGAACTGTGTTACTGAATGACAATTCTTAGAGTTAAACAACAAAACAAAATGTAACTTGGACAGATTGAACACAAATACTGTTTCTTCTCAACACTGAGTACTAAAGACAATTAACTGCCCCAATAGATTGTCTGGAACCTGGCACAGCTGGTCAATAATGAGGGGGAAGGGAATTGTTCAGCTTCAGTCCTGTGGCCAAAAATACAGCTGCAGTGTTTTTATTTGCAGGGCAATTAAGAACAGTTAAAAAAAACATAAAGTCAAACCAATACAATACAATACAATAAATTTAAAAATAAAAAGCATAAATAAGAACTTCAAATTCATGATAAGAGCAGGTTCCAATAGTCACCTTTCTCCAAATGCATGCCAGAACAATATGGTCTTAATTCATTTCCTAAAAACCAAAAGAGGGTCCACCAAACTGCTCAATGGATGGAGATGTGTAACAGTTGGCCTATTGTGCCAGCCAAGCTAACATCAGACAGTGTTCTCACCTGGAGCATAGCCACACCTAATACCTAAGCAGACAGAGTGTCCTAGGGCAGTCAGTTCCAAAGCCTATGTGCCACAAGGGAGAAGGTGTTTGGATATGGCTGTTGTTGTTCATAGAATCATAGAAAAGTAGAGTTGGAAGGGGCCTACAAGGCCATCGAGTCCAACCCCCTGCTCAATGCAGGAATCCAGGTCAAAGCATCTCTGACAGATGTCTGTCCAGCCGCACCTTGAATGCCTCCAGACTGGGAGAGCCCACCACCTCCCTAGGTAGTTGATTCCATTGTCTTATTGCTCTGACAGTCAGGAAATTTTTCCTGATGTTTAGGTGGAATCTAGGTTCCTGTAACTTGAGCCCATTATTCCGTGTCCTGCAAACTGGGATGAACGAGAAGAGATCTTTGCCCTCCTCTGTGTGACATCCCTTCAAATACTGGAAGAGTGCGATCATATCTCCCCTCAGTCTCCTCTTCTGAAGGCTAAACATGCCCAGTTCTTTCAGTCTCTCCTCATAGGGCCTTGTTTCCAGTCCCTTTATCATCCTTGTTGCCCTCCTCTGAACCCTCTCCAGTTTGTCTATGTCCTTGTTAAACTGAGGTGCCCAGAACTGGACACAGTACTCAAGATGAGGCCTAACCAGTGCCGAGTAAAGGGGAATTATCACTTCCCGCGATTTGGAAGCTATACTTCTATTAATACAGCCCAAAATTGCATTTGCCTTCTTTGCAGCCACGTCGCATTGCTGGCTCATATTCAGTTTGTGATCTACCACAATTCCAAGATCCTTCTCACTTGTAGTATTGTTGAGCCAAGTGTCCCCCATTCTGTAACTCTGCATTTGGTTTCCTCTCCCTAGGTGCAGCACTTGGCATTTATCCCTGTTAAATTTCATTCTGTTGTTTTCGGCCCAGCGCTCCAGCCTATCGAGGTCACTTTGAATTTTGTTTCTGTCTTCCAGAGTATTAGCTGTTCCACCCAACTTTGTGTCATCTGCAAACTTGATAAGCATTCCCTGTACCTCCTCATCCAAGTCATTAATAAAAATGTTGAAGAGCACCGGGCCCAGGACCGAGCCCTGTGGTACCCCGCTCGTTACCTCTCCCCAGTTTGAGAAGGAACCATTGATAAGCACTCTTTGAGTCCGATTCTGTAGCCAATTGTGGATCCACCTGATAGTTGTTCCATCTAGCCCACTCTTAGCTAGCTTACTAATCAGGATATCATGAGGCACTTTGTCGAAAGCTTTGCTGAAGTCCAGGTATATAATGTCCACAGCATTCCCACAGTCCACAAGGGAGGTTACCCGATCAAAAAATGAGATCAGATTAGTCTGACAGGATTTGTTCTTGACAAATCCATGCTGGCTTCTAGTAATCACTGCATTGTTTTCAAGGTGCTTGCAGACTGACTTCTTTATAATCTGCTCAAAAATCTTCCCGGGGATTGATGTCAGACTGACTGGCCTATAGTTCCCAGGTTCCTCCTTCTTGCCCTTTTTGAAGATGGGAACAACATTTGCCCTCCTCCAGTCGTCTGGCACTTCACCTGTCCTCCATGATTTCTCAAAGATAATAGACAGTGGTTCTGAGAGTTCTTCTGCCAGTTCCTTTATTACTCTAGGATGCAGCTCATCAGGCCCTGGAGATTTAAACTCGTTCAGAGTAATCAGGTGCTCCTTGACCATTTGCCTATCAATCTCAAGCTGCAATCCTGCCCCTTCAGTCTGCATTTCAGGTTTGCCAGGGGGGTCATAGACCCTCTTTTGGGAGAAGACCGAGCCGAAGTAGGAATTGAACACTTCTGCCTTTTCTTTGTCTTCTGTTATCAATTTGCCATCCTCATTGCGTAGTTGAACCACCAGTTCTTTCTTCTGTCTTTTACTGTGCATGTATCTGAAGAAAGCTTTTTTGTTGCTTTTAGCATTCCTCGCTAACCTTAGCTCATTCTCAGCTTTAGCCTTCCTGACACTATTCCTGCAGTTCTGTGCTACCTGCCTGTACTCTTCCCCTGTAGCCTGTCCTTCCTTCCACTTCCTATACGTGTCCTTTTTTTTTTTCAGGTCATCTTTGAGTTTATTGTGAAGCCACATTGGCTTCTTCTGTTGCCCTCTGCCTTTTTTCCTTGTGGGAATTGTTTGCAATTGTGCCTTTAAAATTTCCTTTTTTAAAAACTCCCACCCCTCCTGGGCTCCCTTTCTCGTGAGAGTCATTTGCCATGGGATCTTACTAATCATTGTTCTGAGTTTGTTAAAATTGGCTTTCCTAAAATCCAGGGTACGTGTTTGGCTACACTCAGCTTTTGCTTCTGTTAGAATCAAGAACTCAAGTATAACATGGTCACTTTCCCCCAGAGTTCCCGAAACTGCCACTTTATCCACTAACTCGTCTCTGTTGGTTAGAATCAGGTCAAGGATAGCCGATCCTCTAGTTCCTTCCTCCACTTTCTGTAGGAGGAAGTTATCTGCAGCACAGCTCAGGAATTTCTTGGAGGGGCCATGTTTGGCTGAATAAGTCTCCCAACAGATATCAGGGAAATTGAAGTCTCCCATTACTACCACATCGTGCCTCCTTGAAACACTGGCAATTTGTTTTTCAAAAGTTCCATCCTCGTCTTCTCCTTGATTGGGTGGTCGGTAGTAGACTCCAACCGCCATGTTCGCTTTATTCTTTGCCCCCTTTATTTTAACCCAGATGCTCTCAATGGGGCTGCCAAGCTCCTCTTCCTGTATCTCTGTGCAGAGATACGTATTTTTAACATACAGTGCAACTCCACCTCCCTTTCTGTTGCTTCTGTTCCTTTTGAACAAGTTATACCCTTCAATTGCTGTATTCCAGTCATGGGAGTCATCCCACCAGGTTTCAGTTATCCCTATCAAGTCGTACTTGCCCTCATGTATCAAGAGTTCAAGTTCGTCTTGTTTGTTGCCCATACTCTGGGCATTAGTATAGAGACATTGAAGACTATGTGCTTTACAGTCCGACTTTCCCCCTACATTTTGTGGTAGACTATCAATGGGCACCGCTGGAGCTGTTCTCTCCATTGTGGCAAAGAGGCCTTCTTCCATTGGTACCCCCGAGTTTATGTCTCCCTCCCCTGTTGGATTCAGTTTAAAGCCCTCCTGATTAAGTTCCTCATGCTGTGTCCAAACACATTCTTCCCAGTCCTTGTGAGGTGCAACCCATCCTTTGCCAGCAGTCCATCTTCCAGGAAGTGTAGCCCGTGGTCCCAGAATCCAAATCCCTCACGTCGGCTCCACCTTCGTAGCCAGTCATTCACTCGGAGTATTTTTCTTTCCCTTTCTATGCCTCTTCCAAGTACTGGAAGGATGGATGAGAAAACTATCTGGGCCCCGAAGTTCTTGAGTTCCCTTCCCAGCTCTTCAAAGTCTGCCGTGATTTCTTTGTAACTCCGCTTGGCAGTATCATTTGTACCCACGTGGAAGAGAAGAAAGGGGTATGTGTCAGTGGGCTGCATGAGCCTCGGCAGCTGCTCTGTCACATCCTTAATCCGTGCCCCAGGGAGACAGCACACCTGGCGAGTCCATGGGTCTTCGCGACATACTTTGGCTTCGATCCCCCGCAGGAGGGAGTCTCCCACTACGAGTACTCTTCTCTTCCTCTTGCTGTAGGCCTTGGTTTGATTGCCTCCACTTGACTGACCCTCAGCCTCTTGCTCGCTGTCACGTTGGGTGCCCGGTAATCCGTCCTCTGCAGGCTGTCCTCTGCTCTCGTCCTCAAGTACATGGAAGCGGTTCCATAGCTCCACTGCTTCCACAGGCGCAGAGTGTCTTGTAGTTCTTCTGCTCCTAACAGTCACCCTTTTCCAGGGAGTTCCCCCTGCGTTATTTTCCCTTGCCTCTGCAGTCTCTGACTCCGCCTCATCCTGCCGTTGCCCTTCTGGCTCCTGTACTGTGCTTTGGTGCTGTAGATCCACCGTTCTGTCTAAGAACTCCTCGCTTTCTCTTATGCTCCTGAGGGTTGACACTTGCTGCTCCAGTCCTCTGACCTTTTCTTCCAACAGCGTGACCAGCTTGCACTTGTTGCACGTGTAGGCCATGTTGATCTCCGGCAGGAAAACAAACATTGCACACCCCTTGCAGGTCACCACCACTGCTGAGTCCTTTCCTTCCATAGTGCTCTGTTTCTGTCTTCCTAGAATATATATATATATATATATATATATGGGTTTTTTTTGTTTTGTTTGTTTGTTGTTGTTTTTTTTTTTTTTTAGGGACCTCCCCCTTGACCTCCCCCGCCGAACTCTGCTGCCAAACTCCTGTTTGCTCTCCCTGTTCGCTCTCCCTGTTCGCTCGCTCTCTGGGAGCCTGCTTGCCTTTTCACAGTCCCAAAAACAGTCCCAAAAACAGCTGGAGCCTCTCTCCTGTTGTGCTCCTGCTCAGCTGGGAGTCAGGAACAGAATGAGCTCCCAGGCCACGCCCTGCAATCAGCCCCACTTCCTGCAATCAATCAGCTGCAATCAGCCCCAGGTAGTTGCAGTCAGCAGGAGCTTCTGCTCAACAGAATGAGCTCTCAGGCCACGCCTTTCCCTTGCAGCACTTGTTGTTGTACTACTCCGCTGCCAAACTCCTGTTTGCTCTCCCTGTTCGCTCGCTCTGTTCGCTCGCTCTCTGGGAGCCTGCTTGCCTTTTCACAGTCCCAAAAACAGTCCCAAAAACAGCTGGAGCCTCTCTCCTGTTGTGCTCCTGCTCAGCTGTTGTTGTTGTTGTTGTTGTTGTGGATGATGATGATGATGATGATGATGATGATGATGATGATGATGATATCGTCATCAACAGCCTATGCTTTTTTGGTCTGTCCACCTAACTGATTGAAGCATAATTTGTTCATTCTTTATTGTTACGCATGCTCTGATATTAATCATAGCAAAGAACCACCTTTTCTCTTACTGTACTGTACTACATCAGTCAAAACCTTATGATATTTTGTGCAAAGGTGACACAGCTGTTGTTACATTGGTAATGATTCAAGGGTGCAGTCGTCAAGCTGAAATCCTTTTGTGCTCAGTGTTATAGGTATTCATCACATCAATTCCGGTGGAGTGGTGCATGTTTAATGACCATTTAAGTTAGTGTTTCCCAAACTTATTTCTTACTCTGCTCATTTATCACCAGGGGCCACTAAATGGGAAGGGGGTCGCAGCTATACTGTCTGAATCTTTGTGCTCATTTCTCAGCAGGGTGGTCACATCCCTAATGCCATTTCACTGAAGGTGACATTTCAAAGCAACGTTGGCAGTCGGCCGATGAATTTTGAGGAAAGAAAAGAAAAGAAGCCTCATAAAGAGTAGAAAATTCCTTAAGGGAAAATTTCTGGGACAGCCAAAGCAGTGTGGGTGGTTGTCAAGCACCTGTGTAGCTGGTGGGCTGCATTTAGCCGGTGAATCAGTCACAAGTCGTGCAGGCTTGTTGCAAAAGAACTTCCAATGGCCCCTCACCTGGGGCCGGGGAGAAGGCTTTGCGTGGGGGGGAGGAGAGAGGAGGCTGGTCAGGTGGGTCACTGGTAACGAGCCAATGGCTCAAAAGGGCGGGACCTATCTGATATTGGCAATGATATTTTTATTGGAGATCTGCGAAGGGCACTGCTTGCTATTTTATCGTGCAGGTGGGGGGGATTCAACTAAGCGATAGCTTGTCTCTCCCTGTGGTGGGAAGTGCGGGTTTAGGCAGGAACAATTAAGGTTATGGTGATCATCCAGTGGCACCTTTCAAGGTGACTGACGTTTACCCAAGGCTGCCCTCGCCAATGCCATGAGGCTTGGCACAAGGGAGATTGGGACGGCTTTGGGGTTTTACCTTTCTCACCTACTTTGGGAGCCTGGAGGCGCCAAAGTAAGGTGACGATGGTAAGGCCCTCCAGCTCCACATGGAGGGCAACTGGGCGGTGGCGGGCCATCCCGCCTCCGGTTCAGTTAGGATGCATTCGCCAAATATTGGTCTTTTTTCCCGGCCAAGGGCCGGGCTAGGTTAGAACCGCACTTCACCCTTCACAGATCTTCAATTCAATAAATGTGGCCCTGATTTGAAACCATATACCCTGTGTCTACCTCTTCTTTATCTCGCCTTTACACGCGCAAAAGGCAATGGATTTAGATTAAAGAGCTGCCTGCATCCAATTCTCACTCCATGATATACGTCCACTGCATATCTTCTCATTTTTGAAAACATGCACCTCCACTCCAGGCATTGTTGGTGTTGGCTAGAAAACATGGACAAACTTAATCTGCAATATAAAGCATGAACTGCCTTGACAGTTGGTCCGGCTACAGCCGAACGAAATATTTCTTTTATTTATATTTTTTTCTGAGAAATCCATAGAAGTGCTTCAGGCTAATAATAAAGCTTAGGCCAAAAATTCAGGTCGTTTTAATGAATTTCCCTTGGCAGTGTTCAGAATGTGATTGCGATGGACCATGAGGCAGCCAGCTCTAATAACTTCTACCCGGTCGTGCTAAAAATTGAAACCACATCTTTTTAAAAAGGACCTCCTGTTATTTTGCTAACTGAGCTGCTAGCAAGGCATTTAAGCAAAAACAAAAACAAAAAAAGATCCTGATTGAATGGTCCATTAAAACGCCTGAAAAATGACATACATCCATGGCATTTCAGCAGGTACTGTTTAATTTCTAAACCCACTAAAAGCAACCTGTGGCCAGCTAATTTCTGTGTATGATTTCTCTTCATGGGGGCGAATAGATGAGATGCTTATCCTCTTTCTCTCTTTTCCTCTCCCACAGCTGGGATGACAGCAGTTCAGTGAGCAGCGGCCTCAGTGATACTTTGGATAACATTAGCACGGATGACCTGAACACCACGTCATCAGTCAGCTCTTATTCCAATATTACTGCCTCTTCCAGAAAGAATGCACATACCCATGTAGGTGTTGATGATGTTTTCTCTCTCTTTCTAGCTGTAAATCCAGGCAAATGCATGCAGGATCTGATTGCTTATTTTTCCTGAACGCAATTGTACACACACCATGTTCTTTTCCAGTTTTTTATTTCTATTTATTTATTTTCCAGTTTCTGTCTTCATTTGTATTAACTGTAATTGTCCTGAGCCCCTCCCAGTGCAAGTTATAGATATCATTATGCAAATCTTGTGATACAGAGATCACTATAAAATCATAATGAAACAGTTAATTGAATCCAGGCAAACCAGTGCCACCTTCTGTGTATATATCTTCATATACCAAAGAGGAAAACCTGTTTCTCAATCAAGGGCCTGTGGAGAGTCATAAACACTGCTGGAGTTTAATGACACTATCACATTTTATATTGATCACAGCACGGAATTTGCAGGAACCTCAGGAGAAGTTCAGTATGCATTTGGCGATGGGTGGGTGTTAAAGGTATTGTGTTATACTACTTGAGCATACCACATTCCTCTTTATAAATACAACCAGTATGTGTAAAGATAGATAAAGACCACTTAGCCCCAGTTATTTCCAAGAGCAATTGCACCCTAAATTGGCCCATTGGCCTGTCAATTTAGAGCCACATTTCAGTTAAGTCAATTATTGCAGCACTGATAGTTTTTGTAAGCATATTGCTAATCTACCTGAATTTGCATCTGTTGCTAACCTGGTGATTTGAACATGTGACTCCAATACACTGAAAATAAAAAAGGAAGGCAAACACTGAAGACACCACATTAATTGTTTGTGTTTTAAAGCCAATGGAAGGCAATCAACTTATGCTAAATGTGTTGATGTAAATTATTTTCCCCACTATGAGGCAATCAGTATAGGCTGTATTTCTGGTAACTGCCACCTTTTACAAATGGTAGCAATTGTTGTTCAGTATTAGCAGCTGTTTATAGCAAGTGGATGCAGTGTAAATGGCACATCCAGGGCATGATCAACTCTGTCACAGGCCCAGCACATGCATGCCGAAGATTACCATAGCCTCAAACAGGTCTGCGGCTCACGCTGGCTCAGCTTGTCTGAGTGTGGAAAGCTAAGCAGGGTCAGGCCTGGTTATTACTTGGATGGGAGACCCCTCCTCTAGTTTCCTGCACTGAGCAGGGGGTTGGACTCGATGGCCTTGTAGGCCCCTTCCAACTCTATGATTATGAACTATGAATGAACTAATAGAGCCCTGTGTTCCCCTCACCCCACCATGTGTGCACATGTGCAGATAGCAAAAAGGGCTATGGGAGATGGTAAGCCTGCATGCACCTCCCATATCCCTCTCCAGCCCTCCCCTCCCCATGCTACAACTTATTCGTGTTCCAGAGCATGAGTAAATTGCACCAAGCAGACTGGAAGGCCTGGGCCTCCTTTCCCACTAACAGCCATGCTATCTGTGCATGCACCCATGTGTACCCATAGGTGGGGGAAAGGGGAGGCACATGTGAGCACTGTGCCTGTGTGGACTGGATTGTGTCTTCTGTATTGTGAATACTGAAGACAAAGGCCTTGATTCAGCAAGCTGAGGCTCCAGTATGCACAAGAGGCCCCTGTGAGAGTTGTCTTCAACAGCTAAGTGCATGTGTGAGTGATAGCCCTAGCTCATGCTGGCCTCCATGCATGTATCAGGAAGCACATGGGGGTTTGCTTCAGGGTGAAAGGCCAAAACACCACACCAACGTACAACTACTAAGTGCTATTAACATCAGTAGGCTTAAGAGTAATGGGGATGCAAATCATTATTAATTCATTTGACTGGTCTCCTGCTACCTGCACAGGAGAATAGTGTTAGGAAACTGGAGAATAATCTTGGAAGATGATTTCATTTTTATCGCTTTGTAGATTTCTGCTACTTGTTGTGGGGGCCATCATTTCAGGGCCTCTTCGGCAACGTTACTGTTCAAATCAAAGGGTTCTGAATCTGGAGACTTCAAAGAAACATTGCATCTTTTGGGTTTGTTTTTTTAAAAATTGCATTGACATTTGTAAATAAATGTTGTGTCAAGTAAATATAATCTTTGAGAAATTTCCCTGCAGTTGCACTGTTCGTTTCAGTAGTGAAAGGTGTGGTTCTCAGAAAATTAGTGGAAGAAGATTGCTTCTCTTAGAGAGACTACTTAGCATTTGGAATGAAACTCTGCGCTCTCGCACCATAGTGAATGCACAGAAATATTGAATCATTTTCATGATATCGATTTCCCTTAGCTGAAGACTGACTCAGAGAAACGTTCGATAACGGATGGAGAACCATGGGGCAGCAGTGAAGAACTGAAGAAGCCAGAGGAAGATTTTGACAGCAATGTTGACAGCAGTGGAAAATGGAAGGGCCATCCCTCTGGACTGCTTGAAGATGCTGAGAAGGGAGGGCAGAAAACCTCTCTGTCTGTCTCTCAGACTGGTTCTTGGAGAAGAGGCATGACTGCACAAGTAGGAACAACGCCATCTAGGCACAAAGCTGGAGCAAGTACTCTCAAGGCACCTGGTAGGAAAGGCCTTCAGAAATTTTACATGTAGAGCCTGTGTTTCTGTAAATTGTCCTAAGCCATTGTCCTCATTATTAGAACCTGTGAGTGGGTGAGGAAAAATACCCATATAATATCTTTTGTTTTTTAGCAGAGAGAGCCACCTATAGAGTTCTAGGGATTTAGAGCCATTGTCCAGATAATTGTTGCACTTGAGGTGTAACAGCTGGGTGGTATTTAAAAAATACTTAGCATTCCAGTCTCTGATAAGGAAGATTAAACCTTTGTGAAAAATTATTTTACAATAGCACTGTGTGTGTGTGTGTGTGTGGTGTTCATAATGAATGACTGAAAATTCATAGATGAACCAAATGAATAGATGAACATGAATAGACATATTTTATTTCTTTCAATGCCACATTTGAAACAACCCTAAAATTATTCCTATGTGATAGTGCTGAGAAGAGTTCCACAGCTTTTATTAGAAGCTACAAGACAAACCAAATTTAGCTATATAAATGCTAAGTATTATTATTAAGAGACCTTTTTTTTTACTGCAAACATTCAGTAAAGGTTGGATATGTTGGAAAAGACTTTACAACAATGCATTCTCATGTGGGTCACGATGAATACAATATATTGTAATACGCTTGTTTCTAAAAGCAAAAATCTTGAGGTTACAAGTAACCCTTTTTTATAGTTGATAGGAAGCAAATAAAGGATTCCATCTTCTTAAAGCAATATGTAGAACATGAAATAAAACATAAGCAATGAAGTAGATGCTAAGAACTCATGCACATATCAGAATCCCCATTCATTTAAGTTCAGAAAGCAACTATGTTCTTATTTAGGAACGTGCACACAAAGTAATGCCCTTTATACTGATGTATGGGTAAGGTCTAGGAAGGAAGGGAGGGGTCAGTCTATTTCCTCTCCATGTTACTTTCACATCTATTCATTCAGAAGTCAGTTCTGTCCCATCTTTTTTTCATGAAAATTCATATGCAAATACACATTTAATTTGTAGGTGTATTTTTCCACAAATATGCATTTCCTAGGGCACAATCCTATGCATGTTTAGACTGGGAGTTGTAGGCCTTTTTTCTGTCTGAACATGCATAGGATTACACCCTTCATGTATTTTATTTCAAGGTACACATTTCTAACTGTATATCCTAAAATTCACATTTTAATATGCATATTGGTATGTTTTTTGAGCTGAGAACACATAATTCTGGAAAGTGTAAAATCCTGTGGATAAATGCATTCCGATCTGCACATTAGTCTGGGAGGTGCGGATCAGGACAAATTGGTTCAAAATGCATACCGGACAGAATTCATGAGCATCCCCCTAATAAGGACTTGTTGGGGTAGAGAATAGTGTTAATTACAAATGACTTTTGGCTCAGGGCAATTGCTCATGATTTAAGGGAAAAGAGAGCATTGTCTGTGTTCTAGGCATTTTTTTCTCCTCATTTATATAAGCCTGAGTAGTACTCAATTCCACCTAAAGTGAAATACAGTGGGGAAACTCTGCTGGAATGGTTTCCACAGATTCTGGCCAATGTTTTATGTGCTATCATATGTCTTGACTTTAATATTATATAAGATTTGGATGATTTTGCATATGTGTACTTTAATCACAGTCACATTGCCTCAGTTCGATGCAGTCCGTCTCAGTATGAGTGAAGCATGCAAACATCTGTAGCCCATGTAGTGTGAATGATGAGGAGCATGGCCGAGCAAACAGTGAAATCCAGGGAATCAACCAGATTTTCCCGGGCAATCTGGGGCCATTGACAATGAAAACTCATTTCATGGTGGAATTCTGCATGGGGTTTTTACACATCCTGATTACTAACAAGAAACTCCAGTAGGGATCAAACTGTCCATTACTCTCTTATAAAAAATGATAAGTAAAGTCTTATTCTAGGTAAATGCATAAGTTACTGAAAATCTATTGGTGCAAACATGGATTACTACCAAAAAACCCACACCCCACCCTGTACTTTTTGTTAGGAAAAACAGATGATGCAAAGGCTTCAGAAAAAGGAAAAACTCCCCTCAAAGGAGCTTCTATCCAGCGTTCTCCTTCAGATGCAGGGAAAAGCAGTGGAGATGAAGGGAAAAAACCACCCTCGGGCATCGGCAGATCGACAGCAACAGGTTCCTTTGGTTTCAAGAAAGCCGGGGTTGGCTCTTCAACAATAATCACTGCAAGTGGGGCGACTATAACAAGCGGCTCAGCCACCTTGGGGAAGATGCCCAAGTCTGCAGCTATTGGCGGGAAGTCAAATGCTGGGAGGAAAACCAGCCTAGATGGTTCGCAGAATCAAGATGATGGTGTATTGCATGTGAGCTCAAAGACCACCCTGCAGTACCGAAGTCTGCCGCGTCCTTCCAAGTCGAGCACCAGTGGGATTCCTGGCAGAGGGGGGCACAGGTCCAGCACCAGCAGCATTGACTCCAACGTCAGCAGCAAGTCTGCAGGGGCTGCCGCCACCAACAAACTGAGGGAGCCGACAAAGATCGGCTCAGGACGCTCCAGTCCCGTCACCATCAACCAGACGGACAAAGAGAAGGAAAAGGTGGCCGTGTCTGATTCTGAGAGCGTGTCGCTGTCCAGCTCTCCAAAATCAAGCCCAACCTCAGCCAGTGCCTGTGGAACTCCAGGCCTCAGGCAGCCAGGTTCAAAGTACCCTGACATTGCCTCGCCCACATTTAGAAGGTAAGGCATTCCTTGTGAAATGCAGTGTTGCATTTGTTCCACTTTCCAGAGTGGTGAGAGGTTAAGCCCAGCATTTACCTAGGTTTGATTTCCTTTGCTATGAGATCACTGGAGGCTTCTGGCATTTTGTAATATTTGAGTTTATTGACAAATGTTCAGGCTGAGAGTAGGTGGATGCAAACAGTTTAAACAACAGCAAAATCCACTGCCCCACCACAGAGAGAGGCAGCCCGCACTTCTAAATGGTCCCACAGCTTACAGGACTCTGAATCTAGCACCCTGCCTTTTTCTCTGTCTCTCTCTCCAAAACTGCACCTGGCCACCTCATTTATTACTATCAGCAGCAGCAGCAGCTTATAGTCAACTTGACTATATCTAAAAAGACATCTCAAAGTAACACCCCCCTCCATCTGAAAGTGCCACAACTTTTCACAACCCCTCACATTTGGCCCAAGATTACTTCCAGATATATTTATTCCCAGCTATTCAGAAATGATCCACTGGCCATTTAGGCAGCATTTTCCCTAACAAAACATGTACCTCACAACGTTGCCATCAACCATTAAGGAAGTTTCAGCCGTCCTGGTTCCATTAACCTTCTCCTGTCCAAACCCCCAATCTTTTCACACAATTATTTAATAGAAAATGCCATGGCATAAGGTGGAAGTCAAAGCCCTTTCCACAGTTACAAAAAACTTAGGATGTATACTCAGTATCAGCTCTTGCAGATTATAAACACAGTTATGCCCGGGGTGGGAAACCTGTGGCCCTCCAGATGTTGTTGGACTCCTCAATTTCAACCCTGTGCACCGAGTGTTCACTGTTATGGTGAAACAGAGATTGAAATCATTTTAATGATATGTTCAGAATTGTGTGTAGGGGTGTATTGGCCTGATTCACTTGATGATGGCAGAAAACCATGTATACTAGAAAGTGTACTGGCAGAATGTCTTACGCCCAGCCTCTCCTAGTCACAGATTCCACATCTTGAACACACCCTGGTTTTAGTGATAGGGAAAGTCCCCTGGGTTTGGAACTGGGTTCTGCAAACCAAACTATTTTCCAAAATAGTTAGAAATTAGCATGTCAGTTCCTCCCCCAAAACCAATTTTAAGTTTGGAACCCGCCAGCATGATCCCCCCTTTCCCTTCCCTTCTCCCAAACGTAACTGGCAGTAGGTGAGGAGCAGTGGCAACAAGATCTTTTTGCCTCTCATTTCCCTTCTGTCAGGGAGTCTAAACCATAACAACAGCTGCATTCCAGGCACAAGGAGCTAGGTAGGTTTGGGAGAAGGGAAGATAAAAGAGATTCTCCAGAGTGTCAGAGTACATAGCATGGAATTAGGAGCCCTAGAACAGGACTCTCCAAGCTTGGGTCCCCAGATGTTGCTGGACTACAGCTCCCAGAATCCCTTGCCATATATATTATATATATATATATATATATATACACACACACACACATACATACATGCTACAGCTCATAAAATATTGGCCAGTATTGGCCAATATCCAGGTCTTTAAGGCCTTTAAGAAGTTTTTCTGCCACTTTCATAATACTAGAACCCAAGGTCATCCATTGAAGCTAAATGGTAGGAGATTCCAGACAGATAAAAGGAAGTACTTCTTTACACAGTGTATAGTTAAGCTATGAAATGGACACCAACTTGGACAGCTTTAAAAAGGCATTAGACAAATTCATGGAGGATAAGATTGTCAATGGTGACTAGCCATGATGGCTATATGTTACCTTTAGTATCAGTATGCCTCTGAATATCATTTGCTGGGGAACACAACGAGCAGGAATAGCGAAGTAAACTGAGTGGGAGCTTACCTGCTCTTGGGGGTGCTCCGGAGCACACACACCCCCGACCGCTCTTGCCGCTCAAAAGTTCCGAAAACTGGAAGTGACACAACGGGTTCCCCGGCGCATCAGTTCCGGTTCCCTGGCGCTGCGTTTTTAGCGTAAAAACCAGGGAAACCCAGCTTAAAACAGCCGCGAATAGCAAATCGCGGCCGTTTCAAGCTGGGTTGCCCTAGTTTTTACACTAAAAACGCAGTGCCAGGGGAACCGGAACTAACGCACCAGGGAACTGAAGCTCCTTCCCTGGCGTGGTGTGGATCGAGCAGTGGGAAGGTAAGTCGTGAGAGCCTCGGGGGGGTGAGCAGGCCGCTTTCGGACCACTTTCAGCCCCCCCCCCAAGACTCTCAGATACATCTCTAAGCAGGAGGGTGCTATTGTACTGTCCTGCCAAAGGCAGAGGTTCTTTTTAGATTCCAGAGACAATGAGCACACTTATGGGAGAAGGTTGAAAAGCTTTATTAGCAAACCACAGGAAAGAGATTATAGCAGCTAAGACAAGTGCAGAGGATGATGCTTACATCCCTTCTGTTGTTGGGATTGGGAACCCCTCAAAGAAACAACAATGGACGGACTCCTAGGCCGGCACACAGCACCTTCTGTGCAGCTAGGTCTGTGTCGAGGTTCACCCTCCCAATAACTCCCTAATCTTATATAGGTTTTCTCTGTTTATAACAATCACACTTGGTCCCAGTAAACAGGACAAAATTAATGTGCTTTGTCTCGACAGACACTTTCCCAGACTATCTAACTATAAACCATCCTTTCAAGTTGCCCATTAAACCATCTGGAGTCCCTTAGTTCCCAGGTCTTCCTGATTCTTCTGGTTGATAAGCCCCCCTGCATATCCAAGGCTTTGATATCTGGGGAACCTGATAATCAGGTTCCTCCCAATCATGTGCCATGGGAGCCTGGTCCATGGATAACTGAAGTGCTTCTAATCATCGACTAACCTCCTTGCCAAATGTAAACCTGTCCAAGGACAGTGTCTAAGTGGGAATCTTCTCATAACAAACTCTAGACATTATGAGCTCTAAAGTATTACATGCTAAACAGAATCAGTAGTGAATTCAGGCCTACCAAAGACACAAAGAGCAGGTATGTTTGTACAACAGAGACCTGGGTACAGGTACAACAATGGTCATACACCACTGTCTCCTCGAGATCACAGTGGTCTTCCAGCTTTTTCCACTACATGTACTCATGTCCTGCTTGTAGCTGACCACTGTGGGAACAGAATGTTGGAGTAGGTAGGCCTTTGGTCATATCGAACACATATTTGTATATTCTTAAGGCCTGTTTAAAGGCAGAGAGGGAGACAGGCACATCTTGACAATGAGTATTTACCACTGTCGATTCTGTTTCCCTCAGGAGAGTGAGAGCTCTCTCTGGGCATCAGGGATCACATGGAACAATCATTCATATATCTATGTCTATATCTGCCTGAAGAAGTTGAATCCCAAGAAAGAGAAAATTGATCCTAAGGAAGGGTGTAGGGGATGATGCAATGTTAGATCTTCAGAGAAGTTAACAATTCATTTATTTGCATTTTACAAGATAATGATGGTTTCTTTCTTGCATAAAATAACACTGTGAAGCCTCAGAGGCCTTCAAGTAAGCAGCTGACAAAGCCATCTGGCTCTGAAGTGAAAAATCAGGCCGCCTCTGACAATCCCCCACGTCACTGCAGCTCTGTGGCATTTAAACTGAATTTTTAATTTTTACTATCAAACCATTTAGAAATCCCAGCAAAGTTGTATGTTATGTATGTGCATCAGTTTCAACCCCATGAACTGTTCTATGCACATAGCCCCGTTGAGATTTTCTGAATATTGCCCTTCAGCTGTTCAGTGGGGAGAAAAGAGCGGGGGGGGGGGAAGGACTAAATCCAGCCACAAAGAGCTGATTGACGCTATTCGGGGTGTCTAACTGAGGCTACACCAGCATAGCTTGGGATTGAGAAGCTTCATGCAGAACAGCTGTTTGCATATGCAGTTCCCCCATCCAGCCAGGAATGCACACCTGGACGCCTTCTTCCACATGCAGTTGGCTGGCCCCTAGCCGAACCGGGACAGCGTGATTTCTCTAGGTAGTGGGGAAGGCATATATGAGAGAACTTGATATCCCCAAACAAAACTGAATGGCTTCCTAATGAAGGACTATGAATGAATAAAGATATTTTTATAATATTTTCTGACTGTAATTCTTCCTTAGTAGCTCATGCCTTAAAGAATAGGAAGTTGAACGTCATTCACTGAATACTCTGAAAATCATTTAAAAATAATGAAAATGTCTTGATTTGGGAGGTTCTGTTACTATAACAATATTTTCAATCAGAAAACAGACTCCAAAGAAATAGGTGTTAATCCAGCATTTTGTTTTATTCTGTTGGCAACATCTGGATATCAAAATTTCCTCATCTTAGCAGCTTTGAAATATAATAAATAAATAAATAAATAAATAATAATAAAATATCCAGGCATAATCCTTATATCTACCTTAGGAGTGCAAGCCCATGGCTTTGTTGAAACAAAGTCAATGCTGCCCTCTTGTGGCCAATTGCCAGCACAATATTTTTGCTTATGCATTGTTTATATGGCTTTTATTATCACTAAATGTTATGCTGATTGTAGTGTACACACACACACACACACACACACACAGAGAAACCCTCCACTTTTAATGCATTGTGTTGCAAATTCAGAAAAACCTTCCTGCATTTGATTATAATGATGTAGAACATTTCAGATTCTTAGAAACAAAAATATTAAAGTCTTACAAAAGACTTTTCCAAATATCTCCCCGCTCCATTTTTTTCCCCCACACATATGTACATATAAAAAGGAAATTAGCATATTTTCCACATGG
The DNA here is from genome assembly GCA_021292165.1 of Shinisaurus crocodilurus. Taxonomy (NCBI): domain Eukaryota; kingdom Metazoa; phylum Chordata; class Lepidosauria; order Squamata; family Shinisauridae; genus Shinisaurus; species Shinisaurus crocodilurus. The sequence continues at coordinate 236,686,282 of CM037879.1, forward strand.
TATAAATACAATCACTGATGAAAAAAATCAATCATGCTGTGATGATTTCATAACAAACTCTGAACTAAATAAACTGAAGCTTTTGAACTAATTGCTAGATTTGGGTGAAAGGTTAATCTTTTTATGCAGTCACGTAACACAGGGTTGTTGCGCTTTTCATCTCTACGGGAAGGTCTGTACCTCTTAAGAAACAAGTCATGAATGAATGCTTTTGAAATTGTGAAATAAGTACATCTGAATAAGTGGATTGGATGGTGAGAAGCAATTAATTTTAATTCTCTCTCTGTGTGTGTTGGCTTTCAGGATATTGTCATGTGAAAGTTTTGGCTTCTAACGCTTACATTTGTTTGTTTGCTTGCTTGTAGGTTGTTTGGTGCTAAAGCAAGCGGCAAAGCTGCCCCCGCACCAAATACAGAAGGTGCGAAATCCACATCTGCAATGCCAAGCCCTAGTACCACGTTAGCTCGGCAAGGCAGTCTGGAATCTCCGTCTTCAGGTACAGGTAGCATGGGCAGTGCAGGTGGGCAGAGTGGCAGCAGTAGCCCCCTCTTCAGCAAACCCTCGGACTTAAATACAGATGTGGTCAGTTTAAGTCACTCCTTGGCTTCTAGTCCAGCTTCAGCCCACTCTTTCACGTCAGGCGGTCTTGTGTGGGCTGCAAACCTGAGCAGTTCCTCAGCTGGCAGCAAGGACACACCGAGTTACCAGTCAATGACTAGCCTCCACACAAGCTCTGAGTCTATTGACCTCCCTCTCAGCCATCATGGCTCCCTATCTGGATTGACCACAAGCACTCAAGAGGTTCAGAGCCTGCTCATGAGAACTGGAAGTGTGAGATCTACGCTTTCAGAAAGGTGAGTTAACGCAAGGACGGAGAAAGATATCTCAACACAGTGCTCATAAATGAGGCAAGAGAAATGGAAGCAGCCCAAAGTATGTCTTCGTATATACCTTAAGGCAAGTATATAATCAAACCTGAAGCAAAATATCAGCAAAGCAAGCAGGGGGAGGAAGACAAATAAATCAACTGAAAATGCAGTTCTTCCACTCGCCACGTTGCTCAATAGAATAGTCAATTCCACCAAGGGCTTTCAAATCCAGGACATTTTTTTTGGCCATATTTCTTCTGGTGTCATTTTAGTTTATACCTGGGGAGTTTGCCATCTGTTGCTATAATTGCAGGCTACAATTACTTGCTTCTTCAAAAACCTGCAAAACCTATTTGACTGGACACCATAGTGGCACAATAGGGGAAAAGTGAATGTATGCATTGTACACACACACACCACACAGTAGCAGAACACCTTCAATACTGTGAAAAACTAATGTCTATGCAGATCCTAATAAAGCTTAATACTACTAGAGACTATATCTAGGAAGAGTCACTTAAAAATCAAACCACAAGTTTATAATTTAATAGTAAACCATTTTTTTAAAAAAAATAATTGGTTAAATTTATACTAAAAAAACCCTTATCAAGATAGTTTTTAAACGTTTAGAAAATTGCATGCTAACACTAAATAAGTTAACATTTTTCATGGCATCAAAACTTTAACTGGGCATTAAGGACTGTTTCAGTTATGTATTAACGTCTCAAAATGGGGAAAAGAAGATGATTTTGAATATAACTGAATATAATCCAGCCACTGTAGCTGTGTGTAGAGCATAGCTGGCTGGGGCATGCTGGGAGTTGTAGACCAAAAACATCTGGGGACCCAAGGTTGGAGAACACTGGTGTAGAGTATATAATATCACATTTAAAGTATTAATGTTTAGACAAAAATATTGGGCAATCATTGGTGATTTCCTATAATAATCCTTAGCAGTAAGGTAGGTCAGGATTATTAGCCACATGTTCTGCAATCCTGAGGCTGAGAGACTGGGGTTTATTCAAGGCCACCTAGTGGCTGCCTTCAGACCATTATTTTCATAAGTGATTGTATTTATACTTTATGGAAGATATAATAATTTCATTTCTGTATGTAGATATTTATGACATGAAAACTCCAAGTGGGGGTTGCATATTCAAAATGGCAGCCACACACGCCACAGACTCACCGTGGGTTAAATAACCCATGGTGGGCTGTCGTGTTGTGCAAACAGCCCCTATATCAGCTCTAGGTGTAAATCTCAGGAATTCTACATCTTTGTCCTTTAACTAATACCTCTCTCCCTCTATAGAAAATGCTATGCATTATTTCTGAAATGGCTATCAAGTTAAAGCCTTAAAAGTCTTTAGATGCCATCATGTTCTTAGTTTCAGCTTTGTGTTGAAATGCCATGGGTGTTATACCATTTTGCTCCTCCTTCCCTGGTTGATGATATGATTAGAGCAGTGTTTGCAGATTCATGTTATTTTTGCCTGTACAGATATTCATGCAACTACAGAGGTGAAGCAGGCTGCATAAAGCAACTGGTTCTAAAGCAAGACAGATCCTCAAGAAAAGCCTAGTAAACATAGGCTAATCCTCTAAATCAGTCCTGTCATAGCATCTTCCAAGTCAGTTCACTCAGTCCTTCTGCTCTAGGTCACTGCCCGTTCCAGGTACAGAGGGTTGACAAGTTCTCCTCCTCATAGAAAATTGTCCCTTTAACTGTCATGCGAGTTGTTGCTTTTAGGGAAATCCAGTGGTGCAATCCTTTCTCTCCTGACCATTACAATATAGTGATATTCACTACCTTGGAGTAGGTAGCCCATATAGAAACAGCTTTTATGTAAGTCAGAGTTCTAGCCAGATGCTTTCCTCCTTAATCTGTATGACAAAAGTATAGCAGTCATTCTCTCAGCCTTTATTTTCATGAGTGGGTAGATTATCAGATGATACAAATGTGGTCTTCAATTTCCATATCCAATGTGGTCAATATTATACACATGTATTCTCTAAACCCATGACTTGATGGCAATTGAGTTGAGGGACGAGTTTTGAAGTTTCTAAGAGATATTATGGACCAAACATAGGTATACATCTACCATCCATACACTACCTTATTATGTGTTTAGTGAATATTCATCATTCACAAATATAAGTACAATGTTACTCAATCTAAGTTCAGTTACATTATCTGTGAAAGCAGGGCTGGAAAGGTGTATTGGGAATAACTGTACTAAGATGCAGGACCCATTCCAGATATGGTTAGGAACACTTAAATTCCATCAATGTTAATAGCACTTAGGGTGCAATCCTATCGCCTGCACCCTCACTGTTCAGAAGCCTCCAAACTTGGAGGCTTCCAAGATTCCTGTGCCCTGCCAGGCTGAAGTTGGCAGGGTGGGAGGAGAAGTGGAGGTGTTCTTTGCCTTCCTGCCCTCCGTCTTTCCTAATTTTTGCTAGATGGGCTTTTATAGGAAATATGGACAGTTTCTTCCAGGTAGATTCACTGCCACTACTCCATGATTTGTCACATTAATCTGGCTGGGCTAGGAGCACCATTAATCTTCATAAATCTGAACATGGTAAGCAGGGTCAAGGGTAAGGCACTGTAGGGGGAACTATGAAGGAAGAATTTCTCATAAGGTTTTCAGAATATACCCAATGGGGTTTACTTTATTCAGAAGCCGAAGGGACAGGATTTTTAGAAGGAAGACAAGGGTAAAACATACAGAACAGACTGTATGAATACATTTAAAAGGGCAGTACAGCTATGCGGCTGGAGCAGGCTTAGATCAGATTATCTAGTTTTTCTCTCTCTGAATCTCTTCCTCAAGGTCTTAACTGCCTTCTCCCAACTGAAGTCCCAACTGCTAATGAAGCTGTGCTCCCTCCCCACTCCTTTCCTTTATTGTAGTAAGAAGGAGATTCTCCTCAGGCCAAGCTGTCACTCACTTTGGTACATCCCATCCGATTCAAGCTAGAAACCAAGATGGTTTTCATAGATTTCATAGAACATAGAGTTGGAAGGAGCCTACAAGGCTATCAGGTCCAACCCCCTGCTCAATGCAGGAAACTAGAGGAGGGTTCTCCCATCCAAGTAATAACCAGGCCTGACCCTGCTTAGCTTTCCACGCTCAGACAAGCTGAACCAGCGTGAGCCACAGGCCTGTTTATTTCATTGTCACTTATATATGTCCCATGGTCCACTCTATCTGTAAAGCTTAGGGTATATAGCAACATTTTTCTCTTTCAGTTTCTCTCACAACAATCCAGCTTCTGTTGTCATTTCACAAATGGAGAACCAAAGCTGAGACTAAGGATACCACAGTAAGCCAGGAGATTCAATTTCTGACACAGAGCTTGTCGTTCTAGATCAGCTTTCAACCAATCTGGTGCCCTCCAGTTGTTTTGGATTACAATTCCCAGCATTCTTGAGCATTGGAGCTGATGGGAGTTGAAGTCCAAAACACCTGGAGGCACCAGGTTGGGGAGGCTATTCTAGATATACAAATTCTTCTGCAACCAAGCCCTGGGTTTAAGAATGAGGATGTGCATTCAAGCGTTGCAATCAATAGCAGCTTCTGCATTTGGATGCACATTCTGATGCACACCCAATTTATGTCTAGAGTTCCTAAAAGCAAGAGTTTTTTTAGACACTTCATGTTGTTTCTGTGGATATTTGAGATCATGGAGAACAGAAAATGGAAAACTCCATACCAATGAAGAGGCAAGTTTTGCACGTCTTTAGATCAGGCCATCCAAGGGAAACAGATGCCTCAGGACCAAAATTCATATATTATCCCCCAGACTATACTGAGTCCTTATACAAGTGGATTTCTAAATTATAGTATGTTTTTGGCAAAATAAACAGGCCATTGTAGCTGTCAATTTGATACAGCACACCATTATCACAGCCTGAGAGGTGCTTGTTGTCTAATCTGGATCTTACAGAAACTGGAACTTAGTAAATAGTTTATTTCATGGGAAGTGTTAGAAACCTTGTAATGTTAAGCATTATATGGGAAAAATCTATAGCTTGCAATGTCTTTTTGATCAATACATGGATTAAAATGGATATGAGGTTACTGCTGTTTTCCATGTATTCCTTTTTTTTTTTTAAACCAGGGATGTCGCTTTTTGCAGAGGTTCTTTGGGAGTTCTATTTGAGGTGGGTGGGAAACCAGCAGGGGGGGGGGGAATCACAATCACACCAACAAGCCCTGCCTAGCAACATCTACATGTTGGTCTGAACATTTGTATAATCCATACATCCCATTTTCCTGGATCACATGATTCATGGCTACAGGTCTGGGCCTATATGCAGATGTTCAGCAACCAATACAAGATAACATGAAGCAGGTGGAGACCTTAGGCTGCTTTTGCAGTAACCCCTCCATGTGAATCAAAAGAACATTGGTACAGGCAGGGCTTTTTTTCTGGTGGAACTCACCGGAACTGAGTTCCAGCACCTTTTCTTCTATTAACTGCATTACAATTTAATCGCCATCTACTCCCGAGGAAATGTAATCCAAGAGTTCCAGTACCTTTTTCTCCAGAAAAAAAGCACTGGGTACAGGGCTTCTGAGTATTGTGAATCAGGATATCTATCTTAAGAGCTCAGTGAATATGTGAATCGTACATTGTCATTCTTATAATCACATTCTCTTTGGAGCTTCATATTTGATACATATCAGAAACCAAATTAATAGGTTCAACCTTTCCCCCCCTTTAGAACCAAGATTCAATCCTCAACTGCAATATTTCAAAAATCTTCATTATTGTCAGAAAGGTGCAAAAGGATTTGCCGTGAGGTGAATCAGTCAGAGGATGAGGGAAAATGTGTCCCTGTTGCCAAAGTGACTGGGCTGACACTTCTAGCTGCACATAGTTGACTAATTGCAGCAGAATGTGGTTGGGATTCATATCCAGATGCATGTTCCCTTGAAAGTAATGCAATAGGAGTAGATGTGAGCATTTGGATGCAGATTAAGGATACACATCTGAATGCACATGTCATCCTTCTCCACTACTTTCATGGGATGTGCATTCATATATGCAATCAAAATGTGTATCTGTAAATTCTACGGAAATTTCTTATGCAAAACATGGCACACTGTGAACTGGATACAGGTGAAAATATTCCTGTGAACCACTGGTGGGCAATGAAACCACCAGTACAGCATGGTAAATAGCATTAGTTCTGGTTGCCTTAGCAATTAGGATGTGTTCCTCTTCCCCACCCTATCCCCACTCAGGGCTTCATTTGCTCTCTGAAATATCATCAGCTTGTCAAATCTAATTGGTTATGTGGCATCCTGATGTCATCTAATTTGCAATGTAATCCCTGATTGGCAGGCATCTTACAGAAGAAGAAATAAGCTCTACAAAGCAGCGGTATATCAGGGCTGCTAACAAGCATGGAAAGCCATGGGTGTGAGTTTTTCAAGGGATTTTCACATGTTTCAGAAGCTCATGTTTCACCTCAAAAATGTTTGCGTGTGAATGTAGCCCCAAATAACTTCTTTTTCCTTTATTGTTCATCTCCATAAAGTGTATAGTAGTAGTGTTCGTATTGCAGTGCAGTGGTTCAGAGAAAAATGGTGAAGACTAAAAAAGAGTAAGGGAATTTCTTCCCATGCTGCTATGTCATTTGGAGACATACAAGGAAGAACAAACAAAATATAAGTATGACTGAAACATGAAAGATACAAGAAAATGAGTCAATTGCTAGGATGCTATAGCCGGTGGTCAGGGCAGGCATTTTTGCCAGACAACGACTTGGACAGGGCCAGGCCCTGTGTGTCATAAGGTCACATGAATTTGTGTGACATAATGGCTGGATCCAGAGGAAGGTAGTCATTCTTTAATTCCACTGAAATCAGTGGGACATATTAGGCATGACTAACTCATCCCCAGGACCGGTGCAGGGCAGTTTGGCGCCCTAGGCAAAGTTATATTTAGCGCCCCCCCCCTCGTGCCGGGTGGGGGCTCCGGAGCAAAGCAGCCGGGAAATGCCTGCTTGCCCAGCGCCCCCCCACCCGCCCGCCGCCTCCGGCAGCCGCTTTCCCCGCTGCCAAGCCGACCTCGCCCACCGCGCAGCATCTTCGGACCGGTTGTCGCCGCCGCCACGCGCGCTCCTGACCCGGCCTAGCTCCGGGCGCCGAGGAAAGCCGAGCGTGACCCTGAGCCCGCCCAGCACCCGCAATCCTCTCCGCACTGACCTGGTGGTGCCTTTGTCGGCGAGGCAACCAGGTGGGCAGGAGCGCGCTGGCGGCGAGGAAGAGTTTATGCGCCCTTTTCGGCCACGCGCCCTAGGTCCCAGCCCTGCTCATCCCATTGATTCAAATGGAACTAAAATTTCACAAGTTTTCTTCAGGCATTGCTTCAGTTTTGATATACTTGATATACTTGATATACTTGCATGCTAAAATCCCAGCCTTTTCAGTCCATATTAATATTTTAAGACAATTGTAGAACTCAAGTCAATGGAATGTACTGCTTAACCTTAGAAAAGTCACTTCCCTGATGCTAGACTTGAACAGGAGAGAAATGATTATGGAAGACAACCAGACTATCACAGGAAACTAAAATCTGCCAAGTATCCTAACATTTTGGTCTGCATGATCTTCCCAAAGGGTCTAAAAGCACAAATTCCATACTAACTAGGGCTAGGGATGGGCATATGATTAAGAAAAGTATCGAGTTAATATATCTTTTCTTGTACAGGCAAGACAATTCTTGCTTTGTCTTCTTTACTCATGAATTTGTATTTTCCCATAAAAGGTACATTAAAGTAACTCCAAATGACCTTTTGTGATACAAACATTTTTAGAATTTATAATTCTGAAGCATTCTGTTTACTATGTGTCCTTAGGGGTTTTCTTTGTTTTTAACAGCATGCAGCTTGACAGAAATACACTACCCAAAAAGGGATTAAGGTATATGATGTTTTATTCAGCATGACTGCTGTTTCTCTGTTGTTCTGTAACTTTTTTCTATAATAATTCATCCTTTTTTGTCGCTTCTGTCCTGTTTATTGAACAACTAATAGAGCTTTAGTTTATTTTGAGAAATCCATTTTTAAAAAAAAATTCAATCCTTTCCTTTCATTCTGGCAGTGTGAAAAATTGGAATATATTGTAAGTTGTGCACCCTCAGTAATTTTGAAATAACATTTTTTATACACACAACACACACACCATATCTCTATATTTACATTAGTAGATTTACATTACTGAAAAAATATTTCCTCAAAATTGCTCCGATGTTTCCCTGGAACCTCTGAATTTGCTTCAAATTTTGCTTAGGTGGAATCCAGTGGCAACATAGGGGTGTGCAGAAACACCCTAAGAAACACCCTAGTCTAATTAAAAAAACTTTCATGATCCCCTCAAATTCCTCAGACATTTCCCCTTAGGGAGGAACTCCCAAATTTGTTTCAAATGTCACTTTAGAAATGCTACTTTTGATGTCTGTCTCCCCAGCCATTTTTCTTTGTTCCGTGCCTCTGCCCTCTACAGACTGATTCCCTAAACCTCCCCTCTTAGGGCCATGCTAACTGTTCTCCTAATCAGGCATAGACTGGGTTCACGCAACACAATAAGCCATGGTGGCTTATAAGCCATGTTAGTTTCAGGGTGGCTTGTCGTGTTGTCTGAACCTGGCCAGAGTGGCTTCTGCATGGTTAACAAACCATGCGGCTGGTTTGAGACAACACAACAAGCCAGTCTGAAACAAACTTGGCTCATAAGCCACCATGGCTTATTGTGTTGTGTGAACCCAGTCAGAGTGTAGCTTTGTGTAATAGTTTTCCTTACTATTATGCAAGTGTGTGCAGCCCCAATTCAGATCAGGATGGTGGCACTCTGGGAGGGGGGTGTTAAACCTTCCCCCATCCACCTACCCAATTCCATCCACCCCATGGGGGGGGGTTTAAAAAAAGAAAAGATCTCCATTGGAGGGCTTTTTTCTATTTTTAACCCCCCCACCCAGGGGGGTGGGGCGGAATTTCAGGGGAACTTACAGGGAGGTTTAACCCCTAAGATTTTTTTCTGGTATGAAAAAAGACAGAAGCAATGGGAAAGCGCAGGAGGGCTACAAATTGAAGACAACATCATCTGCCCCTCCCCACTAAAATTCTGTGAATGAGGCAGTGTGACTGCACAATAAAAGCCTCATCTGGAAGGACCCTCAGAGAGCTAGGACTGCTGGCCAGTTGCCTAATACTATCATCACTGATATTTTGAGGCAGAAAAGATAGTGGACTTTTTTGTTGCACTTGAATTGTAGCATATCGGGTTGCTGGCCTCCTGAAGCTGCAAATTAAGGTTGGTTTTTCCAGCGGGTTGGAAATAAAAATTTGAAGAACTGGTCCCAGATTCCCCTAGCTGTCTGCTCATCAAAAAGAATTCACCTGTGTAGTAATCTTGACTATACTGCAGTTGGCAGAGCACTTTAACGTGTCTCCTGAAATCAGAAGTTGAAGATGGTGTTTTTGCAGTCAGTAGTTCTGTTCCTTCCCTTCCAGCCTGTTGAATTTGAGACATTTCCATAAGAGCCATTGATGGAAAATAAATATAAGCAACCAACTCCCATATGGAAGATTTATGGGGGCTGTCTCAAAACCATATCCAACTTCAGATCTTGATTGGCCTTGGCTATGAATCTATGTAAAAAAGAAAAGAAGAAATGATCGTCGTGTGCCAACTTTGGCAGCATTCAGGTATTGAAATTTGTAGCAGATTTCCCTATACATACATACATACACACACATACATACATAGTACATTATTTTTAAACACAGAAAACAATTGCCAAATAATTGAAGTACAATATTGTGACAAAATCCAGAAGCCTATGAATGTTTATTAGGAAGTAATTCCCACTAAGTTCAATGGGGCATATTCCCAAGTAAGTTTGCAGTCTTAGGGAACTCAGAGGCTTACAAACAACTCGTGCAGAGCAGGAGGAGAGGCCGAGGCAATCTCCACTTTCCCGCACCTCCTGCTCTGCAATTCAGCTAGACGGCAATTTTCAGTTATCTAGTTGAGCCTCTTCGGAGGGGGAGGGAAGGAGGTTGCTGGAGTGTGGCCAGGATACCTTGTATCCTGGCGGCCCCAGTCTCCTCCCCTCCCCCTGCACCTCCTCTCTCAGGTCTATTTTCTGAGCATCCAATGTGGAGAGGGGGAGGAAGATTGAAGCGCAGATACACAGCTCCAAGGTCGTAGCTCTGTTTCTGACCTCGGATCTGGGAATCTGAAGTATCGTATGGCCCCTGAGATGCTGTCTAGGGGGCCATAGGATCGCTCTCTCCCCATCTCCTTATCAGGAAGAAATATATTGGGATGTGCTCTTGAAGCTAATATGCCAAACAAAACAAATCTAAAGTCCCAAACCCCAAAACAAACCGTTGAGTCTGACCCATGTGCTGATCAAAGAATTTTACTGCAGCCCAGCCATTTAGTTCTGCATATGTACAGATGTAGGACTCCCATTGTTGCAACAAAGGAGTGCTCCTTGTGCACTCAAGGAGCAGCAGCTGCAATAATTAGGGATGGGCGTCTTCTATGTACTTGAGGATTTTTTAAAAATCCCAGATTTTTAAAACCATGATGAAGCTAAGCATGTTTTTAGGTCTGCAAGTAATTTGGCTCAATGAAGCTTGACTGTACATTGACACAGAAAATGCGAGCTCTGAGTTGAAACCTGAACTATCTGAAATGCCTGCACATGCTAACTTGCCATCTTAATCCATTCAAGAATTCGCCTTTCTCAGTCCCTGCCACAGAGTCTGGCCAGTGGGCTGTAATACCGCTGCAGTTTCATTCTTGTATTTGGCAGCAACACCAAAAAGTACAGTGAGGGATTTGGTTTCTGAGGCTTTTGTTCCCGCAAGCGCATTTTCTGTGCAAGTGAGTATTCCTTTTTCCTCCCTTAAATCTATCCATTTGAGGCTAGCACAGAACAGCAAGGACCATTCTGAAATACAAACATTGCATTTTGTCCCATCAAGCCACTAACAAATTAAAGTCATTTCTTTTACAGCGGCTGTTCTGTTCCTGCTGCTTTCAGCTTTACCTGTACTCTGCTCCTGTGGCAGATATCATGCAGGAATGGTTCACTTGTCTCTCCCCACTACCAATCTATCATTCTTCAGCCCTGTCACTATGCTTGGAAGTCAATCTTTGCTGCTTCTTTTTTACATGTGCTGGAGTTTTTAAACCTTTTCTTAACAGCTTAGTAGTTTTCCTTGTATTTTTTCCCCATCACATACAATTGTTGTTAATTGTTTGTCTGTCTGTACCTTGCCTTGGATGACATGAAGTATTCTGTTCAAAATCAACTGAAACAACGGTACAATTGATTATTCTTGATACCAGCCACTGACTTTCTGTTGAGCATTGCTCATTGCTTATATCTTGCCTGTGGAAGTTTTAAGTGTACCAGTGGTGGTGTTTTCCAGGTATACCCCATCCTCTCGGCAGGCCAGTCAAGAGGAAGGGAAAGAGTGGCTGCGTTCCCATTCGACTGGAGGGCTACAAGACACTGGAAATCAGTCTCCCCTGGTATCTCCTACGGCAATGTCTTCATCTGCAACAGGGAAATATTTTTCCAACTTAGGTAAAAAAAAAAAAAAATCACTTGCAATGTGTTCTTATTCAGCTTATTTTATACAAATGAGGCTTTTTTGCTGGGGGGGGAATGCATAGTTTCAACTGACTAAATCAGTTACGTTTCTTTTTCTGCTCATACTATATCTGGGCATATTATGAACATCAATACATTTGCTGTGCATTCCTGAGAATAGAATGTTTAGCCAGAAGTAAGTCCCACTGAGTTCTGTAGGATTGACTCTGTTGCCGATTTCAGCCTGGCTCTCATACCTTCTCCTACTGCCACTCTGAGAAGCTATACGGGGTTCTGAGGAGAGAGGGGTAATATGCAGAAGCAAAATGGGAACAAGTTGAGCACTAGCCCTGTGCAATAGCAAACCAAACAGCAGAAGCTCTTTAATTGGGGAACAAATGTGTACAGTCCCAGCTTCCTCTGCCATAGCAAGTTGGTCCAGATAAGTGCATTAAATGGAGAATATGCCAGCACTAGCCCTTCATAATATCAAATACAGTAATACCTTGGATTGCAAGTAACTTGGTCTGAGAGCGTTTGGTAAGACAAGCAAAAAAAAATTAATTTTTTTTTACTTGATAAATGAGCAAGGTCTTGCAAGACAACTGTAGGGATGTAACCACTCGCCTCGAGCGGGCATAGCGGGCTGAAATCGGCCCCACTCACACCCGCCAGAGACTCACTTTGATATAAGAGTGTTTTGGATTACAAGCACAGTTCCGGAACGAATTATGCTTGCAATCCAAGGTATTACTGTAGCAGTTTTGGGGAATACTGTTCATGAGCTCTGCACCATTTCCTCCTTGGAATGATCTTGAATAGATTTTTTTGGTTTGCTTAACAGGCAGTACAATCCTATGAGGCTGCCCATAACCCCCCGAACCTGGAGGATTACTGGCATCCTATTGAGGATGGGAGAAGTGCAGAGGATAGGATATCCGCCATCCTCCCCTCGCCCTCAAAAACATCTAGACAGCTGATTTCAGCCGTCTAGATGTTTTACCTCTCCTCACGAGGAGGAGAGGCTGAGGTGCCTCCTGGATTCCTTGGAATCTGGTGGAGTCTCACTTGTCCCCTCCCCACCCCCCAGGAAACCCCCCCTGGGGAACCAAACACAGACTTCTGTGTTCGGTTCCGTGCCGGTGTGGAAAGAACCGCGCCAGCTACGAGGTGGGGTGGTGGGCTCTCCATGGTGCTGCGACCTCAGAAGGGATTTCCGAGCTCGTAGCACCTTCCTGCCCCAATCCTATGTCCTCCCAGACAAGGTTGGAGGGACATAGGATTGCGCCCTAAGGGGGAAATGTGCATATGTAAGTAAATAAATAAATAAAGGTTTCCACACTTATGCTACAAACTAACAGGGTAATCAAAATGTGATCTAACAAGTGAGAAAAATCCTGTCCTCTCAAAAACTGACATCTGCTTTTGTGGATAAATGCCACAAACACACACAAGGGGATTTTCTGGGAATGCAGATATATTTGTGGAACAAAAGAAGTTTCACACATCCTTACCTGTACAAAGACCAATGGCTTACATTGTTACTATCTTAAAATCTGTAATAAAAGAGGATTGTCTGCCTGCCTGCCTGCCAGCCCCCTAGAGATGCACACTGCCAGGTTATTTGGCTTTAATAGTGCATCAATTAATTTTACTTAATTTAAATATGTCCATGTGTTTGAAGACTGCAGTATCATCTTCCCTAAACGACAGGTAGCTTTGCAGTCAGTACAGTTTGAAGCCACAGGGAAGTAGTTTGAGGGACAGAGTTCTATGGCTACCCCCTCCAGCCTGCTGTGGGGCAGCCCCCATCAGGGGAATGGAGTGTGTAGGCCCCTCCCCCAGGGGGTTATAGGGGAGCAGCATGGCAGGGACTGTGCTGAGGGGTGCCAGCAGCCATGGCTTCACTCAGAAAGGGTGGGAACAATGTGTCCGACTGCGACAGCTGTGTAACTTTGCTTCAAGTTTTTGCTGTATCAAACTAAGGGATATTCTACCCCATGTGAAGCTGGATCCTTTCACTAGTTAAATATATTAAAAACATTACACCAGAACTACCACAGTTAAGATGAAAATGCTACTAGTCTACTGAAGAAATCTAGTAGCTCACCTTTTCCTTATGCCATTTAGGGCGCAATCCTATGGCTGCTAGACAGAGTCTGGACGGCCATAGGATAATTCGGAGTCGCAGCTCCAACCTCAGAAATGCGCTCAGAGGGTCCGGGCTGGGACTCTGAATTCGGAGTGCCCTCCCTCTGCCCTCGCAGCCAGCAAGGAAAGAACTGCTCTGGCTGAAGCCCCGAGGTGGCAAGACTGACCTCGGAGCAGGAGTTTTGTGGGCAGGGGAGGAGAAGAGAAGAGAAGAGATAGGCTCTGCCAGCATACGTCGTATCCTGGCAACACCTCAGCTTCCTCTCCTCGTGCACCGGGGCAAAACACTTAGATGACTGAAATCGGCAGTGGAGGAGTACAGAGGTGACCTTCACCTCTGCGCTCCTCCCGCTCGCCATAGGATGCCCGTAATCCTCCGAGTTTGGAGGGTTATGGGCAGCCTCATTGGTTTGCTCTGCCCATAGATCTATATGTGGTCCCTGTTTGGTAGGCATCCGTGGAGGTATACTTCAGCCACTAGAGCAGGGCTCTCCAACCTTGGGTCCCCAGATGTTGCTGGACTACAGCTCCCAGAATCCCTTGCCATTAGCCATGCTGGCTGGGTATGCTGGGAGCTATAGGCCAGCAACATCTAGGGACCCAAGGTTGGAGAGCCCTGCACTAGAGAGTAGTTTGACATGGGCACGCAAGTGTAGCATTTTTACTTTAAAACAGAAAACCTGAAGGATAAAGATCTGATGTGTTAATCTAAATATCATATAAGCAAATTGTTAACTGGATTTTCCCCCCACCCTTATTTTTGTTAGTTAAACACTAGATCTGTTTAATAAGAAGTGACTACTATTAGTATTTATTTCAGTATAATTTTATATCTGTATCTAGACTGCAAGCGTAGACATAGGTAACATGTTTATTTTAGGCAGACAAGACAGTTTAAGTTTCTTTTTTAATACCAATCTTTCCTTTGGTAAAAAGGAATCCATATGTGCTCATGGATTAGTTTTCCTCTAGTGTAGTGGCCACTACAATTGCTTATTGCAAAAGCCTTTTACCCTCTGGAATTTCTTTTCTCGGTGGGCCATTTTCCTATGGAGTTAAATGAGTTTCAGAAAAATATTGTTCCAGACATTTTTATTTTAGGCAGAGCCAGCACTGCTGGAAATGTCTTGATCTACCACATCAGTTCAAAATTTTGACATAACAGTCTGAGATAAGTCCTGTTTTTCATGGCCCTGGTTCCACACCAAATAAAAGGGTCAAAAGTGTTCCCTGTTAGATTTTTGAAAGCCGGCTTTCCAAATAATGAGGGTAGCATTTGAACTAAGAGGGGATCCTTACACTATTAGGATAAATGTTAAAAAATGTAGCAGAACAAGAAAAAGGTGAATGAGTATATATTTGTAATCTAAAATATCTCAATACTACAGGATTAACACATGCCATGTTATCATAATCTGTAATAATAAAAGAGGGTGTGTGTCTGTCTGTCAATGCCATAGCTCCAAGACCATGAAACCTAGACACCTGAAACTTACTAAGTTGCATACTAAGGGTACCTTAGGGGTGTGGACCTCAGAGATATTTGTTGTTGTTTTTAAATACATCAATTAATTTTAATGTGTCTGTATGTTTGAAGCCTGCAGTATCATCTTTAGTCACTAGGTGGCAGACTTCCCTAACCAACAGCTTTGCAGTTGACACAGTTTGAAGCCAAGAGGAACAGTCTTATGGCTGCCACCTCCCCACTGCTGAGTAGAAGCCCCCATCAGGGGAATTGAGTGGCGGGGGACCCTTCCCTCAGGGGGCTATAGGAGTGCATATGGCAGGGGTCATGCCTAGGGGTGCCAGTGTCTGTGGCTTCATTCAGACAGGATGGACACAATGTATCCTACTCTGACAGCTATGTATGTTTGCTTGAAGGCTTTGCTGTATCAAATTAAGGGCTATTTCAAGCCATGTGACCTGGGCCCATTTCACTAGTTGCTAATAAATTTGGAAGCAATAACTATTAAAAAAAAATACTACCATACTAAGAAAAATAATACAGCCATGCCTTGGATTGAGAGCATAATTTGTTCCGGAAAGGTGCTTGTAATCCAAAACACTCTTATATCAAAACGAAATCCCCCCAAAAAATTTGTACAGAGATTTTTAATTTAAGCCGTACTACAGTACTTGTATTGCAAGACGTCGCTTGTATATCAAGTAAAAAAAATTAAATAAATATTTAAAAAATTGCTTGTCTTGCAAAACGCTGTCAAACCAAGTTACTTGCAATCCAAGGTATTACTGTACACAACTGTCTATGTGGTAGGGAGTACCCTTAGAACAAATGAGCCAAGCATGCAGATCTAAAACCATCCTAAAAGTGTTTCTAATTATTCATATAATTATAATTAAATATAATGAAAAGCCTGTATGTCATTTGGCATTATTTTTCCCTGGAGTGCAGTGATCTGTTATTAAAAGACATGCTTGATATTGCAGTGAGTCCAACAAACTTATCCCAATTCAAACTTCCTGGGCCCAGTATGATGCGGTCAAACAGCATCCCAGCACAAGATTCTTCATTTGATCTTTACGATGATTCCCAACTATGTGGTAGCGCCACATCCTTAGAGGATAGACCACGTGCAATCAGTCATTCTGGTTCATTCAGAGATAGCATGGAAGAAGGTAAGAGTATGTGCGGTGTGTTCAACAGAGGCTGCATTCAGAGCATAAAATGAAAAATATGGTTTGTGCTAACCATAGTTAAGAAACCACACCATAGTTTAAGCTTCCAGATATACAACAGGCAAACTGTGATCTGTTAATTCAGTTGTAACAGTACAGTTAGCGCAAACCATGGTTTGCAAACCAGCTTCAAACTGTGATTTCAGATCCCGGATTGTTGGCCCAGACAAACCACAGTTTATGTAAAGGGTCATATTCAGAACAACCTATCTAAACCTAGCCAGAGTAATCATCTGGAAAGATCTGAATTCAAACTCCTGCTCAGCCATGATCTTGGGTCACTTGTACTTGCTCAATTTAACAACGTAATAGGATTGCTCTGGGGTTAAAATAAGGTAATCACCATGTACACCTGTCTGAGCAACTTGGAAGAAGGTTGGGATGCAAATGTGATAAAATAAAGGGGAATCATGTTTGAATGAACATATGGAAGTCTAGGTGCGCATATATGCTTCGGCCCTGCCACATCGTCCTGTGGTACCACCATGTGGAGACTCACCCACAGACTGGTCATTATGAAGGAAAAGGAGGAAGGTGCAATAACAACTCATTTGTGTTTAGATACCAGCAATCTCTTCCGCTTGTTCTTCCATAAACAAAACTTTGTCGAAAATGAAGGCAGCTTCAATATAATTCATTGCATTCATATTTAATATAGCTTTCTTAGATATATTTGGGACTATACCTACATGAGTCTTCTTATGGGCTCCCTTTCTATTAAGCTCTAACAACTGCGACATATGCTTTACCTACTCAAATCCCTCCTGGGATAGTAATTCACTGCTGTTTATCATTCCGCCAAGCCTGATGGTCCATGCCACCATGGCTACTAAGCTATTGAAGCTCTCCCAGGCTTTTACTTTCATCAGCTTAATTTTCACTTTCCCCACTTCCATCCAGTTTGCTGGCTACTTGCCTGCTTAAGCTCTCCCACACTGCCTGACTACACATAGACATTTCTTTTCCCCTCCAGTGTGTTCTCTGTGTGTGTGTGTGTGTGTGTGTGTGTGTGTGTGTGTTTCAGGCTAGGTCTGGCAGTAGCCCAAACCTAACAAGTTCTCTTTTTCTGGCACTTGCAGCAGTCCCAGCTGATTTTACCTTTCAGTGTTTCCAACAAGCGGAGCTGGCCTTGGCCAGCCATCCTCAACTAGGGATATTGACATTTAAAAAGCCAAGGGTATTGAGGAGCTGGTGTGACTGAACTGTGGGGTTGAATGGATCTATACTGATCTGAAATAAGTGATGATTCTTTAAGCTTTATGGAAATCCTGTTTCAAAAGATGATTTCAAAAGATGTTTTCTTTGAAATGAAGAAATTTGGCAATGCTAATATTTGCACAAGAGGATCAGCATCTCCCTTCACAAGCTTGCCAGGGAAGTGACAAGCAATATTCCCTTATAAATCTGATGGATTCATGTAGTGGATAAAGTATTTTTGTGTGGATGCTAGATTCACATCTTCGTTGTACCATGAAGCTTACGGGTTGGCTTCGGCCAAGTTACTCTCATCCTTATTTACCTCATATATTAGTCATACCTAGGATGAATTAGACGTGAATAACAACTAAAAGTACTGATAAAATGTTGTAATGATACTGACAATAAAAATAACAATCCTAGTACACCAAGGATATTTCTTGGCAAGCCAATTTGTAATAGTGAAAATGTACATAGTAAAAAATGCTGTATATCCTTTATATTTTAAAAATCCATGTGGTTTAGGGCAGCCTTCCCCAACCTGGTACCTTCTAGACATTTTGGACTAAAAGTCCCATCAGTCTTAGGCAGCATGGTCAATGATCAGGAATGCTGGGAGTTGTAGTGTAGTCTAAAACATCTGGAGGGTACCAGGTTGGAGAAGGCTGATATAGGATGTATAGTAGTATCTTCACAAATCTGGCAAAAGTATTTTTTCCTATTAATTTTTCTTCCAACTTTTACTTACAGTTGCCATGAGATAACCATATTGTGCCATAAAATATAGCCAAAGCTTTTCTTCAAACAGTTGGCCAGTTCTTCAGATTGCATTTGGAAGAAAAGATTGAGTGAAATGGCCAAGTTCTTTGCTAATTTTCCTCTTCCCTCCTCATTCCATTTTCCTTTTGTGGCATGTCCTTTAGATAGTAAGCTTGTGGCCAGGGACTGTCTTATTTTTATTGATCTTGTGTAAGGCACTCTGGGAAACCATTTGGTTGAAGAGCAGGGTAAAAAATACTGTAAATAAATAAATACTTATAGAATGGAGCTGAAATTGAGCTGGCACACTGATTCTAAGGGCCAAACTAGGATAGACACCATTCACAAAATTAGAAATTGCATGAATGATTTTTAAAAAACTAAATTGCTGACTTGAAGGCTGCTCTGTAAAGGTTCCTTTTTGGGTGGAGATCTGCCTGCATATTAATTTTGTTTTAGAAACTTCACCGAAGTTTACAGATGTCCACATTCTCCTGAACTATATTCCTGTGCTTTGGGAATAGGCAGACAGACAGCCATGGAAAATGGATCATGCGAGCGCTCATGATTGAAATGGGAGAAAGAAAGAAAGAAAAAAAGAAAGAGGCAGACACCAATGAATGGGATTAAACAGGCCATCACTTTATTGAAGGAATATAGCATAATGGATCAGATGAAACCAGGGTGGAGCGGGTAGTTTCTAATCCTCCCTGGGAGACACTCAGGGTTAGCCCCTTGTGACATCCCCGACACCACTAAGCTCAAGCCTGAGCTATACCTAGTGGGCAGTAACCCATTCCCCTTGTGGTGTGAATAGGCAGGTGTATGTTGGGGATTGCTAAAAGAGCTGGGAGAGGATATTAGGAGATATTATCTCTCCCCTCTTGCGTTTGCAAGCACAGCAGAGCAGACCCCAACTACAGTGGAAAAACGTGAGCGTGCGGAGCTGCTGGTTAGAGCAGAAAGAATCAGCGATTAGTGGATACAGGCTGCCCTTTTGGCAGACTGGATCTTTACCTGGCTTGGCTTCCCCCTTATACTACCAATAAGACAAACAGTCTTTTGGAGGTTAAAGACAGAGTTTACTCACTCAGATCTTGCAGATTGGATACAGGCAGGCTTAAGAATGTATTTACAGTTGTGCAGGAATCATTTGGTAGTCGACCCTGTTCTGAACTTGGGAAAAGTTCAGGCATGCTACTCTCGGATACATCTTTGGATATGCTGTAGTTACAAGTTCATGGCTCAGAGTCTGTTCCCGGGCAGGAAGAGAAGGCATTGGCTACGCCCACATCCTGCCCCGGAGGACGTCTGGGTAATGTCCACAGACTGTCTGCTCTAGGAGGCACAACTCTGTGGTCCCAATTATGTCATGCACCTATACATGGCGTGTGAAGTTTTGGCTGCACATCCCCTACAGTGTGAATGAATGGTCAGTCAACCATATTAGCTGCCCATAGCTCTGCTTCGTACCCCTCGGCAGCAGCCTCTCCCCAAGATCTTCTCCACCCTCGTGACTGCCCTGCTATCCCCTGTCTAAGCTTCTGGACATTTTCCCACTCCCACAATATTGGTGTAATTTTCCACATTCGCACAGGTCCTTCTGCCGAAGTTGTGATGGAAAAGAAATAAGTGGAGATAGCTAAATTATATCCAGTAATCCAATATCAATAAACCACGCTCATGAAAAGGAACACCCCAGGGAAGATGCCCCCCCCACTAGCCCAATAGCAAATCAGGGCTAGTAGAGGTGGGGGGGAATCATTTCCAGCACACATAATGTGCAGCCAGCCAAAGCCCAGTGTGCTGCTCATCCCAAGACTCGTACCGTAACACTGGAAGAATTTAATCCCTACCTTTAGTGTTTCAATTGACTGAGTGACTGGGTTCGCAGAACTTGCTAAGCCAACATGGTGGCTTAGCATGTTGTGTGAACCCAGTCAGTGTTTCTTGGCCATGGCTTCGAAACCAACCTTTGAAGCCATGGCTTGTTCTAGGGTTACTGTGGGCCACCACGGCTTACCGTGTTGTGCGAACCCAGTCACTATCTTACTACCTTTTCTGTGTTTGAACATGCATGCAGCTTACAATCAGCAACAGCTGCCAGACACTTATTTTATTTATTTATTTATTTATTTATTATATTTATATCCCACCTTTTTTCCTGCAAGGAACCCAAGGAGGCTTACATAATCACCCTCCTCTCCATTTTATCCTCACAATAACCCTGTGAGGTAGGTTAGGTTGAGAATCAGCGACTGGCCCAAAGTCACCCAATGTGCTTCATGGGTGAATGGGGACTAGAACCCGGATCTCCTGAGTCCCAGTCCAACACTCTAACCCAGGGCTCTCCGACCTTGGGTCCCCAGATGTTGCTGGACTATAGCTCCCAGAATCCCTTGCCATTAGCCATGCTGACTGGGTATGCTGGGAGCTGTAGGCAAGCAACATCTGGGGACCCAAGGTTGGAGAGCCCTGCTCTAACCTCTGTGCCACGCTGGCTCTCACTGGCTTTAGAGATCTGACCTGTCTACGTTGATGCTTATTCCTAGCTTCCCTCTTTAAACACTGGTTCAAGTTAACTATACCTACTTCCTTGGTCTCCTCACATCAGTCCTTTTTTTCCTTGTGAGCTGTAATCTGATCCCCGTGTACCTTAACTCCACACACCACCTTCCTCTTCCCTTGTTATGCTTCTATTCTTTAAAATGAAACTTTTTTTTTAAAGATATATACATTCTAAAAAATATATATGTGGGAAGTACAAGGAATTGAACATGTTGTCCCCCACTGCAGCCCCAGTGTAAACAGGGTGTGTGTGTCCACCTGCTATATGTGTTGGAGGAAAGCTCTCACTCACATCAATGGAAGCTTTTATTCCAAAGCAAATAGGCATGGGAGCCTTGATCCGGATCAGGACCTCAGTGAGGGGCAAAGAGTTCAAGCTTCCTACTTCCCCACACCAGGGTCCCGATCCAGTTCAAGTCCGAAACCCACCAGGTTCTGATCTGGATCTTGGAGCCTGTGCCTGCAATTTACTTTTAAAAACCCATTAACACCATTGCTAATTGCGTCAATGGTGTCTCGTCTAGTCTGGCCCTAAGCCCCTTGTGCAGAAGTTGAACCTGGTTTCATGTAGGTTAGCAAAGTGACCAACTAACTCCAAGGTAGAGGCCATGTAACTCATAGAGCTGGTTCGCACGATTGCAGGGTGGTTAAGAAGCCACAGCAGCCTCTTCTTATCCACCTTGCGCATGCCGGTCGCATGCCAGGGGGATTGGCATAATTACACTCTGCAGCGCAGCTTATTGTGTCATGGAAACCTAGCCAGGGTGGCTTGGTGCTGTGCAAGCCACCCAGAACTACAACAGCTTATTTCCCCAGCTGTGATCATGTGAACCGGGCCACAGTGGGTGCTCTTTGTTTAGCAAGATGCACTTTCACAATCTAGATTTCAAACAGCATTTTAGAAGTTCTACATTTGCTTTGTCAAACATTGATTTGCTAAACAGTGACATTCAGATGCTGTTTTGCTATCAAAGCAAGATAAATGATTGTTGTTTACTGGCAAAAATACACAGCACACCATTAAAATCTCTAAATTCAAGTGTTTTTCAGCATAGAAAAGTAATTTTAGGCACTGAATAATTGTGTGTGTTTCTGAATGGATAGTTTCTTTAATAGCTTTCTTTTTGTAGAAAAGATGTTTTGTTAGTGAGCTTGACAGGAAATAACTCCTGTTGTTTCATCAATATTTTTGCAATAATGTTCTTGGTGTTTTTCTGTTTTTAGTACATGGCTCCTCATTATCACTAGTATCCAGCACCTCGTCTCTCTACTCCACAGTAAGTGTTGACAGCTTATAAAAACTTGTATCTCTTGATATTGTACATCCCATACAAAACTAGGTGGCTTGTTAAATAGTCCAGGAAACAAACAAAAATTTGACATAGGTACGACAATGAAAAACTCTCACTGCTGTTTGAATTTAACCTCTTCCTTATGGTTTCCAAATACAATTGCCTTCTTTAGTTGACTTTAGCCCTCTGTAAAATCTTTTGTGTTTTCCCTTGAAAGCTGAATTGTACAAAGTCTGCTAGGGACCAATTGCTTTGTGTGCTGCTCAGAGCTGTTGTATTTTGCCATTTTGGCTTGTTTCATCTTCTTTGGTTTTTGTTCACTTTAAGAGCCAGTGGCACAGTAATTGGCCACTTGATGGATTGCTTTTACTGTGTTGATAGAGGCTTGCCAATGTGCAGAAGATTACTCTGAAATTACAGCATTGCTTTGAGCACACAGTTTTGGATTCTGGTGTAAAATGATCTTTGGGGAACCAGACAGTAGGTGACCTTAATTATAAGTCATATTTCCTCCATGGAACACAGTGGAAGTTTGTTTTTACAATGAATTTAGGCAGCAGAATAAAATTATGTTGTTGTTCTTAAAAAGAAATTGTTGTAGTAGGAACTACACCATTCCAAATGTCATTATGCACTTTATTCTTTACAACCTGGCTACTTTGGGGTTGAAAATCTACTGGGCCAGCCAGTGAATTACTTATTAGTTGACAATAGTACAAGCTTACCATATAAAAGTACATTTTGTGACAAACAAGCATTCATTTGTTGGGGGCGAGAGGAAGGTTGCTGCTCAGAAATACAAGCCTAAAGCCCTACTTTGGAAACCAGAGCTACTTGTGCAGTTCTTTGGATCCCAAACTCAGTTTTTGTATCTGTGTGTGCAGATGGGGTGCTTACGCCCCTGCCGATTCTATTCCGCTCCACTGATTCTGTTGCGCAAGTGGTGGGTCCGAGCTGACTGCATTTAGTATTTCCTAGGGGAAACCCCAAAATGAGTGGAAACGCTTGTTTCTGGAAGGATGCAGGTCAACAGAGCTCCGTTATACAAGCTCCGCTGACCTGCCTCCTTCCAGCAACAAATGTTTCTGCTCATTTCTGGTTGTGCCAGAAGCGCTAAAGTGCCATATTGTGCATGTGCTGGGGGCACCTGCACAAGGGAATCGGCAGGGCACAGGAGAATCAGCAAGGGCAGAAGCACCCCATTGGAGTCTGCCCTATAATTCTATAAAAACTCAAATAGTGATTTCATAATAAAGCATGCAAATTAAAGGCATATATGCTTTCTAAAACATTGCATCTATTGAATTTTTAATTTTAGTGCCAATTCTCCCCCCATTAATTTACATAATATCTTAACTTACCTTAACTGCAGCTGTTGTTGAAGAACTAAGCAATTTCAAAATACCAGGATCCCAGCCTCAATTTTGTTTAAAGCATGGCTACTGCCTACTTGAGGTTAATAGTGATGTTTAAAACACACAGGTCCAAGAGTTCATGAAATTCAGCTCATGGATTGAATTACCTTCTTTAAGCCTAGGCTCTTATTGTTATCATCACTTGCTCATGTATGTTCTCAAGCCATTAAACTTCTCTTTGTAATAGCCTCCTCTCCCTAGTAAAGTACCAAATTCTATAAAAACTCAAATTTTTATAATAAAGCATGCAAATTAAGTGCATATATGCAGTCTAAAACATTTGCATATATTACATTTTTAATTTTAGAACAAACAACCCCCCTAATTTACATATTATCTTAACTTACCTTAAACTGCAGCTGTTTTTGTAGAACTAAGCAACATTTAAAATATGGGTGACTGGGGGGGGACTTATTAAAAGGCTATATTTGCATAAGGTAACATAGCATATTTGGCATACCAGTTTGAGTTTCTATGCCTGGGAATTTGGAGATCTTGAGCACAGAGATTTTGAGCTTATCCTACCTGCACTTGGGTATGTTCTAATGTCGAATGGGTAATTCTATTGCACTGGCAGATGGAAAATACAAACTGTAAAGTATGACTGAACATCCAGGATTCATAGACTCAATCAGTATTTCTGAAGTGTTCTTACCCCAGTGAATATATCTGCATTAGCAGTTTAGAGATTGCTAACATTAGAGATCTCAGGACCTTACAAGCACTGGTTGAATTGCACAGCCAGGTAACAATACATATATTTTTGGGGCAAGTAGGCTGAGTGTTAATGAATTATACACCATCACGTACCAAATCAGATGAGACTAGCCTTTTTGAGATTTCTATTACTTGACCCCATCTCAGCTCCCTTTCTAGCCACTTGACAACACTTCTTGTTCAGCATTTGAGTATCTAACTGTGATAATGGAAGCTGAAGAACCTTTTTGTTAAGGGCAAGGGAGGCTTTTGGATTATAAATCTGTTGTGTGAATTGTACTTGAAAGACATAATCCTTGATTAGCATTTCCCCTGCTGCTTCTCATAGGCACCTTGGGAATGCAATTGTGCAGGTCCTAATCAAGGAATGGTACTCTAGTGGAAGCATCAGGCAAACAATTGGATTTCGGTGATAGACAAGTTGACCATAAAGGACAAAATCCCTTTGTTCTGTGATATTATATAGTGCCCCACTACTTCTTTCATATCTGCATGTTGAGTTTGAAGTGCCTCTATTTTGCGTTTTAAAATCCATAATATCCATACTACTGTGTGGCATGACACCCACAAATACATTTTCATATCACTTTCTGCACCTCTTATCATATTACCAGGATGAGAAGTAGAGGGGACTTTTTATTTTTGCTGCCAGGGACATCAGATAGTCTATTTGCTGCCCTTATGTCGCTATGTCTAGGTAATGCAAACTTCCGTAAAACTGACTATTTTACTTTTTCCCTTTGATTCTTGCCCTCTGCTTTTATTCACTTATTTCAAACATTTTTGAAAGGAAGTAGTGTGTGCTTGGCAAGTTGACTCTTTAAATTGGGCATGGAATCTCACTTTGATTCTATGCTAAGATTTAGTACAGGGGATGCACAGTCTCAGTTCATCAGTCTCCCCTTGAGAGCAGTTCTAGTAACAATCTTATTTATTTATTATTATTTGTTATAGACATTTCTGTACAACCCTTAAGTAGAAATTCTTAGGGCAGTTTACAAAAAAAGGAAAATACAAAAAAAATCTTTTAAGTATATAGCGGCATTGGCATGCCTTAAGCATCTTACAGTGCAATCGTATGCATGTTTACTCAGAAGTGAGTCTCATTAAGTTTAATAGGACTTGCTTCCAGATAATAGTGTCTAGCATTGCAGCCACAGTAACCTAAAACTTTGACAGTACTTCATTTGCAGACAGAGGTACATCCAAAAATCAGCTCAGATAAATTTATTATTTTCATTTTCATTCTTATTCTTTTCTACAGGTATAATTGAGAATTCATTTTTCTCTGAGTCAGAAGCTACTATTTTTATTTGCTTAATGATATAAAATTCAGTTGTATGTTTTCATAAATCTGCTTTATCTCTCCCTCTAGGCTGAAGAAAAGGCACATTCAGAGGTAAACATTGTACTATTTTTAATTAAGTTTTTATATAGCATATTTCATTGTAGTGCTTTTCAATGGTCTCACTTGCCTGGCCTGAGCTGATGATGTCATCAGCAGTGATGAAACATCTCCCATATGTACTATATGAGTGCCCTGCCAAAAGAGGTGAGGCAGGTGACCACTAGGAGAGAGGCTTTTTGGTGGTAGAAGTTAGAACCCTGGTTATAGAACAGCCTTCCTAGAGAGGCTTGCCTGATGCCATTTTTATGGCCTTTTCTGCACCAAGGGAAGACCTTTTTATTCACCGGGGCCTTTTAAATAACTTATGTCTTTTAATCTTGTTTTCTCAGTTTAAAAACTGTGTTTAAATTCTGTTTTAGTTTTAACAGTTTGTATTGTTTTACACCACATTTTAATGTTGCATTTGTTTGTGAGCTGCCCAGAGATCTTTTGTTATGTAGCAGATAAATACAGTAATAAATAAAGAGAATTAAATAAAAATGCCACTGTGAATGCCCATCAGTAAGGGCCTTTTGCCCCTCAGTCACCAGTCAGTAATAGTAGTGACCTCTTAGTACCCTCTTCACCTGACCTCACCTAGCATCACTGTATTGAATTCATTTATTTTCATGTAATTAACTATATTCTTATGCTAAGGGTTATCATTTAAAAGGTACTCTACGGTGACACTAAAGATCAAGTGTGCTACTGCTTTTGGCTGGGGCTTTGTTGGCTGTCTCTTGTTAATTCTACAGGGCCTTTGAGTGATTATTTCACCAGGTACATAAATAATAGAAGTTAACACTTCACATGCTTAATGCTAAGCTTATGTATCTAAGTTAATTTCATCCTTCATAAATTTTAGAGAAATATTCCTGAGGCTTGAGAGAGAGAGAAGGAGAGGGAGAGAGAGAGAGAGTGAAACAGTGATGTGCATAGAGAGGGAGAGAGAGAGAGAGTGAAACAGTGATGTGCATATGTTGTATTTTACTGGTAATTTCTAAACAATGGAATTTGCTTGCACAAGATGCGGTGATAACATAAAAAGAGCCATGCTCGATCAGACTAAGGGTCCATCTCATCCAGCTTTCCATTCACACAGTGGCCAACCAGCTGCCCGTGGGATCCCACAGGCAGAACATGAGTACAACAGCACCCTCAGGACCGGTGCAGGGCAGTTTGGCACCCCAGGCGGAATTATATTTAGCACCCCCCTCTCGTGCCGTGGGGGGGGGGGCTCCGGAGCAAAGCAGCCCTGCTCTGCAACCCCCCCTGCGCCGCCGCCACCTACCTACCTACCTTCCCCCCGCCCTGCCTGCCGCCGCCACCTCCGAGGAGGAAGTGACACGACGGGACCCCCGCGCTCTGTTTTTTGCCGGGGAAACCAGGGCAACAGGGCTGTTTAAGCCCTGTTGCCCTGGTTCCTCCCGCCAAAACAATGCGGGCGGGGCTCCGGAAGCGACGCAGAGAAGGTAGGTGGTGGGGGAGGGGAGGGGAGGCGCGGCGGCGGCGGCGGGCGGGGAGGCGCGGCTGCAGCGGGCGGGAAGGCGCGGCGGCGGGCGTGGGAGGCGCGGTGGCGGTGGTGGCAGCGGCGGGGGGAGGAGGCGCGGCGGTGGCTTCGGCAGGCGGGGGGAGGCCTGGCGGGGGTGGCGTGGCGGCGGCAGCGAAGAGGAGCGCAGCGTTTCTGCGCCCTCTTCAGCCACACGCCCTAGGCAACCGCCTAGTTTGCCTAGCGGTAGCGCCCTCCCACCCATGTTTTCAAACAGCTGCTGTACATAGGCATACTCTCTCTGATACTGGACGTAGCTATTGCCAATCAGGACTAGAAGCCATTGATAGCCTTCTCCGTGAATTTGTCCAATCCCCATTTAAAGCCCTCCAAATTGGTGGCCATCACTACAGCTTGTGGAAGTGAATTCCATAGTTTAACTATGCACTGTGTGAAGAAGTATTTCCTGTTATCTGTCCTGAATCTCCCACCAATCAGCTTCATGGGATGACCCCAGGTTCTAGTATTATGAAAGAGGGATAAAAATGTCTTCTTATCTACTTTTTCCGCACTATGCATAATTCCGTACACCTTTGTCACCAACTTAGACAGCTTTGCAAGGGGATTAGAGACATTCATGATGGATAATGCTATCAAAGGCTATTAACCATGATGGCTATATGCTGCCTCCAGGATCAGAGGCAATATGCCTCTGAATACAAGTCACTAGGAAAAAACAGCAGAAGATGGCTTTTACCCTTCTGTCCTGCTTGTGAGCTTCCCATGGGCATCTTGTTGGTCACTGTAGGAAACAGGATGCTGGATTAGAAAGGTCTTTGGTCTGATCCAGCAGGGCTGCTCTTACGTTCTTATGACTAAGCCGTTAATATACTGTGTTTAGTGCATGGACAAATAAACAGTAGCTATTCTTTTCTGTTATAATTTAGCCTATTCAATAGCCTTTAGTCAACGGATAGGATTATACTGACATATTTTTAGAGGAGTTTGTGTTTGCTCTCATATCCAGCAAATTCATAAACTACGAAGGGAGCTGGTTGCATCACAGGAAAAAGTGGCCACCCTTACATCACAGCTGTCAGCAAATGTAAGTCATTTATTGTTGTTGTCCATAATTTCTATATGGTTTTAGTCTGCATTTATAGCCACAGTAATCTCGTGAGGAAGATTGCTACCATTACCACTTTGCAAACAAAGTATTAGAGGTGACAGCCATGATTTTAAAAGAACTGTAGGCTCAAACAAATGTAGGATGCACTTTTCAAGCCAGTTTCTCTAACATGAATTTAATTGCAAATTCTGGACACAATCCTGCGCAAGAGAAAAGTAAGTCATGAGGAAAATGTTTGATTGCCAGCAGAACAACAACAGCAGAAAGAAAGAAAGAAAGAAAGAAAGAATCTTGGTGAAGAGAAAATACATTCCAAGAGTGGTGGAAATGGCTTGAACACACAAATGCCTTGGAATGTGGCAATTGTAATCATGGAGAGAAATGGGGATTTATGCTCCGCCCCTGCCCTTCCCCCCCCCACCCTCCCTGTGTTGATGAAGATGGTCTGCAATGATGCTGTAACCACATTGGGCTTAATGCAGTTACAGTGCTTCGCAGAATCAGGAACCCTATACTACAGGGATGAAAACAAGTTCCACCCACTATTTCTGATGCAATGTTAGCATGCTCAGCGAGTGGGTGGTTCACCAATTGTCTGGCAGACATTTTATCAGGAGTTTCTGTGGCCACATTTAACGTTAAGCAGCCAAAAGGCTTTTCTTCAGGGATCTACATAAGGCAAGATTGTGGGATTGCATATTGTGTCACGGTTCTAAATCATTACCTTATAATAAAAGGCCTTACAGCTTTTACTTGAGATATTGTTATTCTTTCTATCTGAATGATATTTAATTTCTGCTTATTTAACACTCCATTATACAAGAAAAGGAGCATTAAAAGAAAAGTTATTTTCTTTACTATTTTCTCTGTTACTATAAACAAAAGGTTACAGGTATAGTAATTTCTGTTGTCAACCAGATAATGATAACTTCTCATATTTGATTGTATTATATATCAAGTCCATACAGAATTGTATGTAGTGTCATAAAATCTTATTTAAAAACTGAAAGAAAGTAACAATTGAAATTTTGAGCTTCTACAAAATGAATGAATGTAGCTTTTTCTGAAGCACCGCAATTACCACCGTCAGAATAAAATGTCAAGTGTCACCTGGTGACATTGGTGGGTGTTTTTGAATAATGCAACGTTTTTAGTGTTTTCTGAAATGTGATTGAGCAGGGAACTTTTATTTCAGACACATGCTGTGTTTTCAAATCTTTGGTACTCAAGCAGATTATGTGTTTATCTTAGTGATGCATGTACGGACTTCCACTCTTTGCTCTCCTGCCCCCTGCAGCCTCCTACCCTGTGCCCCCATATGCTCTGGAGTGTCCCCCAGCTGTCCAGAGAAGATTTGGGGATACATGGGGGGGTTTCAGTGGGGAGGGGAAATCTGTTCCTCCAGCAGTTTCCATTCCACTGGCAGACAGGCAGTATTGGATAGAACCCTATATTTTCAAATTGGAACTAGTGTGTATGATTGAAGGTATTGTAATTCTGGGCATATAAGATTGCTTCTGGGTGGCAAGTAGGCACTACATACACTAAATTATTGAGGCTGTTGAGGTACTACATACACTAAATTATTGAGGCTGTTGAGGTACTACATACACTAAATTATTGAGGCCCAGCCAAACCCAGTATGAATCCAAACTTCATGTGGTACAGTCTGCTACAGTAAATTAAAATCAGAACTTAAGCTCCCACTTATGGCTGGCAAGACTAATGCATCCCAAATAAGCAAAAAGTTATTTACTAATGCCTTTGCCACCAAAATGTAGTTTTCAAGTAAACTTGAAAATAGAGAGCTTCAGCTATTGGCCGGTATAGAAATGAAATAAATTAAATAAATAAATACATAAATATTCAGGCATTTCTAGAAGGATCTGCATTTGGTTTCTGATGGAAGTCTGGGTCCCACTATATCCCTACAGTTTCTAAATCTATTGTCTTTAGCTCTACACTCTTATTGTTTGCAACCTCCTTTCCCATTGTGTGATAGTAAACATGTCAAACACAATGCGATTCTATCCCATCTCGACACTCCTATTCCAAACAAGTTGTCCAATCAGTGCAGAGTATGAAAATAATGTAAGTAGATACAAAACTAACTAATCTGAATAATTTATTCCAGTCACAGAATTAGTTCCAGAATCTGTACAGAACTCCATGGTCTCTAGGTATTAAATACCCGCTTGGGTTTTATAGCTTTTAATGGGGATTCTCTAAGTAACATCATTCCTCCGCTGAATATACCCAGCCATGCACACTTAACAAACAGTGTTAAGTGTTAACACTTACTTAAGTGTTAAGTAAGCCTATGGCTTATGCTGGCTCAGCTTGTCTGAGTGTGGAAAGCTAAGCAGGGTCAGGCCTGGTTATTACTTGGATGGGAGACCCCTCCTCTAGTTTCCTGCATTGAGCAGGGGGTTGGACTCGATAGCCTTGTAGGCTCCTTCCACCTCTATGATCTATGAAATCCTAAGCTATTCAGTTGGTAGATGCGAAACTATTTGTGGGTAGCTGTCCTAACATTTTATTACTCGGGAGTTATAGGCCATTTTTTCCTTCTAAACTTGCATAAGATTGTGCCCAAAGTCTCTTTTTCTTATTCTGTGAAACATGGTACTAACAAGAGATGATTATTGCTTCTCAATGTCTTTGTCACAGTTTAGTACTACATATTTTGCTTTCATAAAATATGCATATGGATATCTTATTGTTAATATATCCTGAATTTGTTAAGACATGACAACAGGACTGTATCTCAGCCTTCCTCAACCTGGTGTCTTCCAGATGTTTTGGACTTCAACTCCCATCAGTCCCAGCCAGCATGAGCAATGGTAAAGAATGCTGGGAGTCATAGTCCAAAACATCTGGAAGACAACAGGGTGGGGAAGGCTGATGTAATCTGGTTCAATAAAGGGTTATTTGACTCAGAATGTTAGTATAGACATTTACCTACATATTTGTCTACATTTTACATGAATTTGCATAAATATTTTGCTGGGATTTAACTCATTGGTTGGATCCAGGCTAACAGTGCATTCCTACATATGCCTGCACAGAAATAAGCCCCATTGAGTTCAGTGGGACTTACTCCCATGTAAGTGAGTATGGGATTGCAGCCAAAATCGGCCATGCTTTAGTCTCACTGAAATCAATGGGACATTGGTGATGAATACGGTAAGTGTAATTAACTTATTCTTGACCCAATTCATTATTTAGATTTGTTTGTGTGCAATCAGCGAATACAATTAATGTATTTTCTTACACCTATTTTTACATTTTCCTGTTTTCTGACTTACTAACAAGATATTTGCAAACCATAATTTGGCTTGTATGTATTTTATCTTTTGTTTGTTAGGCACAATTCTCTTATCTGAGACTCCTTTGCAGTCTTCAGTATCTAGTTATTTATCTCATTTGATAAAGCCCAAGGCAGCTTCCTTTTTTACAATTTAATCTACTCAAACTCCAGCTGCTGCTGATGTCTTGATTTACAGTTATTTTGAGTTGAAGATTGAGTTTTCCCTTGTTGTTTCTGGCTGCTGAAGGGAAAATCCTAGAGCTAGTTTTTTTAAAGGGTAATTCTTAGTCCAGTTGTATCTAACCGGCAGACTTTCTACTTGATTGAAATGGGCTCTAATTTCATTCAGATTTCTTAGCTTCAGGCCTACCTTGCTTATTCAAGGTTTCTCTCATCAGTGCCTCTTGCCATGTAAAGCTGATGGCAAACTTGTAGTTTTTAGGCCAACATATACCCTGAAAAGGGAGTTCTTTAGCTTAAGCTAGGACTTATTTTTTTATTTTTATTTATTATATTTATACCCCGCCCTTTTTCTTGCAAGGAACCCAAGGCGGCTTACATAATCCTCCTCCTCTCCATTTTATCCTCACAACAACCCTGTGAGGTAGGTTAGGCTGAGGGGCAGTGACTGGTCCAAAGTCACCCAGTGAGTTTCATGACCAAGCTGGGACTAGAACCCGGATCTCCCGAGTCCCAGTCCAGCACTCTCACCACTACGCCACACTGGCTCTCCTACGCCACTTGGCCACAGGCCACAGAACCACAGCCCTGACTATTGTCTAGGGGCCAACCACATAAGAGTACAAGCATGAAAACAGGAAATAAAGTAGGGTGTTTTAATGTATAGGTAAGTAGATACAAAACAGTTTGAAGCATGGGAGAAAACAAAGCAGCAGCTATGGCAGGAAAAGCCCCATTGTGCAGGTCCTGCAAAGATGCAGTAGAGGGAAACAGAAAAGCTAACAAGT
This sequence comes from Shinisaurus crocodilurus, assembly GCA_021292165.1. Classification (NCBI taxonomy): domain Eukaryota; kingdom Metazoa; phylum Chordata; class Lepidosauria; order Squamata; family Shinisauridae; genus Shinisaurus; species Shinisaurus crocodilurus. The sequence continues at coordinate 236,718,859 of CM037879.1, forward strand.
CTCCTCATAATCTAGCATTCCGACTGAGGGCCAAACTAGATGATTGCTTGATACATAGCATGCAGCTGTGTACCAAGTTTTTCCTTGCCAAATGACAGGGTGCACTCCACATGGGGAGGGGAGGCTTATGTCTTCCCTCTCCAGCATGAACAGAGCCAAAATCACCCACAACCATCATGCACAGCTAGAATGCTTAGGGTGAAGAAATCCCAATTGACACTACAGGGCACATTTTTCCTAAGCGTTCTTGCTGCACTGAGCTCTGCTCATGCTGGGCAGGGAAGACATAAGCCTCCCTTATCCATGTAAGAAGACCAGTGTTAGTAGTATGCCTTTCCCACTTGGTTGTGAGTCTTGAGTTGACTCTATACAGTTCCTTTCACTGCTGTACCCATCACCACATTTCCACTCGTATGGTCTAAGGCAGGGGTGCAGAACCTCTTTCGACCTAAGGACTGAGTTCCATTTTGGAGAAGGTTTTTGGGGCCACATTCCAATGGTGGGTGGGGCTGAAGGTAAAAGGGGGCAGAGCCAAGGGCAAATGGGAGGGCTAAAAACACAAGAAAACCCTGCATATAAAAGCTTATAGCTTTTACCCCCCAGTAACTAAGCCTTAGGAGAGGCATTTCAATCTTTTTAGAATGAGAAAACTGCGCAAAAGCTGGGAAACCACCAAACTATCATTGGTCAGGGGAAAGGGGGTGGGGCCTGGGAAAAGGGACATGGCCATCTGGAGAAGTCTGGAAGGCTGTATTGGAACCCCAGGCAGGCTGGATTTAGCCCCCTGACCTGAGGTTCTGCACCCCTCGTCCAAGGTCTGCGGACATGAGGACATTGTAATTGAGCCCAATGCTGTGTGTCTCGAAATCCTAAGTGTGTATTCCCTGGCTGAGTCTGATACACTGCTGGTGATGTTCTATCATTGGCTGCAGAAGTAGACATAGTCCTATCCTCTGTTATGGCTGTTGGGGTGGAAAGGGAGGAGATGAGTGGCGAGCAGTCATCTGGGACTATCCATGTCCATGGTCATTAACTTCATTGGGAATATATATAACTTACCCCAGCAATGGAAGTAAGAGTAACCTGTGAGCCAACACAGGATTCTAACTAGGCTCCACTCCTCCCTGCTATGCCCCACTCTGGCCCATTTTTGCCCCTTGCATTCATGGACCTCTGCTGGCCTAAGGGCACCTCTGGTGACGGTATGCTGGTTTACACCAACAGAGCACTCCACTGGCTTAGGGGACTTAGAAATCCTATCGCCCAGCAGGCCTCATTCATGGACAGGATGTCAATATTATTTAGTATTATGCCCCCCCACCCCCCCCACCCCCCCCAAAAAAACCACGTTAGGAAAGAAGGAATGAAACTTTTCCTCCTTATAATGTCAATAATCCCAAGATCTCTTCGATATACATTGATATTGGGGTGGGTGGGGGAATGGGCTGTTATTCCATTTTTTAAATTGTTGGAGTCTACTCCCCCCCCAACCCCCATAGCAGTGACAGTTGCCTAGCAATAAGCTTTTCCGATCTTGATATGCATAAATGCAGCAGACGTGCTTTCACTATTGGAGTGTAATTGTCTACTTTAATGCAGAACATTATTTGGGTTTTTATTTAAAAAGTGCTTTTCAGTTTAATTTTTAATACTTCAATGCACCATGCAATTAGTGAAACAGTTTATGTTCTGGATCATGCAACACATGGTTATTTTTATGAAAGCGTATTCTCATTACCTTATACTCGCACTGACTTTTAAAAATAATGTATGTGTTTGTTCAGAAGATCAGGATTTCTGAGGCTGCTGAATTTAAAACTCCATGGATGGCAAGACTTAATTTAATCTTGCTTTCCTAGAACAGCAAGAAGACAAAACAGAATATTAGTGAAGATATTGGACATTTGTGCCTGTTGTGGGCATGGCTTAGAGTCCTCCATATATTCAAACAGACGGGGGGGAGCATCCTATGCTTATGATACTGCTCTGGGAAGGAGGAGGAAAGAGGTGGTAAGAGTGGGCTGCGTAGTCCCCCACTATGTCCTGCTGTGGCTGTCCCCAGTGCACTTAGAGTGTGGCAGTCACTCTGTCATCTTCTTCTTCCCTCTTTCATGACTCCAGAAGACTAGGAGCCCTAGTAGGACTGTAGAGACTCACAAATGATCTTTGTTATGCTATGTCCCCCGGAGGGCTTTTCTGGCAATGGGACGCAGCACTTGCGTATGCATTCATACTACCCAGCTGCTACAAGTAAGTGCTAGATCAACCCCCCTATTTTTAAGTTACTTTAAGCATATTTTCCCCAGCAGCTTTTTAATTGTGGGTATAGAGGGGAAATAAAGAGTCGAGACACAAGAATATGGTGTAAAATTAGGGCCACATTTATTGAATAACAAAAATCTGCAAAGGAAAGAAGTGCAGGGTACTAACTAAACCAGCCTTTGGCCAGTTGACGTGTTAACGGGACGAAACATCCAAACCCAAGGGATGACACTGCAACTCGCCACCCCCCAGTTTTACACAATCATGGTGCTGGTAGGCCTTCCCACTGTCACCACGTCCCGGGGTCGCATAACTCTGGTGGCTGGTGAGGTGAGTCGTCCTCAAAGGCGATCCTATCTCCCACAACTGAGCTGCAAAACTCAGCTGCAGGGATCCTCGGGTGTTGCCAGTCACCTAAAAGGTGCCATTGGATGATCACCGAACCCTACCGCACTACCTATTCCCACACTTACCTGCCAAATGTGACCAAATTAAATTGAATAAACCAGAACATCCCCAAAATGAAAACACACACCCCTATGTCACAGTGTAGAGTAGGCGAAACACACTCATTGCCTTTAGGCCAATCTGGGCAATGAGCCAAAATTCCTACTCAGCCCCCAAACAGGCGACCAGAGGAGCCTACACTGGTAACAGGGAGGGAGGGAGGGAGCCGTGAGAAGAAAGAGGCCAAGGGTGGGGCTGCCAGGCCTAATATCGGCCCTGGTGCTCCGCCCTCTTTGATCCTCATTGGTGGAATGAGATCACCCCATGGTGGTCTTGCTCATATTCCCCCCACCCACAAAATTCTTCCCTCCCACAGCTGCGTGTGGTTGGGGGAAGGGAATTATCTTCAGTGAAGGTGCTATATAAATGCACAGACGTTTGATGCTGAGAAGACTGTTTTCATTTATATTCTAGACAGAATACATATATCTGAGTGAAACTAAGCAAAATCTATCATCATTTAGATGCAGTTATGTTCATACTTTAAAATTACAGTGTGCCAATTAACAGGGAAAATGCATTTTATCACAGGTTTCTAGAAATAAATAATTTTGACTTAGTTCTGTATAGACTTGGGGACAGTAGTACACTTATAGTGCTTTACAGGTGCCTCTCTTTGCAGGGGAAATGGTATACAGGTCTGATGTTACTAGACAAAGTCAACTGTTTTACATATTAAAAGCAAAAGTAAGCAAACAGAATCATACCTAGACATCATCATCCTGCTATGGGGCTATAAAAATCTTTCAAAGTATGATTGCTTTCTGGATCTGTATTTTTTTGGTGAAGTATTGCTATTTTATAGCCTGCTCTCTAGATTTGCCATGTTGTCAAATCCTTTTTGTTCTTTTTCCTTTAAATGCTTTCTTAGTTGTTGTTGTTTTAAAAAAAACATACAATATATATCTAACCAATGGCTTAACATAAAAATGGCCATATCTTTCACTTCTGTCCATAATTATTGGACAATTATTGAAACTGACCTTGTATAAAACATAGGGAAGGAAAATCTACGTTATGGACATTTTACAAGAGGGGGGAATTCTTTATGTACTGGGTAATGGTATTATTATAAATTGGAATTTATAATTTCAATATTATTATAAATTGGAATTGTGTATTATTATAAACTGGAAACTATGTCAAATTAGAGACTTGCTGGCTCATCGAGGCAACTGCAAAGGAGCTTTGTATATAGGAAAAGAGCTTGTGCATGTCTCAGTTTATTAAAATGAGATATGATCATCCAAACCAGGCCAGTATGAGGCTGGAAAATATTCTGGCGCTTCAAAATATTGCAAAACATAGTATTAGTACTCTTGTTGGTACATCTTAAATATCACATTGCTGCCGATACTGTCCAGACAGTTTGCAACTTTAATGAGGGTATGAAGTGCATTAAAACCATTTCTCCAGCTTTCTGCCACATTACAACCTTCTGAAGGAAAAATGCAAGGCAGTCTAATTCTATAGCTGAAACCATGTCTAGAGTTTGTTGGTCTCAGTTTAAAATTTAGTCAGACATGGCAAGTCTTTGCCAACAATTTGCAGCAGTGGAAGCGAAAAATATTGATAATTAAGTCCTGCTGTCCAGTATGATAGTCTATCAGATTGGGGAGCAGACAAAAAGGCAAAAATTAAGAGCTGGAGTATAGAATGTTGATCAGATATGGGTGTGGTTGGGGAATGATGAGAGCTGAAGTAGAAGTAACCCTTTGCTGGAGATGATGAAATGGGCACGTGGTTTTCTTAACCAAAGTACATGCAAGCATATTTTATATATTTCATATTTGTACATTGCATTTGAAGCCAAATGACATTTGCACGCTCCCCTCAACCCCCGTCTTTTTCACAGGCCCATCTCGTAGCAGCAGTTTGAAAAGAGCTTAGGAAATATGACGGGCCGGTTGCAAAGCCTAACAATGACAGCTGAACAAAAGGTATGTTGAAACAGCAGATGCTTTTTAATGTGGGAAACAGTCACTGGCTTATATTAAAGTTTGTATTGAAGGCTGAATGAAAGGACAACTGTAAGAATAAACAGATGGGTGCATCTTTCTTTCATGGTCCTTACTATCAAAGCGTCATGAAAGTTCAATAAGAATAACATTGTACACCATCAGGTTTAGCTTAGCTATATCAGAGGGCAGTGTCAAGATAAAATCTTTCATTTCCAGGTTTTAATTAAAACATTTGTGACTCTGGATTTAATCTGTATTGAAAGATTCAGCAACAAAAGCTGGTCATAAACCAACTTGGAGGGTTTGTTCCAGTCTGACAGCATTGTCAGAATACTAAATATTAGATAAAATAAATATTTCAGGGATAGGAAAACAACCCAGTTTTCAGCCTTTTAGCAAATGTTGTCTAAGCAGGCTATGGGAAGGCGGACTTGGCTTTGACTTCGCTATTTGGAATGTTTTAAGTAACACCTGACATGTAAACTTACTACGTGATGAGATAAAGAATATCTGTACTTTTTATGCCATTTGGATGGAAACCTCCAAAGTTACAGGCAACAGAAAACTGACTGTGTGTTCCATTCAAATCAGTGGAAAAACAAATAAATGAATACAGTTCAAATGAATGCAAAATGAAATGGATGAGACTTTAAACATGAAAGCAAATTAAAAAAAAAAACAATCCCCTTGCACCTTCCTTGTTTTCAATGATATCTGTAGATAAGTGACACATTTGTGAGAATGGAGATTATTATTCCCTCTCCTGTTGGGGCTACTCAATTTGAGTAAGCATGTAGTAGCGGGTCATGGGCAGATAAGCCTATAGTGGGTCATGAGCAGACTTCAAGCTTGCAGGATCTATTTTGCAGAAAACAACAGCAACAGCAAATGGCTGGAGTCAGAGTCAGATACAAAATGGTGGCTCAGAGGGTAGAGCCAATTACCTTCTGCACCTTATGAGTTGAACACTGGGATAACTTGGCATACAAGTACAAAGCTACACTGGAGTTACTACAGATCAGCGATCTACTGCAAATCTAGTAGTAGAGCCCACCGTAGCTTCTGCCCATCCTCAGTTAAGGGACACATGAATGACCTATTCTAATAGGGACACCATCTCACTTAGGTTTCATTTAAAATTGGTCTCAAAAGGAATTTCTTCCGATTCAATTCTTTCATACTGTGCAAAGCTTCTGTCTTTCTTTCTCAAACAGTTCATAATAGCGACATTGACCTCAATAAGCTTTCTCAGACATTTGGGCACATGCTTTTCTCCTGCTTGTTCCTTGGTGCAGCTAAGGTTAAATTCCTTCAGCAGCTTTAATCCTCATATATAAAATGAGAAGTAGAAGTTGTAATACTAAAAGCAGTTTCAAGTTTAAACTGCATTATACTTGTTAAACTAGCTCCTACCAAAGATGAGTTTTGGCACTCCACTTCATGTGAAATAGAATATATGTTTTAACAAATGTTTATATTTTTCCTGTAAAATGTTAATTTTATTATGTAGCACTTTAGAGATTAATACTTTCCAACCTGAGGATTTTGGAACACTGTATTAGCTGAGATGAGAAGCATACATGAAACCTAATTTTCTCCTCACTTTCACCCACATTACAACACTAAAATCTTGTAAACTTTTACCCCTGAGGGGAAAAACCACACACATGGTTACTCTGATACATTTTGAGCCTTTTCCTGCTGTTCCCAAAGGAATCGGAACTCATAGAACTACGGGAAACCATTGAAATGCTGAAAGCCCAGAACTCGGCTGCACAAGCTGCTATTCAAGGAGCTTTGAATGGCCCTGACCACACTCATAAAGGTATGGCATTTTGTTTTGTTTTGCTATTGACTGTTGCAGTGAGAATTTGTTTGCTCTCCAGAGAGGTCCTAACTAACCTTCTGGCTTTCTGTTGCTTGAAGGAATGCTGTCTGTGCCACATTTTGAGGTATTCTCAATTGAATCTCCATTGCATCTGTGGTGTTTCCACAGCTAGAGAAGTCCCATGTATCACTTACATGCCACAGAATTCCAAGGATCTTGGCTTATTTATTTATTTTTATTTACAACGCTTATGTACCGCTTCACTCTTATCAGATTTCTCTTGAGGAATTACAGAGCAATCCCAAGTGGAGTCGGGGAAGAGCGACATAGTAGATTTGCAATGCAGAAGATGGGAAGGGGTGGCAGATATTTTTTTTAAAAAAAACTCCCTCCCTCATTGAAAGCAGTAGGGGATAAGCTACACCAGTTTGCATGGTTACATAGCTGAGGAACTTGGATCAGCCCAGTCTGGGCAGAATGGATACAAAGATGGCTCTGCCCCTGCCTCATCCCCAGAATGCTCTATTTGGGACCCTTTGGAAGGAAAAATAGGGAAAGCATTGTTCCATCTACATGAGTTCCATTCCATTCATGGAAAGAAAGTTAGGATCCAAGCCACTGTATGATCTGAGAAAAATCAAGAGACATACTAGGTCAGTGCTGTGCATGGTGCTCTAGCTCTTCCATAAGCATTCACATTGGTTGTGTTTTCACACAGCAATATTCGTTAGGGCATGCCCACACTGCTCTGATTCATGGGATTGGCTGCTGATTCCTACTGTTCAGATGTCTAGGGTGTGTGCTTCTTCCCATGCTGGTCTTCTTTTTCCAATCCACATGACAGACAGAGCACACAGCTGGCTTTCCACCCTGAGCATAGATCAGTTCCACAAGAAGCAGTTCCTTTGAGTTTCCCTTTGCAGCCCATCCAACTTCCCCATTTCAATGGAATTTAAATTTGCACAAAATTTTGAAATTCTAGAAAAGCAGGTGACCTGGAAAGAAAGATACTTCTATACTTATTTTCTTGTATTATAGATTTGCGAATCAGGCGGCAACATTCCTCAGAAAGTGTTTCTAGCATCAATAGTGGAACCAGCCATTCAAGCATGGGCAGTGGTAATGATGCTGAATCCAAGAAAAAGAAAAAGAAAAATTGGGTAAGTGTTCTACAGATTTAAACGTATTCATTGACTATCCTTTTGTATAGATCCCTGGCTCATAAATAACATAATGGCACATAATGGCACATATATTAATAAGCCTGTTAGTGCCCTTCTGTATACCGGTATGTAACTTTTGATAGTAATGTGGCTAGATAGATAACATTTGTTTGCACCAAGTGAGGTGCTAATATTGGCAAACCAAATATAGTTGGATCTGTAAAAGCATGTGCACTAGAAACTTTTTCTATTTTTTCAGTTCATTCTATAAAATGGGGTATGTTTTAGTAGACCATGAAGAAAATCTGATGGAACTGTTTTAAAGATAGATAAATATAAAATCTTTGAATTGAGAAGAGCATACACTTATCACAAGTACTTCAGATTTTACTGAAATAATGGGAGGATTTACTATTGTTGTTTAAAATATGTTTATTACACAGGTAATATTTTAAAAATACTGATTCCAACTTCATTCCCTTGATTTGTAATTGCACACTCTTTCATGTTTCTGCAAGGTGAACTCTAGAGGAAGTGAGGTGAATATAAACCCCTGGAAAATTTGGCATGCATCTCAAAGAACTCTATCTTGGCATGATTGCTATTCATTTTGGCAGTAGGCTTTTGTACCCTTCTAAAACAGATTATTCTTTATGTCTCCTTAGTTTTTTCTCTATTCATTTTACCTCCAACTTTGAAATCTAGAAAGGGGGAGTGTCGCCAAAATCCATTTCTTTCTCATTAGAAATCATAAACTAGAAAGAACATAAATTATGATAATCCAATCAGCGCTTACACTCCCAGCTCTTGAAATGATATCTGTTGAAGAAAATGCTCCAGCGTTTAGTAGAAGAATCATTTGGGTAATCAAAACAACTATTTGTGGGGGCGGGGCGGGCGGGAGGGAAACACACCTTTTTCCTCTGTATGAGTAACTTGTGTGTTCATAAGAAGCTTTTGATAGCTCAAAACTAACTGAATAGTGCTCATTGCAAACATAACTTTTGCCATCTCAACTCCTGAAATAAATGGCTCTTTGGCTATTCTGTCCCTTTCAATAATGGATAAGAGCTTGTAGAGCAAAAAAGGCAATGCTTGTACATATGAACTTGCTTCTTTAAAACAGAACTACAGCAAATACCTCCTCTTTCCCAACCCTTTCAGCTTCTTGGCAATAAAAGGCAAGCATCACATCACAGCTTAAATATGCTTATTTCTGATCCATGCTACTGTAGAAGCAATAGGGTCAAACATTTAAAGGAAAAACAATTCTACATAAATAATGCAGAAAATCATATTAATTGGAATGTAGTATATTTTAAAAACTGAATAATTTTAAACAATGTGGCTATTTAAGACCAGTCACCTTAAAGGGAATGCCAGAGCAATGGGATTCCGCAGGAGGTGTAGGGTTTTAAATGAGCATCTGTTTAGCTGTACCACTTAATCCTGCACCTTTTCCATAGCGCTGTGCTCAGTTGACTTTAAAAAACTCTATTGTATTAAAGTTACTGTGTTGCACATGTTAATACCCTGCTTTATCTATACACTTACCTCAGGCAGCGGCTAGATTGGCATCTGCAAACTAACTTTTCAGCAAAACATAAACTAAACAAAATCTTCAAAGATAATTCAGTACATTTAATCTCCTTTCTTTTCTCCTAGCTAAGAAGTTCATTCAAACAGGCCTTTGGGAAGAAGAAGTCCTCAAAGCCACCTTCCTCACATTCCGACATAGAAGAAGTTACAGATTCCTCTCTTCCATCTTCCCCGAAGTTACCACACAGCTCTGGAGATTGTGGGACTTCATCAATAAAGCCATCCCAATCAGCATCTGCGTATGTTTTTCTCTTTCTGCACAAATATTTCTTAGAAAATGTTAATTTTGTTAAAGGAACAATCTTTGATTTAGTGTCCTTGATTCAAAAATATTGTCACTACCTTTCAACTCTTGCTTCTGGTAATTATTGCTTTTCTCTCTCTCTCTCTCTCTCTCTCTCTAAATTCAGACATCTTAAATCACTATTAAAAATTTGTCTTGTGGATCCTTTGCACAACATTATTCTGACTGCACTGTGGGGACTCTTGCTTCTTGCACCTGCTTTCATTGCTTTCTACACTTCATCATGACTTGAAAAATATTGATCTAGCATTCTTCCCCTTCCAATTTTTTTTTGGGGGGGCATATATCATGGGCAGTATCCAATGGGGCACTTACACTCCCACTGATTCTCCTGTGCCCGCATATTCCCTTCCGCAAGCAGCGCCCACTGCTTACACAAGGGAGATTTAGTGCTGCCTGGAACAACCCAAGGTGAGCAGAAACACTCGTTTCTGGAAGGAGGCAGGTCGACAGAGCTCCCTTATGTGAGCTCTGCCAACCTGCCTCCTTCCAGAAATGAGCATTTCCACTTGTTTTGGGGCTTCCTCTTGGAAGTGCTAAATCTCCTTTGTGTAAGCAGTGGGTCCTGCTTGTGCAATGGAATCAGCGGGACCCACCGCTTGCAGAAGGAAATTGGAGGGGCCAAAGTGAATCGGCGGGGTGTAAGCTCTCCATTGGTTACTGCTCAATGTTCTTGACTGTTCTCCGTCATTCACCTTTCCTGCCCCCAGACCTTTCAGACACTCTTCCACTTCCCCAAACAACAAAGTTTCATAGCACTTAAAGACCATTGAATGCATTGTAGCATAAACTTTCATCAGCTGCATGAAGTGTTATCCTCAGTTGGGGTGTGTGTGTGTGGTGTGTATACACATACATGCACGCACACACACACACACACACACGTACAAACGGAAGAAGAAAAGAAGAAAATTCTTAAGATGTGTCCCATTTATATAGAGAACATGTGCAAATGAGATGTAGTCAACAGGTTAGGAGATGCAGAGACTGTGGCTCACTCCCAACTAGAAATAAATAGGCAATGTAAGATAGTTATGTCCAAAAACACCTAAAGCAGGAAAAAGTACTTCCTGTAGTGAGCTAGCCATTTCCCTATCAAGTTTCATTCTTATTGCCAGAGAATGCACATGTCCACTCTTGTTAGACATCTGCAATTCAAAAATTAGCTAGAGGTTTGATCATCACAGCATATGCTAAGCATACTGGCAGAGGTGCTTGCCACTTGCAGAGCATTATGTGGCTACACTGATCAATAAATAGTGTATTAAAGCATCTGCTTTCCTACCAGAATGCAGTGATGCCTTAAAACAGATTGTCTATTTTGCCTCCTCGTTCTCAAATTAAGCATTCTCAATGCCCTTCATGTGCAATAAATGTTGCTGGATTATAACACTTCAGACTATAGGTGTGTATGTGGGGGCCCGCAGAATCAAATATTTGAGTTCTTTGTCACATCAAAAAACATCTTGTACATTCAAAACTAGTCTCTCAGGGAGAATATCCTAGCTTAGCCTTCTCTCTTAACATGCTAGATCTGAATGTGCAGAAGTTTTTGACATGAGGGAACATTCAAACATTGAAGCTACAATCTTGAAAGAAAGCCCCATTGAATTCAGCAAGGCTCATAGGATTGCACTTTCTGTCTTTTAGCTGCAGTCTGATTTTTTTTCGTTCATATATTCAACATAATGATGATTGGCATAAATAAAATCTACCTAAGCCTTAGCATGTTTTCCTTCTTTGGTTTATCATTCCATTCCCCTCCAAAAGCTTTCGTATTTTCATTCTATCATAGGTGCTTTTTTATTTTGTTTCTTCCTTGGACTTGAGTTTCATTTTCTAAACCATTTCCTTTACTTTCTTTCACTTGCATCCGTCTGTCTACTGCGTGTATATGCAGGTCATCCTTAATCTGGGCTCCAAAGAAAAGGCAAAACGGTCACATGATCTACAAGCATAGATCCCGGTAAACTGGCATATGGGGCTTGGAATTACACATCCTGGAACTAGAATGAAGTGGTCCATTTCTAGTCATTCCTTGAAAAACGTTTTAGTAGTTTCAGGTTTATATTGTAATACTAGATGTAGAGTAACATATATTATATACAGGTCTGTGGCTCATGCTGGCTCAGCTTGTCTGAGCGTGGAAAGCTAAGCAGGGTCAGGCCTGGTTATTACTTGGAAGGGAGACCCCTCCTCTAGTTTCCTGCATTGAGCAGGGGGTTGGACTTGATGGCCTTGTAGGCCCCTTCCAACTCTATGATCTATGAATCTATGAATATACTGTATTATATAATATGTGGAGTATTGTGGATAGATGCTGTTCTGGACCAGCATTGCAATAATAAAAAACGGACATTATTCTATATGTCCCAACAAGAAAGAAATTAATATTAAAAACTGAGTTTACTTAAGTTTCATCTCACATGATTTCAGAAAAAGGCATGATCAAGCTTCTTGAGGAAGGGCATCTCATTATCCTCTATGACATGCACAGATATTTCCCATTTAGGTGGAACACTCTTCAGCTTATACAAAAAAGAACAGAGAGACTTCTTTGCATCAAAGCTGTTGGATTGTGGTTATATGTCCTCTTTCCTAGCAGGCAGCAGGGCAGACTAGAATAAAGAATGCCAGTGTAAACATTGAACCAAGCTACTACCTCCACAAATGCGTTATTTTACATTTTCATTTTTTTCTGCTAAAAATACCTTTATATTGAAAAAAATGTAATCTGTTCTAAAATTTAGTACATGTTTTTCTCCCAATGTGGAAATGAAAGAGAATGTAGGCACACAGCCACATAGAAACCACTACTTCTGCCCACGCAGTGTATGGTGATTGGTTATATTGTGTAGAGAGTCTCTCCAACACTTTGGCTGGGGGTGGGGGTGGGTATAACCATGCACAATAATTATGCTTCTTATAAGTGGAACATGCAGAACTAAATAGGAAAGCTATGAGAGCAAGCTTATAGTTTTATCTAGATATTTTATTCCCTTTTCATGTTTTTAAATTGAACCCATTCATGTTGCTTTGATGAAATTCTCCCTCCTGCTCCTAGGAGTCACCATCAGCAACCCTTTTCTATTCTTTGATACAGAATAATAGCACACTACCTTTAGAAGAGAACATTCCTTTAATCTTCTGCCTCTTTACCTTTTCCTTCCCCCCCCCTTTTTTTCTTTTTTTAGGATCTGCGAATGCACAGAGGCAGAGGCTGAAATAATTCTGCAGCTGAAAAATGAGCTCAGGGAGAAAGAGCTCAAGTTAACAGATATTCGTCTTGAGGCCCTCAGCTCAGCACATCATCTTGACCAGATCCGAGAAGCCATGAACCGCATGCAGGTCAGTTCGGTGGACCAGTTGACTGGGGGTCTGGGGCATTACACACAAAAGCCATTTCCTTAAACCCCTACTGCAATCACCCTGGACTGAACAGAGGCATGAAATGGGATCGGAGTGGAAACAATGTAGCCGAGATTTAATGGGACTAAAAAATAATGTAATAAGTAACAGAATAAGAGCCCTAGATTTACATTTGTCTCTAATAAGTACTATTTTGCTTAGTGCCCCTGTCTCCATTGTTGGCAGTGAGCCCTTATAATTGTCAATTCCTCTGTAAGATGTTACTAAGACATAACATACTTGGAAAGAGAGGCAGAGAGGCTTTGCAGGGGCGGTGCTAGGTACCAAAAAGATACATGGCTCAGGCCCACAGGACCAAAAAAAAAAAAAAAAGCACACATTTGCATATGCTAATTTACATATGCTCTAATGTCTCTCTGTGTGTGCCTTTATGTCCAGAAGTCAGGAATTAGCCCCAAGCCAGCTGAGCTCTGGGCTCCTCGACAAAGACGCATCCATAGCCACAAGAATGCACAGTCTATGAAAAGTATGACAGTCCTTTTCATGGCAGGTTCTTGACAGTAAAAAGTCAAAAGAGAAGAAAGTCTAGATTAGGTAGAGTTCATGTGCAGAGTGCTCCCAATAGCTCAGTCAGTGATAGATCCAAACAGAAAGATGCAGACAGGGAAGACGAGAGAGATGTTCCTAGCAAAGGCTCTGGAGGCTAAGCACTGACTTAAAAATGAAGATGTGGCCATCTGAAACCTCCTTCCAAAATTGACATGGGGAACTGGCCCATCCACTTTAATGGACTCTGTCTCCTAAGGACACCCCTATTTGTAAAAAGGGATGTACGGACAGGGGAGAGGAGGGCATTTGATTTCAGGGAAAAAAATCTTCAGACAGAAAGATTCAAGGTGGGGCAGCTGGAGGTGAAGCACATGTGGGCAAAAAGCCAGCTAATCCAGGGGAATCAGATGCAACAGAGATCATAAAATACCCCACCACATTAGATGCAAAGACACATTTAAAGTTACTTCTAGTCTCACCCATCCCCACTCAGACATTTTGGGGCCTGCAACAATTGGTGGAGTGGACAAACAATATAATCGAAAATTGTGGGGGGGGGGAAGGAAATTTATTATCCCCAATAATCACAGAATTCAGGAAGTAGAAAGCAGAAGACCTAATGTGATAGCCACATGTGACAAAATTACAAATGGATATAAGTACCATTGTGAAACTGAACTGATACATTTGTTAAGTGTAAGGGCCAAAGGACATGCCTCACAGTCCGCCAAACCTACTGGAAAAAGTTGTGCCATAGTTGGAGACTTTAACAGGCACCGTGATAATGCACTGCTTGGCAGTGATACCTTTCTCCAACAGCTTAATTAGTTTCTTGCTTAATTGATCTTTTGATCTTTCTTAGGTGTCACTTTCAATTCTTTACACTATAACTGCTTTTTCTTGACACTGAAAATGGGGACGCTAAAACTTTTTGAAAGAATAGAACACTAGAGCACAGTTACTTATATTTCATAAAGCAACTACAATTTTGATTTGGTCTGAGAACACGCTGCCTGGAATCACCTGTGGTTTCATGCTGTTATCGTCAACTTGGTCATAACGCAACACCCCTACAATTTAACTAGGAATAGGACAGGTCTCTTGAGTCTTTCTGTTACTGATCACACAGGATTCCCAATCACAGGGAACCCTACATGCGTATAGCATGGAACCATGCTAGAAGCATGCTTACACGTTTCCCCTGCTCTCCCATACTACACTGCTGATGCTAGTCTTAAGTTTATCACAGCCTGCAGTGTTAATAGACTGAGACAGCCATGAGACAGCCATGAGGACCAGTGTGAAACAGAGGCAATGACATATGCAAACTGTACAGAGCAAATGTGAACGAAATGCGTACACCCCTTCTAAATTGCTACTTGGATGCAGTACAACTAACTGGAGGCTTCAGGATCTATTTTTATCTAGGCTATTTGTCATGGAATCCAAGAAGCAACGTTTTACAACATATCAACAGTTTTGTGACATGTTACAAAGATGTCCTAATGACCTAATAGTTGCAGCTGATGTACTAGTGGAACTTCTGTATTATTTTCTCCCTTACTGCAGCTATGATAACTGTTTGGTTTTAGCTAACAAGTTATAAATATCCATAATACACTCAGTGATATTAAATCCACGCCCCTCCATCCTCTCCTCACTTTTAACATTGATGTCTTATTGATATCTTGTATTTTCAATGCTAGAATGAAATTGAGATATTGAAAGCTGAGAATGATCGCTTAAAGGCAGAGACTGGAAACACTGGAAAACCAGCCAGGCCATGTTCAGAGTCTTCAAGTACCACATCTTCCTCCTCTTCACGGCAGTCTTTAGGGCTCTCTTTGAATAACTTGAACATCACCGATTCAGTTACATCAGGTAAATAAAAGTGATTTGGGGCACAATCCTATGCATGTTTAGACAGAAAAAAAGTCCTACAACCTCCAGCATATCCCAGCCAGCCATGCTGGCTGGGGCATGCTGGGAGTTGTAGGACTTTTATCTGTCTAAACATACATAGGATTGCACCCTTTATTTTTTAAATTTGATCATCCTTCCAGAGCATTTTTTTTTTTGCATGGTTGCATGTATATGCATCTGTTTATATACCTCTTGCTAAAATATTGAGAAATCAAATTAATCTTAACTGAAACCTGTTCACTATATAAATGAGATCTACAATTTTGAAAATTAGAAGTAAATAAAAGCTGTTTGCCTTATCAAAACCATACATGGGCAAATGTAAGAAAAACACTGAAATGCTCCACTCCATTCTGAGTGTTCTCCTGCTAAAACTCTATGATTTCTTTGTCTCTAGTATGGTATTTTTAGATAATTAACTAATTATGGGTTGGGTCCAGCCCCATGTATATATAAAGCAGTTTTCCCCAACATGGTGCCTTACAAGTCCCATCATCCCCAACCATTGGCTGTGCAGTTTGGGACCGATGGAATTTGTAGCCCAAAACACTTGGAGGGTATCACTCTATGATCTATGAATCTATGAAACATTGGGAAAGTGTGATGTTATCTATAAGCTGGTATGCAGTTACTTAATATTTAGTATGGACATTTTCTTCTTAATCTCTAATATTTCTAATCATGTTCTGATGTTTTACTGTTCAAACCTGAAAATAATATAATAAAAGGTTTGCCACCGTTCACTGGCCTTGTATTTGGCCCTGCCATTAGTGTTTCTCCATATTTTCTTCCACACTTGCGGTTTTAATGCCCATGCATGAGACAATGGAAGGGTTTGGTTTCAAGGTTCCAGAATTCCATTGTGGGCAAGTTTGCATTCAAGC
Organism: Shinisaurus crocodilurus; assembly: GCA_021292165.1. Classification (NCBI taxonomy): domain Eukaryota; kingdom Metazoa; phylum Chordata; class Lepidosauria; order Squamata; family Shinisauridae; genus Shinisaurus; species Shinisaurus crocodilurus. Next base: position 236,735,208 of record CM037879.1, read on the forward strand.
CCCAAAGTTTACTCGAAAATCGTATTTGAAGCCACATGTGAATCACATGTGAAATTTACAACATGCACCATCTTGTTTTGTACCTCAAAACAAGATGGAATTTCTGAAATATAAAACCCAAATAATTTTAAGGATCTTCATCATCTTAAGTCCCGAGATGATGAAATTTCAAAACTCAGTTTTCTGCCTTAAAACTAATTGGATAAGGTAAGTTAAAACTTGACTTACCTGATCTGACTCTGTTTCTTAAAGGAAAACTGGGCTCTTCTTTCAGCCCTGCAAAAATTGTAAACTTCTTACCTGTATAGTTTACCAAGCTGTAGAAGATCAATTTCTGTCAGCTGAGTCATCCTTCCAAAACAGGAGGAGATAACTGGGTAATGAACCCATTTTTCTTCTACTACTCATCATTTCTTCTTTGAGCTTCTCTTTTCTCACATACATCCAGCCTGACAGGAAAACTGCACAATCACATTCGCTGTACACAATCCTCTTCTCTCCTGTATCATGGGAACTGTATAATCTCAATTACAGCAAACCCCTTCTTCTCTCTTTCGGTTTTAAAATATCCTTGGAAAGCTACTAGAAGACCTACCCCTTTAGTGGACTTTTCTCTTTCTCCATTGCCTACCATTAAACACAAGGCAAAACCAATGAACTTTAGATTAACTTTGTCTGGTCACCCAATGGATCTCTTTTGTGTATGGTTGGCTGTACTGGGACCAAAATGCTGGTGCATTTCTTAATACAATATCCTTCTTAGATATGTGACAGTAGAGGAGCTGGCTTTCATTCTATGTGGGCATTCTCATTAAGTTGAGGGATACCCATTCAGTCTAAAGTATTTTCTTATAAACATTACATTCTGACTGTCTGAGCTGGGATCTGGCTCTCAGGAACAGAGTTCATGAGCCAAAAACACATGATGGACTGAGAGCCAGTGTGGCATAGTGGTGAGAGTGTTGGAATGGGACTCGGGAGATCCGGGTTCTAGTCCCCGCTCGGCCATGAAACTCACTGGGTGACTTTGGGCCAGCCACTGACTCTCAGCCTAACCTACCTGACAGGGTTGTTGTGAGGATAAAATGGAAGGAGGAGGATTATGTAAGCCGCCTTGGGTTCCTTGCAGGAAAAAAGGTGGGGTATAAATATAATAAATAATAATAAATAAATAAAATAAATTCATCATGCATTGCTTTTGCCAGCAAAGTAAAGGACAATTGATAGTTTTAATATATTGTAGTCCACTGTAATAATAACTGTTGCCATTTAAATATGCAGAAGTAGATTGTAAAATTACAAAGAAAATTAAGTGGATTTCTTTGCCAAGTTAAGTATATTTTTACAGGGCATTTGTATTTGTTTCTTGCTCGCTAGATATTTTACTGGAAGATGTTACAGACGGAACTCTCCATAAAGAAGGCCAGAATGTTAAAATTATAGTCACGATAAACAAGGGCTATGGTCGATCCAAGGTACTATGACTTCCAGCTTTTATTGCTGTGTTCATCATGATTATTATCCTTATGCTACTGCTACTACAAAGGCTGTACTATTCTACCCAGTAGTATATTCAATTAAGAGTTCAAAGGGGGACATTGAATGCAACCCTTTTCATTTTTCTCATCTTGTAACTATATTTGTATCATCCTGGCAATGCCACTAATTGATTATAAACAGCAAATTGCTCTGCTACCCATTCATGGAAGTTTAAATCACTAGTCAATATGGCATAGCCTGGCATTGTTAGATAGGAAATGTAGTTATCTTCTCTACCTACCCTTCATGCTATTTCTGAATGAGGAAATAAACAAGGGCCCCATTGTAATAAATATGCTATCTGTCCCCACAGATTTGACACAGAAAATTGCCAATTTCGACCTTTCACAAGAAAAGGTTGACATATTCACATCTCGGTATAGCGGTGATGTAATCTGCAGAAATGCCTGCATTCACATCTAGATGATGAAAAGTCTTAATTAATGTCAAGTCTGTGAGCCTTTTCTACAGGAGGCATTTATTGTGTGTTTGCATTCTCTATTCAGTTTACAGATTCTTTAGACGATGTTGTGACCCTCCAGTTTCACTTCTGTTTTTAAAGAGCACTTTCAGGGAGGTTTTTTTTTGTTTTTTTTAGAGCAGGGAAAATGTGGTATTATTTGTGAAAGTAGAAGAAAATACTCTTTTTCACTTGTGTATTCCGTTATACCATAATGCCACCTAGAGGTTATGTAGTGGAGGAGCAGGAAAAGAAATGCTCTTTGTGTAGTGCTCAGATCTCAGTTCTGTAGCGAAACCAAAAGTTGATACAGCGGATTAATTTCCTCATGCAGAAAAGTCCTGTATCATTTTTATTGTGATATATGTACTGCATCTGAAAGAAATATAATTTCTTCTTTGGGAAAATATTCAGATAAGTCTGACTTATTCAGATAAGTAATAATATTCAGTAAGTAAAAATATTCAGATAAGTAATTTTTTTAACAATACTGAATTGTGCAGTTCTTTTTTCTCCTTCCCTGTTTTGCTTGCTTCGTCTCTTTTCAGGACCAAAAAATACAGGCATATTTAATAGGATCCATCGGGGTCAGTGGTAAAACAAAATGGGATGTATTAGATGGTGTAATCAGGCGGCTCTTTAAGGTAAGGCTTTTTGAGTCAACTCAGGAGCATGAGCATAAGCTCGATTGTATAATATTTGCCTAGTGTTTACTATGATAATTTTCTTATCCTCAGCTTTGCCTAAACAAACTGATCAATGACAGGTAAAGGAGGACTTTCCTTAGGAGCAATGGACTAGTACTAGGGAAGGTAGTAGAAGCTCCTTTCTGAATACTCCCAGTGTGGAGAAATGGAGGCAGAGTGCCAAGATATCCCATCCTAATCAGTGCAGTCTGTGAAGCTCTGGAGCCTTGTATTTTGTGCTGATTAGGGTCAGTCAAATTAGTGTTTGTTTTTCAGAAGCCCTTTGCTTTCCTAAATTCTTTAGCATTTGAAAGCATAGTATGAGCCCATCACCCTGCACTTTTCTTTTTCTTTTGTCTGTTTCTGGAATAAGAACAAGGCTGAACACTGACAGCAGTCAGGGCTAAGAGGGGACTGGGCTTTCAAGTAAATACATTTCTTTATTAAGGCCCAGCTCTTGTGGGGTTGTTTTACTTCACTCTGTAGGTAGGAGCTTAAAAGTTTGAATGCTCTTCCATACACGACAATTCCTTGCATATAGAAAAGTAGCATGTCAGGGAGAATGGTTTTAGCTTAGCCTTATCTCAGACATGCTAGTTTTCCCTGTGCAGGAAATTGTTTTGTTTGATGGTGCATTCATGCACACCCCTTCCAAACTAAATTTTAGGCAAAACTTAGTAGGTAGTCTGACTTGAAGCAATTGTTCTGTATTGTTGTCAGTTTTAAATTGCGATTTGCCACCCCTTAAACCAGAAATATTGATTAGTTTTACAGCTTCTCTCCAAGTTTCCAAGAATTATTTTAGTTATATGGGTTTTTACTGAGGGGATTTCTCTTTAGACCAGACAATTCCCGCCATACGTTGGTCCCAGCAAAATTGTGATACAGTTATTGAGGTCAATATACACAGAATCAAAATGTCTGCCTACACATAGGTGGAGAACATCTACAAATCAATAGGACAGAAACTACAATGGTAGCAATTGAACCTATGTTGTCATAAGTTATGTTATCATAACATTCTTTCTTGGAGTATGTCAGCTCTGCAGAACTAAACTGTTTCTGTATTAAAAGTTTGCTCTGCCCATGAAAGTTTAGGCATTCTTGTTCATGACAAGACTAGGAATCAGCCCTACCATTAGGTAGACAGAAACAGCTGCCTCAGGCAGCTGATTTTGGGTGTCATGAGAGAGCACCAAATTCTTAGTTATGTAATTTATTATAGCTGTATTTTTAAATCTAGGGAGAGGCACTTATGGGATTTTCCGTCTCAGGCACCAAAATACATAACTTGACCAGGCTTGGATACTATGTGGGGTCCTGACTCTGTCCTGCCCTTGAGATCATGTGCTGCTGGATTTGCTCCTGCCATCTATATATTAAGCATGGATGTCTGGAAAGGAAAGCTGACTCATGTAATTTTCCACGTATTCTGGAACCCCAGTCGTCCAGGATTCCAGAATGCTTGGAAAGTCTATGTGTCTATGTCCATCCATAATCTGTGGATGTTTGGGGTAGGGCCTAATGTTGGGGACAGGGATGTGACCCCACAGCCTTGTTCTACACATGATGCCCCTTCACGCAACGCATACATGAAGTGGGCTACAGATAATCCCATTTGGCAATGTGGTGACATTCGTGAGGACAAACAAAGCTAATTTGTTCTCACTCTGAAGCCCCAGTCCATCTCTAGTTATGTAAGAATGTGCACTTGAATGTATATCTGGGTGAGCATCAGAATGTGCATTCAAGCACACATCCTGTTGACATCAATATTGTTCAAATTGACAACATATGCACTTGGATGCCCAATGTGCATCCAAATGCCCCAGTTTAGTTCAGCTCTGATTTAACATACTCTTATGCTCCTCCCTTTAATCTGGTTCCCTTTTATTCATGCTGCATGCTCTATATTGCATATATTTTATGTTATGATAAATGTCAGAATGTCTGAAGATTGTATGAGGCCCAGTGGGAAATATCAGAAATCTTTGTGTCATGAACCTGCTATTTGACATTTAAACCTAAAGTATATTGAATGTTCTTTATCTGCAAATGATGGAAATAAGAGTGACATTTGGACAAGTGGGTGCATTTCATTATTCTATCCTGTCACGTGTAATGGCCAGTCCTTATGTTTGTCTTTTATTTTAGGAATATGTTTTCCGAGTGGATCCAGCTACTAGCCTGGGTTTAGGCTCAGACTGTATAGCCAGCTACTGTATAGGTGATGTCATTAGATCTCATAGCCAAGAAGTGCCTGAATTGCTACCTTGTGGATATCTGGTTGGAGATAATAACATTATCACTGTGAACCTTAAAGGTAACACACTTTTCGTTTTTCTTTTCATCTTCTGTGCATACTTTCTAAATGAGAAATATTTCTACAACTTTTTTTCAGCACAGCGCAGGGATGTACAGACATTGTAAAATCCATTCCGTCTACGTTTCGCAGATTGCCAGGCATTTTGTCATCTGCTCATTGACGGAATCGGATTTTGTGCAAATGCATTTGTATGCATTTACGCAAATTTGCACTCCCAAAAATGTGCAAATCCCCCCCCCCCAACATATGCACATTCCCCAAAATGCATATTTTCACACTTTAGTGTATGGGGGAAATTACATTTTTGGTTGGTGTTTTTTCATTTTCTCTATTTTTCTATGACTAAATTTGCATAAAACTATGGAAAATAAAAAAACTGGTCCGCAAGTCCATGGAGTCCGTGCAACTCAGGAAAAGTTGGTCCGCTGCAGTATCTGTGGGTCAGATTCTTAGAAATTCAAACACATTTAAGTCTGTTGCAGATTTCTCTAACATCCCTAGCACAGTGATCTTAATCTTTCAAAAGCATATATGCTGAATTGAACTCTTGGATAGCATCTAGAGTTAATAAAAACATGGTGAGGAATAGAGCTAATGATGCAAAATAAACATCTAAAATTATTGGATGCCAGCAGCAGCAAGTGGGACCTCTCAGTAGTAGCAGACCATAAATATTAATTACCGTAGATTCAAAGCCTTCATCAAGCCATCTGGTTTATTATAGTCAAGATGCACATGGTATATGGCTTATAGTACAAAGGAGATACATGGGTGACTTTTCTAGCCACATTGGATTTGAAGGTGTGGTTCTGGAGCTCATGAGATTCCAGCCAATCAGACATCAGTGCGGGGGCAGGCAACGTTTTTGGGCCCATGGGCACATTTGGCAATTTGAGAAACTGCCCTGGGCACCACTGCAAAATGGGCACACCACAGAAGGCAGTTGCCTGCTATCTTAGATTAAGAATGTCTCTGAGCCCCACGTGTAGCCTTGAGGCCTTCATGGGCAAAGACCATGTGAACAGCTAGAGGGCCTCACTTTGCTTTGAAGTTATCCCAGTTACCAATAAGAACCTTTGCTATTTAAAATAAAAATTAGAAGGGGTAGGCACTTCGGTGGGCATGAAAAAAGGTGTTTGGGGCTACACTAGTGCCCATGGGTCCCACAGTGCCTACCCTGATGTAGTGGAAATAGGGATGAAAGGATCAGTCTATTTCTGGTCCATGTAAGTTTCACAAGTGATCATTTATAAGTCAGTTCCATCCCATTTCTACATCAACCTGTAAATGGGGTAAAAAAAAAAAAAGCATGAACATTTGCATTATTTTAGTGTATTTTTTCACAAAATGTGTATTTTATATTAATTTTACCCTAAAATATGACTTTTTTTATACCATTAACCTAAAAGATGCATTTACATATGCCTTTCCATTAAATTTTTGAGTCAAGAACTGTATCACAAAATGCAGAGAAGTGTTAAAATGGAAGGATAACTACTTTCCAATCCACATATTAGTCCAGGAAATAAGAATCAGGTCAGTTTGCTTAAAAATGCAGACTGACCAAAATCCTCCAGCATCCCTAGTGATGACATCAAGGAACTACATGTAGCAAATCATTTATTTTATTTATGGTTGGAAATAATGCAGTTATGTAGTATGGGACAGGTTAGATACAACCTTCAAACTTCAAGAATAAGTCTTGTACACTAACCACCACTTCACCAGCACAGCTCCCTTTTTTTAATGATGTCTCTCTTTCCTTAGTATCTAAAATTAGAACAAAAGAGAATGTTAATATAAGAATGAGGGTTTAGAAAGCTGAATAAAAGACTTCAAACAGGGACTTTAAATATTTCATATAGCCATGAGGACCTTCTATTTTGAGGGTCTTCAAAAAGACTTTGTGTCATTTGGTGTGATATCTCTCTCCTGCTAACCCTTGCTGCTGTCACTTTGACCTTTTTCTTTTAAATGCCTCAGACATTTCAGATATGCATCACTGCCTCACTGAGTTTTCGCTTCACATTTGCTTTGATTCCATTGCTCCCACTCATCTAGTCATGTGGCTAAGCCACAGAGTTGAATCTTTTTTCTTTTTTTTCTTTTTTGGCCCTGAGGAAAGGTCTGTGCACTTCCAGTGCTTTTCAGAACCTTTATTAAGAGCATTTACTTACTATCAACTTATCAAAAACAAGAAGGGGGGAAAATAAAAAGTTCCTTCTCTAAATTAATCCATATTGTACTAAAACAGCAGTGATTGCAGGGAAAAAAATGCTCTCTTTTCCCCCCCTTCCCCCTCTTATTTTCAGGAGTAGAAGAAAATAGTTTGGACAGCTTTGTGTTTGATACATTAATTCCCAAACCAATTAGTCAACGGTACTTTAATTTACTGATGGAGCATCACAGAATTATCCTGTCAGGACCCAGTGGCACTGGGAAGACCTATTTAGCCAACAAGCTTGCTGAATATGTGATAACTAAATCTGGCAGGAAAAAAACGGAAGATGCCATTGCTACTTTTAATGTAGATCACAAATCAAGCAAGGTAAGACATAAGAAACTAAGACCCATGAACAGCATACATGTTAAGAAACAGTAAATTCATTTCATATCATAGAGCTATGTAATTGCTGATATCTCTGCTTTTAATTTTAGATTTTTTCCAGCCCTAATGTCTAATACAATAGCCATTTGTAAATGCAAATACTTGCAAATAAAAAAATTAATGTGTCTGATCAACATCAATATACAAAGTTAAAGCACAAGTTAGAATTATATGGAACCTTTTCAGTGGAGTATAAATGACACTTTCCTGCCTGCTTTTCTCTTATAATGGCACAGTAACTTCAACAATTTGCAACAGCAGGAAGCTTTTCATTCAACTCTCTGTTTTTGTGCTTTGTGTTGTGTTCTGAGGGTTAACATATGAAAGAAAAATCCTTACCTTTGAAAAGTCAGTCAACACATTCATATATTGTATATTGGATGCCACACCTTATACACAGGATGCAGAAAACACAAGTAAAAGAACTGCTATATTTATGGGAATTCTGACACTTTAGGTTGATGGGAGTAATATTGCTATTACCCATTCAGTATTTGTAACAAGGGGTACTTCCAGATGAGGCTTTACCCTGCCTTGTCACCCTGCCTGAATTTTACCAGACAGCATCATCTTCCACTCATAATCCTATGTTTTCCCACTACTTCTGTCTTTTTTCTTACTGCAGAAAATCCATTAAGGAGAAAAAGATGGAATAGCTGCACAATGGCTTCTAATTCGTAATTCTAGGACCATGTTACTGAAGGGGTATGGGGACCACTTTTGCCCCCTGACCCTCCCCTGGCAGGGCGCACTGAACTTTGCAGGGTGCTGAACTCCCACCCGCATTGGTTTTCACTAGAAGTTGGCAGCAAACCACCAAGGCAGCCTAAAAAAGCAGCCAAATTGTGAAACAATATTTGGCCACTTTAGGCTGCTTTGGCTATATTTTTCCTGCTGCCTTTGCGAATTTCAGTGGCACAGCATCAGGGGACAGTGGGGGCTGCAACATTAATATGGTGCATCATATTTGCTCCTCTTGCTTTCTGGAATACCTCCTAGACTATGATCAAGTTCAGTAGGGTGCGACCCTGTTGACTGTACTGGGCTTCTCACCAGCTTTCAATATCATTGATGATGACGCTGCTGCTGCTGCTGCTGCTGCTGCTGATTTAATTTATCAAACACCTGATGAAATAGATTTCTCTAGGTGTTTCTACAATACATTTCCCAGCCTAATAAATCCAGTAAAATCACAATTTAAAAACCCAGCATAAAACCAATAAACAAACAGACTCAGCATAATATAATACAGATGTGTAAACTAAAACCACCATCAGATACAGGAGTTAAAACAACACTGCAGGGACTAAAATAGTATATCTTAAACACTAAAAATACCAAAAGATAGCACTTTAGGCACCAGGCAAACTTCTCTTGAGAGAGCATTCCAGAGCTGAGAGGCCACCACTGGAAAAAGCTCACTCCCTTGTTCCCACCCTCCAGGCCTCAGAATAAGAGGACACCTGAAGGGCTTCTGAGTCATTCCATCAGGTTCCAAGTTCTCAAGCCATGTAGAACTTTACAGGTCAAAAACAGCACTTTGAAATGGGCTCAAAAATTAATCAGAAGCAAGTGCAGGTAGAGAGGACCAGTGTAATATGGCCATAATGCCTGACCACGGTTAAAACACTTACAGTTATATTTTGGATCACTAAAGGCAGGCTATCCAACAACTCCAGATAGGTTTGTAGCGGGATATCAACCAAAGCTGGTAAAAAGCACTCCATGCCACAAAGGCCAGTTGAGCTTTTAATGACAGTGATGGATCTAGGAGTGGCACACCACCACCACCCGACACCAAGCTTCACACCTGGTCTTTCAGGGGCAGTCCAACCCCTTCCAGAATAGGTTGAATCCCCCTCATCCAGTCTGAGAAACTGTTTCATAGATCATAGAGTTGGAAGGAGCCTACAAGGCTATCGAGTCCAACCCCCTGCTCAATGCAGGGAACTAGAGGAGGGGTCTCCCATCCAAGTAATATCCAGGCCTGACCCTGCTTAGCTTTCCACACTCAGACAAGCTAAGCCAGCGTGAGCATTAGCAATGCCTCCTACCTTCTCTGGATTAAGCTTCCACTACCATTAAACTAGATTAAGCTTCAGGTATCATGGTATCCTCCCTGGATAACCTGTGGGAGTTGGGTGCACTGCTGTGCAGTGGTTCCACTTCTCTCTGACAGGTAATTTCAGAAGATGATTCTTGGGGATTATGTTCAGCTGCTTGACAGCTATGTTGCTGCATTCCACAAGATTCTAGTATATTCCCCATACTATTTAATAGCTACACAAAACTTCTGGGAGATTTGGAGTGAAACGTTGCTGATGACATTCAGCTCTATCTTTCCTTCACATCAGATCCAGATGTGGCAGTTAGCTCTCTGAGTGCCCATTTGGAGTCCATAATGAACTGGATGAGGGTGAATAAACAAAGACTCAATCCAAATAAGACAGAATTACTTATGTTGGAAGGCTGAATAACTCAGGAAGCTGTTGATTCTTAGAAAGGAAGAATCACTCACCTAAAAGATAAGGTTCACCATTTGGGAATGCTCCTAGATACAGCTATAATCCCAGATTTGCAGGTATACCTGCTGTTTCTATTTGGATCAAAGCCACTTGGGGGATTGAATAGTATTTTTAAAAGCATATAGTCATAGAAATGGTAACAGTAATAATAAGGCTTGCTAGAGCATTCCTCATTGTCTCCTGGATCAGCTGATCTGTAAGTCTGGAGCCTTGGTCAGTCGTATGTACTCTATAGGCCTAATTTTGCCAATCTCTGGTATAGATGAGATCATATGACACTTTCAGTTGTGTGTAGATCAAGTGCATAGAAGGGACGGTGGAACTGCACCAGCTTGGGCCATTCCAATCCTTCACTAGTAAAACTGTGAAACGAGCTTCTAAGCACATGCAGCAGTATGTGCATAGCTTCTTCCACCCAGTCAAGAACCCTGCATTGTCAGGGTTCCTGATCACATGAAAGAGCCCTCCTGTTTCCAACTGTACTCAACTCTGAAGCTTTTTTCACACCTGCTGAATATGCAGAAGTTGGGCTGAGGCAAGCTAGTGGAATCCCACTCTACATGTTTGTATTATATCTGAAAAAGTTATCATAAGGAGCATGTGCTTCAGATGGTTAGATTTGAGACCAATCCTGTTTTACTATATAATCTCAAGCTTTGGACAAAGAAAGTGGTCAGAGAAACTCCTTCAGGTTGAGATTGCCAAAATCATTTAAGCAACAGTAAATGTTAACAGAGTTAATAAATGTGAGGATGCCAATAGAAAAACTTCTGCTTTATTGCATTACTCTTCTTTTCTTTAAGGATGTGCAACAATACCTTGCTAATTTGGCTGAACAGTGCAGTGCGGATAACAGTAGTGCTGACCTTCCTGTGGTAATAATCCTTGACAACCTCCATCATGTTGGGTCTTTGAGTGATATCTTCAATGGTTTCCTTAACTGTAAATATAACAAATGGTAGGTTTGCTCTTTACCTTGTTTCGAAATCATCTGAAAATAAGTCATTGGTGTAGTACATGACAGAATGTGAGATGAAGTTCTGTGTACAGTCAGTCAACAAACCATTTAATCTCATGCAATTCAACAAACCATTTAATCTCATATGTTAATGTAATAAATAAACCAATATTTTTTTATGGTTTAATTTTTTATTTCTATATAAAACAAACACATAATATCAAACATATAACAATCAACAAAACAAAACAGACCTCCAATTTTCTTCTACAGCAAATATAGGTAACAATAATTTTTCTTACTTGATAATCAGAATGAGAAATCTTTCTTCCCGTTGTCCCAAATTCACTTATTGTTCCATAAATCCACAAACAAACAAATCATTATTTTCCAGTCTCTGCAAAAAGTCAATTAAAGGTTTCCACTCAATAATAAACATAGATGTTGTCCTTTCTCTGATTAATGATGTGAGTTTGGCCATCTCTGCCAGCTCCAGCATAAATAAACAAATTTATTTATTTATTTATTTATTATATTTATACCCCGCCTTTTTTCCTGCAAGGAACCCAAGGCGGCTTACATAGTCCTCCTCCTCTCCATTTTATCCTCACAACAACCCTGTGAGGTAGGTTAGGCTGAGAGTCAGTGACTGGCCCAAAGTCACCCAGTGAGTTTCATGGCTGAGCGGGGACTAGAATCCGGATCTCCTGAGTCCCAGTCCAACACTCTAACCACTACGCCACACTGGCTCTCAAATAATGAAGAAACCTGAGTTATCCCATTGTTACCTATCCAGTGTGTTTCATTCTGTGTGCTGCATTTTTATCTTTAGGGAACCTATGAGTTAAACATAAAGCTAAGAGCGAAATTGTCATTGACTATGCTGGCTAGGGCTGATGGGATTTGTAAGCCAAAACACATGGAGGGCCGCAAGTTGCCCACCCCTGGTCTAATCCCAAAGAGTGCAGTAGAAGTAAGCATTTTACCATATTGCTTTAAAGCATTTGTGTGTGTAAATGCCATGCTTAAATAAAAGCCTGCATTCCCTATAGCAGTGTAAGTGCAGCAGTTAACAATAATCTTTTATCATAGATATGGCTGTTAAAAATTGCTTTCAGTTTAAATAAACACATTATACAAACTCATATAAAATTACTGCTGCTGATCATACTTACTACTGAACTCCTGGAAACAAGCACAGCTTGTCAATCTGGGCAAGATCTTCTATAACAGCCATGCTAGCCTGGAAGGAAATGGAACTGATCAGGAGCTGCTGGCTGCAGGAGTGCCCCAGAGCTATTACACATCCATTTTGGATAGGTGACACCAGTGAAGGTAAAGCTTGATAAAGGAGTGTCAAGAATGGTGTTGCAGAAAGTAAACTGGCAGCAGCAGGAAAGGGTGGAGTGTCAAAAGTAAAGCTTGAGCAGGCATTTTGGAGAACTCACACAAAAGTGTGTCAGAAGAATCCTTTTTGAATGATAAATATATACAATATAAGATTAACATTAAAACATTAAAAAGAGCCAGTGTGGCGTAGTGGTTAGAGTGTTGGACTGGGACTCAGGAGATCCGGGTTCTAGTCCCCGCTCAGCCACAAAACTCACTGGGTGACTGGACCAGTCACTGATTCTCAGCCTAACCTACCTCACAGTAGGTTGTGAGCATAAAATGGAGAGGAGGAAGGAGGATTATGTTAGCGCCAGCTGAGGAACACTATCCTCCAGAGATGTTCGCCTCGCACCTATTCTGCAGAGTGTTAAGTGCCAGGTTGAAAACATTTTGGTTTTTGCCTGGTTTTTAATGAGCAACGCAGCTGATTTCACTGCTGCTTTTTCTGTTTTTCTCCTTATTCCGTGTTCTATGTTTTCCTGATTTTCCTGGGTTTGTAATTAGTAATTTTATAGCATTTATTGTATTTTATGTGTGTGTTTTTGGAAGGCACCCTTATTTTTTTAAATTAAGACAGGATGCAAATGTGTTAAATTAATTAACTGCTATATCCATTTATTGCTTAGCCCGTATATTATTGGAACTATGAACCAGGGAGTTTCATCTTCACCTAACCTAGAACTGCATCAAAACTTCAGGTAAATACTCTTTTGTGCTTAAAAAGCTTATTTTGGTCCAGATTCAAGCCTTTCAGACCAAATAATTTTTAATGATAATAAGGATACAGTTGTAGGTCTGTTCTTTCTGATGTGGGTATATGGATCAGAAAGCCACCATATGTATTGGCTACCAGATTATGAATGAATGAATGCATGAATATATATGTGTGTGTGTGTGTGTGAGAGAGAGAGAGAGAGAGATTGCTGACCATTGGCATATCATACTGTCCTTGCTAAAGGAAGCCAAGATAGCTTTCTACCACATTTATCAGGCACCAAGGTGGTACAAATTGGTGTTCATTTTGTCACAGTTGTATATGTGACTTCCACGTGTTTAGGATGTTGAGGTCAAAAAGTCACTTTTGCAAGCACTTGTGGCAGGATTGGACAAAACACAAAATACCTACCGGTAATAACTATGTTAAGATTTAATAGAATTTACCTTTATCACTGACCTCAGGGCCTGAAACTGACAAGTATCTACTGGTTGTTAGCCAGAAACAGAAAAATTATCATCCAGTGGCAGATCCATAGTCTAGCTCAGGAGCTGGTTTACTGACAGCGGCCAATCAAATGCCAGAGGCGAGTTCACAAAGAGGGCACAATGTCAATATCTATCCACTGTTATTAATCCCTAATATCTGGTAGTCAGAGATATAGTCTGTGAACACAGAGGATGCTGTTAGGTCTTGTAAGGGAGTAATGTATTCTATATAATTATCTAATCTTTTCTTTTTAGCTATTTGTGTTAGTGGCTATCACATCACCTTATACATTGCTATAGGTTAATTATGTGGTATGTAAAGAAGCGCTTCTTTTTGTTAGTCTTAAATCTGCTCTCTATCAAGTTTAGTGGATGACCCAGAGTTTTGTATTTTGAATCCATTTTTTAAAATTGATTCCTTGCCTGTCTAGGTGGGTGCTGTGTGCTAATCACACAGAGCCTGTTAAAGGGTTCTTATCCAGGTATTTGAGAAGGAAACTGATTGAGACGGAAATAGAGAGGAACGCCCGCAATAATGACCTCATCAAAATTATTGACTGGATTCCTAAAACGTGGCATCATCTCAACAGCTTCTTAGAAACGCACAGTTCTTCTGATGTAACCATTGGTAAGGCCTTTCTTCAATTAATAGTATAAATTAAGGGTCAAAACTGTACCTTAATTTGAAAGATGGGATATAAATGTAACAATAACAACAAAAACAAAAACAACAACCACTACCTTGTGGCTTACCTAAATTTACAGGCTTTCTGTTACCTGCTTCACTGATGTTAAACTAATTGGCAGCTGACCTTTTGAGCCCAATGAAAACATCTGGGAGTTTGCTTAACTGGAAGTTGTGTTTGTGAACATGGATGGTACTGCTGTTATGCCAGTATAATGAAAATGTTCCTACTAGAATGAAAAGGCGCAAACCCATTGTCTCATCCTTCACAGTTGCAATATACTGTTGAGTTCTTCCTTCCTTCCTTTATCTTTTTTTTCCTACTGTCTGCTTTTATTCATTTTGGTTTGGATCCAACCCTCATGGGGACTTCCCCATCCCCTCCTCCCCTACAGTCCCCTGCACATGCCCCAGATCTGCTCCGGAGGGTCCCCACAACCCTTCAGAGCAGATTTGGGGGGGGGGGCTTCAGGGGGGAAGGGGAAAAAATCTGTTCCACCAGTGGTTCCCTTCCACTGGTGGAATCACACCACTGGATACAACCCTTAGTCGAAACTGTGCAAAAGGATTCTTTCTTTCTTTTTTCTTGTATAAATAAATCTTCACATACTTCACCATATTTTCCAATACATTTCTTTAGTATAGTAGAAATGCACAACTGCATATTTCTCCCTGAGATTTAAATATGAAACAGTTTTAGAAATGAAGCTCTGAAAAAGATGTTAAGACAAATAACATCCACTAATAGAGCAGAACAGGGAACAACACTGACAAAATCATGGGATAGTCTTCATTCAGTATGACCAATATGTGGTTATTTTAGTTGTAGCTGCATACTGAAGCACTCAGCATATATTTTTCAATAGGATGTCTTGGAAGGCCATGGCCTGCAAGTGATAAAATTAGACTGATTATTCCTAACTGTAGTTCTTCGAGTGATCATCTGTGCATTTACACACATGGAGCCATGTTTAGGAAACTTCTATAGCCAAGGAATTTTTTGGTGGAAACCAATGTAGGCCAGCAACATCTGGGGACCCAAGGTTGGAGAGCCCTGCTCTAGTTCCCTTAGCATCAAGCTATCTAACCATAGCCTTTACTGTCCCTCTGTGATGTCAAAGCAATTAAGCGAATGGCAACTAGAAGAGCCCTAACTAGAGATGTGAGATGTGAAGCGCCAGAAAAAAATAGGGGGGAAATTGTGGGGGGGGGGCAGTCCTTTCACACCTCTTGCCCTGACCTCTCTGTCAACACAGGTCTACTGACATCAGAATGTATCAGCCCATAGCATTAAAAGAAGCAGGGACATCAGAGAGGTTAGAGGCCAAGAATACAATTACAAGAATGAAGAGGTCAAAGAATGTTAGGTAGCACAATTTTACATTTTTTAAAAAATGAGCTTTTGTTTACAAACATTCCCAAATGGGCACAACTCAGTTTGACTGCCACCCCATAACAGCTGGCAGCTGCTGCAATATAGGCAAGTATGTTCCGCGTATTTAAGAAACAGTGTGCCTTGTTTTCAGATGAAACTTTGTATTATTTCTTCCAATATAAACAAAGGCCAACTGGAACCTCTGAAGGAATTCGTTTAAAAGCACAATTCAGATTTGCTTTGTCACAAACATTCAAGAAAACAATGGATGTTATAAAAGCATTTTTTTACAAAGCACATTCTCGTCTTTTATGTACCAGTAATGAGCTAAATGCAGAAAAACACCACTATGTATTATGGGGGGGGGGGGATGCTTGAATGTTTTACAGTGTGAACATGGAATGTCTACTATAAAAGGTTTATCGGTTTATGTTTTTAACAAATATGTTCTCATTTCAGGTCCTCGCCTTTTTCTACCCTGCCCTATAGATGTTGATGGTTCCAGAGTGTGGTTCACAGACCTCTGGAATTATTCCTTGATACCATATATTATGGAAGCTGTGAGAGAAGGGCTTCAGGTAGGATTCCAATCAGGTGCTTTCAGAGTCTCTCGAGACAAATGCCAGTGGGCTTCATTGTTACTTACAGCGGCTGATTTTCAGAAACATGCCAAAATGTCAAAGAGCATGTGCTAAATTCCAGCACTTCCGAAAGGACTATGTTACCATTTTTAAAGATACTTTCTGCTGATCTGTGACAGAGGGACGCCAAAGTAAATGCACCTCAGTGATTTGTGCCCATTTTTATCCTTTTACCACATACTGTGGAGGGCTGGCTCCAGGTTTCAGGGGGCCCTGGGCAAGGTGCCCTTTGTGGGCCCCCACAAATACCCTGCCGCCGGTGGACTTACTGGGAGACGAAGAGGGCAGGGCAGGCAGCAATAGGACAGGTGGCACAGAGAGGAGCGCAGTGTGGCTTTGGTGGGGGGGATTCTGTTTTAATCCCCCTGGTGGCCCCAGCAGAGATGTTGGGACTGGATTAAACAGATGGCTGCCTTACTTTGCAGCCACTCAGGTTCTTATCTCAGCACTGAGCAATGAGGTAAAAGAAATCTCCTTAAAGGGGGCCGACCAGCCCAGTGCAGCCTTCTGGACTGGGCTGGGTTGACCTTTTTAAAGAGCCTCCCCCTCCCCGCTAGCCCTGCAAAGAGCTCACAGCAGCTGCAGCAAGCCATCTGTTCAATCCCTTCCCAATGCCCCTGGCACAGTGTCCCTGCACTACACTGCGGGCAATGGGCAGAGAATAACAGGTGGCTCTCCTGCTGCGTATTGCAGCCACTTGGAGCTCTTCTCAGCATCACGTGGTAGGGGAAGAATTCCTAAAGGGGCTCACTTGGCCCCAGAGGGATGGACCCACTTAAGAATGTTTCCCGCCTTACTTCTTGGTACTGAGACGAATGGGGAATGATTTCACAGAGCACCAGAGGTCATTCCATTTCTTCCCCAGTGTGGTGTCTTTTTGGAGCGAGGCTGCACTGAAGACATTGGGAAGGGATTAAGACGACGAGTCTGTTGTTTTCTTGCTGCAGCTGCTCAGTGTTCCTCTCAGAGGCAATAGAGGGGTTCCCCCCCTCAAATTCCATAGCTGCATGGGGGATTAACGGTAAAATCGCAGCTGCTGGGCAAAGAAGTAGGAAACCTCCCCACCTTGTGCAGGGGGTCCAAATCAGATTGGACTCCCCGCCCCAGACTATGAGTAGGGGAGATGTGGCTATGTGTTTAATGTAATGTGTAGTTTGGCTGTTAGATAGCAGAACTAGCAACTAATCAAAGACAGTAAGATGTGTTCCTCAAAACACTGAGATGTTTAGGCTTTTAAAATCCAATTAATGTATGACCGTAACCATACATTATATTAAATGCATTATTGCATTCGACATGACTGTTTCTTTAATCCAAAATAACAGCCATGGAGTTGGGGAATGATTAGGACTGTGGGGAAAGGGGATTTGACCACGTGACTCTGTGCTGGATCCTGACAAAAATTGCAACATTCACCCCTCCTCCACCCCACTGTGTAGCTGCTATATGCATTGGTTGGTGCCAATGGAAACTTCCCTCCCAATTCAAATAGCAGCTTCTGGGACTGTGCCCCATTCTCAGGCCACAAAAGTATGGAAGCATTTTGGTTTGGTGGGCAAATGTGAAGGTGTCACTCACTGGTGTTACTCCCAACTTCTCACTGCTGCCAGCCACTATTTTTTCTCCCCAGAATGGCCTGAATAATATTATGTCATGACATTGTTCTGAGGCATATTCTGGCCAAACAACTGACAGCTGCCATTCTACCCCACAAGCCTGGATTAATCCTTGGAATGATGCTACAGCATAACGTAGGGTCATTCTGGGGCATTCAGGTAAGGAGAAAATGGCATCCAGCAGCAACAAGGAGCTAGGGGTAATGCCGGTGTCTACCTCCTGAAAATACAAACAGGGTCCCCGACCCCTTTTGTTGCTGAACACTGCCCCTTCCATCTACTACTGTGCTAAACATTCTTCAAATGAAAAGAAACAAGCCAGTTGTTCTTTTATTTTGGGGTGCATTTTAGATGTATGGTAAACGAGCACCTTGGGAAGATCCCTCAAAGTGGATAGCAGAGACTTGCCCATGGAGTTCACTTCAGCATGACTGGTCATCATTACTTCAGTTAAGACCTGAAGATGTTGGTTACGAAGGTTATGCATCTGCCAAAGAAGGAACCACCTCAAAGCACATTCCACAGACAGAGTCAGAAGGAGATCCTTTGGTAAAATGAAAGCTGCTTATTCTTCTTCATATTCTTAACTGTATGTCTTTCATCCTAATTAATATGTACAACTGCCAAAGAATTGGTTGGTTATTTTGAATTAGTATGTGAAACTTGTTACGGCTGTCTCTTAGACCTCTCAGAGTACCTGTCTATTAGAGAGCTCTCTCCCTTTCCAACCAATGCTACAACACCCATTCTATCCTTAGACTGGATGAGACATGATTCTCTGCACACTCCCATTTTGATTCCCTTCATTCAAACATGCTGCCTTCTTTAGCCTCTTTCTTTCATTCCCATCATTCCCTTGGGTCCCTCATGCGCAGTTCATTGCCTATTCTGCCCCCTTTCGTGACTCAGTTGTATTTGCCCAGCTTTTTGACCATTTATCATAATGTAATTTACCGTACTTTCCTGCATTGTCCTGAGAACTGAGGCAAAAGTTTAAATTTCCCAAAGTAACTTGCCCAGAATCATTACAAGTGCCTGTCTACTTGCTGTTAAGTTTGAGAAAGCTATTCATCCAAGTTGTTATTAGATCTTGTTTGCATGGGCAACAAATCCTAGTGTATACAGAGTAACCCTTTCTCCAAACAGTCTTGAGTTATTCTGTGGTTACCTTCAATTGTCCATCCATTTTGTTTACCCAAGATAATGTTGGTGTTTGGTTCACATGTTCCCTTACTAAAATGAAGCAGAAGTTAATCAATAGCCCCTGATTATATATGCCTTTCCATCAGTATAGCTCTACTTCTTAACTTTTCATTAACTCCTTGGATGTGTAAAATAAATCAAAGTATGCAGCAAGTTAAGGAGTTATTATCTCAGGATCTATGCCAGTCCCAAACATTCTGGCCCAATCTTTAATATTCCATCACACTTTAAAGTGTGTAAGAAGCGGAACACAGATTGGGGTTATGTAGATAGGAGCAGGCTTGGTTCATCTGCTCCCATCAGTGGTTCATGCCTTGGTCTCCTCTCGCCTAGACTACTGTAATGCGCTCTACATGGAGTTACCCTGGAAGACGGTTTGGAAGTTGCAGCTGGTACAGAATGCAGCGACTCGCCTGGTTAAAGGCTGCCGCCAGTGTGATCACATCACTCCAGTGCTTAAAGAGTTGCACTGGCTACCAGTTGTTTGCCAAGCCGAATTCAAGGTGTTGGCGTTGTCCTTTAAAACCCTGTATGGCTCCGGTCCAGTTTATCTCAAGGAGCGCCTCCAGCAAAATCAAGTAGGCCGCTCAACAAGATCTGCCACGGACGGCCTTCTCCCTGTCCCATCAGCCAGAGAAACCAGGCTGGTGGGGACTAGGAAGAGGGCCTTTTCTGTGGCAGCCCCCAATTTATGGAACTTTCTCCCCAGTGACCTCCACCAAGCCCCTTCCTTGATTAGCTTCCGCCGTGCATTAAAAACGTGGTTTTTCAGGAGGGAATATGGGGTGGGTTAGGATTTTTAAATTTTGTACTGTTTTCAATTGTGTATTACACTCTGTTTTGTTCTTGTATTTTATTGGACTGTACATCGCTCAGAGTGGCCAGATGACTGGCCAGATGGGCGATTCAAAAATTTAATTAATTAATTAATTAATTAATTAATAATACCTAGGGTCATCAAGGGCAGGGAACTCTCATCCCCTGAATACATCTCTTCTATTTTCTTCTACATAGGTGAATGGCTGCTATTCATTCTGGGGTGGGGGGGGCACTGCATTGCCAAGGGGAGAAAGAGATCTTGAGGAGTATTATGGGCAGTGGGCACAAGGTCTAGAAAAATGTATTGGGGAGGGGATGGAGCCAGAGTTTGTGGAGAAGGCAGTGCATGTGTGTGCATGCACACATTAAGGGAGAGAAGCAACAGAAACCCAGAGGAATATTAGAGGTGTGTGTGTGTCAGTGTGTGTGTGTGTGTGTGTGAGGGAAGAGATCTTGAGAAGATTTCTGTGGGAAGGGAATAGAGAGCTAGATTGAAGACTGGTAGGCTGAAGGAGTTAGAGTCCTTCCTTCCTCTCAGCTTCCGCAGTCACCCATAAATTTCATATGCCTTTTAGTAGTAACATAAAAAAGACTAATTTAGGTGTGAGAGATCCTTGCTGCAGCTGCCCAAGTATCATTCGATCTAGTTCGATTTTCCTTCTCCCCCTTCACAGACCTGACACGCGATACACAATTGAGCTGCGAATCAGAAAGATCTTTTGCTCGAGGCTGGAGAGATAGCTCCCTTCTGACTCTGAATATTATAAACCCTAGCTAGCTCCCCATGTCCTTCAGCAAGAAGTTCTCACACAAAGAAATGTAGCAACAGTGATTGAAATGCAAAAACCTAATGAAAAGCCTGTCGCAGCAGGTGGTAAAACCTGTTTAAGAGAAATGCTAATTTGAGAACAACAGCTCTTGCTCGGGTCTTGCTCAAGTTTGTAATGCAGATGTGCTTAGAACACCTTTCTAATCTTGCAAAAATCATTAAGTATGCCAAGTGATAAGGAGCAGAGCTTACTGGAAGGGAAAAAAAACTCCCGATTTTTTTAGCACATATTATACAACTCAAAGAAGTGTGACTGGCAGCCTATATAGAATTGCAGAGTTCTGTATGGATGTGGCAGCTATAAAGCCACCATGATCTCAGGAGGCCTGAATAAGTCTGAGAAGGTGGTACTAGGATATGTAAAATGCTTTTTCTTCTGTAATCTGTACACACTTTTTGTCAGAGAAGCTAGAAGCTAGAGCTCTTTGTTTAAATAATGCTCCATTTTAAAATGCTGTCAGTGTATATCAGTCCCCTGGACAGCATGG
Source organism: Shinisaurus crocodilurus (assembly GCA_021292165.1). Taxonomy (NCBI): domain Eukaryota; kingdom Metazoa; phylum Chordata; class Lepidosauria; order Squamata; family Shinisauridae; genus Shinisaurus; species Shinisaurus crocodilurus. The sequence goes on from CM037879.1 coordinate 236,756,561, forward strand.
CAAGAGGGAAGCTTTATAAATATAAACTATAATTACGGTAATTTTAGGCACTGAGCATCTTAGAACAACCCGGGGCTCTTGATGTTAAGTAAGATGTGCTGAAAGGCTCTTCTGGAACCCAGCCTCATAGCGGTGGTGTGCCATTTTCTATTGCTAAGGTCATCTCCTGGACAGCAGATGGTGCTTTTTGTATTCAGCAGCTGGATTCAACCCATTCCACTTCCGCCCCCACCTCCCTTCTCTGAGACAGTGTGGATGTGGATGTAAAAGTGATCAAGTTTCTTTTTCTCCCCCAATGTATTCTCATACCAAACCTCAAGTCTATTTTTTTTTTAACCTTAGATAAGCATTGGCATCGGGAAAATAGATTAAGGGTCAAGAGCTGCTTCTCCCTTATATACCTTTGAATTCCTTATCTTTGGATTTGCCCTCTAGTTTCCATTGTTTCCATGCCTTTTGAGACTTAAAAAAAAAAGAGAGAGAAGGAATTCAAAGGTTTACCTTGGAGAAACCATCTTAGCCAGCTCTGATTTTTCAAAGCACTGTGCCATTGTGAAGAAGTCTTATGACCGCCACATCCTTTTTTGCCTGTTACTTGTCTGGGAAACGACAGAGCCACAGTTGCATTAACATTTATATCAATAACAAGCATTTCCATATTTCTTTCTCAGATGAATATGCTAATGAGGCTCAAAGAAGCAGCCAGTTACTCAAGCGCACAGAGCTGCGACAGCGATACTGCCAGTCACCACGATGATATTCTGGACCCCTCACTTGAATCGACTCTCTAGAGGGGGAAAGGCCTGGTTAGAGGATGCCGGTAAACCTATACCCGCTTCAAGTGCTGCCAGTACTGAAGCAGCAGGTCAGGGTGGCCCGAAAGAGAGAGGGAGGGAGGGAGAGTGTGTTGTGTCATATATAGGTGGTCGACTTAACTCTGACAAGTCAGGAAAGCAAATCAAAACGGAAAGCTTGAATTAGTTTAATTTCAAGACATTTCAGTATCAATGGAGCTAAGTGAGACTCCATCAATCAACTGGAAAGGGCCTTTAACAGGGGGGCTACTGAGCAGATTGCACATGTATTAGCCAAACTGGAATCTCTTTGGGTTTTTCTTTTTCTTCCTGTCTGAAAAGTTTACAGTGCAAGCCTTTTATTTTACACTTCAATTTACTCTGAGGTGCTGCGTTTGTGGTCTTCTTGATCCTCCTCCTCTGACCTCTGTTGTGCCCCATGGCACTCGTTACAGGACTCCAGTAGTGTTTGAATTGTACGCTGCTGCCCATTCCAAAATGAGTTGGAGAAGAAAAAGAAAAAAGAGAGAGAGTAAACTCAATAAGCACAAACAGTATTGTGCAATTGCCAGGAAAACGCTACTGTGATATGCTGGAGAAGTGCCAATTTGATACTAAACTGCCATGTTTGCAGTGATGTGGTCCACCAAGGTTTCTGGGGTTTTTTGTGTAAAAATCATCTGTTTTATATACAAGTTGTTTTTAACCACAAGGGTATTTTTTAAACACCTGCCCACCTCTTAACAAGGGTTTTGTTTTTTAAAAACAAACAAACAAACAAACAAACAAAAAACCCCAATTCTTATCTGACACTGACTAAAGGCTTTCTTAGGGCTTTGTTTGTTTTGAGCCTTTTCAGTGGGGGGGGGGGAGAGAACATTTCCTATGGTGCTGTCTCACTGCCTTAAAACCAATTTCTAGAACAGTTTTACAGTTGGTTTAATTTGTTAAACCATTGATTATTTACACTGTTTTCTTTCTTCATTTTCTAACGAGAGAGCATCAGTGAACACAGTAGCCTCGTGTCTGTATATCATGATTATTATTTTTTAATGAAGTGGCTCAACGGACGAACTCTTGATACAGATATATAGATAGATATATAGTATTTTTATCTTGTGTGAATAGATTGCCTACCATCTAAAATATTCAAGTGACCCAGAGGCCACTCCCAATTAACTATAATTGAAAACAAAAGCCCAAGACAGTTGGCTCAGATCCATTTGGTCCTATGGAAAAGAGCTTATCAAGAGAAAGAGAGAGAGATGTTTGGAAAAAGTTATCCAGCAGAGCTGGGTGCACTTGATGCAGCATTAGCACAAATATTTCTTTATTTTTCCCCTCCTTTTTTTTCTTGTTTGAAGCATGTTGTTTTAATTGCAATTGTATATGAAGAAATTCAGCATTAAAGAACACTGACACAGTGATGTCCACTGTGGAAGAGAGAAAAGTTTATACTGTAAAAGGGGAGGGGGTGGTTTTGCACAGTCTACGGGGAGGGTATTGTAAATATTTTAAAAAAAGCCTTGCACAAATGAAAGCAAACAAACAGCAACAACAACAAAAAACAAGAAACTGTATTTTATCCTGTTGGTGTTAAGAGATGTTTCACTTACTGAGATTACCTGTATGTTGCAAACAGATCCAGAATGCAAACCGTACAATCTGTTTTTTTAAAAAAACTGGTGTGTTTGTCCTGTATTTAGAACTGTTATGACTATGCAGGAGTTATCTGTACTAGAGTGAGCATGTTTCAATTTACATTATGAAGCCAATACATCTTAGGGGAAAAGAAAAACTATCTTTATCTTTCCTGGCAGGCTACATCAGATTGAATGAAAACTGATCAGAGTAATTGGATATGCTGGTTCAAATTAAAATAATTAAAACAAATAATCCAAGGGCTATGGCATTGTGTAGACATGCACTTGTACACCTAGAGCCACAATCCTGAAACTATTCACTTGGTGCATGCCCAGTTCACAGCGGTGTGTGTGCGGCCAATGGAGCACTTTCAGGATTTCACTAGCCAATGGATATCTTCAGGACATGGAACTGGTGCTACGAACTCCTGTGACCATCATGTGGCCATCTGTTTTATAAAACAAAGACGAAGTAATCAGTGCTGTTTCCCTTGCAGCATCACTGAAGCTCCAGGTCTCCTGCACGGTGCTATTGCCCTAATAAATAGAACTCTGATTTTATGCACATAGAATGTAGTCAGGCTGATGTCAGTCAGACACCAAATACTAGCTTACTTTTTCATATTGTTCAATGACATGCTTCTCTCTGGCAAATGACTAAAACAACAGCTGCTCTTTATGATATATGTGGTCTAAAACAATACACACAAACCCATGAATTCCTGCCATTTTTGACACGCACGTGCACACATACAAACCCTGTATGTATGTATCATGTAATACAACTTTCCCTGCAATACATCTCAGTGAGTCCACCTAGTTTACAACTTTAAAAATTTGCTTGTGAAACATTTGTCTGTATACATTTTATATTTTGTACATTTTTGATGTAACATATCATGTAAATAGACAGAAACAGTGAGATAAATCATCTGAAAAGTTTTGTAGTCTTTGTAAAGCCCTATTAATAAGTATTTGGTGTCATCAGACTTAACTGAATGATGTATTTTCTATTGATTTATTGTTCTTCTAGCTTGTAAACCAGCTTGCATATATTTTTTGCAGGTGTGCACACTGTATCTGTCTAAATTATTACTTTGCCATTAAAGTGGAATTATTTATTGACCACTGAGTCTGTTGTCTTTGTACTCAGGAGAACAGGTGATTGGATAGTCCCATGGTAAGATATGCATACTGACTAATGTGGCTTCAAAATCAGCCTAACCCAAGGTTACAAGGACAGTGACTTGTATCCTTCAGCAACTGTTTCCATGAAAATATCCTGTTGTTCTGTAATCCTAACTTTAAAACTTTTGGGAGAAAAACAATGGATCATAGAGAGGGGGAAAATGCTGGAGTTTGATGTTTGACAGATGATGTCAAAGAAAAGTACCATAGCATAGTAAAAATATTGTGCATGCTCCAGCCCATCTAGGCAAATAGCTCATGGTTGTGGAACCTGAAAGGGCTGTACAGAGCAAGTGCACCTGGCCTACTTCTCATCCTCTAAAGTACAGCTTGAAGGTCAAAGAAGCTCTGTTATGACTGCTGGACCCTCCACAGGATGGGATCTCCTTCCAGGAAGACCTTTCTGCCATACTCCTTTCTTGCCACAGCTTTGCTAGGCCAGACCTATTGCACACTCTACCCAGAAGTCATCTGCGTATGAGATCCTGCACAGGCTTGCACAGATGGATTCCCTGTTGAGAAGCCCATAGGAGCCTCCCATTTTGGTGGTGGGAGTGACTGGGTCATGTATGTACTGATCCTTGGCAGAAATAATTCAGGCGACACAATTTCCCTACATCCATGGTCCATTTGCACATGTGGAAGCCTTAACACTGTCATGTCATCTACTCATGGACCACACATATTGTACTGTGCCTTATTGTTGAGACTCACAGAGCTCTAACACGTTCACTGCACGCTCTCTCTCGCTCTCGCTCTCTCCAACAAACTATAGACTGCTTTGCAAACAATTCAAATACATAGGGTTGGATGCAGGGGAAATCCACATATAATGGGGCTGCTGGAAGCTGACTCCACCAACATCTCCCCAGTCCCCACAAAAAGCTCCCCCAGGGATTGGGGAATCCTGCTGAATGGGATGGGCTGTGGGATGGAGAGAAGGGGTAACCCTGAAAATCAGGTAGAAGCAACTTTTGCAAGCAGGAGCTCCACTTATGGAAGTTGCTTCCAGCTGATTTACCCCTCATCCCCCCATGCCACAGCCCACCCCATTCAACAGGTCTCCCAACCCTCAGGGGAGCCTTTTGTGGGAGAGGGGGTGCCAGGGGAAGAGAGGGTGGGGAAGTAAGCTTCTGCCAGCCCCATTATGAATGTTTTTCTATGAATCAAATCCATGGGCCAAGGAAGAGAAAGGGCACAACAACTTTTTCTTTTCTTTTGCTGGAAAACAATTCTAACAGTTGGGGAGGACATTAAAATTTAAGCCAGGGCTGGGCAAATCCCATCATCCCTCACCATGGAACAAATATGTAGCTTGGGGTTGCTCCTAGATCCATCATTGTCACTAGAGGCTCAAGTGGCTTCAGTGGCTAGGAGCCCCTTTTACCAGCTTTGGCCGGCATGGCAGCTATGGCCATTCCTTGAACAGGATAGCTTGGCACAGTGGTTCAGGCACTGGTAACCTCAAGACTTGATTATTGCAAAGTGTTCTATGTGAGGCTACCTATGGAAGCTGCAGCTGGGCTGCTGATCGGGGGCGGGGCCTCCTTTTGACACATTTGCTAAAAGAACAGCATGTTACACTTTTCCTACTGGGCCATGTTTAAGGTTTTTGCTGTTAACATATAATGCCCTTAAATGCCTTGGGACCAGGTTAACTTAGGGATCACTTCATCCCTTATGTCCCTGTCCGATCTTTGTGATCCTCAGAAGGAGCACCTTAGATGGTGCTGCATGTCCCTGAAGTTCATCTTAAGCATACTAGTAATAGAGTGTTACAGCATATACAGTTACAGTTAGTAACTGTATATTCTGTATATATACAGCATATATATACAGTTAGTAATTTAGTGTTACAGCACCCATCCTCTGGAAACAGAAAGTGCTGCCAATTGGCATCAAACAGGTGTCTACAGTTTTGTCTTTTAGACATCTGCTTAATACCTATCACTTTACGCAGGATTTCCCTGAGGTGTGGCCCAGTCAAAGTCTTATTGTTGATCAGTAGAATGATCATTTTATAGTTTTATTTTATTGTAATATTTTAGTGTTGAGGTTATTATGTTTACTGCTTTGATACTTTTGGTGGGAAGCAATGTATAAATTTGTGAAATAAATACCAGAGGTTATGCTGGCTAGGACTGATGTGAGTTGTAAGCCAAAACATCTGGAGGAGCACATCTTGCCCATCCCTGATTTCAACAAATGAAAACAGCATCAGTGGAGTAAAACATATATCACTAGAGAAATTATATATTTTCCCAAATAACTTTTTTAATAGTAAAATTATTCAGCACGCCTATAAAGAATGCATTTGACTGGATCTCTTCACCTAATTATACCTTGCAGGGCGGTATGGAAAAAAGAAGCAGCAAACCTGCAAGCAAATTCTTAAGTATTCCATTAATTATTAATTTTTAAAAGGACATTTCACATAAGTATGTATGTTACAAACCCATCATTTTCTTTGATGTGTGGTAGAGGATTATGGCACCCTGATGCTGCAATCAAATTACAGCCAAGGTTGTTAGAAGAAATCTAGATAAATTAAAGAGGTGAGGCATGGGAGAGAAACACAGAAGAGCTATCTCATTTACAAGTAAGATCATAAGAAGAGCCATGCAGGATCAGACCAAAGGCCTATCTAGTCCAGCATTCCATTCACACAGTGGCCAACCAGCTGCCTGTGGGAAGCCCAGAAGCAGGACGTGAATGCAAGAGCACCCTTCCTCTTGTGTTCCCCAGCAACTGGTATACAGAGGCATACTACTTCGAATGCTGGAGGTAATATATAGCCACTATGACTAGTAGCCATTGCTATCCTAAATGAATTTGTCTAATCCCCTTTTGAAACCATCCAAGTTGGTGGCCATCACTGCATCTTGTGTGATGCAGTAAATTCTATAGTTTTAACTATGTGCTGTGTGAAGAAGTACATCCTTTTATCTGTCCTGAATCTCCTACTACTCGGTTTCATGGAATGACCCTGAGTAAAAGTATTATGTGAGAGGGAGAAAAACTGTAGAGTACATTAACTGTCTTACTGTTGATATCATGCTTTAAGAGCTGGTGTACATAGAGATGAGTGAATTCTTGACCCAAAACAATTTATTAGTCTTACAGAAACTCTTGGCTTCCCAAGAAAATCTTCAGAGCTTTCATCTCCAGAATTCAGCAAATATTAGGCAAATATTCCTTGGTAACTACTTACAAATGTGTAGAGTACTTCTGACAAATTTCACTATGTAAGTGAAACAGTCAAGGATTCCTTCAAAATTCTTCAAATGTTTCATCTGAGGAGCATCCCAAAAATGCACCTCAGATTTAGCTTAAGGTGTCATTTTGGTGGCGACTCTAATCTACATATTACAGAGAAGAGTCCAATAAGCTTCACTGAAAGCAAGAAGAAACTGTGGGATAGCAGCTCTGAAGTGTACTGTTCCACATGAATTTTATTAATAGCATGCTGTTAGTCATGCATGCACTACTCTCTCTCTCTCTCTCTCTCTCTCTCCCCCATTTCATTGCAGTGCTCATCATTTCTAAGTGTTGGGAGACAGACAGGAGACCTGTAGTTGATGGGAGCACTCAGATGATTTGTATTTAAAAAATACAGCCTAAGACTAATATATGTGGTTGGTCAAAATGCAGTATGCCTTGCCCCAGAATAGGTGAAAAAGGAATAAGATTCAAATGTTCTCCCCCCACCCTGGAATTATTTATTTATACTTTACAGGTCTTCATCTAAAAGATGTAAAAGAGATTCAGCAAGAATATGTTTTAGGCTATATCACTGAAATAAAAAAGTGCCTATTTCCTTTTGCATACCCTTTTGCAATCAGTTAAAAGAAAAAGCAGGCAGTCATAAGGTCATAGTTATTTGAGTTATTAAGGACTGTGTATGTGTATGCATTACTAAGGGATGGAGCTTTTATTCACGTGTCTCTGCTAATAAGGAACACAAAGTTATTTTTTGAGCCTTGACATCGGCTTTATATTTTTCTTTTGCTTTCCCCCCCTGAGAAGTGACCTGCTGGTGCTGATTACCACATGGAAGGTTTGCCAGAAATATATATATAGATAACATATGCACACACTTCTCTATTGGCTGTGGAGGCTGGTGGCGCCAATATCAGTGGGGCACTGTATCCACTCCTGGTTGCAGTCTGAACTTTTAAGGAGCTATCCCTAGTGCTGAACTTATTTGGGGTTAAATTTCACCACCACAAATAGCTCCTTTAAAGTTCAGACTGAAACCCAGAGTGGATACACTGCCCCACTGACACTGGGGCCTCCACTGTCTATTGGCTTCTTGGCCTTTCCCCGTATCATGCCGGACATGCAAAAAGAAAGATCTGCAGCTGCTGTGAAGTGCTCCCACACACCACTGCTTGATGTAGTATGCTTTTGTAGAGTGATATTTGTTGCTGACAGTGATATTGTGCAACAAGGGCAGGGCTAAGTACTGAAAAGATCTGAGGCTCAGGCCCACAGGACAAACAACATGCACAAATTTGCATAAGCTAATCTGATATGTTCCAAAGTCTGTAAAGGGCCCTGTCTCTCAAGGATACCCCTATTTGTAAAAAGGAATGTATGGACAGGGGAGAGGGGGGCATTTGATTTCAGGGGGGAAACCCTCAGGCAGAAGGGTTGCACTGCTGCCGAGTTGTAGATCAGCATAGGAGCCACCCCTCATCAAGTGTGTGTGAGAGAGCGGCACCTGGCTCAGCAGCAAGAGTTAACCGGCCTCATCATCATTGTCCTGTCCTACCTCAGCTCCAGGCCCCCAGGAGAGGTGGAGTGGAAGCAGGGGCACCTATCAGAAGGTCACTCACATCAGGTTATGCCAGAGGTGTGGAACCTCTTTTAGATTGAGGGCCGAATCCTATTTCAGGGGCTGCATTCCAGTGGTGGGTGGGGCCCAAGGCAAAAGGGGTGCCCCCAAAATATACCACCATATATAACTAAGCCTTAGGAGAGTCATTTCACCCTTTTTGAATGGGGGAAAACCTGCACAAAAGCTGGTCAACCACCAAACAATTAGAGATTGGCAGTAAAGTGGTGGCGCCACGGGAAAGGAGCATGGCTGTCTGGGGAGCAGCAGAGGGCTGGATTGGGACACTAGGAATTCTGAATTTAGCCCCCAGGCCTGAGGTTCCCCAGCCCTCAGTTATGCAAATCAAAAGGGCCAGGCCTGTCAGGACCTCGGACAGATCACTGTAGCACGCGCTGGCTAGAATTCACTCAAGGAGAGCTGTTGTGTTGACCCAGTAACATACTGAGGCCTTATAGATTTCAAAATAGATAATCAGATGTGGGAATAGAGTTGGCATCTGGGCCCACCACATAGCCTGGTTCCTGTGTGTGTGCTCTGTTGCTGCTGCTGAATATTCCTACTTCCTGTTTTTTAACCACTTACCGATCCAGAAGAGAATGTTTCCTCTCAGCCCCTGAAGTGGCGTAGTGCTACATTTTGAAGTGCAGGCACTCATCATGACAGTCCCCAAAGCCACACCGCCAAGGACAGTCCAGATATTCAGGCAGCTGTGTTGATCCACATCCACAAATCAAGTCTAGCTAGCCATTTTCATCTCCATGAGGGGTAGGTCCTTTGTAAAGCTAATGGCTGTTAATTGGCCACTGAAGACCAGGCCACCCCAAAATAATTTGCAGTACAACAACAGGGAACAATATACTGGTTTTGAGGGAAATTTATTCCCTCCCCCCCAGCTACTGTGAGGATTGCAGCTAAGCTCAGAAGGAACGTGGAAGCCTGAGGGGTGTGTGGCAGATGATGTCATTGTCCCTGTGAATCAAAAGGTGCCAGTGCCATGTCCATTCAAGGCAGCCATGGCTCCATTACACCACCGATCCCCCTGACTGCTGCACTCTTTGGTCTTTGGTAAGGGACTTTGTTACCCAGGCACCGGCACCTCCCCTCCCATGGCAGCTGCAGGGACATAGCTGCTAACTGCAGCCAAGGACTGTGGATCTTGCCATCTTCAGACATCTTGGACAGCATCTAATCTCCCTGCAGCTCAGGAGAGAGTGTCTATACAGGAGCTATGCTGGGTTTCTGATGGTAGGCAAGCACCCACCAAGTAAGTCAGCAATACCACCAGGTCCCCACAGGCCAGAAGAGTGCCTAGTTAGGGACATTTCCCCCCCCTCCTTCTATAGCATTTACAATTTCTCCCCTCCTCTTTCATTGAATTATGCTAGTATACTTCCCTCTGTCAATAAGGTCTAATTGAATCAAGCCTTAAAAGTGAAGGAGACACACAGCCATAAGGCAGTCAAAATATGATGCTGCATAATAAACCTGAGTGCTGGTAGAAGGATGCTCTTGGTAACAATGTGATCACTCAGTACTATTTATCAATGCTTACTTAAGAATGTAGTTGAATGAGGAACAAACAAAAAGCAATTTAATGCAGCAAACAGGCCACATGGCCTGGTCCTTGCATAATTTATCTTCTATGACAGATTCCATTTTCTGCTGCTGGTATTATTGTTATGCAGAAATACATTTTTTTTGTACAGTGAGTGAGAGTGCATTCATCGCTACAACATGAGCTGACTCAGTGGTAGCAGCATTTAATTCAAATGATATTATTCAGTTATCAGGGAAAATAAGCCACCCTCTAAGGAAATATGTCTGCTTAATTATAGCATAAAAAGCAATTTTGAGAAGCAGAAAGAATGACATAACGATTTTGTGGGGAAACACTATTATTATCCAGAACATCCAACAGTCAGTATCTGACATAGCAGTCCAGAGAGTCATCAGTCTCATATTCACATAAATGTTGATGTACAGTCACACAAAAGCAATTTGGCAATTAATGCGGCAATACAATACATGTCTACTGAATTCAATGGGGCTTACTTCCAGGTAAGTGGGTATAGGATTGCAGCCTCAATATTGTACTGTAATGACTTAGAGAAGGTACAAGGTTTAAAAAGTAACATATTTTCCTCCATGATACTTACCATAGCTCAATCTCATGCATGTGAAGCAGGACACACACATTGGTTGTGATGTAATCTAAGCAGGAGCTTCTCGTGTTGGGCCTGATTCTCAGCTATAGAAGACAAAGAAGTGTGTGTGCAGCCCCGCAACTAACAGTGGGGGTGTCTTTGGCTTAGCTCATCCTCATACACTGGCTTGAAATTGGAACAGTACCCTCAAATGGTTCCTGCCCCTTTCCATGCTGGAATAGTCACTGGCTCTCAATATAACTTCCATAAATAACATTTCTTCTTTGAAAAAAGTCATAGTGGCCGCAGTAACATCTTGACCAGTGCAAGAAGAAAGCCATGGGTTTCATGTTCTCTGGCCTCAATTCTCTCTCTGGTTCAGAGGAAGACTCAGAGTTAGAGGAGGCATCATCCAATGAACCATGGTCTGTTATTCCAGGACCTTCCAGGCCAAAAGATGTACCTTTACCGCCTTCTCAGAGTTAGAGGGAACTCCCCAATGCAGTCCTCACCGTCCCCATGCCGTAGCAGCCAGTGGCTGCAGAACTGGGCAATGGCCCATTAAAAAGGGGGCAGGGTTAACAGCAGATCCAGACCAACCCTCCTTCCTACAGGCCTGTGGCTTATGCTGGCTCAGCTTGTCTGAGCGTGGAAAGCTAAGCAGGGTCAGGCCTGGTTATTACTTGGATGGGAGACCCCTCCTCTAGTTTCCTGCATTGAGCAGGGGGTTGGACTCGATAGCCTTGTAGGTTCCTTCCAACTCTCTGATCTATGAAATCCAGAAGTATTTATCAAAGTGTTTCTTTAAGAACGTTACCTGTTAGAAGAAGCTAGTTATTATAATTACTATTCAAAATGTCTTAGGCAGGACTAATTGTCTCTTCCATCCAAGCTGCTTTTGCTATTTGTCACGTTTTGCGGGATAAATATTTGTCAATCCCTTCCATTTACATAAATCTCCTTCAAGATGCTTCTGTAGCCGGTGTTTGATAATGTTAATGGATTCTATTATGTACACCAATCAGATTTGCATCCAAAGTATTTATTAACTTTAATTGCTTTTCAGGAAAACAATTGCTTTTCTTGTAGAAGAAAAGGCCAAAAATTAAAGTTGTATAAACTAATCCATATTTTAATGCTTTACTTCCACAGCTTGATACTGCCAACCTTTATCTTCCTGTACATGCACAACAATAATATTGTCATTTAACATCCTTAGTTTTACCTTTCTCAGGCATTCACAGTACAAAGGCCAAGAAACAAAAGCTCTTTTTAAGAATCTAGGGTACATTTAATTTGTACTATTCCCTCAATAGTAGGGCTGTACCAGGGATGTTGAAGAGTCCTTGGTCTCGAGTCACGAGTCGAGTCACGAGTCTTTGGACCCGAGTCTCGAGTCCGAGTCCGAGTCCTTGGTCCAAAATGGTGACTCACGAGTCATGAGTCCTGAGTCACTCCCAAAACTGACTCCACGAGTCCCTATTAAAATCAATGGGGTTTCCCCCCAACAAAATAAGGCTACTTCAGATGTGTGGCTTAAATAAATTCTAGGCACAAGTGTGCCTTTTTATTTCAAAACTCTGCAACTGATTTTGGCAAGAACAGACCAGGCAGACAAACCCAAAATAACCAGGCAGGCAGAGGAGGCAGGGAACCCCAAACAGGCAGGCAGAGGCAGCCAAACCCAAAATGTCTGACCCTAACCCCAACCCCCCACAACAACACATCAATCAAAATAAATCTCAACACATCGTCGTTGGGGCTGCGCTCCTGGTAGCTGTCCATAGTGGCCGAGCAGCGGCGCGCCTCGCTTCCATGCGCTCTTCACCGGTGATCGCGCTCCTTCTGGCACAGCCAGAAGACTCGTCAACAGCCCAGGAATGTTGACGAGTCCTTGGTCTCGAGTCCCGAGTCGAGTCTCGAGTCCCATTAAAAATATTGGGACTCGAGTCCGAGTCGAGTCAGAGGGGGGACTCAGTCTGACTCACGAGTCGAGTCCTCGAGTCCGAGTCCCCATCCCTGGGCTGTACATCCCTATGTTTTTCAGCTTGCAGCATGGAACCTGGGTACAGTAATACCTTGGATTGCAAGTAACTTGGTCTGAGAGCATTTTGCAAGACAAGCAATTTTTTTAAAATAAATTTTGACTTGATATAAACAAGCGACGTCTTGCAATACAAGTCGTAGGGATGTAACCGCTCACCTCGAGCAGGCATAGCGGGCCGAAATCAGCCCCGCTCACGCCCACCAGAGACTCGCTTTGATATAAGTGTGTTTTGGATTACAAGCACGGTTCCGGAACGAATTATGCTTGCAATCCAAGGTATTACTGTATTTGATTTCCTATCAGCTTACGTTTTAGATTATTATTATTTTTAAAAAATCATATTGCTAGTTCTCATGGAAATAAATTTTTCAAAGGATTGTTATGCTCTTTGCACTTTTTGGAGCCGCAAAATGTTCCATGGGCATAGCACTTACCCAAGTTTGGTTTCATTTGGAAGAAGTTAACTGGAGGCTTCTGGTGTTTTCTAATATTTGGCTTTATTTACAACTACACCAACTGAGCATAGGTAGAAGTACAGGTTAAACACTGTCAGCCAATTACACCACCCCACATCAGATCTCAGCTCCCCCACAAGCACCTTCTAGCGTTTGCGGAGCCCCAAACACAGCTCTCTGCCTTTTTCTGTCTCTCTTCCAAAAACAGCCATTTGTCTTTTTTCTTCACGGACTCACACACCCAGACAGTACTTCATTCTTAGTTGGGAGGGGGGAAGCATAGGTGGAGCTGTTCCTAGTCAGGCAGCAGATCTGCTATTCCCACATCAGATCCTCAGAAATGCACACCAGCACCACCCCCAGTTGCTTTCTGCTTTATCTCTGCCTCATATTCTGTCTCTGTTCCAAAAAATCCTTCCACTGTTCATTTGTTCTTCACTGGGGGGGGGGGGGGGAACACAGACTGGGTTCATATGATCACCGCAGCTCATCTTGGCTTAAATAAGTCACGGTGGGTTGTGGCACATGCCACACACCCTTTTGAATATTCAAGCAATGGCAGTCAGCCACTGTGGCTTATACTATTATTTATTACTTGCAGCATTTTTACCCTGCTCTTCAGCCAGAAAAGGCTCCCAAAGTGGCTTACAAAGAATAATATGAGACAGTCCCTACTCTCAGGCTTACAATCTAAAAGGCATGACCTCACAGGGTTGTTGTGAGGATAAAAATGGAGAGGAGGAGGACCATGTAAGCCACCTTGGCTTCCTTGCAAGAGGAAAAAAGGCGGGATAGAAATATAATCATAAATAAATAAATGACACAAAAGGAAAAGGGATTGGGAGGGAGGAGGAAGAAAGCAAAACTCAGGCACCAGTTCTTAGTGACAAGGTTCCTTTAGATTTTTTTCTTTTCTTTTTTTTCTGACAGGGAAGGGCAAAACAAGCTCCCTGCAGCTGTTCCTTCTTTGGCCAATGTATGGGGCCAGGCTGGTCTCCCCCTTGCCATGACGTTAATCTTGGGAGGCATGGGGTACAGCCTCCCAGTGGCCCTTGGTTCTCTGGCCAATGGATGAGGCCAAAGTCTGCAACCTCAGGGAACTGTCAGTTGGAGCTACCAAATGAACCCAGTGAGGCTGGCTTATGTGATGGTTAAACAACCCTTGCTTAACCCCAAACAGCCCATGGGTTGTTTAACCCTCCTATAACCCAGCCTCGCTGGGTTCGCACAACACAATAAGCCACAGCAACTGACCGCCGTGGTTGTATATTCAAAATGGCACACGCTGCAACCCAGCAATCGTGTGAACCAGCCCACACCCTAAACAGGGTGTGAGAATGAATTGCTTTCTCTAGGCTCTGCTGGGTTCCTCATTCAGAACATTCCAGAGAAATCTCCAATTTCTAGGCCTCCATTTTCTAGCTCTGAAGGAACCATCAAACAGCTATTATCATCATTTTGCCTGACAAAGTACAGTCATGCCTTGGATTGAGAACATAATTCGTTCCGGAAACGTGGTTGTAATCCAAAACACTCTTATATCAAAACAAAATTCCCCCAAAAAATTTGTACAGAGAATTTTAATTTAAACCATACTACAGTACTTGTATTGCAAGACGTCACTTGTATATCAAGAAAGAAAAAAAAAAAAAATTAAAAAATTGCTTGTCTTGCAAAATGCTCTCAAACCAAGTTACTTGCAAACCAAGGTATTACTGTATATGGCTAGGCCAGCTTTCCTAACAATAGCTACCAGAACCACCTGTTTCCTCAAAGAGGAAAGAAAAGTGAACAATGGGATGGGGAACTGAGGGAAAACTGTCTCCACTGATGCTCTTACTAGGGTTGTTTTGAGCAAGAATGTGTGAAAAACACAATTCCTTTTTTTAAACTTAAGAATTTGAACAATGACTCTCTCTTTTCAAACATATGTGCTGAATGATTGCTTCATTTGCCTGATTGGATGATTAAAAATAAATAAATCACAATCAGGTTTATTGCTGGTAGCTGTTTAATATAATTAATGGATTTATTAGCATTTTATTTATGAAGAAATGCATAAGCAGCCTTATACATTGACCAAACATAAGAAAATAACATGACACTCTTGGAAACAGAGGTCATTTTGTATGTGAATTGTAAGACTGATGACACAAAATTGATTGTGCTTTTCTCACTTTTCCTTCTTTTTATGTGAAAACAGTGCACAACAAGGAACAAGGGGAGGGGAGGGAAAGGTACTAAACTGTTTTGACTTCACACTGTTTGACCTTTTATATATGATGCCGTTTTGAGGTAATGCTTTCATATTTTGTTGTACAAAAATGTTCTGAAAAAGGTATGCTATCATTCAACATTTTCAAACAAGTTGCAATTTCAGGTACAGACTGCTGACTTTCCTCTGATTTGTCCTCAGGAGAAAGACAGCTAACCGAATAGCCGGCCCTGTCCCTGTGTCTTTCTGCCACAATGTTAAAGCAATGCCTCTAAATTTAGTTTGCTCTGGAGGCAAAATGCTTTGAAATAACTGTGTAAGACATTTCCTCCTTGCCTTTAGGAGCCATGGAAGCTTAGTCACCCATGTGTGCTGCTGTTAAGAGACATGTGAGCAGATGTTTACAGAGAGGGCATCCCCAAATCTATTTTGGGTAACAACATCTAGCTCTCAGAAAGTCTTAGCAGCCAACTTCAAACGCAGCCAGCTCCATTTTTATTAGAGCGGAGAGGGGACAGCAACATCCAGGAAAGAAATAACTGCTGCTTTCCTCTGTAGATGGTGATAGGAGAGTAGCATGTTCAGAGCGGCTCTGCTGTCTTTCCAGTGCTTATTAATATGGCACAAATACATTGTTCTGAACATGAAAACACATTGCATGAGCAATCTGCATGGACTGAGCAGAAGATCTCAGTGGGACTTACTTCTGAGTAAACATGCTTAGTATTGGACTGCACTTGAGGTTGCTGAAATCTGTAATTACAATTACAGACCCGGAATACAATTTTCTCCAACTCATAATGATCATCAGATATAATACAAGTAAAGCATCATAGCCCAAAGAGGTTCTTGTCCAGGTCTGACTATAAAATGAGATTCTGACCAGGTGCTCTCTAGCAGAAGTAGCATGTGCAGCAGTTCTTTAATGTGAATCCTTTACTCTCAATGAAGTTCTCGTTGATTGCTGTGAAGTACGTTCCCAGACCAGGCAGTCTTTTGTTTGCAGTGTGCTCTCTTGGGTAGAGCTGAGCTGAATTTTCATTAGGGATGCTTTGGAAATCCAGTTGAATTTCTCTCCTGGTTTCGGAGTTTGGAATTGTCTGATCTTGTGGAATTTGATGCACTAGGAATTCTTGATCTGTTGTTGTTGTTGTTAAATTGGAATTGTGCGTACACTGCAGCTTTCAGTTCCTTCATCTTTTCCCCCACTTGACATGACCAATGCATGTGTGCGCACTGATAAACCATGCAAATAGGGAAAAGCAGTCTTGGTGCAATTGTATGCAGGCCTGGTGCAGGGCAGTTTGGTGCCCTAGGCTAAATTATATTTAGCGCCCCCCCTCTCGTGCTGTGGGGGGGGGCTCCGGAAAGCAGCCCTGCTCTGCAACCTCCCGCCGCCGCCGCCGCCGCCGCCACCACCGCCACCGGACCCCCCCCCCCGCACGCTGCCGCTGCCGCCCCCACCTACCTTCCCACGCCTCCTCCGAAAAGGGACCCCCGCGCTCTGTTTTTGGCCGGGGGAAACCAGAGCAACAGGGCTGTTTAAGCCCTGTTGCCCTGGTTCCTCCCGCCAAAACAGCGCGGGCGGGCTCCGGAAACAGCGCGGAGAAGGTAGGTGTCGGGGGGGGAGGCGGTGCGGAGGCGAAGCGAAGCGAGGTGAGGTGGGGGGAGGCGGCGCGGGGGGGAGGCGGCGCAGAGGTGAGGCGAGGCGAGGCGGGGGGAGGCGGCGTGGAGGCAAGGCAAGGTGGGGGGGAGGCGCCCAGGCTCGGCCCCACCACTACTCCGGGCACAATCCCCCACACTGACCTGGCTTTCTCGGTGAGGCGGGCGGGCAGGCAAGGCAGGAGCGCGCTGGCAGCGAAGAGGAGCGCAGCGTTCTGCGCCCTCTTC
Source organism: Shinisaurus crocodilurus (assembly GCA_021292165.1). NCBI lineage: Eukaryota > Metazoa > Chordata > Lepidosauria > Squamata > Shinisauridae > Shinisaurus > Shinisaurus crocodilurus. Next base: position 236,773,777 of record CM037879.1, read on the forward strand.
CGCTACGCGCCGTAGGCAACAGCCTAGTTGGCCTAGCGGTAGCGCCGGCCCTGATTGTATGCAAGGTTGCCTCTAGATTCTTTCTGTGTGGTGTCTCACCAGTAGGCACAAATATTTCAGTGCATTGACAAACTGCACCCACAAAAAATCAGACTTGACAGGATGGTACACCTTCTTATATCAAGATCTTCTTTGCATGCTGTTTTGCCAGTATTTCCATAACTCAGTAGCAACCCTGTTTAAGAATGCTTCATGCCAACCTTCCCCACCCCCGTGTCATCCATCATCCCCAGCCAGCATGTTCTGGATGGGGCTGATGGTAGTTGTAGTCAGCACATGGTAATCCAATGCATGGCTGGGGTGATGGTAGTTGCAGTCCAAAATTGGGTTGGGTAAGGATGCTTTAAGTCATACTCCTGAGCTATATGGAGAATCGTTCTGATGGGATTCAAGGTGTCTTATGTTCTTCTTACCCAGCTTATACCCACTTTCCTTCCATGATATTAAAGGTCTCACCACAGTGCAGGCGTAACCTGTGTGACCCTCCAGAGGTTCTGGCCTACAACTCCCATCAGCCCCTAGCCAGCATAGCCAATGGTGAGGGATGATGGAAGCAGTAGGCCAAAACATCTGGAGGGCCACAAGTTGCCCACCCCTGCCATAGCATGTATGACCTATCCTCAGGGTTGTTGTTTCTTAAATGACCTGTGGCCAAACCCACTGGGAACATCTTCTGCATTTGCCACTTTGAAATTAATGGAACTTGTGCAAGAGCACACATGGTTTTGCACAACTTCGATTCAAAGGGGGCTTGCAAAGGAGAAGACCCCAGTGGATTGTCTTCATCGCTTACTTATGGTACTAATTAGTGTCAGAGAGAAGAGGTGATAGAAACAGCTGGACTGGGAACACCAGCTCATTTCATGTAGGTCACTGAGCAGCCCTCACTCCTTAATGATGTTCAGTTACCATGAATGTATTAACCAAATCAGACAGAACGGAAAGGATATGATGATAAATATATATACAGTAATACCTTGGATTGCAAGTAACTTGGTTTGAGAGCGTTTTGCAAGACAAGCAATTTTTAAATATTTATTTATTTATTTTTTACTTGATATACAAGCAATGTCTTGCAATACATGTACTGTAGTACAGCTTAAATTAAAAATCTCTGTACAAATTTTTTTGGGGGGATTTCGTTTTGATTTGCGCGCGTAGAGGAGAAATAACGACTCAGACACAATTGTAGGGTACAAACTGTGGTAAAAGTAATGGGCCACATTTATTGAATTCTCAGTAGGGGATCTACGAAGGGGAAAGTGCGGGTACTAATTACACTGGCTATCAGTCGGTCACTATGGCGATAGGGCGAAACATCCAGCAAGGAGGGTGACGGTCGCCAGGTCATCCCCGCCTTGCTTAGCACCACACGGTGCTGGAATGTCTTTCCTTTCCTGCAGTCAGCCTCGACCAGACTGTGAGGTACTGGTAGGTGAAGCAGGAAGACCTCAGAGAGGGCCTTGTCTCCACAGTCCCGAGCCGTGAAATAGTCGGCGGAAGGAGCTTCAGGCACGCCTCTCACCTGAAAGGTGCCATAGGATGATCACCGAGCCCCTAAAACTGCCTAATCCTGCACTTAACCGCCAATGTGACCAAATTGAAAATGCCACTAAGCACCCAAACCCTGAAATACAGTGTAGAGTAGGCGAAACACGAACATTGCCCCCGGCCAATTAGGACAATGAACCAAAATTCCTACTCGGCCCCTGGCAACAGGCGACCAGGAAAACCTACACTGCAAACAGGGAAGGGAGGGAGGGAGCCGCGTTAGAAAAGAACCAGGAGGAGAGGTGAGCAAACCTAATAACGGCTCTACTGCCCCTCCCCTTCTGCCCTGTGATTGGTTGGTCTGATATCAGACCATTGTAGTCCGACTCGTCCCCCCCCCCGCCACAGCTACGCGTGGGGGGAAGGTGCAATAAGAGTGTTTTGGATTACAAGCACATTTCCAGAACGAATTATGCTCTCAATCCAAGGCATGACTGTATATATATTTAGATGTGAGAGAAAGGGGTTCTCAGATGGGGAATTAAACATACTAAAGATACTATTTGGCACATAGCATAACAGATGTCACGGTGAAATATTCAGACTCATTATCAGGAAAATGGAAATAGTTTTGCAAAAGGAGAAAACTGAGAGTGCTAAATGAGTGAAAGGCAGGCATTTAATTCTTGTCCTCTTTCTTTCTTTTTGCTGTAAATAGAATCACTTTGCTATGGATCACTCTAGACAATCTTAGGATCCCTTATGACCATCCAGCTATGTGACTTTTCAAAAAAATGAGGAAGAATTGGCAAAGTTACAGATTCATAGTACTTAAATGCCAGAAGAGAGGATCTTTCACTTTTGCCAAAGAGCCAGAAAAAGCTTCATGCTACATGATTTTCTCCCTCTGGTCCACACTTTCACATTGTCTTAAGATGACTTCATTCTATTCATCCATGGCTGCTCATGCTTAGAAATGCATCTGTCAGTAACAACCAGCCTTGAACCCAGGAGCTTGGATTCGTAAGCAGGGCTCTCTATCCTCTTGAGTCACTCATGCTGCAACCAAACACACACCTATGTGGGAGTAAGTGTCATTGAACTCAATGGGGCTAACTTCTGAGCAGACATGCACTATCAGAGGCAGAAACATAGGCTATGGGAGAATATGTTACAGAGTCACAGGGGCTGTCTGCATATGACAGAGGCACATTGTGGGTTAATTAACCCACAATTTGCCACAGCAAAGGGCCAGGTGCGTTCTGCTGCCTTTTGGAATATTCAGCCCACAATCGGGGTCAAACCCAATGTGATGTCGGAACCTGGATGCTATAGGTTAATCATGGGTTAAACAACCCACAGTTAACCTAACTACTAATTGTAGGTTAACTGTCAGTTGCTTGACCGAAGAGTAACCTATAGTGTCTAGGGTTCGGATGTTATATCGTAACCCCCAATCTGTCCGACAGGGGGCTGAATACTCAAAATGGCTGTGGAACATGGTAAATCTCATGATTAATTAATTAACCCATGATTTGCTGCCGTTATGTACAGTGCGACGCACATCATAGATTTGGAATGGACCTCAAAGGTCATCCTCCTGCTGATGCAGGAAATCTGCTGCAACCGCCCTGGTAGGTGGCTGTCATCCAGCCTCTGCTTAAAAACCTCTAGTGAAGGTGAGTCTACCACCTTTTCAGGCAGTCAGTTCCACTGCTGAACAGCTTGTGCCATCATAAAGTTCGTCCTAACGTATAGTCGAAATTCCCATTCCTCATCATCTGAACGCACTGGTTCAGAACCTACCCAATGGAGCAACAGAGACAAATTTGCCCCTGGGTACTGTCCATGATGACTATAATTAGTATTTGCCAAGACTGGATCCTTTGTCATAGAACAGGCTTTTCACGTAAAATAGGCCTGAGGTTGCTGTTGTGGTTCATTTGGAGACTACAGCCCCGCAAGGGGAATGCAAGATCTCACCCGACTCCCTCAATGTGTATACAAAAATATGTATATTAGGGGGAAATGCACACAAAATCCATATATTAGTGAAAATAATGTTCAAAAGAGAAAGGAAAATTGCTTGCAAATGTGTATACTCAGCAAAATTGTATACAAAAAAGGCATGTTTTAGGATAAATGCGCACAAAAACATACAAGGTCTCTATTGGGAAACCCTATGCCTGCTTGGTTCCATAGACCAAAGTTCTCCAGCTTCCAAAGATCCCTTGGCCATCCATTTCATTCCTGCCAACTGCCCACAGCCCCTCCTTTCCCTTAGCCCTCTGTTAAGATTTTCCCCAACCTTCTTTTATTTTATTTTTAGCCCCTCCTTTCATCAACTCATCATCTCTACTGCTCACTGTTTCATGAAGTCCCTGCTACTCAGTCCTTCTTCCTTTCCTGACCTGACTCTTAGTCTCTTCTCCAAACCTCTCTTTCCTTCACTTAGGTATGGCATCCTACAATATCCATCTATTTTATAGAAGCATAGCATCTGAAGGAGGAACCAAGGACCGTCTAGCCCCAATCTATTGAGATTATGTTGCCTCTTTGCTTGGAACTGGTTCTGCACCTTCTGAAGTGTATGGGTTTGCAGCTGAATTCATTGTTAGCAGCTTTGGGGTTTATACTGCTTGATCCAGGTCAGCATCACATTAAAAACACACACACACCCTTCCTCGCCTACAAGCAGCAATGCATACAAGCAAGCTGCTTCTCTTGCTCTCCTCTGCCACATGATTTTATACACCGTCTGCTTGCCCATCTGCTCAAGCGACATTAACAAACCTGAGATCATCCCTGCTTTTTAAAATGATTAAAATGTTCCAAAAGTGTACAAAATGTCAAGATCATCTTAGTCAAGTGGCTGCAGTTCTATTTCAAATAAGGGGGGGGGGGGTTCGTATACATCTAATATCATAATTCCTAGACTTTTGTGGAAATTGTATTGTCAATAAGTTATTTCCAACCTCATCTTCAATACGACTATAAGAGCTGTTTTAATTTGTCCCATGTGTGGATTCCCAGACTCTAGAATCTAACATTTCTATGATTTCTGTCCCACCTGTTCTTGCACTTCTAATAAAGCAAAACTATCATTAGTATAAAACTACAACCCACCTATTTAGTCCAGAGCTCTGCAAAAATGGCTGCTCAAAGTTCCCAAACCTATTCGTACAATTTCAATTAATTTCTCCAGGTGGTGAGACTCACCATTAGCAGTGGCAGTAGCTAGAGGTGTGAAGCCTTTGAAAAAACCTGGACCCACCCCCAAAAAAATCAGGAAAAAAACCTTCCCCCAATTTCCCAAAAATCCATGGAAAAAATGTGTGTGGGGGGGGGGGGCTTGGTCATTTTTTTGTTTTCCTCCACCCCCATTTTTTCTGGGTTTCCCCCCAGGCCTTCACATCTGTAGCAGTTTCTTTCTTTTTCTCCTAAGGGTTTTTGTGTGTGTACGTGCCACCTTTGGCCACCATTTTGTATTCTCCACAGTGCCCCAGACCTAGCATTCTTGGGGGGAAATGGTGGGTACCTCTCACACACCAAAAATCCCGATCAAGAATATTTGGAGAAAATTCTGCAATTTTCTTTTTCTAGGCGGATGAGTAAAAAAAAAATCTCAGACATTTGTGATGGGTTTTTTGGCTCAGCTCTAGTATGTACCATAAGAACATAGGAAGAGCCTCGCTGGATCAGACCAAGGGTCCATCTAATCCAACATTCTGTTCACACAGTGGCCAACCAGCTGCCCATGGGAAACCCACAAGCAGGACATGAGTGCAACAGCACCCTTCCACCCATGTTCCCCAGCAACTGGTGTACAAAGGCATACTGCCTATGATACCGGAGGAAGCATATAGTCAACAAGGACTAGTAGCCATTGATAGCCTTCTCCTTCATGAATTTGTCCAATCCCCTTTTAAAGCCCTCCAAATTGGTGGCCGTCACCACATCTTGTGGAAGAGAATTCCATAGTTTATGCACTGTGTGAAGAATAAATCACTAATACCCTTGTAATTTATTCAGGAGGTTCCTTGGATCAAAATGCACGTTCTTCTTCTCTCCCTCCCTCTGCTCCGGCCCTAAGATCTTCCACCAGGTATTTTGGAAGTTACTGTTCAGTAGTATTTACATTCCATGGAACATTACAGAGTAAGGGAAAGCATTGTTTGTCATAACATAAATATCACAGTGGCAGTTGAAAACATGTTCTTTTCCGATAATTTATGCTGCACGAAGAGAGAGAATATGCTGCAATGAGGCACTTCATCTGGTTTCTGGGGCGGGAAAGGAGCATCTGGAGAAAACAACAGCCCTTGGAAAATATACCTTTCTGAATTCAAATTTTCTAACACACTGTTAAATTATGACAGTAGTCTCCCTTGCTGAGATGATGATGATGATGATGATGATGATGATGATGATGATGACAAGATTATAGCTAAATAAATCTTCCATGGACAGAGGCAGTATACCTGATATCTGGTGCCAAACACCACAAGAGGGCTTTACCATCACTGCAATGCCCTGTTTGTGGGCTTCCTGGAGGCAGCTTGCTAAGCCATGCTTGAAAACAGAATGCTGAATTAGTTGGAGCTTGGTCTGAGATCCAGCATGGATCCTATGAATCCATGCTGAGGCTTCCCATAAAATCAGAAAACTGCTCCATTGCTGCTGCCCTCATCAAGTGAGACTCATCCCTTTAGCGTTCAATTAACATTGACACGGCAGATTTTCCCAGTCACCTGCTGGGAGGTCAGCCCTATTTCAGAACATTAGGCAGATTAGTCTGTGGCCTACCTTCACTGCCCAGAAGGAGCACCCTACCTCCTTCTGCTTGATCACTTTGATGCAACAACTCAGATCACTGTGAGCAACACTGCAAAACAATATTTTCTCTGGCAAGTGACACTGATCTCCTAGGAAGATAGGAAGCTGCCTTATAACAAGTCCCGCCCTTGGTCCATCTAGCTCAGACTCAGTATTGTTTACACTGACTGGCAAATTCTCCCCAAGGTTTCAGACAGCTTCTCCCCAAGGTCACATTCCTACCTGGAGATGCAGGGGCTCGAACTTGGGACCTTGTGCATGCAAAGTATGTGCTCTACCATTGAGCTATGGCATTTCACTTCAAAATGTAAATTTCTATAAATCCAACTAAACACGCTTATATTCTGTTATATAATTGCATAAATGTCCTGAGGAGATTTATACTGAGAGGTGGCATAGACAGTTTTTAAAATAAAATAAAATAAAATATTTGAACTTTCTTTTTGCCATGCTGTTGCAGAGTTTTGTTTTGAATTCAAATAAGGAAGGGTACGTACATGCCTAGTGTTAGAGGTCTACAGAAAGTCATAGAGAACATTATAGAGGAAAAATTAGGAAGAAAAGTTTAAAAGGAAGAAAATAGGAATGAATAGATATTTCAGTGTTCCACAGGAAATAATAGGCTTTCAAGAACTGCTCCCCTCAATGACAGTTGTGTTTTGAGGTAATTGCTATGTTTTAGCAGTTGAGTGGTATTAAAGGGAAATAGCTTTTAGAAAGTGTCTGGCTCTTATTAGGGTAAAGAGTGTGACCGGTGGTGTTTTTTTTTAAAGGAGACAAATTAAGGGAAACTTTTATAGTTTATCTTCAGTGTGCATCACTATTAGAGTTAAAAACCAATTCATTCCTCTACTGAAAGGGGCTGTTCTTCCATGTTGTGTAATGCAGCTAAATTTACTGAGATAAAGTGAGCATGACACGTGATCCATCAGGGATGTTAGCATGGTGCCTCCCTATGAAACAACAGAGGGTGAGCAAAGAATTTAGGAGCTCTTCCTAGATTCAGTGGGAGCATATAATTTAAAAAAAAAAAACCCACTTCATATTTATTTTTCCTTTTCCTTTGTAATAATTTCTATAGGATAAATGCAGTAATTCCAATGCAAGCCAATCCACTAAAAAGATTGCAGCTGAAAGGGTGTTTAAATCTCTATCCAGCATCATGGCTCATACCTAACTTTCTGCTTTTTCGCACTGGGAGCACAGGAAGCTACCTTGTAGCACTAGTCCATCTAGCTCAGCGGTGTCTGCACCAACATTTCCCAACCTGGTGCCCTCCAGATGTGTTGGGGTACAACTCCTACCATCATCGGCATACGTTATCCTCAGCACATGCTTAGCACCATCTGGAGACCTACCTTCTGCTCACCCCTGGTCCACACTGAGTGGCAGTGGCTCTCCGGGGTTTCAGACAGGATCTTTCCAGCCCTACCTGGAGATGCCAGGGATTGAACCTGGGACCTTCTGTATGCAAAGCAGGTGCTCTACCACTGCGCTCCAGCTTTTTCACATTACACAGGGTAACCAGAGATACAGTGTATTTACAGATGTCCCAAATTAGTCATCAAGGTCTGTAATGACCTCCCAATAGCTGCAAGATGCACTCTGGTGTCATTTCAATAGTTTCTGTGTGTACACTCAAATCATCAGTTCCTGCTGTGCTGTAAATATAATATGACTCCACAACATCAGATCTTACAGTAAACAATGCCTACATTTTACTCAGTGTATGCAACTTTTCCATCCTTCCAAAAAATGAAAAGAGACACCATTGTCTAGCAATTCCAGCTGCTGTAGTTCCTTCTCCAAGGACACACAGTTGAAGCGAGGGGAGGGGGAGAGGAGAAGGGCACTGACTTGCTGCTTATTTCTTCTTACCTTGACACGGGTTCAGCAGAGCAATTATGGGAAATATCTTGCATGAGCGCTGTTTTCTTGCCTTTCATTCTCCACATCCTTAAAGGAAAGGGAGCCTGGCCACATTCATACATGTAATCAAAATGTAATCCCAGATGTGCGAACAGAGCGAGCGAACAGGGAGAGCAAACAGGAGTAGTTTGGCAGTGGAGTGTGGCAGTGGAGTTTGGCAGGGGAGGTCAAGGGGGAGGTACCTAAGAAATTTTCTAGATTGTTTGTTTTGTTCTAATACCACACAGTTATAGGCCAGGGGGACTCTGTTGTTAACATTCAGGAAAGGCAGGACGAGACACCGGCCATTCCAGTACGAAAAGAAAGGCAGAAACAAAGAGAACAGAGAACTATGGACGGAAAGGACTCTGCAGAGGTGGTGACCTGCAATGTGTGTGCAATGTTTGTTTTCCTGCCGGAGATCAACATGGCCTACACGTGCAACAAGTGCAAGCTGGTCACGCTGTTGGAAGAAAAGGTCAGAGGACTGGAGCAGCAAGTGTCAACCCTCAGGAGTATAAGAGAAAGTGAAGAGTTCTTAGACAGAACGGTGGGTCTACAGCAGCAAAGCGTAGTACAGGAGCCAGAAGGGCAACGGCAGGATGAGGCAGAGTCGGAGAATGCTGAGGCAAGGGAAAATAACGTAGGGGGAACTCCCTGGAAAAGGGTGACTGTTAGGAGCAGAAGAACTAGAAGACATTGGAAGCAGTGGAGCTATGGAACCGCTTCCAGGTACTTGAGGACGAGAGCAGAGGACAGGCTGCAGAGGACGAATTATCTGGCACCCAACGTGACAGCGAGCAAGAGGCCGAAGGTCAGTCAAGTGGAGGAAATCAAACCAAGGCCTACAGCAAGAGAAAGAGAAGAGTACTAGTAGTGGGAGACTCCCTCCTGTGGGGGATCGAAGCCAAAGTATGTCGCGAAGACCCATGGACTCGCCAGGTGTGCTGTCTCCCCGGGGCACGGATTAAGGATGTGACAGAGCAGCTGCCGAGGCTCATACAGCCCACCGACACATACCCCTTTCTTCTCTTCCACGTGGGAACAAATGATACTGCCAAGCGGAGTTACAAAGAAATCATGGCAGACTTTGAAGAGTTGGGAAGGGAACTCAAGAACTTTGGGGCCCAGATAGTCTTCTCATCCATCCTTCCAGTACTTGGAAGAGGAATAGAAAGGGAAAGAAAAATACTCTGAGTGAATGACTGGCTACGAAGGTGGTGCCGACGTGAGGGATTTGGATTCTGGGACCACGGGCTACACTTCCTGGAAGACGGACTGCTGGCAAAGGATGGGTTGCACCTCACAAGGACTGGGAAGTATGTGTTTGGCCACAGCATGAGGAACTTAATCAGGAGGGCTTTAAACTGAATCCAACAGGGGAGGGAGACATAAACTCGGGGGTAACAATGGAAGAAGGCCTCTGTGCCACAACGGAGAGAACAGCTCCAGCAGTGCCCAATGATAGTCTACCACAAAATGTAGGAAAAAAGTCAGACTATAAAGCACATAGTCTTCAATGTCTCTATACTAATGCCCAGAGTACGGGCAACAAACAGAACAAACTTGAACTCTTGATACATGAGGGCAAATATGACTTGATAGGGATAACTGAAACCTGGTGGGATGACTCCCATGGCTGGAATACAGCAATTGAAGGGTATAACTTGTTCAAAAGGAACAGAAGCAACAGAAAGGGAGGTGGAGTTGCGCTGTATGTTAAAGATACATATCTCTGCATAGAGATACAGGAAGAGGAGCTTGGCAGCCCCATTGAGAGCATCTGGGTTAAAATAAAGGGGGAAAAAGGAGAGAACTAGGTTCTCAGGATGCAAAAATCTTTATTAAAGGAGCCCGACGCGTTTCGGCCTGTGTATTTTTCAAGGCCTTCCTCAAGGGGCTGTGAATATTCAAAATACATACATTAAATTAACTTAACATGGTTAGGACAACACATAATAAAAAATACTTTCTCATTGTGTATGGAATTTCTTTACATACACAATGAGAAAGTATTTTTATTATGTGTTGTCCTAACCATGTTAAGTTAATTTAATGTATGTATTTTGAATATTCACAGCCCCTTGAGGAAGGCCTTGAAAAATACACAGGCTGAAACGCGTCGGGCTTCTTTTATCAAAGATTTTTGCATCCTGAGAACCTAGTTCTCTCCTTTTTTCCGTTGCATTTGGATGCTTATCTCCTCCTGTTTCTGTCTTTAAAATAAAGGGGGCAAAGAATAAGACGAACATGGCGGTTGGAGTCTACTACCGACCCCCCAATCAAGGAGAAGACGAGAATTAAACATTTGAAAAGCAAATTGCAAATGTTTCAAGGAGGCATGATGTGGTAGTAATGGCCTGGGTGACTTCAATTTCCCCGATATCTGTTGGGAGACAAATTCTGCCAAACATGGCCCCTCCAAGAAATTCCTGACCTGTGTTGCTGATAACTTCCTCCTACAGAAAGTGGAGGAAGGAACTAGAGGATCGGCTATCCTTGACCTGATTCTAACCAACAGAGATGAGTTAGTGGATAAAGTGGCAGTTTCGGGAACTCTGGGGGAAAGTGACCATGTTATACTTGAGTTCTTGATTCTAAAAGAAGCAAAAGCTGAGTGTAGCCAAACGCGTACCCTGGATTTTAGAAAAGCCAATTCTAACAAACTCAGAACAATGATAAGTAAGGTCCCATGGCAAGCGACTCTAATGAAAAAAGGAGCCCAGGATGGGTGGGAGTTTTTTTAAAAGGAAATTTTAAAGGCACAATTGCAAACAATTCCCACAAGGAAAAAAGGCAGAGGGCAACAGAAGAAGCCAATGTGGCTCCACAATAAACTCAAAGATGACCTGAAAACAAAAAAGGACACATATAGGAAGTGGAAGGAAGGACAGGCTACAAGGGAAGAGTACAGGCAGGTAGCACAGAACTGCAGAAATGGTGTCAGGAAGGCTAAAGCTGAGAATGAGCTAAGGGATGAGGGATGCTAAAAACAACAAAAAAGCTTTCTTCAGATACGTGCATAGTAAAAGACAGAGGAAAGAAATGGTGGTTCACCTACGCAATGAGGATGGCAAATTGGTAACAGAAGACAAAGAAAAGGCAGAAATGTTATATTCCTACTTCGGCTCGGTCTTCTCCCAAAAGAGGGTCTATGACCCCCCTGAAAAACCTGAAGTGCAGACTGAAGGGGAAGGATTGCTGCTTGAGATTGATAGGCAAATGGTCAAGGAGCACCTGATTACTATGAACGAGTTTAAATCTCCAGGGCCTGACGAGCTACATCCTAGAGTAATAAAGGAACTGGCAGAAGAACTCTCAGAACCACTGTCTATTATCTTTGAGAAATCATGGAGGACAGGTGAAGTGCCAGACGACTGGAGGAGGGCAAATGTTGCTCCCATCTTCAAAAAAGGGCAAGAAGGAGGAACCTGGGAACTATAGGCCAGTCAGTCTGACATCAATCCCTGGGAAAATTCTTGAGCAGATTATTAAAAAGTCAGTCTGCAAGCACCTTGAAAGCAATGCAGTGATTACTACAAGCCAGCATGGATTTGTCAAGAACAAATCCTGCCAGACTAATCTGATCTCATTTTTTGATCGGGTAACCTCCCTTGTGGACTGTGGGAATGCTGTGGACATAATATATCTGGACTTCAGCAAAGCTTTCGACAAAGTGCCTCATGATATCCTGGTTAGCAAGCTAGCTAAAAGTGGGCTAGATGGAACAACTATCAGGTGGATCCATAATTGGCTACAGAACCAGACTCAAAGAGAATTAATGTCAAACTGGGGAGAGGTAACGAGCGGGGTACCACAGGGCTCGGTCCTGGGCCCAGTGCTCTTCAACATTTTTATTAATGACTTGGATGAGGAGGTACAGGGAATGCTTATCAAATTTGCAGATGACACAAAGTTGGGTGGAATGAGAAACAGAAACAAAATTCAAAGCGATCTCAATAGACTGGAGCGCTGGGCCGAAAACAACAGAATGAAATTTAATAGGGAAGGGGATAAATGCCAAGTGCTGCACCTAGGGAAAGGAAACCAAATGCACAGTTACAGAATGGGGGACACTTGGCTCAATAATACTACAAGTGAGAAGGATCTTGGAATTGTGGTAGATCACAAACTGAATATGAGCCAGCAATGCGATGTGGCTGCAAAGAAGGCAAATGCTATTTTGGGCTGCATTAATAGAAGTATAGCTTCCAAATCACGTGAAGTGATAATTCCCCTTTACTCGGCACTGGTTAGGCCTCATCTTGAGTACTGCGTCCAGTTCTGGGCACCACACTTTAAGAAGGACGTAGACAAACTGGAGAGGGTTCAGAGGAGGGCAACAAGCATGATAAAGGGACTGGAAACAAGGCCCTATGAGGAGAGATTGAAAGAACTGGGCATGTTTAGCCTTCAGAAGAGGAGACTGAGGGGAGATATGATCGCACTCTTCCAGTACTTGAAGGGTTGTCACACAGAGGAGGGCCAGGATCTATTCTAGATCATCCCAGTTTGCAGGACACGGAATAATGGGCTCAAGTTACAGGAACCCAGATTCCACCTAAACATCAGAAAAAATTTCCTGACTGTCAGAGCAATAAGACAATGGAACCAACTACCTAGGGAGGTGGTGGGCTCTCCCAGTCTGGAGGCATTCAAGGTGCAGCTGGACAGCCATCTGTCAGGGATGCTTTGACCTGGATTCCTGCACTGAGCAGGGGGTTGGACTCGATGACCTTGTAGGCCCCTTCCAACTCTACTTTTCTATGATTCTATGATTCTATGAAAAGAACAAAACCTCTGATCCAGCTATACCATTCTATACTTGATAATTGCCTAGTACTGCTGAAGTTTAAGAAGACCGTCACCTTGTCCTTTGGTACTAGGGATGCACACATCAGTCTGTCTCTAGTCTGGTGCATGTCACTTTTGCATGTGCTCACTCGTAAGTCTGTTCTATCCCATTTCTGTATTAAGCTGATTTAAAATATATATATATGGGGGGGGGGACACACACACACACCAACAATGGGAGGGAGTTCATCTAAGCCAGCATTTCAGGATACATTTTCTCTCCAAAAATGCATTTTGATATGTTCCAGACAAGAACTGCATCACAACATTGGGAAAAGTGCAAAATCTGATGGATAGCTATGTCCCAATGCACTCATTCATCCCGGGGGGGGGGGGGGAATCAGTTCATAACTGTTCTTCCAAAGATCAAATACCTCAGGGGATTGCTTGAGCCCAAACTTTATTGCACTGTTTTCTTTTTAATCAGTAATTTAAACTAAGGGTTTGTTTTTAGTGATATAGCAATAAGAATAATAATAGAAATGAAGGAGATCCATTATAAATACAACTAGAATAAAAACTTGGAAGTTTTGAAAAAACACACATATATATTATCCCTATGCAAAACTATTAGGAAGAAAAGGAAGAAAATCAGGAATTCAGTTATGTTTCTGTTACAGCCTTATGCCTCTGCAGAACTACTGAAATCCAGCCTTCTTGTCTCCAACAGGAGGTGAGCAGTCCAGGCCTCCTCTGTCTTGAGAGAGGGTGATGGATCTAGTTAGGAAGAGAGTGTCGCTCAGTAGCAGAGCATCTGATTTGAATGCAGAAGGTCCCATATTCAATCCCTGGTGTCTCTAGTTAAAAGAATCAGGTAGCAGGTAATGAGAAACATCTCTAGGGTGGCCATGTCTGCATCACCAAAAGAGAGGAAATGCATCAACAAAAAAGAGGGGGAAAGAGCACCAATTCACATAAAATTGGCACATGCAAATTTATATGTATATATGCAAATCTAGAAATAATTTATAGAAATATATATGCAAATTTAGAAATAATGACTGTCACAGAGTGGGGAAGACTATGGCCAGGTGACCTATGTGCCTACTCAGTCTTCTGTCTAGGTGCCAACCACTGATAGGCAACTTCAAGGCTCAGCTCTTCCTTCTGATGATTCTTGATCTTTAAACCAGACTTGGACCAGATAGCCCTTCTGACAGAGGATGTCTTTAAATACAAGAGAGCCCTTCAAATACTCTTGACAGCCATTCAAACAGAGGACTGTCCTCTGTAAAGTAGGTCACAGGGCCGCCCTATCTGCCTGAGAAGTACAGGCCTGTGGCTCACGCTGGCTCAGCTTGTCTGAGCGTGGAAAGCTAAGCAGGGTCAGGCCTGGTTATTGCTTGGATGGGAGACCCCTCCTCTAGTTTCCTGCATTGAGCAGGGGGCTGGACTCGATGGCCTTGTAGGCCCCTTCCAACTCTATGATCCTAGAAAGAATCCGATAGCTGCTGCCAGCAAGAGTAGACAACACTGAGTTAGATGGACAAATAGTCTGACCTGGTATAAGACAGCTTACTGTACAACAAGTAGAGAAGAAAGAAGCCATGTTCAAAATTGGGGCAGGAGGAAGAGTTCTCTGGATAGCTATTTCTGTTCAATTTCTATGGCTGTTTTGACATATTGCTGTTTAATTCCTGTTTATTAGAGGTCACTGCTATAGCTGTTCAGGGAACTTATTTATTTCTGTTGGAGCAACACATATATTATTAACTTTTGAATTATTGCTGCCTATTAGCTACCGAGCCATGTTCAATGTTTCGCTGTTGACATTCAAAGCCCTAAACAACTAAATACTTAGTTGACCACCTTCCTCTATAAATACCAAATTGAACACTATCTTCTGAGGAGGGCCTTATTGGTTGTTCCATGACCAACATGAACACATAAATGCACCTTCCCAGTAGTTGCACCCAGCCACCCACCCACTGGAGCACTCTCCCACATGTGGTTCGAGAGGCGGAAACTGTGGTGAGCTTCAAAAGGATCTTGCAAATGCATTTGTTCACTCAGGCTTTCCCTGACTTGTAATCAGTCATGGCACTGCTCTGTTTTACTGCTTTTGTTGTGATGTTTTAAGGTACTTATAGTTTTATACTGTTTTTATATTAGTTTTTATATTGTATTTTATATATTTTTATGTAAACTTGGATTTACATAAAACCTGGGATTTATGTATTTTTATGTAAAGCTGTATTTTTATGTAAATCCTGGGATTTCAAGCAGTATAGAAAAAGTTTAAATAAAAATATAATTAATAAATAATATTGGTTCAAGTCAGAGAGTCATTCCAAGAAGTCATCACAACAAAAGTCCACAACAGAGTTTATAGGAAATGTATCTTTTGGTTCATCATCAGGCGATCACTTGTGTCGTGACTGAGTAAGATTGTATTCCAGGATAAAAATTTACAAAAAGAAAATTTTAAAAGGAGGAAGTTCTAAAGAAAATTGTGTAGACTCTAGCGATGGGTCCGTAAGTGACTGTGGAGGCCAATTCATAGATAGATTTCATAGAGTTGGAAGGAGCCTACAAAGATATCAAGTCCAACCCCCTGCTCAATGCAGGAAACTAGAGGAGGGGTCTCCCATCCAAGTAATAGCCAAGCCTGACCCTGCTTAGCTTTCCACACTCAGACAAGCTGAGCCAGCGTACAGCTTCCCACAGTGAGGACACAGGTTACCAGATGGAAGATGGTCCTGTAAAGGATTCGTTTGACGTGCTTTTCGCTTAGCACGTTTCTCCCTTTCACCTTGCACTCGGGCTTCTTCAAAGTCCATGGAATCTTTGTGAAAGGCCAACCTCCATTTAGATCATTCATGGGCCAGAGCTTCCCAGTTTTCAATGTTTATATTTCATTTTTTTAGATTAGCCTTAAGAACATCTTTAAACCTCTTATACTGACCACCAATATTCCGCTTTCCATCCTTGAGTTGGGAATAAAGTACCGTAACTGCTTTGGGAGACGGCAGTCAGACATTCGAACAACATGACCGGTCCACTGAAGTTGGCGTTGAAGGACCATTTTTTCAACGCTAGTAGTCTTTGCTTCTTTTTTGTTGCTGTTGCTGTGAAAACTAAATCTGTGACCACTGATTTTCTTATTTTTGTTTTTATAGCTGAGAAAATTTCAAGAGGAATACATTTCTTTAAAATAAAGGTACAAGCTTTTGCCTTTACATTCCTGTGCTGCTTTCTGAAAAATTGCTTGAGAGCTTCAAGTGAACTTCAAGTCATACTCTGGGATTTATACTCTTTCCAAGATGATGACCTAGTTGGAACGGTTGGCCTACTTCAGAAGCAGACATGTAATACTTCTCTTCAAAATTCTTTTTAAATCCAATGTGAGCTATATGTTTCAAGATGTAGCTTCCAGAGTGCCAGAAGCCTATGAAACTGAATCCAAATGTCAGTTACCAGTGACGGTAGTGCTGAACTGAAATTAGGAGACAAGGTATTTCCAGGGAGTAGCACAAGCCACCTGTACTGATCTGGCTGGTTCATTTAAGCCATTTTCAGGTATTAATCTAGAGCAAAATAAATGCACAGGGGGCGGGAGGGCAGGGCAGGGGCAGTATCTTAGCAGCAGAATCCTGCCCCAACCGACCACACACATTAATTAGAACATGTGTAGCATTCTCATGCACAGAGTTACACCCAGCCAATGCAAGTTTCCTGCCCGTACATAAAAAGACCTGTGCATATAACCATATTCATATAGTGGTACTGCATATAGCTGTGCATATAGCACATATCACCTTATAGAGCTGTATGCATACAGCTGTATGTGCTGACTCTCTATGCACTTTCTAGTGAATGTGCAAAGGTTAGGGGAAATCCTGCTGCCCTGATGTTGCTCTAGCACCCACATATCCATTTTGCCTTAGATCAGTCTTCCTGATTCTCGGAGTCTCAAGACAACAAGCTTGGAGAGGAACAAAGGCATCACAGGCGATCCTGATCCCCAGCAGACCGAGTCTAATGACCCATCCACGTGAGGCCTCTGGAATTTGCCTGTCACCCAAACGGTGCCAGGGATGCTCACTGGAACCCTATCAGTTCCCTAACCCGCACGCCTACTGGCCAAATGTGACCGAACTGAATCACAATATACCAGGAGTGCACACAAAAAACCAAAACCCTAATCCTGCCACAGTGTGGAGTAGGCGAAACACACACACCTCCCTAGGCCAATTGAATTTGAGAGATGAGCCAAAATTCCTACTCGGCCCCCTAACAGGCAACTAGATGAGCCCACACTGTATACAGGGAAGGAGGGAGGGAGCTGCACAAGGGACAAAGAGGTTGTGGGTGGGGCTGCCAGGCCTAATATCGACCCCACTCACTTAACTAGCTGATAACAAAGGAGAATCACGGAAATATGAATATATCAAAGAAAGTGTGAAAACACCACCATGATAGAACTTTCTTTTATCTATTTTTTTTTTAAAAATTAATACTTAATTAATTGTAATAACCCAGAGGGAGTACCAATTGGTTCTGCTGGAATGATTTACAGCTGTCCATAGAGTACAGTAATACCTTGGATTGCAAGTAACTTGGTTTGAGAGCATTTTGCAAGACAAGCAAATTTTTAAATATTTATTTAATATTTTTTACTTGATATACAAGCGACGTCTTGCAATACAAGTACTGTAGTACGGCTTAAATTAAAAATCTCTGTACAAATTTTTTTGGGGGGGGATTTCGTTTTGATATAAGAGTCTTTTGGATTACAAGCACGTTTCCGGAACGAATCATGCTCTCAATCCAAGGCATGACTGTATATATACATGCATGCAACAGTATGGCCACTAGAGGATGTAAATGGAATAGCAACCCATAAAAAAAAGAACGTAAGTAAAAATGCTGGGATTTATGGTGGTTGACTCTTTTGGAAATATGTTTGGCAACACAACAAATGTTTTTGTATTATAGAGGGTAATGACTATCCTTGAAACCCTTGAGAAAGGCAAATATTGCACGAAACAAGAATTCCAAATCGGTTTCTTGTTGGGGAAAAAAACAAGTGGGGATATGGAGAATATCAGGCTTCTGGAAACCATTCCAAGGAGAAATAATGCTTTAAGCCACTCAGAAAGAAAAAACTGGAGAGGAAGGCTCACTTGAAGGCCATCTCAAAAAATAAGAGTAAAGGCTGCAGCAACTCCATGAAGACAAAGAAAAAACAAAGGAAGGTTTTCATTAACTCTATTAAAATACAGCAAGTTTGGTGGATGCTAAACCCCTGAAAGATAAGGGGGTGATTACCATTGAATATAATTATACATGTATACTCTATGTCACAGCACGATTAGTGAACAGTTTGTAAAGTTTGATTATTGAAAAGTTTTTAAAGTTTATATAAATAAATCAATATGTGTTGTAAAAAAATGTTAAAAATTCTAAAAATACATAAAAGAAAGTTTAAATATAATGATTGAACATGTATTGTTAAAAAGTTGTTAAAAATTTTTTTAAAAATAGATAAAAGAAAGTTCTATCATGGTGATGTTTTCACACTTTCTTTGATATACTAATATCGACCCCAGCAGCCCCACCCATCTACCTGATGTGGCACCTGCATCCCCAGATAAGTCTCTCCTCATTCCTCCATGCCCGCAAACTTCTCCCCGCCCACAGCTGCGTGTGTTTCGGGGGAAGGGCCTTATTTTACACAGAATTTGCTGGCATGATGAAGCTTATGACTATGATCAGCCTTCCCAACCTGGTGCCCTTCAAATGTTTTGGACTTCAACTCCCATCAGCCCCAGCTGACATGGCCTATGGACAGGAATGTTGGCAATTGTAGTCCAAAACATCTGGAGAGCACCAGGCTGCGGAAGGCTGAGTAAGTTTATAAGAGGAAAAAACAGGATACGTTCCAGAAAAACTGGATGTTATTTATAATGTATTAAAACAAAATACGAAATTGTAGAAGGGAAGTTTGGGAATGCTACCTCATTTATAATGAGAGTTTGGATTGCTTGAGAAAAGGACATAATTCCATATGTCTATGAATATAATGTTATTAGAGGAAGGTAAAGTCATTATTATTTGACTGGTACATTACACACGCATGAACATTCACTGGGATGAATCAAGGACTCAAAGTTTATTTAGGTCAGCCTTTCCCAATCTGGGTGCCCTCCAGATGGATTGGGCTACAACTTCCATCATCCCCAGCCAGCATGGCCACTGAAGGGCCCTAGGTTGGGGAAGGCTGCCTTAGGCTAACATACACACTTAAAAGAAAGGAAAAGGAGGAAAGGGGGAATGAGGGTGGGGTGGGGTGATCAAAGAGTTGCTGATGGATGAAGGAGTAGCTCAAGGACTGTGCTTTGAAAGGAGGAGCAAAGCCAACAACTAGCAGTGCAATCCTAGGAGTGTCCACTCATAAGTAAGTTCCATTGTTTTCAATAGGACTTACTTCCAAGTAAACATATTACAGATAACAGGGTGGCCGGGTGACCGGCCAGATGGGCGATTCACAAATGTAATAAATAAATAAATTTCTAGGGTGACTTTAAGGGCAAAAGCCCTCCCAAGGCGATGTACATAATCAAATCCCATATTATAATAAAACAGCAAAAATTAATGCAATCCATAAACACTAGCAACAAAAACAAACATTCAGCTGAGGCAGCCCCAGTCTAAAACAGAATTGTAGTCAAAAGCCAAGAACAGTCCAATAAAACACTTCAAGAAAAGGCTAACGAAAATCATTAAGCCTAAATTCTTCAGTATGGAACAAAACAAGTAGAAAGAATAGGCTTAGCCTGGGTTGATGACTTTTAATGTCCATTCAATTCGCTACCTAAATTCACTCCTTCATGAGTGCAAAGCCATATAAAAGATAAGGGAGAGTTTAAATTGCTCCACAACAGAAAACAGGCCTTTTGGGGTGGAAATAGAAAATGTGGGCCTAAAATGCTTTCTTCCACCTTTAATGATAAAACTACGGCATATTATATTTTATTCAAGGGTCCCCATTCCTCTCTTCACATTTAGACACAGACTATGCAATAATGGGAAAGCTTTCTTTGGTGTAAACTCTTTCCTTTCACTTTTTTTCTTATTTCTCTTCTATTCCCCTCTCTTAGAATCATTATATCATTATATACAAATCGCTTTATTCTTATTTAGCAAAAAACTGAACAGCTTTTCCTTTCATACAACATTACTCAGCTTGCAAATCAAACCTTGTGCTTTGGCAGCAAATTCATTTAGCTCTAATATCACACCAGGTTTTCATTTGAAAATTCGCAGACGCAGGCTGTTCTTAACCAACTCAGTCGGGGTCAAAGTACTTTGGCGTATTACTGTGAAAACAGAGAATTTTTAACTTGACATCAGAAGAATAAATAAGGTTTCTGAATGAAAAAGTAGAAGTGGCCAGAGTGTTTTCATTGTATGGAAATCTTTGATGGACGTCACCATCTGAAAAATAAAATCCAGTTGTTTCTAAGATATTATTCATTTATTTGGCAACATTCCTATGCTTACCTGGAAGCAGGCTGAGGGACCTTAAGCAGCAGCATAAGTGCTGCTCCACCAGTGAAAAGAGATCTGCAGGCTGGACAACACTTGTGCCACCAGAGGTCTCCCAACACGCTGTACAAGAATTCCATCTCAGTTCACAAATCATCTGAATTTGCCCCCATTCGCAATCTTGAATGTGGATGGAAGCACATTTTTGAAAAAATTCACATTCCTGAACTTGCGATCATGTTAGAAAAATGCATATTTGGGGGAAAGTGTACACTTTGAAATGTGCATTTAAAAAGAAGAAGAAGCATTTCCGCACTTTAGTCAGGGGGGGGGAGTGCACATTTTCCCTGTTCGAAATGTGCACTTTCCCCCAGTTGAACGAACCGAAAAACACATTGCAAGCGAAAATGGGAGTCAAGCTTCAAAGTGAAGTTTGGAGAATTTCGGTGAGCACAAGCATCCCTAGGAACCTCTGCCATCGCTAGGGTAGATGCCCTACCAGCGCTGTTTTACCTGTGATGTGGGGAAATCTAGGCATGCCGGGGGTAGATCTGCCAAACCCAAAGCCGCCCCCCCGTACCTTTGACATGCCCCAAGAATTGAGGCACAGCATAGTTATTTCCCTATTGTAGATGTGGTAGATTCCCCCACCCCCAATACAGTAGGATTGCTGTGTTACTATATTTACATAATCTCCTACTATGCTCTTATGGGGAAAGTTACCTTGTTACTTATTGTCTTCAAAATATTTTGCTATACAGTGATGCCCTGGCAATGCATTAGTAATGTGTTTTGTGCCCTGGTGTGATTGTTCTTCACTAGCACAGTAATCTTATCCTCTAGTTATAGTAGTAGGCGATCACTCGTGACCGAGTAAGATTGTCTTCCAGAATAAAATTACAAAAAGAAAATTATAAAAAGGAGGAAATTCTAAAAAATTGCGTAGACTCTAGCGATGGGTCTGTAAGTGACTGTGGAGGCCAATTCTAGATCCACACAGCTTCCCACAGTGAGGACACAGGTTACCAGATGGAAGATGGTCCTGTAAACATGGGGGTCCCCCCTGTCCTAAATCCCATTATGCTGGTGGAGGACACTGCTATGAAGGCATTTTAAAAAATCACACTAATTTATCCTCTGTGGGAGGCTACCACCAATATAACCCTGATGCTAGTAGGAACTCAACCAGTGCAAGTGGAAAATTGGTGAGATTGGAAGTTTGATGGGTGGGGGGAAGAATCCAGTGGTGTACATTCAGGGGCTCAGTCCCACTCCCTGTAATAATGTAATGTTATGCTTGCAAAAAATATGGCATACACATTTCTGTTGAAGTCAATGAACAGAGGTAGATAACTGTCCTCCCATCACTTATAGCTGTAATGGAGGGAAAGCAGGGCCAGTCCTACGTTTAGGCAGAGTGAGGCAGCCCCCTCAGGTGGCAGATGTGGGTGGGTGGTGGCAGCAGCCATTGACAGGTCTGAGCATATTACACCAGTTCTGGCCCGCTTGCACTGGCTGCCAATATGCTTCTGAGCCGAATTCAAGGTGCTGGTTTTAACCTATAAAGCCCTACACGGCTTAGGACCACAATACCTGACAGAACGTCTCTCCCAACCGCTATCTACCCGGACACTACGCTCAACATCTGGGGCCCTCCTCCGACTGCCACCTCCAAGAGAGGCTCGGTTGGTGGCAACGAGGAGGAGGGCCTTCTCGGTGGTAGCCCTCCAGTTATGGTATCAGTTCCCCACTGAGACCCGCCTGGCGCCAACCTTACTATCTTTTCGGCTGCCAGGTTAAGACTTCCCTCTATGCCAAGGCATTTAGTTAGGAGCTTGGAATAGCACGGAGGGGATTGTCACCTGTAGGCTCAGTTTTATTGGCTTTTGTATTGTTATTTTAAACTGTGTTTTTAAATTTGGTTTTTAATTTTTTAAACTATTTTGTATGTTTTTTATTGTTGTTTTTATGTATAGAGTGTTGTGAACCAGCCAGAGAGCTTTGGCTGTGGGGCGGTATATAAATGTAATAAATGAAATGAAATGAATGACAGGTGTTCCCATCTTCCTGAACCAGCAGTGTTCCTGCTTGCTTGTTGCTAACCTAGGGTGTCTGTATGGCTGTCTTGCTTAGTCATCTTCTCCCAAAGCATTGAGAAAGACTCCTGGTGGAATCAACAGGCAGAGAGGAAGCAAGTCCAGCAGCCACACACTCCAGCAGGCCCTTGCATGTGTTGCTGTGTTGTTGTGATGCATGCTGGAGTCACCTCTACCCTGGTGCATTGCATTTCCTTGAATAGTGGGCAGCGAGCAGGCACCAGGCGAAGTGGTTGAACAATCAGCAGTGAGGTGTTGGAGGACAGCTGAGCTGTGTGTGCCCTGCAGCTTGCCCTGCATCCCTCCCACCCCAAGCTAGCCTGCTGCCCTCGGGTGTGGTGGAAGACACTGAAGCCACAACCCATATCATGGTTTAGTGCAGGGGTGGGCAACTTCTGGTCCTCCAGATGTTTTGGCCCATAACTCCCACCAGCCCAAGTCAACATAGTCAATGGTGAGAAATTCATTTACATTTAATTATTTATTTATTTATTACTTTTCTAATCCACTGAATCCATCTTCTCTGGGCCGATCATGGGAGTTGTAGGCTAAACCTGGGGGGCCACAAGTTGCCCACCCCTGGCTTAAGTGTTATGTACAAACCAGGTCAATAGGGAACATATCCACCTTGCAATCCCTTTACAAAATGTTGCTACCAAATAAATATTAGGTGCAAAGAATTCTCACTATGCTCCCAAAACCTCATCTGCTGGTACTGTTAGCAGTATAGAAAATTCACTCTAATTTCAGTCCTAATCTTCAGTAATTATATTTTATTTACCCAGTTCTTGTTCTCCCTCCTAATTTGCCAGAGAGACATCATATAAGATCCAGGTTATAATACCTACCTCCACCCATACAGAGCCTAAGAAAATAAGTAAAAACTAAGCCATGTTCCTAAGGTATGGAGCTATTATACAGCAAGAACCACAACACTTAAATGACTATGCTGTTTAATGCTAAAGAAAGGAATGCCACAGTTCACTGGAAATGTCAGTGGCATTTTTAATGAATCCAGTTTGTTTTAATCAATACTGGAGTCTTCTTTCCATTGGCCTTAGATCACCATGTTTTGCAAAGAGATAATAGTAAATGTCATGTCTAGACAAAGTGAGTGGTTTTGCTCCTGCAAATCAATAGGAAACATTGTTCTTCTAAGTGTGACAGATAGAAGAGACACAAATGCCATCTTCCCAAGAAATCACTATGACAATATCTAAGTCAAAAGTGAAGGCTGACAATAGACCAGGTCATGGCTGCAAAACTTTGCATTGTACGAAAGGAAACTCTGGTAGCAGCAAGTATCAGTTATTGGAAGTGTAACTAATCAGATCAACCCCAATACATATGCTGTCTTTCCCAACTGTTATTAACATGACAATCTTGGAGCCCCTCTCAGAACTTTCTGCCATGTTACCTGGAGCAACTTTCCTTGAAACTTCTTCTCACCATTCCTTCAGAAGAATTGCTTCTTTAGGAAATCCCTTGCTGAACCATTCTAGCTATAAGTCACTCACTCACTCGCTATACTTGAGCCAATTGATGAGATAAGAAATGCAGCAATTCACTCAGAATGTGTATGCAAGAGCTGGAAAAATGAAATAAACTGCTGCAACTCAGCCTGCTGTGAAGCAAGACTGATGACTGATGATTGACCAAAACCACCCACTATGCATCCCTTATCCCATCAACAGTGGGTTGTTAACAGGGTGTGTGTGCATTTGAAGTCAAAGCAGCAACAAGAGGATCAGGCATGCTGGCGATGTCAGATGCGGATTCTATACTGTCAATGAGATCACCATCCTGTTGACAATATAGATACCTCCTAGAATTTTGTGTAGTTTTTGCAAGTGTGGCTGTTCATTCCCACACTTTTAGGGGGCTTTCATTAACAGGCAGAGGGCAGAAGCAATATACTTTTCTTGTGGAAACAAGGAAGGAAGAATACCAAGGGAGGGAAAGGGTTTCCTGCTCCACTAATCCCAATTATGGCTGGTCATATAGTCAAAGACATCCAAGTAGATTATCTCAATATATAAGAAGAACCCTTCTGGATTGTACAAAAGGTCAATCTAGTCCATCACCCTATTTCCCACAGTGGTCAACCTGTGGCCTATGGGAAGTACCGTACATATGCACAATAGAACTCTCCCACTGTTGTTTGCCAGAGGCAGTATGGTATATATAGACATGCTGCCTCTGATCCTGGAGGTAGCGTATAGCCATTATGACTAGTTGCCATTGATAACCTTATCCTCCATGAATTTATCTAATCCCCTTTTAAAGCTGTCTACATTGGTGGCCATTACCACATCCTGTGGAAGCATATTACATAGTTTAACTATGCACCATGTGCAGAAATAATTCCTTTTGTCTGAACTGAATCTCCCACCATTCAACTTCATTGGACGACCCAAGATTCTAGTATTATGAAGAGAATAGAGTTTATTGAACTAGTCTGAAGACCATAAAAAAAAGAACAAGGTAAAATATGTTTAAAGTTCCACATAAAAGTAAAAAAGGACCATGATTCAAAGAAGTATTATGAGAGCGGGACAAATAATATACAGGGTACAAGGAAGAACAGGAAGAATTGTGGCAAACAAGGTCTGGTTAACTATAGGCAATGTTCATAAATAGAGAAAATGTCCTTACGGGTAGGAACATTTTGAGGGAGGGAATAGGCAGGGCTGGACCAAGATGTTTCCTGCATAAGAAGGACAAAATTGCACCCCTGTGCCAGATTCCATGTACAAAACCCCAGACTGACTGTGAATCTTACTACAACACTGATGAAGGGATTACATCTTCCAATCCACCTGAGGACAGCAGCCTAGCTTAGGTGTTGCAAGGCAGGCTGCATGGTATACACTGCTCCGTCTTTCAGCACTTTGCTGCTGCCAGCATCTGCCATGTGAGATGCTTACTTTCGTTAATGGCAGGGCCAGCCCTGGCACATTTAATGTGAGCAGTGAACTCCATCTAATGTCACCCAAGTGGACTTCTGTGCACATAATGGGACTTGCCCATCCTCTCTTCCCCCATACCTCTGTGCATTCCCTCCAAATCTACTCTGGAGGATCCCCCAATCTTCTGGATAACTTGGAGGGGGGAGGCACATGGAGAACTGCAGGGGGAATCCTTTCTGACAGCAGTGTCCTCTCCACTGGTGGACAGAACCCATTGCGTACAACCCAATATTAGTATACACTTTGGTCTACCTACATTTTGAGTCCATATACGAAAAGTGGATGCTTAGTTTTAAGTCTGTGCTATTTTCTTGCATACGATGATTGAAGTATGACACTTCCATTTCTGAAATTTTTCCAGACCTAGAGAATTAGCTTCCCCATGACCAAGTCCTATTCAATCCTATTGCTGCAGATTTTGCTATACTGTATGTTGCCTTCTTTGAAGACAGCTCCTGTTTCATTGCTGTTCAAAGAAAACAGGGACCCCAGGCAACACAGCTTTTGCTGACCTATTTCTCTAAGTGCAGAACTGGCAGCAGTGCTATTGCTGGGATTAAAAAACAGCCCTGAAAACATCTTCTGAAATGGAGGTTGCTTGATAAATATCAGGTTCTGCATGTATGCCAGTTCAGAAACCAATAACATTGGCATGCATGTGTGTGTACTGTGGCATCAGCCATATACAGACAGAATTGGCACCCCCTGGTCAACAAAAGCTTACTTAGCTTAGTATGCAGCTGTTAAGATTGTTCCCACTTGCAGAAAAGATTGTCATGGGACATATAGCTTGCCCAATGACCAGGTGACTGTTTGTCAATCAGAATTTCCCTGCTGGCACTTCTCCTAGCAGGGGATAAGCAGAGACAGCAGCCCAGAGACATGAACTGAAACAGATGTTACAGAATCAGGAAAGTAAATGTCTTTTATTAGGATCAAGTAGTGTTCAAAATGTAATAGGCAAGGTTACAATGTGCACAGAGGTCCTCCTCTGGTTAGATGTTCAAATTAAAAAAACAAAAACAAAACCTAAGCAATGAATGTGACATTAAGCCTGATATTTAGGTCACTGTATGAAGTCTTAACATGGGAGAGCACACTGGCAAATATGATCAGATTACTGCAGAATCAGCCTTGCAAACACATACATAACAATGTGGTCTTCAAGAATATTGAATATTAAAGCTCAGCCCTGACAAGATGAAGGCACTTTTGGTGGCTGGCTCATCTATCCAGGGAAGTGGTGTTCAATCTGTTCTAGATGGGGTTGCCCTCCCCATAAAGGACCAGGTTTGCAGTCTGGGGGTAGGATGGCCACTTATGAATCACCCAAAAAGAATAAATGTATCAACAAAAAAAAGAGGACACCAATTTACATAAAATTTGCATATGCTAATATATGCAAATTTAGAGATAATTCTTATAATTTAAATAGAAAACATGTCACACCATAGTGTGGAAGACTGTGACCAGGTGACCTGTGTGCCTTCTTCAGTCTGCTGTCCAGGTGCCATTGATGGGCAGCTTCAAGGCCCAGCTCTTCCTTCTGATGGTTCTTTATGTTTATACCAATCTTGGACTGGACA
Source organism: Shinisaurus crocodilurus (assembly GCA_021292165.1). NCBI lineage: Eukaryota > Metazoa > Chordata > Lepidosauria > Squamata > Shinisauridae > Shinisaurus > Shinisaurus crocodilurus. Next base: position 236,801,068 of record CM037879.1, read on the forward strand.
GCCCTTCAAAGAGAAAACGCCTTCAAAATAGAGGACAGTCCTCTGGCAGCCCTTCAAATAGAGGACTGTCCTCTGTAAAAGAGGAGACCTGGCCACCCTAAGTGGATCAGAGGCCCAAGTGGCACAAAATGCCTTTCAGCAGTTAAGGTCGGCCGGTGTGCCAACTGTAACCCATCCTGGATAGCTATCGCCTGGCTACAATGATCTATGACGTGCTCTGGTAACTTCCAGATTAGACTACTGCATTGTATTGAATGTGGGGATGGCTTGGAAGACTGCCTGGAAACTGCGGTTAGTTCATAAGATAGCCACCAGGAACTGTCGCTGTCACTGGGAACACATCTTTTCGAAGCTTGAACAGCTCTGCTAACTTCTGGTCCACTTCCAAGCACAATTTAAAGCACTGGGTCTTTTCTTTAAAGCCCTACCCTACATGGTTTGGGACCCGGATACTTGATGGGACGCCTCCCATATGGACCTGCCCAGTCACCGCAAACATCATCAAACATCCTGGTTGTTGCACAGCCTGCAGATGTCCATCTGGTGACAACCAGGAATGTGGCCTTTTCTGCAGTGGTGGCCACTCTCTGGAATATCCTACCACCCCAGAAATAAAACATATACCGACTCTAATGCAGTTCAGGTGCCTGTTGAAGATATTTTTATTTGTCTCGGCATTTGCTGATTTGAGATGCCTGACATTTGGATTTTTTGTTTGTTTTCTGATGGCCATTGGTTATGTTTTTAGTATGTTTTACTTATACTGTATATTATATTTAGCCATATTTGTATATTTATAGCATGGTTTTGTTGCTGTACACCACCTGGATATGTTTTACATGACAGGTGGTATAGAAATATTTTAAGGAATAAATAAAATAAATATCTTCTTCTTCCACATCAAGCTGCTCATACACTAAGATGGTAACATAGGAAGCTGCCTTATACTGGTCAGCCTTGGTCCATCTAGCCCAGTATTGTCGACACTGACTGGCAGCGGCTCTCCAGGGTTTTGGGCAGGGGGGGGTTTCAGCCCTTCTGCATGCACTCTACCAATGCTCTATGGCTCTTCCCTCTGATCTTCTTCATAGGCACTGCTATCTGAGATGAGGCAAGTGAGATGACCTGTTATAGATTTCATAGATCATAGAGTTGGAAGGAGCCTACAAGGCTATCGAGTCCATCCCCCTACTGAATGCAGGAAACTAGAGGAGGCTCTTTATGGAACTCTTCCCCACAGGTGCCTCCATTAATATCTCTTAGGGTTGAAAACCAGGGCTTTCCGAGGCTCAATCAACTGGCTATTTTGCACAGTACAGAAGCTGAGGCTGTAAGTAATACAGTCCACAGTTAAGTGTGCTTGTGTGTATCAGTATAACTCTGCGCTGCTGGATTATGGCTGGGGACCTATATATGCAACAAAACTTTATTGAAATTAAATAAGCATGTGAGCATTAATTAAGTGAAATTAGGGGTGAGTAGATATCATCATTTAACTTTATGATCTGCTTTATGATCTGAACTGGTTGCTATTTTATTTCCAAGACCAAATCAAAGTGCTGCTATTAACCTACACAGCGCTAAACAGCTTGGGGTCAGGTTACCTGAAGGATCATCTCCTTCCATATATACCTGCCTGGACTCTAAGATCATCTTCAGAGGCCCTTCAGTGGGTGCCCTGAAGTGGATGGCTACTAAGGAGAGGGTCTTTTCAATGGTGGCAACCCAGTAGTGGAATGCCCTCCCCAGAGAGGCTTGCCAGGCACCTACATTGTAGTCTTTCAGTGCCAGGTGAAGACCGTTTTATTTTCCAAGGCACTTGGATCCTTCAGTTGTAAAAATTGTGTTACTGGTTTAGATCTTTGCACTGCTGCTGGCTTTTACTCTGTTTTTTTTTTTTTTTTACTCTGGTTGTATTCTGTTTTTAAACTCAAGGTTTTTACATTATGTTTTACGACGTTATTGTATTTTATGGTTTTATGTTTTGTTTGGTGAACTGCCCCCCCAAAAGGAAAAACACTGTGTGTGTGGGGGGGTTAACTCTCCCCTCCCAGAGCATAGCGGTCCCAATTCAAACTGGGGTTTTGTTTGCTTACACTAGAGTAAATAATATTACAAGCCTTGGATAATGCAGTTATGCAATTAGCATAATGTAGTTTGGCTCCAAGAGGAGCCACCTGAGATGTTTCAGTTAATGACTCCAGAAAGTTACCGGCTCAGACCCAGAGTCAGCTATTTATTTATTTGTTATATTTATACTGCGACGACACAGTCCCTTCACACTAGGACCAGACACATAAACCCTTCTCTGGCTAAGCATCAACACTTAAAAACCTGAGGGGAGGGTCAAATGAAACCTTTCCCCTACCAATGAGGGAAAAGATCAATACAGGTTATTAAGGATCTATTTTAAATCTATTATACTGTGGGTGCAAAGGTGTGTGTGTGTGTGTGTAGATTTAACAGTAATGCAGGTTAATAACGCCAAGCTGACACGTAGCAAACAAAATAAAAATAAGTTTATTTTAATTCTCAAAATCTTAGTTCCAGAAAATAACTTTAAACCTGCCTCCACCAAACACTTTGTAATTAACCTAAGTCCCTATAACTCTAAGTACTTTCACTCTTCAAACAAGCACTGATTTCTCTCATAACTCCTGACAGACAAGACACAAATAACTGTAAGAAGGAAAAGACAACATCCCAACTCACTCTCAACACACACTAACTCCGCTCAAACACTCCTTATACAGTCATGCCTTGGATTGAGAGCATAATTCGTTCCGGAAACGTGCTTGTAATCCAAAACACTCTTATATCAAAATGAAATCCTCCCAAAAAAATTTGTACAGAGATTTTTAATTTAAGCCATACTACAGTACTTGTATTGCAAGACATCGCTTGTATATCAAGTAAAAAAATAATGAAATAAATATTTAAAAATTTGCTTGTCTTGCAAAACGCTCTCAAACCAAGTTACTTGCAATCCAAGGTATTACTGTATACTCCTCCCCCCACCCTTTCCAAGACATCACAAACCACACCCACTCAGTTCAACATTCTATACTCACTAAACATACTAATGCAGACATGCACCAGGGAACTGAATTGTGGGGTTACGCCACAATACCCCGCCTTTTTTCTGGCAAGGAACCCAAGGTGGCTTACATAAACCTCCTCCTCCTAGTCTCTATTTTATCCTCACAACAACCCTGTGATGTAGGTCAGGCTGAGAGTCAGTGACTGGCCCAAAGTCACCCAGTGATTTTCATGGTCGAGTGGGGACTAGAACCTGGATCTCCCAAGTCCCAGTCCAACACTCTCACCACTACGCCACACTGGCTATTAAGAGAGACATTAGTGGAAGGAATGGTGCAACTGGAGTCCCCTTTCTAGCAGATTTTGGCCCTCTAGGGACTCACTAGAAAAGCAAGAAGAAGAAGCTCCAAGAAAAATATACTGAGTAGAGCCCAGCATGGAGTGTTGGGCACAGGAATTGAACTTATAGGAAGGGGAGAAAAACAGAGCCAGAGCTCTCTGGAAGAGAAGCAAGGTTGTCCTTCTGCCTATACCCAGTGAAGTAACTGGAGGGAACCTGTGAATAAAAGCAGTGTTAAACTTACTTTGGTGTTTAAATACTCACAGAACTAATGGAGAAAGAAGGGTACAATATGCCCCCTCCCAAATGATCTTGCTACAGATGCCTTGGAAGTAAGAGACTGTAAATACTCCCTCCTCCTCACAACCTTTCTTGGTATATTTACAGCTACCTGCATTGCATGTCAAAACATTCTGATTCCACAACAGGAACACTAGATGTGCAGCTACCAGATTTTGCCCTGTGTAGCAGTATCTAACAGCTGTCAAAATGCTTCATTAATTTTTTGGTGTGATGTCTGCCTTGCACTATGATCTAAGCAGTATTCACATTTGTATGAAAGTAGATTACCAGAAAGAAAACACCGACTGTGCCCTGAACAAATAAAAAATGAGCTTAGTACCATTATCACTACCAGAATGCCATTCTGAAGTGTTAGATCCTGTGCTACATGCCGACCCTTTGAAGAGCTGCCCTCCCTCTTTATCATGCCCAGGCCTGTTCATATGAAACACGATTAAGAATTCTAGGAAATGTGCTTGCTTACAGCAGAACTCAAAAAATAGTTTTAGCAAATAATTTTTTTAGCACTTGACTATTAACATGTGGCTGTATGATTTATAGATGGGTAACAACAAGAAAAAAAAAGAAAAGGAAGAAGAATGGCTTAGCAGAAAGCAGACACGCTTATCAGTCACTACAACATCTACTACTGGTCTGGCATACAGCTTGGTGCAGTTTAGCTTGACAACAACCCTGCAAGGTAGGTCACCACTATTTCTATTTTACAGAAAGAAAAATGAAGCCAAGGCTGAAATCCTACTTGGAAAAAAGCCCAATTGAACTCAGTGGGTCTTTCTTCCAAGGAAACATGCACAGGGCAGGGCTACATGCCACAGTGACTTGCCTAAGGCAACATAATAAGGTTAAAGCAGAGGTCCTTACCACCAAATGTCTGAGCCCAAATTCATGGACCACACTGAATGGCCATGACGTGTTATTACAGTGTTGATGCATGACAAGATTCAATTTTTAAAACAGGACTATGAATTCTTACACTGTTAACAATCAAAAAGAAAGTGAAAGAGCATGCACAGGGAAAAGGGATACATGATCAATTGCAATTACAGAAAAGGGTGAATCACCAAATGCAATCTATGAACCCTCTAACTACAATCTTCAAGAAATATACTTCAGAATGGTTGTTTAAATACGTAGTGCTACTCCTACGTTCCTGCAGGCAGGGATGGGGACTCGGACTCCAGGACTCAACTCGTGAGTCGGACTGAGTCCCCCCTCTGACTTGAGTCAGACTCGAGTCCCAATATTTTTAATGGGACTCGAGACTCGACTCGGGACTCGAGACCAAGGACTCGTGTTCCAAAATCGTGTTCCTCAAATGCAACATGGATAGGTTTTAGGAAGTACAGCAAGTTTATTTTTTAAAATCATTTTCCTAAAATGCAACCTTTCAGACATTTTGGGTTTGGCTGCCTCTGCCTGCCTGTTTGGGGTTCCCTGCCTCCTCTGCCTGCCTGGTCTCTTCTTAACCAGTTCCACAGTTTGAGTTGTCCAAGACAAAGGCCTCTGCCTGCCTGTTTTGGGGCTCCCTGCCTCCTCTGCCTGTCTGGTTATTTTGGGTTTGTCTGCCTGGTCTGTTCTTGCCAAAATCAGTTGCAGAGTTTTGAAATAAAAAGGCACACTTGTGCCTAGAATTTATTTAAGCCACACATCTGAAATAGCCTTATTTTGTTGGGAAAACCCCCCATTGATTTTAATAGGGACTCGTGGAGTCAGCTTTGGGAGTGACTCATGACTCGTGAGTCACCATTTTGGACCAAGGACTCGGACTCGAGACTCGGGTCCAAAGACTCGTAACTCGACTCGTGACTCGAAACCAAGGACTCTTCAACATCCCTGCCTGCAGGCTGCTGCAACATAACTAAGTGAAGATCTCTGTCTCACAGTACAAGAGAGTTTTCTCTACTTGGAAAACAATGTTTACCAAAAAGTAATTCCCATTTAGTTCAAATGGATTTACTCCCAGATAAGTGTATATAGGATGGTGTGCAGGACTGCAGTTGTGCAAGTGCAGGAATGGGGACCCTCAGTCGGACAATGTCAGGGGTGGGGTTCCATGTTCCCAAGCACCTAGAGTCTCAGGAACAACTGGAAAAGTGAGCTCACCATTAACACAGTCTTGTGCAAACAAACAAACAAACAAACAAAGGAGGCTCTTGCTGTGAAAGGGGTGTAAATACCCCCCCTTCATGAGCAAAGATCACTTGTGTCTTTGGTTTCTCTTGACAGCTCATCTTTTGACAGCTGTCAATAGAAACCAAAGCGAATAAAAAGCCTATCTGGAGCCTCTTCGAGTCAATGTACAGGGTTGGTATCTGCTTGCACTATGGGTTCTTGCTAAGTGAGTCACTGGCCGGTTTCCAGTACCCACAATGGGGTTGTTGTCCCAGGTTTGAATGACACAACAACCCATCATCGGCACATCAACTCCTAGAACAAGCTATGGGTTGTCAGGGTGGCTTGTTGCCCTCAAATAAGCCTTCCTGCAGGAATCAGTCCAGGTTTGCATGGCATGACAAGCCACCGTGGCTTGTCACCCACGACGGGTTTTCATGTTGTGCGAACTCTGTGACTGATTCTTAGCCTAACCTACCTCACAGGGCAGGGTTGTTGTGAGGATAAAATGGAGAGAAGGAGGACTATGTAAGCCACTTTGGGTTCCTTGAAAGAGGAAAAAAGGTGGGATATAAATGTAATAATGAATAATAAATAAAAACGTAATGATAAATGTTGGGGATTGCCAAAAGACCTGGGAGAGGATATTGTGATATATTATCTCTCCCCTCTTGCTTTTGCAAACACAGCAGAGTATACCCAACTACAGGCGAAAAACGTGTGCATGCGGAGCTGCTGGTTAAAGCAGGGCTGGGCATTTAGTTGATACAGACTGTCCCTTTTGGACAGGCTGGATCTTCACCTGGTTTCCCCCTTACACTACCAATAAGACAAACAGTCTTTTGGAGGTTAAAAACAGAGTTTACTCACTCAGATCTTGCAGATTGGATACAGGCAGGCTTAAGAATGTATTTACAGTTGTGCAGGAATCATATGGTAGTCGACCCTGTTCTGAACTTGGGAAAAGTTCAGAACTGCAACTCGGCTACATCTTCAGACATGTTGCACACACAATTTCATGGCTCAGACTGTTTTCCCGGGGCAGGAAGAGAAGGCGACTGGCAACGCCCACATCCTGCACCAGGTGAGTCCTGGGTAGCATTCCACAGAGTGTCTGCTCTAGGATGCAGAGACTCTGCAGTCCCAATTACATCATGTACTTATACATGGCTTGAGGTTTTGACTGCTCATTCCCAACAATAAATACTTAGGATTAGGAGTATTTAGTTAGAATAATGACTAACTTCGATCTCATTGATTTCAATGGGTCTGCTCTGACTAAATCTGGATCCAGCCCAATGTGATCTCTTTCTTGCAGTTTGAGACATTTGGCAGTATCCTATTCAGCAGTAGTGCTAACGTAAATTACATTGCACTAGCAGAAGCTATCTCTAACACAACACCAATAGTGTTTGCTGGTGTGATGGGTTTACACAGAAAACCTATTGTGACAGCAAATGCTATTGGCATTGCACTAGAAGTAGCTTATGCTAGCGCAACATAATTTATGTTCCTTCTAGTGCTGAATAGGACAGTTCCCCACTGGAATGAAAGTCGGTGTGCATCTTCAGGTCATTTTGGATTTCAAGTAAAATCCCAGATCCATCCCAAACTCATTTCAAGCCATCCAGGAAAGATGTAAACACAATTCTATGTCTCATCTGCCTTGAAGAGTTATGTAATAAATGGTGTTCTTATATTATTTGGAGTAAAGTATTATCTTACCTCTTTATTATTCACTTGGATCTTCTGTGTTAAGTATTGTCCTTTTTGGGGGCCATTTTCAAGATGGCCAGGAGCAAGTGATGCCTCTCAAGCACATTGCTTTACTAGTCATATTATGATCATGTGGTTGTAAACATACTCCAGACTAAGTACTTACATGCTGGTACAGTTAGTATTTGATCAGGGTATTACATGTTATAATAAAAAATGCTGAATATATACTTTAAGTGTTTTTGCTGAAGTTGAAAAGAAAGGAGATGCAACTCATCTGTTAAAAGTGTAAATTGCTGGTATATAAAATATAAGCACATGTTTAAATCTGACTTAACATCGTGAGAGGGTTGCAATTTTGCTGTCTATCATATGGCAAGATTATTACTGCACCACTGTTTGCCTTCACATGTAAATGAGCAATAAATTTATCCTCATGGTAGAAATTAGAATGCAGGGCCTCAGAATGAATAGAGCAATAAATGTAACAAGATTTTAAAGCTGAAAACTGAGTCTGGGGGAATACACTTGCGGATGCAACCTAATCTAATGTTGCCAGGTGTTGCCTCTCCTAGGGACCAGATTCAAGTCCATCTCATGAAATTTTTAGTACCCCTTCTTGTCTGCTTAATATTTTGAGTTACTTTTAAGCTGCTGTATCCTGCCTTGTGGTCTCCACGTTGGTTTTTAATGCAGTACATTTCTGTAGTTATTTTAAAAACAACCTGCACAACACCATGTAATATAGGGATAAAACATGCCCTTGTTCAAAGTTATATTCAGCGAACCTCTCTGGTATTAAAGTAAGCACACACAGAGATTTTTTTGAATTGGCCTAAGTCAATTTAATATTTATAGCCTTTTCAGTGCTGTACTATATTGCACAGGAGAGAAAATTAAAATCTGAATGATGCTAATAAAATACTTCCCTCTCGAGTACTCTTGTTCAATATGAATAGCATTTCCATTTTGAGTGGAAGAGGTGAACTCTCCTCCATTGCTGATTTAATCCTCAATCTGAAAAATGCTTTCAGGTATGTTTTTTTTAAAGGTGCTTATTTGCATGTGCAAATTCTTGTCTCCCCACCAAGAATTAAAAAAAATATCTTTCTTGTTGTCCATTGTTCATATCAACGTATTGGAAAGGCAAAGAACACCCGAGGGCAATCTCTTTGTGCAATTGCGCGTGGCGTGCCCATCTGATGTGAAGCATCATTTCACATAAATGTGCACTGGTACAGAATTTCCATTTATATGCTGCAGCATGTGAGCATTTAACAGCATGTCTACTCAGAAGTAAATCCCATTAAGTTCAATGAGATTCAGTGAGTCCAAGGTAAGTGTGTAAAGGACAGAAACCTAAGTTTCAACCATCATTCCTTTCCAGGATCCCACATAGAAGTGTCTGTAGCTAGAAGTCGCCCTCTAGCTTTCCAAGCATTGAGGTGTATGGGGAGATGGAGAAAAACAAAATGAAACAAAACAAAATCCTTATTATTGGCCAGAGAATAGAATGCATCTACATACTGAAAAATTCTAGGTGGGCAGGTTTGAGCTACTCTGTTCTTGCACGAATTCCTTATCATTGGATTCCTGCATGTTAATTTTAAAATAGTTGTAAATGGGCAGATAGATCTTTAGACATTGTTGGATAGGACAGTACAATGGTTAAAACCAGGGAAATCCGCTCTCTCTTGTTTTTCTTCAGTTAAATGTCTGCGGAGAGAGCTTTCGAATCACACAGTTATTCAGACAGAGTACATCGTCTTCCCTGCTGCTTGTGTAATTGGTAGCTTAACTCATGAATTCCTGTGGTGCAAGAGAGGGGCGCGTTGTATGTAATGCTGGAAACTCCATGGACAAAAAGGAAGCTGATAGACCACCTTTTTGAAAGCATTCCTATTACCCTTCACAGTAAAAAACAATCTTCTATCAGAATACTAAACTGCATGACTTAAAGAATTCTGATGCAACACAATGAATGATGCCTCTGGGCACAGCTATCCCTGAATTGTGTTGCTGTCTAACACCACATCTGTCTGTCTGTCATGATAGGGCAGGGGCAGCGGTTATTTTTCCTTCTGTCTTATTTTTGATACTCTTAACACTGAATGTGCAGTAGGGCTCTTAGTCTTAACTGTCCTGCCTCCCTAGAAATGAACAAAATGCAATATTGGGCGGTTGTCATGGTAAGTCTTAGATTTTTAAAAACAAATGTTGGATTCCATATCCATAATTTGATAAGATTTGGAGCATGGAAAGGGGGAAAAAAAACCCAACCCATTTAGCATTTAGGCAGATTCCTGTCTATTTATCACTAACATATGCTTACGTACATTCAGTAAAACCATTTTATTCAAATTGCCTGGTAAAGATTGAAAACACTTGAATAATTGGTAGCACGAACAAACAAGAGCACTGATTGGTAGGATCATGCTGACACAAAGCTGCATGGGGTGCATCCAATGAAATGCAGGTAATTAATTAGAGAACATTTCAGTAAATGAGTTCTAAAACATAAGGGCCCTGTTCTCTATTTGAAACATTTCTTCATGTTTGAAATCTGCCCATTAAAAAATTAATAACGTTCTTTTCTATTTGAAATACTGTCCTTAAGCAGGTCTTAAAACTACTTTTGTACCCAACCATATGTATATGTTTTAATGTACAAGGTTGCCTTGCATTGATATGGCTTCGGTACCAACACATTGAACAAGATGAAAGGTGACATTCTTTTATGCCTATACTGCACCAGTTGCACTGGTTACCAGTGTGTCTCTGAGCCCAGTTTAAAGTGCTGGTTTTGACCTCTAAAGCTTTAAATGATTTTTGACCAAATTACTTGAAGGACAGGACCGCCTTCATCCATATCAGCCTGTCTGCACTTTAAGATCAGCAACAGAAGCCCTTCTCGCAGGCCCACCTTTGAAGGCAGTTCGGTGGTAGACGAAAGAGGGCCTTCTTTGCAGTGGCCCCACACCTCTGGAACCGGTTGCCATCTGGGGGTCTGTCAGGCCTCATCATTGCAGGCTTTTAGGAAGGCCCTGAAGACCTAATTTTTACTATGTAGCTGCAAAGATACTGTAGGTTTTTAGTAATGTTTTATTACTGGTGTCTGTTGTTTTACGAATGTTTGCTGCCTTATTATTATATTGGTCTTTTATTATATGAATTTTAATATAGTAAGCTGCCTTGGGATGGTGTTCTGTCCTGAAAGGTGGCCTAGAAATATTTTAAATAAATAATAAACACATATGCATGCATTTAAGAGATTTACCACACATCTTTCTGTTTTAAGAGCACTTAAGGTGGTTTGCAGACAGGTTTAAAACAATATATATCAATAAAATGATAAAGCAGCAGGCAGCAGCACAATAAAAGCAATGAAACAATAAAACAATAGTAGTAATAATAATAATAACAAAACCAAGTAAAACGAAGGAAAAGAGAGGGTTCCAATTCCATTAAAAGCCTGAATAAACAGGAGGGACTTCATCTGGTACCAGAAAGATAACAAACAGAACACTCAGTAACATATATGGGGACTGAGTTCCACAATTTGGGTGCCACCACAGAAAAGGCCTATTATCTGCACACTTTACAGACCTCTCATACTGTCCTCAGTTGTCAGGCAGGTTCACGTGGGAGACAAGGTCCTTTAAGTACCATATATATGCTGCCTATGAGATGCAGTTACACCAACAGTTCCCAGCCTCTTCCATGAAAGAGAACACACTGTTCATACATAGGGATTATTTAACACTTGTACAAATTTGTTCATGCTTAGAGAAGATTATCAGAGCCCTCTGTCTACAGAGCATCAATCTGTTAGGATTACACTCTAAGTTTCACTTAGGTCCCATTGAAATCAGTAAGTCATGAAATACAGTAAGTCATGACTAGCTTGTCCCATGTTTTTTTTGTGGGGAACAAAGTCTGGATCCATCCCATTGTGCTTTTATTTATTTATTTATTTATTATTATATTTATACCCCGCCTTTTTTCCTGAAAAGAACCCAAGGCGGCTTACATAATCATCCTCCTCCTCTCCATTTTATCCTCACAACAACCCTGTGAGGTAGGTTAGGCTGAGAGTCAGTGACTGGGCCAAAGTCACCCAGTGAGTTTCATGGCCGAGCAGGGACTGGAACCCGGATCTCCCGAGTCCCAGTCCAACACTCTCACCACTACGCCACACTGGCTCTTTTCTGTGCAATGTCATCTCTCTCTGTCCATTTCTGCACTGGAAAAACAGATTCTAAGGGATTCATACATCATATCCAGTAATTGTGGCTATTGCCAGACCAGTGGCATTGACCTACTCCCATACTGTTCCAGCACAAAGCCCTCGTGCTGTTATCACTCACCAAATTCTGTCCCACCTGAATGCTTGTTTTATGGCTCAGGATTCCATCTTGTTGCCCTAGACATGTCAAGGTTGATCAAATGAGTTATATTCAAAGCAACAAAATGTATGGAAAATCCATTTCATCTGAGTAGTTCGGCAGCTTTCTCACTCACAGAAAGAAAAAAATAACCCTCGTAATAGGAGAAACACTACTTATATCATCACAGTTCATTTTTTCTTGGTGAAAGATCCCTGACATCTAGATTAGTAAAGCATTGCACTATCAGATGATTTTTTCTTTAATAAACTGGATGGATTCAGAAGTAATAGAAAAAGAATAAAAACACACACACAATGATTTCTTTTACAGGAACATTGCTCTGATGCTTGCACATGAAGCTTTGCAGACAGAAAAAGAACAGAGGAAATAAAGAGACAGGCACCAGAGCTTGGGTAAACTAGGGCCTCTTTATTTAGCAGGTGTAAATCACCCTTCCCAGGATCTGCATGTGCCAAGTGTGGGAATAACTAAATAAGCCCCTGCAGGCAACTAGCCTGCCTCATGGGCAAGCCACTCTGCTCAGGCTAGGAGGCGGGCTGAGAGCCTCTCCCTTGCCTATGTAGGGGAGGCAGATTGGTCCCAAAGGCAAACCATATCCCAGCTCAAGAGCCGCACATCAGCCCCCAAGCAGCAGGCCTCCGGGCTTGCCGATCCCCATAAAGGTGCCTGTGAGTGCCCACCAAAACCTGTTAAAATTCCCTGCCATCCAGCATCCAAACTACCTATTTAACAGATCCACCCCTAAACCAGATTAATCCCAGTGCAGAGTAGGCGGAAAAAACCTGTACACAAGGCCAAACACTGAACAGGAAAAAATCCTACTCAGCCCTCTGTAATGGAGCAACTGGCTAATCCTGCACCGGCTGCAGGGAAGGTGGGTGGGAGCCAGGAAACAAAGAGGCTGAGGTCAGGACAGTGCCTGCATTTAAGGGCCCTGGCTCCACCCAATCATGCCACCCACGTGCAAAGCATGAAGGGGGGCAAGTTCCTCCTCCTTCCCGCCCACAAAAGCCGGTCCCCACCCAAGGTGTTCTGCCAGGGAAGAAAACAGTCTTCTAGCAGATATCAAGACCTCACTCTTCAGTAGGACAGTTGTAATGGCAAACTTCCCAATTTTTGCTGTAAGCAAAGGGTTTAATTTGGTAGAAAACATTTTCTTTCAAAAGTGTTCTAGACTTCTAGATTTCTAATTTCTTTCCAGCTCCATTAACTGGCATCACACACTAACTGAAAGGTAGATTTTCTTAGGAAACTTTATGGGCAGGTTGCACTAGGCCAAGCATTAGCTACGTAAGTAAAAATGAAACACTACTTGCCATGATATCAATGCACCTTTTTTGACCTCTCACATAGGTTTCCTAGAAATACTATGGGATCTTAACCTGTTCCTTCATCACAAGATGTAGTGATGGCCACCAATTTGGACAGCTTTAAAAGAGGATTGGACAAATTCATGGAGGAGAGGGCTATCAATGGCTACTAGTCCTGATTAGCTATATCCTTCCTCCAGTATCAGAGGAAGTATGCCTACATACTCCAGTTGCTGGGGAACATGGGTGGGAAGGTACTCTTGTACTCATGTCCTGCTTGTGGGATCCCGTGGGCAGCTGGTTGGCCACTGTGTGAGCAGAATGCTGGACTAGATGGACCCTTGGTCTGATCCAGCAGGGCTCTTCTTCTGTTTGTATAGAAATCAATAACTCAGGGTGCAATCCTATGCATTTCTGTCTAAACAAATGAATGAATGAACTTTATTTACGGTCAGCTGACCACCAACAAGATACAAAAATACATAACATTAAAAAGTATTGTTCTATCTTTTTAAAATATTAAATCATAGTGCCAGAGAAACTTTTAGATGGAAGATACTCTAGAATACCAGTAGATGAGAAATACTGTCCCTGTAACAATGTTGAAGTGGAATCTGTAACACACATTCTGTTCAATTGCTGTTATTATTTATTTATTTATTTATTTATTTATTTATTATATTTATGAATCGCCCATCTGGCCAGACATGTGGCCACTCTGAGCGATTTACAATCCAATAAAATACAAGGGACACACACACACACAGTATAAAACACAATTAAAAACAGAACAAAACTTTAAAATCCTAACCCACCCCATATTCCCGCCTGAAAAGCCACATTTTTAATGCACGGCGGAAGCTAATCAAGGAAGGGGCATGGCGGAGGTCACTGGGGAGAGAGTTCCATAAATTGGGGGCTGCCACAGAAAAGGCCCTCCTCCTAGTCCCCACCAGCCTGGTTTCTCTGGCTGGTGGGACAGGGAGAAGGCCGTCTGTGGCAGATCTTGTTGAGCGGCCTACTTGATGTTGCTGGAGGTGCTCCTTGAGATATATTGGACCAGAGCCATACAGGGTTTTAAAGGTCAACGCCAACACCTTGAATTCGACTCGGCAAACAACTGGTAGCCAGTGCAACTCTTTGAGCACCGGAGTGATGTGATCACGCTGGCGGCAGCCTTTAATCAGGCGAGCGGCTGCATTCTGTACCAGCTGCAACTTCCGAACCGTCTTCCAGGGTAACCCCACGTAGAGCGCATTACAGTAGTCTAGGCGAGAGGAGACCAAGGCATCAACCACTGGGGGTTAGAGATGCATTATTACTGCCAATTACTCAATCCCTTCCAGGTCGGTCCTTAGAATCTCTTATGTATATTTTACTTGAAGGATCTAACAGATTAATCACTGAGCAGGTTGCTAAATTCCTGAATGTCGCCATTCTGACCAGATCTTCTCTGGCACTGTGATTTAATATTTTAAAAACATAGAACAATACTTCTTAATGTTATGTATTTTTGTATCTTGTTGGTGGTCAGTTGACCGTAAATAAAGTTCATTCATTCATTCATTTCTGTCTAAACATGCATAGGATTGCACCCTCAGTTATTTACAATCTAAAAATCAATTTTCATTTTCTACATGGATTTACAAAAAAAAACAACCCAAAACAAATACATTTCTAGTTCATTATATAAAGTGGCCATTTATTGATAATTACTCCTAACAACGAAACACCCTAAACCTCTCTCTCTCTCTCTCCGATTGTATTTCTCCTTGTTATGAAAAATATGAGTCCTATTTTTCCTTTTCCTGTTCAAATTCTTTTACTCTAACATTTTCAGAGCTACTTAAATTCAGTTCTTGACCACCTGCCAGTCCCCACCTCCACCTTCCTATCCTTTGTATGAGGTTCTGTTCAATTCTGTTTTGACATGAATAAGACAACTGCACAGTTTAATAATCAATTTTAAAAAGAAAATGCAGAGTAACTTGTCTTTAAAATGCCAGCCTGATAAATACTGTACAGCTCCCCAGGATCTTTGAGTCTTGCTGAGGTTGTCTACTTGTCCCACATTAAGTATTCAGTCTTCAAAGACAAATTGCTATCATTTGTGCTTTAAAACGGCCTCTAAACTCCAGATTTTCCATGTCCCATGCATATGTTTTATGAAGAAATTAAACTGTTATTTCAACAACAGATGGGAAGTAGGGAGGAAGAGTCAGTTCTTTGCATGCACTGACACTTTTGATGACAATGGTTGAGATCCTCCCCCCCCCCCTTTGTTCTTTCCACCTAATTTGTTAGTTCCTTCCAAAACAGACAGTGGGCTATCCTCAAGAACATGTGCCTCCCTCTTAGACATTTGTGTACATGTGCATTTATACATAGTTAGTGTACTTATCGTCCTTGTCGGCCACCTGCCATAGGAAATAAATAGGTCTGTTCCCAAGCAGCTGACGAGCCACAAGGCTTGGGTGGTGGACTCTATTCAGCTTGGTGGATCACAAGTTTACTTGGCATTTATTTAAATTCTTATAATCCTGCCTTTCCATAAC
This sequence comes from Shinisaurus crocodilurus, assembly GCA_021292165.1. Classification (NCBI taxonomy): domain Eukaryota; kingdom Metazoa; phylum Chordata; class Lepidosauria; order Squamata; family Shinisauridae; genus Shinisaurus; species Shinisaurus crocodilurus. Next base: position 236,816,852 of record CM037879.1, read on the forward strand.
ACTAAGAAGCTTATAACTGCAAGGGAAGTATTTCAAGTACAGTGTTTGAGAGGTTTCATTTGCTCCTGGCACTCTGGACAACGGACCAGATGACGACCAGCTTGAGTTTGAACATAAAACATCAAATGGTGTCTTGAATACACAGACCAACTTTCATTCTGATATCTCTCTGTTCAGGGGAGATCTTTCATTGAGTGGAATCCAATGGAGTTCTTCTGCTGATTAAACTGCCTCCCTCAGTTTCAACTGGAATTCTCTCTCCCTCCCAAGCTGGATTCGGGACCCTCCAAAAAAGATTTGTTTAGGAAGCACAGGGAGAGAAGAGAGGGAGAAAGTCTCACTGTGCAAGTGGACGCCCATTCACATAACTGGATTTCACCCATTGTGTTAGGTTCTACATATTTTCTGGCTACCTGGATATAATGGACATAGGGGTTGAGCAGGGTTTTGTCCTTGCAATGTAAAATGTCCTGAATGTGTTCAGCAGCAGCTTTCATTCTGATATATGCCTTCAAGGTTGTTGCTGTAACCATGCCAGATCCTGTATCTCCTTGCATATAAAGAGGGGTCAATATAACCTCCTTTGGAATAGATAGTCACCCACCCCTGATTTAGGGCTTTTAAATCTCAACAGCAGCACCTTGAACTGAGCCCAGAAACAAACTGGTAACCAGTGAAGGACAGGCTTAACAGAAGCCAATATGCTGGCCTCAGAAAAAAACCCCAGCAGCTGCATTCTGGGCCAATTTGAAGTTTCGAACTGGTTTTCGTGGGCAGCCCCACATGAAGCACACCACAGTCATCTAGTCTGAAAATGATAATCTAGATCAGATCTAGAAAAAAACACGTTCCTTGTCCAAGGCACTGGGTACATTGTTATATAAAGCAGTCCCGGCTCCAGGCTTTTGAATACCCTTAGGCAAAGCACCCTCAATGGGCCCATTCCCTCAGTGGGCCAGTTTGTACATCACGATAAGCCACCCTGAACATAAGTTACAGTGGGTTGGTTGTTCGCTCATTAACCCACGTTACTCCTGACAGATGATCTGGGCATCAGTCACTCTGCCGCTTACCATGGCTTGTTTCCCTTAGTCCTCTCACTCGTTCCCAGCACATATCCCATAGGCCTTTGCAGCACAACATCAGCAGCCTACTCCACCAATGAGCGCATTTGTGCTCATTAGTGGAGTAGAGGGTTTTTTTTGGTAGAATTTTGTTTTCACCTTTAGGAAGATATGTGCAAATGTAACTTGTTGTTTTTTAAAAACTTTTGAGGAGATTTGCACAAAGCCGCTAAAGCGCAGTGACTACTCCACGTTAGACCAGCATATTTAGCTTAAAGCTCACTCACTGTTTTAAACAACCAACCCAGTCTGAAGCTACTCTGCTGGGTTTAGATGTCACAACAAGCCACCTTGAGAACAAGCCACCCTAAACAACCTTACTACAAGCCATGGATTCTCAGGCTGGCTTGTTTGCGAAAAACAACCCATGACAGAAAAGCTGCTCAAGGTTCAGATGTCATGATAAGCCAGCCTGCAACAACCCATGGTGACAACCCACCGTGGCTTAGCGTGATGTGTGAACCATGTCAGTGATTCTACCTTCTCACCACCATTGTCACCACTCCTATTGTTCTCTTTCCCATCATTGCTACCACCACATGCTTGCTTTGTAGGCAAAGAGCCAGTGAGCAAGTAGGCAGTGGCATCTACTGCTCCTCCTTCTCACCACCACTGTTGTCTGGGCCAGAGCGAGAGGAAGCTGAAGAAGCAGGTTGCAATGGTGAGGAGCATCATACTCGCCTTACACAAATATACGGTGCGACCGCACTTAGAATACTGTGTACAGTTCTAGTCACCACTGCACCTAAAAAGGATATTGTAGAGTTGGAAAAAGTGCAAGAAAAAGGGCAACTGAATTGAAATGATCAAGGGGCTGGAGCAACTCCCCTATGAGGAAAGGTTACAATAGCTGGGATTGTTTAGCTTCTTATGCTCTAGAAGCAGCTTAAATAAATAACTAAATAAATAAAATAGTAAAAGAAGATTTTGTATCAAATTTTGCATCTTCCTCCCTTCTTTATATTTTGAAATGTAGAAATTGTGTCCTGAACTTGGGTCCTACATTCCATTTTAATGTCTCGATGTTCAATTGAATCATGGTGTTACAACAAAACTTTCAAACAAATGTAGAATGGGTCAGTAGTTAAACCAAAGGCCTCACTTCAGCCAATTAACCTCTTGGTAGTTCTGGAATGAAATGCAGTCTTCTGGTCAAGTGAAGCCCCATTGAAAGTGCCTCAAAATCAATAGCGTTCTTTCCAGCAGCAACACTGGTCTTTGGATCTGGGTCATCTTGAGTGACAAACATGTTGTGTACAACTGTTTATGTCTTTTTTATATTGGCCCCCATTATCAGAATATGATTAACACAATTAATATTAATTGGCTAATAAGTGGTATTCACAGTGTGGTGAAGGAAATGGTTTTCAAAGCAACCTACATGCATACAAATGGTGTCATTTAAAATAAATGTTATAATTACCATCTTATTTGTAACATAAGTCAGTTTGTAGAGATGCTTGCAGTGTGCTGTAGAAATCAAGCATTTTTACAGGTCTTTGCAAATTTACTGAAGAGGGGGAAAGCCTCCCCTCCCCCAACCCACGGCAATACCTGTGGAGAGGGGGATAATTGCCGGGAAGAAGGAGGCCACACCACCCTCCCACCCACCCCCTTTGCAAGATGGCCACAGTGTGCCGTGCCTGGAAAGCTTCCCGGACAATGTGGGCTTTGGGAGGAAATCTTGCAATGAGTGGGAGCTTCCAGTCATCACAAGAAGAACAGGGAAACAAAATCTTGTGAATTTCATCCCACATAGCTTGGCTTCATTTCGGTTGGGTAGGCAGTGCGGGTGGGTCGTATGTATGCACGAGAGGAGGAATTGAGGCTGAAGCATTGCTCTCTGGGTTCACGGCCTACTCGGGCTCCCTCATGGTTGGAGTAAGAAGAACTGGGTTGAGGCAGGAGGGAGTTGGGTTCCCTGGCTCTGGAATGATGAGGTTGATGGGAGATGGACTCGTCACCCTCAGCACAACTAAGAATTGATTGTTCATTACCAGGGCCAGCATGGCTTCAGTACAATAAACAATTTAGGATGAGGGCAGCACTTGTGCTAATCCTTCAGCGGGATACAAAACAGCTGAAGATATGGACAGACATATCACTTGTAGACTGGGCCTCACCGGGAAAATAGGACATGGGAGTCACGCACCAGATGAAGACACCAGCAGTCAGGTTTGTTGGGAAGAGAATACCACAGGGAAGTGCAATGTAAGTTTGAGCACATATGTGCAAACTAAAAGGGGTCCGACCCCAGCATTACATATTGGGGAAATCAAGTGGGATACCTACAGTATAATGAGTAAGGAAGGAATGGGAATACCCCACAGGGAGGGGAAAGCCCCAACACTAACTAAAGTAGCATCCAGCAGGTATTGTAGGTGGACAGGTCTCATAGGAAAGGGAGAGGCTATGCAGATGGGCAAACAATCAAAGGCAACACAAGAGCTGGGAAGTACGGTTAAGGCAAAGAACTTGATGGAGGCTGGGGTAAGAAAGATATATAAGCAGGGCTTTTTTTCTGGTGGAACTCACCGGAACTGAGTTCCAGCACCTTTTCTTCTATTAATTGCATTACAATTTAATCGCCATCTACTCCCGAGGAAATCTAATCCAAGAGTTCCGGTACCTTTTTCTCCAGAAAAAAAGCACTGTATATAAGGGTGTATAAGAATCAAAGCACAGCCCCTGCAATGAACTCACTAGTTTCCTTTTTCCAGCCCCTGCCCCTCTGAATGTGTAGATCATCTTCTGGTCAGAGAGGTATAGATTCTCCAGTGGGCATGGCACCTGCATGGGCATGGATCATCTTACTAACAACAGGTCGTTTTGGGAACTAGTGAAGGAAGGAGTACTGCTACAGGTGCCAGAGTTCTACATTTAGTACAAAATGATCTTGTGAAGATAGTTGGCCACCAGTAGCGGAGGACAAGTAAGGGAGCCAAGTGAAGCTGACCCCATCCCATGGTAGGTTAGACAGTGAAAGGGAGGAGAAGTTATACACCGGCCCCGATGCACTTCCCAGGGCTCAGGAAGTGCCTGTAACAGCAGCATGGTGGGCAAGGCAGGGATCATCCAGCAGATTTTGTGCAACTGCTGGAGATGGGACCTGCACATAGCCTAACCATGTACCCAAGCACAGGACTATACTACAGGTCAGCCTTCCTCAAGGCTGCAATTCCCATCATCCCCATCAGCCATGCAAGCTGGGAATGATGGGAGTTGCAGTCCAACACATCTGGAGGCCACCAGGTTGGGGAAGGTGGCATCGCTCAAGTGGGATGAAACCACCCGAGAAACAGCAGCAGCCTGCAGAGCCAGGCCATTCCTCAGGCAGAGAAAGGAGAGGGTGCTCCTGTCCCTCAGCCCATAATCACTAGTTTCAAGAGGAATTATTGCCTGTAAATGCCAAATAAATTTGTGCCTGTGCTATAAAATCCAATACTGGTGTCCACCGCTTTCTTGTTGGCTGTAAATATCAGATCACTTAGAACTCCCAACCTTCAAAAATGTCATAGGGTTATAGAAACAACAAATAAAGGCTTAGGAGCTGGACAGAAGTGAAAGGTAAGCAAACATCAGGAAATGGAAGAAAGAAAGCACACAACTGCATTTATTAAAAAAATATTAAAGTAGCTTACTAAGCGGAGATGCTAGGTTAGTTTTTTTACTCCTTCAACCATCAACATTTCAGCATTTGACTGAATTAGTTTTAGATAAACATTAAATTGTATTCCTGCAGATCTGTAATTCTAAACTAGCAGGCTGAAAAATAATAGCCCCATGCACCATGCCATACCTTCAGCATGTCAGCTTCTGCAAAGGAGCAACTCGTGACAGTGTTGGTTCTTTCCCCGCCCACCCCCAAGACAGACTTTGGAGATCTTTGGAATTACTCACTTGTGAATGATGCTGGCTGCTTATTTTCTATCCAGGCCAATTTCTTTTGGCATATCCATGGTAAAGCTGCTGACCTATTGCTCCATCATGGACAGAAACCTTGGTCTCTGTGTCTCAGGGCTGTGCATGTTAAAAGCATAACATGTGAGGGAGACAAAAGCACATTTTGAAAGATGTGCACACATCTCTTGTGGTGGTACACAGCCCAGGGATATACACGGATAGTTAGAGTTCTCTGCTGAATGTTGTACACATCGTGTGTGTGTGTGTGTGTGTGTGTGTTGTACACATATGTATATGTGTACAACATATATATATATGTGTGTGTGTGTGTGTGTGTGTGTGTGTATATATATGTATATACAGGGCTTTTTTTCTGGTGGAACTCACCGGAACTGAGTTCCAGCACCTTTTCTTCTATTAATTGCATTACAATTTAATCGCCATCTACTCCCGAGGAAATGTAATCCAAGAGTTCCGGTACCTTTTTCTCCAGAAAAAAAGCACTGTGTATATATATATACATATACATATAGTTTGGAGATCATCCTCTGAATGTGCGGAGACCACATTATCATCAGCATACTGTAGTTCCACAACGGAGGTTGTAATTACCTTACTTTTTGCTTTCAGCTTGCTGAGATTAAAAAGCTTTCCATCTGTTCGATATATAATTCCCACACCAGTGGGAAGTTTCCCCTCGACAAGATGTAAAATCATGGCAATGAAAATAGCAAATAATGTTGGGGCAATAACACATCTCTGTTTAACACCTGATCCCACTTTAAATGGAGCACCATGAGAGCCGTTGTTGTCCAAGACCGTAGCCGTCATGTTGTCATGGAGAAGTCGCAAGATATTCACAAATTTATTGGGGCATCCAATTTTCATAAGGATAGTCCAGAGAGCTGTTCGGTCTACAGTATCAAAGGCCTTAGCAAGATCAATAAATGCCATGTAAAGGGGTTGATTTTGCTCCCGCCTTTTTATTGGAGCTGACGTGCAGTAAAAATCATGTCTACTGTCCCTCTAGAGGGGCGGAAACCATATTGAGTTACAGGGAGGATCTCTTCTGAAATAGATAGAAGACGGTTTGCGAGAATCCTGGCAAATATTTTACCTGCGGTAGCTAAGAGAGAAATGCCCCGATAGTTTCCACAGTCTGTTCTATCACCTTTCTTAAAGAGGGTGATAATTATGGCATCCCTAAATGCTTTTGCAGAAGCATACGGAAAACTTGGTCTCTCACTTAACATCAAAAAACCCAAAGTGCTTCATCAGCAAGTGCAAGCTAACCCTTTGGTGATGCCATTTATCCAGCTTGGCGGGACAATACTGGAAAATGTCGATCATTTTCTCTATCTTGGCAGCTATCTTTCTGTTACAGCTAACATCGACAATGAAATCCAGCATCGTCTGAGCTCCGCAAGTGCCGCGTTTTCTCGAATGAAACATAGAGTGTTCGAGGATCGGGATATTTGTAAGAAGACCAAAACACTGGTTTATGAAGCCATTGTATTACCAACTTTATTGTATGCCTGCGAAACATGGACTATCTATAAACGTCACCTCCAACTCCTTGAAAGATTTCATCAACTTTGCCTCCGGAAAATCCTGCGAAAGTGCGAATTACTTGGGAAGATAGGCGAACAAATGTCAGTGTACTGAAAGAAGCAAAGACTATTAGCATTGAAAAAATAATCCTTCAACGCCAACTTCAGTGGACCGGTCATGTTGTTCGAATGCCTGACTGCCGTCTCCCAAAGCAGTTACTTTATTCCCAACTCAAGGATGGAAAGCGGAATATCGGTGGTCAATATAAGAGGTTTAAAGATGTTCTTAAGGCTAATCTAAAAAAATGCAATATAAACATCAAAAACTGGGAAGCTCTGGCCCATGAACGATCTAACTGGAGGTTGGCCTTTCACAAAGGTTCTATGGACTTTGAAGAAGCTCGAGTGCAAGGTGAAAGGGAGAAACGTGCTAAGCGAAAAGCAAGCACGTCAAATGAATCCTTTACAAGACCATCTTCCATCTGGTAACCTGTGTCCTCACTGTGGGAAGCTGTGTGGATCTAGAATTGGCCTCCACGGTCACTTACGGACCCATCGCTAGAGTCTACACAATTTTCTTTAGAATTTTCCTCCTTTTAAAATCTCCTTTTTGTAAATTTTCTTTTTTATCCTGGAAGACAATCTTACTCAGTCACAAGTGATCGCCTGACTGACTGACTGATACATATAGATACATATATCTATATATATACATATATCACAATAAATTTGTGAATATCTTGTGACTTCTCCATGACAACATGACAGCAATGGTTTTGGACAACAACGGCTCTCATGGTGCTCCATTTAAAGTGGGATCAGGTGTTAAACAGGGATGTGTTATCGCCCCAACATTATTTGCTATTTTCATCGCCATGATTTTACATCTTGTTGAGGGGAAACTTCCCACTGGTGTGGGAATTATATATCGAACAGATGGAAAGCTTTTTAATCTCAGCAGGCTGAAAGCAAAAAGTAAGGTAATTACAACCTCCGTTGTGGAACTTCAGTATGCTGATGATAATGTGGTCTCTGCACATTCAGAGGATGATCTCCAAACTATCCTAAATGCTTTTGCAGAAGCATACGAAAAACTTGGTCTCTCACTTAACATAAAAAAAACCAAAGTGCTTCATCAGCAAGTGCAAGCTAACCCTTTGGTGATGCCATCTATCCAGCTTGGCGGGACAATACTGGAAAATGTCGATCATTTTCTCTATCTTGGCAGCTATCTTTCTGTTACAGCTAACATCGACAATGAAATCCAGCATCGTTTGAGCTCCGCAAGTGCCGCGTTTTCTCGAATGAAACATAGAGTGTTCGAGGATCGGGATATTTGTAAGAAGACCAAAACACTGGTTTATGAAGCCATTGTATTGCCAACTTTATTGTATGCCTGCGAAACATGGACTATATATAAACGTCACTTCCACCTCCTTGAAAGATTTCATCAACGTTGCCTCCGGAAAATCCTGCGAATTACTTGGGAAGATAGGCGAACAAATGTCAGTGTACTGGAAGAAGCAAAGACAACTAGCGTTGAAAAAATGATCCTTCAACGCCAACTTCAGTGGACCGGTTGTTCGAATGCCTGACAGCCGTCTCTCAAAGCAGTTACTTTATTCCCAACTCAAGGATGGAAAGCGAAATATTGGTGTTCAATATAAGAGGTTTAAAGATGTTCTTAAGGCTAATCTAAAAAAATGCAATATAAACATCGAAAACTGGGAAGCTCTGGCCCATGAACGATCTAACTGGAGGTTGGCCTTTCACAAGGGTTCTATGGACTTTGAAGAAGCCCGAGTGCAAGGTGAAAGGGAGAAACATGCTAAGCGAAAAGCACGTCAAACGAATCCTTTACAGGACCATCTTCCATCTGGTAACCTGTGTCCTCACTGTGGGAAGCTGTGTGGATCTAGAATTGGCCTCCACAGTCACTTACGGACCCATCGCTAGAGTCTACACAATCTTCTTTAGAATTTCCTCCTTTTAAAATTTCCTTTTTGTAAAAATTTTTATCCTGGAAGACAATCTTACTCGGTCACAAGTGATCGCCTGATGATGATGATGATGATGATGATATATGTTGTACACAACATATATATATTATATATATCCCATAATGGATTAGATGGCCCTATGGCCACCATATTAACTATCAAAACCACTTTCTTTCTAGGAATTTGCTTGAATCCCACTTGTCTTATGCAATGTGTTGCCCCTTAGAGATTACAGCAGTGATGTGGGATATACTTTTCCATGGCTTTGACCCAGAGTGCTGTTGAAATGTTTAAGATCTACCACTATGTGGGCAAGTTCAGTTGCACAGATCCTTACCATACAAATGTTGCCTGGCCAGCATGGGGGCAATGATCAAGTGGTAATGAGGACACATGTTACTTGCCCCAGCCACATGATAGTAGCCTTTAGATGCTACAGCAGTACTGTGGAATGAACCCATAGGAAAGCACTCCCACACTCATACTGTAGGACATAACAGCCACCACAGCGACGACCCAGTTGGCTGCAGTCTCCTGGTACACATACATGCTATGATTTGTATGCATGTAAAGTCACATAGCATGAATTATCTAAACAATGAAATGATGCAATATCCTACCCAGAATGGCAGGAAATTCAGGACAGACAGACAGAAGTACTACTTCACACAGTGCATTCTTAATGTATAGAATTCACTGCCACATGGTGTGGAGATAGAAGCCACTAGCTTGGGGGGGGGGGGCTGGATCGACAAATTCACACATGCTGTTGCTTCCCCTGAATCTACTGCTGCCAATAACACAGGGTTGGACTGAGCTTATTTTCTGCTTGCAAGAGCATTCCCTGAGCAAAGCTTATTGATTGATTGATTTAAATATTTCCAACCCACCCCATATCAGTGGATCTCAGGATGGGATCCAATCCATAAAAACAATTTAACAACCCACCCACCCCCAGCATTAAAAAAAAATAAATCCACAATCCAGTATATAAAACCAGCACCGGTACATAAGAACTGAGTTATGATCAATGAATTCAGCTCAGAATGCTCCTACTGGTGGAAAGGCGGAGGTGGAGACCTTCTCCACTTCTCCCTCCCTCTAAAGCAGGGATGCAGAACCCCTTTCAGCCCAAGAGCTGAATTCCATTTCGGCAATTCTCTCGGAGGCTCCATTCAAGGGCAGAGCTGAAGGCAAAAGGGGCAGAGCCAATCAGATTTCCTTAGCTTAAAGCTCTTCTTACCAGCAGTAGGTTAAAACTTAACCTTTAGTTTAAAGCACATACTGGCAGCCTTAGGAGAGGCGTTTCCACATTTAAGAATGAGGAAGAAACTGCACAAAGCAGGGGAACCAACCAATGATAGGGGAAAGGCAGAGGAGAACCCTGGAAGACTGGACTGTGATCTCAAGAGGGCCTGATTTGGCTCCCGTTGAGCATCCCTGCTCCAAAGCCCCCCCCCCCCTGCCATGTCCCACACTGTTTGGGAGGGTTGACAAAGATTGCCTCCTCCCCTTTCCACCAGCAGTATTCCTCCAGGAGTCTCCTGTCCTGTGGACAAAAGGAGCCCTTCCATCCATGGGAGGAAGATTCTGGATCCAGCCCATAATGTTTCCAGGAGGGCAATTTTCATGGAGGAAGAGTCCCTTGTTATTTCTGCACTGGAAGAACAATGCATTTCTTTCAGAAAGCTCTTTTTCTGCTTTCTCCTTTCCACCCCCTTCCACTGACTTCTAAACGGAGAGTGACTGACTTGCTTCCCTTGCATTCATTGCGGATTTTCTGACAGAGAAAAAGAGAATGGGCCTGTCTCCAGTCAGTGCGAGGTGACAGGAGCTGCATACTGGAACAATGAACAACAAGTTATGAAACTCCAAGGGAACCAGAGGAAATCTGTTCAGCTTCCACCACCGGCGAAGGTTTAGGGCAAAAGAATCAATTTACCCCGCACAACTTGTACTACCGGGCTATTATACTCTACTCTACCGCCAAGTCCACCGCTGATTGTAGAGGACGGGAGAAATGAGGTGTCACTAATCCCATTGCAACTTTCAATGGGCGGTCAAGGGCCTGGATGGCTCCCCCCCCCCTCTTTTTTAAAAGGAGTTCCTAAGACAGAACAGTTTGAAGCGTCCCCACACCACCACCCTCTTATAATCTCATGGTGACAGGTGAACAAAAATGCAGGCACACAACTAGCTCCTTGGGGAGGAAATTCAGGGGTTTGCTTGTGGGGGTGAAACAGAAATGTCCATTTGTGATGGGGATAAAGATGTTTTTATGTGCTAAAAAAGAAAAAATGGGGGGGGGAGAGAGAGAGAAGGCTTACTGCATCAGCAAAAAGCAGGAAGAAGAAACCAGAACAACATGAGATGGCACGCAATTGGGAAAACCGGATAGGTCGCCACCAGGAATGTGGGACTGGGAGCAGTGGCATAGTGAAGACAGGGCTTGCAGGGACTCAACGCTGGCAGTTTGTGATGAGCAGGGATGCTGATGCCCTCTGCCACTCCCCTCGGGCTTCCCTGCTCCCTCTGAGCCCAGCTGCAATCCTCACAGTTGCAGCAGGGTGAGAGGGTGGGGAGGAAATGGATTTTCATATTGACCTGGTTCGCACAATCACCATGGGTTAAACAAGCTTGGCTTGTTTAAGCCGTGGTGCATGCTGGGCCGGGGAGCCATTTGCCTAATCACCCACCCGGCTGGTGCGGTTTGTCGTGTTGCCTGAACCTGAGCGACATGGCTTGTTGGAGCGGGAAACAATTCTCAAATAACTCATGGCCTGTTGCTGGGTTATTTGCTGGGTCCTTTCCCCCCCCCCAACAATCTATGCCACCTGGGTTTGGATGACACGACCAGCTGCGCCCAGGTGGGTGATTAAGCAAATATTACCCAGCATGTGCCGCACCTGGAACAAATCACCATGGCTAGTTTAACCGACAGTTGATCGTGTGAACCAGCTCATTGTTTCCTGTTGTTCTGCAAACTATGGGGGAGGCTTCATCTTGAATGGGCAATTAAGACCCATTAGCTTTAAAAAGACCAGCTCCTGGTGGAGATGAAAACTGCTAGAGCGGTGTTCTCCAACCTTGGGTCCCCAGATGTTTTTGGCCTACAACTCCCAGCATGCCCCAGCCAGTGTAGCTGGGACATGCTGGGAGTTGTAGGCCAAAAACATCTGGGGACCCAAGGTTGGAGAACACTGCTAGAGGGACTGTCACGATAAGCGCCTGCACTGCATTGCTGGCTGGGAGAATGTCTACTTCAGTTCAGTGGGACTTACTTCCACGTGGACATACACAGGATTGTTCTGTCAGTGTTTTGTTTGAAAAAGAATGAAAGAAAAGAAATTCTAATCCAAACAGTAACTGCCCATTTACACAGGACTGTACATTTATCATGTCCTTTTGACTTTTAGAAACTTCACAGATTGAGGCTTAAGCTCCAGCCTGTGATTTGCAGCTTCTTCTACATGTTGGATTTTATTTTATTTTATTGTGCTTTATTTCTTTGGGAAAATGCTATGATGTGGCTAAAAATATCTAGGACACCATAAGCCAGGATGGCTTTATACACTGTAAGTGGAGCTTAGGGGATCTTTAGCCTTTTTTCAGTTCAAAGTGGATGGCAGGAACTGACCTGACCAAAGACCTACAGAGAGTTGCTCTCCCATTCAGAGCGCTTGTGCCCTGCCTTTCACCTTGCCTTGCCCTGAAGAAAGAAATAAGACAGGCTTCCTGCTTTTTGGATTTATTTCAGATGGATCAGACTTATATTAGAGCTGCTTCACTGAAAGAGAGAGGGGAGGGAACAAGAGATGTGGCTAGGAGCAAAATAGAGAATTCTATGGAAAATCCTTCCAGCTCCCAGAAAAAAGCCTTTTTAAAAAGCTGGACGAGTGGACCTGCAGGCACATACGATTGTAGGAGTTCATGACCCTTGGTTTGTTTCAACTAGACATATTCTTTTTCAATTAAAGCTCCTCATTTTACAGTCCAAAAGGTGATAGTTATTAGAAAAGGGCAGCGCCTGACATGTGATCACTTTCTAAAAACAGTTTCAATGACAGCACTAGAAAACTGGCCCACGGCAAAGCTAAGAATGACTGTTTCCTCAGAAACATCTTTCTAAGGTGAAGTAGCAGTAACCCCGCATGTTCCCTTCCCAATGGCCTGTTGTACAAGAAGATCTTTCTTACACAGAAGAAGAGCCCTGCTTGATCAGTCCAAAGTTCTATTTAGCCCAGCATTCTGGACCATCAGATGCCTCTGGAATGCCCACAGGCAGGATAGGCGCAATAACACTCTCACATTTGTGTTCTCCAATCATTGGTACTGGGAGGCATACTGCCTCCAATACTTGAGGTAACATACAGTCATCAAGACTAGTAGCCACTGATTGCCTTATCTTCTGTGGATTTGTCTAATCCTCTTTTAAAGCCATCCAAATTGGTGGCCATCACTGCATCTTGTCAAAGTGAATCCCATAGTTTAACTATGGACTCTGTGAAGAAGTACTACCTGTCCTGAATCTCCCATTCAGCTTCATAAAATGACCCCAGGTTCTAGTTTTATGAGAGAGGTTTTTTCTTCCTTATTCACTTTCTACGTGCATATTTTTACACCCCTGTCATGTCCTCCCTTATCTTTTTTCTAAACTAAAAAGCCCCAGATATTTTCTCACTGCGGAGTTTCTCCAGTCCCTTCGTGGTTTTGGCTGCCCTTTTCTGTACTTTTTCCTGCTCTTCAATATCCGTTTTGAAGTGTGTGACCAGAACTGTACACAAGTATTCCAAGTGTAATCACACCATAGATTTGTATAATGGCATCATGATATTGGCAGTTTTATTTTCAATTCTTCCTAATTATCTCCACATAGAATTTGTTTTTTGGGGTTTGTTTTTTTCATAGCAGCCACATGCAGGATCAACATTTTCATAGAGCTATCCACCACAACCCCAAGATCTCTTTCTTTTCTGGCCAATCAATCACTACCAGCTCAGATCCCATCCATATATATATGAAGTTAGGAATTTTTGCCCCAACGCGCATCACTTTACATTTGCTTATATTCAGTGCCAGATTCAGGTTTTTGAGGGTCCTTTGACAAGAAGACACCCTCAATAGCCCCCCTCACTCAGTGAGTCTACCTTCTTACCACGATTGTCACCAGCTGCAACTGCTCCTGTCCTGCTCCTTTTTCCTCATCATTGGTACCACTTGCTTGCTTGACAGGCTTAGAATTGGATTCACACGACATGATAAGCCATGGTGGGCGAGCCTTGTTTGTATCATCATGGCTTACAATGATGTCCAAACCCAGCATGGATGATTCAGTGCAGTTTGTTAACCATGCACAAGCCACCTTGAGGACCCATTGCTGGTTGTTGAGAGTAGCTTGTTCTCAGGGTGGCTTGTCATGACGTCCAGATCTGGCACGATGGCTTGTCCCAAGTGGCTACCTGGCAAGAGAGGTGAAAAGCCCAGCCACTCTTCACACTCTCGCTAGGGCCACCTCCAGCCTCCCTCCTAGATTTCATAGATCATAGAGTTGGAAGGAGCCTACAAGGCTATCGAGTCCAACCCCCTGCTCAATGCAGGAAACTAGAGGAGGGGTCTCCCATCCAAGTAATAACCAGGCCTGACCCGGCTTAGCTTTCCATGCTCAGACAAGCTGAGCTATAGGCCTATCCTCCCTCATCAGTGATATCCACCCCTCCACTGATACAAAAATGACACTTGGAAATGTCTTGAATGTGTTTGCCACCTTTTAAAATTCTTTTCCCACTGCTTCAAAAAGTACACAAATATGTTTGCTTGGTGTTTGTTTTTTTAAAAATTACCTGGTCCTTCACAAATGCACCGATTCACCTGTCCGCTATGTACAGTCTACAACAGTACATTCGCCTTCTCCATTTCCTTGTAAATTACCTACTCCACTTTAGAGCTTACAGTGACAGCTTTCGGAGTTTGTTGTCAATGGAAGTGCCAAAGTGGAGTCATTTACAAGAAAATGGACATGGCAAATGTACTACTGCAGAGTGTACATAGTGAACAGGCAGATCTGTGCACTTGTGAAGGACCAGCAGGCAATTCATTTTTTTAAATGATGAACACATTTGCATCCTTCAGAAGCGGCAACAACAACAACAAAAAAAGGTGTCAAATGAAATAATTGCTCCAAAAAGGGGTTGCAGTTGGGGGGTGGGTGGGAGCCAATAAACTCCCACTTGCTAATCGCATCCTCTCGCACTACACCTGAACTGACATTGTGGTGTAGTGGTGAGAGTGTTGGACTCAGGAGATCTGGGTTCTAGTCCCCGCTTGGCCATGAAACCCACTGGTTGACTTTGGGTCAGTCACTGACTCTCAGCCTAACCTACCTCACAGGGTTGTTGTGAGGATAACATGGAGAGGAGGAGGAGGATTATGTAAGCCGCCTTGGGTTCCTTGCAGGAAAAAAGGCGGGATATAAATACAATAAATAAATAAATAAATTGTCAGTCCCCACCCCGCCCATTTCAGTGCTTCTCTTGACCCTGAACTCCGAAAGCGGTGGCTGAACGGGATGGAGCTATTGCAGTGGGTGGGTGTAGTTGTTGTGAACTGCCCAGAGAGCTTCAACTATTGGGAGGTTAGAGATGTAATAAATAAATGAATAAATAAATAAATACTGTGGGAGTATGTGTACTTACCGCAAAAATGTGTTTTTTAAAACTTTATTTTCTGTTCTTTGCAAGTGCATACTTGCAGAGCATGGAAAAGAAACCTGAACCCATTTTCACAGCAAGTACACCCATAATCCTGCAGTAATTACACCAGCCCACCCTAATAGCTCCATCTCGTTCAGCTGCTGCTTTTGGAGTTCAGGATCAACAAAGGAGGCACTGAAGTGGGGGAGTAAACCGACAAGGAAATGCACTGAGAGGAGGAAATTGACTAGTGGAATTTCAACATGTGCAGAGGGGATATTAGTCTGTACTGCTGAAGAAAATAAATAGCAGACAGGCAAACTTTGTGCAATTGCGCCCAACAGAAAAATAAAAACCATTTGTGTACTCGTGTGGGAGGGCTAAGGGGGAAAGAAGCTATGGCAAGCTGCAGAGCAGAGCACTCAATTGTCTGTCAGGACAGGAGTAATGTGGGTTGGCCAGCAACCAACCAACCCATGGTGGCTTATTCTCAGCATGGTTTATCATGATGTGTGAACTGGTCCAGTAATGGTGTCTACTGCTCCTACTTCTCACTCCCACTGTTGCCTGGGCCAGAGCAAGAGTCAAATGAAGAAGCTGGTTGTAATGGAGAAGAGGAAGAGCAAGTCATGGGGGCTGTTCTCAGTGGGCCCTCAGAAGGTGTCCAACCATGCCTACTCTTGATGTCAGCCCTGTTTACGTTGAACTGTATTTGCTATTTTAATACCCATTCCCCCAGTTTGGCAAGATCATTTTGGAGCTTTTCACTGTCCCTTTTTGTGTTTTATCCAGCCTAAATAATTTGGTGTCACCCCATCCACAAATTTCTCCACCCCTAACTCCAGATCATTTATGAACAAATTAAAAACCATTGGTCCAATGGATATCCTTGTGGGACCCCAGTTAACATCCCTGCATTGTGAGAACTGTCCATCTACTCCTACTCTCTGCTTCTGTTGTTTAATCAATTACTGATCCCTAAGAGGACCTCTCCTTTTACCCCATGACTGCTAAATTTGCTTAGGAGTCTTTGGTGAGGGACTTTGTCAAAAAAGCCTTTTGAAAGTCTAAGGAAACAATATCTACTGGATCACTACTATTGACATGGTTCAAAGGAAACTAGCCATGTGTCACTTGACTGATTGCACTGGAAAGACTAGGGTGTTCTAGGTTGGGAAGGTTCTTCCCTGCATTTATCCTGTCCTTCAGTGCTACTGTTATTCCAACAAATTGGGAACCTTCAAAGGCTGGAGAAAATTGCCACCTCTTCTTCCAGGGTCCCTGTTCTTGGCAAGAGTCTTCCATCTTGTCTGTTTTTCCCATGATGGCATCCTCGCCTCTCTGGCCCAGTGCTGGAAGAGGCTTCCAGGCTAATTATTTCACAAGAGCATTTATATTTCTGGCCAGCTCATTCACTTGTTCTACACAATAAATGACCAGTGTTCCAAACAGTTAGACTTACTAGACATGTATGTGAGAGGCACCAATCAGTCCCTTTTTAAGAAAACAGTAATTGTTTAACCTCTGTTGATACACATTGGATGTCAATATCATGATGGCTTCTAGTTTGGAATCTAGACTTCACACAGCATTTTAAGGAACACCATAATCCAGCCACCCCCAACCAGATGTGTTGGACTACAGCTCTCATCATCCCCAGCCCACATGGCCAATGATAATGGCTGTTGATAATGGGAACTGTAGTCCAACACTTCTGCAGTGTGTCCGGTTAGGGAAGACATAGTCAGTCATAGCATCTATGGCTGTCTGTTCTTGCACAACAGCTGTGTGCAAGAAGCATAAATTCCATAGGTACTTTTCTCAGTGTGATGATGACAGACTATAATGTCCGTTAAAAATGCAGTCTAAAGGCTAGGCTCCAAATCAGAAGCCCCCATTGCTAAGAAACCTGTAACATTTTGTGTATTCCAAACCTCAGCTTCCTTACTGGAGCAAATGTGTTTGTTTATGCCAGGGTACCTGCAATAGTTCTTACGCTTGAGGCAAACTGGCAACCAGATACCTTTGCCAGACTGCAGCTACCTTATTGGATATTGTTGCCCTAGGCGATTGCCTTGTCTGTCCATTGGAGTTACAGCCAACCCCAAAGGCAGACATAGTAGAGAGATAAACATTATTTGTACTTGATTCCACACTGGTGGTCATGGCATAGACCTCTTCTTGCATGCCAGTAGCTAAAGCAAAACATGATTGAAATGCCCAGTTAACAATGCCCATATTTTCAGTGTAATTGGAGAAGAACAATCTTCAGTAGTTTCATCATGTGTTTTACCAAATCCACTTCACCATTTACTGAGCTCTATCTCAGATTCATAGTTTCAGGTTTCTCAGATTCATGGTTATCATGAGCATCGGGCTGGCCACTGTTAGATTTCTGGACTCAGGTTGACCTATGGTCTGATCCAGCAGGACAATTCTTATGTGAAATCTGCACGAGAGGCTGAAATTCATGTGGACCAACATTCACCAGCAAGATGCAGTGATGAGAAAAGCAGCACCTATTAACAAAAGTCAGCAACGCCAGGGCACTGAGAAGTCCCGCCACTGGAAATGCAGCTCAGACTAGAGTTGTACTATGAAGCCTCGGCGGGGCAGAACAAGCCTTTACATGGCCCCACTCGTGCCCCGCTGAGGCCTTACCTTTTTCTTCGGGCCGCTTGAAAAAATCAAGGCAAAAATCAAGGCAAGTGGGCGCGGTGGCAGAAATAAGGCTGGGCAGCACCCCCACCCTTGAATACATCGCTAGCTCAGACCCTCATGGGTGTTGAACCTTTCACCTCACCTTTTCAAGATTGTTTGCAGACATAAACTTTAAGTAGGGACAGTGGGAGACCTTGTTCTAAAAAGTCAGCACTCAGGAATATAAACACAACACCTATATTGCATGATGTGCATCTACATGTTTTAGCAACATAAATAATGCTATCAAAATGATAATCCAAGTCACACCTGCTTGAAAAGTTAATGTATTTCCCCCCCATAAGACTCATGCACTGGATCTCTCTCAGATATGATCAATACTAAAGTGAAGGTAGAAGTCTTTAAGATTTGAGAAACGTAATTATGTTGTTCTATTTCACCTGCCGGCAGAGTGGGAGGAGTGACTGAGGCGATTTTCCAATTTCCATCGTCCTTTTTTTCTCCCTCTGGTGTCTGAGCCCATGTAGTGGAGGCACGCTGCCAGCCAGGGCAGAGCTGGAGAGGCAATAGGATTCATTGTACCCTGGCCTCTCCTCTCTCCTCCCTGCCCACTCTCCGAGGTTGCTTTTGCAACCTCGTAATGCAAGTACGGTGGTTCTTACCATGCAAGAGGGTGGGGGAGGGGAGAGTGATTGGATTTCGGAGTCCCCCTTCTGAACTCGTAGCAGTGTCTACGGCCTTGGTGGGAGAACTCCAAAGAATCCTATGGTCCTGGGGACAGTCTCTAGGGACCACAGGATTTATCTCACCAGGTGCAATCCTATGCATGTTTAGACAGAAAAATAAGTCCTACAAATCCCAGCATGCTATGGGACATGTTTCTGTCTAAACATGCATGAGATTGCACCCTTAAGGGCAAAAATGGTTGTTAGTTTACAGAGGGAAAACTGAGGCTTAGAGGAATGCAAATTGCCCTGGGTCACAGAACGATTCCTGGCCAATAAGGGATTCGTGGCTAAAAACTGGATCCAGACTTAAGCTGGATGAACAGCACTGGCAGAGGTGGACTTCCCACCCCTCCTTCCTACGGCAGTCCCTCCAACCCCATGAAAATGCTACACAGAGACCAGGCTTGCACTACACAAGGGTGGTTAATAAGCCATGGTTGTTAACAACTCCCGTGCATGCCGGTCATGTCAGTGCCGGCTGATTTCCCTAATTACCCTCACTAGGCGCGGGTTGTTGTGATGTCCAAACCCAGTGAGGGTGGCTGGCTGGCTGGCTGGGATGGATAACAAACCACCCAGAGCCCATGGTCTGTTGTAGGGTTGCTGGGTGGCTTGGCTTGTTAACTACCCCAGCCAGCCTCGCAGGGTTCAGACATCATGAAAACCAATGCCTGGGGAGGGTAATTAGGGAAATCAGCTGATATCCACAGGAGTGGTTAGCTAGCCACCGTGGCTTATTAACCATGCTTGTGTTGTGCGAACAGGCCTAGAGAGTGAAGGGACCCTGCTGAATGGGGTGAACTGTGGTGTGGTGGAATAGGGGACCACTAAAAATCAGGTGGAGGGACCTTCTGTGAGAAGAGGCCTTCTTCTTGAGGAAGGTAGACTCTGGATCCAACCCAAGGAATGGAAAACAAAAAACAGGGAGGCACCAATGCAGGAAGGCAGCAGGTGCATGGAGGTATGCCTTTCTGAGCCCAACACATTTCAGATGTAAATCCTTCATGGGCTCCGTATAGTGTAAAATAAACCTTATTATAAACAATTGCTATGAAATATGATGTCAAGACTATCACTTTCATAAAAGACAATAAGAACAATAGAAAGGGAAAACTAAATTGTATTTAGCCTTTTGATATATTTTTTTAAAAATATATACATTACAAAGCATTGTAATAAATGAAACACTCAAAGCCACCTACACAATTGATCTCAATAGCATTAGTATAAACTTAAAAACCAAACCACCAATCAAACCTATTTATATCAAACAGATACTCATAGGGCAAAATACAACCCCCCTTTGCTAGCAAAGGATCAAATAAACTTACCTCTCTGAAGCATAACTTGCTGGAGTTTTTGGTTTCTGACAGTTGCAAAAAGATGTTGCTGATGGATACAGCCAGGGCGATCTTTCCAATTTCCTGGGTGAACAAAAAATAAAAATAAAAAGCTGGAATTTGGGCTGCCAATGAGAAGAAAAGAAAAGCACCAAGGGGAAACACAGGTGTGGTTAATATCAAGAAGCTGTAAACCTCCAAACCCACCTTATTGATACAAGGAAAGAATATTAGCCCTTTAGGGGCATTGAGACTTCAAAGAATCAGAAAAGTATACTACAAAGGAAGATGTATGTACATATAATAACCCACAAATGGGCCTTGCCCCACACCCCAGCCTATTTTTCAGCTCTTCTTTCTCATTATATCCCTGCCTGTTACTTCCACTTCTCCAACTCTATCTCCCTCAGCTGACTGAAAGTTGCCTAGCTGCTTCCTTAAACTATTCTACTACCCATTCTCTGTTGCTTGTTGACCCCAACGTGTGAATCTTTGCTCCTTGGTATGTATCTGGTGCCTTCAAATCAGGGGTAGAATTCAGCTTGGGCCTGACCTACCTAGTTATTTTAATGCAAGGGTGGAAATGTGTGGCCCTCCAGATGTTTCTGGCCTACAACTCCCATCAGTTCTAGCTAGCTAGAATGGTGAGGAATTGTGGGAGTTGTAGGCCAAAAACCTGGAGAGCGTCAAGTCGCCACTCCTGTTTTAAAGCCCAGCCTACCTAGCTATTATGATCTTGGGGTCACAGAGCCAAACTACATGTTACACTAACTGTGTAGTGTGTAGCTGAGGCTTCTCTTTTGTTTTATTCTAGTGCAAGAGTCCATGGCTCCAATTTGGATTGGGACCACCATGCACTGGGAGGGTCAGATTAAACCCCAACCTCACCCCTGTTTACTCCCTGAAATTCTACTCACCCATGGGGCTGGTATTAAAAAAGGGGGGGGGGCGGGAAGGTATCCATTTGTATTTTGACTAAACACAAGGAAGAAATTCCTGACAGTAGAGCAGACAGCCTCAGAATGTGGTGACTCTACTTTGTTAGAGGTTTTTAACCAGAGCTGTGTGATGGCCACCTCTCAGAGATATGATAGCATCAGATTTCTTGCAGCGACAGGGGTTTGGATCAGATGACCTTTGAGGTACCTTCCAACTCTATGATTTATGTCGTTACCTCTCCCTGCCTCCCACCTGTTGCTTCCCTATTATTTATTTAACATATATAAGCTCCTTGGGCCTAGAGACCTGCCTATGTAACTCCATAAGGATCAAACAACATGTTATGTTAATTGCATAGCATATAGCTGAGGCATTCTTTTTTAACTTTAGAGTAAGTGTGTGCAGGCTTGACTTGGATCAAGACTACAGTACACACCCAGAGGAGAGGAATAAACCTCTCCCCACCACAATTTGCTTCCTGAAATTCCCACCCCCACATGTGAATGTTTAAAAAAGGGGGGGGGGAAGCCGCCATGTATGTCAATGGAGACTCCCCCCTTTTTTAAACCCCTGGGGTGTGTGTATGGGGCCACAGATTTTGGAAGCAAATGCTGGTGGTAGGATTAATCCTCCCCTCCTAATGCCTGGTGGTCCCAATCTGAATCAGGGCCACACACATTTACTATAGAGTAAGATAGATGGATGGATGCTACCGTGTGCTGCTGGCACACTGTACATAACAATAAGTTCATATATAGTTTGCTTTATCTGTTCCTATCATTTTTAGCAGCCTTGTGTAGTTAGCGGGATCCCTCGCAGCCAGCCATTATACAAACATAGAATGATTTGCCCTTTATGGGAATCTTCATTCAAGAAATTGGACGGAGCAACAAAATGTTACCATTATGTAAAGGAGGGTTGAATGAATCCCGTTGTTTCGAAGTACTGAACGTAGACTCAGCAGTATAAGTGTGTTATATTGATAGATGGAGCAACTGGAGCAGTTCTTTTTGATACCAAAAAAGCTGCTTAGGGTGCAATCCTATGTGTTGCGCCCTCAATGCTTGTAAGCCCCGGAACCCGGAGGCTTAAGAGCATCCAATGCAAAGTGGGAGGAGCGGCAGAGGCAACCTCCCCCTGCCCGCACCTCCCGCTCTGCTTTTTAGCTAGATGGGCGTTCTTGACCATCTTGCTGAGGCGCTTCAGAGGAGGAGGGAAGCAGAGGACACAAGATACTTGGTACCCGGGCCTCTGCAGTCCCTTCCTTCCCCTCCCCACCCCCCAGAATGCCCCTTTTACCCCCACTCTAAGGTCGAGTTTCTGACGTTGGAGAGGCAGCCAGCACAGTTCTTTCCACTCCAGCTGTGAGGGGGTCGGAGTGCAGATTCCCAACTCCAAGGTTGGAGCTCTGTCTCCAGCCTTGGATCTGAGAATCCAAAGTATCCTATGCCCCCCTAGACGATGTCTAGGGTGCCATAGAATCACTTGCTTAGACACTACAGCCTATTTTGCAAAGGGGCCCTTAAGTAATACCCAACTTGCAGTGAGTACAGAGGAGCTGAGCAAAACCACTGACTTTTTGGAAGGTGCACTAACAATTTCTTAATCAGTGAGCTGAGTTGTCATCTCTCTGCTGGGGGAGGAAGAGAGTGCTTTATGCAGGGCTAAAGCTGTGCCATAAAATAAATGCAGCATGTAAAGGCTGTAACAGTGAGCTCAGTAGGATGTCAAGAAGAGATAAGACTATGGTAATTTCTGCATTATTATTTGCCATAAGTTTCAAAAGACTGTAGGGCTAGAGTCAGAGTCATTTTTAGCTGGGTTCAGCAAATCGCCTCTGCCCTTGTTTACCGCTATAATTGTGCAAAGAGGGAATAATACAGTATTTCAAGGAATGAGATGGAATTCATTACAGGGGACTTAGCTCACTGCCAAATGCCAGAAACATAAAAAAGGCAAGACTTTGCTTCTGCCTTTGGAAGCTGGGTTGGGGAAAGGAAATCCTCCTGTATCTAAGTGGTATATAATGTTACTGCTTTGAAGAAGCAGTACTCCAAGGGGGTATTGTTGATTCATGTACAGTTTAGGAGAATCACCACCAAGCTGTGTGTATGTGTGCGTGCGTGCGTGCGTGCGTGCGTGAATGTCTGGTTGTTCTCCTGCAGCTTAGCTGTTGGCTTTTCATCCCCCAGATGGCAGTGCTGTATTCCAAGATCATAATTCTCAGTGGCTCTCAGAGAGGAAGCCTGCTAGTCTCTGGCAGGCTTATGTGCCATGTTTCTTCGTTTCAGAGGAAATATGGTACAATTCTCATGTAGCAAGACTTGTGTAATCAGGAACAAGGCACTCATTCCAAGGCTAACACAGCAGTTGCCTCCCTTTGTAGGCTGTACAAGATCATAGCCATCAATAATAAACAGATCAGATGCTAGGATTCTTTTTTATTAAGAAGTTTTATTTGACTTAGGATAGCTCCATTTCCTATCTGTAATCAGCCAAATCACCACTCTTTCTGCTCCACAACTGAAGCAATGAGGTATCAAACACTCTGCTGACAAGCCATTTCCTTTATGCTTGCAGGCACGGGACCTCCGATATGGATCAGGTCCATAGCAGGGGGAAAGGATTAAACCCCCCCCCTGCCCACCCCCAGTAGGACCCCAATCCAGATCAGGGAACCTGCATCTACTGGGGGGGAAAGTAATGTCTGCATTGACCATAATAATTTAAATCTTGAATCTGATTTAATTTGGAGTAAAGCTTCTGTTCCTATTGTTGGGTAGAACTAGGATGCCTGCAATTGACAGTGTTACCTGGAGACTGCTCTGTGTTGGGATAGAAATTCCTAGTATCCCTGATCTTCAGTGATCTGAATTAATTAAGAAAAGGCCTAAAGATCTATATGAAGGTATGTGTGAGTCACTTACACATCTTGGGCCAGTTCCTTAAAAAAAAAAGTGCTTAGGGTTCCTGTTATATACATATTACAGTCAACGTGTGAATGTTTCACTTTTGTCTCTTCCTTCCCCAGTTCTGTGTTAATACGCTGCATTCCTATGAGCTATATAACCCTGTGAGGGTGCTTCCAGATGGAGGATTCGAATCAGAAGGAACTGTGCAGCTATTCCATTTCCCCCTCAACAGATTTTCTGTGATGAGAAAAAAGTGTGAAGAAGTGGTGGGGAAAACACAGGAGGGCTACAAATGAAAAACATTGTCTGGACAACCCATAAATGAGTGAATGAGGCAGAGCGAATGCACCATAAAAGCCCCTTTTGGAAACTTTAGCTACCTAAGGGCCAAACTGAATGCATAGCTCCACTACTTTTATTTACTCTCCTGCAAGTGCATGGACCCTGATTCAAGTCTGACCATGGCACTTTGGGAGAGGAGGGTTTAAGCTTTCTTCCCACCTGTTTTCATTCTGAAATTCCACACCCCCACTGGGGGGAGGGGGGAGGAGGTTTTAAAAAAAAGCCTACATTAAAATCAATGAGGGTTTTTTTTTTTACTTTTTTTTTAACCCCTTCCTCTCCCGAAGTGCCACAGTCCCATTCTGAATTGGGGCCCTGCATACTTGCAGGAGAGTAAATAAAAGTTGCATGCTTAGCTCCACTATGCATGCTTAAAGAGATGTTTAATTTGGCCCTAGGTCTGCAAAACTGCTTTACAATCTTTACTTTACACGTTATCAGAGTAATTCTGTAAAGTAGGGGTGGGCAGAAAGTAGATCTCCAGATATTTTGGGCTTCCAGAATTCCTGACCATTGGCTATGCTGGCAGGGGCTTCTGGGTGTTGAGTTACAGAACATCTGAAGATTTACCTTCTGCTCACCCCTGCTTTAAGGTAATTCATTATAACTGAGAGGATTTTTACCCTTAAAGGTGTCCTAAACATAATTTTAAATAAATAAATGTAGTGGGAAGCACACTCTGGCCCCCAAGAGGAGCAAGGGCCACTAGGAGGCTGTGGCCCATGCCCATGTATGTGTGACACTGGAAAACTCACTCCATTTGAGCTCGACAGCCTTTCGACACATTTCTGACCCAACAGCCAAAAGCGGGCTGAATCTGGGGAGGATGTCCCCAAATTGCTCAAAAATATTTGCACAAATTTGGAGCCAGGAACTGCTTATCTCTAGAGCAATTTGCACGAATCGGGATTTGGGCAAATTGGGGCCAACTTGTTAGATTGGAGTCGCGGTTGTTCTTGTTGTAGCATTTAAAACAAGTACATGGAAGCATCCTCCTCTCACTGCATCTGCACACATTTCACTTTGGCCACCTTGAATTTTCTGACAGTTAATTTCAGATTTGTGCAAAATTCAGGCCTCCGCTCCACAATTTGCACAAATTTATGCAATTTGTGCACATTTGCGCAAATCATGGAGTGGAGGGGCAAATTCTGTGCAAATTTCCTGGGCTTAAAAAAAAAAAAAAAAGAGGCAAATTGTGGCTGATTGTAAATGTGGAAGTCCGTGTGCTGGCTCAACTCACATCAGATTGAGTCAGCGCCAGCGCAGGGTTGATGAAACAAACTCTGCATGGCCGAGTGGAGAAAATCCATCGGATTCCTCACACATCGCTACCCCAGGAAGAATATCACAGCAAGGGGTTGGTCAGCCTGGCCCCATCTGTTGGCCAGAGAAGGAGCAGCTGCAGGAACTACTTTTCCACCTCTCTGCCAGAAGACACCCTCAGCTCCTAATGCCAGTGGACCTGGGACTGCAGAGGTGAGGGCAAGCACAGCCTGGCCCCATCTATCAGCCAGAACACATAGGGAACCTGGGTTGTCTCTTGTCTGTCTGGGTTTTCGTTAGATTTTCTTTGTATTGTTGCAGTCTGTTGAAAGCCACATTGAGGATCTTTTGATCGAAAGGTGGTGTATAAATCCGCAAAGCAAATAAAATAATGTCCATTTAATTGGAAAACAGAGGTTGAGAGATAGCAACTTGCCCAAGGCTAGTGAGTCAATAGCTTGAATTGAGTTACGAATCTACGGCTCCTGACTGTGTATCTGACACTACCTGCTGGCCTACACTGGCTTCCAGCAAGTTCTCCCATCAGTCAACCCTTCCTGCAATCTAATCTGTAAATAATATCCTCTAGCAGGGAAGTGTCTTTGGCCTTCCTTCTTTACATTGCATACACCTCCACCTGATATCCCTGAGATTTCAGAAGGTCATGATCCATAACCCCCAAGACTGTTTCTTTGTGTAATGCTACTCAGTAGCATTACAGCTGCACTTCCCTGACGTGAATGACCATTCATAAACAAAATACACAGTCTTAGTTCTGCCACAGCATCCTATTTCTATCCTCTCCCAGCTATGGAAAAGCATACAAATCATGACGGGCAATACAATAGTCATCTCTTCCCAACCCACCGTATTGCTTGATAAGAATTCAGCCCTCCAGCTAACTCACAAGTCCGTGACCTACTCATCAATCCAGAAATAGCATG
The DNA here is from genome assembly GCA_021292165.1 of Shinisaurus crocodilurus. Taxonomy (NCBI): domain Eukaryota; kingdom Metazoa; phylum Chordata; class Lepidosauria; order Squamata; family Shinisauridae; genus Shinisaurus; species Shinisaurus crocodilurus. The sequence goes on from CM037879.1 coordinate 236,843,250, forward strand.
GAGAATAAATATATTTGTTAATAAAACAAACAAACATAGGAATTGTATTTCAGAATGTGGTGGGAAGGGGAGCTGTCCTTCTTTTAATAGTTCCTGGGTATAACAAATTGCCTTCTTAGCCAAATATTCTTTAGTCCCTGTAGGCATAAGATGAAAAAGGAATCCTTGAGTGTGAATAATATTCAAGAGTTGAACTTAATTGAATCTTTAAATTACCTCCTTTTTTTTTCTTTTCAAAAAATGAATTTTACCTGTATTGGTAAAGAAAGAGGAGGAGGAACTCAACCATCAACAAGACACAGCTGCTCAGCCCTGGTATCTGATTTCAGCTGTCGCCAGCTTACCTGAAATGATTATATAGGAAGCCAAGCTTATCAACTCCAGCTTCCCATTTCTGGCGATTATAGCAACATGAATGTCTAATCTTCTTTGCCTACAGAATACAGCAGGAGGAAAAAGAAACAGCTTTGGTATTTAATGCTACCCACTCAGTTCTGTTGGGGGGGGCGGGGGGTGGAAACAAAGGAAATATAATTTTTGTGGATTCAAAGCCTTACACATTACACATTCTGCAAATTCTGAAAAATGAAATGAAACTATCTAAAGGAATACTATACAGCTAAGTATGAATTGCTTTTGAGCAGGAACGCACAGCCCACAGCCCGAATACACCTAAACAACACAGCCCGACAATAGGGTGGCCATGGGCAGGCAGGATGCAACGGGGCACCGCCACTAGTGTTGCACTTGTGTAATCTACTGCAGTGCAATGCCAATGGCATTAGCTGGCATGCTGATTTCAGGGAAACTGACATGATGCCAGCTAACATTATTGGCGTTGCATAAGTGTGGTTTATGCTAGCGCAGTGTAATTTGTTGGTGGTTGTGCCCCGTTGGATACTGCCCTATGTGTCCTACTTTACAGGGCACGGTCGTCTATTTGAAGAGCTGTCCAGTCCAAGTCTTGTTTAAAGTCAAAGAGGGAGAGGAGGGACCTTGCAGTTGCCTATCAAGGTTTAGCACCTGGATAGCAGCAGACTGAGCGGGCATACCTTGCCACAGCCTTCCTGGAAACGATGTGATGTACTTTCCATTTAAATTGTGGTGATGATTTCTAAATTTGCACCCACACATATAAATTAATATATGCAAATTTTATGCAAATTGTGTCTTCTTCTGTCCTCTTTTTTGGTGATGCATTTCCCCTTTTTCAGTTATTTATAAGTGCCACCCCCACCCAACAGCTATGTATTGTGTTGTCTGCCAGATGCCTGACAATTCATGTTTGCACTCCCAGCCAGGCAGCAAAAACAGGAGGCTTATCCACCAACCCCCGGTTACTGCCTCTGGGCAGCATTCAGCTTGGCTGGATTACATGTTGTGTGGGATTGCCATTTAGGATATCTCTGCAGTCAGGATCTGTCCCTCCGCCCTCATCTAGGCATCGGATACAGGAGACGGGAGGTTGCACAAAATATAAACGGTCTTGAAAAAGATGGCAGAAAAACACTTCTAGGAGAGGGTCAATTGGATGCATTTGGGTACACAGTGATCACATTATTTGTACGGGGAACAATTTTTCCTCAGATCAGGCTGCTTAATTTGGATCACTGGGTGTCACCTAGATCACTGACCTCAAGTAGCGGTCAATTTACCAATCTGAATCCAGTCCACTAGCCATCTATGTCAGACCGCTAGGGGCTATCTGCCCAAGACTGCTTGACTGAACATCATCAAAACGTAAGAGCCATGCTGGATCAGACCAAAGACCTATCTAGTCCAGCATTCTGTTCTCAGAGTGGCAAACCAGATGCCCCAAATGGGAAGCCCACATGCACGGTACGAGTGCAATAGTCCCAGTCCACTCATGTTCCCCAGCAACTGGTATTGAGAGACATACTGATTCTGAAGGTAATATATAACTATCGTCACTAGTAGCTATTGATAGCCATATGCTTCTTGAATTTGTCTGCTCCCCTTCTAAAGCCATCTAAGTTGGTGACCATACTACATCTAGTGGTAGCAAATTCCATAGTTTAACTGGGTAATCTGTCTGTCAAGCTACAATAGATGGCATCATGGATCGGCAACACCCTGTTGAATGAATAGAAGGGAAAGTAGGGAAACTAGTGTGCCCAAACTGCCCACACTCCTCCTTGCCCTTCCTTTTCTGTGGCCATTTCCTCTGCCACCAAGTGGAAATCTTTGTTTCTCTGGCTGCCTCCACCAAACCAGCCTTAAAATTCTCTGGGTCTCAAGTATCTACTTTAGGTAATGTAAGGCTTGGCTGTTAGATGTGGAGTGGGTAACTGCCCCCCCCCAAAAGAAGCCCACAAAGTTTCAAATTACAAAGTTTAAATTTTACAGAAGAAAAATGTCAATAGGGAAATGTTTTAAAATCTGAATGTGTGTGTATACACACACTCATACACACACCACACACTCAAATATCTGCAACAGGGTAATAAAACAACCAGGGGAAAACACATCCAGCTAATCTAACTAGACTGTGTCCTTATTTTACCCAGGTCCCTTCCAAGCAATATCTTACTGTTGTTGGTCCAGCTCTCTCAACCAGTTTCCCCAGTTCTAGCAGCTCTGACTTTCACTTTCTTTCCTTCTCTCCTTCCTTCCTTCTTCACCCATTTTGCCATAGGCTTTTATCTCTCAAGATTTGTTTTTTCTTTCCTTAAGTCCAATCAATCAGAAGGGGAGTTTCTTGTCAATTTCTGCAAACTAAGTTTCTATTTCTCACATTTAAAACTATTCTTTCTCTCTTCCTCTGGCATTTTATTGACCCTTATAATCTCCCTGGCTTTCTCACCAAAATTCCTGACCTAAACTAAACTTTTCACCTCTAAACTATTAACCTTTTGGCTGAAACACACACAGAGAGAGAGAGAGAGAGAGAGAGAGAGATTTAAACCCATAATATCCTAAAACCAAACTAATTCCAAAAAATAAGGACAGGTCTGCTTCTTCACAGATGACAAGCTGGATGTGTAGGCCTGCTGTATTTGTTCCAGATTTATCTGCTTGCGGGTACTCTGCTTCTACTATAGAACTAAGTATGAATTGCTTTTTAGCAGGCTTGCATGAGTCCAACTGGTGATCCATTAAGCTGAACATAGGCCAAGGTTGACAGGTGAACATAGGAAGCTGCCTTATATGAAGCCAGACCATTGGTCCATCTAGCACAGTACTACACTGCCTAGCAGCACCTCTCTAGGGTTTCAGACAGGAGTCTTTCCCAGCCCTGCCTGGAATTTGGGACCTTTGGCCTACAAATTATGTATGTAGAATGTATGATAATATGTGGAAAATAGTCCCATGGCATAGTTGACCTATATATTTTTCCATTCTGAGAAGTGACTGAAAATCTCAGTACTACAAGTGTTTTTTATTTAATAATGTAAATGTGCACGATACTGTTAATTGAAAATACAGCAAAGCTTATCATAAGTTTACAGAAAACTGATAAACAGTCTGCAGTTCTTTTTTTAAAAAAAAAAGTAGCTTCCAAATGAAAGTTATTTTAAAAAGAAGAAGCAGCACAGAATAGAAATGTCAATCTCAACTGTTGCCAGTTGTTTTACCTGATATGAACAACATCTTGAGTGCTAATATTTGCATTAGATGTCCTAGCAAGGGTAGGCTGGGACAGGTGTTTTTGCAGTCAAGATGCATGAAGAGTCAAATGGAACTAGTTAGTCAGAAAGAGTTTTAATGTTGGACCATCTCCAGGGGGTAACCAGGGCCTTATCTGGCCCACTGTAGCTAGCTGTAGCAAGCTTCAAAGAAGTCTGAATGAGTGAGATTAAGAGAAGCTCTAGGCTGGCCCAGGAGCACTGCATTAAGGGACAAGCTAGCTGACTCTCCCTATTACTCAGAAGCTTAGCCAAGCACAAGCCCAGAAGCCAGTTGATTAGGAAAGCCTCTCTCTCTCTCTCTGAATCTCCTTTGTATCCTTTCTATTTCTCCTTTCTATCTATACTGGCCTACCTTATATGGTTGTTGCAAGGACTACTGGGGCCTTCCTCCAACTGCCGCCCCCCAGGGAGGCTCGGAAGGCAGCAACAAGGGGGAGGGCCTTTTCTGTGGTAGCCCCACAACTGTAGAACAGGCTACCCACTGAGGCCCACCTGGCATCAACTTTACTATCCTTTCGGTGCCAGGTTAAGACTGCTCTTTATGCTGAGGCATTTAACAGCTCCAAATAGTACAGGGGGTGGTGGTTATGTCACTTTATATTCTTTTCTTTTTTAAAAAAAAACCAATCTACTTTTTATAATCTTATCTTAGCTATTTAAGTAATTTTAAAATTGTTTTTAAAATGTCTAGTAAATTTTTTTTGGGGTGTTTTTATTGTATGTATTTTTATATTGTATTTTATTGTAAAATTGTATTTTATTGTAAAATTTTATAATTGTTGTAAACCGCCCAGAGAGCTTTGGCTATTGCGCAGTATAGAAATGAAAATAATAATAATAATAATAATAATAATAATAATAATAATAATAATAATAATAACAACAACAACAACAGAATGTATTTTCATAGTTGTTGGTTTTTTGCTTTGTTTTTGTTTTGTTTTTTGCTGCAACATGTCTTGTTGTAGCACTTTTCATACCGGAAGAGAATGTGACAGAAGACAATTGATTGTTGCCCAGATCTCCCAGCTAAAACCACTTTAATCAGTTATGATCAGTTACATCAGTTATGTAAAGCCCAATCTGGACAATTATACTTCACTGTCACATGATAGGATGGTAGTCCTGTCCTTGCTTACAGACGACCCCCTAATATATAACAGGTACATACCAGCAACTAGAGGCTACCCTACAAAGCCACAAATTGAAGGTGCAGATACTTTAACAAAAACCAGATACCAACTCTGTGACTGTCCTCCCATTGAGTCTGTCAGTGCCATTACAGGACCAAATACCATCAGCCATGACATCAAGAGGTCATTGACCTGCTCATCCTCAATGTGAGGCATGCTATCATCTCCCAATGATACATTTCTACATTCTGCGTAGGATAAACCGGTCAGCCCCTGCACAAAAGAATAGACTGACACAAATTGGACATCAGAAATGGCAATGCTCAGAAACCAATAGGATAACATTTCTGTCTCCCAAGACACACTGGTGTTGATCTGAAAGTTACCACCTTCCTACAGAGGAATTTCAAAGGGAAAGTGATTCTTTCTGTTTGGGCATGAATAGGCGTGATGGCTTTCTGTCCCCAGTGCAGGTGTTAATTCATTTAGCAATTCTAGGAGGGTTCGTTTTTCACCAGTTACTGCTGTTGGGAGTGTTCACTTAATTGAATAGTCAGACTGAACTGTGTACACCAGAGCTCCTCAGCACAGTGCCCCCAGGGGACCTCCAATGGCACCCTCAAAGTTCTCCACTTCCTACCCCTTTTTATGGCTATTTCCCTTCCCTCCCAGCCTCGCTCTTTTCTCTTGCCCCACCTCTTTACCTACTATTTCCCCCCTCCCTCCCAGCCGCTAACCTCACTATTTCTACTTCCCCACCTCTATAACCTCACTGTTTTCCCCCTCCTAGCCTCTAGCCTCGCTCTTTCTCTCCTTATGTCACTATTTCTCCCTCCTCCCAGACCCTAACTTTGTATTTTTTTTCTCTGCCTTCCCAGCCCCTTCTCTCATTTTTCACACACACACAACACACACACACACACACACACACACACACACGGAGAGAGGGAGGGCAAGAGTGTGCACCTTCCCAGGTGGGAGTTCTATGGCAGAGGAAGAAGTAGGAGTGCCAGCTGAGGAACAGAGTGGCTGAGCCTGGGGTTGAGGTAGGGAAAATGTTTTCTTTCCTTTTGTGGGTGGGGACATTTTCCTTTCCTTTGGGGCTGGGGAAAGGTAGATGTGTGTATGGGGGCGGGGAATAGGATGAGCAGGAGACTATGTAGGTCTACTCAGAAATAATTCCCAATGAGTGCCATATAAGCATATACATAATTGCAATCTTAAATGGGAGTTAAATATGTGGATTGGCTTCTTCAGCTTGTATTCGGTTTCTTGGGTGAATAACTTGTCTTTTGGCTAGCCAGGCCCCCACGGCAGCCATTATGTGACTAGCCACATCCTCCATGGGAGCCATTTTGGGGTGGTGCCCACGGCAGTTTCTCAAACTCCCAAATGTGCCCACAGGTCCAAGGCTGGAGACCCCCGCTGTACATGATTTCATTGCCATTTGACCCTGCTGTTTACATATGTTTCCCTCCACATCAATATGTATATAATATAACTACCTAGAAAAACATTATATATAAATAGGACTTCTTTTCATCTGAATTTACCTTGGTTATTGTCTCCTTAATTTAAAGGGGAAATGTTCCTAATATCCATCCCATACATGTTGCTATATGGCTCCCTATGCTATACAGTAATACCTTGGATTGCAGTAATACCTTGGATTGAGAGCGTTTTGCAAGACAAGCAAAAAAATTTAATAAATTTTGACTTGATAAACAAGCAACGTCTTGCAATACAAATCGTAGGGATGTAACCGCTCTTCTCGAGCGGGCGTAGCGGGCCGAAATCGGCCCCACTCACGTCTGCCAGAGACTTGCTTTGATATAAGAGTGTTTTGGATTACAAGCACGGTTCTGGAACGAATTATGCTTGCAATCCAAGGTATTGCTGTATTAGTGTTTCTGTGCACTGGTCAGGCTGCCAGTTCTTCCCTACCATTCTAGTCCACGTCCCAGTGCCATACAAATACAAAACTACCATCCCACATTTCAGGAGATTGTCTGAAATGACAGATAAGTAAAAAGAAAGGAAGTTAAAGATTTTAAAACAGGTATTGTTCCTGCCTTGAACTCTATGATTTGTCCCTTTGGGGCCAATCAAGATGGTGCCTTTCAGTATAATTCCATCTGTAGCTTCCACCTTGAAGCTTGTTCTCATAGCAGTCGTTAAGAGTGGATTGGCCCAAGGAGGCTCATATGCTCACCTTTGCTAATTAAAATAGCCCTCATAAATAGTACTGAAAAGGCATGAACACTTCCAGACATCACGGATTTTAAGGTACTTTCTTCATTATTCTACTGCATTATTACTCTATTTATTTTGCAGGAGGGAATGAGAAAATAAAACTAAAGTTAATGGACCATTTGTGTGTATGTGGGTATTAAATATATTTAGAAGGGCACGTAAACTGGTAAAAGTAAGCATAGGCTGAGTTGCAGAAATGTTGCAAAATTGTCTAATTGCTAAAACAAATTATTATACTCTCATTTAACTAATGTGCTAGGAATAACAATTGTACACTGAAAAAGGATCTTCAGCTAATGGGTGGTACAGAAATGTAATAAATAAACCATTCACCTGCAGTGTTTTTCTGTAGTGTCCATGTGACTGCATGCACTCTCAAGAGGTTGTCAGGCTGCAATTCTATACACACTTACCTAGGAGTAAGCCCCCTTTAATTCAGTGGGACGTGCTTCTGAGTAGACATGTCTAAGATTGCACAGCTGGTATCTTAGGAACAAATATCATGCTAAAAGAAAGACAGTGAATATAACAGAAGATTTTTCTTCTGATTTGCATATAATCTAGTCTGTCTTACAATTTAAAAACATCCGCAGACAACTTAGGGCACAATTCTATGGGTTGCAGCCTCAATGATCGTAAGCCCCCAAACTTGGAGGCTCAGGAGGATCATCCTATGCAGGGTAAAAGGAGTGGTGGAGGTGACAGGCTTGTTGTTGTTGTTGTTGTTGTTAGACAGGCTTTTTTGCCTGTCTAATGTTGGTGTTTCAGAGGGGGAGGGAAAGAGACTGTAGAGGCCCCAGGATAGCTCGTATCCTGGCATCTCCAGCCTCCTTCCCTCCCCGCTCTCTGAAACACCCCCTTTTCCCCCTCTCCAAGATTGTGTTCCTGACCATGGAGAGGCACCTGGCTGTGAGGGGGAAGGGGAAGAGGGCCAGATCACGGATCTCCCCCTCTGAGGTTGGAGCGCAGTCTTCAACCTCGGGTCTGGGAATCTGAAATATCCTATCTGATAAGGAATTGCCACTCACTTTTAGCTGTTTGATTTCTGTCAAAGGAGCAGAAGGAGACAAAGCTTGAAATATAGGGTATAATATCATCATTCAAAAAAGAAAAAAGAAATGAATGAAATGGATGTAATCAGTCTTGAATTGGCATCCCTTGTACAGCTAGATCATTAGGTTCCTTTTCACTTTTGCTACCATTCCCTCCTCCAGGATAGACCCTCCCCCAAAAAAACAATAGACTCCATTTTCTTGTATGATCCCCCTGTCCCATATGTTTCCTTAATAAATACTTTAGCTAGCAACCATTTCTTTGAACCTGAGCAATGGAGAAGAAACTGTCCTGTTGGAGATCTAGGCTCATACAGGTTATGCTTCTTTTCCCCCGATGCTTGTAAATGGCTTCACGTCTGCATTGTTATACTCCATTTCTTGTTCTACTACTCTGAACTAAAAACATTGACTTCGTTGCCTTAAACAACAGCCCAACTGGTTAAAACCCATTGTACAGAGGGGGAAATAACTTGTTGAAAAGCCACCAAGGGCACAATTCTATGCATGTTTAGACAAAAGAAAGGCCCACAACTCTCAGCATTTCCCAGACAGCCATGCTGGCTGGAGAATGCTGGAATGCTGGAAGTTATAGGCCTTTTCTGTCTAAACATGCATACGATTTCACCCTAAATGGTTAATGCATGTAGGGAGTTGGGGTGCTGGCTTCGGTTTCACTGTTGCCTATTTACTTTGCTTCTTTTAATTATAACAAGAAGATGTTACTGTTAAGTAAAGGCCCCCTTTAAAGCTTGCAATTGTTTCTGTTTCAAGTGAGGGCAGACAAAACTTACTCTGTCATGGACTTTAGAAGAAGACATCAAGCTCTGGACAAAATTTAAGATTTAGATAGGTGGCTTCCCTTGTTTTCCCAAAAAGTTTGGAGTCCATGTGGGTTACAATTGTCTTTCTCCTTACTTTTTATAGCTTCACTTCGGTTATGCAGGGAGATTTAGACGCACACCCCACACCAGCATCGTGATGAGGGCCGGCCCTACCATTACGCGGGCTGATGCACCTGCATCAGGCGGCGGACCAGGAAGAGCAGCGCGTTGTGCCACTCCCCCCACCTCCCTGTCAGGAGGGCCCGCTGCTGCTTCCAGCGAGAGTTCTGGAGAGCCCCGCCAAGTGCTCTCCTGCTGTGGCATTTGCTGCAGCAAGAGAGCAACTGGCAGGGCTCTCTAGAGAACCTGCTGGGCGCACCACCAGCTGCTGCCACCGCTTCTTCCTACTTCAGGCGGCGGCCCTACCTGCTTGGCCTGCACCCATTTGCTCGATCCTGCCTCGTGTCTCAGCTGAGGGGCTCTCACAATAGCTCAGCCAGCCTCTCCTCCTCTCGCAATACTTGGGCCGACTGCTCGTGAGAGCCCTGCAGCTGGGGCACAAGGCGGGAGTGAGCCAGCCAGGCGGCCGGCTGGCCAAGCAGGTGAGCAAGCAGGTGGGGGATGCGAGTGGCTAGACCGCCAGCTGCCCAGCCACCACCCGCCCACTGCCAGGCTGCCCACCACACCGCACCACTCACCCGCTGTGCTGCCCTGCCACCCACCCACCCACCCACCCACCATGGCGGCAACACAGCCGCCTCGCTTGAGGCAACAAAGTATGTTGGTCTGGGCCTGCCCATGATCCTGATCCAAGCTCCTCCACCCTATGGCTTCTGTTAATTTTCTTTTTAAAAACCATTGGAGGGCCTCTTGATGGATCTCTTGTCTCACATCTAGTTGGGCCCTGAGGAATACAAAGAAATATATGAATTGGTCATAAGCTATATTTTACAGAGCAAAGGAAAACCTCCCCACCCCCACCCCTTTTTTTTTTGCCACTGAACCCCCCCCCCCCAAAAAAAAACAGATCTGGAAATTGGCTTTCTTTCTCCTGACGAACTGCTTTGCATTTTATTGTACTAATCTATTCATCAAACATTTCACATCTCGCTGTGCAATAACTCTGCCAAAAACAGAACAATCAGCAAGATGTGAGATTTTTGCATTAGAATGATAAGAATTCCAGCATTTCTCAACATTTCAACAATGCCTGTTACCAGGGGGAAAATGATCAGAATTCTGATAAACGATAGCTTTGCTTCTTTTAATCAAGTAATTCCTGCCCTAGTTGTGGGCAAATTATTTTTAGGAACATTTTATCACAGGTGTGTCACGTGTACAAGGCACATCCTATTTCTAATCCTTTTAATACCCGCAGTTAATAATTCAGCAGCTTCTTGATAAAGAAAAGACCTACAATAGGGTTTGGCTCCCCTGATTAATGTGGGCATCTATCTTAAAGAAGAATTACTTGTTTGAGAATTACCTTTTTGTTTTTATCATCTATAATACTCTTGTTATAGCTTTAACTGAATAAAAGGGCATTTTGTGTTACAAATTAATGTTATATCTCTCTTATGGATTGATATTTCATGTCTATCACAAGCTGTTTCCAGCCGGTTGGGCTGCATAATGTATGGATCTCTAACATAAATGGAATTTCTGAGACTACTACCATTTTGTTTTCCTTTGCAATATGGAGGTATCATCATCATCATCATCATCATCAATTTTATTTCTATACTGCCCAATAGCCGAAGCTCTCTGGGCAGTTTACAACAATCAGTAAAAAATACAATAAAACACAATATAAAATATACACAATAGAAGGGAACCCAAGATGTTCCCATTCTTTCCTTTGCCCATGTTTTGTTTACTTTCCAGATAAAAATATGGCCTGTTAACCCCAGCTACAGTTGTGCTGTGATGTTGACAGAAGTATAAATAATATGCCCTCCTCCCACAACATATTAATTAGTCTCATTAATTTATTACTTGAGAGAGCTCCTAGCTTCACTAGTCAGATGAAGGATTGCAGCAAGGGTCATATTTATTCAGAGCCAAAGGCAAAACATGTATTGAATGGCACTGAAGTGTCCATATCATAAAATTTGGAGTCAGGAATATGCAGCAGGAGACATTGCTATTAGAAAGTATGTGACAAGTTAGTCAAGGATGTTTCATTCTCTTTTGTTATGATATGGCTTCTAGGATGAATGGATATTTTTTTTTGTTTAAAATATTCAATGACTGGAAAGTCAACACCACCAAGGATACTACCTAAATAATGCCCCCCACCCAGCCTTGAACAAATTTCAAGTAAAATCCATGCTATTTCTAAATTATCCTAAGGTTGCACACAGCTGTTCTCACAAAGAAAACCAATCTTCTTCCTTGCATGAAACTAACACATGCAAAAACTGGACTCTTCTTTGTAATTGTCAAAAGCAGTGGGATATGCTGTGAAACAACTCAAGGCATGCATTACAGGGGAAATAAAGCTGGCCTACCCATAGTGTTTGAAGAAGAGCTGAAGCCATGAGACTGGCTGCAGAACTCATCTATCACATCAGCGTAAAGAGAGCCATTCACTTTTATATCAGAAAATAAGGGTCACCCTGCAGTACATATTGGTGGGACATCCATATTTTCAGAAGGAATAAGACCTTAGAAGCGACAGAAGTAGGTATGATGGTTGGAAATGTGGGGGTCTCTTGTAGTTCCATAAGAACATCCATGAGGAAGTCTGCCTAAGAGTTCAGACTTAAAACTCGCTTTGGCAGTATCTTGGTTCAGGGCACATGAAATGCCAGTAGGATTGATCAAGATCAAGATTAACAGAGCTCAGCAAAAGGTTCTTTCTCTTAACTTTTGTGACATATTTGCTCTTCCTCAAGTATATTTTTTCTTTGTGGGTCTCTTGCTGCAGGCTAAAAATCTAGGTTTTCTCTGCTTTACTGCAAACAAGAGGAGATTGGAGGGGGTGGAGAGCTGGGAAACAGCCTTGAGAATGGTATGCAGGAAGGGCCATAAAATGAGCAAAAGTGTCATAAAATATGGAAGAGTGAAAGGTTGGCAAGAGAACATGGATCCTCTTTGCAACTGGCTCCATGAAGGCTGGTAATTCTCCTAGAAGATAATTTTGCATCTCAACAATTCAACCCCAATTAAAATAAACATCAAATTGAGAGCTTATCTCTAAATTGTCTAATGCAAAACCAATTAGAATGATGCTTAGCAAAGAAGCAAGTAGGGTGAGGCAAGAAATGATTTTTTAAATGTTTTGAGTTAAAATACATGTGACTTTATGGCTTTTCTACACAACTGTGCTAACACATAAGACTCTGCCACAAAAGGTTATCTTTAAAACTTAAGACTCTGCCCCAGAAGGAAGAGTGGGGTGATTGTTTCTAAAATATATCTCACTTACGAACTTTTCAAAATTAGCACTAATTTTACTGTCTTGATAATAGTCATTAATATTATTTTGTTTCTTGATTTTTGTAGCAAGGGCAGGTTTTCTCTTCTACTCTTATGGCCTAATTCCTTATAGAATCATTGTTTTCTCATATCGCTGTCAAGGATCTAAGATAACAATTTTTGATAACAAATGTTTTTCTGACTCTGTTATCTTCTTTTATTTTTAAATTCTTATGAACCATGGTCCTATCATTTGTTTCACTAATATGTTGTTACAGTAGAGAATTATTTTCATTTTATTTTAATTTCAATTTTTAGAGCTAATGGCTTCCTGGGTTCATTATTTTTTAATTAGAAGCTGGGGGAGAGATTTATGTTGACTGATGAAGTCTGTTTCTTCACTTGGTACCAGGGATGAAGTTTGAGGTGCAAATATGCATGGCTCTTAGTTTCTGATAAGAAAGCTTGACTGATAGGCCACAATTAGAAGGAAAGAACAAAGAAGTTACCAAGACTGGTCCTGTAATTAATCAATATAGAAAAGCTCTAATTGGAGTAAAAAATCTTAATTCAAATGGTAACCAACAACCAATCAGAAAACAAGGAAGTTTTGAAGTGTTACCAGAAGCAAAGGGGGTTTATATATATATTTCTTTGCTTCAAAGTACAGTTAGTTGCTGGGTGGGTTGTTGGATTTTGTGGTGCACTCTTTTTCTCTCACTTGTTACTGTGTGCCTGTTGTCCTTCCAGAATGGAGAGTCAGGCAATTTCTCTCTTTGAATATTCCTAGCTAGAGCTTTCTCTCTCTACTGCAACTCCCCCCCCCCTCATGCTTTGAGTATACTTACCTCCTTAGAGGAGAAACAATTTATTTATTTTATTTATTAATTAATTATATTTATACCCTGCCTTTTTTCCTGCAAGGAACCCAAGGCAGCTTACATAATCCTCCTCCTCCTCTCCATTTTATCCTCACAACAACCCTGTGAGTTGGTTAGGCTGAGAGTCAGTGACTGGCCCAAAGTCACCCAGTGAGTTTCATGGCCAAGCGGGGACTAGAACCAGGATCTCCCAACTCCCATTCCAACACTCTCACCACTACGCCACACTGGCTCTCTTTTGAATTTCTCTTTTGAATTTTGTTCTTCATCTTTACTATAGTTCTCTTCCTTGCTGTAGTTACTTCCTTGAGCTATGTTTTTTCAAAGATCAGTTTTCCAAATAGGCTCTTCCTTACTATTATTTTATTACTTTAGAGTTTTGTAAACTTTGTGGGTTGTACTTAAGGATTTTTGAACACTTTCTAGATTATTTTTTAAAATGGAACTTTTTGAACTCTTGCCTGAAGATTCTTTTTGCCATGGTTTTGGCTTAATGATCATTCTCCATATGCTCCCCAGAGCAAAGTAAAATAGAGGGATATAGAACCCAGTTTTTCACCACACACAGCCTCACACCCATCAGCCGCATTCCATTTTTTTGCCAGAAGCCTCTTTAGCAAGCACATTAGCAAGGGAATTTTACTAGTACTGGTAGAGTACACTTCAAAATTATTATTATTATTAATAATAATAATAATAATAATAATAATAATAATAATTCTATACCACATTTGAACAAATGTCACCAAGGCAATGTACAACTATTCAAATAAAAACATTACATAAAAATACAAAGAAGCAATAAAAGCTTATTGAAACAACATTAAAAACAATATTAGGCAGTGTGCAGCAGCTACCTCAGGCTGCAGATGATGGAGAGCAGGGAATGGCCATGAGGTTGTTGGAAGACAGTGTTGAATGTGCCATGCAGCCTGCACTAGGCTAGCCTACTGCACTTGGGTGTTGCAGAGGAAGCTGTCCTGTCTCATCACCAGTGTTGAAGTAACATTCAACTGCTAGTTGGCTTCTGCATGTGGAACGGGGGAGGGGGCACTATCTTATTGCTTGGCTCAGGCAGCAAACTGTCTTGTGCTGGCCCTGAGAACAGCATAATATCAGTTAGCAAACAGAAGCCATTGTGTGCCTGACATTTGAAACTACTGAATATATCTCAGACAGGTGAGAGAGCCTATGACAATAATCTTCATTTATTCATTCAAGTTCTGTGGAAACTTTTATGCAAGAACTCATTTCTTAATGCATATTCAAACAACAATTAGTTTAGCATAGCTGGATTCTGAAAACTTCCAGAACTGATGCAGGAATCTAATTTGGATTCCAGAATTGCCATTCCAAGCTCTGAAACATTGACTGGGTTCAGAGTCAGACAACACAATAACCCACACTTGAGGGTTGAGTGTGGGTTGTCATTGAACCGTGGTTTGTTGTTGAAAAGTGGGTTATGTTGTCTGATCCTAGCTGTGCTAATAACCCATGGTTTGTTGTTGGGTTGTGAACTGTGGGTTGTTCACCATGGTTTGTTATATCGGCTGGGTTCAGACAACACAATAACCCACATTTCAATAACATCCCATGGTTTAATGTCAACCCACACTCAACCCATACCCAACCCTTGGGTGTGGGTTATGTTGTCTGAACCCAGTCAGAGTGTCCACAAAGCCTTATATGGGTGCAAAAGAGCCACATGAACCTGGTGTAAGTTGAGTACCACATCAGGCTATATCAGTGTAAGAAACCTCCTGTGCTGTGCATTGCAATGCAGAGACCTTTTGCTCCTGGCACTGAAGGCAGGGGCAAATGTGGTGAAGGCCTGTCTGAACTCTCAACCATTGCTGCATTCCAGTAAGTACCCTATTGGGATCTTCCTGAAACCTACCAAGATTGACTCAAGACTCCACTGCCAAATTCTGTTTTGTCCAGAATTTAGTAGCATCTCTAAGTTTAGTCAAACTGAGGACCTATTCATTTCAATAGGTCTACTCTTAGTAGGACTTACATTGGATGCAACCAGTTGATGACTCCAAGTATTAAGAACATAGGAAGAGCCATGCTGGATCAGACCAAGGGTCCATCTAATCCAGCATTCTGTTCACACAGTGGCCAACCAGCTGCCCATGGGATCCCAAAAGCAGGACATGAGTGCAACAGCACCCTCCTGCCCATGTTCCCCAGCAACTGGTGTACATAGGCATACTGCCTCTATTACTGGAGGAAGCATATAGCCAATCAGGACCAATAGCCATTGATAGCCCTCTCCTCCGTGAATTTGTCCAATCCCCTTTTAAAGCCATCCAAACTGATGGATGGCCATCACTACATCTTGTGGAAGTGAATTCCATAGTTTATGTGCTGTGTGAAGAAGTACTTCCTTTTATCTGTCCTGAAACTCCCACAAATCAACTTCATGGGATGACCCCAGGTTCTAGTATTATGAAAGAGGGAGAAAAATGTCTCCCTATCCACTTTCTCCACACCATGCATAATTTTGTACACCTCTATCATGTCTCCCCTTATTTGCCTTTTTTCTAAGCTAAACAATCCCAGCTGCTGTAACCTTTCCACATAGGGGAGTTGCTCCAGCCCCTTGATCTTTTTAGTCACCCTTTTCTGCACTTTTTCCAACTTTACAGTGTCCTTTTTTAGGTGCGGTGACCAGAACTGTACACAGTATTCTAGATGCGGTCACAGCATAGATTTGTATAAGGGCAGCATGATCTTGGCAGTTTTATTTTCGATTCCTTTCCTAACTATGCCTAACATGGAGTTTGCCTCTTTTACAGCAGCCACACACTGGATTGACATTTTCATTGAGCTGTCCACCACAACCCCAAGATCTTTCTTGGTCAGTATTTTACTGTGCATCGTGGCCCTGATTTGCTACAGCTTACTTGGCACAACATCTCTCCTATACATTTGTGTTTGTGAGATGTGTTCTTGACCCCCTGGGCACCCTCGGAATCATCCAGCACAGCCTAGACCCTCCATGCCTCTCCCAAGCCAAATATTGCAATCTGAATAAATTGTGCAAATCCAATGGGTGGTATCCAGTGTTGCCCTTGCAATGGGAAACTAGCACTTGATAGCACAACCGGGAACTAGCTCAAACTCGTGCTTCTGGAATGGGACAAATCAGTGGAACTCGCAGAAGGTTGGCTTCTCCTGTTCTGGAAGTGCAAGTTTGAGCTACGGTAGTTTCTGGGGTTGTGCTATGAAGCACTAGCTTCCTGTTGCACTAGCAGTCATTCCCACTAGAGCAACATGATTGGTGCTGGTAGACTGTCAGAGTGGGATAGTGCCCAATGTATGCACTTTGCAGGATACACATCATTTTCTGACTGCATAATTTGGCTCATCTTGGTGCATTTACCCCCCTCCCCAATTGTATCTGGTGCACAGCATTCCAAGTCCTGCATATAAGAACAAAAGTTCCTGCCAACTTCCTGTATGAGAGGATCATTCAAAGAGTTGGGGGGGGGATGATTTGCTCTCACTGATGATATTGGCTAGAATTGTTGACTGAGAAGACAGATAAGAGCAGGTGAGATAAAAGGTATTGATGGGTCCCATCAACCCAAATATATCTTGCCTACTAATTGAAGTGAATATCTGTACTGGCCACATTGAGTTAACCATGCTCCTCGCAATTATTGCTACTAATCACTAATAATTTTCAAACCAAAAGTCTTAAGGCAAAAGGGCATCACTGGGACGCAGAGAAGGCATAAAATCACATCATACTCTCAGACTGCAAAACATTATAAGGCAGCTGGTTTCATCTGTCAAAGGGGTTCCTATTGATTTTTTAAATTCGCTGTGTATGCTTTTATTGACACTCCAAATGGAGTCTCCATTTTGTTCTTATGGACCAACCTGTCTGGGGGGAAAAGTGCTTTTCTATGCAGCCAAACAGAATGTTCAGTCAGCTACCAGAAGAGTGCACCGAAAATCCATTGCACAGACAGGATTTAAAGAGGTCACTAGGTCCAGTGATCCTCAAAGATTTTCTGTTCTACATGCTAGATTGATATATGCTTCTTTAATACCAAATATCCTGTGCTCAAGCTTAATCAAAAAAAGCCTCTGGCATCAGCCTGGGTGGGCCCTGGCATTTACCTGATCATGCCAGGTACTGACTGTAGTGAAATGTAATCCTCACTAGAGAAACTAAAGGCAGAAGGAATGAAGCACAAGAAAGAGAAGCCTGCACTAGTGAGTTTGTTAGAACTGTTCTCTAATTTCTAGTTAATAAAATAGTTATTGTTAAGATATTGCAGTCTCTGGCATTCTAATGAACACTGACAATGGACCTGCCTTTCTTCACTGGTAGTTGAAGAAAGGTTAGATGGGCTTCTTTTTCCCCCTCCCACCCAAGAACTCATGAAGCCTTTGGATCCAATCCCAGAACTTGCAAGACCTATGGTTAAATGAGGTTTATTTATTTATTTAATATATTTATTCACCGCCCATCAGCCAAAAGGCTCCCTGGGCGGTTCACAAAACAAAAGTTCAGGAACATCACTTAGTGAGAATGTTGTCCCCTCCGCTCATCTCATCCCTCTAGCCCCCACAATCACGCCATCCCCAAAGGTGTTGCTGCAAGGGAAACGGTGGTCATTTCTGGTCAACAGAAGCCACAGATGTGAAAAGGCGTAGAGAAAAATAACATGACGACATCATCACAGCGCAGGCTAAGAAAGTGAACCTCCTGTTAGGGAGGAGGTGGTGAGATCTGAAACTCAGGGATGCCATTTTTCACCAGCAGCCTGTGTGACGTTTAATGCAATAGAAGTCAATCACCTCTGCTGTAGCGATAGTTGACTCCCTGCTATTTGTTGGTTAGGCTAGGACTGAACATGGTTTGTCAAATCTGATTATAATGTGTGGACCAAGAGACCTGAAAAAGTGGACATTTTGAGTTCAGCCAGAGAAAGAATTCTAGTTTTGGAGCTGGCAGAAAAGTTGCTAAGAGATTTCTGGCATGCAGAACTAGCTTTCAAGATCTTGAGTGTTGGGTATTGAGTTAAGACGAAGGCTCCCTCCATGCCATGCTTCATTCATTTATTTATTATATTTATATCCCACCTTTTTTCCTGCAAGGAACCCAAGGCGGCTTACATAATCCTCCTCCTCCTCTCCATTTTATCCTCACAACAACCCTGTGAGGTAGGTTAGGCTGAGAGTCAGTGACTGGCTCAAAGTCACCCAGTGAGTTTCATGGCTGAGCGGGGACTAGAACCCGGATCTCCCGAGTCCCAGTCCAACACTCTCACCACTATGCCACACTGGCTCCATATATCTTTATACTTATCAGTATTACAAATGTTGTTACAAAATAACTATACATCTCCTTGCACTTTGCCTGATCCTGCAAAATTGCCTGAGCGCTTCCTACTGTTAGGGGAAGCAGAGAGCATGAAACAAAGGGAATGAAATTGAATTGAAGGCTTTTGATATTCTATATTTGTATTGTATTTTATATTTGTAACTGCTATATGGCATTTTAGTTTGTAAACTGTAATCTAGCCAGTTTTTCTTTCTCTGCCTTTCTATATGTACTATTACACAACCACAAGGTGGTGGTGTGGTATAGCAGAATTACAGAAATACACAACCATTTTGTAGTGTTTCATAGCGTGATAGCCCTTTAATAGCTCATTTTCCTCATTCTAAAAAAAGCTGCAGAAAAGACTAGAAAACAAAGGAGAGGCTCCGAGGATGATGACATGTAAAACACCAACAAACTAACGTGTGAGCAAACATGAGGGCACAATAAATGCCTTGTGTAGAGAAGCTGTAAGCCTTAGGAGAGGCATTTCAACCTTTTAGAATGGTAAAAAATCTGTGCAAAAGCTGGGAAACCAATAAATGATTTGCAGTCAGGGGTGGGCCAGGGGAAGGGGGCTAGCCCTCTGGGGAACCCTAGAGGGCTGGATTTGGCCCCCAGGAGGGCTGGATTTGGCCTGCAGACCTGCAGTTCAACACCCCAGGATTACGTGGTTCCACTAGATGAAATGAGTTAAAAGGAAAGGATTATCGTTCCAAATTGGCTTTTTACACTATTAGATTTCATCTGTGTTGATCAAACGCTGCGATTTCAATAAAAACAGTTTAAAAATATAACTGAGGCATACCACCACCACTGACAAAGTTAAAATCCTTGCCGCAAACTAAACACGTGAACCTGACAAAGAACAGCTTTACAAAGTATAGTGTATAATTAAAGATGACTCATTCCTTTTCTAAAAGACCCATTTCCTTTAAATATCCTGGCAGGTCTTGTTAAAAAGTAGCTTTTTTATAGCTTCATTTTCAGAAAGCTATGTATAGTTATTGTTTATAATGCTCAACAAGGGGAAAATATCCAATTGTTTTTAGTATTATGTTCTAGCAGTCAAATTATTATGAATTTACATACCTAATTCATAATGAAAATGTTTTAATGGTTCTGTTTTCATTGTCTTTGGGGAAACAATTCCACACCTAACTGTTAACTGGATCTTGGCGCTCTTACGATTCCTGTTGTTGCAATTTCTACTCCAAGGAGAATTATGTATCGTGATCTGAAGGTGACAGCTCATTAACCATATATAGTAATACAACACACCAAGCATGTTTATGCTGTTTGTGAAGGTCATTACTGAGAGGATGGCTGAACTGCTGGATAGGAACAAGCCAAGAGATCAGTTTGATTGAATATACACCTATTGCGCTATGCAGCATTTAAAAAAGATTTCATTCCTATGTTCTGGCTTATCGTTGTAGACACACAGACAAGCTTCAGCTGGGCCCCAATTATGTTTAATTCCAACTACCCTCCAGTCACTTTGGTATCCTGAAATGAGTAGAGGAAGCAGAGCCATCCCACTGCTCTGCCACACAAGATATCCTTCCAGCCTCTTATTTCATGCCAAGATCTGCACAGGGTTATGCCAGCCTCTGTCAAGCCAATAGGACCATGTGATGCTGTGAGACTCTACATCAGTCTTCCATTCCCTGGGTCCAGTGGAGGCTGGTGGCTCCAGAGTCAGCAGGGCTGTGTATCCGCTCCAGATTTTACTCCGAACTTCTACGAAGCTATCCATGGTGCCGAACCTATTTTGAAGTATGGAGTAAAATCCGGAACAGATAAACAGCCCCACTGACATTAGAGACACCAGCCTCTACTACCTGGGTCCATCCAGATGTTTTGGACTACAACTCCCATCAGCCCCGGCCAGCATGGCTCTGAAGGAAGCTATTCAGCTACAGGGAAATGGTTTCACTTTGTTATAAGTATTCTGTTTAATTTATAAAGTCTTACGTTACACCTTGGGTTCCTTGAAGGAAAAAATGTGGGATAAAAATATAATAAATAAATAAATAAATACGTGGTTGAGGACAACCTGGATATCGTAGCGCATGGGTCCCCAGGCATTTTCAGTTGGCAGGCACATTAGTGGTTAGAGCGGGGGTCCAAATGCAGGCCATGATGCCATTTCATCTGTGCTTTCCCCAAGCTGCAAGCCATCCCAATGGGATGAGTAGCCAGGAGAGCTTTGCTGTAGCTGGGGGTGGGGAATGCACCTCAGCAGCTTCTCCTGTCCCCTTGGCTTCCTGGACTGTCGCTTCTTCGGCTGCAGTGCCAAGAACCACTTGGAGGCAGGGGGGCAGGCAGGCGCAGGAGCTTGGGCGTTTGACGATGGAGACACTCTGTGGTTGGGAACCCAAGCCAGTCTGCCTGCCTGCCTGCCTGCCTGCCTGCCTGTCCCCTCTCGTTCTTCTTTTGGCTTTGGGTAAGAGAGGGGAAGGGCAGGAGGACAGGGGGGAGTGTTGCTTGTCGCTTTCTGAAAGTGTGTGTGTGACTATGCCCTGCTCTTGTCATTTCTGGCTGTGGCCATACACACTGTGCTGGAATATGGAACCTGACAGGTTCTGGCTGAAGTAATGCAAACCTCAGCAGGGATAAGGTTCCCTGCCCTGGGGCTAGAGTTTCTGACTAAGAATGGGAAGAGCCCAGTTTAAATCCCCACCCTGCCATGAAGCTCACTGGGTGACCTTGGGCCACTTGCTATCTCTTAGCCTAACCTACATCACAGGACTGTTCCAAGGATAAAAGGGGGGGAAGAAACTTGTATGCCACCTTGAGCTTCCTGGAGGAACATGAGAGAGGCTCATAGAATCATGAGAAAGTGGACAGTGAGGATTTTGTCTGCCCTCACCATAACACTTGGGGCCAGCCCGAGACATTTTGCTACCTGTGCTGGAGCAGCAAATGGCATGCCTGCCTCTCCTCCCACAGTACCCGTGCCTAGTCACATTATTTATCACCTGAGACAGAAAAGCTCTCTCCCGTGCACCTGATCCTTGGCAGTAAAAATACAATAATACAAATTTTCTGCCATTTCATGATGACACTCAAGACCCGCTGCTGGCCACTCAAGGCCATCTCACTCTGTCTGACGGGAGGACAAGCCCTGAAGACAGACCAAAGAAAGTATTGCTTCACACAACGCATGATTAATGTCTGGTCTCTGCTGCCACGAGATGTGGTGATGGTTACTAGCTCTTAAAAGGGAATTAGACATATTCATGGGGGATCACTCTGTCTAAACCAGGAGTGCTGAACCTCTTTTAGCCCAAGGGTCAAATTCAGTTTGAAAGAATCAAAGAATCATAGAATAGTAGATTTGGAAGGGGCCATTGAGTCCAACCCCCTGCTCAGTGCAGGAGAACAGATGTGGGCAGCCCAGGCAGTCACCCCTCCAACTGACCCAGCTCATACCTGTTTTGCTTCAGCATGCTGCATTATGTGTTCTTGACACCACCTGCAGGTACAGATTTAAGTGAGTGGTGGTGATGCGTTCAAGGGAGCATAAGCCACTGGGGCTCCATTCACCAATTCAATTTGAAAGAAGCTCTTGGTGGCTGCATTCCAGTGGTGGGTGGGGCTGTAGGCAAAGGGGTGGGGGCAAATGCAAAAGGGGTGTGGCCAAAAATACTTAAATATTTTAGCTTAAAGATCTTACTACCAGTAACCACTACCAGGACTTTAGGAGAGGCATTTCAACCTCTTAGAATGGGGGGGGGGATGTGCCAGAAAACCACCAAATGATTGGCAGTTGGGGAAAAGGGGGTGGGGCCAGGGGAAGAGGGCAGAGCTATCTGGGGACTCCCAGAGGACTGGATTGGGATCCCTGCTGGGCTGCATTTGGGTTCAATACCTGTGATCGGAACAATGGGTGGGGCTGTTGCATTCTGGCCCTTGCTGATGGCTTCCCAGAAGCATCTGGCTACTTACTGTTGGAAGGAGGGCGTGCTGGCTGATTGATTGATTGATTGATTGATTCATTCATTCATTCATTCATTCATTCATTTTCTATACTGCCCAATAGCCGAAGCTCTCTGGGCAGTGTACAACAATCAATTTAAAAAATACAATAAAATACAGTTTAAAAATATAAACAATAAAAACATTATAAAAATTTAAAACCAATTTTAAAAATATCACTAAAACAAGTTAATAAAACACGACCGCTAAAAACAATTTACCACCCCGCCATATACCATTGAATTATTAAAAGCCTCAATGTAGAGGGCAGTCTTAACCTGGCACTGAAAAGATAATAGAGTTGGCGCCAGGCAGGCCTCAGGGGGGAGCTTGTTCCACAGTTGGGGGGCTACCACAGAAAAGGCCCTCCCCCTTGTTGCTCCCCTCCGAGCCTCACATGGAGGTGGCAGTCGATGTTTGTTCTGATCTAGCAGTACTCTTCTGATTTTATTTATTGATTTACTTTAGTTTCAAGGCTTTTTAAAAATGTACAGTCATGCCTTGGATTGAGAGCATAATTCATTCCGGAAACGTGCTTGTAATCCAAAACACTCTTATATCAAAACGAAATCCCCCCAAAAAAATTTGTACAGAGATTTTTAATTTAAGCCGTACTACAGTACTTGTATTACAAGACGTCGCTTGTATATCAAGTAAAAAAAAATTAAATAAATATTTAAAAATTTGCTTGTCTTGCAAAATGCTCTCAAACCAAGTTACTTGCAATCCAAGGTATTACTGTACTTAATTTGCTAAAATGACTGCAACGTGTGTTTGGAAAAGTTTTGACACCTGGATATTCTTTGCAGATTGTTGGGGAAAGGTATCTTTTTGTCTGCTACAGCAGACTAACGTTATTTAGATAAAGAGTTAAATTATGGAAATTGCAGTGAATTATTTGAAATGTTATTCGCTTCTTCAGCGCAGTCATTATGTCCATTATTTAAGCTCCAACTGATGTAGTTTTTCCATTATCAGAATGTATAATTACTAACATTGCTTGTAGTTGTGCGTAAGTTTGAAGAGAAGAGGGTGTCTTGCAAATCACATTGCCAATTATATATATTTTCCCCCCTCAGGGGACTTTCCAAATTCCTCTCGGGTTCCTAACGACTTTTCTGTTATGCATTTTTCCTTGTGTATTATCCTCCTACAGAAATAATTTGGTAACAAAAGGCCTACTCAGTATTTGTACATTTGGAAAAGCCTGTAAATACAGCACACTCAAGCTTGCCTGCCTGCCTGCAGGCTTGTCTCGCCTCAGCTGTTTGACAAAACTTCCTAAGTGTTCAGAGACAGAGAGAATCCAGCGAGAGGGAAGAAGGAGGAGATCAGATCACCCTTGTTCCCTCTTACAGTGTCTGAAATGCTGACTGACACCACTGCCAGAGATGGGTAAGTTGCCTTGAAAGAAATGGAATAAGAGGTTTGGGGATTCAGGGTGGGCTGGTTGGTAGGGGTTTATGGAAGACCGGGTTAATGGGTGTGTGATCACTGGATTGGCACAGAAAACCATACGAGTTATTTATGAATCTTTGGGAAATAACTAGGATGATTTCCATGTCAATCCGAGACAAGCGAGAGTGAGTTCACCCATCCCGAGTAAATAGCCTAATAATATATAATTCTTTTTATTGTATGCATAACAATGAAGCTTCCCACCCCAGGTGAAGAAAATCCATCAAACGAAAATGTGGCAGATTTTGCTATGGCAGCCCAAAAGGTTGAAGCAGAATTTAGAATTGCCAAAGCAGCATCCTGTTTCCGCCCTCTTAAATCTGACCAATAAATTATTATTATTTTAATACTTATAGAGCACCTAAAATTTTCTAAGTGCTGTACAGATATGAAAAGATAAGACAGTCCCTGCCTGCAAACTCACAGTCTTATACACATGAAAGAAAAGGGGGGGGGAAGGAGTGGAGAGGGATGAGGAAACCAAGCCCTGGAGCCACTGCCCCTTCATTAGCCAATGTAACTGCAGGCCAATCTCAATGTGGTATCAGCAGCCTCATCTATTCTTCACATGTCTTTCCCCATTCATGCATAAAGTGAGGGGAGGGAGTCTAAATTTTACATCAAAAGGGAGATGTCGGCAAAATGGGCATCTGACCAGGAGACCTGGTCAATGAGCTTAAGGTGGCCATTCTTGAGTAAAGGAATTTCAAAGAGAGATATCAGTGCAAGATGGCTGACGTTAATTGTTAAATTGTTAACAGCACAATCCAATGTTGCTCCCCGCAAGCCTCCAAACTCGGAGGATTATGGGCATCTAATGGAGGGTGGAAGGAACGCGGAGGTGAAGGTTGCCTCTGCGCTTCTCCCCTCACCCCACCCCACCCCACCCATAAAAGACTTAGATTAAGCCTTTTGCTCCGGCTCATGAGGAGAGGCTGACGTGCCGCCAGGTTACCACATATCATGGCGGAGCCTTACTCCTCCCCTCCCCATCCACAAACCTCCAGCTCTGAGGTCGGTCTTCCAACTTCGGAGCTGCAGCCCACGGGGTTCTTTCCGTGCTGGCTGAGAGGACGAAGGGAGGGCGCGCCAAAGTCGGAGTCTCACCTCCAATCTTGGAGCATGTTTCCGAAGTCAGAGCTGTGACTCCAACCTCTGCTATGGCTGGCTGGAGACTATGTCTAGCCAGCCATAGGATTGTGCCCTAAATTGTTAAATTGTTAATTCAGCAAGAGATTCAACTCTATTTCCTGTGGCTTGAACACAAACAAAGTTGTTGTTTAAAAAAATAAAAATAAAAAATCACACTGTGTATGTTAGTCTGCCCACCAGTATAATGATATCTGTGTGATCACCCAACAACATTTTGTGAATAGCAAGTGTTAAGGTAATCATCACTGTTTGTGCTTTTTGCATTTCAGGTCCCTCTGACCACACGGTTTACATTCCTCCCACCCAGCATGTGTATATAAATCTGCTAATTTGACGAAGTTAACACTTCATGCATCTGATGATGTAGACAGTGTCTACAAAAGCTTATGCCAGAATAAATGTGTTAAGGGCTCAATCCTGTGCAAGTTTAGACAGAAAAAAAGACCTACAATGCCCAGCATGCCCCAGCCAGCTATGCTGGCTGGGGCATGCTGGGTGTTGTAGGCCTTTTTTCTGTCTAAACTTGCACAGGATTGCACCTTTAGTCTTTAAGGTGCCACAAGACTCTTTGTTGTTTTCGCTGCAACGGATTATCACAGCCACCCCTCTGGAAATTACATGAACCTGGCAACACAGTGAGGGGATTGCCTCCCTAGTGCCAGCAGCTAAGAAAGATTAAACACTTTGTTAACTAAGATTTACTTCCTGATTCTTCTGTTCTTCCTTGGGGGCACATGGAGGATGTGGGTTTTGAGGAGCCCCTCCTGCCGGAACCCAAGGCAGCCAGGCAATCAAGCCAATGAGCATGTGTGGCTAAATGGGTTTGGAGGGGGGGCACCTCAAAACCCACACCTTCCATGTGCCCCCACAATGAAGAATATAGTGATCAGGGAAACACATTTCAGTGAACAAAGCTTTTATTCTCTCTTAGGTAAAGTGGATTATGCAACAGGCAGGTCATTCAATAAATTAGGTGTGTTGAATCTCTCTCAGCCAGAGGGCCGGATTCCATTTCGGAGACGCTCACAGGAGCTGTACTCTGTTGGTCAGTGGGGCTGAAGGCAAAAGGATCAGGCCAAAACTAAGCTGTAGGGGAGGCATTTCAAGCCTTTGAGAATGGGGAAAGCAGTACACAGAAGCTGGGAAACCACCAAACAATCGGTGGTTGGGGGAAAGGGAGCATGGCCATCTGGGACCGTAGATGTAGATGTATTCATCCCCCTGCCGCCAGGCTTGAATCCAAGGACCTCTTACGTGAGGGACTTGTGCTGCTCTACAGGGCTAGGGCTCCATATGTAAACTATGTGGCCTTGGGATATATGGCTGGGTGGGTGAGTGGGTGGGAGGGAGATGCCCTGTGATGCTTCCTTCTCCTGTGTGCTGCTGTACTTGAGTGGGCAGGGACCTGCTCTATTCAGTGTCCTGTCGGCCCCCTCTTTTTTGTCTCTGATATGACTGTGTTTGGCCAGGCATGCTAAAGGTGAGTCGGGCCTGGTTCCTACCATTCCCCATGTTGGCTTTCCCACTGCTGCGCCCTATGTAGTGAATGTGGGTTGCTCCTGCAATAGCACAGCTGTGGCTTCCCTGGCTGCTTGTCTTGGTTCCTCTCTTTTTCTACCTGGCAAAAGGCTCCTTGGGGGATGCATTTTTTGTGGGCAGGGGGATTTGTCACAGAGAGGACAGTGTGTCCTCTACATAGGCCTTCTTCCAGAGGAGCTTTCTGGGTGCTTCCTTCCCTTTGTGTTGTGCCATCAAAAGGGTGCGTGTGAACTGTATCTGGAGGTGGGAGGATATAAAGTGGTTCCATCCCCCGGGGGAAGGGATTCCTGGAGGCAGGGCCGGACCTACCTTTAGACAGAGTGAGGCAAAAGCTTCAGGTAGCAGATGCAGGGTGGGGCAACAGTGGCAGCCCCTAGCCATTCTTCCTGAGCTGCCCCAATCTACCCAAGCCATTCCACTCTCTGGGAGGACAAAGCTTTGTCCCTAAAGATGCCTGCTGCCCTCAGGTGTGGTGGAGGACCCTATCCTGTTGCCATTGTTGAAGTAAGAGTCAACTGTCAGTCCAGTTGGCCATAGTACTTGGAATGTGGTGCCATCTTGGCCTTTGCCTCAGGCAGAAAAATGTATTGGGCCAGTCTTGCCTGGCTCTTTCCATATTGACTGGGCCCACACAACATCATAAGCCATGGTGGCTTATAAGCCATATTTTTTTCAGAGTGGCTTGTCGTGTTGTCTGAACTCGGCTAGAGTGGCTTGTGCACAGTTAACAAACCATGCTGCTGGGTTCAGACCACATGACAAGCCACTCTGAAAAAAACATGGCTTATAAGCCACCATGGCTTATCATGTTGTGTGAGTCCAGTCATTGGCTGAAACTGTGGGAGTTAAAGGTATTGCCATGGATGCTGGTGATGTGGCTGGTGGCTTCTGTATTTTTTTGAGTGAGGGGAGCATGTATTTTCTTCCCAACATTTGTGCTGGGACTCTGGGAGTGCCAAGTCCTTTACACTGACATTGTGACAGTGTAAATTGGATGCCGGCTTGCCAGGATCACAGGACTGCCTGGCCCATAATTCAATATGTCCTTAACAGAAAATTGTGAAAATAACATTTCATCCATTCAACCAGTATTACCACACTTTGGATAATCTAGCTAGGGAGATAACAAGTTATAGGATCAGCTGAGCGTTGAGTTTGGCTTTTGAATGAAGCACTGAATTAGAAGATCATATAGCACCGCCTTCCCCAGCCTGGTGCCCTCCAGATGTGTTGGATGGTCTCTGGGTATTATGAGAGTTGTAGTCTAGACGGCACCCAGTTGGGGAAGGCTGGTATCACAGCTCTAGAAAATCTAAGCACTAACAGATATCAAATCACTGAAATTTTGTCCCTTGTGAAGCTGTTAGCATCATGTGACACATTGAGTCCATTTGAGCTATTGTTCTATTTCAACGCCTCATCTTATGCTATAAATATAGCAACAGCTTTGTTTAAGAGGAGAGAAAGAGAGAGAAAAGCTCTTAGGTATGGAGGCTTGATGGAAGTTACGAATTTGTAGAACGAAAGCACGATTTTTAAACCACTGTAGATTTTAAAATATAAAGAATATTGGTTTTGCAATTTTCTTACAATATTATTAATTGTTGCCGCATTTTCCCCCAAAGGAAAGAAAAAGCCAACACACTTCTCATAATATGTTAATGGTTTTCAATGTATGCAAAATATACACGCCTGTGGCTTATGCTGGCTCAGCTTGTCTGAGCGTGGAAAGCTAAGCAGGGTCAAGTGTGGAGAAAGCCTGAGCACACACACACAGTTTCCCCTTGGTAACCGCACGTAGTTGTCCCTGGCAACCCCTTGTCTACATAATCCCCCCTGGGGGCAGGAGATGCAGAATCGGCCAGACAGGTAACACCCATATCCTCAATGGGGCACACCGGCCCGAATCCACAAAGAAGAAGCATGGAACATCAAGAAGTGCAAGGCAGTCTCAAAGAGCTGCAAAGTATTCCATACCTCCAAAGGTGCCACCTTTTCCCCGGGCAGGAATAAGCCCACCTGATCAGCAAGGGGGCAGGGATAAGCCCACCTGATCAGCAAGGGGCGGGGAGGAGGGAGGAAGGGGTAGAAAACCCCTCTACCAACCCGGCACGGGTTGTTGGGAACACGGCTGCGTTGACAACATCCACATCCAGCTCCGGCTGGGTCAAGCAGTTCTCTTCCCCAGGCCAGGCGGGCTCGGAATCAGGCTGGAAACGGGACGGCGTAGAGTCTTTGGTCTAAGGTAACTCATTGCCGCAGTACGCTAGCCTGGGAACCCGTTCATTCATAAATCTGAGGTCACACTCAGGTCTTGTTGATGTTATAGTATTCCTAGAAGTCTATTAGTTCCGCTCCATTTAACCTATAGTAAATAAATGTCTATTCTTGGTACAGATAGGCTCCTGTGCTTCCTTTAAGCTGCGTACGAGTTCTAGTCAATTACACTTGCTCTGACGGGCTGTATCTCAGTGCCGGTTAACCCGTTAAGTGCCGAACTCACACAGAAGACCCGGTTGCCGGTCTTCCACATCAAGCCTGGTTATTACTTGGATGGGAGACCCCTCCTGTGGTTTCCTGCATGGAGCAGGGGGTTGGACTCGATAGCCTTCTGGGCTCCTTCCAACTCTATGATCTATGAAAATGGCTTACTGTGTAATACTGAGGACAGGAGGCAAAAATATAAGCCAGGTAACAATATTTACCACCCAAAAGTATTGGGAATCAAGGGAGGGGATACAAAAGGCACCGACTGCCCCTCTCCAAGGTAATATCTGCACTAGAGGGAAGGGAATAGACAGTAGTTAAATGGATCCCATCCCACTGACAATCTGGTTTGAAAATCAGTCAAGTTGTGGCCATTATTCAATCAAAACTCTTGTGTCTTATCTCCTTCCCATGTCTGTGTGCAATCTATATTTTGTGGTGTGTTTATAATAGATGTGCAGATTCTTAGAGGGTGTTCTGTGGGGAATGTCCCCCATGTTTTCTTCACTGCCTTCCTCACCCTTTATTCCCTTGGACTCCACCATCAGCGCTTGTGACCACCATGCTGGCTGGTCAGAAGTAAGTCCCACTGCATTCAATGGGACTTACTCCCTAGTAAGTGTGTTTAGGATTGGAGCCTCAGTCATTCAAACTTCACTCCCTGCTGCTTCCTGCAATGAATGTACTGTTCAGGGCAGTCACTCCGTGTAGTATCTAGCAACTGGCTTGATCCTTCTAGATCCTTTTATTATGCAACTGTAGAGGGGGCATTTGCATTGGGCATTTCTTATCACCTCTCAATGTTGACTTAAATGTATTCTATGGAATTAGGTGGATATAACTGATCTGAACACATATGAAAATATGGGGAAGTTGGAGAGAATGATCTTTTCAATGTATTATTATAACTATGGTGATATGATATCTGTCTGATCAATTGTGCATATTTTACCCTGGCGTGTGGACCATAGTCCTTAACCTTCAGAATCAATGATAGTCATAGACTATAAGGCTATGAAACCACAAGACACCTTTTAAAAGGGCTTTCATAGTGGGATTTAAGGATATATTTGTTTTCCTTTTGAAGCTGGTTCTGTTTGGTAGAATCTTAGTAGTGCAGTCCACAGATATAGCATTGTGAAAATCTTTCAGACCACTAGCAGTCTGATGTAACATAAACATTAAATTATTTCCTATCTTTGAACCTTTGACTTGAGCAACAGCAAGTGAAAACTCCAAAGGCCCACATAGTGATCAACACTTGTGTGTGTGTGGGAGAGAGAGAGAGAGAGAAGAAGAAGAAGAAGAAGAAGAAGAAGAAGAAGAAGAAGAAGAAGAAGAAGAAGAAGAAGAAGAAGAAGAAGAAGAAGAAGAAGAAGAAGAAGAAGAAGAAGAAGAAGAAGAAGAAGAAGAAGACATTAAAAACCTGCTAACAATCACAAGGCAATTTTCTTCAATTTTGCTGACCTAATTGTTCCATGGCAGTAACCTAAAGAATTTAAGTTTCTTTTTTCCTTCTTTACATTCCTGGTCTATTATTTCATACAATAAGTCATCTAAATGGTAATAATGTCTGACCATGTCACTGAAAGGGTAGATGAAATTAGTTGAGGAGGGGCTACTGAAACCAAGGCTTCCCTGACTTTATTCAGGCTTTGTGGCTACCTGAGACACAAAAGAATCTCTATTACAGTAAGGATGCTGTCAGGAAGATGTTAATTGGGGGCACTTACATTGTAAAAAAAAATAAATGCTGACTGTGTCACCTGTTAGAAGCTGTTGATTCACTTGCTAAATGAGAAATGGAAAGGTGTGTTTTGTGGATAAGTATTCA
Organism: Shinisaurus crocodilurus; assembly: GCA_021292165.1. Lineage (NCBI taxonomy): Eukaryota > Metazoa > Chordata > Lepidosauria > Squamata > Shinisauridae > Shinisaurus > Shinisaurus crocodilurus. The sequence goes on from CM037879.1 coordinate 236,874,261, forward strand.
CAGTTTTCTCTATTGCTCAAAGGCTGCGAATGGAGGTGAAGAAGCCAGGATATGAGAAGAATACAGAAGATGTCTGTGCATCGAGTGGGTACCATCTTGTATAATAAGTGACATGCTAATTTCCTTTCTGAGTAATACATGCTGCATCCTTGCTAAAATGTATTATCAGCTAAATTAAACTGCAACTTGCTGCCTCGATAGTAAGCCCAGGGAACAAGTACGTTTCATTGCTTTTTTGTTTTGTTTTTAAGAACGGGAAAGAAATTGACTTTATTTCCAGATTAATATTCCACTGATCTAATACATGCTGTCTAAATTGTGTATTAGGTGCTCTATCATGTGATTTCACAATACTGCATGCAGTTTCTTAAAAGCCAAGACAAATTAGCTAAAGAATAAAAAAGGTCCCGACTTTTAAAAGCTTGTCAATTTCACTGTTCCTGTAACAGCTCTTTAAATAATGTGAAGTGATTGAAGCCGAATGAACGATGTCTAACTTTGACCTTTCTTCTGCTCAGCTGAGAATTACACTGTGAAGCTTATTGTGTTTGCAAAGGTACGCTATAAATAGGAGAATTTTCAAGCAAGTTTGGCCTCACCTTTAGTCCCTTAACCTAAAATCTCATATAGACAATGTAAACATTGCTTATCTTTCTGAAAGAAAAGTCTGGTTCATTCATTCATTGGCCATGTGATAAACCAAGGGTATGGAACCTCAGGCCTGTGGGCCAAGTCTGCCCCTCAAAGGATCTGCTTGTGTACCGTCCACCCGGTTGCACAACAGACTCCCTGGCTGAGGTGCTAGAGGTGGTCTCCAAGGTGCGTGTGCTGTTGATGCTGGGGGACTTCATCGTACATTCTGAGACTATCCTCACGGGGTCACCTCGAGACTTCATGGAGACCATGACTTCCTGGGAGCTACATCCTGCATTAACTGGCCCAACCCATGTAGCCGGTTATGCACTAGACTTGGTTTTTGTTTCTGGGGAGGGGGAAAATGATCTGGGAATTGGGGGTATATCCACCCCCCCTTGTCATAGTCAGATCACTCTCTGGTGGGGTTGGATTTCTCGGTACCACAACCCTTCTGCAGGGGTGAAGGACCTATTAGGATGGTCCGCCCCAGGCGTCTTATGGATCCGGATGGATTCCTGAACATGCTTGGGGAATTGGAGTACACAAACAGTAACTCGGTCGAGACCCTAGTGGGTGACTGGAACGCTGCAATCACCAGGGCTCTAGACCAAGTGGCCCCGAAGCGCCCTCTTCACCTGAATAGAGCTCGCACAGCACCATGGTTTACCCCATCGTTGCAAGCTCTGAAGCAGGAAGTGAGAAGGCTACAGTGCCGATGGCATAAATCCCGCTCCGAAGACGATCAGACACAGGTTAGAGCTGCATCTTCAGCCTACCAGGTGGCGGTGAAGGCAGCAAAAAAGAATTTCTATGCTGCCTCCATCACGTCTGCGGAATGCTGCCCCAGGAGGCTGTTCCAAGTGGTCCAGACGAGCCTGGTCGGTCCAGTTGTGCCGGACCCAGTGGAACACTCTAAAGCCTCCTGTGAGGCTTTTGCAAAGCACTTTGCAGATAAAACCAATCGGATTAGGAGTGGGATTCCGTGCATCGTGGACACAGTGAGTGAGCAGGAGGAGGCCAATGGCGGGCCGGTTTTGTGGGATCGGTTCCAGCCTCTTTCTTCTGATGAAGTGGACAAGGTGCTTTCATCTGTAAAGTGTGGCATAGCAGTGGTTTGAGTGTTGGACTGGGACTCGGGAGATCTGGGTTCTATTCCCCGCTTGGCCATGAAACTCACTGGGTGACTTTGGGCCAGTCACTGACTCTCAGCCTAACCTACTCACAGGGTTGTTGTGAGGATAAAATGGAGAGGAGGAGGAGGAGGTGGATTATGTAAGCTGCCTTGGGTTCCTTGCAGGAAAGAAGGCGAGGTATAAATATAATAAATAAAATAAATAAAACCAACCACCTGCTTGCTTGATCCTTGCCCACCCTGGCTCATTATGAGCTGCAGGGAGAGACTGGGTGAGGGGGTCAGGGCGGTGGTGAATGCCTCCCTCGAGGAGCAAGTGATGCCATCAGCCCTTAAGGAGGCAGTAATAAGACCGCTTCTGAAGAAGCCCTCCTTAGATCCCCAAGATTTAAACAACTTTCACCAAGTCTCTAATTTACCATTTCTGGGCAAGGTTAGGTGATTGCGGGTGGTGGGGGCTCAGTTGAAAGCACACTTGGATGAAGCTGATTATTTAGATCCATGCCAGTCGGGCTTCAGGCCTGGACATGGGACAGAAACAGCCTTGGTCACCTTGGTGGATGATATAAGGAGGGCTTTGGATAGGGGCAAATGCTCCTTTCTAGTCCTCCTCATAACCTAAAATATGCTGGTATTTTTGGCATTTGTGTGTATGTGTGTTTGGTCACAGTCTTTTGCCTTTGGCCCCACTCACCATTGGAATGCAGCCCGCAAGAGCTTTTATGAAATGGAATTCAGCCCTTGGGCTGAAAGAGGCTTCCCACCCCTGTGATGAACTCTGGGATTCTCTACATGAGACTTTTAACCCGCCACTTTACCCAGGCTTCTGCTTCCAATTTCTTTGTGGGGTTAAGATCGGCTCCTGTACACATGTTTATCTTCCAGGGTTTTTTCTTTCTCTGTCTTTCTATATGTTCCATTACACGACCACAAAGTGGTGCTCCAGTATAGTGGAATTGCAAAAATACACGAGCATCTCATTCTGGTTCATTCTGCCATTTCCAGATAATACTACACTTTCCTTGCTGTAAAAAAAAGCTGCGGAAATGCTTGGAAAGCATGGCGAGGCCCTGCGGGATGACGACATCATGTAAAGCACCCACCAACTACCGTGAGTGAGGAATCACGAGTGCATAATAAATGTCTCCTGTAGAGAAGCCCTCTGAGTGAATAAGCAGGTTAGTGCCTGACAACTATAAATAACACAGAGTTTTCAGATTAGTTACCAATTTCAGATGGATTTCTCAGTACCTAGAACTCCAGACCAAAATACTCTTAGCTAGTGGCTTAACAGTCCTGGTGATGGGATTCAGTGATGGTAGACATTTGATTCCCTGAAATTCGGAATTTCGTTTCCTTTTGCTATTAAGGCCTCCAGTGATGCTTGCCTCTCCTCCATCTGTATCCCTGGCCAACCTTATCACCTTCCCATCCCGCTTTCTTTTGCAGAACCAAGCTGCATCTCTCCCTATTCATAATCTGCTTGACCTTATTCTGTGTATCCTTTGTTCTATGCAGGGCCTGACTTTGAACTGAGAACTGAAGCCATAAGGTGCACAAGTACTGGTTAGCTTGTAAGTTCCATTCCTACTAATTCTAATTGTTATGGTGTAGGTGGAATCTCACCAGGGATGTTGAAGAGTCCTTGGTTTCGAGTCACGAGTCGAGTCACGAGTCCTTGGACCTGAGTCTCGAGTCCGAGTCCTTGGTTCAAAATGGTGACTCCCAAGTCCCGAGGCACTCCCAAAGCTGACTCCACAAGTCCCTATTAAAATCAATGGGGTTTTTCCCCAACAAAATAAGGCTACTTCAGATGTGTGGCTTAAATAAATTCTAGGCACAAGTGTGCCTTTTTATTTCAAAACTCTGCAACTGATTTTGGCAAGAACAGACCAGGCAGACAAACCCAAAATAACCAGACAGGCAGAGGAGGCAGGGAACCCCAAAGCAGGCAGGCAGAGGTCTTTGTCTTGGACAATTCAAACTGTGAAACTGGTTAAGAAGAGACCAGGCAGGCAGAGGAGGCAGGGAACCCCAAACAGGCAGGCAGAGGCAGCCAAACCCAAAATGTCTGAAAGGTTGCATTTTAGGAAAATGATTTTAAAAAATAAACTTGCTGTACTTCCTAAAACTTATCCATGTTGCATTTGAGGAACATTATTTTTTCTAAATGTTTGCCCCCCATTCTGGAACGGTGAGGTCTCATCACAATTTCACCCTCACTCTTTGCCGGCGATTGCACTCCTCTCCACTCCTTCTGGCACAGCCCAGGGATGTTGAAGAGTCCTTGGTCTCGAGTCCCGAGTTGAGTCTCGAGTTCCATTAAAAATATTGGGACTCGAGTCCGAGTCGAGTCAGAGGGGGGACTCAGTCCGACTCACGAGTCGAGTCCTGGAGTCCGAGTCCCCATCCCTGAATCTCACAGGTATTCGGATCTGATGCAGTGAGATGGGGCACGGGGGGGGGGGACCAGGCCCCTCAGGGCTGTCCATTGATGGAAGCTTTATCAGCAGAGTATTCAAATAAGAAGGATCTAAAAGGAATTAGAGAAACCTATCCAAGCTACTTGGGCAGAGGAAGAGACTGGCTTGCTTTCCATGAGACTGTAAAATAACAACAACTGAGGAACTGCTGTTGTACTGTGGCCCTGGTTTAATCTTTTGGCAGGTGGGCTAGGGCAGAGCAGGAGTGCAAGTGAAGATACCAGGAAAAAGTAGAGGTCATCATTACCTGGTCCCCAACAACTTCCAATGAAAATATATTGTTTTTATGTTGTGCATTTTTCTTTTCTAAGCTTTTAAAAATCAGCAACAAAAACAACAGCCACCCTGTTGCATGTTTTATTCTAATAATTGTATTGATTCCCTGGCTCATTTCCTTTTTCAGAACATAAGGCAGTTTTGCAAAATTGACACAGGTCCTTTGATGACTCAGTTATCAGACGGTCTCTTCAGCAATAATATTTCAGTGCATTTCCCCCCATTAACTGGGATGCCTCAGTAATAATACTGAAGGCAAAATGTTAGATTGTTTGGCCGACGTGGCACACCCTTACTTTTCAGTCACCACTGTAGTGTGCATGCTTCTATGACACAAATGGAATGTCGAGTTGCTTCAGTTCACAGGCCCAAAATTTATGGAATGTTGCAGTTTGGTTCTGGCATTAACTTCAAATGAATCCTGTTTGGAAATATTAAGACGATACCAATCTGCTTGGTAAGCTTTGCTAGGGGATTTCTCTGTCACATAAAAATTCATGAAACCCTACTGTTGCTGTGCCACAGGTACCACTTCTCCAATGGAAATGGTTTGTCATTAGAAATTGCTTGCAAGCACCATTCCTTATGTTTGTGTGTGCATGAATGAAACATAGAGTGTTCGAGGATCGGGATATTTGTAAGAAGACCAAAACACTGGTTTATGAAGCCATTGTATTACCAACTTTATTGTATGCCTGCGAAACATGGACTATCTATAAACGTCACTTCCACCTCCTTGAAAGATTTCATCAACGTTGCCTCCGGAAAATCCTGCTAATTACTTGGGAAGATAGGCAAACAAATGTCAGTGTACTGGAAGAAGCAAAGATTACTAGCATTGAAAAAATGATCCTTCAGTGGACCGGTCATGTTGTTCGAATGCCTGACTGCCGTCTCCCAAAGCAGTTACTTTATTCCCAACTCAAGGATGGAAACCGGAATATCGGTGGTCAATATAAGAGGTTTAAAGATGTTCATAAGGCTAATCTAAAAAAATGCAATATAAACATCGAAAACTGGGAAGCTCTGGCCCATGAACGATCTAACTGGAGGTTGGCCTTTCACAAAGGTTCTATGGACTTTGAAGAAGCCCGAGTGCAAGGTGAAAGGGAGAAACGTGCTAAGCGAAAAGCACGTCAAATGAATCCTTTACAGGACCATCTTCCATCTGGTAACCTCTGTCCTCACTGTGGGAAGCTGTGTGGATCTAGAATTGGCCTCCACAGTCACTTACGGACCCATTGCTAGTCAGTCTACACAATTTTCTTTAGAATGTCCTCCTTTTAAAATCTCCTTTTTGTAAATTTTTATCCTGGAAGACAATCTTACTCGGTCACGAGTGATCGCCTGATGATGATGGTGTGCATGTTCCTTATCTTGCCTATGCAATTCCTATTAGATGTGGAATAGAGAGATACTTGCAGCTTGATCTATAGCCCAGCTAAACTAACAAATTTATAACCAGTCTAGGTTCATCAATTTTAATTGGGGTTGCCAACCAGATCCTAAACATTTGTACCAGTGTATTGCTATGGTGGTTGGTATAACATCAGTGATTACTGTCAACTATTCCTGATACCCCTGTAAACCACCCTAGAATCGCTGTCTTGGGATCACACTACATGTTATGTCAATTATGTAGCGTGTAGCTGACCCCTCTTTGTTTTTACTCTAGTGTAAACATGTGCAGCCCTAATTTGGATCAGAACCACAGCACACTGGGAGAGGAGGGTTCAACCTTTCTCCCCACCCCAGCATTTGCTTCCTGAAATCCCCCCAGCCCCGCATGGGGATTAAAAAAGGAGAAAAAAGCCTTGATTAATGCCAATGGAGACTTTTCTTTCTTTCTTTCTTTCTTTCTTTTTTTAACTCTCCCTGTGTGTGGAGGGAATTCTGGGAAGCAAATGGTGGGGTCAGAATGTTTAATCTTCCCATCCCAGTGTGCTGTGTTCCTGATCTGAATCGGGGTCATGCACACTAACATTAGAGTAAAAAACAGGTGCCTGCTACATGCTACGTACTTAACGTAATGTGTAGTTTGAGCCAAGGATGGATATACAGAAGACTTTATATAATAGAGTGTATAATGTCTGCTTTGCCTGTACCATAAATAGGTTGATGAAATGGAGTTAACACCTTCATATGGAATACTGGCAAAACATTATGTAATTCTAGGGGGAAAATATTTCACACAAATTCAGTACTTAGCTTAGAGTATGAGAATAAATGTATGGAGTTCTGCAATATGGTGCAATTCACTGTCATCACTGCATGGCATCACTGAAATGTTGGTGTGATATCGTGCTATGTCATATCACAAATGACACCACCGTGAACCAGTACGCCTGAAGAAACTAAACAAGGCTTAGGATTGGGCCATAAATCAGTTTAAATCCAATTATTTTGTTGGCTTCATTGAGCAGACAGTTGGGCAGTCAAAACATAATTAATAATACTCATATACTATAATACTATAGCATTTTTCCTAAGTGTTCAAATGGTTTCATATACATTATCTAATCTCAGCAGTTCTTTAATCAACCCAATAAGGCAGATTAGCATTACTATTCTTAAATTGCAGATGTGTATATCTGGATGGGAGTGAAGCCAAGACAAAGCGAGTTCATACATAACTAAGCTAAGATTTGAATCAGGTACTTGCCATCACATAATTCACATGCTTAATTGTGAAGGACTGCCAGCCATTACTTCCTTAATAACCATCTTTCTCTTCATAGTATTATAAGTATGGCTGTGCAATAGAACAGAATAGGGAAAATCAGATTTTCTGTGTGAGCTTATGTTTGGAGCTCACTTGTATAATTCCATATTTAGATAGGAAGAAGAACAATTAGGAAGATGGTTCAGAAGGGCATGTGGTACAATGAAGCACTATAATGGAAATAGTGATAAATGTGGCATTAGATAAGGAGAGGAATCAGCCCTGGTAACAAGGAGGAAAATGCAGAGGAAAAAAGATGTGCAAAGCTTTATTTAGTTCTGCCAATATGTAAATCCAGATTATTTCCATAGACATTTCTACTTTGTTGAATCACATATTTGGGGCACTTTTCTCTAAAAGCAGATCAATCATTCAAGTATTCAAATTGTCAAATTTTCAGCTATGTATTTCAAATGTTGCTATTTACAAATGTTTGTTATGCATCTTTGATTGCATATATCTTGCACAGCTAGCTTAATTCTACATCATTTAGGAAGTAGAATAGATACTGGCTGGCTATTTGCCACCAGGCCAGGTTTAAGTTTCTGGTCCTAGTGTACAAAGCCCTAAACATCTTGGGACCAGGATACCTGAGAGAGTGCCTTCTCCCTTACCAACTTGCCCGGTTACTGGAGTCATTGAAGGACATTCTCCTGGTGGTTCCACATGGACCGATGGCCCAATTGCAGTCCACCAGGAGAAGAGCCTCCAGTGGCAGCTCCACTTCTATGGAACTCCCTGGCTCTGGAGGTCAGACAGGTTCTGACACTGTGTGCTTTCGGCACCTGCTGAAGACATTCTTGTTCTGGGAAGCCTTCCTTGCTGACCAGCCATGGTTTTAATGTTATCCTGTTTTTAATACATTGTTTTATTCTTTTATCTGTTTCATCTTTTTATTGTTCACTGCTCCGGAATCTGTCTAGATATGGAGCAGTATATAAATACTGTAAATAAATAAATAAATAATCATTTATCTATTTTAAACACAGAGACCTAAGCAATATAATGTAGATCTGAGTCTGAATCATGTTGTGTACTTCATAACTTATTATTATGTGCAAAACAGCTGGTGCAGCCTTGCTGTTTTTAGAGCAAACCTGAGGATCTGTAGAAGGGTCTTTCTTTTTCATGGAAACTGGGGGCATCTAATAAGGTTCACGAAGTCCAGCTTCCATTTTGTTGACATTCATTTTTGCTTACCTGTACAAAGCCAAATTTGCAGCTGCGCTAATGTGCATGTACTCATCTGAGATAAAGTGCGCTAGAAAAATTGAGGCATTGTTACGCCTACATCTCCCAAAATAATACCAGGTCTGTCAGTACTTGATGGATTAAAAGGATTTCTAACAGAGTGGTTGTTTTTTCCCCCCTCTTAAATGTGAAACAGAAAACGTATGGCAGCTTAGCACAAACCTTTTTTTCAAGAAACTGCCTCTGATTTTGTTGACTATGGTACTCTGGTTTGAAAATGGTTGTCTACATCCAAAACAAAGAGGTGCTATCTGCAAAGGTTAAAGTATGTGTGTTAGGGGAGTGGGGAGAGAACCCACTACAGTGGCTGCCTGGTAAGATGACACTAAGAAATGGATGGATGCTGCAGGATTGCATCAGTGCACTGATTCTAATTGCAGAAGCTAGGCTGAGGCTCTTCATTCTTAGCAGCTCAATATTCTTTCACATTCTTAAAGTCCAATGCTGTGCCTATTTACCTGGAAGTTCTGCAGTGTTCAGTGGAGGCGTCTCACAATGAAGTATTCAAATGTTGCAGCCTAAAATACTAATTTCACCACGATGGCTCCTTTCTTAGGCCCCTGCCTTCTTTGTCTACAGATACATTTTGGGTCCCATAGAAAAACACACACATGACCACTCACTGAACAATCTTATATAACTGTTCCCCTCAAGAATTCATACAGTGCACCACCAATTCTCACAACTACACCATACATTTCCTCTCTTTTTTTGGTTATCCTTCCTACTTCCTAGTGCTGCTTATTTTGCTGCCTGTTGGATGGAAATGGAGCAAACGAAAGAGTGAGTTGAAAATGGTCTTGAGGACCAGGATGACCAAGCCTGAAGCCTCAGAAATTCAGGCCTGCTTCTATTGTCTGTCCAAAGATTTTGCCAACCAAACTGTACTAACATTGGGAAAAAAAAGTGAAGTGGCAAAGTCTGAACTTGGCAATTGTTTCCTTGTCTCACATAAACTTGCTTTCATGGTCAATTCTAACTTTCAAAAATTCACTGGGAGGGAAAAGATACTTCCATTACTAGATAACTACTGACTTCCACTTTATTGTGTGTTGGTAATTGTTTTCCCTTGACATCATTAACAGGTAGCTTGAGAAATAATGTTGCTATATTCTTTGATTTATAAATAGGAATTTATAATGGAAAAGCAGTCACAACCTGAAGTGTAGCTGTCTCAAACACATGACCCTAATCAACAATGTATTAATTAGCAGTACAGACAAGATACCTCAGGGAGGCAGATCTTCCCATCCACACACACCCTACCTTGCTTCCCACTCAGCCCTTCATGTTTCACTATTTGAATACTGGAATGCTTTCCTGTGCAGCAAATATTCACCTGGATACCTATGTCATATGATACCTGATGTACATTTTGTTCACCATGGGTGTCTGTGGTGCTGCTGCTGCATAAATGATACAATCTAGTAGGAGTTGAGTTAATTGCTGTAAAAACCAGCTGGTTCCCACAGAAAGCTGCGGAGAAAAATACATTGTGCTAAAATAAACATATCAGTATTCTTGTTTTTGATGTGATGTTTAACTGTGTATTGATTTCATTAGGTTTAGATCCCCATGGAACTCAAACATATTGGGCTTTATGCAAGACTGAAGATGTCGTAGAAACCTGGCGACTTAGAATTCTTTGCTTCTCTCTAGACATCAGGACTGAAACAATACCTGTGCATTGATGTTGAAATTATCTAAGAACATCGCCATGCATTTGTCAGGAGCTCAACACCCACAGCAGGGGACAGGTTTTTGAAAGCATTCATTGCCTGGGAATCCAGATCAGTTGTTCCTGGGATCATTTTTGTCTCATTAAAAACTGCAAGTGGTCATAAACAGTAAACACTGACAAGGGAGAATTTCCTAGGGCTTTGTAATTGTGTATGTGAACAGGACGGAGCAGTTAAGTAATTTAGAATCAGTAGAAAATCCCCATCCTTGGTTTCTGTAATCACATATGACTAGCATTAAGCTCTTTCATCCTCTATTCATCTTCTTTAACATAGGTCAAATGGGAGAACTGAGGCTGAAGAGTAGCATGCTCAACAGCAGCCCAATGAGCTTATAAACCTCCAGTGGGTTGAAATCAATTCACGAGTCTAAGATTGCCCACTGTTTAAACCTCCCCATCCAGTGTGCCACAATGGCAATGAAGCTTGGGAGTTGGGACCTCTCCATTCCGTAAGATGATCTTAATGGATCAGCAGAGGAAGAGGACTAAGAAACACCCCACTCCTCAGCAGATCTGCGCGGACCTGCTGAGGGAGGGCTGGGAAAGGTGTATATATATTGTTTGAGTGTGTGAATGGTTTGGATGCTGTGTGTGTGTGTGAGAGAGAGAGAGAGAGAGAGAGAGAGAGAGAGAGAGAGATTGAGAATGTGTTGGAATCTGAGACTGGGGGAAAAACAGAGTCAGAAACTATGTTCCCCAGCAGCAGCAGATGTAGCAGTGGTGTGACCGTGGCGTTAGTGGCAGAGGCCAGTCCAGTAGGTAAAACAAAACTCAAGTCAGTTTACTTAGCAAAAAGTTTACTAAAAAACGAAGACTTGAAAAACAAAATACAGGAACAAGAGCATATACAGAGTGCTATATACAAAAATACCAGAGTACAGTATGTTAGACCCAATTGTCTTAACATACACAACTTTCTCCTCTTATCAAACAATGCTTACTCATAACTCTAACATCCAACGCCTTACTCCCAACGCCCAACGAGAACACACACACACACTGTTCACCTTAAATACAAATCTGTACAGGCACACCCATTGTATGAGGTAATGCCACCTGCATACAATCACGACTCCCTGCTCCACTTGTCCTTGGACCCATCAAGAAAAAACTGTAAGTGTATTTTACTGTGCCAAAGGTGAATTATCTCATTGGTTGTCCTTGGAGAGGACTGCCTGTTACTAAGGCAGACTTTCTTTCTTGCCTGAAGGCAAACCAGAATATTCAACTCCATATTCTGACAGAATGGTCCGGATGTGCTGTGTGTATTTCTGTGTACGTGAACAGTGTGTTCATGTCTGTGTGAATGGGAGGGAGTGGGGTGGTCATACCCGCTTTGGGCTCTGGCCACACCTACTGCTGGCATGTGGTGTCCGGGAGGTTTCCAGGGTGGCAATCTAGCTCTTGGGCTGAGAAAGTTTCCATACTCCAGTTTCAATCACTGTCTCCTGCTCTTGCTGTATGGTGACTTACATATGGGATGGACATTCCAGGTACACCTCTTGCTTATTTATGTGCAAGGGGAGATCACACTGGCACGATGTACCTGATCATATACAAAGTGTGTGTGGTTTTATGTGCTTTTTTTTTTTTTTTAAGTGTTTGGATGATCAGCAATGCTGCCATCAGCTGTGATGGCACAAAGGATTGTGCCTGTGTTATCATATCAGTACTAGTGAAACCACCCAGCCATTGACTATTGACCGAAACAACCAGTCTAATTGGGAGAAACATTTAAAAGAAAAATGGAAGGTTAACTCTAGCTGACGCTGAAAATGGCTGAGCCAACAAGTTCAGTTGCTGCATGGAAGTGATATCAGTATCCTTCAAGAGGATACAGATGTTTTCATGAACCAGAACCCAAATTCATTTTACTTTCCTCCTTTCCATTTATATTTGTTAGTTCTCTCAGCATGGGGCCAATTCTTTCAGCATTACCTGTAAATTGGGAGATGCAATTGAAATAGGTGTGCTAAGCTCTACCTTCTTAAATGGCAAGCAGAAAATAGCAGGAGCCACCTGATTTTACTGCATTGCTCTTTCTTTCTTCCTCCTAAGAAACTGCCATTAATTTATAATCTTTCTCTGGCAGCTGGGTTGTCTTTTATAAAACGGCAAAGATGGAAATAGAGCTTTCAAATGGAGTGGCATTGCAGCTGGAGTGAGAACAAAAGGCTGTAGATCTCATAAACTGGTGACTTCCCTAAAATTGATTGAAGAGAGAGAGAGAGAGTGAAATCACAAGGTGGAAAATGCTAAGTAAACAGAATTGCTTGTGACTCACACTTCCATTTGTCAAGCATTATTCAGATAAATTGTTCTATATATTGAGGGGATCAGGAATTTCTCACTAGGGATTGCTCCCTGCCTCCATGATTTTGAGCCATGTAATGGATTCTTGCCATGTTGCTTTGGTTGTAAGAACCAAGATTACAGGGGCCATAGCTCAGTGATAGAGCACATGCTTTGCATGCAGAAGGTCCCAGGTTCAATCCCCAGCATCTCCAGATAGGGCTGGAAAAACTGCTGCCTGAAACTCTGGAGAGCCTCTGCCAGTCAGTGTCGACAATGCTGGGCTAGATGGACCACGGGTGTGACTCAGCATAAGGCAACTTCCTATGTTCCTAAGATTGTTCTAGCTTCAACTATGCCAAAATCAGTGTCAAAACTAAAAGTTCCTTTATACTAGGCCAGAACTATTTGTCCACCTAACTCAATATTTTCTACTCTGGTTGGCAGTGGCTCCCCAGGGTCTTAGACAGAGGTGTATTACATCACTGGCTTTCTTTACCAGCCATCATTATGGCAGCATAATTTTACTCCCATTTTGGAAGAGATACTTATTAGACTGCAAAACAGATGATGCTGGTAAGGTTTGGAATGACCAAAAGGCCTCCAAGAAGGGCAAAGCTGTAAACGCAACACAACGTGAATGAACACTTGGGAAATGTGAAAACTGATAGTTATAGGCTGTCTTTATTTCCAGTGCAGTCTCCTTCAGAATGGAGAGACCAGGGGAAACACACACACACACATATATATCTCCAGGTTTACAATGCTTTTTGAAAGCATGGTAGGACGGAATCCATATAATGTAGATAATGCCTTCTTCAGTGATGGGATGGTATTTCCTAAAGATCTGACACACTAGAACATTTAGCAGACCTTGAATTGGCTTTGGTGAGTGATGCCACTAGAAAATATGAAGAGGAATACTTGTGTGTGGTGGGGGAGCGATTTAGATAAGCAAGTGGATGACTCTTGTTTGTTTTTTAGAGGAAATAGCAGCTGTGTTCCCCAATCAGGATCACTATGCTGGTGAGGGTAGGGGGACTTTAACCTCTTGCACCCCACTGTGGTTCTGATCAAACTATTTAGTCTAAAAAAAAAGGATACAATGACCTGGTTCGGACGACATGACAACCCACCCCACCATGGGTGATCAGCCATGGTGGGTTGTTGTGCTGTCTGAACCCTGCACAGTTTCAGCAGAGTGGCTTATTTTTCTCAAACAAGCCACCCTGAGAACCCATGGCTTGTTTTAGGGCACTTCATATCCATGGTGGCTTGTCGTGTCATCCAAACCCAGCAGGGCGATTTCATTGTGGGTTCTTGAAAAGGGCTACAGAGTCATTTGGCAAGAGTGGCCAAAAAATGTGCCACTCCTTGTGAGCGATCTTGCTTCCCAAACTCTGCCTAGCAACAGACTGCACTGCTGTAGCCTCCGTCCTGCCTTGGCTTTCTCCTCCCCGCCTCCAATGCGATTTCGCCGCTTCACTTGTCAGCGACCTTTTTCTTCCTTTCTTTCCCTTGTGAGCCAGCTGTGTGTAATCTACATAGCGACCTTGAAGGAGCCTGCAGTTCTGCCAAGATTAGTTATGTCTTCATTTGAGCCCTGCCTCCACACACCTACATCAAGGATTCTGAAGGGCTCCTGGAGAACAAGCCTCTAATTTTTTAACTGAAGTAACGTAGGCAGTACTTTGACCCTTCATCTTGTACAATCCATTAAAATGATTTAATGTGCAAACTTTCATTTAGTTTGTGCAACGGATCTGTACCGAGATTAACACCCCCCTTATGTGAAATCTTCCCACCATTGCTTGCCTATTCCTCCTAGTAAATATAGCCCAAATCTATCCTCCCCACAATGGCCTTGTCTGTACTTAGGAACCCATGGTCCATCACGTGTCCCCCAGGCTGGGGACAGATAAACTCAGAACAGCATTTGCTGCAGGTACTGTAACAGGCACAGTTGGGCCACCTTTGCCTGGTATAGTGCACTTTTTTCACCACACCCCATGGTAGATCCTTCAGAGGAGGCAGACATCAAGTCCTTGCCCCAGCTATTCCCACCCATTCCAGATCTCTCAACACAAGCATCACAAGAGTGGGGGCTCGCAATGCTTCTGGGGCCATGACTGAGGTGGAGGGAGCCCAACAGCATCAGAGAGTTTGGGCGTATTTCTGGAGTGAGAAGGAACTTGGCACATTCATAGATCTCTGGATAAGTCCAGAGGCACAGGAATATCTGCAGAGCACCAGACACGATAATCTTTCCCCCTGGTTTTCAGAGCAGATGTTAGTACGAGGCTCTGTGTGCTCCACCTCACAGTGCAAGGAAACGTGTCATGGCCTGAAGAAAAAGTTTAAGGAAATCACAACGCTGGGGTTGCACTGTGCACCGTGCCATTCTGTGACAAGCTGGTGACTATCCTGCTTGGTCAAAAGGACGTGATATGCCTGGTTATTCCGCTGGCAGTGGGATTGCCTTGCCCCAACCTCAGAGAGTCAGGTATTGTCCCACGAAGACCTGCCACTCTCCAACCCAGTGTTTCTCAACCTTGGGTCCCCAGATGTTTTTGGCCTACAACTCCCAGCATGCCCCAGCTATGCTGGCTGGGGCATGCTGGGAGTTGTAGGCCAAAAACATCTGGGGACCCAAGGTTGAGAAACACTGCTCCAATCCATGATTCCTCCTCCCCAACTCCAGGCACATCGAGACATGTTAAACCCTATACTGCACAGCCATCCATATCCAGTGCAGCCAAGCCATGAAGCGTCCCATCTGCAACTATTTCAAGACCCCCAGATGCTGGCCTGCCCCAAAAAGTGTTCCTTATACAGCCTTTGGGAACTACAATACCTCCCACGAGTCCATCCTTGCTGCCCCTGCAAGCTTCCAACTCTGCTTCTTGGAGAAGTTCATCAGCTACATACTCCTCAAGTACAAGCAGCCCAATGTATTTTCCTCCTGCTGCGAGAAAAGCTACCTGGCCCTCAAACATGCTACATGAACCCAGAGATGCTCTGTCTAAAACAAAGGACGTGGGCAGCACCATTCAGGAAGTGGTCTGGAGTACTTTTCTAAAGGAAATACAGTCTGAGTTGGACCTCCTCGTGGAAAGTATGGATATTGGCCCTCAAGAAGTAGGTTTCTCCCATCTGTTCCACCCAGGCAGCAGAGGAGGAGGAGCAGCAGGCACATCACAGTATTGTTTCCAGAGGAGGAAGGAGCAGCAGGCACATCACAGTATTGCTGATCTAGACCAGATGGTGATGCAGTCCCTTGCTCATACCAGTGAGCCCCTGCCCTGAAAACATGGGTGGTGAGCTTGAGAGTACCTTTCTTCCCGATCTGTCTCAGGGGGCGCGTGGAGAGTCACCACACTAGACTTGGACTTGGGATGCCTCTTCACAGATCCCAGAGACCCATCCTTCACCACCAGTGGGGGTGAAGTCCCTGAAGGAGAGGATGAACCTGAAGAAAGGCAGCCTAAATAGCCAGCACAGCAACTGATTCCGGCAGCTGTAGAGCCCGCACAGCCGAGGGAAGAGGCACAAGAGGAAGAATCACCACTAACTGATGGCAGCATGTCTCCGAAAGAAGTATAAAACCGACTGGGTGCAGCTCACAAGGGACTTGGTCACTTCCACTGAAGCATCAGGGAGTGCACATATGAGCTTTTCATGGAAATGAACGAACAGGAAAATAGAAGAAGGACCAGTGAGCTTCTAGTCTCTATCTGGTCAACTAGGACCATAGCTAACAGCATCCACTCTTCAGGCGAATCGGTGTATGAAGGCATGGCAGCCTTGGACCTTGTCTTTGAGCGGATCATGAGGGAAGGAACTGCCACCACTGACAGGCAGACGGATGCCATTCAAATCTTGGTGGTAGCCTTGGATACATCTGGGCAAGGCCAACAAGGGCAAGCTCCATACCAGCCATATCTCTACAGTGCAGTGCAGCAGTTCACCCTCCAGCCCTCCTCTGCAATGGCACCATTCTGTGATACCTCGACTGCCTCCACCCAGGGATGGGGACTCAGACTCGAGGACTCGACTCGTGAGTCGGACTGAGTCTCCCCTCTGACTCGAGTCGGACTCGAGTCCCAATATTTTTAATGGGACTCGAGACTCGACTCGGGACTCGAGACCAAAGACTCGTCAACATCCCTGCTTGATGCCAGCTGCAGGTGCTGTCTGGACCTAGTTGCAGTAACAATCCAAGTTTATTTTTTAAAACCATTTTACTAATGTAACCTTTCAGACATTTTGGGTTTGGCTGCCTCTGCCTGCCTGTTTGGGGTTCCCTGCCTCCTCTGCCTGCCTGGTCTCTTCTTAACCAGTTCCACAGTTTGAATTGTCCAAGACAAAGGCCTCTGCCTGCCTGTTTTGGGGTTCCCTGCCTGGTTATTTTGGATTGTCTGGCTGGTCTGTTCTTGTCAAAATCAGTGGCAGAGTTTTGAGATAAAAAGGCACACTTTTGCCTAGAATTTATTTAAGCCACACATCTGAAGTAGCCTTATTTTGTTGGGAAAACCCCCCATTGATTTTAATAGGGACTCATGGAGTCAGCTTTGGGAGTGACTCGTGACTCGTGAGTCACCATTTTGGACCAAGGACTTGGACTCGGACTCGAGACTCGGGTCCAAAGACTCGTGACTCGACTTGTGACTCGAGACCAAGGACTCTTCAACATCCCTGCCTCCACCCCCTGGCCTGCCTCCACCTCGTCAACCGGTTTTCCTTGCACAGCCTATAGGAGATCCTTCGGTTGCACCACACTGTGGTCTAAAGCCAGCTGAACAACCACTTGCACCACTGCTTGAGCAGAAGGAAGCAGAGCAACTGGTTCAAAGACATCTGCAGAGCAGGCAACACCAACCACATTCTTCTATGCAGGCTGGCATGGAAGAAGAACGGCACCAGGGAAAAGGTGCAGGTGCTTAGTAGTTGATTTTGCTCCTCCACACTAACCCACCACATATGTACTCCTCCCTCTTGCTATATGCTTTGCTGTTCTGTTCCTATCCCATCTCATCCTTCTTGTAGTAAAATAAAAAATCATAATGGGAAGATTGTCCTGTGTGCTTCAAGGACACTTCCAGCCCACAATTTGCAACAATGTTGTGCAGTTAGGCTAGTCATTTCACTAGAGAGGAGGAGGTGGTGGGGATGCTTTTATTTTATTTATTTATTTATTTATTATATTTATCAATCGCCCATCTGGCCGGTCACCCGGCCACCCTGGGCGATGTACAATTAAAATACAATAAAACACAATAAAACATAATAATTAAAACAATATAAAAAAATTCTCATTAAAAACCTAACCCACCCCATATTCCCGCCTGAACAGCCATGTTTTTAATGCACGGCGGAAGCTCATCACGGAGGGGGCATGGCGAAGGTCACTAGGGAGGGAGTTCCATAATGTGGGGGCCGCCACAGAGAAGGCCCTCTTCCTAGTCCCCACCAGCCTGGCTGCTCTGGCTGATGGGATAAGGAGAAGGCCGTCCGTGGCAGACCTTGTTGAGCGGCCTACTTGATGTTGCTGGAGGCGCTCCTTGAGATGCTTCAGTTTCACTTCTGGAACCATGGACACCTGTAATGTCAGGGGATGTGGAGTTGCTTGTTTAAAGCACAGGGCCACCTGTCTGTGACACAGAATCCATTGACTTAGGTGCAAAGGTGCATTCACACCATGGGTGTTAGCAGTGGGATGATGTTGTTTAATATTTGGGGAGGGGGGGTTGAATATCGATCACCAGGGCCAGCCCCAACATTATGTGCGCTGATGCACCTGCACCAGGCAGCGGAGCAGGAAAAGCAGCAAATTGTACCACTTGCCTCCAGCAAGTGTTCTGGAGAGCTGCACCAGCCGGAGCTGGTGCAGGTGAAGCAGAACGGAATCCGGGGGGCCCATTGTCAGGAGCTGCTCCTTTTCAGCCTGCAACTCCTTTGCTGAAGGAACTGTACTGGCTACCTATTCGCTACTGGGTCAGGTTTAAGGTTCTGGTACTTGTGTACAAAGCCTGAAACAACTTGGGAGCAGGTTACCCGACAGAGTGCCTCCTCCCATACCAACCTGCCCAGTCACTGAGGTCATCAGATGGCAACCTTCTGGTGGTTCCTCATGGACCTTTGGCCCAATTGGAGTCCACCAGGAGAAGGGCCTTCAGTGTGGCAGCTCTGTTTCTGTGGAACTCCCTGCCTTTGGAGGCCAGACAGACTCCGACATTGTGCTGCTTTCGGCACCTGCTGAAGACCTCCTGGGAAGCCTTCTCTGCACATCAACCACCAATATAATTTTAGTTTGTCTTCAATGTATTGTTTTTGTTTCTTTTATTTGTTTTTGTCTTTTCATTGTTCACCACTCTGGAATCTACTTGATGTGGAGCGTTATAAAAATACTGTAAATAATAATAATAATAGCAATAGCAATAGTAATAGTAATCATCATCATCATCATCATCTCCTCCACCACCCCAAATGGATTCTGCACACATCCCTATTTCAGAGCACTCCACGGCAAGCCTCGGAGAGGCTGCTCATCTGTTAGCACCATCATGGGTTATTCAGCAAGCAACCAACCCACCGTGGCTTATTCTCAGGGTTGCTTAGCGTGACGTGCGAACCTGCCCACTGCATTACATCTAGTTGGGTGGGTGGCCGAAGCTCAGTTGTAGAGCACCTGCTTTGCATGCAGAAGGTGGTCCCAGTTTCAATTCTCAGCATCTTCAGGTAGGACTACGAAGGAGTCCTTCCTGGAATCCTGGAGAGCTGCTACCAGTCTGTCGACAGTGTGGAGCTAGTTGGACCAATGGTTTGACTCAGTATAAGGCAGCTTCAGTTCTTTGGGTGCTTTTTTTCCTTTTCTTCCTGAGTCGCTTTTGAAGACTCTCCCAGGCGAGTGGGAAGTTAGGACAAAACTAGATGTGACAGGGCACCGTGTTCATGTGTCTGTTGCACTCACATATGAAGTGACATGGTTAAGTGTTGGACTAGGGAGACCTGGGCTGAAATCTCTACTCAGTCATGAAGCTCACTGGGTGACCTTGGGCCAGCTACACCCTCTTAGCCTAACCTACCTCATAGGGAGATTGTGTGAATGAACCTGGAGTGCCATATACACCAGTCTTTGCTCCTTGGAGAAACAGTAGGATAAAAAATGTCATAAATAAATGAAAATAAAGTAACATGGAGGATTGGGGTCTAATTTTTATATGAAATGGAGCATACACACAAGGAGAGAAAACAATTCTCCATTCCCTGCCTTACCTTGCTGTGCTGTGCTGTGCTGTGCTGTGCTGTGCTGTTGGCAGCACTTTTCTTTTCTCTCTGCCTAGCTCTGATACCAGAAGTGATCTGGACTGAGGTGAAAATTGCTTGAAGCAATGGAGCACTGCAAGGTCAGGCAGGGGATGGTTCTGCTCCTCTCCCCACAAAAGAAGTAGCCTCCCTTTTTGCCCGCTCGACCCTGCTTTATGTGTGAATGGGATGGACCACACTAATAAAGTGTATTGGGGGTCTGCCCTGTCAAATCGAATTTGTGTCCCTTAATACAACTTATGCCAGGATTCAGGTTACAACTTACATATGCAGTTGAATCAGTGGGTAAAGTGTCTCAAAAGGGCCTCCTGGTTGTTGTTTTTGAAGACAAAAGTATGCTTACAGATTTCAGCTTATCCAGTGCTTAATGGAAGGAGATTATGCCACTAGCATGATTATGATATATCACTAAATTCTAATAGCAGCATCAAGTTTTGTTGGACAGTGTGTGCGTGCGTGTGTGTGCGTGTGTGTGTGCGTGTGTGTGCGTGTGTGTGCGTGTGTGTGTGTGTGTGCGTGTGTGCCTGTGTGCCTGTGTGTGTGTGTGTGTGTGTTTGTTTAAGCCAATGGGCTTTTGCTGAGGTTTTTAAATGCTGTGCACTCTTTCAGTGCCCTTGGTCAAGTAAGTGAGACTTCTTTCACAATGAGCAAGTGCTGGATGACGCTGAAAAATGATCTGTCACCAGTCTGAGCAGGATGGATTTAAGAGAGTTTTATCGTGGTAGGCAGGAAAGATTAATGGTAGCCCCAACTTGAGTCAATCAGTGTCAAAACTAACCAAAGCAATTGATTAAATGGAAACACTTAACAGAGTCTGTATCAATAAATAAGGATGCATATTGATGCTGATACGATCTGGGGGTAGAGGACTGACTAGTCCAGCGTTCTGTTTCCAGCATATGCTAAGCCTATGCAGATGACTTTGGGAAGTTCACAAGCAACAAACCATGAAAGGAATGGTTCTCACTTGATATTTGTCTCCAACATCTGGTATTCAGAGGTAAAGTGCCTCTGAATGTAGAGGTTCCATTTAGCTAGCGTAGTCGTGAGCTGCTATTAGAGCTATCATCCATTAAATCCTTGCTAATACAAAATTATATCTGTTGACACAGTTTAACATCAGTCCCCAGTATTTTTGCTAGCTGCTGCCAAGCGGGCCGGGAGCGACCTGGAGGTCATGGGAACCATTGCCTGGGAGGAAGCCCCTCGCTTGTTGGACTTACCTACTTCTGGGAAAGGATTATCGGTTGTCTGTAGAACCAAACTTGTTGCTCACTCCATTTTTATTGCTCAAGAAATTACTGTCAGGTGAATGACCTGCATATGTGAAACAGCCATTACAGATCAAGCACTGCTGACAGAGCTTTTGCCTCACTTCACTTCAGATCCCATTCTGTGGAGCCACTTCCCATATTCAGCTGTGAGTTACTAATGAGACATCAAGAATCGTACGTGCATGTCTAAATCAGCCTTTTAATAGCTGGATCAATACATCTACACACCTATCCTAGTAATGAGAGTGCAAAATACTCGTGTTAGATGAGTCTGGAAGGAGGAAAAGCAGAGAGCGTGGAACAGTTAACTGGGCATGGGTGGATGATAAGAGTTTGGTATTTCAAACAAGGTTGAGAAGGGCAGTTGACAACATGAGAGAGGCTGTATTGATTGTGGAAGGCATTTGGGGGTGAACAGTGAATAACCTATTCCAATTTGTACCACTTTGAACAAGGGCTCAATCCAGTCCTTCAGTGTCGGTGTCACTTGGGGGTCATTTCAGTGACAGCATCTAAAACAACATGTGTTTGCCACAGAGCACATTAACTAAATAATGTCAAAAAAAAATGTCACAAGTGAACAGAATGACATTTAAAATAAAACACACAGAAAGGCTAGGAGAATGAGGCGTAATAGATTGGTGAATTTCAGACACTCTTGAATTGCTTACCTTGTGTTCGAAGGCACACAGTTCCTGGCTGTAGTCCCTGTAAATCAAAGCCTCCAGAAAGAGTTTTGAAAAGAAAGTGCAATCTTTTATGATTGTGCATTCTGCAGAAATGAGGATATCTTGAATGCACAGCTTTCCTTTGGAAAGTACCATTGCTTAGAGGAGAATATATAAGGTTTGTTGCATGGAATCAAGCCTGCACTAGGATCTGTCACCAAAGAAAAGGGAAAAAATAGAACAGAGCTACACTGTGCCGCTTAAATTCATCATTCCATATCTCAGTTTCCAGAAGTCAGAAGGCAGCATGACCTCTGTGAAGTCTGATCATGCCCCAAAAGGAAATAGTTGTTGGAGCAGGAATATTCATACACGCAGAGACACAGACACAGGAAATAGGAAGGGTCTGGTACAAGCTCCAGATTGAGTAAGAGGAAGAAGAACATGGATTCTTTGAGTTCAGCACTTGTTCTATATAATTGTTGCTTCTTTAATTTCAATGGGAGAAGTATATATGCTAACCTCAGGTTTCGTGGTTCAGGTTTCGTGGAAACAGAAACAC
Organism: Shinisaurus crocodilurus; assembly: GCA_021292165.1. Taxonomy (NCBI): domain Eukaryota; kingdom Metazoa; phylum Chordata; class Lepidosauria; order Squamata; family Shinisauridae; genus Shinisaurus; species Shinisaurus crocodilurus. Next base: position 236,896,624 of record CM037879.1, read on the forward strand.
ATCCAAACAGAGACAAGGAGTGCAACCAGAACAATGCAACCAGGCGCAAACATGGTTGCATTGCTCATAAGGACCAGTCTATAAGAAAGTTGAAACTTTCTGAAAACAAAACTAATGGAATTCTATACAGCCATTGCTCTATACAGCACATCAAAGCATCACATGTGTCTCATATGTGTGTCTTTCTGCTCAAACAGATAACTCTACCTCTTCCTAGGAGGTAGGTGTAGAGGTGTACCTGTGTGAGTGTTTTATATAGGAAACTGCCTTGCCAGCAGGCCCAGGTTGTATGTGTAATTCATGATAATCTGATGTTTTTGCATGTTCATTGTGACACAGTGCTTGGAAGGTTCATTGCTGAAACCCATGCATTTATTTATTTAATATTATCATTTAGGCTTCCTTTAAGAGTGGATCCCTCCCAACGTGGCACACAAAGTAACAGAACAATACCAAATGATACAGTCACATGAAAACAGTGATTACAAATAAACCCAGCAGCCCCAAAATTAAGAAAAGACCAACAAAAACAGGCAGGCCTTCAGAGCTTTCCTGGAGACCTGTTAAAAAGGGGCCTGATGAACCTCTGATTGAAGTTCATTCCAGAGGTGCGCTTATACTACTGAAACAGCGCTCTCCCTTGGGTTCACCACCATAACTATCCTTGGTGGTGACAGGCAAGTTTTGAAAGGGCCTCTATTGATGACCTCAGAGTGTTAGCAGGCTGGTATATAGGTGAAGGTTATCCTCTGAATAACTTGGCCCCAAACATGTAAGGCTTTAAAGGTTAAACTCTTCACTTTAAATTGGGCTTGGAAACCCAATGGCAACCAGTGCAACTGGCATCTGTGTCACATGAACTGTTTTTTTCTGACAGCTACTTTTGCTGAATCATTCACAGAAGCCAGTTTGCTGAAGCCTTCTGTAATGGCAGGCCTTTTCAGTTATGTCATCCTTGGCGTGGAATTAATACGGCAAAATTATAGTAATCCTTCTGGTCTGCTTACTAGACTATATAAATGCTAAATAGAGGATGAGGTAAAAGGAGAGGCAAGTACATAAAAGGTGGCATCACATAGATGACTTACAGTGATTTAATAAAAAGAAGCCTGCTTTTTCATAAGTGCTTCACATACATTATCTAAGGAATCTTTATAATGGCCTTAGAAAGTGAGCTGGAATGTAACTGATCTGGGAACAGGGAGAAGGCCACTCAACATGAACATACGGCTGAGATAAGATCTGAACCATTGGACTGACACGTCACTCACACGTCATAATTCATACTTTGAAAACACAACACTACCTATCTCTGTATGTGGTCTAGTAGTGCTTAATTTCTGAAAACTTAATATATCTGAATTCTAACTTCTGCAAGGAAAACAAAACCTCTTCCTAGAACAGGGCTCTCCAACCTTGGGTCCCCAGATGTTGCTGGCCTACAGCTCCCAGCATACCCAGCCGGCATGGCTAATGGCAAGGGATTCTGGGAGCTGTAGTCCAGAAACATCTGGGGACCCAAGGTTGGAGAGCCCTGATCTAGAACCTATTATCCCTGACACATTAGCCTTACCCCTAATTGCCAGATGCCTGGAGTCTAGTTGTATTAAATCAGTAGTGAAAGAAGGCAATTCAGTACATACTCAGGGACACTTTATTACAGTCGGCAGAATCAAATGCTTAAGCTTTTCTGGAGGTGTACCACTTCATGGTGCAGATAGAAGATGGCTTCCCTACAAGGATGGCAGGAGAGGGTTCAGCCTAGCCTTCTCCCTGAAGTGCAAGTGCAGTTTTTGTGGAGGACCGTTCAACATGCAGTCTCATTCCACTGTATATCTAAACTGGTCCACAAAAGTCCTTTAATGCATGGTATGAAATTGGTTCACACAAACATCCCAAACATGTTAAAGAACACACGAGAGGGTTTGCAGGGCCATGCAGACTGCCCCCAACCTTGAGAGTGGAAATGCTTCCCCTGTGTGATATATTTGGACAGAGTAGGAGAGGGCACTCCACGATGTATGTGCATAGAGCTGCTTCACTTGAGGAGGGACTCAGTTGCAATCAGAGGGCCTCCTCAGGTGGAGGAGCTCTCCCTGTGTACATCAGTACACGTGGATAGCCTTTTCCCACACTGTCCAAACATGCAGATGGCAAGGGAGTTTTCTCACTGTAGGTGTTGGCATTGGCGGCATGGGCACAGCATATGACAGTGGTGGGGCCAGTCCATGTGGCCCTATGACCTTCCATTGCATGGGGGGGGGGGCATCTGAACCATCTCTGGGAAATATGGATTCCAGCTCTTGCCATGAGCATCTGAAATAGATTAGCTAACGCCTAATGCTGGGAAAGCCAAGTTCAAATATAGCATTGTAGCTGGTGATTCTGTTGTTAACCTAGCTGGTGGGCATATTATATTTCCGAGTAATGAATCATCGGCTTAGCAGATTCAATTCCAGATGCTTGTCTGCAGTATATTTATTTATTTTATTTAGAAAACATATCCCCCCCCCATCACCCATCAAATGCATTTGCATCACTCACAGTGGCTTACAACGATTAAAAACAAAATCCCATAAAACTACAATAGCAGTCCAGTCTGGGCAAAGGTACAGACCCTGGGAGTGGCTACATGATTGTTCTTTACCCCATTTCACATTTCCTTTGCCCCAGGGATGGGCAATGACTTGGGGAGGGAGGGGTGAATTGCCCCCCGCCGAAACCACCAGGGGCCACCACCACAAAAGTGGCAATGATTTTGCAGGCAAACAAAGAGTGCAGAGCACCTTGTTTTCATGCAGAATCACGCTTCCAGGCAGCTTTCAGGAGCACATTCTGCTAAGGCCTTGTTTGCCTGCAACACTGCTACAATTTTTGCCAATGCTGCAAAGACGTAGGTTGCAGCCGCAAAGAAACACAGCAAACCCCACCACAAAACCAGCATTGAGGGCTGCATGTCGCCCACGTGTTGCCCACCCCTGCTTTACCCATTTCACACCATCTTATTCCTATTTCACACACTTCTAATGGCTGAGTTTTCAGTGGGATCTTACCTTTAAATATATTAGTGGAAGGACTGCTCTACATGTCACATTAGTTGCATCCTGGCTGCTTCCTCATAGCATCATTACCCCTTCATGATGAATTTGAGTGCCTCCTCCCTACCACATTGGGAGTTTCCTCACCAGCGCCCAAATCCTAATATTAAGGGCATGAGCCAACCCATAATAAAAAAACCTAAGCTGTTGAAAAATTTCCACATTCTGCAGAAGAGTCACATTGTAACCAGCCCTGCACATTCCCAGGGAGGGAGGGACGAGGGAGGGAGGGAGAGAGAGAGAGAATTGCCATAACATGACCAGAGGTCAGAACATTAGCATGTGGACCAGCCAAGCTGGGTGCATCAACATGCAATTGTATGGTGGTGGTGATTTTGGACAAAGGATTTGCATTATCCTGCACTATTTTGTCTGAAATTAGATATTGGTTCTCCAAGGTATTATGGGTTGACATATATACCAAAGCATGCATTTCAAAATATGAAAACACAACCGTAGTTGTTTCCTCCCCCCCCCCCCCCGCGCCACCCCACTGTGTTTCTGGCATTCATAAAATTGGCAAAAAAAATCACCAACTTTTTACAATAATTATAGCCAGTAAATGTGGCCCTCTTGCTAGAAAACATACGGTTATTTCCCTCTAATAACCCAGTAACTACATGGAGTACAATAACATCATGATTATTCTTTGTTCTGACACCTGTTTTTTCCCCATAGTTAATACCATGCAGTTCTCTGTCATTAGACCTGGAATTATGAGAGGCTTTAGAGAGAATTTTTTAAAAGGCTGAATAGTTTTTGTTTTACTGATTTTTTTTTAAAAAAAAGAAGACGACATTTCAGAGGAACCAACAGCTCTTGAGGTTCCAACTCTGGGATTTTGGAATAAACTCATGAGGATCGAACTGTTGTTTTTTGACATCTCAAAGACTTTGTACTCCTGACACTACACAGGGAATGAGCTGTTTTGACTCTAACAACTCGCTGTTTTTAACTTCATATTTTTCTGCTGCAAGCACAGAATTTTTCTGCGTACATAGTCTTTCGATTCTTATTTGCTTGAGGATTGAATTATCAGATAATTATGCAAGATAACTATGAATCCAGCTAGGTTGGCTAGTAAGGAATGTCTGATAGCAAAAGTACAACATATCACAACAAGCACATTTTGGCTTTTAATTTCAGGGACACAGGATGCTTACCAAGAAATGAACAAGACATTTTCTTCTTCTTTTTAAATCTTAATTTAGCATGTCAAATATTAAGGATATTTCATTTCCAGTCTACATAGTTGATTCAAAAGGGCTAAACTAGATGTAATGTTAAATGTATCCTTTACAAAAACACATCTTTAAAAAAAATGCAAATAGCATCTGCTGGGAGGGCTGATAATGATTGGAATTGCAGCAGGTGGGTGGGAAAATTTAACCCTCCCCTTCTGTAGTTCTGGAAAGAAAAAGCCTTCCTCTGAATCTGCTGTTTGCATTGGGATGAAATCTCCCATTGGTACCTATCCCGCAGGGGCAGATTTTCTCCCAGTGTATTTAGTAGCTTCAGAGGAAGGATTTCCTCAGGATTGCAGCGGGGGGGGGGGGAGGGTTAAGTCCCAACAATGCAGTCCCAGTAACGATCCACCCTTCAGTCGATGTGATTTGGAAATTCAAAAACATGGATGTTAAATACAAAGATGCACTTAATGTCACATTTAGTTTGGCCCAAAGAGTAGGTAATAGATTCACATCAGCTGCCTCTGTAGAGAACACTACTGGTTTAAATCTATTTCACACAATTCTGAAAACATACACAACTTCACAACTATGCAGTATCTGATTGATGGTCCTTGCTAGGACAAAAGACCTCCTATAAAAATGCAGAACCACTATTCAATAAAGTAAATGATGCCTGTTTATTAAGAGTCAAAATACTTTTTTTTTAACCTGTTGAACCATTTGAGCCTTGAGTTAGCAAGTACTCAAGAACCATCTAGCTCAATCCTCAGCCCTCTGGAAGTATACTGTACACCTGAACTATTCCTGAGTAAGTGCTTTTCTGGCTCTGAGAAAAAAATAGCTCAAAGAATTAACATCAGCCTTGTAATTTGCTGTTCACTTGCAGTGAATAGCAATTTCCACAGGAAAGCCAAGTGTCAAACAGCATCTACGCCCACATGCAGCACTATCTCCCTTTCTCGTGAAGTCTGAAATGTTCGAAGAAAGCAAAGCAGAGCCATGGCTCACCATCATGGCACCAGTGGCAGCAGGAATGGGAAAGGAACAGTCAGTAGGTGCCTAGCCCCCAAAATAATTATTTGCAAGGGTTTATTAAGCAGTGATTCATCAACATCACTTGAGATGTTGCTTTGCTTTGTATGCTTAGTGCAGAACAGAAAGAATCAGATAGACAGACACAGAAGAAAGTACAGATTTAAGGCACAATCCTATGCATGTTTAGACAGGGGAAAAAATCCTACAATTCCCAGCTTCCCCGGTCAGCCATGCTTTCTGGGGGATGCTGGAAGTTGTAGAACTTTTTTCCCCTGTCTAAACAGGCATAGGATTGCACCCTCATGCACCCTTGGCTTTCTAGTTCACTAGAAATAAGTTCAGGTCTGTGCATATCAGTTCTACCTTGGGAAGAGTGAGCATTCTGCAGACTATTGTTCAGCCAGTTATTTCAGAGTCACCTGGAAACAGCTTTGTTTTGAGTTCTGTTTGTTCTGCTAATTGAAAAAAACAGAGTTGTTATGATTTTCATAATGAACTGAGTCAATTAAACTGATTAACGGTGTTTAGACCCTAAATTCAATATTAAAATTCTTCCTGGATTAAATATTAGGCACTAATGGGCTCAGAAGCAGTACAATTAATGATCTTCATTTGTAGCATAAGGGCTGCAGAAAGTTCGGAACTATAGAAATAAGGCTTTGGGTCTATACCAACTTGTCACCTTGGAGAGGGAAAGAATTGTTAAAGGCCTGGAGAAGATCTAGAGTCAGATTGCTTTGGTTTTGCCACATAAAGGTCAATGGAAACTTTTGAAAATACATGTAAGTGTCCTGCTGTGACAGGTTCAGGATCAGTCCGGGGGGGGGGGACTATAGGGCAAATCCATCTTGAGGGTCAAAAGGTAGACAGAGGTCAGAATCACAGTTTAACAGGGAAGCAGAGAGCAGTCCGAAAGCAGGGTCTGAGGCAGAGAAAATATCAAGCACAGGCAAGCAGTCCAATACAAGCACAGTCCAAGGAACAGAGTCTAAGCAGGAGTCTAGGCCTCAGAAGCCCAGAAGATCAGTCAAGAGAAGAAACAGGGTCAGGAAAACTAGGTTTCAAGGTCTAGGAGCTAATACTCAGACATTGTTTCATCACCTAGTGCAATGTTCTTCACTGCAAGACCTAAAGACCACTGGTGACCCTCAGTGACGTCAAGTGCAGCTCTCTGCTTCTCTCACACTCACACACACTTTGCCATAGCTGCTGACTCTCAACAAAGGCTGTCCAGCTTTGCCTTATTGTTTGCTTTAGCAGTGGGCCAGCATCCTATGATCTGGGCTACGAGCGGAGGGTTTGGGACCCCGGAGACCTGCTGCTCATTAGCTGTAAAGTGCCATGGGGTGGGGGGAGAGAAGAGGAGACAACAGGAACAAGCAGCCAATTAGCTGTGGTGGGGGAGGAGGCCAAGAGCAATGTGATTGGCTAGCTGCAGTGGTGCACTGTGCAGGCCCTGGAAGTGGAAATGAAATTGAATGCACAGGTGAGAGAGAGAGAGAGAGAGAGAGAGAGAGAGAGAGAGAGAGAGAGAGGCATGCACCTTGCCTGGGAGATTTTGTGGCACTGAGTTCACTCAGTTCACTCGCTCAGTGATGAGAAAAAGATCCATCCCAATCCAAGGACCAAGTCAGAATTTGCCTGCCTGGTGACTTGGTTACTGACCGATAGAAATCCTGTTTGGATGACATGAAGGCCTGAAGCAGTCTCCTGTTGAGTCTGGTACATAGCATCACCCCTTGATGGTGGCGGAGGAGAGGACCCCCATAGACCTAGGGTAGCCTTGGCAGCAGTGCCTGGAGCCAAATGACTCCTGCTTGAAAAATAGTGAAGATCACTGACCTAGTGTCTGGAACTGAAGGCTTTTAAACCTGACCCATCAGAGCCTCACCCAGAGTACAGCTGCAGGCATTAGTGCCACCTGAGGAAAGGTCCACTTGTCTGCAGCACCTTGCTCATGAATCTACTTTTACTCACAAGGAGTCCCTATTCCTCAGGTAGGCATGTCTGCATCTAGCAGCTGACTAAGCCTTGACTTTACGGTGCCCGTGCTTCCTGGGGCTAGGTGGCCACTCGATATCTGCCTCTGAGTCTGAGGGGGGCTAGCTATGTAGCGAGGGTGAGAGTCAATGGCTGTCTCCCCAAGGGCCCAGAATCCCCTTGATTCACCTCAAGGTCCAGACAAAGGCAGCTCCTCTGTGATGTTGGGTGCAGGGGGTTACCCTCTGAAGAAGAGTCCTCCAGAAGGGCATGACAGGAGGTAGAAAAGGCAAATTTTAAGAATTCTTATTGATTTGGCTGACAAATCAATACACTTGCAAATACACTGTGGACAATCTGAATTTTGGACTGTTTATTTAGCTACATATCTTGATTTCAGTAGGAGGGTATCTTCTCATACTTCTACCAGCCATCTGGATATGAACACTGTAAAAACAACAGTGATTATCCTCATCATTCCTCCTCCTCCATCCCTGAACATATATTAAACTTGAAGATGGCACATCCAATGGACAAAACCAGCAATACGGTACAGTGCATCTATCACTTTAGAAACAGCACCGTCCGTGAAAGCCATATTGGCTGCATTCGGATATAATGATAAGCGGTGGTGTATTGTTATGGGAATGAGCTACAGTGAATCGCAGACTCGCATTATCCCCCATTCCCTCTTCTCCACAATGGCTGTGGGATCAGAAGCCTTTGCTTCCATTCCTTAGTAATCATAGTTTACTGTTATGTCCAAACCCTAAGCTGTGGTCAATTATGGTTGAAACAAACCAGCTTCCTAACCCAACATTTGAAGCTGCCTTGTTTCAGGAAACCATAATTAAGTGGTTAAACTGGAAGTGTAGACATCTGATCTCATCTGTGCAGAGGAGGAAAGGGGGGGGAGCATGCAAGACCAAGGCTCAGTGTAACTCCTTCCCATAACAATAAACCATAGTTCAGCCTCGCCCAACCTGGGTGCTATCCAGATATTTTGGACTACAACTCCCAGCATTCCTGACCATGGGCCATGCTGGCTGGGAATGATGGTAGTTGAAGTACAAAATATTTGGAGGGCACCAGGTTGGCGAAGGATGCCATTGCTTATAATTATGTCTGAAAACAGCCAAAGTGAGTCCTGGGAAATAGAATATTAGCTTGAGATTGGTCTGGTTGGGAGGGCTCTGTGTATCTATTTTGTGAGTAGGTCTTAACAGAATTCTCTATAGCCTTTCTGGAGCAATCTGGAAGATTTTAAATAGTGATGGGCGAACCTCGCTGTGCTCAATTATAATTGGGTTTACCTACCCAAGGTATTTTCCTAAAACATGGGGAAATAGCTTGATTATTTTTGAGTCAAATTATGAGCCCAAATGTACCCTGTCCCTGGCAAACTCTCAGTGATGTCATCTGGAGCACAGTGGGGTCTGATCCCTTCCCAGCCCTTCTGTGAGCCTCCCCAAACCTCCTTACCTGGAAGTGGCTGCTTCTGTTCCCATGGCAGAAGGAGGGGTCTCTCTTCCTTGTTTCCCCTCCCTCCCACCTGGAATGCTGTAATTATATTTATCAGGACACCTGGCAACATGGGGCCAAAACAGACATTCTTTTAAATCCATATCTAGCAACTACATCTTTTTAAAAATACTCTAGAGTAGGTGCAGGGGTTCCAATCCAGATTTTCATAGATTTCATAGATCATACAGTTGGAAGGAGCCTACAAGGCTATCGAGTCCAACCCCCTGCTCAATGGAGGAAACTAGAGGAGGGGTCTCCCATCCAAGTAATAACCAGGCCTGACCCGGCTTAGCTTTCCACGCTCAGACAAGCTGAGCCAGCGTAAGCCACAGGCCACCAGTTGCTGGGGAACATGGATGGGAGGCTGCTGTTGCACTCATGTCCTGCTTGTGGGTTTCCCATGGGCAGCTGGTTGGCCACTGTGTGAACAGAATGCTGGGCTAGATGGACTCTTGGTCTGATCCAGCATGGCTCTTCTTATGTTCTTATGTTCTAATAACTTTATTTATTTATTTATTTAATATATTTATTCACCGCTAGGCATGTAACCGCGAATCTCAGGGGGCTGAAATGAGGCCGAAATCAGCCCCGCTCGCTCCCCCGAGACTCGTGGGCCTTACCTGGCCGCCCGCTCGTCCCACCGCTCGAGCTGCTGCGCCGGCAGCATGGGGTCAGGAAGTGATGCGATGGGAGCCTGCGCTGACGCGAAAGAACCCCGTGCCACATTTTTGGCATAGAAACCAGGGCAACATGGCTTAAAACGGCCGTGATGGCCATTTTAAGCCATGTTGCCCTGGTTTCTACGCCAAAAACGCGGCGTGGTGTTCTGTTGGTCGGCGCGGGGTTCCGTCACGTCACTTCCAGCCAGCCGGAAATGATGCGACGGGACCCTGCACTGCCAGTGCGGCGGCTAGAGCAGCGTGGAGAATCACTCCACGCCGTGGAGAATCCGGGCTTGGGGGGGGCTGCTCGGCGAGTTGAGGTGAGCCCCCTCCAAAGGTAGGGAGCACACCCCTATAAAAGCCGCCCATCAGCCAAAAGGCTCCCTAGGTGGTTTACAAAACACAACACAAAAATAACAACAAAAATAGTATAAAAACACCAACATATTAAAATATAACACGATAAAAACCAGCAGCCAAAATAAATTCAGTCCAGAGGTACAGTGGTGATAATAAAAGGAATAAAATCAGCCATTAAAATATTAGGCAAATAAAAAGGTCTTCGCCTGGTGCCTGAAAGAATAGAGGGAAAGCTGGAAATCCTTGGAAAGCTGATTTCATAGATGGAGTTCCACAACTGAGAAGGTCCTTCCTCTAGTAGCCACCCTTCTAGCCTCTTTTGGAGGAGTCACTCTGAGAAGGGCCTCCGAAGAAGATCTCAGGGTTTGGGCAGGCTCATATGGGACGAGGCGTTCCTTCAGATAATATCTTGCCCCAAACTGTTTAGGGCTTTAAATGTTAATGCAAGCACTTTGAATCGGGCCCGGACTTCAATTGGTAGCCAATGTAAATCATAGAGGACTGGCGTAATATGTTCTTTTCGGCCAGTCCCAGTTAGCAGCCTCGCTGCCCTGTTTTGAACCAACTGAAGTCTCTGGACCGTTTTAAAAGGCAGCCCCACGTAGAGCACGTTACAGTAGTCCAAACGAGAGGTTACCAGAGCATGGATCACTGTTGCTAGGCTCTGCCTAGAACTGAGTATACTATTCCATGATATCGGGAAAGTCATACCATATTGTTTTTATTTATTTACAGCATTTATACCCCACCCTTTCACCAAGAAGGCTTCCAGAGCGGCTTACAAAGATAGGTAGCATCACAGCCCCTGCCCTCAGGCTTACAATCTAAATTTAAGACATTTAGGGCACAATCCTATGGCGATGGCCGTAAGCCCCCAAACTCAGAGACTTAAGTCATCCAATGCAGAGTGGGAGGGGCGGCAGAGGCAATCTTTGCCTCCCCATCCTCCCATCCTGCATTTTTGCTAGATTGGCTCATGGGGGAGGGAGGGAAGGAGGCTGGAGAGGCATCAGGATAGCTTGTGTCCTGGCCACTCCAGTCTCCTCCCTTCCTCCTCGCCCCCTTTTACTCCTCTCTGAGGTTGCTTTCCTGACCCTGGAGAGCAGCTGGCTCTGTTCTTTCCATGGTGGCTGTGAGGAAGCAGGGGAGGTGGGTCAGAGCTCTGATTCCCAGCTCCGTGTTCAGAGTACTGTCTCTGATCTCGGATCTGGAATCCGAAATATCCTGTGGCCCCTCAGAAGCTGTCTAGGAGCCATAGGATTGCCTCCCTTCTTTATTTATTACATTTCTATACCACACAATAGCCAAAGCTGTCTGGGTGGTTCACAAAAATTAAAAGCCCAAAATACAACATGATAAAGTATAATAAAAAAAACCTTTAAAAGTTTAAAACAGAATGAAATCAGACCAGAGTAAAAACCAGCAGCAGGGTAAACATCTACAAACACAAAAACATTTAAAATCAAAACTAAAAGACCAAAAAGCCTGGTAAATTAAAAAGGTCTTCACCTGGCACCAAAAAGAGCATAATGTGCACCAGGTGAGCTTCTCTAGAAAGGACATTCTACAACTGGGGTGCCACTACTGAGAAGACTCTCTCCTTAGTAGCTATGCACCTCACCTCATTTGGTGGGGGCACCCAGAAGTGGGCCTCTGAGGATGATCTTGGGGTCCAGGCAAGTATACATGGGAGGAAATAATCCTTCAGGTAACACATATAACACTCAAGGGATAAGTGATAGGGAGGGAGGATATATACAATTAAAAATTGTGGGGGGTTTGTTTGTAAAAGTCTATTTGAAGATATGGTGATGGTGACCATTTATGGTCTCTTCTTCTTCTCTTCACAGAGCAGTTGGTTAAAATGGCCTCTGAGGGGAGGAGGGGCCCAGAACCTCCTTGATGAAACAGCAGCAGATAAAGTGATGGTGATAGTTCATCTCACTGCCTTCTTCTTCCTCTCCTGTAGGACAGTGGTATCTGGAGAGCTGACTGATGTAAACACAGCCATTTAGGCCAGGGAAGATCACAGGCAGTGAAAAAGGATTGATGCTGTTGTTGTTGCTGTGCCGAAGTCGAGGCTGTGATTTTTTTACTACACAGAGTATAATCTTGAGTTTCCAAGGAGAAGTGCATGGACCCGCTCTCTGCATAGGGGACTTATGACTTTAAAAAGTGGTTTTGCTTCTGAGTCTGGACATCCCTGCTTGCTTGGGCACCGACCATAGGCAGCTACTGGGGAAACTGTATCTTCCTCCGATAGGGGAATAAATAGAAAGACGTCTGAGCTGCAGGGTGTTGCATGAAGGGAGTGGAAGCAGTGAAGCAGTGACACTTCTCCTCAGGCATGGATGTGTTCTTTTGCTGCCCGCCCACTGACTGCACACATCTGTGAGCTAAATATGCACCCTGCCTTAATGTACCCAACAGAGACTGACATTTCCCGGTGTTGCTGCAGAGGGTGAGGCTATCATCTCCAAAGGATCCATTTTCTACCTTTGCCCACAAATTTCTTCCTTAATCATCAAACGGAAGCAGCAAAAATCTATTAAATGCATTTTGCGTAGAGGATGAGTTTCTGTTGGAAAAACATGATTTCTCCTGTCTGACCTATATTAAAGCTCAGACTCCAGAATGAGATTTTTTCCCCCCCTAATCAATAAAACATTTTAATAAATAAAACACTGCATCTAATCTTCTGCGTCTCGGTCTTATATGTGCCTCATTCAAATTATTTTATGCTTTAGCACAACCACAGTATTATGTGGCTTGAACCTAAGCACTGATTCACACATTAAATTTTCCCCGCACGGAGATAGCCTCCCACACAGGGGGAAAACAAAATCAATATACACCCATGTTCACTGATATGAGTGACAACCTACTGCTGTCTGTGTTGCTGTGATTAAACAGGTTTATTTATTTTTTTTTAAAAAAGTTGTGTATGAAGCAGCCTTATGTCTAGTGTCACAGGGAACAGAAGAAGCCTTGGAAACCGTAGTCCCAGTCCTCGGGGACATTTCCCCTTGGCGCAGGATCTATTTTTGATGAAAGCTAATTAGCAACCCAGAGATATTTCTGGTATAGTCCAGGAGGTCACATGAGGCAGTCAGAGGCTTCACAGAGAGGGGAATGGAGGACCAATATCTTTGATATAACAGGCAAAGAAAGTAAGCTAAACAATGGAGGCAGAAGTCTTCATTGTGTGGGGAAACATCAATTGCATGCAAACACCATGCAAGAAGAGTTAAGGGCCCATTCCGGCTGCTGGTGATTGTGGAGTGTGATGAAACGAGGTAGCCACATTAATGTACACCGCAGAGGCTATTATGACTATTGCTGCAGGATCAATGGAAGCCTCCCAAGGGGTGTGTGTGTGTATTCTGATCTCCAGAAGTCAAGTTAAAAAATTAAGGCAATGGCAGCCAAAGACTGCTGATGTGAATGAAAGATGTCTGAGACTCCAGAGAACACTCTGCAAAGGGCTGAGACTATTGCTTCCCTGACATTATGGCAAATCCTAAAAATGGTGACCATATCACTACTATGTCACTAAATGGATCTGCCATATATGGATGTGCTTGGAGCCAAAATATAGTACATCAAGGTATGAAAGGGTGTATAGCTCAGCATACAAATACAAGGGGATCAGAGCAACCCCCACCTTATCTATAAACACAACAGGGATGTTGAAGAGTCCTTGGTTTCGAGTCATGAGTCGAGTCACGAGTCTTTGGACTCGAGTCCGAGTCTGAGTCCTTGGTCCAAAATGGTGACTCACGAGTCACGGGTCACTCCCAAAGCTAACTCCACGAGTCCCTATTAAAATCAATGGGGGTTTTCCCCAACAAAATAAGGCCTAGCTAGAAATAAATTCTAGCTAGGCACAAGTGTGCCTTTTTATTTCAAAACTCTGCCACTGATTTTGGCAAGAACAGACCAGGCAGACAAACCCAAAATAACCAGGCAGGCAGAGGAGGCAGGGAACCCCAAAGCAGGCAGGCAGAGGCCTTTGTCTTAGACAATTCAAACTGTGGAACTGGATAAGAAGAGACCAGGCAGGCAGAGGAGACAGGGAACCCCAAACAGGCAGGCAGAGGCAACCAAACCCAAAATGTCTGAAAGGTTGCATTTTAGGAAAATGATTTTAAAAAATAAACTTGCTGTACTTCCTAAAACCTATCCATGTTGCATTTGAGGAACACAATTTTGGAACACGAGTCCTTGGTCTCGAGTCCCGAGTCCCGAGTCCCATTAAAAATATTGGGACTCGAGTCTGACTCGAGTCAGAGGGGGGACTCAGTCCGACTCACGAGTCGAGTCCTAGAGTCCAAGTCCCCATCCCTGAAACACAAACCCAGCAATACAGAGCCAGTGTGGCGTAGTGGTGAGGGTGTTGAACTGGGACTCGGGAGATCCGGGTCCTAGTCCCCGCTCGGCCATGAAACTCACTGGGTGACTTTGGGCCAGTCACTGACTCTCAGCCTAACCTACCTCACAGGGTTGTTGTGAGGATAAAACGGAGAGGAGGAGGAGGATTGTGTAAGCCACCTTGCGTTCCTTGCAGGAAAAAAGGCGGGGTATAAATATAATAAATAAATAAATAAATACTAAGGGCTGGGCATGCACAAACTCTGGCAGAACCAGCCCTGCCGTCAGGTAGAGCGAGGCAGTTGCCTCAGGTGGCAGATTCTGGGAGGTGGCACCAAGGTGTTGGAAGAGGCAGCTGTGGGCCCCGAGGCCTGCTCTGTGCCCCCCTCCACTACCTTGGTGCCTTCAGGAGTGGTGGAGAATGCTGACCCATTACCAATGTTGAAGAAAGATTCCACAACCAGTCCAGTCGTACATGACTTGAGCAAAATGACTTGAGCTGGCCTGGCCCTGAACTCTGGCTGCTGGCACAAGTCCTCAGGCAGGATTAGGGCTGTTAATCAGAGCAGCTGAAGCTTCACTTCAGCCTGGAGTCTAAACAGAGTGCATTTGGGTCAGATTGGATTTTCTCTGCAGATTGGATTCTCTCCAAGACAAATGATCCCTTCAGTGGTTAGGGCAGTGTTCTCCAACCTTGGATCCCCAGATGTTTTTGGCCTACAACTCCCAGCATGCCCCAGCCAGCTATGCTGGCTGGGGCATGCTGGGAGTTGTAGGCCAAAAACATCTGGGGACCCAAGGTTGGACAACACTGGGTTAGGAGGACATCCTTGCTACCAAAATGACCCTAGAGAGATTGGAGGCAGAAGATGCTTGCCCTCAGGCATGGTGACAAGGGTTGGCATGATCAGGTACCTGCTGAGGGCCCACACTCCTGCAGGGGGGGGCTACTGACAGGAGCCCCCTGGATCTGCTCCTTCTCTTCACCATTGCAACCAGCTTGTGCACACCCTCCTGTCACACTGACCCAGGCAACAGTGGTGCTGTGATGGCGGAGAAGCGGTAGATGCCACACTGCCTATCTCATAACTGGCTCTCTGCGTGGCAAGCAAGGAGGTGGTGCAGTGAGGAGAAGCAGCAGCAGCAGCTGGTGACAATGGTGGTGGGAAGGTGGACTCACTGCGGGAGGGAGGCCCACTGAGGAGCTCTTACCCAAGGGTTCTCGAGAACCAAGGGTCCTCCAATATGCATTTCACTGCTTGCCCTGAAATGCGTATCCTCAGACCCAATGTACAGAGTCGTGAGGGCAATTGCTCCAGTTCAGTTTAAAGCAGCACAGAGTGAGGTAGAATCGGCCTTCGATGGCACATTTCCTCCGAGGCCAACTACCTGCTCCTCTCACCCATAACATTTTCACAAGTCCTTGCCTGTATTGAAAGACAACCAGCCTAGGAGAACATTTTCGCTCCCAGGAAAGGACTGAACAACAGCCCTCTGCTACTCAGTGGACTTTCCCGCTGTTTTTATTTAGAATTTGAATAAATGTGCTATCTTTCATTTTCTTGAGAACAGTATACCTCTTGTTTTTAACCGAAGGGCCAAATCCATTGTTTAAGCCACCCATTGGCAACCCGTTCAGCGAAACAGCACCACAAAGTAGAAAGTGCTTCCTCTGGAACCAGAAATACTAATTACTATGACACCTTGTTATCATGGGTGGACCATTCAGCATATATTATTCCGTGAGGAGAATTCATCTGCTGCACTTGTTCCAAGCTAAAGCCCTTCAAGCATCAGCCTGTAATTAAAAATGAGAGTATGGATATGGTTCTTAAATCCTGATTAGAAGTTGCTTAAAATAATTACAAAAGTAATTCAGCCAATTTTAATCATTCACACATTGCTTGGGAGCAGCTAATCCTGATTTGTGATGTGACATATCCACAAAATATTTTTTTGATCCTGCTAATGAAAAGTTTAGAAAGTTTGCAGCTCTGATGAAAACAAGAAAATGCCCCCAGAATGTCTAGAGATGTGACTTCCTTTAACACAGGTCTATGCAAGCCTTACTGAGTTTAATGGAGAGTTGTCAGTGTCCATCAGATAAATATCAACATTTCTGAAAATAATACAGAACTAATTGTTACATGTCTGTTTCAAAACTTTGTCTGGAAACCCTATTCCCACGCAGGTTTTCTGGTTGTCTTCACATAATATACCACTGTTGCCTGCAGGGCTTTTTCTGCAAAAGCTTACCGTATATTGCATCATCCAGACCCCTTATTAATGATGCCTGCTAACTTCAACCTGATCTGGGGGTTGAAACTGTTTTGGTCACACTGGTGGATGATCTTCACTGGGGGCTAGACAAGGGGAGTGCAGCTGTGTAGGTTCTGCTGGACCTCTCAGCAGGGGAGGCTGGTGACTCCTGTGTCAGTGGGGCTCCTTATCCATTGCATCTTTTTTGTTTGAGCTTTATAGGAGCTACCCATGGCGCTCCGTGGTGGTGATTTTGGGGATGGAGTTCACCAGCCTCGCCTGCCTCTCAGTGGCTTTCGATGCCAGCAAACATGATGTCCTTCTGGGCTGCCTAACAGGTATGGGACTTTGGTACTGCAGTCAGTAAAGGACTTGGTGTGGGCAAAGAAACTGAAGCTTAATTCAGACAAAGTGGATATGTGCCCTGTCCATAGAATGGCTGATCCTGAAATAAGGGCACCCAAGCTTTCCAGATGGGGTTGCAAACTCCTTGATGGATCAGGCGCACAGTTTCGGTGTGCTCTCAGACCCAGCTTTGCTCATGGATATTCAGGTGGTGATTTGCCGGGAATCACCTGGCAAGGAGTGATTTTACAGTTTAAATCACTGCGACAGTTCTTGAGTACAGAAGACCTGATCACAGTCATGCATCTAGAATATGGGGTGGGTGGGCTAAGATTTTAAAATTTTATACTGTTTTAAATGTATTTTATCCTGTTTTTATCTTATGTCCATCGCCCAGGGTGGCCGGTTTGCTGGCCACATGGGCGATAAATAAATGTAATAAATAAATAAATAAACAAACAAACAAACAAATAGATAATTGGGATGATCCTGTAATGTGCTCTCTGGAGCTGCCTTTGAAAAGCTTTCAGAAACACCAGCTGGTTCAAAATGCTGCAGCCAGGTTGTGACTGGACTCCTCACGAGGTGGAGAGGGTGAGGCCCTGGGAAAAGCCACCGCATGCCAGCTCTGAAGACAGCCTTCTGTCTCCGGAGTCCTGCCAGCGTGGAAAGCATCACGCCAGCTGCGAGTGCAAGGGGGGAGGGCGCTGCATGGGTGTGGAGTCCCCGCTGCGAGCTCAGAAGGCATTTCCGAGGCCGGGGTGGGTACTCTGAGTCCTATCCTATGGCTCGCCAGACAAGGTCGGGAGGCCATAGGATTGTGACCTAATTTATGTTTTATATTTTTATGTTGCACATCACCTTAGGCGCTTTGGAGATAAAGCAGAAAGGTGGGTATAAGGTTGTTTGTTTGTTTTTTAAAGTAACTTCTTTAGCAGAAACTAAACCTGGGCTACATCTCTCCCACCCTGATATCCCTTTTGGTTTAACTGGATCAGATTGATCAGAGAATGCATGGGTGTCAGATGTGCAGGGGTATAAATTCTCTGTTAAGACCAGATAAAATGCCTTTGAGCACTATTCTCAGTTGAGGAACTGTTTATATATAATAAACATGCAAAGATTAGAAATGGGACAGGGAGGCACAAAGCTTTCACTAATTTCAGCTAAATCTGCTACGTACTTCAGTTTTGTTTCCCCTAAGGGTGGGGGGCGGGGGATCTACTCTAATATTATTGCAGCGGTGTTTATGGATCCAGCAGACCGAGAAGCTGATTCACAGGAGATAAAACCAAGTTTGCACAAAATGTACAAGACTGAACAGCCCACCAGCCATGTATGGTAGTGGCTTATTGGTGATTTAAACCAGGTCCTGTTTCTGCTGTTGCCTGTTTTTGGTTTTACAACCAAATTGACCAAAAGAAAAGGTAGATTCTCTAGCACCTGGCAGGCCCACGATACGATACATGGCTTAGGGGCATCAGAAGCTGCCTTATACTAGGTCAGAGTCAGACTCTTTGTCTGTCTAGTCCAGTGTTCCTCATCCTTGGGTCCCCAGATGTTTTTGGCCTACAACTCCCAGCATGCCCCAGCCAGCATAGCTGGCTGGGGCATGCTGGGAGTTGTAGGCCAAAAACATCTGGGGACCCAAGGTTGAGGAACACTGGTCTAGTCCAGCATGGGCTACACCCCCACACAGTGCCCATGTACACCATGGTGCCTGCAGACAACTCTGTTGTCACCTGCCATGTTCCCTGCCATGTTCCCCGATTTATTATATTTTATCTTCTGGCAGGCTGGTGTGATGCAAACCAAAGGGCTGGCCTCCCATGCCATCTTTATTTCCAAGGATGCCTCTGGGCCCACATGGGCCCCGGAGGCAGTCTTAGAAAATAAAAATGGCAAGCATCTGCAACCCAGCACTTCATTTTGAAGCACACCCGGCTGTCCAGGAAAAAGAAAAAGGTACCCTGGGGGTGGTAGGAAGCCTTCTTGGTGGCTAGAGCAGGTGGGGACAGTTCTCTGTGTGTCTTGCCTGTTCTCTCTCTGTGTGTGCTTGCATGGTGTGTGTGCTTCAGCTGGTCTGTTTGATTGTTTAAGGGCGGATGGGTGTCTCGCCTGTGTGTGTGTCTGTGTTTCTCTGAGCATCACCAGCTTGCCTTCTGTGAACTCAGATTCCACCTCTGCTCAGACTCCACCTCTGCCTTATACTTCGGGAAATACCATACTGAGTAATCCCTGCTCTTTGTAAACAATACAGTAGCAAGTTATTCTTTTTTCAACTTCACCGGTTTGTGTTCAGGGAAATACGTGTTTTATGACTGGCCATGGCAGCCATTTTGTGACAGCACCATCACCCTCTCAAACTTCCAAATGTGCCCACCAGCCCAAAAGGTTGGGGAACTCTGGCACCAGCTCTCTAGGGCCTCTGGCAGAGCTCTTTCACATCACCTGAACCTTGTAAGAGGAGGTGGCAGGGATTAAACCTGGGACCTTCTGCAAGCAAAGCATATGCCCTACCACTCAGCTGTGGCCAGTGCCATATGGAAGGGGCTAGTGGGCAGTGCTTGCTTCAAGGTAAGTCATATGTTGTGCAGGCCTCAGCTGAACACAGAAATCTACTGTGGCCTCTTTACTGTAGGCCTCTGCTTTATTAGTAGCAGAGATGAAAATGAAAATCAGTGTGCTATGCCCAAAGTAGAGAACTGCCCCCTTGACATTTTGCCAATTTTATTGGTATTTGTTTAACTTCCCTCCGTTTCTACAGATGTTTCTGTAGCTACTCTGATTCATACTCTGTGAAGAATGCACTCCTGAGGCTGAATTGAAATTATCCTTCTATAACTTGATGTCCTCCAGCTGTTTTGGACTACAATTACCAGCATTCCTGACCATTGATCATGCTGGCTGGAGCTGATGGGAGTTAATGTCCAAAACATGTAAGGGCACCAGGTTGGGAAGGGTCATTTCAATGTTCAGAAACATCTCCCTGTTCCCAGTGCATTAAATGTGTTGTTATTTTACTAGCCCTGTTCATATGTTCCTTATCTGTGTAGGCCAGGGGTCCCCAACAGAGCCCACAGGCACCTCCGATGGCACCCATGAAGGGGTTCCCAATGTGGTGCCCATGGGAACCTGAAAACATATTTTCCCTTTTTTAATATATGTACATGGATTTGTATGAAATGCATACAGCTGTCTAGCAATTATACATAGGCTTCAACAAAGTGGACCAAATCCAAATAAGTATCCATTTGGAGTTGGCATCTATATGCCACCTGTTCATATATCGAGAGCGTAGTAAGGTCCTCAACCCATTGTATTATAGGAGGTGAGTATTTATCCTTCCAATATTGTAATATTGGTCTTTTAGCTGCCAAGAGGGTGCAGAGAATCCATTTCCCCTTCCGTTTGTTAATTTCCATGAGGTAGGTAAATAATTTAAAAGAGCATGTACATGAATGAACATTAAAAACTGTTCCAACACAAAATTTATCCGTGTAATAACCTCCTCCCAAAAAGAAGCCACTACTAGACATTGCCAAAACATATGTTTAAAAGAAGCATTAGCTGTATTTCACTGCCAGCAATTAGATAAATTAGACAATCCCTTATTAAAGAGACGTTGCAGTGTCCAATAGACACAAAACAAAAGTTTTTTGCCAAATAAGACACAGCCTAAGATCCATAGATGTGACAGGTAAATGCCAAAGCAGTGATCCACTGATTAGGCATTTTGTGGTGATGCCCACAGCAGTTACTCAGATTCCGAAACGTGCCCACGGGTCCAAAAAGGTTGGGAACCCCCCTGGTATAAGCGAAAAATGTGAGGAGGGGGAGCACACTAGCCCCACCCCCTTCTTGTGTGTTTCTGTCACCATCTACACATGGAGAGGAACATTCTGAAACACTCTTCTATCCACGGATGCTCACCGCATGACCTGAAACTCTGATTTTCCAGTGGTCCAGGTCGTGTGGAAAGCCTCTATGGCTTGAGGAGGCTCTTTCAGAAAGTCACCCTCCATGTGTAGAGGGCAACAGAAACGTGCGACGAGGGGGTGGGGCTAGCGCTCTCCCTCTCCTTTCATGTTTAGCCTACACAGATAAGCAATGCCTGAACAGGACTACTGCACCAAAGCATTGTATGCTGAGAATCTCATTCTCAGAGCACTGCAATGGGGAAAGACCCAATGAGAAGAGAAATGACTGGGATGAATGGAATTTCATCTACCAGAGTGATGTGTAGCTCTTGTTGCCCTAGGAAACAAATTAATAACATGCTGTGTACTAACTGGTACACCAGCATAAGGTGCCAGGTCAATTCAGTCACTGGCAAATATGACAGTGCAAATACAGGCAGTCCCCAGGTTACGAACGAGTTCCGTTCTTAAGAATGTCTTTAAGTCGAATTTGTATGTAAGTCGGAACAGCATAGCATTCTGTACGTTAAAATTGGCATTTACGCAAATTGCGTAAATTACGCAAATTGCGTAGTATACTACGCTATGTACTCTACGTAAATGACATAGCGCCGGGGAACCCAGAAGTCCGTTCTTAAGTATGGGTTGTCTGTAAGTCGGATGTTCTTAACTCGGGGACTGCCTGTATTTACAATTGAGGAACCTAATAGGTAAGAAACATAATATATGGGTCTTCACATCATTTCTGAGATTTGGGTTTTCTGAAAACTTCCCAAAATGAGAAATACCTTTCCACTGAAATATTTGGTTAATTGGTTAATTGTTTTTAGCATACACCATTCTGAAAGTTCAGGGTGATCTACAGCAGTCCCATGATTTTGTTATTTTCTGTTTTTAAGGAATCTCCAGGTAGATACACAAGATGCATTTTCCTATCCAATCTGTAATTAACTGTCTTTCATTTGTGATTTGCTACAGAAAGGAGCTCTGAATGAGTAAGCTAAATACAGATAAATGCAAAATGCACTCCTCTACTCATGGGTAGAATATATCTGTTTAATGAGTTTGAAATCTCAATGTGAAGAGATATTTTATTCAGTGGTAAAGATGAGGTTTTCCATTGAGTACATTTTATCTTAAAGTTAAGAGACTACTGTATTGATTACCAAGAGCAGGAATTGCTCAGTATGGCATTTCCCTGCTTTGGGGTATTTAAATAGTCACAACCTTTGCACTTAATGGGGCTTTTTGCCAGTCAATTTCTCTCTGTGTTCTTTGAAATTCTGTACTAATTATACAAGTACGCACTACAGTTAAATACTTCCAGGTGATACATGGCATTAAATGAAAAGTATTACCTATCTTAGACTGGAACATGCTGTTGCTCTCGCTCTCTCTCTCCCTCCCCCCCCCATATCCATATCCATATCCTCAGGACTCCGTTCGCAGCACATACACCTACCCCAACTAAACAAAATGGTGATTACCTAAGAAATCCACATTTGAAAGGTGGGGTGTGGAGATTTTATACGCATAATAAAGAATGAACAGATTCAGCTTTGGGCTTGTCCAGATGGCAATTTACCCTTATGGCTACTGGTAATTTCATGCTGGAACTCTAAACCAGAGGTAGGGAAAGAAACACTGTGAAAGGAGGCTCCGTCCAGAGTCCAGGGACTAATTTTGGTTTTTTGGGGGGGAGGGGGGAGGCGGGAGGCGGGAGGGAGAATGAGTGAAGAAGTTATATTCAGAAACAAATCTAGTACCTGGCTGGAACATCTTTTCACAGCTGCTGTTCTGAACAGTGCCTCTTGCGTGATCTGGCGAGTGAACAGTCAGCTGCTTGGGATCAGCATGGTTTACATAAGGTGGTCTTCCCCAGCAGCCATGCTGGCTGGGAATGATGGGAGTTGCAGTCCAATGCATCTGGTGGGCACCATGTGTGGGAAGGCTGACCTAAGGTTCTGGCAGGTGTCAAGTACACTGGATTAATCTGACTGGCCTCTGCAAAATTCTCGGTCTGAAAGTATCCTTTAAATGGTCATGTGAAACAATGATCATGTGAATCAATCAAACTTGTAACTCTCTGCCATCCATGGTAAAACTTGCCAGAGTGCTCTGACATTTCCAAAGCCTTGCTGTGGCAGGACAGAAGTGAGGGAGGACTGGCGCTATTTTTTGCCAGTTCCCTTCCACAGCAAGCAATTCTCATTGCGAGCAATGGGAAGGAAATTGTTTAGACCAGCTCTAGGTCTGGTCTAAATGTTTTCCCATGTGGTGGTGGGGGGGCATGGTTGGGGACTGGGAGGGCTTTGGCTCCTTTGAAGCCAGAGCCTTCCCTTCTCTGCTCTCCAGTGGAGGCTGGTGGCTCCAATGTCAGTGGGGTGGTGTATCCAGTCCAGGCTTCAGCCTGAACTTTTAAGGAGCTATCCATGGTGCCAAACCCCATCCCCAAAATTGGTTTGGCACCATGGATAGCTCCTTAAAAGTTCAGACTGGAGCTCGGAGAGGATACACAGCCCCACTGAGATTGGAACCACCAGCCTCCACTGCTACTCATAGCACGGCTCTGATCCTCACCCTTCTCCTCCTCTGCAACATGGCCTGGATCTTTCTGAAGGGGTGGGGTGGGAATCCAATGTCTCCTTCTCCAAGATCAGAGCTCTGTCTCCACCCTTGGATGGAGATTTCCAAGCTATCCAAGGGCCGCTGGGATGTTGTCCCGAGGAACATAGTATTGCCCTTCTGGAGGGTCACTTGAGCAACATTACCATGACTTGCAACATTCATAGCTCTAATGTTTGCCTTAATATTTTTTAATGTTTGCATTACCATTTCTCTCTAAACGAAGTCTTCTTCTAGCTGCTGTTTTTACAATCCGTTCCCATGGCCCATACAGCCTTTTCCTAAGCAACTGTGCTACTTCCATGTTTCAAAATGCTCTCCACAGATGCAATTATACTTCAACAGAGACACTTGTATTATAAGCATGTCTCCCAAGTTTATTTCACCAAAAGCATTTTTTTTTTAAGAAAAAGATTGCTTTATACTTTAGGGCAAGAGAGAAGATCATGAGATATGAATAGAAACATAATGCTTCATAATTAAAAATGCTTTAGTTCTACAGTCTCTCGTGAAATTATATGCTCTGCTAGAGCAAAGAAACATGTCTTTAAAAACATCATTAATGAAAAGTGGAATATGCCAGTCCCTGCATAAAGTTAGCTTTCAACATACTCTCATCTGTCTCTGAAAATTAATGAAATGAAATGTTAGTTTCAGAATGGAGGGGGAAGCATATTGCTGGATTATTTTAATCTCAGCAGGACTCATAAACTAGATTTCATTTTGCAAAATAAACATGGAAACCAATGGAGCTTGTTTGTCAAGTTAATGGCCAGTTTATACTTTGCCCTAAGATGTCTGCTCTATCATGGTGGGGAACAGGAAAAAAAAACCTTGGGACCACTCAAATGCTCTTCTCAACAATGCTAGAACACTTGAAATGAACCAATGCCTATGGATGTACATTTATACAACAGTATCCCCTGCCTAGGAGATCTGTCCTCCACAAAAAAGAAGTACATGAATTGCATGGGTGGGACTGGGACATATTTACATATGCACATCATGGTGGTGCACACATCAGTGAGATGTGTGAGTTGCAATGTACATGAGTATACACACATAGTGCAGCATTGACCAGTTCCTAGTGGGGGTTTTCTTAGTGCGCTAAAACAGTAATTTTGTACTACAACTCCCATAATTGCTGGACTTTGGGAGTTAATAGTCCAAAACAATCTGGAGGGCATCAGGTTGCCTACCCATGCAAGGTACAACCCTGTGTACACTTTTTGGGGGCGGGGGGGGGAAGCAGCCCTATTGAACCCCATGGGATTTACTTCTAAGGAAATGTGCATAGTTTGAGCTGTCAGTGAAATTCTTAAAGGAAGCAGTAAAATGCCAATCTAAATAAAAAGCCCATATGGTGAGTCAGATGTTACTATAAATGCAGGGGCTGCAAAAGTGTTCCTTGGTTATAATGCTTTTTAATCCTGCATTTAAAGCAATATGAGAAGCCACCACTCAACAGCCCCATTCTAGTGAGAATGTTGAGCACATTTGGTGCATGGTTTCAATGGGAGTTAAGCACATGTTTACACCTCCTATTGAATTCCATGGGACTTTAAAGTCCTTAGTATTGACTGGATCATGGCTAAATATTGTATTAATTAGTGCACAAATGACCTCTCAAAATTCTCTGGACTATTTGTGGGCAGAGAAATTGGAGGGACAATTTAAACCTAATTTCTCCAAGGGGAGGAGAAATTATCCAACAGTTTATAAAAAGATAGGACTCATGATTGGCAGGGGTTGCACAGCTTCTATCTCTTTTCCTAAGGGCTTTTGGATTTTTCTGCTGCCACTACAAGTGGCAACAGCATCAACTGTGTTGAGGCATCCACTTTTCTGCATCATTCTCAGGACATTTTCTAATTTCTTTTGAATTTCTTTTGGTGGTGTTTTCGAGCTTACTTAATCACTGTGAGGTGGCAAAGGGTGCTGTGTGTGTGTTTTCTTTCCGTTACACATCTCTCCTCCACAGCTCTGCAGCCTCCCAGCCCACCTGCACTTCCTGAACTGAAAAAGCCCCATGGGAGGAATTAGTTCATGATATCTTCCCCTGGGCTTTAATTGAAACACGGGGAAGCTGAGGGTGCGACAGGCTGCCACAGAGATCATAGAATCATAGAAAAGTAGAGTTGGAAGGGGCCTACAAGGCCATCGAGTCCAACCCCCTGCTCAATGCAGGAATCCAGGTCAAAGCATCCCTGACAGATGGCTGTCCAGCTGCACCTTGAATGCCTCCAGATTGGGAGAGCCCACCACCTCCCTAGGTAGTTGGTTCCATTGTCTTATTGCTCTGACAGTCAGGAAATTTTTCATGATGTTTAGGTGGAATCTAGGTTCCTGTAACTTGAGCCCATTATTCCAATGATTGTACAATGAAAGACAGGACACTCGTGCACACTCCTTGGCCACCTCCTCAGTAAGGTAAGCACAAGAACCCTGAACGCAATCTAAAAGAGGTTCTCCAGAATTTCTTCTCCTTTGAATTTCTTTTCAAAAGAAGCTTCCATGAAACTGAATGAGAATGGTTGAAAAAAGTGTGGGAGAAATTTTTGGCACAGCACTAGTATTAATGTCAAGAATAACAGGCCTGTGGCTCATGCTGGCTCAGCTTGTCTGAGCGTGGAAAGCTAAGCAGGGTCAGGCCTGGTTATTACTTGGATGGGAGAGACCCCTCCTCTAGTTTCCTGCATTGACCCCTCGATGGCCTTGTAGGCCCCTTCCAACTCTATGATCTATGAAAGTTTGACTGTATATAAACAAACTGTCAGAATGTATGATGTGCTTATCTAGCATAACAGCATGAAGGACTGGATGTGAGGGCTGCTGCCTGCTGCTGGCGATGCAAGTGGACCTAAGATAGTGTGCCAGCTGCCTAAGCTGAGGCTATGGTGAGAGCCACCATGGCTAATTCTTCCATTCCATTTGACTGTAATCCTTGATTGCTACTAGCTTTCTCACTTACTGTTTTTCTTGAGAAATTTTAAACTGGTTCATTTTCACTTCTTCAGGTTATGATTGAAACAAACAAGTAACTTTTCTATATTTTGTTGTGGGTACAATTGGAAGTCCATCTTAGTTTTTGTGTTGTTGTAGTTCTCTGATGTTATTGTGATGTTTGTTTGTGTTTTATTTTTATAAAAAATTAAAAATAAAAATAAAAAATTTTGGCCAAAAGAAAAGAAAAGAAAGAAACAAGTAACTTTTCAAATTACATGGAAAATAGGAATATATTGCTCCCTCTATGGGAAGAATTGGATGAGATGATCTCTGAAGCACAGACATCTCACTAGAATAGGATTGTTGGCTGGTGGCCTCTCAGTTTCACTGATGAACACACTTTGCACCTCCCCCCACGCGTAGCTGTGGCGGGGGGGGACAATTTGTGCGGGGGGGAGGGGACGAGTCAGACTACAATGGTCTGATATCAGACCAACCAATCACAGGGCAGAAGGGGAGGGGCAGTAGAGTTGTTATTAGGTTTGCTCGCCTCTCCTCCTGGTTCTTTTCTAGCGCGGTTCCCTCCCTCCCTTCCCTGTTTGCAGTGTAGGTTTTACTGGTCGCCTGTTGCCAGGGGCCGAGTAGGAATTTTGGTTCATTGTCCTAATTGGCTGGGGGCAATGTTCGTTTTCGCCTACTCTACACTGTATTTCAGGGTTTGGGTGCTTAGTGGCATTTTCAATTCGGTCACATTGGTGGTTAAGTGCGGGATTAGGCAGTTTTAGGGGCTCGGTGATCATCCTATGGCACCTTTCAGGTGAGAGGCGTGCCTGAGGCTCCTTCCGCCGACTATCTCACGGCTCGGGACTGTGGAGACAAGGCTGTCTCTGAGGTCTTCCTGCTTCACCTACCAGTACCTCACAGTCTGGTCGAGGCTGACTGCAGGAAAGACCTTCCAGCACCGTGTGGTGTTAAGCAAGGCGGGGATGACCTGGCGGCTGTCACCCTCCTTGCTGGATGTTTCGCCCTATCGCAATAGTGACTGGCTGATAGCCGGTGTAATTAGTACCTGCACCTTTTCCCTTCGTAGATCCCCTATTGATGATTCAATAAATGTGGCCCATTACTTTTACCACAATTTGTACCCTACAATTGTGTCTGAGTCATTATTTCTCCTCTACGCGCGCAATTGCAGCATCTGCATTTATAGCAACATCTGACTCACTGGAAAGTCTTTTTATTTAAATTAGCATTTTACAGCTGACTATATATTTTTCTTTTTGACCTTTCCCCCATATTTTTAAATTTGTTATCCTGTTAAGAACTGGATAGACATTCCAATAAGTTATCTGCCACAGTATCAAACAGCTGCCTGTTGCACTGGGCTCTCAAGATCCAGTGGAAACTTCAGCTTTGGAGCAACTTGTGGCCTTCCAGATGTTTTGGCTTACAACTGCCACCATCCCTAACACTGAATATGCTGGTAAAACATCTGGAGTGCCACAAGTTGTCCACCCCTAACATAGGTGATCAACAAGTACTTTGGAGATGGCACTTTAAAATTTTAGCATTAATTGTGACTTTAACTTTCTAAAACTTGTTACTTGATGTATTTACTATAGTTTTCATCCATAACCAATGTTCTCTGGGCAGATTAAAAGAAGAATCTCACAGTAAATCCATAATGTGTTCCTTAGATAATTATTTTAAGAAACTGTGTCTAATGTTGCATGGGGATCCTACCAGCCCTACACCTAATGCATGAATACCGGTAGCTTATTTTCTTATTCCTTTTGCCCAGGGAAGCAGGTAAAACCTTTGCTTTCTTTCCCATAAAACCATATCTGTGCTTGGATTCATGAGATCCAGTGTAGTGTAGTGGTTAGAGTGTTGGACTGGGACTCAGGTGACTGTCACTCAGCCATGAAGCTCACTGGGTGACTTTGGGCCACTTACTGACTCTCAGCCTGACCTACCTCACAGGATTGTTGTAAGGATAAAATGTAGAGGGGGGTATAAGGTATGCTGCCTTGGGCTCCTTGGAGGAAAGGCAGGATATAAATGTAATGAATAAATAAATATCAGGAAAAGTGCCAAATTCAACATCAATTGGGATGAAAGATTGTTTTATTTGAAATATGGGAGGGTGAGAGGCTCAAGCTTTCTGCAAGTTATACTGCCCAAATAATAGAATATTTGGACTTTCTACCCAAATATTGCATTAATGTAAAGAATGGTTGTTTACATACATACAATCCATCACAACCTATTATGTGCTTTGCCAGCACTACTACATCATCATCATCATCATCATCATCATCATCATCATCATCATCATCATCATCATCTCTATACCACCCCATAGCCAAAGCTCTCTGGGCAGTTTTCAACAATTGATAAACTACAATGAAATACAGTATAAAATACAAATAACAATAAAAACATAAAATTTCATTTCAGAGGTTTAAAAATTGAATTTAAGAACCAAATTTAAAATGACTTAACTAAAACAAGTTAATACAACTAAGTCTGCAGCATAAATCACCCCTCCAACTGCTATTTAGAGTTGTTAAATGCCTTGGCATAGAGGGCAGTCTTAACCTGGCACTGAAAGGATAGCAGAGTTGGCGCCAGGAGGGCCTCAGTGGGAAGCTCCACAATTGGGGGGCCACCACTGAGAAGGCCCTCTTCCTTGTTGCCACCAACAAGCCTCCCTCGGAGGTGGCAGTCAGAGAAAGGCCCCAGATGTTGAGTGTAGTGTCTGGGTAGATTGTGGATGGGAAAGGCATTCTATCAAGTATTGTGGTCCCAAGCCGTGTAGGGCTTTATAGGTTAAAACCAGCACCTTGCAGGGATGTTGAAGAGTCCTTGGTCTCGAGTCACGAGTCGAGTCACGAGTCTTTGGACCCGAGTCTCGAGTCCGAGTCCTTGGTCCAAAATGGTGACTCACGAGTCACGAGTCACTCCCAAAGCTGACTCCATGAGTCCCTATTAAAATCAATGGGGGGTTTTCCTAACAAAATAAGGCTACTTCAGATGTGTGGCTTAAATAATTTCTAGGCACAAGTGTTTCTTTTTATTTCAAAACTCTGCAATTGATTTTGACTAGAACAGACCAGGCAGACAAACCCAAAATAACCAGGCAGGCAGAGGAGGCAGGGAACCCCAAAGCAGGCAAGCCGCAGGCAGAGGCCTTTGTCTTGGACAATTCAAACTGTGGAACTGGTTAAGAAGAGACCAGGCAGGCAGAGGAGGCTGGGAACCCCAAACAGGCAGGCAGAGGCAGCCAAACCCAAAATGTCTGAAAGGTTGCATTTTAGGGCAATGATTTTAAAAAATAAAATCTTCACCAGCAATCGCACTTCTCTCCACTCCTTCTGGCACAGCCCAGGGATGTTGAAGAGCCCTTGGTCTCGAGTCCCAAGTTGAGTCTCGAGTCCCATTAAAAATATTGGGACTCGAGTGGGACTCGAGTCAGAGGGGGGACTCAGTCCGACTCACGAGTCGAGTCCTAGAGTCCGAGTCCCCATCCCTGGCACCTTGTATCGGGTTTGGAAGCATATAGGCAGCCAATGCAAGCGGGCCAGAACTGGTGTTATGTGTTCAGACCTTCTGGTCCCAAACACATATGATCCAGTCTGATGGGGCAGCCCGCCATCCACAAGGTCAAACTCCATGAGAGCATGACAAATCTGTATCATTCAGTGTAGGCCTGTCTCTGTCTCAGTCCCATGTAAATAAGGGGAGTCCAATTTAAATTTCAAAAGGGGTATATGGACAGTGACTCTTGAACCCTAACTCCTATCCACCACTTACTTTCCTACCTCATGCCCCTTCTCACAGCAGGGGTCACTTCCACTAACAGTGCCTGACTGGAAGGAAAAATAAGGACAGAGTTTGAGGTAACTATCCCATATAGCTCCTTGTCCCTTTTGTGCTTTAAATCACATGCCTACATGCAGGGCTGGTGCAAGTATTAAGGGGGGGCTGGACAAGGTGCTCTCCAGGCCTTCTCTCCCACCCCTGGTGTCCCTCCTGTTAAGCTTTCCAGGTGGCAGAGGTCCTTTTGTCTTCACTTTTTTTCTTCTCTTTTTTACAAGGACAATGAGCATGCTGTAACATGAAGCATTGGCTGGGGTTGCACCCACCAACCATCTTTTTCTGCCCAGAATGCCTTCAGGACCCCACAGAGCCTGCCACCTAGTAAAAATGTGTTGAAAGAAAGAAAAGGAAGGAAGGAAGGAAGGACGGAAGGAAGAAAGAAAGAAAGAAAGGCCAGTGGGCCCTGCAGAACCCATGGGTCTGTCATTTGCTCCTCTAATTCCTTGCACCTTTATTCTTCCATAAGATTTGTAAGCAGGTTTGGGATTTCCTCCTTAATGTATTGAGTATTTAGCATGACTTACTGGAAGTACTCAGTCATAATTGGTGCTAAAAGGAGGGATAATAGAATCATAGAGTTGGAATTGGCCTTCTAGGCTCTCTAGACCAATACTATGCTTGATGCAGGAGAGCATCCCCAATGGACGGCTGTCCAGCCTCTTTTTGAAGACTTCCAGTGAGGGAGTGCTTTCCATCACTCCTGGGTTATTGGTTCCATTGTCAAACTACTCTTACCATCAAGACATTTCTCCTAATGTTCAACTGGAATTTACTGTCCTGTAATTAGATCCCATTAGATCTAATCCTGCCCTCTGGGACAGCACTCTGCCTTCTTCCATCAGAAAAGTGATATCATGTCCAGGCTTCTCTTTTCTGGACTAAACATACCCAGTTCCTTCAATCTTTCTTCATAGGACTTGTTTTCCATACTATTGACTATCTTCATGGTTTTCCTCTGGAACCATTCCAATTTATCTATATCCTTTTTAAAGAGTTGTACCCAGTTCTGATGAGATAAGAAAAAACTACATTGATTCCGGTAAAAATGATAGGGAGGGTGGACTATGGCAGAACAGGAAAACATTCGATACATACAGTACAGTCATGCCTTGGATTGAGAGCATAATTCGTTCCGGAAACGTGCTTGTAATCCAAAACACTCTTATATCAAAACGAAATCCCCCCAAAAAATGTGTACAGAGAATTTTAATTTAAGCCGTACTACAGTACTTGTCTTGCAAGACGTCGCTTGTATATCAAGTAAAAAAAAATTAAATAAATATTTTAAAATTTGCTTGTCTTGCAAAACGCTCTCAAACCAAGTTACTTGTAATCCAAGGTATTACTGTATTATGAAAACATTTTGAAGGTATCTTCTGCCCTCTGTACATTTTCTATAGTTGGGAAGATGTCCTTCACCCCATATTCTTGGGAAATTTCATAAGTCTCAGCCTATACAATCCTGACTTTACATATTACCAAAGTGTGATTTTACATATTTCCTGACATGCTATTCTTTCAGACAAGCAATACAGTATACTGATTAAGTACACACTAGAAAACTTTACTTTTTCAGACTGTCAGTGCTATGATCCCTGAAGATCACGGATACATTTATTTTTTCAGGATATTACAATAGGAAGTTCTAATAGAAAGCCATCCCAATGAAGCTTTAATTTGCTCTGCTGTGTGAAGTCATTGCCAATATTTCAGAAACGATTCTGGGCTGCTATTCTGACTTATCACTGTGCTGCCTTCATGACAGATGGTGTTCAGTAATGCAGAGGACATTGGAGAAAGTAATTGTAGACATGTGATTCCGTTCTCTCTAATGCTGCAGTCCAGGGCAGCATCTATACAGGAAGCTTCAGCTTCCATGAAATAGTTTGTGCCTCTCCCTCTACTCAGCTGTTGAATATATTATAACATCCAATAGCATAAATGGGTGTTAACCAAATATTTGACTGTGTGCATCGAAAGGCTAAACCAAAAACAACTCCTGAATTCAGGTTCATTATATGCCCAGGATTTGTGACACCAGAACTAAGGAAGTCTGATACAGCAAACAGAATATAGCATTTCAATTCCCAAATGGCAACTTATTAGTATCCATTTGTCATAGGATTTAAAGGTTTTAACCCAGCACATTCTTAACAAATGAGAAATGTCACCAGGAATTTTGATAGAACAAAGAAAGATTAGATTTCATATAAATGAAATCTAATCTTTCTTTGTTCTATCAAAATTCCTGGTGACAAAGAACTACAACATTCTTACCAAACAATCCAGCAGCAAAGTATAAGGTTGGTGCGTACATTATTATGCAGCATTCTGTGGTCTTGACCAGGATTCTGTCATGGACCAGGAACCTGAACCCTCACCCTCAGAGGATCCCAATCACACATCCTCAGAAGAAGAGGCTCCTGAGTTAACAGTTCAGGAAGAGGACTTCATTACAGAAAGGCAACACAAGGCTTCCACCTCCACAGGACCCAGTTCTCAAGGAAAGCCTCAGAATCCTGTCTTTCTGCATCCAGAAGAGGCCACATTGCCATCAGACACTGAGGACTCTAGCCCTGAAGACACCAGCATGCCGCAGCCAGCCCCACCTTAGGCTGCTAAAACAAACCAGACCCCTTTAAGAGAAAAGGCCCTAGTCAATGTTGAGGCAGGGCTAAGCAGCCTAAAGGAAGCCAAGCCCCTACTTAAGGCCCAGTCACGATCTGCAGCTTGCTTGAACAACATACAGACAAGTTTGTCTGGCTACCAGCCCCAGCACTACTTGGAGCTCCTGGCTCCTTGGGAAACCTGACCTGCCCCAAACCCTGGGTTGGAGTGTTTGGGTGGGGATCCTCTGCTGGAGCTGGTGTGCTGTGGCTCCCCCGCCTGTCTGACATCAGCCTGACCAACGGCCACTCCTTCCTCCCCAGGTACTAAAGGGCGGGGCTGCCAGAGGCAGCGCCTCTGTGCGCTCCTTGGTGTCGTGCAAAGTGCGACACTAAGTGCGCACTTAGTGTCGCACTTGGAGTTGCACAGAAGGACGCACACCTACCCACCTTCCTTCCTGGGGCTATGTATATGGCAAGCAGCAGCAACTGACAGCAGCAGGTGGCGGCAGCTGGAAGAACAAGAATAAGGAGCAAGGGTGGATTTCCACTTGCTCCTGGTCAGCTGCTGTTCTCTATTTTATACTGTTTTATATTTTATATTCTTATAATTTTAATATGTGCCTGGGAAATGCACTTTGTGAATCAGGGGGAGGAAGGGATGCCCCTATTACTGTGGGTAGGGGGAGGTATGGCGTTAGGGGATTAACAGGCCAGGTGAGGAGAAGGGGGGCAAGACACCTTACAGCTATCCCCTCTTCTGGTTCTTCCCCCAACCAGATGGTTCCTGGTGGCCTTACCAGCTTGCCCTCGGGTCTGGTGCTGCTGCTGTTGAATGCCAGGTCAGTCCAAAATAAAATATCCCTCATCCATGATTTGATTGTGGATGAGGGGGCTGACCTGGTATGTATTACCAAGACCTGGGTGGGGGAACTGGGTGGGGTTATTCTATCTCCCTCTCTAGGCTTCCAGTTCATTCGAGTGCAGGTCTCGAGTGTCTATATCTTGTGTTGGGTACTCGGGACAGATTGGGGATTCTGCTGCTGTACCACCCACCCTGCTGCCCAGCAGACTCCCTGCCTGAGCTGATGGAGGTGGTCTCGGACTTGGTGTTGAGGACCCCTAGGATGATAGTTCTGGGGAATTTCAACTTCCATGCCGAGACCGCTGTGTCCGGGGTGGCTCAGGACTTCATGGCTGCCATGACGACCATGGGGCTGTCCCAACATGTCGTCGGCCCAACACATGTAAGAGGACACACACTTGATCTGGGCTTCTCGACTGGGCAGGAGGATGGTGATCTGGAAGTGGGGGAATTGACATCTACTCCTCTGTCATGGTCAGATCACTTCCTATTGAGGTTTAGACTTTCAGCAGCCTTTCCACTCTGCAAGGGTGGGGGGGGCTATCAAAATGGTCCGCCCCCAGAGGTTAATGGATTCCGATGGATTCCAGAGGGCTCTGGGGGATTTTCCTGCTGGTATGGCTGGTGGTCCTGTTGAAGCCCAAGTTGCTCTGTGGAATGCAGAGATGACCCGGGCGGTTGAATGATCGCGCCCAAGCGCCTTCTCCCTCTGGACAGAGCCCGGCCAGCTCCCTGGTACACACCAGAGCTGAGGGCAATGAAGCAAGAGGGAAGACGGCTGGAACGCAGGTGGAGGAGAATTCGTGCTGAATTTGACCGAACACAGGTTAGAGCTCATTATCGAGCCTACTCTGTGGCGGTGAGGGTGGCAAAGAGAGAATTATTTTCCACCACCATTGCATCTTCTCAGTGCCGTCTAGCAGCGCTTTTCCGAGTGGTCCATGTCCTTTTACACTCTGGGCCAGCGAGAGAAATGGCAGAACCCTCGGTTGCATGCTGTGCTGAGTTTGCACGGCACTTTGAAGATAAAGTCGCTCAAATTCGTCATGAATTGGACACCACAGTTAGTGCAGCTCCTTTAGTAGAGGTGTCCAGAGCACCGTCTGGTTCGGTTTTATTGGATGAGTTTCAGTTATTGAGGCCCGAGGATGCGGACAAGGTGCTTGGCCAAGTCTGGTCGACCACCTGTGTGCTTGACCCTTGCCCGTCATGGCTTATTACATCAAATAAAAAGGGGATAGCTGGCTGGGTTCAGGAGGTTGCAAACGACTCCTTGAGAGAGGGAGTGGTGCCGGCCTATTTGAAAGAGGTGGTGATTAGGCCACTCCTCAAAAAACCTAACCTGGACCCGGATGATGTTAATAACTACAGGCCGGTAGCCAATATCCCTCCCATTCCTGGGCAAGGTGTTTGAGCGGGTGGTTGCTGGTCAACTCCAGGCACTCTTGGATGAAATGGACTATCTAGATCCATTTCAATCTGGATTCAGGCCTGGTTTTGGAACATAAACTGCCTTGGTCACCCTGTGGGATGACTTCTGCTGGGAAAGGGACAGGGGGAGTGCGACCCTGTTGATTCTCTTGGACCTCTCAGTGGCTTTCGATACCATCAACCATGGTATCTGTAGCGGATGGGACCCCTCACTCCAAAGCCCACACCCTTAACGGGTACTTCGCTCTCACTAAGTGCCCCCTTGTATTGGTCACTTCAGACTTTAAACTGTCTTCTTAAGTTGCGTTAGCCATTTATATGTCTTAGGTCTTATATGTAGCTGTTCACCCACATTTTTCTTTATTAAGAGCAGTATTTGATTACTTG
The DNA here is from genome assembly GCA_021292165.1 of Shinisaurus crocodilurus. Taxonomy (NCBI): domain Eukaryota; kingdom Metazoa; phylum Chordata; class Lepidosauria; order Squamata; family Shinisauridae; genus Shinisaurus; species Shinisaurus crocodilurus. The sequence continues at coordinate 236,932,110 of CM037879.1, forward strand.
AAGTAGGGTGCCCCTCCGTTAATTCACTTCTAACTTTCCTGTCCACCAGTCAGACTCTGGAGAATTAGAACTTTGAAAAAAAAAGGTTGATTTATTGTTCTAACAAAGTCTCTAAACTGATATTCAACTCAGGAACAGATAACTTGGATTTTCAACAGTTAATTCAAACTTGTTCTTTGCTTAGATTCAGGTTAAAGGCAGGCAGATGTTATACAGTGCTCTTTGTATCAATTTGGCTTGGTTACTTGAAAGTTACAGTATCAGACTAGGGAACTTAACTGTCCCTCACACTAGTCCAGAGTTTCTCCTTCTTCCTCAGACAGAAGGTCCTTCACTCCCTAAGTGGTAATGCCTGTGAAGGGTTCTATACTAACACCTCCACGTTTGCTTTCTCACAACTTAGTACTAGATTTCCTGTCTGAACTCTTCTCTTCAGTACCACCTTTCCCTACCTACGCTATAACCTTCCACTCCCTCTCTCACTCCAACCCACTCTCTTCCCAACTGACAACCAACTCCCCTTAATTGCCAACTCCCTGGGGTTCTATGCTCTCGACTTCAACCAATCAGAGCCTCTGGAATGTTCAGCTTGGCCCCTCCCTGGACTTCTGCCTGTCACTCCGCCACAGTATCCATCTGGATAGGTTGTCTGGGTTGGGAATTGGAGGCACTGCGCTCCAGTGGTTCCAATACTACTTGGCTGGCCGATTCCAGAAGGTGGCGCTAGGGGATTACTGCTCTGTCCCTTGGCAGTTATGCCATGGGGTGCCACAGGGCTCTATTTTATCCCCTATATTGTTTAACATCTACATGAAACCACTGGGAGAGGTTATCCGGAGGTGTGGGCTGAGGTGTCATCAATATGCAGATGACACCCAGCTCTATCTCTCCTTTTCATCTAATCCAGGTGAGGCAGTGGCTGTTCTGAATCAGTGCCTGGGCACGGTAATGGACAGGATGAGGGCTAATAAACTGAGACTCAGTCCAGATAAGACGGAGGTACTGTTAGTGGGTGGTTCGTCTGCCCGGCTAAGTGATATTCAACCAGTTCTGGATGGGGTTGCACTCCCCCTGAAGGATCAGGTTTGTAGTTTGGGGGTGCTCCTGGATCCACAACTGTCACTCGAGGCACAGGTGAACTCGGTGGCATGGAGCACCTTTTATCAGCTTAGGCTGATATACCAACTACGTCCTTATCTGGACAGAGATAGCCTAGCTACAGTTATCCATGCTCTGGTAACCTCTCGTTTGGATTACTGCAATGCGTTATACGTGGGGCTGCCTTTGAAAATGGTTCGGAAACTTCAGCTGGTCCAAAATAGGGCAGCGAGATTGTTAATGGAGACTGGCTGACGAGAACATATTATGCCAGTGCTTTCTCATCTGCACTGGCTGCCAGTCTGTTTCCGGGCCCGATTCAAAGTGCTGGTACTAACATTCAAAGCCCTAAACGGCTTGGGGCCAGGGTATCTGAAGGATCATCTCCTCCCATATGTACCTGCCCGGACACTAAGATCTTCATCAGCAGTTCTTCTCTGAGAGCCCCTGCCAAAGGAAGTGAGGCAGATGGCTACTAGGAGGAGGGCCTTTTCTGCTGTGGCACCCCGGTTATGGAATGAGCTCCCCAAAGAAGTTCGCCTGGCGCCTACTTTGTATTCTTTCTGGTGCCAGGTGAAGACCTTTCTATTCTCCCAGGCATTTTAATCATTTTAATCATCTTAATCATTTTAATCTTGTTGTTGTTTTTAACTCCGTTATTGTAACTGCTGCTGCTAGCTCTGCTGTGTGTTTTTAATCTGTGGTTTTAAATTTTATATTTATTTTATATTGTATTTTATGGTTTTAACTGTTGTAAACCGCCCAGAGAGCTTTGGCTATTGGGCGGTATAAAAATGTATTAAATAAAATAAAATAAATAAATAAATAAATAAAACACCCAATTGATAGTGGAACCCTAGAGCCTAATGCTGCCCGATGATGCTAAGGCCTCACAGACACAGATTCAGCAGTAAGGGTTTTACTGACACTGTATGATGAGCCAGCGAGTTGCATCTAAATTGATATTTATTTTATTTATTTATTTACTATATTTCTGAATCGCCCATCTGGCTGGTGACCCGGCCACTCTGGGTGATGTACAATATATATATAAAATACAATAAAACAAAATTTAAAATACCATTACAGCTTTAAAATCCTAACCCACCCCATATTCCCACCTGAAAAACCATGTTTTTAATGCACAGCAGAAGCTCATCACGGGGGGCATGGTGGAGGTCACTGGGGAGAGAGTTCCACATTTTGGGGGCCACCACAGAAAAGGCCCTCTTCCTAGTCCCCACCAGCCTGGCTGCTCTGGCTGATGGAACAAGGAGAAGGCCGTCTGTGGCAGATCTTGTTGAGTGGACTACTTGATGTTGCTGGAGACGCTGCTTGAGATAAACTGGACTGGAGCCATATAGGGTTTTAAAGGTCACAACCCACACCTTGAATTCGGTTCGGCAAGCAACTGGTAACCAGTGCAGCTCCTTAAGCACTGGAGTGATGTGATCACGCCGACGGCTGCCTTTAACCAGGCGAGCTGCCGCGTTCTGTACCAGCTGTAACTTCCGAACCGTCTTCCAGGGTAACCCCATGTAAAGCGCATTAAGTAGTCTAAATTGATAGCACATAACTGATATAATACATGCTACATTTACTTTACATGCACATAGTGGGTGCCAGATTACATCTAGTAACATTTACCATACAATATTATTATACTGAATGTTTATCTCTAATCTGAAAACCTGTGAAATAGCCCTTTAAGACCTTGAGGCAGAGATGCAGAAATCACAGAGCCCTGCAGAACATTTATTGCCCATATGTGGTTTCAGGGCCGGCGCTACTGCTAGGCCAACTAGGCGGTTGCCTAGGGCGCGCGGCTGAAGAGGGCGCGCGGCTGAAGAGGGCGCGGAAACGCTGCGCTCCTCTTCGCTGCCGCTGCGCCGCTCCCGCCAGGTCTCCGCCGCCGCTGCGCCGTCCCCGCCAGGCCTCCGCCTCCCCCGCCAGGCCTCCGCCTCCCCACCCTCCTGCCTGCCGCCGCCGCCGCGCCTCCCCCCGCCCACCCGCTCGCTCGCTCGCTTGCTTGCCCGCCGCTGCGCCTCCCCCCGCCCTCCGCCCTCCCGCTTGCTCGCTGCCGCTGCGCCTCCCACCGCCTTCGCCACCCCCCAACCCCCCTGTCACCCCCCCCAACCCCCCCCATCACCTACCTTCATCGCGTCGCTTCCGGAGCCCCGCCCGCGTTGTTTTGGTGGGAGGAACCAGGGCAACAGGGCTTAAACAGCCCTGTTGCCATGGTTTCCCCGGGCAAAAAACAGCGCGGGGGTCCCGTCGCGTCGCGTCACTTCAGGAGCAGCAGCAGCAGCAGCAGCAACAGCAGCAACAGCAGCAGCAGCAGCAGCCGCCGCCGCCGCCGCAGCCGCAGCCAGGGCGGGGGGGGGAAGGTAGGTTGGTGGTGGCGGCGCAGGGTTGTTGTTTTTTTGCTTTGGAGAGGGGGGGGCGCTAAATATTTTTTCGCCTGGGGCGCCAAACTGCCCTGCACTGGTCCTGTGTGGTTTACATTAAGCAGGAGATCATACTCAAAGGTTATGACAGATTGTGGAGCAATAAAACAGAGAGGAAATTTGCACAAAATTCATGGCAAAGAAATAAAAGTGTGTGAAACCTTTCCTGCGGGTGTTCTTACTTCAGTGTAAGGGAAGTGCTGAAGTGAAGGACATTGGCAAGAACGAGGAAATGAGGATTTCTGCTGCAAAGCCCCTGGGATACCTGCCAGCAGTGTGCTGGAGGACTGAGAGGGACTGAGGGAGAAACAAGCCACAGCAAACTGCCGAGTGGGTGATTGTCTGTTGGGAAGAACAGACAAGCCACTCACCCACTGTGGCTTCTTCCCATGGTGGCTTAACGTGATGAGCGAACTCGCCCAGTGAGGCAGCTTTATTTGTCTTCATATAATCAAATCAAATTAGCTGGAATCAAATAGTGAAAAAGCCCTTTCAAGTAAAAAACAAAATACCAATACTATACTAATTTAGCAGTAGACTGGGAAAACAAGTCATAAATCAGAAAAATATATATCATAAAACGATGTAGAAGAGTGGAAAGTAATTTGTTTGTTTAAATGGACCCTTTCCTCCACCATGGAGAATGCCTATGAAGCTACTAGTCATGATGCCTATACAGAACCTCCAGCTTCACCGGCCCTATGCTACTATACCAGCTGCTGGCAATGGGAGAGGGCCTTTTGCCTTCAAGTCTTGCTTGTGGCCTTCCTGGAGGCATGAGTTTGGCCACTCTGGGAAACAGGATGTTGGACAAGAAGGCCCAATAGGGTTCTTATGTTCCTCCCACCTTGAAATGGCAACATTTGCACTGCACATGGAACCCCACAAAAATTGCACACTGCACTGATAATCCCAGCATTGACTTTTCTATTTAATGGAGAGGTGTGCTAACTGGATACTGTAAAGTGACTGCTTGCAAGGAACAATTCCTGCTGGATGCAAAAGATGTGAAGATGAACAAATATACAATCTTGTTGATTCCCATATAATCTACCATGCTTTTTCTTCTTGTGCTGTTCATGACAACATGGTATTCAATTTTATTTGGTGACAATTATCTAGTGCAGATCAGAACAACACAGGGATAAATCTACAGGAAATCCTGTTGTGTTTACAAATAATCTGCATTCAATATGGAAAACCTTTAAAAGATAAATAAGTAGGCACCACTTATTCGGTACTTCAACTGATATTAAGAGAAGTTAAAATAATATTATGACAAGCTTGTAGATTTAAGCAATATCCCAACTTGTATTTTGAAATGTTTGAATTTGATGTTGTTCTATTAGAGGCACTGCTATTTAATGTTACTGATATGGTGTGTTTTGTAAGAAAAGCTGCCGGGCCACTTCAAAACAATGGGGCAAGAGCCAGAGGTAATTCAATAAATATAGTAAGAAAATCTGCAGGTAACAGCAAGCTGCCTATAGCATAAATATAGGGAATGGGAATAAAGTGACTTACAAGAGGTAAATTCTGCAAAATGGAATGTGTGGACAAGCTTAGCCATAACACTTTCAATCAGAAAGTCTTGTTAATATACAAATGCATAGGGATTGCACACATGCAATGGTAAAGATGAAAAGAATTGATGTGTGCACAAGAATTTCTGAGAAATAGAAGGTCAAAGTCCCCTCAGACCCACAGAAGTAGTTGTGAGGTTTTCTTTGGATCCTGGACAATCATGTTTTCCTTCAGTTTCCCAACCCAGAACTCCTTCAGAGCCAGAGGATGGTGAGATTAGAGGTGCTTGCAGATGGAGGGCTCCTCGCACTACCATTCAGAAGACATTATGCAGCAATTCCATCTTTTTCTCCTGAACAAATTTTCTCCAGTAAAGAAAAGAGACTGATATAGGGTGGGAAAACATGGGAGGGTGATGAGTGGAAGCCAATTTTGTCTAGACTCCTGTAAAATTCTGTGACTGAGGCCGGGCGATAGCACATAAAAGCCTCATCTAGAAGCATCTTACATTCAGCCTCCCAGCATATCATAACGTGTGTTTTAAACATGGGAGTTTGAGGCTTCTTGCAATGCATGGGACGACGACGACGACAGCCATTAAGCATGCACATTTCTGAATCTGGGCCTACATTTTCTATTTATGGTGTGGGAAAATAATTCTACTGGTAGAAGTGCAGTCACCAAACTGCTTACAGGGCTGATAACTCTGTTTAATAAGCACTTAGACACTGCTCAGCATGGTTTGTATGTTTTTTATTACTTGTTTCAGAAATTAAAACACTTTCCAACAAAGATTTGGCGGAAGAAAAACAATATTTTACCCTCTCGTTAGATTTCTTTTTAAATTCTGGAGATGCACAGTTTTGAGCACAGCTGTCTCCTGCCTCTCCAGAAAACTTGCTATTGAAAATAAAAACCTTGCCAATCCACCTAGCTGCTACCAGGGGGGGAAATGCTATGTACTATACTAATTGATCCATTTTTTATCTGGCTGTTATTTTATTAAGACAGGTGCACAATTCTGGACACAGCTGGCCCTTGTTCTCCTTTATTTTCTGTTGAGCACAATTAAACTATTAGCTAACCTGGCCTTAAGAGCAACAACAAAACACAAATAATATGCATCAACATGACAGTCCCATCATCAGTCTGGCTTTGAAAACAGCATAGCAGGAGCTGCTGTTGTGACTGCAGGCTGGAAGCCAAATTGGCTTGGATATGCTGCCGCTGGCAAAAGAGCCCTCAAGACATTTCCAGGCCCTCCATGTTTATTTCCTCTCACCCTCCCCGAAGCAGCAACTCCTACCGGGACCAGTTTAAGTCTGAGGGGGCCCATGGCAGAGTGCCCTCTGGTAAGCCTTTTCCTATGTTGGTGGTCCCCAGACATGGGCCTACCTGGTGGTGGGTAGCCATTTAAATTTCCCACAGTGCCCCTGCTATAGCATTGCTCTGGGGTATTGTGGGAAATTTAAATGGCAGGTCATGGATCCAGTTGCCCAACATTGATATGTGCTGGTAAGCTGGCTAGTGCCACAATAGGACACTGTGTGAGTTTCATATATACATTCACATATACCGATACCTTACGCAAGTCAAGATATGTATTCTGAGTTCCCTAACCCCCCACCCCACCCCACCCCAATGTCTTAGACTTGATATCAACTCTATTTCTTATGTCTTTGGACTCTCACAAGCAGGCCTATGCATAACAGAAGTAAATATGTTTAGGTTAAAAAAAACATACTCTAGTGAAATTCAAATGCATTGTGCTTCTGGGCTGACCCAAACCAAGCAAAAGTGGGGGTGTGGTGAGAGAATGCCTTTGCTTCTCCACTTTGACATGAAGCAAAATTATTTGCCAAATATTAAGGGAAAGCCACAACCCTCTGTCTTCATTCAAACTCACTTCTTGAAAATTCACTCCATGAAGACGTTTCTTAACCCTTGAGTCTTTACCCTACACTGAAAAATTGCTCATGTTCATCTCTTGCTAACATTACATGTTGTGTAGAATTCAGCCAACAGAATCCAACCTTGTAAGTTTGTTCATCTCACACTGATTTTAAAAGAGCTGTGCTGCTTGCATATTTGGTTCTGGACCCCATTCAAGGCTCTGGTACTTATATGGTGGTCACTTATGAAATGGCAAAAAAGGGGGGAATGCATCACCAAAAAAGAGTTCAAAAGATAGCGATGATTTGCATAAATTTTGCATCTGCTAATTTCTATGTATAGATGGAAATTTAGAATAATTGTTATAATTTAACTAGAAATATGTTAGATCTCACCATGGTGTGAAATACTGTGACCAGTGACCTGTGCACCTGCCTATTCAGTCTGCAGTCCAGGTGCTAATGGTTCCTGGGCAACAGTTCTTATGGTTCATTGTCTTTAAAGCAGAATTAGACAGGACAGGTACTTACTTTTAAAGGTTTAAATGGCTTGGCACCCAAATACCTGAAGGAGCGCCTATTCCTATGCCAGCTTATCCGCGCCTTAAAATTACCTATAGAGGGCCTTCTCCAAGTGTCTTCCTTATGGCATCCTTATGGGATGTATATTATGGATCTACAAAGGACACAACCTTTTCTGTGCTAGTGCCATCCCAAAAATATATCTAGTGCCAACATTACAATCCTTTTGTGCCAGTTTAAGATTTATTTATTTTTAATTTGCCAAGGCATTGGAATGTTGCCTCTGTAAGCTCTGTAGTTTTTATAGTTTGATCTGCCTCTTGTTTGTATGCTTCTGAGCCCAATTTAGGGTGCTGGTCTTAACCTATAAAGCCCTACACGGCTTGGGACCGCAATGCTTGACCGAAAGCCTCTTGCAGTTGCAACCTGAACGTACCCAGACACTATGATCTACATCTGAGGCCTTCCTCCAATTGCCACCTCCAAGGGTGGCTTGGAGGGTGGCAACAAGGGAGAGGGCCTTCCCCCCAATGATGGAATGATCTATTGAGGCCTGTCATCTTTTCGGTGCCAGGTTAAGACTGCCCTCTACTCCCAGGCATTCAATGGCATATGATGCGACATGTCAACTGTTTAACAGGTCTAGTTAAACAGATTTCGTTTTTTTTATTGAAATTGCTTTAGTTCCTTTAAATTTTTATTTAAATTTTGTATATTTAAATGTTATGCTGTATTTTATTGCATCTGTATTTTATGCTGTATTTTTATGAATTGCTGTGAACCGCCCAGAGAGCTTTGGCTAATGGGTGGTATGTAAGTGAAATAAATAAATCAGCATCAGCATCAGCATCAGCATCAGCATCAGCATATTTATATTGGTGTGATTTATTTTCTTCATGCCTTTCTATACCACTCTGGAATGCATCTGGAAAAAGGTTGGTTTAGAAATATTTCAAAAAGGTAATAAATAAATACATTACCTCTTACCTCCCTCTGTTGTTTTTTCTCTGACAATCTTTAAATTATATGGCATTGTATTATTAAATAACCATAATTATCTTGCATTGTCTTATACAGTGCCATAACAGCTTAGCATGCAGTGACCAAACCAACCTAATTGTCTGTTGTGTGCTGAGATTTGTATTGCTGTACAAAGCTAAATCTTGAGATTCTGATAAATGGAATTAACCAATATTATCTTATGTAAAATGAGGGCACTCAAAAAGAGATCCATAGAATCGCAGCAGTTGTCAGCTGTCCATTTCAAGACGCTCTGTTTTTCTTCACTTGTTTGAAAAACAATAGTAGTGGTTGTTCATGTTGCCCTTATTTCTCCAATAAATCAACCAAAATCACAGCACATAGATCTGGAATTATCCGAAGTTATACCTGTCTTCACCCATCAGGTTTTCCCCCCCTGCTGCACAAAGGAGGCAGAACGGAGGAGTGTGCATCATAATTACACTCAAAGACAAAATTGCTTCATAAAAGTCTTGAAATGTGCCAGTAGAAAAATAATTAATCATGCCATGAAATGACTATCATTTAATGATTGGGATTAAGCAGAATATTGACATGTGCACTGAAACACCTAAAATGCTATGTAGAGAGAGATTGTAGGGAATAATGAAATGCTTATGAAAGTTTTGCTTTTAAATTACTTGCTCATATGCTTCAATCATTCCCTTGGAAACTGTAGTATGAATAAGAACATTCATTTAGTTAGATGCGGGAGCCAATTAATACTTACACAAGCACACATATACAAAACAATACACAATGTAATCCATTGCTAAAAATAGCCCTTATGGACATTCACCATCAGAATGTACTTAATGAGTGTGGTTATGATTACAACAGACTGGGAGATGTTCAAGGCTTAGTTAGAGCCAAGATTTAATAATGGAATTGATTTTTAATGCCTGTACTCAATCCTGGAACATATAAAGGAAGAACAATGTATTTGAGAAGGTGCCCATTAGAGCCTGCAATACTGAATATTTATTTATTTTATTCATTTATTTATTATATTTATACCCCACCTTTTTTCCTGAAAGGAACCCAAGGCGGCTTACATAATCCCCCTCCTCCTCTCCATTTTATCCTCAAAACAACCCTGTGAGGTAGGTTAGGCTGAGAGTCAGTGACTGGCCCCAAGTCACCCAGTGAGTTTCATGGCCGAGCGGGGACTAGAACCTGGATCTCCCGAGTCCCAGTCCAGCACTCTAACCACTACGCCACACTGGGAATAGCCACAATCCCAACACATCCTCAATAAGGATGTGGCTCCAGCAGTATGGTTATCCTAGCCTGTCCTTGACACTATGTTTGCTAGACAATATTATTGTGTGGAATGTCCCCAAGCCAGTGGAAGGGTATAGCACTAGCCCATTGGGCATTCTACATGATAGCACCAAACCACACTCTTCCGTAGGGTGGCCACTTATGAATTGCCAAAAAAGAGGAAATGCATCACCAAACGAGGACAAAAGAGGACACAGATTTGCATAAAATCTGCATATGTCAATATCTATCTATCTATGCAAATTTAGACATTATTATTATAATTTAAATAGAAATACAGTACATATCACCATAGTGTGGAAGAATGAGACCAGGTGACCCGTGTGCCTTGCTTAGTCTTCTGTCTACGTTCTGTTGATGAGCAACTTTAACTGGCCCAGCTCTTCCTTCTCATTGTTCTTTATCTTTAAGCTGGACTTGGACTGGACAGACTGGATACCTTTAAAAGAGAAGACAGTCCTCTGGCAGCCTTTCAAATACCTGAAGACATGCCTTCACTGCTGAGTTTTAGGTGTCATATTATTATTATTTTGATCAGCCAAGCATCTTGTCCTTTTAGTGAGCATTTCAGATAATACTTTAACGAACAGTTGTAGAGAGAGATGCGTTTGATGGCTTGGTTTTTATGATGACTACAGTATTCTTTTATCTGTTAATTATTGTTAATGGCTGCTTATTGCTGTCTTTAGTATTCTATGCTGCTTTTAAGAGCTTGCTGCTGATTATTTTATTTTGCTGCTGTATTTTTATATTGTATGCTTTTAAAATTACTGTCTACTGCTTTGAGTACTTTAAAGTGAAAAGGTGGGATCTGCCTTTTCTAAGTGGCAACCTGCAATTCTTAAGGGTGCAATCCTACACCTGTTTAGACAGAAAACGTCCCACAACAGCCAGCATTCCCTGGTCCACATCTCTTTATAATAAAAAAAGGCTCCATTCCTTTTGTACAAACATATGTTAAGAGGAACTATAAATGCATACAGTAGCAAGAAGAAGCTCCACAAACTAATTTAGAATTCATTAAAAACAAAAGAAATATAAAACGATATTAAAAAGTCCAGATTTTTAAACATATCCAAGGGAAATTATCTTTTTCCTATATCTTAGTCAAGATGTAATTATTCTTACTGGGCAAAGATGTGCAGTGTAATAAACTCAACTGGAAGCCATTAAATCAAACTCAAAATTTAGAGTTGTTGACTTGATCAGTTTCATTTAAAGCAAAAACCAGACTATCACAAATCCAATTCATGGTTACCATGGCAAATCAAAGTACATAGTGTGACCCAAGCTCAGAATCATTATCCAAACATTACAATTACGTATTCAATCTTCTTCAATTGTCTCAATTATTTCCCTTGCAAATTAATGTACATAGAACAAATGCATTTATATCATCACACAGCAGGACACAATGCTAGATTGTAGAGCTACTGTGGCAATTGATATTATTTTGTCAGCTTTTAATGAGACAGTTAAGATAAAAGTGTGGTAGGCAAGAAGTTGATAAGATAAATGCTTTCAGTATCGGCACTCAGTTCTGTTTTTTTCTCCCAGTCTTTAAATACAATGACCCTCCAACATATAGGGCTGGTCTGCATGATCAAACAGCCATTAAATAAGCCACAGTGGGCTATGGTGTGTCTGGGCAGCCATTTTGAATATTCAAGACACTTGTCGTTTCATCCAAACCCAACAGGAGTGGGTTGTATGAGGCTTAAACAACCCTTGCATAACCCTAAAACAGGCCATGGGTTATGTGAGGATTATTTAACCCTCACACAACCCGCTCTTGCTGGATTTGGATGACATGACAAGCCGTGGTCATGGTTTGAATATTCAAAAGCTGCCCGGTATGCGCCGGCACATGCCACAACCCACCATGGTTTGTTCAAGCCACAGTGACTGAGGGAACAACAAGGTCATTGTGGAACTTAATAAATATATTTTATGCCTCTTAACTGTCCAACCACTTGCTTCATAAGATGCTATATCAGGCTCAACCCTGCCATTAGGCATCTGGCATCTCAGGCAGCTGATTTTGGGTATGATGAGAGGGCAGCAAATTGTTAGTTATTTTATTTATTATTATTATTGTATTTCCACTGCCAGAGAGAGCCACTCGAGGAATTTTCTGTCTCAGGTGCCAAAATAAGTCAGCCAGCCTTGATTGCTATGTGCCTTGCCTTGAGCAGGGATCACCATTTCCTGTTCCACCTCAGGCACCAAAATGTCTTTGGCTGCCCCTGAGCTCTATATAGTTCCCTGAGCTGTTCATTACTGGCAGTTGAGTGGCAGGCCTCAACTCCCCATTGGTGATGTCCTGCAACACTTTCTATGGATCCATGCTATTTATCTATATTTATCACATTTGCGTCCCATGTTTCTTTCAGAGGCCTCAGGGCAATATTTACAGGGTTATCTTATGGGTAAGATTTGCTTAGTGAGGTTCTTGACAGCATCAAAGGGCAATTAGAGCCATATTTAAAAGATAGCTTTGTCGTACAATCTTGGCACAAGTTTCAGTGCAGAAAAAAGGATGTCACTCACTGGCGACTAATAGGATAGGCTCTCTTCCTCTGAGCTAAATGCTAGCAAAATGTGCCAAATGGATCTTTGGTGTATCTACCATCTCAATACTCTCCTGACACCTTTTTAAATGCTCTGCATAACATAACTGGACAATGGCCCCAGCACGGACTCACAGATCCAATTCAATCCAAATTGGTGTAATGCTATTGGAAATTGCTTATTAAACTGGATTATGGTTATATTCCAGGGTGTATTTCTCACCTTATCTCAGGCAGCATACACAAATGTGTATTTTTGGTAGCTTAAAAGGTCCCCTTAGAAAGTCTCCCCACTTTTTATAGGGTTATAAGGAGATTGCCGTGTGGTTTTTGACTTAAGGAATATACGTAGCAATTTAATTCTAAAACCTGTTGTGTACTGCCTCTTTAAGAAGCAGCCAAGAATGCCTCCACAGGTACAGGCCATGTGGGTTCAGAGGAAGGAACAGCTTCTTTTTTGCAGCAGAAGTGACTGGACCTGCATAATCTCCTCTGGGGGCAGAAAAATCCTGGGCTTATGTGGACCAGTGACTAGGTGCAATTTTCAGTTGTTGCACTTGTTTTTTTTGCTCCAATAATCCACGATTTTCTGCCCTGGGTTTTCCCAGTGAGTTCTAATAATAAATAGGGGGGGGGGGGTTAGAAGAAGACTTGTGCATGCTGCTCTTCAGCTTCACACATATAAAATAAAGTAAGCACATAAGGCACAGGCCTAATTGTCGCTGAGGTTGTAAACTGATGCCTGGGATCCCGAGGGCTCGACTGATTGAAGAGGTTTGAACTGGATAAGAAATATTCCACATAGAAAACCAGCATGAAAGGAAAAGCCTACCATGGAACCCTTCTCTTTGACATATAGCTTCTTTGTGCCGGGAATATTTTTGTATGAAAGGTAATGAAGTTGCACACGCTTCCACCAGGCCTGCATCAGTACCCAGAACCCTCAGGCAACTCAGCATCCCAGCACCCTGGCAGGACCCAGGCAGGACCCAGAGGCACAGATGCTCTCTCCAGGTCTTGTGCTGGGCAGTGGGTGACTACACAAGCCATCATTTTAAATTTCCCGGAAAGACCTAGAGCACCCAATGCAGCATCATTCCAGGGCGCTGTGGGAAATTTGCAATGGTGGTTCATTGCTGCCTGCCACTACTGCAAGGTAAGGTGCTGCCACCAACCACAGAGGGCACTTTGCCACAGGCCGCCTCAAAACTGGAGTCAGCCCTGCTTTGGTTTTTGTATAAGTGTTTATCTTGATTTTATTATAAGCTGCTTTGGGACCCTTTTCAGGGCCAAAAAAATGGGGTACAATACAAATACTTTTATAATTAGATAAATAAATTCCCATCTGAAATAAAGCATTTAATAGTGTGCTTAAATCCTGTTGATTTCATTTGTATTTTTTTCTCTGGGCGGAAAAAACCCCCACACGTGGCTGTCAGTCAGACATGTGCTTCTTGGTAGAACTGCAGTTTGCTGGGGGTGTGGGTACAGTACACTGGGAGCTTATGTAAGGACTGCTGTCTTCTTCTCACTCTTGACATTTGTTGCTTACATAAGGAATCAGCCTTCTACACCCTCCTTTACTTGCTTTGTTGAATTCGCAGGATTTGCTGAGTGTTTGAGAAACTGAGGATAAAAAAGCCCTCCTAACAGGGAACCCAGATTAGTATTGATAGACAATGGGTATCTGCTTATTTATTTGCCTTCTTTCCTTGTCTGTTTCTGTATTTCTTTGGCCTGTGGCTGAGAATGTGTTAAAATGTAAATGGATGAAGAAGCCTCATGGTCTGAATTGGCATTAACTCATTTGTCATTTATTAGGATGCCTTGTCATAAGAGGATATAGTCTAGGTTAGGAGTTTGAGAACATACATGATGAAGCTCTGCCAGAAGAGATGGGTGGTCAGTAACAGGATTCCTCTAGGTATGGGAGTCACAAATATCTATGATCCTCTGCTCCCAGTGTGGAAACTATATATTAACTGTAGCAGATATGCAGGTGGAATGTGTGGATAGCATAGATAGATAGATAGATAGATAGATAGATAGATCATAGAGTTGGAAGGGGCCAACAAGGCCATCGAGTCCAACCCCCTGCTCAATGCAGGAAACTAGAGGACGGGTCTCCCATCCAAGTAATAACCAGGCCTGACCCTGCTTAGCTTTCCATGCTCAGACAAGCTGAGCCAGCGTGAGCCACGTAACTGTGACAAAGGTGGTAATTGCGTGCACAAAGAAATGGGAAATAAAGCCAATTGTGCATGCATTCTGCAACAGTGATCCAGAACCACAATACTAAAATCCAGTTTTGTGGATAAGTGTCGGTGTGATGCTAAAGTGTCGGGAAGGCAGAAATAAAGGGCCAGTTTTACAGGATTTCTGACCTGATGAACTGGAACAGCTTAGAATTGTCTGCTTTTTTCTATTTGGCCAGTTGGGAGACATTCCTACACAGAGCTACAGTGGCTTAGGTTTGGTATTCATCTACTAACTTTCTTCTTATCCAATTAGAGATTAGCAAAAAAAAAAAAAAGGTGTATATCACCCTGACTGAAAGAACTGTGTTTACACATGATCTGGGGTGAGTTCCTAGAATTTAAAACTTCTGCACTTCATTCTGAGGTTTTCGTAATGCAAATCCACCTCAGATGTATTTTAGGAAATCTCTAATACAGGGAAGCTTTCTTCTCTGATGCTTTATTTTAAGGTAAATTACACCGATTATTTATTTATTTATTATATTTCTACAGCGCCCATCAGCCAAAAGGCTTCCTGGGCAGTTTACGAGGGGGGGAAACCCCATTATCATTTGATCAATGTTGACAAGCTGAACACTGGTCTTCAGCTCAGTTCCAAAGCTCTGGTGTGGTAGCATTTCTGTCCGCCTATGTAGTTTACAACTAGAGTGTGAGAGTACAAAATGTCTGGTCTCCTCCCATCTTAATATGTAAACCATTTATTATATTATTCAGGAGTCATTAAAAAAAATGGAGCTAATTTGGCTTAGGTAGAAGAGAAGAGAGGGAGAGTATTCAATAAATATTGCAATCCAACCTTTTTTTCAGGAGGCCTGGAATCTGCTTAATCACATGCTACCACATTAGACCACACATGGAACAGAGCTAAAGTCTAGAGTGCAGTCTGTCAGCCTTGAATACATTATAAAAGATAATATGTGTAATTTACCTTAAAATAAACCAGCAGAGAGGTAAAGCTTCCTTGTATGTATTAGGGATTTTCTAAGATACATTTCCCCTGTAACAAAATTGATCAATTTTTTTAAAGTGATGCTCTTGCTGGTAGTCAATCCCCAGTAGATAGATCATAGAAGTAGTGTGAAGTAGTGTACATGATTGACCATCTTCCTGCTGAGGAGATGCTCTGAGGGAAGGTTGGCTGAATATGGAATCATTTTCTGACTCCTAGGGTGGACATACGGGTGTATGGTCTGACTGTCTGAGTCATTGTCAAAGCAGTATGATGAAGTAATTTAAAATTCAGCTGGCCTTAATGTCTGTGACAGATGGATATAAACAGAGACTGTGGGTATCATGCACAGTCATTTGAGAGCTTTCGTAAGTACAAATATTTAAAAAATGGAAGATAAATTGTGAAACAAGTCCCTTGTCTTTGTAAACTTCAGCCAAGTACATCTTGGAGACTTTTTCATGACTTCTTAAGATGATCACACGGGGCCATCCTTCAGCAGAGTCATAGACAAGTTTGTTTTGCTCGATTGTATATTCATTGCCACATTTCCCCCACACACTATCAAACTGCAGGCCTGCCTAGAATGAGAAATGCAATGCTTTTAAATGTTTAAACAGAATCTGGCATCCTTTACGGTTCTCACTGTGGATTTGTTCTGGTGATCAAGTCAGTTTACCCATCCACCCAGAGCTATACTAACATCAGGCTGGTGAATAAGAAAAGATCAGGATTCACTCCAGAGTTACCTTTTTAAATGGAAATATTTATTCATGTGGAAATGACCAAAGATGAAAGAATTATTTTTAAAATATCATTGAGTCCTTCAAGAAAAGATTCAGAAAACTAATTATGCTACACTGAGGATACCACCCGAGAAAATACTTTTATAATGATTTAATACACACTGATGAGCCTCTTGCATCAGCTTGCTGTGACCTGAATCCAGTATCGTTGCCTTCTTCATCAGAATAATTTATCATTAATCATTTATAAAGCACTTAATAATATGCACTAGGGCCTGTTCAAGAGATAGAAATACACATCTCTCTCCACAGAATCACAAAAAGGTGTGAGACAAAGGGAGAAAGGTATTGGATGAAAAAGGAAAACCTTTGCCTGACCTGGGACAAAGAAATAGATGAAGGAAAAAGAGTGAAAGCATAAAACAGCAATTTAGGACCAGGAAAGAATTAAACAAATTATGCAAGAAGAAGAAGAAGAAGAAGAAGAAGAAGAAGAAGAAGAAGAAGAAGAAGAAGAAGAAGAAGAAGAAGAAGAAGAAGAAGAAGAAGAAGAAACATGAGTTTTAATAATTTTTTTAGGTCAGGCAAAGAGGAGGTCAGCCAAATATTTAGAGGGAAAGGGTTCATGCATGCATATGGGCTACAAGAGAGAAGGCAAAGCACTGAGAAATAGCACAAGGGAATGGAGGTTACATAAGAAAATTAGTGTTTGATGAATAGAGGAATCAACAAGCAGAACAGAGAGAAAGCAATGAAGATAAATAAGAAGGGGTGAGATGAGGAAGATACTTAAAGGTTAAAAGAAGTTTAACATTAATATGGAATGCTAGAGCAGGGGTAGGTAACCTTTTTGGGCTGTGGACACATTTGGCAATTTGAGAAACTGTCCTGGGCACCACCACAAAATGGCTGCTATAGGAGGCATGGCAACGGGCATGTAACCTGCCCAAAAGACTGAATACAAGGCAGAGGTGCAGTCTGAACCCCAAGACACTAAACAACTTTTTTGAACCCACAGTTTTCAACACCATCAGAAACCTATTTCACAGCAATCCCACCTGCTGGTAAGAAAATGTGTTAATTTTGTTGGGCACCAAGAATTGTGTCTGGGGACACATTAGTGCCCACAGGCATCACACTGCCTACCCCTGCACTAGAGGAAGCCAGTGAAAGGAAATATTATGGAGGTGCAATATGATTAAAATGCAAAGAAAAGAAAATTAAACGAGCAGAATAGTTGAGAACAGAAACAATAGGTTTAAACACAGAGGGCAGTATCCAATTGGACATTAACACAAATGTAACTTTTGCAGATGTAAGGAACCCCTAGTGCAATGGCAATAGTATTAGTTGGTGCCAGGATTCCTAGGAAAACCAGTCACGTCAGTTAACACTACTGGATAAAATGGACCAATTTCAGTTAGAGATGGGACAAACTTTAGCTAAAGAATTGATGTGAGCTTTAAAAAAAAAAAAAAAACAAGTGCAGGAAGGATAAGAGATAAAGCCCAAACTCTTGCTTTTAATATTGAAAGTTTATGTTGCTGATTGAAAGAGAAAGGGACAATATTAAGGTCCAAATGACATGTGACATTATTGACATTGCTTGCCCTCGAGCGTAAGCTTTTTCTTTCACAAATAGCCAGCACCCTATCCAGGGCCTAATCAAGCCTGGGACCATAGCAGTGGACAAAGGGTTAACCCCTCCTTCCCCGTGCCATGGTCCCAATCCCTATCAAGGAAAGGTCATGATGGGCATTTGTGCAATAAAAATCTTGCACTCAAGGTCAAACCATGTCAATATTGTTGCATGTAGTTTGACCCTAATCTTTAAAGAGCAGGATCAAAGGTGCAGAACACAGTTTGGGAGGAAGACTCTCATGGGTACTAAAGTCAGTTTTACTACAGAACAGCCTTTGTTGTTGTTGTTCATGATCTTGTTGCTGCTGCTGCTAATTTAACTTCTTTTCCTAATAGCATAACTATTAAGACTATGCAGCAAATTCTTTGGGAGCTATTTGTTGAGGCATAGCTCATATTCTCTTTGTCCAAGAAAAATAGTTTGATGGATGCAGGAAGGCCAGTCTATGTTAACATGTATGAAATATGCAGTTGGCCATTCTACCTGTTGTATAAATCATTTTATCTCAGGATCCAGCCCTGAAGAAATAAGTTTGGTGATCAGATTTTGAAGACTGTAGCACAGGGGTAGGCAACCTGGTTCCCTCCAGATATTTTAAACTACAACTCTGATCATCCCTCTGATCACTGACCATGCTGACTGGAGCTTATGGGAGTTGTAGTCCAAAATACATGGAGAGCACCAGGTTCCTACCTGTGCTGTAGCAGATGGGGGAAAGGTAGAGATTATACGGTTGGGCCCAGGAGATATATGAAGCTGCCTTATACTGGATCAAACCATTGAACCATCCCATCTGAAATGGTATTGTCTGTCAACTGGCAGACAATACTTCTCCAGATCGGTGGCAAAAGTTTTTCCCAGCCCTGCTGCTTGAGATCTTTTAATTGGAGGCACTAGAAACTGAACCTGTGACCTCCTAAATGCAAAACATGTTATATACCGCTCATCTGTGATTCTTCTAGTGTAGAAGATATGATGTCGCAACTGGAAGAAGAGGAGAGTATAGGACTAGCAGTGTAAGTGATGGGGGAATAGAGATGGACAGAGTAGTGGCTAGCAAGTTTTAATTTGACTATATTCTTTCTGAGAAAGATATTATAGCACCTTCTAAGATTAAAAAAGAAAAGAAAAGGAAGACACTAGCAGCTGTGGAAGAGTTTCTTAGCAAAAGTCAAGGTCAAACATAGTGAATTCTTGGAAACCAATTATGCTGAATCTGCTAATAATAAACAGTGGAGGTCTCACGGTTATTGTTACTGATTGTTTGTAGGAAAGCTAGATCTGGAATCCGGCATGTGTAGTTATGTCAGAAATGTCAGGAGGGTCTCACATTTCATCTCATTCGCTTCTATTACTGTCAATGTACTTTTCATTATGATTTCATCAGGATTAATTAACAAGATTTGGGGTAATATGAGGCACATATTTGGTATGCAAAACCAAATCAGCTGCACAATTGATGTTTCCTTGCAGCTGGTACTTTGTGTGTTGATAGTCAGGAGTATAGATAGCTTATATTAGGCTACACCAGCTGTCTGTTGCTCTAGCCTGTTGGCTTCCTGCTATTTGATAACTATGAGGTGGCTCTGGTTATTGCCAGCACTGGCTCTAGTGGCTCTGCTTGTGGGAAAACCAGCAGACAAATAAACAGCCGGAGTTGATTGTTGGCTGATTTAAGTCTGCATATTAAACCATAAAGAATTCACTGGGCGGTACAGTGAATGAAATATCTAACAGTATTTTATTCCGCATCCCTCCAAGCAGTGACCATCCTTCAAATGGAGTTAAGGTGCAATCCTATGGGATTGCTACCCAAATGACAGAAGCCTCTGGGATCAGGGGCTTCTGAGTATCCTATATCCTGCCAGGTTCTTGCTGGCAGGGCGGGAGGAGTGATGGAGGATTATTTGCCTCTCCATCCTCTCTTGCTGTATTTTTCACTAGACTAGCCTGCCAGGGGCAGGGATGGTGGCTGGGAGGCCTTTGGATCCATGGCCTCTTCCTGCCTTACCCACCAGCATGTCTCTCTCCCTCTTTTGTATTCCTGAGGTCAGAGCTCAGCCCTCAGGAGAGGCAGCCACAGCAGAGGTTTCTGTGTTGGCTGGGAAGAGCAAGGGTGGGGGTGGGGGAGCCCCACTCAGATTTCCTCCTCCAAGGTCAGGGCATTGTCTATAGCAGTGTTCTCCAACCTTGGGTTCCCAGATGTTTTTGGCCTACAACTCCCAGCATGCCCCAGCCAGCTACGCTTTTAATTTTAATTTTAATTTCTTTTAATTTCCCAGGGCTACTCCACACATTTTTTTTAGTTGTTCAATAAAGGTATTTTAGGTGTACTCACCTAAACACATAAGGCTGCAAGCACATTCATCCTACATTTATAGTCATCGGGGAGGCATGGTTGTTTGAAACGCCTTGCTGAAGGTACATTCTATGGCAAATCTAGGATTGTCACTTCATAAGCTTGGTTTGAATGTAATTATCTGGGTCTGATAAAACATAGTTTATCAGATCAAGAATAATGAGCACCTTGCCTGCTCGTCCATTCATTTACTGAATGGCCTCCTTCTCTCAAATCTTAATTAAATATTTCTGGGGCTTCATAAACCATTTACCTGTTACATCTGAACTGGGAAACTGTGGCTTAAGCTCTGAATACAAGCCAAGATTGCAGACCATGAGTTGATTCTGGTTTGCAAGCCACTATGTCAGCAATGGCCCTGATGTTCCCATTTTAGTAATGGGGATGTATTATATTGAAAATTAATAAACAATATATTTTTAAAAAAAGATGAACAAATTCTTGCAAAATTATTCTGATAACATGCACCAAAATTACCCTAAGGTAAAGCAGTACGCAAGTGCTTAAAATAGTAATGTTTGCACAACATTTTATATTAAATATTTCTGGTATTGTTTTTAGCACACTCCACAATAAGGTGTTTTTTTTGTTTTTTTTAAGGTTTTGGAATTTTAAAAGTGTCATTTTCAGGACAGGTATTTAAATCTGGACATCAGTGAGGAGTATGAACATGTCCGTATTGATAGAACACATACAACAGTGTGTTACTGCAGCTTATTTGTTCCTGAGTTTCAAGATGTGTGGCAATTCTATTTTTATAGACATTCAGCTGTGTTGCCATTCTGAGTCAGCCAACAAAAATGTCTAGAAATTCCAGGCATAGAGGGAAGTTTATGTTGCTAATAGATATAGATTTCCACTGGGAGCCAAGCAACTATGTAGTTGTTAGATTGTAACAACTTTGATTTAAGTTTAGATGGCTGCATTTGGAATGATGACTCCAAAGTGATTCCATCACACCAACTACCTCCCTATGCTGCTCTTGCTGAGAAACTCTTGCGCATATTTTCAGAGGTGCATAATCCGCCAAAGTTAAGTATTCTACAGATGTATTGATTTCAGTAGCAGAGTAGTAAGAATATACTTTACTCTCCCAATCTTTTTAAAGTGCTTAACATTGGGGGATTTTGCCTTTAGTATTTTGAGTATGTTCCAGATTATTATTAGATTAAAGACAAAGGGAAAACCTTCCACATGAAAATGTAGTAGCAGCCACTGAACTGAAATGTGGTATAGGTAGCAGCTTGGATTATATCTGTAATGCATTTGAATTATAGCTTTTGCACAAGGTGCTTTCATCTGTAAGGCCGACCACCTGCTTGCTTGATCCTTGCCTGTCCTGGCTCATCATGAGCTGCAGGGAGAGACTGGGTGAGGGGATCAAGGCGGTGGTGAATGCCTCCCTCGAGGAGGGAGTGATACCATCAGCCCTTAAGGAGGCAGTAATAAGACCACTTCTTAAGAAGCCCTCCTTGGATCCCCAGGATCTAAGCAACTTTCGCCCAGTCTCCAATTTACCATTTCTGGGCAAGGTGATGGAGTGGGTGGTGGGTGCTCAGTTGAGGGCACACTTGGATGAAGCCGATTATTTAGATCCATGCCAGTCGGGCTTCAGGCCTGGACATGGGACGGAGATGGCCTTGGTCGCCTTGGTGGATGATATGAGGAGGGCTTTGGATAAGGGCAAATGCTCCTTTCTAGTCCTCCTCGATCTCTCAGCAGCTTTTGATACCATTGACCACGGTATCCTCCTGGACCGCCTGGAGGGGTTTGGCGTGGGAGGCACTGTATTGCAGTGGTTCCAGTCCTTCCTCTCTGGAAGGTACCAAAGGGTAGTTCTTGGGGAGGAGGCTTCGGACCCTCAGCCGCTCACTTGTGGAGTTCCGCAGGGTTCCATCCTCTCCCCGATGTTATTCAACATCTACCTAAAGCCGCTGGGAGCTATCATCAGGAGGTTTGGGGTGCGGTGTCATCAGTATGTGGATGACACACAGGTCTACCTCTCTTTCAAGTCCTCACTGAGGTTGGCTGTTGAGACCCTGTCCAAGTGCCTGGAGTCAGTGGGTCAGCATGGGAAGGAACATGCTGAAGCTGAACCTCAACAAGACAAGGGAAGGTTAGGGGATGTTGACCTGGTGCTTAATGGGGTACATCTACCCCTGAAGGACCAGGTCTGCAGCTTGGGTGTCATTCTAGACTCCCAGCTGTCCATGGAAGCTCAGGGGGCAGCTGTGAGCCGGGCGGCGCTGTATCAACTCCATCGGATACGGCAGCTGCGCCCCTACCTTCCTAATCCTCTGCTCCCATCATTGGTTCATGACTTGGTCTCCTCTCGCTTAGACTACTGTAATGCGCTCTACGTGAGGTTACCCTTGAAGGCGGTTTGGAAGCTACAGCTGGTACAGAACGCGGCGGCTCACCTGGTTAAAGGTGGGATTACATTACTCCAGTGCTGAAGGAGCTGCACTGGCTACCAGTTGCTTGCCGAGCCGAATTCAAGGTGTTGGTTTTGACCTTTAAAACCCTATACGGCTCCAGCAACACCAAGTAGGCCGCTCAACAAGATCTGCCACAGACGGCCTTGTCCTTGTCCCTTCAGCCAGAGCAGCTAGCCTGGTGGGGACTAGGAAGAGGGCCTTTTCTGTGGCGGCCCCCGTACTGTGGAACTCTCTCCTGAGTGACCTCCGCCATGCCCCCTCTCTGCTGAGCTTCTGCCGCTCATTAAAAACCTGGCTGTTCAGGCGGGAATATGGGGTGGGCTAAGATTTTAAAATTTTATACTGTTTTAAATGTATTTTATCCTGTTTTTATATTGTGTACATCGCCCAGGGTGGCCAGTTTGGGCGATAAATAAATGTTAATAATAATAATAATAATAATAATAATAATAATAATAATAATAATAATATATCTAAATAGTGCCAGGTACTGACTCCGTACATTAACTCAGCATCTGTGCTGTGAATCCAGAACTGAGGTTTGCTCAATTATGTCATTTTTCATGGTTTTGGCAGCTGAGAAGGACTTAGTTACGATAGGCTTACTTCTTTTCTTTTCTTTTCTTTTCTTTTTCTTCTTCTATTGAAGTTTTCTCCAATGGGTGTAATAAATGGGGGAAATGTACTGATTCCAAAGTAGCAAAGGTATTATGAAGGAGGAACTGAATCCAAACAATGAGGATGTTACAACAAAATGGAAAGTGGGAGAGGTCAAAGGATAATCATCTTACTGTGCATCGCAGCAGCTATGCCTGACCATTTTGAATTCTTTGACATTAGAAAGTAAAAGGATCACATTTTTGTCTTGCTGATATTTAGGATCATATTTCAAAGGGCAACTGGGAGGGATTTAAAAAAATAAGTGGTAGGTCTTGTATTTCTAGCAGTAATTTCACTTGGTGCCCCTGGAGAATGTTTGCACTTAAAACTAAGATACCAAATAATTTAGAGCCGAGGACACTTCACACTCGATGCAGCTATCATATCGACTGCAATAAATACCAGTGTGACCATGGTGTAGTTGTGCAGTAGACACCTGAAGTGTGAACAGCAGACTCATATCCCTAAATACTGGTGGACACAAAGCAGGGAACCCTGATTGTCCATAAATTCCTGGTCTATGTCCACTGCATGTTTCAGGATCCATGTCTGATCTTCATGCGTTATTTATTAAATGCTTAGAATTACTAGGCCATACATAATATATTTGTAAAAAGAAAACAACAACAAGAAGAAAAATCTTCTTGCTGGCTTACAAATTGAAGAAATGAAAGGGGGGAAGTGAAAATGCTGAGGTGAGGAAAGGGAAGACAAATAAACCCAGGAGAAAACTACTAAAGGGACAAGAGAGTCAGTCAGTGAATGCAATCCCGAGTAAGTGCATTTATATGTTTATCACAGGAAACACTGATTGGGGTAGTGGTGACTAATACAACTGTCATGTTAGGTATCAAGCAGTCCTGAGAAATGCATTGTTAAGAACTGTAAAAAATACTTTTAAATTCACACAGTGGTTCCAATCCAATGGTTTCTTGGGCCTGTGAAAACTCTGCTGTGCACATTTGTTGTTCATGTGTAAAAATAAATGAGGCCATCTCCTTGTTTGTGGTGTTTAATTAGGGTTGCCACTTCGTTAAAAGATGAGGCTCCTCGTCTTTTAACAGGAACATAGCAGGCATGTACAACATGGTCCTCTCCGTGCTGGGAATAGCTGTAACCATTGAATTCAGCCAGTGCAGATGGGTGAGAATTCCATTCAGAACATTGTTTGATAAGAACTTAACAAAATTTGCATTTCTCCACCCTAAACTGGGCAGAAAGAACATAAGATTTTAAAAAATCAAATTTGGGAGAAAGCAAAACTGACAAATTAGCCCGTCCCTCCTAGTGGAGAGTAACAGTGGGGAGTCTGAGGGGAGGGGAGTGTTTTGGCAGGGGGCAGAGAAATGAGTATGCTTGACCAGGGATTTAGAGGAGCCTGCACTACTCACTTTACTTTTCACATTGTTATCAGTCCTTTTCTTTCTTTCTTTTTTTAACATCAGCTAACATAATACAACTTTTGCATGTCTTGAATTTTTTAACTGCACAATTGTGTGTGTGTGTGTGTGTTTTTAACACGACATTTTCTCCTGGAACTGCACATGTTATGTCTTGCTGCATATGAAAAAGAACCCTGGTCTGTATCCAAATATTTAGATTGTTAAGTGCTCTCTGTCACTACTGAAAATGGCACATATACAAAAATGTTTACTATCTGTAGTCTATACTCATTACAATACAGTGATTTGAATTCATTCTTTCCTCTCTTAGCTTCTGATCTGTCTTTAGAGTGGGTGTTCATGGATCCAATTCACATCCAATTCCAGGGGTCAAATACCTTCTTTAAAAACTGAGCTGAAATTTGCCTCTTTTTATGTGCATAAATTTTCCATAGGCGATTGTTCCACCAGGAAGATGAGGTGAAGAGGCAACTGAAATCCGATAGATCATTACAAACAAAAAGTGTTTCAAGTTGGTACAGCACTGCTAAGGGGATTCCATTTCTGACTCTTTTCCATCTGTGCCTAAAAGCAGAATAGATTGGTGAGCAGTTTCATCTGTGCAAAAAATGTCCCTGTTATGACACAATGTGGGGCATGTGTGCTACTCATGCAAGCACAAAAACAAGACTTTTCCCCTGCAGACAACATTTCAGGAGCTTCACATCTTTCAATGCTGCCAACTGCAGTATCATGTAGTCTGAATCCTTTATAGCTTTTTCACAAACCAAATGCTTTTAGCTTTATATAGAGTATTTGCTATATTCAAATGATTTGTCACCCCGAAGAGATGTACAAGTTAAATGGATGATGATGATGATGATGATGATGATGATGATGATGATGATGATGATGATGATGATTTATTATCTAACTTCTGTTGGTGAAAAGAGAATCCAAGTTTTTAAATCTCACATAATTTCTCATTGGACGGAAAGAAAAGACAGGTAATTCTCAGCTGTTATAAATACTCAGGTTGGTCATAAAGGCTTTGATTATTGTTTACCAGTCACTGCTCAAAGTCATAGTGAAAGGCCAGTGTTTAGAATGGGGAAGGGAACTGGGGCACCTATACCTTGCCTGGCTGACGAGCCACCCTCAAACACTTCTCAGACTACTTCTGCTTACATTAGGTATCAAGATTATTGCTGAGGGACTTCTAACTTAGTCTTGAATTCTGATTACTTACCTTAACAGATGTAATGTTGTTCTAGTATATGGGGTTTTTATATTGAGGGCTTTTTTTATTACTTGCCAGCCTATTGCAACCCTAATCAAGAGAGTGGTGGCCCAATGTATACATTTCATTTCCTGTTAATCTGTTTTACTGAACTGTGCATGAGGAGCTGAAGGTCTGGGAAATTACAATGATGAACTGAAATAAATTTGACCTTTTCAAGGTTCCGAATGTTGATTACCTTGGTCATTCCAACCCAACAGCATGAATCAATGAGAAGGCAATCAAGAAAGAAACAGAATAAGCAGAAAATGATCAGAGATGATGATTGCAAATGCTCCTGAGTCCTGTACTTCAAAAATCATACACTGCTGCCCACAAACCACTTAAGACAGCTTAGTCCCATTGATGAGAATTATGTTGGCTCAAATGGTTTGTGAATGCATAGATTGATAAGGGACTAAAATCCATCTAGTCTAACCCTTTTCCACAGTGCCAAGTCTTCCACATAGCCCACACCCATTCCAATAGGATGACAAAGAAAGCTTCTAGCCTTCTACCCCTTTTCGGTTCTCAAAAACAGGACAACATTAAATTGGCAATGTTTCTCCTGCTACTGCAACACTGAGGGGAGAATCTGCCTCATGAGACTTGTGTCTTTGGCTCACCTCTTAAAGAAACATAAGCCTTTCCCCTTTGGGGATCCAGAATCTATTATTCCACAGAGAACATGGGAAAGTGTGCACACTGACAAAAAAAGAATTTAGTTTTTGCTCGCAAAACATGTGAGCATGCCCTGTTTGTAACTTCAAACATGATTGTGATCACAAGCATGTTTCTGTCGAAAATGTTCATAAA
The DNA here is from genome assembly GCA_021292165.1 of Shinisaurus crocodilurus. NCBI lineage: Eukaryota > Metazoa > Chordata > Lepidosauria > Squamata > Shinisauridae > Shinisaurus > Shinisaurus crocodilurus. Next base: position 236,958,996 of record CM037879.1, read on the forward strand.
TTGCCAAATATGTGCTTGCATTCAATTTGCACAAATTGAACAGAGGAAAGTTGCACAACTTTCATGTTTGATCACTGTTCAATTTTGCACAATTTTACTGTTCATGCAGAGCTAGCAGTGATCACAATTGCAAACAGGAATCAGGCATGAGATGAGTGGCAAGTTGATGTTCAGAGAATCCTGGTGATCTCAATCATCACTCATTCACCCATCTCTACAAAAGAGCTCCTGTTTACTGCAGTTATTTGAAACAAGCTGTTGAAAATGCACACAGCCAGTCCATATGTGGAGTTATGGCATCATTATCCATGTGTGAGGTTACCAGTGCAGCTGCTTTGCTTCCAGAAAAGAGGAGAACAAGAGAGCAGGCAGCCGGTGTATATAACTGTTGCTATTATGTAATGTTTATTTTGTGTAGCCTCTGAGAGGCAATAATGTATCTGAATAGGACTGAGGAGGCCTTGTTTTGTTACTGTCAAAGGCATGTGTAATATTTGCTTAGTGATGTTCTGAAGGGGGAAAGACAATTGCTTTTAATATTGTTAGATGGGGCCTGGATCAGATAAATTCAATTCTGATTGGCTGGGGATTCTAGCTAGGTGGAAAAGAGTAGTTGGGGACTGACAGTTAAGGACTGACCATTTAGTTAGGGGGTCAGTCTCTGGTAGTCAAGGTCTGCTGTTTGGTGTGTTGTGTTTCTGAAATAGTAGGAGAAAGCTGAGGATAAGGTGAATAGTTATGAAGATCAGGAGTAGGGAGCAGGTAGATGTGTTATGCTAAGAGGCTGCCCTAAGATCTTTCCAGAAGGTAACACAAGCAGGTAGTAAAAACCCAGATAAACTGTACAAGCAGCCAGGAATACAACAGGAGGAGCTTTGGGAAGACTGTGCCCAAGAGCTAGACCTGGTTGTAAGAGCATTAGGCTGGAGTGGAGGTTTAGGGAAATTGCCCTGTGGTAAAAGAAGTAATTAAGAGGTTTGTGTGAAGAAAAGGTCAGAGTTTCCTGCACCACCACCACCACACACACACACACCTCCACACGTGTAAACAAGGTAATCCCATGCAAATGTAGCTTCCTCTGATGGCCCCTGATGCCTCAGAGTCTCCCATGTCTTTGATGTCTCTGTGCCACAGGTATTCGCATGCAAATGTGGCCCAAGCACTCTAGTCATGAGCCACCCCTCCTCTACCTAGCCCAGATGAAGTTCATCCTGATTGACTAAGGACAGCCGATCTATGGGAAGGAGGAGTGGGGGGGATCTATATTGCCAGCTGTGGCTTCTGGTTTGGGTTGTTGTCTGCACACGAAGAAGCGTGGGAGTAGGGCTTTTTTGCTGAGGCAAGCCCTGAAGAGGACCAACCCCCAGGCAAAGAGTAAGTGCCTGGGTACTATATAGTAAGCGACTAGTTTTGTTGTTTTGTAGCTCTACTGTGTATACCAAAGTGTCTCCCCTCTTCCCTCATTCTCCACTTTTTATTGTAATCTGTTTACCTTGAATAAACTTTCCTGGTTTTACCCAGGGATGTTGAAGAGTCCTTGGTCTCGAGTCACGAGTCGAGTCACGAGTCTTTGGACCCGAGTCTCGAGTCCGAGTCCGAGTCCTTGGTCCAAAATGGTGACTCACGAGTCACGAGTCCTGAGTCACTCCCAAAACTGACTCCACGAGTCCCTATTAAAATCAATGGGGTTTCCCCCCAACAAAATAAGGCTACTTCAGATGTGTGGCTTAAATAAATTCTAGGCACAAGTGTGCCTTTTTATTTCAAAACTCTGCAACTGATTTTGGCAAGAACAGACCAGGCAGACAAACCCAAAATAACCAGGCAGGCAGAGGAGGCGGGGAACCCCAAAGCAGGCAGGCAGAGGCCTTTGTCTTGGACAATTCAACTGTTGAACAGGTCAAGAAGAGACCAGGCAGGCAGAGGAGGCAGGGAACCCCAAACAGGCAGGCAGAGGCAGCCAAGCCCAAAATATCTGACCCTAACCCAACCCCCCCACAACAACACATCAATCAAAATAAATCTCAACACATCGTTGGGGCTGCGCTCCTGGTAGCTGTCCATAGTGGCCGAGCAGCGGCGCACCTCGCTTCCATGAGCTCTTCACCGGTGATCGCACTCCTTCTGGCACAGCCAGAAGACTCGTCAACAGCCCAGGGATGTTGACGAGTCCTTGGTCTCGAGTCCCGAGACGAGTCTCGAGTCCCATTAAAAATATTGGGACTCGAGTCCGAGTCGAGTCAGAGGGGGGACTCAGTCCGACTCACGAGTCGAGTCCTCGAGTCCGAGTCCCCATCCCTGGTTTTACCCCACACGGTGTGTGTGGTTCCTCTGTGGTTCAGTGCTAAATCCAGTGTATAAACCAAGGGCAAGGCCCTGAGAGAATCAGGTCAAAACGGCAGAGCTAAGGCTGGCAGTTTTGCACCTTTAATCTCTGGTCTTGAGTAAAGGACCGGTTGGCAGTCCTTCACAGTTTGTAATAGCAACAGTGTCTCTTGAGTCCTAAAGAATTGTCACTAAGTCTTTTGAAAACCCCAAGTAAATATTAGGACTCCCTTACGTATAAAATATCCCTTTAATAAATTATTTGTTTAATAGACCCATCTGGTCTCTAGAGTTGGTGCCCATCTCATACCTAAGCCTCTTATACCAGCTACTAGGAGGTTTTAAAGTATTCTAAGGGAATTAGTGGCAGTGGAAAAGGGCCAGCTTGGGAAACGCTGAGTTATAGTGGCAGAGAGTTCCTTAGTCAAGCCTGGAACCCAGAAGAATTGTCTGGAGTTGAACCCCGGTGATCCCTGGCACAGTTACATGAAATACAACCACATATTTCACATCTTGTCTAATTTCACCTCAAGAGCCAACAGGGTTAGTGAGTGAATCATTGTCATCTGCGCAAGATCTCTGGGTACCCAACAGCTTTGGCCAGACAGCTAGAATTCCCTCTGAGCCCCCCGCCCCACTCCCTGCTTCAGAAGCAGCCCAGGGTTGGGGTATCACAGAACTCTCATAGGTATTAGTTTAGTGTCTCGATATTTTTGCTCAACATTTCGAAGAAGTCACTTTGGGAGCAATCCTATGGCTGCTAGACACTGTCTAGATGGCCTTAGGAAAAGTTGGAGTCCCAGCTCTGACCTCAGAAAAGTGCTCCAAGGTTGGAGCTGGGACTCCAACTTTGGAACGCCCACCCTCTACCTTCACAGGCAGCACGGTTCTTTCTGCGCCAGCTGCAGCTCTGAAGACGGAAGACCAACTTTGGAACTGTTGCCGGGGGAGGGGGCAGGGAGGGGAGGAGCGAGGCTCCACTGGGATATGAGGAATCCCAGCAGTGCCTCAGCCCCTCCTCCTAGCAAGCAGGGGTAAAACACCTAAATGGCCGAAATCAGCCGTCTAAGTGTTTTCGAGGGTGAGGGAAGCGCGGAGGCAATCCTTGCCTCTGTGCTCCTCCCACCTTCTGTTGGATGCCTGTAATCCTCCGAGTTCAGAGGGTCATGGGCAGCCACATTGGATGGCGCTGCCCACCAGTGTCTGTAACTAGATTTAATAAGAACACTCATAGATGAATAATAGGTAGCTAATAGAAGTATGGGTGTACATCAGTCTCTGGCTTAAGTGAACCCTAAAGGCACCCTGATTTTTAATTACATCAGTACTCTCCAGGGATGGGGACTCGGACTCGAGGACTCGACTCGTGAGTCGGACTGAGTCCCCCCTCTGACTCGAGTCAGACTCGAGTCCCAATATTTTTAATGGGACTCGAGACTCGACTCGGGACTCGAGACCAAGGACTCTTCAACATCCCTGGGCTGTGCCAGAAAGAGTGGAGAGGAGCGTGATTGCCAGCGAAGAGCACATGGAAGCAAGGTGTGCCGCTGCTCGGCCACTATGGACGGCTACTAGGAGTGCAGCCCCAACAGTGTGTCAAGATTTATTTTGATTGATGTGTTGCGTACTTGGGAGAGGCAGAAGAAGGACCTGAGATTACTCTGTGCGGCTGCTCTGAGTGTGTTTCTGGTTCCAGCAAGTTCATGACCAGTGGAGTGGGTGTTCAGTGAGGGTGGAATTGTGATGAGACCTCACCGTTCCAGAATGGGGGCCAAACATTTAGAAAAAATTATGTTCCTCAAATGCAACATGGATAAGTTTTAGGAAGTACAGCAAGTTTATTTTTTAAAATCATTTTCCTAAAATGCAACCTTTCAGACATTTTGGGTTTGGCTGCCTCTGCCTGCCTGTTTGGGGTTCCCTGCCTCCTCTGCCTGCCTGGTCTCTTCTTGACCAGTTCAACAGTTGAATTGTCCAAGACAAAGGCCTCTGCCTGCCTACTTTGGGGTTCCCTGCCTCCTCTGCCTGCCTGGTTATTTTGCGTTTGTCTGCTTGGTCTGTTCTTGCCAAAATCAGTGGCAGAGTTTTGAAATAAAAAGGCACACTTGTGCCTAGAATTTATTTAAACCACACATCTGAAGTAGCCTTATTTTGCTGGGAAAACCCCCCATTGATTTTAATAGGGACTCTTGGAGTCAGCTTTGGGAGTGACGAGTGACTCGTGAGTCACCATTTTGGACCAAGGACTTGGACTCGAGACTCGGGTCCAAAGACTCGTGACTCGACTCATGACTCGAGACCAAGGACTCTTCAACATCCCTGGTAATCTCTGGAGTTTAACGGCACTGTCAGCTGAAAATAGAAAAGTAGAAACATGCCAGAACCTTCTTCATTATTGCATGATTGAATGACTATATGATCACCCCCTCATACAGAATTTAATCCTGTACTTAGCGTGCAAACAAAACTACAAAGTAAAAGCAAATTTACAGCAAAGGAAAGGTTATCTAGCCATGAATCTAGTTTGATAAGTAAAAAAATGGATTTGTTTGAAAATCATAGGAATTATAAGTGTCTCAATAACGTATGGCCTATGGATCTTTTTATTTAGGTGTGAATTGTTTTTCTGTCTTTAGGAAGCTAGAATGCAATACTAGACAAGAAATGGCCACTTTTCTATTCCTATTTGTATTTTAAGTCTGGAAAGAGTTGGAAGATTTCACACAGGCATGTGACTATGATCAGCTCAATTAGAGGAGGTTTCTGTAGTGCACACTGATCAGAATCTAGAGATTAAAATCAAAAGCAGGTGAAAAGGGCTTGCAAGCTCATAATGTTTGTGTAAAGTATTTATTTCAAACTTTCCACAGTCTTTATAGATTTTGAGTTATTTTCTGTGACAGAATTCCCCCCCCCCCAGCTCATATATCACCATCAATCACCTTTCAAACTAACTTTGACTTTAGAGTTTGTTTTCTGGAAATAAACCTATGGATTTGCTTATTGAACCAATTTTTTGGACAGATGGTTTTGAGGAAATGGCTTTATGTCATCATTTGGAATCTACATGAAGGTTTAGGTCTTTGCAAACTATATTGTTACCATGGTAGCTATCTGTCACCCTGACATTCTATCTCAGGACTTACACACACACACACACACACACACACACACACACACACACACTACCCAGAATGTACATAGCTTTCAGACGTTCCATTCACATCCATAAACTATATCTGAAATCATGGCTAACAACAGGCAAAGAAATGACATGATTCCACAAATCCAAAATTGACACTTTTTCCAAGGTAGCCTGGAGTATCTGACAGCCTCTCCACAAGCTAACTATGTTGACAGACATAGAGATAATTTCATAACTGGCAACCTGTCTGCCAGGGGAGTTTGCCAAATAGCCAGATGTCAGTTGGAATATTTCTGTTGTTTCTTTGCTTTGCAGCCCTTTAATTGCCTTTAAAAAGAGAGAAGACATGACAACATACTTTGCTTCCATTGCACTCTAGCTTCTTACAAACATAAAAAAGGTTTTATCTATGTTGCATCCATTACTACTGAAGTATTTTTTTTCTGTGAACTACGTACTTTGTTTCACTGATACCTGGCACAGCCACCTGCTCTCTTTGGGAGAAAGCTAGGGCAGGTGGCTACAGACTGATTCACACATACATGTTCATCATTCAAGGACTCCACCATCTATGAAACATGATGGCATGTGCGAAACAAGCCATCACAAATCAACCACCCAAGACAGAACTTTATTTATTTTAAAGATTTATGTGCTGCTGGTCAGCAGATTTTCTCACACAAAAAACCTTTCTAAAGAAATCGATTTCACTCATTATTTTGAATGGAACGTTAAATCTCCAATCCTAAACATGCTTACTAGAGACTAAGTCCCATTGAATACAATGGGACTTACTTCCAAGTAAACATGCCTAGGATTGTACAGTATGGCTGCAATTACTTACTTCTAGGTAAGTATATGCACTTACCTAGAAGTAAGTCCCATTGAATTCAGTGGGGCTTCGTTCTGAATAGGCATGCATAGGATTGCACTGCTATTAATGAAGAAACCAACAACACATAACCCAAACAGGTTTAGGGGATACCTTTTACTGAATCCACTGTGTTGAAAGAGTCATCATCAGGCGATCACTCGTGACCGAATAAGATTGTCTTCCGGGATAAAAGGAGCAAATTCTAAAGAAGATTGTGTAGACTCTAGCGATGGGTCCGTAAGTGACTGTGGAGGCCAATTCTAGATCCACACAGCTTCCCACAGTGAGGACACAGGTTACCAGATAGAAGATGGTCCTGTAAAGGATTCATTTGACGTGCTTTTCGCTTAGCACGTTTCTCCCTTTCACCTTGCATTCGGGCTTCTTCAAAGTCCATGGAACCTTTGTGAAAGGCCAACCTCCATTTAGATCGTTCATGGGCCAGAGCTTCCCAGTTTTCGATGTTTATATTGCATTTTTTTTAGATTAGCCTTATGAACATCTTTAAACCTCTTATATTGACCACCGATATTCCGCTTTCCATCCTTGAGTTGGGAGTAAAGTAACTGCTTTGGGAGACGGCAGTCAGGCATTCGAACAACATGACCGGTCCACTGAAGTTGGCGTTGAAGGATCATTTTTTCAATGCTAGTAGTCTTTGCTTCTTCCAGTACACTGACTACTCTTTTACTATCTAAATACTTTCATTTGTCAATATACAGTAGTCCAATAAATGGTTTCACCTGAACCACTTTGGATCATGTATCTCTGTCTGAACAAGCTGGAAACTCTTCTTGCTATCAGTAACAGTCTTAAAAAAAAGTCATCTTATACACCAATATGCTTTGGTATGTACCCTACTAATTTCATCCTTTCAGGCTTCAGATATAGTTCTAGTGATTTACCTTGTAAGGGAAATGGTTTATTGACAGTAACTCCTACAATTATCAAGTAATATCTTAACAAGAATGGGAGAAGCTATTTTTATCCTATGGTGGTTGCCATCTGTGGCTGGTGGCAGGCACAGACATACCCAGCACGCTCAATCTAAAAATATGCCTGTTATCAACATCTTGGGTATGGTAAAGATGTAAACTGTACAGCACTTGTATTTCTGTAATCAAGTGATCCCCCAAAATTTTCTGACTCCTCTTTAATACAATATCTGGGCTGCCTTAACAATTAGAATGGATGTGGTATTAGATAGCTACTTTTATAATAGTAACAGTCAGATTGATAACTTTGTGGAGTCCTTGGAATTAGAAAATACAAGATTCAACTTCAGTGGTTTTCATACTTAGTGAAATGTAAAAGGAAAAGAAAATGCCTATTGTTGCAGAACTGGCTTCTGTTACTATCATTACAACATCTGTTACCTATAGTGGTGCTCTGGCTATCAGGTTTTGAAGCAATGCAGTTGTGATTTCCTCTATTGCTCTGCTGCCTTTTAAGTGACAGGAAAGGTGTTTCAGGGTCGCTTCATATTTACTACCTATCCCCTTTTTAAACTCTCCACTCTGTTCCTTATATCTCCCTTTCTCATAACAAAGGCACCCAGCTAAGACCATCTCCGAATCCAGTACAGATAAGTGATGTCTTGCACAATTTTTAAAAATGTATATCCACATTTGTTTCTTTCAAGATTCGTGTATATAATATACTGCACTTACTTTTCCCTGGGATATACAATCATTGTTGACAGAAAGTATTTAATTACTATGTATTATTGTCGCTCAAGGTCAGGGTGATCATGTCACGCACGAGGGAAATTATGCCAACAGTACTGATATAAGCATAAATAAAATTCTGTTAGAATGTATTTTTGTTGGCATCTCCTGCTAAAGAAGGACAATCTTCCGTACCCTGGAAGAAGCTTCTTAATACTGGGAAGCTCAGCCATGATGGTATGATGGCTTGTACATAGGTAGCTTCTATTTTTGTTGTTGCCACTGCTGCTGCCATCACCTTAGCACCTTGTTTAATATGTCTTTCATTCTGGGAAAGACAGTATGGGCAAGGGTCTCATGGCAGCTAGGAGCAAAAGGATCCTGTTTGTACTATGCCAACTACCCCTATTGTCCTATTATAAGTTCATGACCTGGGTGTCCTCTATCATAATTGAATTAAGAGGAGTTGTCCTTCTGTAGTATACAAAGTATGGGGACTCTGCCTTCCTGACCTCTACGCCACCACCCTAATCAAGCAGACCATGAGGGTACCTTTAATTTGGCCAATGTAAAGCCTTTGTGGGAAATATAGTCCAATCCCAAATGATCCTCATCTCAAGGTACATCTGTAAGTAAAGCACCACCTGGGTAAAGTCCACCTAATTGTCTTTCAGAAGCAAGGCTTTTGTAATGTTTAGCCAGCCAGGCTTAACTCAGTCAAGTGGCCAAGAACCTCTGAAAGGTTCCTATCCATCAACCAGAGCCAAGCTATTTTATTCTTTGTTTAACCTCATCCTGAGAAGGCCCAGAGTTGTTGCCCTGGAATGTTCTGAGCCAAATCTATAACTGTCCTTGGGTCTAGACTCCCTGTGCACTGTTTGATCAAGGGACTTGCTGTGGACAAACACTGCCGCATAGTTCCAAGATCTGCATGGGAGATCTTGGCTTGTTGCCTGTTCTTCCATTCTTAGCACTCTGCCTCTGGTACCTAACCCACATTTCCAGGGCCAGAGTTTTTCCGTGTTTGTGCTACCTTGTATACCCAGATAGAGACCATATTGCCTTGTACACCCAGATTGAGCTTCACCCTCATGAAGCACCCATTGATGCCTTCAAGTCACTTCCATTGCAGTGGTGCTGCCCAATCACACAGTCAGATCAACTATCTGCTTGGGACACCTGAGGGCCCTCCCACTTTGAGTTTGTGACCACAATATCAGGGCTGCTGACTTTCTGCGGGCCTCTCAGATGGTGGAAGGTGGTATCACTGTTATGAGTTGTTGATTTAATGCACACTGGTTTATTCCCGCTTTCATTCCATGCCCCTGCTCCCCAGTTCCCTTGCCTCTGTATTTGTTATTTTCTTCAGGTGGGTCAGAGACCAAGGAAAGACATCGTTTTAGTGTTCTCCATTCCACATTTTCTTATTGACCTGCACTCTACATTGTGTGGGGCTCCAGCTTATCAGGGTTCCTTATAACAGCCTAGCCAACTGTTGGTCTCCCCATCATCACCTATATCAGCCTCACCTGAGTGGGACTGCAGTAAGTAGCCCTCATGTGTCCAAAGGCTGATCAATGCCAGGGCAGGCTTTGTTTGTACATATACATATGATTTTACACAATGATTTTACATAATCATTTATGTAAGGAGCCCCATTGTCATCTCTTAATATTCCTTTCTATTTTTGCATGAATGAAAACAAGGGCTAGTATGCCTCAATTTTTTTTATTACATTAAATGTCCTTATATTTATTAAGATCATACCATATTATTTGGACAATGGTGTAAAAGATGAGCTTGTACTAGTTCCATTATAGAGCAAAAAGGGAGAATGCTCTGCAATAACAAGGTAGCTGATTGATTCACTATTCTTTAGGGATAGATTTTCATCTATTCTTCAGTAAAAGCTAATGGTTAAATAGACACAATGCACTAGGCTAATCTAGGAAGAACTTGAAGCCTGAGGTTTGGGATTCAATCAAGATTTACACAGAAGTGGCATTTTTGCAGAAAAAGAAATATTTAATGTAAGTCCATTACAATATTTCCCAAAATTAACTTGTTTTCACTTTGAAATAATTCACTGGTTTATAGTTTTTCCATCATGAAGTACTGTGTAGCAAGTAATTTTATCCAATTTTGGTTTGTATGTCTAATAGAATAATTCTGCATTTTATCTTTTTTAAGGAATCAAAATACAGTACAGCATTATGAATTTTAAATCTAATCCACAGACTACTTGTTCTGCTGTTTGAAGTGAGATTCTGAGCAGATTTGGGAAGTGTCCTCATGAAAAGTGTTTGGTTAAAACAAAAACCAACCCTAAGTGTCCCCAGAGAAAATGGAAAACTAGTCATATTTTATTTTTTGCTTCGAAAGTTACCACCCTAGGTGAAGATAGTACCATGCTATGCGTAGCAAACAGTCTGAGCAGAGAAGCCAAGCTCACTTGGGAAATCAGCAGCCAAGAAAGGCTCACCCGAAGTAGCAGCCTACCAAAGTACTAAGTCAGTGTCAATAAGGCAATATTGCACGTCGAAATAAAATGTGCTGGAAACCAGGTGGCATAATTCAAAACAGCTATTCCAAAGAGCATATACTGTTTGTATGGACTATGGGTTTTCAGCAGGAGAACAGATAAATAATGTGGGCCCTAGGACAGGGTGTCAAACCTCTTTCAACCCAAGGTCCAAATTCAGTTTTGAAACATATTTTAGCTTAAAGCTCTTACGCACTTCTAAGTCTTAGAGCCAAACTACACATTCTTCAAACTGGCTTATTTACCCCCAATTCGGATTGGGACAATGATGCTCTGAGAGGGGGGAATTTAATCTTCCCCCCTGTTTTCATCTTGAAATTTTCCCCCATGGGGGGGGTTTAAAAGAAGAAAAAAGTATTTATTGGAATCAATGGAGATTTTTTTAAGAAACAAACCACGGGGGTGGATTCTGGGGACAAAAACAGGGGGGAAAGCTTAAATCCCCCCTCCCGGAGTGCCATGATTGCAATCCGAATTGGGATCACATGTGCTTACACTGAGGTAAATAAGCCAATTACACATAGCTCTGATTTGAAGAACGTGTAGTTTTGCCTTAGAAGAGGCATTTCAACCTTTCAGAATGTGGGGGGGGAGCATGTGAAAGCCGGGAAAGCCACCAAATGATAGCTGGTTGGGGTGGGGGAGCAGGAGCCTGGTGATGTGGGAAAGGATGTGGCCATCTGTGGAACTTCAGATTGGGACCCCAGGTGGGCCTTCAGTCCTGAGGTTTAACACTCTTCTTCTAGGGAATGCCAATGTAGACATCATCCATACAAAGTCACCTCGATTGTTCAAAGTATTACTAAATGTTTATTTATCATAAAGAGATCACTCCTTTTCCTACTGTAGTAAGCAAGACAACTCTGATGCCAGTTGAAACAAACCGTAGAAGGACCAATACAGGATTCAGTAGAGTCATTTCCCAACCAAGTTCTATCATGTCATAGTACATCGACTGGAAGAGTTAAAGAGTTGTGTTTTTTTAACATTCGTACATTATGTCCAACTCATATATGCATTTAGCAATTTGGTTGCTAGTTGAAATGTCACACGAACACGCACACACACCATGAATGGCCAGACAGTGTTTGTGTGCAGTGCTTTCCCATGCAGTTCTGATTATTTCAACTCCTTTAGAGGAGTGTTTGTGGTAGCACAGTTGAAATGATCTTAGTTAAAGCAGCAGCTACACCACTAACAGCACCGGAGATTTGGACCTCAGCCCCTGACAAATGGACAATGTCTAGTAAAACAGAATACATTATGATGGAAGGAATTAGTGGTGTAGCTCCTGCTTTAACTAAGATCATTTAGTTAAATCATTTAGTTATGGTAAATGCTGCTTTAACTAAGATCAGGTTCATGTAGTACGACAAAATTGTCAAAGAACAACAGCGCCTGAGATTTGGACCTCGGCCACTGACAAATGGGCAATGTCTAGTAAAACAGAATACATTATGATTGAAGGAATTGTTTTTTGACAATTTTGTCATACTACATGAACCTGAACTCTATGCATCCAGGGATTAATAAAATCAAATTTATCTAACGTCACAGAGTGTTTGTCCTTTGCTAGCTTTGATACAGTGTCTAATTAACAATGTTGTAAACTGCCCAGAGAGCTTCGGGTATTGGGTGGTATAGAGATAATGATGATGATGATGATGATGATGATGATGATGATGATGATGACGACAATAATGGATCCTTCACATCCTGTATAGATCTGTGTGATCTAGTGCCAGTGCCACAAATGTGAATTAGTGCATATGCAAAACTTTTAAAAATCAATGTTCAGCTAATCATAATGTAAGCCACCCCTTTCCTTATTTTAAAATGTCTTTGTATTGTACTTATAATTTAACACTGAATTTTACCATCTCCACTCTGGTACTGTTACCTAGTTTCCAAGTGTTCTGCAACTCTTTCCATTTTCTTCAGCTGTGTATGTACAACAGCAAATAGCTTTTTTTTTCAAAGACTTGTGGCTCTCATTGCCCACAGTACACATGCTCATTTTTTGTCTCCTCTCAGGGACTCTTGTCAACAGGTTTTGCCATTTTTGAGACATTTCAAGCTGTATTCTAGAAAAGCTGAAATTATTGGTAACACTTGTATCCTCCCCGCTGTGATAGTGGCATTTCAGAAAAGTCCCAGTGTGATCATGTGGGTGCCACCTGTCCAGCAACTCCATGCACTTTCAACTGGCTTGTGAGCTTCCTGATGGTCCTGCACAGTCCTGTGAGCAATCCGGTGGAAACCAAGAAATATTGGAACTGGTCCTGTGCTTCTCCCATTATCTGAACTATCAGGATCTTTCCTTGCAGAAATGCCTGCAAAAAGGAAAGAGATATAAATTCTCTCTCTCTCTCTCACTCGCTCGCTCGCTCGCTTGCTCGCTTCATTCTACAGAGAGCTGGAGCCTAGAGGAATAATCTGGATTTGGGCAGGGTGGTGCGGGTCACTACAGGTTGATTTTTTTGTATGATATTGCTGATGGAGGATGAATCCCTGCCCTAACGAATAAGACAGGATTTCAAAGACCCTGATGTTTAGTGGGTTGGAACAGCAAAAGAAAAAGTAGATTGTAGTACTGTTCTGCGTTTTCATTTCAGCATTGATATCCTGCATCTGCTCAGGGATGGGGACTCGGACTCGAGGACTCGACTCGTGAGTCGGACTGAGTCCCCCCTCTGACTCAACTCGGACTCGAGTCCCAATATTTTTAATGGGACTCGAGACTCGACTCGGGACTCGAGACCAAGGACTCGTCAACATCCCTGGGCTGTTGACGAGTCTTCTGGCTGTGCCAGAAGGAGTGCGATCACCGGTGAAGAGCGCATGGAAGCGAGGCGCGCCGCTGCTCAGCCACTATGGACAGCTACCAGGAGCGCAGCCCCAACGATGTGTTGAGATTTATTTTGATTGATGTGTTGTTGTGGGGGGGTTGAGTTAGGGTCAGACATTTTGGGTTTGGCTGCTTCTGCCTGCCTGTTTGGGGTTCCCAGCCTTCTCTGCCTGCCTGGTCTCTTCTTGACCTGTTCAACAGTTGAATTGTCCAAGACAAAGGCCTCTGCCTGCCTGCTTTGGGGTTCCCCGCCTCCTCTGCCTGCCTGGTTATTTTGGGTTTGTCTGCCTGGTCTGTTCTTGCCAAAATCAGTTGCAGAGTTTTGAAATAAAAAGGCACACTTGTGCCTAGGATTTATTTAAGCCACACATCTAAAGTTGCCTTATTTTGTTGGGGGGAAACCCCATTGATTTTAATAGGGACTCGTGGAGTCAGTTTTGGGAGTGACTTGTGACTCGTGACTCGTGAGTCACCATTTTGGACCAAGGACTCGGACTCGGACTCGAGACTTGGGTCCAAAGACTCGTGACTCGACTCGTGACTCGAGACCAAGGACTCTTCAACATCCCTGCATCTGCTACTGTCACTACTGCAGTTATAAAAGTTTGTAGAGGTCTGTGTCTGTGGAAGCTTCTTTTCCTCTTTCTTTTCCAATGTCATTGTTGTTGTCTTGATAGTAACTGAAGGAAGGTAAATTTGTCGCTGCCATCTCCCTACCTGGAGGCTGACATTTATAACTTGCATAGGTGTTTTAATCTAGCACAAGATCTAAACTTCCAGGTTGAAGAGTTAAGGCCATCTCTGTTTTACATGGAGATCATGCATACATCCTTTTACTATGGTGAAAATATTGTGATGGTTTTCCACTAAGGACATTGTTGCTTTGAAACAGGAAGGATGATACAGAATTTACTACGCTACAAACCTGTCAGGTTGCTCTGACATTTTTGATGTTGCAAAGTAACATAATACCTGAATCAGAGCCTGCCCTACCATTAGGCAAAGTGAGGTGGTCGCCTCAGGTGGCAGAAGCTCGGTGATTTGGAGGGCAGCAGCAGCCCGCTTGCTGACCCTCTCCATGGGAGGACAGAGCTGTGTGTTCCAGGAAACCTGCTCTGCACCCCCTCGGCTAGCCTGCTGCCCTCAGGTGAGGTGCAGAATGCTGCCCATCACCAGTACTGAAGTAAGATTCAGCTGCCAGTTGAGTTGGCATCTGTGGTTGGAATGGGGGCTGGATGCCATCTTGTCCTTTGCCTCAGGCAGCAAAAAGTCTTGGGCCAGCCCCATCTGAATGTACCCCTCATTTTCTTAGAACAAGCAAGAAATAAAACCTTATGTTAACATGGAATCCATAGCATTTTGAATTAACCTAATCAGGAAGCACTTCAAAGGAAGCCATGTGTGTGCTCTGGTTTTATTATAGAACCATTTTTCTTAGCTACTAAGGCTCTGTTTAACCATGTATAAAGTTATCATTTATGATTTCATCTTCCTACCACATTCTTAATTGGTGATGTAGAGTAAGCATCTCCATCTGGATGTTCCATCACATACCATACTCTAAAAGAGAGCACTGTCAGTCACTGTTTCATGATTTCTCTCCATGATGATACAAAATCTGAATTTTAAAAATCTAGTCTGTGCAAACCTGCTGTTGATTATTAACAGAAAATGTCAAGAACCTACTGGAGCCTGTTTTAGAGAGAGAGAGTGGTTGAAGTGATCAGGGAGTGCCATGACAGATATGAATCACATAATATGAACATGGGGGGGGGGGGACCTATATTTTTATGCCTGACCCAAAAGTAGTCACTTTTTTCATCAAACATTTTCAACTCATTTCAATCACCTTTTTAAGCAATCCTTGTGAAAACATTTACTTATTCATTTGAATTGCTCTCAGTTGCCTTCAATTGCCTTCATCATGCTGCAGTAGCATCATGTCATCATGTTCTGTGATTGGGCAAGAATTAGGGTGACCAGATGCAAAAGAGGACAGGGCTCCTGCACCTTTAACACTTGTGCAAAAGAGGGAATTCTGACAGGTACAGTTTGTATGACAAGCTACACTTTCTTCACAACAAGTATTAAATGTATAGGAGTCCTGTCCTCTTTTGCATCTGGCCATCCTAGCAAGATTACCAGTGTGACTACTCAAGGAATAAGGAAGCAGCAACCATGGGGAATAATTGCTCCAAAGCAGCAGTATTTTATTATTATTTATTCATCTTACTATACCAGGGCAGTATACAAAATGTAATAAAAATCCTCATATGATATACAATAAAAGCAACGGCATGACATCCATTACAGCAGTAAAAGGGAGGAAATACATAAAACAGACAGCTCACACCAACCAGCTTAATAAACCAGGGCTAACAAAATAATATCATGTCTGTACCAGTCACACCTCCTCAGGGAGGGTGTTCCACAATTGTGTGGGGGGGAGGGGTGCGCAACAGAGAAGGCTCTCTCCTTTTTGTCACATGATGATGAAGATGAGCCTCCCTGGATGATCTTAAAGCCAACAGTACTGAACAAAAACAGGAAAAAAGTGAATATGTACCTAAAAGTGATTGGGGGAAGAATTGCTACCTGCTGAAATCGCTAGTTATGACTATAATTTGAAAGTGGGTAATACTTTGCATCTATCTCTCTAATACATATGCCTATCACACTTTTGTCTACAGGCATACAGTCAACAGAAGCAGCTTTCCCAAATTTTACCTCTATGCCAGGAAATGCTGTCCCTGTTGAATCTCTGCCTGCCGTGCAGCAGTTAAGGGCACAGAGCCTTTGTTAGGGAAAAATGCAGGAACTCTAGCTCTGTACATCACCTAGCACACTGTTGGTGCCACATACATGTTTAATAGCAGGTGTGGGTGGCGAGGGGGGGGAGCCGCAGACTGCCTAGATACATAAGAATTCCAAAACTTGGGTGGCGGCCTGTGCTTTTTAAAAATCAAAATCAAAATCACATTCTGTTCCCTCTTGTCTCTTGCGATTTTGTAGAAAATACCTACCCTGCTTTTAAATGTCATCCATATTTATCAGACTGCATGGTTCTTGACATTTAGGAATATTTTTCTCTCAAACTAACTGAAGCTTTGACAAAAGGAGCTAATTATCAAGGGAGTGGATTTTTTTATTATTATTATTTTTTTAGAGAATCAGCAGGCAATGGAAATGTGTGACTTATCAATCACTTCTAATGCTCACACGGCAAAGGCCTGGTTGACCTGCAGCTACAATATAGTCACATTGCTGAACTGAATTAGTTGCTGAAATCTGTGCAATACCAAGAGCATGGGCGAAGTTGCAGAAGATGCCCGGTAACCCAGAACTCATTAGTGTTCAGAGCAGCGCAGTCTTACGCAAGTATACTCAGAAGTAACAGAACAATCCTAACTGGGGCCGGGGAGGAGCAGAGCGGTGGGGCGGATCTCCTGACACATCTCAAGCCCTGCTGGCTCACATCAACTGGAGAAAAAGGTGGGTCTGTCAGGGCACGGCTTCATTAGATCTTTCCATTCATAATCCTGCCTTGCAGCTGACAGCAATAGGGAGGAATTAGCTATCCAACTCCAGAGATGGCATAGCTGATGGGCCCAGATTGAGATTGGGCCCAACTGGGGGAATGCAGTGGCTTTAGAGGATCCAGTGGAATTGAAGCCGGTTCTACCCTGTCCCAACCCCAGAATTCCCTGTTTCACGTTCTCCACTAGCAGGGAGAAACACCAGTGGTAGCTTCCACACACCTGGGCATAGCAAGGGCCTCCGCCATGGTAGACCCGCCCCCTCAGTGCCACTCCTCTCTGCTGGCAGAGGTCAGGGGACAGACACAGCCTCATCCCCTCCAGCCATAAACTTTGGGAGGTTTGTTTTATTTAGTTAGTTTATTTGTTACATTTGTATGCCGCCTTTCCTGCAAGGATCCCAAGGTGGCGTACATGATCCTCTTCCTCTCCATTTTTATCCTCACAACAACCCTGTGAGGTAGGTTAGGCTGAGAGTCGGTGACTGAGCTATCCATGGTGCTCCGCGGTGGTGAACCTATTCTGGGGGTGGAGTTCAGCACCACGGATAGCTCAGAATAAACGCTGCAATGGATAAGGAGCCCCAGCCCCACTGACACAGGAGCCACCAGCCTCCCCTGGTACACTTACTTACGACGGAAGCCTTAGGGCCAAACTGCATGTACCATTTAATAAACAGTTCTTCGCCCATATGTGTTTGTTCTCCCTTTCAAAATAGCAGCGGTGGGGGTGGGGGCAGGATCAGGACTGTGGCGTGCAGGGAGGATGTGAACCCCGACCATGAAGGTGAGTTCACATGATCGCAGGGTGGTTAATAAGCTGTGGTGGTGCGTGTTAACTACCCTGTGCATGCTAGCCGCGTGCTGGCTGGATTTACAGAATTACCCTCACTGGTGTGGCTTGTTGTGACATCTGAACCCAGCGAGGGTGGTTGGTTGCGATGGTTAAACAGGCCATGGGTTCCGGGCGGTTTGTTAACCACCCCAACCAACCACCCTGACCAGGTTCAGATGTCACAACAAGCCATGCCAGCGAGGGTATTTTATTTATTTATTTATTTATTTATTTATTTATTTATTATATTTATTAATCGCCCATCTGGCTGGCCACCCGGCCACCCTGGGCGATGTACAATTAAAACAATACAATAAAACAATACAATAAAATATGATAATTAAAACAGTATCAAAATTATTTTAAAATCCTAACCCACCCCATATTCCCGCCTGAACAGCCACGTTTTTAATGCACGGCGGAAGCTCATCGCGGAGGGGGCATGGCGAATGTCACTAGGGAGGGAGTTCCATAACGTGGGGGCCGCCACAGAGAAGGCCCTCTTCCTAGTCCCCACCAGCCTGGCTGCTCTGGCTGATGGGGCAAGGAGAAAGCCGTCTGTGGCAGATCTTGTTGAGAGGCCTACTTGATGTTGCTGGAGGCGCTCCTTGAGATAAACTGGGCCGGAGCCATGTAGGGTTTTAAAGGTCAAAACCAACACCTTGAATTCAGCTCGGCAAGCAACTAGTAGCCAGTGCAACTCCTTAAGCACTGGCGTGATGTGATCACGCCGGCGGCTGCCCTTAATCAGGCGAGCCGCCGCGTTCTGTACCAGCTGAAGCTTCCGAACCGTCTTCCAGGGTAACCCCACGTAGAGCGCATTACAGTAGTCTAGGTGAGAGGAGACCAATTATGTAAATCCAGCCAGCATGCAACCTGCATGCACAGGGTGGTTAACAAGTATCATGGCTTATTAACCGCACTGCAATCATGTGAACCAGATCAGACTGAGGTCCCTTTGGCCTACAATCCAGCCAAAGTTAAACACTTTTAAGTCCCGCTGCGTCTAATGAGAGAGAGTTAAGCATGCACTTAACTCTACAATTGAAACAGCAAGACTTAAGGGTTTAATTTTGGCTGCATTGTGCCCTCAGCTCTCAAAACAGAACATCTATTTTGTGCTGCCACCTAAAAGCTCTCAGGGCAGTAAACCTAACAGTGCAAAACCAGACCTAACTTAAAATGCTGATTACTTGCCAAAGATTATTTCTTTCCCTAAGGAATGCACAGCTTGTGTGGTACTATTACATAATCTATAACAGAAATTGCCCCTCAAGCACACAGGAGCAAATTACTCTGTAGCTTAAATAGAGAACGTCTGCAGGGAAGGATGTTGCATTTTTCATATTCATGATCAAATGTGGTATTTGTCATTTTAGTTGTGAATTATGGAAACAATTGTATAGATTCCTCTTGCTGCATTCTGAAGATGCATAGAATTCTGATCAGTAAATACTGGTGATATTTTTATGCCCCTCCAAATAAAAAGCTAGCATAAGAGTCTGGCTATACATTTAGATTCCATGATTAATCTATTCTCCGTTGCCTAGCAATAGCTCAGCTGCAGTAGCAAGAATTACATGTAGTGGTATGCAATACTTTATTGATAATCAGATTTCTGTATGTGTGTGTGTGTGTGTGTGTGTGTAGTCTGAGATTACCTATAAATGTTATTTTTTCTTAGCTGGGGATAGCGAGGCCAGGATTTTTAGCCAAGGAAGCAATCAAGAATGGACCCTATTTAGAAATCAATTGCAATTTAATTCCTATCACAAAGGTTGAAAGAGTTCCTTTTAAGTCTGTTCTCCTTTGCTTGATTTGGGTTAATGCTGGGCTATTTAGTTGGCATGTCACAAATTAGCATACAAATAAAGATCCAAAATAGGTTTTGTGTTTTTCTGTATTAAACTGGCCATAAAGTTTATTCATTCATAAATACATTAGTAAAATAAAAAATTTCATAGCCGCTTCAATCCTATTTCTTAACAAAGTACAAGGGTGTGTCAGGCCTCTACCAAATTACATGTACATACTAATCCTACCAATTTTCTTGTGATTTCTCTGTATATAACTTGGCTCAAAACTGGTGTCGGGGGTGGGGTGCTTCCAGGCAAGGCTTTTACCCCCCATTGGCCGGCCTCACTTATGGAATTTTATTGTGGGGGGTGGGAACACATGCCATCTTCCACTCATAAGCCCCCAATGTTTTCCCAGCATTTATTCTGTGTCTTGCAGAAAATCTGTTAAGGAGAAGAAAAAAAAACAGACCAGCTGCTCTGTGCCTTCTATTTGGTAGCGCTAAGAGCCCTCCATCTGGAAGCATTTTCATGATAAATCTATATATTCTTAATACTACAAAATCCATGATGCAAGATGAAATCCTTGATTGGGTTTTCTCACACTGCTGATTCCCACTGAGCATGCATGTAGAACTCAGAACACACTCAGAGGCACCCTTTATAATCCACAAATGCAATTATCTCTTATTAGATTATTAGACCCCCAAATGCCCACATCTATCTATCTATCTATCTATCTACAGTATCTGTATACCTCCCAATAACTGGTATTCTCTGTGCAGTTAAAAATAACATTTAAAACCATAAAGATTAAAACAAAAAATCAAAAGAAAATAAATCAGCCTGATTGAAATTAAAATAAGTAAAATCATCAGCCACAAAGCACTGATACAGCAGAGCTAAAGGCACTAAAAGTCCTGAGATTAAAATGCCTGGAAAAATAAAAAGGTCTTCACCTGGTGCCAAAAAGACCACAACGTTGGTGCCAGGCTGAGCATCTCAGGGGAGGGCATTCCAATACTGGGTTGCCACCACGGAAAAGGTCTGCTCTCTCATAGCCACCCATTGCAATACACCTTTACCAATTTATTAAATATTTCTACTCCAGTATTGACTGGTGATAATACAATACAAGCGCTTGAGATGTGAAAAGGTCCTTTCCTTTCCTGCAGGGACCGTAGCTCCGTTGTGGAACAGATGCTTTGCATGCAGAAGGTCCCAGGTTCAGTCCTCAGCATCACCAGGTAGGGCTGGAAAATCCCCTGCCTGGAACCCTGGAGAGCTGCTGCCAGTCAGTGTCGGCAGTACGAGGCGAGATGGACCAAGGGTCTGACTCAGTATAAGGCAGCTTCCTATGTTCAAAATCCAGCAATCGGGTGGGGGGTGAGAGGGAAGCAACTTGTCTTGGGGGGGGGCGTTCCCCACCCCCACCTCACCCTCTGGCACCACCTACCGTATGTAGCTAATAATAAAAAATATATATAGCATGTTAATTTTGGGAAACGGTCTACTTCAAGTTCAAAACCTTGCTCTCCAGAGGCGTACACTTTGCCACCAATCTTTACCTTAAGCAGAATTTGTGTCAAGTGTGGAGGGAGTTCCACTAAGGTAGACTAGTATCCCAAATTTACCAGCATCTGCATTGTTCCCACAGATTCCAGCTGATCCCCTTTGCACAATTATATTTCCTTCATTTATTTAACTTTATTCAAGCCCTTCACACAGCTGCACCGCAGTACGTGAATTGTAGTCAATATAGCTGCTGCATAACATATACAGTTAGTGTAGGTCTCATGGGTGCTAAGCAGAAGAACTACACTAACTGAATTGGCCTGAATAATGTCAAATATCAGAAACGTAGTGGCAGAGGAGATGAGCAGCCGACAGGCAACAACACAGACTGAAATAGCAGGAATCTAAAGGAATTTTATGCAGTTCTGTGACCTGCTGCTAAAGTACCATTTTATACTTCTTCCCGGGGCATTTTACACATCTTCCATACCCCAATAGATTTGTTTGCAACTTCCAGTTTATACTGTGATATAGGAAGGAAGGAAGTGCATGCAAGTTACTATTTCTCAGGGCTGGCCTAAGGTGTTTTGCTGACTGAGGCAAAGAACAACTGATTGGTTAATTGATTTTAAACATTTCTATGTTGCCTTTCAAGAGAGGAGCCGTCCTGAGGCAGCTTACAACAATAAAATCCATATAATAAAACCTGATGCAGTAATAAACAGCAAATTTTCATAAAAACAACAAACACCAGCATAAAACATCTGGCCTAGTCAGTACTAAAAACCTATAACACAACCGCAGCTACAACCCAGAAGAGTCTGGTAAAACATAATCAGGAGATGATGGCCAGAGTAAACAAGTAAGATGGTATCCCCTCCCATTCTATGTACAAAAGCCAGCTGGACTGGCAGTTGAATCTTTCTTCAATGCTGGTGATAGGACAGCTTCCTCCACCACGCCTGAAGGCATCAAGCTAGCCTCAGGAGTGCAGGCCTGGCCGTGTGAGACCCAGCTCTCTCCTCCAATACCTTGCTGCCATCTCCCAGTATCTGCTGCCTGAGGTCACCACATCACTTTGCCTAATGGTAGGGCCGGCCCTGCTAGTACTTTAATATGTAAATGAAAAGATATCCAAGTGGCTAAAGCAATACAACTCCCCCAGGAAGCCCCTACAGTGATACTGATCTGGTTCGCACATAATGACAGCCCATGGGTTAAACAGCCCATGGGCTCTTGTGCATGAGCGAAAGAGAGTGGATGTGCTGCTTGCAGCATTCACGTCACTACCGTTTTTAGTCAGCAACCCATGAGCGGTGTAACCTTCATAGGTTACTGTGCATGACATGAGAACCCAGGCCACTGGGTTGTTTAGGGGCTAAACAACCCAGCAGTTAACCCACAGTTTGTCATTGGGTTAACTGCTGTGTTGTTTAGCCCCTAAATAGCCCGGGTTTGCACATCATGCTCAGCGACCTACAAAGGAGCCAGTCGTGGGTTGCTGAGCAAAAGCGGAATTGGTGGGCACATTGCAGGCAGTGCATCCACTCTCTCCTGCTCATCCCCAACAGTCCATGGGCTGTTTAACCCATGAGCTGTCATTATTGCAAACTGGGCCACTGGCTTGGGGGAAAAGTCATGCATGACACAAAACAAACACACCTATGAGTTAGATAGAGGAGCCTGGAGTAAAAGAATGAATCACTGTGGCTCCTTAAATCTTTACGTTTTTAAAAGCATACGTCAGTTTTATCCAATATCTTTTTCTCAAGTCATGGCTATCTCTGATGAAAGAGGGGAAAACTCTGGTCTTAATGGAAGGGGGGGAAAACTCAGTGGGCTACTGCTGATGCAATAGATTAAAACTAATCATGAAATATCCTACATACATTTATCCATGTGGGAAAGAGATGGGTTTTGCTGTGTGCCTGGAAGCTTAACACATTTAAATATCCATATCTATATCAAGGCAGGTAATTCATTTCTGCAGCTAAATGAAAGCAAAGTGAATATAAACCAGATATGGAGAGGAAAGGCAGTTAGAGGTTTGCAACCTCGGGCAGATTACTTTTAGCTCTCATTTGGCCAGATCCTGAGGGCCAACAGAAATGTTCAGTCTAAGGCGGTTCTGTTCTTTTGCAGGATTGTAGCACCTCCATTTTTATATGGGAAATCGCTTGTTCAACAATGTGGCCCCATAGAAAGTGTGCCTCATGCAAAAAGAAAACTCCCCACCTTAGAGAGAATATAAATAAATGCTTAGCTAGGGATGTCAGCTGCTGTGCTGTCTCAGGGCCTGTTTATGCATGATGCCATTGCATGTGGTATAGAAGTGAGCCTTGGCCATACAATGTTTGGTATGGACTAGGGTACTGTATTCTCAGGTTGCAGTTCATTTGCCTATTTGTCTTCAGATGTTTGTCTTTGGCAGTTTCTGTAGGCTGATCTTTAGAGCTAGACTTCCCACTACACTTAAGGAGAGATGGTAGGAGAAAGGCAAAGTTGTACATATGTACCCCCCCCCCCTTTATAGACATTGGACTGAACCATAGATGTTGAGGAGGGGGATGACTAGCAGGACATGCAATGTCAGGGTGGGGCCTCCTTCCCCTCCATGCATAAATGAGTGAAGGGAAATAAGTAAATGAGTACAAATGTCAGGGCCAGCATTATGGGTCAGTATCTTTGGGCACCTGCCAATGCCCACACCTCAGCAAGAGACCCACTGCCAACCCCTAGGGTAGAGGCTCCTGGTTTTGCTGTTACTCCTCCATACAGTCTCTACCTGTTCATATGTCTCCTCTAACTGACTGAGCAGTGACAGGACCAAGGAAAAGGAGGAGGAGCCTCCACTCACCTTGCTCTTTTGCGCTGGGTGGCTGTGTCGGCTGGGCCCTGAAGGAGAAGGCAAGCGAATGGACAGCAGTGCACGAGCAAGGAGGAGGTGGCTCACTGAGAACTTCTTGTCCAAAGGCACCCCAAGACCCAGAGGTGGGACTGACAAATTTATATTTGTTCACAATCAATGTTGCATACATTTTGGCAGCTCCATTGACAATAAATGTTAAATAGTACATGTTGGCAGTTGTGTATGTGAGCTCATGTGTTATCCAATCCCTGGGACTTTCTAGTGTTCCAGAGGTACGGCCAGATATGGCAACACATATTTTAAGATTTGGGATTCTGGCTGTATTTCTGTGAACTGCTCCTGTCCCAGCCTGGAACCCTCCAGATATTTTGGACTACAACTCCCAGCATTCCTGATCATTGGCCATACTGGCAGAGGCTGATGGGAGTTGATGTCCAAAACATGTGGAAGGCAGGAAGGCTGCTGTAAACGCTGAAGATCTTGACATGATGACTATCTCCACTTCTGCTTATGTAAGTGGAGCAAAAATAAGGGTCCAAACAGTATATTTTGTACTTTTTTGTATGAATGTTCCTATGTTTGGGAACAGTGAGCTGCTAACTTCAGGAATGAACTACAGTTTGCTTTTGTTTGTGTGAACACAGTTTCAGTGTGTGGGCGAGTCTCATATTCCGAGGGTGTCTTCTGCATCTGATACAGCTCTATTTTAAATGCTTTATACACAGCAGCTGCACCTGTATAGAGTGGGAGCTCAACTTGTACACAGAAGGTGTAATTATAGTTAATCTGACTATTTCTATGAGCCGTGAGTCGTAATCACCAAAAGGGCCTGGTTAGTGAAAAAGGTACACTGCACTTACTTAGCAGGGAGTTCAGGAAAAGGCTGGTTTAAGTGAAGGGTGTAAATTAGAGCAATCACAGGTTTTGTTCTTATTTTTAATGCACATGCTTGCTATATATATATATATATATAGTCCAGGAACTTGGAACTAGATGTGCTTTTGACATATATGGGAAATCACTAGCAGCAGCAACCAGCTATGCCTAGGGACAGCTTATAAAGTAATTGTTGAAAATATGCAAATTGGGAAATGTGGTTGTATAGCATTCATTCAGTGTGAACTGCCCATTTACATTAACTTTGCTTTATTGCATTTTGTATCATTACATTTTGGAATGTTTACAGTAGCTGCCTCTAAGCTTCTCTAGCATTAGTGCTATGGTTAAAGAATCCATAATGTTTCCAAGCCTTGGTACTTGTGTGGCTTATGCTGGCTCAGCTTGTTTGAGTGTGGAAAGCTAAGCAGCGTCAAGCCTGGTTATTACTTGGATGGGAGACCCCTCCTCTAGTTTCCTGCATTAAGCAGGGGGTTGGACTCGATAGCCTTGTAGGCTCCTTCCAACTCTATGATCTATGAAAATTCTCCATGGAGCTGGCCCAAGACATTTTCCTGCCTCTGGCAGAGCAGCAACTGTTGCCCCTCAGCCACCCAAGTCAAGGGGCATAGTCCCCAAAGCAAGGCAGAACATCCCATAAATACCTCTTCTAATCCCTGAGTTTAGAAGTACCTCTTCTAATCATAATTCATCAACAGCTTAAAGTATTAAATACGTTTATGCACAAAGTATTATACAAATTGCACATGTAGTATGTGCAATTTGTATAATACTTTGTGCGTAAACGTATTTAATACTTCATGCGTAAACGTTTTTAATACTTTAAGATGTTGATTAATTATGATACAAACAGTATGTACAATTTTGTATAACATTCTGCGTGTAAAGGTATTTGATACTTAAAGCTGTTGATGAATTGTGTTTGAATCTGTATATTTTTATAAACATTTAAATCAAGTACAATGATTGAGTTAGTATTATCATGGTGGTTTAACCTCTTGTCTATATAAATCAGAGGTCCAAAGCAGATTATCAATATGCTATGGTCAATGGGAGAGAGCCACTAATAGAATAATGCGGCAGATGCCAGGCTGTAAGCCAAAGTGAGCAGGACTTCAGGAAAGGGAAGCAACAATAACTCAGCGGCAGATCACACACTTTGCATGAAGAAAGTCCCAGGTTCAATCTGTGGCACCTGCAGTTAAATAGGAAGCAATGGGCAAGACCTCTCTGTCTGAGTACCTGGAAAGTCACTGCCAATCAGACTTGACAAGACTAGGCTTGAGCTGGTCTAAGGCAGTTTCTCATGATCATCAAGACAGAAGCACATGAGGTCAGGGGCTTTTAGGAGGGCAGGCACACTGGGAAGAGTAAGTAGATGTGAATGTGAAGGCAGGAACCAAAAAGGGTTAGGACACTAGAAGATAGCAAAATATGGGTCAGAAAAGGGCACAGGAAAATTAGAGGTCAAAAGACAGACATAGCATCAAAGCAGACATCACAGATGGCTGTTCACCACTTTTCATTATGAGTCCAGAAATTTACAGAACAGGCCAGGTTTGGGCAGGCCCCATTCTTCCTAAAGTTCCTGATCCACACATGGCCACTTTCATTTGGGAACCAGAAGTGTCAGTATATACTCTTTTAGAGAAGTTCATTGTTCAAAAGTGCTCTGGGTTTGTGTCTTACTTCACCCAATCAATGCAATCTATAGCTGGCTGTACACTGGAGAGTGGAGACTGAAAGGTACCTGTGAACAAAACATGGTGAGAGCACTTCCCCAACCGGCCTCCTAGATGGTGGTTCTATAAATGTCATGTCTATCTTCACCCCAAGAAGCCTGAATAGCAACACTGAGGGGAACAACCAGCTTATCAGCCCAAAGAACTTGTATCTGGAATAGCCAGTTCTAGCCAGGATTGTTAATCAAAATCAATTGCCAATCAAATCAAGACAGAGGTTTACCGTAGGCATGTCCAAATAACTGACTCAGCTGAGTGTTACTGAGCCAGAGAGCTGTGATTCTACCATTCTGAACCTAGACTCATGCAGAAGTGTTGCATCCTGCTGCAATGGTTGCAAGAATTTGTAGTGAAAGGGAGGATGGAAGGAAGGAAGGAAAGAAAGGAAGACAAACCATCAAGATTTAAAACTGGATATTTATTCTTGCTACAAAATTATCATATCTCCATAGAAAGTAAAGTAAATTAAATGGACAGGCTTCTGGGATCCCATGAAACAGAATTTTAAAGCCCCAGACTCTGGGTACACAGACAGAAAAACTGCACACTAGCTGTCTGACTTACAAAATAAATGTGGATATACCGTAACACAGAGTTGATGTGAGGATAAAATGGAGAGGAGGGGGATCATGTATGCTGCCTTGGGCTCCTTGGAGGACATAAATGTAACAAACAAACAAACATTAACATGTAGAAATGAGACCTGCAACCAAATGCTGTGGAATATCCCCAGCCCCTAAGAGGAGTTCTCCTATTCAGGTCTTCAGCCAGCATGGAATAGGAGTCTGGAACAAGAGCTCAGTCCCTACACTGGGTAGCGGGTTCAGGAGACCTTCCCTGCTGTGCTAGAAGGTGAAGAGATGCTGCCACTCAGAGCAGCAGACAACACTAGGCTAGGTGGAGAACAGGGCCAGGCTAAGATATTTTGCTGCCTGAGGTGAAGCACAAAATAGAGCCCCCTTCTATTCCATGTACAAAGCCAGCTGGCTTGGTACTTTAATCTTTCTTCAACAATTCTCTCTTTCAACACCTTGCTGCCATCTTCTAGAATCTGCCACCTCAGGCAACTGCCTCACTCTGCCTAATGGTAGGGCTGGACCTGATGCACAAACAGTCTCTTGGTATTAGCAGCTTCCTATCTTCTTTCCATATTTTATGGCTATATTGGAGGGAGGGTTTGTAGAGTGGGAACAGGGGAAAGTATCTTTTCTTCTTTCCCTCCTCCTGAAATATCCAGTATAGTACACACATCCTCCCAACCCTAATGTGTTGTGACTCCAGTAGGTCAGACAGAGACCAGCCGGGCCGGAGTGTGTTTGAGGTGGGGCCAGGCTAAGTGCAGCCTGACCCAGCTGGGCAACCTTACCAATCAGTGCCTGCTCAAAAGGCAGGTCCCAAACACACTCGGATGCTGGAAGCAATTGTTTGCCAAGACAGCTACAGCCAGACGCTCCTGACATTCCTGACTTCAGACTTGTACCTTGGAACGACCTTGACCACAACTTTGCCTGATCCCAAACTGGTTTACGTTTGCTGTATTTTGGAATGATATATTTTGGCTTCGACCCTCGGACTGTGATAACGACCACGGCTTAACTTGGAACTGGACGGATTTACGACAAATGCCCCCATAGTAACTTTAAGCTCTTATGGCTGTATCTCCTCATCAGTTTTCTCTTCCCTCCTCCCCCTGATGTCTCAATATTCTGTTCCTCCGGAAGCTCACAGGTGCTGTCAGTCCATTTTAGGTTTTAATTTTAATGTCTTTTTCCTTTTAGCTTACAATTAACCTAGGGAGTCTCTTGAGTATGTAGAAGGCACAACATAATTTTTGGATAGCTTCCCTTTGCTTCCAAGCTGATAGGCTCTCAGCTATCTGAGTTTGCTCTTAGAAGGAATGTTTAAAACGTGAACTTTTCCATTACTACAGTTTCAAATTAAATAATGAAATTCACTCTTTCATACATTCTTTTGACACGAGAGAGAGGGGGGGGAGAGAGAATTATTTTCTTAAGTAGTTTTGCAGTGCACTCAGAAGTACACTCCACTGAGTTCAGTGAGGCTTACTCTCACATAAGTGTATGTAGGATTACAGTGTTAAACTTGAAGTCAAGTCTTGCCACTGATTTTTACACCACTGATTTTTGGTGTGCCAATATGTTCACAATACAACCCAGAGCCTTTCAAGAGCCGGAGTCTACTACAGAGATCCCCAAGCTTTTGGGATCCGTGGGCACATTTGGGAATTTGAGAAATTCCTGTGGGCACCACCACATAATCAGTGGATTGCCACTTTGGTGTCTAACTGTTGTGTCTATGGGTCATAGGCTGCATCATATTCAACAAAACCCTTTTTTGTGTGTACATTGGACAGCGCAATGTCTCTTTAACAAGGGATTGTCTAATTTGGCTAATTGCAAGGGAGGGCAATACAGCGAATGCTTCTTTTAATCACATGTTTTGGCAATGTCCAGTAGTTGCTTCTTTTCGGGAGGAAGTTATTACACAGGTCCATTTCTGGAACAGTCTTTAATGTTCACTGATGTACATGCTCTTTTAAATTATTTACCTGCTTCATGGAAATTAACAAATGGAAGGGGAAATGGATTCTCCGTGCCCTTTTGACAGCTAAAAGACTGGTATTACAAAATTGGAAGGATCAACACTCACCTCCTATAATGCAATGGACTGAGGACCTTACAACACTTTCAGTATATGAATGGGTGGCAAATAGATGCCAACTTCAAATGGATAGTTATTTGGATATTTGGTCCATTTTTGTTGAAGCCTATGTATAATTGCTAGACAGTTGTATGCATTTCATACAAATCCATGTACATATATTTTTAAAAAGGGGAAATTTTGGGTGCCCACAGGCACCACATTGGGGACCCCTTCATGGGTGCCATTGGCGGTGCATGTGGGCGATGTTGGGGGGCCCTGGTCTGCACAGATAAGGAACACATGAATAGGGCTAGTAAAATAGCAACACATTTAATGCACTGGGAATAGGGAGACATTTCTGAACATTTAAATCACCCTTCCCCAACCTGGTACATTTCATACAAATTCATGTATGTATATTTAAAAAGGGGGGGGGTTTAAAAATATTTTGGGGTGCCCATGGGCCCCACATTGTGGATCCCTTTGCAGGAGCCATTGGAGGTGCCCACAGGTACCATGGCACCTATGGGCACTGTGTTGGGGACCCCTGGCCTACTACATGGTAGATTTTTACAGCTCAAGTTTATCCAATGCTAGTTAGTAGAAATCACCTCTGCGGATCCACTTATTAACTACTTTCTGAACGAAAGCCCCAAATGCTAGATTTTTCTCCCTGGCTTCCATCTCAACAAAATGAACATCACAGTACCAGCTTGACAACCCAGTGTGTTGCAACACTTTATTGATGCTTATAAATGAACACATTGGGTTCATCATCCTGTAGCCTTGGTGAAGATGCAAAGACTTATTGTTTGAATTATAAAAGTCATCCTAAAGCTACCTTATGAATTCTCATTTGACCTTTGAAAGAGATTAATCCTTCCTAAATGTCATCTGAAATCATTTCCTTGTGGACCATTGTTGTTTTTAATTCTAGTTAACCCAGAAGGGTTACAGGACACGTACTACCTTTTTTTAATTTAGAAGTAAAACAAGAAGCAAGAATCAATCCTAGAGTGCTGAGGTTTACCAACCAGAGCCAGACACAAAATGGTGTCTCAGGGGGCAGAGTCTATTATCTACTCCATCCCATGAGCTTTCCACTATATATAAAAATCTACATGTGAGTTACCTTGAATCAAGGATTCTAACTGACCAGGCTTGTACAACACACCGCAGCAGATAGTGGGGTATTTAACCCATGACAAGCCATGGCACCTATGGACCCCAAATTGCAAATCCAACCCCAGCTCAGGGGTTATTGTGTCATGTGAATCTGGCAAGTGTGGGCTATGCAAGGGTTACACAACCTCATATAACCTTAAAACAAACCATGGGTTATGCAAGGATTGTTTAACCTTCGCATAACCCACACTCACTGGTACAACATGGCAAACCCTGAGCAGGGTTTGCCTATTCAAAATGGCAGCCACACACACCCTGCATGCACTACAGCTTCACCATGGTTTACATAACCCATGGTGGACTGTCTTGTCATGCAAAGAGCCCCGCTGGCTAGCAGACCTGAACAAAAGCCAGGTCAAAAGCAACCAATTAGTATTGTATTCTTGTTTTACTGATGATGATGGCAGAGGTTTTATTCCTTGTAGTTTTACTTGCTCGCATTGAGATACAGGGAGTTGGAAACTCTTGAAGATCTACTGCAAATCCCCAAGAGATCTACCAGTGAATCCCAATCTATCTTCTGCAACCCCTGCTCTAGTCTACAAAGGGTCAGTGCCGCAGCTGTTAGTTAAAGCAAAGTTAAGCCATTAAAACCAAATAACTTGCACTCTTGATTTCCCCTCCCCCTGAAAACCTCTTTCTTAAACCTTAATGCTTTCTTAGAATGATCTACAATTGATGCATTCTTCTAAACGTATGAGTTTGTTGCACTGTGTAAACTAAAATTGAACTAAGCTACCATTTTTGTGACAGTAGCTGATGTTCCAATTCATCTCCCCCCCCCCCCCAGGGAAAAAAGATATTTCAGTGTCTTGCCTGCTACAGGGATTGAGTCAAATCGAGTCATTTATGTATCTGCTACAGTAAACGTCAGAAAGTCAGTGAATGTTCACGTTTTCCAGTGGGGATGATTTTTTAAAAAACTGATGGCAATAATTGCGCTTCAACATTTCCTGAAATTTGCCATTGACTAGCTAAAACCTTAAGAGTTTCAGGTCAAAGTCAATATTAGGCCAGTTTCTGGCATTTGCCAAATATATCTACACAGGGAATGTGAACATACAGGGCAAATTTCCTAAAAGCTGCAGTTGCAGGGCTCCAACACGCTGTTATTTAACCCAGAGTGTATTATAAGTCATGTTATGAATCTTTGAACGTGAATTCCATTGTCATATACAGTACATTATTTAGATTCATGAAAGGCATTTGAATTAAATACAGAAACATTTGATGCAAACCAGACTTCCCAATCAGTCAAGAGCTGTTGAATTGGTTGCTTCAGAGCCTTCCCGTGGGGCAATTTGCAACAGTGTGGAGAAAATCACTACATTGAACACAAAAGCCCTATTCACGCATTACTTGCTGAAGCTGGAGCTCCTGCACTGGTGGAAGCTCCCAAGGGATCTAGAGCCAAACCACATGCTAATCACGTACCGTCGAGAGCACATAATGCAGGCCACATGCTGAAGCTAAGCAGGTATGAGCTGGGTCAGTGCTTGGATGGGTGACTGCCTGCCTGGGCTGCCCACATCTGTTCTCCTGTATTGAGCAGGGGGTTGGACTCAATGGCCTTATAGGCCCCTTCCAACTCTACTATTCTATGATTCTACCATGTCGCTCAAGGTTATCTTTTTCTTTCCTCCAGTGTAATTGCATGCAGTCCCAGTTTGAACCTGGACTGTGCTCTGGGAGAGGAGGATTAAACTTTTCCCCAGCACCACCATTTCCACCCCCCTCAAATCCAACATACACACAGGGGGCTAACAAAAGGGGGAGGAAAGCCTCCATTGACATCAATAGATACTTTTGTTTTCTTTTGTTAACACCCCTAAAGAGGGGGGGGGGAATTGAGGGGAAATCAGTGGGGGTGGAAGGTTTAATCCTCCTCTCCCAGAGTCTGGTGGTCCTGATCTGAACTGGGGCCATGTGCAATTACACTATAGTAAAGAAAAAGATAACCAAACCATGGCATGTGATTAACATGTAGTTGGCTCTAAATCACGTAGGAGCTTCCACAGGTACAGGAGCCCCAGCTTCAGCATGTGTGCATGCTTAAATAAAAAGATAACCCTGAGCTACATCTATGCAATTTTCCGAAGAACCCCGCTGAATCAGTATTCTAAATCACACGAGGGGTGGAGTCTCCGAGAGGACAGGGGGCTCCCTGCTACAGACATTATCCTGAACATGGTGACAGCAATGGAAGGGCTGGAAGCAGTTGTATGACTTGGGGGGCAGGGCTTCGCGCGGGGCCCTGTAGCTCCTTTCACCACGGGTATCTGAATATGACAGGGGACATCTGTTGAAGCATCCATGGGCAAACGTTTGCCTATTGCTCCATTTCTAGCAAGCTTTATTTTTTCTTTCGTCTATTGATCAATCCAAAATTATCTGCCCAGTTTAATTATGTAGTGTTTGAGAGGCTTCCTTTTAGAAAAATAGATCCCCCCCCTTTATTTGAGTATTTTGCAAAGCTATTTATTTTCAAAGGCTGACATGAGAGGAAACTATTCCTACAATTTGAGAACTGCACATTTACACTGTTGGGAATCATTGCTCATTAAAAAAAAAAAAAAATTGATAGCTGTAAGAAGTTTGATTTGACTCACATTAGCAGTGTATCTCTTCCTTTCTGACAATACAAGTTTGGCTTCCTAATCAATCTTGTGGCAAATCGTTTTAAGAATTACCATCTCATAATTCCTTCAAAGCTTTATTTCCCCCCCTTGGACCTTATTAACAGCACGTTTTAGAGCAGAATTTGAAAAAAAAAAACAACCTGGCATTGGGCTCCTTTTCACAGATTTGCCCCCATCTTTGGAGTTGATTGGATGGCTGCTGCTTCATTTGAGGGGTTGCTACCAGTGTTATCATGTGTCCCAGTTTTGTTATCATGTGTCCTGGTTTGATTGATCAGCAGCCATCTTTTGTCCACAGAGGTAAGTTATATCAATCGCTATTAGCCATAGTAGCTTAACAGAACCTCCATGTTCAGTGGTGGTGTACCTCTGAATGCCTGCAGTTGGGGAACAGAATTTGGTGCAAGGGCCTTTTTGCCTTTCATGTAGACTTCCTAGAGGCATACTGGTGTAGGTGGAGCCTCCTTGGTCTCATCTATTCTACTCAGTGTGGGAACAGGTTAGCAGGTGGCACTCTTCAACAATAGCCTCGGCTTTGTATTGTCAATGGTTTGGTGGGGCTCCAAACCATCCCTCCAACGTTCCCTAGATGGCCATGCCCCTTTCCTCTAGCCCCACCCCCTTTCCCCCAACCATCACTCATTCGATGGTTTCCCAACTTTTGTGCAGCTTCCCCCCCCCCCATTCTAAAATATCAAGATGCCTCTCGTAGGGCTAAATTACTTGCAGTAAGAGCTTTAAGCTAAAATACCAAGTATTTTCGGTACAGTGGCCCCACCCCTTTTGACTTTGGCCCTGCCCCCTCTTGCCTTAGTCCCCACCCAGCACTATAGTGTGGCCCCCGAGAGCTTCTCCAAAATGGAATTTGACTCTCAGGCTGAAGGAGGTTCTGCACCGCTGGATTAAACTAAAGACAAGTAAGGCAGCGGTGGATAGAGATTTATAGATTTCATAGATCATAGAGTTGGAAGGAGCCTACAAGGCTATCGAATCCAACCCCCTGCTCAATGCAGGAAACTAGAGGAGGGGGTCTCCCATCCAAGTAATAACCAGGACTGACCCTGCTTAGCTTTCCATGCTCAGACAAGCTGAGCCAGCGTGAGCCACAGGCCTGTATGTAAATGATATGTGGAGCGGGGAGAGAAAGTGTTTTGTTTGCTTTAATTATTTATTTATTATATTTATACCCCACCTTTTTTCCTTCCAGGAACCCAAGGCGGCTTACAGAATCCTCCTCCTCCTCTCCATTTTATCCTCACAACAACCCTGTGAGGTAGGTCAGGCTGAGAGTCTGTGACTGGCCCAAAGTTGCTTGTTTTTCTTTCTCATGATCCTACAATTTGGGGTCACCCAGTGACATGGCTGGGCCATAGGTTCAAAACAGGCAAAGGGAAGTACTGTTTCATAAAATGCATAGTCACCGATGTGGTGATGGCCAGCTGGGGTGTAGCTTTGAAGCAGGTGAGCTGTTGGTATTCACCTCACAAAGGAAGGGCTTAGTATTTGTTTCAGGAGCACTAGAATTTAGGACTTTGTAAAAAAGTTTCTGGGAGGGAGGGAGGGAGCCATGCTTCCTACGGCAGAGCACCCTCCTGGATGCGGGGCACCAGCAGGAGGAGGAGGAGTATGAGAAGGAGTCCAGAAGGCTCACTTTGGCCAAGACTGGATATGGCTGCATACTGACAAGGCTGATGGAGCAAATTTGTATTCTCTTGCTCAAAGTAAAATGATCAAGGGGCTGGAGCAACTCCCCTTTAGAAAAGGTCACAACATCTGGGACTGTTTAGCTTAGCGAAAAGGTGAGTGAGTGGACACATGAAAGTGGTTTAAAAGAGTATGCATGGTGTAGTGAAAGTGGAAAGTGGATTTTTCTCCTGCTCTCATAATACCAGAACCCAGGGTCATCCCATGCAGCTGATTGGTAGGAGACGAGACAGATAAAAGGAAGTATTTCTTCACACAGCACATAGTGGAATTCACTACCACTAGATGTAGTGATGGTCACCAATTTGGCTAAAAAAGCTAATTAGACAAAGTCATGGAGGATAATGCTATCAATGGCTACTAGTCCAAATGGCTATATGCTTTTCTGGTACTGGGACAGTATGCCTATTTACAACAGTTGCTGTGGAACACAGCCAGGAAGGTGCTTTTGCACTCATGTCCTATTTGTGGGTTTCCACAGTCAGCGGGTTGGCAGCTGTGCCAGTATGCAGCTGTGCCAGAATGCTGGACTAGATGGACCTTTCATCTGATCCAGCATGGCTGTTCTTATGTTCAAAGGGTAGAACCCAAACCAGTGGATTCAAGTGACAAGAAAAAGGATTTCAGCTAAACTATTCAGAAGAATATCCTGATCGTACGTGAGAGCCAATGTGGTGTAGTGCATAGAGTGTTGGACTGGAATTTGGGAGACCTGGATTCTTGCTACCACTTGGCCATAAAGCTCACTCTCTCAGCCTAACCTACCTCACAGGGTTGTTGTGAGGATAAAATGGGGAGGAGGAGGATCACATATGCTGCCTTGGGCTCCTTGGAGGAAACGTAATAAATAACTGAAAAAAATCTGTCAATGATGGAATAGATTGCCTCGTACGGACTCTTTTATTACAGAATTTGAAGCAGAAGCTGAATGGCCGTCTATCTGAGATGCTGTAGTGGTGGATTTCCCGGATCAGCAGGGGAATACATTAGATCAGTGTTCTCCAACCTTGGGTCCCCAGATGTCTTTGGCCTACAACTCCCAGCATGCCCCAGCCAGCTACGCTGGCTCAGGCTGGGGCATGCTGGGAGTTGTAGGCCAAAAACATCTGGGGACCCAAGGTTGGAGAACACTGCATTAGATGACCCTTTCAACACGATGATTCTATGAGACTGCTGTTTATGATAGTGAAGCTCAAGGATCTGCCTTTTTCCCCACAGGGGGAACAGATACATTATCAGGTGCAGCTCCTGGGAGAGCCGAGTTGTGCCGAGGGGATATTTTGGCTGGATATCCGTGGGCATGGAGGGATTATAACTATTGACTCTGCTGTGATCTTAACAGCTACCATGCAATTGCCATGTTTGTTTAAGAAAGCAACATCCTTCTTATTAAGCCCAGCTATTGGTGTCTCTTGATTTCCTTCCCCCTGCAACATTTCTAAATGTTTTCGGGAAAACATTTTAATAATTCCAAATGAGCTAATCCCTGCCAAGGCCTCTCACAGCTTTTGGGTGGATATCAATTTCATGCAGTTCTGAGCTGTCTCGCTTCAGAATGCATTTAAATGGGGAAAGAAAATTTAACCAATTGTGAGCACACTCCCTGCCCATGAAACCAAATGACTCAAAACAGTGTCTCAAGCTCAGGCATAATGGGAGCGCAGGATGAAAACCACCCTACGGCACTACAGCCAGGCCGGCTGTACTAGGTTGTAAAGTATTGATGCTTACCTAGTTTCTCATGTACACATTCAGCGGCAGGCCCACGTCCCTGTAACTGCCACATTATACTCATGATGTTTGGTAAGAAGGGGAATTTTTAAAAAAACAAAAACAAGGTAGGGTGGCCATGTGTCCCCTTTTACAGTAGAGAGTCCTCTATTTGAAGACCTGCCAGAGGACTGTCCTCTATTTTGAAGGGTCCTGTATTTGAAGGGCTGCCCAGTCGAAGACCAGTTTAAAAATAAAGGACCTTCAGAAGGAAGAGGTGGGCCTTGAAGCTGCCCATCAACAGCACCTGGACAGCAGACTGAGCAGGTGCGCAGCAGGTCACCTGGTCACAGTCTTCCACTCTGTGATGAGACATACTGTATTTTTATTTAAATTATAACAATAATTTCTAAATTTACAATGATACATATAAATTAGTATATGCAAATTTTATGCAAATAAGCATCCTCTTTTCTGCTGATGCATTTCTTCCTTTTTTGGCAATTCTTAAGTGGTCACCCTAATCCAAAGGTAGAAAATTAACTGTACTCTGAAAGAGCAAGGAAGGATTTGACGAGCTGCCTTTCTCGAGGGTAGAGGAAGAGCCCAAGCAGTTCATTAAGAAAAGAACATGGCAGAGTAGATTTTGAGGCGCAGTCCATCTGATAGGGCTATAGTCCCCACAACTCCACCACCCCTCACAGCACAAAATAGACAAATGGATGATGATATGCCTGGGTCTACTAGAGGTTAGAAGCTAGCAGGAGGTACAATGACTCTAATCTGTTTCTTCCAAGGACCTTGACTTGTCAGCCTAGAACCTTGACTTGTCAGCGTCTGTAATTGCTCAAACCCCTAGGCTGGCTTCAGTAAGAAACTTGGCCTTCCTGGCTTCTACAAACAGGGTCAGTGGCAGCATCACAGCATCCTTGGGCCCCAGTCCCACTGGCAATAACACTTGCTCTGAGTCCTTTGGACCTGATAGCTATGAGCCATCATTTTAAATTTCACCCAGTTCCCTTGCGTGTCAGATGTAGTGTTGCTCTGGGGCACTGTGAGAAGTTTTAAAGGGCAGCTGCCCAACTCTGATTAGAGGAGTGCCATAGCTGGGAATACCATTGGCAGGGGCAGTGGTGCAGGAGGAGCACCATGCCAGGTGCACCATGCCAGGACTGGAGTAGGCCCTGCTCACAAGGTCTGTTGGAAGCAAAGCTGCAGATATCACAGTAGGTTCTTGAAAGAGAAGCCTGTTTTCAAGAACCAGGAAGTCCCTTCAGAGATGGACGCGAGAGCAGGAAGAGGAAGTGTTTTCAGTCTCTATTAACTTCTCTGTCTTATCCAAAAGATAATTTCTGTATCTCCCCTTTTCTGGAGATGTACAACCTCCTGATGTAGAGACAACCTCCTTTTGTTCATCATGACTTCTTCAGTCAATTTTTTTGTGACTGCTTGATAGAGTATTTTGTGTCTGTGTCGAAGAGCAGCAGCAGCATGTTCAGAGGCTCTCCTTTCTTTTTGCTGTAGAACCCCCTTTTAGCTCTAGAACTCCCTTTTTCTGAAAGGACATCAAAACTCAGCATCTCTAGAACCAGAACAGAATTATTTGGACGGCATTTAATGCGTGGACAAAGAAGAGAGAGAGAGAGAGAGAGAGAGAGAGAGAGAGAGATTGGAGGGACAGGGAAATTTCTGAAGAATGGGATGTCAGGGAGAGGGGGAGTCTACCAGGTCAGAGATATGAAAAACGTGGCAGTCCCAGCTGAAATGGAGCATAAGTATCTAGTACTGTTTGTCTTTATGGGGATTAGGGAAAGAATATTCTTCAGTGGAGGGACCCTATACCAGTGGTAAAGTACATGATTTACATGCAGAAAGGACTAGGTTTGATGTCCAGCATCTCTAGTGTCAGCAAGTGATGGGAAAGACCTTTGCTTGAGACTAAGGGAAGCTGCTGCTGGTCAGAGGAGATCAGCCTTCCCCAACCTGGTGCCCTCTAGATGTGATGACTGCAACTCCTACCATTCCTAGTCAGCATGCTGGCTGGGAATGATGGGAGTTGCAGTCCAACACATTTGGAGGGCACCAGGTTGGGGAAGGTTGGAGTAGACGATACCAGGACAAGTAGACAGATCTGGTAGAATGTGGCTTCCTATCTTCCTAAATACCACTATTGCTTATAAGTCCAGTTTTTAGCTCTCTGGCGAAGTCCTAGGTGGCAGTCCTAAACACATGCTCTGGTGATGGAGAGAGACTCAGGGTTAGAGCACAGGCTTTGCATGCAGAAGGTGCTAGGTTCCATTCCTGGTATCTGCATGAAAAAGCATTAGAAATCAGATGATATGAAAGACTTCTGCCTGAGAGCTTGCAGACCCACTGCTAGTTAGAGTAGACCAGTGTTCTCCAACCTTGGGTCCCCAGATGTTTTTGGCCTACAACTCCCAGCATGCCCCAGCCAGCTATGCTGGCTGGGGCATGCTGGGAGATGTAGGCCAAAAACATCTGGGGACCCAAGGTTGGAGAACACTGGAGTTGATAATAGTGGGCTAGATGGACAAAGAGTCTAATCTCATATAAAGCAGCTTCCTATGTTTCCATTGGACATGGTGCATCATGCATAGGATTCTGTTGTATGTGATCTATCTTAAGTATGTTTCGCTTTTCACTAGTATTACCTAAACTGACCTCTACATTGGTGCAAGCTACATATTTAAATAAATATATCTCGTGTTGATGCTGTGTAATGCCTTTTGTAAAGTTTACATAAAATTCATCCTAGTATGGTGGCTATTTGATGGTGCTAAAAACAATGCTCTTCCTCATCTAGAACATGTTTCCTTATCAGTCATCTATTGAGTAAGGCATTAGATAAGCATTGGAAGATGTTTTCCCCTACTTTGGATGACTGGTAAAGTTTTCCTCTGCAGTTCACACAAGAAAGATCCTGATGGAAGTTTAACCTTTCAGACTTCATTTGCTGTTGATAATGTTTAGTACCTGGCAAACAGCCTGCTTCTTTGAACCTGCTGCCAAGAGCATGGAAAAATGCTGCTTGCCTCTTTTGTGCAGCATAAATGAAGGAAATTTTAGCAGGGACTACAAAGAAGAAAATTACATGTTGTCACCAATCAAGGTGCTTAATCTTAATAAAACCTTCTTGACTAATTTTGCCATCTCCCTTTTCACCTGTTCATTACTGTTGAATGACAAAGCATTATTGTTATTAGAAAGGCATGCATGATTAAAAGTCTACAAATTCCCAAGATTTTTAAACACAGCTTATTTTATAGTAGACCCCACCTTAACTTTACTGCTCACGCATTTACCATAAATAGATCCAATCAAGGAGAAATCATCCAGTCAAATAAAGCAAGTAGTTCTTGCCAGTGGAATACTTTCCATTCCATTAAGGCAATTACTGCCTTAAAAAAATAGGGCTTCTTACACAAGTTAAAAATAGCAGAATTTATCTGATGATAAAATGTTTTACATACATATAGACAGAAATATTCCATTGCTATAAGCAAATATTGTAATTTCCTGGGCATTGTAGGAACTGGCAGGTAACAGCTGATAGTGGACCACAGGAACTCTGAATTAAGGCTGTTGTATGTAAACTGGAATGATAAATACGAACACTAGGCACAGTGCCTGGATGATTCACTTGCAGAATGAAGTTCATGAAAAAAGTAGAATATAGATCCTGAGGATCTTTAAAACTATTATAATATATTCATACTGTAAATACAATATTTCTACTATAAATTAGTACTCAAACCCTTCATAAACGTCCCCTGATACTCAGTGTATCTTGGTGTTTTGTTATTTTAGAGATTATCTGACCACTTCTCCCTCTTCCTCCTCTTCCTCTTCCTCTTCCTCCTCCTCCTCTTTGACTTCAGAAAGGTTCCAATAGGAAGCTGTTCACTAGCAGTTCTGTTGGCTGCAAGTTCTACTCACAGCAAAAGAAGGTGCACAAAGTCAGGGCACCTATTGACGAGTTTGGAAGGCGGCCAAACAGTTGCAAAATCTCCCTCTAAATGTATGTGTGTGTATATATATATATATATATATATATATATATTAATAATAATAATAACAGAAACATCATTTTCTCTATGCAATCATGGAAATAATCTGTGCATGGGAATCAGCTCTACAAGGTGAATGTTAGACTGTAATCATGGGAGAAACTTCAACCATTGCTGAACTAATGCATTTAGAACCTCAGTAGCCTGAACAGGTTTCCTGGATTGGGACATGGGTGTGGTAACATTGTGGTTACCTTCACAAAATGAAACATTAATATCTTTCCTTTAGACGTTTAAAAAACGGGGAGGAAAGGAGAACCTTTTAATGGGATTTCATAGGTGTTAACTGTCAATTGGTGTTCTTATACTGTGATATTTGGAAAAACCATTGTGCCCTGACCCACCAAACTTAAAACATAGACACAAAAATGCGTTTTTGTTATTGTTACATTCCCAAAGGCAGTGTGCATTCACTGTTTTGTCCCTGGAAGCCCTTTGTAATGCCAATCTTCTTAGCAAAGCCTAACTATTTGTAATATAATAACACAGAGTCGGCTCCAATCTCTTGTTTCCTTATCCTAAAAAGCAGTAGACTCAGTTTGGTAAACACATCAGTCTGGTCATGCAACATCAATTTCTATTTTTGTCCTGAACGTCTAAGTCTGAAAAAGAATTATGGCCATAGGACTGAGCTGGGCCAGGACAATGCATTTCTTGAACATCTTTATGCCCTGGCCAAATAAACACCTGCTTTTCATCAGTTCTTTGAAGGACTTAAAAGGGGACAAAGATGTTCACACTCCCCAAATACATTCAGGCAGCTACACTTCCCCTGACATGCACTGAGGTGACAGTGCCCTTCCCTTGTACCATTTGGTCAGCAGTAATCCAATCTTCTCAGGTAGTGGTTCTCTCAGTAATAATTTATTTGCAACTCCAAAAGGCTGCTGCTTTTATGGCTTAATGGTATTTCTTTCCTAATAACAGTGAGGTCATAATCTATTCAACAAGGAAAACAAAGCTAATTCAGAGTGAGGGCAATTCATTTGCTCCCATTAGCCCTCAGTAATGTCATCACATAGCCAAATCTCAAGAAAAGATGACAAATTTGGGGGGGAAATGGCACTGAAGCAGCAGCCAATTGGGTCAAGATGTGAGAGACTGCCAAGCATGTGGGGAGTTTCAAGGGACATTTCATGATTTGTGGAGTTTGGAAGGAAGAAAATGTGTGGATTTTTAATGCCTCCTGAAAATGCAGTTGTTCACTCAGGCTTTCTCTGGTTTATAATTAATTGTAATTAATCATATGCTGCTCTATCTTACTGTTCCTTATATTGTTTTTATTGTTACTGTACTGTAAATGTGATTTTTAATATTTATATGTAAACCGCTTTGAGATTGTATTATATTAAGAAGTATATAAGTATTATTTATAAATAAATAAATTTGCTGCTCCCCAGAAGCCCCCTTTCATCTTGATAATGTTCACTATTGAACATTCAGTTTAGCCCTAATTATGTGTATTTCAAACATATACTTTTAGTATTTTGGAGACCAATGGGTCTACTAAAAAGTATCCTCTCACTTGTTCTCTGATCATGTTTTATGGGACCAATGTAGACACTTCTCATGTCCCACTAGTCAGAAGCTGACTTAGAAGAAGAATACTTTGAAGAGGATGCTGAGTAAACAGAATACAGGCCTGTGGCTTACGCTGGCTCAGCTTGTCTGAGAGTGGAAAGCTAAGCAGGGTCAGGCCTGGTTATTACTTGGATGGGAGACCCCTCCTCTCGATTCCTGCATTGAGCAGGGGGTTGGACTCATTAGCCTTGTAGGCTCCTTCCAACTCTATCTATGAAATCTATGAAAAACCCTTGAACTCAAGCATGCAGCCAACTATTTCAGCTATGGAAGTGGAACCAGCAGCCAGAGGCTCCAGTACCTGCAGGGGCCAGGATGTTGATGCATTCTGGTGGACAATTCTGAATCTAAGCTCTAAGAGTTCCCACACCCAAGGTGCTTGCAGAATCAGGAAACCCAGTGCATTCTGCCTAGTCACACACCCCAGCTCCAGATCCTCTCCAACACTCATCCTGGATTCCCGGAAGCAAAAATAGCAATGAGTCCAAGTTGAAGCCCGGTCCATAAGGCACATTTGGCAATATAAGGCCTCCTGTCCCTGCTCCCTACACAAGAGAATTCATGAACCCAAGTATTTGCTGGACCACCATCTATAAAATCTTCTGCTCCTATCTGGTGTAATATCTCTCTTTAGACCAGCTCCTTGTCTTTAGGCTACTCTCTCTAGCTAACAGGTTGGACAGCTCCCCTGCCTTGCCAGTAGATGGGGTGCTTAATCCTTGCAGCTCCAGTATTGGTGGGACTGGCATATGGCTGCTGCGATTGTGGCATGACAGCAGTTTCCCTTAGCAACTGTGGCACTAATCCGAAAGTAAAGAGCAAGTAACTCCAGGAAGAATCACCAACTAGCT
The DNA here is from genome assembly GCA_021292165.1 of Shinisaurus crocodilurus. Taxonomy (NCBI): domain Eukaryota; kingdom Metazoa; phylum Chordata; class Lepidosauria; order Squamata; family Shinisauridae; genus Shinisaurus; species Shinisaurus crocodilurus. The sequence goes on from CM037879.1 coordinate 237,002,008, forward strand.
AAGGGCTGTAGCATAAGAGTTTCTGATTAGGACTGTGCCATTTGTACTGATCTTGCAAATTCATCTGGACTAGCAGCATGGGAAATACAGGCCTGTGGCTCACGCTGGCTCAGTTTGTCTGGGTGTGGAAAGCTAAGCAGGGTCAGGCCTGGTTATTACTTGGATGGGAGACCCCTCCTCTCGATTCCTGCATTGAGCAGGGGGTTGGACTCGATGGCCTTGTAGGCTCCTTCCAACTCTATGATCTATGAAATCTATGAAACCAGAGGAGTCCCTTCATGAGTTTTAAGCATCAGACATGCTGAAACTCACAATTACTTCTGACATCTGGGACTATTCTAATCCTGTTTTTTATGCTTCCAATTCTTTTCACTGCAATAAAGCAGCATGTTTTATTGATGTTATGCTGGTGATCTGTTGGCATTTAGGCACTGTCACAAGTTGTGGGATCAGATTTCTAGCTTAACTGAGAAAGCATGGTGAAAATATAACCCGACCACAAAGATTCTGCAGTCTCTTATAAAGCCACATTGATGACCCAACCTAACCTCCATTCCAGCTAAGCTGAAGTACTTGGTCTTATTCAAGTTACGATCCTCATCGGAATGCAAATGATGATTATCATTGCTGTTACTATTAGAGCACAAATGTCTGGAGCTCCCAGGGCTAGAACTAGAAATGAACAGTTCTGTGCATAACTGCCCCATATGATGAGCCACCAGGGCTTCAGTTTGGAGCAACTATCTGGGCAGGAAAGGCTTCCCAGGCACTGAATTGGTTTGCCACCAGCTCTTGATTCCATATGGCCCATGGTTCCATGTAGTTCCCAGCTCCTGGCCTACAGGTCAGCATTAACAATCAGTGTCAGAGATAATGAGGATGAAGATGATTAGCAAGGTAAATATGTCATTTATACGCTGCCTAAATAGCCTTGTAATGTAAAGATTTCTGTATAATTTACTGTTCAGTTAGGGAGAACAATTATTATTTTCACTATGATTCTTGAAATGAACACATTTTAATTCTTTTGTTCGCCTGTCTGTGTCTTGGCTAATTAAAGTTCATGGCGTGGATTTTGGCCCTGCCATTGCATTGTTGTCAACCAGCTTAATAGATTAATTTGGTTCTGGGCTTGCATCAACCATAAATGACATCTCTAGAATTCACCAGATGATACTTTGGCAGTAATGTTGATGTGTTATAGGCATTTCCCCAAAGGATAAGAATCCTCTTACATGTTTTCAGTTTCACTTTGTTGGCAGGATGTATACATTGCAAAAGTTCTTTTTTGAAAAGTCCATACTTAGCCAAATCCTGATGGTAAGCTTTAGACAATGAAGCACAGTGGTTCATAAATGTCAGAGTTTCAGCAAAACAGTTTCTTTCAAACTGGTAAGACTGAAAGGGACTCTATAAAAAGTATTCAGCAGCTTGAATGAGAATACTGAAAAGAAACCAAAATTAGTCTCAACTTTTTTGAATATAGATAGTCAATAGCAAAAGATAATGCTACAAGGGAGTGAATAAAGACTGATTGTTTTCCTTCTATGTGGAGACTTGAAATTTAAGGTTTGCTAACATGATGATTAGACAACTGGCTGAATCCAGCCAACATGATTTTATGGGGGAAATGCTAAACATCTTAAAATATTGTGCAAAAAACCATAATCTATTCTTAGTGTGTGATATTGTCTCGCATGCCACTCCCCTGCTGGTTTGGGCTGAACATGCATAGGTACACCATATGTTCCTTCCATATGTATCCTGCTCAGGGCTGATAAATCATGCTTCCAGCAGGAGTAGCCTATGCTGTGCGTGTGACCCTGAGGAAGAGGGAGCCTTAAGCAATATGTATAGAATCATAGAATAGTAGAGTTGGAAGGGGCCTATAAGGCCATCGAGTCCAACCCCCTGCTCAGTGCAGGAGAACAGATGTGGGCAGCCCAGGCAGTCACCCATCCAAGCACTGACCCAGCTCATACCTGCTTAGCTTCAACATGTGGCCTGCATTGTGTGCTCTCGACGCCACCTGCTGAGTCCAATGTATCTATGTATGTATGCAGGTGACCCTTTCATAAATGCATTTGTTCAAAATTGTGGGAAGCTTACCCTACAAAGGGTGTTTCTTCCAAGAAAGGTGGTTCCCCCCTCCGACACACGCATACAACTGCTACCTGAAAGCATAATAATGAGCCAATTTCTATGGAAATAGTCTTGTTATTATTTAATCAGCCCTACATCTAAGTGATTCATGAACTTCTTGTTGAAATTCAATAACCAGTTCATGAATTTCTGAAGGAGAGAGAGAGAGAGAGAGAGAGAGAGAGAGAGAGAGACCTCCCCGTCACCTAGAAGTGGTAAATTCTTTGTATTGATTATTAATGCTCAACAATTTACTTCAAGGCAGGTATAAGCTTGTCAGTATGGTAACAATACTGATACCACTTACGTATGCATACTTTTATCATCTTCAGCAGGCCTGCTCACAAATAAGGGATACTGAACTTCGAATATTGTGTACCGCTCTGATCATCTCAGAAAGGATATTGTAGAGTTGGAAAAGGTGCTAAATGACCCAGGGGCTGGAGCTATGAAGAAGGGTTACAAAATTTGGGGCTTTTAAGCTTTGAAAAAAGGTGAGTATGGGGAAACATGATAGAGTAAGCATGTTGTGAAGAAAGTGGACAAGGAGAAGCTTTTCTCCTTCTTTCATAATACTAGAACCCAGGTTCATCCCATGAAGCTGAATGGTGGGAGATTCAGGACCTATAAAAGGAAGTACTTCGCACAGTACATAGTCGAACTATGGAGTTTTCTACCACTTGGACAGCTTTAAAAGGGGGTTAGACAACAAATTCATATGTTCAGCACAACTCATTGTATTCTTATGTTCTTAAGTTATTGCCAAGTTGTTGATGCATGCACACACTGTGAGCTTACATAGTTCACATTCATTCATGCCAGCTAGAATGGGGCATGATCTAATTTAAACACGTTCAAGTCCTGTTGGTTTTAATGGAGGAGAGCTAAGCCTATTCCTAACCTCAACAAGATGGTGCCTAATGTGTATACATCTGTACAAGATAGTAAAACAATTTGGCCTAGAGGGCACTAGTTGCTAACAAGGGCATCGTTATGTAGAATTTGAAGATATACTGATGAATGGCAGTGGGATAGCTTTAATGCAGGAGTAGGCAACCATTTTGGGCTGTGGACACATTTGGCAATTTGAGGAGCTGTCCTGAGCACCACCACAAAATGACTGCTATGGGAGGCATAGCGAAGGACAAGAAACCTGCCAAAAACACTGAGTACAAGGCAGGGGTGGGGCCTGAGCCCCAACACCCTAAACAACTCCTTTGAACTCACAGTTTTCAGTGCCAACAGAAACCTATTTTACAATCATACCAGCTGTAAGAAAATGTGTTAATTAAAAAAACAACCAGTGGGAAGGGTAGTGCACCTTGGTGAGGGCCAAGAAAGGTGCCCAGAGAACATTGGTGACCATGGGCACCACATTGCCTACCCCTGCTTTAATGGTTTGGGGAATTAAACATTACCAGTGTCTTCTGGTAAGGTAAGCAAAGTAAAAGAAGTGAGTGAGTTACTTCTCATGGTTCTTCTGAGGGGGGGGGGTGTTCCAAAGAGGAACATGTTTTTCATGATTTTCCATCTGGTGGTGTTTACATGTGTGAAAATGCTTTAAAATTGATATCTGATTCTCAATAATACTCTTTCAGCGCACTGCTTAGAGACAGAATATCACACCATCGTTTCCAAAAGGTGATCTTAGTAGTCTATTAAATATTTGTAACCATCACCCAGAGTTGTTGTTTTTGTTTTAAGGTAGAGATACAATATGCATTGCATATAGGCATTTTGTCAAAGAATGCAGGGCTGGTACCAGGTTTGAGCTGTCCTCTGCCCACACCCAGTGCCATCCAGTAGCTTTCCCCCCCCCCATCCCAGGAAATGAAGATAGCGACAGCTGCTTCAGCCACTTCACTCAGCACTTCTCCGCTAAGCGCCAGGTTGTGTGCCACTGCCTGTGCCCACCACCTGCAGCCTGCCCCCTCCTGTAAGCTTCTCAGGCCAGGCAGGGATGGGCAGTGATGCACAGTTCAGCACCCAACAAAATGGAGAAACACTCAGCAAAGCAGGTGCAGCAGCTCAGCTGTCACCATCTTTATCACCCAAGAATGCCTCTGGGGCCCAACGCACATTACATTGTGGTCCAGAGGCATTTCAGGGTAGTAGAGATGGCTGCTGCAGCCACTTTGTTCAGTGGGTCTCATCAGAGCACCAGATGATTTTAAAAAATTCAAGAAAGGGTGATGATGACAGTGTCAGCCCAAGTGGGCCCCTGAGGCGTATGGGCCCCAGCACTTGCCTCACAGTTCCAGGTGCGGATGCCAGGCCTAGAAAGATGTAGCAGATAAGCCACAGCAGTACAGTAGGTGATCACTCGTGACCGAGTAAGATTGTCTTCCAGGATAAAATTACAAAAGAAAATTATATAAAGAGGAAAGGATATGAACTGGCTCCCTGAGGAGTTAGAACTATCCATTCACTTTCCTTTCTTGCTCCTGAGCCATCAACTCTCCTTCAGCCAAGGCAAAAAGGAGGGAAGATAACTGAAGTTATTTACCATATTTACAATGGGTGCTTAAGCTGTGTAATTTCCTCTTCCTTTCATTTCTACTTTAATTCTAGAACTGAATACAATTTAATTGCTCTAATAGGAACATAAGGAATCCTACTATTTTTACACCATTGCACAAATATATTTATAAAAGCAACCTGTTTTTCCAGGGAGAGATCTTACAAGTGCTTACAAGGTTCTGCTTATATCAAGCTGGTATAGCTATATGCATATAGTTGCTGCTTTTCAACAAATTCCCCCACTGCGTTTAGCTGATCCCTGAGCACTGTATCATTCTGCTAATATTTATTTATAGCTGACTCAAGTGCTCTCTCTCTCTCTCTCTCTGCATATATATATATATATATATATTTGCATTTCTGTATTGCTCGTTTTGCAGATACTAGTGAATTAATTTCACCCAGGAGAAAGTTCATTATTTGCCTCCTTTTGCAAGAAGAACAGAAAGGTACAGTAATCTTAAGCAAATTGCACAGATGTAAAGATAACTTTTTCAATTTGTAATAACCAGGTGTTCCAATCACCTGTGCTTCCTAAAGAGGCTAGTTTAATAGCTCTATATTGGGGATCATGAACAATTAGTATATCTCCATATACATATACAGAGTGCTGGACACTGATTACATATACAGAGTGTCAGAGGTCACTGTACATATACATATACAGAGTGCCGGTCACTGATTATTCACATAGTAGATGAGATTTAGGGGACCAGCACAGATCTAGGAATAATCTGTCCACCTTGCTTCTGATACTTACTAAGATAAGAAGTAAAAGAAGTATCTTACTTGTGAAAGATATCTACTTCTTGATGGGGCACTTTCCATACTTGCAGTAATATGCTATATAGCACTGAACCAGTGACAAAGTAAATCAGTCTCTGGATGAAAGTTTATTCTGCATTTGGCCTTTGCAGTAGGATCTGGCAACTGACCAAACACTCTGATTGGTATTGTGAGCCATGAGAATTAGGCAGCTTTGTAAAGTTCTCTTCTATTACATGGAGTTTGTTAGGGAAGATGGAATATGTCCAATTTTCCTGGCAAATACACGAGTCTTTCTGTCTTGCTGCATTGGTAGTTTCAGTGCCCCTGGGTTCTCCACTGTTTTGCTCCAGTCCATATATTTATGCTCAGATCACATGTTCTCATTCTTGACTAGCTGAGACAATGATGTGTAGTGCAGTGTGGATATATGACATACTTTTACTCTTTTCATGGGCCCCGATCCATAGAAAACCATTTTGAACCCTTTAGCAAAGCTGTTCAAAAAAATCACCAACTGGGGGTGGGGAGATATATTTTTCGGGGAACAAAAATGTTTGCAAACTAAGCTTTCCTCCACCCCACCCACATATAATAGATCACTAATCTACTGAGATCACTAATAACAACCATGTAGATTGCTAATAACAACCATCCAATTCAGGAGAGGCACAAAAAAAGCAGTAGGAATCTACCAAGAGAGGTCTGAGCAAAGAGAGAAGTTTGAAACATTATTTTGAATGAAGAAACTCAATATTTATTCCACACACAGAATAAATATTTGTATATACAACCGCAACCGCAGTTATTTCATATGGGGCTGCATGTTCTCAGTTTCCCACTTGCAGTTCTTGTTCCATTTCAAATGTTTAAAATTTAATATGCTCAAATAAAGGTCAACCTGTTCTCTTGTGCTGAATTCACTGGGCCTTGTCTGCATAGATTCAGCATGATCAAGGACTGGAGCCTGTTACCATTATTAGATGTTACTAATGGCTAAGAGCTCTCCTTTTGTTTTTGTAGTAAGAGGCAAAGAATAAGAGAAATCTTAGGTCTTGTCTAGCCCAAATACTATTGTAGATACTTCAACTAGCCTATGAATTGTTTGGACCATCCACAGGTATGACAACTAGGAAGCTGCCTTCTCCTAGCTCAGATTATTTATCTATTTAGCTCAATATTGTCTATTCTGAGCTGTAGTGTAGTGACACTGATGTCATACTCCACCTCCCTCAGAATCCCGTGTTCCCTCTGAGCTTAGCTGAATTCCTCACAGTAGCTGGAGGGAAATTAATTTCCCCAGCAACAATACGTTGTTCCTTATTGTAAAGTAAAGTATTTTGGGGTGGCCTAGTTTGAATGGGTGATTAGGAGCCAAAAGGCCTACTTCTGGTGGAGATGAAAACTTCTAGACCTGGTTTGTTATTATGGATCAACACAGCTGCCTCCAATGTTGGACTCTCCTTGGGGAAATGGATATGGGGACTGAGGGGGCTATGATGAGCACCACTACTTCAAAATTTACCACTACACTGCTAATTCTGAGTGGCAGTAGCAGTGGCATCTCCAGGTCTTTCCCTGGAGATGCTGGGGAATGAACCTGGGACCTTCTGCATGAACCTGGGACCTTCTACCACTGAGCTATTGTTCACTTCTATTGACTAGCTCACACTGTATTGTGCTATACCCATCAACACCATTTGATCCAGCTGATGGCTGCTGTGGTTTTCTGTGGCTACATCTGAAAAGTGGAATCTGCTCTGCTTCATATGAAAATACCATATTGATGTTCTTTGAGAGAGAGGTGGTTCCATTCTATGGCATCCTAAAAGAGTTTATAGGAAGGGAGATGACTATTGGTTTTTCCACCATCTGGTTGACATTCCCTAGCTTATTAGTGAGGCAGATTTGTACTTCCAACCATCTGTTACCCCCACGCCTATTTCCACCTCTTAAGTAACACCATGGCTTACAGTGGAACTTTCATCCCCTCTCCTCCAGCCTCACCCCAGAGATGAAAATGAACTAAAGGGCATTCTTTCCCTTCTTATAGAAATATACTGCCAAGATATTTTGCATAACCATAGCTAGACAAGCAACAGAATCACGGCAGTGGGAAGGTGCTTGTTTTAAACACATCGGGGTAGATATTTTAAGAAAGAAATACTTTGCTGAATATGTTGCCTCTGTTATCATTTTTATTATTTTTATTTTTACCCGTTAGCCAGTTTTTCCTGAAGTATCAAACTCTGCTTCTATCTTGAAACCATTTATTGAGAGCAGAAAGACAGTAGATACTTCATTCTCTAATAAAGAGCCAGAGAGTGACCTACTTTTAAAGAAATCTTCCTATGATGTTTCCTGGTAATACAAGGATGAAAACTCTATGAATTCAACACCCCTGTAGACAAAATAAGTACCACTGCATACAGTTGTAGGTCCATTTCTTTAAACCACTTGTCACCTTTTGATTATCTTTGATTATCATTTCTGTGCCCATTACATAGAAGCAATTCACAAATTATCAAATCTTGAAAAATCACTGAATATACCATGCGATAATTTCACAAGCAAATGTCACCATGTGAGAATTATCGTCCCAAATATGATTGTAAAAACTGATGATGTTGTTGGTATGCAACTAACTGGTATGAGAGAAGCAAAGGTTTTCTCTCAGACCAATATTTGATCTGAGCAGTTCAACTTGTCAGAGTTCATTCATTAATTTGGCCTTACTGTACTTATCTTCATTCAGCCAACTTATTCAAAGTGGTGGCCTTTTTTAGTTAGTTCCAGCCACCTAGCAACTATTAACAGATATCACAGATGTATGGACCATCACTTGGTGTACCACTACTCAACAACTTATCTGTGCTGGCTAATTTATATCTGCATATCACCATTCAATATTGTAGTCCAGGGGTAGACAACATGGTGCATGAGGACACGAATGTCCCCCTGGACACGTTTCTTGGAGCCCTACCCCTCCCACTTGCATGATGGATACATGGCGTGTGTGCGTGTGCGTGTGTGTGTGTGTGTGTGTGTGTGTGTGTGAGAGAGAGAGAGAGAGAGAGAGAGAGAGAGAGACTCTCTGAAAACTGTGGATTCAAAGGAATTGTTTCGTGTGTTAGGGCTCAGACCCCACCTCTGCTTTGTACAGAGTCTTTTGGGTAGGTTACTTGTCCTTTGCCACATCTCCCATGGCAGCCATTTTGTGGTTGTTCTCAGGACAGTTTCTCATATTGCTAAATGTGCCCATGGGCCCAAACAGGGTTGCCTTCCCCTGTTGTAGTCACTCAGTAATGCAAATGCATGTGTGAATTCACCTCTACAAGAAGCAGGAAGATGATGATGGCACATCACCTGAGACTGGTTGAATCTCAGAAAACATGTTCTCCTTTTCTACAGTTAAGCAGTGCTCCCCTAGACATTCCTGCCCCATTAATGCCTCATAGCAGATCCAAACATTATTTGATCCTTTCACCCCTGCTCTTCCATCTTAAATACAGTAATAGATTTCATAGATTTCATAGATCATAGAGTTGGAAGGAGTCTACAAGGCTATCGAGCCCAACTCCCTGCTCAATGTAGGAAACTAGAGGAGGGCAAGCATAATTCGTTCCGGAACCGTGCTTGTAATCCAAAACACTCTTATATCAAAGCGAGTTTCTGACGGGCGTGAGCGGGGCTGATTTTGGCCCGCTACGCCTGCTCGAGGCGAGCGGTTACATCCCTACGCTTGTCTTGCAAGACCTTGCTTGTTTATCAAGTAAAAAAAAAAAATTAAAATTTGCTTATCTTGCAAAACGCTCTCAGACCAAGTTACTTGCAATCCAAGGTATTACTGTAGATGTTGTGGTGTCATTGCTTTGCTAGATGCTGTCACTAGTGATTCCTTCTCCTGGGCAATTGCTGTGATTTGGGTTGATCTTGATGCTATGATCTCAGTGCCTCTGATCCTGCTGTTGCCTAATGCATCAATTCTGTCAATGTTCTCTTTGAGCCCAGTTCTGCACAAGGGTCTACAGGGCTAGCTGCTGCAAATCTGCTCATGTCTTGGGAATGCTAGTTCGCAGTTAGTGGCTGGAATCATATTTGCAGAAATATGATTCTTTACATCTGGTGAGAACTGCAATGGCCCTCAGTGCCACCCATCAGTCAAATGGATGGGAAAAAGGGAAATAATACTGAACCAATGTAACTGGCATATTGAAAGGTTTGGTATATTTAGTGTGTGTTTTTCAGTTTGTGGTGTGTGTGTGTACACTACCGAACTAAAATGTAAAGCTGAACAGAGATTTATTATAGACAGCTAGGCAAACAGTGAGAAGAAGAAGCCTGGCATATTGTTGTAAAAGAATGAGCGAAATCCATAGGAACAACAAAACAGGATAGTGTTCAGTGGGAGATGAGAGATGCAGGGTTTCAAGAGGTGGGTAGATTTGGCTGAACATTATGCACTAAGAGGAAGTGTAAGAGAGACAAGATGTAAGCTGGGTGGCAATGTTTAGATACTTGTGAGAAAGGACAAATAGAGATAGGAGAAAAAACTTTGCCAGAAATAGAAGAGAATAGGCTACTATTTATGTGACTCTCTCTCTCTCTCTCTCTCTCTCTCTCTCTCCTCTCTCCTCCCTCCCCTCCCTCTCCCTCTCCCTCTCCCTCTCTCTTTCTGTATCTATATATTCAAATTAAAACTTTAAAAGTTCAGCTACATTCCCAGAAGAGAGAGGGAGGCAAGCAGACAAAGATCACCAGGCCCCTGCTCCAGCTGAACTGTCCCTCCCTGCCCTGTAGGAAGTATCCTTATGAGTTGTTATTTTTAAAATCATTTTATAATGTCTTTTTAATTAATGTACTGTTGTTTTACTTGTATGCCACCTTGGTAGGATTTTATCCTGAAAGGTGGGATATGAGTAATTGTAATACATACATACATATTCTAGAATGCCTACCCTGCTGAATGAATAATGGGAATTGCTTGAAACCCCCAAGGCTGTTCCCATGATGAGAGGTCACCTGCCCCAAGACTTGCTGTCTTGCTGCAACATGCTGTAAACATCTTATTCCCAGGGTATACCTCTAAAAGAATTGCACAAATGATGGTTCATGCAGTGATCTGGTAGGTCCTTGTTGAATCAATGTGTTATGCATGGAGCAGACTAAGTTCCAGGACACTACGTTGGGTCAGGCATCTTTATCCTCACTTAGGTGTTAAGAATGCATGCATAATCCAGAATAGCAATGTGAGCAGGATAGATAGATAGATAGATAGAGATACATGCAAGAGGAAAAAAATAAAACTTTTGTGGGATTACAATGAATGTGCTAAAATAAAGCAATGTCATTTCCTCCCCCCCTTTTTTTTTTCTGGCAGGGTGTCTGTGTCTTTAAAGTTATGGAATTAGTAGAAATGTAAGAAGCAAGGATTTCCCCAACATTTCACCTCCATTTTAGGGAGACAAAAATTCACAGGCTCTATTTGTACCTGTCTTGCAGCTGTTAAAGAGACAGCATCCCTGCTGGAAGAAGTTGGCAAATCTATTGAAATACGGTATAACTTTGATACCAATAGGACATGGGCAAAACTTGAGGAACAGCTGGTTTTGTACTTCATGAAAGTGGCCCAATATAATATGGGGAATAATCTCACAAAGTAGTTCTTAAGAAAGCAATTATTGCACTGGTTCTTCAGTATCCATCTCAGTTCTGCAGATTCTGAAATCAGGGAAATGCATCCCATAATGAATGATAGCAGGAGATTTGGAACATTCAGAAGTGGTGACAGCTGTCAGGTCATTTCAGAGGGAGCGAGCAGTGGCAGTTAAGATAGTTCAGGGGCACATAGCCACTGGCTGACTCTTCTGTAGCTGTGGGTGGCTTCACAGTTTCAGGTGTGGATCGGTGGTCTTACCCAAAGTCTACCCCCTAATCTTCACTCCACACCAAGCAGTGTTTCCTTGCCATGCTAAAAATGCTGTGTCGGGTTTAGATTTAGGCACATGCAACTGGCTTCCAAACCTCTCCTTCCATGGTAGCCCCTCCAACAACCTCCCCCCCCCAATGCTTCATAGAGGTTAAATGGGGAAGGCTGTGGTGCTGGGGAAGGGGGATTCCTGAAAATCAGAAGGAGGCACTTTCCATGAGCAGATTTTCAATTATTCCCCCTTCCTCCTCCACAGCCTGCTTCATTCAGGAGGGTCCTCTGACCCTCCAGTCCAGCATCTTCAAGGGTGTGTGTGGAGGGGCTGTTTTGTGTGTGGTGCGGGGGGGGGGGAATGAAAATCTGCTTTCACCAGCCCAGTTGCATCTACCTAAATCTGTACCCAACCTACTGTTTCTGACTTATTACTTTTCACCCTTTTCCTGCTTAAAATGGAAGGAATGCCTATGGATGTTTTTGTGAAAAGCATATCAACTAATATTCATGAATGACAAATCTGTTTGGATGCTGCATTCATGTCTTAGAACATATATAAATGATGTGGATTACTGGCTCTCAACATTTAATTCCTGAACCTAGTCAAATTCAGAGTAAGGCTGTAATCCTAAACACGTTTACTAGGGAGTAAGACTCACTGAACACATTGGGACACATTGGGGAATTACTTCTCACTAAACATGCATAGGTTTGCACTGCAGGTGTCTTTCAGATTCTAGAACATCTGCAAAATGTAAGCCAACTGTTAAGTGAATATGCCGTGAATATGCAGGCTGCTTGCCTCTTCCAAGCTAGAAAACACGTTATTGGTTGTGAAATTGGTTGTGGAAAGGAAATAAAAATGAAAGGTTGAGGATGGGTTGCTGTCAAACGGCAGCATCTGTGCATGTTTAGATAATATTTGAGGATTATGATATAGAATGCTGTCCTCACATAGAACTCTGAGATTTATGCATTAATAACATTGCAAAGAAATAGCCCATAACTGCCCCCATGTAACCTACTGTTGCCTGAATCTCACTGTAACAGCACTGTTAACATTGATACCAACCCAGGCCAAAAGATGGAACAAATATAAATTCTTTCATAGTAGTTTGCACCACCTTTAACCTAATGCTTAAAACTATCTTTTACAGCTTGTTTTGCATTCTATTTCCTTTATATTCATGTTGCTATATTAATATTATTTGAATAATTTGTCATAGTCCCTCCTATGTTGTTAACTAGAGTTAATTCAAGTTTATTAAGATAATTCCAATGTAAGCGAGTCTTCCATTCCATTTTTCTTCTGAAGTGTGTGAAGAAATGCATAAAACCCTTTAGACTGGGGGCCTGAACCACACTTTAATTCTTAATTTTGAACCTGCCCCAGTCTGCTCCTATACATCTCAGAGCATCTGGGTTACATAACATTCTCAGGGGATTTATTTTTGAAGTCTCATTTCAATGGGGATTCTTAAATGAAAGATCAAGGCTTACAGGTACCTGTGACTCCAGGTAAGATTTTCAAAATTTGAAGGGGAGAAGAAAAGCACAGTGCTGCCTCTAAGAAAAGAGTTTGCAGTTATGGGTGTTCCTTTTTAGTACTTTTCTCAGACTGCTTTCTTCAATTTCATTTGCATTAAAACTACTTTGCAGAGACCTCATGCATTGAATTTTCAAATTAACCTATTTATACAGAAAAAATCTCTTTGGAGCATGGATTTAGGACACATGTCTCAAGTTAGATTTTGGATCTTTTAATATTGACCTTTTTTCTTTTTTTTTTCTTTTTCTTTCTTTTCTTTTTTCTTTTTTGCTGCAGAATCATTGGAATGCAGGCTTCTTGCTACATCTATCTTACATTCCTGTAATGTGACCTGCAGGCCTGTAAGTAAAGTGGTATCTTCTTGAATCCAAGGGATAAGAGCAAGATTTTATTGCTTAGAGCCATGGACCGTCCAATTATGCAGTGTTTTAAGGAGCTAGCCAGTCTTTGGTTTTCTGACTGTTGCCTTGAGATCAGCCTTCCCCAACCTAGCACCTTCTAGATGTGTTGCACTACCAGCATGCCCCAGCCAGCCATGCTGCCTGGGCCATGCTGGGAGTTGTAATCCAACACATCTGAAGGGTGTCAGGTTGGGGGAAAGCTGTTTTAAATCCACCAGCAAACTGCAATGGTACCTCTTACTTTCTAAACGTTGTTTCACTGTGAATGGTTTCAACAGTGGAAATCCCACAGCGTGTTCCTGGTTACATCAACAATGCTGCCACATTTTGAAGAGTCGTGTAGCATGTCTCTGTTTGGTGCTGTGTGTGCATGTAAGACTTCCCTTGCTTGCCAGCTTGTGACAAAATGGCTGGCTGGCATTCGAGGATGCATTACATGTGGATGTTGTTAGTTTAGCAGTTGGTTCCTTTTCAGGAGTTTGCCACTGCAGACACTGCTATGCACTGACTGGAACATGCAAAAAGCTCCAGGGGATTGCCAGATGAGAACCTGTTATATTTAGAAATATGCAACCTCTAAGCCAGGATGCATAATGGAAGTTGTCTCTCCTGGGAAGTTTACATAATCATCAAACCCAATTCTTCCTGTAGTATTTTCCCAAACACTATTTCAGCTCTTTCATCATAACACAATAGGACAAATATCAGGAAATAGGAGCCTATAAGGTGATACAAGACTTGTTCTCTGCTAAAGAAGTTACTAGGAACATTCATTTCAGTCCCATGTTTCCCTCTACAATTTATTCCAGTTACATACTGACAGTGAATGGCAATTTTTAAATTAAGAGTGAGATTCCCACTTACCTTTTCAGCATTTGGAAAGACTGTTCTGCCTTACAATTCATTGCAAAGGAAAACATTTTAATAAATCACTGAAATTGGGTTCATTTTTTTTGCACATTGTGCTCTGATGGTTTGGATGAGAAGCCTATTAAAAACGAGCCACAGAATATATAATTTGGTTTTGGGGTTTTTTCTTCTTAGCAAACCCTTTGTAAGCATGCTGTCCCACCTCGAATTAGCAGTGCTTTGCTAAATAGCTGTCTAATTACTTTTAGAAAAGGCACAGTCCAGGCAGAATTAAGCACTTGAGAGTCCCATTGATTTTAATAGGGGAGATTTAAGCAAACATTTAATTCTCACACTGAAATCAGTGGAGCATAAAGGTGTTTAACTTTGGCTGCGTGGCTTCAGTACAACAACAGGGGATCAGGTGCACATGCAGATGTTTGCATGTGAATGGCTTACCCCAAAAGAATGCAATGCACCTGCAGAGATTTCCTTGACACTAGAGAAAGCTTCTGAATGAGCAGTGCTTCATATGTGGGCTAGCTTATTAACAGGGGCTGGCAGAAGGTAGATCTCCAATTGTTTGGGACTTCAACTCCCAGAAGCCCCTGCCAGCATGGCCAATGGTGAGGAATGCTAGCAGTTGAAGTCCAAACCCTTTGGAGATCTACTTTCTGCCCACCCTTACCTAGCATCACAAGGAGTTTTGTAACTCAGTCCCTTCCTGTAGTTGCTTATAAATGGATGAATAATGGCAAGTCCTTGTTATAGATGACACCAGCGCAAGAAAACAGTAAAAATCAGAAATTGTAAGTAAAACCAGGAGCCCAAAAATTCAAAAGACAAAAAACCAACTAGAATAAGTGGGTCTCTGGAGCTTTCCTGATAGCCTGAAAAAAGGGGCCTGACAAAGCCCTGATGGAAGCTCATTGGAGGGCCACTATGAAAAAGGGTCTTCTCCCTTATACTCACCAACCTAACTGTTGTCGGTGGTGGGCAAGTGAGAAGGGCCTCTGTTAATGACCTCAGAGTGTGGGCAGGCTGGTACTGGTGAAGGTAACTTGGGCTCATACCATTTAAGTCTTTAAAGGTTAAAACCAGCACTCTAAATTGGGCTCAGAAACACACTGGCAGCCAGTGCAGCTGGGGCAGTATTGGTGTCACATGAGATGACCACCAGTGCCCACCAATATTCGAGTGGTCACGTTCTGCACCAGCTGAAGTCTCCAAATGGTCTTTCAAGGCCGTCCCACGTAGAACACATTATAGTAGTCCAGCCTGGATGTCACCAGACCATGAATAACTGAGGCAAGATCAGCCTTCTTTTTTTTTTTAACTTTTATTTTTTTTTTTAATTCATAATAAAACAAACAAACAAACACAAACACAATAATGGACTTCCAATCTTCTCCACAGCTTAATCAACCACAGTTACTCTTAAAATCTTTTCTGTTAACAAAAAATCACTTCCAGTTATGGCAAAAAAGAACCCTAAAAGGAACAAACACCAGAGGTCTCCACTCTCCCCCAATAAACATCAACTATTTAATCTATTAAATTCAACATTTATAGATACTCCAAAAAGAAAACCTATAGTTTCATTAAATAGTGTTTTCAATTCCAAAATACAGTATATTAAGAATCCCAAAGTAAAAAGTAACTATAAACTAATTAGCAAATGACCACATACCAAAAGCATTTGTATTTCCATCGCTCCCGCACTCTCTAGTACCTAACCATCGAATCAATACATTTGTATTATTACAATTACTCATTATTCCTTTCTATCTAAGCAGAAATTCCTTCACTTTTAATCTCCAAGATATTTTTTTTTAAAGGAAAGAAAAGAAAGATAAGTCTAAAAAATTAAGAAATAAGTGACGTCTGACAGAACAGCAGAAGCACATAAGCCATCATGCTACTTATAGAACCAAAAAAAACAAAAGACCTTCCCCTTTAATACTTCAAAGCCTCCACAAAACAACACCCCCAACAACAACAAGTTATTATTATTATTTTTTAAATAAATGTTTCCAAACAGACCAAATATAATTATACCTTACTTATAATAATTTCCCTTACATCACCATTAATATTTAAAATTCAAATAAATCATATAAGCAATCCCTTTACCTTTGCCATTAATATTTAAAATCAAAAGATTATTTATATTCCAACTAGACATATAGTTCAGTATACATCAACCCTTTATCTTTTGCCAATAAAAGACCATGAAGATAGTCCCTTTCATTGCTTTCCTCTGTCAAAGGGAAATTCATTAAGTTCCAGGTTTTGAACCAAGAATGAAATCAGCTTGTTCTGTTGTTTTGTGGTCTCCTGCATACCGATCTCCGGCTCCGCCATCTTAGATTTTAAAAAGTGCGTCACAACATCCTGAACTGCCTTCTCATGCCACTTCGACCCAATTAAAACTTCAAAGTCTCTGTGAATTTCTGGTAAGTTGCCCAAGTCCTTATTTACTTCTTCTGTCTTCTCCTCTGCCGGTCCTGTAAAGAAATCCGTCTTACGTTGTTCTTCTGATTGATCCACTTTCATATTTACATTCCAAGCCTGGATCCTTACTTCCAATCTGTTTAGAATTTCTCTCTCCATTTCGTTCCACAGGTTTAAGAATGCTGTAACTGCAAACATCTTGCCTTGCGTATAGATGTTTTCAAGACGCTTCCAAACATATAAGATTTATAGACCTCCTTTCAGGTTTCCTCTCTTATCTTTTTCGACTCCCAGATAAACATAGTCTACTTACAGTTAATTATAAATCCCACTCTGCTGCCGAAAGATTCCAATTAGCCACTCCAGATGTACTCCTTTATTTTGGAAGCGAACATGCAAACTTCTGATGATCGGTAAAACCGGTCTCTGGAAAACAGCGCCGTTTCCCCCCCTCAGGTCACCACCGCATTTATTCGTCATACGACAAACAAAAAAGCGATTTATGACCCTATGAGATAATTTGGGGGGTAACCTCAGATCTTCGCTTCTCTAATGAGAAGTAGATCCCCCAGCCTGAGACATTCTCTGGCCAGGAAACGCTGTGCCAGCTCCCCACAGAATTTCTGTGCGGCTTTCAAAGCTCCATGTTCACCCGGAAGCTCCCGCAAGATCAGCCTTCTTAAGATAGAATTGCAGCTGACATACCAGCCTAAGCTGGTAAAAAGTACTCCTCCTGGCCACCGCCACCGCCTGAGCTTCCCCAGTTAGTGCCCAGTGCAGGAGCACTCCCAAACTGTGCACTTAGTCCTTTAGGAGGAATGGAACCCCACCTAAAACCTCTATCCAGATTGCTTGATTTCTCTAATGATAGTATCTCCATTTTGTTTGGATTAAGTCTCACTTTATTTGTCTACATAAGGATAGTACATATACTAACAAAATGCCAGCCATTGTGATGGGAAGGATATCTTTGTGTGGAAGCATATACTGCAAAGATCTAGGGTGTGTGCTGTGTACATCACTGCTTTCTTTGCACACAAAGACACATTGCATCCCCACCCACCACTTGTGGGATCCTTCTCAGGGACCAGGACACTCAGTGTTAGGATGGAGAGCAGCTTTTGTCTTTGTTGGTATAGTGCCCCCAACTACAGTGCTTTACTTTCCCCCATAAGAATGAATGACAAGCATTCACAATATGAGAGAAAGTATACTAGGATACCACTGGTGTGGAGCTAAACCTGCTCTTTTCTCCTGCTGAACCTCAGCCAGTGAGAATCAAGCTTGCCTCTATCTTTATAACCCTAACCAGAGTCCTGTTTCTTAGTGTGATTGAATGTTGGGCACTGGTCCATATATAGATATTGGACACTTATTCTGTTTAGAATGGCTATATTGTACAAATTGAGAGTCAGTTTGGATGATAGTTCTGGAGCAATATGGCCCATTTCATGGAGTGGAGTGGAGTGAGGGCACATGTCTCCTCTTTTCCCCCCACCATCCACATGGGGACAGAATATCTAAAGTCAGCTGATGTGTAAAATATTCAGTGCACATTGGCCTCAATCATATGGTTGATTCTCCAGAAAACTGACTGCACAAGTTAGGCCTAAGCTCGTTAGATTTATTATGCACAGATAGCAACCTCAGGCATGCTGTTACTGTGTGGATGTGTGGGGATGGTGGTCAGGGAGCGGGCATGGCCGGGCTCTGCTCCATGGAATGGGCCACATTGGGTTAGAAATATTGGGCAGTATCTGGAGATGTATGGATTTTGTTAAATCTGTTCCGTCTATGTTTCACAGATCCTCAGGCATCTTTTGTTTTGTCATCTGCTCTTTGACAGAATCAGAGTTATTGTATGGGAATTTCATTCATTTGCAAATGCGCACTTGCACAAATCCCCCTCCCACCCCAGTAAAAAAAAAGTTGCAAGTCTGCACGACTTGGAAGAAGCCAGTCCACTGTGGAATGCACAGGCTGAATTCACAGAAATCTGATCTCCTTTGAATGTACTGAGGATATGTCCGACATCCCTAGCAGTATCCAATGCTGCCCACTTGCTAGCAGGACATACTGTTAGTGCAAAGGGAAGATAGTAGATCCTGCAGCAAATGGAAATGAAGGGAAACACTTATTTTCAGAATCAGGCAGGTCAGTGGAAGGAAGCTGCCCTGTCCTCTTCCAGGATCAAGCATTTCCGGTCATTTCTGGGGTTGCTTTAGGAAGTGCTAGCTTCCTGTTGCACTAGCAATGGATCCACGTGCCACAACAGAAACAGCAGGAGCACAGCGGCAGCATTGGATACTGCCCAATGTCTGATCTGGACCATAACCATATCATCACCAGTAGTCACAGAAAAATATTTACAGTAATACCTTGGATTGAGAACATAATTCGTTCCAGAACTGTGCTTGTAATCCAAAACACTCTTATATCAAAGTGAGTCTCTGGCGGGTGTGAGCGGGGCCGATTTCGGCCTGCTCCACCTGCTTGAGGCGAGCGGTTACATCCCTACGACTACTTGTCTTGCAAGATGTCGCTTGTTTATCGAGTCAAAATTTATTTAAAAATTTGCTTGTCTTGCAAAATGCTCTCAGACCAAGTTACTTGCAATCCAAGGTATTACTCTACTAATGTGCAAGGGATTGCAGTACAACCCTTGTTATATGAGCCTAGATTATAAATCTCCCGAATTTTCAATTCTCTGTGTTTCCCACCTTTATGCTAAATAATTTCCTTATAAATACTCTTTTTAGCAAACATTGTTATTATGAATGAAGATAACTAAAGATGAATAACTGTTCTTATAACATGCATGTGGTATGAACCAATCATGTAATTACACGAGACAATATTTTCTAACACAAGGAAATTTTCAGATACTGAGACTACTGCAAATCAAGAGAAGTATTCTGGTATGGACTATCATTGAATTGTTCACAGTATTTTACATAATAATGTCTTTGCTCATCAGTAAAACCCTTGCCCTCTTTTAATTAAAACTACATTACTCTTCTTAATAACAACATTTATTTAAGAGATCAGTTAGATGCCCCTAACATTAATTTAATGGAGGCATTCCATTGGCATTCTATTAGATTTTCCCAGTTAAATTAACATGATGGACTTTTAATGGATGCTTTAATAGACATTATTAACTAGAATATTGTAAAATTAAAATCTGACTCAATGAGTTTTCTTGACTGGCTGCTGTAATGTTTCATGAAGCCATTGATTTTGAGCCTCGAAGAAATAACTAGATGTACATGATTCAGTGACACCAAGCAAGAAACAAAATTTAAATGGCCTTCAAAGAAAAATAAAAAACTATTTCATAAGAAGTATATATTTAAACTCTTGATAGTTTTACAAAAGTAATTTGATATAATTCTAGCACTGATGCTAGCAGTGATTGTATTTCTAACCATTATAAAATTGTATTGTTTTTTCAACAGATGATGATGATGATGATGATGATGATGATGATGATGATGATGATGATGATGATGGCTCAATATCAGAGATACCTGCTCACTCTGGCTAGTACAGAGATTTTCTGCAGCTGATGTGTTTGATAGCTTAGATTACTTGCTGAAGTCAGCCTTGAAGGAGTTTATCTTAAAGAAATACTGGTGTTCCTTTGGGATGGGAGCTCTCTGACTCCACACACTGCCTATGATTGTGAAATAGGAAATACTGTCTCTGGTATCAGACACTGAGAGGGTTTAACAGAACTTCAGAACTGAAGGGAATATGAAAGATTATCCGGAGCTTCCTTGGAGATGGGGATTTGAAGTATTGCATAAATTCAGGTTAAGAAGATCCTGGCTTTGCAACATTTTTTGAAAGCCCAGCAATATATGGGTGCTTTCAGATGAGGCTTTTATTGTGCAGTCGCACTGCCTCACTGATGGACTTTTATGGCGGGTTCAGACACAATTGTCTTCCACTTGTATCTCTCCTGTGTTTTCTCACCACTTCTTCCATCCTTTTTCTTACCAGGAAAAAAATCAGTTAAGAAAGAAAAGATGGGAAAACAATGCCTTTGATTGTTAGTGCTAGGAACCCTCTGCCGGGAAGCACCCTGTACCTATTTTTCCTTTTTTAGATGTATACAAGTGAATGTGATACTGATAATCACAATTAGGTGATTATCAGCATTAAATGGGTTTTAGGGCTTTTTTTGGGGGGCAGTGTCAGTAATGCCAGCATTCACCAACATTTCAATAAAGCTGGGCTGAATATCTCCCTCCCCACTACTATTTTGTGGGACCATTTGTCTTCTGTGAAAGGGGCTGCACAATCTCCAGCTTTCATGGGCATGTGAATTCTAAGAATTTTTATGGGAAGGGGGTGATCTTACCTTTAAGGATGAGGTGGCCAAGGTTTTTTGTTTGCTTGATTGCTAACCCCCCCCACCCAAATAGTCTCTTGGCTGCCCTCAGCAGTATGGCTGTGTTTCTGGGATGGATTGCACCATGGTGTCATTCCCAGTCGCATTTGAGTGGAGGGGGGGATATGGTGACCCCCTTGGTCAATTTTTGGTATTGGGTGTATCTGTCTGGGGTCATAAGTTACCTCTTAGTGTTCTAGGCAGAGAAGTGTTAGCAGTGTTCTCAAGTTCCCATCTATGTTGTGGGACCAGGCTGTTTTATGCAAAGGATTCCTTTTGTATGCAAAGTTCCCTTTATCCATAGGGCCTTAACCCAGAGTTCCAGACTTCCCCCTTGTGACCTCTAAATGTGCATGGAATGAGGCTAGAGAGCTCCATGCCACACATCTGAGTAATGGTCTCCCTGTGTGGGGATCATATACTGGCAGTGACATACTATGATTGGGTACTGAATTATACCATATCCTATACCTGATCGTGGTGATGTGGGCAGGACAGTCATCAGAGTGGGGACAGGTATGTTGCTGTTGTTGTTGTTGTTGTTGTTGTTTTTCCCTCTTCCACTGGAGTCAGTGGAAGGGGAAATAAGCTCCTCAACTGAACCTATTTCCTGTTTCTAGCACACGGTGATCTGAATTACAAGGTGATGTAGGGGTTAGTGGATGGACTCATTGGGAACCCAGTGTATGATGCCTTGCAATCCATGATAGAAGAACTACAAGTGGAATAAATAAATAGTTCATCAGCACTGACTCTAATTTGCAATAGCTTGAATTTCCCCAATGTAACACCTCCATTTAGTTCACATGGATATCTATGTATGTGTTTTAAATTTCTACCTTGGCTTTTTACCCACATTAGTCCTCAAGATGGTCCCAGTCTCTTAGCCCCTTTCATTGACACTCTCATTGCACCAATCAGCATAGCAGGTTCTCTAGCAAAAAAAAAAAAGTATAAAAATGCTGTCCATGCATGTATGTCATGGTATTCTTGAATTCCAAACAAAACCTTAGCACTATGTCATTTTCTCATACTTAGATGTCCTGCAGCTTTTTGTGGTACAAAATATATGCATGAGACCTTTGGTTGAATCCAGACTAAGTTAGTCACACTTTAGTCCCATTGAAATCAGTTGGAGTTACATTAGGCTGCAATCCTATAACCACTTACCTGGGATTAACCTCCACTAAACTTGATGGAACTTACTTCTGAATAGGCATTTATAAGATTGCATTGGTAGTTATTACTAACTAGTCCCATTGTTTCAATGGGACTACAGCATGACTGATTTACAGCACAATCCTATACATGTCTACTCAAAAGTAAGTACTATTCAGTTCAGTAGGGCTTACTCCCAGGTAAGTGGGCATATGACTGCAACTTTAGTCTGGATCCAACCCACAAAATATAATATCATATGAATGTGCAATCTGACAGACAATACTTGCTAGTAATTAGGCACTCATGTGGGATGTTTGAGATACCAGTAGTCAAAATATGAAGTATAATGCACCTGAAATGATCCATTTTAAATGTGGAGCACTTTCCTCCCTCTCTTCATAATGGTGATTCTACTATGTCAGCCCTGCAATGTTCTGTAGCAAATTATTTGTAGAAAGAACATGCCTGGAGGATTTTTTTTCCTCAAGAAGAGGAAATAATCCTAGATTTGAGGAGTTCCCAGAATGCAACAGGACATGAAAGCAAACTTTATATTACATTATGAAATGGAGATATTGTGTCAAGTAGATTAAATTATGTTGTATACCCCGTAGATTTACAACACACTAGGGCAGCCTTCTCCAACCTGGGCCTTCTCCAGATGTGTTAAACTACAACTCCCATAATTCCCAGACAGTTTGGCCATGGGGTGCCCTGGCTGGAGAAGATGGATGTTGTAGTCCAACACATCTATAGGGCATCAGGTTGGCAGAGGCTGCACTAGGGTAAGAATAAACTTATGACTTTAAAGCAGATCTATAGGTCATGGAGTTAGTTTCATATTGGGTCAGTGTAGTTGCATTTGATAGAATTTAGAAGAAGTAGATACAGGTTCAGATTCATGCCCAGTCATAAAGATCACTTCATAATGGACTTGGAAAGTCTCTGTCTACCAGGCCCAAGTCAAATGTCTTGACATCATTGTGTGCTCTCCTGAAGAAGACAGAAATCAGATATAAACAAGAAGTTACGGTAAATGGTACCAAAAGACACATATAATTCAAGGCTGTACAGTGAAAATGTCCATATGAGAAAAGGTCCCAATACTGAAATATAATATTGCAGGAAATAGTAGAAATAAAATTAATGATAGTGTTAGAAACCTGTTTCCCTGAAAGAAAGTTAGTTCTCACACATCAATTTATATCTACAAGATGAGTTCTTCCCTTGACTAAGGATATGCAGAAACTTTCTGAATATGTCACCCTTACAACTTGTAAATGGTTCTGTGAACGGTGATCCATGGTATTATGGAGCCTTTAAAGTATATAACATACAGTGGGTTTATGTCTATCTCATCCTATGGATAGTTTATGGTTATTTTACCCTCATCCTTTATCAGCAAGATTCCTGGGTGATGATACAATTCAACATTCATGTGTAGTACTTAGGTAGTCTGGAGGTAGTCTGGACATACTCACAGAAATCATAATATATCCAAGGGTTCCTTTCTTGGTATATTGCAAACTTTTCATATAAGGCTTGAATGAGAGCCACGCATTTCATTTCCTGTCCTAATATTAATATAACCCTAACTCTAACCCTATTGTTTAGCAAGGCTTACAACCTATGAACTGTGAGAAGCATATTTAAAAAAATAAAATAAAAACAGCTAAGTAAACTTTTGCTACTCTTGCCGTGCCGGCTCCAGCTTTTGGAGGGTCCTTGGGCAAGGCACCCTCAATGAACCCCACTCCTTCAGTGAGTCTACCTTCTCACCAGCATTATCACCTGCTGCTGCTCTACTTCCTCGTCACATGCTTGCGTGCAAGGCAGAGAACCAACGAGCATGCATGCAATGGCATCTACTGCTTTTCCTTCACACCATCACTGTTCTCTGGGCCAGAACAAGAAATGGGTGAACAAGCAGGTTGCAATGTTAAAGAGGAAGAGCAAATCTGGGGGATCTTGTCAGTGGGCTCTCTGCTGGGCTGTTGGCCCCGAACAACTGCCCAACCATGCCAAACACTGATGCTGGTACTCCTGGTACCTCTTGAACTTTGTCCTGCTGTATCTTCTGAAAAAAATAGATCCTGGTTTTTACAAAGCTGAGAATGGCAACACAGGAACCTGTTGTGGTGTTTAAACATGCATTGGAAGGAGCACAGCTCAGCTCAGTGCTAGCAAGAAGACAAATAGCCATGCTTCTTTTGGTTATCATTTCAGTGTGTTATTTGTTTTTGTTATTCTTTCCCTAGAGTTTTATTGCATGCTTATTTGGGAAAAAGATCTTTTTGGATATAGTCCTGAGGAAACAAACTGGCATGTACATTTTCATTAATGGGGTGGTGGGTGTGCGTGGAATGCTGCATTTTAATTCCATGAGTAAATATCAGTTTGTCTAAACTCGAGGAAAAAAGCACTATCTCTACTGCAATTTTTCTTCCTGAGCTGAAAGCTCATTGCACTGCTGTTATGTGATAAGCAGACATCTCCGTTTTCAAACATGCAAGCCTTGAAATAAAGCTAAACACAAACATGAGAAAAGGAGGCCTGAAATTGAGGTAGAAGGCAAAACATCATAATTTGTTGGTGCCAATTATAGCTTCCCCGCTGGGGTGAATAACAGCTTTAAGGGTGGGGTGATTTTTATTGAGATGGCAACACAGAGGGAAAGGGTTAAACCCTTCCCAATACAATGCTGTCCTCGTCCTAATCAGCCCCCTGCCATGGCTTCTAGAACTGCCACTTTTAAGTCTTTCTGTTGGTAGTTTTATCTGCTGTATCACTAGTTTTTATTGTAATAATAATAATAATAATAATAATAATAATAATAATAATGGTGGTGGTTATATTGTTATGGATTTTTAATTTCTTTCTGTGAGCTGCTCTCAGAGCCCTGAGTCTGACTGAAAAGCAGGATATTAAATACTTATTAAATAAATTAAATACTTATTAAATACTTAAATAAATAAAATAAAGTACAGTGCTGTAGCCTTGAGGTATGAAATGTGTGATCCAGAATAACTTAAGGCCTGCCTTCCTCCACACAAACTTGCCCATGTGTTGGCACTCTGGTCCCAAGCCATCTAGGGCTTAAAAGGTTAAAATGACCACTTTGAATTGTGCCCAATTGAAAAAAATTGGTAGCCTTCTTTAGTTCTTTAAGAACTGGCAAGATGTGTCCCCTAATGCTTGAGCCAGTGAGCGATCTAGCTACAGTACTACATTTTGCACTAGTAGTAGTTTTGGCATAGTTTTCAAAGGCAGCCCTATATGGTATACTGTGAAGTAGTCTAGTCTGGGTGTTATTAGGGCATGGTTAACTGAGTTACAGTCACATTTTTCTTGGAGCATCTGTGGCTGCCATGCAAGCTGAAGCTAATAAATGAAGATAGGGAGAGACAGGGCTTTCAGGACCTTGGACAGAGTCTGTTGACTTATGCAAACCAGACCTCAGTTTCAGCTGAGTCCTTTTATACTTTCCAGGCCTGACTACTAGCCCTCCTGACTAGGTCACCGCTGGATGTTGGCAACATTACACCATCCTGAAAAATTGCTAAATGCCGTAGTGGCTAAATAGTCCTCTCTTCCTCCACAGGAAGTAGCAGTGTCTCCCACAGTCTACAGGTAGTAGCAGTGTCTCCTCCCACCACGCAGGAGTCACAGAATAAATATTTACTGTACAGAAAGGACCCCTTGCTTGTCATGATCTCCCAATGCAGGTAAGGTACCACTGTGTACTAGTGAAGCCAACAGGGAACATAGCCATCCTTGTGGGTGATTTCAGGCATTGGCACTGCTGGTCAGACATTCATGACTCCTGTTGCAGTATTAGAGCCAAAACAAGGAGCATATCATACAGGAACTGAAGACAGAGGTCCAGTACAACTTCCTTATCTATTATTATTATTATTATTATTATTATTATTATTATTATTATTATTATTATTATTATTATTTATATACCACCCAACAGCTGACGCTCTCTGGGTGGTTTACAACAATCCATAAAAACACGCAATACAATGCAATAAAAACATTATACAAAATTTAAAAACCCAATTAAATCAAACAAACAAACAAACATATAGATAAAACAGGAAATGCAGTGAGACCAATTAAAAAGTAACCACCCCACCATACACTATGTAGAGTTAAAGGCCTCAATATAGAGGGCAGTCTTAAACTGGTGCCGAAAAGATTGTAAAGTTGGCGCCAGGCGGGCCTCAGGAGGGAGCTTGTTCCAGAGTTGGGGGGCTACCACAGAGAAGGCCCTCCCCCTTGTCGCCGCCCACTGAGCCTCCCTTGGAGGCAGCAACCGGAGGAAGGCCCCAGATGTTGAGCGTAGTGTCTGGGTAGATTGTGGTTGGGAGAGGTGTTCCGTCAAGTATCTACTACCAACAGATGAACTATCAAGTGTGGACAGCAGGGGTATCATTAGTAGGAGAGTGGGGCTGAGGCATTGAGGTGGGGCACTCTCTTTCAGCCACAGTAGGCTGCTGCTGTGTGGATTGCCAAGGATGTCCTTGCTAGGCTACACGCCCAGGGGAAGGAGGTTGTAGCATGTCTACTTACAATTGGTTTAGTGTCAGATAGAGAGGTAAAGCAGTGGAACAGTGAGGTAAGGAACTATAAGGACCCTGAACAACATACTGTAGGGCAGGGGGTGGGCAGAAAGTAGATCTCCAGATGTTTTGACTTCAACTCCCAGCATTCCTGACCATTGACCATGCTTGCAGGGGCTTCTTAGAGATGATGCCCCAAACATCTGGAGAGCTACATTCTGCCAACCTCTGACTGTAAGGCCTACTGCATGGAGTGTTTCCTCACAGGGAGAGCTGTTGTCTCAGTGAGGGACTGCAAGCACCTGAGATATTAGCCCAAAACTTTCAGAGGCTCTGCTCCTGTCAGATGCTATCAGTAGCCCTTAAAGGGCCCATGGTTATTTCTGTAGCTTCCTGCTCCTGGCTGAAAGCGGTGAGTGGGAGTCATTCTCAGAATCTGAGGCTGAGGGGAGGGTTATGTCCTCAAGCCTGGAAGATATATGAGAGGGTGCTGAGGATTCTTCCTAAAATGGGGTGACCAGTGGCTCATTGGACTCTGTGTCCTCCTCAGGGTGCTGCTGAGTCTCCAAGCCTGGGACATGCTAAAGGAATTTGAACACTTGTCTGTAGGGAGGCCAAGCAGGTGTCAGTTGCCATCCTTCTGCCCAATGCATCATGGGGCTGGTGCGGGAAAGGCACTGTGGTGTCTGTTTTGTAACACACACTGTTTCTGTGTGTGTGGAAAGAGGATATGTACTGAGTAGGGTGATGTCATGAGAGTGTTCCACCATTCCTATTCCTTGATTGGTGCCTTCTGTGCATAGATAATGTGGAAATGTCATCAATGTGCAACATTGTTATTGGTGGGTGTTGTTGTTGCCATGGATACTGTGGGACTGAGTGCTGCTGGCATTGCTGAATTTTGTTCTATTTTGCTGTAGGGGGTGCATAGGATTGCAACTACATTATGCCAATATAATGCTAGCATTTGCAACTGCCAGTCATAGGATCATAGGATTGCTGTGTAAAACATAAAGACAGAAACATGAGTAATGATAGATATGGTTGATGTGAAAAGGAAGGAGAAAACAAATGAGCATTGAAGAGTTTTAGCCCAGTTACAAGACTGCAGGCAGTTATTGAAAGAAGTTTCATGGAAGTCAATGTAGCAGCACTTTGAACTTTTCTCATCATCAAGATGCATCCATTGTGAAATATTCACTTTGAATGCTTTACTCTAAGACGTTAATCTATTCTCTACTTTTGAAGCTACTCTGAAATATTGAATACTTGAAACATCCACCCACTGACTTTGATGTGTGAGGGACAAGCACTTCTGAAAACTAGGCCACAGGGCTGTTCTTTTCAGTGGTCCAGCTGATATTCTGTATCTGAAAGCCCTGTTAGCAAGCAGTGCCAAAGATCTTGATTGTCATTATAATATTACTGCTAAGCAGAGTACAAATACATTTGGACGCACCATAAAGTTAACAAAGCATTTTCATCTATATGTATTATTTTCCAGAACTATATACATATATAATTAATTTATAATGCTCTGTTTTATGGATTGACTTTTTGGATTGCTCATTCTGTGGGTTGCCATTAATCTTCATACTGTGCATTTCCTTCTATGCAGGATTCTTCATTGTCTGAAATGTGGGAGCTGTCATGAACAAACTGCAATATCAACAACTGTAAAATCAACACTGCAGCTGGTATCAGAAATTAGTAGCACAGGAGGGGAAAAATCCACACAGTGACAGTAGTACTTCTATCAAAAGCAATAGCATCTGGTAACATAGTGCTCGTTGAAGTAGTACTTTATTTTGTAATATAAGTGAAAGCATGAAAGGCTAACAGCAGACATTTAGTGGCGATTTTGCTTTCCTTATACTGGAGATATCCTGCAAACATTTAAATGTAGCCAATATGTTACAGCATATATGCCCAGCAACTTTTAAATTAATCTCAAAGCAAAGGAATCTTTTGAGGAAATGTAACAGCACAATATTTGAAAAGGGGGACAGAGATAAAGACAGGGCATGTTCTCAGAATAGTACAGAGTGTGGCTTTGCATGTTACAGGGAAACACCCATAGGGGATGCACAAGTGTTGCAGCTAGGAGGCTAACAACCCGCAGCAACCGCTACCTGAGGCAATCACCTCACTCCACCTAATAATAGGGACGGTCCCGATTTAATGCCATCCTTTGTGAGGATAACATTAATGTCATACTTTATGCTTGGATTTTTAAGGCTACACCACTTTGGGCATGATCCAGACCAGTCCCCTACTACATCCCCCTCCATCCACTCCTGCATGCACTGCTCTGCTCATGAGTCTATCCTGCTGATTACTTCCCTTGTGCCCTGGCAGCTCCCATGAGAGCTGTCAATCATGGGGTGCCATGGTTCCCTGCAGACTCGAACTAAAGCCTCCTCAACTGTCATGCACAGGCCTCTAGGTCTTAAGCTCAACCCTTGGTATTTGCAGACAGCAGTGCTTGGGAAAAAAATCTTCCTAGAAAGTCCTTGGAAGGCTGCTATCTATCTGGGATTATAGTACTGGGCTAGACAAACCATTCATTTGATTGCTAGGACAGCTCCTTATCACTTTTCATGGATGGCATGAAAGAAGTACAGCCATGCCTTGGATTGAGAGCATAATTCATTCCGGAAACGTGCTTGTAATCCAAAACACTTATATCAAAACGAAATCCCCCCCAAAAAAATTTGTACAGAGATTTTTAATTTAAGCCATACTACAGTACTTGTATTGCAAGACGTCGCTTGCATATCAAGTAAAAAAAAAATTAAATAAATATTTAAAAATTGGCTTGTCTTGCAAAACGCTCTCAAACCAAGTTACTTGCAATCCAAGGTATTACTGTACTGGGCTAGATGGACCATTCATTTGATTACTAGGACAGCTCATTATCACTTTTCATGGATGGCAGGTTTTGCACAAAGGTGACCAAACACTTCAGTTTCTTACTGCATGGCACACCTCAATCCACATGGTGCAAATTGTCTCACAGAACTGGAGTGGACATACTGTAATACAGTGTGACTTAAAACTGATCAGTATTGAATTGGTGGGCTGTGGAATATATCCTTGCATCTGGAATTTAACATTTGATTAGTCACGATTTTTAGCAAGCAGAAGATTAGATAGTCTTAATTTTGGATTAGAACTTTGTGACAGAACTTAAGTAGGAGAACACTCGCATTCACACATGCACAAACCCAGACGTGGTGCACCAACTTCTGATGCTGATAGAGGTGTAGCTGACCAGAAAAGGGATGTGTGTTGAAGGAAATGAGGCTAGGACTTGGGCTCAAGTCCTCAAGAAATCTTGTCACCCCATGACTGGCATGTGGCAAAACCGTAAGCATAATATATTAAGCTGCTTCTCTCCCCCCCCCCCCCAAATTTATGTAGCTCTATTATAAAATAGTCAGTTTTGCTGGATATTTTGTAAATCTCCTTCTGGATATCTCTGGTTCGCAGTCTAATTGGACATTTGTAACCGGCAGCTGAAGAAATGTGCCTAACTGCATGTGTTGTGAATTACCTTTTACAGAGCAATTATGAGATCAGTTCATAATGAACCAAAGCCATAAAGAACCTCTGAAAACTGCTGTGTCTGTTTTGCTTAAACACTGAATGCTATAAAGTCCATAAAATTCATATTGAGATTAATTTCACTTGCTGCCACAGAAAGCATACGGGAGTGGGGCATAAAAACATGTCCGTATTGGGGAGGATGGGAATAGGAGAGAGAGAGAGAGACACACACACACACACACACACACACACGGTATTGAGCCCCCCCCCCCCCTTTACCTCAGGCAAATCCCAGTAGAATTACAAAGGGAAAGGAGAAAATATTCTTTAAAAGATGACAGAAGACCGAGAAAGGTGAGCAGGTTCAGCGCATTGGGTAAGAAGACAACCCCATGGATTGCTGTTTGGGTAAAGGGGTTGAATTTCCTTTTTATCGCTGCTTGTGTTAGTCGCTCCCCCCCGCCGCCCCTCCCCCCATATCTCCTGCTTCTCTTTTTCTATGTCTCTCTTTTGTTGCTCTGAAAATGCCATACTTTAAATTGCCTGAGATTTCGAGGCAAGGGAGGAGGAGGAGGAGGAGGAGGAGGAGGCGGCGTGGGGGGGGGAAGGCGGGGCGGGGACACGACATGGAGAGAATCAGGTCACCCGGGCGACTGGCTTTTCCATTGCAGCGCTTAGGCTGGAGAAAGGGGAGAGGGGGCGGAAACACAATCACTTTATCAATTCAAAAGACTGATTTGGTGTCCTTGATTGTCATTCGTAAGGGAACTCCCTTCCCCGACCCCCCTTTCCCCACTGGAGGAGCAGTGGATGGCCGGGTGGGAGGGCGGAGGGAAAGAAAGGGAGAGGGCGAAGCGAACGCAGCCATGGGATGGGCGATGCTGCCTAAGCAAGCCCAGCCCCACCTGTGCCTCCTGGCGGCTGATTGGCTACCGGGGACCCAATCCCCGCCTCACAGCCAATCGCAGGGCCGCGGCTGGGTGATGATGGGCTGCCTCTCCGTGGAGGGATTCCTGGAGAAGCTGCAGAGCTTCGCTGCTCTAGACTCGGCTCTTCCCCGCCTCCCTCCCCGCCCGCGCGCCCGCTCCGCCACCCGGTGTCTCTCCTCCCCCTCCTCTTAGCCAGCCTGCCAGCAGCGGCTGAAACTTCACCCCCGGCACAAAGCCCGCTCACTCAGGGGAGGGGGGGCTCCACAGACCGGCTGGTGCCTGCGTGTGCGCGTGTGGGAGGTTACTCGCATCCGCACACTTTTGCGTGTGTGTGTTGTGTTTGTTATTGAAGTCTCCCATCCCAGGAGCGAGAGCGAGCGAACAAGAGAGAGATTCTACTAGTCGCCGAGGCGAGAACACTGAAGGACAGACTCCTCCTGCTTCTGGTTGCCAGGTAAGGCAGCGCAGCGCTGGGCTTGATTGTGATTTCTTCGCCTGATGGTTTCTGTTATCCGTGTGTGTGTGTGTGTGTATCACATACACGCGGACGAACTGAGAAATGAACCGAGCTAGGGGAGGAGATATCTAGGTGGCCTCTTGAAAGGGCAATGATGGGAGCACATGTTTCCTCTGCACAGATACTGGGGAAGCAGTTAGTCCAGTGCCTTCTGCTGACTTGAACAAGCTGGGCTGGGTGGATGTCTGGCAATCCCCACCCACTCTGCTCCGAAAAGCCCTCCACCCACCTAGCGTTTCTCTTCTGGAGGAGAAGTCAGCTGGTGGGTGACATGGGGTGAAATGGAAAGAGGAGGGGAGGGGGGTGGGAAGAGAAAGGGTGGGGGTGAGGCGTGGGGGGAGGTGAGGCGTGGGGGGAGGATGAATCCTGCCTGCTATCCAGTGACAGAAACGGGCTAAAACAGCGTCCAAAGCAATGAAACTGCTTATAAGGCAGCAAGCAAATCCTTAAGCTCCTGGTGACAGATAGGAGAATCAGCTTCCGAAAGGATCTGCCTGCCTGCCACTTGTTTTTGTTCTTTACCCCCAAGTGGAGGAGGGGAGGGGGAGAAAGGGGGGATTTAAGTTTAATGCAGTTCAGTTTTAAGTAGCAACCTTCCGACTTCACATTTCTTCTCCTACGGGTGACTATTTGGTAAAGAAAGAGTTTCACCATCGACAATTTCCAACATCAGGTATTAACCCCCCTCCCCCCAGTATGATTAGGTGCACCGGATTTAAACACTGAAGGTTAGATGCAGCTATAGATGTTATTCTCCCTGGTAGTATTCCCTAAAGGTTGTGGAAGGTTTTTTGTTGTGATGGTACATGACGAAAGTGATGCTTTTGAGCTTTAAAAATAATGATTGTCATAGGTCTTCCATTTGCCCTTCCCTATGAGAGCGAGCAGATTTGTAATGTTTAACTTCATAAAAACATCCCCATTATTTCTCCTTCAATGAAGTTTGTACTTCTAGGAGTAATTTATAAAGGCTGATTGATAATGTGTGTTTGCCATATGGTATTATAGTGTTAGCAGTCTGGTTAAAAAAGAAATGTGTGTAGGCTTACTTATCTTGTTAGCAAAAAGTTAAAGAAGCAGAAGTCAAAAAGTTATGAAAATGGTTGTCATTCTCCACACACACACACACACCCTGCAATCCTCCTGAAGAATATCATGCCTCTTGTTTTCTTATAAAGATATCAAGCCACTTACTGGAGTATTGTATATAAATTAAACACACTGATTGGGACTAGTCTTTATGGCAGTTTCCACAATCTCTAATTCAAACATCATTGATACAAGCCTCCTTTTACCATTGTTCATCAGACCCAGCTGAGTGATTTCTGTCAGATGGGAAGTGGTAGAAAGAAGCCTCTAGGTACGTAAATGTAACTGGAAAGCTTTCTAAGTGCAGTTATAAATGAGCAGAGAAAAATACTTGGCCACAATCTGATATTAGTCTCCGATCAGCATGAGAGATGCCAAGTTTTGTTTTCCTAATGTCCCCTTGTGATTGGAGATAGCATCTCTGTGCTTAGGTGGTGCTGACCTCGTACATTTTAGCATGAAATATTTTCACAGCATTTCCCCATTTTTCACATACTCTGGGTTCCGTTCAGAGTGCATTCATTTGAAATACTGAGGTGTTGAAACCCATTATTTGACGCTTATTTCTACAATCATGTTTTAAGCCTATGAACTGCTGTCCTAGTTTTCCCCACATTCTCTGTGTTTTCTTGAGTATTGTTAATGGAGATAGTTATTTTTAATTCTAAATTGGATATAACAAGCAGATTATAAGTATCAGGACAGACGATTGGGTGATTCAACAAAAAGCCTCAGAGGGTTAATCTTAAAACCTTCATTTAAAACCAAAGTACCTGAAACTTGATGTTTTTGAGGGATAGCTTCTACCTATATTGAGAATGAATTATTTCCTCCTAAATACATGTGTGATTTACATGCATCCATTATGCTGAAATGGACGAACAAAGCAAAACCTTCAGAAGGCTTCAGGTCTCTCTGATATACTTTCTCTTATGAATAAGTAACCCTGACCTATTCCAGAGGGGTAGCCATGTTAATCTGTTGCAGTGAAACAATGAAGAGTCTTGTGGCACCTTGAAGACTGACATATTTATTACAAGAAGTCTTTAAGGTACCACAAGAACTTGTTATTAAACCTGACCTAGTTTCATGTTTAGGAGACATTTGTTTCTCAGAGTTGTTGTTTTTTAGTTGTGGTCTGTTGGTAATGCCTAGGGAAAGGTATGTAGAAGTAGTATACAGTAATACCTTGGATTGCAAGTAACTTGGTTTGAGAGCGTTTTGCAAGACAAGCAAATTTTTAAATATTTATTTATTTATTTATACAAGCGACGTCTTGCAATACAAGTACTGTAGTAGGGCTTAAATTAAAAATCTCTGTACAATTTTTTTTGGGGGGATTTCGTTTTGATATAAGAGTGTTTTGCATTACAAGCACGTTTCCGGAACGAATTATGCTCTCAATCCAAGGCATGATTGTATTACTATGTTCTGCTACGTTGGAACGTTCGAAATATATATGACCTGAAAATTGAGAAGTATAGTGGCAGTTACTCACAGTACACAACTGCACTGGTGTATTTCCGTTGAAGTCAATGAGTCTGTGTGACAGAGTGAGTGGAATACGAGTCTAATTTGCATGTAGTAAAAATCAGTACAACAGGCAGATCCTGGGAAGAGAGCAAATTTTGCAAAAGAGCCACGGGACATAGGATAATGGCATTCAGTAGGAAATTGTGACTCTGTTGCATTTGCAAAAGCGTGAAATGCTTCTCTGTGGCCATTTCATACCAACCTATTTTTCCTACACATTAAAAGAATGCATAAGTGCCCCTTAATAATGATTGATGCCAACATGTTTAAAGGATTTTATTCTGGAATTGGGAGTTTTATCCCACAGATCAAAGCTTGACTCTCTTTTTTCTTCTTGCTAGACAATCACAAAATGTGTCATGCTTAACTTATCTGGTAATTGTACATAGGGAATACCAAACTAAAAAGAGTAGTGGGTGAAGGAACACTGGAATGGAGCAATATCGGATGTTGTTTGTTCATACTATCATAGAACCCAATCTAAGCATCTTGCATAGGGTTAGTAGAGGAGCTTGGAGGAGAGATGCAGAGGCAGAAAGGAGCACTTTGCTACAGATCTGGCAGAGGAATTTCCATATTTGTCCAGGTAGAATAACAAGACAATAAGGATAAAATAATGCTAATGGAAATTTGATTGGTTTACAGTTGGTATATTACAATATATACAATGTTTTAAGAGCTACCACTCTAAAAAGTGCCAAGTTAATTGAGCATTTATTTATGTTGTTGTGGTTGCTTTTTGTTTATTCAATGAGTAAAGAAGTTCAAACACAGCAAACTCAACTACATTTAATATTCTGTGATCAAGGTATTTAAAAACTTGAGAAAAAGATGAACGTTAACATTCAGAATATTACCACTTACAGTTGCTATAAAAGTTGAGTTCTGTGTGTACCCAGTGTTTGATATATGACAGAAGAAATTTTACAGATCAGGGCACCGGCTCTTGTATTCTAATGGCACCATTTTTTCCAGGATATAATATTTCCCCCCTCAGAGCTGTGAATTCAGTGACCTTAATATATAATTCTACAATTAAAAAAAATATCTGACTAATTTGGCTTTTGTTGGTCCTCTAGAAGATTTGTTTGTTTTGAGTATTATTCTGTATCCAGAAGAGCTTAATTAGAAATATACACATGGAAAGCTTTTTGAGTAATGCTTGGACTTGTATGTACCCAGGGCATTTACAAAGAATGCTTCACCTTAAATACGCCTAAGTGAATAAATACAGTATTATGTAAACAAATATTTGGAGGATTTTCGTGTACAAAATTAATCTGTACAGCAGTAGATTGAGTCTTTCCCCCCCATGCTATGCGCCAGTCAATTGGAGAATTTAAAAGCTTCAAATAATATCTACTCTTGTACAAAAACATAACGCACACAGAAATATGGCATCCAGATGAATACTGGAAAGGGGACAGCATCTGTAGAGAACTTTTAATGATTCTTTGGATGCAAAGCTAACTGATATGCTGTTCTTCTAAAATGCTCCCTTAGCACAGGATTTAGGTGGATTTGAAGAGAAGTGATTTGTATAAAGAATGTGCAAAAAAAGAGTTGCCCTCTCAAACAAGCTGAACACTGTCATGGAGTTCATAACAGAAACGGCCTTTACACATGCAAGGCTTTGAGTATGTATTAGCTGAGGCAGAATGATCCTTCTGATACTTGGCTGCATTTTCAGTCTGAAAAAACTATCCTTGGGCTTGGGTTTTTGTGTGTGTGTGTTTTTGGTAGTAACATGCCTTGCCATTCTAAAGGTAGTTTAGCTTCTCAAGTAGCTTCCCTTAGAAGTAGTTCCATTGACCTTGGTGAGAAAACTCTAGAAAAAGCAGTTTGAGGATTGTAGCCTGAACCCCTAAGACAATAGCAGTTTTAAGTAGTTTCAGTTTGGTTTAAAACTGCTCTGGGATTCCAGCGTTTTCTGCTCTGTCATTTTTTGTTTTCACCAGTTCCCTTTAAGCTACATCCACTAGGAATCTCTTCTTTTCTCTTCTAGAGGGAGCTGTGCCTCTCGCTTCTTGAATGTGCAGATACTTGAGAATCTTGTAGTCCTTTTCTCTTTCAGCCACAGTTACCAGTTATCAGTAGTCAGACAAAGATAACAAAATAATGAAACAATAGGATTTAACAATACAGGTTTGTTTTTTTTAAAGCACAACATAATTTAACTGATAAATAATTTAATAGCTAATACTGTCTGGACTTTGGAAATGTCCATACTAGGCAAATGCAAACTTAATGTTATTTTATGCTATGTCAATCTGGGGAAAGTATTTCACATACAACAGGGCAATTATATTATGCTAAATGAAGTTGTAAAATATATGTTCAATTAACATCTTTTGCATATCTTTAGTGTAAAATGAGAATATACACAATATTACTTGTAAAGGTACATAAGTCATATACCTTTTAGGAACATCTTGAAGTTTTTATTTTATTTTATTCACTGTTTTGCCCTTTCAATTACAGAGGCAACAGTAAGAATATATTAAGACATACATCAAGCAGCCGATGGATTTCAGTAGAATGGATAGAAACATAATAAATAATAAAACCCCTCTTGGAACAGCTATATCCTTTCGATTAAATGCCAACATAATGAAGAAAGTTTTACAGGGCTTCCAGCATTGTACTCAGGATTTTGAGAAGTGTCCAGTGGATTGTAAGGGCAGCCCCAAGAAAGCCTATTTCTATGTTTTAAATATCTTCACTTGGCACACAGAGCATAATATTGGAAGGTAGTCCCAGTTGGTCAAAAAGAATTCATTGAGACATAGGCACAATTTTTGTACAGTTTTTGGCTGTGTCTGTGATATGTGATATGCTGTTTGTTTTTTCACCTGCCATAAATTTCTAACTACAATAAAACTGCCAGATGCCATGAGGCAAAACATTTGGATAAGCAGTAGTAGTGTTTACACAGGTGACACTGAGAAGTATAGCTAAATAGGGATACACAGTTAACTTGTGTGATTTGGTGATTCAGATGAATGTGATTGGATGATTACTGTGGTGCAGTGTTGAGGACATGCATCCCCAAATTTTCTTATGTAATGAAAAGGAACTCAGAATAAATCGTAATCTGCAAATCCCAAATTAGAGCCAGGCAGAACATACTTTCAGTGGAGTTCTGATTTAGCACTCTTGAGTGGGACAATAGTCTTAATTTTTTTTATTAGGTTGGATACTTCTTTTGTTGTATATCTTTTTCTTATACATGATAAGACAATAGTAGGCTATTAGGCCATAGACATTACTGCATGCATGTGTGACAGTATCGAGGGCAATAATAGCAAATGTAGTTCCTATGGTTCCCAATGTTGCTGGATGCTATTACACATGCTACTAATGTCTAAGGCCTGAAGGCTAAGGCCTACTACAGTGATGGAGTTCAGAAGCCCTCCTTGTGGCTTGTCCCACTTTAGGAAGTGTGGGAAAGGAAAAAGATTTGGCAGCAGCAGGAACGGTGCAGGGCTGTTTGGTGCCCTAGGCCAAATTATATTTAGCGCCCCCCCTCTCGTGCCGTGGGGGGGGCTCCGGAGCAAAGCAGCCCTGCTCTGCAACCCCCCCGCGCGCCGCCGCCGCCCCACCACCACCTATCTTCCCCCCGCCTCCGCTGCTGGCTGCCGCCGCCGCTGCCGCCTCCTCCGACGCGACGGGACCCCCACGCTTTTTTTTTTGCCGGGGAAACCAGGGCAACAGGGCTGTTTAAGCCCTGTTGCCCTGGTTCCTCCTCCTGCCAAAACAACGCAGGCGGGGCTCCAGAAACAACGGGAAGCAGGAACGGGAAGCAGGAACCGTAGGTAGGTGGCTGGCGGGTGGGCGCGTGTGCGGGGGGAGGTGCAGCGGTGGTGGCGGCGGCGGCAGCGGCTGGCAGGCGGGCGGGGAGGCGCGGCGGAGGCGGCAGGCGGGGCAGGAGCGCGCCGGAGGCGAGGAAGGGGCGCAGAAACGCTGCGCCCTCGTCCGCCATGCGCCCTAGGCAGCCGCCTGGGTCTGCCTAGCGGTAGCGCCGGCCCTGGGCAGCAGGGAGTAGTGTGGGCAGGCCAAAACTTACATGATTCAGATCAGACTGGCAGGGGTGGTGGGTATTCTGGGTCTGATTTGGAATAGCTCCTGGAGGGGCAGATCCATGAAATCTGATGCCCAACCACCAAATTCAGACTATAATAGGATGCAGCACAATCCTAAACATGTTTACTTGAAAGTAAGTTTCACTGAATAAGTATGCATAGAATTGCACTGCCTGCCATATGGTCATTTGTGATGAGTAAGAATGTCTTCAGGCGAATGGATGCCACAGCATTCTCTCTTCCAACTTTAAGAGCTACTAACCTGAAGGCTAAATGGGAGACACAATGTGATACACATGCTCCAGGGTGCAGCCTTAATTGTGTGTGTGTGTGTGTGTGTAGGTGAGGGACTGAGGTGATGGAGCAGGGAATTGGTAACCATTCCCTGAACTTTTATTTGCATGGATGGTATGACTGGTCCATGATTAATAATAGTAAACCAAAAATACCATGACTTTGCTTGAACTTTTAAACTATCTAGTGGAAAGAGCAAAGGCACAAGGGGGAAAAGGTTGAAAGACCTCAATAGAGGTCAAATAAATCTTCATGGTATTCTGTAAACTGCTTCTGGCTTTAAGCATATCTAATATCATATTTTAGTTCATTTTTATAATGGTTTATAAAGTGGAATTAGAATGTTTTCTATACTAATGTATCAAAAAGTCTCTTGTTTGATAGTTTCCCAATTAAGTGCTAAAACAAAAGTATTCCATGAAAACCATTTAGAAGAGAAGGAAAGCTTTAAGACATGTAATCTGTCTGGCTTGATTGCTATTTCCCAGACTTCTGTCTATTTTTTTAACTGAGTGTAGAATTACTGAAAGTTGTAAGGAGCCTGCTACAAGACTATCGAGTTCAACCCCCTGCTCAATGCAAGAAACTAGAGGGGTCTCCCATCCAAGTAATAACCGGGCTTGACCCTGCTTAGCTTTCCATGCTCAGACAAGCTGAGCCAGCATAAGCCACAGGCCTGGATGGCCTTGATGGTTTAAAAAACTAGCTAAGATAATGCAGTGTGAGCCACGTGCATGTCAACATATATTAAACATTGTTTATTGACAAACATATTATTGAGATTAGAAAAAAAAGGCCCTAGTCTATTTATAAATAATCTGTGGTGACAAATCATGTTAGCTTCATGCAGCCTTCTCCAACCTGGTCCCTTCCAGATGTGTTGGACCACAAGTCTCAGAATCCCCAGCCAGCATGGCCAAGGGGAAAGCAAGTTGAGGGTGATGGGGATCGTAGTGCAACACATCTGGA
This sequence comes from Shinisaurus crocodilurus, assembly GCA_021292165.1. Taxonomy (NCBI): domain Eukaryota; kingdom Metazoa; phylum Chordata; class Lepidosauria; order Squamata; family Shinisauridae; genus Shinisaurus; species Shinisaurus crocodilurus. Next base: position 237,041,698 of record CM037879.1, read on the forward strand.
GGGCATCAGGCTGGGGAAGGTGGGCTTAATGTAAGGATGCCATTAAACATTGGAGCCTGAAACTGGATGTTGTTCACCCCAAATGATGCAAATTGGCTTGCAGAGGAGTAAAGAACAAAGTTCTTGAAGGCATAACTGAGGCTCCTTGAAGGGTTGAAAAGCATCCCTAAGGCTGAAGTATATTTTTACTCTTGTGTCTAGCTTTCTGGTCCTTCATCTAGATGCAACCACTTGATTTCTCAAGCGCATATATAACTCCCATCATGCAAAAGTGAACAATAATTTCTAGCATAATGTTACTCAGAAGTCAAGGGTATGTTTTCATTCTTATTTTTAATCCTAATAAATGGAGCTGGCTTTGTATGGGTTGGAATAGCCCTTAGTTTGATACAGAGAAGCTCTCAAGCAAATTTACACAGCTAGAGTTGGACACATTTTGCTGGCCCTGTTTGAGTGAAGGCATGCCCACTGGCACCCCTGTGCATGGCCCCTGGCACTGTGCACCCATATAGCCTCCTAAAGGAGAGATCTGACGACTGCCCCAGAGTGAGGGTGGGGGAGCAGGCCTACTAATCTCTTGTGGCTTCAACCTCTATGGTCTGCAAAGCTATGTGCTGGTTAGGGGAGTCTGCCCCTAAAGACTGAAGGTGTTACTTCAGGCTTCAACCACATGGACACATTTAAATTACCGTACTTAAAATTAATGAATGTGTTTTTAAAACAAAATACCCCTGAGGTGCACACCCCTAGCATCTTAGTATGCATGCCAAGTTCCAGGTTTCTAGGTTTGACAGTCTTGACACTATGGCGCTGAAGGACAGATGGACAGACAGACAGTACACATCCTCTTTTATTATTATAGATAAGTATCCATTTTGAGGGTTTTATAGCAAATTCAGTTTAATTTGCATTAGGCTGCATCTTTGCTTCAAGCAGGGCCATTTTTATTAACAAGCAACCATTCTAGTTTGAGGAGGCATTGAATTTAGCTGACAAATGGATAGATTTACACTGATAAACCTGTGTAGTTCATCATTTCCTTTTTCCCTACGGTGCCCCTCCTCCCGCACTCCTGTATTTGCTGTTATGGAAGCCATGCATGCCCTTCTCCAAACTTGAACCAAACCTGTTAAAGCATTCCACTATAAAGATAGAAATGTATTAAGATTACACATTTTCAAGGGTGCAAAAGAAAATGCAGTTAGGGATGCTCTATCTGTTGTACAATGCCTACATGTATAAAATATTTGCTTCAGCTTGGTCTTACAGTTTTTTTTAATGTTCATGATAAGGGTGCTAAAGTGGCAGTTTCCTTTTTGCTGGGTGATGCATAAAAATATTTTCGCCTGCAATGCTAAACACATTTACTAGGGAGTAAGGCCCAAACTGCTTGTCTCACTAATTGCGTAGCATGTAGCTGAGACTCGTCTTACTTTTTACTCTTACATAAGCATTCATGGCCCCGATTTGGATTGGGACCATGGTGTTCCAAGAGGGGAAGGTTAAATCTCTCCCCCAGGGGAGGTGCTGGGTACTGAAAAGATCCGGGGCTCAGGGTCACAGGACAAAATAATGCACAAATTTCCATATGCTAATTTGCATATGCTGTAAAGTCTGTCTCTGTGTGTGTCTTTAAAGGACCCTGTCTCCTAAGGGCACCCCTATTTGTAAAAAGTGATGTATGGACAGGGGAGAGGCGGGCATTTGATTTAGAAGAAAATCCTCAGGCAGAAAGATTCAAGGGGGTGGGCAACAGGAGACGAAGCACATGTGGACAAAAAGTCAGCTAATCCAGGAGCATCAGATGCAACAGGGCCCCTGTACCTTTATTTCAGCAAGTGCCATGGACAGCAGGGTGGTGGGGCAGATGTCTTCCCAGAGATTCGGGGCTCCAAATGAATGATTCAGGGCTCTAACTCTATTGGGCTGCCCCCTAACACTGGCTCTGCTCTCCCCTCATTCCCCCATCCCCTCCCCCCACCAGGGTTAAAAACAAGAAAAAAGTCTCAATTGGAGTCATTGGAGACTTTTTTCAACCCACCCCCACACACACTGGGAGGGGGATTTGGGGAGAAAACAGGTGGTGGGGAAGGTTCAACCCTCCCCTCCAAAGCACCATGGTCCCAATCCGAATCAGGGGCATGTGCTTACGTGAGAATGAATAGCAAAACAATCCTGAGCTACACACTATCTGATTAGCATAACATGTAGTTTGGCTCAAGTTCCACTGAAGATTGTGAGACTTATTTCCAAGTAAACATGAATAGGACTGCACTGTCAATACCTCAGATTTGTTGTTAGGATAATACAGCTATTATCATGCTTATTTAGGATAACAAAGAGTTCTCAGATGGTACTGACAGCCAGGCTCCTGACAGAAGGATGCTGTCACTTGAAACTTCCAGAGCCAGCAGCTGTGAACTGCTCTTGGAGTAACAGAATTCTAGATTCTCACAGTCTAAGAGGCACATATGCAGTGATATGAGTGTTCCTATGTAGGTTATACTGTCTGTACAGTAATACCTTGGATTGAGAGCATAATTCATTCTGGAACCGTGCTTGTAATCCAAAACACTCTTATATTAAAGTGAGTCTCTGGCGGGCGTGAGCAGGGCTGATTTTGGCCCGCTACGCCCGCTCGAGGCAAGCGGTTACATCCCTACACTTGTCTTGCAAGACCTTGCTCGTTTATCAAGTCAAAATTTTAAAAAATTTTTTGCTTGTCTTGCAAAATGCTCTCAGACCAAGTTACTTGCAATCCAAGGTATTACTGTACTTGGTATTTATTTGAAATATGTGTGTCTTGCCTACTAATCAAAGTTCTCTAGGCACCTTGCAATACAGTTAAAATACCATAAAGTAAACAGGATGTTTGAGTCCCCCACCTGGGTTTGCTGCTGATGTCTCACCAGCTTCCGGTGCTGGCAGGCTGGGGTTTGGGTGGGAAACAAAGGGATATAGGAAGTTGCCTTATACTGGGTCAGACCCTTGGTCCATCCATCCCAGTACTGTCGACACCAACTGGTAGCAGCTTTCCAGGATTTCAGTTCAGGCAGGAGTTTTTCCAGCCTCATCAGGAGACACTGGGGATTGAACCTGCATGCGAAGCATGTGCTCTACCCCCCCTCCCGAGCTACAACCCTTGCCCAATATATGCAATCCTTCCCCTAGCCTTCCTTCCAGTTCCAACTGGAACTCTGTGCTGAATCTCTGGGCCACAACAGGTCTCAGGGGAAATCATCCCACATCTGACATGGTGCCAAAGGAAGGCAGGGCCATAGCTCTCTGGGAGAGCACATGCTTTGCGCGCAGAGGGTCCCAATTTTAATCTATGGCAGCTCCAATGAAAAGGATCAGCCAGTTGGTGATACAAAAGACCTCTCTGTCTAGGACCCTGGGGATCTGTTGCCAGTCAGAGCCTTTATTGGGCTAGATCAGCTTTGCCCAACCTAGTGCTCTGCAGATGTTTTGGACATCAACTCCCATCAGCCCTTACCAGCATAGCCAATGGTCAGGAATGCTGGGAGTTGTAGTCCAAAACATCTGGAGGGCACTTGGTTTGGGAAGGCTGGCCTAGATGGACAAATAGTTCAACCTGCTATACAGCAGTTTCCCGTTACCTGTGTTCCTCACCCATGCTACTGCTGTCTCTCACAGTTCTGACTCCTGGGTCTGTATACTGATTAATCTGATATCTGCACTCATTGATATGCAGAACCAGCTTATCATGTTAGTAGTCTTCTTGTGTAACTGATGGAGGTACAGACAGAAAATTGCACCAGCCATTTCTGTGAGAGGCTTTTTTGGTTTCCAGTGCATCGCCTGGTCATGGAAGTAGCCTCTTTGATCTTCTGTGGTTATGCCCCCTAATGTTATACTGCTTGCATGAATAGACCATTTCTGTGAGCAGGTATTTGCACATATATGGTGGCTTTGATCATGAGTGAAGTGTTTCTCTGTGTGTGGACTGGCACAATTGGACATGATGTTAGGTACTGAAATCCTACCATTTTCTCTCTGTCCTTTAGAAACATAGACCTGGAAGTGAGTCTTGCAGTGGGTGCATTTAAATACATCTGACCTGTATAGATTGCTTTAGATTTCAGAAAACCTTTAACTGAGTTACACTGAATAGTGCACAAAGGTGCAGAAATCAAGTGTTATGCTGTCAATCATTTAGACAGTGCAGGGTTAAATGCCTTGACTAGGTATGAATTTTACATACTTTTCTGGTTGTGGTTTTGAGGGGTCTACAAGTGCATATTTCAAGATGACTGACATATATATTTCAAGATGCCTGGCATATATTAGAATAATCACGGGAGGCTCAATTTTGGCACCAAAAACACCCTGGGATAATAATGTTGTATTGGAGTGTTCCACAGGTTGCCATGAAAAGTGCATTGTGGTCATTCCGGGAAGCCTTTGCATTAGATCATTTGCAAATCGCACAAGGCTTCCTTTCCTCTCTGAAAGCATGACTGGTTCTTGGGGATGAGAAGCATGAGCAAATGTCTGTGGCCCATAGGTTTGTGAGGGGCATTCTATGGGCTGGTCAAAATAAAAGGGTTGCCTGCTATTGCATTGCTACTCCTCTCCTTCCTTGTTCAATTAGCACATGATCTGGTTGCACATGGATGCCACTGTCCCTGCTGAGACTGTGGAAGTCAACATATGGCAGCAGCAAGAGCAGGAGAAAAAAGACACAGGAGGTGAAGTGAGGGAGGAAACAAGAAGGAAGCTAAAAGGGAGATGTGTGGCGAAGTGGTGAGAGTGCTGGACTGGGACTCAGGAGATCCAGGTTCTAGTCCCCACTTGGGCATGAATCTCACTGGGTGACTTTTGGCCAGTCACTGACTCTTAGCCTAACCTACCTCACAGGGTTGTTGTGAGGATAAAATGGAGAGGAGGAAGAGGATTATGTAAGCTGCCTTGGATTCCTTGCAGGGAGAAAGGCAGGATATAAATATAATAAGTAAATAAAATAAATAAATAAAGCAAGCGCTTCCGTTGGCAGTGGCTATAGTGCTGATGAGTAGTAGAGGAAGAGAGACTAGAATTTCAGGTTCATGGGGCTTGGCCAGAGCTAAGCTCCTACCACTGCTAGTTAATGGTGCAGATGGAGCCAAATGCTAGGCTGGCACTTTATGTAATGGAACAATATGGAATCTGGCAGAGATCAAGCAAGGAAGGTTGTTTGGGAAATAACTGGCTATGTGGCATGGTGTGTTCAGGGAAAGAGTGAGCCAGAGGTAACTGGACTAGGGCATAAAGCTGGGTCTGTTGCCCGTGGCCTGAAAAAAAAATTGGAAATAAACTTGAGTTTGAGGTTACTGGGAGGAAGAGGCCAAATTAATGAGAGAAATTCTCCTATATACTCATGCTAATCTATTTTTGTCAGTTATACCCCGTCCAAATGTAGGAAACTCTATAGTTTTGTACAGTTTCTGAGCAAAAGTGGGTATCTTGTTTCCTATTCTGTGGGACCAGCTAGTCAGCAACATTCCAGTCAATGCTCTTACTTAGCTTTCCCCAAGCTGGTGGCCTCCAGATGTTTGACTACAACTCCCATCACCCCAGCCTGAATGGCCATGCTGGCCAGGGATGATAGAAATTGTAGTCCAACACATTTGGCGGTTACCTGATTATAAATGGCTGCTTTAAGCTTTTGTTCTGCAGAGATATTTGTAAATGGTTTGTCATGTCACATTTTCATTAGACCTACTAGCACAGATATAATACCAAGGCTATAATGGGAAAGATAGACCCTTTATTAACAAAATAAGGTAACTATCATTTGGATTACCATTGAAATACAATTATGTGAAGGACCCATTATATCCGCTCCCTAGTACAAGTACCTCCATTATCAGTTTTATAAGCCAGAACAATTCAGTTTCTGTAAGTCCATTTCCAGTTCTTTTATCCATCATCAGGATTCCAGTATTATCAGTTTTATGAATATGCTGGAACACAGGTGATTTAAAAAAAACACCCCACTCGTATAAATCCAGGATACTAGTTTTTTCATTGTGCAGATTCTTCTTACTTGCTTCTGTCCTTGCAGAGAGCCCCTGTTCAGACTATATATGACTAACCAGCATTCCATATTTGGTCGAGAGCAGCTCTCCATTATGCTCACAACCCTGTGTGCAGTGATGCATACTTAAGTTCCATTTGTCATTAGCCCCTCCCTGAACAGCAGCTCAGGCTCTGACCTAGATGAGGCAGAGCCAACCAGATGAGAAGGACCAACATCAAAGGGTATTTATTTATTTATTTATTTATTACATTTATACCCCACCTTTTTTCCTGCAAGGAACCCAAGGCGGCTTACATAATCCTCCTTCTCTCCATTTTATCCTCACAACAACCCTGTGAGGTAGGTTAGGCTGAGAGGCAGTGACTGGCCCGAAGTCACCCAGTGAGTTTCATGGCCGAGCGGGGACTAGAACCCAGATCTCCTGAGTCCCAGTCCAACACTCTCACCACTACACCACACTGGCTAGTCCCAGCCACAGGCCCTGACACCAGGCCTAAGATGCATCCCATCCACCAAGAGACCCATGAACAGAGATCCCCCAGGTGCATAGCTTTGCACTTCCCACAGCATTTTATGACATTGCAGCATCATGCCAGAAGTGGCAATGCAATGTACCATTTTACGAATAGGGTGACAATACGATGTCACAAATATGTAACATTGTAGAATGCAGCACACACTAGAAAATACATGGGATGATTCCTAAATATTGTACCAGGCTAATCAATTGAGTTGACACTATAAGTCAACACTAATTTGTGGTATTGGCCACTAGTTTAGAATGTTTTAAAAAGGAATGGGCAAATGTGTGGAAGAGAGGTCTATTGATGGCTATTAGTTATGATAGCTAAATGAAATGTCCCCACTATGCTAATGGGAACAAGCAATTAATGGGGAATAACCATAACCATGTTCTGCTTGTGAACTTCCAGGGACATATGGCTGGCCACTATTGGAAACAATGATGGACTAGGTGGACCTTGGGCTAATTGAGCAAAGCAGTTCTTATGCACATAGATATTTTTTTTTTAAAGGTTCTGTGTTCTAATATTAACATGCTATTGGAGGGCATCACATCAAATCACAACCTGCTGACTCAATTCCAAGGGATTTTCTGAAGACTGCTATAACCTGTTCATTTACTATCAAAGTCAGTATTTTCCAGCAATTAGCCATAATAATGAAATATGAAACCTCCATGTTCAGAGGCAGTATGGCACTGAATACCAGCTGCTGGAGGGATGTTTTCATGGGCTGGTGGGCTTCCTGGCTAGCCACCATTAAAAACAGGATGTTGAATTAGATGGAATTTCAACCAGGGCTATTCTTAGCCCACCTCTCCTTTTCCACCTTGGTGTCACAACCATGCTGTCCAGCAGTGATGTAAACACAGACTCAGAGGCTGAGGAGCCAGTGGTGCAACAGAAGAAGCATCAGGCCTGAGCACCTATGCAGAATCAGAGAACCTTGAGCCAAAGAGTTCCCCAAACCAAAGTCCCTCAAGCCTGGACCAACAACAGAGGCCCCAAGCCTAGCTCAAGCTCTGGGTTAGCACACCCATCTCCAAGAGCTGTACAGTCCATGAACTTCTGCTCCAACACCATCAGCATGCCTGTCTCAAGACACAGTGTTACCCACAGTGTTCCCACAGTGCAAGAGGGAGAGTTCCAAGAGAAAGTTCAAGGTCCAAACACAGGTAAGCAGTCAGATACAAACACAGTCAAAGAAATAGAGTCAAGCAGGGCTACAAAGGTCAGTAGCATAAAGGTTCAGTCACAGAGCAAAGCCAGAAAAACAAGGGCTCACTGCACTAGAAGCTAAAGTGAGTTGTTCTAGCAGCAAGTAAGCTCTAACTGAAAGCGTATACAACCAAACCTTCCAGAGCTCCATCCAGGGTTCAGGTGCAATTCATCATAGGCCCTCTGGCGAACATCCTACTTATAAGGAGGCCTTTACTCTTGAGGAACCATCCTTTGCAACTGAGCACTCCTTCTCCTAGGAGTCCTGTTGGTCTGCTTCTTGAGATGGTGATGCTCTTGGGGGCTAGGTGGTCGCTCAGTATCCCCCTCTGACTTAGGAGCTCAGCTTTCGAGGAGAAAGATCTGAAGCCCTCTTTTCCAAGGGCCCAGGATCTTCTTGGTCAGTCCCAGGATCTCCTGATGTTCCCCAGGGACATCTGGCTTGGGAGGCTCCAGCTCATCCTCTGAAGATGATTCCTTTGGAGGAATCAGAGAGGGGGGCTTCTGGAGTGAAGCATAAAAGCAGTCTTCGTCAACCTGGTGCCCTCCAGATGTTTTGGACTACTACTTCCAACACTCCTACCCATTGGCTATGCTGGCTGGGGCTGAGAAAAGGCTGCATAAAAGGCTTCAGGCTGGTCTAAGGTCTTGTTGCAAGTTGCTCTCTAGGTGCTTTCCTAGGTGCTGCAACATCCAGCTTGCCTTGCCGCATGTTCTTATCTTACTATTATTATCCCACCCTTTTGTCCAAAGCGGTCAGGGCAGCTAACATGGGGTCATCACATTTTATTCCCATAACAACCGGGTGAGGTTGGGCCATGCCCAAAGCCACTCACTGAATTTCAGGGCAGAGTGCAGCTTTGGACCCAACCCAAATCCAACACACTCTCCATTCACCCCAGGGGATCTCATGGCAGTAGTTTGAGTCCCTGTGACACACAGTGATCTGTTCTCTTATTTATCCAGTCTGGAACTGGCTGCTGGTATCAGTCTAAGGTCTCGATTGTGGAAGGGTCTAGCTAGTTAAAAATAAACCACATTATTCAGAGCTGAGAGTTCATGCACAGATTTTCCTTATTATAAGAGAAATGATGTGTCTCTTCGAAAAAATCCCTGCAGAGCTGTCAAAAGTGAGCAAACCAGATTCTTGAATTGGGTTTTTGAATGGTAATTAAAACTTTTACTATGAGCTCATTAGGAAGTCAGAAAGTTGGCATAGATCCAATTTAAAATGTAGGCCCTTAATATATATATATATTACACTGTCTTAAAAATACCCAGCAAATGTTTCTGGGCATACATTATCATGAATCTGCTCCAAATAGGCCAGTATAAGCACTCTAAAAAGTCTTTGTCACAAATTAAAACAGTTTCCCATTGACAAATGTGGGGTAGATAGTTTGTTTTAAGCTGGCACAAGGATACCTGTGGGAAAACCCTGAGAATATTTACTCACAACACAATCCTATACATGTCTATTCAGAAGTGAGTCCCATTGAGTTCAGTAGGGCTTACTCCCAGGTTAGTGGTTATAGGATTGCAGCCTTAATTAAAGAACCACTTTTCTGCAGATACAATACTCAGATGCCACAGATCTGAAGCCAGAGTGTCTGCAGTTCGAAGTACCAATTCTCTCCTCTCTGTGCTACCAAGATTACTGGTCTGACACGGGATCTGTAGGCATTTTCAAGCCAAGAGAAAGACACTGTGCCCCAGAGGTGATCTAGGACTGGAGAGCCAATCCCTTTTGTGGACAGAACTTAAACACTAATAAGCCGTCATGGTTTTGGTAACACATGACCCCATCATATTCATGGCACATCAGTTCTTTAAATGGCAACAGACTGTGATGTTGAAGCCTGAGAGTGTGAAAGTACATTTAAATGTAGCACTGGGGAGAAAAATGGAAGGGGGAAAGAGTTTATAAATATAAACTCAGTGCTAAACTCAGTAGCTTTTATGAGCTCATAAAAAATGAAGAATAAGGTACAAAGTATATTTGGGGCTTATAATATTTATCTTCTTAAACTTGATACTGTTAGTTGTTTCATAGGATTGTAGATTTCTCACATCTGGCCTAAACCCAAGTGTTAAATTAGAACAGTCCAGGAGGAAAATCTCAATATAGCTTGTGAAAAACCATCACAGCAAAATGGTCGTCCTTGTTGATAGCTTCTGCTTCTAAAATTTCTCACTCATTTCCAGCCTCTTTCAAACTAATGTGATGTCTTGGTAGTTAACTAAATCTTTTATAAGTCAGAAATCAGCTATATAGAAATGAAGAGAAGGGAGCCTTAAAATCTGTCAGGCTGTCATAGCAATTCTCATTATTCCAGCTTCTTTCACTGTCTCAATCCCTCATCCATGCTGTGCATTTTTAAAAAAAGATGTGAGCATTTGACAGAGACCTGTTGAACTTTAATTATTGTACAGAAAATACAGAAGATGCTTTCAAAAATATTTATTTGCATAATACAATCCTGCAGTAAGAATCCCTGTTCAGGCGTTCTGTATCTGTGGGTACCAAACTTGTGAAGGGGTTATCAAGAGCACATGGGCTAGTACCACCACCTTCACAGCTGACACATGATTGGCATCAGTCTGAAGGGGAACTACATGAGCATGAATGTACTCCCCCCACCTCTTCAATAGGGCTAGAACAGGTGTAGGCAACCTGGTGCCCACGATTAATGTTTTAGGGTGCAATCCTGTGCATGTGTAGACAGAAAAAAGCCCTACTACTCCCAGCATTCCACAGCCAGCATGGCTGGCTGAGGAATGGTGGGAGTTGTAGGACTTTTTTCTGCCTAAACATGCATAGTATTGTGCCCTTAATGTTTTTACTGTTTTTAATGTTCTTGCTTTTATTGTTTTAAATTGTTTACACTGCATCGATGGCTTTTAACAGATAGGACTGTAGTGTATATAAATGTTAATAATAAATAGATGCTTTGGACTACAACTCCCATAATTTCTGATTATTGGCTGTGTTGGCTCGGGCTGCTGGGAGTTGTAATCCAAAACATCTGGAGGACACTATGTTGCTTACCCTTGGGGTAGAGACTTGCCTGGTTAGTTCAAATCAATGCATGGGAAAAACCATTCCCATTCCCACTGCTTCTTTGGCCTCCTTTCCCACTTTGTTCAACAGTCCTCCAGCTGCCAAAGTTCACATGGCAGAGGCTCCTTTCTCTTTCCTGAGTGAGATTTCCCACCAGCTGCTTTGGTTTTACCTTTCCTCAACATAATCCAAACCAAACTAACTCCCATCTTCTATTTTTAGCCCTAGTCTCAGACATGGGCCTATTCAATGATGTCTTTAAAAATGATTTCCCTGGAGACTCACCAAAGCCTAAGCATCTTCTGAACGTTAAGTTCTAGTTGTTCTAGAAACATGTCATCAAACAATCTTAGAAATGCTGATAGGGCATGGAAAAGGAGGTGGTTCAGGGTATGATGGTTTTTATAGATCCAAATTAGCTGGAATATTTGGCGGAATGTTTCCCCAGAAACCCCTTCTCCTTGCAAGGAGTGAAGCTCTCGTGTTCTGCACCAGCCAAAATCCCAGATTGGTTGTCATGATGGAACCCTGGGAGCGATAAAGTTTGTCAGGATTGACTGCCCAGATATGTTGGTGCCAGAGTAAACTGTTCAATAAAAGAAAAGGGGGAGGGGAAGGATTGCAGCCTAATCTGTAGCACTGCATGCTTGAGATCTAGTACTTTGCTTGTTTTGATGGCTGTTGGTTTTAAAGGCGCTTAATTATTGATTTTGTTGTATATATTCCAATGGGTCTCAGGGAAATCTTTACACATGGATTTGGTCTGCTTTGGTGTGGCAAAGGATTCTATGTGATATTCTAGAGCAGCTTTTGGAAACCTTTCCCCCCTTTTTTTCTTGTGAGGGCCACAATTCCTCGGGGGTAATGTGTTGGGTGCAGAATGCCAGTGGTAGGCAGAGTCAGAGCCAAAAGTAGGTGGGGGTTTGCAACATTGCAGGATTATATACCCCCCCCTCTCTCTCTCTCGGTGCCACCCCATCCATCTCTCTATGTGACACCACATTTCTTTCTCTCTTTCTTTGTGCCAGCCCCTCTCTGTGGGCTGTGTAAAACAGGGTCAAAGGCCACATGTAGCCCTTGGCCACAGCTTCCCCCCTCTGTTCTAGGCATGCAGCTAGTCTGCGGGCTGACCAAGCTTGTTCTTGCCTCATGTGAACTGAGAATGCGCCCTGGAACACCTCCGGCACGCGCCCTGCTTCACTGGAGTTGTGTGTTGAAATGGGAGATTGATCGTGGGGAGGGGAGCTTTTTTTCTTTCTTTCATGGAACTTTGCCCACCATTACAAATCCTGTCATTAAGAGACTCGTGATAAGCTTCCAAGGAACCCTAGAATCCCCTGGAACACCGTCCCCTGGAAAATCACTGATGTAGGGAATTTGTTTTAATGAGAGGTGGTATACCATAGTGCAAGGGTGCAGAACTGCAAGCCCCGGGGCCAGATCTGACCATTTGGGGCTCCAATCTGACCCTCCGGGGTTCCCCCAGAAGGCCACACCCCCTTCCCCTGCCTCCACCTCTTTTTCTCCAACCACAGATCGGGAGAATTCTGTGCGCTCCCCCCCCCATTCTAAAAGGTTGAAATGCCTCCCCCAAGGCTTCATTACTGGCAGTAAGAGCTTTAAGATCAACTACGTTGGCATTTTCTGCCCTGCCCCTCTTGCCTTTGTCACTGCCCATGACTGGGATGCAGCCCCTGAGAGCTTCTCCAACATGGAATTCAGGCCTCCAGCTGAAAGGGGTTCTGCACCCCTGTCATGGTGGCTAAGATACCAAGACATCTCCAAGTTTGAGTCTCACTCCAGCCATGAACCCAGCAGAGCACCATAGGTAAGCCACACCCCTCTTAGCCTCAGTTCTGCATTTGCAAAATGTGGTAATAGCGGCCTAGCTTACTTTGAATGCTCATAGGTACTGTGTAGTAATATTACACTGTCTTATAACGACATATTTTCCTTAAGAAAATAGTAAACTATCAAGACAACCTAAGTGTACAATTATCATTGTTATTATTTCCAATACCAAACCTGGGCAGTCCCATGCCTATTCGTTTAGAAGCGAAATGGTATGACATCAGAATAACATAGTGGCTTCCGCATACTTGGGACTCCTTGGGTATGGAGAAGTATATTACTGCATATATTAAAAGAAGTTTTAAAAGAAAACACCAAACAGGAGTTTGAGTGTGGGAGGACAAAATACATATTTCCTTTCCTGTTCTGCAGACAACAGTATGGGTTCTGGGCTGGCAACCCCTTTCCCACCCTTAAAACCTACCCTCCTATGAGCTATGAACAGCATTACAGGGCTGTTATGCCAGAATGGCAGGACCCCTTAGAGCACTCCTGTTGTGATGTATGCATACCTGTATTATGTATAGGGCTACGGCAGCCTGCAAGTTTTAGGTTTTCTTTCTTCCTGAAGCCTGGGTATGCCCTCCCTCCCTCCCTCCCTCGGTACATGCATTGGAGCTGAGGCAGTGTGCTGCCATTAGGCTCTTCAGAGGTTGTGTGTTTTCTTATGTAAGGTAGTAATAAAGAAGCCCTGTTGTGAAGGTACCCAAATCTCTTGTATGTTGCCTGGAGAACATGTTAAACACACCTAAAGGCTATTACACCTGTTATTGGCCAGGGATACAGGACAAGCTTTTGTTGCAGAGCCTGATTTGTACATTACTACTACCTGTTTAATTCCCTTTTGCAGGGGTGCACTTATAAATATACTGGATATCAGGTAAATACCTCCTGAATAGCTAACTAAAACTTTAATTATGTTCAATCCACTGAAAGCTGGTATACATCTATTAAACAAATATTTAATACAGCTAATATGAATGCATTTTGCTGTGTCTAAGTAGTTTTTCTGAGATGGTGAAAACTTGTTTTTACCAAGGCACTAAAAACTAGACTATGACCTGGTTAAAACAGTTCCCGGTGAATACTGGGCTGGTCTGAATTGCCTTTTTTTGTGATCAAGTAGGATTCTTGCATTTTCCTCTTAGATTTTCTTGTGACCCTAGAGCAGTGCTCTCCAAATTTGGGTCCCCAGATGTTTTTGGCCTACAACTCCCAGCATGCCCCAGCCAGCACACTGCCCTAGAGGTTTCCCCCTATTCTCCTATGTTGCATAGCAAAGCTTAAAATCTTTTTTCGTTTTGTTTTTGTTTACAAAAATCTTTTTTCGTTTTGTTTTTGTTTACAAAAATCTCCTATAGGTAGTTTATCCCTCCTTTTCTCTATGACATGTATTGCCTAGATGATGTGTATTAATCTATATGGAATTAAAGCTGCAATTAATTCTTTCAAGGGTAGAAGTAGGACTAGATGACCTTATTGTTTCTTTCAGTGCAAGACTCCCCCGCCCCCCCGGTCATAGACTGTGCATGTGATCATTTTGGGAGATTAATCAACCCCTGAAAAATTAAGTCTATCCTTAATTCTGGATAGACCGTATGTTGCATCATTGTGGTTTGCACAGTATAGAATCAGTGTTGGCATTTGGACAAGCCAACATTATTTCAAAATGTGGTGCGGTTAAGGTAGCCAGTTAGGAAAACAAAACTTTGGAGTGTGAAGGTGAGATAAACATTAGCAAAGCTTGAGACAAGAGCAATAATGAGATAAGCACCTATCATTTCATATTTGATCAGGGAGCCCACATTTCTAATTTTTCCTTTTCATCATTTGCTCTTTCAAGAACAAGATGTTTCTTTCCAGATGGCTCCTGTGTATGCAAGGACAGGGATACACGGCTCAATCTGTTCAGCTGCAGGCTTCCTCCTGAAAGGCATCTTTAGGTGCTGCGGATGCTAGCCTTTTCACTGTGGTTCAATAGCCCATCCCTTAGCAAATCTGCTCATTATGGTGCTTTTATTTCCAGCTAAAAAGGCTTTGCAGTAGCTTCCGTTCAAAGTCGGCAATAATACTGTTTCAAGGGTCAGCCAATGAGGAGTGCACAAATTCAGAGAAGGCTGGCACATTCCCATAGAGGATGACTTCATTACCATTTGCAAACATGCTAATGCCAGTACATGATTGTGACTCCAAGCTTTATTTGAAATTGTGGCCAGTTTCTTCTTATTGTGTGGCGGCTGCAAATGCATTTAAATTCCCACAACTGTAGAAAATGTAAGAAGTGATTTTAAATGGCTATGAATTTGGGTGTGTGGGATCAACAGTGCTTGAAGATGCACTCTAAAAAATAATAATTCAACGCATTTTGCCACAAAGTTATTACTCTGTAGCTGGAAACAAAATACAAAATCTTAATTTCAGGTATCTTTTAAGGCAGAGCCTCAGGTATAAGGATATGTTTGCATATCATTCCCTATCCTAAGCATGTACCTGTGCTACCGAGGGCAGTATCCAACACTCCATTTACACAATTGATATAGCGTGAGCATAAATAACCACTAGTGCTGTGCCAATAGCTTAAGCTGCTACAATGGGTTTCTGCAGAAAACCCATCATGCCAGCTTATGCTATTAGCATATTTATTTATATTTATTACATTTCTATACCACTCAATAGCCGAAGCTCTCTGGGTGGCTCACATCAATTACTGTGCTTACGCTGGCTCAGCTTGTCTGAGCGTAGAAAGCTAAGCAGGGTCAAGCCTGGTTATTACTTGGATGGGAGACCCCTCCTCTAGTTTTCTGCATTGAGCAGGGGGTTGGACTCGATAGCCTTGTAGGCTCCTTCCAACTCTATGATCTATGAAATCTATGAAATCTACACTAGTACTACATCAATTGTGTAAGCAGGGCGGCAGTGTTGGATACTGGCCGTAGTGTCCATGTTCCATTCACAAGCTTTACAAAGGTTAGACCACCCTGGTTTTTGAGATATTCTCACTTGTATCTCCCATCAATGAGGAAACATACATTTCCTTGAAAGATCCAGAATGTCCTGGAAGACTCCATTGTTCTTTCTCTCTCCCTTCTTCTCTCTCAAGGTCTGAAAAAGGCTAGGAAGTAGCACATATCTACTTTTCTGTTTTGTTCACTCTTGGCTATGTTAAACCTGTCTAGATTGTTTTTCTCTTATTTCCACCCCAAATGTTTGACTGGGAAGCAGGAGGGGGCGGATCCAAGTTCAAATGCAATAAATAAGGTGTGATTGCCAGTAAGTAGTAAATCTCAACATGCTGAAAGGCTAAAATATGTCATGTTCATTTTCAAAAGAAAGATGCATTAATACAATAGACAAGTTGATAACATACAGCACTGTTGACCCTATGTCAGTGATGGCGAACCTATGGCACGCGTGCCACAGGTGGCACGTGTGGACCACTCTGCTGACACGTGAGCCATAGGTCACCACCAGCCATAGGTCACCAGCAGCGGTGTGAGGCAGCATCATGCTGCGCGCCAGGGCTCAGGCCGTGATGCGGCGGGTGGGGCCGACGGACCTACCTGCTGCCTCTGCGCCGGCCCTGCCGGCCCTGCCGGACCTGCCGCCACCCGTCGCGTCATGTCCTGCGTGCTGGATCCCCGCGCTCTGTTTTTGGCGGCGGGGGGGGAACCAGGGCAACAGGGCTGTTTAAGCAGGACATGACGCGACGGGCTGCGATGGCAGGTCCAGAGGCGGCGGCGGCTTCAGCGGCGCGTAGAACGCTCCGCGCCGCTCAGAAGAGCGACGGGCGGCAGCAGCAGCAGCAGCTTGAGCAGCAGCTTGAGCGGCGCGGAGAATGCTCCGTGCCGCTCAGAAGAGTGACGGGCGGCGGCGGCAGCAGCAGCTTGAGCGGCGCGGAGAATGCTCCGCACCACTCAGAAGAGTGAGAACGATCGGAGGAGCCCAGGTAAGGCTCGTATTACATCCCTGCCGTGCGTTCCCATGCAGCCGCCTCATTCTTGCCCCCCAGCCGCCTCATTCCCTCCTAGCCAGCACCTCCTCCTCCTTTCCCCACATTCTCCCTGGCTTCTTCACAATCCCCCCCCTCTTTCCCCCAAATGTATCTAAATTATCTTCAGGCTATGTGTACAATGTAGTACTATTTTAAAAATTTGAGTTGATGTTTTTTTCAATAAAAAACTGTTTGTATCATTGAAAAAGCCCTGTTATTGTGTTTTTCTTTTAAGACAAAAGATGTTAATTAGTTCAGACAACTGTATGAGTTGTTTTTACTAAACTAAAACCCCAGTATTCAGGTTTAATTGCAGTGTTGGCACTTTGAAATAAATAAGTTGGTTTTGTGTTGCAGTTTGGGCACTCGGGCTCAAAAAGGTTTGCCATCGCTGCCCTTTATGTTCATTATGGTGATTCAGTGACTTAATCAGGTAGCAACTTGCCTGTTTAAGAATTAGATTTTTCTTCCCAGTGTTGACAGTAAATTCTCACAATGGAAGATACAAATAGTTATAACAATAACAATATATGGTGGAACAATATATGGGATAGACGGATTGTGAAGGTGATGTCAACTAGGATAAAGGACATTTTTTATAAACAAATTTGGAGATGGTATTTAACTCCAGTAAGATTAAATAGAATAGATAATAAATGTTCTGCATTTTGTTGGAGAGGATGTCAGGAAAAAGGGACATATGCTCATATGTAGTGGAGTTGTAAAAATGTATTGGCTTTTTGGCAAGAGGTTTTTACAGAAATATCGAACATTATTGGTATTAATTTAGAGGTCTGTCCAAAATTAGCATTGTTATCAATAATGGAGAAACTTATTTGCGACCAAAATACGAAGGAGTTAATTGTAAACTTGTTAACTGCGGCTAGGCTAATGATAGCGAGAAAATGGAAAGTACAACATGTTTTCCTAATAACAGATTGGTATAAGGAAGTTTAGGACATAGCCCTAAACGATAAACTAACTAGTAGTATCAAATGCAAAAAAGAATTGCTAAAGAAGAATAATTTTAATCAATTACTAGACTATGTATTAATAAAGGGGAAGGGGAGCATGCCTTGTCAGGATATGTTATATTTTTGGAATTTGGAATTCATTTGATCAAGAGGATGGAAGTATATTAATTGGTCCCTTGGAGGGGGGGTGCACTTTATGATTTATTGTATGCTGTTTAGGTTTTGAAGTGAAGGAAAGAACTGGAGTGCATGATAGGAGGATGTAGGGGCAAGGGTGAGAGAGAAAATAAGGAGAAGGGAGGAAGAGGGACCATATGAGTCCAAAGCCCACTCACAGCAGCCAAACATAGTTTGGTTGTTTACATCCGAACCATTCCTGGCTCATCAATCTCTGTACCTCCCTATCAGAATTGAGTTGCATTCATAAACAATAGAATTTTTGGGCCCAGTTGATTAAGTCCCTATTTAAATAACATTTTTTAAAATGAAAACAAAACCCAGTAAATATTTTTACAAAGATAAGATTTCACCGAAAAGTGGAATATCTGGGACTGATCTGTTTTTTCCTCTCTCTGCACTCTTTGTCTATAATCTATTTTCCTTGAAACTTGTCTATAGCTTGCATTCATTTTTTAAATCAAGGATGTAGCTTCCCTACTATAGTGCAGGAATATATCTCTATCTCTATCTATCTATCTGTCTGTCTGTCTGTCTGTCTATATATCTACAGTAATACCTTGGATTGCAAGTAACTTGGTTTGAGAGCGTTTTGCAAGACAAGCAAATTTTTAAATATTTATTATTATTATTATTTTTACTTGATATACAAGCTACGTCTTGCCATACAAGTACTGTAGTATGGCTTATATTAAAAATCTCTGTACAAATTTTTTTGGGGGAATTTTGTTTTGATATAAGAGTGTTTTGGATTACAAGCACGTTTCCGGAACGAATTATGCTCTCAATCCAAGGCATGACTGTATATATCTATATATCTGTAAATGAATTGGATCAGATGGTTATCAGATAACTACAGTAGAAATTAGAGGTCCCATGTGGAAAATATTGCCATTACTCATGAAATCTTGGCACTTCAAAGAGTGATGCTGGATTTGTTCCAGTGTTTGGTATTAAAGGACCTGGAGAATTCAAGCTTTCACAATTACATTGTCTGTTCCCTTAATGATTTTTGTTTATAAGAAACATGAGAGAATTGGAGTCATTGTAGTAGAAATGGAGGGGGGGGGGACACACCTAGCAACTAGATTCAAGTTAGCCAAAATTAATGTTGACATTAGCCAAAATTAATGTTTGTGTGCGGGCTGTGTGTGTGTGTGTGTGTGTGTGGTATTTAGGATTCCACTAAAGCACAAGAAAGAGCAGCAAATAATTTTATTCAGTTTGCATTGAACTGATAATCTTAAATTATCGTCCCTAACTCAGGGTATCTTCAAGGTGCTACAAGGACTATTCCATTTCTGTTCTTCAGAGAAGGAATTAGGCAATTAGGCATTGAGCAGCGGGTTGGACTCGATGGCCTTATAGGCCCCTTCCAACTTACTTTTCTATGATTCTTTTATTCTTTTGAGGCTTTGATTGCTGATTTTTAAAGAAAAAACAATGAGAACTAGTCAAATTACTGAATAAATATTATGTTCATTATAAACCAGCCATGGTACTTAGTAAAGTAAGAGTCGTGCACTACACGACTTAAGCGTCATACACTGCAATCCTATGCTTATTTACTCAGAACTAAGTCTGACTGTGTTCTGTGCGGTTTAAAGTGTGCATAGGATTGCAGCCTTATACAAACTAATTTCCCGCTTGTATTTCCTACAGAATAAGTAGAGATCTGAATGCTTAGTTTATATAGAGTACACTGATTTATCACCATGTCCTGTGGAAGAGATTCCAAAATATCTGGATGATGCAGGTATTAATAAATTAGAGAAATGTTTATTTGGCAATTCAGATGATACTTCAAGACTAGTTTATACAATCATTAGCCAAAACATTGGTAGTCATCATGGGGCTTCTGTTTCCATCAGTGGCCTGTCAGATGCCTCTGGAAACTTTCAAGCAAAGAACAAAGGCAAAAGCCCTTTCCTGTTGTTCATCACTAGTATTTGCTATAGCTATCTCTGAACATGGAGGCTTGCTTTAATTATCATGGCTAAAAGGTGTTGATAGTGCCTATTCTCCATTAATGTGTCTTTTTCTTTGAAAAAGCCATTTAGGGTACAATCCAATGCATGTTTAGATAGAAAAAAGTCCTACAACTCCCAGCATTCCCCAACCAGCATGGCTGGCCAGGGAATGCTGGGAGTTGTAAGACTGTTTTTTCTATCTAAACATGCATAGGATTGCACCTCTAAGCTATTAGCCATCCCAACTTATGGCAATGAATTCCATAAGTTATAGGTACATTCTGTGAAAAAGGACTCTTTTGTATATCCTGAGTATTACCAATTATTTTCATTGGCTGACCCCAAATGGGGGTGGGGGGGAGAGAGAATGCCTCCATATCCAAATTCTCTGTGCCTTTCTTAATTGCATACAATTTAGTCTTGTCTGCTTCCTTGCTCATGCTTGTTTGCTAAATTAAGCAGGCCCCAAACAGTCATTTCATATTAAGAGAGGGAAAGGCAGCTTCTAAGAAGGAAGGTAGAATTTGTCTGTGCTGTACAGCTTCCTAATAAGTACATTTGGCCTTCAGGGAATGCAAGGCATTGCTTATCCCACTATTGCTTCTGATTGATAGGATTTGGAGGCATCCTGCTTTGATCATTGGGACGGGGAGCTCTTCTCAATAATGCACTTAATTAGAAATGAAAGTCAAGCAAATTATAAACTTTTCCTTCTACTTTTAGGCAAAGTTGGGCAAAGGTTGAAATTTAAGACTAAGGCTACAATCCTATGCTAGCTGGCAAAATGTCTTGGGCCAGCCCTGGAAGGTGTATTTATGTATTAACTGCCTGTTTTGTCATTTTGTTTTCCTAAATATTTTATGAAAAGTTTACCCCCACCCCCACCCATCGGAATGGAAAATAATGGTTCAATGATTAGTGGGTTTTTAAAGATATCTTTGGATTTCTGTGCTAACAAAATGAATCTAAACAAGGTAACCAGACATTTTATTCCTGACTGTCAGAGCAATAAGACAATGGAATCAACTACCTAGGGAGGTGGTGGGCTCTCCCACTCTGGAGGCATTCAAGGCGCAGCTGGACGGCCATCTGTCAGGGATGCTTTGACCTGGATTCCTGCATTGAGCAGGGGGTTGGACTCGATGGCCTTGTAGGCCCCTTCCAACTCTACTTTTCTATGATTCTATTCCTCTTGCTAGTATTTAAGATTTCAACAACCGTAAAGAATGGATTTACTAAAAGAGTATGTTGAACACTGTTCTGGGTACTTTTAGGGAAATAGAAAGATATAAATACATTACTGTTGTTGTTGTTGTTGTTGTTGTTGTTGCTGTTAGGAAGAAATTCATGGACTAAGGGAGGGGTGGGCAACATCAGGGGGCCCAGGGACCAGTTTCAACCTCCCTGGAGTCTCCCGGGGGATGCACTGCTGCCATGTGCTGCCAAATAGATACACGTCTACGAAACAGAGAAAGCTTTGCAGCCAGAGCTCATTCTCATCTTCAGCATAAGGCTAGGGAGACCCAGAGTAACAGGAAGGAGTATGAAATCTGTTAGGCTTCCTGAGAGAGAGGTTTCTGAGAAGCAAAATTCATCACCCCAATATTCTAAGAAATGTTCCATTCCATCAGTAAATGAATTGGACGCTTATATTTAGATCTTAATCATGAAAGTACCCAGCAAACAAATAGGTGTCTAGCCATTTCAGGATTAAGAAAAATAGCTAGGACTAATGTGTAATTTACAGTGATTCCATTTGACAGTAGCAAATGTCAAATAACCACCAACAGCTTCCTAACAAATATTATAATACTACTGTGCATAAGGCTAACAGGGAGCATTAAATTTGGTCAGCCAGGAAGAGAAGGAATTAAGGATCCAAAATTGGAATTAATGGCAAAACCTGAAAAATAACAGGTGGGGAAATAAAGTCATTCTTAATAGCTGATAAACTAGGAGGGGGTTAAGCACTGAGTCATGAAGATTCTAGAAAGGAGAGCGGGTTGCAGACACTGTTGAAATGGAAAATAAATTTTGAAAGGTCACAATATTGTTCAGCCTTCCCCAACCTGACACTGTCCAGATGTTTTGGACTTCAACTCCCATTAGCCAATGGTCAGGAGTGCTGGGAGTTGTAATCCAAGACATCTGGAGGGCACCAGGTTGGGGAAGGCTTATGTCGCTCAAACCAGATCTTCCAAACACTGGCCTTTCCCTAGCTAGTCTGGCCTTGCCAGTCTGCCCAGATAGTGTCAATGCGTGTATCTCTGTATGGACCAGTTCTGCTAATGTTGCAACCATCTATTGAAGATCATGGCATCACTTCCATGAGCATTAATAGCCACCTTGTGGTTGTTGTTGTTGTTGTTGATACCACTTAATATAATAACATCTCTAAGGGTGCATTCCCCATGCTAGCTGGGGAATGCTGGAAGTTGAGGGCTTTTTTTCTGTCAGAACATGCATAGGATTGCACTTTAAGTGGTTCATAATAAAATATTTAAGTAATTTTTAATTACTTTTCTGACATCACTATCCAGCATGCAAGTACATGCTTTCTACATCTCCTAGAACAGCAGTGGGCCACTTGTGAACCTCCGGATGGTTTGGCCTACAACTCTCACCAGCCAGCCATAGCCAGCATGGGCAATGGTGAAGGAGCATGGGGGTTGTAGGGCAAAACATCTGGAGGGCCACAAGTTGCCTACCCCTGTCCTGGAACAAAGCTATCTCCTGGTCAAAGTGCCACCTCCTCATTTCGTATTACAGCACAGTTTTGGCAACTGGTATTACAGCACAGTTTTGGC
The DNA here is from genome assembly GCA_021292165.1 of Shinisaurus crocodilurus. Lineage (NCBI taxonomy): Eukaryota > Metazoa > Chordata > Lepidosauria > Squamata > Shinisauridae > Shinisaurus > Shinisaurus crocodilurus. The sequence continues at coordinate 237,064,311 of CM037879.1, forward strand.
AACTGGTATTTATTATAAGGGACTTGGCTTATCATTGGAAGAGTGTTTAAGGTTAACTGTTGGGCAAGTATGTTTTCAGAGGTTCTGATGATTTCCTTTGAAAAGTAGCTGTGAATAAAGCTGTGCACCAGAAATTTATGCCCTTTACATCTCCAGTTACAGATTAAAACAAAAGAAAAACAGTGTTATATTGGGCAGCCCTATGTAAACCTATTCAAATAGAAAGCCTTAAGACTGTACCAAGACCATAATTGGTGAATGCATCTATTGCCATTCAGTTCATGTCATGGTTCAAATTCCTGCCCCTTCCATCACATGGAAAGACTTCTATGTGGCTTATCCTTCATTCTTTTAAAAACTACAAGAGTATTTATCTGAATTTCTAATTGGGCACTGATGGATGTACAGTAGCCATTAAATTACCAGAGTAAATTAAAAGTGTTGTATCTGAGCTTTTAACATTTTATATGTAGGAATAGTAATGTAAGATCCCATAATAATGACATGTAAATAATAATATTTTCTGAAACTTCACTTCATTAGTAATAGCAATTACTACTTAAGATGAACACTGCATGACAATTTCAAGTATCATAAAGACCTATCCATGGTCATGACAGCAAGGTTACATCAGCATGACTGCAGTGAGAACAAAATTTAAGCATACATATATATTTAGCAATTATTTTACTAATGAGTATTAAATAATCTAGTTACACTTGGATAAATGCAAAGTCTTCTTCATGGAATGACGTTGTACAAACTAATTGAAATTTCAGATGAATTTGTTTTTAATAAATATGCAAATTAAGACTACACACAGCCCATTCTTGTCACTGAAAATAACAGCAAAGAATTTATTAATAAGCCAGTCCTCTGCATGTTTACTCAGAAGTCAGACTCACTGTGTTCAGTGGGACATACACTCAGGTAGTAGTAGGCGATCACTCGTGACCAAGTAAGATTGTCGTCCAGGATAAAATTACAAAAAGAAAATTATGACAGGAGGAAATTTGCAGCCTGTGTTGCAGTATATGCATTAGTATATGGTGCTAAAACATTTGGCTTTAACTCTCAGACATTACACCTCTCATTGACATCAGTTGTCTTTTTCAGGATCTGCCTTCTACTAAGTCAGACCATTGGTCCATCTAGCCTATGCTGACTGGCAGTGGCTCTCCAGGGTCTCAGACAGGAGTCTTTCCAAGTCCTACCTGGAGATGCCAGAGATTGATCCTTCGACCTTTTGCAAGTCTAGCATGTATTCTACCATTGACTTACAGCCCCTCCCCTTAGAATAAAGGATTTAGAGAACAATCCTGTGGCTCCTAGACATAGTCTGAGAGGCCATAGGATATGGTGGAATCCTCCCCCCACCCCAGGCCATAGGCAGAGCTATGGCCTTGGGACAGAGGGGTGGGATCCCCACTGCTGCCGCCTTGAACATACGGTAATGTGGAGGGAGGACAGGCATGGGTGTTGGAGAGCAGGGAGGGCTGGGGAGAGCAGAGGCTATGGATCAACTGGATCCACAAGCTTTTCTGTTTCCATCCCCACTCCCAGGAAGGTAAGCAAGGTAGATGGGCTCAGAGGCCAGTCTAGGTCAAAACAGCATGAAGGATGAACAGGAGGTGAAAAAGCTTTTGTCATTCCTCCTGTCCTGCCTGGCTCTTGCCAGTAGGCCTTAGGATAAACAGAGGGCTCTAACATTGGAGCCCTCCATCTATTGAGCATCAGTCCTGTAGGATTGCCCTCTTAGGGTGAAATTCTATGCATGTTTAGACAGGAAAAAGTCCTACAACTCCCAGCATGCTGCAGCCAGTCATGCTAGCTGGGGTATGTTGGGAGTTGTAGGCCTTTTTTTCTGTCTAAACATACATAGGTTTACGCCTTTATGACTTTTCCCCTTTGCTGTTTTTCCTTTAAAAATCACCAAGCAGTCTTGCCCAGGAATATCTTGCTCTGAAAAGAACAGCTTGATAAACAGAAAAGTTGTGAGCCTGGTTTCATATACATGAAAGAACCGGTCCTTGATGGTCACAGAACAACAGTCACAGTGACGGTACAATCATTGTTGTCTAGTGAAAGCAATAGAAAAGCTCACCAGCACCCGTATTGCAGCGCACATATTTGTTCTGACTAAACAGCTGCTGCCTCTAGTTATGTTGACCTATCTGAAAGGCTGACAGCAAGCTTTGCTTTATGCACTATTAATGGGTAGATTACAAATATTAATCATAAGGAGGAGCTCAGGCATTGCTTCCAGAATATTTGAGATCCAGTGCTTTGCTTGCAGGTCTTTTTAATGTAGCCTCACACTGTAACTAATAGGCACGTACGGAGGAAAACGTTCCACTCTGGAATCCTTTCAACCCACATCTTCAGTGCTGTCAGGTATTCTGTCTGTCAGTGAAAGTGAGGCAAATATTCTCTACATGCCCATAGATATATATTTTCTTGAAAAAATGACAGGGCATAGGATTAGTAGTGTGTATTCATAAATAATACAATAAATGAATAAAAATGTACTGCTGAGGAAAGCTCAGCATTTATGATTCACAGCAACATTTTAAATAGTATGTTAAAATGTAGTTTATAAAATACTTGAGAGGATCTAGCCTAATTATAAAACCTAAAATATAAAAATGCATAAATATTTAGGTAGATTTCATGTGTCCTCATATCCTGAATTCCATTCTGACAGTCTTTAGTGACATTTGTATTACATCCTAGGCTACAGACTCAGTCTGACATGCAGTGGCAGCACAAGATGTCCAGTTGCCTGAGGTGGGAGGATGCATGGCTGCTGTCTCTGCTGCCTCTCCTCTACCATCTCCCTGTGCCTCACTCTGAGGTGGCCCTTCCTTAGAGTAAGACATTGACTGCATTCAGTCAGCACGATAACTCACACGCAAGGGTTGAGTATGGGTTGAGTGTGCATTGTCATTGAGCCATAGGTTGTTATTGAAAAGTGGGTTATTGTGTTGTCCGAACCCAGCCAAGATAACAAACCATGGTGAACAACCCACAGTTTACAACCTAACAACAAACCATGGGTTCTCTTCATGGGTTGTTCATAGTTAACAAGCCATGGCTTGTTAACACAGCTGGGTTCAGACAACACAATACACATTTCAACAACAACTCACAGTTCAAAGACAACCCATACTCAACCCTTGAGTGTGGGTTATAGTGTTGTCTGAACCCAGTCATTGTGGGCAAGGTGGCCACAGAGACCACCTATGCATCACCTCATCCACAATGCCTTGCTCTGAGGAAGGTCCTCCTCAGAGAGAGTCATTCAGGTTTGGTGGGCTCTCCAGAAAACCACACCAGCTGCTTTCCTATTGCAGCATTTACTGCAGCAAGAAAACAGTTGATGGGGCTCTCTGAAGCACCCACCTGCCCTGATGGCTCCTCAGAGCAAGGCATCAGGCCAACCACTCTGGAGAGCCCCACCAGCAACTTTGCTGCTGCAGCAGGGAAACAGTCAGTGGGTCTTTCTGAAGTGCCTACCCTGATGCCTTGTTCTGAAGGGTCCTTCCTCAGACTGAGGTATTGAACCCAGCTGGCAGCAGCAACACTTGGATTCTCTTAAGATAGCATAGGGAAAAAATGATCTCTAAGACAGGTCAGGCACAGGCTTTTTTAGGATTTAGATTCAAACATACTTAGAATTTTGTGCAGGAGTATACAATACCCGTACAGATGCTGAACCAACTATTATATGTGTGCTCCTAGTTGCCAAAAGCCAACAGGATGGTAGTATCTGCATTCTTTACTGGATGTACCTTTTGAAGTATTTTTTAAAGGGGTGTGTCACAGATAGCAACAGTAAAGCTACTGTAAATTGTTGCATGTAGGACTGCTGTTGAAGAATGCCCTTTGCCCTTTGCATGCAGAATGTCCCAGGTTCAACCCCTGGCATCTCCAGTTAAAAGGAGTAGGTAGCTGGTGATGTGAAAGACCTCTGCCAGACAGTAATTGTCTGTCCTGGGATATAGGGCAGCTTCCTGTCTTCCTTAGATTGGTCAGAAGATGGAACTGATATAGAATGTGGTCACTATCTTCCTGATGGAGCCTGTAGTTGAGGCTACAGAAGTACTCATGACATGAGTGAGAAGGTCTCTGGCTTTTCATTGTATGGAGCTGATGAAAAACATTCTTAGTTTCTGTTGCTGCAACCTGACTTTCCAGTTAGAATACCAGGTCCAGGACTACCAGGTCCAGGACTACCTCAACAGCTTAACCTGAGTAATCAGAAAAATACCATCTCCTTTAGTAATTAGTAATCCTCCCTCTGGACCTAAGGATCTTACTTGTGTTTTATTTAGCTTGCCTGTATTCAGTACTCAACTATAGCCAAGCACTGTTTAAGACCCTAAATATGTCAGACCTGTTTTTCTGTTTTCTTGATATATCATTTAATCTAATTTTCTTGAAGAACAGATTTATTATTTCAGATTTATTAAATAATATTCTTTGTGTTTTATTAGAAAACTTGATGTTTTAGCTCTGTCATGACCTGAAACAAATAAATCTCTTTCTCTCCTGTAGCCAAATATTCCATTAAGTAATTGCTAACAATTAATAAAAAGTGCTTGCTTATCTTTAGCTAACAGGTGAAAGGCAAGAGGACTGAAGTTAATTAACAGAACAATAGGACTTTTGCTCAACCTTCAGAGAATATCTTGAAGCACCATGCTACTACCCAAAGTAGTTGCTGTTTATATGACTGAGGTTATAAAAGCAGATAACCACGTTCTACAACAGCAGCAATTTGAGAAGAAAAGAGAATATTAAAATATGTTTTTAAACATTAACCACTCCTTTTGATATAAGAATAATCACTGTAATTTTTTTTTACAAATAATACAGAAAAATAGAAATTAAATCATTATAATAGAGCCCAATCCAGAGTTAACTGCATGAAATGGTGTTTCACTAGTAAGTACCATGTGTAACTTACATGGACTTACTGTATAAATGATATATTTAGGAAAAAACAGTAAGGGCACAATCCCTATGCATGTCCAGACAGAAAAAAGTCCTACAACTCCCAGCACTCCCCAGCCAGCATAGGACTTTTTTCTGTATAAACATGCATAGGATTGTGCCCTAAATTAGTATAGATCAGGAGCATGGCTCACTTTGCTCTACTGCTGCCCATTGTAAATTGCTATTTGGTCCTCAATCTCAGTTTGCATTGCAATTGACCAAAAAACCATTTGCAATTAATTGTCAGCAGTAGAGCAGAGTGATCCATGCTCCTGATCTACACTAATTTACTGTTGCTTTTGCCCCCTTAAATATTTGATTAAACCATGTGCATCCTGAATTGGTGTACATGCGTTTGGATTTAGCATGGTTTTCTGCATGTGAAACAGCTCTCTTGCATTGTCATAGCCCCTATGCCACATGTAACCTGAGAACTGAAGTGGATCAAGTTGTTTTCATGTTTGTCCATTTGACAAAGAGCTTGCTGTGGCTGGGCTTTTTTGTTACGTATGTACACTTACTAGGGAGTAAGTTCATACTAAATCAGTAGGGTCTGTTTTGACAGAGGCTTGGATCCTGAGTTGATGGCAGGCCTGCTTCCATTTACAAAAGGGTGTTTTATCCAGTGGAGACTCCCACTGGCAGAAGGGGGGACACAACTTTTGCCAAATCCCCCTGAAGCCCTCTGCCACCTTCCACACTGTTCCAGAGGGTCCATCAACCCCCCCAGAGCAGATTTAGAGGACGGGGCTGCAGGGGGGAGAAGAATTCAGAACAAATTGCCTCCCTTCCCCCATTCTGCCAGCAGAAATGCCTTGTGCGTGGAGTTCTGTTCACAGAATCTCAGGATCCAAGCCTTAGTTAGGATCATGCTGCCAGTGAACTGAAAATGGACATCATTTTGAAAAATTTCAGTCTCGTTCATGGGATTTATTACAAAATCTCAGTTTAGTTCGTTGTTCTTTGAAAGAAATCAGATTCAAGAATAGGGCCTTTAAAAATAAGCCAATCACTTTAAAGTTAGAATTAGTAGAACAAGCAAGTGACCTTTTATAGTATTAGAAGGTTAGTTGAAATGGGCTTGAAATCCTGCTTTATCTTTGCAAAGCTAAAGAAAAGCATACAATTACAGCTTGTGCTGTTAACATTTTCATCAGGGAAAATCACACATACTAGAGCTGAGCAACGCAAAGGACAGTGTAGAGAAATGAACTTTGTATGCCAATCTTGTAAAATTTGTCCAGTGTCAAATATAGAATGCTTGAACAAACAGAAATCACTGTAAATATTAACCGCGGTTTACATTGTCTCAGAATACAAGAAATTTTAATTCAGAAGCACTTTTAAAAGAATTTGTTCTGCTATTAGACTTTCATTATTGGCTATACTGCTTGCATTATTGAAACCAACCAGTTTTTTCCATTGTCTTTAATAAAATTACTTTTGCTTATTAAAGCTGGATTACTAGTTGTTCAATTAATAATGTATTGGAACAATTACTATAAGCAAAACAGTACTGTTAGGAGAGTAATTTTGACTTTGAAATTCCTGGTCATGACTGGAATTATCTCACAGCTTGATTTTGACTCAGTGGGCAAATTGATGAACGTCTCGCAGTGGGTAAAACAAAGTTACAACACCATTTTGCTCTTTCGGCACTCCGGATTTCCATTAATCTGATGTGCCATCTTGTTAATTCAACCTTGCTAATCTAATGGAAGCATAATAATAAGAAGTAATAGGAAGTGCAGAAGAGTGCCACACATTCAGTGGAAAGGAAATATTGCAGAATACATTGGCAAAGGGATTTGAATTGAAAGCTGGAGAAGCATACCTATCTTAGGCTGCAGTTATGCACACTTATCTGGGACCAAAGTAAACCCCATTGAACGCAGTGGGACTTACTTCTGAATAAACATGCATAGGATTGTGCTGCATGGCAGTTAATTATCAAACTATGTGCCAGGTAGGGATGGCGGAGAAATTCATTTGGTTTACATTTAATACCAAGTGACCTAATTTGCAGTTCCTGAATGACTAGATAAACTGGAACATGACTATCCTTCAGTTTTTGCACTTCTCCAAATTTTGTGATGCAGTTCTCCTATCAAACAATACAACCAAAAATACATACATTAGGTAAAATGGAGTACAATATTTGCATATATTGGAAATGCATACAAAAATGTGCACATTGGGAGAAATGCATACAAAAATATGTATTCATTTTTGTGGAGCCTTTATAAACCAAAAAAATTCTTAACCTGATGTGGAAGCAGGATGGAATGAACTTGTGCTTTGAAAAGTTTGAAAGCTGTAGGTACCAAAACGGACAGGTCTGCCCATCCCTAGGGTCAGGGTGTATTAGTATGCCATAGCATAGGAGAACTCCTAGTGAGTCACAAGAAATCAATGGAGGGAGCAATCCTATGGCCCCTAGTCATTGTCTGGGCGGGGGCATAGGATATTTCAGATTCCCTGATACAAGGTTGGAGGCAGCACTCCGACCTCAAAGCTGGGAATCTGAACTTCATTCCCCCCCTCGCAGCCAGCATGGAAAGAACCATGCCTGCTGCTCTTTAAGGTAAGGAAGCGACCTTGGAGAGAGGTAAAAGTGGTGGTTTGGTGGGCTGGGCTGGGAGGGGAGGAGATTGGAACAGGCAGGAGACAAGGTATCCTGAAGCTGCTCCAGTCTCCTTCTCTCCTTCTTCAAGACACTCCAGCTAAATGGGCAAAAAAAAAAAAAGCCTGTCTAGTGAAAATACAGAGCAGGAGGATGGGGCGGCAAAGATTGCCTCACCGCTTCTTCTGCTCTGCATAGGATAGATGCCCATAAGCCTCCAGGTTCGGGGCTTACAAGCATTGTGATAGGATTGCACCCTTAATTAAATAATTAAATGCTGCTCCTTGAAACCCAGCTTCATCCATCCAAGCAGAAGCTGCTGCTGTGTCTGAATGATAAACAGCAATGGACTTGTTTCCCCACCCCCAAAAACAGGCTCCTCTGCTGATGAGGGTTAATTTGTTGATTTTTTGCATCAGGTGTGATTGGATCATTCAACTCACCCTCTGAGGAAGCTGCCCAATGAGAAGGCACATGCAAAAACACAGGTGTCTCTTCTTGAAGCATTTTTTACTCTGAAATAAAAGCTGGGGCTATAAGAATGAAATGTGTCTCCTGTTTAAATTGGGAAAGCTGTGGGCCTCCACCATGCTTGCATATAGAAAACAAGGAAGCCAGGTACCCTGATTGCAGCCAGGCCATTGAGTGGGCTGAGCACAGAACATACTGGAGAAGCACAGCTAGAGCTGGTGGGGTGGTGGGTGGTGGGTGGTGGTGGGCGGCGGCAGCAGCAGCAGCAGCAGCAGCAGCGGCAGCAGCAGCAGCATAGCTCCATATGGCAGAGCATAAGAAGAGGTAGAGAAGCAACAGGGCAGGGTGGTGTGCAATGGTGGGGGGGTGAACAAAGGCAAGAAAGGAGGGAGCAAGATAGAGGTGGAAAGGTTGAGAGGAAGTGGAGCAGTGAGGAGAGGCAGAGAAGAAGTGAGGGGAGGAGTTGCATTAGGAAAGTACTCCGAGGGAAAGTACTCCGAAAGTACTTACTGTGAGCCCCATCAAGAAAGCGCAGTGTATCAACAGCATTTTGTTTTTTGTTGTTATCTTGTTATCTAATCTTGTTATCAACACAGGAGACAACTGAGCAGTTGAATAGTGTTTGCTGTGTTAGAAGGCAACCAATGTTGCTATAGCAAAATCACAATTGGTGACATGTAAACTAACCCATAACTTTATCGGCTTACTTCAGTAACAGAAATCCCTTTGATTTTAACACACCTGCATTACATGAACTCTATAATAGGAGTCCACTTCATTTCAGTGACTATGATTTAAAATATTTTAAAGGTATAAGTCTCTCAAAATGGCTCACAAGATACAAATAATACAATAATAAATATCAGAATAAATAAAAGCCAGTGACAATTATAAGACAAATATCACACTCAAAAAAACAGTCAGACCATCAGCAGGCCTGTAAAAATACAAGAAAAAGCCATGGGAAATAAATCTTGAGGGCTTTCCTAAGGACCTTTAGAGATGCGGCTTGGTGGGTAATGCATTCCAGAGATGTGGGGCCACTGCAGAAAATGCCTTCTCCCTTGTACCCACCAGCCTCACTGCTCTTAGTGGCAGGCAAGCGAGATGGGCAAATCTTAAAGTATGGGCAGGCGTGAAGGTAGTCTTTCGTGTAGCTTGACCCCAAACTGCTTAAGGCTTAGGTTAATACCAACATTATTAGGCTTGGAAATGCACCTGTAACCAGTACAACTGGTGCAATATAGGCGTCACATGAATTGACCGCCTTACTCCCATCAGTACTTGGGTGGCCGCATTCTATACCAGCTGAAATTTTTGAACTGTCTTTAAATGCAGCCCCATATAGAGTACATTATAGTAGTTCTGCCTAGACATTTAGGGATGTGTGATGCTGTGAATTCCGTTCCATTTAAGCCTACTTCATTTAGCTCAGCAGAGCCATATTCCGCACTTGTCAAAGAACTTGACAATTTCCCCCGCCCACCTTTCACTCCGGAAGTGCGAAGTGGAGGATGAAATTGACAAGTTCTTTGACAAGTGCGGAATATGGCTCTGCTAGGCTAAATGAAGTAGTGTGTGGAGAGGATGAAACTGACAAGGATATTTACAAGAGGGGACTATGCCCCTGCAGGTCTACATAGTGGACAGGCAGGAGGCAGATTTACGATTGTGAGCATTTGTGCAAATTTCAAGATCCCCCCCCCTCCAAAATTGTGCATATTGCCGCCATTTAAAAAAACCCACATGGAATCTGAATACTGGCTCGACTTGCTACAGATCAAGTTGACGTCAGTGTGGGTGTAAACAGAACCAAGTCCACAGGGCAAAACCGGAAAAATCTGTCGAGCTTTCACCCCCCAAATGGAATTCTCATACATCCCTACCGGTGATACATGGATAACCCGTGGACACAGAGCAACATATACAGATATTTTGTGATGTCCTGTTAAAACTGCCTAACTGCTTAGGGCAGGATGTCCTTTCATATTAAAATATATGATATTGAGAGCCAGTGTGGCGTAGTGGTGAGAGTGTTGGACTGGAACTCAGGAGATCCGGGTTCTAGTCCCCACTCGGCCATGAAACTCACTGGGTGACTTTGGGCCAGTCACTGACTCTCAGCCTAACCTACCTCACAGGGTTGTTGTGAAGATAAAATGGAGAGGAGGAGGAGGAGGATTATGTAAGCCGCCTTGGGTTCCTTTCAGGAAAAAAGGCGGGGTATAAATATAATAAATAAACAAATAAATAAACAAACAAATAAAAATGATGGCTACAATAATATTCCCACTTACCTGGGGGCAAGCCCCATTGAACTCAGTGGGACTTAGTGCTGAGTAGATATGTATAGGATTGTGCCGTTAGTTACTGACCGGTTTAAGCAGGCAAGTGGGGGGGGGGATAATGAGCAGTCAACCCCTGGCAAGCATTGAAGTGGACTTTAAATATCCATCAAGCCAGATGGATAAAGATGCGGGAGGGGGAGGCAGCCCTAAGTTTATCCTGAATGAATAAAGTGAGAGCATTATTTTCATTACAGTATGTTTCTTTAGATTCCAAAACAAATCTTCCTTTTCTTCAGCAAGTGTTGAGCTATATTAAAAATAAAATACTATCTAAGGGTGGGGATTCTTGGGAGGTTTTGCTTTAGATAAGCTTACACACAAATGCACTGAAAAACCTTTCTGTATATTCCTGTGCACCATATAAACCCATGGAAATAAGACTGCCATTATTGCACAATGTTGAGTGATTTTGAAAATAAATGTGTGAATTAGAACAGGAAAAGCTGCCAGTTTGAATGATGCCAGTTTGAGTGATGGCAATTTAAACCAATTGTCTCTAAAGATACGATTTATTTTTCAAAAGACAAGTCAATAAAATGGTCCCCTTCCTGATAAGAACACTTAGGATGCAATCCTATGCATGTTTAGACCGAAAAAAAATCCTACAACTCCCAAGATTCCCCAGCCAGTCATGTAGGATTTTTTTTCTGTCTAAACATGCATGGGATTGTGCAGTTAGTGTTTATATAACACTTGTGAGTGTTGAAAGCACTTTACATAGGGCGCACTCCAGTCAGGATGCCTGTAAACCTCCGAACTTGGAGGATTACGGGCATCCTATGGAGGGCGGGAGGAACATGGAGGCGAAGGTCACCTCTGCACTCCTCCCAACCTGCAAAGCACGTAGACGGCAGATTTTAGCTGTCTAAGTGCTGCACTTCAGAGCGGGAGGGAAGGAGGCTGAGGTGCCACTGCGATATGTCGTACCTTGGCTCGCCAGTCCCCTCCGCTCCCCGCCCTCAGAATGCCCCCCAGAGCCCTTCTCCCAGGCCACTCTTGTGACTTCGGAGGCACTGCCAGCATGGTTCTTTCCGTGCTGGCTGCGAGGGGGTGGTGGTGCTCCGAGCGCAGATCCCCAGCTACGAGGTCGGAGCAATTTTCCGACCTTGTAGCTGGGAACCTGAAAAATCCTATGGCTGTCTAGACACTGTCCAGTGGCCGTAAGATTGCACTGACTGTATATTTTATTGTAATCCTTACATCAACCTTGTAAAGTAGCTATAAAAATGTTATTCAGGAGAATCTGTATCTCTGGTCAACTCACAGCTTCTACACTGTTGGCTACTGTTATGAATTGAAATGTCCTTTTGTAGTAAAAATGCATGCCAACAACACAGTAAATTGGCTTCCAAAAAGGAAGAGATAGGCTGGTGTCCTGTGCTGATACCACTGATATCATTATGCAGGATTTTAAAAAGATAAAACTATCACTTCAACTGTTCTTAAAACATACACATTTCTTAATTCATCCTTGAGTAGATTTTTGACTTTGTTGAACTTTGCTTTCTCCTAAAATTTATTGCCCACCTTACTGAAAACTGAAATAGCCCTTCCTGTTGGTTTGTCAGTTTAGCACACTCACTTTAGTATAAATTATAAAACCTATAATAATGACACAAAGGCATTTTTGTAAAAAGCTTGGCTGTTACAATCTAAAACAGAGGGCCAAGCTACACATAACTTTGAAGATGTAGCTACCAGCTGTGTCTTCCCTTTTTACTCTAAAGAAAGTGCTGGGGGCCCAATCCAGATTGGGACCCTAGCATGGGTGGCAGTGGGGCTTTAACCCTTTGCCAGTTACTGTGGTCCCAATCTAGATTGGGGGGGGGGGTTGTTTGCAATTTTCATTACCAAAAATCAGTCCACTTGTTTTAATGGATAATTATATCGACTAGTCTCAAAACTGTGTGTGAGAGAGAGAGAGAGGGGAGGAGGGGGGAGAGAGCCCCCTGCTCTTTGTAAAATGGGTTTCCTGGGAATCAAACACACACACATCTTGTGATTCTCTGTCCAAGACCTTTATACACATTTTTTGTTGTTGTTTCAAATATGTGTAAAATTATTCACAAATGGCCGAATTAGACATGGCATGGGAGACATGTGAAGACACATACAGGAAGAAAGCAACTTAGAAGGTGATTTTGATTCGGGTAATGGTCTATGGGGAAAGGGCTATGCTCCCTGTGGTTTAAATTGTGCCTTGAGTGATGAATTCCACAGTTTGCTTTCCACCTCTAAGAAGGCTCTCTTTCCAGTAGCCTTCTTCCTAAACTTTTTCCAATAGCTACATGCTTGGTGCCAGAAGAAAGACCAATTAAAACCTTTTTAAATGTTTTAATTATTATAAATTTTGTACACTCAATATTTATACACAATCCTTATTTTTTACTGTATATATAAACAAAACTAGCTCATACTCAAAGTGTACAATGTTGCTAGCTTATCTGATCTGTATTGACTCCAGTAATTAATAAAGTATGTCAGTTTTGGGGGGCGTGGAAACTATCAATTGTATCTTCCCTTCCCATAACAGTCTGGTAAATTTGTTCACAAACATGATATTCCAGATCTTCTTCTTCCATTGATCAACTGTCGGCATTTTAGCTGTTCTCCAAAGTTTTGCCCATTGGATCCATGCTGCAGTTAACATTTACGTAACCATGACAATGTGATCTCTTTCCACCTTGTCTTTAATATACCCCAAGAGTGTTGTTAAAGGGTTTTACTGTAGTTCAAAGCCTGTGAAGGTTTTCTTGAATGGGCAGGCTCATATGGTAAAAGGCCATCCTTCAGATACCCAGGGCCAAGGCTTTTGAGTGCCTTTAAGACCACATCTTGAGCCTTGAATTGAATCCAGAAACTAACTGATAACCAGTAAAACTCTTTAAGTACCAGCATTATATACTCACTGTCTGTGCCCAGTTCCAGTTAGCAGTCTTGACTCTCATGTTTTGAACCAACTGTAATTTCTGGACCATCTTTAAGGGCAGTCCCACGTATAATATAATGTATAAATATTTCTTTGGGGGGATTAATTTATATCAACTGAAGAGCCTTTACTTCTGATCCCTGTTAACCATTCCCAAGGCACCCTAAGCGTCTCACAGGCTGGAGTAAATTACTTCCCTAGAGTCTGTCAGCCACCAAGGGGTTCCACCTGCACTCTATCATCCTTTGCTAGCATTCTCTTGGCCCCTTATGATCAATACAGATGTGCAATCTTCAACTTCCTATTTCTGCCCACCCCTCTTTTGCAACCCTCCTATTTTTCTGAGTTACTTTGGGTATACAGAAACACCCCACCTCCACCCCCATTGTGTGTGAATGAAGCTCTTTGACTGCCCTATGGATTGTCACAGGGCCATCCAACTTGCTATTAGAGGGAAGCAGTGGGACATGCTACAAAATGTTGCAGGGTAAGGTGCTACTGTTCCATCAGCCATGCCAGGATACTCCATTCCACCACCACCACCCAATTTTCAGGAGGAGTTTTCTCCCACAGTCAGTCAGCATTCTGTACTCACTGAGTATGCTCAGTCCTCATTGTGCTGTATTTGGGTCTCACCCCCAAGGGGTTTTGGGGGGCAGTGGGTAGTTCTACAAACCTTGAGGTTTCCTGAAACCTGATATCTTCCTCTTTTTGCGGATGGTGCCATTTTGGCTACATAAGTATCTATACTCCAAAAAATGAGTTTGCTTTTAGTATATTGGATGATTTACGCTGTAGGGAGAAGAAGCAGATAGAAAAAAGGTGCCATCTTGATTGGCAGTCAGTCCTTTCTTGAAAGGTAGAACACTATTTTTAAATATACTTACAAGTATACCTACATCTTTTGCTCCTACACATGGAACTCTTTTTAGAATTTACTTCATATTAACAGGACTGTAATTATTAGATAGTAGAAATCTTCTAACAGAGACCTAAACAACAGCTGAAAGGCAAAACAAGTAATAAATTTGAATTTCCCCTTCAACTGATCTCCTCTAGAAGAGGACATAAAGAATTATAAAAGAATTAAGAAATAGTTTTTAAAACAAAGGCCTTTAATTCTAGTTTTTAAAGTTGTGCAGAATTCAGCCAAACAGTTGGGATTGCTGTACACAAATGTTTATAACCTTGTTCTTGGAGCTAACCTGTTGCCTGCTAGCTACATCTAAGGACACTTATTTAGGGCCTTATATGGATAGTGTGCTTCCTTTAGCCTCAAGACTTGTTTTGGTTGCATGAAAGCATTAACATGCAGTGATAAGCTGACCACTCTCCTAAACCTGTGGGTGGAAGTAGAGCTAACATAGATGGTATACGAAGTGGCTATGTAGCTTTTCCTTTTACAAGGTGAATCTTGAGGTTAAGAAGGCTTTTCAGTGTCTGTGGGTAGCTAAGCCATAAGGGATTAGAATTTCAGCATGTACTGCTTCACTAAGTATGATTAACGGACTGTATATGTTTGCACATACTGACTTCCAGTATTGAAAAGGAGCTGCAATTTATGGCTAGCTCAGTATGTAAGGAATAATTACAAGAGTTTGCATGACAAATTCACTGAACATAATCAAAAGCTTTGACAATCTTGCAAAATTCATCCACCAAGCGTCAAGAAAGCTGGTTCCTAACAGTTCCCAAGTTCAAAACTGACTGGGACAAATTATGGATACTTTTTGTTTCATAACTCTGACTGCGCTTTAAAATAAGGCAGGGCCATTGGGGGGAAAAGAAGGCTTTGGTTCATTTTCTTCAATAAGTTGGTAGAATTTGAGGGATTTTGCTAAGGACAGTTTGGGGACCAGCACTGCACAGCAAATCAGAGAAATTATAACAATTAAATTAGGAGCATTTGTGTTAAACGGTGGCATAGAAAAGTGGTACAACAACAACTTAGTCAGTCAAACTCTATTTGTTGCCTATTTAGATTTTTGAACCGTACTAGAGAAATTAAAATGAGGCAATCTTCCTGTTTCAACTCTAATACTATACACACTCTCCTGGGAGTAAACCCCAATGCATATGATTGCACTGTGAGGCTGCAATTCTATAACCACTTACCTAGAAGTATGCACCACTGAACTCAAAGGGACTTACTTTTGAGTGTAAATGTATAGGATTGTATCCCCATTAAACAAAGTGGGACTTACTTCTAGGTGAGGATGCATAGGATTGCATTGCAAGCATCTCATTATGTATCTGATGAAAGAAATCAGAATTTAGTAGAAACCGTTAATGGGATTGTTGCAGCAAAAATAATGTGTATGAACCATTTACACCATGTGCTTTGGCATGAATTTACTTATGGGAATGACTCTTGTTACCTTCTTCCAGCATCAGAAATAATGGCTTGTAAATTAGTTTTAAATTAGTCTGTTAGAATCATAGAATAGTAGAGTTGGAAGGGGCCCATAAGGCCATCGAGTCCAGCCCCCTGCTCAATGCAGGAGAACACAGTCATGTTAACTTCAGCAGAATATGGATGCTCTCAGCTGGGCACAAAGCTGCAGCTTTAATTTAGGATTTCAGCCTACATTTATATACTGAATTATTTCTGTTTGCATTTTTGTTTATGTGGAGAAAAAGCCTAATCGCCCATCACCCCTGAATGCTGGTCTATCTTTTTCCTCCCTGTTCTCCCATCCCCTCTGGTTCTGCATAAGCCTCTCCACATAATCCTCACCTTGGGCCAGGAAGACATAGTAGCCATAACAGGTCACATCTGCATTTCACACAAAGGGCATATTTACAATTTACCCGAGGAGGTGCAAAAGATCTTGCAGTCTCAAAGAGCTGCAAGATGCTTCCTAGGAACACCCATCCGGTGCCACCCCTCCGCGGGTGGGAACCCACCTGGTGAATCACCTGGGACTGGGAGGGGTCTGGAGAAGGTCTGGGCAAACCTCTGACCATCAAGGTTGTTGGAAGCTGGTGCACGCTCTGCACAGATCAAGCCCCTGACCTCGGTCAGCAAGCAGCCCTCCAGCCCCGGGCACGGCGCCGGTGATCGCCCGCAGGAGAGACTGAGACTAGTAAGTTAGGTTCTCTGGTGTTCTGTGACTTTGTGTCTAGCAAGCCTGTTACTTAGCCTACCCTACGCTCAATTGATCCCCATTGTGACTCATCTGTTTATGCTGTGAAATTCCTGTAGTTTATTAGTTCCGCTCCATTAGAGGTGTTGCAAACAAACGTAATTTCCTTGCTTAGTCTGTTTCCTGTGTCAATTCAGGTTGCGGTTGAATTTAGCTTTGGCTAGAACCGCAAGGGAAGGGTTTTCTCCATGCCGGTTAACCCTTTCCGTCCCAAACTCACGCAAGGGACCTGCGGAGGTCCTTCACAGTTTATAACATTAATTTTGACATTAAAAATTCCATTTTCACAAAAGAAAAAAAAATCAGGAAAGTTCAGAATAGCTTATAATTCCTGAAATAGATAATTCTCTTCTGGAAAGTTGTTTCACAATAGGAACTGCAACTGGTGAAATAAACAATGTGAAACCTCAAATTTGCAAAGACCAGCATGACATTAATATTTTTTGGATTATTATCTATCAACTTGGAGAAGTAATGAAGGCAACACAAAGCTAATTCAGAAGAAATAACACTTTTGACACACACTCCCCACTGTGAAACCCAAAATGTATTATGAGATATAAGCATCTTTTCTAATCTTTCTGCCAAAGGCTGATTTTCTCTCTGAAAGTATAATAAAATACCAGAATAATTAAAATCTACAGTACAAAAGATTAAGCAACACAGGATTCTAGATTAGTTCCACTTGTTCCAATTTCAACATCAATAACCCCAAGTAATATCTAACTGGTATAAAGATGAAATATACCCTCTGAAAATCATAACAGAATTATCCAACCAGAGAAAACATTAAACCAGAGATAATTCTGGTTGCCATTTTTGCTCCATGGATCAGAATGCTAATGATCAGGATAGAGTATGAGGATAGGTAAGGCAAGGCTGACAAATATTCTTAAAGGCATACCTTTTTTTCTCATCAGCACCTCTTAACATGCATAGTGCTGCATGTTAGAAATGCCTTTACTAAACACCTTCCCCAAACCATTTAATCTATCAGTTTGTTATTAATAAATATTAATCTAACCAGCCAGTCTTGACAGTTGAAACAGTGCATGTCAAACCAGGATATGGGGGGAAGGAGATATTAAAATAATGGTAATTTATCCTTCACAAGTTTAACTTTTTTAAAAAACTACTTTCTGGACTAGTTGCACTCTGTTAGATGGGTGTGCATAGAAACGCTGTCACAGAGTGATATATGCTGACATAGTTATACCAGGATGCAAGACAAACTTCTTTAGCTATGCTGCCAGTAAAATTACAATTACAGTTTCTGTATAATTGCATTGCTACAGTGTAAGGCACCTTGGACAGTGCTTACATAGGTCACTCTCAAGACTTCAGAAGAGCCTTTAGAATGGTACATCTCTAAGTACTTGAGCATTTCAACCTTTGGAGCCAGTATGTGCCACTAATGCAATTTCATATGTTGTGACATTGTGCTTGCAGTTTTCCTAACTGATACTATACAGTTACTTGGTGCTGTGGCAGCTGCAGTAGTAATGGTAATGGCCACTGTCATAGTATACAAATTGTTGCTGAATGTTCTTTGTTTACACATGCACATGAATCCGGAAAAGTTGGAATCTTTTGCAGAGGTGTGGTGAGCACATGGCACAGTGTGAAGAAATTACGGTAGCTCACTGACAAAGATTAAGAGTGAACAATACAAGTTTTATTTTACTACATATTTTATAGAAGAGAAGAATGATTGATTAGTATACCAACCCCGAGCACTGAACCAGTAGACTGTTCCTAATAGCAAGGATAGAGCAAGAAAAGACAGGGGCGGAGAGTTATATTTAATCAAAAAAGGAGTGGGGAGAGCACTATGGAAATGACAAGGTGGGCCTTGGGAGAGGCTTATGTGCTATAGGATAACTTTGAGATTCAGTGGCATAGGGTGAGCAACATGAGAGGCAGAATGGATAGAATTAGGCCTATGGGAGGAGTGAATGAATTTACCTTATTTGGGGTGGGGAGTGTGGAACACAACACTTCCTGGTTGATCATGGTTACTTGGGATCTCACAGTGGGCACAGGCTTCCCTGCTGTTGGTCAGACTTTGGGTCACACAATGGGGTAATCACCTCAGACCACACCACGCTGGGTGCAGAATGCAGTTCAAAAATAGAATTTGGAATGGAGAGCAATGGAACACCATCTCTCCTTGAGCTTTGACTCACCTGAAGAAAATAATAAACATAGAGTGAGGCAAGGGGACTTAGGGAACAGAGACAAGGAAGGGGAACTGGCTAAGTGTTGGGGGTGCCTGGTCCAAGGTTCCATGACAACTTAGCGTGACTGACTCTTAGCCTGGCTCCGGGGGAAATAAACCACTGCACTTAAAGTCAACGACTCACAGCAGTCAAACCACTTTTGCTCCCTGCAAAGTGCCTTGAAATTCTGAGGGGCCTGAAGGAGGTCAATGGCCCCAATGTTGTGGTCACAGTCTTCAGGTGTCCCAGGCAGATAGTTGAGCTCACAGTGTGATTGGGTGGCATCAGTGAAACGAGAAGCAAGATAGTGCAAGCAGAAGGCCCTTCCCCCAGAACACGCACAGCTGTGGGCGGGGAGAATTTTGCAGGCATGGGGGGAAGGAGGAGAGACATACCTTTATACGTCAGGTAAATGGGGTGGGGCTGCAGGAGCCTATATTAGGCCTGGCAGCCCAGCCCAGCCCCTCTTTGTCTTGACGCAGCTCAGTGAGAAGCAAGATAGTGCAAGCAGAAGAGAAAAGCTCTGACCCTGAAAATATGAGTTAGGCATTAGAGGAATAGATGGGGAGTCCTAGGAATGGCTTACAAGAAATGGGCAGCAAGCCAGGTGAGCCTGAGATGGATCTTAGAGCCATGTGACAGAGTTTCTGTCCACACTGCGTCTCATTATCAAGAAGTGTGCAGGGTGGCTGGATCCAAGAGCAGTTATAGGATGGGTTCACACATCATGACAACCCACCCTTGCATAAGCTTCGCAGGGTACGTTTTTCATGGAACAACACAGTGTGCCCAACAAACAATCAGGCTCACCATAGGTTTCCCCCTCCCTTCCTCCCCAGTCCACCAGCTGATATCCCAGGAAACCTGGTAGCTGAAGCCGGCTTCTCTCCTTTCCCTGCCGCAATCGTGAGCCCTTTTCCTCTTCCTGCAGCTTTTTTCCCTTTTCCTCCTTTTTTTCTGGAGATAGCTTTTTGGGATCTCAGAGTTGACAGCCTGTTGACAACCTCCACAGTTGTGCAAGTGCAGCTATTTTATTTTTTTTTTAAATCTGAACCTATTTGTGTACATTGTGTGTGTGATTTTTTTCAGTGGTCTGGAAGCCAGTGAGAGCCCCTCCAAGGTGCCATTTGGGCACTTTGAAGGGGTTGTCAGTGGCTGTCAAAATGGGGATTGCAAAAGCTGGCTGTCAAGCCAGGTTTCACTGTCTCCAGGGAAAAAGGGTAAATGGGGAAAAGAGCCATGGCAAGCTGAAAACAGCTCACAATCACAGCGGGAAGGGCAGCAAGCCAGGGCCAGCCATTCCCAAGTGCTGTTTGGGCACTTATGGGGTGGCTGGCACTGGTGGGTCCCCAGGCACACTTGGCAAGAGCAACAAGGAGTTTTTGTTGGTCTTGCCAAGTGGCTCGGTAGCTGATTCCCGATACCCATGATGGGGTTGGTTGCCCTGGTTTGGAATGCAGAACAATCCATCATGGGTACAACAACCCTAAAAACAAGCCATGGGTTGTCAGGGTTGCTTGTTGCCCATGAACAAGCCACCCTGTGGGAATCAGTCCAGGTTCACATGACACAACAACCTATCCTGGGTAAAAAAAAACCACGGTGGAGTGTTGTGCTGTGCAAACTGAGTCAATGTCTTTAGGCAGGATGTGGTTGAATAAAGTATTCAGTGGCTTGGCTCTGGGGATGAATATGATGGACTGGACTCCTGGCTTCTTGATTGAGTTAAGACTGGCTGACTCTGCATTACAATGGCTATGCTTCCTAGATACAATAAACTGGAGTTTCCCAAAACAAAGGAACCATAAGGGATACCCAGCTGGTTCTTTAACCTGCTGATCTACCTTGATGTGAGTTTGCTTTAGAGGGGACCCGCCATGCTCCATCATTGCAGGCTTTTAAGAAGGCCTTGAAAACATATTCTTTTCCTCTGGCCTTCTCATGTTATAATTGTTGTTGTTGCTGTTTTTATTGCTGGTTTTGTTGTTGATTTTTATTGCTGGTTTTGTTGTTGATTTTTATTGCTGGTTTTATTGCTGCCCTGAAAGGCTGCCAAGAAATATTTTCAATAAATACATACATTGGACTTCCGGGTGGAGCTTAATGTTGGACTGAAATCTCTTGAAATCGAGGGAGACCAACGCGGCGAGAAATCCAGTCAAGAGGTTATCTTGGCTGCTTAATCTCCTCGGAACAAGAGGATGATCTAAGAGTGATTCCCAGTATAGCTCTTAATTGCTCTCTGTGAGGTTTTTTTTTTGCAGTTGCTTGCGCTTCTGCAGATTCTCTCAGGGAGGGGTAGAGTGTGGGAGAAGCCATCATCGCTCACCGCCGCGTTTGGAGTTCTTTTTTTTTAAGAACCTGAAGAACGACAACTCCATTTCTTAAAGATTTATTGACAATTAGTAATAAAGAGGAATTTTATCCACAATCAGGATTAAATACCCTCATCTGGAATACTAAAAAGAAAATGTGCTTTAAAACTTCATAATGGGAAGATCAACAAATGTGTTTTGAAACGAGAAAGAAAGAGGTACTGTAATTCCTTTTACTTTGAATTCTGGAAGAGTTTAAAGTAGCTGTAAATTCTAACTGCGTCACAGACAAGATGGCTACTTATGATTTACTGCTGCAATTGGCCGGAGAGCTGATGGAACTGTTTCAAACTTTCCAAAATGAACTGTTGGGGGGACTGGTGAGGTCGGAAGTGCAGAGCAGGGAGGACGAGGCGAAGAATGATATACTGGGAGAGATAACAACTGGACCTTTGAAGAGAGACAGCAGAAAAGGGAGGGATGCCAGCAAAACGGACAGTGAAGACGCTTTAGAGATGCCATCCAGGGAGAACTGGAAAGTTGATCGCTGCTGGGCTACTTGGAGGAAGATAGTTAGGGAGGCTCACATGGGGGGGGGGAAGTCTTTTCTGGAGCATGAGCCTGAAAAAGATGCACATCATGAATACTGTGTTTGATCGGGGAAAATGATTTGCTGATTATTGGATGGGATAAATGGTTTGACCTGTGTTAAGATAAAAATGGTTTGCTGATTATTTGATGGAATAAATGGTTGGACTTATATTATGATAATTGTTGAATATTGGGGGAGGTGGGAGGTTCTTATGAAAGAAGTAAGTTCAGCTTCCCAAATGGATTGGTGAGAGAAATTCAGATGGGATAAACCAAAATGGATTGCTGATAGTGATCCAAAGAAAATATAGTATATAGATCTGAACCAGTAGGGGCTAGTGAGAGGAACCCCTTTGAGAGAAAAGGAGAACTTCCAGTTTGAGGTGGTTGTTATTGGTAAAAATGTATTGAGTCTAGATGAAATATAGCATAGAGAATAACTAATGGAAAGGAACCAACTAAATATGGAATAGAATTGGAGATGTGAAGTAATGTGGAAATGTGAAACTATTTTAAAAATAAAATAAAAGCTAGGTTGTCTGTTTATAAATGGAGGGAAAGAAGAGAGAGATTTTTATTAAGCATAAATAGAAATATTGAATATTGTTTAACTAGAAGGATTATTATACGTGCTTAGGAGTAAATTGCTGTAAGGTTTCAAGGTTTTGTGAACTTGTGAGGTTGATGAATAAGAGGGGGGGAAATCTTTCGTTTGATTTTTTTGTTTGTTTAAGGGGAAAAAGGAAGCAATTCCTTTATAATCATTATATAGAATATCTGATGTTACTTATACTTGGTTGTGGAGAAATCGGAAGTACTTTTTAGTTTAATGTTGTTTTGTTTTTGTAGTGTATGCTTCTTTGGTTTTTGTTTTGTCTTGTTCTTGGTATTTTGTTTTTATGGATTCTAAAATTTAAAATAAATTTTTTTTACAAAAAAATAAAATAAATACATACATTGGACCATATTGCCTGTCAAGGCTTTAGATTGGCCAATTTAAAGGTATCCTTGTAGGTGGTGACTTGATATCGAGGAAGGCATTTGCATGTATCTGAAGTTCCCAAGCTTTGCATACCACAGAAGGACAATAATGTAACTCGGTTATGGTAGAGGACATATAGGTTGTGAATAAAGGCAGGTAGCCTAGCATAGTACCATGTAATATTAAATAGGTCAGTTGCTTTCAGCTTGCACTACCATAACACTTTTTTGCTACTAGCTGTCTGTGCAGCCTTGCAGAACAATAAAGCACATGAGACAAGGTACTAGGATGATACCAGCAAAAATACAAAATATACATGTACAAGTCATCATGGCTGAGCTTCTCAGTAACAAATGAGGGCACCTTCTATATGTATAAATACTCTAAACTACACCGCAGAGAAGTAAAAAAAAAACAAACTAACTACATTCCAAGTCTTTTCACATATACATGTTAGCAATGCTCAAGACTATGAATATTTATAAATGATATTTTTTTTTAAAAAAAAAAAAACCCTATAAATGAATGCAACCATTCATGCAAATGTAAATGATGTTTGCTCCTGGGCCTCAGCTAAAGTCACAGAACATCTTTGAAATGTGTTCTGAAATCGAGACTCTCACTATTGCTCTTATGCAATTGTAGGTCAGTATGTGCAGCCATTTTTTCAGATCAGTGCAAACCCCAGTCCCTAAAGACTAATTCTTCACTAGAAACTCATTTTGAACTGTTCAACTGCTCTGGAGACTTGCCCGCCCATTTGTGACTGTACAGCTCTGATCCTATGAGCTGGCTACTTCAGTGCTGGCAAATTAGATGTGGCCCAAGTATAGTTATGCCAGCAAAATGTCATGACCTGTGACATTGTGCTGGCATACGGAAGTGGCCCAAGGCATAGAGCCAACTAGACATGATGCACAATTTTCTTTCTTTTTGTTTTGTTTTTATTTAACCAAAAGCAGCCTGAGAAGACTGCTTTTCTACATGATGCATTTATTGTGTGCTCGTAATTACCTACTCATGGTTGTTTACAGGTTCTTTAGAGTTTAGACAACATCATGACCCTTCAGTTTTGCTTCTGTTTCTAAGAGCACTTTGGGCGAGTTTTTTTTGGAGCAGGGAAACGGTATTATTTGAGAAAGTGAAAGGAAATGCTTTTTGACTTCTGTATTTGTGCTGTTCCACTATACCACAGTGCCACACAGAGGTTATGTAGTGGAAAAGCAGGGAAGGAAATGTTCCTTGTGTAGTGCTGGGATCTCAATTCTGTGACAAAACAGAAGATACAGTGGATTTACAGCATCATTTAGAAAAACCCGGAATGGAGGAGTGACAGAGGAAGGGGCTCCATAACTTTCCCCCCATTTAGCTGCTTTTTTTCCCCCTTGCCTGGAGTGTGGGGGGGGGAATTTGAACAGGAAAACAGTCAGAGGGGGGAAAATTAGGCAGCCCCTCCCCTGTCACTCCTCCATTCACAGCCTTCTGAGGCATATGGTTAAAAATATATATCTGGGAACAGATATGTATGACTGCAGCTTGAACCTTAGTAAACATCACTAAAATAACTCTTACATGCCCAAGATAAGGACATATACCAAGATTTAAAAGAGGGTGTAGCAGTCCAATCCCATAGAGCAGTTTGTTTGTTTATTTATTTTAGGAAAATTATATACCACTTTTATTTTTTTAAAATCCCAAAATGGTCCACAAAATAAAATCATAACAAAATACAATAAAACAAATCAATAAAATAAAACAGTAAAATATCCAGGGGGGCTGGCAGTACTAGCAGTCTGGAAAATGCCCAGGCAAGCAAATATACCCAGGCAAGCTCACCAGATTTTGATAGGTCACTCCACATGGTAGGTGCCACAATAGAGAAGGCCCTCCACCACGCCATGACCAAGTGAACATCAGTAGGCCATGGTAAGGGAGTTAAAGACCAGGGTGGCCTATATAGGAAAACTCAGCCTCTTAGAGTTCCAATCACATTAGTTTAAAAGGTTATTTGGAACATCAGATGCTGCCTTATGTGGAATCAGACTGTGGCATATGCCCTGATTCAGAGGTTCTCTCAAAATATATTGTCAGTACTTTGGCAACCACGGATTACCCATCTACTGTTTATATATTTAGATTTTTCATAAAACCAGATACTATCATAGAGCAAGCTTAATGCTTCACTCTCAATATGGGTGATACAGAATTCTGTTTCTTAAGAAACACTCTCAGACAAGATTTGTCCTTTTGTCTTTTTACTACAAAAGTAACAGCATAAGAATACTAAATACAAAGTTCATGCACGCATAAATTCAAACACATGAAACATACAATATCATTCTAAACAAGGCTTCTAATTAGAGTCAAGTACAATTGCTAGTTCTCAATGATAATATCAAGCTTACCCAGCTGATTCTACAGGCAACATGTCAGAGAAGTTGATCTAAGAGGATAGCTCCTAGTGTTGTATGTTCTCCCCCCCCTCAATTTAATTTTATTTATTTACAGCAAACACCACAAAAATAACTACAACAATAAACACAAAGCAAAAACTAAAATGGACTTCCGATTTTTCTCTAAAACAAAGGAAGTTCCCTTTCGTTCTATTATTTAAAAAGTCTTCCCCTTATTCATCAAGCCCACAGATAGACAGAACCTTTTCTCCACAGATAGTCTATTAGATGTTTCCATTTACGGTACCTATCTAATAGCCTGTTAGTTAATTCTACTGCATATATCTTCTCCTATTCCATTATAAGCTATATTTAACTAGTTACACTGCCAAATGAAATAAAATTTTCAAAAATCCTTATCACTGCTACAATTCTCTTTTTAGATCTTTCTTCTGGACCACCCATCTTTTAAAATAAATTCAGTTTAATTCCCCCTCCATTAAAAAATAAGATCACCTATTACAAAGTATTTCTCCTTCTTCAAATCCACAAGTAGATAAGCACATTTCTTTTTATTATCCATCTATCTAGCAAATGCATTTCTATATTTTAGCCAATTCATTCAATATCATAAAGCCACATTACCTATTTTTTACTATTTATATATGTTGCTTATCTAACAATTCCAAAGATACACTTCTGCGTTAAATCTTTGTATGGCTAAATAAAATGATTGAATTACCTAGCTTCTTATCAAGATAAATGGCCATAACAACATACTTCTACAAACCTTCCTTGTCATGTTACAGGTGTGTTTGTGAGTGACACAAAAATGTGTCCTTGACAGCATCCTGTCTTGTGAGCTTGTTTTCTTATTTCATATCTGTTGCATTTACAATCTGGGATGAGCCCTCTGCTTACTTTATCTGATGGTTTACCTGCCCTTGTTATGTAGCTAACTGTTTTATAGTACCCTTTTAGTACCCTTTTTTATAATGCTACAAAATAGCTATGAATTTAACATGGGCCCCTCTTGGTCTGGATTCCTTTCTTGATCAGCAAAGGGTGCAAATGATCAATCTCCAATGTCCTGGCATTGCTGTTTCTCATCTGGCAAACCTCAGCGACGAGACACCTTTATTACTCACGAATCAGCAGGCTGAGCTGTGTTGCATTAGCCAATGGAATCTCATTTTTAATTCCAGAATTTTCTTGGAGACATTTGATTATAGTATTTTCTAATTGGGCAGCAAGGGTTAGATGATACAACTGTGGAAGATTTGCCTGATCTGCCACAAGACCCGTTGGTCCATCTAGCTCAGTATTGCCTACAGTGTTGCTGTCTCCTGATTACATTGACTGGCAGCAGCTCTCCAATGTTTCAGCCAGGAGTGTGTGTGTGTCCCCGTCCCCATCCCCCCCCCCCCCCCGCTACCTGGAGATGCTAGGGATTGAAGCTGGGACCTGCTGCATACAAAGGAGGTGCTCTACCACTGAGCTATCTCTTCACACAGCTAAAGCCACATCCTGCATCTAACAAAAGGGATATGTCCTCCATATTGAAATGGAAGCAGAGGGTTTGTACCCTTGCTTATGCTACATAAGTGTTCTGACAAAGCAAATGGGGCAGAACCAGGAACTGTATGAACTGCTGCAACAATGTGCTTATAAACTGAAACCCACAGTAACTTGCCAAAAGCAACAGAAGAAATCACTCTCAGGATGAACAGCAAAACATCAGAATTCTTGTGTCATTGTTATATATAGTAGGGTACCTTTATTCTGTTTACAAGGAGGAATCCAGGCAATTCAGTGAAAAGGCCGAAAAGGGGGGGGGACTCTTATCAGTCTCCTTAATCCACTTCTTTTCTCTCTCTTCCCCTATCCTCCTTAACTCTCTCCAAGGCCATTGATGCAGCCACTGGGGACTGGAAAAAATAACCTCCAGAGGTCTCCTTCTTCCCTTCCTAAGGCAACTGCTTCAGACAAGTCGAATTGTGGTTTGCTCAAAGCTATCCAGGACCTCGTGGTCTGTATAGAGTCCCATTTGAACCTGGGTGTTGCATGTACAGTGTCAGTAGGACTCAGTGACTGGGCTTATTCTTGAGAGCCGTCTCATACAAATCTCTGGTTCAAATTACAAGTCCTAGTAGTTACACAAGCACACTCTCTCCAGGGACTGGGCCATCAATGTTCAGAATCTTGCTTGTTCTGATCTAACACAGCTTCTTTATGGCTCCAGCAATTCTCACAAGATTTGGATAATGGGCACATGGATATAGGTAAATAGATTTCCATACAATTTCCTTCAGCAGGAACACAATGTTAATGCCCTGATCTGCCGCTAATGCAATAAAATTGGGTAAAAACCAACATTTGCTATTATGGTTTCCTAATGTCTTGCACAATCAGCAACTGCCTATCAATTCAACTAGCACATAATAAAATAAGGCCAGACATATGAAAGCTGGCTACATTTACACTATTCTAACTGCAACATATTGGTGTAGAGCACACTGATAATTCATATTATCATATTAATGCATGCAAGATGGATGTTTTCCCCATGCACTGAATTTGTCTGACTATTGGCAGATAATATCTATCTTGTGTTGTGCTAATATTGTCTATATCCTGTGTACTTAGGAAGATGTTTTCATGCTGGAGATATAATTTAAATACTTATTTACTCCATCTGATTCTGAGAATAGAATGCTTACATCCCCCCCCCCCCCAACAAAATTACCACAGAGATGCTTTCTTGCTAAGCATGGAGTCCCTCAAGCAGGAAGGCATTTGTAGACTGAGCATGTGAAATAACTGTTTTTATTTGTCAAGCTTTTAGGAAGCAATTTAAAAGTAATCTGAAACATTTAGAGCACAATCCTATGCATGTTTAGACAGAAAAAAAGTCTTATAACTCCCAGCATCCTTCAGCCAGCCATGGCTGGGGAATGCTGGGAGTTGCAGAACCTTTTTCTATCTAAACATGCATAGGATTGCACCCTTAGGAGCCCAGAAGGTTGATAAATAATATATTTTAAAGGAGGGCTGAAAGAATGTCAAGAACAGAACTTTGAGATTTCTTACATTACAGACTGATACAGATCTTGAAGGAAAATTAGAAGGGACTGAGGACGGCTGGAGGAAAGGAGATAATGGACTGAGAAGAGGCACAAGAGAAGGGATGTCAAGTCCTAGTAACAACTTGTTGACTAGGGGGTGTACCACCAATATAGTGACCTACTCGGCTACATAGGTGTAAGAGGTATATATTGCCCTGAGTAGCATAGGGGCAAGCAAAGAGATGGTGTCAGTGGTTCCACTTCTCTAAGACATTTATAAATGGAACCCAAGCCTGCTATCTAATAATAATAATAATAATAATAATAATAATAATGATAATAATGATAATATTAATCATCATCATCATCATCATCATCATCATCATCTCTATACCGCCCAATAGCCGAAACACAATAAAATACAATATAAAAATACAAACAATAAAAACATTGGGAAAATTTTCACTAGACATTTTAAAAACAATTTTTAAATTATTTAAATAGCTACGGCAAGAGTATAAAAAGTAGACTGGTTAAAATAGGTGACATAACCACCACCCCGTGTACTATTTGGATCTGTAGAGGGCAGTCTTAACCTGGTGCCGAAAGGATAGTAAAGTTGGGACCAGGTGGGCCTCAGTGGGGAGCCTGTTCCACAGTTGGAGGGCTACCACAGAAAAGGCCTTGCCCCTTGTTGCTGCCTTCCAAGCCTCCCTCGGGGGTGGCAGTTGGAGGAAGGCCCCATATGTTGAGCGTAGTGTCCAGGTAGATTGTGGTTGGGAGAGGCGTTCCGTCAGGTATTGCGGAACAACTACCCCATGGAGTAGGTTGGGGTGAGAAATGGACCCAAGGCCACCCTGTAAACTTCGTAGCCAAGGGGAAAACCTGGAACCTGGGACACTTCCACTCCAAGTCGAACAATTCCAACGCAGGGCCCCAAATCTATTTCACAGAGTCCTGAGTGTCCATTCATGCCGATGAAAGGTGTGTAGTTGGGGGTTTTTGGAAGCTGCCTTATACTGAGTCAGACCCTTGGTCCAGCTAGCCCAGTATTGTCAACACTGACTGGCAGCAGCTCTCCAGGGTTCCAAGAACCGTTTCTTTCCCAGCCCTACCTGGAGAAGCCGGGGATTGAACCTGGGGCCTTAGGTATGCAAAGCAGCTGCTCTACCACTGAGCCATAGCCCCTCCCTTCTCTTTTCTTAGCTTAATTGCCATGCAGGGGGTAGTTTTCAAGGCGCATTGCAGCTGGTTAACTCTCCCATTCCCACATGCTGCACCACACACCCCTATCCCACAAAAAGCCTCCCCCTGCCCGGTAATTAAGCTTAGAAAAGACTTTCCCCATTGATTTGGGATGATCTGGGTTTATTTATAAAATAAATTGGAAGAATTTATTTTATTTGAGAAGATTTGGGTGAAAAATTAAGTGGGTGGCTTTGCCTCCTATGAAATTTAAATAAATCCTAGCATACATGCTATTGAACTCAATGGGGCTTACTTCTGAAAAATCAAGTACAGTCATGCCTTGGATTGAGAGCATAATTCGTTCCGGAACCGTGCTTATAATCCAAAACACTCTTACCGTATATCAAAACGAAATCCCCCCAAAAAATTAGTACAGAGATTTTTAATTTAAGCTGTACTACAGTACTTGTATTGCAAGACGTCGCTTGTATATCAAGTAAAAAAAAATTAAATAAATACTTAAAATTTGCAAAACGCTCTCAAACCAAGTTACTTGTAATCCAAGGTATTACTGTATAGGATTAGACTACAAAGCTGCAGTCCTGTGCACCATTATCTAGGAACAAGCCCTATTAGGAACATAGGCAGTTGGCATATACTGAGGCCATATCCTGCGGTACCATATACTATTTACTATGGTCTGCCATTGTTCCATCTAGCCCAGTACTGTCAACACTGACTGGCAGTGGCTCTCCAGGGTTTTAGGCAGACGTTTTTTCAGCCCTACCTGGAGATGCCAGGGATTGAACAGGGGACTTTCTGCATCCAGAGCAGGTGCTCTACCAGTGAGCTATGGCCCTTCCAGTTGAAAAAGTAGCACTTACTTCCAAGTACGTTTGGGTAGGATTGCAGTGTAGGTCATGTTCTTTATTTTTCTACACACACCCCTTACATGGTCACTAAACTCACTGATTCGCCCCCCCCCCCGACTCCCGTACAAGTCAGAAGCAGTTCAGAGAAGGTTGGGGGGCCTCCTGTTGAAGAGTGTCAGTTTAAGTACTACCAGAATACATAAATAGCTTTGAAATAAAATGGGGAGCCACAGGCAAGGTGAGGAAACGATAACCCTTGGAGATTAAGATCAGAAAATTGGACACAACTTTCCAATTGACTGACTGCAACCATATTAAGGTGCCTGTAAATTGCACACGTAAAAAGAAGGAAATAGAGAAATAAATAGAAATAATAGAAATAAAGGAAATCTTATCTTGCCAGCTGCCAATATGTATTTGCACATGCAGATTTTCCATACTAAGCTGTAACTGTAACCATTCTCAGAGAAAATTGTTGCTATGCTGAAGATTTAAAGGAAGCTAAAAGTGAGGGCCAAACCACAATCTATTAAATCAGAGTCTCTGTCAAATATTTGTGTAGGGCAGCTGAGCTCCAATGGAGCCAATTGGATCTGTTTCTATGAAATAACCTTTTATCTACCCCCATGGTGGCCCAACACTGTATTCGCTGCACCAAAGGGACATTGCATGTTGGAAGATAACAAATATTATGGGAGTTCTTTAGCACAGGATAACCAGCATGAGAGATGTGCATTATGAAAGCACATTATGAAATGGAGTTATTTCAAGATTGTGGGTTTGTGTGTGTAAAGGCCACATACAGTAGAAAATAATAAAAATGTCCTGACTTTTTAAAATAAAAAGCAACAGGAAGAGCTTACACATTTTACTTCCTCTGGATGACCCCGCCAAAGGAAGCTAGACAGGTGGCTACAAGAGAGAGGGCCTTTTCAGTGGTGGCACCCCACTTATGGAACAAATTCCCCAAAGAGGGAGCTGGCATGCTCTTGTTACGGCACCTAACTTATTGTTAAGTTTTCGGTGCCAGGCCTTTCTTTTCTCCCAGGTATTTTAGAGACCTAGTACTAGATTTTTATGACTGTTATGATTTCTATTGATTCCTGAGCTGATTATTGTTTTGCATTATATTGTATTTTATTCTTTTAAATATTTGTATTGTATTTTATGTTTTTAACTGTTCTATGGCATTTTAATTTTTTAACTATTTTTAATCCACTCAAAGAACATTAGCTATTGGGTGGATAAGAAATGTAATAAATAAATAAATAGTGAAGGAATGGCGAGGCAGGGAGGGTGAAGTACTGCTTAACCCTGGGGTCTCCAACAAGGTGCCCATGGGTACCAGTGTACCGACTGATACTTATCTTGGTGCCCACCAGTCTACCTGCCTCTCTCGGTTTTTATTTTATTTCTTAAGTTGCATACTGAAAAACAAAGGGCTGCACTCCAGTATCATCCTTATTTGATTTCAAAAGACTAGCTTTGTGTTTTGGAGCTCAGACCCCACCTCTGTCTTGTACTTAGATTCTTGGGCAAGTTACTTTTCTTTTAGTCTCACCAGTTTGCTTTCTGGGAAATGAGTGTTTTGCGACCAGCGATGCTCACCATGGCAGCCATTTTATGAATAGTTCATGCCCTCCCATGGCAGACATTTTGTGAGCGCTCTCACAACACTGTTTCAAAATTCCAAATGCACCCACTGAAAAAAAAAGGTTGGGGACCCTTGGCTTAACCCTTTCCTTCCTAGACATTTTCGTGCTCAAAATGGCTTCCTCCAGGTGCTTTTCCATATATTTTCCTCCATGGGTGGAAAAGCATCCATAGAGGAAAATTGGGGGAGACAGGTCTGGGGTGAAAAAATATTCCAAGGGGGAAAGGATTAAGCTGCTTCTACCTTCTCCATCTGCCATTCTTCAGCTCAAACTTGCAGAATTCTGAAGCAGCTTTTCATTTAAAAAAAAAAAAAGCCAGGTGACTATTACGCATAACAGGACTAGTTTGCCATGTTAGGTCTGGTTTGGCCCTGAAATTCAGACATTGTGTATTGAGCTCTCACAAGCTCACACTCCAACAATAGTTTCTACAGAGCCATTTAAATGTTTGATAGCCATGATGATAACAAAAGGCAGAAGCTGCAGAACAGATAGGTAAACTACTCTGTGTTGAAAAACGCTGTGATGTCTGCCAACCAGACTTGCTTCCTGCTCTTTAAACCTGCTGTGTTCCCTATGATTTCTTTTATTCTTTGCTGTGAAATGTCTTGTCAGGTGAAGGCTTAACACATCTTACTCATTCCTGTTCGCAAGCAGTTGGTGTGGCAGAGAGATTCTTCTGAATTCTGCTTCTGGAATGATGTGTTGCGGGGGAGGGGAACACAGCTTTTATCTGAGCAGTTTGTAAGCATCCCTGAGTAAAGGTATAATTAGTTTTCATTGTCTAGGTATCTTCATCTAACTAAATGAATCAATTCCGTATATCATCTCTCTGCCGCCCAGCGGAGCTCTTTAGGGTCGTCCGGGGCCTGTTATACGCTGGTCCCAGGGACATCATCGACCCATCTGATGCCCGCTGTGATATATTCGCTAGGCACTTCCAGGAAAAATCTCTTGCATCCGCAGGGACTTAGACTCCAATGTTATAGCAGTAGAATCAGGAGAGGTACCCGGAGCACAGCCTGGTCTAGTTATTTTGGATGAGTTTCAGTTGGTACAGCTCGAGGATGTTGACAAGGTGCTTGGACGGGTTCGTGCAACCACGTCTGTTCTGGATCCTTGCCCCTCTTGGCTTATAAAAACTAGCAGGGAGGGAACAGCCGGCTGGGCCAGAGAGTTGATCAATGCCTCCTTGCGAGAGGGAGTGGTCCCATGCCACCTGAAATAGGCGGTGGTGAGACCACTCCTGAAGAAACCCTCTCTGGACCCGGAAGATCTTAACAACTTTAGGCCGGTGGCGAATGTTCCTTTCCTGGGCAAGGTCCTTGAGTGGGTGGTGGCCAACCAGCTCCAGGTGCTCTTGGATGAGACTGATTATCTGGATCCATTTCAGTCGGGGTTCAGGCCTGGTTTTGGCACGGAAACGGCTTTGGTCGCCCTGTATGATGACCTATGTCGGGAGAGAGACAGGGGGAGTGTGACCCTGTTGATACTCCTGGATCTCTCAGCGGCTTTCGATACCATCGACCATGGTATCCTTCTGGAGCGGCTGTCTGAGTTGGGGGTGGGGGGCACTGCATTGCAGTGGTTCCACTCCTACTTGGATGGCCGGCTCCAGAGGGTGGTGCTTGGGGAATGTTGCTCGGCCCCATGGACTCTCCAGTACGGGGTTCCTCAGGGGTCGGTCTTATCCCCCATGCTATTTAATATCTACATGAAACCGCTGAGTGGGGTCATCCGGAGTTTTGGAGTGCGTTGCCATCAGTACGCTGATGACACGCAGCTCTATTTCTCCTTTTCATCTTCAGCAGGTGAGGCTGTGGATGTGCTGAACCGGTGCCTGGCTGCGACAATGGACTGGATGAGGGCTAACAAACTGAGGCTCAATCCAGACAAGACTGAGATGCTGTTAGTGGGTGGTTCCTTTGACCGGATGGAGGGTGTTCAACCTGTTCTGGATGGGGTCGTACTCCCCTTGAAGGAGAAGGTTCATAGCTTGGGGGTGCTCCTGGAGCCATCTTTGTCACTTGAGGCTCAAGTGGCCTCAGTGGCAAGGAGTGCCTTTTACCAGCTTCGGCTGGTGGCCCAGCTACGCCCCTATCTGGACAGGGATAGCCTGGTCTCAGTAATCTACGCTCTGGTGATCTCTAAACTAGACTACTGCAATGCACTCTACGTGGGGCTGCCTTTGAAGACTGTTCGGAAGCTGCAGCTAGTGCAAAATGCGGCAGCCAGGCTTATTGCAGGGACCGGAAGGTCCGAGCATATTACACCAGTTCTGGCCCGCTTGCACTGGCTGCCAATATGCTTCCGAGCCGAATTCAAGGTGCTGGTTTTAACCTATAAAGCCCTACACGGCTTAGGACCACAATACCTGACGGAACGTCTCTCCCAACCATTATCTACCCGGACACTACGCTCAACATCTGGGGCCCTCCTCCGATTGCCACCTCCAAGAGAGGCTCGGTTGGTGGCAACGAGGAGGAGGGCCTTCTCGGTGGTAGCCCCCCAGTTATGGAATCAGCTCCCCACTGAGACCCGCCTGGCGCCAACCTTACTATCTTTTCGGCGCCAGGTTAAGACTTCCCTCTATGCCAAGGCATTTAGTTAGGAGCTTGGAATAGCACGGAGGGGATTGTCACCTGTAGGCTCAGTTTTATTGGCTTTTTGAATTGTTATTTTATTTTTTTTATTATTTTTTTTGATTTCAACTTTTATTTTATTCATAATAAAACAAACAAACAAACACAAACACAATAATGGACTTCCAATCTTCTCCACAGCTTAATCAACCACAGTTACTCTTAAAATCTTTTCTGTTAACAAAAAATCACTTCCAGTTATGGCAAAAAAGAACCCTAAAAGGAACAAACACCAGAGGTCTCCACTCTCCCCCAATAAACATCAACTATTTAATCTATTAAATTCAACATTTATAGATACTCCAAAAAAGAAAACCTATAGTTTCATTAAATAGTGTTTTCAATTCCAAAATACAGTATATTAAGAATCCCAAAAGTAAAAAGTAACTATAAACTAATTAGCAAATGACCACATACCAAAAGCATTTTGTATTTCCATCGTTCCCGCACTCTCTAGTACCTAACCATCGAATCAATACATTTGTATTATTACAATTACTCATTATTCCTTTCTATCTAAGCAGAAATTCCTTCACTTTTAATCTCCAAGATATTTTTTTTTAAAGGAAAGAAAAGAAAGATAAGTCTAAAAAATTAAGAAATAAGTGACGTCTGACAGAACAGCAGAAGCACATAAGCCATCATGCTACTTATAGAACCAAAAAAAACAAAAGACCTTCCCCTTTAATACTTCAAAGCCTCCACAAAACAACACCCCCAACAACAACAAGTTATTATTATTATTTTTTAAATAAATGTTTCCAAACAGACCAAATATAATTATACCTTACTTATAATAATTTCCCTTACATCACCATTAATATTTAAAATTCAAATAAATCATATAAGCAATCCCTTTACCTTTGCCATTAATATTTAAAATCAAAAGATTATTTATATTCCAACTAGACATATAGTTCAGTATACATCAACCCTTTATCTTTTGCCAATAAAAGACCGTGAAGATAGTCCCTTTCATTGCTTTCCTCTGTCAAAGGGAAATTCATTAAGTTCCAGGTTTTGAACCAAGAATGAAATCAGCTTGTTCTGTTGTTTTGTGGTCTCCTGCATACCGATCTCCGGCTCCGCCATCTTAGATTTTAAAAAGTGCGTCACAACATCCTGAACTGCCTTCTCATGCCACTTCGACCCAATTAAAACTTCAAAGTCTCTGTGAATTTCTGGTAAGTTTCCCAAGTCCTTATTTACTTCTTCTGTCTTCTCCTCTGCCGGTCCTGTAAAGAAATCCGTCTTACGTTGTTCTTCTGATTGATCCGCTTTCAGATTTACATTCCAAGCCTGGATCCTTACTTCCAATCTGTTTAGAGATTGGAAGTAAGAGAGGCTCGGTTGGTGGCAACGAGGAGGAGGGCCTTCTCGGTGGTAGCCCCCCCAGTTATGGAATCAGCTCCCCACTGAGACCCGCCTGGCGCCAACCTTACTATCTTTTCGGCGCCAGGTTAAGACTTCCCTCTATGCCAAGGCATTTAGTTAGGAGCTTGGAATAGCACGGAGGGGATTGTCACCTGTAGGCTCAGTTTTATTGGCTTTTGTATTGTTATTTTAAACTGTGTTTTTAAATTTGGTTTTTAATTTTTTAAACTGTTTTGTATGTTTTAATGTTGTTTTCATGTATAGAGGGTTGTGAACCGCCCAGAGAGCTTCGGCTATGGGGCGGTATATAAATGAAATAAATGAATGAAATGAATGAAATGAATATGCGACAATTTCCTGGATGGCAAAGCGAAGCGTAAATAATACCATGAGCAAGCTAACTGGCCTCTTGAGAGATCCCCCAAGCCTTTGGGTGAGGTTAGTTTATTCCACTCTTATTGTTTTCGTGCATCTAAATTACATGAAGGAGATGAGGCTCCTCTTTATAACAACAGAAGAGAAGAAATAATATCATGGAGACTTTGTTACTTTGCTACCCTTACAGGGTGGTGGAGGATTATAGCTGTGGTTAATTCAATAGCACCAAATTGTCCGTTTCCTCACTCCATCAATTGCCATAGAAACAAAGTAATATCTAAAAATTTGGGCTGCATAACTGATTCCCGTTTGTGCATTTTATTCTACTCTTCATAACTGCAAACTCACAATAAGTGAAGAAAAGTCACAGGGGGCAAATATTGTTTAGTTTACAGTGCCTATGGGCTATTATTCATGGCCCAGTCAAAGGAAACCTTTCCCTAATTTCATTTGGACTGCGGACTAAAGTTTATTCCATATGTTACGTGTTGTAAGCATGCTTACAGTGCAATCCTATACATGTCTACTCAAAAGAAAGTCCCTTTGAGCTCAGTGGGACTTACTGAGTGGGTAAAAGATTGCAGCCTTAAACACATTGGCATGAATCCTGACATAAGTTATCTTAGAGTGCAATCCTGTGCATGTTTAGAGAGAAAAAGTCCTAAAACTCCTAGCATGGTCCAGCCAGCCATGCTGGGAGTTCTAGACTTTTTTCTGTGTAAACATGAATAGGATTGCACTGTTAAGGAAGTTAATATAAGGAATGTTTCCATCCACTTCTACCCCCTGCTGTTACCTGTATTCCCGAAACACCTCTCTGGATGGTTGGCACCCTCTTCCTGATCAATATGGCATGGGACATGGGAGGCTGTTGGAGGAGAAAGGAATTGCCCCAAATTGGGATTGGATCTTAAGATAAATTAACTTTAGGATGGTTATGGGGGGGAAATCCTGTCCCTTCATTCCCCCCCCCCCATCAGCTTTCTCTCCCCAGCCCCATACTACATGGTTCAGGAGGGCCCTCCAACATTCCAGAGAGCTTTTCTGCGGTTGCAGGGCAGAGGAGGGAGATGGGAAACATACCTTCCATAAACTTCCTTAAGTAAACACATCTTAAGTAAGCATATAATTCAAGACATTATATCTGCAGCCCTATGCGCACTTACTGGGGACAAGTCCCATTCATCTCAGCAGAATTTACTTCAGAAAGGGCACAATCCTATGCAAGTTTAGACAGAAAAAAGTCCTACAATTCCCAGCATGCCTCGGTCAGCCATGCTGGCTAGGGCATGCTGGGAGTTCTAGGACTTTTTTCTGTCTAAACTTGCATAGGATTGCACCCTAAATAAGCTTAGGATTGTGCTATATACCTCTGAATATATAAAGTACCTGAGAAGGGAAAGTAAAGTATCTGAGAACTGAGAGGTTCTCAGTTCTGCATCAGCATTGTAGAAACCACTATGTACCACCTACCATGGTCCCAGAGTTAACCAAAACACTGGAGGTACTCCTGAAAATAAGGACTGCATATATTGTTTCTTCACCTACTATATTGCAGTTCACTTTGTGACCCACCAGGTTGAATATAGTCCACTATCCAAGTATTGCAGCCTGCCAGGCACTTAATGGTTTCTCTGTTTTTCCAGTCCCAAGTGGGCAGCAAAAATTAAAGGTCCATTAAGCATCTGGTGGACTGTATTTGGTTTGGCAGGTGACTGGTTTTTCACACCTGATGTAAAAGCAAAAGGCCGTGTGTTTCGGCAGTTGTTGGATTTGTGCCTGGCATGAGGAAGGGAGCCAGGATCCTCTGGGGTCAGGGAGAATGTGTCCAGTAGCAGCTCACTGTGCTTGTGGGGTGTCTCACCATTAGCTGTGCTACCTCTTGTTTTACCTTGTATCTGGTCTGGCCAGTTGTGGGGCTGACTAGCTGAGGGTCAGTTTTTCAGAGCGGGTAAGACTAGAAAGCTTCTCTCTGGTTTCTCCCCTGCAAACTTAAGGGGAAGGTTTCAAGAAGCATCTCTGTTGGTTTTTTACCTGTTCATCCATCCTAACATCTTGGATATTTTACTGAATGTGCTATGGCACTATGCATTTCCCTGAACCTTGCTGTGTAGTTTAGATCAGTTGCTGATTCATAGGCCTGGAAAATATTTTTACTATGCCCCTGAACTGGCTATGCACAGCTTCGGGGAATAGCCATCTGCATTGCAACGGTATGTGCAGTTGTAGATGGTTTCACTGTTACAACTGGAGCTTTGACACAGGACAGGGGCTATGGCTTGGGGGAAAGCAGGGGTGGGCTTGCAACGACACGGTCCCTTACACTTAGGACCAGGCGCATAAACCCTTCTCAGGCTAAGCATCAACACTTAAAAACCTGAGTGGAGGGTCAAATGAAACCTTTCCCCTACCTATGAGGGAAAAGATTAATACTGGCTGTTAAGGATCTATTTTAAATTTATGATACTGTGGGTACAAAGGTGTGTGTGTGTGTGTGTGTGTGTGTAGATTTAAAAGTAATACAGGTTAATAACGCCAAGCTGACACATAGGATTTGGGTAGCAAACAAAAATAAAAATAAGTTTATTTTAATTCTCAAAATCTTAGTTCCAGAAAATAACTTTAAACCTGCCTACACCAAACACTATGTAATTAACCTAAGTCCCTATAATTCTAAATTATAGAATAATTTAATAATAACCAGCCATTCCAGCAGGCTGAGAGGAGGGAGAAGAGAGGGAGCGCAGGGCCAGTCCACCAGCCCTGCCAGGAGTATTGATTAATATTCCCCCTTCTTCCCTCCCCATTCCTTTTTCCTTGTGTGTCGTGTCTTTTTAGATTGTAAGCCTGCGGGCAGGGACTGTCTTGTTAATTGCTGTAAACCGCCCAGAGAGCTTCGGCTGTTGGGCGGTATAAAAATGAAATAAAAAAAATAAAAAAAATAAATACTTTCACTCCTCAGACAAGCACTGATTTCTCTCAAAACTCCTGACAAGACACGAATAATCCAACTATAACCTAACTCCCAAACTCTCTAACACTCCCAACACACTCTAACCACTCTCCCATAACACACTAACTCTCAACACTCAACTCCTTAACTAACTACTCTGACATCACTCAAACACTCCTTATATTTTTGATTTATTTATTTATTATATTTATACCCCGCCTTTTTTCCTGCAAGGAACCCAAGGCGGCTTACATAATCCT
Source organism: Shinisaurus crocodilurus (assembly GCA_021292165.1). Lineage (NCBI taxonomy): Eukaryota > Metazoa > Chordata > Lepidosauria > Squamata > Shinisauridae > Shinisaurus > Shinisaurus crocodilurus. The sequence continues at coordinate 237,103,713 of CM037879.1, forward strand.
CCTCCTCCTCTCTGTTTTATCCTCACAACAACCCTGTGAGGTAGGTTAGGCTGAGTCAGTGACTGGCCTAAAGTCACCCAGTGAGTTTCATGGCCGAGTGGAGACTAGAACCCGGATCTCCCGCGTCCCAGTCCAACACTCTCAGCACTACGCCACACCGGCTGTCTCCTCCCCCCACCCTTTCCAAGACATCACAAACCACACCCACTCACTTCAACATTCTATACTCCCTAAACATGCTAAAGCAGACATGCACCAGGGAACTGAATTGTGGGGTTATACCAAAGGGCTCCCCATGATTCCCCATTATGTCCCCTTTAAGAAGCTTTGGACTTTGGGGCCCAGCCAGTACATTACAAGGACTGGTTGTCAGTTGTGCTGATCCATGTTGGAACAGCTTAGGATACAAGTTTGACCTACTTTGACTGTGGTCACATGACCCTCCTTCCCTGGGTTATACAGAGGGAGGGCTGGGTGGCTTATTTTGTCAGCAGCCAGGATGTCATCAACTTCTGCCTTACCCCTGCTGTTTTACACCAAAACATGGAGGCCGTTCGTTAACAAAGTTGTGGCCTGTTTTCACCCAGCTCTTTGTGTGTCTGCCGTTCTCCCTGATCTTGACTCATTTTTCTACGGTCACAATGTCATATCCCTTGCTAACTTTGTAAGCCTGTCACCCATCAAGGGTAAGACTGGAATGAAATTTGCTTTTCATATGCAGAATGGAGTTTATGCTGTTTAAGGCTCCATTCTGCTACTTTCAGCCCTTCTTGTTCTATGAAGAAAAGGAGAGCTGGATTGTGATTGGTGTATTTTTTTTTAGTAGTTATATTGCTACTTACCTGGCTACACCAATCCCACCTTACTCAAATTATCCTTCTCTGTAAGAACCCCACACACTATATTTTCACCAAGATGGGATGATCAACCAATATGACATGATTTTCACTGACATGGGATGATCCACCAGAATAACATACCATTATTCGGTTGTCACCTACTTCTGCCTGTTACCAAGGAGAGAGAACTTGATATCTTTTCACAAGGGAGAGAAGATGGTTAACATATTCCAAACATCTTCACAGTTATTAAAATGAGCCTGTCAGTACCTCTTTAAAAAAGACTATGTTACCTTTGATATTTCTCAGTTCTTAAAATAATGTAACTCTTGAACACAATTTAAAGCATTTGGGGGGGGGGGACACCTTTAAATAAAATAAAATATTGACAAGATATTTTATTTCCCTCTGAATACAGTCTTTTGAGTTTTACAATGTAGCTCTGATATGCATTATTCAAAAACACTCTCCAGTTGCCATGCACTATGACATTGGAATAACCTCAAATTATTAAGTGTGACATTCCAGGCCAACATAAAATATCAATATACTATATATAGTAGCAGTGTGCATCCTGTGTAAGCTCTGCTGAAACAAGGCATACTGGTGAAATAAGTCAATTTCATTCCATTCACAAGATCTGGTGACAGATATATTGTACATTACTATGAGTTACTGCATCTATAGGCCATTATTTCCATTGAAGTAATGACTTACTTTGGCATCTGGAACTTGTCTTCAGTGCAATCATGTAAAAACTTTTGAATGTATAAAATTAACCTGTGTCAATTCTGTGTTATGAAAGTTGAACCCTGGCTGTTTTAGAGAAGTTTTTGTTACAATCCTGTCAGAATTCTCTGAGTGCTACAAAACCAAAATAATGACATATTCATGTCATTTTATATCTAAAAAGTCCAAATTGCAGTTAATGAAGGAGCGTAATGAATTCACTAAAGCCCAATCATCCATCAAGAAAATTCTACTAAATGTTTTAAATGAAAATCAGATACCCCATGGAATACTTAACAACAGCAACAACAAAATGCTGGTTTCCTGGTTCAGACATCAGGGGAAAATGAGACATCTTTGCCAAATCTGGGCACACAAGGGGAGGGAGAAAGGGGAGGGGCAAGGTGGGAGCATTTGTGCACACAGCTTATTTACAGTCCAAAAAAACCCCCTTAGTTTATCAAACTAAACTTGTTATGTCTGCACCGAGGCCTCATATTGGCCTGTTGAAGTTTTTGGCTGCCTGCTCCTCCATGGTGCTTCTGTATCAGCTGGTTTCAAGGGGATTTTTCCCTGGCTGTCTGAAAGTACCGTTGGTTATGGACAAGGAGGTGGTCTTCTATGTATCTTGAGCTCAAGCTCTTTAGGGAATGAGAACTGTTTTATTTTATGAAATTAGAAACAAAGCAATTCACATAAGGCTATTTCCAAAGTATATCCAGGCACCAAGAGCTCCAAGAACAGTGGGAAAGCTTGCCCACCATATGTTTTCCTCTACCTAGTTACCTGTGGAGAGCTATCGCTGAAGCAGCAGCTATAAGCCTCTGTGTTAATGCCTTGATTTGCATAAGTTTAAATAACTTTGTAAATTATCGTTGCAAAACTGACATATGGTATTTTATGTGCACTTCTATCCCCTTATGTATACTTAAGAAATTCAGCACTTTGACTAATAGAACCAAAATGCTACACCAGAGACATGGTGCCTCCTTCTATCATTTCTGCATTTTATGTTCGAAAGTGGAAAAGTCCTTGTCTTATTCTAGAATAGATACATCACGTAGGAGGCAGTTGAGTCTAGCCATCCTAAGAAGCCTAAACCGTGTGCCACATTGAAATGTCTAAAGTACTTAGAATACTGCTATGTACAATTTAGCATTTAAATATTAATAGACTAAGTAAAACTTCAACACCATTCCTCTATGAGTAACAAAAATATTATGAAGACCTTAAGACTTATTTTAAAGGCAACATATATCTAACTTATTTTAAAGGCAACATATATGGTGTCATCCAAACCTAGACCACAGGGTTGTTTAGGGGCTAAACAACCGAGTAGTTAACCCATGGCTTCTTGTTGAGCTCCTGCTTCCTGCACTGCTCAAGTCCCAATCAGGGTGCAAGTGATGCAGGAAGGGACAGAGCTGGTGCTTGTAGGAGCCAGCCCCTATAAGCCCTGGCTGAGTCAGGCTACTCCTTCTTGTGCCGCTCGCATCCTGATCAAGAAGTGGGCAGTGCAGGAAGGGACTCAGCTGCCAGCCAGCTCCTGCAAGCCTTGGCCAAGCGGTGTGGGAGGAAGCCCAGTTTATCTTGGAGATTTTAAAAAAGGGATTCTCCTTCACATCACTTGTCCTCTGATGGGGATTCCTCTCCTGCAGGGGGAGGGACCTGGGGAGGGCAGCGGGAAGGGCCTGCAGAGGGTGCTCAACCCTCCACAAGCTGGATTGGGCTCCAACATGGGAGGTTGCCCTTCTCTGGTTTAAGTGGTAATTGGTGGCAGCTGTTTTTTTGTTTGGTTTTTCAAAGTGTGTCCTGAGATTTGGAGGATTCCTGAGCCCACTGCTGACTCCAAGATCTACACATGCAGTTTATCAGACCATCCTTTATGGGAGATAACACATTAGCATTATAATGTACTCTCACGGGCCAACCTCTTTTACCAACTCCATTCAAGGAGTCAATGACAAATACGGTGTCCTGGAAATTGTTTTTGATACCTACTCCTTCCACACCTCTGTTTGGCTGAAAAACTAAATGTGAGCAAAAATGTGAAGATTCCTTAAAAGCAGCACTGAAGAGACAACAATAGTTCTGGCATGAACTTTCTTAGGCTGCAATCTACTTCTGATAACATACACACACTCATTAGTATCTGTACTCTTTCATCTCTCCATCCTCACCTTCCTTGGATAGTCTTTGTATGATGATAACATCGATAAAATTGTATACCAAAAAGGGCCAATTTGCCAAGCTGCTGCTTGGTTTTTCCCCGCATAATAAAACCTCCATGAACACTGCATTATTTCAACATGTGCTCCTGCCAACTCCCTCTGTCTTGTGTTTTTCTTTCACTTTCCTCCAGGGAAAACTCCTCTATGGAGCAATCTTCCGTCTGCTTTAGAAGCCAAAGACTTACTAATAAACACTGTTGTCCTCAACATCACTGCTAGAAACAACAACAGCAGCAACACAAAAGCTCTGCAGTTTGTTAGATGGCAAAAACCTGAGACATTAGTTACCTATTATTGCAGCCCTAGCGACAATACAAAAAAGTCCCATCAGGGTCCAGAAATTGAGGCCGATGCCTATGGTTTCTCTCTGTGTTTAGTAGAAATCACTTATCACACCAACAGAGGAACTGTTTATGTGTTACATTTGCATCCTGCTGTTTCTCTAAGGAGCCCAGAGCAACATGTTAGCCTCACGACAACCTGGAGAGGTAGGTTAGGCTGAGATGTATGTTAGTGACTTTGCAAATGCCACAGAGTAGGCTTCATCGAAAAAGGGATTGAAAGCCAAGAAGGTGGGGAGATGAGGCACAACCAGGCTGGGCAATTGAGGAGGACAGTAGTAGGGAAGAGGTGTCAAGCATAGCTGGGCCAGCTGGAGAGCCTTCCAAGTGGCTCCTTCTTAGGGAGGAAGAAGATGAAGTAGTCCAACAGAAAAGAGTATGGTTAGGGAACGACCAGGCAAGAGAGGAGCACTCCCGAAGCCTACCCAGTGAGTCCCTCCTTTACCAGTGAAGCCACAGTAGCATCAATGGTGGGTGAGTCAACAGCAGGGGACACTTACCTTTTTGAGTTCTTTTGGCATGCTGTGTTCCCTTAAACATAAAAACTGAAGTAAAGCCTATTCGTGTTTACACATCACAACTGCTATTGTCTTTATTTTAGATAGGGGAACTGACATGGTCCCTTGCAGCACCGGTCCCAGAGGACAGATGCATAGCCACCATGCTTGTCTGAATCACTCAGAAGGGTAGTCTGGGTCCTAATCTGGTAATGTCTGTACAAATAAACATTGGGTTGTACCCAGTGGTGCCATTCCACCAGCACAGATGACATTGCGCTAGCAGAAACCAAGTTCCAAATTATGCACAAGGGAGTACCCAACTAAAGCTCTACTTGCACAACCACTTGAAGATCTTAGGTTTACAAAGTGGTCCACGAGCCCTTGGTCCACAATGGGAAAGGCAACAGAGGCAACGGAGCTCTACTAGTGCTACAATTTCTTCTGCTAATGGTACATTGGATATAGGCCACAGAGTAGCAGATGCATGAGACACAAAGGAAGCTTCTTTAAAACTATACATTGTGTTAGTTTTTATGCAGCCTTTTTAAAAAAATCTGAATTACTTAAAATTATGCAGTGATAAACATATGTGTTCCCAACATAGTTGTGGGTGATATATATTCTTTTTGGTACATTCTCAAGGAGATACAAAAATAAGCTTCCAAAATTAGGCTTTACCCACGTTAAATAATCATGAATGTTCTTTAAATGTCTTGAACTTTTAAAATATTTAATAAAACTTCTATTTCACTTGACTGCTGTTGGAATGTACTCAGATAAAAATGTTTCTATGGCCACCCAAGTATTATTGCTTGACCCACTTTTGCTTACTGGTGTAAGAGGCTGAGCATCATTGCCTCTAGCACCAGCCTTGATCCTATTTGGAGAAGCTTTATAAGCTTCTGGAGAGCTCAGCAGCTGCTTTACCTGAATGCAGGGGGAAAGAGGATTGTACTGAAGACAAGAAGTTCTACGATATTGTTTGGGCATAGTTTTTAAAATCCCCCCTAACATCACTTGTATGTGGGGGAAAAAATATTTATGATTGAGTTATAGCAAAGACAGATATGGACAGGTGTTCACACTGAGGTGCACCACAAAAGTGTAATTGCTGACTGACTAAAACGCATGATGGCTTGATCCCCAAAGAGTGGATGACACAAAGAGCCCTGAAGGCAAAGGTTGCAGGACTTGGTTTTGAATATAAGGCAGCGTATCTACTGTTCTGCTGCAGTACTTACTGTGCTTTAGCAAATTTGCGGAAATCTCCCTGAAAGTTTTTTTTTAAGTTAAAAGAGGAACTTTCGCTGGGAGGGGCCAAGGGGCCATCCTTTCTGACAGATCAGAGAGAGAGGCGGCGCCTCCGTCATCAAGAACAGCTCACGTCCCTCCAACATTCCGCCCGGTTGGCTAGTAAAGACTATGATCCGCCCTGGGGGGGGGGACCCTGCACTTGAGGTTGAGAGTGCAGAAAAGCTCCTCAATTCGCGATCAACTGTTAAATTTGTGCAAATCGCCCCAAAGTTGAAAAAAACACACCCAACATTAAATATGTGCATATCTCCCCAAAGTGTTGTGTCTCGCACATTCCGTTTCTCCCTCCCCACCAGCAAAGCGATGTAACTTCACACAGGACTGGTCTAGCAAAGACTCTTAATGAGAAAATACAGAGAAAGGGCTTGTTGCTGCGAAAAAGCGCTTTAAGCAGTCTCTAAAAGTAAAAACCAGCTTTACATCTCATAGATTCACGCCTCTATATCCCGTCAAAGGGAAAAGTCATGAAGAAGCAACAGTTGATCGCGAATTGAGGAGCTTTTCTGCACTCTCAACCTCAAGTGCAGGGTCCCCCCCCCCAGGGCGGATCATAGTCTTTACTAGCCAACCGGGCGGAATGTTGGAGGGACGTGAGCTGTTCTTGATGACGGAGGCGCCGCCTCTCTCTCTGATCTGTCAGAAAGGATGGCCCCTTGGCCCCTCCCAGCGAAAGTTCCTCTTTTCCCATGGAGAACTGCCCCCCTCCTCCTTCTCTGTGTTATCGGTTTGAGACGAGTCTAGCCTTGAAGGCCCAGGAGTCTCGGTGCGGTTGCTGAACGCCTCTTCTCCCTCCTCCCCCTCCCCTTCCAACTCTGAATCCATTCCCACAGAATGAGGGAGGAGAGCTAGCTCTGACACAAAGGTGAAAAAAGAACATTAAATTTGCGCAAATCTCCCTGAAGGTGGGGGGGGGGGAATACCATTAAATATGCTTAAATCTTCCAAAGGTAAAAACAATAGTAATGTTAAATTTGTGTAAATCTCCCTGAAAGCGGGGGGGGGGGGGAGTTGTTGCTGTCTAGGGAAATGATGAAGTGGAGGAGTAAATTTCAAGACATAATAGAGAAGGGATATCATTAACAAGATTGTGAGAAATGACCGTGTTTTTTGTCACTCTTGCCAGGTGGCTCTGTAGCCCTTTCCAACAAACCACACACAAGCCATTATGCTGGGTTTGCATGTCACTACAAGCCACTCTGAAAACAAGCCACACTGAACAACCCAACAGCAAGCCACGGGTTCTCAGGATGGCTTGTGCATTGTTAACAAATCATGCTGAGGAAATCATGCTGGATTTGGGCATCATGACAAGCCACCCTGAAACAAACATAGCTGACAACCTACCGCGGGTTGTCATTGTTGGGTTTTGCATAGGCAGAACGAGATTACCACCTGACATCAAGATTATCACCTGACCTGGTGGGTGTTTCTTGAGTTCAAGTATACAAGGTCTCTGGTCACGAGACATAGTCTCGAGGTGATATGACTCAGCAACCTTGGAACAGATTTGGGGTAAACATGTTGATGAATAGGTTATACAACTGGGGTGAGTAATATCCTATTTATAGGTGGTATAAAGCTAACACACTTGCTGATAGCTTCACTCTCCTCTTCACACTCTCGTCTCGACTTGACATGTCTCTTGGACTTCACTTCATCTAGCCTTACCACTGGGGTATTGGATTTGTATCTGCAATGATGTAGTGAGTAGAGATGCATTGCTTGCCTTAATCCCATGTAACTGGGTCTTACAAATAAACTCTTTAATCTTTATTAACTGCTGTTATCTCCTCCTTCCGCCTGCGTGACTGGGACTGAGGGTCACTGGCTAGAGAAGCTTTTGAACCCGGGTCAGTCCAGCTCTCACATCTGGTTATGGGCCCAGATTAGGATCTGATGGTTATCTCAGATGGGCAGATAAGCCCAGAGACGCAGTTCGGAGAAATTCGGCAGTTATAGGGTTAAGAGAAATTGTTTACTATTTGTAAGAACGGTTTGTAAAATAACCGGGAAGGCAATGTTGCTAGAGCTGATAACAGCGGCTTGGAATGCAGCACAACTGAAGAATGCAGGACAGAGAGACGAAGGATTTTTCGTTTTGGAAGCAGCTGGAACGGAGGTGCCAGGCTTGGCAAAATCCAAGGCTACAGACTGTGAAAAGAAGCTGGAACGGAGGTGCCGGTTCGGGCAGTTACTAGGCTGAAAAGTGAACAACGCTGGACACAAGGATTTCGTTTTCCACAGCTTGCTGGAGTGATTGTCAAGGAGCTGTATCGGGCAAGGAAATATCTCCAGGAGGCTCTGTGTCTACTCATTTGAGTCAAGGCTACAGCAGGAGGATCATATTTCATTTACAGTTTGCTTCTTCACACAGCAGCGGATCAGCTATCTTTTGCATTGTATCAACAAGTGGCTTGGATTACAAATACGTGGATTATGTCTGACGTGGGCAAAGCGTCTGGAGCGTCATGTCGCAGCAAAGTCACGTGTGACAGGAACGTATCTTGGGAAACCTGATACTACACGGGAGGCTGTATTAAACCAGCGGAGGCGTGGTTTTAAAACAGCAGGGGAAAAACAGCGCGGCAGTTTTGAACAGAGAAAGCTGTGCTTAAAATGGGAAGCTGTTCTTCATTTTCTTCATGTGGGATCACAGAAGAAAGGAGCTTGAAATCAGCAGGGGTGCTGCTGATGGGAAAAACTTTGTGTTTTAACCCAGGACATAACAAAATGGACATTATTTTGTTGTGAGCAGAAAACAGTGGATTGTTTAAACGAAGCTTTCTGTGTTGGACATAAATATACAGGAACAGGACTATGCAAATGGTCAGGAGTTTAACAGTCATGTTTTTGAAACTGTATTTCTTGAAAGTTGGATAACGTGGACTCAAGAAAGTGTAATATATGCTCTGGAAATGTCAGGAAATGTACTGAATGTATATATGACTTGAGTATATTGTGGATTTTTCTGTAGCAAAATGTAAAATACTGAATAATTAGGTATGTTTATATGGCAAAGCTAAGAGATGGATTATTTCTTTCATACTATAATGATGTAATAAAGAAATGGAGAGTTGTACTGTTGCAACTATAAAAAAGTTAAATGCTTATATGTATGACATGTACATGCATGCATATCACATGATGTTTGGTCATTTAAATTCACAGGCTTGTGAAAGAAAATGCAAACTGTGTTGTGGGGAAAGCATTTGTAAATTGTAATTTTCACATGAAAGTAATTTTGTGCACATATACAAGGGATGCTAGCTTCAACAGGTAAACTGGAAGGCAAGCTGAAAAACCAGTTCATTTCATTTAATTTGTTCTTGGTGATCTTGTGGATATTCTGATGGTTTTTAGAGGAAAGGCACGTTATTTCATGATGTTAATTGATCAATACACAAAGTACTGGTTGTGTACATGTTAGATAGAAAGCTGGAGTATTGAACAAAGTCAAGGTGTTTTGTGCTTGGATGGGAAACAAGCATATTACCCATGTTACCTATTTCTTTTGAGATATGGGGAAAGTTCAATTCAGTGCATGTTTAGATGCATTTCTAACAGGATGTGATATTGAACACATGGATTGTGTGGAAGAGTAAACAAACACTCAGAAGAGGTGATACTAATTTGGATAATGAGGTTTGGGTAGAAGCTCTTAAATGTTTTGATTATGTACATGATAGAAGTTTTAGTTCTGTATTGAACTGTACACCTTATAGAAAGTAGTGTAGAAGGAAGAATCTTCTGGAGAAACATTTCAGGATCTTGGATCTGATATGTAGGTACATACACCTCAAAGTTAGAAGAAATCTGTAAGGGAGCTTACATGAGATTTTTCTAAAAATGAGAATATTGTGTTTTACATGAACAACACTTGGGTAGTGAGATTATCTAGAAGTGTTGAGTATAATGCTGAATGAAACGGTGAGATCATTTTTCAAAATTAATTCTGTTAATGCAGGAGATGCATCAAGTTCAGAGTCAGAATAGAAAAGCATTTGCTGAAAGACAGTCAGGTAAATTTGACAAACTCTGATACACATTTGGTTTAGTGGAGACTAAACAAATGATTGTTCATCATTGGTGCAAATTTATTGGAACAGGAACCTGATAACTGATGAAGTAAGGAACAGATGAGTCAAACAACCTGTGAGATATCAGGATGAATTTGCAGGAAAAGCCATTTGAAAGCTAAAAATTTCAAAGAGGTGAAAAAATTATCTGTTAAGGAAGCTGAACCATAGCTTCAGGCTATGCAAGCTGAGTTGAATTCTTTGGATAAAGAACAAAACATGGAAGCTGGGGAAACAAACAGCAGTCCATGGAACTCATTGTTACCAGATAGATTTTTTAAAGTGAAAACTAACCAGATTGAAAAAGGTTATATATGACAAATAGCAAGATCGGTTGCTTGTGATTTTTTGCTCAAGTTAAAAGGAGCTGGATAATCATGAGATGAGTGCAACAACAATTTGCTTTGGAAACAGTTAGACTGATGTTTAAGAATGTGGAGAAGATGTATAAATATTTCACAATTGGAAATATTGGAACATAAGCATTTTAAATGAGAGGAAGTCTTTGGAAAACTGTCTGAGAACTTTCTGAGATTTTCTGTAGAAAAGTTAGAATCAGCTGGAGGCTGGAATTCTGTTTGAACTCAAACATTGCTGAATTGAGATTTGCACAGAGAGGCAGATCAATGTTTGTTTGTTAAACAGGAGGAACAAGGACATAGACTGTATGTACTTAGTTGGATGATTTTTTTTTTTTCTGGACAGATAAAAGCAATATGATATAATTGATCCAGGGTTTGGAATTTCATTGAATTGAAACTGCTTGGTGGTGGATCAACTGTTTATTTGTAAATAGAAGTTGAGAGAAAACCAAGAGGGCAGTATCTTACTGCAACAAACCAGAGAAATATCATGGATGTGATTGAGAATTTTGGAGATAGTTAACTCAGTGAGAGACTCCAAATAATTGAAGATTTTCAAGCACATGCTGATGGAAAAGCAGTTTGAATGCTACACAGAAGCATTGGGCTGTTGAGCTTTACTGTACAAGCAACAAGGCCAGATATTGCTGTCAGTGTAATAGGCAGACTGTTAGACCAACAGGACATGCTTGGAGAGCTCTGAAAAGGAGTTGAGTGTTATCTGGAAGGAACATCATACTTCAGACTAAGATTTACAAGTCAGAGCACAGGTGGCTTACAGATTCACAGAAATGCCAGTTGTGGTTGTGATAGTAAGAACAACAAGAACACACCTGAAGTTTGTTATTTTTATAACCATACTTTGTTTGATTGATTTTGTAGAAACAATCATCTAAAAGTTAGGGTTCAACTGAAGCTGAACTGAATACATTGTATTACGGTATGTATTGTGCTATTATGCTATTGTAAAGCTTGAATAGTTATTGCATGTGTTTAAATAGTTTAAATTGTTAAAAAATGTTTAAATGATGCTGGGATTGATGTGAAAAACCTATTACAGTTTTTTCAGGAAACCAAGGCAGGATTGCTATGCTGCAGGCAGATAGCAATACACAACGTTTTGGGTTTGCAAATAAAACTGTGTCATGAAAAGGGATACATCAGAAGTGATTTGATAGTGGTTCAAATTTCTGGCAGGTAAAGTCATTCCTGCAAAAGTTTTTTATCAAAGTTCATAGATGAAGGAACAGCATCAGATGTCAACAAAGCTTTTGCTATTGTATGAGGTAAATAACCACGTTCTGCGCAAATGCAAAAGCAGGGGGATGTTGGGTTTTGCATAGGCAGAACGAGATTACCACCTGACATCAAGATTATCACCTGACCTGGTGGGTGTTTCTTGAGTTCAAGTATACAAGGTCTCTGGTCACGAGACATAGTCTCGAGGTGATATGACTCAGCAACCTTGGAACAGATTTGGGGTAAACATGTTGATGAATAGGTTATACAACTGGGGTGAGTAATATCCTATTTATAGGTGGTATAAAGCTAACACACTTGCTGATAGCTTCACTCTCCTCTTCACACTCTCGTCTCGACTTGACATGTCTCTTGGACTTCACTTCATCTAGCCTTACCACTGGGGTATTGGATTTGTATCTGCAATGATGTAGTGAGTAGAGATGCATTGCTTGCCTTAATCCCATGTAATTGGGTCTTACAAATAAACTCTTTAATCTTTATTAACTGCTGTTATCTCCTCCTTCCGCCTGCGTGACTGGGACTGAGGGTCACTGGCTAGAGAAGCTTTTGAACCCGGGTCAGTCCAGCTCTCACAGTCATGTCATCCAAGCCAGGTCAAAGGTCTAGTTCGCATGATCATGGGGTGGTTAACAAAAGTTGCAGGGTATGATTTTGAATATAAGTCAGTGCATCTACTGTTTAGGTGATTTCATAGGATTATAATTGCAGGTATATGTATATGTTCTGTCATCTTTTATATGATTTATGGTCCCTAGACTCTTGATTTTGAACTGATGCATAGGAAGAACTGACAGATCACATGTAAATTAGGTGGACCAGTTCAGTGTGGCTTGCTTCTGAGTAGACATGTATAGGGTTGCACTGTAAGGCTGTGTCTGCACTTTCCCTTCCTCCTGCTCTGATATTTCAGGAACAACAGAGAATTGTGATGCATTTCTTCTTGTCAACTCCAGGTAGTCTTGGAGGACACTGACTATATCTATTCCCATCAGAATTCCAGCCTGGGTATGGAACAGAATCTGCCTTGATCCACCTTGGTGGATAACTTCCACCAAGAATGGACCTGCTGCTTCTCCTGGACTTTTCAGCAGCTTTTGATACCATTGGCCATGATATCCTTCTGGACCATCCCTCTGGGTTGGGACTTGTTTAGCAGTCGCTTCAGTCTTACCTGAGGAGTAAGATCCAGAGAGTGGTCCTAGGATACTTCTGCTCTATCTCATGACCTCTGGCTTTTTTGGTACCACAAGCTTCTATTCCTAGAGAGATACATATGACACCTCTCTATGGTTTTTAGAGAAACTCTAAAGACTTCTTTACTCCAGTCAGCTTTTGAATGATCCTAGGACTATTTTATTCATCTTCTTTTTTGTTTTTAGCTGCTGTTGCTACTTATATAGTTAGATGTATTGCATTTTATGTTATAACTTCATAGTTTTATTATTTTGTGTTTTAATGTGCTGTGAGCATCCATGGAAAGGGTAGCTCTGAAAGGTGACCTATAAGTAGTGAAATAAATAAAATAAATGCCCTTCCTTGAATAGACGTGGTGGTTGTGAGGAGAGGTTGAACCATCACGTTTGTGGTACCCGACAGTGTTTCAGGCCCATGACGTGTGATGGCTCCAGAAATTACCCTGTGAATCTGATGCCTCTGCCCAACCCCATTTTATGTGTAGAATTGGACAGACAGTTGCATATTACTTCAACACTGGTGATGGAACAGCTTCTGCCACTGCTTCTGAGGGCAGCTGGCTAGCTTAGGGGATGCAGGGCAAGATGTGTGGCACACACTAGGTTGGTTTGCATGACAAGACAGATCACTGTGGGTTATTTAACCCATGGTGAGGCTGCAGCACATGTGGGACATGTGCAGCTGCCATTTTGCATATCCAACCCCCACTTGGGGGTTGTCATGTTGTGTGAACCAGTGAATGTGAGCTTTGCAAGGGTTAACAACCCTTGCATAATCCTAGAATGGACCATGGGTTATGCAAGGGTCATTTAATAACACATTGTACAACACGACAACTCCTGGGTGGGAGCCGCGGGCGCCATGGCTCATCATGATTAAATAATCCATGACGAGCCGCACCATGTCGTGCAAACCAGGTCACTCTGTCTGTTCTCCAACAGCTCACTGCCACTCCCCACCTCTTAGCATCTGCCCCCTGAGGCAGCTGCCTCACACTGACCAGGTTCACATGATCAAACTAGGCCACTGTGGGTTAAATAAGCCATAGTGGCTTGTTTTAATCCTGCATGTGCTGGTGTGTTCCAGGCACCATTTTCCTACTTACTCACCTGAGCACAACTTGTGTGGCTTATTTGAGAGCAGCCCTCAAATAACTCACATGTTGTTGTATGGTTATTTGAGGATTGCTTTCCCCTCAAACAAGCCATGCTGCCCAGCTTGATCAGGCAAATTACCCACTGTCTAATGGTTCTTTGTATTTATACTTGTTCATGACAATTAAGGTTTATCGTGGGTAACCAATACTCCATATTATTTGCAAGAATCCAATAAGTAATATAGTTTTAGATTTATGCATTTTGAAAGCAGTATGGACTCAACTACTCTTCAAAGGTGATACATTTTGTACATGAATTATAGTAATAATTATTCACTATATCATCCAGGGTAACTCAGTATTGAATGGGGTGGGGAATATGCCCTGAATCCTTGATCTTCATTGCTCCGTTGTATGACTGTGATTATATAAGACAAATGCAGGAAGAGATTAACATCAGTGACATCTGACCACTTCATATTAAGTACTTCCAATTACACTGTTCTCACCAAAGTAATTACTCTATAAATAGACACTTAAATACAGGTTTGTTACATGCAACTAACCATACAGGATACTAGCACTTTTCTTAATTGATTAACATGTGAAAGATATGTTCGAACATTTATATACCTAGTAAATCTTTCTCAAAAGGTGGTAACTTGTCTCTTTTCTTTAGTGTAGCAACTTGGCAGAACATGATGCCACTGTTAGGAACAGACTCAGGGATGTGCAAATCAGCAAAACTTAACCTCACCAAAGTTCTCTGCATTCCATCTCTCGAAGCTTCTTCCAACTCAAGTCCGTATCAGATTGTGGGCTTTGTTTTTTTCTCCTTTTCACATGAAAATCCATGCATATTTTTGTGCATATTTTTTCCAAATGTTCACATCACTTGTGTGCATCTTTGAAATGTATGCATTCTTCTCCCATTGATTAAAGCATATTTGCGTGTATTTTTCAAAAGTACGCATTTTTCATGCACATTTTTCAAATGTATACATGCTGTTGAATGCTTTGGGGGGTGTGTGTCCATGAATCACATTGCAAACTCAGAAATGTATGGATTTTGACCACAGAGTGTGTCTGAATCTGTGTTCAGTCCTGAAGCTGCGAACTGGGTAAATCCTGATAAAAATGAACTGAAATGAATTTCTCATGCATCCCTAGCTACATAGTCAGCTTCTTTAAAAAAAGAACACAACAAAAAAAGAAAATACACCTGGCTTCATTTCTTGCAGTGGTATTTCACTAATTAGAAACTTCTTGTGTGTGTGTGTGTGTGTGTGTGTGTGTGTGTGAATATTGTGGTTCTTATGGGTGTGTGTTTTTTAAACGAATCACCTATTTGAATTTATATTGATATGGATATAAGAAACTAAAAAGTACCATATATCTACAAGTCTATGGCGAAAACTCATTTGTTCTGATAGTTTAAATTTAAAGGTGATACATATGTAAAACAACTATGTTATGATAGTAAGTTAGACATTCCTTGTTGTTTTTGTAATGATCCTGCATTCTGTTTCAATAGTTGATTTGCATAATAATGCCCAGTAGGCATAGTTTAGCTTCCAACTTGTTTAGTACTCTAATGTGGCAGAAGACATTGCATTTTCTTTTACACAAAGCATCAGTATTCAATATATTGTGCTTCCTTTTAGCATGAAGACATTGGATGGTTAAGGAAAGGCAAACTGAATCTGTATCACAGAAATTAGAGATGGACAAGGGAGCACAACCTTCTTAATTCCCCTGGGCTTCTCAACAACTTTGATACCACAAAATCTATATTTTATTTTATCTCTATATTCCATCTCTGTTCCATGTAAACTATTATTATTTTTTACAAAACAGTGCTCCAGTTAAGATGTTCTAAATCTGGTTGACTAAACTATGGTTTATTGGACTGGGAATAAGCAATGTGCCAGCCTAGCTCCTAGTCTTGCCTTCCTTTACATGCTTGGCTTCAGTGAAGTGATCTTAGCTTTTTAAACCAGTTTCCCCATGCCATCCGAACTGGCAAAGTGTGGTTTAAAACGAGAGTATGAAACCAGGGTTGGATCAGGGAAATATGTGTAGTAGGATATTTTTAAATTGAAGAATAACAGCACACATAATCCCAAGGGGTGTTATGCTTTGGATACTGATCTTGTAGAGTGGCAGCCTCATTAATGTTATTTAACTCCTGATTATATTGGTTATATAATACACCTGTTTTAATTTTAATTAAACTTCCTGTAGGTGTGTTTCATATTTCCAGCACTGAATCGGTTATGGAACAAAATGCATTCATTAGCATCCAGAAAAGAAAGGCAAACCAGTTTGTGTTCCGCCGACCCTTTAGCATCATTTGTTAATGCATCTTGAACCTCATTCAATAGACTCTGAGGGCTGGTTCACAAAATCAGTTTCTTTACATGTAAACAGCCAGAGGCCATGATTATACTGGGAAATATTAATGTGAACTAAGCTATATTCAGATACATCTTATGATCATGTAGGCTGGGAAAAATGACAGCTGTAATACAAATACCTGTCTGGTGTCTGTGTATATCCTGGTTTCCCCGCACAGCCATGTCCCTCACATACAGGAGAATTGATAGCCCTATTCAGGCGTTCATGTTGCCATTTCTGCTGTCTGCCACCTGTTCAGGTCTGAACCTCTGCCGTGTAGATCCAGTCCTGTTCTGGTAGGCTCTCCACACAATTTGGAACTCTTACCTTCCAGGATGCTAAATCATGTAAGGAGTCAACTGGAGTAGAGCCAGCTCCCTGTTGCAGATGTTCACCCCCAACGCATAGGGGCAGTGGTGTAGTGGTAAATTTTTGAAGTGCAGGCACTCGTCATGACAGTCCTCATAGCCAGGCCCTCAAGGAGAGTCCAGAAATGCAGACAGCTGGGTGGATCCATATCCACACACCTGTTTTAGCAGTTTTCATCTCCACCAGGAGGAGGTCTTTTGTGAAGCTAATGCGTCTTAATTCCCCAAGTCATTCAAGACCAAGCCACAACGGGGATAGCTCACAACAATATATTGTTGCAGGGAAAATTCATTCTCCCCTACACATACACACACACACCAGCAACTGAGGATTACAGCTAAGCTCAGAGAAAACAGGAAAGACTATGGGGCAGGTGGGGAGGGGTGTTGTGCAAGATGATATCATCATCTCTGCTAATCAGAAGGTCTTGGCGCTTTGACCCTGTGAGCCCTGGCTCCACTACACCACTGCATAGGGGGCTGCAGGTACAGCAACAGGGGTGTGCCAGATGGGGAAGAGCCTGTTCTCCCTCTTGTGTGATGGTAACCATAGATTCATAGAGTTGGAAGGAGCCTACAAGGCCATCGAGTCCAACCCCCTGCTCAATGCAGGAAACTAGAGGGAGGGGGTCTCCCATCCAGTAATAACCAGGCTTGACCCTGCTTAGCTTTCCATGCTCAGACAAGCTGAGCCAGTGTGAGCCACATGTTGTGGGGGAGGAAGAATGCCTGCCTGAATAGGGTTCATCTCGCTGGGACCTTTCCCCATTTTTGAGAGCCAGCGTGGTATAGTGGTTAGAGTGTTGGACTGGGGCACAGGAGATCTGGGTTCTAGTCCCCATTCGGCCATAAAGCTCACTGGGTGACTTTGGGCCAGTCACTGACTCTCAGTCTAACCTGCCTCACAGGGTTGTTGTGCGGATATAATGGAGAGAAGGAGGATTCTGTAAGCCGCCTTGGGTTCCTTGCAGGAAAAAAGGTGGAATATAAATATAATAAGTAAATAAGTAAATAAATGAATGAATAAATGTGATTAGATCTGTGATTAGATGTGATTAGTCTGAAGACAAATCTTAGGAAACATTGTACGTTCAGTAGCAGAAATCCCTTTTCTTTGGTCCTCTTTCCATCTTTGATCAGGATTCTGTATCTAGATCTGCTAGGCTCTGATTCAAATGAGGAGAAATAATCTCCTGTTCTCCAAAAATGCAGACAATAATTTTATTTATATTCTATACAATGATTATATACATGAAGCAATCTCTGCTTTGGGTATTTCTTTAAAAACATACTCTGACTGGAAGAGATAATGTAAAAATTATATTAGAATTCTTATCTCCAGCATGCTAGATTAAGATGATCAGAGAGATGAATAATTTAAACCAGTGAGTGCAGAGATATTAGGAAAACTGGCTTAGCTCTGATTTACTAGCCACCCTTAGTTAACTCTTGGAACGGAATTTGCAGAAGGAGCCTTTATACGTTTCTGGAGCTTCAAGGGAACAGCTGCTCTCTTTGTGTGCTTTCATAACGTGCTCTAACAATTGACAGATTTGAAACTCAGACAAAAATCCCGATAAACACAAAACAGAAAGGTGGCATCATTATTCATGAAGACAGAATATATTTAGGCTTTGATCCCTAAGCATAATTCCTTACTTTCACATCATTGTAGGATGAGGCATCCAAGGGCTGCAAAGCACAAAGGGTGTGTTGGAAGAAAATGTATTATCTCATTTTGACTGTGAGCCACTAAATGTGGGTGCTTTCAGCTTCCTTTAAAGGTGCTTGGATTTCACAATTGCTGGTGAACTATCTTCCTTTTGAAATGTGTCCACCTTTGATTTCTCTGAGGGAATATAGAAATGTGGTGCCAATTGGGGTTGGAGAGAGAGCCTTTCCTTATTACATTTTTTTTTCATGAAATGTATATTGCACCAGGAATGTTCCTTCATGAATGAGCCTTGAGATGGAATAAGCATTCAATATCAAATCCCCAGAATTTATGCAATTCCATAAATGTGTATGTAAAACTTTAATAAGTTATCCTCCAATTCTAACACCGTGAATTGTGTATTGTGTTAAGTCAACAGGATTAGGGACATAGGACCTGCATTTTCAGACAACTGTCATTTGCTTTAAGTTTTGCTTACTAAGTTCTAACTTTTCTCCATTAAATCCTGCTAGGTGTGTGTGTGTGTGTGTGTGTGTGTGTTTAAACCCTCCTTGATTTAGCCTGAAGTCTGGCAATGTGGTTTCATTATGCAACTGCATAACTTTTTCAAGAGCTGAAATATTAAAATTAATGTATTTTCTAGCTACTTCTGGAAAATAGGAAATAATTTATTTTGAAGACACCCCTGCTTGAAGAGGTCCACATGCCGGGTACATGGGATAGGGCTTTCTCTTGTGTCACTTCCAAACACTGGAATGCACTCCATCTGCGGTTGTAGCTGGTCCCACTCTTTCTGCGTTCAGAGGTCAAGGGACATATTTTAAAATGGTTTGTTTTAAAAAATGTTTTTATTGTTTTATTATGTTATTGTATGATTATAGTTTTAAAAAAAACTGTACACCATTTTGGTGGGTTTCAGATAGTTGACAAAGAAATACCTCCAATAAATAAATGAATAAAGCTATACATCTGTCAATCAGGTTTAATCTGATTTCAGATCAGATTAAAGATGTGGATGAGTCTGTAGGGAAGGGAAGGTCTGAGGCTTTCACCTGAAATCATGACAAAGGAAATAGGGAAAATTGTGACTTGTAAAATACTGTCTACATTGTCAGTACACAAACTGGAATCTAAAAGTTCCAGAGATCACTTAACCACAGATGGCAGATTGAACTAGGGATCATATGGCTACTGAGAACCTGCTCTTCCACTAAGATACAATATTTCTCCCCACGAAACCTTCCTTTTTATTATTCACTGCCTTCTATGTGGGAAACTAGCTTTTTGTGCAAATGTTTTACACCAGGGGTCTTCAAACTACGGCCCGTGGGCCGGATCCGGCCCAGCGTGCCCTCCCATCCGGCCCGGCTCCGTAGGCCCGAACTGGGCCCGCCCAGGCTCTCAGCCGCCCGCATGGGCTTGCCTTTTCTTCGCTCTCCCCGGAGAGCCAGCTGCGCGGGGTGCGCCGCCCATGCTGGTCCCGTCGCGTCACTTCCGGCGCGGCGGAAGTGACGCGTGGGACCCTGCTCCGTCGCGCTGGACCCCCGCGCTCTGTTTTTGAACAGAGCGCGGGAGTCCAGCGCGACAGAGCGCAGCAGCGGCTCCGGCAGTGGTGGTGGCAGCGGGGCTTTGGCGGGCGCGACTGCGGCGGCGGCGGGACTTCAGCGGCGGCGGCGGGGCTTCGGCGGCGGCGGGTGCAGGTACGGCGGCGGGGGGGGGTCCAGCGGCAACGGGGGGTGGCGGGGGTGTCTCGCGGTGGCGGCGGGTGTCCTGGGGGGCAGGGGGGCTTTGGCAGCAGGGGGGCGACGGCGCGGCAGGGCTTTGGCAGCGGCAGGTGCGGCGGTGGCAGGGGGTGGCGGGGGTGGGTCCGGCGGCGACGGGGTGGTGGTGGGGTGGGTCTGGCGGTGGCGGCGGGTGTCCTGGGGGGGCTTTGGCAGCAGGGGGGCGACGGCGCGGCAGGGCTTTGGTGGCGGCAGGTGCGGCAGCAGCAGGGGTGGTGGTGGGGTGGGTCCGGCGGTGACGGGGGGTGGCGGGGTGGGTCTGGCGGTGGCGGCGGGTGTCCTGGGGGGCAGGGGGGCTTTGGCAGCAGGGGGGCGACGGCGCGGCAGGGCTTTGGCAGCGGCAGGTGCGGCGGTGGCAGGGGGTGGCGGGGTGGGTCCGGCGGCGACGGGAGGTGGTGGGTGGGTCTGGCGGTGGCGGCGGGGGTCCGGGGGGGCAGGGGGGCGACAGCGGGGCTTTGGTGGCGGGGGGTGCAGGTATGGCAGCGGCGGGGGGAGTCCGGCGGCGACGGGGGGGATCCTGGGGGGGGCAGGGGGGCTTTGGCGGCAGGGGGGCTATAGTCCGGCCCCCCAACAGTCTGAGGGACAGTGAACCGGCCCCCCGTTTGAAAAGTTTGAAGTCCCCTGTTTTACACTGATGGAACAATTCACTTCACGTGAACATCAGGGACTAAGTGCTAATCATGCTAATGCTCAGTAAACCATGTCTGAAAGACTGCTTGTTCTTCTGGGCTTAATATGGATAAAGAAGTGTTGAAAAGAGAAATAGGGAAATGTGGCTTTTCTGATAAGAAAACCAACCATGAAGTTTGAATTAGTGGCAGTGTACCAGCTTTCTTTGCTGAGTGTTTCATTATATTACTGAGACTCTGTCATGGTTTTAACTTTCAGCAGAGCATCATTCTATTCCAACTGGTGAAGGAAATAAAGGAACAACTTTTCCTTCTTCCCCCTTCTACCCTGCCTGTCCTGCTTAAAACCAATAGAACCAAATTATTGAACACAAGGAGCGTGTAGAGAATCTGTAACATTATTCCTTTATTCACTATAGAGTATTTTCCTTAGGTGTGATTTACATGTCAGATTGCTCCAGAGGCATAAATCTTTTCTCTCCAGGAAGTGCAGCCATGTACAATCTTAGCGAAACAGCTCCTCTCTTTGTGCAGCTCGTTCGATAGGTTGTTGTTGCGGATCCTAACGAGAGTAAAACCAATTAGGTGATTAGAAATAAGAGAGAACATATGAGTAGCACCACACAGAAAAAAAGAGTACCTTTCTCTGCAGCTGAGGTGCTGAAGAAGTGTTGATGCAAAAATTTCAATGGAAATTGCTGAACAGGATATTATTGTTAAGGTCCTAATTGCCCAACAAATTTTTTTCAAGAATTGGTATCTCATTCTTCTGTTGAAATATGTGTTTAAAACTGGAAAAAGCAGAACAACGATCAAAGCTAACATTCAAAGGATAAACAAAGTAAGGCGAGTTCCAAATCAAAATGTTTTAATAGTTTTAGGGTACAATGGGATGGTTACTTTTCAAAGCAGATCTCATCTAAATGTAAATTTGGCATTGAGTTCTCAAAGCTTAGGGCTTTTGTTCTGTTCTGTACTATTCTTTTTTCTTTTCTTTTTTAATAGTTCAGTATTTTCCAGGATCTCAGGCACATATCACAGTTGTAAACCAAATAATCAAGGTGATTAGTGATCTGAATTTTGCCTTCAGTGTTACTTTCACACACACAAAAAAATAATATAGGTAAACAAACTTGCCAACAAATAGTTCATAGAGCTTTCCCCATATCTATAATAAGTGTTTAGGGGCTTCCAAGTCAGATGCTCAAATATGGCTTCAACATCAGCCAGATTACGTTCTCCCTGCCCACCACCCCTTTTACCTTATCATCTAGCCTGATGAGGAGTTCTGGAAAACTCAAACACTTGCAGTTAACCTCTCTGTTTTTCAACATTTCTATCACTTTGTTATTCTGCTGGTATTAAACAGGGGCATGATTAAGAAAACTAGAAAGCGTTCTTTCTACATTCTTTGTAGCTCTGCTAGCCTGCTTCAGTCCAGACCGGAGGCTGGTTCCTATTTTCCCAAGAGGCTATAATGCCTGGCATAATGCAGCACACAGAGCCTGTCCCAATCACAGTCATCATCAAAAATTGAGTTAATTTGGTAGCACAAGAACATTGAGGGAATAAAAACATTGTATTTGTCAATTAAAACTTGTATGTGAACAATAGTTTGACTTTAGCTAGAATTTTCTTCATAAAATTATTGGCTTGCTTACAGAGGTGCCCTTCCATTCATGGAAGGGACCCTTCTGTTCATAGAAGAAATCTGGATTCAGTGGAGTTTCTGCAAATGGAAGTTGGGGGAGGTGATTTTTTAAAATTCTCTCTGCGACACCTCCTATTCTGGAGGGTCCTCCAGCCCTCTAGAGCAGATGTCTGGGGGATGCAAGGGGCTGGAGGGAAAAGGAGGGCTGAGAACCAAGAATGATCCTTTCTGTGGGCACATCTCACACATCTCAAGATCTGGAACCAATCCATTGAGCTGGAAGAAACCAGAAGCCTCCTTAATTCAACTCTCTGCTGTGGGGGTTCCCAACGTTTTTGGACCCATGGGCACAATTGGGAATTTGAAAAACTGCTGTGGGCACCACCACAAAATGTCTAATTCGTGGATCACTGCTTTGGCGTCTACCTGTCGTGTCTATGGATCTTAGGCTGGGTCTTATTCAGCAGAAAAACTTGTTTCGTGTCTATTGGACACTGCAATGTCTCTTTAAGAAGGGATTGTCTAATTCAGCTAATTGTTGGTGGTGCAGTACAGCTAATGCTTCTTTTAAATGTATGTTCTGGCAATGTCCAGTAGTTGCTTCTTTTGGGGAGAAGATTATTACACAGATAAATGTTGTACTGGAACAGTCTTTAATATTCCCTGATGTACACGCTCTTTTAAATTATTTACCTGCTTCATGGAAATTAACAGATGGAAGGGGAAATGGATTCTCTGCACCCTTTTGGCAGTGAAAAGACTGACATTACAAAACTGAAAAGAGAAACACTCACTTCCTATAATGCAATGGATTTGAGGACCTTACAACACTTTCGATATATGAACGGGTGGCATATAGATGCCAACTTCACATGTATACTTATTTGGATATTTGGTCTGCTTTTGTTAAAGCCTATGTATATTTATGAGAAAGTTGTATGTATTTAATACAAATCCATGTATGTATATTTTAAAAAAATATTTTTTTAAATTAAACAAATTAAATTAGTCCAGGTGCCTGCGGGCCCCATGTTGGGGACCCCTTCATGGGTGCCACTGGAGGTGCTGGTGGGCACCATGGCACCTGCAGCCACCACATTGGGGACCCCTGCTCTACTCTGATGGGTGACTCTCAGCCCACCAGATCAACTGCATTGTGCCATAGGCAGGCAATAGGGACGCTACAGTAAGTGGCCTGAAGTATAATATAATTCGAGATGCCTAAAGCAAGCTGATAGCATAGATTAAAAAAAACTAATTTTGGAAAGGTGACTCTCAGCCTAACCTACCTCACAGGGTTGTTGTGAGGATAAAATGGAGAGGAGGAGGAGGATTATGTAAGCCGCCTTGGGTTCCTTGCAGGAAAAAAGGCGGGGTATAAATATAATAAATAAATAAATAAAAATTAGAAGGTAGTAAAAATAAAGGAAGACAGATTGGCCAGGTTAAAATGCCCAGGTAAACAGATAAGTTTTGATCTGATACCAAAATGATTGCAAGATCAGTGCCAGTCTTACCTCTGTGAGGAGAGTTTTCCACAAACTCTGTGCCATATCCGAGTGCAGTCCTACAAGTTTTAGTAAGGAAAAGTAAGGAAAAAGCAAACCAGCAACTAAAGAATCATTCTGCAATGTGATACTGGGAAATACTAATGAATGAAATTAAAGGGGAAATATGAATCAAAGTGCAAAGTCATGGAAAATTCAGCTAGATATTGCTGGTTGGGATTTAGCCCAGTTACCAACTGTGCATTGTTGTATTAAAATCATGTCTTAAACATTAATTCTTTGACTGATGTTTTCCCCATGAGACCACTTTGCCTATTCACTTATCCAATCCTCCCAGCTTCTGGAAAGAACTTCCACCAGTTGGCTCTACTACTTTTATTCCAACTCTTTCTCATCAAAGTTTAGCCAGTTTGGGCTATATGAAAAAGAAATCTAGTCCCAATGTATTGCTTAATAACTACCTGCATTAATTGAAACCCACAAATGTTTCAGTAGATTAAATTGTTTCCCTAAAAATACTAACAAATATTTTTGTTTGTTTTAAAGATGATAATATGCTTGCACCTGTTTCATCTGAAGCTGGGCCTTGCCAAAACAGCTTTGCTGATGTTAACAGTAACAGAACATAATCAGGTTTCCAAAATTTGTTCAGATTTTTCCAAATCTGTTTTTTGAGCAGTCCTCAAAAATCTATTTTGTGTACTGCTCATATAAGCTATAATCTGCAAGCCTTCTTTGAAAGCTTCTAGGCCTTTTTATTTGAAAGCTATTCGATAAAAATAAATGCATATTTTTAAAAGGATTGTGGTCCTTCTTTAAGAATCTGAGAAAGAGACAAAGAAGAGATGAAAGGTCTATCTCGTCCAGAATCCTGTTTCCCACAGTAGCCAACCAGATGCCTACAACAAGTTGGGCATGACGGCAATAGCCTTTCATGCTGTTGTTCCCCTGCCTCTGATCTTGGAGTTAGTGTATAGCCATCATTACTAGTAGTCATTGATAGCCTTATCCTTCATGAATTTGTCTAATCCAGGGGTGGGTAACCTGTAGCCCTCCAGATGTTGGATTAAAACTTCCATCATCCCTGACCATTGACCATGCTGGCTGATGGAAGTTGGAGTCCAACAGCAGCTGGTGGGCTACAGGTTGCCCATCCCTGGTCTAATCCCCTTTTAAAACCATCTCAGTTGATTTCCAAAGCCATCATCACAACCTGTAGTAGCAAATTCTATAGTTTAACTGTGTGACGAAGTCACACTCATGATCTTATTCAGGATAATGCAGCTTCCTATGTTCCTATGAATTTCACAAAGATCACCCAGATACTGTGGTGAGGGATATCATGAATGGACTTTCTGTCATGGTTTTTTTCCTCTTCCTGGTGGGCTTTCCTGTTTAGGGGGGGTCACGTTATGCCAGTAATTTGTTGTACACACTTTTCACTTTAAAAGCACCAAATTTATAATTTAACGCAAGGTGAACTGAATCAAATTAAGGTGCAGTTTTGAAACAGTCATGACATGTTGCACAAAAACCTCTTTGAACCTTACCTTCATTAGATCAAGACTATGTGACAAAGCAGTATTTACTAATCTGATACAGCCTTTTCAGTTGTAAAACTCTGGCTAAGGAACTCTATTCCCCTTCAACCTTGGCAAAAACTTGTTTATTTGCCAAGGTCTTCTAATGCTATATGCATTTTATGCTGGATATTAGAAGTCTTTTCAATCTTGGCTATAATGCTGCTGTTTGTTGTAACTATTTGCTCTGCTTTTTATGGAGCAATCCTATGCATGTTTAGTCAGAAAAAAGTTCTACAACTCCCAGCATTCCCCAACCAGCCAGGGGAGTTGTAGGACATTTTTCTGTCTGAACATGCATAGGATTGTGCTCTTAATTGCTTTTATTAATTATTATTGTTGTTGTTGTTGTTGTTTTATTATATTGATTTTGTGTAAGCCATTCTGGAAGGCTTCTCTGCTTACATTTAAATAAAGGAACTAAAAAACACCTAACTAGGATATTTTTGAGGCAAACTGTTGTAAGATTTCGCCATCAACAGTCTGCATGAAATGGACTGAAAAGATGGCAGGTATATATACTCCATGAGTGAAAGAAAACAACTCTTTATTAAATCATAAGCAATGTTTTATAGATGCTGAAGGGATAAGGATTCTCTAAAGTCCATTTTCAGTTTGTATTCTATTTTCTACATCTGTAAGTGTATGTTTATTAATACAATAGTAAACTTCTTGGAAGTATGTGCCCAGTGCTGTCTTCTAGAGCAGGAAGACAGGGGAGGAATCACCATTTCTATAGAACAGTGTTCTCCAACCTTGGGTCCCCAGATGTTTTTGGCCTACAACTCCCAGGGGGCATGCTGAGAGTTGTAGGCCAAAAACATCTGGGGACCCAAGGTTGGAGAACACTGCTATAGAATGTTGCATCTATTTCCCTCTTCCACTCAGCTTATAAGACTCTGTTTTGCAGGAAAGCATGGTATAATGGCAACCAGACTTGCAGTATACCTACTCAGGAGTAAATATCATTCACAACCATTGAATTCCACTATCTTTCCCCCACCCACAATTCAGTGTTAACACTTTGTTATTGTGAAACCTTTGGTCTACACATTTATCACTTTCAAGGTATTAAGTATTGTAGCACAATAGATTATTCCCTTATTATTTTGGCCATTTAATTTGGGGGAATGGGGAAGACCATAAACAATACATAATTCAAATGTCTTCCGTACTTTGTACTTTATTACAAATGCCTTCTGCATGAAGACATTGCAAGAGGATTAGCCATCTATTCTTTGCACCACTATATCATTTAATTTCCAGCTACAGTTGTTTTGCTGTCTTCTCACTTAATCAATATGCAGTTAGTAGCAACGATATTATTTCATCTTCAAATTAACAGCCGTCTTCCAAGAAATAATTAAGTCATTTTTAATTACTCTCCATTATTTTGTTTTAGTTCTGACTTGTCACTGTCAGTCACCGCAAGTGAATGCTTACTGCAGTTTCTAATCATGTCTGCATAATGAGAGGATACGTACTTATATGCTAGCAGTTGGTTTTGTAGCTCCGCATTGTTATTCCTTCTGTGCAGGAGGGATTGGTAGCTGTAGGGGAGAGGATTCTAGCAAAAATCAGACTCTCTCCAATTTAACTGTGGAGTTCCATTTTAAATTAAAGCACCAGTTTACAAACTCTGGAGGGTTCTTCACAGGTTCAGTCCCAGCTTTTGATTCTTTTCTCCCATCATGCTAGTTTGTGTATGGAAAAATACTTTCTCATATTACTGCACTTTCTGATCACCCAGTCAGGATCAACTTCTCCCTCCCTCTCTCCTTTCTCACAGTTCTGTTGTCTATAGGAACATAGGAAACTGCCTTATACTACGTCAGACCATTGGTCCATCTAGCTCAGTATTGTCTGCACCAGGGGTGGGGAACCTCAGACCCTCCTGGACTCCCCATCAGGCCCTTTGGGATTCTCAAGATAACCACGCCCCCTTTTCTGGCCACAATCTCTTTCCTCTGACTGCCAATCATTCGGTGTTTTTCCAGCTCTTGCACGTTCTCTCCCCCCCCCCCCCAAGTCTAAAAGGTTGGAATGCCTCTCCTAAGGTTTGGGTACTGGCAGTAAGACCTTTAAGCTAAAATATGCTGGCATTGTTGGTATTTTGGCCCTGCCCACCACTGGAATGTGTCCCCCCCCCCCCGAAGAGTTTCTCTGAAATTGAATTTGGTCCTCGGCCTGAAAGAGGTCCCCCGCTCCTGGTCTGCACTGACTGGCAGCAATTCTCCAAGATTCGAGACAGGAGTCTTGCCCGCCCCTACCCGGAGATGCCAGGGATTGAACCTGGAACCTTTTGCCTGCAAAGCAGCCTCTACCACCGAGCTCTGGCCCGACCCCATCTCTGGATAGTTGACCCAAAACCATCTGGATATTTTGCACAGAGGACCAAATTTGGAGGACTTCTGCAGAACATCTGTATTGAACAGAGGATATAAATTATGGCATATATAGGTGACTAATTACCCAATTCTCACACAGATTAGGATATTAGATACTGAAGTGCTACTTACTGGTAAAGTGGGGATTTGTTTTCATCTGTCTTGGGGCAGGATCTTGGAACAGATCAGGGATAGCCAGCTTCTTTTGCCCTAACTGGATACTCTTAGCCAGGTTGTGTAGTGATTCAGTTGGGTGAGGGTCATCCAGTTTCCCTTGATCTGTCCCTTGATCTGTTTCCCTTGATCTGTTTCCCTTGATCTGTCTTCATAACCCACTTTCCTTTGCCTCCATAGTCACTCCTGCTTTTTGAAAATGTGGAGTAAACAGCATCTCTCTCTCTCTCTCTCTCTCTCTCTCTCTCTCTCTCTCCCCCGCCCAAACCATATCAGTTGGGGGTTTCTCTAGAGTGTCTTCATACAGATCACACATCTGGAAAGAACAGTTTCTTCAGCCAAAAGTAGTCAGTGGGTGAGTCCCACCAGACAGCACACATTGCATCCAACCTGCCTGGACCAATGCCCAGCTTTAGCATATGCCGCTCTTGTCAGTTCAATCTGATTGTGACATTGTTCTTAGGGCTGCTACATATGCTACATTTTTTATTTCAACTGGAGATAAGCCTCTGCATGGGAAAGTGCATTTACATTGTAACATTTGAAGTGATTTTTCCCACTGTATGGGACAGGGAGTGGACAGTGCATGGACAGGGAATCTATATGTGCTGCCCGAACTGTATACTCATGGGCCATGGCCAAACAAAAATTGTTTGGGTTTTCCCTGAAAAGCATCTAATATTTCCCCTAGGCAGCCTGAGCATTCCTTCTCATGGTCTTCGGGTACACTTTGACTGAACAACTCCTGGACATATCAGTCCTATGATGGTACAGTTTCCAATCTTAAATTGTGAATTATTCTTTGTTGCATCAGTGTTGGGTTTGATGCTGGTAGGATACCAGGTTGCTCAACTCAGGCCTTGGTTTTCTTTCTTCATACCTCTGGGTCAATTTGGGAATGAACTACATGTCCTGTTTAGTTCGGTGATTGCTTCACTCAAGGGAACATAGGAAGCTGCCTTATATTGATTCAAATCAGTTGTCCATCTAGCCCAGTATTGTCGACACTGGCAGCAGCTTTCTAGGGCTTCAGGCAGGAATTTTTCCAGCCCTACCTGGAGAAATTAGGGATTGAACATGGGACCTTCTGCATGCAACACTGGTGCTCTACTACTGAGCTACATTCCCTTTGGCTTTTGATGAGAGGTCTTGGGCCAAAGCAATTACTTTCTCTAATTTATTTATTTATTGTATTTTTAAATCGCCCATCTAGCCGGTACCCGGCCACTCTAGGCGATGTACAATGGTGAACTTGGCTACTAAGTGCTGACAGGATTGGTCAAAAACTGGGCCACTGAGAAACAAGAGGGAGATATCGGCATGTTCAGGGAACCCTGAGGTTTACGAAAGTACAAAACATACTTAAAAAATACTAAGGGGGCAACCACCCCTGTCTCCAATGGTAGCCCCATGAGGAAGGTGTGCTCACTAGCTATGGGATGTTGAATGTCATTTGGAAAGGGGGGGGGAATGGAAATTGGGGTGTGGGTGGGGAGAGACAGAGATTGAGTGACCTGTTTAAGCCTGTTACAGTTTATACTACTCTGGAGGATGGCATGACTTGCTGGATCCCTGCACAGAAGCGCTCCTGTTAGGGCGTGGTGATAAATTGCATCATTTCCCCTTCAGGTCACCTGTAAATGAGTAAAACATCACGCTCACTGGCATGGAGCTGGGCATAGAATAGAAGCAACCTAGTGGCCCACTTTGGCACTGCAGGACGAACCAAGTGCTGGGTTATGAAGCCCAATGCCAACGCTAATTGCAGTTTTATCTGATCCAGTGAATGTATGAGGTCTTGTGTTTGAAGGATTTCTTCGACAGTGTAAAGCAGCTGTGTGTGGCAGAGGATGCACTCGGTGTAGGAGGCAATGGGTCTCTTTAACTCTTTCTGTGCCAGCCAGTTGTCCATTCCAAATCCACCCTCCCCCCGATGCTTTCCTGCTTGGAAGGGGGAGAAGAGACAGGGACCCATATTTTACCCATGGGGGGGGGAAAGCAACTTTGTGAGCAATTATATGGAAAGGAAAGCGGTCAATTGTACCTTCCCTTTCTGCCAGTCTTCTGCTTAATCCACAGCCACCCACAATTATTTTGTACTACAAATGAAAGGCCTGGTTGGGGCAGGGGCGTGGACAGCCATGGAACTACAGGAACATGTTGTTCTGCCTTCAGGATCGTCCCTGGATATTTAAGTTAGAGTCATAACATTCAGAAGACTTCAACTGTTCCAGTCCCCGAACAACTTGAAAAGGGCAGATGCCTCCTTCCTGGGCTGAAGAAATTGGTCATTCTGCAAGTCTCTGCCCTAAAAGATCAGTGATGGGAAGGAATGCCCATTTTACCAGTGACTAGAATGTAAGTGTCAAATCTGTGCCTGAGAACAAGGTAATGCATATCTCTGCCCAGTGTAGCTCTACCAGGACACAACTGAGCCAAAGTTGAGTACTTCTCAATCCCTCTGATTTTAGTGAGTGAGATTTAAGTGTGTGATTAACTCATCCTTTGAAATTAATTGGACTTAAAGGTGCTAAGCTCTGGCTGGCTTGTGGCCTTGGTCTCCTGTGCACTATTGGTAAGGAATATATCATCTTATTTTTCCTCAGGGCCAAACTAGATGTGATGTTAGTCACATGGTTTGGCGTTGTGTAGTTGATTAAAAATAAATAAATGAATAGCCAGCATGGGCGTATCATATTGGTGGGAGGAGTCCTTAATCCTGTGCCCGCCGTTCTGGCCTCAACACATGTTGGGTTGTGTATCTACCCAGCAGCTAAACTTACATCCAATCCACACTTCCATGTATTTCAAATCTTCCGTTTCTTTGAAAACACAACTTGAACAACAAGCAGCTAATAAATGCAGAGGATCAATACTTAACTGTGAAAGGAGGATGCATGGAAGTTGAAATAAAAGAAATGGTATGGGTGAGGTGAAAAGACCAGCAGCAGAGAACCAGGCCAGAGGAAGGCTTATTCCTACTGAAGACTAAACTGATTCGGACTGGACTAAAAGTCCTCCCTATGGACAACCAATCAAATGTATGGTAGTGAATAATATGGCTGATCAGTCGCTGACAGATCTATAAAGGGGAACTTAAAGCAGTTCTAAGCAAACTAGGGGAGGGCAATTCCCAGTTGGAACAGAACACCAGCACTGAAGTCCTGAGCAGAATTGCTCCTTCCTCATCTACCTGAGATTCACAATGGGAGAAAAGCTCATTGTGAGTAGCTGGTGCAGGAAAGCGATCCCAGTTGAGGGCTCAATGGTGGCTGAAGTTTAACGCTCCCTCTTCCACCATGCCATGGTACCAATCCATATCACCCAGCTATTTGTGTTTTAAACAATCAACCACACACAGCCAAACCACATGAAAAATATGTCTAGTTTGGCCCTCAAATTGTTGTAATACAAAGGCCAAAGCAGATGTTACTTTAAATCTGTGTCTAGCAGATACATCTTTTTTCATTTTTACTCTAGACTAGGTGCAGGGCAGTGTGGACAAAAATCAATGGATTTTTAAAAATCCAAATTTCTTTTACAATTTACTGGTAAATAAGATATATTTTTTTAATTTAAATCAATTTTTTTTAACAACAAAAACAAATAAAATACTACATTTCTCTCACACTTAAAAAATAACAAGGCTACAATTTGATCTCACCATAAACATGCTAAACCTGCACTTAAGGTCTCATAAAGATGAAGTTACCTACCAATCAAACATGGACATTTGTTTCAGTTTTTCATCCATGAAAATGGTCTGTCCAGCTCTTGCTTCTTGAAAATTTTGGGCTTTCAGTTTCTCTGACTAAAGACACAAAGATACGGGCTAGGTAGGATTGTTTTTATCTGCTTATGTTGTGATGGAGTTGGGCCAAGCAAGGCAGAGGAGTTAGCTAATACAGATGGATAATATAGCAGGGTGGATAAAAAATTGATGCTTAAATAATCAGATTTTTTAAAAAATTGGATTTTTTTCAACCCAATAACTATCAAACATTGCTTTGACCTATCAGTCATGGGCACTTTGTTTTTGTTTTCTACTCTGTTTTTTGTGAGGACAAGTCTGGGCCAGGAAAGAGTAAAGCAGAATGGAGCAGCACTGGAAAGAAAAAGAGAAGACAAAGTTGTCCAGTGTGCATCTTCCTGTATTCCCATATTAAGGCTGTAATCCTATACCCACATACTTGGGAGCAAGCCCCATTGAGCTCAATGGAACTTGTTTCTGAGGAGACATGTTTAGGACTGTGCTGTTAAATCATACTGTCGTGCATGGCTGGACATAAGAAAGATCCTATATGAGAATATTTTAAAGACATTCTCTTTATAGATTAAAAGAAAAGCATGCAAAATATATACAGTGAGACACAGAGATGCAAAGCCTGCTTGTAAGAATGAAACAGTATAAATAATACTCCCTTTAGTTATAAATTAACATGGCTTAGCGGTCAGGTTTTCACCATTGTTCAGGAAATGCACAGAAAAGTTTCAATGGGAAAGACAATTGAAATCAGTGATTTAAATCAACCTTTTCCCCCTAGCTGATTTAAATCATGATTTAAATCAAGATAAACAGAAATGGCTGGAAGTGGCAGTGGTCTCTCCAGGCTGGGGCTTGGTCTGGGGGGGGGGGTGCAGTGCAATTCGCTGCTCTTCCAGCTCTGCCACCTCATGCAGGTGCCTCACCCTGCTTCATGGGTGGGCCGGCCCTGTATACAGGGAATGGGAAGCCTCACACTTCCTAGTTCTTTCATTCTCTGTCACATCCAAAAAAGAACTAAAACATCCTGCCTCCCTTTGAAGAAAGACATTCAAACTTGCTGAGAGCAAAGGAATATGATGGTATTGTTCAGTTAGGGGAAAGTTGAGATTGCATCTCACTGCTGGAGCAAGGAGGGACCAGTCTTGAACCCTTTTTCTAGCAACAAAGACATCTGTGGATGTGGAAGGGTACACCCTGAAAATGAGAGCAATCTAACTCACCATTTTGTAAACTGTGTAGGTCTAGAATGAAGTCTAGCCTGTCTGGTTGCCAGACAGCATAGAAAAAGAAAATCTTTTTTTTTAAAAAAGCAGAGATAGAGAAAAACGGTTTCCTGAGACAGGAAGACAAAGCATAACATTGCACATGTGAGACACGAAGACATTTAGAAGCTTGATGAATCTGAATTAGATGCATCTTTAACAGTAGCTGGGATTAAAGCCTTGGCAATAACATAAGAGAGATAATTAGAATCTTGCAATACGCAGCACTTCAGTTTGGCATCAATTTCATAATATAATAAAACTTATCATTTTGCAAGCTTGTCTGATTTTCAGAAAGGCTGTGAACAATTCGATCTGTCCTAGTACATCAGACAGTGACGTGCAGGTGGTTTAAAAACAAAGCATTTAATCAGGCAAAATTTTACTTAAACTACCTGATGATTCATCATCAACTCCTTTTTCTGTGTCAGTTGTGCCTTTCTGAGCTATTATTTATAGAATATTTAAAGAGCCTGGACTCCATGTGCTGCTGCTGTGAATGCTATTGTACTGTAAATTACTGTTTCTTATTCGTTTCTGATTCAGTACAGATTGCAGTGACTCATCCTTCTATTTTGATTGATGCTCTTAGAGACTATGCTGAAAGTCACGTTTTGTTACCAGTAACATCTTGGTATTATTGGAATAAGCATAGACAACTTAGTTTTTTTTTTGGGGGGGGGGGGGATAATCTATATATTTAGTCAATTTAAGATTCGTTTCTTTATTCCCACCCCCCGCCGTGCTTAACTTTGTTTTTGACTGTCATGCCAAATTGTTTGCAAATTATGCCCCTGTAAATATCACCTATTGCTCTGATTAATTTCACATGAGTCATAATTTAGCAGTGTATTTCGGCTTCAGACACTTGCACCCAATGCATTTGATGCTGCATTCCTTTATTTTCAGAATGGTCATCTAAACTTCAAATAACCCAGGCATCCCTGTTTGTTCAAGGTCACCGAATAAGTCCCTTGACCAGGGCCAGCCCAAGATGTTTTTCTACCTGAGGCAAAGGACAAGATGGCGGACGCGCGCGCACACACACACACACACACACACACCACCCCATTCTATCTATTAAAAGCAACCAGATTGGCAGTTGAATGTTCTTTCGACACTAGTGACAGAACAGTCTCCTCCAGCCACCTGAGAGCAGCAGGCTACTTTAGGGGGTGCATGGCAGGCCAAGTGGTTCAAACAGCATTTCTCACTCATTCGCACCCACTCCCTGCCTGCTCAAAGAAATGTGATGCCGCAGTGGCAGAACCACCATGTGTCATGTGAGCAGAACAACACATGTGCATGTGTGACGCCTGCTGGAGTGGCAACCTAGGCTGGCTGGCTCTCTGCCTGCTCATTTGATAAGGTGCCTTTCCCAATGGCAATGTCTCTGATATGTTGGGAGAAGGATACTAGGTGAGACAGCCAGCCAGTCAGCCCAGGTCTAGAACAAACAAGCATCACTGCTTCCAGAGTACCAGCTCAGAAAGATGGGAGTAGTTGCATTCAGGAGGAACAGCCATGGGGCGACTGCTGCCCCCAAACAGTTTCCGACAGAGGTGTCCACCTTGTGCCAGGGCTGGCCTTTCCATCAGGCAGGGTGAATCCCCTACCTCAGATGGTGGTGTGGGAGGAGTAGCGAATTGCATGCCACCCCACTGTCAGGAAGGCTCCCACTGCCACTTCACTGGCATTTGCTGCAGCAAGAGACCAAGGCCTGTGTGGCTCTTGGAAGCAGCCGCCCAACTGGCAGCACTACATCAGGTATTCCATAGAGCTCCCACTGATCCTACTCTCTTAGGATACCCTCAGAGTGAGCCAGAGGGCAGGAGGGTACTCTGGAGAGCCATGTCAGCTGGAGAAAGCAGCTGGCATGGCTCTTCAGAAAGCTGGACAGTCCCAAATGTCCTTCCTCAGAGCCAGGCAGTATGGGAAGGGTGTCCTGGAAGATCACCCATGGTACAGGCAATCTTCTGGGACACCCCTTCTGCTTGGCTCTGAGGAAGGACCCCCTCAGAGCCAGGCATTTGGGCTTGGTAGGCTGTCTGAAAAGCCATGCTGGCCACTTTCTCTGGAGGATGTGGTTCTCCAGCAGAGTCAGCCCACCCTTTGGCTCACTCTAAGGGGATCCTCAGAGTGAGCCATAGGGCAGGCAGTGGCAGTGATGAGGGGAAGTGGGAGGCAGTGGCAGTGGTGAAGGGAGTGGTGGAGGTGGCGCTGGTGGCACATGTGTTGTTCTGCCTCAGGCGGTTGGGAGAGCTTGTGCCGCCACTGCCTTACACTGCTTTATGGTAGGGCTGGGCCGGCTTTCGACTGAGCAGGATTTGAACAGTACAATCCTATACATGTCTACTCTGAAGTAATTCCCACTGTGTTCAATTAGACTGACTCCCAGGTAAATGCATACAGAAGTGTAGCCTTAGAGAAGCCATCAAAAGATGCATTCCCAAGAAAACTAAAATGTAGAATGTGGGGTACTGTTGTGTAAGTTTGGTGGATGTGGTGGCAGAGGAACGCTGTTTATTTATGGTGCCACTCGTAACATTGAGGGAAAGTGTGTGTGTGTGTGTGTGTGAGAGAGAGAGATAGAGAGAGATAGGGAGAGAGGGAAAATATTGTAAGAACCATAACTTAAGGCATAGCTGGTATACAGAGCATTCATGATGCCTTTATTATTTTTATGGGTGGATTCTGGTTTGTGGGGGTGGGCTGATCTATGTATGTGAACCTCCAGCGTTATTTTTCATTTGAGAATAAGGGCTTACCTTTACTGCCCACAACAGACTGCTAAGATTGTACCTGCTTATTTCCTAAACTTTCCAGGTAGAAGCCTTGACAAAATAAAGACACAGAATCTGCAATTAATCATCTTTCAAAGTGTCTAGTTAAGTTAAAGTGTATAGTTAGATATGTGAAAGTGCATCTCACCTCCACCCACATTGAGGTGGCCTGTGCAGCACTGAATGGGAAATTACATGATAACTTTGACAAATAGAAACTTGGCAGCAGAGGGAGAATTTTTATTTATTATTTTTAAAGCACTGTTAAATAGGCAAAGTGTTGTTTATATCTTATTCACTGTTCAGCAAATCCTGCCGCGTAGAACACAATTATATCAATTATTTCACAGATGATAAACTGAGGCTGGTATAGTGATTCCCCACTACCACCACCACCACCACCACCACCACCAAGGCAACCCAGTGTATCTAGGCAGAGCTGAGATTTGAAACGAGGAATCCTTCCACTTCTAGCTATAGTGCAGTTTGGATATGACATATGTAGAAATTTGAACTGACATCTCCACTCTAGTGTAGGCTACCAGAAAGGTAACAATGTTATTCAGCCATAGTAACAACAACAACAACAAAAACACAAACAACAACAATATTATGCAGTCATGTGGACCTATTCAGGAATTTAGAACTTTGTGCCCTTCATTCCAATATCACATGTGTGCATTTTATTTTATTTTTATTTTTTTAAATTACATGTGTGCATTTTAGTTGTTGGCTCTTTTGGTGAGGTTCTTTGTTCTTTAGTGTTTAGGCATTGTATATTTGCATCTTATTCCATGTATGGTACATATAAATACACTTTGTAATCACATTTATATATGACTTTTGTATGCATATTAGAGTTCAGTGGTTTAATTATTGCATTGATGTGCTCTTTAGCATTTGTTGGTTGTTTTTATTTGCAAATATTGTCCTCATTTTGTTTTCCTTAAGATTTACAGCACAATCCTAGGCATGTTTACTCAGAAGTAAGTCCCACCTGTGTTCAGTGGTGCTTACACCCAGGTAAGTGTGCATAGGATTGCAGCCTGATTGTAGCATACACTTGGACTAGAGTCCCTTTCATCGGATGTTGAAATTCCCAGCGCACTGTCTTCATTATCTATACTGAATGCTTTATTTGCCTTTTCTACACACATCTATTTATTTCCAAATACCAAGATTTATTGATTTTTCTGAAAGTTCAAAGTCAGTCATAATAGTAACAGCTAGAGCTTAACAGGTTCTGGCATCTTAAATATCTACTACTTGAACTCTCATTTCAAAAGGTGCACACATGTGATATTGTCACACATGTGACAAAATAAAGACACAGAATCTGCAATTAATCATCTTTCAAAGTGTCTAGTTAAGTTAAAGTGTATAGTTAGATATGTGAAAGTGCATCTCACCTCCACCCACATTGAGGTGGCCTGTGCAGCACTGAATGGGAAATTACATGATAACTTTGACAAATAGAAACTTTTGGCAGCAGAGGGAGAATTTTTATTTATTATTTTTAAAGCACTGTTAAATAGGCAAAGTGTTGTTTATATCTTATTCACTGTTCAGCAAATCCTGCCGCGTAGAACACAATTATATCAATTATTTCACAGATGATAAACTGAGGCTGGTATAGTGATTCCCCACTACCACCACCACCACCACCACCACCACCAAGGCAACCCAGTGTATCTAGGCAGAGCTGAGATTTGAAACGAGGAATCCTTCCACTTCTAGCTATAGTGCAGTTTGGATATGACATATGTAGAAATTTGAACTGACATCTCCACTCTAGTGTAGGCTACCAGAAAGGTAACAATGTTATTCAGCCATAGTAACAACAACAACAACAAAAACACAAACAACAACAATATTATGCAGTCATGTGGACCTATTCAGGAATTTAGAACTTTGTGCCCTTCATTCCAATATCACATGTGTGCATTTTATTTTATTTTTATTTTTTTAAATTACATGTGTGCATTTTAGTTGTTGGCTCTTTTGGTGAGGTTCTTTGTTCTTTAGTGTTTAGGCATTGTATATTTGCATCTTATTCCATGTATGGTACATATAAATACACTTTGTAATCACATTTATATATGACTTTTGTATGCATATTAGAGTTCAGTGGTTTAATTATTGCATTGATGTGCTCTTTAGCATTTGTTGGTTGTTTTTATTTGCAAATATTGTCCTCATTTTGTTTTCCTTAAGATTTACAGCACAATCCTAGGCATGTTTACTCAGAAGTAAGTCCCACCTGTGTTCAGTGGTGCTTACACCCAGGTAAGTGTGCATAGGATTGCAGCCTGATTGTAGCATACACTTGGACTAGAGTCCCTTTCATCGGATGTTGAAATTCCCAGCGCACTGTCTTCATTATCTATACTGAATGCTTTATTTGCCTTTTCTACACACATCTATTTATTTCCAAATACCAAGATTTATTGATTTTTCTGAAAGTTCAAAGTCAGTCATAATAGTAACAGCTAGAGCTTAACAGGTTCTGGCATCTTAAATATCTACTACTTGAACTCTCATTTCAAAAGGTGGCCCAAAGACAAGACCAGAAAAGAAATTTTTTTGCAAAGCTTCCAAAGAAGATTCAAGGTTAAGTATGTTAAGGGAATTGCTTAATCAAGGGGCTTCTCTACATGTCATGGCTCTACTAACTTGGCACAGGAATTGTTGTGGTCATGGTCACAGTAGCTGTTGTCCATGGTGGTGAATACTGAGCAGGAGGAGGTCTCCTGGGATTGTTGGACCCATGCCATGTGTTGATTTACAAGTCAAGTCAGTAACTAGTACTGTACATTGCTTTGTGCCTGAAAGATGCAGTAGAGCAGACTTCCAAGACCTGATGCCCTGCAGGAAGACATGGCTTTCTTTCTTGCTTGCTTCTAGATGAAGACTCCCATCGTACACCTGACTTTGAATGCTCTTTCGCAATTTCAGGTAGTACTTTGCAGTCTCTTGCTGGAAAAAGATACTCCACATCAATGTCTTCTTGTCTGGGGTATATTGATTAATTCAAGGGTGGGCAGAAAGTAGATCAGAATCTACTGGCAGATCTCTGAGTAATGTCTGAAGTAGATTGGCAAGGATTTTTGACTGTCAAGTTGTTTAATAATAGAAACAACAGCAACACCCCCACCCCCAATTAGACTGCTGAAAAGAAAAAAAAATGGGGGGCTCAGTGAAAGGACTGTGAGCTCAGTTCTGAAAACAAATTCCTAGGCCAGACAGTATGGCCAATGGTCTGGGATGATGGGAGTTGTAGTCTAAAACATCTGGAAGGCTTCCAGTTAGGGAAGGCTGAAATAGAGAAAGTTAATAAATAGGCTGCAGGCTATATTGTATGAAAGAAAGAAAGAAAAAGAAAGAAAATATTCTGCCTGATCAGACTACTGGGTGGATACTAACCACTACCACATGCAGAGTTCTGCTTGTGGAACGAGGCTTTCCCAGTCCCACTAACTCCCTTTTGGCCACCAAAGCTGCCTCTGACTTTTGGCAAACCTTGGGAAAGGCTTGGGTTGTGGTGCAGGGGAATGCAGCTTAAGGGGGGAGTTGACAGGAAATACTGGCCACCATCCCTATCACCTGCAGAAGAAGTTCTTTAAATCTAATCCAGTGTTTTCTCTTACTCATACATTCTATCTTAACAGACCCAGTAAAGCTTATGGAAGCAACACATGTGTAACAGAATTGAATTATTATAATAAATGAGAAAATCTCATATTCATGTGTGTGTGTGTGTGTGTGTGTGTGTGTGTGTGTGTAAAAATTGCACTCTATTTGCTAACAAGCTATAAATATTGGTGGTGTAACTTCCTCCCCACCCCCCATTTATTAGTGTGAATCATTTCCAGAGGAGCTAATTAAATTCTTTATCCGATCTTGAGCTGTGAGAAATCTCTTGCCTCATCTGGATGCGCATGATAAGTTCATGGTCTCGGTGATTTATTTATTTGATTGTGTGAATTCAAGTTTTCCGTTATTGGAGGACCTCAAAAATTATTATAATTGTATAAATACTTGTCAGAAGAATTGGCCTCTTGAGATAGAGGCTGGCAAAAGGTACTTGAAAAGAAAACATGACGTGTATGTGTTTGTGTGTGTGTAAGTTAAAAAAAAAGATGTTTATTTCAATACAGGGCTAGCTGATGGTTGGGAGAAACGTTTCTTCTAGCGTATAGCTAATTAGCTGTTGATTTAAACACTTCCTGGCGTAGGGCACTGCACTTTGCTCAGGGTAGTATCACAGTACTGGTGAGATCAATAAGAGCTGGGGGGGAGGGGAACACTATTTTATCTGCTGAAAAAAAGATTCCACAATTATGCTATATT
The DNA here is from genome assembly GCA_021292165.1 of Shinisaurus crocodilurus. Lineage (NCBI taxonomy): Eukaryota > Metazoa > Chordata > Lepidosauria > Squamata > Shinisauridae > Shinisaurus > Shinisaurus crocodilurus. Next base: position 237,143,969 of record CM037879.1, read on the forward strand.
GTAGTGCATACTCTCCATCAGTAGGGCATCTGCAAAAGGAATTAACTGTTCTCTGGCATTATTGTTTGTAAGCTCCTCACAACTGTTGACTTTCATATTTTCTAATTAAGGTTTCCCAGCAATGGGAAAGCAGGAAGCATCAAAAAGCGCCTTTTAAAATGGCAGCTTGTTTTTGTCTGTGTTGTATTGCCTTGTAAGAAGAGTGTGAGGTTTTGTTTCTAACAGCGCTATGGGGCAACGGATTTATACAGTTTTTAAAATGTTTCTTAGAAGCTGAAGGTCACAGCTGCAGATGAAACTCAGAATTTGTGTTTTAGCAGCCAGTAAATGAGTTGATCTGGATGGAAGCTCTTGCAGAGAAAGGGCAGAGTACAGGCTTAGCTGGGAAGTGAGAAATAGCATGAAATGGATATGCCCACTGTATGTTGACTTGTGGGTTCATTCATAGGTGCTCCAGCATGTGTGCATTGTGATAAAATCTACAGAACACCTAAGCAAGAAGGTCTGTACTGTGTTTCAGCCTGGCAATAGTAAACAGGAGTGATTTATATAACAGGGGTGTGTATTGAGACATTAATGAATGTATTTTGGTTTTTTAACCAAAAGCTGGATTGAAGCATTTTAAGAATAATGAAAACAACATACAAGTGATGAAAGTAAGTGACCTTTTAGAACTGAACAAATGATGTATACAACATGAGCTTAAAACAAATAAAAATAACTAAGAGACAAAAAGGCATGGACATTTTCAGAGGCAATTCATCTATCATCCATTAAAATGCTCCAGAACTGCTTGTTGGAATGGCAAGATCAAAGGCCTAGTTTCAAACCGACAATATTGGTGGCATCAATTCCTCCATGCCCTGCCATTTGCAGATGATAGAGCTGTGCCATCTTTTGGAAATGGTGTTCTTATACATTTTGCTATCTGTGAAGAGCACAACACACTGTGAACATGGGCAGGTCTATAGAGTGAAAAGAAGAGAGGACAGTGGTGCAGCTAGATAATTTTAGACCCTGGAGTTAATGGTCTTATTGGGAGAGGAAGGAGGGCTTTAGAAATCATGTGTATTACTTTAGCTGTGAAGCACATACCTAAATTTTCTCTTCTCTCCCTTGCCCTCCGCCACTCCATGTGCAGTTTTGCATTTTAAATTCACCTAAATCATAGCACCATCATGACCATAGGAATAAAATGGAAATTGCTTCTGCTGCCCTGATGCAAAACACATTTAGTTGGGAATAAGCACAATATATTTTAAGTAATAACGTAAAATGAAATAAAATAAAATAAGCATCTGCGAGCATGTACATGCCTGGTTGTCACCTCCTCTCCCCCCTCACTGTAAAATGTTTTTTTTTTTAATAAGAAAAAAGGATGCTGCTGTGACCAATGTCTGCCCTCGTAGGCTCTGGCTTGCCCAGCCCAGCCCAGGTGCTGACATTGGGCCTGTCTGCCAATGTCTTGATCACCTGCCTCTCCCTGGGTGATCATTTGTGGGCCTTGGGCTGCGGGGCCTTTGACCTGGGCCCCAAGGTTCAGCACTAGCTGCACAACTAAGGAAGGACACCTCGAGATGCACAAGAAAAAAGGTGTGTTTTTTTTAAATTGAACCCAACATATTTGGAACAGTCAGGGGCATTCTTCAAAACAGCATGCAGATACCAAGTTGAAATTCATTGTTGAAGGGAGCAATGTGTGTGTTGCAAAACCTGTTGGGCTCAGTTAGAAAACATTTTTCTTCTGCACTTGGAGGTTTTGGCCCTGCCATTCCCTTGAGTGACCATCTTGGCGCACTGACTGCTCTTGTAAACCTACTATTCCCCCCCCCCCCATTTGCATTCTTCAGCATCCAAAAGCTGGTGCCCTTACTTCCGGTTTCTATCATTCAGATATTGCATATGAGGAGAGACAGAAGAGCAACTGTGCAGGACGATGGCCAATGCCTGAACATTTTGAAAGAAAATTTAAAAAAAAAACATAAATTAAAAACTTTAAATGAAGTGAAACAGATCTCATAGTAAACCAGACCAAACAGATCTTTCCAACCCTGTTTTCAGGTTAATACAGCAAATCAGTTGTCTGAGCACCCTTTTCTTCTTCCTTCCCCTGAAAGGTGCTACTTGCAACCCAGTTAGCCCAGCAAACAGTGAATGTGGGAGGAATGACAGCTGTGATATCCGTAATTGCTGTGTGGCCACCTACACTCCGCTTTCCTTTCTGTCTTGGCAAGTAGGTGGCCTTGGTTTGCCAATTCCCACCCACTTCTTGTTATGAGCCTTTGTCAAGGCTTGTCACTGACCAGGGCTTTAATCTGTCAGTTGTTTTGATCATGCAGACAGTAAGTAGCAGGAAGTTGTGGATTCAGGGTTCCATCTTTAGGCTAGCATCCCTTATTTGTATTAATTGTTATGTGGCAAAATATCTCAATTGTACTGCTCAAGGGATGGTATTTCATTGGAACAAATGTCCATATTCCCAGTCCTGATGATTATCTCAGTGCCATTCTAATTTAGCTTCTGGTCTATTCTTAACTGGATTTAAGCTTTCCTCCTCCATGTACATATCAAAAGAAAACAATTAGGCACCCTTTCCTTTCGGGTACTCAGCTCCACCCAATCTTCTATGCATGCTTGTTTTCCTGGTCAAAACTGAAGCAAGTCTCTGGTAAGATGATAGGAAGATATTGGCAGTTTCAAGCTGTTCTGATGAGTAATGCCGTTTTTTTAAACCCTTGTCGTGAACAAGTGGGAATGAGTGAAGCATCTGGGATATCTCTGGATTGTTTAGTCCCTCCCACTTTCAGCAGGAACGATCGGACACCATATCGTGGTGGCACCTGTCTCCTCCCCTCCCCCCAGAGTGCCCACAAAAAGCCCTTCTCTGAGGTCGTGGTTCTTTCTGTGCTGGCTGTGACAGGGGCAGGCACTCTGAGCTCACAGTGAGTTTCTGAGGTCGGATCTGGGACTCCAAATAATCCTATGGCTATCTAGAAGGTGTCAAGTGGCCAGTAGGATTGCATTACCAGAGGTTTTTCCCCCCCATTTTATTTTACCATCTCTAAAAAGTTAACATTTAACTTTTTAAAATTTTTATTATTACATTTATATCCTGCCTTTTTCCTCTTGCAAGGAACCCACGGTGGCTTACATAATCCTCCTCCTCCTCCTCTCTGTTTTATCCTCACAACAACTCTGTGAGGTAGGTTAAGCTGAGAGTCAGTGACTGGCCCAAAGTCACCCAGTGAGCTTCACAGCCAAGTGGGGACTAGAACCCGGGTCTCCCAGGTCCCAGTCCAACAATCTAACCACTACACCACACTGGCTCTCCAGTGAGATGGCTGGGGCCATAGGTCTGTGGTAGAGTAAAATGATTTTCCTGTCTGAGATCCTAGTTTTGGTCCATGGCATTTCCAGCTTGGGAAATGTAGGTAGGTAGGAGGGATAGAAGTGTTCACCCTTAAAACTAAACTCTTAGGAACTAGTCAGAAAACCACAGTACTAGCCACACTTGATGGCATATATCACCGACTTGACTCAGTAGGCGGAGACGCCTATCCTCAACCTGGCTTTGAATGTTCTTCCACGATTTCAGGTAGTACTTTGGCATCTCTTGCTAGAAAAAATACTCAGCATCAATGTATTCTGTTCTGGGGTTACACTGACTAATTCAAGGGTGGGCAGAAGATAGATCAGGATCTACTGTCAGATCTCTGAGTAATTTTACAGTAGATTGGTAACGTTTTTTGACTTTCAACTGTTTAATAATAGCAACAACAAAAAGCCATCTCCCCAAAAATGATTAGACTGCTGAAATAGAAAAAAAGTTAGGGGGGCAGTGAAAGGACTCGGACCTCAGTTCAGAAAACCTAGCCTAGGACAGTGATGGCAAACCTATGGCACGGGTGCCACAGCTGGCATGCAGGGACCTCTCTGTGGGCACTCGAGCCATTGGTCACCAGATCGCGAAAAGACCGTCCCCTTCTGCAAAACACTAATGATCTTGTTCTTTCTCACAGTGTGGAACAGAATGATTTTATTCTAGAATTCCTGTTACAGAATTCTTTTCTACATTGTTATCACATTTAAAAGATTTTGAAGAATGATGCACAGAGCATGGCTTGGATGTAAAGCCCTAACAGTTGACCTGAGTGCTGCATGTGTTGCTCTCAAACTAACAGAGTATGAGCCAAGGTTTGACAAATTATCAGCATGCATGCAATAGCAAAAATCACATTAATTGTGCAAAAGCATGCCCAATGCAAACTTTTACCTATGCAGTGTTTGCAGTACCTATTTGAAGTATCTATTCCTAAATTCTCAGGGTAAGTTTACTCTACTGAGCCACTATTTTTTACCTGGCTAGTTGGTGGACCTGCAATTCTAGTACAAAATAAAATAGATTCTGCAAGCCTGTCCGATAGGATTGGGCTATTGCTCGTTAGAAAAATCAGACTAACTGCCCAATTCTATGCATTTATACACAAAAGTAAGTCCTACTTTGGCTTACTCCCAAGAAAGTGTTTTTTTAAGGTGGGACAGGAGGCGTCTTCACCTCTGTCATTCTACTTCCGTCCAAAGAGTGGAATCTTGTTGGATTGCACTCTTAAAGTTCAATCCTATAATGTCTACTCAGAAGTGCCATTGAATTCAATGGGTTTTACTCCCAGATAAGTGGGTATAGGATTGTAGCCTTAGGGTGCAATCCTGTGGCCACTAGATGCAGTGTAGATGGCCATAGGAAAGGTCAGAGTCCCAGCTCCGACCTCGGAAAAGTGGTCGGAGCTTGCACTCTGCCCTCGGTGCACCCTCCCTCCGCCCTCGCGGGCAGCACAGTTCTTTCCGTGCCAACTGTGGTTGCAAAAGATGGAAGACTGACTTCAGAGCTGGCGCTGGAAGGGTAGGGAGGAGCGAAGCACTGCCGTCTTATGAGGAATCCTGGCAGTGCCTCCAGCTCCTCTCCTCGTGAGCCAGTGTAAAACACTTGGATGGCCGAAATCGGCCATCTAAGTGTTTTGGAGGACGAGGGAAGTGCAGAGGCAATCTTTGCCTCCACGCTGTTCCCGCCCTCAATAGGATGCCCATAATCCTCCCGAGTTTGGTGGGTTACGGGCAGCCACATTGGATCATGATGTTAGGGATCTTGTTGTATTGTTAGGTGTGTTCTTTTTTGTGGCCTGTATTTTTAACTCAATTTCCATGGAAAAACAAACAAACAGACATAAACAGCAGATTGGGGAGGATGATTTTGATCTGAAAAGACCCTGAAGGGGGAAGAGAAAAGTAGCTATTTTCCACCCATCTTTGCTTTGCCATAACCTTTCCAGGCTGATTTTAAGGTTCATTTTTTTAATGGGAGAAAAGTCATATCTAATTCAGAGTATCAAAGAGTGTGAGCCTGGGAGTAAAACTGTAATTTTATACAGTATTTTTTTTAAAAAAAGAAAAGTGTAAACCACTTTTTAGCCTAAAAAGGGTAAACAGAAGTATTATAATCTTCCCACGGTGCTGATTTTTATAGTGTAAGTTGGAACATCTGGCTGGTTTGCTTGCTGCATTTGGTCTCATTAGCTACATTTGCACATATTTCAGTTTTCTTTATTTCATTACCCAGAATTATGCATTGTTCATCCAATAAGTAAGATAAGTACATTCTATAACCCAAGGGGCTTGTATAGAAATGTTTCAGATCTACAAGAACACCTGGAAAAGCTTGTGTAAACATAGATTACATTTCACAAAAAATTGTATCAGTGTTGTTCAATTGGTATTACTGACTGTAAGACTTATTTCCTCTGATCTAATAAGGGAGATCCAAAGGTGCTGGTAGGGTTCCACGTGTGGATCTCATTGGATGAAGGCTTTGCATGCTAAAGGATGCTATATAGGGCAAAAATCCCCGCATCCAGGTCTTTGAGCATGATATTCATTACTGCATTGGGTCTGGCTGCTCATCTTGTAACAAGGGAATGGCCTGTCTGGATTGGGCTTGGAGGGACACAGTATTACAGTGGCTCCAGTCATACCTGGTTTATTGGGCGACTTCTGCTCTGCCCTGTGGCTTTTGGGCCATGAGGTACTGCAAGGTTCCATCTTGTCCACCCATGCTATTTAACATCTACATGAACTTGCTGGGGGAAATGATCTGGAAGCTTGGGCTGTGGTATCACCAGTATGCAGATGAGATGCAGTTCTATCCTTGTTTTCCACCATTTAAACCCAGAGAAGCTGTGGAACTCCTGAATTAGAAGTGGTTTTACGATGGATAAGGGTGACCACGTTGAAACGTGATAAGATGGAACATGGAAGTACTTTGAATGGGGAAATCTGCTGATCTGGATAGAGGGATTCAGTTAGTATTGGACGAGGTTGCACTCCTGAATGACCAAGTCTGTAGCTTGGGGGAAGCACAGCTGGAGTGATTGTAGAAGCACAGCTGGAGGCAGTAGCCAGAGTGCCTTTTAGCAACTTTGGTTGGTATGTCAGCTGTGACCCTATCTAGGAAAAGTGTACCTAGCCTTAGGTAAGATGCACTGGTTAAACCCAGACAAGATGGAGGTATTGTTGGTCAGTAGAAAGCCTGACTCAGGGATTGGGGTTCAATCTGCTCTAGATGGGTTGATCCTACACTATTCCTGGATTTTCACGTGGTGGTGGCGGCAGAGAGTGCATTTGCACAATTACACTTGGTGCTCCAGCTGCAACCCTTCCTGAATTGGTCTGAGTTGGCAATAGTCATCCAAGCCTTGGTTATATCATGTTTAGACTATTACAGTGTGCTCTATGTGGGGCTATCAATGAAGACTGTCCAGAAGGTTCAATTGGTATGAAATGAAACAGCTAGCCTGCTAACCGGTGCACAGTATCAGGACCATATTACACCTGTCTTGAAAGACCTAAACAGAAAAAGAAAGAAAGACTTACACTGGTTGCTAATTGCTTTCCGGGTGCAATTCAAGGTGTTTGTTTTAACCTTTAAAGCCCTAGGGCCTAGGACCTGGCTATCTAAGGGACCAACTGTCTCGCTATAAACCTGCTGGGGTATTAAGATTGCAGGAGAGGTCCTTTTGAGGGCACCATGACCTGTAGAGGCCCATTTGTTGGGTATGTGTGAAAGGGCTTTCTCCAGTTGCCCCCAAACTATGGAATGCGCTTCCTCAAGAACTACAAGAACCCCACACTCTTGGCTGTTAGAAAGGGTGTGAAGGTACATCTTTTCACTTCAGTCTTCTAAAATATGAAGTTTTACTGCTTTTAATATTCTTTTTTTATTGTTTTAAGTTTTTATTGTTTTAGGTTGTTGTACACTGCCCTGATGACTTTTTAACAGATAAGGGTATATAAAGGTTAATAATAAATAAATAAACAAAATCCAGAGTAGACTACTGTAATGTGCTCTTTGTGGGGTGGCCTTTGAAGATGACTTGGAAGCTTCAGCTGGAACAGAACACGGAGGCTCAACTCCTCCTTGGGGCTAGTCAGTCAAATCATATTTCACCAATTCTGTATCATCTGCACTGCTTGCAAGTGCATTTCTGGGCCCAATTCAAAGTGCTGACATTTCTATATTAAATACAATAAGGGCCCAACCCTAATTGGGACTTCTTGTCTTGGCCTCCTTGTCCTCCTGCACTGCATTTTCACTAGATGCGCTTTTTGCTCGTCTAGCAAAAGCATTTTGGAGGGGGAAGGAAGGAGGCTGGAGAGGCCTCAGGATAGCTCATATCCTGGCCCCTCCAATCTCCTCCCCTCCCCACCTACTGGAATATCCCTTTTATCCCTCTCCAAGGTCACATTCTCAACCTTGAAGAGGAAGCCGGCGTCGTTCTTTCCATGCCTGCTCCAAGGGGGGAGGGGAGCAGAGCTCTGATTCCCACCACTGAAGTTGTAGCACTGTCTCCAACTTCAGACCTGGGGATATGAAATAGCATCTGAGGGGCCATAGGATGTCCAGGGGCCATAGGATTGTTCCCTAAACATTATAAGCCTGGATCAGCCCCTCCATGTATACAAAAGGGGCATCTGAGGTTTCCTTAGGCACAGTTCCTTCCACATCATCTGAAAACCTGAAAATTGGGAGATCTTTAGGAAAGATCTCCAGTACAGTACAGTATAAGGAACTGCAGTCTCAATTAATTAATTAATTAATTATATTTCTACACCGCCCATCAGCCAGAAAGCTCCCTGGGCAGTTCACAATCAATATAAACAATCATCATACAATCACAATAATACCATTAATATAAAATACACTAGTAGAATAGAACAGCTAAATAATTAAATCCGGAGGTACATTAGTTAAAATACAGTTAAAAATAGAAGTAAAAAATCTAACCATTAAAATGTTGGGAAAATAAAAAGCGTTTTACCTGGTTCCTGAAAGAATAAAGAGTGGGTGCCAGGCGCACCTCTTTGGGGAGCTGATTCCACAAATGGGGTAGCAGAAACTTAAAAGTCAAGAGAAATATATATAAAATAAACTGAATTTATAGTATCAAGATATGTAAAATTATATTTTAAAAGAATTATATATATAAAAATATAACAAAATATAAAACATGTAAAAGCCAGAAAACTTAATAGACATGTAAATAATAGCTCCTCATAGGCTGAAGAAGATCTTGAATGTTTTTTTCAAACAAGAGGGCTTTTATCTCTGGGTGTGATATTGTAAATGCCAATGTTTTTTTGTTTGTTGCTTCCAGAGATAAGTCTTTTCAGCAAAGAAGCTTTTCTGTTGATAGATGATGAAGCCAAACGCGTTTCGGCCCTGAAGGCCTTCTTCAGTGGCTTGGAAAGAACAGAAAAGCCTTACAGTAAATCAAACTACAGTCAGCTAGTCATTTTGAACACAATTAATAATAATATAAAACATAATTAAATGATGTCATGCTCACCACTGTAGTTCACACTCAATTCCTTTTACAGACTATTATTCTGTTTTCTCAATTCTATATAAAATATATACATTTGCTTTATTATCACATACATTAAAAAAAATTGTTAGAAAAAATAATAACAATTTAAGAAAATCCTTTCAGAAGGAGTGTATTGACTCACCAATGCTGGTCTCATTTGCCAACCTCCTGAGACAATGCTCCAGAGCTTTGCAGATGGAGTACTTTTATCTGGTGTGTTAATTTTACACACACCTGGTAATACTCTTCATTTAGAGGTGGCCTGATCGGGTGGCTATACATTTAGTATTCTGAACAAACTTATACAGATATTGGTCTTTATACAGAATTTATTTCAACAAAACCATGGCAAAAGTAATATATTATAAACCTGTTGCTAACCAATCTATGTTCACATTCAATCCAAATGGAGCTACTGTATTTAAATTAAATATCCATCTGGACTCTTGGTTTCTAAGTTTTGCTATTAGTTGTTTTCCTGTACCTCGCACTCTTTCTATACACCAAAACCTGACAGAGTTTTCATCATGCTCACGTTCCATGTAGTGTTTGACCATTGGGGCATGAATCTTTTTTGTTCTGATACAACTTTTGTGTTCAGCTATTCTTAATTTTATTTTTCTAGTTGTCATACCTATGTATAATAAAGAGCATGGACATTGAATGGCATATACCACACCTGGTGTGTTGCAATTGTAAAATTCCTTTAGGGTGTATTCTTTGTTGTCATTAGGGTTTCTAAAGGACTTGAGAGTCAAGCAATTATCACAAACACTGCAGTTCCCACATTTGTGATGTCCCACAGGTAATTTTCCAGTGATAGTTGTCTGATTCATGTTATTTCCTAATCTTGAATGGACCAGAATATCTTTTAAATTAGCAGTACGTTTATGGGCAAACATAGGAGGGTGTACACACTTGGGTATGTCTTTCAGAAGGTGCCAATGTTTTAGGATAATGTTTTTTACATACGCAGTTGAGCTATCAAATGTTATAGGGATAATCATTCTATTGTTTTGTATTAATCTTTTTTGAGGTTTTAACAATTCTGTCCTTTTTACTGTTTTAGCTTTATGCAAAGCTTGTTTTAAGATTCTACGGGGTAGCCTCTGTTTTCTAATTGTCTCATTAATTGTCCAGCTTGTAGATGGAATTCACTACTTTGGCTACAATTTCTTCTAATCCTTAAGAATTGTGAATAAGGTAAATTTCTCTTTAAAGAGACAGTGTTATGACTTTCATAGTTCAAGTAGGAATTCACATCTGTTGGTTTCTTGTATGTAGATGTTTGTAGAGATCCCTCAGACACGGTTAGATATATATCCAAAAAATGGATGGACTTCAATCGGTAACCAGTGTAATTGATAGAGGACTGGCGTGATTTGTTCTTGTCGACCACTCCCTGTTAGCAGCCTCGCTGCTCTATTTTGAACCAATTGAAGTCTCCAGACCGTTTTCAAAGGCAGCCCCATGTAGAGTGCGTTACAATAGTCCAAACGAGAGGTTACCAGAATGTGGATCACTGTTGCTAGGCTCTGCCTCAATAACATGGGGAGGCCTGGTGCATGAACATGTCTACTGCTGAGCCTCTTTAGAATTAGCCATTGATTATAGCTGACTCTTAGTACCACAGATTACAGTTCACATGAAACGCTGCAGTACACCTTCTTTAGAAGATAACCATTTAAGTTAACTGCCTACAGTGACTAGATTAGCTTAGATGTAAGATGTGGCCCAGAGTAAAGATTCATTCAGTCAATTTGCATGTGATTAGCAATTCTAGTTTTTGGCACTACAGATATCTCTTTCTTCAGAGAGACTTTATGATAAACACCCGTTGAGTGTTAGGGATCAGAGAAGGTTCTAAAAGCTCATATCAATCAAGCATGGTCATAAAATAATGACTTCATATTGATTTTTGATTCTCCGAATTGTATCTCCATTTTCTCCATGAGCAAGTAGACGAACAAATGATTGAGCAGTAAAATGTATTGAATCTATGAACTAGCAAGACCTTATCACTTGATAAGAAATCCACAATGGTCTCAAATTAGTTCAGATTTCTATGAATCCAACTTGAGGATTCTGCAGCGGACCAGGTTTTTCATGTTTATGGAGGAATTTGTGCTAATTTGCATTAGGGCTAATTTGCATTAACTAATGTAGATTAGCACATTTGCACAAGTGTGCATTAGTGCTAAGGCAAATTAGAGAATGGAACGAAAATCACCTGACAATCTGCAAAACACAGATGGAATGGATTCAACAAAATCAGTACATCCCTACAAATAATATGAACTAAATTAGGGGATCACTTTTTTAAAAAAAATGCATATACAGTAATACCTTGGATTGCACGCATAATTCGTTCCGGAACCGTGCTTGTAATCCAAAACACTCTTATATCAAAGCGAATCTCTGGCGGGCGTGAGCGGGGCTGATTTTGGCCCACTACGCCTGCTCGAGGCGAGCAGTTACATCCCTACACTTGTCTTACAAGACGTCGCTTGTTTATCAAGTCAAAATTTATTTTTAAAAATTTGCTTGTCTTGCAAAACGCTCTCAGACCAAGTTACTTGCAATCCAAGGTATGTATGTCATTGTCAAAACGTGTGTGTGTGTGTACACACACACCTCTGAACCAGGCCACTGAGTCAAACCATTCAGCAGCCAACTAGCCCAACACTGACCACTCTCATTAGCAATGTCTCCCCAGAGATTTGGGCAAAGGTCTGTCTATCGACCTACTCCCTGAGAACCGTTGCACTAGCGAAGTCAGGGACTGGATCTTGGACAATTTGCATGCAAAGCCTGTGTCGTACCAGTGAGCTGCAGTACACTTCCTAGAGAAGCAAGGAAACCGTTTTCCCCAGGCTAGATCGGGGTGCATAACCTCAGGCCCAGCGGTGAAATCTGGTCCGACTGAGGTACCCATCCAGCCCGCTGAGGTTCCCCATATGACCACATTCCTTTCCCTGACCCCACCCCCTTCCCCCAACCACCAATCATTTGGTGGTTTCCTGAATGAGGCAGGAGAATGGCACAATAATAGCCTTGTCTAGAAGGACTTTCAGCATACCTGGGATTTTTTCTTTTTGCATATGTTACTCTGTAATGTACCAGGTCTCTATTCTGAGGATCTTAAAATGAAACTTTACAGTCAGATTTAGACTTGCTCTAAAATACTCTGGGTTGGATCCAGATTTAGTAATACTTAGAGTAGTCATGACTAACTTAATTCCCATTTATTTCAATGGACTTTCTCTAAGTATAACTGCTCTAAATATTATTTGAATGGGTCTGCTCTGAGGTCCAAGTGGTTAATATTTGCAAATATGAAGGATCTGAGTAACTCTTACCCCCCCTTTTTTTTAAAAAACAGGAAAAAGAACCTGTGAGTCAAGGAATCTCTACCCAGACTGATTCAGCCAACGGTTGAGGTTTCCTTGTGAATAGAAAATAGTATTGATGCCATTCATGTAAGGTATCTTAAGTCATTTTTATATCATTCTTGTATATGAAATGGTCAGTGTGTTTATTTATAAATGTACCAGATTTAAATGTACCCTCCCCCTCCAAAGTGCCACAGTTAAACAGCCAAAATCGGTCATCTAGCTGTTTTGCAGGGTGGGAGAAACATGGAGATGATCTTCACCTCTATGCATCTCCCAATCTGCATAGGATGCCTGTATCCTCCAAGTTTGGAGGGCTAAGGACATCCCCATAGGATTGCACCCCAAGTGGTTCTGTTATTGGGTTGTATCAAGTGGTGTCATTATGCTAGCACAAAGCTTCTACCACTTACGAAAACCCTGTTTTCATCCCTTGCAAGTGTTGCATCCAGTGTTTGATTCTACTTACACAAGGCATTGCATGAAGCCTTCCTCAACTCATTATGACTTCATTAGGGTAGGTGTTGTTTGAGCTAGTTGTGCTAGTTGTTCTGCTAGCAGTTGCACAACCACTAGTGGAACAATGCCAACTTGTATAATTTTTCACTAATGTAACATTGGATATAACCCAGTATGTTTTAGCTAAAGATGTATTTTATTTGCCAGATTTTTAGGCTTCCTTGTGATATCCCGTGTCCAGAAAACATTATTTCACAGACTATATATCACTGATTTTGCATTAGCTAATCATATTGTTCCTTCATCCATGTTGTTCTACAAGTACTTGTTGCTAAATGTAGACAATGACCTTCATTTGAATTTGGCTAACACAGGAACAGTGCCTATGGCCACAAGCTGTATTCTACAAATCACTGTGTTTCTATTGACTTCAACACAAGTTCAAGTGATGGGCTGGTTCAGGCAATCAAATTGCACACCATCTGCCCCCAAAGATGCAGGCATGTAGAGCATACAGTGTGTGATCTAGGACATCCATGTATACAGCTTCTGCCACTTCCTGGTGTTAATTTCTGAGAATGCAGCAGCACATTTTTCAGCTATTGTGATCATGGTAATCCTGAATCTGTGGATGTCCTCGGGTAATATGGTACGTTTGCCATTTGAATCAGTTCCTGGGAACAGTGCACATCCCATGGAGGATATTTTGAATGTCTGAAATGGCCTTAAGGAGTTTGAACATCGTTGGCTAATGCAGTTCTGCAAACCATTTCTTCCAGACCACTCAGTGGGAATACTGTAGATGTAGTACATTCTGTAGTGCATTCAAGTTAGCTATAATGTCTACAGTGCATTCAAGTTAGCTATAATAGAATTACAAACTGTAGTCTTTTAATTCAGGTTCTCACATCTTTAAATATTCAGAAACAGTAAATGAATTCCACAATGCTGACATTTTATAATATTAATAATGATTATATTAATGCAAGTTAATTATGTCCAGACACTCAGAATCATGTTTAACTAATTGAATCTTATTTTCCCTAGAGTGATTCACGTAGTTACAGACAACTAGTGATTAGATTAAAACAAAAACAAAAAACTAGACATTGCAGTCTATTTGATTAGGTTAGCCTTCCTCAACTTGGCACCCTCCAAAGGTGTTGCACTACAACTCCCATCATCCCTGACCACTGACCATGTTGGTTGGGACTTATGGGCATTATAGTCCAAACCATGTGGAGGGCACCAATGTTGAGAAATTACTATTTATTGCCAATTTATTTATGTTTTTACTTTAAACCACCTATTTACAATTGTGACAGGTTCCCATTTCCTGTCTACCAAAATTTGGTGTGGGCTAGGAGAAGTCGCTGTCTTGATGCTGAGATGCTCTGACTTTCACTCACACAGACAACAGATTCATAGAATCATAGAATAGCAGAGTTGGAAGGGGCCTATAAGGCCATTGAGTCCAACCCCCTGCTAAATGCAGGAACCCAAGTCAAAGCATCCCAGACAGATGGCTGTCCAGCTGCACCTTGAATGCCTCCAGTGTTGGAAAGCCCACTACCTCCCTAGGTAGTTGGTTGGTTCCATTGGCGTATTGCTGTAACAGTCATGTCCAGTGCAATCCAATGTGGCTACCTAAAACCTTCCGAGCTTGGAAGATTATGGTCGCCTCCACGCTACTCCTGCCCTGCAAAAGACTAAGCCTGTTTCAGCCTTCAAAGTCTTTTCCCCTGGCTCGTGAGAAGGGGAGGCTAAGGCGCCACCAGGATACATCATATACTGGCGGAGCCATACTCCTCCCCTCCCTGCCCCCCATAAAACCCACAGAACTCCAGCTCCGAGGTCAGTCTTACAACCTTGGAGTTGCAGCCGGCATGGTTCTTCCTGCACCGACAATGGGGGTGGAGGGAAGGTTATCTAAAGTTGGAGTTCCAGCTCCAACCTCAGAGCAAGTTTCCGAGGTCGGATCTGAGACTCCAAATTATCCTACAGCCATCTAGACTCTATCTAGTGGCCATAGGATTGCGCTCTAAAATGCTTTTGTTTATTTTTTAAAAAAGAGTAACCTGCACACATACCTTCCATATTTAATACAGAAATAGAAAAAGAATAGAACTAGCTTACTATATTTACCGATGAAGGATCTGTCTTATTTCTATTTCCCTTTGTATATGGTTGGAAAAGGCCCTAGGAATCTTGAATAAAAGCAGAACATGGCATCGGGGCAAGGCTCTTATACCCTTGTCCATGTCCTATGTCAATTTCCATACTTGGTAACTATTATGTTTTAAGCTTGCTGATTGGTTATTATAAGGTGATCTAGTTCTTTTTAAGCCCCTTACGGTAAATCTAAGTGCCTCCCATCTACTAAAGTCATTACTGACATAGGATATCATAGGATCATAGAGTTAGAAGGGGCCTACAAGGCCATCGAGTCCAACCCCCTGCTCAATGCAGGAAACTAGAGGAGGGGTCTCCCATCCAAATAATAACCAGGCCTGACCTGGTTATCGTCATGCTCTTTGTATTACTTCATGTTGCCTGTATTGATAAATGTTTAGAATAATATTTAACTTCAAGAAGTAATTTTGTGGAGCAATGCACATGCAGACCACTCAAATGTGGATCTGACTACAACGCGGTCTATTGAGATTGTGTTGATCATTTATTGACCCTTTCAAGGTTAAAATATTAGTTAACGGTATCTTGAAAGAAATATCCTATCACAGCCTTCTCCAATCTGGTGCCCACCAAATGTTTTGGGCTTTGATTCCCATCAGCCTCAGCTAGCATTGCCAGTGATCAGGAATGCTGGGAGAAGTAGTTCAAAACATCTGGATGGTAACAGATTTGGGAAAGCTGTCCTATCACATGACTTTATCTCAGAGGAATATTTCTTATTTCTGACCAAGGTTTGAGAATTAAAACATTCTCTCACCAGCCACCACCACATGTTACATGTTAAATATTCTTCTCCTCATGAAGTATACAAGATATATAATCTGTGTTTTGGGTGTGTTAAAAGAGAGCATCCGAATCAGGCCTATGAACAAATACATGGGGAGACCATTAATGAAAGAGCATTATTTAAGTTGACCACATTTACAGACACTCATAATCAAGCAAGAAGCAAAGTGAAACAACTGTTGGAAATTTTTTGTCTAGGAACTGATTAATCAAACTCATGATTTGTGCTCCACAGAGGCTTCCTTTTTTTCTTTTCAGTTCTCTCTAGATCTGTTGCCATAGGTCAGGGCCCCCCAATACGGCGGCCACGGGCACCATGTGACCCGCATGCACCTGCGAAGGAGTCCCTGGAATTTTAAAATTATTTTTTCCTGTTTTTTTTAAATGTGCATTCATGGATTTGTATGTGATGCATACAACATTCTAGCATAGGCTTAAACAAAAGTGGACCAAATATCCAAATAAGTATCCATGTGAAGTTGGCATCTATATGCCACCTGTTCATATATTGAAAGTGTTGTAAGGTCCTCAATCCTCAATCCATTGTGTTATCGGAAGTGAGTGTTTATCCTTCTAATTTTGTAATATCAGAATTTTCACTGTCAAAAGGACCCAGGGGACCTTCTCTTCTGCTGCCCCCAGATTGTGGAATAGCCTGCCGGAGGAGATTCGTCAACTTAGCAGTCTTTTGGAATTCAAGAAAGCCATAAAGACTGATCTCTTCTGGCAGGCCTATCTGGTGGAATTTTAGGATGCTTTTAAGATGTTTTTAAGATGTTTTAATAATGTAGACTATTAGTTTACCGGTAATTAGTTTATATATTTTATGTTTATTGTTGTTCCCCGCCTCGATCCCACGGAGAGGCGGGTAAGAAATAAATTGATGATGATGATGATGATGATGATGATGATGATGATGATGATGATGATGATGATTAGGGCACAGAGAATCCATTTCCCCTTCAATCTGTTAATTTCCATGAAGCAGATAAAAGAGCGTGTAGATCAGTGAATAAAGACTGTTCCAGTACAACATTATCTGTGTAATAACCTCCTCCTAAAAAGAAGTAACCACTAGACATTGCCAGAACTTATGTTTAAAAGAAGCATTAGCAGTATTGCACCACCAGCAATTTGCTGAATTAGAGAATCCCTTATTAAAGAGATGTTGCAGTGTCTAATAGACATGAAACAAAAGTTTTTGCTTAATAAGACAGCCTAAGACCCATAGGTAGATGCCAAAGTGGTGACCCACTGATTAGACATTTTGTGGTGATTCCCGCAACAATTTCTCAAATCCCCAAATGTGCCCACGGGTCCAAATTGGTTGGGGACCCCTGCCATAGGTCTTCATTTGATTTAGTACAGGGGTAAACAACGTGATGCCCTCCCAATTGTTTTGGACTATAATTCCCATAAGATGCAACCATCATTGCCAATGGTTGGGGGTTACAGGAGTTGTACTCCAAACCATCCAGTGATCCCCAAGTTGCCTAAACCTGGATTAGAATATATACGTTCTGCTTTATATGTCAGTACCTCCCACTTCTATGGAGGTAGAATAACTAGGAGTAGAAAGCCATGGAACAGGAGTGTGGAAGCTGTGGCCCTCCAGATATTGCTAGACTGCAACTCCAATTATTCCTGACCATTGGCCAGGCTCGCTGCGGCTGGTGGGAGTTTGAGTCCAACAATATCTGGAGAGCACCAGGTTTCCAATCCTGGCAGTAAAAGTACAACAACTTTTAGTGTTGAATCAGTTCAAACTCTAGGTACAGTATTGTAGCGTGACTGATTCTGGAGGTCCTTAAGGGTGAATCATCCTGATGGAGAACAGTTAAAGGTATTTCCATAGAGTCTAGAATTCACAGGCATGCTAGTTTTATTGCCCAAAGCAAATAACTTCTTTAGAGGAGTTCTTTTCTTCAGGACTTCAGCAGGGAAGGAATTCCTCCCTCCCTGCCTGCTGCAATCCTGATGATGATCAGCCTCCCATCCCCAATGGCTGCTGTGCTATATCGGCTGTTTCACAAGTGTACGCGGGAAGCACAAATACACATTTAACAGCATGCCTAGTTTGGCCCTTATTGTTGGCTGGAGTGGGGAAAGAACCAAGGCAGGCACAGAGTTCCATCTGCCACAGCCAGCAGGGGGGCATGCATTAGAGCAGCCTTCCCCAACGTGGTGCCCTCCAGGTGTGTTGGGCTACAACACATATGATGTAATTCAACACTGCTGAAGGGCACCAGGTTGGGGAAGGCTGCATTAGAGGTCAGGATTTCAGCCATTATATACCTCCCTTGATTTAATAAGACTTGTTTACAAGTAAATGCTTTGTAGAATTGGGATGCCTGTGCCCAGAACTGTCAACTGAGTGGCAGTTATATTTCTGAATAAATCATGTCCTCAGGGGCATGTTCCAACCCTACTGCCATTGCCATTAATGAGAGACCTCACTCAACTCACTAACTTTCCATAAAATATTTAACCTTGGTATACTCTCTTACTTGCCTGAATGTTATTTAGTTCCCGATTCAAAATTCTGCACACTTCTTCTGAATGCTTGAAAAAAGCTAAATGTTTTCTTTTATCACTGGTTCAGCATCCCCACCCACTGAAAATAAATGTTGATTGCAGAAGGTGTGTGATCATGGAGATAATGAACATTAATTGCCATTCCCGTTTTGTAATCGTCTGTGTTCCTTTTAGCTTCTTCTGGGACATATTTTAAGGACGTGACAGGGAGTTAAATAAGTCACTGGTGTTTTCGTCTGGTCTTGCAGATAACTCTTCCTCATTTATATACACATGGGCAAATGTTTTGGGAGCTGAACATGAAGTCCCCTTATGAAAGATAGCATGAAGTACTGCACGCACACCTAATTGTGTTTCAAATCCTCAGGCTAAGTGCCGCTAAGCAGATTATGCACATATACCGTTAAGCTATAAGAAGATGGCGTGGAAAGCAAAAGCAAAGTCAAGACAAAACATAAGGCTAGAGGTATTTCAAAAAGATGGTGTAGAGATATATAAAATTGATATATAGATGCATTGAAAGATGTGCTGAATTATAGGTGTTATTGCTTAATTTATACAATTGAGTTGCAGAATTTGAGACAGTTGGATTGTATAGCAGAAGTTTTTTTTTAATTTGTTGGGTTGGGTGCTTGTTTTTTGTATTGTTTTTTGGAGGGGGGCTTTCAAGGAATGAGAAGATAATAGTGGGGTGGGCAGAGCAATCCTATGGTCCCTGGATGGGCATCAAATTCTGCAACTCATTTTTATAAATTAAGCAGCAAGCCCTGCAATTCACCATTGTGAGTATTTTACCTCAAAGAGTGTAGCATAGGTTAGCAAACTATTTTGCTTTGTTTCTTTTCAAGTACCCATTCTGCTTTCCCTTTTTGTCTCTTATTATATTCCTTTAACAAATATCATCTTTCCGTTTGGGCCTCTGAGATTTGAGCATGAGTTTCTGACAATCCCAAGAAAGCAGTTTTTCTCCCCATCTGCCTTGCCATTCAGGCCCATCTACCCGTGTTTACCTATTTGCACATAAGGGGAAAGCAGTCTACCTGCCCATGGTGACAGGAGGTTTCAGCTGGTCACTAGCTCAGCCTCAGCCCAGGCGTATAACTGGCTCATAGCTTTGGGGTCCCCCTACTCAGAGAAGGAGGGGAAAGGGGGGTGACAGCAACCTACCAATCAGATAGAATAGTGCACAACTGGCCTGCCTCACAAGGCAGTTGGGGCAAGGTGAATCATTACAATGATGATTGGTCCAGCAAAGGTGAGGGCACAAGATATAATTCCTGAGTGAGGGTTCCAGAGCTAATCAAGGCTCAAAAATATTTCTACTGGACAGTAGAGAACTCATTCAGCTACTCACTTGTTTCTCTCTGCAGCCTGGCTTCTGGGAACAGCTTATCCCCCCCCCCCCCCCGGTTCCCAAGGTACATCTGAAAAAAAATTTTTTTTTTATGGGAATCAAATGCAGGACAACCTTCCCATGGAGTGACTTGAACAGTGCTTCAAGTGACAGATTCCAAAGTGGTGCCATTTTCTTTCCTCCAGCTTCCATCTCTGAATAATCTTTTAGAAAATGAGCTCCAGTCTAAAGGAAAGGAGTATGTGAATAGCTAGTACTGGTCAGATTATGATTATCCTACACCCATTTGTGGGGGAAATGGGGGCAACTGTGTCGGGCCATTTATCTGAATGACCCTATATATAATGGGTTACAGCATGGATAGGTGTCATGACCCTGCTGGAGGACTCCTCCTCTGAGGAGGAACTAAAGCTACCAGAGAGTGAGACAGATGCCATTAAACCATCCATGTCAGAAGACCAGGAGTAGCCTGGGCCCTCAGGGGAGATCCATCCCTGTGAGGACTTAGGAGGCAGGAACTCTTCCTTGGAGGCAGAGGCAGAGGCTGAGCAACCCACTGACCCCCAGGAGTGTCGTCGCCTCAAGCAGCAGGCCAGTAGGGTTCCTGTGAGAAGGAGTGCTCGCTTGCAGAAAAGGACTTCTCAGGAGAAAGTGATACCTCATGAGTAGGGTGCTGATGAGAGAGCTCTAATATACTTTAGCTGAACCTTGGGTGGGGTTCAGTAGGCTCTGATGTTAAAAGCCTTCAGTGTCTGCCTAGCTAGTGCTGGAAACAGCATTGTTCTTCAGCTCCAGTGGTTTTTGCCTTGTTTCCCAGATCTTGCTTTGATGATTGATGCTTTGTGCTACTGACACTTGGACTCCTTGACTCTGCTTCTGGATTGTGTAATGTATCTGACTGCTTAACCTTGCTTTGATCTCTGCTTGTAGTTTGACCATGCCTGCCTGCCTGCTCCTTTACTGGACTGAAACCTTGGTGCTTGACTGTTTGCCTGTGTTGTGCCCTTGCTTTTTGGATTGTCCATGATTCAGAGTCTGCTTCAGTCCAAGCAGGGCAGTATGTTGTGACATGTATCACATTCACCAGCTGTGGCACATTGTTTACACATGGAAGGAACAGAATGGCTGGTAAACAAGTTTGTTATGTCTTTCTATGAATCTTGTGCTTTCGCAGGGGTTACTAGAGTGTATGGGAAACAGTATGAGCCTGTCACATGGTTTGTATGTTCTGGTGACGTACTGACTTGTTTTTCTGTCTGAAGCCATTTTAGAGAGATGCTGAACTTCTCTCTTTCGCTCTTGTCTTCTGACTAGTGCTTGCTGGACTAATGCAATCATGTAATGTCTTTGTTGAGTGGAGTAAATCTCAACTTGCTCCACTGGATTAAATGCTTGCTATGCATTGTACTCTGCACATGGACTGTAACTAGGAAATGTATACTCTGTAGCATATACTTTGCTATTCAAATAAACAGGTAGCTAAATAGACCTGTGGAGTTTACAGAGTTATTTCCTTGCTACTTGAAGTAATCTGCAAACGGAGGAAGCTGGGCTGGTGTCAGATTGCAGAGAGCTGGCTGACAACCGAAACGCTGGAAAGCTGCGCAGGGAGAGGGGGAGAAGGATCTGAACTTCTGTGTGTGGATTTATGGGCGTCTGCACACAGGAATAGGATTTTAAATCTTCCATCTCACACACGCGAGGCACTCTGCTTTTCCTCACGCCCCTTCACAATAGGCAATGTGGTGTCCTTGGGCACCACTTTTCCCCTGGACACCTTTCTTGACACCCAATGATGTGCCCTCCCTACCTCTTCTTTAAATAACAAAAGTTCTTACTGTAAGCTGGAATTGCTTCAAAACAAAGTGAGGGCCTCTAGCTGTTCTGATTTTTTCCCATGACAAGCTCTTGGCTACACGTGGAGCTCAGAGACATTCTTGGGAAATAAAGAGGCAGGTAGCCACAGGCTGATGCTTTAATCTGTGGCATGCTCATTTTGTGGAGTGCCTAAGATTGCTCAACCCTGGGTTAGAGTTTCAGACCACATTTTAATGAGCTGTAGCCTTTCTTGTCAGAGACCAGGAGTGTAGAACCTCAGGCCTGGGGGCCAGATCTGGCACTCTGAAGTACTCTAGATGGATCCATCCCTTACCACCAGTTGTTTAGTGGTTTCCTCGCTTTTGTGCAGTTTTCCCTGCCCTTCTAAAAGGTTGAAATGCCTCTCTTAAGGCTTAGTTACTGCCCGTAAAAGCTTTAAGCTAAAATAAGCTGGTATTTTTGCCTCACCCCTTTTGCTTTCAGACCCACCCACCACTGGAATGCAGCCCCTGAGAATGGGATTTGGCCCTTGGCCTGAAAGAGGTTCAGCCTTCTTCATCCCCAAATAAAACAAAGCGGAGCTGAACCATTGCAATAGCTCCTCATCAGTCTAGTCAGATTAAGATGATACCCTTCGCAGAAAGGGAATATTTTATGGAGCTGGTTGCATCTTAATTGTTAGTTCTCCAGAATGAAGTGAACTGAAGGGCGAAAAGGCTGACTTTATCACAAATCTCAAGGTGGCAAGTCTCCTTTCAGTACTTCACTGAAATATATCTCAAAATATACAGTCCCCCCCCAATATGCAGCAGCATACTTAATACTATGAGAAATTCAACACATTCCATGGATGCTTGTGCTGTGAGGAGATATTTGTACCGTGGCGTACAACTGATGGGGAATGTCCATGCTTTTTTAGCACTAAACTAGTAATATGGGAATTTTTCCTAGGAAATGCAGGTGCAGTGCATCGTGGGAGAACCCCAAGCTGACCCTGGGTTGGATTCAGATTTGGTCATATTTAGGGTAAACCCATTGTAATCAATGAGAGTTAAGTTAGGCATGACTCCACCCTACCAGCATGTTGTTCACTTCTAATCTACCGGCATGATATGGCAGTTTGGCTGCCTGAACCTCTCCTTAACACAGCGAGTAGGATTGCTCTATTAGGCTGGATACAGTATACACACTGACCTGGAAGTAAGCAACATTGAACTCGGTCAGACTTACTTCTGAATTGACGTATATAGGATTGCATTGTTTGTGATCTACAAATCTCTCTTCTTCCAATAAATATGGAGCCATATGCAGTGGTCGATAATGAGGAATACATACCTTTCAGACTCTGTAATAAAGACATTGTCCACGCTGATCATTCATGTCTGATTACAAAATGTCAGAATTAGAAAGAATTATATCTAATGTTGTATCCTTTAAAAATGTGATATTAAATCCTGGTGTGTTTTTAAAGTGCAAATTCTTATCTGTCTGAGACATACCACATCCCTACAAGAGGTCCAAAAGTTGCAGTACTTTCCACGATTTAATTATCTAGCACTTTCTAGCTGCAGCCTGTCTGCTATTGACATGGGAAATTTCATTTTGTTCAAATATCTTTCATGTGTGTCTCCTTGATATTGATAACAGTTGCTTGTGTTGGTGCTTATCTCCTTTTTTAATTCAGAAAATGTAATAAAGCAGGAAAATACAAAGTAACAGCTACATGCTGTGGTTAGGCAGGCCGCCATCAAAGGAGTGCATCAAATTCAAGCATAATACTGGGGGGGAAATAGAGTATGCTTGTTGTAACTTAAGGTTTTTGTTTTTCATACACCGATATCTCAAGGCAATGCAGATCTCACGGCTTTGTGTTTCAGCATGCCGACAAAACAAATCATCGGCCAAACAAGAAGGAAATGAAAATGGTTCTCATGGGGGTTCCCTGTTACATTTCCTAGCTAGTTTTCAGAATATATTGTTAATTATCACATTTATCTACACTGTGCTTCTTCCATGCACTTTTATGTAGGGATTCATTTCCTAAACAAAAAAGCCATTGTTAATCATGCAGTCCAGTGAGGCTAATCAGAATGGTTTCTTAGTCAAACTGAAATTATTGGGCGTGGGCAGGGAGGAAGCTTTGCAGTTGCTCCACCATAAAATTGCACACAGGTGGCAAGCTGATATTGAAAGAGGTTTAAACAGGTGTGGATTTGATTTTGTTTGCATTGAAAATAGACGCAGTAAAGATATAAAGGAAGGCGGACAGTTCTGTTCTATGGAAAATATGTTTTTTGTGGGCCTTGCTGATGAATGTTCACATTGGCCCTAAGTTAGGCAAATGTTGCTGGGAAAAGGAGTTGGCTCTGTGTGTGTGTGCACGCCAGAGGAAAACAGTGTTCTGTATGTGCACTGATGTTGTCAAGGACCACTAATAAGGCTTTATTTATTACTTTGGCCGATGCCTGGACAGCAGGTGGGACCATGAAACACATCTGGCCCGTTAGCTGTGTAAGTGATTTTTTTTTTTTTTAAATCACTTTATCTCACAGTGAATAAAGAAGTGAACAGGTGGGGGCAGGATGTTGTGTTTCCTTAACAAAATTCAAGCTATTTCAGCTTGAGAATCAGAAGGCTGCAATAAAGGGGGATACTTTTTACCAGGGCTGGTGTCAAGTGTAAGCATGGTTGGGTACCTGCCGTGGGACTTCACCTCTGCAGGGAACCACTGAGGAGAGCCTCCCTGGACTTGCTCTTCCTCTTCACCATTGCAATCTCCTTGTTCACCTCCCTTTCACTCTAGCTCAGACAATGGTGCTGCTGAAGAGGAAGAGGAGATGCCACTGCCTACATGCTTCCTGGCTCTCTGCCTGTCAAGCAAAGAAGTGGTAGCAATGATGAGGAGCAATAGCAGCTGCTGATAATGGCAGTGAGAAGGTAGACTCACTGAGAGAGAGGGGCTGTTGAGGGTGTCTTGCCCAAGGGTCCTCCAAAACCTGGGGTTGACACTGCTTTCTGTGTTTCTAAAGCTGAAGCAAAACTTCTCAAAATACATTTTTTCTGGGAATATTTCTGATTTTTTTCCTATTTCTCACCCTCCTAGAAAAAGATCACTTGCAGAGTTTTCTCTTAACATTCTCCACTATTTCTTTGGTGATGACCACCATTTCCCCTCCCACTCAACAGTACCCTGGGACAACACTTGGTCTGGCCCATTGTGGAGCATGCAAAATGGTGACTAGGCAAAAATAAATATCCTTAGGAAAAAGAAAAGGAGCTAGGCTACTGCCCTTGCTAATGATGAACCTCATGTTATGATGTACAGATTTGTTTAATCCATGCTCTGTGTGCTCCATGGATTGCCTGGCATCTTTCATTAATCCCCCTCCCCGTCACAAAAGTAAGCAAAAAAGTTTAAACCTCCCTCACCACTTGTTTTCTGAAATTCCCCTCCCTGCGTATGTGATGGGGGGGGGGATCGGAAAAAGGGGGGAAGGTTTAAACCTCCCCTACCCATGCATGTATTCCTGATCCAGACTGGGCCTCTGCATGCATACTTGTGAATAAAAGGCAAAGAGAGGCTCAGCTGCACACTACATATTCAAAGCATCATGTGGTTTGACCCTCAGTTAACTAGTTTTTCAATACGTTGTTCTGAATTTTATACTACTCACACACTACTGTGAGTAATGTGCAGTGTGCAAGACTGAAGAGGGGTTTCTTTACTTCGGTAGTTCTCAAAGTGAGCTGACCACTGACACATAAGGGAGCAGCAAGCTCCATCCAGTGTTCCTAGTCTGGTGTGATATCAGTAAGGCGTATATAAGGCTGTGGGGCAGGAAGCTGATCTTCATCCAGCATATAGTAGTATCCTATAACAACTGGAAGTAGAATGTATTGTTGGCACTCGTTATTTATTTATTATATTTATACCCCGCCTTTTTTCCTGCAAGGAACCCAAGGCGGCTTACATAATCCTCCTCCTGCTCCTCTCCACTTTATCCTCACAACAACCCTGTGAGGTAGGTTAGCCTGAGAGTCAGTGACTGGCCCAAAGTCACCCCGTGAGCTCCATGGCTGAGCGGGGACTCGCACCCGGATCTCCCAAGTCCCAGTCCAACACTCTAACCACTACCCCACACACACAGTGAAATTTAAAGAAGTCAGGAGAGGTGGTCACATTCATTAGGGCTTAGGCTAGGCATTAGACCAGGTATCCATGTTGTCAGACCAATGCCTTCCTGGTTAGACTATAAATCCCCCTGGACCTATTGCCTTTTCTTTCACTGATGAGTCCTTGGTTAAATATACTGCTTCCTCCTTCCACCCTGTACTATTTCAGAAAGTGATGCTGAATGATGCTTTCTAGGTATGACTCTACTTTGCCATTGCCCCACCCTGTGTCTGTAACTCATGGCTTTGGTTCCCACTTGGCTGCTCCAGCCCATGTACCCATCTTCTCTCCTGCTGCTACATTCCTGCTTCTAAGTGACAAGACCTCATCGTTCACTTGGATCCTGAGAAAAGGCTTGTCATTTTGAGACATCTTTACCTGCATGTCTCAGCCGAGCCAGCTTCACCCTTACATATAGAACACTCTCCCAGGTGCACAAGCCATGGCTGCCTTGCCTTGCCTTTAAATGGGAAAACCCTAGTTGAGGATAGTGGGAGGGAATCATCTTAGTTTGGCTTCCTCTGCCTTAAAACTTGATTTCCCCTCTTGTTACTGTGTTGTTGTTGACAAAGCCAAGTTGCATAGGCTGGTGAGGTATTTCCACCCACCCCACCCCGGTCGGTGGACTGCAAATTATAGGAAAAGGAAAGAGACCTGCCAGCAAAAAAAAAAAGAGAAAGAAAACCAATGCCCAGGGCTCACAATCTCCACCTGCTGTTAACATTATTTTAAGCAGAATGGCACTTCTAAATCATTCATACTCCGGTGGTCCCGGCAACAACCTTTAAATGGTTAAATCTCAGGAAAGATAATGCAACTTATTAATGGTGATTGACAGTTTAATTAGGGCTCCCCCCCCTTATGTCACTTATCATTTGTGTGTTCATCTGAGCAATTGCTGCTCAGTCAACAGAATAATCCTGAAAAGGATAGAGTTGGGAGTCAGAAAGGTGCAAGAGTTTAATGCTGCTTTCTCCCTTGTAGAGCTCCTTTCCCCTTTTTTTGCCATCCTACATGTACGGTAGGCATTTTTACCTTTCAGATTTTAATAACCACCGTTTCTTTTGTTCTACCCCATTGGGTTTACCTTCATCCAGATTCTAGCTGTGTTTCCCCTTGTATTCATTCTAACAAGTGTCCACTCAAGCAGGACAATGGAGATGTTAATCAATTACATGGCAATGACCAACAACCCCTCAATGGCAGTTAAGTGGTGACTGCTAGATTTAACAAGCTCTGCTTGAAGGCCTGATATTATGTTGTATAAAAAACACTGCAGTATCATTCCAGGCCAGCCTTGGAATCAGATTTCGCATTGGCTATAATATCTCTGTGCTGGTATTTCTGCATTAACATAATTAATGCTTTTTAAGAGCATTGAGAGTTGCAGTGTCACTTTCTTGAACATTTAAAGCATTTATGGGGTGGGGGGTGGAATGAACCAAACCTTTTATTTTCAGTCTATAGCGTTATATGTAGGGATGGATGGATGGATCTGTCAGTTTCAGCTTCTGTTGCTTTTTTCAGTCAAGTTTGGTTCATCCCAAATTCTTTAAGAATGCTTCCAATCTTAAATTTGGTGCATCCCAAACTTATGAGCATTTAAAAAAAAAAGTTTGCATGAAAATCTGTACGCATTTTTGTGTGCAGTTTTCTTAATCATGCATATTTGTATGCAATTTTGCCTAATACGCATATGTGTTGCAAGTAATTTTACTAATATAATGGCTTTTTCAGTTCTATTTCCCCTAATATACACATTTTTGTATGCATTTTCCTTTGCACAATTTGGAGAAGTCAAATTTTTGAAGGATAACTGAGTTTTGGTTCACCTATTGGTTTGAAAGTGCAAAAATAGGTAAGTTTTCATTAAAATGTGAACTGAAAGAATTTATCTCCCATCTGCAGTTATATCTGCATTATTGTTGCCATTATACACTGGTGATATCACAAACCAATTTTTAAAAATTAGCTCATTTTAGCTCTATTCAGGAGTTCCCCTCCAAATTTTTAACCATATGGAAGTGAAGGGTGGGGCCATGCCTGCTGGCCCTGCCTCTGTTGTTGCGCTCCCATGGGCCCTGCTCTGCCCCAGTGTCCACAGATTGGGAAGGACATCTGTAAAAGGAAGCCAGCTGTATGTGCATAGGCTCTCCCCATGACTGGCATGTCTGCTTGCATAGAATCCAGTCACTGGAAGATCCTGCATGCGTACAGCAGGCTGCGCTTTACACACGTTCTCTGCCAACAGGTTAATAGTGAGAATGCATTGGTGGGTGAGGTCAACCCCCATCTCCCCCACCTTGTGATTATAAACACATGGAGAGGGGGACCCCCCCAATAGGGCTTCTATTGCCAAATGTGGTTTACATCCTTACAAATTTCATAGTATCCCATCCCTAATAGCCTAGGGTAGAGGTGCAGGACCTCCTTCAGCCCAAGGGCCAAATTCAGTTTTGGAAATGCCCTCGGAGACCACAGGGCCAAAGACAAGATGGGCAGAACCAACCCCCAACCCCCCCCCCCACACACACACACAGATACCAGCATATTTTGTCTTAAAGTTTTTACTGCCAGTAGCTAAGGTTTAGGAGAGGCATTTCAAGCTCTTGGAATGGGGGGTGGGGGAACTGCACAAAAGCCAGAAAACCTTCAAAGAATTGGTGGTCGGGGGGGGGAAGTGGGTACAGGGGAAGGGTGTGACCATCTGGGGACCTCAGGCAGGATGGATTGGGACCCCAGGAGGGTGAGATTTGGTCCCTGGGCCTGAGTTTCTACACTCCTGGCCTGGGGTAAACCTTAGGTAGGTAAACTTTGCGTAGGACAAGCTGACCTTTTGCCTGGGTCCAGGGTTGGCATCTTTGCACACTGTCCTAAATAAAATGTTTTGCCAGAGTATTTATTTGTGACATTTTCTTCTTGTTTCATTTATGACATTAGAAGCTAACGAATAACTGTGCTTAGAGATGCCACATCATTATTCCAAGTGGCAAAATCCCAGGCAGTCTCCAAACTTGATGACTAGGCATCAGAATGCCAGATGAGATGCAGTAAATTTAAAGTGATGGACATTGGAACAATAACACAAATAATACTTCACATCCTAAATTGGTTGTGACTGCTCAGGAAAAAAAGGTTCATAGTGGAAAGCACATTGCAAATGTCAGCTCAGCGAGATGCGTCAGTGAAAAGACAAATTCAGTGCTGGGAATTATTGGGAAAGGGACTGAAAGTAAACAACAAATGTCACAATGCCATCCTATAAATCTGTTGAGCACCTATATTTGGATTACTGTTTGCATTTCAGAGCTCCCTATCTCAAAAAGTCTATTGTAGAGCTGGAAAAGTAATAACAATCCTCCCTGTAAAAAGCACCATAAGAGCAGAGCTGAAAATTTTCTCTGTGAAATACACCCCCTCTTTCAGTATCTTTTGGGGGGAGGGGTGTTCCGTGGTTTTATTTCATGGGATACACTGTAGAGAGAAGGTACACTCAATCACATAGTCAGTCAGTCTGCATCCCCCACCTCTCTACATGAAGTTCAGGAAATGCTGGCATTATTGCACTGTGAGAAACCTAGCTCATCAGGGAGAGGGCAGAACCTGTCTCCCTGTAGTGTTAGTTTTCTAAATGAAGAAAGGCTTTTATACAGAGTGACTGGGTTCATACGACGGTGAAAACAATGCCCATCGTTTGTTGTTTTCATGGTCGCATGAACCCAGTCATGTTAATTTACCACGATAAATTTTGCACAACTAAACAACTATATGATCTATGGTTTTCTCATCGTATCTTTGTTTTTCTGACCGTGTGAACCCATGATATCGCTGCTCTCAGTGTTTTCAACCCAAAACCATAGAGCCCTATGGCCAGAGGGGAGAATCCCAGTCCTCTCTATCTCACTGTCCCCATGATGATGATGGTGATTGCTGTTGTTGTCATTATTATTATTGTACCATCAATGTGCATGGTGCTTTACCAAGTATAAGATAACAGCTCCCTGCCCCAAAGAGCTTACAATCTAAAATGTAATATCGAGGCGACAACACATGGTAGGAAGGGGTAAACCGGGGAGGAATATGCCATTATTTCAGTCAAACATAACTTTCAGCCTACTTTCCCCACATTGTGCAGGAAGCTCCTTGTTTTAAAGATATCCCTCCCATGGTGGCTTTGTTCTCATTAGTAATTTGCCAAAGAAATACTAATATTTATCATTTAGATATTTCTGAGTGTGCAAAGGGGTTCACAGGCTCACCCTGCAAGCTCCTATTTTCTCCACTCAGAAAAAAACAAGTGGGCTCTACTGTACAGTAATACCTTGGATTGCAAGTAACTTGGTTTGAGAGCGTTTTGCAAGACAAGCAAATTTTTAAATATTTATTTAATATTTTTTTACTTGATATACAAGCGATGTCTTGTAATACAAGTACTGTAGTATGGCTTAAATTAAAAATCTCTGTACACATTTTTTGGGGGGGATTTCGTTTTGATATAAGAGTGTTTTGGATTACAAGCATGTTTCTGGAACGAATTATGCTCTCAATCCAAGGCATGACTGTACTTTATTTAAAAAAACAAAAAAAACACAAGAACAACAACACTGTGATTGAACAATAATGCCAAAATGGAATGATGATGATTGTTGCTGCTATTTGAGGTAGTTGGGATTTTTTCTTTCTTTCTCTTGAGGAGGGTGTGTTTTCTGCGAAAATTTAAATTTTTAAAATTTCTAATGCATTAAAAAAAAAGAACCAATCCAAAATCCATGCAGAATAATTATAATCATTACTACAGAGAGCTTTCTACATGGGGTACATAGTCAGAGCCAAGTAAAATTTACCACTGCTCTGAAAACAGAGTAACAGTGCAATACTTTGCATGTGTTCTCAGAAGTAAGTCCTATTACATTCAATGGGACTTACTCACAGGAAAGGGTGTATACATGGGGGTTGGTGGTCAGTGCTTGCAGGGCAATCCCTTTCTGTTTTAAAATTGTCAGGATTGGCACAAATTCAACAGGTGAAGTTTGCCCACCCACCCCACACCCCCAAATACAGAGGTGCTGGCTCCACCTTTTCGGGCATGGGCACGCACACACACACACACACACACACACACGCCTGTGGCTCACGCTGGCTCAGCTTGTCTGAGCGTGGCAAGCTAAGCAGGGTCAGGCCTGGTTATTACTTGGATGGAAGACCCCTCCTCTAGTTTCCTGCATTGAGCAGGGGGTTGGACTCGATAGCCTTGTAGGTAGGCATGTGCCATCGAGCCTCGCGTGGGCATAACGGGCCGAAATCGGCCCCGCTCACACCCGCACGAGGCCTTACCTTCTCTCCAGGGTGGCTCGCCTCTCTGCGGCGAGCCACCCACGTGGCCCGCTCTGTTCCCGTCGTGTCACTTCCGGCACTGGAAATGACGCGACGGGACCCTGCGCAGGCGCGCTGGACCCCCGTGCTGCGTACTTCCGGTGCCGGAAGTGACGCGACGGGACTGGACAGGATGGGTCGAGCAGCGCGGAAGATCAAGGCGGGGGGCCGCCCCCGCAGAGAGTCGAGGCGGGGGTGAGGCGGCCCCCCTGGTTCGATTTCACCTCTACTTGTAGGCTCCTTCCAACTCTATGATCTATGAAATCTACACACACCCTAGCATCTGTTCCAGTTGGAGGGTATGGAAGTATCGCTAGGGGGGAGGGGTGTGGGCTGCTAAGTTAATTCCTGCTGCTGCTTCCCTGGGACAGGGAATGCTGCACAGTGGACACTGGAATACCTGACGTGAGCGGGAGGACCCACAGGGCACTTATGAAAACAATGCTGGCATAGGGAAAGACCATGAAGAGAGAAAACAAACAAAACCGGAATGATCGTATGAACCCTGTCTATGTTTTTTTTTCCGGGCCATCATCAAAACCACGAATGATCTAGAAGTGTCGTGTGAACTCGCCCAGTATTTCTACATGCAGTACCCTTGCTGCAGTCTCAAATAGTACAATCCCAACAGGGCAGCAGGATGTGGATTGCCTTAATATGTAGATTGGCTCTGAACAGCAACATGGTCAAGATTTATATGAATAGAACTTTAGCTATTGGGCAGTATAGAAATGAAGTTAATAATAATGTTAATAATAACAGCAACAACAAAATGTGAACAGCATTGAGATAAATGAATCTTTCTCAGAATGCTAGGTTATCCAGTGAAACGGGTATATTCAGAAAAATGAATAGGAAGCAGTAATTATTTGGCACAAGATCTGCTGATATATGTCCATTTGGAAGGCTTTGCAAATGGATTAGAACAGCCATCCCCAACCTGGCACCCTCCAGATATGTTGGACTACAACTTTCATAATCCCTGGGCAATTTGGCCTGGGGATGCTGAGAGTTGTAGTCCTAACACATCTGGAGGGTGGAAGGTTGGGTTAGACATATGTGTGGAGGACTGTATGTCAATGGGCTGTATCATAATGGTTAAAATTCAGCCATGTTCAGAGGCAGAAAATATCTGACTATATATGCTGGAGATAACAATCTGGGATGGGTATAAATGACCATGCTCTGCTTGTGTGCTTCCCAGAGACATCTGGCTGGTCACTGCTGGAAACAGAATGCTAGTTTGGATCTGATCCAGCAAGGCAATTATTGTGATCTTAAGCAGAAGTAAAAAAAGATAGATTAATGACTAAGACAAAAGCTAAACGACTGGAAAACATGAGCCACAATATCAGTTTCCCAAAGGCATACTGTACAATACAGTATCCAGAATAATGCTCTGGAAGTAAGCCATTTATTTAAGTAGGGCTACTCGTAGATGTCACTCAGTATTAGGAGGGAAGGTCCATTTTTAAAAAAAGTAATTCTTGCCAGCAGTTAATAAATTCAGTGGGGAAAATAAATCTGAGTCTAGTTAACATTACAACACAAAGTGTTCATTAACTTCAGCAAGAGGTGATTTTGAGGGAAAGCGTTACTCTCTTCCAATGTGTTAAATAAGCAATCACACTAAGCAGGTGGTGGGCAGAGATCTATGTGTTTCCATTAGTCAACAGGTAATTTCCTGGTGGGAAATAAGTTATGTATCCCAAATAGTCAGATAGACAATTTGTTATGCTAGATTTATAACTGTAGTGAGATATTTGGTGTGCCAGGACTTATATAGAAACAAATTTCTGCCTGCTTATAATTATATAATGATGGTTGCTCACAAATAAGCTTGAAATTGGTTTGACCATTTTATTGTTTTGTTGTTGTTGTCATATGGCAATTTTTAAAGCTCTGCCTCGTTGCTACTGGGTTCACACAACGTGATAACCCACACTCAAGGATTCACCCACACTCAGCCATGAACAACCCATGAAGAAAACCCATGACTTATTGTTGGGTGGTGAACTCTGATTTTTTCATGGTTAATAAACCATGGCATGTTATTGTGGCTGTGTTTAGATAACATGACAACCCACATTTCAATAACTCATGGTTTAACAAGCCACATTCTGGTTATCATGTTGTGTGAACTCAAGTCAATGAATGATAGCTATAACTGTAGCTCTAGCCAAGGTTTGCACTGTGGTAAAGCAGCGTGGCAAGTTACTGTAGAAGGGCCTGTTTGCATGATCATGGAGGGGGAAATAAGCCACAGTGGCTTATTTCCCCCGCTGTATCTGGCGGTTGTGTGCCAGATTTGCATAATTGCCCTCACCAGTGCAGCTTGCTGTGTCATGTGAATCTGATTAGGGTGGCTTCTTGTTGTGGTTAACAAGCCACCCAGAACCCATAGGCTGTTTTAGGGTTTAGGGTTTCAGTGTGGGTAATTATGCAAATTCCCCTGGCATGCGACTAGCATGCGTAGTGGGAAAATTAAGCCACCATGGCTTATTTTCCCCTCCATGATCATTTGAACCCAGTCAGTGTGTGTCTTGGGGTGCATGAGGATGGCCATGGTCCATTGTATCACACAATCTCAGTGTATTGTAATCTTCTTTCTAATTATCAAACTACCCCAGGGTGAGAGTGCTCTATAACATTGATACATTAGTCCTTTGTTCATTAATACAATGGATAGCTCTGAGTTCACTATTATAATGTGAAATTTATCCTGTGAATCTTTTACCTTCACCTCCCCCACTCCTGAAATACATAAAGTTTGTTTAATTATTAATTTGCATGGATTAAATGGGAGTGCTTACATTTATAGAAAGGTTTGCTTTAGATAGTTCCTGGGTTTTATCACTCTGCTTTAAGCACTGCTTCTGTGTTAATGATTTGCATGCTGAAAGAATTAAAATGTTGAAGATCAAGGCACATCAAATAGTTGCTTAATCATTTTGGAGCAAGCATGGTGCAGTGTGCATTATGTTACAAAAGATGCTTCTTTAAAATCTTTTTATTGTACCCCACTATATACAAATATTTTAAGCAGGTGTATTTAAAAAAAGGTTAGTGTAATAAGAGTGTCAAGTATGTCAGTTAGAACTCCTGTTGAGTTTGGAGTAAAAGTCATCCTGGCACATGCTTTCTGTTTTTTCCTTATAATTTATTACATAAATGGCTCACTCCATTTTGTGGTTGTAATTTGGGGGACAAGAATGACACTGTTTTTTAGATAAAAGATAAAAAATGTAGAATGCCAAGCCTAATTGTCTTAGAATAAATGTGCCTGGAGGTACTTTGAATTACATGTTTTCTGATCATTTCCAGGTCCCCCAGTTTAAATGTGGTATGTCTACTTGTGTATTTAGTATAGCCTCATTTAAACCATCCGCTTATTTCATATTCACAGTTTTTCAGCTAAGTTGGTCACAGCCTTCATCATGATGTTTTTCTTATCATATCGCAGAGATGGAATAAAGGCAAAGAAGAGAGATTAATGCTGAAGGAGGTTTGGAAGTGAAATAATTAACTCCAGTTGTGCCCATGTGTTTTTGTAAATCTAGTCAGAATTAATGAGGATAGGGTTCCTTTCATCAGTCTATGGCACAAAGTCCTGTTTCTACTTTCTGCCCTTAGCAAGAAAAAATAAACTGAAAACATTTCTGAATGATCTAGATTCAGGATTTCTTAAATTGTTGTCCAGCAGCACATTTTAAATATATACGTTCTTACGTTGAATCCTGATCCATCGCTAGCCTGAACGATTGCATTTTGGCAATATACTGAAGTGGCCCATATGGCATTAACCGCATTGTTTTCTTTCGATATTGTGGCCTGATCCCAAGAAGTGATGGCAGTGCAAATGTTAGCTTCTGTTGCCACTGTATTAGTAATTTAATCCTGTTCCTTATGAATGAGATGGAGCTTAGCCTTTGCCTGCTCCCTTGTGAAGTTTTATATAAGTATAACAGCGCAGTCTGTTGCTCAACGTTTCGTCAGTGACAGTGCCTTTGGAATTTGATCCTTGGGATGCTGTTTTTAAATTACTGTAGCAGGTTAGTTGTTACTTCAGCATGGCTGCTTCCTCTGTCACTTTGGTAATTAATTTAATGGATGCCCATATGGTAAGAGCAATGATGTGAGTACTTTGCATGCCAACGTCACCCTTTACATGGTGCTCAATTCCTACAGCTCTTACGTGTGGCCACCCATGTTGTCCTTCCTTCACATCCTTTTTATCCTGAAAAAGCATCTTGTGTGTCACGTAGCAGCATTTCCTTGATACTTCTGTCTCTGTTATTCTACAACAGCTTTTACTGTGAGTAATTGCCTATCGTTCTCATAGACTTCCAGAGCATACCTTCTTTACCACAGATGGATCATGCTTTCATTATTTACGTTTTTGGCAAATGCTCAGCACTGTGGATGTTTTCACCTGATAATAATTACACCTTTATTATCAGTCAAATTGCAGGGTATAAATAAGGGTGCAATCCTATGGCTGCTAGAGTTTAGATGGCCATAGGAGAATTTGGAGTCCCAGCTCCGACCTCAGAAATGTGCTCTGAGGTCGGAGGTGGGACACGACTTTGGGGTGCCCTCCCTCCGCCCTTGCAGCTGACACAGAAAGAACTGTGCCAGCTGCGGCTCCAAAGTTGAAAGACCGACCTCAGAGCTGGAGTTCTGTGGGCATTCTGGGGAGGGGAGGAATCAGGCTCCGCCAGTATTCATAGTAATCTGGTGGCACCTCAGCCTCTCCTCCTCGCACGCCAGGGCAAAAGACTGTCTAAGTCTTTTGCAGGGTGGGAGAAGCATGGTGGTGACCTTTCCCTCCGCACTCCTTCTGCCCTCCGTAGGATGCTTTTAATCCTCCGAGTTCGGAGGGTTATGGGCAGCCACATTGGATTGCACTGTAAAGCAAATAATTAACAAAGTTCAAGTCATGTGAACTCATCAGGAAGAAATATAAATCTGTATGATATATTTATTTCAGAAAAAATTATACGGCTTTTCATTTTTTTAAAAATCATAAAATAAAATCATATAAAACAGTAATAAAACAATAAATTATCATTAAAATAACCAAGGGTAGTTGGCAATGGTAGCAGTCAGGAAAATGCCCAGGCAAACAGATATGTCTTTAGTTGTCAGTGGAAACACTCAACATTAGGACCCTGATCTTGATGGGGAGAAAATTCCACATGGTGGGCACCATAACAGAGAAGGCTCCCCTCTGCACCATAGATTTCATAGATCATAGAGTTGGAAGGAGCCTACAAGGCTATCGAGTCCAACACCCTGCTCAATGCAGGAAACTAGAGGAGGGGTCTCCCATCCAAGTAATAACCAGGCTTGACCCTGCTTAGCTTTCCACACTCAAACAAGCTGAGCCAGCGTGAAGTGAGCATAAGTAGGCCATGGTACAGTAAGCAAGGCCTCCCACTCAGATTGGAAAGACTGGGGCAGCCTATCCGGGAGGAGGCTGTCTCTTGGTTAACTTGGTCCTGACCTGTTGGGGGCCTTATAACCAGCAGTACCACCTTGAAAATGGCTTGGTAGATGATACAGTATTTTTCCATGTATAAGACTATACTTTTTCCTAAAATTGTTAGACTAAAAATTGAGGGTCGTCTTATACACGGAAGTAAGCCGAGGAGAGAACCGCACGGTTGCGAAACTGCCAAGTGAGGGGCGTCTTATACATGGGGGCGTCTTATACACGGAAAAATACGGTACTTTTAAAAGTTTATAGAACTTTGTCCCAAATCTCAAAGTGGTGTACAGTATAAACCATTACAGAAACCATTGGTCATTACCATGGAGTATCTTTATTGGAACTGTACTCAGATCAGTGTACAGCTTTGCTCCCCCACCCTACTGTATCCCGTTATACATACTGGCACCAAGTTTGGGTAAGGATTCATTCCCCTATGGTAGGGGAAGGGGGGGGTAACTTCACATCTAGATTGGGAAGAAGAGAAACATACACAGCCCCATTATGATTTTTTTTTTCCTTGAGCAAAAAAACCCCAACCCCCCAGGAGATGACCAAGTGTTTTTTCTTGTTTTGATTTAAGGCGCAAGATACAGAAAAGACACTTGTTGGATTACACTGATTTACATACAAGCAATACTTTCCAACACCAGAAGGTTATTTCTGCTCCTATTACCTTGGGGTAAAGATAGTTGCTATCATGACTGGAGAGAATGGGGTTGTTTGCATGACACAACAGCTCACCGTGGGTCATTTAACCTACAGTGAGACCGTGGCACTTGTGTGGGTTGGGGCTGTGGCCAACATTTTGAATATGCAACCCTGGCACGGGGCTTGTCATGTCATGCAAACCCAGAGAGCATGGGTTATGTGATGATTAACCCATGGCCTGTTTTAGGGTTATGTGAGGGTTGTTTAACCTTTGCATAACCCATGCTCAGCACGTTCACACAACACAACAACCCCCAAGTGGCGGTTGCAAATGTACAGTAATTTGGTGCCCACGGGCTCTGTGGCTCCTTGTGGGTTAAATAATTAACAAAGTTCAAGTCATGTGAACTCATCAGGAAGAAATATAAATCTGTATGATATATTTATTTCAGAAAAAATTATACGGCTTTTCATTTTTACGACGAGCCACAGCATGTCATCCGGCTCCAGGTCTGTGAGTGAGTCAGAGAAGAGATAGATAAGGAACTTCATTAAGGAGCGTATACATGAAGGGTAGAAACCTTTGACTTCCTTTAAAGAGAGTAGGGTATACTCTCAATCTAATGGTGAAGAGATTTGAACTGATGCAGATATAATCGATTCCAGTGGAATTAATTTCCAAGTAATGGTGCTTAGAAGTGACATATTAGACAGTATTGTAATGAGATAAGAAGTGAGATGTTATGAGCAAGAGGAATAGCATGATGTAGCCAAAAGTAATACGTGAACAGCTGGAAAAAGCTGGCAAAGAGAACAGTACATATCAGTCAATAACTGGGAGGAAGAAAAGTAGGAAGTGCCCGCCTGAGGGAAATGTTTACACTACATATTGATAGTTACGTTTCTTATAGTAATCTGTCTTCCTCTGGAAAATGGTTAGGGTATGAGGAGGATTTGAGGTGAAAATGGAAAGCAGATAGAATGGTTCTCATGAGTAAGACAGGAGAAAGTGAACCATAGGGAGAAAGGAATGGAAATTCCAGAAAAAGTTGAGAGGGCACATCAGTCTGAAATTGGATTCTTTTAACCTGGTGAGACATATATTGGTTGATCTGCAGTAAGCTTTCATTACCTCCCACACATCAGTTGACATCCCATCATTTTGAGTAAAGACAACTAGTGCAAGATTAGAAATATTTTTAAGCCATCAACTCTTGAAAAGCAACTTTCTTTTAAAATGTTCAGCAGTAAAGAGTCGACAGCTTTGAAATTTAATGTGGTCTTGGTTCCTTTCCATGTATGCCTGAGTTTGTAATGGGCATGCTTGAATGAGTAGACCTCTTGACTTCCATTAGCATTGCACATCACACACTTATGATGAAGATAAGCACTGATCCACCTAGCCTATTTACTGCTACTTGAAAGGAACATCCTGCTTATCAGCAAGCCCAATAATATTATTGCTGAATACTAAGTACATGTCAATCTGCTCCTTTGCTTTGAAGCTCACACCTTCTCCAATTATACAGCATGGAAGCCTAGAAAAAATATATATATTTCCTATTTCTCCAATCTCTAGCCTGTTGTTTTATCAGCATCCAATTCTTCCTTCTGCAAAATAAAGTAAGCAGGGGTGGGCATTATTTTGAAATTGGTTAAAAGGAAGTAGTAGCAAAATTCCATGGTGAGAAAATTGAATGGTTTCAGAGGATAGAAATTAGGAAAACAGTTCAATTTTTCCTAAAGTGTGGCTAGTATAGACAAATCCTAGAGTTTATGTGCCATAACATCAGGTTGCCAAGCAAAGACTATTCCACCAAAAGCAGAGTAGTTGAGAGATCTGTAATTGGAAAAGTATCCTTATGTGTCACATATGCCATGTATTCATGAATGACATTACTTTTAACAACAAATTATTAATAATTTTGCCACTTTCTTACCAAAGTTTGTACATGATATTCTTTTACGCTTTGTTTTGTTCTCCAAGTCAAGGAACATTATGTAAACCTTCATTGTCATGGTTACAATGTTCTGCAGTCCATTAAATTGATAAAGTATATGTTAAAACCAGCCTTTCAAAACATTACATTACAATTTACAATATGTAGCACTGTTGGCTCTAGTTATATCTTTAATAGTTGTAGGAAGTAAAAGACAGAAAATAAGTAAAGGGATATCTTTACTTGAATTAACTGTAGCTTGAAATAGAAGGTGCAGCCTTGTGAGTGTCATACATATTGTGGAGAAAGCCTGAGCACACACACAGTGACATGAACCCTGACACAATTTCCCCTTAGTTACCACACATAGTTTTCCCTTGGCAACCCGTCTGCATAATCCACACCTGGGAGACAGGAGATGCAAGTCTGGCCAAACAGGTAATACGTGACTCCATCTACGTATCCTCAATGGGGCACACCTGCCCGAATCCACAAGAAGAAGAATGGAACATCAGGAGGTGAAGGGCAGTCTCAAAGAGCTGCGAAGTATCCCCTAAAGGGCACTGGTAAATCCAAGGCGCCACCTTTTCCCGGGCAGGAATAAGCCCACCTGATTGCAAGGGGCAGGAATAAGCCCACCTGATCAGCAAGGGGCGGGGAGGGGGAGGATGGGGCAGAAAACCCCTCTGCCAACGCAAAAAGGGTTGTTGGGAACATGGGACAGGCTGCCGTCTTCAACCCTAGCTTCGGCTACCCCAGGCAGCCATTTTCCCCAAGTGTGGACGGGCTCAGAGTCAGGCTATGCAGACCACTACGTAAACTCTAACTGTAAAGT
Organism: Shinisaurus crocodilurus; assembly: GCA_021292165.1. Classification (NCBI taxonomy): domain Eukaryota; kingdom Metazoa; phylum Chordata; class Lepidosauria; order Squamata; family Shinisauridae; genus Shinisaurus; species Shinisaurus crocodilurus. The sequence goes on from CM037879.1 coordinate 237,183,888, forward strand.
CTTTGGTGTAAGGTAACTCTCTTCATGTAATACACTAAGCCTATAGAATTAAAGGTTTCCGCTCCGGCGGGTCACGACCTGGTTTTGTTTATGTTATAGTATTCCTGGAAGTCTATTAGTTCCGCTCCATTAATAAACGTCTATTCTTTGGTCTAAATATGGTTGCGAGTGATCTTTAGGTCGCGGTTGGGTTTAAATCGCTTGATATCCCTTTGAAGGGCAATATCTCAGTGCCGGTTAACCCGTTAAGTGCCGAACCCGTGCAGAAGACCCGGTTGCTGGTCTTCCACACATATTATTCAAGAGCACAAACATTTCACTAAAATAGAACTTGTTTTCTTACATATTTAACTTTAGTGTTTTGTCATCTGGTTGCTTTGAGGACAAAACATATATCTAGGTAAGCTTGGCTAACAAGTCAAGTTCCATAAGACTTACATGCCTTCCTGTGAAGTACAGTATTTTTGACACTGTATTTTTCTAACCGAAGAAAGCTAGCAACAATGTAGCTATAAAATTCAATACAATATAACCTTGTTTAATCAAGCTTCAAAAGACAAACGATACAAAAACCAATAATACATTAAAATATAAATGGGTATAAAAATAATTCTGCCACAGCACTAAAACAACTTTACAACAACATACCTAATATTTTATACCTAATAATATAGGGGTTTGTCTGAGAATTGTACCAATTTGAGGAATATTAAGTGACTGACTACATCAATGTCATTATTAAATATGATCAGCTTTTTTGTGCTATCATCACTTGTTGAGGCATGCCAGTAGCCCCATGAAAGTCATGTTTTTTCTACCAAACTATGGGTTGGATCCAGACTTAGTTATACTTGTCTGTATAACTGTATAGAAGAGAAGACTGAGGGGAGATATGATAGCACTCTTCAAGTACTTGAAAGGTTGCCACACAGAGGAGGGCCAGGATCTCTTCTTGATCATCCCAGACTTCAGGACATGGAATAATGGGCTCAAGTTACAGGAAGCCACATTCCGCCTGGACATCAGGACATCAGGGGGTTGGACTCAATGGCCTTATTGGCCCCTTCCAACTCTACTATTCTATGATTCTATGGAGTAGACCCACTGGAATCAATGCAACTTAAGTTAGCCATGACTAAGTATGACTAAGTCTGGATCCAACTCCATAAAGCTTTGGTGACAACATGTAATATAGATACACCTATTTTCCTCTGACAAACATTGGAAAATTTGTTTTAGGAACAATATTATTCAGAAAATACAATAACTTGTGAAATAGACATACCTGCTCTAATTCCATCACAGTTTCAGAGTACCTTTGTGAGTTGAAAATTTTATATTGCAACAGAAAATATATTGTTAACCTGAATTACAATATTTATGAGGATATTAGAGAAGATAATGACAATTAATATATGGTGAGGACCACCATTTTGCTATTAGTTTCCAATAGTAGTGAAGGTTGTCCTTCAGTTAGTAGATACTGTCATGCCTTGGATTGAGAGCATAATTCGTTCCAGAAACGTGCTTGTAATCCAAAACACTCTTATATCAAAACGAAATCCCCCCAAAAAAATTTGTACAGAGATTTTTAATTTAAGGCGTACTACAGTACTTGTATTGCAAGACGTCGCTTGTATATCAAGTAAAAAAAAATATTAAATAAATATTTAAAAATTTGCTTGTCTTGCAAAACGCTCTCAAACCAAGTTACTTTCAATCCAAGGTATTACTGTACTATCATGTGCCAGAGAGACATTGGTTGTGATCCAATTATGTGATGGGCATGTATAGTATTACGTGTGTTATTTATGATATTGATAAAATATGCCGATTTTTTTCCTAGCACTTTCATTGCACCAAGCCTCTAAACTGCTTTTTAACCGCAAATCATGGTCTCTATGTTCTAATGACTGTAACCAAGTACTTTGTTTCCTGACCCCAAAGTTAAGAGATATAGCTCACAGATGGAAGAAATCACAAGGAAATATCAAATATTGATTTAGAGGCAATGGATTCAGCAAATTACCTGCCTACCACCCAACATATCTTGCTGTAATAGTGATTCGTCTGCTGGTTATACCTCATTGTTCTTAAAATTCACGGAGAAACAATAAATATAAAAACAGATGCACTGGATTCTTTTTTCTTTTTTTTTTAATTTATAAAGAAAAAGACACAAACACTACAAACAATTAACAAAACTAAACTAAAATGGACTTCCAATTTTCTCCACAGCAAATATAAGTAACAATAACTTATCTTACTCTACGCTGGATTATTTCAAAACCATATACAATCTAACAGTGTCTGCTGCATCAGGCAGCCATTACCAGAGTGGTCATGCAAAAGAAACCAGTTGTGGCTCCATTCCTCGGCAGCATTTTTGACCTTTTGTCACTTGCCTTGGCTGAGACACTTCATCAAACACTGAACTGAAATTGAGATTAAGTCATCTGCCCTTCCTCTTTCTAGTTACTTGGTTACTTCATCAAATACTGTACATATTTTTGGACTATAGGCAGTCTGTAATTATTTGACGTTTGTTCTCTATCTTTGGCTGCATGGGGGGGGGGAGAATCAGTTAAAAATGAATTATATTTGGCATAATAATCAAGTGTAATACTATGCCCAACTTCAAGGATATTTCCATAATGGAAACAGAGCTGTGATCCATCAGGTTCCTTTCCTCCTTGTGTCAGCAGTTTACGGTCACCTAGCACACTGTTGTCACTGCTTAATGCTTAGTAACAGCAGTAATGTTTGAAATGTTTCCTTAAACACAATTTTGGCCTTTTGTAGAATTGTTCATATTTAAGCAGCTGCCGTATTTTCAGCTGTGTTTCTTTTGTCCTGGCTATAATTGCTCCGCTGTTTAGAGGAGCTATTCTGTTTTCAGTGTAAAGCCTAACAAAGGAGATGAACTTTGAAAGTAAACAGAAATGTGGTAGAAGAAGAATCAATTAAAATTTTAACTTGCAGCAGCCATGTCAGCAGCCAGGGGCCTGTAGCAGATTCATACGTGCATAGTAAATATATAAAATTCATACTTAATTTAGTAGATGCAACCTACTTTTTCATGGGACATGCACCATGACCCTAATCATGTTTATTCAGAAGTTAGAACAATCAAGTTTCATGGGACTTGCTCCTTACTAACAGTGTTTAATCTTAGGTTAAAATCCCATGACTGCTCACTAGGGAGTAAATCTCATGAAAGTCAGTGAGGTTTACTTTTGATTAAGCCTAGCGTTAGCAATTAGGGATGTGACCTAGAAGGCCCTATGTTGATATGACTCACCTGTACAGCAGCAGCACATCTAAGCACCACATATAGTACTACTGCACCAGCACAAGCAACTGAGCCTGGCCAAACACAAGCATATGTGTAAACAGCATGGTCCAGTGGCTGTGCAACATCTAGGACTGATGTGACCAGTTGGAGGAGCTGTGTGAAAGACCTCTGCCTAAGAGCTGAACAGATTTGACTGTATAAGTCAGTTCCGTTTGATCATAAGTAGCAGCAGACGATGTTGTGGTGGCCTGGAACTCTAAGCGGACCAGGAAAGTAATCATGCTTCTCATGCAAACACATCACCCAATGGGGGAGGGACAGATCACTCACGCTAGCGGTCTGAACAGATTGCTGCAGAGGACTTGTACAATTAGGTTGAGGGGCAGAGGTTGCCCCACCCCTGCTCTAGAGCTTCAAAAGCAGAATGTTGCACCACTAACTGGTAAACCGAAAGAAATATGCAACACTGTACAGCAAGAGAAAGAGCACTTCGGGGCTGTGGAGCAGACTCAAGCTTGGGACAGAAATCTTGCTGAGCTGGAGGCTTGCATTCAGTCAAAGCCAGCTGAGGAAGTACAAGAACACAATTTGAACTCAAGCGAACACATTGAACTGAAAGTCTGTGATGTCTGACAGGACACAGCCAAACCAGCAAGGACAAGAATCCTGTAGTGGAGGAATCTGGAGACAGAGGATATATCAAATCAATGAGAGCGCATAGCTGAGTCTCTCCTTATGGCCCGAATGTAGCAAAGGTAGTAAAACCCACAGGCACAGATTGGTGGCTTTAGCAAGTTATATACATTTCAAGTTGCGTCTTCTTCACAACCTTCATGACCAAATAGGAAAATTGCTTTCTGTAATGTATGGATGTGGGACACGCAAAGATGCTGCTGCTGTCACTTTCTGGACTGAACTAGTAGAGCGGGAACATTACTCTCTGCTTACTCACTTGGTTGCTCAGTTGTGGTGCTGCTGACAGGGATGATGCAAGCAGTGGTTGCACTGTTGGTTTGGACTTCAACTCCCATCAGCCTCAGCCAGCATGGCCAATGGTCATGAATGCTAGGCATTGTAGTCCAAAACGTCTGGAGGGCACTAGGTTCGGGAAGGCTGATGCAAGCAGTGACAGATGCTTTGCTTGAGGCCATTCTGATGGCAGCAAAACTGGACTCTCTATAACTGGGTGGACATAGGGGCCTTTTCCCTTTTCTGCCCCTTTTCTTGGCAGTGACAGCAACTTGCAAGCAGAGTCTTTGGTATAGCCAGGAGGTTGTGAAGGGAATACTGAGTATGGCTCTTTCCCTGGAAGATGCTTCATTCCTTCCCAGAAGCCAAAAGCCAATGACTGGGTTCAGACAACACGATAACCCACACAAAAGGGTTGAGTATGGGTGCTTGTTGAACCATGGGTTATTGTGTTGCCTGAACCCAGCTGGTCTAATAAGCCGTGGCTTGTTAACCACGAACAACCCATGAAGAGAACCCAGGTTCTTTGTTGGGCTGTGAACTGTGGATTGTTCACCATGGTTTGTGTGGAGAAAAAGCCTGACCACATACTTTCTGAACCCTGACACACTTTTCCTTTCAGCTGCACACCCATCTCCCTCCATCTGTTTGCATAATCCCCACCTTAGGCAGAGGAGACACATATAGTTGTACAAACGAGCCTCGCCGGGGCAGAACGAGGCCGAACATGGCCCCGCTCACACCCCGGCAAGGCCTTACCGTTTCTTCAGGGTGGCTCGCGCACTCCGTGGAGAGCCGCCCCAGCCGCTCGATCCTGGTGGAGAACCGCCCGCGCTCCTCGATCGGTCCCGTCGCGTCACTTCCGGGACTGGAAATGATGTGACGGGACTGTTCTGTGCCTGCGCAGGACCCATTTCCGGATCCCGAACACGGTGAACCGGGTAAGTAAATTGTTCGAGCGGCGCTGTGTGCCGCTCGAAAAAATGAGGCAGGGAGGGGGCGGGGGGCGAAATAAGGCTTGGGCGGCGCGCCCAGCCTTATTTCCACTGCTAGAGTTCTGGGCAGACCGTTTTTACATGGCTATATCTGCATCTACTTCAATAGGGCACATTTACATTTACTCTCAAGGAAGTGCATAACATTCAGGTGGGCAGGGGGCGCAGTCTCAAAGAGCTGCAAAGCATCCCCAAGTACCAGAAAAGCACCACAGCCCCGCTGGGCAGACCCAGCCCAACTTGTCATCAAAGAAGGGGAGGGAGCAAGGGAGGGGTAAATAAGGAACCTCCGGGAAGAACAGGTTGTTGGAAACATGGTTCAGGAATGCACGGATCAGGTCCCTGACTCTGGTCAGAGACAACCCCTGGTGCGGTGCCCAGAGACCGTCTGTCCGATCAGCTAAGCTAGCCTAGTAAGTTTCATTCTCTGTATGTCAGTTACCTCCCTGTATTTTGCAGCCTGTTACCTTGTATGAACTCTGCTAGATCATTTTGTGGATTGGAGTACTATGCTCTGTTAAGTTTTATGGACTCTTCTGTTGACAGTGTGAAATTCTTAGTAGTCTATTAGTTCCGCTCCATTAAAGGTGTTATAAACAATAGCCGGCTCTCTGTTTCAATACGATTTCAGCGTCAATATTTGCCGCAGCTGAGTTTAACTCTTATGGGAGCCGCATAAAGGGCATTGTCTCGGTGCTGGTTAACCCCTTAACTCCTGAACTCACGCAAAGGACCAGCAGCAGTCCTTCACAGTTTGTTATCTTGGTTGGGTTCAAACAACACGATAACCCATGTTTCAACAACAACCCACGGTTCAACAACAACCCACATTCAACCCAGACTCATCCCTTGAGTGTGGGTTATCATGCTGTCTGAACCCAGTCAGTGAGTTCTCAATCCTGCTGTGGGGAAATGGAGAATGAGCTGGATCACAGGCTGAAGGTGCAGGGATGGAAGGGGGGAAATCACAGCCTTTCCTCTAGGGATGAGTGAACGAGCAGTGTTCAAGCTTGCCAAGATCCTCTGAACATCAGCTCACCGTTAAGCTTGTGCCCAATTTATGTTCATGTTTACGATCGCTGTCTGTTTTGCACGAACGGGAAAATTGCGCAAAATGAACAGCGACAGAACAGTGAAAGTTGTGCTAAATCCCCAGATTTGTGCAGATTTGCCCCATAGTCTAAACCAGTGTTTCTCAACCTTGGGTCCCCAGATGTTTTTGGCCTACAACTCCCAGCATGCCCCAGCCAGCATAGCTGGCTGGGGCATGCTGGGAGTTGTAGGCCAAAAACATCTGGGGACCCAAGGTTGAGAAACACTGGTCTAAAGCCATGCTGAACTAGAAATTTGTGCAATTTTGGAAACTTGTGCAAGTTGAATGGGCAAGTTGTGCAAATGAAATGTGAACACATGTTCAGTAATTTGCAAACATTCTTGGCAGACATGTTCTCACATTCACATTCAGGGTTGTGAACAGGGCAGGCTCACCTGTTTTGCAAGCAGAAACGAAATTGCCATACATTTTATTTAATTTATTTGTACTATTTCTATACCGCTAAATATTAAGAAAAATCTCTCGGTGTAAAAATCCCTACTCTCCCTCTGTGCACTCATTTTATTTGTCATAATGCTAGATTGTTGGATAGTGATAAGATAACACAAGATGTGCCTATTGGATGTGCATTATTCATTTGCACATAGGTAGCTTGCCTAAAAGGGGTCAAACGTTTGTGAGCATTTCAACGCTTCTCTTCAGTGGGAATTGTACTCTGCTGGAGTTGGGGAGTGCTTCTGCTGCCTTCGCTGCCTATTTCTTCCCACTGTCCCAGGGAAAGTTGCTGGAGAGCCTTGGGAAAGGGAAAGGTGGTGTATGTGGCTTGCAGGATTGGGTGGAGAACAGTTCTGTGAGCAGGGCTGTGTTCGCCCCTAGCCTGCTCTGAAGAATTTGATCATGGCACTCATATTTGACTGAATGCTCAGGAAGACATCTCTGTCATAAGAACATAAGAAGAGCCATGCTGGATCAGACCAAGAATCTGATCCATCTAGTCCAGCATTCCATTCACACAGTGACCAACCAGCTGCCCATGGGATCCCACAAGCAGGACATGAGTGCAACCGCACCTTCCTGCTCATGTTCCCCAGCACCTGGAGTACATAATGATAATGATAATGATAATAATAATAAATTTATTTCTTACCCGCCTCTCCGTCTAGATCGAGGCGGGGAACAACAAAAATATAAAATAAATAAACTAATCAAAACACAACACATACTATTAAAACATCTTAAAACTACTTTAAAGCATTATAAAACATCTTAAAACATCTTAAAAACATCTTAAAAGCATCCTAAAAGATGCATACTGCCTCTGATACTGGAGGAAGCATATAGCCAATCAGGGCTAGTAGCCATTGATAGCATTCTCCTCCATAAATTTGTCCAATCCCCTTTTAAAGTTGTCCAAAATAAAAATAATTGTTTAACTATGCGCTGTGTGAAGTACTTCCTTTACTTCCTGTGAATTCATTCTCTGATGTGGTGAATTGAGATAGCTACTGTATTGAAAATTCTTTGAACCTTTTTTGTCTAGAAATGTTCTAGTAAACATTTATCTTCTTGATGCTCATAAACAATGGCAACTGAAAGCAGTTGACCTGTGCCCAATAGCTCGTTCATTATTTATATGGGAGCAAGTGTTAGCTTGTAACATTGTAGCTCAACCTTCCCCAACTTGGTGCCCTCCTGATGTTTTGTACTACAACTCCCAGCATTTGTGACCATTGATTATGCTGGCTGGGGTTTATGGGAGTTGAAGTCCAAAACAGCTGGAAGGCACCAGGTTGGGGAAGGCTGCTAGTGCTCTAGCTTATTAATTGTCCTGCTCCAGCCTCTTACACACCAAACACTTCAGTCCCAAGTAAGTCCTTTGTTGCTGCAGTCTACTGTTCAGTAGACTGCTCACACAAAGCAATTGAAAACCTTCATTACCTTCATGAAGGGTTTAATTCAAAGTCCATCAAGCCAAGTTCCAAGTTCAAAGTCCATGAATCAATCCAGAGTTGTTTCAGCCAGGGGTTCGGCAGGCAGGAATCCAAGAAGCAGAAAGAGTACCAGAAATCAGGAGTGGTAGCAACATTGTTTCGTCACACTGCTTTATTAATATGAAGTTGCTAAACCTGTGCTGGACATGCCTGTGCTTTGCAAATATAAAGTCACAGTCTGTTACCGAATGTATCCAACCACAAAATCTGTGCTTGGTATGATAGGTTGAAACCCAGGTTCACTAAAATGAAAGTCAACACTTATATTTTATAGGATCTTTGCTCTAAACGGAATGCTTAAATCAACAGTTTTTTTTATTGCAGCCATTATCAGTGTAACAACACCCAGAGCACTTTTATTAATTTTGTAGTGGAGATCAATAAATCCATATCTGGGGATAAACTGTGTTAAAATCATAAAAAGGTATTACTTGCTTTAGAAAACTTTTTTTTATAAATACCGGTACACATCCCTTTATTAAATAGATTTTAAGGATCAATAACCCTTACTTGCAAGGGATTTGGAAGAGACAGTTGAACTTGCATAAGCAAAAAATAAATAAAATAAATCCATTTGAATGGTGGGTGATGTAATGTCCTTGTTCAGTATTCAATGACCTTTATTATTTTCAAACTTGCCAATATGTAGCTCATTGGGTAGATATTGTTTACTAGATTGAAGAAAGGTGATTCAAGGGAGCAGTGAACTTCCGTAAGTGTGCTTTAATGTTTGGAAGTTTTCAAACATAAATCCTGAAAATTCATATTCAGCGGAATGAACATGCATACAATGCCAATTTTGGTGAATTGTCCAGAAAGACCTCATTGTGCTTTGGGTTGCCTTTGCGTTTGGAGCAGATGCACCTCTCTCACAGGAATAAATGTGTGGGATTACATTTGGACATTCACAATAATCATGGGAAGATATAAAGTTAGAACTTGCATTTTTGTGACCCTGAACCTGGGACTGTTTATAGTGGGGGTTGGCAAATTTGGCAGGCCTGGATCCCCCCTTCCACCCCCTGGACCCCCCTTTGGGCCTGCTTACTGCTACTGCTGCTGAGCCACCAAAATTCATTGGGATGATTGGGGGGGGGGGAGTGGTTTGCTGACAAATTTCAGTGGCAAACTGCAGCAGAGGCTTAAAGGGGGCAGATTTTGCTTGTTTTCAAGCTAAATTTGTCCCTTTTAAGCCTTCATTGTGGTCTGCTGCCAGTCAGGCCCACCCGTGGCTGCCCGCCCCTGGTTTATAGGCTGATTTGCAATACAGATATACAAAATTGGTTGCAACTTCCCCATACCTGTCAGTATGAGAAACCTCAGCCCTCTTTTGACCATTTATTTATTGAACCCAGTGTGTGCGGATTCTTCTAGTGTTTAATGCAGTTCAGTTTTAGCACTTTGTGTTGGTTTACGCTCCTTGTCCACTATTGCCACATATAAGGAAGTCTACTTGTATTTTGAATGTGGCATTCCTTCTGTGTGATAAATGGTATGCTTGTTGATTACTGAGAATCTCGGAGTTACCACTGTTTGCTATTACTAAACATACAAAGATTCCTGTGATCTTAAACATGAACATTTATGGTGGAATGAGCTAGAGCCTGCTTTGTCCAATTCATGAAGTGGTCTGGAAGCTGATACATACATGGGTACAATTGAAGAAAAAGTTCTACACTATGGCTTTTGACCATTTATTGACTACTAATAGTAAATATACAGAAATAAATAAATATAATAAATATTTTTATTAGTATTATTTTATTTATTTTATTTGTTAAATTTGTGGAATGCCCATCTGGACGGCAAACCGGCCACTCTGGGCGATGTACAGCATAATAAAATACAGAATAAAATACATTTAAAACCGTATAAAATTTTAAAATCTTAGCCCACCCCATATTCCTGCCTGAACAGCCATGTTTTTAGTGAGCGGTGGAAGCTGGGGGCAATAACAGTTGCATTAACAGTTGTATGGCACTTCTATGGAGTGACCTGTTAACAGATCCCTGCCCTGTGAAGTGATGGTGGGTAGGAAAGAATCTGTTCAGATGCATATACGGTAGGCTTTGTTTTAGTAGGATAGGAGGACTAAGGTGTTGTGCAAAGGCTTCATTGAAAAGATGGGTTTGCAGGGGAGATTTGAAGGAAGAGATGAGCAGCATTACAAATGCGTTTAAGAACGCAGTTCTAGGCATAAGGGAGAAAGCGTGGGATCCTTTATTTAAGGGAGCAGAAGACCTTCAGATTAGGGATGGACAATCATCAACCTATTTGCCCTGAGGGCTTTTTGAGTGTCTGATTGTCTGACACTCAAAAAAGCCCAGCAGAATGCTCTTCCTCTCTTGTCATCTGCTGCCAAAGGGATGGGCCTTTTCCTGAAGTGGAAAAGATGGCACCCTGTGCATCTGTGGGAGCACCCACTGCCACCTCCACTGTGTCCCCTTTTACTGCAAGAAACATTTCTTGCTGTGTGAAAAGGGTAAGAATAGGTGGAGGTGATAGTACATGTTCCAGTGTGTGAGTCGTATCAAGGCTAGTAGCCTTCTCGCAGTAAGCTGGGCCTACAATAGTCAAGCATCCCTGCCTTGAATGCTCACCCCACTCTGGCTTCAGATGGCTGAGGGTGGTAGAGCTGAAGGAGTGAGGGTCACGGGCAGGAATATATGTAGGTAGAACTATAAATGGGGAAAGGGCATGGAGAGCTTTCATGATAAGGTCTGAGTCAGTGCTGGATTCAAGAGCAGACTGGAAGCCTAAGCATAATAAAAATCAGAAGTGTTCCAATATCTATTGGAGACTGTGAGGACTAATCAATGCAGAGCATTGATGAATTTATGATCTGGTCAGTTACAGTGAGATCCGGGACCCATTCCCACTGTTGTCACAGAAAGTCTTTAGACTTCATGGACCGGAAACCTACAAAAAGTGTCTTTAAAAGCCTCCAGTGTTTGGGAAATACTGTTCTCTGTATTGCTCTTTTTGCTCCCCAGTCATCTCCAGTCCTGCCTCACCTATAATCTGCCTTGTCCCACGCTTACATATAGCATTACTTTTGCCCTCACTTCCCCTTAACCAAAAATCTCAAATTCTGCCCAAACTCAAATGTTAGGTTGCCTATGAGGCATTCATCATGAGCATATATATCCGTAATGAGCAAACTTGCATACATTATATTGGCTTCGTTAATTTATTTTGTATGTAGGATTTGAGCATCTTCTTTTGGCACAGAGCTTAGGTTCCCTTGGCATGGAGTTGGAATTTCTTTGGCAGGCTGTATGGATAGCCCTGCATGGAAGTATTTATTGCTGGGTGCATAATACCTTGTCTCCTTGCTGTGCAATTGACAGAAGAAAGATGCCTCTTGTGGGACTAGTAGAGAAATACAACAGACAGTGACATTATTATTTTAAGATTGTTTGTTTGTATTCTAATGGCGCACAGGCTGTGCGCAGTTTGAGAGCTAGGCAGTCAATGTAGAAACACATAACAGGGACAACTGCTTATTCAAATTGGTTGTGTTCTGATTCTGAACAAATTCCCGAGCCTATTGTTTGGTTTGAGACATTTTAATCATGTTGATAGCGTAGCATTATATAGCGGTGGCTTACAAAAAACCCTTTCTTTATTCTTACTACTGTTACAGCCAATAAATCTAGATGAGACTATGGTTCTGAAGGATGGTGATACAGTTGTCCAAGGAATTGGGTTTCGGCCTGTTCTGGGTGGCACTGCGCTCCTCCTGAGAAATCAAGTCCACAGCTTGATTAAATTTGTGCTGTTAAATTCAGCCCCACAAGTATATTCAAGTGTAATCCATGGCACAAAGTGTCCTTAACCAAGATCAGCTTGCAGCCCTTCTGTTATCTGGCCATAGTTTTTCACACCCTGGTAACACGCAGGTTAGGTTATTGTAAAGCATGGGTTCCCAACCTTTTTGGACCCGTGGGCACATTTGGGAATTTGAGAAACTGCTGTGAGCATCACCACAAAATGGATTGCCACTTTGGCGTCTAACTGTCATGTCTATAGATCTTAGGCTGCACCTTATTCAGCAATAACTTATGTGTGTATTGGACACTGCAATGTCTCTTTAATAAGGGTTTATCTAATTCAGCTAATTGCTGGCAGTGCAATACAGCTAATGCTTCTTTTAAACATATGTTCTGGCAATGTCCAGTAGCTGCTTCTTTTGGGGAAGAGGTTATTACACAGATAAATGTTGTACTGGAACAGTCTTTAATATTCACTGATGTACACATTCTTTAAAATTATTTACCTGCTTCATGGAAAATACCAAATGGAAGGGGAAATGGATTCTCTGTGCCCTTTTGACAGCTAAAATACTGATATTACAACATTGGAAGGATAAACACTCACCTCCAATAATGCAATGGATTAAGGACCTTACAACACTTTCAATATTTGAATGGGTGGCATATAGACGCCACCTCCAAATGGATACTTATTTGGATATTTGGTCCACTTTTGTTGAAGCCTATATATAATTGCTAGAAAGTCCTTTGCATTTCATATGTTTTCATTGCTATGGACATATACAAATCCATAGACGTATATTAAAAAAAACAGATTTTTAATTTAAGTTTGTAGGTGACTGCTGGTGCCATACTGTGGACCCCTTCGTGGGATGCCATTGGAGGTGCCTGTGGGTGCTATGGCACCCACAGATACCACATTGGGGACCCCTGCTGTAATGCACTCTGCATGGGACTTCCTATGAAAACACTTCAGAAATATCAGCTGATTCAAAACACAGCGGCAAAACTTTTAACTGGAACAAGGAGGAGTGAGTGTAGCGGACGGGACCCCTCGCTCCAAAGCCCACACCCTCAATGTGTACTTCGCTCTCACCAAGTGCCCCTTGTATGGGTCACTTCAGACTTTAAACTGTCTTTTAAAGTTGCGTTAGCCGATTATGTGTCTTAGGTCTTATATATGTAGCTGTTTCTTTGTCTTTATTAAGCAGTTTGTTTTATTTGATTACTTGAAGTAGGGTGCCCTTCCGTTAATTCACTTCTTACTTTCCTGTCACCAGTCAGACTCTGGAGAATTAGAACTTTGAATAAAAAGGTTGATTTATTGTTCTAACAAAGTCTCTAAACTGATACTTTGTGCAATGTTTGTTTTCCTGCCGGAGATCAACATGGCCTACACATGCAACAAGTGCAAGCTGGTCACGCTGTTGGAAGAAAAGGTCAGAGGACTGGAGCAGCAAGTGTCAACCCTCAGGAGCATAAGAGAAAGTGAGGAGTTCTTAGACAGAACGGTGGATCTACAGCACCAAAGCACAGTACAGGAGCCAGAAGGGCAACTGCAGGATGAGGCGGAGTCAGAGACTGCAGAGGCAAGGGAAAATAACACAGGGGGAACTCCCTGGAAAAGGGTGACTGTTAGGAGCAGAAGAACTACAAGACACTCTGCGCCTGTGGAAGCAGTGGAGCTATGGAACCGCTTCCATGTACTTGAGGACGAGAGCAGAGGACAGCCTGCAGAGGACGGATTACCGGGCACCCAACGTGACAGTGAGCAAGAGGCTGAGGGTCAGTCAAGTGGAGGAAATCGAACCAAGGCCTACAGCAAGAGGAAGAGAAGAGTACTCGTAGTGGGAGACTCCCTCCTGCGGGGGATCGAAGCCAAAGTATGTCGCGAAGACCCATGGACTCGCCAGGTGTGCTGTCTCCCTGGGGCACGGATTAAGGATGTGACAGAACAGCTGCCGAGGCTCATGCAGCCCACCGACACATACCCCTTTCTTCTCTTCTACGTGGGTACAAATGATACTGCCAAGCGGAGTTACAAAGAAATCACGGCAGACTTTGAAGAGCTGGGAAGGGAACTCAAGAACTTCGGGGCCCAGATAGTTTTCTCATCCATCCTTCCAGTACTTGGAAGAGGCATAGAAAGGGAAAGAAAAATACTCCGAGTGAATGACTGGCTACGAAGGTGGAGCCGACGTGAGGGATTTGGATTCTGGGACCACGGGCTACACTTCCTGGAAGATGGACTGCTGGCAAAGGATGGGTTGCACCTCACAAGGACTGGGAAGAATGTGTTTGGACACAGCATGAGGAACTTAATCAGGAGGGCTTTAAACTGAATCCAACAGGGGAGGGAGACATAAACTCGGGGGTACCAATGGAAGAAGGCCTCTATGCCACAATGGAGGGAACAGCTCCAGCGGTGCCCATTGATAGTCTACCACAAAATGTAGGGGGAAAGTCGGACTATAAAGCACATAGTCTTCAATGTCTCTATACTAATGCCCGGAGTATGGGCAATAAACAAGACGAACTTGAACTCTTGATACATGAGGGCAGGTACGACTTGATAGGGATAACTGAAACCTGGTGGGATGACTCCCATGACTGGAATACAGCAATTGAAGGGTATAACTTGTTCAAAAGGAACAGAAGCAACAGAAAGGGAGGTGGAGTTGCACTGTATGTTAAAAATACGTATCTCTGCACAGAGATACAGGAAGAGGAGCTTGGCAGCCCCATTGAGAGCATCTGGGTTAAAATAAAGGGGGCAAAGAATAAAACGAACATGGCGGTTGGAGTCTACTACCGACCACCCAATCAAGGAGAAGATGAGGATGGAACTTTTGAAAAACAAATTGCCATTGTTTCAAGGAGGCACAATGTGGTAGTAATGGGAGACTTCAATTTCCCTGATATCTGTTGGGAGACTTATTCAGCCAAACATGGCCCCTCCAAGAAATTCCTGACCTGTGTTGCTGATAACTTCCTCCTACAGAAAGTGGAGGAAGGAACTAGAGGATCGGCTATCCTTGACCTGATTCTAACCAACAGAGACGAGTTAGTGGATAAAGTGGCAGTTTCGGGAACTCTGGGGGAAAGTGACCATGTTATACTAGAGTTCTTGATTCTAACAGAAGCAAAAGCTGAGTGTAGCCAAACACGTACCCTGGATTTTAGGAAAGCCAATTTTAACAAACTCAGAACAATGATTAGTAAGATCCCATGGCAAGTGACTCTCACGAGAAAGGGAGCCCAGGAGGGGTGGGAGTTTTTAAAAAAGGAAATTTTAAAGGCACAATTGCAAACAATTCCCACAAGGAAAAAAGGCAGAGGGCAACAGAAAAAGCCAATGTGGCTTCACAATAAACTCAAAGATGACCTGAAAACAAAAAAGGACACGTATAGGAAGTGGAAGGAAGGACAGGCTACAGGGGAAGAGTACAGGCAGGTAGCACAGAACTGCAGGAATAGTGTCAGGAAGGCTAAAGCTGAGAATGAGCTAAGGTTAGCGAGGAATGCTAAAAGCAACAAAAAAGCTTTCTTCAGATACATGCACAGTAAAAGACAGAAGAAAGAACTGGTGGTTCAACTACGCGATGAGGATGGCAAATTGATAACAGAAGACAAAGAAAAGGCAGAAGTGTTCAATTCCTACTTCGGCTCGGTCTTCTCCCAAAAGAGGGTCTATGACCCCCCTGGCAAACCTGAAGTGCAGACTGAAGGGGCAGGATTGCAGCTTGAGATTGATAGGCAAATGGTCAAGGAGCACCTGATTACTCTGAACGAGTTTAAATCTCCAGGGCCTGATGAGCTGCATCCTAGAGTAATAAAGGAACTGGCAGAAGAACTCTCAGAACCACTGTCTATTATCTTTGAGAAATCATGGAGGACAGGTGAAGTGCCAGACGACTGGAGGAGGGCAAATGTTGTTCCCATCTTCAAAAAGGGCAAGAAGGAGGAACCTGGGAACTATAGGCCAGTCAGTCTGACATCAATCCCTGGGAAGATTTTTGAGCAGATTATAAAGAAGTCAGTCTGCAAGCACCTTGAAAACAATGCAGTGATTACTAGAAGCCAGCATGGATTTGTCAAGAACAAATCCTGTCAGACTAATCTGATCTCATTTTTTGATCGGGTAACCTCCCTTGTGGACTGTGGGAATGCTGTGGACATTATATATCTGGACTTCAGCAAAGCTTTCGACAAAGTGCCTCATGATATCCTGATTAGTAAGCTAGCTAAGAGTGGGCTAGATGGAACAACTATCAGGTGGATCCACAATTGGCTAAAGAATCGGACTCAAAGAGTGCTTATCAATGGTTCCTTCTCAAACTGGGGAGAGGTAACGAGCGGGGTACCACAGGGCTCGGTCCTGGGCCCGGTGCTCTTCAACATTTTTATTAATGACTTGGATGAGGAGGTACAGGGAATGCTTATCAAATTTGCAGATGACACAAAGTTGGGTGGAACAGCTAATACTCTGGAAGACAGAAACAAAATTCAAAGTGACCTCGATAGGCTGGAGCGCTGGGCCGAAAACAACAGAATGAAATTTAATAGGGATAAATGCCAAGTGCTGCACCTAGGGAGAGGAAACCAAATGCAGAGTTACAGAATGGGGGACACTTGGCTCAACAATACTACAAGTGAGAAGGATCTTGGAATTGTGGTAGATCACAAACTGAATATGAGCCAGCAATGCGATGTGGCTGCAAAGAAGGCAAATGCAATTTTGGGCTGTATTAATAGAAGTATAGCTTCCAAATCGCGGGAAGTGATAATTCCCCTTTACTCGGCACTGGTTAGGCCTCATCTTGAGTACTGCGTCCAGTTCTGGGCACCTCACTTTAAGAAGGACATAGACAAACTGGAGAGGGTTCAGAGGAGGGCAACAAGGATGATAAAGGGACTGGAAACAAGGCCCTATGAGGAGAGACTGAAAGAACTGGGCATGTTTAGCCTTCAGAAGAGGAGACTGAGGGGAGATATGATCGCACTCTTCCAGTATTTGAAGGGATGTCACACAGAGGAGGGCAAAGATCTCTTCTCGTTCATCCCAGTTTGCAGGACACGGAATAATGGGCTCAAGTTACAGGAACCTAGATTCCACCTAAACATCAGGAAAAATTTCCTGACTGTCAGAGCAATAAGACAATGGAATCAACTACCTAGGGAGGTGGTGGGCTCTCCCAGTCTGGAGGCATTCAAGGTGCGGCTGGACAGACATCTGGCAGAGATGCTTTGACCTGGATTCCTGCATTGAGCAGGGGGTTGGACTCGATGGCCTTGTAGGCCCCTTCCAACTCTACTTTTCTATGATTCTATGATTCTATGATACTCAACTCAGGAACAGATAACTTGGAATTTTCAACAGTTACATTCAAACTTGTTCTTTGCTTAGATTCAGGTTAAAGGCAGGCAGATGTTATACAGTGCTCTTTGTATCAATTTGGCTTGGTTACTTGAAAGTTACAGTATCAGACTAGGGAACTTAACTGTCCCTCACACTAGTCCAGAGTTTCTCCTTCTTCCTCAGACAGAAGGTCCTTCACTCCCTAAGTGGAGACTTAGGGAGTGAAGGTTCTATACTATACTGTGAATTGTTCTATACTGTGAATTGTTCTATACTAACACCTTCACATTTGCTTTCTCACAACTTAGTACTAGATTTCCTGTCTGAACTCTTCTCTTCAGTACCACCTTCCCCTACCTACGCTATTAACCTTCCACTCCCTCTCTCACTCCAACCCCAACTGACAACCAACTCACCTAACTGTCAACTCCCTGGGGTTCTATGCTCTCGGCCTCAGCCAATCAGAGCCTCTGGAATGTTCAGCTTGGCCCCTCCCTGGGCTTCTGCCTGTCACTCCGCCACAGTGAGCTTATCTCATCACTGCTTAAATAGCTTCACTGACTACCAGTTTATTTACAGGCACAATTCAAAGTGCTGGTTTTGACCTAGAAAGCCCTAAATGGTCTGAAGAAATGGCCTGTTTTGATAAGAATCTACCCAGTTGTTAAGATCTGTTTCAGGGGCCCAAGTCACCTTTAGAGGAGAGGTGGCTTGATACCAGGGATAGAGTCTTCTCAGTAGTGTTGACTGCTTATGTGTAGTGGAATTCCATTCATCTGATACCTACATTGATTGTTTACAGGTTCCAGCTAAATCAATTTTTTGTTTGCTTATTCAATAGCCTTTAATGTGATTGATTAACCTAATTTAATTATTAAATTAAATTAATTAAATTAACTATTAAATTAAATTTCTTCCTAATGGGTTGGATCTAATGTCATGTAAGCAGACATTTGCTGATGCGATGGGACTTCCCCATTCTTATTGGGTGTAGTTGTTCAAAACACACACAACACCTTCATTCTGCTGCTGTCTTATTCTGATTACCACTGTGATTTTGTTTTTGTTTTTTAGTGCTTTTATGATATATTGTTTTGAAACTGTGTGAACACCTTCAGAACTATAGCTGGAAGGTGGAGTATAAATGTTTCAAATAAATATATAAATAATACTTAACATTCATTTAGTGCTAGTGACAAACAAACCACAATTAGGCCACAATTCTTGCATGGTGCTGAAGATTTGTTGACCTGTCATTTTAATTTCTGTTTTAATTCTAAGAGTGCCACTGCTTTGCTGCTTTTACTCTTATTTTATTGTTTTATTGGTATTTAGTGTTGTGTTTTAAATTTTCTTTGTGAGCCACTCTGGGGGTAAGTTGTTACTAGGAGCAGGGTGCTACTGCTAATCTTTCTGTCAGAGCAATCCTAAGTGTGTGGGGGGAGGGGTACTATCAGCGAAATCCACAATGGATTCAAACGACTCTGGGTCTCTAAGAATTCCACCCACAGATTCCACAGCAGACTGTCTTTTCCCGAATCCTCCGGACTTGCGGTCCATTTTCACTTCCTAGAATTTTACGAAAATGTTCTCATATATAAATATGAAAGTTGCTGGAAAAATATGCTAATATATATGTTTGTGTGTGTGTGTGTGGAAAAAGCACGTTTTATATATCTCTGAACTCTCTTCAGTCTACGCTGTCTAGAATTTTTTTTAAAAAAAATTGGTGTGCTCTGCTCATTGCTAAAGAAAATACACAAAATGTTACACATGCCAGCAAACGTTCCATAAATTGTGGCAGACTTTCCCCCCCTACTTTTCCGAAGAGGAAAAAAAATCCAAATCCATCAATAAATGGACAGTGGACCGAAAGATGCTTGACAATCCATGAAACTGACGGAATGAATTACATAAAATCCATACATCTCTAGTGGGCAGAATCTGTGGCAGAGGAATCACCACTTCCTAGGCTCTGCAGGCTCACACAGTGGGTGGGTTCACAGGACCGGGAAACAATAGTTTGCCAGATCGCGGCAAGCAACAACGATGGGCCCAACAGACAATCGGGCTGATCATTGTTGCTGCGTGACCTCCCCTCCCTCCTTCCCCCTCAGTCCTCCCCGCAGTATCACCGCGGGGAGGACTGAGGCTCCTCTCTTTGGTGTCACCGAGTAGCAGCTCGTGGCGGCTGCCAAAGACTCCCTGTTGCGCAAACAGGGCTTGTGCCCTGCAGCGCAGCAAGGAGGGGGCAGCCTTGCCCCGCTACCCAAGCGGCTTGCCCGCTGCAGCCGGGGACCAGCTGCAATAGGCAAGCCTCTCGAGCGGCAGAGCAGGCCGGCGGGAATCACCCCCTACTCTGCCCTTTGCTCTCCCAGGTGGGGAAAGGGAAGGGCGGAGTGGGCGGGCGATTCCCACTGCCCTACTCGACCGGTGCAGAGGGGCAGGGTCCGCTCCTGTTAATGGCACCGCCACCGCAATGCCATTGACTGGAGCGGACTCCTCCCTTCCACACCGACTGAGAGGCAAACCTCTTGTCTGGCATGGGGGGGGGGACAGTCCGCTCCTCCTAATGGCGCCACCACGGCGCGCCATTAGGAGATGTGAACTCCTCCCCTCTGAGCCAGCCGAGGGGCAAGCCTCTCGCTCTGGCCCAGACAATGACCTGGTTCACATTACACGATAAGACATAGTGGATTATCAATGGGGGTTGTTTCAGGGTAGCTTATCATGCTGTCTGAAAAACCAAGTGTTTTTTTCATTGTCAGTTGTTTTCCACGAGCAAGCCACCCTGAGTACCTATGGCTTGTTCTTGGGTTGTTCAGAGTGGCTTGTTTTCAAGGTGGTTTGTTGTGATGTCTGAACCTGGCAGGGCGACTTCATCATGGGTTCTTGGGAACGGCTAGAGGACCTCCTGGCATGAGTGGCAAAACCCCCTGCCACACCTTGCGATCTCGCTAGTGTCACTTCCATCCTCTTTCATCCCTTGTCAGTGCCCTCTGCCTCGTGCTCTTAAAAATTGAGAAGAAAGGACACCAGAGAGTGTCCTGAATGCATTCACAACAACCTTTTTAATCAGTTCTTTTCAGTCTTGTACAAGTGTGCACATTTGAAAATCCACTGATATGAAATGTGCATAATTTCACCCTCCACTTTACTGTTCTTCCTTGAAATGTGTGTATCTTTACTGATCCCCATCACTGCTCTGCCTTGAAATTTGCATATATTTACCTGTTCCTGGTCTATAACCTCTATTTCTATCTGATAGCTAACAATGGAGAGCAGAGGAAGGAAGCGACATGAAGGTGGGGGCGGGGGGCCTGCAGGAGAAGGAGCTTTTGGGGTGGTGCAATTACTTTGATAGTATGTGAAGCAGCCTTTAAAAAAAAAAAGATGTTTGGAAGCAAGGCAGGTGCCAAAGTGGAGGATAAAATTGATAAGGATATTGACAAGAGAAGGATATTGGTATGCTGGGCTAAATAGTGAACAGACTGTCTTTCCTTCCTATGCACTTGCGCAAGACCCTGAAAATGTTTGTGAAAATGTTACCACGCTCATAAGGGCTCAGGAAAATTATTTCCTTTTTGCAATCTGATAACAGGACGGGGGAAGTTTCCCTCATGAGCCAGCAACCCCAGCAGACCAATTGCAGTAAGGGTGCTGACACAGAGAACGAGGACTTCTGCTACAAAGGTGCCAGGGATATGTGCTGGGAACTGGTGGGAGGACTGGGGGGGAAACAACCAGCAGCAAGCTGCCGTGAGGCCAATCATCTGTTGGGAGTAACATTGGTTATCCAGAGAGAAAAACAACCCACTGTGGCTTATCTTCAGGGTGGCTTAGTGTGAGGTGTGAACTTGCCCAATAGTGGTGGTGAAAAGGAGGAGCAGTAGATACCACTGCCTACTTGCTTCCTGGCTCTCTGCCTGTCAAGCAAGCAAGTGGTAGCAATGATGAGAAAGGGGATGAAGAGCCATAGTAGCTGGTGAGAAGGTAGACTCACTGAGGGAAGGGGGTCTTGCCCAAGGGATGTCAAAAACCTTAACCTTAAGCCAGCACTGGGAGGAAAAATCCCTATGCTAGCTGCAGGGCTGGTGTGGGTTTTCTCCATTGTAGGGGGCTAGGTGGGGGATTCAAGGGACTTTAGAACCTGTGGATCCAGGGTCTCCCCTGATCTGCCCTGACAATCTCCTGAATGCCCTTCCCACTAGTGAAGCACCACTGGCATCACTGTGCACCAGTGCTGTCCCACCAACAGAGTGGCATTCTGAAACATTCTACAGCCAGTCAGAGGATTCTTGCCTAAATAAATAAATAAATATATAAAACCTTAATATACTGGAGAGCCAGTGTGGTGCAGTGGTTAGAGTGTTGGACTGGAACTCAAGAGATCCGGGTTCTATTCCCCACTCGGCCATGAAGCTCCCTGGGTGACTTTGGGCCAGTCACTGACTCTCAGCCTACCACATCTAGCAGGGTTTTTTCATAGATTCATAGATCATAGAGTTGGAAGGAGCCTACAAGGCTATCGAGTCCAACCCCCTGCTCAATGCAGGAAACTAGAGGAGGGGTCTCCCATCCAAGTAATAACCAGACAAGCTGAGCCAGTGTAAGCCACCACGGTTGTTGTGAGGATTAAATGGGGAGAAGGAGGGATCATGTAAATCACCTTGGGTTCCTTGGAGGAAAAGGGGAAAAAAAAGGTGGGATATAAATGTAATAATAAAACAAAATAAAAATATAATAACAGAAGGTTGGATATATAGAGATTTTTATTTCTTGCAGTCCATGTTGCAAATCGAGGCCACAAAGCATGGCCCTAGGAACCATTGTCTTATATTCTGAAGGATAGAAGCCTCGTTTGGTCCGAGGGACAAAAAGCACTGCCAGAGTTTACTGACTATCTTTGTACACTGTTGCTGGAAAGTTGAGATTAGAAAAAAAAAGTCTACCTATCCAAGGATGATAGGAGAAATTGATTAAAATGGTTGATTATGTTTTGTGCATTAAAATATTTACAGCAGCAATATAAATGCCAAATATGACAAACAGCTTTAGAAAGTGTGCTTGCTGATTTATTGATACACAACTTTAAATTTCCTTTTTACAGAAATTAAAATGAAGGGCCTTCACTCTTCAGACCGCCCTTATCAGATGTTTATCCCATTGCCAGGTGCTGAAATGTAATTTTTAGATGCATGCTTTCTACCGAACACACATTTGAAAAGCACTAAAATGGAACTGAAATGACAGCCGTGCTGAGTGAAGTCCCAGACAGAAATAAATACTCCCATGCTTTTTTAGAAAGTCAGAAGTGTGGACCTCTTTGTGTTTCTTGGCCTATCTAGGAGATTTCAGATTACATTGGAGGCTTCTTGAAAAATGGATATTTAATGTTTTTTCTGGTTTGTTTTCTACCAATATCAGGTGGTTTGTTCTCCCAAATCGAGGAGAATATTATCCTAACCCAACCAACTGTAGATCATAAAGGTGAAGGTCTTTATTACTACTTTTGGGAAGTTTACTAAGTCAAAGAACTAATATTGAGATTTAACTGAGCCTATAATCCTGTACTCTTACCTACAAGTAAGACCCTCTGAATCTAATTGGACTTACCTCTAAGCAGAGATGCATAGGCTTACAAATGTACGTGTACTGTGATTACTCTGTAATGGTAGCTCACTGGAATTTGCTGAATTATCTTGTAGTGCAAGAGGTAGTAGGTAGCATTCCAAATTAAGACTTTTAAAATTAAATGGAATCTTGGTAGCTTATTAATACAACATGTGCAGCAGTAGAATCTAAAGCATGAGAGCATTCTGAACAGAGTCTTAATACTATTAAGGAACTCACAGATACAGTATGTGACAGGATAAACTTGTCCCTAGAGGGTCTTGATGAACTGGAAGAATGGAATTAGCAGGCACTATGGAGATTGGGAGGGGATTCTCTGGCACATGTACATGTACAATCAGTCAGGAAGTCCCATCACTCCTTGGAGGGAGTGCCTGAATGTGCAGGATCATAAATGCCAAGCTAGAATTTAGTAGAATAATGGTAGCAAAGGCACAGAGAAGGAAAGACAGGGGAGGGACTGTTAATGGTGGAGGCAAAGATGAATGAAGGGCTTAAAACACTACATAAGTAAGAGGAGACAAGGATAAGCAGACTGGTTGCATGTACGGCTTGGAGGATTTGTAAGACCTGCAAGACTTCATACATGTGGAATGAAAAATGAATGTGTTTATGTGTGTATCTGCATGCTGATATTTGCACCTTATGGGTTGGATCCAGGATTGCCCTTCCACAATTAGCATGCATTAATTAATTAATTAATTAATTAATTATATTAATTATATTTTAAATCCACCCAAGCATTATCTGGGCAGATTACAAACAATTAAAAGAACATCCAATACAAATAGTTAAAATAATAAAATACAGTACAGAATAAGATACAAAACAACAATAAGCATAGGAAGGGCTCAAGATCCTGGGTGTATCTGTGTGTGTACGATGTAGAAGTACCGTATGTATGTAAATCAAGAAAGAGTCACAGGCCAGTTGAAAATCTGTTTCCTGCTACCGACAAATGCATGAAGTTGGGCTTGTAAAACCTAAATTAGTCCAGTAAAAAGAGCAATGAAACATTTGTAAAACAGATTCTCTTTGCTAAAATAGAGTGTATTCCAGCCTCTAGATAATACAAAAATCAGTTATGTTTACTAAGTTTCTTTCCCTTGCTTTTTGGGTTATGGCTAGTACAGATTGCTTGTGCTTTTATAGCTTGTGTTAATGTGTTTGCAAACAGCAATGAAGGAAACTCAGAAAATTACTCCATACATCAGTAGAAATGGTTTCTCTCCACACCACCTTCAGTCTGCTTTTGTGTGCCACTTGGGTGCAAATCAGTAAAGTGGCTAAAATTATGTATACATAATTAAGCTGTATAACAAATATTATAATGTGTTGTTATTTATTTATTTATTTTAAAGATGATGATTCCCCAGGATGGGCAGAATGATTAGATTAAATGATAAATCACTCCCACAATGATTCAGAAATACCTTTAAATATATTTGATTCATTAGTGGAAACAGTACAATCAAAATATTTGCCATATGTATATTACTATTTCTAGGGGGCTTTGTATGAATTTTGTTAATATGGGACATGCCTGCATAGAATCTGGCACTGAAGTTGCTAATTGCTAATTAGCATTTAAGAAACATTCCTGTTAGATGCCCTCTGGTAATGCCTAGTTGAGTACGGTATAAGGATTTTGTATTAAACACAACTTGAAAATGTCTCCTCTTTACACTTTAGGAAGCTTCTTTTTTCCTAGCTTCTGTGAAATTTCCATGTATGTATATTATGGTGTGACAGAGTTTCAAATAAATTTCCCCTAGAGTTGGGAATTCTTGTGAAAAAAGTAGGTACCGTATATAATCAGATACCCTACAAGGCCCAGTATGCTAAATGTTTTCATACAAAGTAGTCTACGGAAAGTGCAATAACACTTACCTGGGGGTAAGACTCATTAAATTCAATTGGTTGAACTTCTGAGTAGACATGTATAGGATTCCAGTGTTAGGCTGAAATCCTATTCATGCTGATTGGGAAGTCCCTTTGAACTCAGTAGGACTGGAGGACTGCCTATGAGAGAGAAGCTGGCATGCTTAGTCTTAAACGAAATGGAGTCTTCTATTCAAGCTGAAGAATCCTTAAGAATTGCCTTCTGCCGTATGTGTCCCCCTGCACACTTCGTTCTACAGCTGAGGCTTTGCCCCGGGTGCTGCTGAAATGAAGCCTGGCAGACATCCACAGGGGGCATCCACCAAGTGCCATGCTATGGGGTGGGGGGATACTACTTTTTGTTTGTTTGTTGAATTTATTTATTTTTAGTGATACATTTTTTTATTTAATTGCAACATCTGTTGTGATTGTGAGGTTGCAGTGGCGCAGCAGTTGGTATGCTATTCAATTAATTTGTTTTGTGGTGTGGTAAATCTTAGGATCGGATTCCTGAAATGGTTCTGTGTCAGAAATTGGAAATCCATCTGGGGTTCATTCATTTTGTTCAGCTTGACTCATATTTGCTTCCCCAAGACACAACCTGAATACAGCCAATTTGTGTTTTCTAGGTGGCTCTGTGGGAGGAAGATTGGTATGAGGGAGTATTATTTCTTTTTTCATTTTTTTTTACTCCAAGGTAAGGAACAGCTGTAGAAATACTACACAGTTGGAGCCAAACTACTTCGAACAGACAAGTATCATGCTAAGAGGGAAGTGAATTGTAGTAGCCAGTGACCAAGTATTTCTGAAATAGAAATGCTTGAAAATAAAGAAATCACAATATTAGAGGCACTCAATAACTTTTCAAATCTTGTTGAAATCTAAAATTCAGACTGCAGTCCAACATCCACTTTCCTGGGATCAAGCCCCATTAAACTCAGTGGACTCCTAGAGGACATGTATCATGATTCATGACTGTACTGTCAGTTACAGAAAATTCCTCTGTATATACAATTGCAAATCTGCTTCATGTTTAGTGCAATGGCTGTTGGTATGAAACAAAGTAGTTCATGCTGTTGCTGGAAAGTAGTGATGTACATATGTTAGTAATTTCTATCCCGTTCTTCAGCACAATTTAGGACAGCTCACTATTTCAGAAAATAAAAACAGTACAATCAACATAAAAATAAAACTACTTTGAGTTGTAGTTTTCTACTCAACGTGGTAGCCGTTTTATCTGTTTTATCTTTTTATTGTTCACCACTCCGGAATATGTCTAGATATGGAGCGGTATACAAATGCTACAGGCCTGTGGCTTACGCTGGCTCAGCTTGTCTGAACGTGGAAAGCTAAGCAGGGTCAAGCCTGGTTATTACTTGGATGGGAGACCCCCTCCTCTAGTTTCCTGCATTGAGCAGGGGGTTGGACTCGATAGCCTTGTAGGCTCCTTCCAACTCTATGATCTATGAAATCTATGAATAATAATAAATAATAATATACACTGGCAGTTCAGTGGTGCTTCCCCCATGAGACCCCAGATTTAAAAAATCCACAAATTGAGTTGACTGTCAATTTTACAATTATGTATTTAACAAGCAACTGCATCATGAGTACCAAAACACTGATAGCTGAAGGAGGAAGTCACCATGACTTGTTCTGGTAAACTAGTGCTGGTGTCAATTGATTGCAGTGAGAGCAGTGACCCAGGATCGGGTTGTCTATAATGATTTGGCACCAGGTTTCCCCATAAATATATGCTGCACAGCTGTTGAAAGGTGGCTTACTTCTTATTATGATCTGCTCCAAAAACAGAGAGCTCTCTGCGCAAGGCAAGGTAGCCTAACTATCTGGAACCAATTGAGGCTCTACAGCAGTGTTCTCCAACCTTGGGTCCCCAGATGTTTTTGGCCTACAACTCCCAGCATGCCCCAGCCAGCGTAGCCAGCTGGGGCATGCTGGGAGTTGTAGGCCAGAAACATCTGGGGACCCAAGGTTGGAGAACACTGCTCTACAGTGTTGTGGATTCATTTACCTTCTGTGTGCCTGTCTTGATATAATGTTGTTTAGTCACTACAACCCCACAAATGCTACCTGTAAACTAGTTTTAATGGTTGTGTTTTGCTGTAAGCTGATTAGCTTCTTTCCCCTCACTCTTAATAGCTTTCTTTGAATGATGCGGCTAGATGGCTAGTCAAGATTAAAGGACCCAGTGTTGTCCTTGGTGTAATATAACAACTATGAAAACAAGTCAGCCATAGGATTACATTGCTTGATCTGCTGAGGTACTACTCATTACAGCGTTTCATGGGTGAATTGTTGGCCCTACAAATTCTTAAGACACTTAGGCTGAAATCCTATACCCACTTACCGGGATGTGGGACCCACTGAACTCTGCTGGGACCTACTTCAAAGTAGACATGTATAGAATTGTATTGTTAATTTTTTGCTTCCCCCCCCCTTCTTCTCTGCAAAAAAAGTATTTTAAAAGCTTAGTATTTTCCTTCAGTTGTGATGTTAGTGTGTTATTTGTTCTGTGATAAAAGCAACCAGATAGTGAACCTTTTTATACTACCGTATTTTTCCGTCTATAAGATGCCCCCATGTATAAGACACCCCCCACTGGGCAGTTTTGCAACCACACGGTTCTCTCCTTGGCTTACTTCCATATATAAGACGACCCTCAATTTTTAGTCTAGTGATTTTAGGAAAAAGTATAGTCTTATACATGGAAAAATACTGTATATGATGTCCAAATGAGTATGGAAGATCGCCATATGTTAGGAGTAGGAAACCTGTGGCCCTCAACATGTTGTTGGACTACAAATTCCATCACCCCCTGGCCTTTTTCCATGCTGGTTGGGGTGATGGGAGTTGGAGTCCAACAACATCTGGAAGCCCACAGCTTCCCCACTGCTGTTCAAAGTACAATCCTAATTCATGTTTAATTTACTGAAATGTGTCTTGCAGTAAGTGTGCATAGGATTGCGGCCAGGTGAACACAGACTCCCTGTACAAGTTAAAAAAATCTAGTTTTTATTCCTAGGAATAGTGGGGAAGATTGCTTAGTATGTTTTTTTCATTTTCTTGAATAATATTGGGCTAAACAATTATGTGTTTTTTAAAAAATAAAATATTTTACAAAAATATCTGAGTAATTACAACTCCAGTCCTCTTCTCATTTTAACTCACTTGGTTTAATTAATTTATAATTATCCTGCATTATATGTTAGAAGAGTGAAGTGAAAGAAGTATTTTAATATTTTATTGTTATATGAGAATGAATTGATTAAAAAAGAGGGCAGCAAAGGTTTACAACTTTTCAGCCAAAGTTTGGATTAATTTGTGTTCATAAAAGATGTAGTGACATTCAAGTGATGGCAGGAAGGTGGCAACAAGGGAGAGAGCCTTCTCGGTGGTGGTGCCCCAATTTTGGAATGATCTCCCCGACGAGACCTGCCTGGCGCAAGCATTGTTATCTTTTTGGCACCAGGTTAAGACCTCCTTCCTCTCTCAGGCATTTGACAGCATATAATGAGGTTTTTAATCGGATCTTGAATTTTTTCTTGTTGATTGTTTAAATTTGTGTTTAGATATACCTGTGTGCCTCTGTGTTATATGTTTGTGTGGAAGATCGGCAACCGGGTCTTCTGCGCGGGTTCGGCACTTAACGGGTTAACCGGCACTGAGATATTGCTCTTCAAAGGGATATCAAGCGAGTTAAACCCAACCGCGACCTAAAGATCACTCGCAACCGTATTTAAATCAAAGAATAGACTTTTATTAATGGAGAGGAACTAGTAGACTTCTAGGAATACTATAACATAAACAAAACCAGGTCGTGACCCACCGGAGCGGAAACCTTCAATTCCCAGGCTAGCATATTGCAACAACCTACCTCACAGGGTTGTTGTGAGGATAAAATGGAGAGGAGGAGGAGGATTATGTAAGCCGCCTTGGGTTCCTTGCAGGAAAAAAGGCGGGGTATAAATGTAATAAATAAATAAAATAAATAAATAAATAAACAAGAGAGTTACCAAAGACTTTACACTCACAAGCTTCTGGTAGTGGTCTGCATAGCCTGACTCCGAGCCCTCCTCTTGCTCGGGGAAAGAAGCTGCTTGTGCTAGCCGAAGCTAGGGTTGAAGATGACAGCCTGTCCCGTGTTCCCAACAACCCTTTTTGCGTTGGCAGGGGTTTTCTGCCCCATCCTCCCCCTCCCCGCCCCTTGCTGATCAGGTGGGCTTATTCCTGCCCCTTGCAATCAGGTGGGCTTATTCCTGCCCGGGAAAAGGTGGCGCCTTGGATTTACCGGTGCCCTTTAGGGGATACTTCGCAGCTCTTTGAGACTGCCCTTCACCTCCTGATGTTCCATGCTTCTTGTGGATTCGGGCAGATGTGCCCCATTGAGGGTATGTAGATGGAGTCACGTATTACCTGTCTGGCCAGACTTGCATCTCCTGTTCCCCGGGTGGGGATTATGCAGACAGGTTGCGAAGGGACAACTATGTGTGGTTACCAAGGGGAAATGGTGTCAGGGTTCATGTCACTGTGTGTGTGCTCAGGCTTTCTCCACAGTTTGTATGTGTATGATTTTTACAATGTATTTTTTAGGTTTTAATTTTTGTAAGTTGCCCAGAGATCTTCAGCTATTGGGCTATTGTATATTCAGCTATACAAATGTAATAAATGAAATGATGTCAATTCAATTTACTGGAATCAAAATGAAGTAACCTCAGTTCTTGTTTTAACTGATGCTATTTTTGTCTAAGTCAGTACCTTGAAATGCCAACTTTAGAATCTTGTAGAAACCATTTCCGCCCTAATTGAATCCAGACGTGGTAGCAGGCTTTGCATTGCATACATTACATGGAGAATGTAGTCTCCTAGGCCCAGCCAGTGTGGTGTAGTGGTAAGAGTGTTGGACTGGGACTCGGGAGATCTGGGTTCTAGTCCCCGCTCGGACATGAAACTCACTGGGTGACTTTGGGCCAGTCACTGACTCTCAGCCTAACCTACCTCACAGGGTTGTTGTGAGGATAAAATGGAGAGGAGAAGGAGGATTATGTAAGCCGCCTTGGGTTCCTTGCAGGAAAAAAGGTGGGGTATAAATATAATAAATAAAATAAATATAAGCTTCCTTGCCTGGAGATTGTCTTGGCCTAGTGGTGTGTCTTAAAACACTTATATTTGTAAAATAATACATAAAATTAATGAAAGTAAAAAAAGAGGGCTAATATTATTATTGAGAGCCAGTGTGGTGTAGTGGTTAAGAATACTGGAATGGAACTCGGGAGTCCCGAGTTCTAGTCCCCACTCAGCCATGAAGTTCACTGGGTGACTTTGGGCCTATCACTGACTCTCAGTCTAACCTACCTCACAGGCTGTTGTGAGGGTAGCATGGATAGGAGGCAGATCGTGCACACTGCCTTGGGCTCCTCTGAGGCAATTACAGCCTTGCTCTTCCTCTCCATGTGATTATAATCACATGCACGGAATGCCCAAAGAATGCTAAACCTGGAACTTCAATCAGACCCTGTACATTACCAAGCTACAAAACAATCGGGTCTAATGTGGGAGTGCAAGACCATTTAGGGTAAGTTTTCAGGGACTGCATTCCAGTGGTGAACGAGACTCGAGGCAAAAGGGGTAGAGCCAAAATGCCCCAGACACCAGCATATTGAGAGCCAGAGTGGCGTAATGGTTAGAGTGTTGGACTGGGACTTGGGAGATCTAGGTTCTAGTCCCCATTTGGCCATGAAGTTCACTGAGTGAGTTTGGGCCAGCCACTGAATCTCAGCCTAACCTACCTCACAGGGTTGTTGTGAGGATAAAATGGAAAGGAGGTGGAGGATTATGTAAACATGTTTGGGTTCCTTGCAGGAAAAAACGGTGGGGTATAAGTATAATAAATAAAATAAATAAATATATTTTAGCTTAAAGTTCTTATAGTGCCATTACTAAGCTTTAGGAGCAGGGACAAAATACCAAAAATACCACCATATGTTAATTTAAAGATCTTACTGCCTGCAGTTAAGCCTCAGGAGAGGTATTGCAACCTTTATAAATGGGGGAGGGGGATTGCACAAAAGGCTGGAAAACATCAAATTATTGGTGGTTGGGGGAAGGGGTGGGATCAGGGGAAGAGGGTGTGGCTATCTGGGGAGCCACAGAGGGCTGCATTTGGCCCCTTGGCCTGAGTTTCTGCACCCCTGCTCTAGTGGATAGAATAACATAAAATTTCTAAGTATGGATTTCCAGATACATTTTTTTCAAATAATTGGACATCTCCCTCTTAGCTTTCCCACCCACCCTCCATATATTCAGATTAATGGTCAGCCTCTATCCACTGGCTGTCCTGTTCCTCTTTGTGGGTATGTTCCTACATGGGCAGCCTCTTTGGACCTGGTCTCCATGCCTAACATGGATTAGATTGCCCCACCAAGAATTCACCTCTGCTCATCTCTGCCTCTCCTTTAAGAACCCACAATATGGAGTTTAAGAACTCCACACTTGATTCCTCATTCACAGAATGGTTTGTAATATTGTAGTGTACACATTGTCTATGCAATATATTTGGCTTCAGCTGAAGTGCTGTAAGAGAGAATGATTTTGTGGGTAAATAAAAGTGTCACAGCGAAGTAATTAACAGTTTTCTCTACTGAAAAAAGAGTCTTGTGATGCCCACTGATTCCTGTGATTGTTTATTGATCAAGGAGTTATGATACTGAGCCAAGCGTTGTCATGGTTCAGTTATCAGAGTAGTACGTTGTCAAATGATGTGCTCTTTTGACATGGGATCAAACTGAAAATGAAAAAGAAATTGTAGAGGGCTGTAAATCCATCAACCTGAGCCAAGGGGTGCTAGAAGTCTCCCACAATTCTTGTCCTTGACAATGTTATGTGTGTGCTGTTTGATAAGGTGGCTAAGATTTAAATCTCTGAAATAGGGTGGAAAGAAAGGGAACATAATGTTAGCGCCTTGTTGTTGTTAAAATAAGGTTAGATCTAATCAAGTGGTGACTGTGGCCAAAACAAAAAGGGGGTTGTTCTTAGTTGATGTGGTTGCTTCAGAAATGACCGAAATTGTACAGAGCTGGTGTATGGCAGGTAGAGAGAGGGGAAGATGAAGAAGGGTTTTTTAAAAATATGTTTATATTTTTTTAACAGTATGTATAGGCCTCAGTATTTATAGTATTTATATTTCTCAGGACAGCTCATGGCAAGATATAAAACAATTTAAAATTCTGTAATAATAGTGGAATGATACCAACAAGATGGGAAAGAACATTCCAAAGATGTCAGAATGTGTGTGAGAGTGAAAAACCCCCCGAGAAAACAATATACAAGCCTCTTTTCTTGTGAGCTCTGGATAAGAATCCTGCAGCCAGACATTTATCCACCTCATCTTGTCCAGAGTCCACAGGGAGAGAGGGTTTAAAAAAAAGAAAGAAGGAAGGAAAGGAATATAAAACTATCAGTTCTGGCTGCAGGTTTTGGCAGTCCCCTTCCTCTTCAAAGGCCCCTTCCAATAGGCAAGTAGGTAGCTCCATTTTGAACATACAAACACATATATAATATGTGCATGCCTACCACATGATCCTGTGAGATGCACAAATTAATTTCATAGTCATGCCATAGTGACTGCATGTCCCTCCAGTGTTTTACTTCATCCATACCTTCATGTACTTTTCCTGCTTATCTCACACATGCAGTTCTAATATCTTTAAAGTAGGGGTGCAGAACCTAAGGCCCAGGGGCCAAATCCAACCCACTGGGGGGGGTCTCAGGGATTCCGCAGAAGGCCACGCCCCTTTCCTGTAAATACTGAAGGTATACTAGTTTCCCTGTTTTTGTGCAGTTTGTTCCCCATTCTAAAAGGTTGAAATGCCTTTCCTTTTTTAAAAAAAAATATTTTATTTACTTTTCAAAACAAATTATAACAAAAAATATATATAACAGAATACAAGAATATCACACAAATATAACATAAACAACATACAATAAATCATGAAGTGCTCCCCCCCCACCCTCCAAGGGACCAATTAATATACTTCTATCCTCTTGATCAAATAAATTCTAAAGATATAACATATCTTGACAAGGCATGTTACCCTTCCCCTTTATTAATACATAGTCTAGTAATTGATTCCATATATCCATAAAATTATTCTTCTTTAGCAATCCTTTTTTGCAATCCTTTGATACTACTAGTTAGTTTATCATTTAGGGCTATGTCCCAAACTTCCTTATACCAGTCTGTTATTAGGAAAACATGTTGTACTTTCCAATTTCTCGCTATCATTAGCCTGGCCGCAGTTAACAAGTTTACAATTAACTCCTTCATATTTTGGTCACAAAAAAGCTTCTCCGTTATTGATAACAATGCTAATTTTGGACAGACCTCTAAATTAGTACCAATAATTTTCGATATTTCTGTAAAAACCTCTCGCCAAAACGCCAATACATTTTTACAACTCCACCACATATGAGCATATGTCCCTTTTTCCTGACATCCTCTCCAACAAAATGCAGAACAATTATTATCTATTCTATTTAATCTTACTGGAGTTAAATACCATCTCCAAATTAGTTTATAAAAATTTTCCTTTATCCTAATTGACATCATTTTCACAATCCGTCTATCCCATATATTGTTCCACCCCACCTTCGAGGTCACCTCTTCAAATTCATTATCCCATACTGCCTTAAGCTAATCCTCTTGTTCTTTTGCTTTTTGAATCAATCTATATAAATCCCTTGTTATACCTCTTGTTGATGCATTACCTGGTAGGCCGTCTCTAGACATGACCATCTTTTCAAAATTAGTTAAATCTCTCTCATACTCAGTTTTCCTTTTCCATTTCTTCGACCACTGTTCTAACTGTAATAAATTTAACCGCGATAATCTTCTTCTCCCAACAATTTCCATTATTTGATCTCTAGTCCCCATCTTTTCCACCCAATCGGACAATCTAATAACCCTTTCTTCTCTTAGTTTACCCTCCAGCTCTGATCTTACGTTTTCAGGAAAATCCTTAAGAGCTACCACCGGAGTTAATGAAGATATCCCTGGTATAAATGTGCAATTCTTAGTACCCCAAATCATTAACAAATTTCTTAGAAAAGGGTTGTCTATATTTTTTATCAATTTATTATTATTTTTTTGAAAAAAATATTCTCCAAAGTACTACGTAATTCACATGTTTCTAACTCCAACCACATTATTTCTTTAGGGCGTGCTATAATATCCACTATATGTCTTAATTGATTCACTATAT
The DNA here is from genome assembly GCA_021292165.1 of Shinisaurus crocodilurus. NCBI lineage: Eukaryota > Metazoa > Chordata > Lepidosauria > Squamata > Shinisauridae > Shinisaurus > Shinisaurus crocodilurus. The sequence goes on from CM037879.1 coordinate 237,218,120, forward strand.
AATACCATTTTAAATTCGGCAAACACAAACCCCCTACTTTTTGTACTTTATACCATCTTGTTTTAGTAATCCTAGATTTTTTTCCCTCCATTACAATATGTATTAATAATTGATTGCCAATCTTTAAGTTCCTTATCTGATATCGCCTTTCCTAAGGCTGAGTTACTGGTATTAAGAGATTTATTTATTTATTTATTTTATATCCCACTCTTTTTTCCTGCATGGACCCAAGGCGACTTACATAATCCTCCTCCTCTTCTCCATTTTATCCTCACAACAGCCCTGTGAGGTAGGTTAGGCTGAAAGTCAATGACTGGCCCAAAGTCACCCAGTGAGAATCATGGCTGAGTATAGACTAGAACCCGGATCTCCTGAGTCCCAGTCCAAAACTCTAACTGCTACGTCACAATAGCTCTCTTTAAGCTAACATATGCTGATATTTTTGGTATTTTGGCTCCACCCCTTTTGCCTTTGGTCCCAATCCCTTTGCCTTCGGTCCTGCCCATCACTGGAATGTGCCCCCCCCAAGAGCTTCTTCAAAATGGATTTCGGCCGTCGGCCTGAAAGAGGTTCAACACCCCTGCTTTAAAGCCCAATATGGCTTAGAAATGCTTGCTCCTATACCTACCTGCCCATGTATTGACCTGCAACCAGAGATGACAGTCAGAGGGCGGAGGGTAAATCATTTTCATACGGGACCCTTGCTTCTTATAGCACCACCTATACCGAGAAATGAAGGACTGGAGAACGCAGGTTTGTATATTTAAGTAAAGTATTCAGGAAAATGTCAGGAAAGTACTCAAGGCAGTTTACAAAAACAAGATCAAATACAAAAACAAAATATAATAAATAACAGTATGTTAAAACAACAACAAAATACTTTTAATAACCTGGGAGAATAAAAACATTTTTACCTGGTGCTAAAAATATAACAATGTTGGTACCACGTGGGTTTCCCTGGGGAAGGAATTCCAAAAACAGGGTACCACCATTGAGAAGGCTTTCCCTAGAATCATAGAATAGTAGAGTTGGAAGTGACCTATATGGCCATCGAGTCCAGCCCCCTGCTCAATGCAGGAATCCAAGTTAAAGCATCCCAGACAGATGGCTGTCCAGCTGCATCTTGAATGCCTCTAGAGACAGCCATCTGTCAGGGATGCTTTAACTTGGATTCCTGCATTGAGCAGGGGGCTGGACTCGATGGCTTTATAGGCCCCTTCCAACTCTACTATTCTGTGATTCTAGGGAAAGCCACTTCTTCCATTAGTTCTTCTAGCAATGACTAGGGATAATATTTTCTGTAAAGCTCTGGAAACCAAGTCCTGTGAGGAATGGTATGTTTAGATCTGGGTATGTTTAGCCTGAAGAAGAAATGATTCAAGGGAGTCATAATAGATTAAAGGGGGACAGCCCTTCAGATATTTGAAGGGCTGTCATAGAGTCTGCTGCTCCAGAAGGCAAGACTAGGACCAATGGGTAGAAATTGCAGGGAAGCACATTTTGGCTAAATTTTAGGAGGAAAGTCCTACAGGTAAGAGCTGTTTGGTTAGTGGAACATACTGCCTCCATTAGGTGGCAGGCTCTCCTTTGCTGGAGGTATTTAAGCAGAGGCTGGTTGTCCATTTATCAGGGACGCTGTAGTTGCATCCTGCATTGAGCAAGAGTTAGACTTGATGACCTCCAAGGTTCCTTCCAACTGTATAATTCTAAAATGGTATAAATAGGTGGTGCTATAGGAAGAAGAGGAGAAAAGAAAAGAGGAAGCTAATGGGAGAAGAGGAGATGGAAAAAGAGGAAACTCTCTGACTTATGGCTGACTGGGGCATGTAGGCTTTTTTCCTGTATAAACATGCATAGGATTGCACCGTAGGTTTCATAGATTCCATAGATCATAGAGCTGGAAGGGGCCTACAAGGCTATCGAGTCCAACCCCCTGCTCAATGCAGGAAACTAGAGGAGGGGTCTCCCATCCAAGTAATAACCAGGCCTGACCCTGCTTAGCTTTCCACACTCAGACAAGCTGAGCCAGCATGAGCCACAGGCCTGTGAATACAATTACCAATTCTGGGCATAGGTCATTTGGAAGGAGTGGGGGGGGAACCCAGTGAGAAAGAGGATAGACAGACAAAGAAATAGCAGCACTTATAATCATAGAAGAAAGAGAAAGGACAAAGTGAGTGGGTGATTCTGTTTGATGCTTTTCTTGCAAAAAGCAAAATATTGTGGTTCTTTCCTCCATTTGTGATCTTATAGCTTCTCTTACTGATGTAGGGGATGACAGTTCCTGCATGATATTTTCTTCTACACCGAAGCAGTCTCCAATGCCCCCCCTGTGCATGCCTTCATGTGGGCAGCATAAAGCATGAATTGGGCAAATACAGCCAATAGAAATACCCACAATTGCAATAGCTGGGGAAAGTGCCTCTATGGTCATAGTGGAGCTATTGCTGCCAGCCATATTTGTGACCACCCACATTACGAACTTGCACATAGGTATATCTACAACCGCCTGGTTTATACTCCAGGTGAGCTGGTAAAAATCTTTGTGGGCTTGCTAATTCCCTCCCTTTTTTTCTTTTAACTTGACTATAAAGTGCTGTGTGTTCATATTATTTTACTTCCATTCTGTATACTGCTGACCACTACTGGGTACTGTGGTTAATATTGTCATCAAAGTTCAAAATGCAGGCTATTTAGACCCCTCAGGTGCTTTTAAAATTTAGTCTCTGTCATGTTGCAGCAAATTCTTGAGTTCAGAGAGCAGTGACCTGAATGGTGGCATTTCTACTGTAATCTCTGCTTGCTGACTGCCGCTCCAAGAATAAAAATTTAAGCCATAAGTTTTAATGAAATCCCTCAGGATTAAGTGCTCACTGCACTGAGGAAATTGCGTTATCAACCTTCTCTCTCTGTACTAGTAAGCATAAGGTTTGGTTTCTCAGTAGGAGAGTGTCCAAGACAGTCAACTCTGAGTCCATCAATAATTTACATTTTTGTTCCTTACAAACCTGGTATTTGGGATTCTGTTGCCATAGCAATCCATCTGGGCCTGAATGGATAGTGTTTTAAGTGGTGGTTGTGTAGGGATTCACAGTGTGTGCTTTAAATCCTATGAGCTAAACTAATCCACAGATCCATGCTACAACATATTTGATACTCTGGTAAAATCACTGTTATTCACTGTTTCAAGGCACCTTATACCTATTTGAATATAGAGTTAAGGATGTTAAAAGTCACAAAGCTTCAAAATTGTTTTTTTTTTTTAAGTTGACAGTGTGAAGTTGCTAACTAATACATGCAAATTAGTATCAAAATTAAATTTTGCTGAATAAAAGAAAAGCAGAAATGATGGTAGGGTATTATAGGGGCACAGGAGTGCCCCTTCAATTTAGGTCGGTCGGTCACACACACACACACACACACACACACACACACACACAGAGTTTCTGCTACTATAAGCCTCAAAATTCTACTGCTTATAAAAATGACAATTGTAGAGCTAATAACTTGAAACTCGGCATCCATAATCAACCTTCATCCATTATCTACCTCCATGGCATCCATAATCTACCTCCATCCATGAGGTCTACAACTGTACAAAATTTCAAACAGATCTGATACAAATTGCCACAGATACAGCAAGTTAAAGGTGCTGAAAATTGATACATTTGTACTTTTTATTCAAGCTTCTGCTCGGCATATCATATATTTATTTCAGATTCTAGTGAAGACTACTGATGTAATTTATTCAGGCTTGTTGAGGAGGTGTGCCTTTTATTGGTTTGGTACAATTCTGAGCAGCAGTTTAAAAAATATGAAGGCCTTTCTGCCCTATGAAAACCTATGGCAGTAATTATTGGTGAAGTTATGTCAGCCATGCTCAGTTTCACTCTGAAGCTAGAATGCTGTACTCCAGTGTTTTGAATTCCACTGTTCAGATCAGCATTCGGACAGTGAGGGATGGGTAGAGGGAACTGTCAATTGAGATAAGAGTGAGGTAACTTTGAAGGCTGGAGAAATCATTCTCACTGATGAAGAGAGAGCGAAAAGGAAAAAAAGCTACACTGGGATCCTGTGCAGGCTTACTCAGAAGTAAGCTATTCTGAACATCCAGGGATATACGTATCTATTTATTGTATATATTTACTCATTTAGCGACTTGTTTGTGTTTTGTATTTTAGTTTTAGGTGTTGTTGTTTTTCAGAACACTAATAATTTCCTTTTTAAAAATCTGGGAAACTCAGTGATCAAAAGGCCTGCCAATTTAACACCAGAGTTAAGGCTGTGTCATGTTGGCTCAAGCTCCATAAAACCAGGAATTTGGAAGCTAACAGACATGCCCCATGATCAGTAATGACATTGTGCAATGTCACAAATTGTGCTTGCTTACAAGCACCAAACAGGTATGGGTCAACTCTAGCAATACAGTAAGGTTCAGATGCTTCATAAAGCAATACAGGACCAGACCAATGTCAGGTATCTTTGTGGGTCCCAGGCACTCCATCCTCCCTATCTGGATTTAGGCTTCAAAGACCAAGGACAAGTATGGGTGCATGGAGGGTAAGTTGTAAGCAAGCACAACTTGTGACATTGCACAACTTCATCACTGATCACAGGGCACATCTGTTAAGGCATCAGCCTAAGCTTCCAAATTCCTGGCTTTGTAGAGCTTGAGCCAACATGAGATAGCCTTAACTCTGGTCTTAAACCAGCAGGGTTTGGTTTTTTTTAAAAAAAAATCATTGAATGTATCTTCTTTTAAGCTGTGCAGTGCAATGCTATGCAGGTTTACTTTGAACTAAGTCTCACTTTGTTCACTGGTATGTGTGCTTTTGACTGCAGCCTCAGACTGCTTTGGATTTTAGCTCATAACGTAAATTTGTATTAAAACAAGTAACTTAGCTGTGCTACAGCTAATATCATAGGTCACAATTTCCATCATGAATCAAATTTATATAATATGTTGTAAATTTTGTTTAGTGACCATCTTTTGTACTTGTCTGTATAATGATCAGTTGACGTTTCCTCAGTGGGCATAGGGCTGTGCACGTAATCACGTTTCGAACCCGAATCAGAATCAGATTGGCCTGATCTGGGTTATGGTTTGATTACATTCGAATTGGATCAACAGAGACCCAGATCGGATGAAATGCTTGTCATTGGTTCTGTTTGATTACAGGTGGTTAGTCCTGATCTGGGTGAGCAGGAAACTCCTTTTTTCCCCTTTCTGAATGGAATGGAACCTAGAGTGCTTGGTGGACATTTGCATACTAATGCATCACATACTCTGAGGTGACACAGGGCCCCCAGGAGAAACTATGTACATTTGCAGGAGACATTTACAGGAGATTCTCAGCCTCTGGCTGAGGCTGAACTTATTTACATTTGCTTTGTTAGGGAGAACATAGGCGCAGTGCTTTTCTTCACATCCCCCCCTTGGGAAGATGAAATCTGGGGTTTTAAATCCCTTGCATTTCATCTACTTTTACCCTTAAGAAAAGCTTGGGACAACTTGCCTGCCAACACATTTTCCTTGCCCTGAATGTGCACAACAGAAAAATCAAAATCTTGCAGGGCTAGGCTTTTCTGCCCTATAGGCCAAGGACAGAATGGGATGACTATCCCGTCAGAATCGAGTGCTGAACCAGGGAGGTTCTACTTGGGCAGTTGGAAAACATAGCCCTGAAATTTTCCAACTTTCTAGATTTGGCTCGCTGGGCATCCCAACCAAGCCAGATATCATTTGCTTAGAAGTTGCATTTCAGTTCAAAAGCAATTAAACTTTTTTTCTGCACACCAGTGCTCAGCACCACCAGTGGCTTTTGGGGGCCCAAGCAGTGCTCTCTAAGTCTTGGTCTGGCCACTTTGAGAAATATGAGGAACAGGTATTATTATTATTATTATTATTATTATTATTATTATTATTATTATTATACATATATATGACACAAAGTCCTGCCAGTAGTCTAGGCTACCTGCCTGCCTGCTGTTCTGTAGTCCCCACTGGGGGGCTAGGGTGACTGCCCACTTTGTCTAGGCTGCATGCCTGCCTGTCTGCTGGTCCAAAGTCCCTGCTGGGGGCTAGGGTGAATGGGTAGAAGAAGGGAAATGCCTGCCCCAAATTAGTTTGTGTCCCACCTTGTTTTCTTTATGGTGCTTGTCAGCTTTCCTGCATCCTTGCTGTTCGAGGCTTCACACTGTGCTTAGGGTTTATTAAAAGAAGGGGTGCCCCTGTTGCTGCTAACCTGACTGCCCGATAGGGATGTGTTCTCCAGGTGGCTGGGGAAATTTGCATGCCAAAAGAAAGGATTAGTGCAGTGGCTTAGTATAGCTGCCGCCAGAGAGAGTCCAAAAAAATTCCCTGTGAAAGATCTCCTGTTTCGGGGTAGATGGCTGCAGGGGAGCCACAAGACCCATGTGTATGATATTTGGGGGGCAGAAGCAGCTTGAGGACATCTGCAATCTCACCAGGTTTCATGTTTCTATCTTTTAAAATGAAGAAGTGAAAGATGTTTTTTCCCCCAATGCAAGTCTATGGGAAAAAAATAGACGGAATCGATTCCGCGTAATCGGATCGGGATAGGTACAGATCAGACGGAATTGTAATCAGGCCCAATCCCGATTACACAGATCGGAATCAGATCGGAGGGGTCATGCACAGCTCTAATAAATATATGGAAGATGTTTCTCAAATGCCCCGTTAAGGTTTAGAGCTACTTGTCTAGAACTCAGCTACCAGCCAGAATGGGTATGAGTTCAACATTTGGGGGACAATGGCAGCAAAAAGAGAAGCAGCTGAAAAATGAGGTAAGTTTCAAGAGAGAAAAGTCTGACTTTTGTAGGTGTCTGGAAGAAGGAACCTTGGTGCTCTAAGTGGATGCTGCTTGCTTTTGAGGGAACTGAAGCTGCTCTGCATATTAACATTGATGGTCTGTGTGCCTTTCTGCTCCCCTACGTTCAACATGTAAACATATATCGCCATGGCCAGCTAATGTCATGGCCCTGGGTTTGGAGGCCCAATGTTACCCCAAAGAGGACTCTAAACCCAGTGAGACACTGGTCACCCTAGGGAGTTCTTTCATGAACCCCTGATGCATCCCCCAGACCCAAGGACTCAGTCTACCCATCAATCTCAGCTTCCAAGAATGTCTCTTCCAAAGCATCTCAGAAATCCCTCAGCCACATAGGAGCTTAAGGCTGCATAAATGAGTGTGTGCCCTTTAAGCCTACAGTCAGTACGCAGTGGTAGGTGGAGCTTCTGAAAGACCTGCGCTGACCAGCCTACTTAAGGACTTGGTGGTTGTTAGTCAGTCGCTTGTTGGAACAACAGCTCTTTTCAAACTCCAGCTTAGCAGCTCCCGCAAAACACCGTCCAAGGTGCAAGCAATCTCTGCCTTGCCGTGATCTTGTTTACTGGGCATAACTGCTGACAGTCCAAGACATTCTGCCTCAAGCGGAGGAGCCCAAATGGCATCCCCTCCTCCCACTAGAGTCAACGCTTAAAAAGTCTTACTGCACCATTCAAACACCACTTCCTGCCTTCATCTATCCTGTTCTCATGGTCCACTGGAAGCAGGTTGCTTCACCCTGTTGCATGGCAGGGCTGGCCCTGGGTTTTACAAAAGTTACTGTAGGTCTCAAAAGGAAACTAAGCCCTGGAGTGCTGCCCCTTACTGAAGTGCAGAATGGCTGGCTATATTATTAGGTGGGTTCACTCAGACATCCTGACCTCATTGGAAGAATAGTAGCCCTGTCCAGTGCTGTTGCTAAGGGTGCTACCTCCTGGGTGAATGCAGGAGTGTGAAGCTCCTCATGTGAGGGGGATCCTAGGCAGATATGGATCATGCCTCACATGGACTATTTATATGTTCATACATCTGGATACAGGGGTCTACAGTTTTGGCTGGCCTTGCTAGCCAAGCCAAGAATTGTGGGCACCAGGTCATTTTAATTGTATGTACCTAATTGTGCACTGTGAAACAAAACTTAGTTATTCTTCAAAATTCACACTTCTCCAATTTTTGCAATGGAGTTCTCCAATTTAAAAAAATGCATACAAAAATGTGTATATTAGGGGAAATAATGCTAAAAATGCATTACATTAGGAAAATTGCTTGCAGCAAATGTGTACATCATGCAATAGTGCATTACAAAAATGCATGTATTAGGAGAAATGTGCACAAAAATGCTGATGAATTTACTTTTTTAAAAAAATCTCTAAGTTTGAGATGAGCTGAATTTAAGACTGGGATAAGATTGAGTGGAACCGAATTTAAGATTGGGAAAAATGACAAACTGAGAGAAACGGAAATTGAAAGATTTGTCAATACCTAGTTTCTACCCCTTATTGGTTTAATAGTGAAGTGTACCCTCTCAACAGCAAAGGAAGCCCTTGCCTCCCCCAAAGAAACCTTTCCCCACAGAAAAGGGAGGCAGGGAGCATTCTGACTTCAGCCAATACTCAGCAAATAGGCTCAAAGCCCCTCAGCTGAGCAACAACTGAAGAAGTCTTCCTTCCTTGCTTTTCCTTCCTACTGAAAGAGCAACAGGGACCAGGCTGGCTTCAACTGATGCTCAGTGCTGCCCTTCTACAAAGGAGCAGCTGAAGGAGCATCCCACCGCCTGTCTCTCCTGCAAGAAAGTGGGTCAGAGCTGAGTGCCACCCAGCATCAGCTGAAGCCCACATCTTCCCACCTCCCTTTCCTACAGGAGAGAAAGATGGTGGAATAACCTGTCAGACACTGTGGGAGACAGGGATATGCAGTGTGGTCCATGATACCCTTCCACATTGTCTCACTACATGTCGGGCTCAAGTAAACTCCGCTCCTATTTTGTTAGGAATGAGGTATATTATGTGAAGCTATATAAAACTTTGGGATTTCATTGTTTATCTTAATGGAATACTATGGCAATTAACCTGCTTTGTCTACATAGACATGTGCTTTCCTTTGGTAAACAATACGGTCTATTCAAGTATTTTACTCTTCTGAGTATTTTGGATGTTTCCTAGGCTTTTTACACACACACACACACACACACACACACCTTATTCAGTAGCAGGAGGCATCAGTTCTTCTGCCTGGATAGCTGCCTCCCTATTCCTGTCACAGCATACAGATGCTGTGCATTGGTAGTTATATATGGCACCTATGGACAGATTGACAGTTAATTGGTAAACCCACAGGTTGCAATTCCCATACCAAGGGCCATTTCAGGGTCTTATGAGCCAAATAGTCAATAGAATCATGCTACCCAAGCAACTCGACCTAAATCAGAATGTCATTTCAAATCCAAACCAAGAGGGGTATACGTTAGTGTTCCAGCCATCAAGTGAAGCAGGAAATAATTGTTGTCTCTGTACAGAAGGCAGACTTCTGTTTGGTGGTGGCGGTGGCGGCACACGTACAGGCCAAAAGTACACAGATAACTAAAAAAATATGTAATTCCTACACAGGTCCCATTTCTTGGGGAAAAACATGGTCTGTTACACGCTCTAAATATAACAGTTCACCTCATGTTTTTGAACACATTCCAACAAGACTGCTCACTTACTTGATAGTTATGTGTGAGTGAGTAGTGGTGACAGAGTACCCACTACAATACATATGAGGTCGTTAACAGTTATTACTTCCAATCTCCCACCCTTTTTGTTGTAAACGTGTCATTTCAGAGCTTGGGAGTATATGTTTTTTAACATTTTATCCTTAATTTTGCTAACTATTTCCCTCAGGGTATCTGCAAGCTGGATAAGCTCAGCCTATCCCTGACATATACAGTAGCATAGTGGGCAGATGGCAAGTATGCTGAGATAAAATTCTGCAAAATCCTAAATGTGTCACTTAATACATTCTGTCCTCTGCTTTCACTTACAACTATATTATATCAGTAATACTTGTGTCTTCAGTGCCTAGTCTTTCTCTGTTTGTTTTTAATGTTCTAATTTATTTATTCGTACAAATTACACATACAATAAGAGCAATACAATACATGTTATATACAGCAACCATAGTCTTTTTCTCTCAGCTGTTGCTTGGCTGTTTCAATATTGTTTGTGTATGTCAAGCATGACCAAAATCAAATCTCAATGAATTCTTCCCCCACTCTTTGCTGTATAGATTCTTACAAGTAAATTAATCAGGATACACATAATTTGCATGAGTGCTTCAGTGTCTCAGGGGAATTTTTCCTAGATGCCATTTGTAAAAATGTACAGAATTTGCTCCAAAGTGATGTTGCAAAATGCAACCAAGCATACCTAAAATCATTTTATTCTAGTGGCATTGCTAATGGATTTTGGTGTGTGTGTTTTTTAAACCTGTCTCCTCTGAAACAATATTGAATGAAAACCAGATCTTGTAAGACTAGTTGATGAAAGCTACAACAGCAGCTCAGGAAACAGATGTCATTATGAGAGATCCATAGGAGACATAGCCATGGTTGACTAAATTAATGTTCCAGTACATTATATAAAATATCTGTTTAATAAGAAGAAATAGAAAGCAAATGGCTGTTATTTCTGCAAAATAACAATATTTCTTTTTTCTTGTTGAAAGTATTTCTATTTCTCCTATCCCTTGTCTGTTTCTTTTTCTATATGGAAAATCCTGAGAGTGACTGGGAAGAAGCAAAGGCAGAGTTATGTCTAGATACTCATCTTTATTATTTTCAGCATTTCTGTCCTACCTTCTTTTTGTTGTTAACATTTTATTGAGAAGTGTTCTTACATTTTATACAGATGAATATCCCCCGGTCCCCTTCCTCCCCTCTCCCTTGCCCAGTCCTTCCATCTAACCCTCAAACATAGTTAATAAGGTCAGTTCTTTAAAATTAATGACAAACTATACAATGCATACAGGGTAGTAATTGATATTTGTCATGGAAAAGTCTGTTAAAGGAAATATTATTCTACCCCCTGACTTTCTGAAGATCATAGAATCATAGAAAAGTAGAGTTGGAAGGGGCCTACAAGGCCATCGAGTCCAACCCCCTGCTCAATGCAGGAATCCAGGTCAAAGCATCCCTGACAGATGGCTGTCCAGCTGCACCTTGAATGCCTCCAGATTGGGAGAGCCCACCACCTCCCTAGGTAGTTGGTTCCATTGTCTTATTGCTCTGACAGTCAGGAAATTTTTCCTGATGTTTAGGTGGAACCTGGGTTCCTGTAACTTGATTCCATTATTCCGTGTCCTGCAAAGTGGGATGATCGAGAAGAGATCCTGGCCCTCCTCTGTGTGACAACCCTTCAAGTACTGGAAGAGTGCTATCATATCTCCCCTCAGTCTCTCCTCATAGGGCCTTGTTTCCAGTCCCTTTATCATCCTTGTTGCCCTCCTCTGAACCCTCTCCAGTTTGTCTACGTCCTTCTTAAAGTGTGGTGCCCAGAACTGGACGCAGTACTCAAGATGAGGCCTAACCAGTGCCAAGTAAAGGGGAATTATCACTTCCCGCGATTTGGAAGCTATACTTCTATTAATGAAGCCCAAAATAGCATTTGCCTTTTTTGCAGCCACATCGCATTGCTGGCTCTTATTCAGTTTGTGATCTACCACAATTCCAAGATCCTTCTCACTTGTGGTATTGTTGAGATACAAAGATATTCAAGCTGGCTGAGTAAAAGAGCCTAAGTCAGATATTTTCCATATGGTCTGGTGTGGTATCAGCCAGCATTCATTCATTCATTCATTCATTGATGCTATTAATTAATGGTTAATTAATAAACCATGTTTTTCTTGTGAAAATTGACAGATAAAATAATCTGTGTGATTACTTTACCTTAGCAAAAGTGACTCTGCAATGCCCAGATGCCTTCAAGCATGCAGTAAAGGGTTGAATGGAGCCTAACACAGTATACAAGACTGACTATACAACTTCAGGTGCAATCCTATGCAGGCTTAGACAGGGAGAAAAAAAGGCCTATAACTCCCAGCATGCCCCAGCCAGCTATGCTGGCTGGGCCATGCTGGGAGTTGTATGCCTTTTCTCTCTCCAAACTTGCATAGGATTGTGCCCTTCCTCGGGGATTCCAGAGAACTGAAAGGCAGAATATCAATAAATAATGACTAATAGGTTTTACAAAGTCAACTAATGAGGTTTTAATATTTTTGACAAGCATCTATGTGATTGTTGTGGTAACACATGCAGTATTGATTTATTTATTTAGTAATACTTATACACCATTAAAAACAATTCCAACTACAGTAACAATACAAACAATAGCAATAATATCAATAAGGGGAAAAAATAAGAAAACTTTATCTCCTTTGAAGGTTTGACAGACCCTTCCATTGAGAAACTCTGCAGGATCAATTGTGGTTTATTACCCTGCTGGAAATTTGTCCCTCATATATTAAAGTATATGCCTATTGTTTAAAAGCATGTTGACCTGTGTGCCTTACAAACATTCACACCACAATGCACCTGTCTTTTTGTAAGATGACACAGCACTTCTGGCCTCTTTCCTGCTATAGTTTTAATGGCCAATTTTCACAATCAGCATGGACATGGTAAATTTACCTGTCATTTTCACATTCCATGATTTTGGGGAATAGTTAGCAATTCTCATAGCATGATCATTTGTGCGGTTCACATATGGGGACACTATTGCACAAAACATTACTGTATGTCCATGAGCAGTATCCAACCAGACACTGGCACTGACGTAGATTATGTTGTGCTAGCATAAGGGATCTCTAGCACAATGCCAGTAACAATTCCAGGAAATCCCATCGTGCCAGCTAACACTATTGGTGTTGCGCTAGCGGTCCCTTTTATTAGTGCAACATAATTTGTGTCTACGCTAGTGTCCAATTAGATGCTGTCCAAAGACAAATAAAAGTTTCCAGGCTTGGAATTGAGAACATCCAAATTTTCCAAGTCTAAGGCTGGTATCTACCTAGAACTGTGTGTGCACAACCCTCAGAGACCATTTGGGGAACAAAAGAGAATATAGGTATACAACAGGCATGTGGCTTACGCTGGCTCAGCTTCTCTGAGCGTGGAAAGCTAAGCAGGGTCAAGCCTGGTTGTTACTTGGATGGGAGACCCCTCCTCTAGACTTTCCTGCACTGAGCAGGGGGTTGGACTCGATAGCCTTGTAGGCTCCTTCCAACTCTATGATCTATGAAATCTATGAAACATTCTGTTGGGGCTAGCTCTCCTAGCCCCTCCAGTTCTGATTCCCTAACTCCAAAATAGCACTGGTCAGATTCCATGGGAATGGACTCTGGAACAGAGGGGGAGGGGAGGGGGAGGGGGAAGAGGAGGCTGCAGAGATGCGCCTCTTTGAAGATAACCAGGACCCAGCTGTGCCACCAAGGTTAGAGTTAGAGGCTGCTGAAGGTGGGGAGAAGAATCTCTGGGAACAGGGAAGGCAGAGGCGGGGGAAGGGGGGGGAACCAGCCTCGGTAACTGATGCCCGAGAGCGGCATAAATTACGTAGGCAAGAACAGCTGACGTCTCTTCGTCAATCAGCTTGGTTGGCTAACAAGACTTTTGACCTGCCTTAGGGGCGGAGTCGGTTCTCTAGTTTGAGGGTGAGGAAGCGCGAAACACCTCAGTGCAGAATCAACTGTTTAACCTTCCTAACCTCCCATTGAGGGGATAAAGGATCTTGAATCACTTTCTTTACTTTTGTTTAACACTTTTCTGCAACCACCTGAGTTGCCCTGTTTTTGCTTAATAAAACTCTACAAAGAAACCCTTGAGCTGCGTTTGACATTCTGGCTGGAGAGCGGGGGAGTAGGAGAGAGAGAGACACACACACAACAACATCCATGATTGGTAGGCAAATGAAGCTTCTGGATTGCATTAGCCAGGCCTGGTATAAACACTAGGAGCTTGGGAACCATCTCTTGCCCGGTCAACAGAGCTGTGCCTGTGCTCTTTCAGGTTCCATCTTAGGAACATAAGAAGCTGCCTTATACTCAGTGGCACCATTGGTCCATCTAGTCCAATATTGTCAACATTGACTGGCCGCTGCTCTCCGGGGTTTCAAGCAGGAATTTTTCCAGCCCTACCTGGAGATGCCGGGGATTGGACCTGGAGCCTTCTGCATGCACAGCATGTACTGAGCCACGGCCACTCCCTCTTCCATCTTCTACTGCATCCAGCTTCCACAATCCAGGCCAATCTTCCTATAGGTCCTGACAAAAAAATCACTTTATGGATTTACTGTGTCAAAAATGGTACTCAGTAGCTGCTCTTAGGATTGGTGTGGTATTATATATTTTTTAACATGACCAATTACATCCATATGGATTTTGTCCTTACAGAAACGTGGACTTTCATCAGAAATAAAGAGAAGATAATAGAATCCACGTTGTGAACAGTAAGTTAGTTCTCAATGCATTTTAAAATTCAACACTGTTTGACATTTACTTCTATGTTTTGACCAGCCTGTTCTTTCTTTTACTAATGTAAGAAATTAGTCTGGTAAGCAATTTCTACCCTCTCTTCAAACTCAATTTCATTTCACTGGAGTGGATTTTTTATTCATTTATCCTGTAATCCTCTTAGATAAACGACCAAGATAATCCATGCAGTGTATCTGTGTAGCACCACACAGAGAAATATTGGTATTAGTGTATTCTTGACAAGGATGTTTTGGTGCAGTACCAGTGGTAGGAAACCACAGAACAAAGGGAAATGGTAAATCCTCATATTTTCATGCATTTTATCCATCATGGGTGCCTTTCCGTATGTTTAATGTTTTGCAGGCTTTGTGTGCTCCTGGCAAGTAGACCAGAAATTTCAAATCCCTCCATTGCTTCAGTGTTTGGCTTGTGCTTGCCATTGGCCTCCGTGACTCCTATGAGTCAGAAAGGCACATAGGATGCTGCCTTTCCACATTGGTGAAATTGTGCTGCAGCAAGGGCAGAGATGTATCCTGGCCTCAGTTCCTGGTCTCATACGATCAGCCTCAGAGACTGCTATGTAGCGAGAGAGTTGTGTAGGCTTGCAAGCTATTATATGAGGGGGAAAAACCTTCCACAGTGTGGATTCAAAGTTTGACTTCCAAATGGCTAGCTTGTTTTATTTCCTCAGAATCATGGTTTTTAGAAGCAGACCTCATGCAGAGGAATGTCTAGCTTTCAGCAAATTCCCAGTTTTGCATTATGGAAATAGTGTGTGCATGATCAGTAAAATGGACAGGTGGTTGGTTGTATACCTGTGTTTGAATTTTCCTCTCTCTTTTATACACATACCAAAAATCCCACTGATCTAGCCTTCTCTGTCAGCTGCCATGAATACATTGAACTCATGTTAAAACCATTCAAACAGAATCTGAATGTATTTATGTACATGAAGAAGAAATTAATCAACCTTTGTTGGTGCTCCTATGAATACAATCACCCTTCCTCCTTCAGGCAGAATATAATGATGAAACCTATTCATAGCATCCATCAGTTAATTTATCAGTCATGGCATTATGATTATAGAATACAAATGTTCTAACCATGAATATATAATTACCGAAATGGAACTGTGCAGTGGCCATTTAACACGTGTAATACATAATTTATTTAGCGCACCATTTGGACTCCATTCTTGGAAATGAAATGAATTACTCTCTTTTTTTTCATTTTTAAACAATAGCTATTATTAAAAAGTTTGGGGATACTCTACTAGCAGCAGTTTGCTTCAGAGAACAGGATGGTTTGGTTTATTATCTCATCCAAATGAATTGTAGCTACCACTAATTTTCAATGAATATAAATGCTGAGACCTCTTGAATTCAGGTACCCCCAAAATAGCGGACCTCTGGATCCAGCTTTGCCACCCAGTGTGAGTCAGTCACCATTACTTTAATGCAAACACAGCCTTCCTTTTATATGAAGTCTTGTACACCCTCAGATATCCCCCGCCCCCATTGTTTGTTCTTGTGAACTGCCTTGATAGTGGAAATGCAGAATATAAATAAATAAATAAGAGCACAAAGATCACCTTTGCAAATGTCTGCCTAATGAGAGCGAGTGAGCATCTTAGAACTAATAGGCTAGTCTAGTCATTTTGACTTCTTTAATCCCACTGGGTATAACAATAAAAAGTGTGTGTACAAAAAGAGAAGGCAGAGGTTTACCTGTTTATCTCCAGCAACATGAGCAAAAATGTGATGGGCTTTTATTTTATCCTCATCATTTAACATTCAGAAGTGTTTGTGATTTGGCTTTGATATTTCCAGAGTCCAGAATCCTATGGCTGTGCAGGAGGAGAAACTATTTCAATAAGTCTTCTAGAAGAGGTGTCTGCTCATCCTCATGTGGTTATAACTGCTATCAAATTTCATCTACCACAACAGTTATTTTGGGTTATCATACCATCGACAGCTATGATGCTTCACAATGGCTGTCTGGTTAATGAAAGTTTTCTCCCTTATTCATGTATTATACAGATAAATTCATGTAATTTAATAAATCAGGTTATTGTTCAGATCAACAATCAGCTCATGAGGATGCTGCTGGAGCAATGGACTGCTACAATGAAATCAGTCTCCCCTCAGCCAGTTGAACATAATAGTAGTATGGGCAGTTGCACTCCATTAGTTCTAGAGTAATTGAATTCCTTTCTCTGTTTCTTCTTTACCTTGCAAATTCCTGGAATTACAGTAGGTTTATTCACATTTCTCTTTGGAAAGCTACAGAGCTACATATTCATGTGCATATATAGTGTGTTGAGATGGAAATGTCCTAATTAACATATTTTAGTCCATTTTGATATTTTAAAATTCTAATTTCTGCTTTGGAAAAAGCAAAGTAAGTGATTTCTGAATGTTATTTTCTAGAAAAATAGGATAAAAGTGCAAATAGATTGCCTCTCAATAGCCAGAGGGCTCCGGCAGGAGCAAAGCAAAGCGGGAGGAGGATGGAGGCAAAAACACATCCCATTCCCCCTTTTCTTTCCATTTACTTACCTTTTTGTGGGCAGGGCAGGCAATAGAGAGGCTTTAGGATCCTGTGGATCCTGACCTCTCCTCCCTCCCTTCCCCCCCCCCCCACACTCACCATCCTTCCTGCTTTTTCCTCTCCCTGAACTCTTCCAAGGCTGCTGTTACAACCTTCAAACAGAAGCCACTGCAGTGCTTTCCACAGTGGCTGTGACAGCAAGGGTGTCTGTGGAGAATGGTCTGATCTCAGCTTTCTCTCCTGAGGTTGTAGCAGTGTCTTGAGACGGGGGGAGTCTGCCATATCCTACGATCCCTGGACACGCTCCCAGGAACCATAGGATTGCTCTGTAAATTGTGTAAAGCCTAAACCCAGCATTCATTCACTCCCTATCCTGCCAAGATCATGGAAAGGTTATCAAGACTCATGTGTATAAGGTGATATTCTCTAAAATCTCCTAATATTTCATGGAGCTTTGCCCAAAATTTATTTCATATAAATTATCTGAAATTATGAAGTTGTTTTAATGGGTAGGATATATTTGTCACAAACCAACTCACCTGGGAGATTATAGCCATGCCCTTTTGGGGGAAAGCCTTTCTTTTCCAAAAGGAAGTTGGAAGTTTGCTTTAGGATTCTTGATGAATGAGGCACAAGGGCTGGGGCTTAATATCAGTTGTAAATTAGGGAGATAGCCAGTGGGAATGCTAGCCTTGAAGCTGGTCTTCCCAGTAGCATGTTAATTATATTAAAGGCAAATAGGGCAGGGAGAAATTTAACTGCAGACTTCACAGGTCCTGTCCTTTTAGACTGGTATACCCTTCTCAAAGAAGGTGCATTGTGATAGTTCTTGAGGCTCTGCAATTTCCTGGAATAACAGTCACCAGCAGTCTCATGAAAATCTTGAGGCCCGTTTTTAATTTATCTAAAAATACAGCCACAAAGAAGTTCTTCCATCACATTATTATTAGTGTGGATACATACTGGATGCTTTTTAAGCCATGTTTGGTTAAGCCATGCACTGTAGTGTCTCAGCTCTGGTTTTTCAATTTATTTATTTGGTATTGCAGACACAGCAGCAGTACATTTTCAGGTAGGAAACCTAAGACATAGATTTACATTCTGCAGTTCTTTGACATGTACTAGTTATTCAACCTAATTTTGCAAAATGGTTCTGTCTGCAGGCTTCCCTGGAGACTTTAGTTGCCATCTATCATTTTAGCACCTTGATTGATTACGTACTTGCTATTATTTAATTTATCTTCCGATTCTTCCTAGCTTTTACCTTAGTTAACAAACAAATGCAGCACATTCCCAGTGTCCCAGGAGTTGGATAATCCTTTTCTGAATGGTTGGTAATATTTTGTCTTGAGTTTTGTACATGAAGGCTATGGCCCTGATCCAACAATGGATGGTATGCATACAGAATAAGGTTTCTACACATGATTCACTCTCATCTATTCATGCAAAGAGCTATGGCAGCAGCACAGCTTGTATCTGGTAGAAGTACAGAGTGTTTCCCGATCACAAAAAATTGCATGCAAGTAGCAAGATACAAGGTTTTTCTGCTTGTGCCAGACACTCAATAGTGCTTAGAATAAAATCAAATAGGGAAGATGTTTATTCCTAAGAACATAAGAGCTGTGCTGCATCAGACCAAAGGTCTATCTAGTCCAGCATTCTGTTTCCACAGTGGCCAACCAGATTATTTATTTATTTATTTATTCTTTTTTTATTCAGTTTATTAAATTTATAAGTCACTGTATAGCCAAAGCTGTATATATACATTATGCAGGGCCGGCGCTACCGCTAGGCAGACCCAGGCGGCTGCCTAGGGCGCGTGGCGGAAGAGGGCGCAAACTCTGCGCCCCTTCCTCGCCTCCGGCGCGCTCCTGCCCTGCCTGCCGCCTCCGCCGCTCCTCCCCGCCCGCTTGCCGGCTGCTGCCGCCGCCGCAGCAACCGCCCCCCCCGCGCGCGCGCCCGCCAACCATCTACCTACCTTCGTCCCATCGCGTCGGAGGAGGAGGCGGCGGCAGCAGCAGCCAGCAGCGGTGGGCGGTGGGAAGGTAGGTGGTTGGCGGACGGGCGCGCGGTCGCGCACGCGCGCGGGGGGTGTTGCAAAGCAGGGCTGCTTTGCTCCGGAGGCCCCCCCCACGGCACGAGGGGGGCGCCTAATATAATTTGGCCTAGGGCGCCAAACAGCCCTGCACCGTTCCTGACATTATGTATATGTACATTATGTATATATGTATACATATACATACGGTAATATATGTATATTATGTACAGGGCAATGTACATAACAAAAACAAGTACAATTAAACCAATGATAAAACACATAACAAAAGATATTTAAAATAATTTAAAAGCAGCAACAATAATTCAAAATAGTTTTAAAAGGAGCAATAAATATCAAAGTAGGTAAAATGTGAAAAAACTTTAAAAGTATCATTAAAAATGAAGTAGCAAAGAAATTTTAAGGCATGGGAGAATAAACGTCTTTACCTGGTGCTGAAAAGTAAGCATAGTTTCCAGGCATACCTTTTTAGGGAAGGAATTCTACAAGTTGGGGGCCACCACAGAATAGGCCTACTCATGAGTAGCCACCCACTGAATCTTAGTGGGTGGGGGGCACTTAGAGCAGGGTCTCAGATTATGTTCTCAGGGCATGGGCAAGAACATACAGTCATGCCTTGGATTGAGAGCATAATTCGTTCCGGAAACGTGCTTGTAATCCAAAACACTCTTATATCAAAACGAAATCCCCCCAAAAAAAATTTGTACAGAGATTTTTAATTTAAGCCGTACTACAGTACTTGTATTGCAAGACGTCGCTTGTATAGCAAGTAAAAAAAAATTAAATAAATATTTAAAAATTTGCTTGTCTTGCAAAATGTTCTCAAACCAAGTTACTCTCAAACCAAGGTATTACTGTATGGGAAAAGGCAGTCCTTCAGATACTGTGGCACCAATGTCTCCCTGTCCACCTTCTCTGCACTGTGCATAATTTTGTACACCTCTATCATGTTACCCCTTACTCTCCTTTTTTCTAAGCTAAACAATCCAAGCTGCTGAAACTTTTGCTCATAGGGGAGTTGCTCCAGCCCCTTGATCATTTTAGCTTCCCTTTTCTGCAACTTGAATTCTAAAGCCAGATAAACTGCTTTCAGATAATTAAATTATGGCTCAAGTAGTCATAGTAATGTTTATTAGTAATGTTTATTAATTAATAAATATATTTGTATTCTGTAATTATTTATTTTTAAAACTTTAATATTTTCCAAATTATTTTTGCAATTTTTCCCTCCCCTCAGCACACAGGTACAATAAATGTAGCCCTTCATGTAGCCCTCTTTTGGTTGAAAATACTCAGCAGATCTGCAGATGGAAAATGGTGCTTGTAAAGAAAAGAATGGAAAATCATTTAGAAAAAAATAGCAATTAGCTCTTCTTCTTAAAAGGAACATTATTTGCTAATTCATATTTTGGTTTTTGCCCCATGATCCCATACTTTAGGCTTTCCTAGACATTCACCACCACCATGTCTCTTGTATTTAATTAAACGGGTTTTTTTATTATTTAAAAAACTGCATCATCATGGACTGTAGAAAAGAATGGTGGGTGAATAGCTGTCTATTCTAAATATACTAAATCCCTGCTGACATTTAGGATGATACATATGGATATTGGGGAGGCAGACATGCTGGTGAAACTGCAGCTTAGCTACTCTTGCTAGTTAACATTTTATTTAAGCAGGAACGTCTCCTCACACGCCCCACTCCACAAACCCCCCCAGTGCCACCTAGTGGTTCACATATGCTACTTGACCCTTTGCTCCACACTCTTTGACACAGAAAGCAGCCCAATATTGGCCAAACGAAGTATTATTTAAATGCAGTAACAGCCCATTTGGATCTCCCCTCCACCACCACCACTAATGTTGGCAGTCTAATTGCGAGTATTAGAGAGTTGAACTTTGTCTGAATTATCTGGCTATAGCACACATTACCTCAGATCTGTTTGAAGAGTTTCTGTGTGCAGCTGATTAGGCACTCTAATGAGAGTGCCATAAAACCCTGTGTATTGTGTTTCTTTTCTTCTGGAACATTATGTCTTCAGTTGTCAAACAGCCATTACAAACTAAAGCTTAAATGCTCAACTGAAAGAAGCAATAGCAAATGACTCATTTTTAGTATTTGGAAGAGCGAGGAGAGTGCATTTCTGAAGACTAAAGCCCTGGCTCTAGAGACTCTCAAAGGCAACATGTCCACTGCTGCATACTGAACAGATGATATTACTGTCAGTTCTGATGAGGCTGATCACCTGCTTGGGGAAATCTGCTCGCTCGCTCTCTCTCTCTCTCTCTCTCTCTCTCATAGACGCACAGGTGAGACAGCAGTGATACTTTGTTTCACAGTGTCCACATGATTAGGGCTACTCCCTGATCAAAGAAATGATAGTTCCGCATCAGTTTAAGAATAATTCCTCTAATAGTGAACCCAACAGGATTGGAGTTGAAAAGGAGCACCTGAAAAACAAGATGGAGGTACTGGCATGCTCAGATGAACCCCGAGGTTTGCAGAAGCACAAAACATTTTGTTAAAAAAGAGAAAAAACCCAATGCAAATTGAGCATGCTTAGTGGGCTCCAGGAAAGTTGAGTTTAAGCTGGAAAAGAAAACCGGCTGGGGGGTGAACAGTGAATTTTCCTGCTTAAACTCCTTACAGTTTATAGCAGACATTTAATCTTTAGTTTGTTGCTCTGGTTATTAAATTTACTGTTGTCTCTTTAATATTTTTAATGTTTTAATATTTTAATTGTTGTATTTCTTATTTTGATTTGGTTGTTTTATTGTCATTGGACAGTATATAAATTAAATAAATTATAGTATCCTGGAGAAGGATAGAGCTGTCTGGCTGGAACCCTGAAATGAAGCATCCCTATTAGTGCTGTAGAATTAAACAATAAAATTAATGCCTGGCTGAAAGATGCCTCTCCAATAGCTAGTTTGAACAAAGGGCTCCACTGTCTCTTCCAGTTCAGGGGATAGTTAGTTACTTTAGCTCAGAGAGTAGTTCTCATCATCTGGGGCCTGAGGATGTGACTCACCTTGTTTGACCATGAGGCTGGACCTGGAAATACATGTAGATTCATTGATCACTGAAATCTTCTTTACCTGTATACTTCCAGTAAACCATAACTGTACAGGGGTGGGCAGAAGGTAGATTGGGGGAATCTACTACTAGTAAATCTCTAGGTGAGCTCCAGTAGATCAACAACGATGTCTCATTCCAATAGCAAGTAAATAGCATGTTAAAAAAAATATCTCTGCCATGGCTGGTCTTGTGCCAATTGGTTTTCTCTTAGCCTCCATGTCAGAGTTTTGTACTAGAATCCCTAAACTATAGTAAATCAGCTGTAGATTTGTATTTGACTATAAAATGTATGGCTCATGGAGTGCAGTAGGTAATTGACTCCATTGCCCACCCCCCTGTTGTGCACTTAGCGGACCTTGAGGTTCTCATAAAAACAAACAAAGTAGATCCTACAAACCTGAAGTCTACCCACTGCTGCAGTAGTGTATAAATATAAGATTAATAATCATTATCTGTCTAGCAAATCAGTATGTTGAGCTAATATATTGTTTGTAATGAGACGACAGTCTTAGTTACAGATTTGCATTAGCTCCTTGATGCATCATTCCTGAATATTTCAAGTGAGCATGAATATATGACATACTCAACTCAATAAGTAGACATAATCAGGAAATGATTTGGCTAAAATGTCTCTGCATGATTTCTCCTGCCCCCATCACATTTTTCCTCAGTTTTGTATGCAATATTAGACATTCTACTGGAAAAAATTTTTCCCTTATTTTCAGGGATAATGAAACATCTGACTATGTAGTGTTAGTAATTTGCTTTGAATGCTTTTATGGCTCAAGCACATCTTGGATAGCAGACAGTGCTGAAGCAAAGAGTACTTTTGTTAATCAAATTAATTTAATGAAAATACAGTAATACCTTGGATTGCAAGTAACTTGGTTTGAGAGTGTTTTGCAAGACAAGCAAATTTTAAAATATTTATTTAATATTTACTTGATATACAATACAAGCGACGTCTTGCAGTACAAGTACTGTAGTACGGCTTAAATTAAAAATGTCTGTACAAATTTTTTTGGGGGGATTTCGTTTTGATATAAGAGTGTTTTGGATTACAAGCACGTTTCGGGAACGAATTAAGCTCTCAATCCAAGGCATGACTGTAGTCAGATTCTAGCATTCATCTTAAAACCTCTGCATTCAAAGTCTACTTTGCATATGTTTCACTTTTTGTAAACTAACAAATGGGTTTGTTGGATGGATAACTCTGAATGTGCAGAACACCTCTAGCTCCTTATCAGTAAAGAAGTCTTTCTTGGGACTTCTCTTTCACAGACTATTTACTCCACAGCTATCTCACTTTTCCAAAAGAAATTACAGTACTTTGTCAAATGTCTTGTGTGTTCCCAAACAGAAATGAGCCAGGATTCATTCTTCCTTTCCCCCCGCTTGAGCTTTAACATTTCAACATTACCCCTTCCCTGTCACATTGCACATATCCTTTTTACTAATTAAATGCATTCCATTATACTGCCCCACACAGAGCTTGCCTATAACATAAAAACTACATGCTGCCCACCTAAAGTGCTAAATACTTTAATCATACCCCCAAATCTTCAATCTGCAGTGGGCCAGTTCACTTTGCCTAACGGCAGGGCTGGCTGTGGTCTTGCAGTCTGCAGATAAAGAAAACTATTATGCCATTATTTATTATTTATTTAGTATTTATAATATTTATACCCCACCTTTTTTTCTGCAAGGAACCCAAGGTGGCTTACATAATTCTCCTCCTCTCCATTTTATCCTCACAACAACCCTGTGAGGTAGGTTAGGCTGAGAGTCAGTGACTGGCCTAAAGTCACCCAGTGAGTTTCATGGCCGAGTGGGGACTAGAACCCGGAACTCCTGAGTCCCAGTCCAACACTCTCACCACTACACCACACTGGCTTCTTTTATATCTCAGACTTGTTATACCTCATGCTGTTGACCCAGGGTTGTTAGCCATTATTAGGAACCTCTATACAGTGCATTGCAGAAGTATCCGCCGCCGCCCCCCCCCCCCCATTTTGTTGTGTTACAACCTGGAATTGAAATGGATTTAATTGAGATTGTTACCCCTTGATGTACACAAGATACTCAACACTGTGAAGGTGCAAAATATTTTTATTGTGGCACAATAGTTAAGTAAACAAAAACAAACTAGCCCTTGTTGGTTGCATAAGTATTCACCCCCTGTGTTGTGGAAAAGTCAAAGGAGGGTGAATACTTCTGCAAGGCACTGTATATGCAGATAAGGTATTTCAGTTTGTCTTCTCTCTGGGGTAATTTACGGAGACTCATTCCTCCCTAATATAGCTCCATATACTGTGGAAGCCTACCAAGGTCCTGTCTGGGGAAACCACAAAGCTAGCACCTAGTAGGACCTAATTTGAATGTCTACTACCTCCTCCCACAATCTATTTTGAGACTGATTAAATGCAGACTCCATGGCTTCAATATCAACTAACTTATTCCCTCCCCACCCGCTTTCCTGTGTTTACCATCTAGCATGGCTACGGTTGCTTTTTACAGAGATATAAGATAATCTTTGCATTTGTTGAAATATTCCTTTCACTAGCTGTCACTGATGGCTTTAGGATGGATACAGACATGACAGAATGAGCTCAAACATCCTCTCCTGTGCGCTATTGTATGCATTCTTTTATAAAATTGCCCTTACATTAGGTTATTGAAAACTCTGTTAGTAAGCTATTGATAATTAACCAACACAAGAGGATTTTTTGAGATAATGCACTGCAAGGACTGCTCTCCCAGGAACAGACAGAAAGCATAGACAAAGCCTAGAGAAATACAATTTCTCTTTTAATGCAGATGTCATTAGTAGAAAAAGGCCAAAGAAGTATAATCTATAGGATACTACCTGCCATCAAAAGAGCTGTAAAACAGAAGATGCTTTGAAGTTTTCCATTAGGCATCCACCGCTATGACTTGATTTTTCTAGGTTAATTGAATCTCTATCCTTGACTGAGAAAGGTGTATGGTGTCGTGTTTCTGTGCCATATATGGTAAGGAGATGACAAGTAACACAGAGCACAATCCAAAGCTCCATAATCGGAAGCTTCTTGCTCTCTTCTAGAAAGGAGTATTCTATGTGTTCAGGTGTTTCCCTCTTGTGCGAATGGAAAGTTCTCCCACTTTTAGGAAAGAGATAAAGAAGCCCTAGCACATATCAAGTTCTGTGTGTTCACCGAAGATTTACAGTACAACTATTTTGTAAAAAAAACAAAAACAAAACTAGTTTTGTAGTATAAAGAAACACCCACCCACTCCAGTAATGTGTTTATTATAACCACTCCTTATAATGCCATTATGACTCTCCAACTTATTTTCCTGGAGCCTCCTTTTATACATGCAGGATACTAACTTATCCTCAGATTCTGCCTTCTTTAATCGTAACTATGTAATTTAAAGGACAATCAGCTGGGATAGTGCATAGCTTTAATTAACTTGCTTTAATTAACAAGTAATCTTGTGCTTATCCAAATATATCCAATGCAAAACAGTCACTGTATAGCAGTGGGATAAATAAATATAGGATTCTTTGTTCCCAATATGCTTCACTAGTGATGCTGAGAAGAACTAGGGCCAATTCAGGAGAGGATTTATTGGGGCTGATGCATGTTGGAGTCCAACAACATCTGGAGCACCACTGGCTCTCCACTCCTGACTTCAGACATAGTGTTGTTGTAGTTGCCTTCGGGAACATTCTGGTGACCCATCCTCTTCCATCAACAGAACATGTGCACCAATGATATTTGAATTGCAAGCTTCAGTCATAAACATCAGACTGCAAGCTTCAGTCATAAACATCAGGCTGTACTGTCACAACAGGGGGTTACTTGAGGATTTCAGAAAGTACTCTGCGTTGTATAGGCCTGTAGGCATAATGATTACTTAAGAAAGAGGCATATAGAAAGACAACTGTTTACAGCTCTTGGGCTATAGATTGTCATTTAGTAGAGAGATTTTAAACATTATCATCATATGGCCTTGTAGGCCCCTTCCAACTCTATGATCTATAAAATCTATGAAATCATCATAATATTAGAAATACTTAATGGTAATAAGACTACTTGGTAAAATGTACTCAAGCAAATAACAAATACATTTGACAAGTATATGCTTATTACCAACCTGTGGATGTCATTCCCCATGTTCCAAGATCCAGTAGTTCTCTGCTTCTAGGCCTGAGCTGTCAAAATTCCTTTTCCCCAGAAAAAGGGGGTGGGGTGAACTTTTGCACTTTCCCGAGCAGCTAGGCTAGAGTCTCGGGGAAAAGTGCAAAATGTGCATCAACCTGAGGACTACCAGGGCAAAAAGGAAAAAACAACAACATGAGGATCTCGCTGTGAAGGGGATGTAAATCCTACCACCTCCTTTTTGTGAGCAAAGATCACTTGTGCCTTTGCTTTTCCTGACAGCTCACCTTTTGACAGCTGTCAGGGAAAAGCAAAGGGGGGGGGACTATTTGGATCCTCTCTGGGTCAATGTCCAGGGCTGGTACCTGCTGCATTTTGACAGCAGGTACCCCCCAGGACATTGCCCAGGTGAGGCTTCCCTTCTTTGACCCACACAAGTGCACACCTCCACACCTGTGCCAAGTCTGAATATAAAAATAATTTTAAAATACTTACTGGGGGGAAATGTGCACATTTGGGGTGCAAACATTAAAAAAAAACAAAAACAGGCTGACCAACCAGTGACAGCCCCTCCAATGTGCCACTTGGGCACTTTGAAAGGGCTGTCATTGGTGGCAGCTTAGACAAGAGGTTTTTTGCCGCTCTTGACTCATGTCCCGCTCGCCACTGGGCTTTACCCACAGTGGGATTGGTCATCCTGGTTCAGACAACAGAACAACCCACTGTGGGTAAAACAAACCCTAGAATAGCACATGGGACATGGGTTCTCAGGGTGGTTTGTTGGAAAATAAGCCACCATGGGTAAAGCGTGCTGGGTTCGGATGACATGACAACCGACCATGACTACTTACTCACAATGGGTTGTTGTGTCATCCATACCAGGTCACTATGAAGCTTGCACCGTGCTTCATGTTATTGTTTTCCTAAGCAGTGCATACCTCATACAATTTATTTTACTTTATTCCCATTTTGTATTAATTGGCCTGCTGATTATCCAGATTATTTTGAGTACCAATATTGTTTGATCCCATTCTCCCCCCCCCCCCCGAACATTGTTTCCAAACAAGGAGCACTAGTTGGCACCCATCAAGAAAACCCTGTTAGGAGCTTTTCTACAAAATGTTGGCAATTGCTGTATGATGGGAGGCCTTAGGCATTGTCCTCGTCTTAGGCATTTTCCACCATCATCATTCATAGATTTCATAGATTTCATAGATCATAGAGTTGGAAGGAGCCTACAAGGCTATCGAGTCCAACCCCCTGCTCAATGCAGGAAACATAACGGAGGGGTCTCCCATTCCTCCAGAGGCTAGCACTGCTAAGGCCAGGACTCAGGGCTCTTTCAGCTTTTGCTCACCACATGGGCAGGCTCCTGGAAGGGCTTTATTCATGCCAATGCTATATGTCCTCATAGTCTCCAGTCCACTGTGTGGAGCAAGTGCTATGCAGAAGTAGTTTCAAACAGCCTGCACATTTTTATTTATGGTGTCCCTGAATAATTTATCACCAAGGGTAAATTCTCACAATATTTACCCCGCAGATGGACTGCCTAGAAAGTAGATCTCTCACATGTTTTCAGTTCTGTAAGGTAAGCTTTGTAATGTAAAATAGCACTTTTTATTCCATCTGAGCCATGTTGAAACAGCCACAGTTCTCCAGTTTGTGAATTAAACATAAAGACTGGATATATAGTAATCTCATAAACAAGATTTACATAATGAACTTCAGAAACACCATGCTACGGTGTACATTTGGTAGGCAAATATTTGCATACAGTATATAGTTCTCTCAGTAGGTGAGAGTTTTACACATGTGGTAGCACAGCTTGCGGGGCAAAAAAATATGGTTAAATTCCATATATTTTCTGTATGAAATATTAAATTGAAAGTCCAGGCCATTGTGGCACACACTAAGCAAAAAATGTGGAGTGAATTCAAATAAGCAATAGAGTATTCATACCAATTAATACACAATATATCGGCCAGACAATCAGTTTATTGTTTTACCAAAAGGTTTGTTACAGTATAAGAAAAATAAAACAGCATGGATAAACTATTACAACAAAGAGGGAAGTCTAACCCAATTATATGTGTTTACAGTCTACTACATTTCAGCAGTTTATTCTCGGCTTATGAGCAATTTTTTCTGTGTCCCAAGAGACAATTTTTTTCCAGTTTAACAAAAAATTCAGTCATTAAAAAATAATCAGAGCTAGCTCAGTTGACAGTCAGGTTCTTTATACATCATTTATCCCTTAGTTTGGTGTAGAGATGGTACAAAGATGAACATAATAGCAAACAATCTTTCTTGGGAGCCACAAACACATAGCCATTGTTCAACCTGGAATTTCTGGTAACAACACCGAAGATAGTCAAAGGAATTTCAATGCAAAAAAGAAAAGAAAAAAGAAGATCTTTCATATCATGAAATTTGGAAGGACATACAAAATAGTTTTCCAAAATGTGATTGGCTTGGATAAACTGCAGATATGGCAAGACAAGTGAGAGTGACTCCACAGCCAAACATCTTCCAATATTCTGTAGCAGCAGTTGGCCATATAGACAGGAGTGAAGTATGGCTTCATCATAAATCAGAAGAAGATGGTCCATCACTGATTTCCTGTGCTCATGACTGTTATTTGTTGTTTCTCTTCAAGTAGCATCTGTTTTGTAGCTGGCAATACCAACATTCTCAGGGACCTCCTCACAGAGCAACACTGCATCCATTTTTTATTTAAACACAGATTTTCTTGTACCACCTGTGTTCTTTGTGCTTGAACTATCATTAGTTAAAAAATATTTCAGAGGGGAAAATAAGGTTGTCATGGAAACTATTGTAATGAAATACAGCCTTGACAACATACTATAGCATTAATCAGTCATTAATTAGGAGGAGGAGATTATTCGAGAGAGAGGTGTTCTTTTGCCAAGTTTCAGATTAATTTATGCCTAAAATGACATGAGCAAATGGAAGCAGGTGAGGGGTAAACGCATCAAAGAAATACTGGCTTGGATGCTGGCCTGTCAGGTAAGGTTTGAACTATTCCCACAGTACAATGTTGATCAAAGTGCCCCTGGTTTCAAATTATGTCTGTGTGTGCATAAATACACACACTCCCTCGCCAAGTCGTTAAAAGTTCTTCTGTGATCCTAATTTGCTCAGCATGAACAAGCCCATTACATGCCCTCCAACATTTTGCAGATAGAAAAAAGGGACAGTTCTGTGCATGAGCAGGTTGGCTAGTGACGAAGTGCAGCAACCCAGTGACATGGTCGGACAGACAACAGTGCTGGCCAATACAGTCCATAGATCAGCTGGAGAGGGAGCAGCTGCAGGGAGCTCATGTCACCCCTCCCTGCCGGAAGGAACATACAGCTCCAACTGACAGTTCCCTGGGGCAGCAGACTCTGGCCTCATCCATCGGCCAGAGAACCTCCCAGGATTAACATTGCAGCAAGGGGGAGACCAACCTGGCCCCATACATCAGCCAAAGAAGGAACAGCTGCAGGGAGCTTGGTTTGCCCTTCCCTGCCAGGAAAAAGAAAAAAGAAAGAAAACCCTATAAGAACCTTTTTAACTAAGAACTGGTGCCTGAGTTTTGCATTCTTCCTCCTCCCTCCCAGTCCCTTTTCCTTTCGTGTCATGTCTTTTAGATTGTAAGCCCGAGGGCAGGGACTGTCTTATTATTAATCTTTGTAAGCCACTCTGGGAGCCTTTTCTGACTGAAGAGCAGGGTATAAATGCAATAAATAAATATTCAAAAGCACCACAAACAGAAAATAGGAAGTAAAACTGCTTGCATACAGATGGCTCCAGAGGACAAATGCAGTGAGGGCGTCGCGTTGTACCTCACCAAGGATTTGTCTTCCCAGCTCTTTTTAACAGCAGTTTCTTCCCTCCCTTTCCCACCCAGGTTGAATTAAGAAGCAGGAATTACAGAACAATGGCACATCTTTCACACTGATTTAAACCCCAGAACCTTTTTCTTTATAAATTCATCACTGGCCTCACCTCTGTTGTAGGCAAAATACTATTAGGGAACACATACATTCTGTACCTGTTCCTACAATTATCCATTCCTCATTTCCCCCCTCACGTTCTGCCAGCAACTCTTTAAAAAACAAGATTTTTTCCCATCTCATCCCCCTTGTTATAGGCAAGCGCTCTTCTTTCCCTGGACTTAACTTCTGCCAAAGTCTCACCAGTGCTCAACCCAAAAGTCTAGTTTAAATACAACAACGGAGTCCTGGAATGTTAGAAAAGGAACTCTGAGCCTTTAGAGCAGGAGCTAGGAACCTTCTTGCCTCTGAGGGCCGCTTGCAGCAATGGGAGCTGGGGGCTGCATGCCATTGGCAATATTGGTTGCCCATATATAGCATTTTGCATTCTCCTAGGGTAGCAATTCTGTGTGAGAGGACCAGGGGAGGGAGGCGATGAGGAGGACCAGGGGAGGGATGCCTGCTCCTGGAGTTGCCTCTTCTATTCTTCCTTCCCATATGCATAAAAGAGTTCAACATTCTCCATAGATGGGAGGGGTTTTTGTTTGTTTTTGTTTTTGAGTTCATTATTTTAAAATGCTGTTTTTCAATCTGTTCTGTTCCTTTCTCCCCTGGTTCCATCTGTTTCACTTTTTTTTTTTTTAAGTAAGTTTTAACAGAACTGTTTTGTTTTATGAATATTGTGAGCTGCTTTGAGGACTCTGGTCCAAAAGTGGGAAACAGATCAAATGAAATCAATTTGAATATGCCATCCAGGTAGAGCGATGATGATGATGATGATGATGATGATGATGATGATGATGATGATGATGATGCTGATGTAATATAGACCATCTCCAGAAGATTCTTCTGTGGGCAAGAACAATGGCTATGCACTGCTCCCTCGTCCCTCCCCTCCCCATCTCCTGTCATATGCCAGGTTTGATGTGAACCTAAGCAATTCTTCTCCAGGTTCCCCTGCCAAAGGAAGTGAGGTGGGTAGCTACTAAGAAGAGGGCCTTTTTTGTTGTGGCACCCGGTTGTGGAATGAGCTTTCCAGAGAGGCTCACCTGCCACCTAGGTTGTGCTCTTTCTGGTGCCAGGGGAAGACCTTCCTATTTTCCCAGGCATTTTAGTCTTTCAGTTTCTGTTGTTTTAAACCTGTTACTATAATTTAAATCTCTGCACTGCTGCTAGGTTTTAATTTTTATTTTATACTGTAGTTTTAAACTTTTATATTGTATCTTAGCTTATATTTTATGGTTTTAATTGTTGTGAACCGCCCAGAGAGCTTTGGCTATTGGGCGGTATAGAAATGAAATAAAATATAAAATATAAATAAGTAAACATCCTGCCTTACATTAAGTCAGAGTTCCCTGTTACATCTGAACTGGGGAACTCTGGTTAACAAATGAGAAACTCTGGTTAACTGTTGGTTACCAAATGAGGAAAATAAACCAGGATTAATCTGCTGGCACACGATGGGAAGAGAGGAAAAAGTGGGGTGAGGGAGAGGTATGCATCTTCATCCACATTTTATGAAGCCTTGGAAAATAATATAAAGGACTTCCCCCCAAAAAATTTGGAGCTGCCTTATCCCTGCAATAAACATCCCTATGATGAGTGGATAAGTGATAATCAACTGCCATTCCATTCCTGTGCTGTTGCCCTTTGTACTTTTTATAATTTCACAAAAGAGAGAATTCCAGTAGGTGTAACCTTTCTCAGCTAAATTGCACCAGTGGCACCACCACTTTTACATCGTTATCAAAGGAGCCTTATCTTGCTTTGCATCTGGGCACCCAAAATTCAGCTGTGAAGAACAGTGGGTTTTGCGCACGTAGAGGAGAAATAACGACTCAGACACAATTGTAGGGTACAAATTGTGGTAAAAGTAATGGGCCACCACATTTATTGAACCATCAATAGGAGATCTATGAAGGGGAAAAAGTGCGGGTACTAATTACACCGGCTATCAGCCGGTCACCATTGCTATAGGGCGAAACATCCAGCAAGGAGGGTGACGGCATCCAAGTCATCCCCTCCTTGCTGAACACCACATGGTGCTGGAAGGTCTTTCCTGCAGTCAGCCTCGACCAGACTGTGAGGTACTGGTAGGTGAAGCAGATAGACCTCAGAGACGGCCTTGTCTCCACAGTCCCGAGCCGTGAGACAGTCGGCGGAAGGAGCCTCAGGCACGCCTCTCACCTGAAAGGTGCCATAGGATGATCACCAAGCCCCTAAAACTGCCTAATCCCTCACTTAAACGCCAATGTGACCGAATTGAAAATGCCACTAAGCACCCAAACCCTGAAATACAGTGTGGAGTAGGCGAAACACGAACATTGCCCCCAGCCAATTAGGACAATGAACCAAAATTCCTACTCGGCCCCCGGCAACAGGTAACCAGTAAAACCTACACTGCAAACAGGGATGGGAGGGAGGGAGCCGTGTCAGAAAGGAGGCAGAGAGAGAGGCGTGCGAGCATAATAATGGCTCTACCGCCCCTCCCACTCTGCCTCCTGATTGGTAGCTCAAATATCAGACCATTGTGGTCTGACTCATCTACCCCCCGCGTGCAAATTGTTCCCCCCCACACAGCTACACATGGGGGGAGGTGCATTCTCCGTGTACCAGGAATACAGCCTCAAAAATGCAAGAGATACATTTTTATTTATTTTTTTAATTTATTATATTTATACCCCGCCTTTTTTCCTGCAAGGAACCCAAGGCGGCTTACATAATCGTCCTCCTCCATTTTGTCCTCACAACAACCCTGTGAGGTAGGTTAGGCTGAGAGTCAGTGACTGGCCCAAAGTCACCCAGTGAGTTTTAAACCTTCGTTCTGTATGTACGATGTACTTAATGTTGAGATGAAGCCATCACTTGCCTGAAATGAAGCCAGCATTTGATTGTTGAATTCCATTGATTTTATAATAATCTTAAACATCTGATGCCATTTTGTTAATCAGTAAATAACAGTAATTAATATTAAATTGTCATGAGCAATTTGACAGGGAATAGCTCAGCAGCTTTAAGGCAAATAGTTTTTAATTATCAGCTATTAGACCATAGAGACTAAATACAGTACAGCATGACAGTGAGCACTATAAAGTTAGCAAGGGTTTGGTGTTTTTAGTTTGAACAATATTCCTTCCTATAACCCCCACAAAGACAAACAATATGAGGTACCAGATCAATAATGGAGTGTGTCAACAGAAGATTTTTCTACAGATGTGTTCCAAAGGTGTCTGCTTACCATTACTGAGACATATGGCATTAGGGAGTACTTTGTGACAGCTGCCAAGTTCAATTAAGATTCTTTTGTTGCAGATGGTGAGAGAATCAAGGAAGAAGAAAACAGGGTGCATCTGATAATCACATAATACACACTTTAGCCAGTTCCCATGGAACTTGATATCACTTGCAGGACAACTACAATTTAATCACTTGTTGAAACACAAATGTATCCCTTGTAGAGACTGGCTGTTCCCAGGCATGTTTAGGTGCTTCCTTCTTTTTTTCCCTGGAGGCATCTGTGCCTGCCAGTAACTGAACCATCAAAGTTCAAAATCCACATGGGTGGATTGGGCCAAATTAAAATGCCGACCCATAGCATTGGGAAGAAGAAACAACTTGCGAGGAGCCACTGGTCTGTGGACCATGTATGTAGAGTCTGTACACCATGCAGACAGTTGATACAGATGTTTAACATCTATTTTGTGCTGAATACTTGTCATTCAACATCTCACAACTAGGGCTTTCTCTGGACAGGATAACCATTCCTTCTATTTCCAATATTCAGAGATGAGTGCCGTTGCTTATGTAGCCAAAAGGGCACCACTCATGCACAAGAGGGAAGTATCAGCAGCTTTAGAGAAACCCAAAGGTTTGAAGAACAAATAAACAAATTACAAAAACCTTTCTAAGATGGAGGAACCCCCAAAACAGCCGAATGAGGACTGAGCATGCTCAGTGGCACAGAATGTACACTGACTGTTGTGGGGGGAATGGGAAGCCAGGAGGGAGCATGGAACAGAGCAGCTGGAAACCTGAATAGAAGCATTCCACACTGCAACATTTTGCTGCAGGTCTCACTTGTGGATATATCAGGAGCATTTGCATTTCTGTGTAAGGTCAAGTATTTTGAAATTTCTGAAGGGTAAGAAAGCATCCTCTTTCCAGCAAGTGTGATAGGAATCTAATACAGGCTAAATATTGGGGTTTTAGCATATGAGTGGCGGACTGTATTCCCCATTGACTTGTACTTCTGATAAGTTACTTACTTGGACACGTCCCCTCTGCCACCCCCATAGAGGTCTACAGATTAGATCTTTCCATTTCTCTGTGCCTTTAAATGTTGTGTGTGGCCATAACTCCCCATGAAAGTTAAAGTGGAAGAGCTTGGGGCGGTAGGGAAGATCATGTGGTGTGTGATGGCCCAAATAGTTGCAACAAGCGATTGCTGCTGCTCCTCGCCTCAAGGCTGAAATATTAATAGAGATCATCTTCTGCATATGAATAGGTGCTTTACACGCCTTGCTAGAGGATACAGCTTTCAGCTTTAGTAAAGGCCATGCTTTTGATGTCCCATTAATTCTCCTAGCGAATTTCTTGTTTAAAATCTCCTTTCCCAGGCTTCCCCCCCCCCTTCCTACCTGCCAGAAAAGGTCATCATCTCCACCTCACACACTCAAATCACAAAAAGAAATTAAATGGGAAGCCCTCTGCCCGATTGTCAAATCATTCGATATTTGTGCTCAGTCTGTGTTCGAGCCAGTGTGGGGATTGCCCGAACAGCCGATGCAGGAAGAACAGAAAGAATAGAGAAGACATTGTTGCTTTTGTTGCACATCACAGTTGAATGTCAGGATTGCAGTAGATTCACTTTTTTGAAACTTGGTGCATTTCGATTGCAGGACCTCTCTGGACTGGGTGTTTCTCTGTATGGAGATGTGTTCATTAGGAAGCCATTGCAGCTGAAGCTTTGGAGAGGAAGATGATGGCAGTGTAGCTACTTATAAACTGTTTGTGTGTTGCTTTGCCTGGAATATAGACAAGCTGGTCAGTGAAGCAGAAAAAGCACAGCCAATGTTGTCAAATATTATTGTTGCAATGTGCCGTTATACGTGCCTGGCTGAGCAGCATCAAATGGCATTTGACATGGTTCTTCTCCCCCAAGGCCATAGCTTGCTGTGTTCAGCAGCCTCTAATTTAAATCAGGCATATAGAAACATAGGAAGCAGCCCTGCTTATAAATCCCCCCCCCCCGGCTGCTTTGCATGAATTTGTAAGATTGTCTATCCTCACCACTACTAATCTCGTTTTCTCCATCATTTTTTAATCAGGACGCCATCCCCCAAAATAGTATCATGATTCATGCCACTGAGCAGGGATTAATATACACAACAGTCATAAAGAAGGTTTCAAAGAAAAGTAGTAAACATGCAGCAGGGTTGATTTAACAGCTGTTAATGATGGCTAATGGGTTGTTGTTGCTTTCCCTTCTGGTTATTCTTTAGCTTGGTGCTCGCTGGAGTTGTAAATATTTTCTTTTTTATCAACTTCTAACTCTGTTTTTATTAGCCACACTTATGAGATAACATGACTAGTCTGTTCCTCTTTGTCTCTCTGGTGTCATTGTAAATAGATATCAAGGGGATTATGTAATATGCTCTACTATGAGGCAGCCAAGTCAGAGGGACGCTGAAATAGCACTGTTTGAAACAGGGCTGTGGTTTGGATTGCTACAGAATCTGAAATGCCTTGATAGAAATCAAGTACAGTAATACCTTGGATTGCAAGTAACTTGGTTTGAGAGCGTT
Source organism: Shinisaurus crocodilurus (assembly GCA_021292165.1). Classification (NCBI taxonomy): domain Eukaryota; kingdom Metazoa; phylum Chordata; class Lepidosauria; order Squamata; family Shinisauridae; genus Shinisaurus; species Shinisaurus crocodilurus. The sequence goes on from CM037879.1 coordinate 237,254,103, forward strand.
TTGCAAAACAAGCAAATTTTTAAATATTTATTTAATTTTTTTTTACTTGATATACAAGCGACGTCTTGCAATACAGTCATGCCTTGGATTGAGAGCATAATTTGTTCCGGAAACATGCTTGTAATCCAAAACACTTGTATATCAAAATGAAATTCCCCCAAAAAAATTTGTACAGAGATTTTTAATTTAAGCCGTACTACAGTACTTGTATTGCAAGACGTCACTTGTATATCAAGTAAAAAATAAATAAATAAATATTTAAAAATTTGCTTGTCTTGCAAAATGCTCTCAGACCAAGTTACTTGCAATCCAAGGTATTACTGTACAAGTACTGTAGTACGACTTAAATTAAAAATCTCTGTACAAATTTTTTTGGGGGAATTTCATTTTGATATACAAGTGTTTTGGATTACAAGCATGTTTCCGGAACAAATTATGCTCTCAATCCAAGGCATGACTGTAGTTGGTTTTAAAGAATCAAGTTGTAGTGGTATTTATGTACAGGGTCAGCCCAAGTTATTTTACTGCCTGAAGCGGAGCAGCAAACAGTTCCTCTCCCCCAAAGTCTAGATGTATAGAACCCAAAGCAAGCCAAGTTATTTTGGTACCTGAAGCATAAAATCCCATAAACACCTGTCCTTCCCTTTGGCAGTAAAAATACAGCAATAGTTACTAACAATTCAGTGCCCTTTCATGACACCTAAAATCATCTGCTTGAGGCAACTGCCTCACTCTGCCTGACTAATGGTAGGGCAGGCCCTGCTTATGTAATGACATTTGTATTCCTCTAAGCCTGTGCTATATTATATTATATTATGTTATGTTATATTATATTATAAACAGTGCTTTCATTTTTTCAGGAGCACCTTTAATATCCCAATGAATGCTGCTGCCAATTGGAAATACCAATAGCTGCTGGGTTTTGAAGTTCTATTCAGACCTTTCTATCACTGTACATTTGTGGCCATAGAAATAATAGTGGTGGACTTTCTCTTCCCTGTGATCCCTTATTTTTCTGTACCCCAATTCATTCAAGGCTGAGATTACAGACACTTGCCAATCCATACTCTGGCATTTGTGTTCCATTGATTCCCACCTGCAGGGACTGTGCCAGTAATGACTGTGCAACAACTTTGGGGTGAAAATGATATCACTGTTTAGTCTCGTGTGGGAAGACTTCCTATAGTGAAGGACAAATGGACAAAACCTAGATGTAACTTTGCTTTAGGCTTGCCTTTTCAGTGAGGTTCTATTCACTGTACCTCCTGCCTGCTGCTAGCCGCAGATATATTTTTAGGCACAGTATCATTTTCTTGTTTGAACAGAAATACAGTTTTCCTTATCATTTTCAAGTTATCCTATGAAAATCCTTTGAAAGGTTTGAGGTACAGTGCTATTAAAGATAATGCATTCTGCCTTATCTCAACGAGGAAAATCAAAGCATTAATTTTTGAATCAGATAATCATACGTGATTTTTTTTTTAAAAAAAAAATCGACCATCAAGTTGGAATTTTTAAAAATCTCACAGTGAATTCTTTTATGGTATGTAGGTGGTTATAACAAGATGTTTGGAGAAAATACTTAAAAATATTGAAGAGTCTTCCAGGAACAGAATTAAGTCAAGATGTGTATTTTTTTAAATAGATAGCAAAAAAAAAAAAATGTTGCTTACAATCTAAGATGTACAAAAATAAACTTGGTTTGTTTAAAGTCCTTTTCTCTTTTTTTGCATCATATATACTAACAGGAAACTCATTTTTCTAGTCTGAATTCTTATGTAGCCAAAGCATCACCATCCACATGTGAGGGAGATATCAGCCCCAAGGTATGCAGAAATACAAAGAACCAAAGGGAAGGGTGGGACAAAAATAGCCCAATAAGAACTGAACATGTTCAGTGGCCACAGAATGCTGGCTGATTGTTGGAGAGGTGCGGAATGGAAAACCTGGGGGTGGAGTGAAATGTAGTACCCTGAAAGAGGGCATGGCTGGCTAACTGGCTGGAATAATTGAACAGGAACTCTCTACATTGCAACATTTTGTGTCAGATCCCACTTATCTCTAAGAATCAATTTCTCCCAAGGTCTTCTCTACAAGCATAGGCAGGGCTGCTGCTACCATTAGGCCAACTAGGCAGCTGCCTAGGGCGCAGGGCTAAAGAGGGCGCCAGAAACGCCTTGAAAAAAAATACAGCGCTCTCAAGTGGGAAGGGGGGACGCTAAATATCTGATCTTGCCTAGGGCACCAAACTGCCTTGCACCACTCCTGAGCATAGGGACAATTATTCTGGTTTTCAATTAAAAGTGTAGGGGAGACATGGTTTCACAGCCTTAAAGAGAATTTTTAATGCTTCAGACTCACAACCAGATTCAGTTTAGAAGTCTATCTCCACTCCACAGCACATAAACAACATATTTATATTTGGCTAGAGAGTAACTCTTGGTTTGAAATTGTACATTAAAAAACCAGTGGCAAGTTTAAAGTCCTAGCATCTAAGTGTCTACCAAAATGTAGATTTATGACTACAATGTTCAGTATTTTTAAAATAATAAATAACCTATTTTGTCCCGTGAACAGTGCCTGCTGCCTTCCTTATATTCTTTTTGGCATGAGGTGAAGATCTTTTATTTTCCCAATTTTTTAAAATCTGTGCTCTTTTTATCCACTGAATTTTAGATCTGCGATGTACTTTTAGTGATGCTGTGCACACCTCATTATGCTCTTTTATTTACAGTGAGAGCCAGTGTGACGTAGTGGTGAGAGTGTTGGACTGGGACTCAGGAGATCTGGGTTCTAGTCTCCGCTCGGCCAAGAAACTCACTGGGTGACTTTGGGCCAGTCACAGCCTAACCTACCTCACAGGGTTGTTGTGAGGATAAAATGGAGAGGAGGGGGGGGATTATGTAAGTCACCTTGGGTTCCTTGCAGGAAAAAGGCGGGGTATGTATAAATAAATAAATAAATAACAGCTGCTGACATCTTTGTTCTTTTTTTTATATATATAATTTTTTAATTGAATTTTCCAAAACAACAACAAATCATATTTGGCTTCCGCCTCATTGTCTGACAAACATTACCAATCCTTATCCAATCTAAGTTCCCTCTATTTTCACAGAAAGAATTTCTATCACCTTACCAATATTCAAAAATCAAAACCCAAAATTATTACCGGTAAGTCACTTTCCCTCCTCTCCAAGAAGTCCACCAAAGATTTCCAGTGTTTCTTGAATGAAGATAGATTTTTTTTTCTCTAATTAAACAAGTCAATTTTGCCATCTCTGCCAAGTCCAACATTTTCAACAGCCAGTCTTCTATAGTTGGTATTGCTGCTTCTTTCCATTTTGGGGCATAGATTATTCTTGCTGCTGTCATCATATATTGTAATAATGTTCCATAGTCTTTCTCAAGTTGTAAATCCATTATACCTAATAAGAACATTTCTGGTTTCAGTTTAATATTCACTTTTAAAATCTTTTGTATCCATGTGTGTATTTGTACCCAGCTGACATCTTTGTTCTTTTCATGTTGTTCTATTGATTGCTGATTTGTTATTGGCCATGTTTGCACATAACACTAAGCCATGGTTAAGTTAACCATGGTTTGTTGCTTTAGATATGAATTGTCTTGCAGACAAGTAAACAATCCATAGCTTGTTTTCCCTGTTACTGATTTATTTCTCTCACGCCCATTTTGCCAGATTTCAGAGCAGTTTAATTTTCAGGCTGCTCTTACTGGGCACCTCTGTTTCAAGGCAAACAGCAACTCTAAGAAGCCATGGATAAACCATGGTTTTTAGTTCAGACATCATGACACACCATGGTTTAAGCAAGCCAGATTTCAAAGCCAACAGCAAACCATGGCTTTTATTTGTAGTTTGTAGCTGGTTAACAAACTATGGTTTGTTTGTAGGGGTGGGTTCGGACACAACAAATAGCCAGATTTCAACAAACCACACCATGGCTTAGCATTATGTGCAAACCAGGCCATTGCATTTTAATGTTTTACTGTTGTAAAACAACCAGAGAACACTTTTGTTGGGTGGTATAAATAGTGTAAATATTGGGAAACAGGCAAGCACAGCAAACTCTCAAACTAGTGGTACTGCAAGCTATCCTCCCATGAACAGAAGAAACAAAAGGAAATAATTTAAAAAAAATCAATTTCTTGATTTTCTCCTTTCACTTTTATAAATATTAAGGTGTCAGTGGTAATGATACTAAGTGAGAAGTATTCAGACTGTAATATATTTTTAAATTAACAGCATCCTTTTTGAAAACGCTGCAGCCCCAGCTCCTCTCTATATCTTTGTTCTATGGATGTCTCATGAATATGTTGTCAGAATGAAATTTAATAGGGATAAATGCCAAGTGCTGCACCTAGGGAAAAGAAACCAACTGTACAGTTACAGGATGGGGTATACTTGGCTCAACAATACTACAAGTGAGACGGATCGTGGAATTGTTGTAGATCACAAGCTGAACATGAGCCAGGAATGTGATGTGGCTGCAAAAAAAGCAAATGCTATTTTGAGCTGCATTAATAGAAGTATTTATTTATTGTATAGCTTCCAAGTCGCGGGAAGTACTATTTCCCCTCTACTCAGCACTGGTTAGGCCTCATCTTGAGTACTTCGTCCAGTTCTGGGCACCACACTTTAAGAAGGATGTAGACAAACTGGAAAGGGTTCAGAGGGGGGCAACAAATATGATTAGGGGACTGGAAACAAAGCCCTATGAGGAGAGAATGAAAGAACTGGGCATGTTTAGCCTTCAGAAGAGAAGACTGAGGGGATGATAGCACTCTTCAAGTGCTTGAAAGTCTGCAGCCCTAGCTCTTCTCTGTCACACACAGGAGGGCCAGGATCTCTTCTTGATCATCCCAGATTGCAGGGCACGGAATAATGGGCTCAAGTTACAGGAAGCCAGATTCCACCTGGACATCAGGAAAAATTTCCTGACTGTTAGAGCAATACACCAATGGAACCAAGTACCTGGGGAGGTAGTGGACTCTCCAACACTGGAGGCATTCAAGTGCAGCTGGACAGCCATCTGTCAGGGATGCTTTGACTTGGGTTCCTGCATTGAGCAAGGGGTTGGACTCAATGGCCTTATAGGCTTCTTCCAACTCTACTATGATTCTATGAGATCTTATTTTTGAAACCTGAAGCTTCTTCAAAATTTTGGGGTTCAGATGCATGCCATCTGGGCCCTTGCCAACCTGCTCCAATACTGATTGTTCCTTTCTTTTCCTGCTTATGTTTCAGAAATGTGCCATCTGGATCTTTCCCTGTCTCTCCGAAATCAGGGTTTTTTCTTCCTTCTCCTTTCCGTCCCAGTTCCTCTTAAGCACTATGAAGGTTTAGCACAGCTGAATTCCATGGCAAAGAGTTGCAGGATGTTCTTCTATTATGTAATTAATCCCTTTCCCCCCACTTTTCTCCCGCTGATTTAAGGTGTTTTAGAACCTTAAAAATACACTTCCTCCTTCTGCCAGTGCTGCATCAAATATGTTTCTGATTTACCAAGGAATCATTGCCTTTGAGTATAAGGTGCTTAACAGGTTGCCTGGAAAAGTGCAGACTGCTAACTATTCCATTATGGGAGTGAGTCACCTGATTTTCAGGCAGCCCCTTCTTCTTCCCAGTGTGAAAACCTGTCCACCAGCTCTGTCTTTGTTCTGGCAATGCATGAGCTCTACTGCTGACCTATATTCCCTTCCCAAGAAAAATTTGTAGGGGCCATTTGCAGGAAATACTGTGGTTTCACCTTGTGAAAGCCACATGATTGCAAGCTGCTTTCACCATTACCTGAAAACTTAGGCATGCAGTATCTCTGATCTCTTTGGAAGTTTTGCTCACTGCTCAGGGAAGTGGTCATGAGCAAGGTAGCTATTTGTCAGTGGTCACACCATCTGTGATCTGTTGATTTACTGAATTCATTTTAAAACTAAGAGGCATCTCAGAGATCGGATTTAAGAAAAGCATGACTTTCACGATCCCAGGATTGTTGCCTCACTGCATGTTGTTTCAGAACCTGTGAGTAGCACACTAATTTGGTTGTTTGAAGAGCAACCTGAATTAGCCCACCATATGAGTATTGATTTTTGTCCTTTAGAGCTTTACCATAGTTACGGTATAAATCAGGGAATAATGGCTGGAAGCACACTCCGGTGCCTATATTCTACAATATGAGCCACAGCTAGACAAGAAGGAACTTTTTGTGCATTCTTGTTGCTTGGTTGAACATTGACCTCTTAGCACTACCACTAGGGAAAGGCAGATAATAATAATAATAATAATAATAATAATAATAATAATAATAATAATAATAATAATAATAATAATGATGGAAGTAAAGGGGTGAGATGAAAATCTGTTTTGTGGTATTTTGGTGCTTTGTGACTTTGCAGAGCCAGAAATTATGATATCATATATAGATATAGATTGTGAAAAGGACCAAAGCTGGTCCTTTGCGCGGGTTCAGGCACCAAGGGGTTAACCGGAGTGGGGTTAGCTCTTTACACGCGGTCCGCAGCACTTAAACTCAAGCCGCGACCAATTTTAATGCTAGAACAGTGAAAGAAGCAGTCTTATGAATGGGAACCACTACACTGTTTATAGGTAAACAGAGTTTAATTGAGCGTATCAAAACATACACAAAAGCAGCATGCAAGGCACGTGTCTGCAATTGACAATGGTATAGAGCGAGCCGTAGCAGTAATACACACAAGGGTTACCTGGAATGACCCTGATTCCTCAATAGCCGCATATCTCAGCGGCTGGGTGAATTCAGCTAGTTTCACCGGGAGCTTCCTGGGGCTGGATCCTGAGGTCGGACCGGAGCCCTGGACCTCCGCGCAGCTTGCTGCCCATGACCAACAACCTTTTCCTGCCACAAGCCTCTTATCCCCTCTTCTTAGCTTCCCCCTCCCTCTTGCGCCCCCTCCCCTCCTGACCAGTTGAACGAGTCAGGAGTACCTGTTTCTCTAGGTGCTTTAGGGTGCTTAAGAGTACTTGTTACTTCTTTGTGGCCACTAGGCATCTTGGTGCCCCTCTTACACTTTAGAATGTTTTGCAGCTCATCTGGCTGCCAGGGGAGAAGTTGCCAGGGGGTATGCAGATGTGTTATCAGGAGAAAGGTGGGGGTCTGGGTCTGTGCGGTCTGTGTGTACCTGCCTTGGCTTTCTCTTCACATAGATATATGTGATGACTTTGTTGCCACTGTGTTTTGGCTTGTTAGGATCACACATATAAGCGAATATTGTGGAACAATCAAAACATTCTGATCCTTCCTGGTTCTCTCTGGGGGTCAGGAAGTAGTAATGGAAATAAATCAGGGATGTAGAACCTCATGGCCAGGGGCCAAATCCCAATCTAGCTCTTTGGGGATTCCCAGAGGGCCATGGCCACTTCCCTTGGCCGTGCCCCCTTTCACCCACCCACCCATCGTTTGGTGTTTTCTAGGTTTTTGTGCAGGTTTTCCTCATTCTAATCTAAAAGGTTGAAATGCCTCTCCTAAGGCTTAGTAAAACTATAGGTTGCAATCCAGTCAAGATGCCTGTAAATCCCTGAATGTGGAGGATTATGGGCATCCTATGCAGAGTGGGAGGAGTGGCGGAGGCAATCTCCGCCTTCCTGCTCTCGCTCTCCATTTTTGCTAGATGGCTGTTTTTGGCCATCTACCTGGAGTGTTTCAGAGGGGAAGGGAAGGAGGCTGGAGCGGCATCAGAATACTTCGTATCCTGGCTGCTCCAGTCTTTCCCCTCTCCACCCCCGAAAAATGCCCCTTTAACCTCTCTCCGAGGTCACTTTCCGACTTGCAGAGCAGCCACCATGGTTCATCCCATGCCTGCTACAAGGGGATGGGGGAGGTGGATCAGAGCTCTGATCTCCAGCTCCAAGATCGGAGAGCTGTCTCCAGCCTTGGAGCTGGGAATCTGAATGATACTATGGCCACCCAGATGATGTTTAGGGGGCATAGGATCATTTCCTCCAGCTAAAATATGCTGGGGGGGTTTGTTTTGTTTTTTTGTATTTTGTCCCCAACCCTTTTGCCTTCAGCTCCAGCCACTACTGGAATACAGCCCCCAAGAGCTTCTCTGAAATGGATTTCAGCTCTCAGGCTAAAATAGAGGTGGGTGTTCCTGGCTCAGTGGCCGCTGCTGCTGCGCCCTCCAAGCCTGGCCGAAAGCAGGTGTGCGCCGTGCTGCACACTGGACTTCTGGGTTCCCGGCAGGCTGCTGTTTACGTAGAAAATGCCTTAAGATAGATCAAAAGTGGCTGCAATTTGCGCAGATTATGCAAATTGCAGCTGCTTTGGGTGTATCTTAAGGCATTTTCTATGTAAACAGCGGCCTGCTGGGAACCTGGAAGTCGCTTCCCCTGCTCGACTCGAAAGAACACGAGTCAGGCCGGGGAAGAGGTGATGCAGGGATTGGGCCCACTCTTCTTACAGAGGAGGATCTGGGAACAGATTCTGAGGAAGATGGGGAGGAGGAGGAGTTGGAAGGGAGGGAAGATGCACCTGAGTCTCCAAGGTGAGCAGACTTAGAGATAACAGGCAGGGAGGAACAATCAGTGTCAAATTCCATGGGAAAGCAGTCTGAGCTCTCTGATCAGGAGGAGGGCGAATCAAGCATCACTAACCCCCGGGTCAGAGGTCGGCTAAGGAGGATGGAGCAGCTGAGGAATGTCAGGGCTCCAAGAGACTGGCCCTTAAGAATAAGGAACCACCTTGGGGGGGGGGGTAATTTGAGTCTGGAAGGGAGGAGAGATTCCCAGTTTAGAATCAAGTTCTCAACAATAGGGCAATCTTGCTTAATGGCTATTATTCTAACTAAGCTTGATTCTTTTCTGATTGACTCTGCAACTCACTTATTTTGTAATTCTAAGCCAGTTTGCTAGGCTGGCATCTGTCCTGATAAAGCTTTTTGGTTAGAAGCCATTGTGTAGATCTTCTTGGAAAGAGGAGGGGAAGTATGACCTCAACAGGTAAGCAGGACAGAGTTCAGTGGGGTCAAGCCTGGCTAGGCTGCTGGATTTCCAACCCCCTGAACGAAATCCTCACACATCCCTAGACTAAAAGGGTTCATACACCCCTGAAATAAAGAAAGGAGAGACTCCTTCTGAGATGGCAGTCCATGTTTCCATTATAACATGTCAGCTGGACATTCTTTCACCCTACAGCAGGGGTTCTCAACCAGGGGGGAATTCCCCCCAGGGGGGGAATTTTAGGGTTTCAGGCAGGGAATTGGGACCACAGACTCAAACTGTTGGAATACTGATCTTTCTACAAATTACAATTCTACACATTGTACTTAATCTATAGGACATCACACCTTATTGTATGGCACAGATTAAGTCAGATGATCTTGGAAAGGGGGGAATGACATTCTGACATACGGTGAAAAGGGTGCATGGGGCAAAAAAGGTTGAGAACCACTGCCCTACAGATACCAAAAGTTTGATCCATCTCTGCTGAAATAGAGGTTTATACACTCACCATCTCCCCTGACCTGCTTTCACTATCCTGATCTCATTGTGCCACAATTAGAAGACAACACTTCTACGGACAGTTGTCAGCAAAGCCAATGGCTCCAGATGACATGACTAAGGTGGCAATCCTATGCACAGCATGGCAAGTAAATCAAGGCACAATCTCCATAACATGAATGGTTAATGTACTCTTAGAAATACAATTTCCAGAGGGGTAACAACCTTAGTGTGTTGCAGCAAAAGCAACAAAGCATCTTGGGTTACCCTAAAGACTAACACATTTATTCTGGCATAAGTTTTCATGCACTTGGTCCATTTGCATCTGATGAAGTGGACTGTGTCCATGAAAGCTTATGATAAAATAAAATATTATCCTTTATCCCTATCCCTTGTAAATTTCTATCCTCTCTAATTACATTTGCCAAAATCTCCATTACTAAAACAAATAAAATCGGGGAAAGGTGACAGCCCTGTCTAGTACCTCGGCCTAGTAAAATTTGTTCTGTTATTTATACCATCATTTACTACTACTGACATCATATTTTGTTCATATAATTGATCAATAACTCCTCGAAACTTTTCACAAAACCCCATGGTTTTTATTATCCTTTTTATAAAACCATTTGGAGATGGTATCTGACTTCGGTAAGATTAAATAAAATAGACAGTAATTGTTCTCCATTGTGTTGGAGAGGATGTCAGGAGCTTGGTACTTATGCTCATATGTGGTGGAGTTGTAAAAGCGTATTGGATTTTTGGAACAAATTTTTTTGTGGAAATTTCAGAAATTATTGGTATTAATTTGGAGGTCTGTCCAAAATTAGCGTTGTTATCAATAACGGAGAAACTTTTGTGCTCTCAAGAGATAAAGGAATTAATTGTAAGTTTGTTAACTGCGGGGAGATTATTGATAGCAAGGAAATGGAAAGTTCAACATCAGTATTTAATTATAGATTGGTATAAAGAGGTGTGGGATATTGCTTTAAATGATAAATTAACATGTATATTAGATGTAAAAAGGGACAATTAAAGAAAAATAATTTTAAGGATTATGGGGACCTTTTTTAGATTATGTTTTAGTAAAAGGAAAAGGGAGTAAGCCATGTCAAGATATGATGCATTTTGGGAATATTGAATAATATTGGATTATGTGGATAGAATTACCTTTTGGCCCCATGGTGATGGGTGCACTTTGCAGTTATATGCGTTTTTATTTTGTGTGTGTGTAAAAATTTAAATAATAATAATAATAACAACAACAACAATAACAACAACACAGAAAAGCCCTTTAAAGCAAGATAATGTGCAATAAACAGATATATTGTTAATCATTATCCCTCATATAGCAATAAAAATTTAAAAATTGAGGACAGCTAGGCATATTTTGATGGAGCCCTCTTTTTTAAAATAAGAATATAGAGTCTAAAATAAGCCTTCACTCACCTGCATGTTGAGAATATGCATCTGATATTTAGTGCAGCAGTTTGTTTTGTTGTGGTCTTAATGCTGCAGTCCAATACTCACTTCCCTTGGAATAAATCCAATTGAATTCAATGGGTCTTACTTCTGAGTAGACATGCGTGGAATTGCATGTAAGTGAGTTATATTTTTTGCTTCTCTGTGCTAATTGATTTCCTATTTAGCTGGTTTCATTTTTGCTCTCAGACATAGCACTGATTTTAGAAAGATGAATGATGTTGGAATGGCCACAGTGTTCAATTCTTTTGTCACCCAAATCTGTTTTTCTATCTTGGACATATAGCTCAACAAACCCCGGTTGTGAGTAAAGCCACTTGACCTTTGTTTACACTGTAAGGGATCAATAATATCAGCTGCTGGGACATGACAAGACAAGACTTAGAAATCCTTGTAAATTTAACATTGTTTTCTAGGAAAGCATCTTGCATAATTTTCCACAGTAACCAGTTATAAAGCACATTTTATGCTTCGCTGTGACAGCCAATCATAAATTATACACTTTGTCAGACAGTTATACATGAGTATTCTCTTATCAGATATGTATTTACACAGCCAATTAATCTTTGATGATGGCTTAAGTATGTATTTTACCTAGAATGATGACTATCCTAAATCACAATAATTCAAAATAACTTGTGGGCCAACTTTATTGAAACTACCTCAGACTCTCTGTTCTGTCACTCAGGGACATTCTGGCTAGTTTCAGGGAAGTACCAGATTGGCCCAAAGGGTGCTAGTTGCCAGGTAGTCCCATGGAATATGTTAAACTCATCCTTCAGGCTGTGGATTAATAACATATGAGGAAAAGAAGCAGAAAGGTTTGAAAAGGATGACTAATTTGTTTTTCCACTGATTTTTACTAACGTTGAAAGACAAAAGCAAATCCATGCCAACTGTGAATAATTTGAACAGAGATACAAATTTTTGGAAATCTAGAAGACGGGGGGGGGGGGAATAGAAATATTGGATAAAACTGAAGTATATGCAGTACAAATTTGGAGAATCTGAAACATGACATCTATAAGTTAGTACATGAAATGGTACTGTTTGGCATATTTGTTGTTGCTGCATGCTCTCGTTCACACACTCACATGATCTCTACACATGTAATTATGAAAGTAGGATTAAAGGGACCTTTAGCGGAGATGTGACATGCGCACCCCAGATTTATACAATGTGTTTCAACAAAGTGGGGAATCACTTCTAAAGTGGGGAAATTAGCTCAAATAACCATTAATGTTCAATAATATAGGCTTTCATTTTACAGATTTTGTTCTTCACATGCAAACACATTACAAAAGAAAAGGCTTGGTTAGTATAGCAAACCCCTAGAGTCTAGCACACGGGCCAGTATAGTAGTCCCAGTAGGCCTAACAAACAGGAAAAGCATGTTGGAGATTCGGAAAGTTCATGCTTGCCAAATAAGGAGTGGAAATGGTAAGGCAGGGGATTTAGAGGCTATGTGATCAGTAGAGGTTGGGAGCTTGTGGCGATGCTGGGCCCTGGAGGCAGAAACTGTTAGATTTAGGGGGAATGGAGGAGAAATAAATCATAAGCAGTTTGAGATTAAGGCTTCGGAATGAGGGGAACCCAAAGGACATCACCTCCTGGTTGGCCACAAAGAGTTGGAAACATTCTGTGGGCACAGGCTACTCTCATGTTTCTCAGCTTTAGTTCCACATAAAAAACCGGGGTAGAAGCCACAAGCTGCTTAGGCACTCTTGACTAAATTATCAAGAGACAAATGGCTGATATATCCAAATAGAGTTGGACCCTTGATCTTTTAGTCCTTGTGATGATGATGATGATGATGATGATGATGATGATGATGATGATTTTATTATTTCTATACCGCCCAATAGCCAAAGCTCTCTGCTAATAGAGAGACTGAATGGAAGTTTAGCCATTATTAGGGGCCCTGGAGTCACCACAATCTGGTTGAAACATACAACTTGGGATGTAGAGCCTTAAAATGGGGATTCTTCCTAGGAAGTTTTTTAAAAGAGTGGTTAAAAATGGTTACACTTGACTCAAAAGCCTTGGTAGCAGCTTCCCAATGCTCTAGGCTCCCTACTTAACCATTGTACTCAATGGCAGCAACTCATCTGGGGGTTGCAAGATTCCTGTGTGGCCTCACAGGCTAAGCCGCTTTCCAGCAACATATGGAACTTGGCTTTGGACTCAACATGCTCTTTACCAGGAAGATCAGCTTGCTTTCTTGATAAATGAAACAAGCAGATCTCTTTGGGCAAACAAGGCAACAAGGTACTCTGGCCCTGGAAATCTGGGATAGGTGCCAGAGTTGAGCAGAAGATCAAGGGAAAGGATCACAAGGAACAAACAAATCCCATGTTAATCTTAGAGCATATGAAGAGAATAATACTCTGACTTTGGGGAATGAAAAGAAAGCGCAGGAAGTTTCCTTGCAACTTGATTGAGTTCAACCTATCTGGCAGGAGCAGTACAGTATTCAAAACAAAAGGTATCGTGAGGGTTGCCCAGGTGATGTCTGAACCTGTTGACCTGTCTAGTGGGTGGGAGAGCCACAAGATTGGGCCATATTTCCTGCCAAGGCTCTGGAGTGGCCAATTTAATCGTACTCTTGTGGTTCTGCTTGCTCAGTCATAACTTGGAAATCAGGTAGGCATTTGCATGTTTCCATAGTTTCATGGGAGCCACACCCTTTATTCTGCTTAATAGAGGTAGCATGTACACAATCATTCTGTCCCTGCAGCGACTGTCCAGGGCCTTATTGTTCTTGGGAGCTTTCTATGCTGCTGCACAAAAGGATGGTTTATTATCTGATCTTAAGAACAGTTTGTAGATCTCAGAATTATCATGTAGGAACTAAGATTTTTAGAGAAGCATTCCTATACTGCAGAATGGAGGTTCTGTTAATGGAGGCCGCCCACCCTGCTGCCCAATAGTCTCCCTACCTGAGATAGACAGGGTAGTAAGGTGTAGTGTTAGAGTCTTCCAGGCTGATGGTACTGGGTAATTTCAACATTTACACAGAGGACTCTTTCATACCCTCCAATTGCCCCGAATTTGCCAGGACAGTCCCCCAAACATTTAAGCCATCATGGCTTGTTACTTTGTTATGCAGATTCCCCTACCAGCATAACAAATTCCCCTGCCTCCTCCTACAAGCTGTTTAGCTTATCTGCGATTTTGCCCATGGCACCTTTATGCAGAAAGGGAACAGACTGAGAATGTCTGTGTGTGCCCACGCACTCCACTCCACTCCGTTCCACTCGCTCTACCTGCTGCCTCTGACCAGGCCCCCTGGTAAGTAAGACCCACTGAAGACATTTGTACTTACTTCTGAGTAACTGTGCGTAGGATTGCACTGTTTGTTTTAACTTAATTCAAGTCAGTTAAATTCTGTAAGATTATTCCAGTTTAAGTGTTTCTTTAAATCTAAATTGTGTGAATAGAACACAAAAAGGACTTTAAGCTGGGGCCTTTCATAGATCATAGAGTTGGAAGGGGCCTACAGGCCATGGAGTCCAACCCGCTGCTCAGTGCAGGAAACTAGAGGTGGGGTCTCCCATTCAAGTAATAACCAGGCCTGACCCTGCTTAGCTTTCCACACTCAGACGAGCAACAACAAAGCTGCTCAGCCCCTCAAAGTTACTCCTTGTTCTTAAAAACCAGAGCTGCAGAGATGTTGGAGCAAAATTCTGAAGGGGCTCAAAACCCCAATGTGTCTTTTTGTATTTCCCCCCCCACCCCCCCACCCAAAAGCTCCCCCTCCTCCGCATCTCCTTTTCTTCTCCTTCTCCAACTGCCCTGAAAATGCTGGGACCAATCCTGACAATTTTAAAACAAAAAGAAAGAGATTGCCCTACAAGCACTGACACCAGGGCCGGTGCAAGGCAGTTTGGTGCAGTTTGGTGCCCTAGGCAAAATCAGATATTTAGCGCCCCCCCTTCCTACTTGAGCCCTCCCTCCCTATTTCTGGCGCCCCCTTTAGCCCTGCGCCCTAGGCAGCTGCCTAGTTGGCCTAATGGTAGCACCGGCCCTGACTGACACCCCCCTGAAAAACACCAGATATCAACCATTAAGGGTTTAAGTAAGATAAAAAAATATTACAAAAGCCACTCATAAAATATTATAAAATAATATGTAATATAATAATGGAATAATTATAATATATAAGATGTTGTGTGTTTCCTCCAATAACCTTTGTACCTGACCATGCCCTTTGGTTGCCTGGCCATACCCTTGGCCACACCCTCATGTTGCCTGGCCACGCCCTCTTGATCACACCTTCATGTTGCATAATCATACCTCTTACAAATTCACATGTGTGTCCCTATTTTCATCTGTGAAATGTTGGAGGGTATGCTCTTTGTTGTGAGCATCTTGGGACTTTATGGCCTCCATGGTAACTTTGGGACTGTCCCAAATGATACCATCCCTGGCTCATATAGCAGGACATACTCTAGACTTCATTTTTTGTTCTGGACAGGAGGAAAATGGACTCCAGATATTCAGTCCATCTTTATAATAACATTAATCTTTCTAACAGTATACCTTCTACTTACATGTGTAATAGTAACGATTATACTTACTAGTAGCTATAGTGACTAGTAGCTATTATACAGATATAATAGTAACTGTAGAGAAAGTTAGTCATCCTAAAGGTATATTTATTTATATTTCCTTCTATCTCATACAACCTTAAAAATACTGGCATAACAAATTTATTTCTCTAATAAGTGTCTGAAAGATCCATAGCTTCTGATTTTGAACTTTCACTTTGACCTTCTCAGAAATGTGGTAAGCGCTATTTGATTATAGCCTTTAGGTTTGTCCAACCGGACGTGGACTCCAATGAAGATTAGCAAGACAATTGGGATGGGTCTTCAAAGTTTATTGCAGTACTAGTCTGACTCTTTATGCAAGAAGAGACAGCCCCGCCTAAGCGTCACACACACACTTATATACCATGATCAAAACAAGCTTTCAATACAGGATGTTGCGTGCGCATGATTATAGAATGTGTACGTGCACTTATACTGTGATTTGCATGCCTTGAAGTCAAGGTTTTTGTTTTGAGTCAAGTATAACCTTGCTCAACTTATGGGGATGTTAGTCCATTCCTTGTTCCATAATGTGTGTGTGTGTGTGTGTGTGTGTGTTTTCAAACATTCATCAGAATGGTGCAGAACTTGGAGGAAGCTGACACAAGTGAAACCAAGAGCATTTGGAGGCTGTATCATACAAAGGCCAGGGCATCAATTTGCAGGAGCAAATCTTGGCAGGTTTCCATTGTGGACCAAATTCATGAATATTCTACAACATCTGAATACTTCAAGACCTATTGCTTGTTTAGTAATCCGGGTAGCAGAATAGTAAAGCTATCAGTGCTAGTATTACTCCATTTGAATCTTGGAGCTAAGAATTTTGCAGATGCATAAATTGGCTGTAACTATTCTTTTAAAACATTTGTTTTGAACAGTATTTCAGTAGTTATTCCAAAAGATAAAATATTGCATAGCATGTTCCACCATAAATGCACAATTTCCCCCCTGGAATATTTTTTTTTCTTCAAAAACCTTCAGAAAAAAAGTTAACCCCGCCCCCCCATTTTTTCTAGGCCTTCATGTCTCTACATTTGAAGAATATATAAATGTTTGCTTCCATAAGCTTACAAAGTAGCTTACTTGGCCTGCTACAGGGGTGGACAACTTAAGACCTTACAGGTGTTTTGGCCGACAACTCTTATCAGCCCTAGCCAGCATAGTCAATAATGAGGGATCATGGGAGTTCTTGGCCAAAACATCTGGAGGGCCACAAGTTGCACACCCCTGGTCTACTATGTTGAGAATGCACTTTGGTGAATAAATGCACTTGATTGATTTAGTAACACATCACAAAATGTATTGCATTGTGCTCAAGAAGCAGGATTGGATAATACGTCTAATATTTGCTAAGTATTCTTTTTCTTTTTGACAGTAGAACTGGGGATTGTGGTGACATCAAACTGAAAGGAAAGGTAGTATCAGTAGCTAGACTCTGATAGAACTTTACTTGAGCAGCTGGGGAAATTTCTCTTCAGTAGAGTTCACATTGGGGACAAAGCAATGATGTGGGAGAATGGGTAGACAATGCAGCTGGGGAGAGGAACAGGACGAATTGTGCTCATTGCTGTAGATGAAAGCGGCATGTCCCCTTGAGCTTTGGGCAGAGTCTTTGTAATGAGAAACTAGGCTGGATTAAGGAGACTTGAATGTGTTCCGTCTGAATAGGAACTAAGGAAACAGTTAATATACACTGAAGATCTTTTCTCTTACTTGTGTTTTGTGTACTCTGTTCTGTACTCTGCATTGATCTCACTAAGGACTTCAGTGAACAAAGGCTGAGGAAGAGCCACAAGTAGTAGAGCCATATAGTGTGATAAATGAAATCTGCTTCTGCTTCTTTTTATTATTTCTATTATTTTGTATACATTAATGCATGATACATTATAAACGGGGGGGGGGGAGAGTAAAAAGACTTAAAGCTTAACTATGTGTTTGGTAGGAAGAAAATAGAATTATAACCTTAGTTACATGGGTTGTTCCTCCTTGGTGACTTTCTGTAGAGCAAAGCTTTTGGCAGGACCTGGTCCTGGTTCATGTTCCAGAACATAGCATTCTGGGGCAGCTGTTAGGGTGCCAGCACTCTGCCAGGGCCCACTGCTGCTTTGACACCTGCACTGGCCCCTGTGTTGACTTGGAGCCACCATTTTAACTTCCCACAATGCCCTGGAGCAATGCTACGTCAGGACCCAGGCATAATGGGAAGTTAAAATGGTGTCCAGCACTGACTAATTTTATTTTATTTATTATTATATTTATACCCCGCCTTTTTTCCTGCAAGGAACCCAAGGCAGCTTACATAATCCTCCTCCTCCTCCTCCTCCTCCTCCTCCTCCTCCTCCTCTCCATTTTATCCTCACAACAACCCTGTGAGGTAGGTTAGGCTGAGAGTCAATCACTGGCCCAAAGTCACCCAGTGAGTTTCATGGCCGAGCAGGGACTAGAACCCAGATCTCCCAAGTCCCAGTCCAACACTCTAACCACTATGCCACTACTAGTGCTGTTGCAGCCCAGCACTGATAGGAGAGGCCCTTGGGTCCACTGAAACCTGAAACTAGCCCTGGCTTTTGGTCCCTGAATGAGGAGGCCTGTAGAAGTTTAGAGACTCTGAGGCATTGAGAGTTTGATGTGATTTCTGAGAGGAAACAAATAAAACCTGGGAATGAAGTGAGAGATACTCATCTAGGGAGGAGCTATGAGTAGGGACATGCATCACTGGTCCAGCTCTGACTCATTTTCATCCAACCCACAACCTGCAGCAGAATCACTACAGCTTCTAAATTGATAGTGTCATGACCCCCAGCCCTCAGAACATCTACTGTGCAGCAGAGGATTCTGCTGAGGATAAGGCACAGGCTACTTCCTCAGGGGTAGGACAGTCACTGCCTTGGCCTCTGGCTCAGAAGATGAGTTCTTGGCAGAACTTCCATCTCCCCAGCCTTGCAGAAATCTCAGGCTACAAAATCAGGCAAGGGCCCTTTAACAGTCCAGTCTGCTCCTCCAGTAGGAGTGGAGCATCACAAAACAGGTCTTGTCAGCCTACATAAGGCTTCAGTTGGCTTTAGCTCGCTGCTGAGACAACATCCTCCTAGTTGCAGCCAGCAGGACCCACTTGGAGTTGTCCAAGGGCCTGTTTTCTTCCTGCTTTGATCTGACTACCATCAGATGCTACCAGCTTCACTTGCAAGTCTCAAAGAACCACAGACCTCAGCCATGGAGCTGTGTGGTGCTGTGGTAGCGGGCCCAATGTTTCTGCTATTGCCTCGTGACACACTCCAGTTCGGGCACTAGATACTCACACATTCATCACCAGTGACAGAAGCTTGTAGGCCACTATCCCAACCACCATACAAGCAGACTGGAGGCTGCACTGCAGCCAGCCAAGAACCCGGCAGTAATCACAGATTTGATAGACTGAGGACTGCATTGCTTGTCTGCTGTTAATCCAGAGGAAAAACCTTGTCCAGAAGCTACTCTAATGGACTCTGTGTCCTCCTCTTTTTAGTTTCATTAGCCTTACCTCATATTGTGTGTGTGCTGGTTTTACTTTGGGTTTATGTGCTGTGTTGTTCTACTCTTTTCTGTTGGTTTAAGATTGTTGTCTTATGATCCCTCGAAAATTGACCTGGGGACTATAGAGTAGAGTGGGTCTTCTTCTCCACCCAGTGAGAGGAAGATCCACGGGCAGAGGAGGAGGCCCATGCTCACAAGCTTCCCCGTTGCAAGTTCAGAAATCTCTGCTGCCCCTCCCACTCTACCCACTCTCTGATAGTGGTAAAGGCAAAAGTAGGTTGTGCTGGGGTTGGGTTGGGGAGTCTTTGGATCTGTTGGATCCAAACCCTCTGGTTCCCCCAATACTCCCTCAGAACAGGAAGAAAAGTATGGCAGCCCTGGAGCTTTCATGTTTATTTCTCTTCCCTTTGGGGCAAATGGGAGGAAAACACTGGGGGAAGCAGTGGGGGGGGGGGGACAAGGAAAAAAAGAGGAAATGCATCACCACCTTTCATCTGCCAACTCAAGCCAGGCAGGATTTTGGATTTGTTGGCTCCGCAACAACGGATTCTCCCTCTCACATTCCATAGGATTGCTCTGCCCATAGTAACTATGGATAGGATTTTGGCAAATGCTTTACTTCATGATGGCAACAGGAAAAGATTATAAGAACATAACGAGACCACCTGGATGAGACCAAAGGTCCACCTGATCCAATATCCTGCTTCCCACAGCAGCCAACCAGATGCCTTCAGGAAGCCCACAAGTAGGCTTTGAAGGCAACAGCCCATTCGCATTGTTGTTTCCCAGAAACTGGTTTTCAGTGGCATCGTTTGGAATTTGTCTAATCTCCATTTAAAGTAGGGGTGGGTGACCTGTGGGCCACATATGGCCCCTGGCTTCTGGTGTGGCCCCTGCTGCACTGCTGAAATTTGACTCTGCGGCAACACCCCCCCCAAAAAAAAGCACACACCACCACCCAAATTGGCAGTTTGCCACTGAGATTCATTGGCAAATGGCCTATTTGGGGGGAGAGTTGCTGCTGCACTGCTGAATATCAGCAGCGTAGCAGGAGTAGAACCTACAGAGGGGTTGGGGGTGAAGTGGCCCCCAGCCCCCTTGAAGAGGCCCACCCCTGTTTTGAAGCCATCTAAGCTAGTGGCTGTTATGCCATCCTGTGGCTATGAATTACATACATTCATGATGCACTGAGTGAGGAAGCACTTCATTTTTTATGTCCTAAATCTGCAGCCAATGAATTTCATTGGATGACTCCAACCTCTAGTATTATAAGAGAGGGAGGGGGGGAACCTTCTCATGGTGTCTTTTCTTTCTCCATCAGAACTGCTTCCACAAATCATTCTTATGCTGATCTCTTCTACTCATTTCTCTTATTAGACATTATTTCAATTACTGTGTGGATGAAATGGTCCCATGAAATAAAAAATTGAATAAACGTATAAATATGGTTCAACCTTTCCAGTCACTCATGCACTTCAAATAACTACTCTACTCTGTGAAATATTAATTCCTCCCCCTCATTATTATTTTTTTTACTGTTCCTACATTATCTTCTAATATAATTTTTCCTAAGGTTCCTTGTCTTTGCTCTTTTCTTTTTAGAATAACAAAATGTACATTTAGACAATGTAAGAGGCCCTCAGAGACTCATTTTATGGCATTATTGATTGTATTACAGAATGGCTTTGTGTTATTCTTAAGAAATAGATTCAGTAGGGTTTTTTTCCCCTCCCTTAAAAGTGATCGACTAGACATAAGAGTCTTCTTGTTGATGAGTTTTTCCCAGCTGTTTGAAATGACTATTAGGACCAGGGATTTTTGACTCAGTAGGATTAAATTAGATTTCCGAGGACTCAACACTGAACTGCCCTTGGTAGTTGGAGTCAGCTTCTAAGGCAAATAGGGGGTGGAACAGAAAGTGCACCAGACTGCAATTTTTCATATTTATTACAGGTGACATATCTAAGCTGGCAGAGTGCAGGCATAGGAAGGGCATATAAATTAGACAAATAAAAGAGTTTCTTTAGACTCATTCTAAAGCTTCAGAAGAAGCACAGATGGATAGAAAGGAACTGAATGAATAACTTCATCGTATCTTCCTGGATATATTTTAGTGGGGGGAAATATCTCAAGGAAAAGTCATTTTGGCCTTTTTTAAGGCAAAGAATCAAAATACAAGGTTGGCATTTTAAGAAAAGCTTGTACTAATGTGACCTACTTCAAAATACGATGCAGAGATTACCATGTCCTTAAAATTCTGGGTCATTAATACTAATTTCAAGGACAAAAGTTTGGGTAAAAGAATGAGTCTCACTGTTCCATTGACTTTATCAAAAGGCCCCAGAGTTCCTTGAAATATTCATCCTTAGATAAAGAGGTTCAAATAGTAGGTCAGAATTAATAGCACTTTACTTGAAACCTAAGTCCCAGTGAACCTACATTTCAACAGCACCAAAAACTGGTGCTATTTTTGGACAGTGCTGATTACGCGAGGAACTCAGTGCGGAGGATGCTCCCACTGACACTGGGAGGCAGATATTTATTTATTTATTTCATTTCATTTCTATACCACCCCACAGCCAAAGCTTTCTGGGCAGTTCACAACAGTACATATAATAAAATCAAGATAAAACCAACAATAAAAACAGCATTGTAATTTTAAAAATTTAAAACCAAAATTAAAAACACAGTTTAAAATTTACAATAGTAAAAGTTAATACAACGAAGTCTACAGGTCAGCCCCTCCCCCCTCCCATGTGTTATTTTGAACAGATTACCGGTAAATATCAAATACCTTGGCATAGAGGGCAGTCTTAACCTGGTACCGAAAAGATAGTAAGGTTGGCGCCAGGCAGGCCTTAGTGAGGAGCTGATTCCATAATTGGGGGGGGGGGGGCTACCAATGAAAAGGCCCTCCTCCTTGTTGCCACCAACCGAGCCTCCTTTGGAGGTGGCAGTTGGAGGAGAGCCTCAGATGTTGAGCGCAGTGTCCAGGTAGATTACGGTTGGGAGAGGTGTTCCGTCAAGTATTGTGGTCCTAAGCCGTGTAGGGCTCTATAGGTTAGAACCAGCACCTTGAATTCGGCTCGGAAGCATATTGGCAGCCAGTGCAAATGGGCCAGAACTGGTGTAATGTGTTTGGACCTTCCGGTCCCCGTAACAAGTCTGGCAACTGCATTTTGCACAAGCTGCAGCTTCCGAACAATCTTCAAGGGAAGCCCCACATACAGCGCATTGCAGTAGTCTAGTTTAGAGATTACCAGAGCGTAGGTTACTGAGACCAGGCTATCCCTGTCCAGATAGGGTCGTAGTTGGGCCACCAGCCGAGCTGGTAGAAGGCACTCCTTGCCACTGAGGCCACTTGAGCCTCAAGTGACAAAGATGGCTCCAGGAGCACCCCCAAGCAACAAACCTTCTTCTTCAAGGGAAGTGCAACCCAATCCAGAACAGGTTGAACACCTTCCATCCGGTCAGAGGAACCACCCACTAACAGCATCTCAGTCTTGTCTGGATTGAGCCTCAGTTTGTTAACCCTCATCCATTCCATTGTTGCAGCCAGGCACCAGTTCAGCACATCCACAGCCTCACCTGCTGAAGATGAAAAGGAGAAATAGAGCTGCGTGTCATCAGCGTACTGATGGCAACGCACTCCAAAACTCTGGATGACCCCACTCAGTGGTTTCATGTAGATATTAAATAGCATGGGGGATAAGACCGACCCCTGAGGAACCCCATACTGGAGAGTCCATAGGGCCGAGCAGTATTCCCCAAGCACCACCTTCTGGAACCAGCCATCGAAGTAGGAGCAGAACCACTGCAATGCAGTACCCCCCACTCCCAACTCAGATGGCCGCCCCAGAAGGATACCATGGTAGATGGTATCGAAAGTCTCTGAGAGATCCAAGAATATCAACAGGGTCACACTCCCCCGTCTCTCTCCCGACATAGGTCATCATACAGGGCGACCAATAGGGATGTGCGCGTATCTCGATACGGGGTGGAAGCGGGGCGAAGCGGGGTGTTTTTATCTGTGGCTGGAAGCCCAGGGTGGCCGGAAGCGGGATGTTTTTATCTGTGTACATCGCCCAGGGTGGCCGGTTGCCGGCCAGATGGGCGATAAATAAATATAAATAATAATAAATAAATAAATAAATAAACTCGTCCCGCTCGACACCCCCCCCCCCGAGTCCTGCGGCACTCACCTTTTCCCCGGAGAGGAGCCAGGGAGAGATACTTCCAGGTCCCCAGCACTGCATTTTTCACATAAATGCCATAGAAAACCACCTTAAAACGGTGGTTTTCTATGGTATTTACGTGAAAAATGCAGCACCGGGGTCCCATCGCGTCAGTTCCTAGCATAGCTCCAGGACCGGTCATGTCACTTCCAGGTCCCCGGAAAGTCCGCCGGGAGCCTCGCTGTCACCACGGGAGGAATTGAGCGGCGGGGGTGCTCGCCAAGCACCCGGCGAGCACCCCAACATGTACGTGTACATCACTAGTGACCAAAGCCATTTCTGTGCCAAAACCAGGCCTGAACCCTGACTGAAATGGATCCAGAGAATCAGTCTCATGCAAGAGAGCCTGGAGCTATTTGGCCACCACCCGCTCAAGGACCTTGCCCAGGAAAGGAACATTTGCCACCAGCCTAAAGTTGTTAAGATCTTCCGGGTCCAGAGAGGGTTTGTTCAGGAGTGAAGCCCCTTGCTCCCCCCCCCCAAATCTGCTCCAGGGGACTCTCCAAAAAACTGTTGGAAGTGGTGCTGGGGTGTGTGAAGGAGGGATTGGGAAAATCACCTTTCCTCACTTCTGCTGGTGGGAGACTCTGTTTGCAGATGGGTGACTCAGGATCCAATCCATAGTCTGCATTTGAGAGCTTCAGTTCATACAGTTAATGCCTCCATGTGACCCAGGTCACAGGTTCACTGGCAGGTTCACTGGCAGCCCTTACATTCCTTGCAGCAATAGCTAAAAGTGGGCTGGATGGAACAACTATCAGGTGGATCCACAATTGGCTACAGAATCGGACTCAAAGAGTGCTTATCAATGGTACCTTCTCAAACTGGGGAGAGGTAACGAGTGGGGTAACACAGGGCTTGGTCCTGGGCCCGGTGCTCTTCAACATTTTTATTAATGACTTGGATGAGGAGGTGCAGGGAATGCTTATCAAATTTGCAGATGACACAAAGTTGGATGGAACAGCTAATACTCTGGAAGACAGAAACAAAATTCAAAGAGATCTTGATAGGCTGGAGCGCTGGGCCGAAAACAACAGAATGAAATTTAATAGGGATAAATGCCAAGTGCTGCACCTAGGGTAAGGAAACCAAATGCAGAGTTACAGAATGGGGGACACTTGGCTCAACAATACTACAAGTGAGAAGGATCTTGGAATTGTGGTAGATCACAAACTGAATATGAGCCAGCAATGCGATGTGGCTGCAAAAAAGGCAAATGCTATTTTGGGCTGCATTAATATAAGTATAGCTTCCAAATCACGGGAAGTGATAATTCCCCTTTACTCAGCACTGGTTAGGCCTCATGAGTACTGCGTCCAGTTCTGGGCACCACACTTTAAGAAGGATGTAGACAAACTGGACAGGGTTCAGAGGAGGGCAACAAAGATGATAAAGGGACTGGAAACAAGGCTCTATGAGGAGAGACTGAAAGAACTGGGCATGTTTAGCCTTCAGAAGAGGAGACTGAGGGGAGATATGATAGCACTCTTCCAGTACTTGAAGAGTTGTCACACAGAGGAGGGCCAGGATCTCTTCTCAATCATCCCAGTTTGCAGGACACGGAATAATGGGTTCAAGTTACAGGAACCCAGATTCCACCTGAACATCAGGAAAAATTTCCTGACTGTTAGAGCAATAAGACAATGGAACCAATTACCTAGGGAGGTGGTGAGCTCTCCCACTCTGGAGGCATTCAAGGTGAAGCTGGACAGCCATCTGTCAGGGATGCTTTGACCTGGATTCCTGCATTGAGCAGGGGGTTGGACTCGATGGCCTTGTAGGCCCCTTCCAACTCTACCTATGATTCTATGGGACCAGTGAAGGTCTGAAGATTCATAGATCATAGAGTTGGAAGGGGCCTACAAGGCCATCAAGTCCAACCCACTGCTCAATGCAGGAAACAAGAGGAGGGGCTTATTAGGAACTGGGAAAGTCAGCCAAGCAACTGTTCAGGAATAATCTGACTGTTGTATTGAGTGTAGGAGTTAACCTTAGTTTTATTTAAAATGCTGGGACAGTCCTGAAAACCCTTAAGCCATAACAGCTTCTCACTTTGTCATGCAGAGTCCCGAATTCCCCTTGTTAAGGAACAAACTCCATTTGTAATCCTTGGATGCAGAAAGAGAGAAAACTTAACTAATTAACACAGCAGTGTGGTAGCTGGACACGCCCAGTCCCCCCCCCCCCCCCCCGAACAAATCCAGGAAGGAAATTTTATACCTTCTAGTAGGCAAGCAGAAAAGGAAGATCTTAGCGAGAGAGAATCAACATTGTCATTGGTTATTAGCATGGGAAGAATGTGGTCTCATTCTTATCTTGTATCCTCACCGCTCTCAACAAGAAAGTTAAATCTTTACTCAGCTTGTACTGGCTTAAACCAGGTCTGCAGTTACACAGTCAGCAAAGTTATTATACAAACTCCAGATACTGCTTTCTACTAACAACAAGCAACCTGAATTTTTGCCTTCACACCCTGCCTCCTGCAACTGCAAGCTACTTAAAGGGGCCATGAGCAAAATTGCAGCTAAGCTAAAACTTTTAGCTTAGCTGCAATTTTGCCCATGGCCCCTTTAAGAGACAGTAAGCAGGGAGGGAAGAGACCCAAGGGTGTCTGTGTACATGTGTGCGCGTGCTGCACCCACTGGCCTGGACCAACGGAGAGGTGAATGAGGCTCCATTCTCTCTGAAGCTCCATGCTTGGGGGTGTGGGGTGGGTGGGTAAGCTTCACCTGTTGAATTTGTGCCAATTCTGACCATTTTAAAACAAAAAGAAAGAGATTGTCCTGCAAGCACTGACACCCCCCCATGAAAAACACCAGGTATCAACAATTAAGGGTTTAAGTAAGGTAAAAACAATATTACAAAAGCCACTTATAAAATATTATAAAATATATACTATAATAATGTAATAATTATAATACAGTAATACCTTGGATTGCAAGTAACTTGGTCTGAGAGCGTTTTGCAAGACAAGCAAAAAATTTTTTTTAATTTTGACTTGATAAACGAGCACGGTCTTGCAAGACAAGTAGTCACTGTAGGGATGTAACCGCTCACCTCGAGCGGGCGTACGCCTGCCAGAAACTCGCTTTGATAGAAGAGTGGTTTGGATTACAAGCACGGTTCCGGAACGAATTATGCTTGCAATCCAAGGTATTACTGTATATACAATTTTGTGTGTTTCCTCTAATAACTTTTGTACTTGACCATGCCCTTTGGTTGCCCGGCCACACCCTCTTGATCACATATCCATGTTGCTTAACCATACCTCTTACAAATTCACATGTGTGTCCCTATTTTCATCTGTGAAATGTTGGAGGGTACGTATTTATGTTATACAGTTCTGCCTTCCCCAACCTGACAGATGTGTTGTACTGCAAATCCCATCATCCCTGGTCAGCATGGCCATTGCTGGGCAGTGATGACAGTTGTAGTTCAACACATCTGCAGAGTGCCAGGTCGGGGAAGGCTGGTCTAATGCAAAGGCCCTTATTTGCCGCTTCTAATGTGCAGGATTCATCATGAAAGGTTTAATTGGTGTATAAAGCTGTTGGCCCAGTTTCTAAGGAGCAATTTCAGTCCTTGTTTTCTTCATTTACAGTGGGAAATTTACAATTCCTGTATACAACATTATTAAATTATGGCTGAGTTATAAGGGCTTTACCTCCCCAAAGGCATGAAACACAGAAAGGATGGTGTGAGCTTGGATACTGAAAAGTCTGGAGCAGAAAAGTCTTACAGCATTGTGTTATATTAGGATTTATCCCTGTAGCATGTTTGCAAGCTAGTTTCCGTATTATGTGTTCATTTTCAAACGGTTTCTACTTTTAAGTCCAGAGCTGGCATATTACAATTTGAAGTTTCCTAGCAATTTGCAGAAAATATAAGTAGCATTTAAAACTTACATAGATGAAGTATATAGAGTGGGTGGTGTTTTATGAAGATTTTACTATCATGCCAGGTGGAAAGCAAATCAAAACAACTGATTTTGCCATTATTGAGTGATATGTGAATTTCAAGTTAAGTTCAAGCATGTGGGATACTTCAGCCTGTACTAATCTTGCTCAGTGCACATGGCTGTCAGGAAATGCTGCTAGACCAGTATGTGCTGTGCAGTCCCATGAGATTTGCTAGACATGGGGGTTTCCAGGACAAAAAGGTGCCTGCTGTCTTGACATGCCAGAACTAGCCTCTTTCATACTACAGATCATTCTGGCCATAGCTGATAATTGAAAAGGCTGAGTTATTTGATCTGCAGTAATGAATATCTTGCGTTGCTACATGAAGGTGGAATCACTATTAGTTTACTCTGTTATCCTATCCATGTTGACTCAGAAGTAAGTGCCACTGAGTTCAACGGGGCCTAGTCCCAGGTAAGTGTGCGTAGGATTGCATCCTTAAATCTCTTTGTGATAAGATCTGTTCTGTTAGTTACTGGAAAGCAGTGAGTAGAGAAAGTCCTGTAGGTATACATAGGTTTCTGTATACTTGGCCTTGTTTAAAATTAACCTTCAAATGATATTCTGGTTTGTGAGGTTCACAAATAGATTACCCTGTAAGGTAAGCTTAGGGTTGGTTTGTTTTCTTTTTGTACCCACAAGAGTTAATTAGCCTTGTACCAAATGGGAGACTTCATTCTGATTTTCTTTTTCTTTTCCAACCTTTTTCTTTCCTTCTGGATTGTTCACTTTGTACTCTTTTTCATCTCCATATCTCCTAGCTAGGTTATGAATTCAGTTACAAGATTATGTAGAAGTTGCACAGGAGTCCCTGCTAGATGTCCATCCAACCAACACTCTAATGTCCTCCTGCCCTTTTGGCCAGTCACAAACACCCCTCTGAGCCACAAACATCGCTCTTCCCCTTTGCATAAGACAAGATCTTCATTGGCAATGCTTAAAAGAAACTCTAGTCAGTTCCTAAACAAGCCAACAACAAATCCTGGCTTGTTTTCCTGGCTTGTTTAACAAGCTAGAATTCATTTTAAATGCATTATATGTGGTGCTCCCTTGGAAAATGGTCTGGAAACTTTGGTTAGTCCAAAATAGAACGGCTAGACTCCTAACTGGGAATGGCTGGCATTATGCTAGTACTTTTCATTTGCACTGGCTGCCAGTCTGTTTAGGCCCAAATCAAATTATACTTGTTTTAACCTTTAAAGCTCTAAATAGCTTGGGGCCAGGTTGGCTGTAGGAATGTCTCTTCCCATATTTACCTACCATATTATGATCTTAACAGATTATGGTAAGACCCTACTCTGAGGCCCTCCTCTGGGTGCCCCCACCAAATGAGGTGAGGCAGGGAGCTAGAACAGAGAGGGCCTTTTCAGTGGTGGCACCCCATATGTGGAACACTCTCCCCAGAAGGCTTGTATAGTGCCTACATTATAGTCTTTCCAGTGCCAGGTGAAGACCTTTTTACTCTCCCAGGCATTTTAAGAACTGCTGCTAGTGCTTTCAGCATTTTATTCTGCTGCTGGTTTTAATTTGTTTTTATGTGCTGAGATGGTTTTATACTTTGCTGCTGGTTTCATCTTAGTTTTATTCTGGGTTGTTTTGTTTTGTGTGTTTGTTTTTTTTGTTTTAAGGTTTGTATTTTATGTTTTAATGTATTATACACTGCCCAGAGAACTTTGGTTATTGGGTGGTGTGGCATAAGACTGTCTTCCCATACCCAGTTTCTTCTATCAAGTCTCTTTCGAGATAGCTGGTTTGTTGTAACTGGGCCAAGTATTTTTCCTTTATAAACAGCTGCCCCCTGTCTTGTTCCAGCCTAACCAGGAGCAGGCATGGTTCCCCTTCTCCTATGGGTAGTCCTGATAAAAGGATGTGGAATTCCTGTTCCTTTGAGACTGGGGGACTGTTGGTAGCTGCATGTGTTATTGTTCTGGTCTCTGGCTTTCCTTCCAGCGAGGGAGTGGGTGTATTTCCTGGTGACTGTCATTTGGGAGTAAGTTTGGAGTCTGTGCAGGTTGGATCAGAAGTCCCCAACCTTTTTGGTTCCATAGGCACGTTTGGGAATTTGAGAAACTGCTATAGGCAGGCACCACCACAGAATGGCTTCCACAGAGGATGTGGCTAGTCACATAATGGCTGCTGTGCGGGGCTGGCTAGTCAAAAGAGAGGCTGGAAGGGAAGAGGAAAAGCAAGGTAGAGGGGAGAAAAAGAGAAAGGCTAGAGGCTGGGAGCTGGAAGAGACAGCAGGGTTAAGAGGTGGGGAGAGACTTTTTGTTTTTAAAAAAAATGTTTTTGAAGGGGGCAAGGAGTGGAGAGCTTTGTGAGTACCATTGGAGGTGCCCATGGGCACAGTGTTGGGGACCCTTGGGTTAGATAGTTTTTTAAAGCTTAGGTTTGTTTTTCTGTTCTGTGTACCCTCAGTTCTCCTTTTGTCTCAGTAAAATCTTTTTTTAAATAATAGATGTATTTTTTTCTTTTTCTAATTTGGATGGGAAGTGTGTAATAGAGATTTCTGATCAAGATCCCAGGGAAAGGGTTTTTCTCTCCCCATGAGACCTAACCATTGAGAAATACTACCAAGGCATGTGTTCTGGGCTCTGGGAGCAGGGGATTTGCTGTCTAAGGGGGCTCAAGTAATCTCCAGCTCTGTTACAGGGGTTTTAAAAGTATAGTAAATAAAAATAAATAAATAAAATTAAACCACAATTCCTGGTTCATGCATAAGAGCAAGCCAGGAATCTGCTAAAGTGAAACTGAATTCTGGTTTATCCTTGCTCCCAATGAATGAAGAAGGGATACAAGCCCAGCCAGCACTTTGCACTGGCCCCTTTTTGCTTGCGTATATCGCTCTAAATTATGGTTTAGCATTACATGTGAATACTACCATTGTGATTCCTTTCTTGAAATGAGAAACTACTGCTTACCTCATCTGCAAATGAAAATCTTTTCGAAGAAAAGTGACATAAAATCACTGATCGTTTTCCTGGGAAAAACATACAAGCCTGTGAATGATTAAATTTCAATCCCAGCAAGAGTTTTCAAAATACAAAGCATAGAATAAATCAAACTGGTTTACAGCAGTTGAAACTGATGCCTCTATTTTGTGTCTTTTATTCTTTATCCAGTTTGCATTTAATTATTGTTCCTTAGGATTTTTTTTAAAATTGCAGTTGTTTTATTGTAATGTATACTGGTTCAAGATGTATGGACAAATGAGAATGTTTCAGGAATTTTATCTCTCCCCACTCCCTACACAACCACGTGAACCCCCCTTGGACATTTCTTCCACTACAGAGGTCCAGCCTTGTGTCCCTCGTCTACCTGATAAGGCAGGAAGGAGCGGCCCTTCTCATTTTTGGCGCCCGGAATATGGAATAGCCTCTAGTGGGAAGTACACCTGGCCCCTTCCCTTCTTGCTTTTAGCCAGAAAACAAAGAAAATTTTAAATAGGTGAGCTTTTATAATATGTAAGACATCTTTATACAGTTGTAAAAAAAAGGCAGGATATATGAATTAATAATTAGAATTACACACACACACACACACACACTTATAATAATTTATAATAAGAAAGCATACATATGTCTTTGGTATTATACACTAGCAAAATCTCTGTCATTATGTCATATATCGTGTGTGCCAAGGGAGGGTTTGTATGTTGGAAGGAGCCCTGAGGGGTGTGACTCGTTTTTTTAAGGGTGGAGGATGGGTTTTGCTCTCACTGCCACTGTGTCTACATATGCAGTAGTATGCTGCTCCTTAGAGATGGATGAGATATAAAGGTGCAGGCACAACTGGCTTCCTCCTGCCTCCAGGGGCTCCAAGTGAACCCAGCCATTGAGAATCGACCCTGTATCTGCATAGCCATACTCTAGGTTTTGTTTCTTACAGCACAATCCTATGGCCGCTAGACAGCGTCTAGATGGCCATAGGATTATTCAGAGATGGGGTTTTGTGGGAGGGAGGCAGGGAAGGGAAGGGTACAGGGGCTGCCACAATATGAGGTATCCTGGTGGCACTTCAGTCTCCTTCCCTCACGCTCCTAGGCACGACACTTAGACAGCTGAAATCAGCTGTCCAAGTGTTTTACAGGGCAGGAGAAGTGCAGAGGTGACCTTTGCCTCTGCACTCCTCCCACCCTCCATGGAATGCCTGTAATCCTCTAAATTCGGAGGGCTACGGGCATCCAGATTGGATTGCGCCCTTAGTCACATGATGTTGTGACACAATGTTAGGAACTGTCCTTGACACGCAGAGAGATATTTCATATTAATAGCATTCTTTTAACTGGTCTGGCATTTTATTCACTGTGCACATTCCATGTACAGTACCGTTTAAAAAAAGAATATATACAATTATCCATCTTGTCAACATTATTAGTCTAAAATCGTTAGCCAAATAGCTGCTTGCTATTGCTGATGCATCTCAGTAGTCAAAGTGAGGGGAAAATGGGGAGTGGGAGCCAAAATGGATGAAGTCATGGAAGAAGCAGGAGAAGCCCTCAGAACCTCTTGCATGTTCAGAACTCTGGCAAGGAGGGACAAAAAAAGTGGGGGACAAAGGCTAAAAATGGATAGAGTGATGGAAGAAGGTGGGGAAAGTCTCCAGGAAGTTATCAGTTCTCTAGTGATGTCTGCCGAACAGGGAGGAAGAGGGAGAGAGAGCAAGAAAATGGGGGTGGCAGAGAGAGGGTTTTTTTTGGCAGAATGAGATTTAAAGGGTGGCCCCACCCACTTTGGGCTCTGGCCCCACCCACTGCTGGCATGTAGTCTCCAATGGATTATCCCTGAAGCTAGTGTTTTTGGAAGACTGTAGAAGGGGGCATGATTGGCTAAAATTAGAGGGGGAGTGAGGCATGTAGGTTTTATTAAGGACCCGCCTTACCATTTCTTCCGTAATTTGAGCACTGCCTTGAGTAGCTGTGTGACAAGCACAAATTTAACAGCTGAAGCCTTTCCCATCAATTTATTGCCATTCTGGGAACAACTTCACTTGCTGAAAGTCAGATAATTACACAGCTGTTATTAAAGGAATAGAATCCCTGTCAGAGAAAAACTAGCAACCGTACTATACACCTGCTCATACGTGGAAAACCAATACCGGTGGAAGTCCCGGCCTCTGGATGTCAGGCAGACACCAACGATTGACTGGGTTCACACAACACACTGAGCCACAGTGGCTTTGAAGCCCCATTGAGCAGGGGGTTGGACTCGATGGCCTTATAGGACCCTTCCAACTCTACTTATGATTCTATTCTATGATCTGTTTAGATGAGGAGTTGTATTGCAAATAAATAAATACAATAAATACCGGTATGTGGTTGTTATTGTTTAATTTCACCACCTTTCAACATATGATATCTTTGGATCTCCCCAGTATTCCTACTTAAGCACTTTGATCTCAAGCTTTTCACAAACAAATGGCACAATACCGTATTTTTGAGCTAGCCTCCCATTGTGTCATCATCCTCTTTCACTGTTTTCTAAATTCACAATTGCACTGCATAGGCCCAACTCTGTCTTGAATTGATTCTTTTTCAGTAAACTACAGCACAATAAAGTAAGACATAATACCGCCTTTAAAGACATCTCTTTTATTCAAGCTCCTTTCAAGATTTTGCAGGGGAGATCAATAACCCATGCATCTTCTGGATTTCTAATGTGTTGTATATAAAAAGAAGAATTATGATTGCACCTTTATAGCCATGATAGTGCTCTACTGTTTCATTTTGGTAAAAAAAGAATTAGAAATGGCAAGTCATGACCTTTCTGGTGTTTCTTTCTTGCAGTGATATTTGTTTTTGTTTTTCATATAGTCCTCTGAGTCAAAAAATAAAAGTGGACCCCAGCTGTTTTGTTTATAATGTGTTCTTATGAATGCGCTAGCATTTTGGTAACAGTTTCCTGTCTCACATGTTTCAGACTCAGTGAATGGAATATCAGCATTTACCGGCCCTATGGAGATTCCATTAGAAACATTAGATGTTCAGAGACCATCTGTCGGGGCTAGCTCCCCTAAGCCCTCAATTTCTGACCCTCTAACTCCAAAACAGCACTGGTCAGATCCCGTGGGAATGGATTCTGAAACAGAAGGGGAGGGGGAGTTAGAAGTGGAGACACTCACTGTTGATAACACTGACCCAGCTGCACTGTCAAGGTTGCAGCCAGTGCCACGTATTACTGGTGAGGAGAGGGGAGTAGAAGAATCCCTGGGAAGGGAGCTCCCGAGGGGAGGGGAGGAAGAGCTCCTGATGGGAGGGGGAGCCAGCCTTCTTGACAGATCCTCATGAGCGACATCACCTCCAGAGGCAGGAACAACTGACCTCTCTTCGTCGTTCTGCTTGGTTGGCTAACAAGACTTTTGATCCGCCCTAGGGGGCGGAGTAGGTTCTCCGGTTTGAGGTTGGGAGTGCGTGAAACTCCCCAGTTGGGGATCAGCTGTTGATCATTCATGACTTCCCACTGACGGGATAACGGGTCTTGAATTACTTTCTTTACTTTTGTGTAACCCTTTTCTGCAACCACCTGAGTTGCCTTGCATTTTACTCAGTAAAGCTTTACAAAGAAACCTGGGAGCTGTGCACTACGTTCTGGCTGGCGGGAGGGGAGTAGGAGCGCAAGAGAGACGTGGCACCATCCTTTGGCATTTAACTTTAAAGAATACACAGTATGAGCTCTTGAGTGAAGCCCATAGGCAGAGTAATGGAGGAAGGTTGCATATTTCTTCACATTGTCATTTCAGTCAGTAAAGTTCCCAGTTTGGCATGTCTAGAAAAGCTGTACAGGTCAAGACTCTTGTTTCAGAAGACAGAACAACAAAAAATACTACAGAAAATACTAGTGTGGTGTAGTGGCTAAGAGACTGAGCTATGAATCAGGAACTCCCTGTTAATTTAAGCAAGCCTCAGTCTCCCCATCTGCAGTATGGGAGATAATGATACAGTAATACCTTGGATTGCAAGTAACTTGGTTTGAGAGCGTTTTGCAAGACAAGCAAATTTTTAAATATTTATTTAATTCTTTTTGACTTGATATACAAGCAACGTCTTGCAATACAAGTACTGTAGTACGGCTTAAATTAAAAATATCTACAAATTTCTTGGGGGGGGGGGTTCGTTTTGATATAAGAGTGTTTTGGATTACAAGCACGTTTCCGGAACGAATTATGCTCTCAATCCAAGTCATGACTGTTGTACTTTGAAAGCCTCAGTCCCCCACCCCCATCTGCAATATGAGGGGAAATGAAATGGTACTTTGAAAGCACATCATCATTATCATCACATACCTTTCTACTGTTGATGCATAGCAAATTAGTACATTTACAACATGCACTAAAGATAATAAATAATCTTTTAGTGAATAAAATAATTCACTAAATTATTAGTGAATAATATTTACAGTCCTTAATAAAACAAAGTCTTTGAAACATTCAGATAAATTTTAGAAGTTTTAAAATCATGGTTCCAAAACCTTCTATTTAGAGAGTCTCACCTGTTGTTTCCACCCCAGTCCTAAAGTTACACATCTTCCTTATTCTAGAATCTAGAATACTTGTTTCCAGTTTTTCAAATTCACAAACCCACCATATTTCCCCACTTCCCCCTCATAATGGGCAATACATATTGGTACAAAAATAATCAGATATCCAACAAAAGTTTGGAACATTTAAAAAAAAAACCCACTCCTTACTACATCAGATAAGAAAAGTACGGTAGGTGGAGAATAGAATGTGAGAGCCAGAAAAACATCTTTCATATATCCAACGGGGCAAAGATTTCAAAGTGTAGGCTGAAACCACCAGGGAATATTTATTTTTTCCACTTGGTCACTGGTTGTGGGAATGCCTGAGGTCTAAGCAAACTCTGAAGCTTACAACTTCCTGGAAAACCTTTGAATTATGCATTTGAGCCAGAAGGTAACCCTTCTCATACATTCCAGCAGTGCTCTATCCATTCAATGAATGCACATAGGGTGGAGATGGTGGTGGAATGATGGTGTCAAGCTCTGTGGAACATAACCAGAATGTATGAATAAGGCTGTGGCAACCTGTGACCTAGACACATGTCTGAGATGTCAGTTGATTTGGATTACTTGCCACTGTGCCTAACATGTCAACTTGTGGTTGCAGCACTGCCTTGACCTGTTTGAAAGCTCTCTTTTTATCATAGTGGGATGCATCAAATTTCATCTGTAGCTTTACGCATTACGTTTAACCATCCATTACAAATTGCCATGAATCATAGCTTTGTATGTTGTATTTAATTTATATTTATGTGAGGATTTACAATCTGCTTTTCAGCTCAAATCAATTCTCAAAGTGGATAACAATATGGAGAACCCCAAAAAGTACCTAAGAACATTGAAGAAAAACTACAAAATAAATCAACCATGTTACCTTAACAGCAGAGAGCCAAACTATAAGCCAGACTAAATATTCTGTCTCACTTGTTAGTAACTGCCTTCTTAAACATAAAAGTTTTAATAGCCTCTCATTTGGGCCAAGCTTTGGAATCTGAAGAATCTCAAGTGAAAATTAATTCCATAAATGTTTGGTCAGAGAATGCTGTATTGATTTTCAAAAAGACACTAGTTCCAGAAGGAAGCAGAACCTGCAGCAGAGAAACATCCTGGACCTGATGGTCAGGGAGGTACATATGGGGGAAGACACTCTTTCAGGTATCCCATAATCAGCCCTTGTAGAACTGTAAATCTAGGTAAGAAGAGGAGGCCAAGCCTACCAGTAATACTTGCTGCTTTTGTTCCCTTCCACACTAACCCATCCCCCTCCTTAGTAAAGCTTTCCGTGCAGTTTAGATTGCTTTTTTATTGGGTTGTCTTGGTCCATTTGCCAACTGCAGCCAAACAATGGCAGCACAATCCTATGTTTTAAGTATGTTTTAAATTCTCCCATGTTCAGTGGGGTTTACTCATACCCTCCAACTGTCCCAAAAATCCCATCACGAAAACCCTTAAGCCATCCCACTTTCTTATGCAAAGTCCCAAATTCTTTTAGCTTAGCTGCAATTTTGCCTATGGCCCCTTTAAGGTAACTCTGCTTAGGCTCCAATGGCCAGCAGCCCACAGTAAGTAGGGAGGGAACAGACATTAGGATGTGTGTGCATGCTCTCTACCTGCTGTCTTGGTCTTGGTGAAAAGAAAAGGAGGTGGAGACTGCACTCGCTGGCCTGGAGAGGTAAATGATGAAATTTATCACATGATTCCTAAAGATGTTATTTCTTAACAGAGCTGACTCTGTGCCTCTAACAAGTGAGGTACAGTGTCAGAAGGAAATGCAAGAAACTCCCCCTTCTCTGAAGCTCCATGTTTGGGGGTGTGGGGTGGGTGGGTAAGCTTCACCTGTTGAATTTGTGCCAATCCTGACAATTTTAAAACAAAAAGAGATTGCCCTGCAAGCATTGACTGCCCCGCCACCCATGAAGAACAGCAGATATCAATAATTAAGGATTTAAGTAAGGTTGAAAAAAAATACAAAAGCCACTTATAAAATATTATAAAATAATATATAATAATGTAATAATTATAATATATAAGATATTATATAATAATATTTTTTCTGGAAAAGTCATCCTAGCACTGGTGCTGCTGCTGCTTCCTCTTCTTCTAGCAAGGAGCAGCATTTCACAATTATCCCTCAATTACACGATACTTCTTCATACAATGCATAATCAATATGCTGCCACAAGATGTGATGGTCAGTGTTGTAGATTGCTTTAAAATATACGCACTTTCCTGTGAGTAAGTCCCACTGAATGTAATAGGACTTATTTCTGAGTACACATGCATAGGATTGCACTGTTTTTCTGTTTTTAGAGTAGTGGTAAATTTTACTTGGTTCTACCTGTGTACCCCATGTGGAAGTCTTTTTCTAACGCATGCTGAAGTGCCATGGAGAAAGCTCTCTACAGTCATGATTAGGATCTGCAGGGATTTTGAATTTTTCTTTTAATGCATTAGAAATTTTAAAAAATTAAATTTTTAGCAGAAAACACACCCTCCTCAAGAGAAAGAAAGAAAAAATACCAACTACCTCAAATAGCAGCAACAAACATCATCCATTTTGGCATTATTGTTCAATCACAGTGTTGTTGTTCTTGTTTTTTAATAAAGTACAATGGAACCCACATGTTTTTTTTCTGAGTGGAGAAAATAGGAGGTTGCAGGGTGGGCCTGTGAACCACTATGCACACTCCGAGATATCTAAATGTTAAATATTATTTCTTTGGCAAACTACTAATGAGAACAAAGCCACCATGGAGGGATCCATTTTTAAAGTGGGAGGGAGATCTTTAAAACAAGGAGTTTCCTGCACAATGTGGGGAAAGTAGGCTGAAAGTTATGTTTGACTGAAATAATGGCATATTCCTCCCCGGTTTCCCCTTCCTACCATTTGTTGTTGCCTCTATATTACATTTTAGATTATAAGCTCTTTGGGGCAGGGAACTGTTCTCTTATACTTGGTAAAGCACCATGAACATTGATGGTACAATAATAACAATGACAACAACAGCAATCACCATCTTCACCATGGGTCTGGAGATCAAAGGGACTCCAGAGTGGTCAGAGCCCTTAAACGGTTAGAGCATCCTGGGGTGGGTGGCTAGGGCGTTTTTCTGTTTTCTTTTGCCTTCCAGCTAAAATTCAGCCCATCCAGATCAGGGCCATGGCATTCGGGAGACTTCTGGTCTCCACGTTTGTGTCTCTGTGATCTGTTATGGGTTACTAGCTGTTTCAGGTTGGTGATTGACAAGCCAAGTTGATACAAATATACATAAAATAAATAAATAGGCATGCCTAGATGTTCAGCCTTAGTAGTTGGGCCAAATATTATAACATGGCAAATCATGACAATATAATAACAGATAAGGATAAACACTTTGTAACTATAGCCTTTTACCTATTATTGCAGGGAAATTTAGGGAGAGGCAGAACATAAGGAGGATCAGAAAAGGAACATATAGATCTAGCATCAGAAGGAAAGTAGTACTTCAAACAATTGAGTGAAGTTTGAAGGCCTGAGTACAGGATACAGGAGAGCAAAGAAAAATACTGAGGGTTCAGCACCAGTCAAGGTTTTCAGTTTTCAATTTTGAGATCTAAACCCTGAGTGGGAGGAGAGTCATGGTTACATGACTGTTTGTAATGAAGACTCTTCACCCATGTTGTATTTATGTATTTATTTTATAATAATGTTTATTTTTATAATAATGTTGTATGTATTGTTAAATGTTGTGTGTGTACACACACACACACACACACACACACAGAGTTGTATTTACTGATTTGGGGTTTTCTTTTTCCCTCAGGCTTCTCTAAATGCAATACATAAATTCAAAGATTTCTGTGCTTAAAATACTGCAGTTTTGTTTGTTTCCTCTAATAACTTTTGTACCTGACCATGCCCTCATGTTGCCTGGCCATACCCTTGGCCACGCCCTTATGTTGCCTGGCCACACCCTCTTGATCACACCTTCATGTTGCTTAACCACACCTCTTACAAATTCACATGTGTGTCCCTATTTTCATCTGTGAAATGTTGGAAGGTATGGGTTTACTTCACAGTAAGTGTGGTTAGGACTGTAGCCTAAATAAGTGTTGAGAAATTAACCACCTTTTCAAAACTTGAGGTCTGATCACCAACATTGTGCAAGCAGAAGGCAAGCTTACACAATGGATCTTTCCCTTCCCTTCTTCCTTTCTACAGCCCCCTGTCGTCCCCCCCCCAAAGCCTATCCATAGGGTAGGGGGGACCTACCAAATATTGTGAGCCATGTCTTATGGGGCTACAATGGGAAGAAGAAATTGCCAAAATCAGCAACCTTGTGCAAGTGGTACAAGATTCTTCTGCCCGCTTTCAAGTGTGCTTTACAAAATTAAAAACATGAACAATATTAACAAACAAAGCATTCAGTACCAGCAATAAAGTATCAGCAAGCATTAAAATTCTTCCAGTGACAGACCACCATCAGTGTAAGGTATACTGTTCATAAATAAGCACAGTTTGGCTTTTGTAGCTTCAAAGCTAGGTGAGAACTTGTCTTTTAATTCAAATAATGAACTTGAAAACATAGTGGAAGATAAATGTGCTAATGAGAAAATATTCAGGAGAGTCTCCAATAGATTCTTTTCACTCCCTGGATTGAGCAAGAAAGTGCTTCTTAATTACAGGTAATCTCGCATTAATGTGCCAAGGCAATTAGAAGGTATGAGCCTATTTTGAACTGAAATGTAGGCCTTCTTATTAGAAACTGAGAGCGCCCACCTGGTGGGTAATCTTGATTATTAATAACTTTTTATATTTTATTTCTGTATGAAAAGGGAGGGGGGAAATCACCAGGGCTCAGAAGTGAACAATCTGTTCCACCTGACCATAGTTTTGGGCCACACCATGCTATGCCGCACCACTGGCCAATATTAATGGTATGAGAGTAAGCATGCCTAATAAGTGAGCCCTTTCAGTGGGTTCTTGTGGTGTGCCACTGCCAAAATGGTGTGCCAAATGGTGTGCCACAATGGTGTTTTTGTGATGTGCCACTGCCAAAATGTACCATGTTGTTGTTGTTTTATTTCTCAATCACCTTTCCAATTGCAACTGGGACAATGAACAAACTGTCGTGATAGTTTATTACATGCAAGTGTTTGTGTCTATAACACACACACGAGGCGGGGGCAGCATTCAAACATTTGATCTACATCCTACAGTCTGTAGTGGTTCAGCCCAGCAGCAGATAGATTCTGTGAATCTGCTGAGCATGTAGCTTAGCTATAAGTGAATCTGTTTAGGATGGCAATGTCAATCTCACAGGGCCAAAAACCAGAGGTGTTGTTAAATGCATCTTTTCATTTAATGTGCAAGATTTTTGAAAAGCAAATAATGTGCAAGTTTTTTAAAAAAAATGCAAGCTGGGGATCCTGAGGAAAATCCTTCCTCTGAAGCTGATATTTACTTTGGGGTGAAATCCCTATTGGCACCAGTGGGAGAATTTCCTCCAAACGTAAATGCCAGCTTTGGAAGAAGGATTTTCTTTAGGACTGCACCAGGGGAGGGGAGGGTTTAATTTCCTCTCTCTGCCTGATCTGTTCCTGCTGGATGGTGATCAACACCCTACCCGCCAGCAGAAGCTATTCCTATTTTTAAAATAGTACCCTATATGTTAAATGCAAAGACACATTTAGGGCGCAATCCTATATGCATGTTTAAACAGAAAAGTCCTACACCTCCCAGCATTCCCCAGCCAGCATGGGGAAACATGCATAGGACTGCGTCCTTAACATCACATCTAGTTTGACCCACAGAGTTCTCTGACTTGCATATGTTGAAATGAATGGGACCAGCTCTGTTAAATCTGGACACTCCAGCTGTTTGTTTGTTTTTCTAAATTAAGCAGATGGTAACTTGTGCCTGATACTTGTTGTGTTTGCATGCATTCATACGGTTGCACTCAATTACCCATTACAAAAGCACA
Source organism: Shinisaurus crocodilurus (assembly GCA_021292165.1). NCBI lineage: Eukaryota > Metazoa > Chordata > Lepidosauria > Squamata > Shinisauridae > Shinisaurus > Shinisaurus crocodilurus. The sequence goes on from CM037879.1 coordinate 237,294,851, forward strand.
TTATTATCAATCACCTACATTTACAGAAAACTGGATTACCCAGAAATGGATATTTGCCCTGTTAAGGTGCTCATAGCTGTTCATGCCTCACTTCTTCATGAATGATTGTGACCAATTTATTTGATTTTATTTATTTTAGATTTATATCCTGTACCCTTGCCTTTAAAGCCTTGTGGTGGTAAAGTAGTAACAGCTGATCTGTTTCTAGAAATGAAGTCAAGTATAGGAAATAAACGGAGCAGAAATAACAATGACACCCAAATTGATGATTTTCTAAAGAGACAGTTGTTAAGAAATTATTATCCTAAACATTTTGGTACCATATTAAAGTTTTTATTGTATACCTGCACTCAGATTTTATAGAAACTCTCTCATAGAGTGCACTGGGACTAACTATGTATTGTTATCTCTATGTTCTTGAATAGCAACACTCAATCATCTATTACACAAAATGCAATAAACTATCCTAGAAGTTGTGTGTGAACTCAAAGTGTTTTTTTCTTAGAGCATCATATGGGATATAAAGTTTCTCTACAAATAGATCATTGTAAACAGAGATAGGCAACACATCAGTAAGACAGCCAGTATAGTTTAGCAGGTAACAGTATGCCCTGCCATAAACTACTCTGTTAATGCCTATGGGAGGGGTGTTAATAAATCTTGGAATTAACTTTCCATCTCTGATAACTTGGAACAAGAGTGACCTACTCAGAGCGTTGTTAGGAGACTGAAAGGTAAAGACCATATGAACCAGATGCAAAAGAAAAGACTTGAAGCTGGTACAGTAATACCTTGGATTGCAAGTAACTTGGTTTGAGAGCGTTTTGCAAGACAAGCAAATTTTTAAATATTTATTTATTTATTTTTTACTTGATATACAAGCGACGTCTTGTAATACAAGTACTGTAGTACGGCTTAAATTAAAAATCTCTGTACAAATTTTTTTGGGGGGATTTCGTTTTGATATAAGAGTGTTTTGGATTACAAGCACGTTTCCGGAACAAATTATGCTCTCAATCCAAGGCATGACTGTATATGCATGACAAATAATGGTCATGGTACCTTTGTTAGCTGACCCTCTGCTAGCTGCTACCCAGATTTCTTGTATGTTGAACTGCATCCACACAGCAGCTTTTCCCAGTGACTGAAGCCTTAAACAGCAGGTGGGGAGAATGTATGTATGTATTATAGGAATTTATACCCCACCATTCAGATAAACTCCCAAAGCAGCTTTCAATACAAAATTGGAGTTGCACTTCCTCTGAAGGGACAGGTACTTAGTTTGTGGGTGCTCCTGGATCCATCTTAGTTACTGAAGGCCCAGGGAACATCAGTGTGCATTACTAACTTGGATTAAAAGATTTGGGAAAATACTGGTGCTGAAAAGACATCAACATAAGTGCCAGCAAGCCTCCCTGGGGAGAGCTTTCCAGAACTGGAGTAATACAATGATTGATTCTGACTATTTTATCCAAAATGATCATGCAGTTATTTTGGGACTACAAGCAATCAAAAGTGCCCTTTGGTGACTTGTACTACATTTTATCCAAGGAGTTTGTTGGACAGCTTGTCGGTGAGGGAAGATACATAGTGTACTTTTGGACTATTTGCCTGATTCCCTGCTCCCTTTTCCTTTCCGCAGCTGCTTCCTGGCCAGTCCCATTGCACCTGCCATGCCCTTCAACCATAGTAATGGTTGCATTGGCTTTGTCTTCCTCACTAGATGATAAACCATATCCTGACCCACTTTCTTGGCTTCAAGCTACCTGAATGGTCTTCAATAATTTGAACGTGATCCGATGAGCATTCATTCTGGTTGTCCCACAAATTAATAAATAATCAATATTGGAGAACCATGGATGAGTTGATAGAAATCAGTTGATAGGAGAGTCTGCAAGTCCTAAGTATACATACTGGGAAATAAGTCCCACTGAGCAAAGTGGGATAGTCTTTCAAGTAGACATAATTAGGATTAAACCCTATTATTAGAAGTCATAACACATTACGATGGGATAAGCAGTCTTTCTTTGACTCAGAATTTTTCCTTAAGGTTACTCTGAGATGTTGCAGGACCTGGTTTTGCTTGCAACAGGTTCAGGTCCAAACTCAGCACATTACTTCTTAGGGAATGCTCTTGAATGTACATGAATACCTGTCTTGTAAAAGATGTGAGAAGTGTCGCTGAAAGAATGTTAAAATGGAAACTGCTGACATCATTGTGTATTAACCTTGTTTGGATAGGCCTACTTTTATATCTCAGGAAAGCTCCCTAGAAATGTTTGAATCATTGGGTTGGATCCAGATTCCCCCTGGCCTTCCTCTGATAAAGGAAGCCTTCTTCCATCACAAAGAAATGCCTTCTGTCAGAAGAAGCTCTTTCCATCCGAGGAAGGGAACCATTGGATCCTACACATACTTGAATGATAAAGGAACTACCAGTGCTGGACTGTCTTTCACCAGAGGAAATCAGTGCAGGATCACTCATAGTTACCTTTATTTGCGTTCTGAAGAAAAATCATGGTCGGTTCCAGTTCCAGATAAGAATCCTTGCTTCTTATGCTCTGTCAATACTGCTGAGAAAGTGCAAGCACAGAGCTAAAAATTTCCATTACTACCACTTACAAAACTTCCTCAAGATAAATAAGAGAGGAAGGCTAATATGTCCATTTGCTCCTAAATATACTAACTGTACATTCTTAACTATGTTGTCTCAGAAGTAAGTCCCATTTACTTCCATGAGATTTACTTCCAAGTAAGAGTGCAGCCTAAACAGAAGCATGATGTGAGTGTTGTTGTTGTTGTTAAATCTCACTCAACATTAAATTCCTCTAGGCAGGGTAGAAGTGGGGAAAACAATCTTGATATAACCAGCCAACAGAGACAGACACTATGACTTTATATTAATGCCACATGCCAAGGAACATTGTGTCACTAAAGAAGAGATGGATGGAACAAAATGTTTCTCCATTTGGAATAAGGTGTAGAAATGGAGAAACTGCAATCAATCAAAATCTCAGAGGCATTAGTAAAATAGGGAAAAATAATCCTTAAGCCTAGGATCATACTGCATAACTGTACTGTTAGCAATCATTCATTTAGTGCATGTAGTGTAAGATTTTAGTCTTATATCCTTACATTGTTAAGCATCTGTTTCATATTAAATGTGCATAGATCTTCAACTGGGTTTTTGTACTTTCCTCATCATCTGTTCATGCCTACAAAATGTACACTCTTCTAATACCTCCCTCTGTGATGCTTACTATCAACCACAGAACAGTGGGAGGAGTACACTTTGAATAAAGAAACTGAGAAAATAGACATGGCGGATTTCAGTAGTCATTTGACATATCAGCATGTGCCAGCAGATAAAGCATTTCTAAGATGGAATCAAGTGACTAATTTGTCTACCAAACTGTGATTACTTCTTTAGCCGAATTGGGTTTCTTTCGTTTGGTTTTTGTATTGTTGTACTCATGTTATAGGTGGGATCCAAGTGGAACTGGAATTATGAAGTACCATAGACTTGGAAGTTACCATGCTTCCAATTCTTTGTCATAGTTTTAGGAAGGACTCGAAACAGCATTATACAGCTATTGTGCACAATCCAGCCAAATTTGCAGTGCAGTCCTGTACATCTCTACTCAGAAGTAAGTGCCACTGAGTTCAATGGGCCTTACTCTCAGGTAAGTGTATATAAGATTGCAGTCTTAAGCTCTGTTAAGACCCACAGATTTCAATGGGAGATGGGTAAGCACATGCTTCTTTCTCCCATCAAAACGAACAGGACTTCAGAATGCTCAGATTGTACATGTTTGGCTGCAAGCCCTAGTTCAATTCAGCTAAAGTTAGTTGTAACTAACAGGGCAATCCTATTCATGTCTACTCAGAAATAAGAAATACCCATTCTTTTCCAGGTAAATGTTCATAGAATTTACTTTTAACTGGATTGAAACCCTGGACTTTAAAAATTCAGGGACAATCTGCCATTGGAACAAACATGATGCAAATTACAAGAACACTGAACTGGGATTGTAGGTGGGGTGGCCATGTGTCCTACTTTGCAGAGGGCTGCCCTCTATTTGAAGGGATGTCAGAGGACAGTCCTCTGTTTGAAGTTGTTCTCAATGTAAAGGGTTGTCCAGTCCAAGTCTGATTTAAAGATAATGAACCATAAAAAGGGTGACTGAGCAGGAGCCTTGAAGTTGCCCATCAAGCAGTTGGTGCCTGGACAGCAGACTGAGAAGGCACACAGGTCACGATCTTTCCCACTATAGTGAGATGTATTGCATTTCTATTTAAATTATAGTACTTGTTTCCAATTTTTGTATCTATGCATATCAATTAGCATGTACAAATTTTATGCAAATCAATGTCCTTTTTTTGTCTTCTTTTTTTGTTGTGTGTTTCCTTTTTCTTTTTTTGCAATATGCAAGCGGCCACCTTAATTATAGGCAGATAATCAGTAAAAACATTAATGAATAAAGACATTAAAATTCAAAAATCAAGCCTTCCGTCTGCATGACCATCCGTACCTGGTGGTGGTATGACCATGTTCAGAGTTACTAGGCAGGAAGTTGATCTCATATTGCTCCGTGTATTGCTCTGGCAACAGCAATATGAAACATAAGCAATAAGAATTTATCTCTGTTGTGACTGTCACAGCAAAGTCAATCTAAATAAAGGTCTCCTCAGATAGAATGGCACAGGGACAGGAATCATTCCTCCCTCCTCCCCCAAAAAAGTGGTGAAAGAAAAAGAAAAATTAATATTCATGTTAGAGTATATTTCTTTTGAGCTACATGTTCCAGTACTACATTTGAAATACAGACTTCTGTAAACTGCTTGTAGATATAATTACTAGAAGTAATTGCAACACAGCCTGAGTGGCAAAAATTAATGACAACAATTGCCCAAGCAACTAAAACTGCAAGTATCAAGAAGACAAAAAGTTTTACAATAAATTGTTCATTTAGGCTTCCAGTACTGCGTGGGCAAAATTGGACTGCAATCATAGCAATTTTTTTAAAATGAAAACATTGGGAAGAAAAAGAAAATTGTTGAAAAATAGGATGGAAATTATAGCCTTTGATGTGTTTTTGAAGAACCTTTTATGAGGCATCACCATGAGTGGGCAGCAAATACTTTTCACTTTCTCCTTTAAAGTACATGTGAGAGCCTAGAGACCACAAGAGATAAATAAATCTTTAAGTGTAGACTTTAGAAGCTTATCTCTATACTGATCTTTAATTGTTTGCAATGTAAAATTGTTTTGGTACAGAGGGACATAATCTTTTTCATTGTATCACTGACCTACATGCTAACTACATTCTACTTCATTGCTCCAGTGTCTACACCAACTTCCTGTATAACCTTCTGAATTCAATGCAAGATACCAGTTTTGTCCTATAAGTCCCTAAGCTGCTTAAGTCCTACATACCTTATGCCCTATTAAAATACTTAGGATAATTAACCATACTATCCATAGGCAGTGGCAAACAGAGATTTAGTGGCTGTCCCAGAACCGTACAGTTCCCTGCAGTTAGCAGTGTCAAAACCAGAGCATTTTCCAAATCTCTCTCTATTGCAGGGGTGGGCAGCCCTCTGGTACAGCTGCTGCCACACTTCCAAAATTCCCAGCAGACCAAAAAAGCCCACAAACAGCTGTTTGCCACCAGATTTCAGCTGCAAACTGCTATGAAGTGGTAAGCAGGCCAAATTTAGTTTTCAGGACTGCCACTTTCAGAGCACATTTGGTGATGACACAAAAGTGGGCCTTCTCTCCCTGGCCATGGAACTCCCAGCCGAGGGAGGCTAGGTTCACTCCCTCTCTGCTATCCTTCCGTGGCTAGCAACAGCCGCTTTATTCAGGCAAGCCTTTGGTGTCTAAGTGGATCTCTTGGGCTGGAGGCTGTTTTTACTTTGTTGCTGTTGTGTTTTTAATTGTGTTTAATGTATTTGTTTTATTGTTGTTTTTATCAAGTTTTATTAGTGATTGTAAGCTGCCTTGACTGCCATTTTTGGTAGAAAGGCGGGGTAGAAGTCAAATAAATAAAAACAAGCTAAATATGTCCTCTTTATCCCTCATAGAGGTTTACTGCCAAAAGTTAGTGGCAAACTGCCATTTTTTGCCACCACTTCTGAATTCAGTGGCATGGTGGCAACAGGATGTGGCCCTTGGGGAAGCTGGGGGGGCGAAAGTGGGCCCTTGAAGTTGCCCTCCCCTGTTCTATTGGCTAGAATGTGGAGGTAGACCAATAGGGTTTTTTAATGCCTTTTTTAAAGGGTTGGATCCAGTCCTGTTGTTCCACGAATGGAAGGACTGCTTTGGTTCACAGACGTGAGTTGCATCCAGCAGAACCTCTCTATCTGCAAACAGGGTACTCCCATGGGTAGAACTGATTTTCACTGATTCCCCTTTCCAGGCCCCAGTCTCCCTTCCCATTCTGATTTGAGGGTCCCCCAATCCTCCAGAGAAAATTTTCAAGGGGATAGAGGGCTGCAAGGGGAGAGGAATTGCCCCCCCCCTCCATCCTTTCTACCCACAGGAGCATACATTCTGCAAAGTTCTGCCATACAACTCTGGATTCAATCCAATGTCTATCTTCCAAATCTGTTCTATGCCTTGGTCCTTTGAGATAGGACCAGTAGAAAGCCTAAATGAATAACAGGGAGTTCAGAACTTCACAGTCAGCACACATAGGAATGCCGTCATCCCATCATCAGCCTGCCATACCTCTGGCAAGAAATATTGCCCAACTGACCCTAAGCTTGAGAGGGGTCTCTTTGGCTGGTGGCCAGGTTTATTTTGATAAAGTGCAAAGCAAAAATTATCTGTGGAAGGTCATTTTGTTTCCATTGTCTTTAAAAACAAGGGAAGTTCCAAACTTTGCTCATTCTCTCTCATCTCAAATGAATGTGGAATAAATAAACAGTAACTGCATTAATCTGAACCAGGTAGGGTAGGAAACCAAAGAAGTTACTCTGAGTTATATTCTGTCATTATTGTACTCTAAAAAAAGAAACTATCTCTGCCCTCTATTCACTAAAATTAGATTAAGATCTGAGGCTATAAAACAATAATGATCATAGGCTTGCTCAGTTGGAATTAAAAATATCCACAATTCTGTTGCAATAGATTAATGTATAGATGTATTATTCAGTGATCTTTTATTAGTCTGTAATTAACGCATTCAAAATGCACAGGGCCAGATGACCCATTTTTGTAAAATCTGAATAATTAGATTTCAGGTAATTGTTCAAACTGGTTACTGTACATGAAGAAGGTTTGGGGGTTGGAAGAAAAGATTCTACATCCTGTTTTCAAGGAGCACAATAGCAGTCACAGGAGAAGAATAAGCACATTATTTTACATTTCAGTAAACAACAGCTGGAATCTTCTGAGAGTGTTCTTTAAATCAGATTTCGGCTGCCTGAAGCAAAATCTCTGTTTATTTTCTTATTTTATTTGACTTGACGGGGTTCTGTTTTTATTAACATTTTCTGTTTGACCTTTTAAATTAGAGAACCTTTTGCACACAGAAAACAGGAAATGTTCCACAAAAAAGTTGCTATATAAAAAGTTCCTAATCCAATTATGTAGATAATTGTAACACTGTGGTAATATAGGGATGCACGTGAACATTTTTGATGGGGGGGAAAAACCCTTTGAAATACTCCTTACTCACCTCTGTTCACATGTGGTGCACTGCTCAGTCAGCAGCTGTTTTGGCACCAGTGAAAACCGCGTCTGGGGCTTCTAGCGTATTGGAGATCGTGTAGTCGGTATGATGACTTCATGACGTCATGTAGCCAGTGAGACTTTGCTAGTGATGATAGCACAAAGCCAACTCCAAGTGAAGACAGGAAGCATTGCCCTTATTCTGCATGGGTAAACATGGTCACTTTTGTTCACAAACCCCAAAAAACATTACTGAAAGGGGGGCACTTTTCATAACTTGTGAAAACGTTTGCAAAATCCCCATTGCTTGAAGAAATACAATGTGAGAGGTAATGTTTAAGTCAGTTTTCTTCAGTGTGAGGCCCAAGGGCCACTGACATCTCCCAATCACTTCAAGTGCAGTTTTCTGCCTCTCTTTTACTCTCTCTCTTTTTGCAGTAACTGCTTGCTCTCAGCAGGGTCCCTCTAGCTTTGGCTTCTTGTTTGCTTTAGTGGTGGGTCAGCTGCTGTGATCTGGGCTACCAGAGGAGGCTTCAGGGGTGAAGAGGCAGGAGACCTGCCACTTGTCAGCTGTAAGATGATGGAGGGGGGGGAGAAAGCAGGAGCAATCAGTCAATTAGCTGTGGTTGGGGAGGAGCCCTGGAGGCAAAGAGCAATGTGCTTGGCTAGCTGCAGTGATGTCCCGTGCAGCCGCTGGAGGGGAAATTGAATGTAAAGGGAGTGGCCTCAGCAGTGGTGGCTGGAGTTCTCTCTAATATAGTGTATATAATTTCCTCTAATAGTGAACTTAGATGGTCAAGTGCTTATCAGTTTGGAAGCAAAATGGGGCCATCTCAAAATAAGATAGTTGTTCCTACAAAGTAAGGGGATTCACAAGAACACAGAAGTGCATAAATTTGTGAATTAAAAGGAAAGGAGATTTTCATATACACACCCCAAATGGCAGGGATGGGGACTCGGACTCGAGGACTCGACTCGTGAGTCGGACTGAGTCCCCCCTCTGACTCGACTCGGACTCGAGTCCCAATATTTTTAATGGGACTCGAGACTCAACTCGGGACTCGAGACCAAGGACTCGTCAACATCCCTGGGCTGTTGACGAGTCTTCTGGCTGTGCCAGAAGGAGCGCGATCACCGGTGAAGAGCGCATGGAAGCGAGGCGCGCCGCTGCTCGGCCACTATGGACAGCTACCAGGAGCGCAGCCCCAACGATGTGTTGAGATTTATTTTGATTGATGTGTTGTTGTGGGGGGTTTGGGTTAGGGTCAGACATTTTGGGTTTGGCTGCCTCTGCCTGCCTGTCTGGGGTTCCCTGCCTCCTCTGCCTGCCTGGTCTCTTCTTGACCTGTTCAGCAGTTGAATTGTCCAAGACAAAGGCCTCTGCCTGCCTGCTTTGGGGTTCCCTGCCTCCTCTGCCTGCCTGGTTATTTTGGGTTTGTCTGCCTGGTCTGTTCTTGCCAAAATCAGTTGCAGAGTTTTGAAATAAAAAGGCACACTTGTGCCTAGAATTTATTTAAGCCACACATCTGAAGTAGCCTTATTTTGTTGGGGGGAAACCCCATTGATTTTAATAGGGACTCGTGGAGTCAGTTTTGGGAGTGACTCGTGACTCGTGACTCGTGAGTCACCATTTTGGACCAAGGACTCGGACTTGGACTCGAGACTCGGGTCCAAAGACTCGTGACTCGACTTGTGACTCAAAACCAAGGACTCTTCAACATCCCTGCCAAATGGTCCAACAAGGACCTCTGAACTTACACCAGACTTCTCCAACTTGGTGCCCTCCAGATGTTTTGAACCTCAACTCCCATCAGCTCAGTAGTCAGGAATCCTGGGAGTTGTAGTTCAAAACATCTGGAGGAAAACAGGCTAGGGTAAAGCTGGCTTATACACCTACAGACATAGGAACTTAGGAAGCTACCATATACCGAGTCAGTAAATTGGTCCATTTAGCCCGGTATTGTCGACACTGACTGGCAGTAGCTCTCCAGGGTTTCAGGCAGGAATTTTTCCTGCCCTACCTGGAGATGCCGGGGATCAAACCTGGGACCTTCTGCATACAAAGCATGTTCTCCATCATGCTGAGCTAGCGGAGTGAGTGAGTCTATCAATTTAGTCTCTGGTTGAAAGCACCTGAGAACAGAATGTAAGGATGTCCATTGAAAACTGTCTTTCTCTTTCCCACCTCCTCAACATTTCCCCTTGCCTCACATAGCCCTCTTTCTGTCTCCAGAGTGAAGCCAATAGCTGGGTGTCCTGTATTATGTATGTAGGCTACATGGAGGTGCAGCATATAGGATGCCTCCTTCACAGCAACCTTGAAAAGAACTCTTTAGCCAACCTTCCTTGACCCCTACAGTACACATGATACACTGGCCAATGCAACTGCAAGCTGCTAGGATGTTGTGGTCCTCCCTACCTATAAATCCTGTTTTCCATATTTGGAGGCTAGGAAAACTGTTACTGAATTTGATTTGGCTTTATATATACCATATGTTCTAGAATAGCCTTTCCCAACTTGTTGCCCTCCAGACGTGTTGGGCTGCAACTACACCAGTGGCCATGCTGGCTGGCAATTACAGCATTCCCACGAAGGTAATTTGTCCTCTGTATGAAGCCCTTTTTTGCACATTTCTTTAATGTAAGCAATTCATAAATATCGTTAAGTAAAAATAAATAAAATCAATACCAGTGCAAGCTGTTGTTGCATTGTCTTTTGGCAGCAATGGAAGCAAAAATGTAATCAAATGTGAATCAAAAGGGGCAAAGTGCCCAATAGGATATATTAGGCTGTGTAATGGATGGTGCTTTGTTATAATGCTTTCTTACGTAACTGGGACTCTTCTCACATACTTAAGTGTCTATTGGAAACTCAGTGTAAAAGCAGGGGGTCAATGTCTGTTTTTGAGCTGAGATGAGCACAGGTAAGAATAAATTCACACTAAGAGTTTGCTTATTATGGTTGGGGTCAGGGACCCCTTTATCGCTCACTGTTCTGTTGCTGGTGGACTTGAAGCTTGGCCCACAAGAACTAATGGTTTTACTTGAGGAAGTGGCTTTACTTTTTAAATGAAAAACCTGCTTCCATTTGACTTAAAATGAATTGTTGCTTGACCATTTGGAAGACTGCTTTGAAATACACACACTTCTCTTCAAGTCATGTTAAAGCTATGCAAAATGAACTGTGGGCTAAAAGCATATTGTAAATTCCCAAGTCCTCACAGGAAAAGCTAAAAGCAAAGCTTTGAATCAAGATTTAAATTATATGGTGTGTGTTTTTAATATACCGAGCTACTGAACTGTAAAGAAACTTAAATAGCCTTTATCAGTATAGCAGGAGGTTTGCCTGTTTGCTGCCTTTGCTAGTTCCATATGCAAAATGTATTTTACAGCCATGAGCTTGTAGTTTTAATAAAGTCTCTGTCTCTTCTTCCTCCACCCTCCTTCACAGCTTTAAAAAAAACAAAACACTTGCATTTAAAAAAAGAGAATTAAAACATAGTTTCAGCATCATTCCGGTTATGGTGCACATTAGACCACAAAGCCACACACTACTGCATCCAGCCTAAAAGGCTAAACCTCAGAGTTCACTAAAGACGTAATCAGTTTCCCATTGTTAGTAGGGTGACCATGTGTCTTAATTGATAGCGGACAATGCTCTCATAGTGGACAATGCTCTCATAGATAGATTTCATAGATCATAGAGTTGGAAGGAGCCTACAGGGTTATCGAGTCCAACCCCCTGCTCAATGCAGGAAACTAGAGGAGGGGTCTCCCATCCAAGTAATGACCAGGCCTGACCCTGCTTAGCTTTTCACACTCAGACAAGCTGAGCCAGCATAAGCCACAGGCCTGTGTTTGAAGGACTCTCAGAGGACTGTCCTTTGTTTGAAGACATCTTCTATTTGGAGGGCTTTCTAGTCCAAGTCCAGCTTAAAGCATCATAAGAAGGTAGAACAAGGCTCCTGAAGTTGCCCACCAACAGTTGGCACCTGCACAGCACACTGAGCAAGTAGGTCACCTGGTCACAGTCTTCCCCACTATGGTGAGATGTGTTATAGTTCTATTTAAAGTATAGTAACGATTTCTAAATCTGTGTCTATATAAATTAGCATATGCACATTTTATGCAAATATGTGCCTTGTCATCTTTTTTGCTGATGTATTTCCTCTTTTTTGTGGATGCATAAGTGGCTACCCTAATTGCTAGCAAGTGCTTTCCCTGTTGCAAAGGCCTTTTAAAGCACCTGTTGACTGTGCTTCCCAGTGCACAGTCCTATGCACATTTACTGAGACTTAAGACGCACTGCATTAAATGTGTTTTAAGATTGTGGCCCCTGATTAACACATTTGTTCACAATGTGTTAATCAGAGAATGCTACAGTATAACCTGTGTCTGAAAGGTAAAGGGATGATCAAAATAACCACCAAAGGCATTTGGTCACAATGTGCTAATCAGAGAACGCTACAATATAACCTATGTCTAAAAGGTAAAGGGATGATCAAAATAACCATCAAAGGCATTGTGTTGCTTTGCCATTGGTGGCATCTATGTCTCAGCATTGCTATTTTTTATCTGGGTGTCAGAGCTGCTGCCATTAAAATTGGGAATCCATTGCTTTGTGGATAGCTGCCCCCATGTGGTGAGGCCACAGATAGGGAAGTTGGAGAAATCCGCAATGGATTCAAATGGATTTAGATTTCTGTGAATCCATCCCACAGATTCTATAGTGGACTGGCTTTTCCCAAGTCACACAGATTCCACAGGCTTGCAGACTGGTTTTTTTACTTTCCATAATTTTATGCAAGTTTAGTTGTAGAAAAATATGAAAAATTAAAAAACACTAACCAAAAATGTGCATTTTCCCCGTAGACTAAAGCGCGAAAATGCAACCCCATATACTTGCGCACTTTCAGAAGTGCATATGAACGCATTTGCACAAAATCCAATTCCATCCGTAAGCAGTCAACAGAACAAAAGGCACCTGTGACAATCTGTGAAACTCAGATGGAATGGACTGAACAAAGTGTGTACATCCCTAGCTACAGGTTGGAGCATTTCCCTAGGGAAGCAAGGGTGTCAAAACTCTTTAAGCCTGAAGGCTGGATACAGTTTCAGAGAAAATCTTGGAGGCCTTATTCCAGCGGTGGGTGGGGCCATAGGCAAAGAGAACACTTTGGCCAAAATGCCAAAAACGCCAGCATATTATAGCTTAAAGTTCCTACTGCCACTAACTACGCATCAAGAGAGCCATTTCAACCTTTTAGAAGGGGAGGGGACTCCAAAAGGTGGGAAACCACCAAACCATTGATGGTTGGGGGGGGGAAGAAGGTGGGGCCAGAGGAATGGGGCATGGTCATCTGGAGAATCGTGGAGGGCCAGATTGGGACCCCAAGTGGACCAGGTTTGGCCCACAGGCCCATAGTTCCACACCCCTGCAGTAAAGGGTTCCTGGGTACTGGGGAAGTACCTTCCATGTTTTTGTTTTTTTGGTGGGTTTTTTTTGCAAAGAGTCTCTAAGTGTCCTCCCACTTGCTGGTAACATGAAGGAGAGGATCCCTGTGGTTTTAGCTCTGACTTCCTTCATTCCTTCATCCTATTAATATGGTGGCAATGCAAACCGAAGCTTTCCGTTACAATTTCTTTAGAGGAATCGCTTTTTATTCTAGCTATTCGGTAAAATGTGGAAGGATTTCAGAAGATAGTTCATAAAGGGATATTTCTCACATTTTAACGTACTCTCAGTACTCTTTCAGGAAGTCATTTTCATATAAATGAAATTTGTAAATCGAGATGTTATAAAGCAAACCAGCAATTTCCACAGTGTGTTTCATTATAACGAATGCTCCCAAAGGCCACCAATATGCAGAAAAGCTGGCAGTGGCCCAATCCTCTGTCCCTCAAAATAACTAATAATGGAGCCTGCATTCTTTTTAATAAACTCTAGGTAGCATTACAGTAATAGGAATCATTATATCTTGCTTCTCATTTTATTTTATTTATTTCCAGTTTTCTCCTTGCTCATTAGAGCAAAGCTCCGGAGCCTTTTCAATATACTTGCAAATTGATTGGTTCATCCGGAATGGAAGAATTTTAGAAATGTTTTCTCTAAAATCTCCTTATTATCTCCCATTCCTTACCCAGAGGGGGAAAATGGGGGGAAAGTTTAAGGCTGCCATCCTATACTCACTTAGCTCGCAGTAAGCCCCATTGAACTCAATGAGACTTACTTCTGAGATGACATGTCAGTGCCCTTCCATCAGGCTGCAGCAGAGGCAGAGAAAGAAATAGAGGCACTCCTGAAAAGGCAGCTTCATCAGGTTTTGTCTGTCCTCCAGCCATTATCCAGCAACCTCTCCATTAGCCTGTAGGAGAGGGAGAGAAAAGAAGCAGAGCCTGAGTTTACTTGCTTTCCCTTTCCTGCCCATCCCCTTTTCCCTTTGTGTCATACCTTCTTAGATCGTAAAGCTGAGGGTAGAGAATATATATATATATATGATGCTCTGGGGGCCTTTCCAGCTGCAGAGTGGGGTATAAATGCTTTAAATATACAAGTAAGTAATGACACATATACCCACATGAAAATTATATGGAAATGTTCACACCCACCATTCCTTCTCTCCAGTTGTGTTGATACATTAAATCAGGGATGGGTAATCTCTGGCCCACAAGGATCCCCAATCCAGCCCACAATTTGAGTTTGCCATGCCCCCTTTGTGTCAGCATGCCCCTTGCCTTTGAGTGGCAGTGGCGCAACATGTCCTGCCACTTGATGTGGGAGGATGTGTGCTGCCACTGCTTCTGCCACTGCCAATGTTGCTGCCACCGCATCCCTTCCCCCTTCCCAGATGAGAGATCAGGTAGGTGGCCTCTCCAGAGAGCCACCCAGGCTTGAATGCAGTGCTTTGAGGAGTCCTTCATCAAAGCCCATCCATGGCCTGTCCACAATGCCACACTTTGAGGAAGGACCCCTCAAAGCATGATATTCAGGCCTGGGTGGCCTTTCAGAGAGGCCACCTCATCTCTTGTCCAGGAGACTCTCCCAAAGCAAAAGATTGGGTGAGTGGGCAGGCTTTTCCTAGGTTGGAATTTGGCCCTTAGGCTGAAGACATTTCTCATACCTGCATTAAGTAATTGCTGTGGTTCCTTTTAAAATGTCTTCTTTAAGTACTGCACCTTCCTATAGCACCTCACCTGGTCCCATCCTTTATATACACTTCAACTGGGGTGCCCTCCTGAATCCACTTGCTTGTCAACGGTCCCATTCATCCCAACTGCCCTAGTGAATTGCTTAGGCATTATGTCTTCACGAGATCGTAACTCTCTAGTCCATGAAAGTCTGGCATAACATTGGCATGTTCAGAGCTTGGTATTCATTTGCTTACATAGCAAACCTTAGCTGATGTAATTGGGTGCTTCCACAATGACATGGAAAGTTGCTGGAAGAGCAGCTAAAACTACAAGTTCAACCTTACCTTCCTAAAAAGATAATTTACAGGTTCTGATCTGTGTTAGTTATTTTGGGTATGGAATGCTAGGCTTTTTTGGTTGGTTGGTTTTTTAAGTAAATTATCACTGAACATAAAGTTGTTAACTTGAGGATTGAATATCCCCCCTTTCATACATAACAGATCTCTCTCTGACTCACTCACACAGAGATGCACGCGCACACACACACACACACACACACACACCTCTACTTCCTTCCCCCTATCTCAGTCCCCCTTAACCTTTCCCCGTTTCTTCTTTTATTTTGGGTTATGAAGTGTGCAGAACTGATCTGGTTGCTTGGTGCCATTTGTGCAATTGGATTCTACTGTGAATTCCCCAATCTATACCCAAGCCAAAAAAATACAGTAACTGAAATCCGTCACCATCATTCATATCTGAAGTGTGAAAATGCTGCTTAAGTGCAGCTTTGTTGTTGCATGACGTCTCCGTCGCAATTAATTAGAAATGATGTAATGGTCAATAAAGGGTTCAGACAATGGATCGCAGTAATGATGGGCTTCTTGATGCTTCTCTTTGTGAAAAAAATAATAATCTACCACTGAAGTTATTAAGCCTAATGTCCCATGACAATAGATGAAGTTTTTAAAAGGAAGGATATGTCAGTAAAATCATGGCCTGTTGTAAATTCACAAAAGTATGGCATCAACTGGAAAATTCTATTTTATGTTTGTGTGGGCGAGTGTAGAGGTGTGCAGGCAGTGGCATTGATAGAAAAATAGGGGTATGCAAGTATGTCTGTATTTTCAACTGTGAAATATTGGAGCGCATTACACTGCGGAGAACAAGTGAGATGCATTAAGAGTTAATGTCTAGGATATACATTAAAAATGTAAAATCCAGAGCCACATGGGCTGCTAGCCTGAAGTGTTACATTGTATATCCAATAATCCCATGCTGGACACTAGCTACAAAACTGTACTGTAGTAAACAAAAGTAAACAAATATCTTCCTGATTAGTTTGACTTAAAGTTCATTCATTTTTTAAAATACCTTAGTTAAATGTAGCTCTTACAGAAAACCGTGGGTTGGATCCAGACTGGTCTATAGTTTGAAGTATATGGGGTTGGATCCAAACTTAGTTATGCTTATAGTAGAACTATTGAAATCAATGGGCCTTACCTTAGTCACACAACTGACTTGCCATTGATTTCAATGGGTCTAGTCTAACTACAATTAAGTCTGAATCCAACCCGGTATATTTTTATTACTTTGAGCTATAGAACATTTTTCAGCTTTGCAGCTTCTAAAGCAGCAAACAACAAACCTTAAAACAGTAACAAATGAAATTAATAACATCATCAGGAAACAGCATAAAATGAGCACAGTGAAAAGGAAAAGACTATATCACAAAAACTTGAGAGGCTGGGCAGAATAAAAATATTTCTACTGCTCTTTTAAAGGAGCCACGGATGTGAACCTGGCGGGTTTTTCTTGGAAGGGAGTTCCACAAACAGGGACTACCAACTCGAAAGAATGCATTAATCCTATGGGACGGCAATCTCACCTCCTTCAGAGTTAGAACCCATAACTAGGCTTCATCACTAAATTCTCTGTGGAGTTCGTATTTGTATTAAAGAAAGTGTCCCTGCAAATAAATATAAAGATGCATTATTCATAATAAAAAATTAATAAGCCAGTTATAGTATTTTTGTGTATAAGTTGTGTTGTTCTGGGTCAGAACTCACTGAGCTGTGCATAGATTCTGCTATGAATTTCTCTTCCCCCCATCATGCATAATGTGGGGGGGAGAGGTTTTGCGATGGGGGGGTATGGAGGGTGACAAGAATGGGGTGATCTTCGCCCTCCATTCAGTAGCAAATGGGATGATGTCCGCCCTCCAATCATTTGGCACTAGAGGAGGAGCACTGAGGCAATATTTATGCCCAGCGTCTCCAAACCTCTGCCTCTTGTGTTTGCAACTCCCTCCTCTCCCAATGAGCAGTGTGGGCTCCTCCGGTCGCCAGTTCTGGGGCCGAGTAGGAATTTTGTCTCCCTGCCTCAATTGGCTCTGGGCAGGGTTCATGTTTCGCCTACTCTACACTGTGGACTTGGGGAGGATTTTTTGTTTGGGGTACGGGTCTGATTAATTGGTCACATTTGGCGGTAAGTGCGGAGAATAAGCAGTGGCGTTAGGGTTTCGGTGAGCATCCCAATGGCACCCTCGAAGGTGATTGGCGTTAACCTGAGGCTACCCACTGATGTCATGTGGCTCAGTCAGTGGGAGATAGGGCCGCCTTTGGGGGTCTTTCCTTCTCACCCACATTGATTGTCTTGCAGCGCCGTGGGGCGGTGACACTGGGAAGATCCCCCAGCACCAAGTGGTGTGGAATTGGAGGGCGGCGAGTCACTGCGCCACTGTTCTGGTTTGGGATGTTTTCGCCCTGATATGCTCCACTGGCTGTTGGACGGTTTTAGTTAACCCCGCACTTCTCCCTTTGCAGATCTCTGATTAATAAAATGTGGCCCTGATTTGAAACCATATTTTACATGTCTCAACTCTTCATTTCCCTGCTTACACTCGCAAAGTGTTTTATTGGAAAAATTTATGTGGAAAAGTAAAGTGTGTGAGGTGGTGGCACTTACATTGATGCTATTGATACAGGACAAAACTTTCTTTTCTAACTTTCCCATTATTTTGCCTCATTTCAATTGTTTACTTGCTCACATCCAGAAAAAGAAACTTTATTTTTTTAGTTCTTTGTCATCCAAATGAGACCTGATTGAATAGACTGCTAGCATTTCATTGTGTATCTTATATTAATTCTGTAATTTGTCATCTCTTAATGCATGGGTAACAAAAGCTATTAAACTGTGCAACAATTTAACCCATAAATTATTACCTAAATGATCTCATTTATCTATTTTAAATAGGTATCATTTTTTTTAAAATGGAAAAGTATTTTAGGCTTTATAACTTGGTCCCATCTTAAATGTGGAAAAAGAAATCACAACACAAACATAAAATGCAAACATGATTGCTATATTAAGTTGTATCACATTACTCTAAATTTGCCCCTGTCAAAACACAGTCAGCAAATTAGAATGGTAATGAAATCCCTGAAGTTGTAAATTGATTTGTCAAAGCACTGAAAAACTCCTTTATTAGGAGACTGCAAATTCACAAGGTCAGGCAAGTTACCTCATGGTTTGGTAAGAGTTAATATATTGCATTTCAATTAATTTTCTTCTTTAAGTAAGGTAATGCTTTTTATGCAGTTCTATGCAACTTCTCTTAAATAAGCAAGAATAATATATGGTAATGGAACATTATAGACCAGGGATGGGGAACTTTTTTCCTTGTTGCGGGCCATGTTCCCTCAAGCATAAACAGTTGGAGGCCACATGTCAGTGGTGGATGTGGCTGAAAGCTGCAGTGGATTGTGCCAGAGCCAAAAGTGCCTGCAGCCAGCCCTTTTTGCCTGCATAGGGCTTTTAATGTTAGCCTAAGGCAGTGCTTCTCAAATAGTGGGGCGGGCCCCCCAGGGGGGGCACGAGGCTCCGTAAAGGGGGGCTCGTTTGACCTCAGTTAAAAGTTTTTTTTAATATTGTGTTCCTTTAAATCCTGTGCTCCTTTAAATCTTTTCTGCTACAGTTAATAAAGCTATTCTTTGTTGTAAATTGATCCACATTTCTTTCTTTTTTTATTCTCTTATACGTTAATAAGGATACAGTGTTATGCAGAGGTGTACTTATAACAATTTTATAGACAAATGATACTATTTACAGTCGCGCGCGGGGCGCGAAATGTTTTCTTCTTCCTAGGGGGGGCATGACAGAAAATAATTGAGAAGCACTGGCCTAAGGGCAACATGAAATTTGGCCAAGGGCAGATTGCCCAGCCAAATGTAGACCTGTCATTTTATAGGTGCACAAGTGATTGGGGGGGTGGGGAATTACTGAGTGTAGGACATGTTTTAATTTTTAAAATTTATCTCTTAAGTTGCATCAGCCAATTTGGGTGCTCTAGTTCCTGCATTATGTACTCTTCCTAATTTCTTTCACCATTTGAGCATCAGAATGCACCAAGGACAAAAGAGGAGCCTCAGAACTTAGACTGAATAAAACGTATGTAGGTTATGGCCATCAATACAATTTCCACAGCAACCTGTTGAGAACTGTATTGTGACAACTTTATGCCCCAATTCAACTATAACTCCTTTTTCTCCATTACTCTGGGTGTTCATATAGTAGGAACATGTTGGTGTGTGAGGTTGCTGTAAAATTAAAAGAGCCGTGGTCAATTTGGATTTAAAGATAGGGAAGGATTATAGAGAGGCTAGAAGATGGAGGTTGAATTGTAATATTTTTAAAGTAAAACATATAATTGAAAAGATAGAGAAAGAGATGATGGAAATATGGGAATTTAATCAAACAGAGGATTGTAGTCAAGCCATAATATGGGATACTATGAAAAGTGTTATGAGAGGTATGGGAATAAGAGAGGGAGTCAATTTAAGAAAACAACAGGAGGCTTTTAATAAACAGATAGAAGAAGAGATTAGGGAGTTAGAAGAATCTTTTTTAAAGAATAGGGATAAGAAGGTATTTGCTGAACTGCAAGCTAAGAGGAAAGAATTTGAGAATAAAGATATAGATAAAGTGCAAAGGAATCTGATATATATGAAAAGAGAGTTTTTTGAGAATAGTAATAAAAATTCTAAAATGTTAGCTAGATCTGCGCAAAAAAAAAGAGAGAAAAATTTAGTGGGGGTGATTAAAGATAAGAAGGGTAAGGAATATAATTTAATGAAGGATAAACTAAAAATATTTCATGAATTTTATTCTGAATTGTATAAGGCTGGGTATGTTCTGAAGTAAGGATTAAAGAATATATTGAAAAAAATTTGAAAATAAAAATATTAGAAGAGGATAGGGACTATATGGAACAACCTTTTACGGAGTTAGAAATAGAGTTTGCTATAAATAAATTAAAAGATGGTAAAACTCCCGGAATAGATGGTTTAGGGGCTGAATATTATAAGGCTTTCAAGAAAATGTTAATTCCCAAGTTAAAAAATTTGTTTAATGATATTTTACAGGGGGGAGAGATCCCTCCTTCTTGGAAACAATCTTTGACCATTTTAATTTTGAAACCGAATAAGGATCTGGCAGACCCAGGATCCTATAGACCAATTTCATTAATTAATCAAGATGCAAAATTAATGTCTGCAATATTAGCTAGAAGAATGAATAGTTTTGTTAGTAAGTATATTGGTTTAGATCAATGTGGTTTTGTACAAGGTAGACAAATGGCAGATTTGACTAGAAGAGTGTTAAATATAATATATTTAATTAAGAAAAATAATTTGAAGGCAGGGGTTTTAGCATTAGATATTTTCAAGGCCTTTGATTGTGTGGAATGGCCAGCATTAAAGAGGATAATAAAAACTATGGGGTTTGGTGAAAAGTTTCGAGGAGTTATTGATCAATTGTATGCTCAAAATACAACGTCAGTTGTAGTAAATGATGGTATAACTGATCAAATTCATCTAGGCCGAGGTACCAGACAGGGCTGTCCCCTTTCACCAATCTTATTTGTGTTAGTTATGGAGGTTTTGGCAAATGTAGTTAGAAAGGATAGTAATTTAAAAGGGATAGGGATAAAGGATAAGATAAAAATTAATCTTTTTGCAGATGATACTTTGTTAACAATTGAAAATCCCATGGAAATGATGGATAGGTTAGAGAATCATTTAAAGGAGTTTAGGGAAGTTACCGGGTTGCAAGTAAACTGGGATAAATCTGAGATTATGTTGTTTAATTATAGTAAAATAGAGGAATTAGAAGGGATTAAAAAGAGATCAAATATTAAGGTAAAAAGTATGATTAAATATTTAGGTATAGATATTTTTAAAGAGTTAGAAAAAATAGTAGAACAAAATTTTAGAAAGTTAAAGAATGAGGTAAAAAAAAAGATAGAGGAATATAAGAAAATTGGACTTTCATGGTTTGGTAGAATAGCTTTGATAAAAATGAAGATATTACCAAAGATATTTTTTTTATTTAGAATGATACCAAGTAGTTTATCAGAGAAGGAAATTAGGGAATGGCAAGCAATAATTAATAATTTTTGTAATGGGGGGGGGGGGAAGGTGAGGATTACTAAGAGTAGATGGTATAAATCCGAAAAAGAAGGGGGGCTTGGCCTTCCTAATATCAAGTGGTATTATATAGCTAATCAGTTAAGGTTTATTATGGATATTTTAGTTAGGAAGAATATTTTGTGGTTAGAAATAGAAACGCAGGAAATAGAAATGGGGATGGAAAAAATTTTATTTTCAAAAAAAAGTATTACTAGTGTAAAAAGAATAGAAAATCCCTTCCTGAAAAATATGGTAGGGATTTGGAATAGTAACAGACAGATCTTTATACCAGGGATATCACCGTTAACTCCAGTTGTAGCAATGGAGGACTTTCCAGTAAATGCACAGCATTGGGAGGCAATATTTAGGGAAAATAAGGTTATCAAATTAATGGATTGGATGGGAAAAATTGAGACTAGACAACAAATATCGGAAATGATTGGGCCAGATAGAATTTCGTGGTTAAATTTAATGCAATTAGATCAGTGGACTAAGAAATGGAAAAAGAAAAACGAGTATGAGAGGGAGTTTACTGGATTTGAAAAGAAAGTGTTGTCTAGAGAACTTATAGAAGGGAATGTTTCTTCTAGAGCAGTGATGGCGAACCTTTTTGAGCCCGAGTGCCCAAACTGCAACACAAAACCAACTTATTTATTTCAAAGTGCCAACACTGCAATTAAACCTGAATATCGAGGTTTTAGTTTTAGAAAAACGACTCATACAGTTGTCCGAACTAATTAACAACTTTTGTCTTAAAAGAAAAACACAATAACAGAGCTTTCAATGATACAAACAGTTTTTTCTTGGGGAAAAAAATCAACTCAAAAAATTATTATAGTACTACATTGTACACATAGCCTGAAGGGAATTTATACAAACTTTTTAAATAATTAGGCACATGTATTTTTGGATAAGGGATTCTCAACTTGTAATATGATTATATGCCAGACTGAAATTGTATGGGGCAAGCTTTACCCCGGGTCCTTTCCCTGCTTCTACAGGTGTCGGATTAGTAAAAGTAAAAGTCAACCTGTACTAGGATGAGCAAGATAAACAAGAAAACTAAACGTGCTTAACACATTTTAAACACTTTATGTCTTGGACTGCAAACACTGCATTAGGTAAAAGTTTGCATTGGGCATGCTTTTGCACAATTAATGTGATTTTTGCTATTGCATGCATGCTGATAATTTGTCAAACCTTGGCTCATACTCCGTTAGTTTGAGAGCAACACATGTAGCACTCAGGTCAACTGTTAGGGCTTTACATCCAAGCCATGCTCTGTGCATCATTCTTCAAAATCTTTTGAATGTGATAACAATGTAGAAAAGAATTCTGTAACAGGAATTCTAGAATAAAATCATTCTGTTCCACACTGTGAGAAAGAACAAAATCATTCGTGTTTTGCAGAAGGGGACAGTCTTTTCGTGATCTGGTGACCAATGGCTCAAGTGCCCACAGAGAGGTCCCTGCGTGCCAGCTGTGGCACCCGTGCCATAGGTTTGCCATCACTGTTCTAGAGGGTTAACTAAGGAGATATATAAAATGATGCAGAGGATTGAAGCGAAAAAAGACAACCTTAAGATGATGTCGGAAATGGAATTTGAGGAGGAGATATCAAATGCGGGGTGGAGAAATATTTGGGGCAGACGTATATTAAGAAATATGTCAGTAAGGATAAAAGAGAATTTTTTTAAAACTGTTTGGAGATGGTATTTGACTCCAGTAAGATTAAATAAAATAGATAGTAATTGTGCTCCATTGTGTTGGAGAGGATGCCAGGAGCTTGGTACTTATGCTCATATGTGGTGGAGCTGTAAAAGCGTATTGGATTTTTGGAATAAAATTTTTGGAGAAATTTCACTAATTATTGGTATTAATGTGGAGGTCTGTCCAAAATTAGCATTGTTATCAATAACGGAGAAACTTTTGTGCTCACAAGAGAAAAAGGAACTACCGTAATTGTAAGTTTATTAGCGGCAGGGAGATTATTGATTGCAAGGAATTGGAAAGTTCAACATCAGTATTTAATAATAGACTGGTATAAAGAGGTTTGGGATATTGCTTTAAATGATAAATTAACATGTAGTATTAAATGTAAAAGGGGACAATTAAAGAAAAATAATTTTAAGGAAATATGGGGGTCATTTTTAGATTATGTTTTAGTAAAGGGGAAAGGGAGTAAGCCATGTCATGATATGATGTATTTTTGGAATATAGATTAATAATGGATTATGTGGATAGAATTGGTTTTGGCCCCGGGGTGACGGGTGCACTTGTAGTGTATGATGTGTAGGTTTATGTTTTTTTGTGTGTATGTGTGTTCTTTAAAAATATAAATAAAAATTAAAAAAAAAAAAAAGAGCCATAGTATGTATTGTCAGTGTTCCTGAGCTGGTGACAATGCACACACACAAAGTCAATTACACAAGAGTCAATGCAAGACAAGAGTCAATTACAGGACCAGGGCAAGATATTCTGCTGCCTGAGGTGTAGCAGCAAATGGTACTCCATCCCAGGTCAATTCACTTTAAAGTAGCATTTTATTTCAGTTCAGTAGGTAGAGCAAACATAATCGTGGTCACTGGCAGCCAATACAAGTTGTATTGTAATGAATGAACGTTTAATTAAATGAACCTTTAATTTATATGGCAAGTTTAATGTTTATTATTTGCAAAGACCTGTTTAATAATTAATAATTTCCTAGATTTACAGAGTTTCAAAATATGTGTTTTATATATTTACAAAAGCCCCTTAAAATGATGCCATCATACGCACAGAGGAGGAAATACGTGTTTCATATAATTCATTTGCTTAAAAATGCAAAATAAATTTCTCTGCCCTATCCATACATATACAAATGATCCTTTATATTTATCTGAGTTAATAAAGTCAACAGATGGACTCAATAGGACTTAATTCTGAGTAGGCATGCATAGGATCACACTGTAAGAGTCTAGTAGTTCTTAATTTCAGAATGATAGAATTTTAAGGGCTGGAAAGTGAAGTTAAAAACACACATAAAACATATAAACAGGAACAGTTATATCCTGTCTGGAAAATATTTATTGAGCCTCTTTTTAATCATTTTCTATCATACTTTCCCTTGTAGATACTAGAAGTGTGTCTGCTGTTCCCGATTATTCTTATGGTTATGCAGCTGCCATAAGCCGGCGGGAAAGTGTGCTGCTGAACCTGTTAAATAATGAGTCTGGGACTGTGGGGGAGTATTAATATGAAGAGTGAATATATTGTGATGGTTTATTCTGTATTGGTTTATGACCGAAAATAAATTTTTTATTATTATTATTATTATTATTATTATTATTATTATTATTATTATTATCATCATCATCATCATCATCATCATCATCATCATCATCAGGACAGTTTGTTGTGATGCTTGTTTCCTTAGTTAAACTTCATTATCATGCACCTGTAGACTGTATATACCAGATGAGGCTTTTGTCCATCTAGTTCAGTATTGTCTATTCTGACTGACAGTGGTTTCTCTAGGATCTCAGGCAGTTTTTTCACATCATCTGTTACCTGATCCTTTTTTTAACTGAAGATACCAGGGATTTAGCCAAAGGCCTTCTGCATGCAAAGCATGTGTGCTTCCACTGAGCTGTGGCCCCTCCATATGAATAGTCTGGCTTGTCCTTAGCCACACAACATAATATACACCCCAGAAACCTACAATAGCCTATGGGTTCCAGATAGCTTGTTAACCACAGCAACAAGCCACCCTTGCCGGCTTCACATGACAGGGCAAGCCGTGCCAGTGAGGCTAATTATGCAAATCCTCTTGGCACGTGACCACCATGCACGGTGGGAAAATAAGCCACTGTGGCTTGTTTCCCACTGCATGATTGTGTGAACCCCATCAATCTGTGTACTAACTTTATGATTGCTGCAATTGTGGGTTGTACTATGACCAGGTCACACATGTATAATTATCACTTGTTAACTTTAGCAACATGTGATGATGTTTATACACACATAAATTAGCTTTCATACATCCATGGTTTGAGATGAGTAAGTCTCAAACTTATTGAACTCCACTCCTCCCTCTATACTTAGGTTGCCTGGGAAACAGCATTTACCACAAATGTCCTATTTCCATTCCATTTATTTGTTATGCCCAACAGACCAAAAAATAAAACAGAATAAGACACAATTATCTTAAATACAAAGCAAAGTATAATGACATGCATACCATCAACTCAGATATCAGATATACATATATATAAAACAGCAAATGACCTAAGGTAGTCCCTCCAGAAAGGATCCTTCCAGTGTCAAATAGTTAATTGCCGCCTTGTTTTCATTACCACTGATAAGAATTTGGCCACAGCTAATGACACTCATGGAATTTTGTCTGTCAGCAAGTATTTAACATAAAATTGAGCTGACCTTCCTGATAGTGTGGCCAGTAAAGGGGCAATCATATGCTGATGCACTCGAACATAACAATTACAGAACAGAAGAACACAGTTTGGTAGATTCCACCTCCTGGTTATCACAAGGACAAACCTGCAAGGACAGAGGAGCATCAACATATGTACCCCAAAGCATTTTAATGCTCTTACTTCCCATAACAGACTGGCTAACTAAAGCTTTCCCGCTGGAAGTGAAGAACCTGTGTGTAGACTGAAAGCTGAAACACAGACACCAGGAACTGGAAACTTTTAACCTGTTTCATAATTTAATCATGCAGAAGCCAGCCAGGCTGAGTAAACTTCCCCTTGAATACTATGACTGTTGATTTCTCATAATTGATCTTTAGACAATTATGCTTACAGTAAGAAGAAAGCTTGCTCAACAAATGTCTAAGCCCTGGATGAGAGCAGGAAAGAATGACTGCACAATGTCCTGTTTAGATATTCCACACTGTGCCCGTTTCTCTCTTGTATTATTTGCAGCTGAAGGTTACATGAACAAGAAACTGTTCCAGGCATATACACTATGCTGAGTGCTACTGGAATGTCGAATATGAGTCAATATTTGTTGTTCTAATCTGGACAACAGAAGACAAAGCTGCTGCCAACAGAGCAAAATGTTGCTTCAAAATGTTTCAGTTCAACCAGGCACAGAAGGTCTGGGAAAGACCCTAATCATCCCACCAGTCCTATATTTGCTTGGCATGAAGGGTGGCTTCATATCATGGGATGGAACACAGAGACAGTGTGGTGTAGTGGTTAGAGTGTTGGACTAGAACCAGGTTAAAATCTCCACTCAGCTGTGAAGTTCAGGGCCAAAGCAGACATTACTATAAATATGTGTCTAGCAGCTATGTCTCCGTTTTCATTTTTACTCTAGAGTAGGTCCAGGGGTCCTAGTCCAGATCTGAAAAGTCCCCTACCACCCATGCTAGGGTCTTGATCCAGATCAGGGGTTCTGTGCCTACTCTAGAGTAAAAATGAGGGAGGAAGACGTAGCTACTAGGCACACATTTAAGATGACTTTGGGACAGTCAATATCTCAGCCTAATTTACTTCGCAGGGTGGTTGTGAGGGTAAAATGTGGAAAGGGAGAACCATGTACAGGCCCTGAACTCTGTGAAGTAAGCATGGGCTTTAAAATGTAATAAAATAAGGACAAATTATTTTAGAAAGCAAGTGACCCTCCCACAGCATCTGGGTCTGGGAGAATAAAGCACAGTATGCTTGCCCTGATGCCACATTGAGACTGTTTCTGTGTCTATGCAACATTTGACCTATGCCACTCAGTGGCTGAGTTTGGATGTTACTGTAAAACATAGCTTTTCATTATGGCAATGAGACTAGCCTCCCTGCAGATTTGTCTGCTCCCCCTCCACTCTCCTCCTCCAAAACAGTTGTGAAGGAAGAATTCAGAAGCTTTCACTTCTATTTTTGATTAATTGTGGCTTACTATGTTATCTGAACCCAACAAACTGTGGTTATGGTTTGTTTGAAACAAGCTAACTTCAAATGGTAGTTTACAAAGCTAGCTTGTTTCCACTAATCATAGTTAAGATTAACCACAGATTAGGGTTTGGGCAACATATTACACTGACTGCAATGAATCTAAAACAGAAGTGGAACCCTCCAGTCTCTTCTTTGTGGCCACCCCAGAGGAGGAGAGGAGGGAGGGAGCTCAGGGGGAAGCTAGGATCATTCCTATCATGATAAACCAATGCAGCCAAAGTCTACAAATTTCAGCTCACTAGCAATGTGTGTGTTTAATTGAATGATTTTACAACTTGCCAAGGGGAAACTTCCCACTAGTGTGGGAATCATATATCGAACAGATGGAAAGCTTTTTAATCTCAGCAGGCTGAAAGCAAAAAGTAAGGTAATTACAACCTCCGTTGTGGAACTTCAGTATGCTGATGATAATGTGGTCTCCGCACATTCAGAGGATGATCTCCAAACTATCCTAAATGCTTTTGCAGAAGCATACGGAAAACTTGGTCTCTCACTTAACATCAAAAAAACCAAAGTGCTTCATCAGCAAGTGCAAGCTAACCCTTTGGTGATGCCATCTATCCAGCTTGGCGGGACAATACTGGAAAATGTCGATCATTTTCTCTATCTTGGCAGCTATCTTTCTGTTACAGCTAACATCGACAGTGAAATCCAGCATCGTTTGAGCTCCGCAAGTGCCGCATTTTCTCAAATGAAACATAGAGTGTTCGAGGATCGGGATATTTGTAGGAAGACCAAAACACTGGTTTATGAAGCCATTGTATTACCAACTTTATTGTACGCCTGCGAAACATGGACTATCTATAAACGTCACTTCCACCTCCTTGAAAGATTTCATCAACGTTGCCTCCGGAAAATCCTGCGAATTACTTGGGAAGATAGGCGAACAAATGTCAGTGTACTGGAAGAAGCAACGACTACTAGCGTTGAAAAAATGATCCTTCAACGCCAACTTCAGTGGACCGGTCATGTTGTTCGAATGCCTGACTGCCGTCTCCCAAAGCAGTTACTTTATTCCCAACTCAAGGATGGAAAGTGGAATATCGGTGGTCAATATAAGAGGTTTAAAGATGTTCATAAGGCTAATCTAAAAAAATGCAATATAAACATCGAAAACTGGTAAGCTCTGGCCCATGAACGATCTAACTGGAGGTTGGCCTTTCACAAAGGCTCCATGGACTTTGAAGAAGCCCGAGTGAAAGGTGAAAGGGAGAAACGTGCTAAGCGAAAAGCACGTCAAATGAATCCTTTACAGGACCATCTTCTATCTGGTAACCTCACTGTGTCCTCACTGTGGGAAGCTGTGTGGATCTAGAATTGGCCTCCACAGTCACTTACGGACCCATCGCTAGAGTCTACACAATTTTCTTTAAAATTTCCTCCTTTTAAAATCTCCTTTTTGTAAATTTTGATCCTGGAAGACAATCTTACTCGGTCACGAGTGATCGCCTGATGATGGTGACTATTTTGCTCCAAATGCATGAACAAACAGGCTTCCATTAACTAAGACCCTTCAGAAAAATAGTGTTTCATAGAAGAACAACCAAGAACTGGATAGCACTCTCATCAAGCACTGGAGCCAAGTACATGATGCTGCTTGCTGGATTGGCCGCATGCATGCATTGCCAAACAGTTGATGCTGTCAGTGCTGACCACATTGATCACCTGACTTTGTGTGAAAGGATTGATCCCAGACATGCCATCTGCTCAGGCCGAGGATCCAGGCATGTTGAAGGCATTTGTAAGGGCAGGTTGTGTCACTCATCTCTAGTGATGTTATGGGTATTCTCAGTGGAGTCTGATGGCTCCAATTCAGTGGGGCAGTTTATCCACTCTGGGCTTTAGTTTGGGCTTTTTAAGGAGCTATCCGTGGTGCTAAGCCCTATCCTCAAATTAGGTTCAGCACCATGAACAGCTCCTTTAATGTTCTGACTGGAACCCGGGGTGGATACACTGCCCCACTGACATTGGAGCCACGAAGAACCACTGCTGGGTATTATTGTGTTGTACTTGTGACACACACATGCGGTCGCATTCCACATGAGGATGATGAGAAAATGGGTGTGCTACTTGGATGCTAAGAATGTAATATTCTCAGAACAGAAGCAGTATTTTCAGAGCACAGATCTGAATCCCCCACAGGAAATGAGTAAGTCTCATGTTTATTGTTCTGAACAAGCAGGGTAGAAGAATGGCCCTGCAGTTGAATGTCTCACAGCTATCAGTGGACCACCTTGCACAAATTCCAGCCTACCACGGAGATACATGTCACAATGCACAGGCCCTGATTCTGCTGCATGCTCTTGAGCTCCAGAGGGGAATATCTATGGCCGCATTACAATGACAGGGATGAGGATTGGCGCCTACTTTTGAAATATTCTTCTGTTGCCAAATAATGTAATTAGTACAGTCATGCCTTGGATTGAGAGCATAATTCATTCCGGAAACATGCTTGTAATCTAAAACACTCTTATATCAAAATGAAATCCCCCCAAAAAAAATTGTACAGAGATTTTTCATTTAAGCCGTACTACAGTACTTGTATTGCAAGACGTCACTTGTATATCAAGTAAAAAAATAAATAAATAAATATTTAAAAATTTGCTTGTCTTGCAAAACGCTCTCAAACCAAGTTACTTGCAATCCAAGGTATTACTGTAAAATGATTCAAAACAAATATTTCAGAGCTTGTTTTGAATATTCTAGAATTCTGGAAAGATTCACCCGCTCAGTGAAGGGACTATCATTCGTTACATTTGTTTTGCTGTAATGTTCATATCAATAATGACACTGTGGCATATGATGCCATCTTCTGACTAAAGTAACTGTAATGCCAAACTGATAGACAGATGTAGGGAGGGGGCCATTGGGGTAGCCCTGCCAAGAGAAGCTCATTAATTAACTCTTTGAATTGTAAGGAAATATAAAATGAGTGTGACAAGTTGAGCCAGGTGCAGGGGAAGTTATTATTTATTGCTTCTATTTTTAAATTAACAGCTGTGTTTAGTGGAGTGTTCAGCAGCTGAGAGCGTCAGGAACGATACCTTTTATGAAACTACTGTTAGAAGTGCCTTCATGTGACACCATTTCTAATTGCTCTTTTCCAAAGGTAACCAGCATTGTAAGCACTCCTTGACTTTAATAGGATTTATGGCTCTTTAGCACATGGCACAGGTTGACTGCTGGAGCCATCTGGTCAAGTTTCACTAAATATATTCCATACTCTTTGGCATGGCATATCTGCTGTTCTTTGCTTGTTGCACCCCATAAACAGGACTGTGTAGGACAATAATCTTTCTCAAGTCCCATACTATGATTATGTGGTGCTTCTCATTAAGTCTCTGCACTGGTGTGTCTTCACTGCAATTCCAGGCTTTTCCTCTTTACCCCTAAACATTGTCATATCTCAGTTCCCTTTGTTTTCCTTCTCACTTTTGTCCCCCTTTGTTTCCTCTCCTAGTCTTGCCTTTTGCCTTATGCTGCTCTTAAAGTCTGGAACAGGCCATGCTTACAGTTATGTATATATGCCTGTCTTTGATTCCTTCAGCTCTCCTGGAAACGCTTTTCTGTGCTTTCTGCTATCAGATATCTACCAGTTAATCATTATCTCTCCTTTATGAAGTGCTTCCCTATCCCTCTGCCTTTGTGCTGCCCATCTTGTGTTGAACAACAAGACTAGTTAATTGGTACAGCCCTTCCTAGACCGTACTGCTTCAGACTGCTGATGAAGGTACATGTCCTCAATGCAAGATCTCCTTTGGGCATTACAAAAATAAAGCATTGCCAGCCATATGTGCCAGTCACTTCTGCATTCAGCTGACAGTGCCCCCTGTGAGATCTAAAACTACCCTGACTTAGGATATGTACTCAGAATTACAGTATCACTTTACCACTATGTTGTACTCACACTCAAGTTCAAAAGTGAAGAGAAGGTAGATGTTTCCATTCTTTCTAGACATGCCTATTAGTAAAGTACATACTCTAATCTACACATTACCATTTGTGAATATGGAAACAAGGGTAAGTAGTTATTCCAAATTTATTAACAAGATCTTGTGTTCATCGCATCAGAGTGTAAACCGTTTTTGGTAGGGATGGTGTCACATCTTGATTCCGTAAGCACCTACCAAATTGTTGATGTTAAATAAGGTGGTTATTCATACAGGACTGCAATTATAATATGTCCTACTTGTAATCATCTGTTAAGGTTGTGTATTACCCCAGGGGCCTGGTCCAGCTAAGGCCCCCTCAATTTAGATTAGAGGATAATCAGGGAGAGACGAAACCACTTGTGTGAAAGATAATGCACAGTTTATTGAATACAATAACAGAGAGTGGATACAGATTATAAACAATCAGGCAAAGCTAAGCTGACACACATCCCTCAGTCATAGGGCTCCCAAATACAGTGGGCATCGCTCTAGGGCACTGTTTGCTTGGATACTTGTGTGTGCACTTCTTGGCCCAAGCTGAAAGCCAAAGCACAAGCTAACAAGCTATGGATTTTATAGAGGTCTCCCTAAATTCTAGAAGCTGCCATACACTGCCTGGAGCTGCCAGCAGAGTAAAGAAGGGAAGGCAGCAAAAGACCCAGAAGTCCCAATTAACTTCTTCAGTAGAAGTGTGTAGAAACATCCTTATCTCAGGAATGAGATAAGCAGTCCACAGCAGCTGGTACCTGTTTATCTTATGTTTTAACTGAGGCCCTTGCTACACTGATTTTTCACAGCAGTTAAACTCAGCAAGAATCTGTTGCTTTCATGGCTACACTAAAAGCCTGTACTGGGCACTGTGAATAGTTCATGCTAATTCCTCATTACAGTGTCTTCCAATTATTGATCCTAATACATGTTGTTTGGTTAAAATAATCCTTTCCCAGAGCAGGAGCTGGACTCATGACCTTGAGGTACATTAATCTGTGGGACACTCTAGTCTTGCATGTGATCATTTATAAAAATAAGTATTCTTCATTCAGTGCCCTTTTTATATACTCCTACCTATTCTGCTGATCAATAAACCCTCAACGTAGTTGATGAACTTTGTTTTTCATACATCACTGGGCACTGAAAGAACTGACGGCTTATATGGTTTATCTGCCCTGCGGTTTTTAGACAAAATATTCATATTGTGACCAATTTCATTAAACAGAGAATCTTCAAGGCTCTTTTCACACAATCTGAAAGTTTATAATGAACACATGGAGGGGGAGAAGGATAACACCCACTGTCCACATCCCCACCACCAAACGTCATGTGTTTATAGCCTCTGGTTGTACAGTGCCTACCTCAGGGGTATTGAATCTCAGGCTTTGGGGCCAAGCCTGACCCACCTGAGGTCCCAGTCCAGCTCTCTGGGGTTTCCCAGTTGACCATGCCCCCTTTCCCCAATCATTTGGAGGTTTCCCAGTTTTTGCACAGGTTTTCTGCCATTCTAAAAGATTGAAATGTCTCTCCTAAAATGGCTTAGCTTTTAGTGCTTTTAAGTGCTTTAAGCTAAACTATCATGGAATCATAAAGTCGGAAGGGCCCTTTTAGGCCATTGAGTCCAACCCCCTGCTCAGTGCAGGAATCCAGTTTAAAGCATCCCTGACAGATGGCTGTCCAGTCTCTGCCTGAATACCTCCAGTGACAGAGAGCCCACCATCTCCGTAGATAGTTGGTTCCATTGCCTGACTGGTCTGACCATTAGGAAGTTTTTCCTGATGTTCAACCGAAATCTACCTTCCTGTAACTTAAGCTGTTATTTTGTGTCCTGCAGCCTTGGATGATAGAGAACAGGTTGCAGCCCTCTTCTGTGTTACAATCTTTACTTGAAAAGTGCTATCATATCCCCCATCAGTCTTCCTTTCTCAAGGCTAAACATACCCAATTCCTTCAATCTTTCCTTGTAGGACTTAGTTTCTAGTCTGCTGATCATCTTTGTTGCGCTTCTCATTCCAGTTTCTCTGAATCCTTCTTAAAGTGCAGTGTCCAGAACTGGACACAGTATTGACCAGCACAGAGTAGAGTGGAACTATTACTTTCTGTGATTTAGAAACTATACTTCAGTTGATGCAACCTAAAATTGCAGTTGCCTTTTTGCAGCCACATCACACTGCTGACTCATATTCAGCTTGTGATTGACTACAACTCCAAGATCCTTTCCACATGTACAATTGCCAGAACAGGTATCCCCCATCTTAAATCTGTGCTTTTGATTTCTTTTTCCTAAATGAAGAACTTTTCTCTGTTAAATTGCCTTCTGTTATTTTCTGTCAACTCTTCTAACCTATCAAGATCATTTTGAATGTTGTTTCTGTCTTCTAAGGTGTTAGCTGTTCCGCCCATTTTTGTGTCATCTGCAAATTTGATAAGCATTCTCCCACCTCCAAGTCATTAATAAAAATGTTGAAAAGTACAGGGCCCAGGACTGAGCCCTGCAGCACTCCACTTGATATCTCTTTCCAGTTTGATGAAGAACCATTGACAAGCACTCTTCAAGTATGGTTTTCCAGCCCGCTGTAGATCCACCTAGTAGTAATGCCATGGGCTGTTTTTGGGTAGTAGAAATCCATGGGTTGTTTTAGGGTAGTAGTAATCCCATGGTCTGTGTTAGGGTTTTGCGGTGGCTTGTTAACCATGGCAACAAAGACACCCTTGCCGGGTTCACACAACATGGCAAGCTGCACCAGTGAGGGTAATTATACAGCATGCGCAGTGGGAGAAATAAGCCACAGTGGCTTATTTTTCCCCTCCATGATCATGTAAACAGGCTCAGTATGTCTTCTACTGGCAAGCATCATTAGAGAAAAATAAATCAGAACTCTGTAGGGGACGGGGTCATTGTGCTCTTGGTGGGGGTGAGGTATAGATACAAATAGACTGAATTTAGAGTAAATCATTCTGCAGTTTTTCTGGATTCTACTTCCTCTATCTTACTTCCAAACTCAAGATTTATTTGTAGACACCATTTTGGAGTACTTACTGTGATCACAGAGGTGTGAATGAAATGTTAAATGAAGTGTCAAATTAAACTACAGAGCATGTAAAAGTACCAGAAAAATAGGCTTTTCCCCCAGTTCACCTATTAGAAAAAAAAGATGACAAAGAAAATTTGAAGCAGGCTATATAGATCATGAGGGATAAGTAGATCCCATGTAGATCCCATGTTCAATATAAATGAGATATCAATTTCAAACATTAAAACAATAAAAAAAATCCAGGGGGAAACAGAATGACACATAGGCCTAATGAAATAAAAATTTCTTATGGCAAAAGTGGAAGCTTGCTATCAAGGGGGCCATACAGATCTCCCAGGGCCACAAGCTGGACTGTGTAATGAAGGAGGCAATTTCCCTCATTTCCCCCCAAGCATATTTCAGATGATGGTGAGTCATGCAAAAGGGCCTCTCCTGTATTAACCTCAATGGGTGGGTGATGTTGTGTGGGAGGATATGATCGTATAGGTATGCCGTCTCAAGCTGTTTAGCACATTAAAATGACACACTTTGAATTGCCCCTGGAATGGACTGACAGCCGGCTGAGTTAAGGAGTCACGTGCTCTGAAAACTGGCTCCAATGGCGAGTCTTACTGCTGCATTTTGAACCATTTGGAGGTTCTTTGAAGGCAGATCCATGTAGAGTGCATTACAGGGACCCAGTCTTGCTTTAATTCAAGCATGTGCAGCTGAAATCAAACCACATTTCCAGAATGGGTGCAGCTCACGCATCAGCCTAAGCTGGACAAACACACTCCTGTAGCCACCACTCAGGATGGATGGATGGATGAATCAATCTATTTCCAGTTTGTGTGAATTTTGCATGTGTACATTCATAAATCCATTCCATCACACTTCTGCATTAATCAATGATTATTATTTTTTAAAGTCCACACAAAATTTTGTATATAAATTTTTGAATGTATTTTCCCACAAATACAATTTTACTATGCACTTTAACATACATTTTGGTGCATTTTTAAAGCCAAAAATTACATCACAAAATCTGGAGAAGTGCAAATTCCAAAGGATATTTACATTCCAATCTACATATTAGTCTGGATGGTGCAGATCAGACCAGTTCAGATCAGAATTTACACAGATCAAATCCCTCAGGCATCCCTATCTACCACCTGGGAATTACAGAGTAAGCCTGGACCCTGGAGAACCCCCAGACTGTGAACCAGATTTTTCAAGGGGATTACTATCCTTTCCAAAAACAGGGTGAACACCTATCACTGGATCAACAGTCCTACTGACTAAGAGCACAGCTGTCTTATCTGGATTAAGTTTCAGTTTATTAGCTTACATCTAGTACATTACTAATTCCAGACAAGAGGTGAGAACCCGCACAGCCTCTCTATTTTTTTATTTTTAAAAATTTATAAATCCCTCTTCATCCACTGGATCCCAGGGCAGTGTACACAACATTAAAAACTGACAAGGCCTGTGTGTGTGTGTGTAATCCATAAAATCACACACTGAAAAGCTAACAATAATTGAACAATAACTTTTCAACCAGCAGACCAAACAGCAATCAATTCAATTTAAAAGTAGGTAACTTACGGTAACTTCTTTTTTTAAAAAAATATTTAAAAATAGAATTCTAAAATATTCAGATGTTTAAATGCCTGGGCGAAAAGAAATGTTTTAAGTTGGCAATGAAAGGGAAACCAAGTTGGCACCAATTGGATCTCCTTTGGAAAGGCATTCTGGAATTGAGGCACCAACACAGAGAAGGCCCTCTCCTTTGTAGGTACATAATGTATAGCTCCCACTGATGGTATCTGTAGAAGGGCCTCCTCTGAAGATCTTAGTGCACTGCCAGGATAGTATGGGAGGAGGCTAGAATAAGATGGAAAGGATGCTGCTGTGTGTCATCTGCATACTGTGACAGGATCACCGGATCTCCAAATACATGCTATATGCAGTGAACAGGTTCGGGGGTGGGTGGGTAGGTGGGGAATAAAGCATGTGAGCCCAAGATTCACTCTTGGACTCACTACACAAAGTTACAGAGTGGGTGGGGTATATAATCTGAACAGACCATAGGAATGTTCCTCAAGAAGCATATTTCCTATGGAGCTGTGATAGAATCTTTTAAGCCTTTATATTGTCAGCAGTCATTCAGGTACATTTTCATCTTATTTGCCAGGATATATATGAATGAGCTTTTGAGTGTAATTTCCAGTGATATTCTGGAGAATGTAATTTATGAATGTAATTTACTGTGATATTCTGGAGGATTTTAAGACTACCTGATTGGGAACTGGATGGCTCTCTCATCAGTGACCTTATGTAGGACCTTTCCTACATAATGTAGGAAATGATATTATAATTAGGTTAGAGATGCTCAGAAAAAAATCTCAAGATTGCAGGCTTTGATTTTTAACCATTTTACAAAAACACACACAACACACCCTTTTTGGAGTCAGACTTCTGGTCTTTCTGATGTATTTGAATGGATCTGCAATGCCATCCAGTGGCTGGTCCGGTTAGAACTATCTCTTCTATTTGTCCCCATTTTATTTAATAGTTAAGAATGGTAATATAGTGGGATTTCATCTACCTTGGCCTTCACATGCAGCCTTTTTCTTCTGAAAGCAAAGCTTTTTATTTACTGAAGGCACATAGCAGTAATTATTGAGATGTTCCCATGGCAGCTATTTATGCAGCATGTGGAAAGCTCTCTAATACCACCCTTGGTTGCATCTAGTGGTGTTTAAACAAATGGGGGGGGGGGGGAATGCAGAACATAAAAGCAGGGGAATTCTATAGGCTGACTTTAGATGAACTGGCATACTATCTCTAGCAAAGTGAAAATGCGGTATTAAAGGACAGTAGCTAGCAATGGAAGTTGAAAATTATGCAGGTAGCCTTCATTAAAGCGAATGTAGCATAAATAAAACATGGATAAGAGTAACTTCAATTGCTTTGTAGACCATTTTGGCTCTTAAATAACCAATGGGGTGTACAGTGTGAACCAGTTTCTGTCTTGCCAATTGAGGTAATGATTAGAGCTGAATAAAGATGGAGCAAAAGTCGTGGGCCTAAGTAGTTCCTGGGGATTAAAGAGCAAAAATACTCTTTTAGACTCTGAACCAGTCAGGAGAGAGGAAAGAAAGTCTATGAGGCCTATGCCTGGAAATAAGACATTTCACAAATGCAAACAGAGATATATACTTGTAACAGTCCTATT
The DNA here is from genome assembly GCA_021292165.1 of Shinisaurus crocodilurus. Classification (NCBI taxonomy): domain Eukaryota; kingdom Metazoa; phylum Chordata; class Lepidosauria; order Squamata; family Shinisauridae; genus Shinisaurus; species Shinisaurus crocodilurus. The sequence goes on from CM037879.1 coordinate 237,332,250, forward strand.
TTCATACCAAGATTTACAAGCTGAAACCCCACCACTACACATTGCTAAAGGTCTACTCCATCCACTGTATGCTGTATTAATTTACTCTTACAATATTTCGTTTTCCACTGATTTAAAGCTAGGACAGTGTTGTTGCATTGTACATTACAAAAACATAATTGTCTGACAATATTCTCTCATTTTGGCCATCATATAATTTTCCTCTTTCCTTTCCTCTTGACTTCTTATGTTCTCTTATTCTCTATTGAGATTAACAACGTAGGATTGGATCCAAACTTAGTCATACTTCTGGTAACCCCATTGAAATCATGTCCCATTGATTTCAATTGCTTCTCTAAGTATGACTAAGACTGGATCCAAACCATAAACATTATAAACCAATACTGCCTTCTCTTTCATAGGATTTTGTTCCACTTTGCTTGACCATTCTGGTATTATCCTGGCCACTTTCTCAGTATCTTTACATCCTTCTTCTCTCCAGTTTCTGTGCTTATTGAGATAGATCATTACAAACAATCACTCTCTTCTTTAGCAACTTGTTTTCCTAACTTTCCCATGTCTACATTCATCTAACCATTAGGAACCATTCACCAGGTTCCTAACTTCCTTCCCACACCTCAAGCACCTGTCCGTTTTCCCTGTGGTCTTCAAAGTGAAATCTAGAGCATGTAGTCAGAAAAAGAAAGCCACCCTAATTCTACATCATATATATTCACTCCTGTGACTTAAGGACAAGAAATTAGGGCACATCAAATTCCATGTGCATATACTCACTTATATTTGTGTGAAGAGTAAGGTTGAGCTGAACTGAACCCACTTACCACATTTCATGTTCATTTTCATGAGTGTCGAAAAAGCACCTCCAATTTTGAGCAATTTTGAGCACTCTTTGCAAACACTTTGATGGTGTTTCATTGCTGCTGCTCTTCTTTGTGCTACTTTCAAAGTGAGTGTCCCATTTAGAAAATATTGTGGACAGCACTACTGCTCACCCCAGATTAGAGAGCAGGCACAGGGAGGGAATGCTACCCTTGTTGTCATATAAAGCTTGACTTGACGTTTACTTTTTACCACTGAATTTGTGAGGTGCATGAAGGGGCCGAAAAGGATTCAAAACCCAACGACTATTTTACTTAATTGAACGCTGCAACCTGATCCATATCACCATAATCTTAGGCAGGCTTTATTTCTTGCCAGTGGCTGATATTGCAGTTTGCCTTCATCCAGAGGAAATGTGCTGAGAAGTATAAAAGGAGTGGGAAGCAAAATTTGTGCTGCAGGTGTTCTGTATTATATAATGAACCCATTATCCTAATTCCATATAGTCAGCTCACCTGCTTGCCATTGATCATTTAAGGCCATATTGATGGATTACACATCTTACTATTCAGTTGGTTCTCATAGAGTTCATATGAGAATTAAGAAATGTGAACTTAGTTTCTACTTTGGATGAAGAATTATTGACTGATCTTATCTCACCAAAATCTGTAAATGAAAACATTTAATTTGCTCCACCTTTTGATTGTCTATCTTTCTTCTTCACCTTTAAATAGATGTAATTATTTAAATATTTGAAGTATATTAAAAGATGAATTAATGTTGGCATTTGAAAGGGGGAAGAAGCCTTGCAGCAATAACGAACTCAAATAAAAATATGTTTATCCATCCATCCATCCATCTACCATGTTACTCTTTCCAATATAGTGACTTTCCCATGGTCCAGTTACTTATCATCGCTGTCTGGCTTGTAGTACAAAAACAAACCCATTCAAGCAATAAAAGAAGCCGAAAAGGACTCCAGGAGGCAAGGCTGCAAATGATTTTAAAAGTAAACACAATGTTCACAAGAAGAAGATAATACAGTACTCATCTGAAGGCACAGGGAGCAAACTTTTAGGGCATTGATTCTACCACTCCACATTTGTCATAAGTTTTCCCCAAAATCTTCAGGTAATGGAAAGCTTGAAAACATTTTCTTGGTTGATTTCCTTCAGATGAGACAAACTTGACCTCTTATAATGTTTTGATGAACTTTTTAGAGTGAGGGAGTGTGGTGGGAAGTAATAATGATAAGGGCAAGGCAGTTCTCATCCCCAAACATGGATCAGTGCAGCTGACACAGTCTCACCAGGACAGTGCACAGGAAATTATTTCTAACCCATTTCAGAAACACAGTGGGATATGGGGGCATCACTGCAGTGGCAGGATCCATCTCCCCACAAGCATTTAGATACAACTTCAATGTGACTATATGAATATGCACCTTTTCCTGTGATTGGAAACCATGCAATGGCAAGCTCCCCAATCATGGTTCCGGCCTATGCATGATCAATTTTATGCACATGGGGACATTGCAGACTGCATCAGAATGTGTGCAGGACAAGGGATGGTGCCTGATGGCATGTCATTGCCCTGGCCCTGCGCATGTTCATTGAATGCATGGAGCTCACCCAGACTTCCCTGAATTTGTACATAAGAGTAAACTGTGATTTAGTCAAAATTAAAAGTGGAAGCTTAATTTGCCTCCTTTTGCACATGAATATGGAGGAGAGGGGGTGTCCTGCTCCAGCAGAGATTGCATCATCCCAGTGAGACAATGGCTCAGGCAAGAGGGCACATTGCACAAAGCAAAGTGGCAGACTCACTGAGGCAGATCTGGAGTAGAGCAGGTTCAGGACCCTGGATAGTACTACAGGCACTAGGTCAGATATGTATTAGCTTGGATTCAGGACTGCAGGTAGCAAGCCTGCAGCTAAGGTAAGACCAGCTCATGGAGCAACTGCCAAGGTTTTATAGCCTGGCCAGGTGAGTCCTTCTGGGGCCTCGACCCTCTCAAGTGCTGCATCTGACTTTCATGAAGGGCTGGTGCCTTTTTCTGAGGTTGCTGGCTTCTTCTGGGTGGGGGGAGAGTCTGAGGAGAGGATCTGGTTGGAAAATGCCGCCCCTACTCACTGGAAGAGTCCAAGATCCACTCCTTGGAGCCACAGAGCAGCAGTATTTCCCTGGGATTTAGCACATGGGGTGCGAGATCCAATATGGGAGGGCCCTATTGGAGGCAGACTGGGGACCAGGTCTGACTCCTTGGAGCTGCTGCTGCTGCTGCTGCTGGAAAATTCAGCCTCTGAGGGTTCTCAGTCCATGGCCATGACAGGGAGCAGGGTGTGTGTGTATAAGCCCAAGGCTCACCACAGCTCATTCCAAACATCTGAACCATGGTTTAGGTGATCATCTGAATTTGGTAGGATTGGCTGTAAATACTGGTCAGCAATTCTCCTGATTTACAGTGTACTACTTAGATTTTGAGAATGAAGCATCAACAAATAACAAGCAGAGTGAAAAGTACAAAGTGAATTACTTTGTTTGTTTGTCTATTACATTTATATCCTGCCTTTCCTCCAAGAAGCCCTCAACTAAATGCAGAGTGACCCAGAGAATATTCCTGCATCTTTCATCATCAGGCGATCACTCGTGACCGAGTAAGATTGTCTTCCGGGATAAAAGGAGGAAATTCTAAAGAAGATTGTGTAGACTCTAGCGATGGGTCCGTAAGTGACTGTGGAGGCCAATTCTAGATCCACACAGCTTCCCACAGTGAGGACACAGGTTACCAGATAGAAGATGGTCCTGTAAAGGATTCATTTGACGTGCTTTTCGCCTAGCACGTTTCTCCCTTTCACCTTGCACTCGGGCTTCTTCAAAGTCCATGGAACCTTTGTGAAAGGCCAACCTCCATTTAGATCGTTCATGGGCCAGAGCTTCCCAGTTTTCGATGTTTATATTGCATTTTTTTAGATTAGCCTTATGAACATCTTTAAACCTCTTATATTGACCACCGATATTCCGCTTTCCATCCTTGAGTTGGGAGTAAAGTAACTGCTTTGGGAGACGGCAGTCAGGCATTCGAACAACATGACCGGTCCACTGAAGTTGGCGTTGAAGGATCATTTTTTCAATGCTAGTAGTCTTTGCTTCTTCCAGTACACTGACATTTGTTCGCCTATCTTCCCAAGTAATTTGCAGGATTTTCCGGAGGCAACGTTGATGAAACCTTTCAAGGAGGTGGAAGTGACGTTTATAGATAGTCCATGTTTCGCAGGCAAACAATAAAGTTGGTAATACAATGGCTTCATAAACCAGTGTTTTGGTCTTCTTACAAATATCCCGATCCTCGAACACTCTATGTTTCATTCGAGAAAATGCGGCACTTGCGGAGCTCAGACGATGCTGGATTTCACTGTCGATGTTAGCTGTAACAGAAAGATAGCTGCCAAGATAGAGAAAATGATCGACATTTTCCAGTATTGTCCCGCCAAGCTGGATAGATGGCATCACCAAAGGATTGGCTTGCACTTGCTGATGAAGCACTTTGGTTTTTTTGATGTTAAGTGAGAGACCAAGTTTTTCGTATGCTTCTGCAAAAGCATTTAGGATAGTTTGGAGATCATCCTCTGAATGTGCAGAGACCACATTATCATCAGCATACTGAAGTTCCACAACGGAGGTTGTAATTACCTTACTTTTTGCTTTCAGCCTGCTGAGATTAAAAAGCTTTCCATCTGTTCGATATATAATTCCCACACTGGTGGGAAGTTTCCCCTTGACAAGATGTAAAACCATGGCGATGAAAATGGCAAATAATGTTGGGGCGATAACACATCCCTGTTTAACACCTGATCCCACTTTAAATGGAGCACATTTATATCCTGCCTTTCCTCCAAGAAGCCCTCAACTAAATGCAGAGTGACCCAGAGAATATTCCTGCATCTTTAATGGTTGTGTAGTAGGGGACATTTTTACAGATGCATTTTGCCATATCACAGGGCTGCAGCAGTGAGAATAGCTGCATCTGCCAAATGCCCTCTTATGGGAAATGGGGAAAGAACTCCTCATCCTTAGAAATGGGGCAGGCTGGGAATGATAGAACATCCATCTAGCTATTGTATTTTATTATACAGGTGGACAGCTTCAGGAAGTCTGGGGGCCATTTTCACTCCCAGACACTCACCCACATGTTGTAGCCCCCCTGTGGTTGCCAAAAACAGGAATAAAAAATAAAAATAGCAAAATGGCATCTGCAGCTGCTATGGAACATCGAAATGTAAAGATTAACTTGTATGCAAACTAATTTTGACTCTTTTGGCACTCTGTAGCAGTTAATTCAGACACCGTTGTGTTTGCAATTTTTTTAAAAAAAAAATGGTTCCCCCCGTGAGGCTGTGGGGACCACATGTGGCCCATGGGCTGCATGTGGCCCATCCCTGTTGCATTCGATTCTATGCCATAATGTTCCCAGGGATATGCATGCTCTAACATCAAGCTGTGGGGATAGCAAAGTATATGCTGAGAATTTGGGAATATGCTGAGAACAATCTAATTCTGCTGCCATTCATTTGTTTAGTTTCCGGGGAGGTAGTGTATGCTTTAGTAGGCATTCCTTCTTTTCAGTTACTCAGTAGTCACAGTGGCACAATAGGAAACTGGCAAAATGTTATACCGTATTTTTCGCTCCATAACACGCACTTCCCCCCCCAAAAAAAACAGGGGGAAATGTCTGTGCGTGTTAAGGAGTGAATACTGTAAAAAATAAGTTTTTTTTTTTAACGTACCTAGTACCTCCTGCGCACCTCCAACCGGTCCGGGGAAGAGCAGAGGGCTCCTGGGCAGAGCGGGGCAAGCTCCCGCCTCTCAGCTGATTCGGCTGCAGCAGCCCGCCCGCCCCGCCCAGCAGCAGGGACCTCCGGAGCCCACCAGCTGGCGGAAGAGAGGAGGGCTCCTACGCGGGGGGGGGGTGCTGCCGCCACGCTGCCACTGCCATGCTGGCAGCAAAGGGAGCAGAGCTGGCCCTGCACCCACCCGCCCGCCCGCGTCCCTGCCGCCAGAGCCGCCTGGCCGTGCAGAGCGGGACAAGGCCACCCGCACCCACCACATACGGGCGGGGGGGACCCAACGCCGCTGCGCCGCCATTGCCGCGCCGTCATCGCCGCGCCACTGCCGCACCATCATCGCCGCACCGTCATCGCCACGCCGCTGCTGCCCTCGCCGTCATCGTCGCGCTGCGCCGCCCTCGCTGCGCCGCCGCCATCGCCGCACCGTCATCGCCGCGCCGCTGCCATTGCCGCGCTGTCATCGCAGCGCAGCGATGACGGCGCGGCGATGGCAGCAGCGGCGCAGCGATGGCAGCAGCGGCGCAGCGATGGCAGCGCGGCAATGGCGGCAGTGCGGCGATGGCGATGACGGTGATGGCAGCAGCGGCGCAGCGATGACGACGCGGTGCGGCGATGGCGGCGGCGCAGCGATGGCGGCGGCGGCGACGGCGCAGCGGCGGCACCCACCCCCCGCCCCGCAGAGCCTGTGGAGTTGAGTCCCCCTGCCTGCCAGCGAAAGTCCGCTGTGGGCACGGGTGGCCCCGTCCCGCTCCGCACAGCCGGGCGGCTCCGGTAGCAGGGACGCAGGTGGGTGGGTGCAGGGCGACGGCGGCACGGTGATGGCGGTGGCAGCGCAGCGATGGCGGCGGCACACCCCCCTGCCCGGCAGAGCCTGTAAAGTTGAGTCCCCCCGCCCGCCGGCGAAAGTTTGTGGTGGGTGTGGGTAGCCTTGTCACGCTCCGCATAGCCGGGCGGCTCCGGCAGCAGAGACGCGGGCGGGTGGGTGCAGGGCCAGCTCTGCTCCCTTTGCTGCCAGCGCGGCAGTGGCAGCGTGGCGGCGGCACACACCCCCCCCCAATCGCCAGCTCAGTGTCGTACTTGGCTGGCCTTTAATAGTTTGGGAGAATGCTCAGTCTTATGCCAGCTCTAGATTGGGGGGGGGGGCGCTTAGGCAAGATGGTCCCAATTGCCCCCCCCGAATGGGCCCACATCCTCCTCACCACTGTTACCTCTGCCCCTTCACTTGCCCTCTCCCTCTGGACCCCGTCCACACCATTGCCCAGAGGGAGGGCCAAAGGCAAGTGAAGGATGCTGCTCCATTTCCTCATCTTTTCATTGCTTGCCTGCTCAGACAGGAGAGGTGAACAGGCAGTGAGAGTCCAGAGTGGCAGCAGTGGGGCTCCGAGATCAGGGGCGATTTGCACATGATCCCCCCCCCCCCGTTTTCTTCTTCTAAAATCTAAGAGCGTGTTATGGCCAGGTGCGTGTTATGGAGCGAAAAATACGGTACTCCACTGCCATGACTTATCACAGTCAATTGGCAGGCGGTGCTTTGGGGATGCAACCCCTTCAGGTTTTGTTCCCTAAGAGTCCCCTAATGATTGTGGGCTCATGGGATTTGTAAGTAGGATAAACAAGTAATTAGTCAGGCGATCGCCAAGCTTTAATCAGGATTCTCAAGCCACAAGTGATAGCAGGGGATGCTTTATGTCATGGAAGGGAAAAGAATTTCCTCCTCTTTTCCCTTCCAGGAGTTTAGTTTCCTACTGAGACTAAAGATCACTAGGAAAAGCAAAATGACATTATACTCATTTTGCTAACTGTCACAACACATTAGGCAAATGTTGCAGGGAGGCATGGAATATTGTCCATCCGTCCCCCTTACCCTCAGATGCTTTTGATGATCGCACGGTAGATGTTTGCTTATGTGAAAAGTTCTAGGAAGTTCAAAACCTGGGTGATACCAAAGTTCCCATCCCCTGCACATATTTTCCATATAAGAGGAAAGTGTTCGGGAAATAACACTTTCCCACTTCAGTTAGCCAGCTGCTACTGTATTCTCTCTCTCTCTCTCTCTCTCTCTCTCTCTGTGATGTATTTTGGCATTAGATTCTTTTACAGCTGTGATTACGATTTGCATTTAGAGAGTGGTATATGGAAAAAGAAATGTTTAACAGTCCTGGCAGTTATTGTTGCAAAATTAACATGTAAATGCTTGAAAAGGTGGTGAAAATCCCACTGTCTTGCAATTCTGGAGTAAATACTGCTTTTTATTTCATTTTTTAAAATGTGATTTAACAAATAAATGTTATTGCATCACCATTCTGTTACAAAGTAAGTAGTATTACAACTTTTCTTTTTCTAATACAGACTTTACACATCAAGGTTATATTAGAATTAGAATTATTTGGACATTATGTTATTCACGCAATTATCCTTTGTTTGCACTAACAAAATGCAGGTGACTCTGGAGTGCAAGTAATTTATATTGTCCAGAGTAGTTGGGGTGGATGAAGACGTGAGATGTGCGCACAGTCCTCCAAATCTCTGGCATGCCCTGGTGCATCGCCTGAGTGTGTGGGGGCTGAAAGTTGGGGGGGATAGATACAGGTTTCTTTTGTGCCTTGTGGGACTCTTCTATGTGAAAGAGATTAACATGGAAGGAGATTGAATCATGCACAGAGTTTAGAATAGTCACAGACTGCCCCTATCTTGGGCTGGGCTGGCAAAAATGTCTGACATGGGAAATTGCCCTGTATGAATTCTCAAGGAGAGGAATTCAGTACAGACTGCTCTTGCTATTGTTTTCTCCACAAGTCCAATATGAAGGGAAGGGAAGCAATGTTGATTTTACTCAGTAGAACCAAAAGATCTGAGGTTGAATACATAACATAAAATAAGCTTGTTCATATCTATACATTGCAGGATAGACCTTCACTTGATAGAACCAATAATTTCATAATTGAATTCTAATGTATAACAGTTTTGCTAAGAAAAAAGAAAATGTCTTTGTGAGTGTCAGAATTTGGAATTTCAGTGTGTACTTCAGCTGCATTTGGATGTCACACAATAAACAGTGGCTTATCATGAGTCATGACAAGAAAGAGCCCAGCCTCCAGTGGGGTCACATGCTCCCCCTTCCCTCTCCTCCTCTCACACAGCCAGGAGAAAATTCAAAGCTTCTGCTTCTGTTTTAGATTAACCACAGCTTGGCATGTCATCCGAACCCTAAACGGTGGTTAATCTTAACTGTAGTTTGTTGAAACAAGCCAGCTGTGTAGCCTTGGATTTGGCTTGTTTGAAACAAACCATATTTAAGATTAGCCATTGCTTGTCAGGTTTGAACAGTACTGCTGCTGCAGCCCTGTGAAATGACAAGCTTCCAAACTCACCCTCATAATTGCACTGGAGGGGTGTGTGTGGGGGGGTGCAAACCCAAGAAAGACTAGGCTACATTCCAAATGTGAAACATGCAAGATGAAGGCTACATTTATTTTACTAATCCCATGGTTGCCCTGTCACAAAATTCCAGAAGAACAAAAACAATCAATTGCAGAATCATTCTGAAGGGAAAGTGTATTCAAACTCAAATGTCGAGGTACTGAAGCAAACATCTTTCCTCCTCTTCATTAAATGTTACATTTTCATTGAAATTGGTCCTTATGAACTAACTACTTCACAACCAAACTTTTTGGATTTTTATAACTTTTCTAAGCTTCATTAAAGGTATTGATTTGACAGGACTCAGACATATGAAAATAAATGGATACTTATGCAGCATATACAGCAAGGATTTTATTGATGGAAACTGCCTCATGATTTGTAGAATTACAGTATTTAAAAAATTGGAACAGCAAGAAATCTCACTGGATGATATTAGAATTTCATGCCTAAATGCATTTTAACATTAATTTGCATATGATTTCTTTGTCTTTTGGTACAGTATAAAGGAACTATCTCGTTGAAAGTAAACATCAAGGGAGCACAAATGCAGATTAATGTTCAGGAAAAGAGATGTAAATGAAAGATTACAGAGTGATCATGTGGGAGGAATCTGCATATTTGAAAATTTAGCTAATAGCAAGGACCCTTAGGGAAGACATCCCAGGGACCATAGAATACTGCAGACATACTCCTCTGTGGGTGGAGAGGGAAGTCTGCCCATAAAGGTCCTCTTTGGATGGCAGTGCAGCTTTCTGCCGCTGTGGCATCTAGTCAAATCCTTCAGGTGTGCAATGCTTCATGATGGAGATGCAGTGCCTTGAGTGCCATTTTTGGGTGGAAAGGCGGGGTACAAATCAAATAAATAAATACCGGTAAATAAATAATGATCTTGGTTTTGCTTGCCAATTACAATATTTTGGCATGAAGTAGATTAACCTGGTTCGATGAATCTGCATGTTTTTCTTTTAATCATCTATGTAACCTAGATACCTGCAGTTCCCCCCCCCCCAAGATATGATGAAGAATGGATCTGTAAAGATGCTTTAGTGGCTTTACCAAATTGTAAGGCAAAGGAAGCTCCAGCTAGAATGTTGGACAGAGGACATCTTTGGTATAGCTATAAAAGGGGAAAATAGCCCCTCCCTTGCCGCGCGTAGCCGTGGGGGGGGGGCAAATTTGCGGGCAGGGAGAATGACGATCAGACCATAATGGTCTGATTACTATCCACCAATCAGGAGGCAGAGTGGGTGGGCAGAGGCGATATTAGGCTTGCACCCAGAATTTTCTGCCTCCTTTCTAACGCGGCTCCCTCCCTCCCATCTCTGCAGTGTAGGTTTTACTGGTCGCCTGTTTCCAGGGGCCAAGTAGGAATTTTGGTTCATTGTCCTAATTGGCCGGGGACAATGTTCTTATTTCGCCTACTCTACACTGTATTTCAGGGTTTGGGTGCTTAGTGGCATTTTCAATTTGGTCACATTGGCGGTTAAGTGCGGGATTAGGCAGTTTTAGGGGCTCGGTGATCATCCTATGGCATCTTTCAGGTGAGAGGCGTGCCCGAGGCTCCTTCCGCCGACTGCCTCACAGCTCGGGACTGCAGAGATAGGGCCGTCTCTGAGGTCCTCCTACTTCACCTACCAGTACCTCACAGTCTGGTCGAGGCTGACTGCAGGAAAGACCTTCCAGCACCGTGTGGTGTTAAGCAAGGCGGGGATGACTTGAATGCCGTCACCCTCCTTGCTGGATGTTTCGCCCTATAGCAATGGTGACCGGCTGATAGCCGGTGTAATGAGCACCTGTACTTTTTATCCCTTTGTAGATCTCTAATTGATGCTATTCAATAAATGTGGCCCATTACTTTTACCACAATTTGTACCCTACAGCCGTGTCTGACTCATTATTTCTCCTCTATGCACGCAAATGCATAATAGATGAAAAACCCCAGATAACATCAGCTAGGCTCAGAAGAACCAGTAGCTTTTTGAGAAGCTGTGCCTCATTTTTGCAAATGACTGTGATTATTAACATTTTTATTCCTATCTTCTTAAAGGAATTCAAGCAAGCTAGCATACATGGCTATTTGGTCCTCACAGTACCCCTCTGGGATAGGCTGGTAGAGAAGGTTCCCAATCCAAGTAGATGTGAGTAGAAACCCCCTTCAGACCTTACCCCTCAATACAGAAAGTTCAGGGACTGAGCAGGTGGGGGGCAGGGATGTTGGGGTCGTGCACACCTGTGTCCTCTCCCTAGTTTTAGCCCTCATATAAGCAGGCTGAAAGGCTGTCTAGGACTATATTGTAAACATGGATTACTATAATAGCTCAGGTGTTCTGTGCCGTCTCTGTAAGGCTGCTAGGGTATATTCTGTTGCAATCCTTGGGTTATTGCACCGAACTTTCTTCCAATCAAGATTTCCTTTTTCTTTAGCTTGCTACCTATTATCTGTCTTTGGCATATAGCGGTTAGAGGCTTCATAGCAAATCTCAGAGCATTTGTGCATGCCTCATTAAATGTAGTGACCTCTAACTGCACTGTGTGTCCACCGAGGATTGTTCCTGGAGATCAGAAGACTCTACTTGTTTCATTATTTTCCCTTTCTTACAAAAGAAAGAAGAAGAAAGTAAGGAAGAAAAAGGGAGATTGGCACTCCCAGTACAATTTCCAAATGTGATGCCAAAATTGGAAGCAAATATATTACAACATTTGACTTAATTTTTAATTAACTGAAAGTCATCATTGCAAATTGTGTCTTCCATTACAAGCCAGAATTCTCAACGGCCAGACCTGAAATAATTAAGCAATATATTATAATTAAGAAATGTAATTTTAATTTAATTATGATATATCATACAACTGTTTCTGATTTAGCTGACATTCATTGAGAAAATGCTATAATATCCAATAACATTCCAATATGCAGCTGAGTTTTCATGCTTTGCTTCAGAGTATGTGGCAGTCACCAGAATGATAGAGATGGTGCTTTTCTGTTTGAAAACAGCCAGATTACAACATATAACTCATAAACTGTGCAGCGTAAATATTGATTGATGAGATCGCAACCCATGCTCACTTCCTTGGGAGTCAGTCACATTCAAATCAGTAGGATTTACTTCCAAATAAATATGCAGAGGATTGTGTTGTTGGTCTAAATTTTTGGCGGTGAATGTAGTAAATGACGCATGCTCCAAAGTTTTCAGAATCTGTACTATAGATGTCAGGTTTTGTGCTGGCTGCAAAATCTGTGATAAGAGATTTTGGTCTGGGGGGGCAGCCTGGGATAGGCATGGGGAGGAGACGGGGGGGACAACAAGCTGATGGGCCAGATGGTCTCCTCACAGGCCATATCAGGCCTGAGGGGTCAGAGGTTCCCCATGCCTGGTCTATAGCCATCTTTTCTCCACAGAGTGCCACTAGATGTTTATTATACAATGCTTTGAACTTGTGCATAATGCTTTACTATGCTTACTGTGCTGGGGCTAGGGAGGTACAAGAATTTCGTTTGCGTTTGCAACTTGCCCCATTCACATCCCTGAATGCAAACACGAGTGCATTTTGTAGGGAAAGCATGCATATCCCCAGGCTTGCAATCATGTTCACACAATGCATATTTCAGAAAAATGTGCACCTAAATTCACACAAAAGCTCACAATCAGAAATGGGAACAATGTGGACCAAGCTTTGAGGTAGAACTCTGAGAACTTGGACAAGCCTGAGTCTCACTCATTCTCCTATTGCTAGCTGGGACATCCTGTGAAGTACACCACTATCATTATTTATCATTTGTACAGCACTATCACTTTAGATGGTACTTTTCAAGACATCAAGCAACAACAAAGCCCTATATCCCTGTACTAAGGAATTCACAAGCTAAAGTTTCTCTCAAGTAGGAAGACACAATGGAAGGAGGGGAGTGGGGAGTAGATGTAAAGCTAACAAGGACAGACTGTGAGGAAATGTGGTTGCATGGACTTAGATTTCAGTATAATTGAGGATGAACAGAGTTAAGCAAGGACTTCACAGAAAAGGGTGGTTTGAGGAAGATTTTTGCCATTTTTTGAGGAGCAGGGACTGAATATGAGAGCATCTTTCCTAATGCCAGGAATGAATCCATAGCAGAAGTGAGATTCAGGCTGCAATCCTTATACACTTTTACCTGGGAGTGAGTCCCATTAAACTCAGAGGAGCTTAGTTCTGAGTAGGCATGCCTTGGATTGCACTGTTAGTCCAAAATTAACTATCTCTATCCATTGGACCACAGTGGGTTGTATGAGCCTCATGCATGGTACTTCAATCTCTGGTGCTGCTCCATGCACACTGACTCGGGGCACTGTTACATGATCCCCATTTCCCTGAATGGTGAGAAGGACTAATTTTCCTTTGGAGTAGAGAATACTGGAGGCTCATGGTGTTTGTGTATTATGTGGTTTATTTACAAATGTACAAGTAGAGCATAAGTGGAAGCAAGCAACAAGAGCACTCCCACCAAACAGAAGTTTTGTGCCCTCACATCCGCTCCCCAGAGAGGTACCTGTACCCACAAAGTGCCCTCAGCAGATTCTGCTCTGTCTTCTTTCCCTGTCTCTGGGTGTTCCCAGATGGAGGACTCCTAACATTACCAACCCAAAGGCATTGTGAAGCTATTCCATCTTTCCATCCTTAATGGACTTTCTATGATAAGAAAAAAGACAGAATATGTGGTGGGAAAACACAGGAAGGTTACAAATGGAAGACGATATCATCTGCACCCCCTATAAAATTCCGCAAACGAGGCAGGGCAATTCCCCAATAAAAGCCTCATTTGGAAGCACCCTCTGTTCCAAAAACTGTCCCTTTGGGACCGTCACCCATATCCTCTCCCCTTAGCTTGTGTGTATTGTGTATATGCCCCTATCGCCAAGCTTTCCAATTCCAAACATTCCAGAGAGAACTCTGTATCAAGAAACCATCTTTGAACAATGAGCTCCCATAAACAGACATATACTGGCAATCCTAGACTAATAAGAAATCCTCATATTCTTTGTTAATTCCTGGTGATCAGGGTTTGTGTTAAGGTAAACCCATAGTGATAGCCCCACCTACAGTAATCAGACAGCAATCTCGCAACAGGATAATCCACATTTGCAGACATGTCTGTGATTTTGTCACAGCTAAGAGGTTGGGGGTGAAAGCACAGTGCAGTGTAACCCTGTGCAGCTGGTTTGTGAATTACACCACTGGAAATAAGTGTATATTTACACACACACACACACACACACACAAACACGCATTGTGGGTAGGCTTTCCTGGATGGCTCTTTTCTATCTACAAGTACAGGGAAACCTAACTTGTCAATAAGATTGTTGTTAAATACTGCTACAGAGTTAATACTTGCTGCCATCTTGAAAAATGCTGGAATATGACCCAAGGTTCTTAACTTTAATTTTGATGACGCTGCTAAGCTAAAGCAAAGAAGATAGGATTTGATCCAAAGGTTATGCAAGCAGCAAGCCATTCATGCAAAGATCTTTCCCATCCCTTTCTCTTTCCCCAGCTTGGCAGCCCTCCACACTCCCCCAAAAGCATATCCTGATGGTTAGGGGACCCTAGTGTGGGGCTGTGGTGCAAGTGGATGCAGTGGGAGAGCAGTATCCCCCAAAATTGGGTGGAGGCACTTTGGGCAAAAAGACTCTGCAGTATTCAAGAGGGTCCTCTGACCCTCCAGAGATGCTTTTTGGGTGGAGGGGGGAGCTGCAGGGCAGATGGAGGAGAAGAAGAAACAGAAAAGAACCATGTAAAAGCAGCCGTCCACTCACACAACATTTGGTTCCAATCCATATTTCATAGATTTCATAGATCATAGAGTTGGAAGGAGCCTACAAGGCTATCGAGTCCAACCCCCTGCTCAATGCAGGAAACTAGAGGAGGGGTCTCCCATCCAAGTAACAACCAGGCTTGACCCTGCTTAGCTTTCCACGCTCAGACAAGCTGAGCCAGCGTAAGCCACAGGCCTGTATTGTTTGACCCTCTTTAATCCCTCAAAGTGAAATTAAATTAAATTAAAGAGGGATGGTGCATATAATATAATAATATTGTGGCCAAGATACAGTAGTATAATATTGTGGCCAAGATACTGAGCTACAAATCAAGAAATCCCTGGTTCAAATCTTATTTCTGCCATGTATTTACTACAGAGGTGGGCAACTGTGGGAGGTCTGGGGGGCATTTTCATCCCCTGCCCCCCACCATGACTGGACCTCCTGAATAAATTAATACATTTTTTCAAATGGCATCCATAGCACTGCAGAGCACCAAGAGTGTCAAAATTAACTTGTTTTACTAGGTAAGATCTTCAGTCCCCCTCTATCCCATATAGAGGTAATAAAATTGATGTATCTTACAGGTGTGTTAGGATTAAAAGCGATTGTATGTGAAACACTTCGAACAGAAGTAATGTATACACGAAATATATATAAACACTAAATATTGTTATTGTATTGCTATCTTTGCAATAAACCGATCGGGGGGGGGGGGGGGAGTAGAGCTTCCTGGAACCACAGCATGCTTTAAGATACCAGAGAACTGAAAGCAAGAAGCTTGAAAAATAAAAGCTTATGCTGTCGCCTCCAGCATTGATCACTGAAACATCCTCACTAGCATTTTCTCCTGTAAACCTATTGTACTGGTTGCTTATTTGCCTTTTTTCAATTCTGCCATTTGAATCTCAAATACATTAGAAGTAAACACTGCAAATGTTGAGCCAGTTATCTCCATTTTTGGAATTACTGATAACACACTTTGAGTAGTAACTGCAGTTGGGAAAATAAAGAAAGCATTTATAATTTGATTGAATAGCTCCAGTGACATCCAAGGGAATTGGATCCAAGGGAGTGATATGTGACAGAATTTGCCTATAATTCATGATATACATAACATTTAGATGTTTTCTGTACCTCTTAGTTTGATGAGTCTTACTTTATTCATTTTGGTTTTAGTTGTGTATGTGTTTTTTAATAATTTCCCAGTGGGAAGCTACAGGCTTAGTTCTTTCTGGGAGAGTGCAAACAATTGCACTCTCAGCGCAATAATGAATGATTGTTATCTTACAAATCCCTTTTCTCTATGGTCTTCTGAAATTAAAAAATAGAATAAATATTCAAAGCAGTGTTATTTAGGACATAGCATAACATCAGCACAGTCTGTTCAGAACCAAAGCAAACATTTGAGCCAATCTTTTTCAGATTGTACTAGAACAATGTGAACAATCTCTATAAAAGTGCTTTGCTTTATGCTACAGAGCAAATAAAGGTTATAACAAAAAGCCCATGAAACAACCATTAACTTAAAAGAATGTTAATGGAAGAGTGTATTTATTTCAACACTGTGGGTGTTCCAACTGGATGCAGCTAAACGACCCACAGATGCAGTGGTTTCATCCATACACCAACAAGAAAAGTAAATAATTTAACAGAATATTGTCTGAAGTAAATGCCAGTGGAAGGAAAATTGCTTTCAATAAATGTGGCTCACAAGTAAAATGGAACCGATTTTCTGATTAATGTATACTTCTGGTTGATTGGGGGGCACTGCTGGTTACACAGTTCAGAAAGCTTAGAGATGTTTTAATTATACTGGTGTAATTACTTCCTCTTTTAGTTACTAGTGGTGCTCTGAAACTTTCCAATCCAAGGCACATATACAAATAATTATGCAAATGCAGTTAAATGTTTGTATATATGGAGCTGCTGTTAGTTAGTTTACTTATAGTTTCCAAACGAAAGGGCAGAATCTAAAGTTTAAACAACAGATGCCGAGCCATATTGAAGTATCCAACAGAAATAACTGTTCGAGGCTCAGTCGTGTTGAAAAGCAGTAGAGACATAAGAAAAAGCAGCAGCCATTACCTTCTGGAAAACTCCTTTTCCCTGTAGTTTAATAAATATTGTATGAACCAACATGAAGCAATATGGTAATGATGTGATATTTACCCAGTAAGCAGGTGCACCAATTGAGGTTATGGCTCTCGAGTTTGTTGTTGAGCTAAGATGCATTTTAACCTTTTGAAAAAAAAATTTCTCTGTTTTGTTTTCAATCTCAGCTTCCCTTGGGACTAAAATGGCAAAAGAAAGTCAACATCAGGCCCTAGCAGCACCACTAGGAACCACTGTTCCACCTGCAATAGCAAATAATGCCACAGAGCCAGCAATTCCTGGAGGAGGAGGGAAAGGGGCACCAAAAGAAGATACATTTTCAAAGTTAAAGGAGAAGTTTATGAATGAGCTGAACAAAATTCCACGTAAGTAAAAATAAAGTTGGGTAGAAGGCCAGTAGTTTCCAACTGACTGGGAAAAAAATGCATGTGTTTATTAATGTTCCTTCTTTAAACCAGATGGATGTTTAAGTAATGCTTTCTATTAATTAACTTTTTTCTACTACAACCCCACCTCCACAAAAGAAATACATATGCATGTTTCAATTCTTTTTAAAAAATGACCCCCTTTATCAGATTGGGGTTTTTAGAATTTGGGATATTGCCATGATGATGAACTGTCTTTGAGTGAGAGAAAATCACTTATTGGAAAATATGTTTGTTGAAAAATGGGTAACATTTGTTGCATTCTGGAATGATAAATTCCAATATAATGTTCATCTGTTTTCTCTTTTTTCATTAATATGAAATGATATGTTTGGGTTTATTTCAGAAGGAATTTATTTCTTATTTGACTTTGTATTTTTGTGATAGTATAATAAATTTCTGTTTAAAACAAGTGGGGCACATTGTGTTGAAAAAATAAATTGCAGGATGTGATGCTGATAGTTTTGATGGGGTCAGATTCTACCTGTCATTCATCCAACAGACTACAGCTGCAGTCCTATGCATGTTTTCTAGGGAGTAAGCCCTAGTGAATACAGTGGGATTTACTACTGAGTAAACATGCATGGAATTGCATAGCGAGGAAGGGGCAAATTCAGAAGTTGGTTCAGACACAACCCATAAGCATGGTTAAGGGATAGGGAGGACTTAACATGTTGATACAATCAGTGCTCACCAGTAAATAGAGTAGTATGAGGATCTCGTTTTATATTTGTTCTGATTTAGTGTTTGCAATATGTTGGTCCCCACCTTGGGGCTTTGGGATGGGGCAGCTTACAAATTGAATTAATCAATGAATGGGATAAAATTTGACAAGTCAGATCCACATTCTGATCATCACTATTAAATCTCTCCTACAGCACTTGAGCTCTGACAGTTTTAAGAGGAAAGTGGTGTATAAATATAGAATGAGCAGTGCAATCCTATACATGACTACTCAGAAGTCAGTCTTATTATGTCCAATGGAAGTTACTCTATGGTACAATCCTATGCATGTTTAGACAGAAAAAAGACCTACAAATCCAGCATCCTGGGGCACGCTGGGAGTGGTAGGACTTTTTTTAATAATAATAATAATAATAATAATATTTTATTTATTACCCGCCTCTCCATCTAGATCGAGGCGGGGAACAACAGAAAATATAAAATACCTAAACTAAAACAACACAATATATACCATTGAACATCATAAAACATCTTTAAAACATCTTTAAAACATCTTTAAAACATCCTAAAATTCCGCCGGATAGGCCTGCCGGAAGAGTTCAGTCTTTATGGCTTTTTTTAAAGTCCAAAAGACTGACAAGTTGACGTATCTCCTCCAGCAGGCCATTCCATAATCTTTTTCTGTCTAAACTTGCATAGGATTGCACTCTAAGTGTGCATAGGATTGCAGCTTTAATTAAAATGGATTACAAAAACAAGTTCTCATTTTACCTGAGGCCAAATAAAGGTTTCATCAAGTAGTGACAAAAAGCAGGTGACTTCAGAACTTCAAGAGATCTCAAAATGTCAGACAAACTATCCTTTAGTCATCTTGATTGATTGGTTTTCTTCAACTCACCTATGTGTTAAGTATTCAGCTGCCACATTATTATTCTAAATGAAAAAGAAAGCAAACTTCTTATGGATCATTATACATCAGGTTTTATCCTATGATCAAATCCAATGACATGAAATCATATACCTGTGGTTAGTTCTAGTAGGTTCAATAGGTTACAGTAAGTTGAATAAGGTATAGGAATATATGCTAGCAGATGCTGAAGAATTGAGGTCCATCCAGTTGTAATACTATGTAAGCATACCCTCCAACATTTCACAGATGAAAATAGGGACACACATGTGAATTTGGAAGAGGTATGGTTAAGCAACATGAAGGTGTGATCAAGAGGGTGTGGCCAGGCAACATGAGGGCGTGGCCAAGGGTATGGCCAGGCAACCAAAGCGCATGGTCAAGTACAAAAGTTATTAGAGGAAACACACAAAATCTTATATATTATAATTATTACATTATTATATTATATATTATTTTATAATATTTTATAAGTGACTTTTGTAAAAAAAAAATTACCTTACTTAAACCCTTAATTGTTGATATCTGGTGTTTTTCATGGAGGGGGGGTGTCAGTGCTTGCAGGGCAATCTCTTTCTTTTTGTTTTAAAATGGTCAGGATTGGCACAAATTCAACAGGTGAAGCTTACCCACCCACCCCATAGCCCCAAACATGGAGCTTCAGAGAGAAGGGGAAGTTTCTTGCATTTCCTTCTGACACTATAAACTCACCTGTTAGAGGCACAGAATATGCTCTGTTAGGAAATAAAATATAAAGATAGGCCACCGGGTGCAGCCTCCTTTTCTGCAGGTAGAGTGTGTGCGCACGTGTGCACACATCTTCCCAGCGTCTGTATCTCCATGGAGCTGCTCAAGCCTAAAAAGAGCTACACTTAAAGGTGCCATGCCGTGGGCAAAATTGCAGCTAAGCTTGCAGTTTTAGCTTAGCTGCAATTTTGCCCATGGCATGGACCCTTTAAGGAAAGCTTAAAAAGTTTAAATTCGGGACTCTGCATGACAAAGTGAGAAGCCGGGATGGCTTAAGGGTTTTTGTGACAGTCCCGGCATTTTTGAGGCAGTTGGAGACTATGTGTAAGAAGCACTCCACAGCAGTGGTGTAGTGGAGAAGGAACACAGAGGCCTGCAGCTTCAGGACTTTTCTCAGAACAGAAGCAATGAGGTCATGTGCTGGAGCACCAGAGTAATTGATGGACCTTCCTTACTCTGGCAAGTGAATGAAGGAATAACAAGTTTTATTATTCTTGGTCACAGATTAGCATAGAGCAAGTCAGAGAATGAAGAAAATAATCAGCCAGAGGCTGGATACTTCTTTCCTTTTCTTTCATGGAGTTCCTACTTCACGCTAGCAGTTTAAATAGTAACACTTATTTCCAAGATTATTGCATTTCTAATTAAAAGCTAAAGGTTGCATTTCAGCTGACTGAAGATCTTTTGTTAAAGCTCAATGTGACCTATTCAGTCAAAAGTAAGCACCACTGCGTTAATGGAGCTTATTCCAAGATGCATATGATTGCATTCATTCCCTGTAAACTTAATTGTGAGGTTTTATTAGAGATTTTCTTTCTGCTTTTGCTAGGGATGTCTCTGTTTTATGATGGAGTTTTTAACCAGAGTGTTAGCTCCTATGAGCATAAAGAACAGAAGAGCAGGATATGGGGTGTGGCCATGGAGGCTGCTGTGGTGAACTGCCGCACTTCAAAATTTGTGACTACTCCACTGGAAAGAAAAATTAGAAAACAGGTACAATTTTTATAGGCTTAAATATACCTTATCCCTTCAGAAGCAAGTGGGAGTTATGGGATTTTAAAAGGCCACAGCTAGTATCCTGTCACTTGCTACCAAATTTGCAATGGCACAGACATAACACAGCCTGTCCCTTAACCGCAATGAAAGAATCAGGGTGGGGTGCAGAACTGTGTGCCCCCTCACCCCGGTACCTCCTCTCTTAAATTCCTTTCACCCTTCCCTCACTGGACTTAAACTATAGTTTAGTGCGGGGGTGAACAACTTATGGACCTCCCAATGTTTTGACCTACAACTCCCACAATCCCTCACCAATAGCTATGCTGGCTAAGGGTGATAGGAGTTGTAAGCCAAAAAAATCTGGAAGACCACAAGTTGCCCAACCTTGCTTTAGGGTTACATTGGCACAGACCATACCTATGGTTAATGCTAACTAGAGCTTCATCATAACTAGGATTTGAAACTGACTTCACACTCTATTTCTAGGTTGTAGTATTTGAAACAAAATTATTCCTGGACTGGACCAATAAGATACTTATCCCCATTTGCTGGTCCTGGGTGGGCTAAAGCCAGCAGCATGTGGACTCTTTGACCATTTGTGTTCCAAGAGTGTAGGAAAAAGGCTCCTAAACAAGAGATGGGACAAATTTGGACCACTGGCAAATTTGATTATACTCTTCATAATGAGTATCACATCGGTATGTACTGAGAACAGTAATGACAGGTTAAAACAAATTATTTTTTTTTAAATAATTGGGTTTTTTGGTTTGAAATAGATCTTGCCAATTTGGCAGCTACAGTTTTTGCAAAATTGATAGCAAACAAGCTTTTGGGCTGTCAGTGAAGGTTTCTGCTTTCAAAAATATTGGAGTTAAAATGGCACAATGCCTGTATTTCATTAGTTTTTATTTGCATCAATATTCTTAGACAATATTCATACAGAATTACCTGATTAATATTAAAGAGGAAATTGTGTGTCTCTCTTAAAAGGAATCACATGTTACCTCATTGAACACACTTTACATATGTGATTTTCAGTTAATGGTAATGCAGGGGTGGACAGAACTGGCAGCTCAGCTTATTTCTGGCCTCAACTGGCATGTAGGGCAGGAAGGATTGCGGGGGTGGGGAACTGATGGGAAGAATAAATTGGGGGGGGGGGGTGATAGGAGGAAGAAGGGTTATATACACCCTTCTCCTGGACATCAGTTTTCCTCTGCAAAGTTTCCCACACCTACATCCCCACTAGCGATGTGAGGTAAACATAATTCCCAACCTTTTGTTTGCCTCACAATCTGTAGTGCTTCCCTTTCTTGTGTAAAAATTGTTAGCTTAAATTTAAAAAAAAGAACCTGTGAAGATGAACTTTTAATTTACTAAAAAAGACTTGTTAGGATTATGTAGAATCCCCTTTTTCAACATTGATTTTTGAACTATAAACAGCTGTGTGGATGATTTCTTCGGCTGTGTAATACCAAAATGACAACAACAACATCAAAACAAACAAAATGACCAAATCTCTTCTCGTTTTAAAATAAAACTCGGTGCACTCTGTAAATTGTAGATGACGTATTGGACAACACAGGATTGACACTGAAGCTGCTGGTTGGAAAGATTGAATAAAAAATTCCACCACAGTTTATTATTGAATGTCTAGTGAAAGTGACACAGATCTTCATACTGATAATCTCAGGATAGATAGTTCTTTACAACTGTGTTAAGATGCATATTCCTATGAGAGGAATATGCATCTCACAGGGCTGTTGTTGTTGTTTTTTTAAAAAAAAGAAGACTGTATTTGACAATGGATGAATGTCCTCTGTAATAATTGTTTTAAGCCCCAAAGGGACTCAGTTCAAACAATTCAGTACCTCTTTGCTTCTAAAAGGATATGACCCGGGGAGGTGATTTTCACCTTGGATACCTCACATTGTGACTTTGTATGAGAAAGGTATGCAGGCCCAGCATCACCCCTGGGCCAGGGGCCGATGTAGTTGGTTGCTGCAGCACCCTTCCTTATTTTTAAAAGCATGTTATTCTTGATGCTAATTTATTAGTTTTTACTTTTAAAAGATATTATCCTTTTCTGCAACAAAATTATGCTTATTCCCCAGTTTAGCATCAGGGTGGCAGACGCAAACTTCCATTTTATTCCTGTAGTCATGATTTTGCTATTATTTACGTGAGTTTAAAATGTGAAACTGCACATGCTCAGAGTATTTCCTTTTGTACCAGGTTTGCGGTTTTTGGGATCTTTTTGCGCTAGCATATCAGGAATTTAGAAGCAGTGGTAAAGCATGGAATGGTGGGAGGAACAGTGGAGAAGAGAAACATTAGTTGTGTTTCACACCTGAAGTAATACACATGGCTATCTATCACACATGCCCTCCCTCCCTGCCCCCTCTGTAAAATCATTAAGTCCAGGTTCTTTGTAACAAAGACCAAGAAAATTAGCATAACAGAAAAATTGGAATTCTTACTAATGTAAGTTCAAATCATGACCTCTTATCTGCCCATAATAGTATTGCTAGTTTTTTTCCAATTTTGTGAGTGGAAAGTTTAGGCATTTGTTGCTGACATGTAAAATGTTTAGGATGGATTGTCACATTGTTCTTTGCACTGTGAATAAAATGACTGGAGTCATTTTGTTATGGTGACTCATACAATTAAAGTGTGGGGATGCTATATGGCAACTGAAGTGTAAGGGCACAGTTTTCTTCTTAGTTGTGCAAATGCTTACATTCTGGTTGTAAGAGTCTGATTATTGTCTAACTGTGACCATGTAAATCTCTCAAACTCTGGTTGGCTACAAAAATCTTTACATTCCAGTATTTCCTTCCCCCTAGAATATGGGGAATTTTCAAGCTGTTTAGCAGTAACAAATGCCTTTTCTTGGCTTTCTTTCTTTTTAATGGAAAAAATTATATAACCTCTCTTACTCAAAAGGGAAGATGCGCCAATAACACACAAAATGATTGCATGTGTTTTTGTTCTTGTTTTAGGTCTGTATCTCTGAGCAAGTATAGTTCTATCAGGAGGACAATATCCTTTAGCAAGGAAAAGTATAAACATAGTTAATAATGGGTAAGGGTATGAGGGAGAGAGCAGGTGAAAAAAATAAAGATGTAAAGTTAAGGAGAAGCATAAATCAAAGAAGCCTTTAACTTTTCTTTAAAGTCCATTCCAAATATAAGGTGTTCCAGAGAGACTAAAAATTCATTCATATACCAGCTTCAATTGTATAAACATTATTAGCCTAATTTCACAGAAAAATTCTATAATAGTAGATTAGAAGTCTTACAATACTCTTGGGGTACATATACAAAATGATTAATTAAATAACTGGATTAAAAAGCGGATTTTCTCCAATCAGAGTGGTGGTAATCTAGCCAATATTAGTGATTGAGAGTGGGTAACCACAGGTGTGTAGCTTCTTAGGAGCAATAAATCCAGATTTGATAAGAAACACATTATTTACTCTCAACAGCCATAGCTGCTTATTACAAGCTCAGGAGGAAGGGCAAAATCACTTCTTTTGACACTAGAGTAACTACCATAGTCCTTGTTACAGCTAACATCGACAGTGAAATCCAGCATCGTTTGAGCTCCGCAAGTGCCGCATTTTCTCGAATGAAACATAGAGTGTTCGAGGATCGGGATATTTGTAAGAAGACCAAAACACTGGTTTATGAAGCCATTGTATTACCAACTTTATTGTATGCCTGCGAAACATGGACTATCTATAAACGTCACTTCCACCTCCTTGAAAGGTTTCATCAACGTTGCCTCCGGAAAATCCTGCGAATTACTTGGGAAGATAGACGAACAAATGTCAGTGTACTGGAAGAAGCAAAGACTACTAGCATTGAAAAAATGATCCTTCAACGCCAACTTCAGTGGACCGGTCATGTTGTTCGAATGCCTGACTACCGTCTCCCAAAGCAGTTACTTTACTCCCAACTCAAGAATGGAAAGCGGAATATCGGTGGTCAATATAAGAGGTTTAAAGATGTTCATAAGGCTAATCTAAAAAAATGCAATATAAACATCGAAAACTGGGAAGCTCTGGCCCATGAACGATCTAAATGGAGGTTGGCCTTTCACAAAGGTTCCATGGACTTTGAAGAAGCCCGAGTGCAAGGTGAAAGGGAGAAACGTGCTAAGCGAAAAGCACGTCAAATGAATCCTTTACAGGACCATCTCCTATCTGGTAACCTGTGTCCTCACTGTGGGAAGCTGTGTGGATCTAGAATTGGCCTCCACAGTCACTTACGGACCCATCGCTAGAGTCTACACAATCTTCTTTAGAATTTCCTCCTTTTATCCCGGAAGACAATCTTACTCGGTCACGAGTGATCGCCTGATGATGATGATGTTCTATACCAGGAGTGGGCAACTTGTGGTCCTCCAGATCCTTTGTGGCCTACAGCTCCCATGATTCCTCACCATTTGCTATGCTGGCTAGGGCTGATGGGAGTTGTAGGACAAAACGTCTGGAGGGCCACAAGTTGCCCACCCCTGCCTGTACTTATAATCATTAACACTCTGCCCATAAATCTAAATTGAAGAGATGGAAACCCTTTTCTTCAATAGATCTTTAGGCTAACATTTGTTGAGGTGACTCCCTGGCTAATGTATAAAATGGATATGCCCAGAGGAGAGCCGAAACCAGACCTTTTACTTTCCTTATTTCCTCTGTGGTCTTTTGCCTCAGGCATTTTTCTCTCAGCTTGGTTTACTTATAGATTTCATAGATCATAGAGTTGTAAGGGGCCTCCAAGGCCATCGAGTCCAACCCCCTGCTCAATGCAGGAACCTAGAGGAGGGGTCTCCCATCCAAGTAATGGCCAGGCCTGACCCTGCTTAGCTTTCCACACTCAGACAAGCTGAGCCAGCATGAGCCACAGGCCTGTATGCAAGGATCAGAGATGGGGGGGGGGGAGTTTGGATGACAGGGCATGGAGAAGGAGGGGAAGGGTTCAACTTCCCCAATCCATATGCCCTTGTTGAGGGCTATGCAGAATACTGACAGTTACCAAAGCTTTCTAAAAAACATCCGAAGGGCCACAAGTTGCCCACCCCAATGTAGGCACAGTCATGAGCTGATTGTGGCTCTTTGCTCATCACAGTTACTTTAAATTAGGGTTTCCAGTGGCGTACCAACAGTCAACTCAAGGCGAGCGAGCATATATGCATTCATCCAACTTGCAGGGATGTCATGTAGGGCATTTATTGCTTCATTCAGGTATTCATTAATAATGTTTATAAACTCCTTTTACAGTTAGAAACATACATGTGATGAACAACATTTAAATGGAAATAAAGAGAAATAGTGAAAACAGGAACAGAACAGCAAAATTGACATTTGAAAAGCTTATAAACATTTTACCTATCGATTAAAAACTATACAGGGAAAGCACTTGATATAGTGAGCTGCCCTAGAAGAACATTGTATAATTCTAGTGCTATCATCAAGTAATAGATCTAAACACCACGATAGATGTCACCTGGAGCAAGAATATCTAAAATAGATGATGAAAAATTAAGCATTTATATAGCACATTTCGATTATCAGAGTACTGCACATACATTATCTCAGTAATTCTTGTTTATTTGTTTTGAAGCATTTCAAAAGCAAAATGTAGGCAGTAATACTCACCCTGGTGGTGAATGCCTATTTTCACTTTGTGACAGGATTTTAATAAGGGTCCCCTGAGGCCCTCAAGCCCCTCTCTTGCACCTCACTGTGATTATTACTGGAAAACTGTTAATGTGACTGTGCTGGTATTTTGCTGCATTATGAATATGTCAAGTTATGCTAGTTCCTCTTAAATGGAGTAGAGAATTAAATTTGCAGCTGGGAAACTGTAACAATGTACTTCATTAGTTTATTTTCAAGGCTAGAGTTGGGATTTTGATCTTTAAAATATTAATAGAACCAGGCAGCAAGGCTGTGATCCTGCAAGTGCTGGGGTTGCATAAGTCACACTGTTCTCTACAAATGTCCTGGAGGCATGGAGTTCAAATGTGTGTCTTACAATATTATTTATATGAATGCATTTTTCCCCCTCGTTTCTGTGAATTACATTCAGAGAAAAGCCTTTTAAAAACATCTTGTGTGCGTAATGCATTATGGAACTTTTCATTTTGAGTACTTCCAAAGAAAGAAGTGTACTTGGAATGGTTGTTCTACAGTTACAGTGAGCAATAAATTGAACTTGGGAGTTATTTACAGCCTATTCGTGTTCAATATGACATCCATTAATAGGCCTGATACAGTCTCTCAGAAGGCAGGGCAGAACAAGCTAGCCTTTTAACAAGTGTTTTGACAGATAATTTGGGCGTTAGATTCCCTCTGAGGGGAGAGAGACTAACCCCGTCCCCACACTCTTGCGAAAGGTTTGGGATCTTTGGCTGAGGTAAAACGTGCGCTGCTGGGTGGAGTATGCGCTTTTCCCTTTTACACTTAAATAAACACACACACACACACTCCAGAAACAAAACAGTTGTTTTATTAAAGAGGAAATATAGAGTAGGTACAGCGTGATTTCAGGCAGCAAAATATCCTTACGCTATACCGGTAGTTCAAACACACTCTATATTCTGGAGAGGTAAAAGAGTCCCTTTTGGCCCAAACAGCCTATGGGGTGGAAGAAAGGCTGTGGCTCACACTGCCTCAGCTTGTCTGAGTGTGGAAAGCTAAGCAGGGTCAGGCCTGGTTATTACTTGGATGGGAGACCCCTCCTCTAGTTTCCTGCATTGAGCAGGGAGTTGGACTCGATGGCCTTGTAGGCCCCTTCCAACTCTATGATCTATGAAAGTCTAGAGGGATAGAAAGAAGTTCCAGTTACTACCTGTCCACTGAGGCTTCCTACAGTGAATTTCACCTGTAGCTCTGGTGGAGGCAGAAGGCGCTCAAGAGTCTGTGTGCCAAGTCCCGCTTGGATGTGTCTCTCTCAGCCCACTCCCAACACACACTCCATTGCTAAAACTCTTGGTTTTTACACCCTTTCTCCTGCCTTCTTGGAGAGATGAGAGCAGTGGGGGCAGTCAGATGTCCTTAATCTCTGCTGATGGCCCTTGATGGGTGTCATAAGGAAAACCTTTTGTTGGGCTGCCTACATGATGAGTTGAAGCTTCTGGTTGAGTCCACCCAGTGTGTGTGTGTGTGTGTGTGTGTGTGTGTGTGTGTAAAGCCATTTATTTTCAGGAGAATCCTCCTGTGCATTCAAAACTTCAATCATGACCTGTGCTGCAGCTCCGGTTGTTGAAGGCTGCTACTTTCTTCGGAATCCTCACTTACCCAAGTTATTGGGGCCTTGCTGTGCAGTGTGAACTTCCTTATGAGCTATAGCCACAACCAAATGATCATATCCCATCATAACACAAGCAAGTTGTTTATCATAATCTTTGTCTCTGCCTTTTGTTTAGTTTTTTCAAGAACTATATTCGCATGAAAATGGTACATAAGTATTGGGCAAATGAACAGTGCCTAGAGTACTAAGTAGAGGTAGTATTATGTATTAAATAGTAGTATTATGCTGGTAATAGTATAATGCTAAATAGTAGTATTGTATTAGCCAGTGAGTGAAATCCAGCAAACAGGTATAACTAATGTTGTTCTTAGCGTCTTCAAAAGTATGAGGACTGAGATAAAGGCTGCATTCAGATGTCATGCTAAACCATAGTTTAGTATGACATGAACAACCCTAGGTAAGCCTCAGACTTGCACATCATCCCTCTGATGCCACTCATCTCTCCTTCTCAGTGAAGCTGCAAGGAGTACAGAAGTTTTCACTTCCATTTTTGCTTAAACCACAGCTTGTTTTGTCACCCAAACTGACCAACAATGGTTATTATTAACTATGGTTTGTTTGAAAGAAGCCTACTTGAAACCATGGTTTAGTGTAACATCCAAATGCAGCCATAGGATGAGGATGATGTATATCCCACTCTTCTTCTAAAAATACTCAGAGCAGTGTATAACATAAAGTACAAATACAACAGTGAATTTCCAGAAGCAAAGAACATAATGCAACTAACACTTTAAAAATAACAACAACCAGAAACATAACAGTGGCAGGTGTAGAAGTTGTTATACATTAGAAGTCTATCAAAACAAAAGTGTCTTCCATTTCTGGCAAAAGAAGCACAAAGAGCCTGATGAATTTTGATTGGAAGAATACCCCAGAGTTGCAGCACCACCACAAAAAAGGCCTATCTCTCTTGTGCTCACTTTCCAAATCTCCTGGGATGGCACTGAATGACCCTCTGTCTGACATTGATCTTAATTTTCATGGAGGCCTGTAAGAGAATAAGCAATCACTAACAAAACCTGTTCCTAAGCCATTGAGGGCACAATCCTATGCAGGTTTAGATAGAAAAAAAGGCCTACATGTCCCAGCCAGCTATTGTGGCTGGGGCATGCTGGGAGTTGTAGGCCCTTTTTCTGTCTAAATTTGCATAGGGTTGCACCTTGATGGTTTTAGAGGCTATATGCAGCACTATGAATTGAGTCCAGAAACACATAGGAAGCCAATGAAGCTGACATAAATTCAGAGTTATATGCTGATCTGTGACCACAGACAAAAGGCTGGCCACCATGTTTTGGACCAATCAAAGTTTCACATTGAGTTCATAGCTCCCTCCCCCCGCCCCCAGAGGGGCAATAGCTTCATGCTGCTTCAGTCTTGATACATACCAAATTATCAAGAAACAGACAAAAGAATGACTTTGATAATTTAGTACTTGTGGCAATGATGGGGAGTCCTTATGGAGACTAAGGCATTATTAAGGTTTCCAGAGCCACCACAATTTTGGTTAAAGATAGATTTAGATGGAGAGCCTTGCCAGTAGGGCTTCTCCTTACAGTTTCTAATAAAATTTAGAAATTGTGCATTCAGCTCAAGACTTTTTGGTAGCCACTTTCCAGTACTCTATGCTCCCTATGGGATGAATTCCACGTTTGAACTCAGAATCAAGAAATCACGTATAGGCCACCGTCCGTCCCCTATCAGGCAGTGAAATGGTTGTATAGAAGCTGCGTTATGCGTGTAACCTGGCTTTGGACTCAATGGGGTGCTTTACCAGAGGGTAACACTTTCTCTCTTTGAGTATATAAGGCAAACGGATCTATCTGGCATAAACAAGGCAGGAAAGTGGAGGGACTCTGGCCGTAGAAATGTAGGGTAGGTGCCAGAGTAGGGTGCGGAATTGTGTTAGGAATGTAGGGTAGGTGCCAGAGTAGGGTGCAGAATTGTGTTAGGAAGAGTCAAAAAGAACTGAGGGAGACACACCAATGTGAGGGATGGCCAGGCAGAAAGAATGAACACAGACCTCCCAAATTCCAAGGCAGTTGTAGGGTTTGAGACAAAGGGAACAAAGAGCTTGATGGCTCAGAGGCTGGAAACAGAATGGTTTA
Organism: Shinisaurus crocodilurus; assembly: GCA_021292165.1. NCBI lineage: Eukaryota > Metazoa > Chordata > Lepidosauria > Squamata > Shinisauridae > Shinisaurus > Shinisaurus crocodilurus. The sequence goes on from CM037879.1 coordinate 237,362,423, forward strand.
AAATAAAGGAATAATAGTTTGGTTCTGGCAACTGCATTGAAGGCTCAGGGATATTCCCTACCCCTTGATTAATTTTTCATCTGTCTGGCAATACAAAGTGGTGTAGCACAGTATTAGAAACAAAAGGTGTCATTAAGGATACTCAGGTAATGATTGACCTGGGCAGGAGGTGGTGACTCTTTAGGATTGGACCATTTTTCTGACCAGGGCTTTTGAGTGGCCAATTCAAAGGTACCCTTGTGAGTTAGTCGGCTGGGTGGTGGCATGGCAGTCATGCAGACATTTGCATGTTTTTCCCAGTTGCAGGGAATAACCTTCTTAATCAAGGAGGAATCAAGTCTATTCTATGGCTCCAGTGCCTTGCAGCAGCTCCAGAGCTTCAACAGCATTCCTGGCAGCTTTCAGGCTATGCCTTCTAGAACAAAAAGGGATTCTTGAGCCAAGGACCAAGTGTCAGGGTAATGCCAATTCCATCCATACACCTGTCAGAGAGCCAGCACACCTGAAGCTCCTCTGTAACAAAGTGTTTGGAAATTTGATATCATTGTGACATTTGCAATGTGTCTAGTTTACCAGTTAGAAACTTCCTCCTTTCCGCCCTATATTTTCCTTGCTCTGTGCAAGCTTTCAGCCGTGTGTTATGACAGGTCTCAGTTCAGGAACCTGCTCTTTATTTCCAATATGACACAAGTATTGATTGACTTGAAGCATGGGAGGACAGCAAAACATGTGACACTATGAGGTTTACTATTCATATCTTCCAGTCTGGCATATCCTTTTTAGATTACCAGTATATGTTTGTGATGGTAATCACTTCACATGAAACCATTCAAGAATGCCAATTTCTAAACTGTCTTGTCTTGTGAAACATTTGTGATAGGTTTTAAGTCCCAAGATTCGGTTTGGTGTCCCAGTTCACAGAAAAATAGGTTTGGAAGAAAGATTAGTAGATGAAAGAAAATGTCTAAAGTATTTTTTAACTCAAGCATGGCATTTGGAATTACACAAAAAGGCTTGGAAAGGGGAAAACAGTCAAAAGTTACTTGACTGATAGCAATTGTGAGCCAGCCATGCGAATATTCAACCATGATTGTGTGTATGAAACTATTTAGCACCATCACCTTCCAGCATATAAAATGAACTGCATGGAGGAAGAAATAGACAAACTAGGAAAAATGAAAAGTCCTTTTCTATTACTAAATTAATAGGTAAATTTGAAATTGCTGAACCTTGTATTACAGCATCCTAATGATTGCAGCAGAGCTTTTTCTCCAATGGCTTCTGTGAATTTACACTTTAAGATGTTCTTCCACATTAAAATGTTTGTAAGACTTGGCAATTTATACAATTTATATCTTACGATGCATAGGATAAATGAAACAGCTCCCTATGGATGGTCGTGGTGGCATCCCTGTTAAGATGAAAAGCTACTGTGCCTGCAGACTTCCCCCATTCCTGCCATTTGTTGATTTCCCCATTATAGTCAATGGAGAGACATTTGACACTTCAGACAGCCTGAAGCGAGGCTTTGATTTGGATCCAAGGCAAAGAGGATCTTGTCTGAAGTGCTCCAATAAAGCAGCCTCATATTTGAAGCCCCAAATATGAAGTGAATTTCTTTCCTTGGGCACACCCTTACTGGTGAACTCCAGTGCATTAACTTACCGCACTCAATAAACCCAGGCTACAGAACTTCTCCCATCCATCCATCCCTTCCCCCATCTATCCAGCAGCTCTCTTTGGAGCTGCTAGAAAACAAAGGCAGAAGATCAGACTAGCGACTTAAAGGCAACCAGGAGGAGACAAAATGCCTGGACATAACTCTGTGTCCCCTTTCCCTCCACCCTGCGGCCTTCCCTTCCTTCCTGGAAAAATCCTAAGGACACATAACAATGCCACAAACTGATAGAAAAAGCTGCTTTGTCAAATCTTAGCCCATTTGACTGAGTCAATTAGAATCATTCATGTTGTCTCCTATGCACACACGTGCTGCTACTGCGCGCACACAGGGCCAAGGTGGTGCTGAGGAGATGAGCTGGGTTCAAGGAGAGAGAGTGGGGCTGAGTGGGAGAGGACGGCCAGCTGGACTGAAGGGCCTTGCAGACCAGTTGCGGCCTGTAGACCACCAGTTCCCCAGCCCACTACAGCTGAATTTCATCCTGACACCATGCCCCATTATCGCAACATTTCTTACACATTTTGGTACCAAATAGGCAGTCAAGCAAGTTGTTACATTCAGTGGTTTTCTACTCTGACTCAATTCTTTTGTGGGCTGCTTAAAGTTTTTCCATTTGAAACAGCAGGAATAATTTAGGTAGGATAAGAAGGATGCAGTTGCTTTGCCTGGGAGTTGGCCAGATCCCTTAACAGACCGATCAGGCTCCCACTGAAGCAGTTCATTGTCTTTCCATTTACTTTAATGGTAGTTGGGCCTGGATCTAATGGCAGAGTTGCTGATGCTGAATTTGTGAAAAGGTTTCATAGATTTCATAGATCACAGAGTTGGAAGGAGCCTACAAGGCTATCGAGTCCAACCCCCTGCTCAATGCAGGAAACTAGAGGAGGGGTCTCCCATCCAAATAATAACCAGGCCTGACCCTGCTTAGCTTTCCACACTGTTCCATGACTTCTTTTGTGACTGAACTGAATATGGCTTTATGATGTATAGCCAAAGCCCTTTGCAGCCTCTCAATCCATATGTTGTATAAATAAACTATATATTATACATCAACATTATTCATAAAATTGCTCAGAATTAAAATCAAGATTAAAATACCATAATTACATATCAGTATCAGTGGTAACTGCTATTCACATGAATCCAATTCAATCAATGACAATTGGTTCTTTTAAAATGCAAAAGTAGTTCCTTAGCCACCATTGAAAACAATGCTACTATGTAGGTGATATAAAACTGATAATCCATTATGATATTGTGATATTTAGTCACAATATCATGTGGTGCTTTATCCAAACACTGAGAAAGAATGTGTAATAGGAATATTTTCCTAAGATCTACATAGAATAGGCAAAATAAGAAATAGTGAATTATGTCTTCAATTTGGTTACATCAAAAAATGAATTTTTGTTCCTGCAGAGGAATACGTGTGTATCTACCTTCAAGATATGCAGATTGTGGAGAAAGCCGGAGCACACACGGTTGAGTGAATCCTGACATACTTTCCCCTTTAGCTGACACCCCGCATTCCCCCATCTTTCTACATAATCCCCACCCTGGGGGCAGGAGACACAGTTCTGAGCAGATCGGTTGTACGTGGTCACATCTGCATAGCTACCTCTGCATACTCTCAATAGGGCGCATTTACATCTACCCCCCCCCCCGGAAGGGCATGAACATTCCAAAGGTGGGAAGCAGTCTCAAAGAGCTGCAAAGTACCCCAAAGTATCCAGGAGATGTCAGCCCCCAAGAGGCACCACCACCCCACAGGGAAGAGTCAGCCCACCTGGTCAGCGAGGGCGGGGAGGGGGCCGAGGGAGGGTAGAAAACCAAGTCCTCGAAAACAAGGTGGTTGTTGGAACATGGGGCAGGCTTGCACAGATCCGGTCCCTGACTCCAGTCAGGACCCAGCAATCTCCAACCCCGGGTGCGACGCCTGGAGACCGGCTACACCAGACCACTATGCTAGAGCAGTAAGTCAGAGTCTCTGATGTAAGCTTACCCCTCTGCATTGAGCTAAGTCTACCCTGTATCTGAATTGAAGCTTTCCGCTTGTTATCTTTATTGACTTCCATGTTTATGTTGTGAAATTCCTGTAGTCTATTAGTTCCACTCCATTAAACTCTTTGAAACTGACTAGCGCGTTGCTTCCATGCATTTCTATGTAATTCAGTGTCAATATCCATAGCGGCTAGGTTTAAAGTTTTTGGGAGTCGCGTACCGGGTACTTCTTCAGTGCTGGTTAACCCCTAAAGTACCGAACCCGCGTAACAGACCAGGGCCGGTCCGCCACACAGATACAGTTCTATGAAAGTACTATATAACTGGGGAAAGGTCAGTGTTGAAAGCAATATACTTCAGTTTACTATATCACCTAAAAAAAACCCATGTTATTAATAGTCATACCACCTTTCTGGGCATCATAACCAAACCCCTATTCTCCCAGGGTACAAGAATGGCCTAGTGCCAAAAATCCTTCAATACTTAGCTTATAATTGCCAGTTTATTTCCACATCTCTGTCCCAAGTCCCCTACCCTTAATTGTCCCAACCAACATTGTATGGTAAGGCTAGTGTTGTTGTTATTATTAACATGTATTTCTGAATCACCCCTCTATTCAATTAGTATTTGAGGTGATTTATTTTTCTCCTAGAGTGTCGGAGGCCAGCAAGCTTGGGGTAAGCCCCGCCTCTGGGGCTGGGAAGGCAGACTTTGATCTGAGCTTCCTGGAGGAGGCGGGGCCTCCCCCAGGAAACCCCAGTTTTTTCTTCTGCCTCGGAAAGGAAGGCAGACTTTCGTGCTGCTCCTGCGCGAAGAAAGAAAGAAAGAAAGAAAAAGAAAGAAGAAAGAAAGAAGAAGCCGGGACGGTAGGAAAGGGTCCCAGAGCCCCAAGCCTTCACTTTGGGTGCAGAAGCAGACGGCCTGACCCGCATGGGGGGGAATTGACCCATCCGTCCCGGGAGGGCCCCGGCGGGGGGGAGGGAGCCATCTCCTGGGGGTCGAGCCACCCAAGGGGGGGAAGGGATTTGGGTACGACGGTCCTGGCCCTCCCCCCCCTCCCACTGGCACCAGCCAAGGAGTTGGGACCAGCTCCCCCCTTCCCCCCCCCCGCCAAGCGGCGCGTATATAGGGCTGGAGCCCTCACGCCTGCCGCCCCACCGCCTCACCCCCCTGCCTACCTGCGGCAGTAGGAAGGCGCTGGCTGGGCCCTCACGTGCACGGAGCGCGACCGCCGAAGCCCGTGCCTCCTCGGAGGCCGATGCGTGCTCGCCCGCCTGCCATTGGAGGGCCTGCCCCTCCCCGCTCTAGCCACGCTCACCGGATGGCCACCGTGTGCCAGCTATTCGGCGGCGCGCAATGGCGGCGCGGCGTGGTGCCGCGCGACCACTCTGACCTGCCTCCTCCCATAGCAGAGCTGGAGCGGCGGACCCGGGACTGGCGGGGGGGCTACGGTCCGACCTGGCCTCCGTGCGCCAGCCGTAAGGCGGCCGTCGCTGGTGCCGTGGATAGGCGCCATGCGCGCGCACGCGCCTCGGTAGGGGCCAGCGCTGCTGCGGCTGAGCTGCGGCTGCCATTAGTCCAGCCCTCATCTGCAGGGCTAGGCACCACGCCGCGGCAGCTGAGTCCGGCCGCCATGCCCACGTGGCAGTTACAGGAGGCAGCCATCTTGGGGCCCACTGGCGGGCCTGCCATCGTTCCTTCTCACGCTGGCTCAGCTTGTCTGAGCATGGAAAGCTAAGCAGGGCCGGACCCGGTTTTCCCGCGGTTGCCATGGGGCGGGTGCGCGCCTCAAACATGGCAAGGTCAATATAGGACACAGACCAAGGGGGGGCAAGAAGGGCCTGACTCCCCCCCCCACCCTGACCTCCCCCCACCCCGCCAGACAAGCTAGCCTCGGCGGAGAGCATGCGGCACAGGGCGCTGAACGGCCACCAGGGGGAGCTGGTTTCCCATTAGCTACAAAAACAAAAACAAACAAAAAAGCAACCCTTTTTTCATCTCTTGCCCTCAGGATTGTAATAACATATTCCATGACCATGGAACAGGCAAACTCAGCCCAAGCTAGCACATCAACCTCACCTACCAAGGATGTAGCAGAGCAGCGAGCCTCACAACCACAAGAGGCTATCCCAAGCCCCCGCGGCTGCGGCAGCAAAGGAATGTACCTGCTAATGGCTAGGATGGTCCAAGCGATGGATAACATCAGCAGCGAATTAACTCGAAGCAGAACAACTGAGCGCGACAGCGTAAGCCAATCACAAAGGCGATGATCCCCTTCACCTGTAGCAACAAGGGAGACGGGGACCATCGTAGAAGCTAACCCAACGGGCTCCAAGGGGAAACGGTCATACAGCAGCCCAGTCACGGCCAGCGCAACAAAACGGAGGCACACCTCCGGAGGAAGAGCAGGTTCCTGCCGCTTCCATTAGCACCTGGTCCAGCCGCTCTCCCTCAGGCAAGTGCAGCATCCGTCTCCGACAGCGAAGACGGCGAAATATCCGATGATAGCGATGAAGAGAGCGACACCCCCCCAAAAGGGCGCCTCTTTGCGGCAGAGGCCTTCCCCAAAATGATATCCAGAGTTCTGGCCGAAGTAGACCTGGATGACAATATCAATGCTACAACCGACGAAGTACCAGAAAGCGTGGGAAACCTATCAGTCTTCCCAGAGGAAGAGCTACCATCATATCCAGCAGTTCCCATCCCGTGGAACCTACGAAAAATTCTACGCCAAGAGTGGGCCAAACCGGCCAACCCTAAGCCGCCACATCGTGCCTGTAACAAGCTCTACCGGTTAGCACAAAAAGACATGGCGCAGCTAGCGATACCCAAGGTAGACGACCCAGTATCTGCTCTGACATCTAAATCGCTAATGCCCGTCGAAAGGGACGAACTACCGGACCACCATGACAGGAGAGCTGACACGGCGCTCCGTAAGTGCTTTGAGGCCTCCACCACCTCTGTCAGGGCTTCCACCACAGCCACAATAGTGGCACGCGCCCTTCGTCTGAGAACAGACAGGATACTGCAGGGAAAGCCCAGCTCCAGAGACATCAAAAACTTCATTAAGGACACTCACACCGCAGCCTCCTTCCTGGCAGATGCCTCGCTGGACTCCTTCCAGCTAGGAGCAAGGGCAGCGGCCTCAAGCATAGTGGCCAGGAGAAAGATATGGCTACGCAATTGGGGAGTCAACGGTAAGACTAAGTCTAGCCTGGCAAGCGTACCCTTCGCTGGAAAACAGCTCTTTGGCGACCCGCTGGAGCACGTCCTTGTAGAGACAAAGGACAAGAAAAGAGCCCTACTGAACTCTCAGAAAAAAGACTCCAAGCGCCCAGCCCAGAAGTATGGCTCCTTTCGTTCCTCTAGGAGCAACTCTTCCTCTACTCCCTCCTCCTCCAACCACAGCTTTTCATCAGGAGGTCGCAAGCCTCGCTGGCACAAGGGCAACAACATGAAGGGAGGACCACGTAAGGGCGCCCCTGCCCATAACAAGAAGTCCAACTCCACCTGACTACTCCCCTCCCCCTGTGGGAGGGAGACTTCACGGCTTCTCAGAGACTTGGAAACAATTCTTCTCCGACCTCTGGATTCTGGAAATAATCCAAGAGGGCTACTCTTTGGAATTCAGGAAGAAGCCAAAAGAGAGCTTTTTCAGGACCCACCGGCTCAGAGACCCGGTCAAGCATCTGAGGACCGTAACAGCCATCCAACACCTCCTACGCATCCGAGCAATCGAGAAAGTCCCAAAGGCACAGAGGGACCAAGGAATATTCTCTGTCTTCTTCACAGTCCCAAAGAAGAACGGGGGAACCCGGCCCATCCTGAACTTAAAGAAAGTCAACCGCTTCATGAAGAAGCAGAAATTCAGGATGGAAACCCTGAAGTCAATCAAGGAGTGCCTACAGAAGGGAGACTTCCTCTCCTCAATAGACCTGACCGAAGCATATCTGCACATTCCCATACGCCCAGCACACCGCAAGTTCCTGCGTTTCAGCTATGGCAACAAACAATACCAATTCAGAGCTCTTCCCTTCAGCTTGTCAACAGCACCGAGGGTATTCACAAAGGTGCTACTGGCCCCAGTGGCACTACTTCGGATAAAGGGAGTCCAGCTACACCCGTACCTGGATGACATCCTGATCCGTTCTCGGTCACACGCACAGAGCATCAAAGACACAGAACTGGCAGTGTCAACGCTTCGCAGTCTAGGATTCCTGATCAATGCGGAGAAGAGCTCCCTTACTCCTTCACAGGTACTTATGCACCTAGGGGTCACCCTGAACACAGTCAGGGATATGATGTTCCTGTCTCCCAACAGGCAAACATCAACGAGCCAACTGGCGGCACACCTCCTCTCCAGGGGCACAGCCCCACTCAAGGACCTGGCCAAGCTCCTGGGGATGATGGTGTCCTGCCAGGATTCTGTGCAGTGGGCCAGATTTCACTCCAGACCCTTACAGAACTTCCTCCTAGACTACCAGTACGAAATTGCTCGCAACCTCAACCCACAGCTGTGCCTTCCCCTCCCAGTGACCAAGTCCCTGAGATGGTGGTGCCACCCACCACCTCTCTCAAGGAGTCCCAATACAAGCCCCCACACGCGTTACACTAACAACAGATGCGTGCCTAACAGGCTGGGGGCAGTTTGCCAAGGAAAACATGCTCAAGGACTCTGGTCAGAACAAGAGACTCAGCTATCCATCAACCTCTTGGAGCTGAGAGCAGTGAGGCTGGCACTAAAGGAATTTGCCTCAACACTGTCAGGACAACATGTCCTAGTGATGACGGACAGCGTAGTAGCGAAGGCCTACGTCAACAAACAAGGCGGCATGAGATCCAAGGCACTACAGAACGAAGCCATGGCCCTCTTCAAGTGGGCGCAACGCAACCTCGGCTCGATCAGGGCCGAACACCTGAGCAGCATCATGAACATCCAAGTCGATTGGCTGAGCAGGACAACTCTAGACCAAAGTGAATGGTCCCTACACCCGGAAACCTTCAGCCTCCTGGGCAAGACCCTGGGCCGCCCGTGCCTGGACCTCTTTGCGAGTCCACAGAACGCAAAACTGCCACGGTTTGTCACTCGCTATCGAGCAAGAGGAGCAGAGTTTGCGGATGCCCTCACCAGCCACTGGCCAAAGGGACTGCTGTACGCCTTCCCTCCACTCCCACTAATTCCCAAAGTAATTCAAAAGATCAGGAACATGCAAGCACACGTCATACTAGTGGCTCCTCATTGGCCAAGACGACCATGGTTCCCCGACATAGTAAACCTGGCAGTCGGAAAGCCATTCACACTTCCCATCAGGCACGACCTTCTCAGCCAGGGCCCGATCTTTCACCGACCCAGGGTTCCTGAAGCTGACCGCCTGGAAACTGAATGGGGCCTCCTAACCAAACGTGGCTACTCCAATGAGGTAATCAACACACTCCTAGCCTCCAGGAGGCCCTCCACACACAAAACATACGACCGCACCTGGTGGGCCTTTCTCCACTGGGCACAAGCCACGGGAAGGGACCCACTAGGAGCGGAAACACCAGACATCCTGGAGTTCCTCCAAGAAGGGCTCTCATCGGGCCTTAGCACAAACACACTCAGGCGCCAAGTAGCGGCACTGGGTTCAGTGCTGGGCGACTCCAAGGGTCCGCCTCTAGGAGCACACCCACACATTAAGAGATTCCCCAGGGCGGCCGCCCTGATAAGGCCCCCCACGGTACACAGTTTTCCCACCTGGAGCCTCAATGTGGTGCTAAAAGCGCTGACAAAACACCCCTTTGAGCCACTAGGGGCGGCCTCACTCAAGGTGCTGACCTTGAAAACCATTTTCCTAGTAGCAATCACCTCCGCCAGAAGGGTCTCAGAACTAGGCGCACTGTCATGCAGCAAAGATCTCTGCATTTTCCACAGGGACAAGCTAGTCCTGCGCACAGACCCGACCTTCATGCCAAAGGTCAACTCCCCATTCCACAGGTCCCAAGACTTAGTGGTCCCCTCCTTCTGCCCTCACCCCTCCTCTCCTCGAGAGAAAGAGTGGCACACCCTTGACGCGATGAGAGCGGTCAAGTTTTACCTAGATAGGACAAAGCCAATCCGACAACACGGTTCACTGTCTCCTTCAGGGACACCCACCTAGGAAAGAAGGTGTCAGTTGCCTCTCTGGCGCGATGGCTACGCGATTGCATTGCAATGGCATACTCCTCCAGTGACCTCCAGGTCCCAGAGGGTATCAAGGCCCATTCAGTCAGGGGAATGGCCACATCAGTAGCTTTCAGTGAGAGGGCACCTCTAGAAGAAATTTGTAGAGCAGCCACCTGGTCCTCTGTCCACACATTTACCAGGCACTACAAAATTGACATTATGGCCTCAGCAGAGGGCGCCTTTGGAAGGTGCGTGCTGCAGAAGGTAATTTCGCTCCAGTAGGAGGCCGGCAGTGGGTGTTTGGCCCACCCAGGGGATGCACTGCTTTTTTACATCCCCAAGCTTGCTGGCCTCCGACACTCTAGGAGAAACAGAAATTCTTCTACTCACCGTGAATTTCAGTTCTCCACGAGTGGAGGAGGCCAGCAAGGCCTGCCCTGGACCGGCCTCCTCCTGGGCACAGATTAGACTGGACCGTGGGAGGGAATTTGTTCTCTTGTTTCCACAGGCCTGCAGCCGACGCACCAGACTGTCCTCTATTCAAGATAGCAAGGGCGTCTACTGAAGCAGTTCGTTGGAAGTTTCAACTGGGGTTTCCTGGGGGAGGGCCCGCCTCCTCCGGGAAGCTCAGATCAAAGTCTGCCTTCCCAGCCCCAGAGGCGGGGCTTACCCCAAGCTTGCTGGCCTCCTCCACTCGTGGAGAACTGAAACTCACGGTAGAAGAATTTCTGTATTTATTATATTTAAATCCACCCAATTAGAAGAGTGTTCTGGGCAGATTTCATGAAGCTAAAATAATAAAGTGCAATAAAAGCAACAACAAGCAGCACAGGAAAATCAATATATTTTAACAGTCATAAAATCTGAAGTCTAACATGTCTGGGAGAAAAGAAAGGTCTTCACTTGATGCAAAAAAGATAACAGTGTTGGGGATAACCTTGGGGAGGCCATTCCATAAACAGGATACCACAAGTGAGAAAGCCCTCTCTCTTGTAGCCACCCACCACTTCAGAGAGAAAATCTCTTCACAGAGAAAATCAAGACAGGGTCCACCAATTCTCTTCTTTTGCTATAGACATTTTTTTGGAGCTGACAAATTGTCCTTTCAAATGATGTTTTAATAGGTGCTGGTTGTTTCCTGGTGGTTGGACCTGTTCTGTTACCTGACAAGCAGCTTTCCTGCTAATGGAAACACACACAGTGTTCAAGGCATTGGTTTTATGCCTTGTGTGGAGGGCAGTGTTCCATCCCAACTCATCATTACTTTGTTAAATGTGTAGTTTGCTAGTCTAATCTAATGGAGCAAACATTTTCTCCCACACTGCGCAGGCATGTTTCAGATTTTGTGCTCAAGTAGCTTTTGTGTTCTTTCCTGCTTGAGGTCATTCCATTTCAATATACCCTCCAACATTTCACAGGTGAAAAAAATAAGACATTCCTGTGCAGGAGCATCTAATGAGGCCCAGGAAGAGTCCAATAGCCTAAGGGGCAAGAAGTCCCTGGGCATAGCTGTCAGCAGTCTTGAGTAGCGCTGAGCCAGAAATCCTCTACAGAACTCTTCTTTTCATCATCATCATCATCATCATCATCATCATCATTATTATTATTATTTTATTTTTTGGTAGAAATTAAGGAGTTAAGGATGGGCAAAAAGTGGGAGGCAAATTTTGCTTGCAAATTTTTGGAGGAAGGAAAATCTAGTTATTTTCTGGGGTAAGGGCTTACTGGGAAAGTGGTGGCACCTGTTTAAGACTTCTCTCTTAAACATAGTTTTTCCACTGTAAGCAACAATGGACATTCGATCAGCAATGTAGCATAACTCCAAGGACTTTGTGGATGGGAAAATGGCTCCTGGTCATCATTTCCTCAGCCTTCAATGCCCCTGGAACAAAGCTACATCACGACATTTTTTTCATTCCGAAGTGAGCATGTGGGAGGGGATAACAGCTGCAGGGCCACCAATAGGAGCTCCATTACTGCTTGTGGCAGCAGCAAAACTGCAATAAAGACAGAAGGGGGAAGGAGAATGAGCAAAATTGCCCCCACCTCAAATTATGGAATGGGTGAGACTTAAGTTACACTAACATTGAACACAACCCAAAAGCTGCCTTGCATGCCATTTTTTGGTAGAAAGGTGGGGAACAAAAATAAAATAAAATAATAATAATAAACAAACAAACAAATCCATTGGATACAACCCTCTGCATGGATTGGCAAATGGGGAAAGGCATTTCATCTTAGCCTTGGGGATCCCAGAACCTCTATTTTTTATTTTAAAAACTTTTTTAGAAGCTCCAGGGACAATAAATTGGGACCCACATCTTAAGTTTTTACCGTATATTTGCATGGTGGTAGTCACCGCTGCTGTTGCAAGCCACCTTTGGGCTGGTTTCAACTTAGGTGGGTACCACCCACTAGTTGAAGTACAATGCTCTTGGTTAAATATAGTCAGTTCCTTCAACCTGTCTTCATAGGATTTTCCTCCTAGAGTCTTTATCATCTTTGTAGCCCTCCATAGAATGATTTCCACCTTGTCAATGTAATTTTTTGTAGGTCCCATACTGATCTACCAAGCAATGCTGTAACATATGTTAGAAATGATGCTCTTGTTGACACAAAAAGTAAAATAGCATTGGCTTTTAAAGCCATATCACGTTATTGACTCAAGTTTGTTATCCAGTATAACATCTTTTCCTAGAAGAGTTATTGCATAGTTTGTTATCATTCCTCTTCTACTTGGGCATTTGTTTTTGATTTTGGGCTATATTCTTTTTTGTTTGTGAAATAACAACAACACAACACACACACAACCTACAAATTTGTAGTGTACTGTAGAGCCAGTGTGGTGTAGTGAGAGTGTTGGACTGGGACTTGGGAGATCCTGGTTCTAGTCCCCACTCAGCCATGAAGCTCACTGGGTGACTTTGGGCCAGTCACTGACTCTCAGCCTAACGTATTTTTCGCACCATAAGACGCACCGGACCATAAGACGCACTTAGGTTTTGGAGGAAGAAAACAAGAAAAAAAAAATATAAGACGCACTTACGTAGGTTTTGGAGTAAGAAAACAATATATTCAGCTGTGTGAGGTCCCAGGGCTTTGCTGCTACTTAAGGCGATTTGAGGCGATTTGAGGTGACTTGAGGTGTCTTGAGGCTTCTTCCCCCCCCCCCCCACCGCAATGCGTTGATCTCTTCCAGGCTGGCTGGTCCTCTGGGCAGCTGTGTGGCCGGCTAGCCCCCCTCCGCCCCTTGGCCGCAGCGCCTCCAATGAGAGCGCAGCAGGCCAGGCCAGGCGCGCAGCCATTGGCTCCATCACTGCAGGGAGGGGAGGGGTGGCTGTTCAGCCAAACAGCTGATCTCCGCAAAGAAATTGAACTGCTGTTGGCGGGAATCATCTGTTGGGGGGGAAACAGCTGAGAGTCGGGCTTGCCCAGCTCCGTTCAGGAGCCTTCCCCGGCTCCATCGCTGCAGGGACAGGAGGGGTGGCTGAGAGGGGCAGGGGTTCGAGCAGTTGCCCTACGCTGGACGGGAACAGGGCCCAGGAGCTGCTCCGCCGCCACCGCTGCCTGCCAGGCACTGACCCTCTCTTCCTGCTCCACAGCGGAGAGCAGGCCTTGCCGCTGCCGCCTCCGGAGGCCGTTTCCGCTGCCGCCAGGTTTGTGGTGGCCCGAGCGCCTGCCCAGTCCTAAAGACGGCCCCGGGGAGGGGGCCTTGCTGCCGCCGCCTCCGGAGACCGTCTCCTGGGCCTGCTGCCAGGCGGGGGGGGGCGCTGCTGCCGGGCGGGGGGGCTTGCTGCCACCTCCTCCGGAGGCCGTCTCGTGGGCCTGATGCCGGGTGGGGGGGGCGCTGCTGCCGCCGCCGCCGCCAGGTTTGAGGCAGGCCCAAGCGCCTGCCGAGTCCTAAAGATGGCCCCGGGGAGGGGCCTTGCTGCCGCCTCCTCCGGAGGCCGTCTCGTGGGCCTGATGCCAGCCGGGGGGGGCGCTGCTGCCGCCGCTGCCGCCAGGTTTGAGGCAGGCCCGAGCGCCTGCCCGGTCCTAAAGACGGCCCCGGGGAGGGGGCCTTGCTGCCGCCTCCTCCGGAGGCCATCTCGTGGGCCTGATGCCGGGCGGGGGGGGCGCTGCTGCCGCCGCCGCCGCCACCACTGCCGCCAGTTTTGAGGCAGGCCCGAGCGCCTGCCCAGTCCTAAAGACGGCCCCGGGGAGGGGGCCTTGCTGCCGCCTCCTCCAGAGGCCGTCTCGTGGGCCTTATGCCGGGCGGGGGGGCGCTGCTGCCGGGCGGGGGGGGGCCTTGCTACCGCCGCCTCCGGAGGCCATCTCCTGGGCCTGCTGCCGGGCGGGTTTGTGCAGGCCCGAGCCCCTGCCCGCCGCTGAAGACGACCACCCCGAGGAGGTGCGTGCCGGACCTTGCGCAGAGGGAAGTAAGGTCTGTAAAAAATTTTGTTTTTGTTGTTGGTTTTATCTATATTCACCCCATAAGACGCACAGACATTTTCCCCTCCTTTTTGGGGGGGAAAAGTGCGTCTTATGGTCCGAAAAATACGGTACCTCACAGGGTTGTTGTGAGGATAAAATGGAGAGGAGGAGATGGGTTCCTTGCTGGACAAACAGCAGGATCTAAATATAATAAATAAATAAATAAATTCAAAACTATTCTGTATCAATATAGACTAATACTAAAATTGGCACCGCAACAGAGTGAAGTAACAAAGAAAAAAAATAATCATGCAAAAAATAATAGCACTTTAAAGAAGTGAAAACAGAGAAAGTAGATGTATATTAGCCTCACTGTTGTTCAAATACTTAATAAAATACACTTTTCCAAAAATGTATCTATCATGGTTCGTTCTCTCTCTGGGCCGGTTCACATGACACGGAAACCGCAAGGGAGCAGAAGCCCCCCGCGGTTCCCATGTCGTGTGAACGCTGGCCAGGGGCGCCCCCGCAGGACAGCTGTGCACGCAAAGCATGCAAAGTGACCATGGGCGGTAGAGGGGTAAGTCCCTACCATGCGTGGCCACCCTGCCATGCGAACAGTGGGTGGCCGTCCCGCGGGGGCCTCCCGTGGCCACACAGAGGCGGCAGCCCAGAGCGGCCGGAGTCGCGGCCGCTCTGGCCTGTAGGGCCAAATGGCCCCCCTGGGCATCCCAAACTGCCACCCCCTAGCACCGGGAGGCCTGCAATGCAGTGCGGGGACTGCTGGCTCCACCAGGGTCTGCCCACACGCACGGGGCGCAGGTCGTCTGCAGCGCCCCTCTGGACCCCACAGACGGACCCGTGGTGCTTCCCCCGCTTGCCGCCTGGGTCGTATGAACCGTCTCTCTCTCTCTCTCTCTCTCTCTCTTATCATCAGTTAGTTTATACAGGCCAGCAATTGGCCAAATGTTACTAATCCATTCATATCTGAATGGTGGATCCTGATCTTTCCATCTAGAAACTATACATGCCCTACCAGATATTAGAAAACAACTTACCATCTCTACATCTTCTGATAGAATTACCATAACCAAAAGACCACTGTCAGGCTATATCTCATATCCTCTGATGTCTTTTATTCCTAAAAGAATGTCCTTCCAAGAATGTATGGTCCTCGGATATCTCCCCCTGCCCAATGTGATAAATATCAGCTTCTCCTGCCTGACACCTCCAGCATGAATCGTCTTGAAGGCTGTATATTCATTTAAATCATCTGGCAGACAGATGCCATTTGAACTATACTTTATATAAACTTTCTCTAAGAGTTTTTTCTTGTTTTTGATGAATAAAATGCCTTGAATTTGAATTTGTCTTGTTGAATTCCATCAATCCTATATAAAGAGTTTCCAGATTTCTCAGTAGCTATTTGTGATCTCCACCATTTCATGGGACTCCTCTCTGCCCTTCTTTCCACACCCATTCTAAGAACATGAAAGAAGGGGAGATCACAAATCGAAGCCTCCTTAATATGGCTCCAGGACTGACAATCCAGTTGCCTGGTCTCCATCTGCCAACTCCTGAAGCCATGTTCAAAATTCTTTTTGCTCTCTCCTTTTTTCCTGCCCTTTTATATAGCTTTCCATCTCAAACTGACTCCTCTGACTTCTCTAGCAGAGCCTTCCCCAGCCTGGGGCCCTCCAGATGTTGTGGACTACAACTCCTATCATCTCTGGCCACTGGTCATGCTGGCTAAAGCAGATGGGAGTCATAGTCCAAAATATCTGGAGGTCGCCAAGTTGGGGAAAGCTGATCCAATGCAAAACAATGAGCTCATCTTGAAACTGGATAGCCAAGGTCTTAGGTAGTAACTTACATTTTGGGCTTTTTGTACCCAATGGCAGAAAAGAAAGACAGTTGTCTGGTAGCCCTATTTGATTATCAGATGCAATTTTAAAAAATAATAATAAAACTTATTAAATTTCTGATAAGACTATATATAAACATAATTACTCTTGGAACAAGTACCCAAGTCATCAGTTTCTCTGGGAAGCATACTGGCATTAACTAAAGAGGCAGCTGCGCTCTCTCTTATGCACTAATAGAAACTTTGTTAGAGGTAATCAACAATTCTTTGAAACCTGTAGCATCAGCAGTAATGAGCAATTAATTCTGTATCTCTTCAGAACCCAGTATGCTGGATACAAGAGAAATAGAGACTGAGCAATAGAAAATGGAGTTTATGAAGCATGAAGAAATAAAAACAAAGAGAACACAGAAGGGGGAAATAGCAATCAATAAACTCCAAGGCTAGCAAAGACTGTCTCAGAAAATAAATGTCCTTCCAGAAACGTAGATAAGTGCTAATTTATATAAGAAGGAGGCAATTTGCTTCCTACTTTAAACTTGAAGAGGTTTTTTTTTTTAATTCTCTTAAGCTATTGTATGAAACAATATCAAGATCCAAGCTGTGCATGTAACAAATGACATTAAAGATTTTCGTGATGTTATTAACCTGCTGAACATTCACGAGAGAACCACAAGTCTATTCTAACAATGGATTAAGATTGCACTTTTGTTTTTGTAAAACACTGCATCCACATCCCACAAATACATCTTAATTTCACTAAGTTCTCAAAGGGCCCAAATGTTACAAACAGCATACTGGTATAGACATCTGTGTATATAACCATGCATCTTCCTATCAATATTAGTGAACTGCACAATTTCCAAATAATCTGGGACACTTAGTAGTACTGAAGCAGGTACTATTCACTGACTTCTGAAGGTTGCCCACACACCATTGTAGGTGGAAAGTACGTAACAGCTTGGGAGAGTAACCAATAGCTAAGACTCAGAGGGAGGTAGTAGGGATTCTAGAGGGGAAGATATAAGCTTAGACCCAAAAAGGAGAGATGCAAAATTCATAAGTTACATGGATAGTCAGCAGGGCAAGCCCAAGACATTTTGCTTGCTGATGCAGAGAGCGAATGGCGTCACACACACATACACACACACACACACGTCAAAAGGCCAGTCAAGTTATTTTGGCAACTGAGGCAGATAATCCCACAAGTGGCCTCTCCCCCTCCCTTGCAGTAAAAAAATACAATGATTATAAATGAAATAACTAAACAGTTTGCTGTGCTTTCATGGCACCCAAAATCACAACACTGCCTCAGTCTTCCTAATGATAGGGTGGCCAGACTGGTGTCAGAAAAAACAGATCTGGGGTCTGAATTCCCGAGCCTTGACAGAGAGAATTGCAAGTTTTATACCCACTGAAAGATATGAATCTATCTACTTCTGATTATTCCTGGTCTTAAGGTTGATCTGCAGGGTGATTGATACTATTAAGTATGATACAGGGGCATTAAAAGCCAATTTTAATAAACTCAGAACAGTGATGAGTAAGGTCCCATGGCAAGTGACTCTGATGAGAAAAGGAGTCCAAGATGGGAGTTTTAAACAAAGGAAATCCTAAAGGCACAATTACAAACAATTCCCACAAGGAAAAAAGGCAGAGGGCAACAGAAGAAACCAATGTGGCTCCACAAAAAGCTCAGGGATGACCTGAAAACAAAAAAGGACACATATACGAAGTGGAAGGAAGGCCCAGCTACAAGGGAAGAGTACAGGCAGGTAGCAGGAAGTGTCAGGAAGGCTAAAGCTGAGAATGAGCTGAGGCTAGCGAGGGATGCTAAAAGCAACAAAAAAGCTTTCTTCAGGTACGTGCATAGTAAAAGACAGAGGAAAGAAATGGTGGTTCAACTACGCAGTGAGGACGGCAAAATGATAACAGATGACGTAGACCCCCTGGCAAACCTGAAGTACAGGCTGAAGGGGCAGGATTGCACCTTGGGATTGATAGGCAGGGAACACCTGATTGCTTTGAACGAGTTCAAATCTCCAGGGCATCCTAGAGTAATAAAGCAACTGGCAGAAGAACTCTCAGAACCACTGACTATTATCCTTGAGAAATCATGGTGGACAGGTGAAGTGCCAAATGACTGGAGGAGGGCTAATGTTGTTCCTATCTTCAAAAAGGGCAAGAAGGAGGAACCAGGGAACTACAGACCAGTCAGTCTGACATCAATCCCTGGGGAAATTCTGGAGCAGATCACAAAGAAGTCAATCTGCAAGCACCTTGAAAACAATGCAGTGATTACTAGAAGCCAACATGGATTTGTCAAGAACAAATCCTGTCAGACTAATCTGATCTAATTTTTTGATCCGGTAACCTCCCTTGTGGACTGTGGGAATGCTGTAGACATAATATATCTTGACTTCAGAAGAGAAGACTGAGGGGAGATATGATAGCACTCTTCCAGTACTTAAAGGGTTGTCACACAGAGGAGGGCCAGGATCTCTTCTCGATCATCCCAGTTTGCAGGACACGGAATAATGGGCTCTAGTGCTGCTGGAATACAAAAGATGACTAAGTGGTTGTGGGTGGGATTAGGCCCCTTTGAGATGTTGGGCTGGGAACTCAAGCCCCTTTAGCCCTGTGGTTAATCTGGCTCTGATGGAAGGCTTTTAAAACTCTTTATGCCCATGCTATGGGCCCAATAAATGTGCAAGCACATACAAAGCTGCTATTGGCATTGGAAGGGAAGTTGCTCTTTCCCAATGCAATTGGGGGTGGGGGGGAGTAACCCTCCTTTAGTGTTCTGTTCCTTATACTGATTCTCTCTCTCTCTCTCTCTCTCTCTCTCTCTCACACACACACACACACACACACACACACAGCCATACCATGCATTAAATGCAATGGGCATTTTGGCCCTAAGGAAACATAACATGAAAGAGATTTGTGTGGTTTTGGTGCTGGCCTTTGGTGGGACTTCTCAGCCTTGTGTTCTCCCATCTGGGAAGACTCACATCCATGATTTATGGACCAGGAAACTAAAGTTAAAAACACATGTACTTTGTCATAGAGGCCATAGCTAGACCATCTGTATTTGTGCTCAGTCTAATTTGTGAGTGAAAACATTTTAGGGCAACCAGAATTGTTAATAGGATTTTCAAGCTCCCAGAGTAACTTTATTTTTGTGATAGCTTGAAAAGCTAATTAATGTTTAAATCCTTTGATCTCATCAAACATAGTTTAAAAGGTTTGAAAATACCCTTCTTAATCTAAAGTTCTTTGAGTCATATATAAACAATGCAGTTTTGCTTAGTGTTTGATTACAAGTTAATTAGTTTAAGACTTTTAATAATAAATTCAAGACTTTTACATTTAGAAAAGCATGCAGATATTGCCATATCTATAGCACTTTTCATTGTCCAAATTTCTTCACAGTTCCCCTCTCTTTTATCCTCACAATGAACTTCAAGGTATTTAAGCGCTGTGGGATGCTTGGAGTTGTAGGACTTATTTCTGTCTAAACACGCACAGGATTGCACCCTAAGTGGAGATTTGAAAGTGTCTCTTTCGCACCTGGACCAAAAGTCTAGCCATTTTGGTTGTGTTTCTATTTTTTACCTGTCTCTCTTACAGGAATACCACATAAGTACCTTTAGATCACTAGTATTTCAAAGGATCTAGTGTGATGCTGTGCATAGTTGCCCAATCCATTTGATATGGATTTATTTTTAATTTATAGGCTGCTTTTCCACTCAAAGTCACCCAAAACAGCTTACAGCAATATAGACTGCAACTAGATGTCTGAACATTTGTTTAAATGGAGTCGATAGTTCAATCTGTGCATTCTTTTGAAATGAAAGAAAAAGTTAATTGATGCTGATGCACTTCTTTGTGGACAAATTGTTCTGAATCTGGTTATGTGTGTTCAGTTTGCTATTTGATATGCAGCTTCATATCTCTGCAGCTTCATATACCATACATATACCATTTGTACTTGGGCAAATCTTTCTTTCTCTCACATAGCCTAGCCTGCTTTACCAAGTTACTGTGAGGATAAATTGATTGCTTGATACATTGAAAAACACTATAAAAATCCACAGCAGTAGACACAACAGGCATCTTATATGTTAAAAAAAGTTTCTAAACGGTATCACTTCATTACTGATATGTATTCAATTTTAAGGTAATCTGTACTGTGATTATAAAAATTTTGCCTGCACTGCTATGTTTTTCCCCTTAAAATTCACCAATAATTAGCACAGGTCTAATAAACTAGTGAAATACAACCATGCATCTTTGGGAGATCACCGGGGGGGGGGGGGGGGGGAGGAAGAAGACTTGCAAATCAATATGAATTCTTCAAAGCAATATTTTTTAAATGTACCACCAACTACTTTTTGATCTTTTTTTGCTCAAAGCAAGATCCAGGATTGCTTTGTAATGCTGTGAGAAAAATAAAATCTTTGCAGAAAATACAATATGATAATCTGACCGGACTCAAGAGATGGTGACTAGCATACTCTCTTCTCCATACTCTCTTCTTTTTTCTTTTCTTTTTTTAGAAGTGAAGTGGTTGTCAATAAATTACCTTGTCATATAGTACCTCAGTTTTGTGGACTTAGACATCTTATTTTGACTGTTATTTATTTTATATTCCACCTTTCCCAGGTCCAAGTTACCATACAAATATAATAATTAATTAAGGGTGCAATCCTATACATGTTTAGACAGAAAAAAGTCCTACACTTCCCAGCATGCCCCAGCCAGCCACACTAGCTGGGGTATGCTGGGAGTTTTAGGACTTTTAAACATGCATAGGATTGCACCCTAAAATAATTAAACTGCAACAAAACTGTCAACAAAAAGGCAAGCAATTATATTTTAGAGTGAAAGAGGAGGGCATTGGGGGATATTGTTATTGTTTTTACACTTTACTACAGACAGGTATATCTTCATTGTGCCAGTGTAATCTTTGGTTAAAGTGTTCCCTGAATGCAGTTATTTAGCCTCAGCAGGCGCTAACACACAGAATTCACCAACTAGAAATGGATGTTGCAGAAGGTGAGCAGTCAATAGACAATAAACAGTTTCCTCTTGTCGTCTTGTGCACAAAATCTAACAGATTCTGCAGCCACAGAAATCTGTTCTGGACGTTGCACAGGGCTTGAGGATTGGTGATGGCCTTGCAGCTTGGCATTAGTTCAGTTGGAAGGATCAAATGGTGTGGGAGGCATGGCATCTTCTGCCAGTCCTGCCATGCCAGCTGCGTGGTCCTCCCCCTCCTTAAGTGATAGTTATCCATCTTGGTGGGAAATGACCTGGGCATGAGAAAAGGCAGAAGCATTTGCATACAGGCTGAAGAAGAGTTGGTGCACATTAAGAGTCGGTGCCCTTGGGTTCAGTTGTCTTGGTCTGACAGACATGTTGGTAACCTAAAGCAAATGGATGGAGCCAGGATACAGATTAACAAGTATGTGAACAGGTTTCTGTTGTCAGTAGGAAGGAGTGGTTTTTTTGCACACTCAGAATTGTTCATTGGGTGCTTCCATTGTGTTTCTGGATATTGGAGTACACTTTTCAGATGAGGGGAATGACATTTTCCTGGAGGATCTGCAGTGCAGTTTAATGGAATTTATTTACAGTAATACCTTGGATTGCGAGTAACTTGGTTTGAGAGCGTTTTGCAAGACAAGCAAATTTTTAAATATTTATTTATTTATTTTTTACTTGATATACAAGCGACGTCTTGCAATACAAGTACTGTAATACGGCTTAAATGAAAAATCTCTGTACAAATTTTTTGGGGGGGATTTCGTTTTGATATAAGAGTGTTTTGGATTACAAGCATGTTTCCAGAACGAATTATGCTCTCAATCCAAGGCATGACTGTATTTATTTATTTCATTTTTATACCGCCCAATAGCTGAAGCTCTCTGGGCGGTTTACAGCAATTAACAAGACAGTCCCTGCCTGCAGGCTTACAATCTAAAAAGACACGACACACAAGAAAAAAGGAATGGGGAGGGAAGAAGGGGGAATATTAATTAATACTTCTGGCAGGGCTGGTGGAATGGCCCTGCGCTCCCTCTCATCTCCCTCCTCTCAGCCTGCTGGAATGGCTGCTGGTGGTGGCAGTTGAGGGAGGAGGAGCCGTCATGAGGGCGGCCTTTCAGCAGGGCTGGTGGAATATGCTACTGCTTGGTGAGGACAGGGGAACTAACCAGAGGTTAGTCCCTTCTTGTGGCAGGTATAGCGCAGGTTCAAGGGAACAAATATGAAAACTAATAGTTCAGTGAGCACCCTGAGATGAAGATGGAGAGAAGCTTTCTCAGACTGCCCCTTTTCAAGGTTGTGAGGCTAGGGGGGACAGGACCTCCACTTGGGGTTTGCCTGACTCACTCACACAAAGCCGTGGGGCCACAGGGTGGTGACGCAGGCAGACCCTTCTCAACACATTAGTGTGAGGGCTGCAGTGGGCCTTGAGTAGGTAAAAGATTAGCCATTGGCCCTGAGCCAGGGGAGCTCATTCAGAAAAGGGTGAGGTAGGAGGAATGTTCTCCTACCTCAGTCTGATAGGGCACCCGCATTGGAGGTTTAGTGTGGCTCTTTTCTACCAGACTGCCCAATATTTTATGGGCTGCCTAGGAAAGTTTCCATTTCTTATCTGCCCAGTACTGGACAAAAGAGGAGGTGCTCTTCCCTTTTTATTTTATATAATTAAACAAATGAAAGGCAAGTCAGCAGCAGAGCTGAGCTGATCTGCCTCAGGCAGAAAATCTCACAAGTACCTCTCCCTGCTTCTGGCTGCTGATCAAAGATAAGAGTCTTTCCTAGCAGGGGAGAGTGATTGGGGTCTGTGGAGGAAGCTGCTGAGTGATTCAGTCTTACTTCTGAGGATTGCCTTGCTTATTTGTGAGTAGACTTGCTGCTCATGTGTATTTCTGAGTAGACATACAGAGGCATGGTATCTGGAATGCTATTTGAAAGTGCTGCTGAGTGATTCAGTCTTGCTTATAACTAGACATGCAAAGGCTTATCCTGCTTATGTCTGAGTAGAAATGAAGATGCTTGGTATTTGGGATGCTATTTAAAAGTGCTGCTAAGAGATTCAGTCTTGCTTACCTCTGAGCAGACATGCAGAGGCTTGTCCTGCTTATTTTACTCATGAATTTAATTTGATTTAGGGAGGAGAATTATGTTAATTCTCCTCCCTAGAGAGCTACAGCTATTGGGTGGTATAAAAATGTATTAAATAAATAAATAATTGAATTGAATGGAGGTAATTTATTGAAGGGAAATTGATTTTGGAGGAGGATCTGTATTATCTTGGGGTAAATTAATTGAATAAGTCTTAGTCAATAAGAGAACTGATTTGGGTGATGTGGGGTGGGCTGCAAATTAATTTTAGAATGGGGCGGAGGTTGATTTGGATGGGGAAATTATTTGTCTTCTGTGAAGTTC
The DNA here is from genome assembly GCA_021292165.1 of Shinisaurus crocodilurus. Taxonomy (NCBI): domain Eukaryota; kingdom Metazoa; phylum Chordata; class Lepidosauria; order Squamata; family Shinisauridae; genus Shinisaurus; species Shinisaurus crocodilurus. The sequence goes on from CM037879.1 coordinate 237,385,982, forward strand.
AAATTTAGTAATTATCTCCAAATGGGCATATAAACATTAGTATATGCAAGTTTTATGCAAATTGACATTCTCTTTTATCTTTTTCAGTGGTGCATGCCCTTTTTTTGGCAGTGCATAACTGGCCACCCTATGGAGGGATTCATAGATCGTAGAGTTGGAAGGGACCTACAAGGCCGTCGAGTCCAACCCCCTGCTCAATGCAGGAAACTACAGGAGGGGTCTCCCATCCAAGTAATAACCAGGCCTGGCCCTGCTTAGCTTTCCACGCTCAGACAAGCTGAGCCAGCGTGATAGTTAAAGCAAGTTGTTGCTTATTCAGAACCCTAAAACTATGTATCTTGTCACTTTATTCTAAAGATTCATGTGCAATGAATGAGTTCCTATTATACACAAAATCTAACAGATTCAGCTATCAGTAATGCTGATACTATCCCTTGAACTCAAGTAACAAAATTCACTTGCTGAACTACAAAATAGGAAACAGTGTCTATAAAATTATATGTGTATGTGATGGTGAATGTGACATTAGGAAAAGGCACAGACAGCATAGTGTAAGGGCAGAAGTTAAATGGTATGGCCTTTAAGAGCTATTTGAAATGGATTGTGCTTTAGCACTGACTGAGAAGTGGCCCAATATCTCTGTGATGTACTGTGTAGGCAGAACTTTTAAAAAATCTTCTTTTAAAAAGTCAATAAGTTCTGAAGACTCTTGCAACTTCTGTCTCCACATTGGTAAGTTTCTGAGTGGGAGAGACCAACATAACAAAAAAACATGAATAATTTTGAGCAGTGATGTAGATGTTCACCAATCTGAACATTACTTTCCTGGGGCCTTATTTCTTCTTTCAAGCAAGACCCCGTACATACCAAGAATTACAGCAGGCAGTATCCCATGGGGCTCTGTGCCCTGGCTGATTACATTGTACCCCATTGATTCCTTTCTGCAAGCGGCACCCACTGTTTGTGCAATGGAGATTTAGCACTTCTGGGAGGAACCGGAAACAAGCAGAGACACTCATTTCTGGAATGGGGCAGGTAAGCAGAGCTCATATAAGGGAGCTCCGCCGACTAGTCCCAAACCAAAAATGAGTATTTCTGCTCATTTCGGAACTTCCTCTTGGAAGTGTTATATCTCCATTGGACAAGTGGTGTGGGACTTACTCACAGGTAAGTGTGCAAAGATTGCAGCCTAAGTTTACTCTGCACAGTTTCTCACATCTATATCAAGTCAATTTCTTCTGGTAAATATTATTTTCATCACCAAACTACAATGCTTATGTAATACATTGCCAAAATAAAATACTGACTAGGTTGATGTTCCCCTAGCTAGGGATAAAACAAACAGAACTTGATGAATTAGGTGATACGAAAATGAAAGAAAATCAATTTTATCTACAGACAAAGAAACACAGGAAAGAAGGGGGAACAGCTTAGCATCCTAGCTCATTGATATTTATTGCTTTTTATTATTTTCAGGTATTTTGCATTTTTGTAAAAGAAAATAATGCATTTTTTTCTAAAAGAAACAAGCAGTAGTTAGTCTATGAAAATTGTTGTTGAACTCTTAGGGTGATGTAACTTTGGATTTGATTAGATTCCATTAATGAGATCAAATGATGCCTTTGGTCTCCAGAAGCTAATACAAACCAAATCTATTTATCACCTTGGCAGTGGTTCCTGCAATGAAGTTAATGACCATTACTGTGCTACTACCAAGCCAATCAGAAATCATGCTTTTTTGCGCAGAAAAGCTGAAGCCAGCAATCAATCATCCTCATCCTCATCATAATAATGCTGTTAAATGGGCCTCTAGAAAGGAAAGGAAAGCAACTTGGCTATTAACTTCAAATGCATCTTGGAAATGGGTTTCTTTGTGTGCAGAGCACCCCTGGTATCATGGTTACAGCCTAGGAGGAGAGTTCTTTGCAGCATGAAATAGCTGAAAACACTAGGCAAGGGAGAAATTCACACTTATGTCCTTTATTGTGAGTATAGGACAGGGATAGATGGATGGATTGAGAGATTAGATAGTTACAGATACATAATTTATTTCCCCAAAGAATAATAGCACAGATTTTGTACATCAGACATCTGATTTTTGTGCAGACCAGGACTCATCTAATAGAATTTCTCCCTTGTCTCAGCTGTGTAAGTATTTCATAGCTACCATTTTCGGTGCAGAGATATACTCAAATCAGAGCCTCAGTTATAACTCACTCTTTGCTATAAAGCTTACAAAAGCACTCAACAATAGCAAGGCAATTGGGGAAGTAGTATTGTTCAATGCCAGACATCTGAGCCTTTTGTCATTCTTCTGCTTTGCCAACCTGGTGACTTTCATCCTTCATAGTGACCTGGTTTGCAAGGTGTGTAAAACCCTCCTTTGGCTTTTTTGTTACAGTCGTATACATGAGTACAATACCTCACTGATTCCAAATAAGGACATCTCAGTGATAACAACATTCCATATTCAGTCATGTGAAAAAGAAAGTACACACTTCTCAAGTTCCATGGTTCCACGTATCAGGACAGAAGAAAAGTCATCGGGCCCGTAGCAGGTCTCAAAATTAGGTAAAGACCTCAGATGAACAACAACACATGGCAGAGTACACCATGGCATTATTTATTGTACAGAAATACAGCCAAAATGGAGAAGCCATGTGGGAAAAACTAAGTACACCTTATGATTCAATAGCTGGTCGAACCACCTTTAGCAGCAATAACTTGAAGTAATCATTTTCGGTATGACGTGATCAGTCTCTCACATCGTTGTGGAGGAATTTTGGCCCACTCTTCTTTACAACATTGCTTCAGTTAATTGCGGTTTGCGGGCTTTTGTTTACGCACAGCTCTCTTAAGGTCCCGCCACAGCATTTCAATCGGGTTGAGGTCTGGACTTTGACTGGGCCATTGCAGCACCTTGATTCTTTTCTTTGTCAGCCATTCTGTTTTAGATTTGCTAGTGTAATTGGGATCATTGTCCTGTTGCATGACCCAATTTTGGCCAAGTTTTAGCTGCCGGACAGATGGCCTCACATTCGACTCTAGAATACCTTGGTATACAGAGGAGGTTATGGTCGACTCAATGACTGCAAGGTGCCCAGGTCCTCTGGCTGCAAAACAAGCCCAAATCATCACCCCTCCACCACTGTGCTTGACAGTTGGTCTGAGATGTTTGTGCTGATATGCTGTGTTTGGTTTTCGCCAAATGTGGCGCTGTGCATTATGGCCAGACAGCTCCACTTTGGTCTCATCCGCCCAAAGGCTTGTGATTTGTTCAGATGCAACTTCGCAAACCCAAGCCGTGCTGCCATGTTCTTTTTAGAGAGAAGAGGCTTTCTCTTGGCAACCCTTCCATACAAACCATACTTGTTCAGCCTTTTTCTAATTGTATTGTCATGAACTTTAACGTTGCACCTGCTGACTGTGGCCTATAGCGCCTGAGATGTAACACTTGGATGTTTTGCAGTTTCTCTGAGCATTGCACGGTCTGCCCTTGGAGTGAATTTGCTGGGACGTCCACTCCTGGGAAGATTGGCAACTGTCTTGAATGTTTTCCACTTGTGAATAATCTTCCTCACTGTAGAATGATGTAATGGCCTTATAACCCTTCCCGGATTGATGGGCAGCAACAATTGCTTCCCTAAGATCATTGCTGAAGTCTTCTCTCCTTGGCATTGTGGTAACACACACCTGACTGCTGGAGACCAGTAAACTCCTGACACTTCATCTTTTATAGAGGTGGTCACACCTGCTGATGATCAATTCATCAAGGGCATTTGCTTAACAGCACCTGGCTGCTCCTTAGCCTCTTCATACCTATGGCAGCAGTAAGGGTGTACTTAGTTTTTCCCACATGGCTTCTCCGTTTTGGCTGTATTTCTGAACTATATATATAGTGAGTGTGTGTCTACACATATTCATATATATACAGTAAAACCTTGGATTGCAAGTAACTTGGTCTGCAAGTGTTTTGCAAGACAAGCAAATTTTTAAAATAATTTTTTACTTGATAAACAAGTGACGTCTTGCAATACAAGTACGGTAGTACGGTCAAGAAAAATGAAGACTTTATACTATCATTCTTTATTGCAGCTTAAATTGTATGTGTACAAATTTCTTAAGGGGAATTTGGCTTTGTTATACAAGTGCTTTGGATTAGATTTCATAGATCATAGAGTTGGAAGGAGCCTACAAGGCTGTCGAGCTCAATGCGGGAAACTAGAGGAGGGGTCTCCCATCCAAGTAATAACCAGGCCTGACCCTGCTTAGCTTTCCATGCTCAGCCAAGCTGAGCCAGCGTAAGCCACAAGCACGTTTCCGGAACGAATTATGCTTGCAATCCAAGGTATTGCTGTGTGTGTGTGTGTGTGTATGTAATGTTACAACAAATTTATAATGCCTAATTAAATCTGCATAGTTCACATATAGTAAATAAATACTGACTAGTGGCTTCACTGGTGTGACTTTGAGAATGCCAAGGAAGATCTGGTTACAGCACTCTATCTATCTATTCTTACTGATAGTATTCTCAGAAAAGTATGTTAAGAAATGTTACATAGACACCAGATATAGGGTTGCATTCAATATTAGTCTAACTTAAGTCCTGTTCTAAGCAGGACTAACACTGATACGACCCAGTGTTAAACTTCTCATGGGAATAGTGAGGCCATGAAAATAAGAAAGCAGTTGGTTTCAACAAACTGGCCTCTGAGGTTGGAAAAGCAACCTCAGAGAGGGGGGAAAGGGGGTGTTTCAGTGAGTGGGGACGGGAGAAGACTGGAGAGGCCAGGATACTAGCTATCCTGAACCTCTCCAGCCTCCTTCCCTCCTCTTGTGAAACAGTGTTGCTGGATGGGCAAAGAAGCCCATCTAGCAAAAAATGCAGGGTGGGAGGATGGGGAGGCAAAGATTGCCTCTGCCATTCCTCCCACCCTACATTGGATGATTGGAAGCCTCCGAGTTCTGGGGCTTCTGTTATCAAGGATGCAATCAATAGGATTGTGCCCTAAATAAATTAAACATTAAAATAATGAACTTTAAAGCCTAAAACAGCAACAGTTGGCTGGGGGTGATGGGAGTTGCAGTCCAGCACATATGGAGGGCACAAGGAAGGTTGGGGAAGGCTGATCTAACCAAAAGTCTTCTGAAAATGATGGGCCTGACAAATTAGTCTAAAAACCAGGAGGGAGGAACAGTGATGAACTTCCTGGGAAACATGATTCTACTAAACCTGGGCAGCCACTATAGAAGTCGGGATCCTTCGTATTGACAGTTTAATCTCCCTAAAAGAAGTTCCTTGCAATAGAATTTCCAATGACCTTAAAAGGGCTGACACAAGGAGAAGCGCTCCGTAATGAAGGACTTTAAAGTAAGAATTAACACCTTAAATTGTGGCCTGGAATCTTACTGGTAGCTACTGTAGTTGACATAAAACTGGTTGGATATAGTCCCGCCTGTAAACATCCACCAACAGGTGGTGACATTACAATAGTCCAGAGCTGGGAAACCTGTGACCCTCCAGATGCTGATGAACTTCCAGGGATGTTGAAGAGTCCTTGGTCCCGAGTCCCGAGTCGAGTCCCGAGTCTTTGGACCCGAGTCTAGAGTCGAGTCTAGAGTCCGAGGTCCAAAATGGTGACTCGAGTCCCGAGTCCCTCCCAAAGCGGCGGCCCATGGAGGGAGCAGGAGGGTCTCCGCGAGAGGAAGAAGAGCTGCCCTTCCTCCCGCGGAGACCCTCCTGCTCCCTCCATGGGTCGCTGTCGCCCTCACCTCCACCTCCGCTGCCCTCACCGCTGCCCTCACCTCGCCAACGCCGCCGCCCTCACCTCGCCTCTGCCACCGCCGCCGCTGCCGCCGCTGCCCTCGCCGCCACCGCCCTCACCTCCACCTCCGCCGCCCTCACCTCACCGCCGCTGCCCTCGCCGCCGCCGACCTCGTCGCCATCGCCGTAGCACACAGCACGCCGCGTCACGCCGCCAGCGCCGTCGCTCTGTTTTTGGCGGGGTTGCTGTGGTTCAAAAACAGAGCGACGGCGCTGGCGGCGTGACGTGGCATGCCGCGTCACGCCGCTAGCGACGGCGCTCTGTTTTTGAACCACAGCAACCCCGCCAAAAACAGAGCGACGGCGCTGGCGGCGTGACGCAGCGTGCTGTGTGCTACGGCGATGGCGACGAGGTCGGCGGCGGAGGCGGAGGCAGAGGAGGAGGTGAGGGCGGCGGCGGCGGCAGAGGCGAGAGCGGCGGCGGAGGCGGAGGAAGAGGAGTCCTTGGGCTCGAGTCCCGAGTCGAGTCTCGAGTCCCACATAAATTATTGGGACTCGAGTGGGACTCGAGTCAGAGGGGGGACTCAGTCGGACTCACGAGTCGAGTCCCCGAGTCCGAGTCCCCATCCCTGTGAACTACTACACTCATCATTGGCCAGGCTGGCTAGGACTGATGGGAACTGGAGGCAAACAACAACTGGAAGGCCGCAGATTCTCCACCCTACAGTAGTCAATCCTTGCGGTTACAAAGGCATAGATAATTGTTGTGAGGTCTTGGTTCTCAGCAAAAGGAAACAGCTGGCATATCAGATGAGAAAGGGGACTCCTGGCCCTTGTTTCCATCTACTTATTCAACAGCAGTCACATCCAGGAGGATGCAGAAACTTTGTACTTGCTCTCATGGAACAGAATATTGATAGCTGGTAGATCTTGAACCCACAGAGCCTTCAGACTGCCTCCCAGCCAGTATCACTTCTGTCTTGTCAAACCCTCATCCATCAGGTATTTTCAGTGGCACTGTTCAGTCAAACATATGATAAGAATATGAAACAAGCCACATGGAGGTAATTATGAAGATGGGGAACTGCATGTCAAGCTTTTAAGGGCTGTGGTACAAGACCAACAATGCCTTTCTCATGACAAAAACCAACAGTGTAGCTTTTCAACAATTTGTCTAGTCAGACACGATTATTGGGATCCAATTAAGGCAAACATGACTTTTGGCTTCTAAGAATGAGGTCAGCTAGTATGTTTTTTTAGACCTCTGATGTATTCTGTGCTGCTCTGCATTTGAACTAAAGTTATTTCATTTGCTGGCGTTTGGTATGAGATTAATTCAAGCTTAGCTGATATTGCTGTGTAATGTGGAACAAATCATGTTGGCAGTAGCAATTGCAACTACCTAAGCCCACACAATTTGTACATTTTTATCTCAGACTGCTTTATGTATAAGAAAGGTATATTGTCATGACATTAATCTCTTATAACTTAGTAGTTTCTCTACTTTCTGTGACACATTCATATGGAGTTGTTCCTGCAGTTTTCAAACACCGAGGATGATATTTCAGTGCCCAAACATTTACGTGTTTAGCTGGAAGTAACTCCATTGACCTTAGCAGGAGTTATTTCCAAATAAGCATACTTGGAGTTTCCTCTTTATGGTCTTTTTTTTTTTTTTAATGGTTTTTGACTTGATATACAAGCGTCGTTTTGCAATACAAACACTGTAGTACAGCTTAAATTAAAAATCTCTGTACAATTTTTTGGGGGGGATTTCGTTTTTATATAAGAGTGTTTTGGATTACAAGCACGTTTCCGGAACGAATTATGCTCTCAATCCAAGGCATGACTGTATTCTTTTTGATTAACAGTATCATCCCCTTGACAGGCAAATGTACACACACACACACACACACACACACATATATATATGAACCTGCCTGTGTTGTTGTTGTTAGGAAACAAGGAGATTGGCATATTGTTGGAGTTTAGTGATACAGGGTTTTCCATAGCACTTGGAAAACATTTCTGTTTTGGTAAAATACTTTGGTAAGCATACCTCCATCTTAAGGGCAGATCTAGACTTGTATGAGCAACAGGCATGTGAGCACACCTGATACCGTCAATCTATACCAAACCCCTCTACCTGCTTCCTGTTAAGTGTTACTGATACCAAGAGAAGTAGCCCTGTGGAAGCCCCCAAATATAGGAAAATATTTCTAAAATTCTCTGCTACTGTTACCAGTCCACAAATTCTGGGTTGAATCTAATAGTGTTATTCTACAAGCACCAAGCTTCTACCACTTGCAGAAACCTCTGTTTCATGCTTGCACAAGTGTCAAATCCAATACTTTGATTCTGTTTGTGCTAGTTAATGCGCAAGCCACTGTACAAGATGTGCAAAAGACATTGCAAGAGGTGTTCTGCAAATCATTCCACAAGATGTTGCACAAACTGTTCACAAGGTAGTCCACAAGGCATACCTCAACTTATAGCTTCATTAGGCAAGTTGTTGCTTATGCTAGTTGTGCTAGTTCAGGGGTGAGCAACATGTACCACACCTGCCCTGTTTCATGCCCCCCACTGCCCCCCAAAGTGTTGCTGTCATGCTGTCAAATGTTGGTGATGCAGCAGCACAAAAATACACATTTCCCCTTTAAAACAAGGTTCATGGTGAGCATGTGCCTTGTTTTAATAGCAAATTGTGTTCTTCCGGTCATCCGGGAGTGCGATTTGCATTTAAAACAGAGCAAGTGCTCACCACACAGTTTGTTTTGAAATGGAAATGTGGCTCCCCCCCCCACTTCTGCAACCATGCTGCCAAAATTCAGTGGCAATTTACTGGTGCACCGGCAGTAATTTTGGCAGTGTGAGTGTGTGCAGCGAAAATTGGCCCGCACACCCTCAAAAGTAGGCCACCTCTGTGCTAGTTGTTCTGCTAGTGGTTGTAAGTGGAATAATGCCAACTCTTGTAGTTTTTCTGTTAGCCTAATTTTGGATATAACCCTCTGTAGCCTGATGATGGAACCTAGCACCCATTATGTTAGAAATTAGTGAATGTGTTTACTTTAGGGTGCAATCCAATTGGGATGCCTGTAACCCTCCGAACTCAGAGGACTACAGGCATCCTAGTCAGGATGGGAGAACCACAGAGGCAAAGGTCGTCTCCACGCTCTTCCTACCCTGCAAAACACTTAGACTGCCAATTTCAGCTGTCTAAGGGCCGGTTCACACGACCCAGGCTGCCGGCGGGGGAGGAACCACGGGGCCGTCCGCGGGGTCAGGAGGGGCGCCGCACACGACCGGCGCCCCGCGTGCGTGGGCAGACCCCGTAGTCCCCGCACCGCAGTGCGGGCCTCCCAGCGCTAGGGGGTGGGGCCCCGGGATGCCCAGAGGGGCCATTTGCCCCTACAGGCTGGAGCGGCAGCGGCTCCGGCTGCTCTGGGCTGCCGTCTCTGTAGGGACCCCGCGGGACGGATGCCCGCTGTTCGGACGGCACAGTGACCACACGCAGTAGAGGCTTACCCCTCTACCGACCATGGTCACTTTGCGTGCGTCCCACCCGCGGCTGTCCCATGGGGGCACCCCAGTCGGGGTGCACATGACACGGGAACCGCGGGGGACTTGCAGTTCCCGTGTCGTGCGAACAAGCCCAGTGTGTTGCGCCTCGGAGTGCGAGGGACTTCGTATCATGTTGGTGCCTGTCTCCTCTCATCCCTGTCCCCCGGAACCCCCACAGTTTTTTTCTCTCCAAGGTCGTGTTTCCAGCCAGTGCAGTTATTTCCACACCGGCTGCAAGGGCGGGGGAAGACGCTCTGAGCTCAGAGCTCCAGCTCCAACCTCAGAGCAAATTTCCGAGGTCAGAGCTGAGACTCTGAAATATCCTATAGCTCTCCAGATGCTGTCTAGCAGCCATAGGATTGCACTGCCCAGCAGTTAATTTTCCTGCATTTTCACTGTCCATTTTCCTTTCATAATTCACTGGCACCGTCTGTCAAATTCCATTCACTCTTCCATTTTGTGAAGCATAATTGTAGAGACTTCTGTGTAAGTTGCTTGGCAGAATATCTTCTGGGTTTGATAGCCTCGGTACATCTCTAGAGCAAACATGACTGCTTTCTATAAATCCAGTTTTACGAGATTTTAATCAAATTCTAATCTTCATATTAGAGTGATCACACCAAACTTTAGTTATATAATTGACTTTTTCATCACATGATCTTCATTGGTTTTAAATTCTGATTCACACTGAAATCAAACATGCTTTGTACCATGTTGCTATGAATATTGCTTTGTATTGTACCATTGCCTGCCTAGACATCCAGTTTGAACGCCTAAACACAATGCTTATGATTTTGAAGTATACATACATACATACATACATTTGTTTACTACTAAAAAAAAGGACGGTGTTGGGAATTTATGAAGGATAACAACATGGATATATTTGATCTGGGCAATTATTGCCCTTGGCTCATGTTCAGCAATGACCTTGACCTGCATCTGAGTCACTGTCAAGAAAAGGCAGCAGCCAGTGGAGAAATGCTGCTCATTATATCTGACTATTTGGAATCGTAAGCACTTGTTTTCCTAAGCTCTGGATGATACACAACCCCAGCCAGCTCCTGCTGACTTGAAGCTAGCTTTGTTTTCCAGGTCATAATGCAAGGTGGGTTAAGAGGGTAGTTATAAGGCTAGAAATTAATACTTCCCTCAATACAAGAAGCACAGTTTTGCCCACAAAACTAAGCAGACTATTGTTTCTATAGAAATGCAATTGTTTTTGCACTGCAGTCTCCTACTGGTTTATGTAGATCGTTCATATTTTCATTGCATATGTTTTCTTTTGCATGAAGGGAAATATAAAACAGAATGGTGTGGAATTTAGAGTACCTTTGCTTAGGAGATGCAAATGATTTTTAGACACATTGCTCAAAATACAGTCTTTGCCTGTTTTTCAAAAAATACTCTCACTAACGATATGCAACTTTGTTTTGTGCCTGTCGTGTGTATGTGTGTGTGTTTTCTCTTCACAGTGCCACCTTGGGCCTTAATAGCCATAGCCATAGTTGCAATCCTATTAGTCCTTACCTGCTGTTTCTGTCTGTGTAAGAAATGCTTGTTCAAAAAGAAAAACAAGAAGAAGGGCAAAGAAAAGGGAGGAAAGAATGCGATTAACATGAAAGACGTAAAAGATTTAGGCAAGAACTTGAAAGATCAGGTAAAGTATATATCTTCTTGTGTGATTTCATTTAAAACCTTAAATCTGCTGAAAGAGACAAGGTTTGCACAATCGGGTGGGGGGGAGAGAAGCCACCATGGCTTCTTTCCCCCACCCTGCATGTTCCAGTTGCATGCCATGCGATTTGCATAATTACTCGTGCGGCACGCAGCTTCCCATGTTGTCTGAACCCATAGCTTGTTGTAGGGTTCTGGGATGGCATTGAAGCCACCCCGACGCTCACCTCGCCAGGTTCGGACAACATGGGAAGCCGCACACCACATGGGTAATTATGCAAATCATGCGGTGCGCAACTGGCACACACAGGGCGGGGAAAAGAAGCCACTGTGGCTTCTTTTCTCTGCTGATCTTGCGAATCTGGCCAGAGAAACTGGTTAGCATAAATCTCAAATCACATAGCATAATCCTATGCATATTTATTCTGAAAGATGTTCCACTGATTTCAGTGGGACTTACTCCCTAGTAAGTGTGTATAGGGAGTATTCATAATTTGAGTTTGGGCTTTCCAGGATGCAGCTCCAGAATGTTTTCAATGCTATCTATCTCAGCTCCAGAATATCTGGATTAGTATATGAATGGATGTGCATTTGTATTCCTAACTAAAAAAAGGTTATTCTTCCACAGCCTGATGCAGTGCATGTTTACTCAGGAGTAAGAGCCATTGTGTTAAGTGGGGCTTTTTGCCTAGTGAATGTGCATTAGAATTACACCACTGGCCCCCATTTGGCACTTTACTGACTCTTCAGGTCTGTTTACAGTAAAGAGGTACTCCAGTCGTAACTCTTTTAATAGCCATGGCTATATCAACCAAAGAACATTGGGAACTGTGGTGCGCTGAACATGCTAGAAACAATTCTTTTGACAAAGAATTTTCATAATCTTCACAAAATTACAGTTCCCATGATTCTTTGGAGAAGCCATTACAAGGTTAAAAATGAGGGGAAAGTGTAAATACTCCAAATGTTGCCGTTTTACCGGATACATATTATAAGTCTGTACATGGACCTGTAAAAATACTAACATGTGAAGCAACCCTCAAATCACATAATCTGTTTCAGGAGCAATGTTGATTGAAATCCTGGGATCTTAGAGCCTCCCTCCATGTATTGATTGGGAGTGATGTTTTCTTACCACTAATTAACTTCAGCATATACCATACAGATGGAATTATAGAGTTGAGCTTCACGTTCAGACAGCTTGGTTTCTTCTCTTCTCTTTGATGCACTGATCCCTCTGTATGGGAATCCAAATGGTAAAAACTACCCCTCTTATGTCAGATTAGAATATATGCAGTATCTGATACAAGAGGAAGATACTATGAGCCATAGCTCTTCTCTGATATCGATGTCTATGTTGAATTGATAACATTTTTGTATGGGTATAGCAGCTTCCTATAAGTAAGCCTGTGCAGGTCACTGATAAATTCTAGTGATGTTAGCCTCTGAAGTAGCTGTTTCGAGATTTTCCTTATTAGAGAGGAAATATTATTCACTGAGAAGAAGGTTCATGGGGCGGTGGGGAGGAGAATTGTAGCATCCCTCTCCAAAACATCTGTAGATTGTCCTTCCCTTTATATTTGGGCTAGGAATGAGGACCCTGAAGTAATGAAAATTCTTATTTTGAATTGTCAAACAGGAGTGGATTGGGTCTGCTAAATCATACTCTACAGAACAGAAAGGCTCCTAGAAAGTATTCTGAGGAAGTTATGGCAGTGGGAAAGCAAAAAATGGAATAGGAATTAAAGAAAGGAGAGTTGGCCAGCATGATGAATTGAGAACAGTATGTGTGGGAGAAGAAGAAAGATTAAAGGTGACAACACCGTTTTACCTAAGAGCTCACTTTGAACAGTTTCAGTTTGCTGGTGTGCTGAGTACAACCTATTTCAGTAAGGCTGAAATTCCTTGATTCAGACACAATACCTGCAGCAGAGGTGATCTATTTGTCCAATAAATGAGGGTTACGGCTCCTTTTTTTCTGTTCCAATGTGGCCGGAAGTCATAGACCAAATTTATGGTGATTTGCAAGTCCCTTTGGTTCTGATTCTTGTACAGGGTTATGATTCATTGATAGTGACCTGAAGAGTTTAGTACTTTATTGCTCAAGGCTATGGTAAAAGCAATGGTTAGGGAATGAAACTGCCTGCACAGTCTGAGAATAAGCCTGAGGAAGGAAATTATTTACCTCAAGACCAGCCCAAGACATTTTGCTTCCTGAGGCAGAGTAGCAAATGGCACCCTGCCCCTCTTGCCCCAAGTCAAGGTATCCGCTCAAGTTATTTTGCCACTGGAGGCAGGAAAATACCACAAATAGCACTTCCTGGCAGTAAAAATACAATTATAGAAAATAAAATAACAATTTGCTGCCCTTTCATGACACTCAAAATCAGCCACCTGAAGCAGCTGTTTCACTCTGCGTAATGGTAGGGCTGGCCCTGATTTACCTTATTATTTCAAAAGATAGAGATGATGTTGCACACTTAGCATGCAAAAGATCCCAGGTTTAATACCCAGCAATTCCAGATAGGATGGGGGTGGGGGGTGGAATTCTGTCTAAAACTCTACAGAGCCTCTGCCAGTCAGTGTAGAAAATACAGAGCTAGGTGGACCAATGGCCTGACTCGGTATAAGACAGCATCTTGTGTACCTAAGATTTTTAAAATTTTCCGCAAAAATACAGGTTTGAGTAAAACTAAAACATATGCTTCAGCTGCACTTGTGCAAATAGCTGGTCCTATCATGCTGGTCCTAAGATGTGTTTTTTTAGCCTTAACTGATACCTGACTATGTTGGAACTTTGTGCTTTTGATCAATCTTGTTGTTGACACTCCCTTTTCTAATCATTTATGTACTGGTTCTGCAAAATTTTGGACTTGGCCTTAAGGCTATTACCAGAGGTACAGAGCCATTACCAGTCCATTAGCTCAGTCTCCCCATCTCTGATATTGTATAACACAGTGGCCTAGTTTGCATGTCATAAAAACCCCAGATTTTTCAAAACCCTGGACTGTTCTGAACAAGCAAGCATGCTCATGCTTGCTGCTTGATCACTCCAACTGCAAGCAGGAGCAGCTAAACAACCCCGGTTCACTCCATTCCTGGGTTGTTTGTCGTGATGTATGAACCAGGAATTTTGGCTCATCTTTCCCCAACAAACCAGAGAAATAACCCATGATTTGTTGTTGGATTATTTCTCTGGCTTGTCAGGGGAGAGACAAGCCAGAGTTCCTGGTTCTTGGTTTAGCCACTCCCACTTGTAGCAGGAGCAGTCTGACAGCATGCACCAGCATGCTCACTCGTACACAAAAACCCAGGATTAAAAACAAAACAAAACTGGATTGTTGTGCCATATGAACCGAGCCAATGATGTCATTGCATGATATGTTTTCCTGGCCCCAATGATTTCATAGATTTCATAGATCATAGAGTTGGAAGAAGCCTACAAGGCTATCAAGTCCAACCCCCTGCTCAATGCAGGAAACTAGAGGAGGGGTCTCCCATCCAAATAACAACCAGGCTTGGCCCTGCTTAGCTTTCCACGCTCAGACAAGCTGAGCCAGCATAAGCCACAGGCCTGGATGATAGCAGCAGAGTGCAGCAATATTTGGCCCAAACTCACAAGTTGTGTTATACAGTAATACCTTGGATTGCAAGTAACTTCGTTTGAGAGCGTTTTGCAAGACAAGCACATTTTTAAATATTTATTTAATTTTTTTTTTTACTTGATATACAAGCGACGTCTTGCAATACAAGTACTGTAGTATGGCTTAAATTAAAAATCTCTGTTCAAATTTTTTGGGGGGGATTTCGTTTTGATATAAGAGTGTTTTGGATTACAAGCACGTTTCCGGAACGAATTATGCTCTCAATCCAAGGCATGCCTGTACTAGATGCTACCAGGAGGAGGGGAGAAAGACACATGGAATGGTGTCAGTTCCATGTTTCTTAGAATATCTCATTCCTGGCTAAGCCACACGGTTGCCACCATGTTTGCATCTCAAAGGATAACTGCAAAACTGCCTGGGCATGGTACTGAATGAGATAAAAATCCAAACTACCGTAACTTTAATCAGTGAGTTACAATCCAAAAACATGATTTAGCAGATAACTTAATTCCA
The DNA here is from genome assembly GCA_021292165.1 of Shinisaurus crocodilurus. Taxonomy (NCBI): domain Eukaryota; kingdom Metazoa; phylum Chordata; class Lepidosauria; order Squamata; family Shinisauridae; genus Shinisaurus; species Shinisaurus crocodilurus. The sequence continues at coordinate 237,401,102 of CM037879.1, forward strand.
CTTAAGCAAAGGATTTTGCTTTTCATTTACATACTAATTGTGATTTGCTCCTTCTTAATTGCTGAATTGACTATGGCAATTGTGATCAAAGTTTTCCACTTGAAGATAGAAAAAAAATGAAACTGCTCTTCTATGAGACTGTAGAATAATCACTTTGTGCAGTGATAATGATACTAATGGTAACAATGTGTCATTTCTTTGTAGGACAAATTGTGCATATTTTGTTGATACTTCTTTTTTTCTTTGCTTTTTTGGTGAAATTTGTTCCGTATTATTATGTAACAGTTTTCTTGTAATTATATTATATATTATTAAATGTTCTTTATTATATTTGTTCTGACCTGGATAAATGACCAAAATGTGATAATAGCATTGTAAACATTTTCAGATACAGCAGCATTTTTTAATATTCGTACGGGATTCAGTAGAAATTTCTTTTCTAATGAATCGAGAAATCTGTTGCTAATTCTTTGTTACTTGCAGGAGATAAGCAAAGTTAAGAGGATGTCAGAAAATGCTTTCAGTTATTTCACACAATGGAAACCATCACTAATTCAAAGGAACCTTTAAAAAATATCAGTGTAGATACACTACTCTGTTTAGAATATATAAGTATAGCATGTGCATAGACATTGTTGTGTTAGAGTTATCTGACATATCAACACATTTTTGTATGTACAGAGAACTATGCTTTCTATAAAGATCGCTGATTTCTTCATATATAGATAGGGCACACTCCACCAATCAATTCTTATATAGAACTTCCATGAATTGCAATGAGATGTGCCGAGGTCCTACACATGCCCTACTTAAATAATGGCAGTTGTTCAGAATCCACTCATTGGCCTGGTTCAGACAGCCATCTAAGGGTGCAATCCTATGGGGATGCCCATATGCCCCCAAACTCAGAGGCTTGCGGGCATCCATTGCAGAGCGGGAGGAGTGGCGGAGGCAATCTTCACCTCTGCTGCTCTTCCTGCTATGCATTTTCACTAGACAGACATTTTTGGCCATGCAGCGATGGCGCTTCAGAGGGGGAGGGAAGGAGCCTGGACCAGCTTCAGAATATCTTGCCTCCTAGCCTCCCTACCCCCTTTGACCCCTCTCTGAGTTCTCTTTCCCAACCTTGGAGAGTGGCCAGTGTGGTTCTTTCTGTGCCAGCTGCAAGGGTGCAGGGGCAGGGGATCGGAGCTCCAATTCCCAGCTTCGAGGTCGGAGCGCTGTCTCCAACCTCAGAGCTGAGAATCCAAATTAACCTACACTCCCCACCCCCGGCATTGTCTAGGAGCAGTAGGATCATTCCCTCCACCATAGTTATGTGATTGGGAACAATCAACAGTGAGCTTCTGGCTCATGCACTCTTCTCTTGTCTTGTTTTCCTTCTTCATGTGTGAGAGGAGGAGGTGAGCCTTTGATTTTCACTTTAGAACAATCCTCAGTTCTGTCTTACATATGAACTTGGGGTAAAGTTAGTTAACAAACCAGGATTTGAAACCATCTTTGATTCTGTTTTGCTTGGGTTAACTTTGATTACAAAAAACAAAAACAGTTCCCCACGTTCGTAATACTAATATCCTTAATATTGCGACTACAGATACATAAATTAGTGGCCCCATTATTTAGAAGTCTCCCAAGATCTCATTACTTTCAGTTGATAGATGAACTATATGGACTGTATGTTTCTGGGCAAAGCTAATGGTGTGACTTTGAATAAATATCAGAAACTTTAACAGTTCAAGCTGAGGGGTAGTGAATCCTAAATGTAAGATATGTCCAGTAGCAGATGTATTGGTTTCATTTTTTGCAGAATTTAGTTAAAAATAGGAAGCTTGAATGCCTCCTGAACATCAGTCAAGAACATTTTAAAGAGAAAAGTACATGTTTAAATGAAAGAAAAAACACACATGCTTTTATGCACTATGATGGAGCTATTTAATTTTCTACATATATTGATACTGCCAGAGTATGACCAACAGTCATTTAATCCTACTGAAGTTAGCTCTAATTGTCTGAAATCAGCTGAGTAACTCATTCAGCTCCCTCCAATTTCAAGGACAACAATTGCTCAACACCTCTTATTGGGCAAGAGAGAGCTTGGCCCATAAACAAAATTCTAGATAACATTAATTGCTCCTGTAAAATAATTATAATTTCCCATTCAGTAATATATATTAACTTATAGTGAAACCCTATCCATGTTAGTTCAAAATTAAGTCCCCATTGAATTCAATGGAATTCAATATCCCAGGTAAGTGGATATTGAATTGCATCCCCAGTCTGCTTCTGTGATGTAACAGCTGTGTCCTATGCATATAAGTTTATTTATTTGTTCAATTACTTACTGACCTGGTTCACACATAACACTAACCCAATAACCCATGGTTAACCCAGAGTTTGTTACCCAACCAGGGTTTGTCTGGCAGATGATCGAACAAACTGTGGTTTGTTTTCTCACTCCCTGGGTTGTTTGTTTCCCTCCTCCTTCGCCCACTCCCTCCCTGTATCCCAAATAGCACTGTAGTACTCGCATATAGAGCGGCTGGATTTTTTTTTTATCACTCTTGCCTGCCACCTCTGTAGCCTGGCAAAACAACCCATGAACAACCTACAATTAATTCTGAGTTCACATGTAATGACATGGTTTAAACAACCCAGAATTCATTACCCAACAACAAACCACGGCTTCTCTTTCTTGGTTAACAAACAATGGTTTGGTAGCATGCCTGTGTGTTCACACATCACAATGACCCAGAATTCAGCAACCCATGAGTTAAATAAACCATGGGCATTATGTGCAAATTACACATAACCCATTACACAAGTTCTTTGGGCAGCTCACAAAACAATACAATGTTAAAAATACAATATAAAACAATTAAAACTCTTAAAAATGAAAATAGAATTAAAATATAGATCTTTATTTGATGCTTAATTTGGGGGTATGCATATATTTATTAACAAATATAATTGCACGCTCTTCATTTTATGTATATATTCACACTCACAGTCTTCATTATCCACAGGTTCAGAATCACAGCAAGAAAATTGTAGAGATAGAAAAAGAGTTTTCCATCCTGAAATGTGAAAGCTCATAATCAAAATAAGCTAGAGGGAGCTGCAGGGCCCAAGAGAGGAAACAGATGGATGCAGATAGCTAGACTCTGCTGGATCGTTGACATATCTTCAGACCTTTTTCACAATCCTCTCTTGAAGAGCAGCTACCATTACATACCAACCTCCCAGGCTGCCACACACTGAGGTGCTCATGTGTGAGACCTAGCAAATAGCATACACAGAGCAGAGTGCAAATCAGCTTTTTACACACTACAGCAATCCTATGTGTATCTACTCAGAGGTATGCCCCACTGTGTTCAATGAGGCTTACTTCCAGATAAGTATTCTAGGATTGCAGCCTAAGAGTAAATTTTTCCAGAACTCACAGCAGCATGCAGAATGCCAAACTGCATATTGCTGTGTGTGCAGTTTTAGGTTTAGGGTTAGTGTGTGCAGTTTTAGGCTTCACATGAGCGCTTTAGTGTGAGGCAGCCAAGCCACTCACAGTTAAAGCACAGTTCACCTTTGTCCTGGCTGTATTACCTCCCTATTAATAAATACAGGTAATGGAGTAGCCTTTTTAAAAATGTGGTGAACACACAAGGAAGAAGCTCTCTTGCCTTGCTGCAATTCTGTCCCCTGGCAGTTGTAGCCTCAGATGGTGAGGTTTCCAGATCAAGACCATGGGTCTTTGACAAGTGTCTTAATTGGAATCACTGGGACGTCAAAGTAAATGCATTTAGGATCAAGGTGCAAGGTGTTGTACTTGCATGCATTCTGGTTTACGTGTTTTGCAACCCTAGTAGTCCCTAAAAGCACAATCCTATAACGTGTTTATTCAGAAGTAAGTCCTATTGTGTTTAATAGGACATACTCCTAGGTAGGGTGGCCAGATGCAAAAGAGGACAGAGGACAGTAAGTGGAACTTACTGCTAGGTAAGGGTGTACAGGATTGCAGCCTTGACTGGGTAAAGGGGTTCAGCAGAAAATGTACAACATATGTAAATGGTCATTTCTCCATGGTTTTACTAATGTTTGTGTGTGGATGTTTTAATTTTTATTTTTTCCTTCTATGTCCTCCTTATCTATGTTGTGTCTCATGACTGTTCTGGATTGTCACTTGCGGTAGGTTTATTTTGCTCTTTGGACACACCTAGTCTAAAGCTCTGATATATTTAGTCTCCTGACAGCTGTGGCGCCTCAGCTGAAATTTATACATAGCTTTGACACACATCAAGAGGCTGAATTAAATTGATTTCTTTCTTTTGCAGGATTAAAGGTCCCGTCCCCCCCATTTTCTCCATAACAAACATATATTAAGCCTGAAGGTATTAGAAAGCTCCAAGTTTTGATAATGCACAGGAAATAACGTACTGGTTTTTGTTTCCTTTTTGCATACACATCAAAGTTACCAAAGCAGTTAAAAAGAAGTAGTAAAGGTCCTTCCCTGTTGGCCCTAAAAAGATCAGAATCTCATTCAATTACTGTGTGCTCTGTATCTCATGCTGTTTATATGGCCTTTACAGTTTTAGCTGTCTCTGCAACCCTGGGCTGCACTAAACTGACTTCAGGAAATACCCTGGTATTACTGCAAAAATATTTGGACCATTATTTTTTGAAGTATCTTCCTATCATAACTTCTACTGCTGTAGTTTATCAGTCTGCAGCAATCCTCCTATGTCTCCTATAATTTTCTGCTGCCTTCTTTTTTTCCTTGTCAGAAGAGTGGTGGTGGGGCGAACATTCAGCTCTAGAGACACTCTAATCGGTTCTGATTTAATGACTCTGAATTTAATGTATTGGTACAGCAAATTCCTCGCTTAAGCTCAACCTTTGGGAAAGGAGTTGACTTAATCATATCAGTGATTAACAGTGGCACTGAGAAATTATCAAAAATTTAGCCCCATTTCTTGAAGAATAATTGCAGCAGTGGTTGCTCTCTGTTATTAGGTCACACAATTTGTTAGAGGAGAGGGAGATGTAATATCCCAGCCATTTAAATTACATCAGGTTGAAATGTTCTCACTTGCTAGATACTTTGATTTTACAGAAAGAACACCTCTTGATTAGATCAGGACGTTGGGACTTGGCACCATTTATGCTACTAGGATTGCAATCCTATACACACTTACCTGGGAGCAAGTCCCATTGAACTCACTGGGCATTACTTCCAGGTAGATGTGCATGGGATTGCACTGTGATAATTTATCACTGATCCTCATTCTTGCTCCCTTTTACCTGCCAGAAAGGAAAATATTTGCCCACAACACAGTTATTTCCAAGGATATGGCTCCAAACCTGTAAGCATGCTATGGTATAAACATCTGTGATGTTAGTATAATGATAGCACAATGTTGCATTTGTTGGTGTTATCTTTGAGCAGAGTGTGTGCGAGTTGGGAGAATTAAAATCCTGTCTCTGTGTGCTAGCAGAGCCTGAAATTCCACACACAGATCTTCCAGATCTCACCTCCCCCCGCGCAGCGTGCAGCGTGTTGTGCCAGCAAGACCAGCCCAGTCGGCCTTGTCAGACTGCTTCCAGCTTCCAGCTTCCCCGTTGCAGATTAATCCATGGAGTCAGGAAACACTCTGTAACACCACAGGTCTAATTCTACCTGTTTATTCACTTAGCAAGTAAAGTTCTACAGAGTATACATTTCCTAGTTACAGTCCATGTACAGAGTATAAATGCATAGCAAGCATTACATCCAGTGGAGTAAGTTGAGCTTCACTCCACCTCAGCAAAGACGTTACATTGTTGCAGTAACAAAGTCCAGCAAGAAGAACAAAGGAGAAGAGAGAAAGCAGTCCTGCTTCTCTCTAAGATGGCTTCAGACAGAAAAACAAGTTAGCACGTCATCAGAACATACAAACCATGTGACTAGCTCATATTGCTCCCACGGTCTAGCTTCCCATGCGAAAAACACAGGAATCTAGAAAGACATAACAAACTTGTTTACAGCCATTCTGTTCCTTCCATGTGTAAACAATGTGCCTCAGCTGGTGAAGTGATACATATCACAACAGCATTTTCTAACATGATGCTGCCAAAGCAATTGCCCTATCATTGTGCTTTGTGCACGAAGTCTTAGAATTGGGCTATAAGACTACAGCCAGGGTATGACGGTGTGCTTAGATTTAAGGCATTTTAGCAAGTTCAGTTTCACTTCCTCAGACATGGGCCTAAATCCAGCATACCATTAGCAAAAGATATTGCTGCAATATTAGAGCTCCAATACCTTTTCCCATTGCACAAGTGGTTGCACGAGCACTGGGCCACTTTGTAAACCGAAGACCTACAAATAGTTTTGCAACCAGTAGCACAACTGGAATTTTAGCTGGATTCTCCCCTTGCACATAATTCAGAATTTGGTCTCTGCAAACACAGCACAATTTGCACTAGTGGAACAACACTACTGAATACAACCCCTGGTTCCCTCTATGCAGTGAGGTCTCACCACTCTCAGCTGATTTTTAGTGGCATAATATTAGAGACATCCTGTTCTTAGGTGCAATCCAACAGGACTGATGCCTTCTAGACAGAGGCCTCGATTAATTATTCATTTGGATGGACACCTTGGCTAGAGATACAGTTGTTGACTTAAGTGAGACCAGACTTGTTTAAATTCAAGTACCTAGGCTTAACTGGGTTATGGACGATCATTCTGTTTCTTTAGATGCTCTCTTGAAGGGCTGTGTTGTGGGAAACAAAAACAAAACTCAAAAATATACTTGGATGTGGGAATTAACACAAAACATGTAGCTGTTTAAAAAGTTGACAGTACTTTCTCTTTAACAAATGCTAATGATAGAAGATGTGAAAAACATGATGATAAATCCAGGGTGACGACAATGGAATGAACTCACTTTTATTCTTAGTCACAACTCTGTGGGTTATTTATTGCAAACTTTCAGGGGTGAAAGGGGAAGGAAACATTCCAAATGCACAAAACAAAAGAAGATTCATAAGAAGAGCCCTGTTGGATGAGACCAAAGGTCTACTTAGTCCAGCATCCTGTTTCCCACCAACCAGGTGCCTCTGGGAAGAAGCCCCAAAGCAGGACATGAATGCAAAAGCCCTCTCACACTATTGTTACCCCTCCGTAACTGGTAATTCAGTGGCATACTGCTTCTGAACATGAAATCACTGGGTACTTCCAGCTGAGTTTTTTGTTTCCTTTTCACTGTGCAATTTCCCTGCCTCGTTCACAGAATTTTGTGGGCCAGATTATGTCATCTTCCACTTGTAACTCTTCCATGCGTCTCCACTGTTTTTTCCATCTTTTTTCTTACCACAAAAAAATCAATTAAGAAAAAGAAGGAATAGCTGCACAAAAGCTTTTGAATGGTAGTGCTAGGAATCATCCATCTGGAAATACCCACTGAGAATGGACTTGAAATCACTGTTATTTACTTCTGAGTAAATATCCAATGATGCCCATGCTCCAGTGGGACCCACCGCCCGTGCAATGGGAAGCTAGTGCTTCCTAAAACAACCAGCAACAAGCAGAAACACATATTTCCAGAACGGAACAGGTCAGCAGACCTTGCAGAAGGGAGCTCCATTTACCTGTTCCATTCCAGAAACAAGCATTTTGGCTCGTTTCCGGGGTTGCTCTAGCAAGTACTACCTTCCTATTGCACCCGCTGTGAGTCCCACTGGCACAACATGATCAGAAGTGCACAGGCAGTATAGAATACTGTCCAATGTGTTTAGGATCAGAATATTAATATTTAAAAAGGAGATGTTTCTGTTTGTGAAGGTTAAAAATGTGAGACTAACGGAGCTATCCTATGACCCCTAGACAGCATCTAGGGGCCATAGGATTGTTTGGATTCCCAGATCCAAGATGAGAAAAGAGCTCTGACCTCAGCGCTGGGGATCTGCACTCCGATCCCCCTCCTGCCCCCTTGCAGCCAGCACAGAAAGAACCATGCCAGCTGCTTTTCTGAGGTCGTAAGAGCAACCTTGGAGAAGGGATAAAGAGGGCGTTCCAGGAGGCAGGGAAGGGAGGAGACTGAGGCCGCCAGGATATAACATATCCTGGTGGTGCTCCAGCCTCCTTTCCTCCCCATCTGAAGCACCAAAATCAGCCATCTAGCTGACTGGCAGGGCAGGAGGAGCGCGAAGGCAAAGATGAGTTCAGAGGCTTATGGGCATCCCTGTTGGATTGCATCCTATAAATGGATTGCATCCTCTTTTTTTTAGGTTCGGTTTATCCTGAATGTTAAGATTTAAAAAAAGAAAGAATGAAAATCCGTATGCATTTTTGTGCACATTTCTCCTAATACATGCATGTTGTACACAATTTTGTCTAATATACACATTTTGCAAGCACATTTCCTAATATAATGAATGTTTGACCATTATTTTCACTATTATACACATTTTTGTGTGCAGTTTCCTTTGATATACGTATTTTGTACGCATTTTTTTTATCTGAGAACTCCACTGCAAGATTCAGAGAAGTACACATTTCTCAAGACAACTGAGTGTAAGCTTGCACATTGGTTCAAAAGTACAAAATTATCAATAGAATTAGCACTGCAATAGCAGCCAGTATTCTAACACTTAAACCGATAAACAATTTTGTGCAATCATATTTTTAAAGCAGCCAACATAAAATAATATGTGTGTGTGTGTGTATAATTTATTAAGCAAGTGGGGTTTGTAGATGGCTTTAAGCCTATCACCTGAACTAGAGTCTCTCTCATTCATATATATATATATATATATATATACATACATACACACACACACACACACACACACACACAGAGTTCAGAAGTTTGAATTTCATCTTCTGAAGGGGAAAGGCAAGGGTATAAATCTGTGAAGGGGTCCAATTTGCAAATTGCTGTACAGGTAAACAGCTGGTGTTACTTCTTTATCCCCATGCACTGCAAGTTATTTTCACATTGGCAAAGGAAATAAGTCAGTTCGTTTAATATAATCATGCAATTGATCAAGCAATTCCTACCCCCCAGACCCCACCATCACCATATATACTATGTAAAAACCTGAAATGTATCCAGAATAAAATTGTTAGTCTTTAAGGTGCCACAAGACTCTGTTGTTTATTCCAACTCAAGTTAGCTATCATTGGAAACCAATGAAAGAGGTTAGCAGTGGCTACAAGTCCCTTTGCTGTAGTCAAAAGCATTCCCAACTCTACTATTCTATGATTCTATGATTACAGTACAATTCTATATGTGTCTACTCATGAGTAAGTCATAGTCCCACACATTTGGGGCTTAGTTCCAGTGAACTCAGTGTGTATTCCTTCTGAGTGACATGCATAGAATTGCTCTGCCAACGTTTATCACCTGAAATCACATATGATACAAACTTGAGCTTTCTAATACTGCACAAATTTATGCTTTCAGTTGGTTGTTTTCTCTCTTATAAAATCTTTGTTTGTAATGGCTGTCTGTGCCTTTTCAAAATGACTGCTGCTTTATCTAACAGTCAGATTTGCAAGCATTATTTGGGCATAATTGTGGTAAAAATCAATGTATCTTTTAATCAATTTGGTTCAGCCTGGCTTTAAACTGAGAACAATTGAAAAGAAAAAGAGAATAGAAGGGGTCTTCTTTTCTGTGAACGTGCATTTGCTAATTGCATAGTGATACCTTTGCGTCCATGTTCATCATAAATGAAAATTAAAATTAAAAATGTTTGGCATCTCATTTTATGAAGAAGTCATACACACACACACACACACACACATTTAAAATAGCAGTAATCCTGCAGAAACACTTTGCTTTAGTATAAATAATTCACAGCATGCACAACTGTTTTAAATTGAATGACTGTACAACCTTGCCTATTTAATAGCATGTTTTATCCACACTTGTCTTTGGACAAGGCAATTTGATTCAATCAGACTTTTAAAAATAAATATCATGTTGACATTTTCTTTGTGTTTCAGGCTTTGAAACAATTGTTGCTTGCAATATCCCCAAGAGGCACTTTTTCCTTCTTTCATTGCTTCCTTGCTGCTTGCTGATTATGATATTTCTCTTGTGCAACCAGAGTACTCTAAATATATATGTCAACAACATATATGATTTTGTGCCATCATGCTTGCTTTTTATGGCTTCACTATAGGGTTAAGCACGTGTGCCTGCTTTTCAGGGCTTTGCTTGGAAGGTAGTCGTATTCATTACTGTTGTTTTCACCCCTGTTCTTTGCAGGCCCTTAAGGATGATGATGATGCTGAAACTGGGTTGACTGATGGAGAAGAAAAAGAAGAAGCCAAAGAAGAGGAAAAATTAGGAAAAATCCAGTATTCTTTGGATTATGACTTTCAGAATAATCAGGTTTGAAACAAGTGTGATCAGATAATGTTGTATGAGTGGAAGGAAGGAAAGAAAGAAAAGATGCAGCATGCACTTCTGAAACCATTGAAATATGTGATTAGGGCTAATTAAAAGCTTAATTTCACCATGATTTCAGCTTTTAACAGAGCAATCTGATGGTCCTTGAGTGGGTGTCCAAGGGACCGTAGGATATGGTGGATTTTCCACCACCACCTCCAGCCCAAGACCATAGACAGACCTAGAACCTTGGGTGGGGAAATCCCCTCTTCCAGGATCGGTGCTACAACTTTGGAAAATGATGGAGGAAAGGGGGCGTGCCTGTGGGTGGGGCAGGGACAGGGGAGGAGAGGCTGTGGGTCCACTAGATCCACAGACCTCTCGGCTCCCATCCCTGCCCTTGGCAGCACTATGCAGCTAGATGGGCTCAAGGCCTGACTAGTGTGAAATGCAGGTAAGGAGGATGGAGAGGCGAAAATAGCCTCTATTTCTCCTCCTGCCCTGCTGGCAAGAGCCTGTCAGGGCAGTGGATACTCAGAAGCCTCCAATCTCAAAGGCCTCCATCTAGTGGGCAGCAATTAAGTGGGATTGCAGCCTAAATGATATTGTGGAAATGTTGCAGAAAGTTCATTTCCATAGGCATCTTAAAGTGTCATGCTTCTGATGCCAATGCTCCTTTTAAATGTTCTTTAAAAGCGCACTTTGAACTTTGGATTCTTTTGTGTGAAATTACAAAATGGAATCAAAATATAAGATTGATATAAGATTGGCATGGTTCAAAATGGTATATTGTCACTGAAGGAAAGTACATTGGAAACAGTTTCAGTTGCAAGGAGGGGACATGTACGGAATCTTTGAAACTCCTAATATTTTTGCAGTTGTTCATGATTACATTACAACAGTTTGTAATTCACATTGAAAATCTATTCCTCTGCGATGTTGAATAAATACATATGACGGTTTACCAAGTGGTAACTTAAAGTAAACCAGTAATGATCTCTAACTGAACCTGAAACACCAGGAGAAGTGACCAATCAGCTCTTGCACTAGCTTAAGAACTCCCTGAGCAGTGCTACCCACATATCAAGAAGTGTCCTTAATCTTTCTGCCTTGACAGTAAGTTTGTACTCTATATTCTACAAATCTTTTCAACTAACTCCCACCTTCTATTCTACTTTCAAAGAAGGCATAAAAGAGTTCACAGGCCTAAGGATAAAGAAGCTTCCCCCCCCCCCCCCGCGCTCAGTTCCCAAAGCAAACACATGTGGGAAAGTGTTTTAGGTTTTTAGTGGGCCACTCTAGATCCCTAGGATCTCTTGAAATCAGTGGAAAACTTTTAAATCTTCAAAGAGCAGAGAATAAAATGAAGGGGTGTGGGAAAGAAAAGCTATAAATCTTTTGTGAGAAATAGATTTGACCTTTCCCAGAAGATGAACAAAAATGGTCATGAATTTTATTAAAAGGAATGTCATGCTGGCTTTGAAAACGTATTTTTTAATGCTTATTTTTGCTATTAAATCTTGATAGTGTTCCATGTTTAATTAAGGTACTAACTAGCATTTATTTTTATTCATATTTTCTTGTGCTGCCATAGTTCAGATATTATGACCCAGTTTGCATTATCACCGTGGTTTAAACGAGCCACAGTAGCTTGTTTAAGCCACGGCTCATGCCTGGCACAATTAGCCTAATCACCTGCCTGGGTGCGACTTGTTGTGTAGTCTGAATCCAGGCGGCATGGCTTACTGGAGTGGGAAACAACCCCCAAATAACTCAACAACAGTGTGTGTTTCCCTACTGTGTGTTTTAGAACTTCCTTAGAATGGAGTTGTGAAAAAGCAAGAACACCTATAGCCCTCACTAGGAATCCCAATTACCACATTGTATTATGGAATTGGGAATTGGAACAAGATGACCAAAATAATCACCTAGAGCACAGTGACTCCATTCTAGAGATAATTATTTTTAAGGGAAATCGAAGTACATTTCCATTCTGTTCACTAAAAGTCCCAGGTGGACAAACTGGTCCTGTAGTACCTAGGTGGGTGCCAGCCGCGGCGCAAGCTCTTCCACTGCCTGTACACTGTAACACATTAAATTAAATAAATAAATAAACACATGTTTTCTATTGCTCCATTGACCACTCTGCCTGAGATTTCTAGAGAGGTGCTGCCACCTCACCAGTTAGAGAGTAGACAAAACTGAGCAAAATGGACTGAGTGTAAGGCACCTTCATATGAAAGGGGAGATGACATTGGTTAAGGATTGAGTCAGTACTTTGGAAAGGCCAAACTATGTTTTGAGACTGCAGCTTGCAAGCCCCATGAATTCAATGGCTGCATGGATATGTTAGAGGGAAACAGTGATAATTAATTATCTCGTAATTATATTTCTTTCTGATTTCTTTTTTTAAAGTAGGAAGGATCAACGTCACTTGTTCCATTCTTAAAAAAAATACATTGCTATATTGAGTTCTTTCTGTTTTTCCAATTATGCATGTGTGTTCAGTGTCCAGCATAGGCAAGCCCTGATTTTTGGTCTGAATTATCTGGACACTCAGGATGTCAGAGAAATCCGCAATGGATTCAAATGATTTCGGATTTCCATTAATCTGACCTGCAGATTCCGCAGCAGACCGGCTTTTTCTGAGTCACGTGGATTCCAGGGACTTGAGCTCTGGTTTCTCACTTTTGGGGAAGACTTGCGCTAATTCATATTCGCACTAATGCACATTAGTTCATTAGCACAAGCGCACATCAGCGCTAATGCACACTTGCACAAATGCACTAATGTGAATTAGCGCAAGCAGCATGAAATTCTGGTGAAAATTCTGATTTAAAAAATCTGATTCTGTCAATGTACAGATGACGGAGTGAAAGACACTTGACAATCCATGAAACATGGAACAGATTTAACAAGATTCACACGTCCCTACAAGTGGATACTATTATGAAACAGAGATTTAGGGTTTGTTCTTAGGTGCCCTCCTAAGAGGGTGGTGGTTTTTTTTTAAGAGTTTGACTAAAAATGTAAAGCATGAAAGAAAAAACAAAGGTGTGTGAAAATATGTATAGATTTCATAGATCATAGAGTTGGAAGGGGCCTACAAGGCCATCGAGTCCAACCCCCTGCTCAATGCAGGAAACTAGAGGAGGGGGTCTCCCATCCAAGTAATAACCAGGCCTGACCCTGCTTAGCTTTCCACACTCAGACAAGCTGAGCCAGCGTGAGCCACAGGCCTGTATGTATCATACTGATAAATGTGTCCGAGAACTGGTATTGTCTGTGGCTCCCTGTTGAGTGTACAAGTGGCTAAATCAACAGACATGACCAATGTTTTCATAGAAAATGGATGGTGAACCTGCATTTCTTACTGTGTAATCTGTGGGAGTTTATCTTTTTGTGGCAGTGAAGCAGAGGTGGGTGGGGGGAAGCCAATGCCATGACTTAGATGGCAATTCAAAGATGCCCATGTGAGTTTCCTATTAGTCCCTTTAGATCAGGAACCTGTGGCCCTCCAGATGTTGTTGGACTCCAACTCAATTCAGCTCCAGCCAGCATGACCAATGCTCAGGGATGATGGAAGTTATAGTCGAGCAGTGTCTGGAAGGCCACAGACTCCCCACCCCTGATTGAGATTCACATATAGGTGGAAGAAAAATGTGGGAAGGATTTTTCTATGAAAATATTACTTTCTCTGTATGTGTGTTGATTTAACTACCTGTCCGGCTCTGTTTTTATTTTATTTTATATATAACTTTGTTTTATTCAATTATTGTGTGGGATACAATGAGCGTATAATTAACAAATACAATAAAGGTCAACTATTCAAATAAAAAGAAACCGTGTTCCCATTCTTGCCTGAGTTACATTAACAGCAGAGTGACAGTGTAACTCTAAGGCACATTGTTAAGGAATTGCTTAAGAATCTCCCTCTACAGGAAACTGCATAAATATGTATTTTAGTAATCCATCATTATTTAGAAATATGTTTTAAATTGTAAAAACAATGAAAAGAATCTGCTGGGAAGCTATTTTTGGTGGCATTAAAGAAAATATAAAAATCCATATATAGTAATCGGCAGCACTTTAATTCTTCTTGTCTGCTTAAAAACAGCTTCTTGTTCTTGTGGGGGAACAAACCTTGTCAAGATTTGTTATATTTTTGGAATATAGAATAATAGCTTGTATATATACACATACAAAAAAAAAAAAAATTGGGGTGAGAAATATAACTTGGTCCCAAGAGGTGGGGGGGTGCACAATGTTTATGTTGTATTTTTTGTTGTTGTATTCATTATTTTTAAAATTAATAATAATAATAATAATAATAAAAATAATAAAAAAAAACAGCTTCTTGTAATCTGTGTCTGCAAAATAGGAGAGGTTGGGTTTTTTTAGAGTCATGCATCATGTTTCAGTTCTTCAGTTCCTAGGACATTTCCAGGGTTTTATAAAGTAGAACTGCAAGTGTGTGTGTGTGTGTGTGTGTGTTTGTATGCAACTATATTTTTGTGTATATGTATTTATACATAGAGGTGTTAGGAAACACAGCACTTGCAAGCTCTCCTTAAATGCCTGTTTAAAATTCTGCTCTGCTGATTCTTTCCCTCTGTCTCCCTCCTCTTTCAGCTTTTGGTAGGGATTATTCAGGCTGCTGAGCTGCCTGCTTTAGATATGGGTGGTACATCTGATCCCTATGTGAAAGTTTTCCTGCTTCCTGATAAGAAGAAGAAATATGAAACAAAAGTTCACAGGAAGACCCTTAACCCTGTCTTCAATGAGCAATTTACATTCAAGGTATTCTTTTGATCATTGTATGGCATTGTTTTCTTTGTTTGCTATATATACACACAGGAAAGGTTAATCTCATGCTCAGTCACAGGATTGCATATGTCCTAGTTAATTGGTGACCTGCAGCATAATGGATTTTTCATTTGGAGACATTTCAGAGATTGCCCTGTAATGAAAAATGTAGTTAAGGACCAGGGATTATTACCAGTAGAATAATTCAATTGTAGTCACAGAGCTCTGCTGTTTTGCATCTCTTATGCCTTGAATCTGGTTGGAAGCCCTTATATGAAATGACACAATGTACTGTGCTGCTGTAGGCTGTAGCATGGACCATTTGGATTTCATGTAAAGCTGCCTTTGCCAAGGGTTGCCACAATTTCTTCAAGGCCTGTTTCAAGATCTATCTTGAATGGGTCAGAGTTCTGTTATGGATTTCAATATACAAGCGAAATGAATGTCCACTTGTTAAAGGTGTTAGGCTTTTTATTATTCACTCCCTGGGAAGCTCAATCAAAATTTAGCATGCCGTTAGTTTTCTTTTCCCTCCGGTATACATTAACACACAATTAAAGAACAAATAATAATACTGAATAATAATACTTTCATAATTTCAAAGCTCTTCACATGCACTATCTAATAGCAATCCTTACAGCAACCCTGTAAGGTAAGTCAGTATTATCATCCCCCATCTTGCAGATGGGAGATCTGAGCCTGGGAGAAAGTAAGTTGCCTAAGGCTATATTTAGAAGCATAACATTTCCAGCAGTATGCCAGGGCAAGCCTATTAGGGTGGCCATTTGTCTTCCTTTAGGACAAACAGTCCTCTGTTTGAAAGTGTCCTATATTTGAAGGACTGTCCAGTTCAAGTCTGGCTTAAAGATAAAGAACACAAGAAGGAAGATCAGGCGCTTTGAAGATGCCTACCTAACAACACTTAGCACCTAGATAGTAGATTGAGGAAGGCACACAGGTCATCTGGTCATAGTCTTCCCCACTATGAGGAGATGTATTGTATTTCTATTTAAGTTATACTAATTATTTCCAAATATGTATCTTTACATATAAATTAGCACATGCACATTTTATGCAAATATGTGTCCTCTTTTTGTCCTCATGTTTTGGTGATGTGTGAGTGGTCACCCTAATCCACTGTGTGTTTCTTCAGAAATAGGTCCCACACCCACTATGTTTAGAACTGCAGATTTCTATTTAGAAAATGGAAAATTAAGGAATTAAGAAAAATCTGGAATGCATCCCATTTCTTTGGGGTGAGGTGAGGTGAGATCAGTGCTCCCCTTCCCCTGGTCCTTTCACCAACAGTCCTAAAGTAACACTTGAGTAGGTGTGGGGGGAGGAATTTGTATTAGGGTGCTCTGCGGTTTCAAAATTTAAGAAATGCAGTTAATGTCTCCCAAACTCAGAGCCCAATTTCCAGCAATATAGAGCAGTACAGCTGAACATATTTTGAAGGGTTTTAGTCTGAAATGTTCACTGCGCTTCAGTTGCTACAGGCCTTTCCCTCTGTATACTTAGTCTTATAATGACAGCTCTGGTTTGAAAGCAGGGACAATAAGAGATTCAGGCTATGTAATCATTCAACAAGAAAGATATCCCCAGAGGCCTCCGCCACTACTGCAGACATAAGCTGTTTTCTCTTGAAGATGTTCATAAAAATAATCTTTTATTTTCACAGAGGGCGGGGGAGGAGGAAGAGCTCTGGACTGAGTTTTCCCTTTATTTATAATGAAGCAGAACAATGAATGTTAAGAATCAGGTTGTTATTGTGCAAGGAAGAAAAGGCACAGCTAGCGACTCCACTGCCTACGATTCAGAGAATCATAGAATAGTAGAGTTGGAAGGGGCCTATAAGGCCATCAAGTCCAACCCCCTGCTCAATGCAGGAGAACAGATGTGGGCAGCCCAGGCAGTCACCCATCCAAGCATTGACCAGACTCATACCGGCTTAGCTTCAGCCTGCATTATGTGCTCTCGATGCCACCTGCAGGTATTGGTAGGAATGCTGAATAATAAATCAAGAGACCCACACATTGCCACATAATGACCAGGGCCCACCAAGTAATGCTGTGTTTTTACAGTAATCCCATTGAAATGAATAGAGACTGTGCAGATGTGGGCCTTGACGGATTATATTATTGTGTGTGTGTGTGTTTGCACGCAGATATAGAAACTCCAGTGAACAACAGCAACCCCCTTTATTTTCTTTCAGCCAGGGAATGCACAATACACATGGACCATGCCCATTTATACTGAGCAACCTCTGTGCTTATTGGAACTCTGTAGAGCTTTGGATCATGCCCACACAAATTTAAGATCCATATTTTATTATCCAGAAGCATCCATTAATATTTGTCACTTAACACATGTCATGGCAAATGAGTTCAGGGGAGGCACACCATGAAATGTACCCTGTAGTCATCTTCTGGCAAACAATTATGAGGATGTTCACTGTGTTTGTAATGAAGGTGCACATTCAGTGTCAAACTCTTTAGTCTTCTGTATTAATTGCGACTGCAGCAATCATGTGGTCCATTTGGCCACATACATTTCTTTTGAGCAGTTCAGCACAAATAAGAATTCATTTTGCTTTTGTCTCCTTAAAGGATTTTTTTTAAGGGTCCGTGAGATATCAGCTTCTCAGAAGATTGAATTGCTTTTAATTAGCACATTTGTGATCATACATATTAAAAGGTGAAAAATTAAAAAGGAATTTTACTCCTGGGTTTATATCTTGACTGGAATGCCATGAGAATGTAAATCTTTTTGAACCATTAGCATCTGAAAGTAAAGTGCTATTTGGAATAAAGTGTTCACCCAGGAGAGAACCTTCAAATAGTTCTGTGATGCCACAGGAGGCTGAAGATTTTTATGTCTGAAGCCGCTGTGATTTCTGAGCTGCTGCCATAGGTCATGAAAGTGAAAACTCAGCCACAAGACGTCTGTGCCTATGTTAATTATATGCTTTGTGTCAAACTCACATATGGACTTTATATGCATCCAACTGAGTCACTCGCTAGAAGAGCAGATGATGTTACAGCTAAAAACACACACACCTTTGCTGCAATCAGATTGTATGCTTGTCATAGATTTCATAGATCATAGAGTTGGAAGGAGCCTACAAGGCTATCGAGTCCAACCCCCTGCTCAATGCAGGAAACTAGAGGAGGGGTCTCCCATCCAAGTAATAACCAGACCTGACCCTGCTTAGCTTTCCACACTCAGATAAGCTGAGCCAGCGTAAGCCACAGGCTTTTTCTACATGAGGCATTTATTATGCACTCATCATTTCCTACTCTGTTATTTATGGGTTCTTTCCACAACAACGTGACACTCCAGTTTCGCTTCTGTGTCTAACCAGCATTTTTGGCAAGGTTTTTTTAGAGCAGGGAAAATGCAGCATTTATTGTAAATGTGAAAGAATGTACAATTTCCTCTTGTGTATTTGTGCTGTTCCACTATACCACAGTGCCACCTAGAGGTTATGTGTAGAGGTTATGTGTGGAAAAGCAGGAAAGGAAACACTGCTCTTATAGTGCTCGGATCTCAATTCTGCCACAAAACCAAAAGTAGATACAGTGGATTAACAGCCTTGTGTAGAAAAGTTCATAATGTTGTAGGCCTGTCAGTTGACCCTACTGTTGCAACCTCCCTTAAACCTGCTTTAGTCTGACTATTGTGCACAAATGCACTGCGTAGCTAGCAGCGATAAAAGTAAAGTGATTTGTATTATCAGATGTCCAAAGTTAGCATCATATACACACACTATATGGTACCTTGGCATATAAAAGGGAAGGATTAGTTAGTACAAGCATGTCTTCAGGGATATTGTATTAATATTGTTTTCACTACTAAAAAAATAATATTCTTGATAATTATCAGTGCTATGAGAAACCATTTCCACATCTTTACACTACAGTCATGAATAGCAGAGACCTAAAAACAGGGATCATGATATAACTGAGATAGGGGTGTGCACATTCGCCTCGCGCGGGCGTAGTGGGCCGAAATTGGCCCCACTCACATCCGTGCGGGGCTCGCGCGGGCCTATCTCGATCTAGTGGCGGCTCGCCTCTCCGTGGCGAGCCGCCCACGCCGGTCCTGTCGCGTCACATCTGGCCCCGGAAGTGATGCGACGGGACCCTGCGCAGGTGCGCTGGACCCCCGCGCGACGTACTGTGCCTGCGCAGGGTCCCGTTGCGTCATTTCCGGGGGTGGATGTGACGCGATGGGACCAGCGCCAGCGGCTCGAGCAGCGCAGATAACTGCTCTGCACCGCTCAGAAGATCGAGGCGAGGGGGTGCCACCGCGGAGAGTCGAGGCGGCGGAGAGGTGCCCCCCCCCACCGTTTCGAGAGCATCTCTAAACTGAGAGCCATTGTGGTTACAGTGTTGGATAGGGACTCAGGAGATCTGGTTCTAGTCCCCACTCATCCATGAAGCTCATTGGGTGACTTTGGACCAGTCACTGACTCTTAGCCTAACCTACCTCACAGAGTTGTTGTGAGGATAAAATGGAGATGAGGACCATGTAAGCTGCCTTGGGGAGCGGGGAGGTTGGATATAAATATAATAATATCATTAATAATAATATCTGAAAAGCATTCTGATACTGCAATTCTATAATGTCAATAAATATGCATGTTAAGGTGCAGTCTTTTTTCCTATTAACTTTAATGGAAATATGATCAGGTCTTTTAACCTGAAAATCTCTTCATAACTTTTAAATAACAAACTTTATGAGAAGAAAGCCAATGCAACACATATTCCAGCAACCCTTTTGAGAAGAAATGAAAGCTAAATGTTTGCAAAGAACCAGAGTAAGGCAGACTGAAATGTTCAGTTGTTTTACTTCATTTTTATTCACCCCTCTGAAGAAACTGAGTAATGTTGAGAGACATTTACAGAAGCACATGGAACTGTTCATATTTAGGGTGAATAATAGAACATTTATTAAAAGTGGTCATGACTCCAACCCAAATCCAAACAATTTTTGATTGGGTTTTTGGAGCCAACTACGTAAGCAATGCAGCAACTGCACCACTTCCCCTGAATATTAAAAATATGACTAATGACCATCTTCCTAACCCAAAATATATGTGCTTAACACATCAAAACAGCTGGAAAATTAGCCAGAACCCAGCCTTCTGCTGCAAACATTTATAGCAATATATCATGCTTCAGCACCCATGTGGCGAAAAGTAAAATCGTGAAGAAAAAATTAACAGAATAAAGCCACTTTTAGGCGGCAATACTATATCCACTTACCTGGGAGTAAGCCATTGAACACCACAGGACTTACTTCTGAGTAGAAATGCAGAGGATTGTTCTGTACATTTAGCTGTGTAAGCTGTGTAAGCTAGAGACTATTTACCAGTAGTCTCTAATTACTCTGTGTCAGATGCAGAAAGCTAGTTCTATGCTTTTCCATCAGTCTGTAGGCTACCTTGGGGGGGGGGGGGAAGTGACAGCATGATTTATTGAGAGAAACATACTGCAGTATTGAAAGCTCATGTATCTGTGGGGCAAATAATTGGTCTTCAGTTTCATGCTGGAGTCTAACTTTAAGAACACAGGGCAAAAGCTGTGGAGCGATGAGTGAGCTACCACATTGTTCTATAGAATGCTACATTCTGGTCTTACAAAGCAGTATGTCATGACTCTCCAAGAAAATGTGCCTCATTTTTTTTTTTAGTTCAGTTTTAGCTGGAATGACAGCTGATAAAAGAAAGAAACGGATTTCCATTGCAATGAAACCATATTTACTGTGTAAGCTAAATAACTTGCGATTTCTCTCTCTCTTTTTACACAGGTGCCATATTCTGAACTGGGAGGAAAAACCTTAGTGATGGCGGTATATGACTTTGATCGTTTCTCCAAACATGATATCATTGGAGAGTACAAGGTGGCCATGAACACTGTGGATTTTGGTCATGTGACTGAGGAGTGGCGGGATTTGCAAAGTGCTGAAAAAGAAGAGGTAGGAAAAGTACATCAATTGGCGGCATTTATTCAGCATTAAAACCATCTCCTTATGGATTGGGTCAAAAATGTGTCATGTCTCATGTTAATCTCAGCGAATAAACTATCTCATAAACATTTTCAAAATATTCTACTGAAAGAGGTTTTTTGTTCAAGTGGCTAGATCTGTTAGGTCTCCTGGTTTTATTTTCCCTCCAAATTATTCTTGCCCCTTAGTTGTACTAAAATTGCACTACACGGTGACAAAATAGAAAAAGTCTAGCATGCATCTGGGGGGCTGGGTTTTTTGTGGGTTGTGTTTTGCAGCTTTCTGTTCACAAGGAACTGAACAAAAAACCCTGAAACAATATTGTTACATATCTCCACCCCACTTCCTAGTGGTGAGAAGTTTCAGGAGCTCCAGCGTTTCCCCTGGGTTCAGTTTCCTTAAAAAGAGGTCACTGAAGACTTATGATGTTTCTGTGATATAAGGTTTATTTACACAAATATACAGGCTGAGCATAAGATAAGAGTCCACAACATTAGCACTCCAACACATTCCGGCTTCCCATCAGATTTCTAAGGGAACCCATAGTGCCCTAGGATTTCCTACACAGAACAAAGAGCTCTCTGCCTCCTTTTAGTCTCAGCTGCAGCACAGACTGCCCAAACTACAGACTTAGCTTGCTTCTGTTGTTCACTTCTCACAGACTTCTGAATTAGCACATTCCTTAAGGAGGGGGGGAGAGAAAGGTAACCTCCCACTTCCAGAACAGTCTGCCTATGGCCATCTCCGAGGACAGCCACCACTTAGCTAATCTCCACAGCATAGATTCATAGACATTTGTGTTTATAGATTCATAGATCATAGAGTTGGAAGGGGCCTACAAGGCCATCGAGTCCAACCCCCTGCTCAATGCAGGAAACTAGAGGAGGGGTCTCCCATCCAAGTAATAACCAGGCCTGACCCTGCTTAGCTTGCCACGCTCAGACAAGCTGAGCCAGCGTGAGCCACAGGCCTGTGAGCCACACAGCAGTAAGGATTCTGCCAAGCTAAACTTGCCCAACTGGTTTAGCCAATTCTTGTGTCTCTTTTCAGAACCACAGATTCAAAAGCGGACCCTTGAAAGGTCATTTAGATGCCTCCCCAGCTTACAACAATATTATCTTTCCCTACTTCTATTATTTTCCCTCCTGCTGTTGTTTATGTCCACTTGTTGCAACTTACTCAGAGTTGATGAGCAGATTCTACAATGCTCTAAATCACAGGTAGGCAACCTGGTGCCCTCCAGATGTTTTGGACTACAACTCCAATAATTTATTTTATTTATTTATTATTTATTTATTTTATTATATTTATACCCCGCCTTTTTTCCTGCAAGGAACCCAAGGCAGCTTACATAATCCCCCTCCTCCTCTCCATTTTATCCTCACAACAACCCTGTGAGGTAGGTTAGGCTGAGAGTCAGTGACTGGCCCAAAGTCACCCAGTGAGTTTCATGGCCGAGTGGGGACTAGAACCCGGATCTCCCGAGTCCCAGTCCAACACTCTCACCACTACGCCACACTGGCTCTAATGGCTAATGGCTCCCTAGCCATTAGTCATCCTGGCTGGTGCTTATGGGAGTTGTCCTCCAGATGATTTGGACTACATCAGCTTGCTGACCCCTGCTCTAGATGGTCTTTCCCTGCAGTTATAGTTTATTTGTCATATGTAGGGATAGGCAACCTGCCTGGCACGCAACTCGCAGCGTGTGAGCCGAGCCAAGCCAAATGCGAGCGCCAGCTGAAGTGCTCGCCAGACTTCCGGGTCCCCGGCACTATGTTGTTTACATAGAAAGCGGCCTAATTTGTGCAAATTACAGCCTAATTTGCGCAAATTACAGCCTAATTTGCGCAAATTAGGCCGTAGTCGCTTAACCCAGCTTGGCTCACAAGAACATGAGTCAAGCCGGGGAAAAGGTAGGGCGAGCGGAGCTCGGGGGGGGGGTCGAGCCCAGCGAATCTGCTGGACTTCCACCCCCCCAATTGAGCTTCGCGCACATCCCTACGAGTCTGGAAGACTCTGGAAGAGCAACACTAACCAGGGGCCCTGTGCACAAATGACTATAAATGACTAGGATCAGGTCAGTCAAATGAACATTGCACCATATAAAGCTTTAAAAATTGACTATGTCATGAAATAGGCTACAGCCTCCTTCATCAGAAGTTATAACACTTACTGTTTATATAACATTTCTGAGTGTTCAAAGTAATCCTTACAATAATGTAAGGTAGGTCAGCATTACTGTCCTTGAATTGCAGATGTGAGGATCTTAGGGAGAGCGCCTAGCCTAGCATCACACAGGGGCAAGATTTGAACTGAGGACTTCTCGACATAGCTCAGCCTCTAGCTACTACACTACAATATTGGCTCAGAATGCGAATGCCACAATATATTTGTTGCTCTTTTTATAAAGTGTCATGTTCATTTGATGTAATAAGGCACAGGACTCTTCGTTGTTTTGCTTTGCTCCTAGTCATGTACTTAGGTATATCTGCCTGCCATACCAATGAACACCTGTGCATTAAAGTTTAAGTCACATACACTGTAGACTTATGAGTCATAGCTTTATTCCAGCAATACAGTAATACCTTGGATTGCAAGTAACTTGGTTTGAGAGCATTTTGCAAGACAAGCAAAATTTTAAATATTTATTTTAAAAAATTTGACTTGATATACAAGCGACGTCTTGCAATACAAGTACTGTAGTACGGCTTAAATTAAAAATCTCCATACAAATTTTTTGGGTGGGAATTTCATTTTGAAAGAAGAGTGTTTTGGATTACAAGCACGTTTCTGGAACGAATTATGCTCTCAATCCAAGGCATGACTGTAATAAGAAAAGGGGAGGGTTTCCCCTACAAATAATAATAATCCTGTCATGGGTACAGTGCAGTCAGTGTAGAAGTATACCTAGCTTGACTTCCTCTGTTATGTTTGGAAATGTTCCTTGCTTCAGAAAATGATGTGTCTGTTCGATTATTGTATTCACACAATACATGTATTGCTGTGATAAATGAAGTCAGTCCTCAGGTTATTTTATTTATTTTGCATCTTTCTGGTTATGCAAGAAGCCAGTAAATGTAGGTAATTGCCATCGTTTAGATTGACTAGAAAGTTAGGTTATTTTTCTTTATTGTTTATTTGAAAGTGCAGTCTTAGAATGATTTAGCATTTTTTACTTCTTACTGGAAACTTTATTTAAAAATAATAGAAGCATCATCATTTTTGGCTTTAGGGTTCTGTTTGTGAATTTGAAGAGTTGCAGCAATGTATGACGCATTTGATTCAGTGTTGTGGTTTTGCAGAGCTTATCTTACACACTCTTTGATTATCTTCATGGTTGATATAAAACTTTTGCAGTCACTATTGTAAGTTATTTCCAGTCTGTATAGTTCATTTCCCATAATTCAGAGACTTCTTGTATATTCCCCCACACACCGTTTTAGGTGACTGAGAGCTAATCCCCTGCAGCAGGGGTAGGCGACCTGGTACCTTAAGATGTTTTGGAAGGACCCAAAAGTTGATGATGAAAGTTCACCAACAGGCTTGGGTTCTTCCTACCAGTCTTAAGCAGAACCACACCAGACAGCTAATCAAGTCACCATTTATAGGCAAATATTTTAGTATTCATTCATTTAAATTTGCTATGGCTATTAGGCCAATTTTTTAAAGGGTGGATTTGGCTTATGAACTTTCAGTTGGCCCTCCTATGGGTTTCAGCAAAGTACACTCTGGCGAAAGGAGTGTTCCTCACCACCCGAGACAGAAGTTGGTCATCTCTGACCCAAGCTATGCAGAGGGAAGAGCCACTAACTATCCGTTTGCCACCTTATATTGCTCCTTTCTTCCACCACCCGCATACCTTTCTGTCCCAAGAGAGAAGCTCCACCAACTCCTCTTATCCAAGGGGTTGCCCCTCCCAGTCTGCCATTGTGCCAGCTTAGTGCTTATCTGGAATCCTGTAGGCATTGTGCCTGAACAGGCTGTGCCATTAAGAAAGAAACATGAAATTCATATATTCACTGTTTGGCTTCTCCCACTACAAACTTCTACAAACTGAAGTCTTTTTATTTATCCACTCATCTTCTCCCCCTTACACTCTCTACCGGAGTTTCCTCCCCACTCCAGGAGTGTTCTCCATAAATGGTATTAAAACTCACCTCCACAGATCCACATCTCCTATCTCCACTTCTGTGGTTCTTCTTCATGGTCTCTGTGCATCACACACATATGGGCTTTCTGCACCTGCGCGGAGTTCGCTCGGAAAGATTGAATAGCTGAGGATAGAAAATGGGTGGGAACTCTTCCCCTTGGCGCATGCCCTTTGGCGCAACTCCCGCCCGTTCCCTCAGTTCCTCTTCGACCGCTTCGCGGACAGTCATTAGGAAAATCTCTCTCTCTTGCTTTTCAACGCTGAGGCCTTCTCCTTCTTCTACAACTCCTTTTCGTGCCTAATCTACTTCTTTTCTTCCTCCACTCCCTTCCGAATAACGAGACAAAATGGCGCCTAGGGCACCATTCCGCAAATGTGTTCAGTGTGGGGCAAAACTCCCACCTGCGGATGGCCACTCATTATGCCTTTTTTTGCCTCGGAGAGGGGCATGTGGTCGAATCATGCCACCACTGCCAGGCATTCACTAGACAGGCACGGAAACACAGGGAGGACAAGCTCAAAGCGGAGCTCTGGCATAAGGCCCTCCAGGCAACCCAGCCTTCGACTCTGTCCGAAACACCAGCCACTACGAAACAGAAAACCCCTCCCTCTCACACCGTGATGACCGACCGCCCGGTCACCCCGGGGAGATCGATCACTGGATCTCCTCCTAAGGCTAAGAAGAGGCCCTATAAAGATAAGGATGAGGTAGAGCGAAAAAAGAGGCGTAAAGAGGCTAAAAAGGCGAAAGCAGCTAAGAACCGCCACTCGCCCTTTTGCACCTCAGTGTCGCAACGCCAAATGCATGATTCACCTGAGCCCAGTCGCCCTTCGGCGTTCTCAATGCCGGTGTCGAATTCTACGCCCACAATCCATCGGAGTGGAACCGAAGGAGACCAAGTTTGATCCCGATCCCTGACACCTAGGGGATCCTCGAGTCCGAAGGCACTACAAGCCTCGATCTCAGAGGGTGAGCTTATCGACTCCCCGATAAGAGACACGCAACAAACTGAAGAGCAGCCGATTACACAGACTAGTCGGATGCTGACCGAAACGTCTCTTTATCCAGCGCTCACCGAACATGCCTCAGGCAGATTGCCGCCTATACAGTGGATCCATCACCATCACTCGCATAGCAGGTCCCGGTCCCCCGTTCTGGAGACCAGATCAGTCTACACCTCCACCTCCACCTATCATCCCTACACAGATGACGTTTCATATGCATACCATAGGCGCCGCTCACCGACGGACGATCGTCGACGCCACAGGCAACAGCTCTCCACAACCTACCGTGAGATCTCACCTTCACCTCCTCCGGTACCACCTCGCAGAGGCTCCCTTCAGGCAGCAATTGTCACACCACTGCCACCACCAAACAGACCATGCCCACCACTGCCATGGCACGCGACCTCATTGCGGAGCCCATCACCATCTTCGGCAGACTACGAGTCCGATTCTGAATCGTTTGACTCACCCGCATCGGACCAACCGTCTCCTGGTCCTCAGACAGCGTCCCAAGTGGTGGCATCGCCCTCTGAGGACATGGGCTCCTTCACAGAACATATTCAGCGTATGGTCCATGCCCTGGGAATCGAGGCAAAAAATCGAACAACCTAAGCCTCGCGATCTGATATATGATGTTATCACAGACACCCTGATTCCATTCCCTCTCACACTGATGGACACCGTTAAGAATAATTGGAAGGCACCGGCCACTACACCGGTGACAGCTAGAAGACTTGAGTCTATGTTCAGGGTCAGGGAGGAGGACACCAAATTCCTTCTCTTTCACCCAACACCAAACTCCAGCATTCACACCACCAAAGCGATGACTCTGCTCAGAGAAGAAGTACGTACGCTTCTTCGCAAAGGAGCCATCCGGCCAGTCCCGAGACCAGCCATGGAAGCCCGTCTATACTCAAGATACTTTACCAGTATCGAAGAAAGACGGGGGACTCCGTCCAATCCTAGACCTCCGCAGGGAGAACTTCTTTATCACACCGAAGAAATTAAAAATGGTTGCGCTCCAGTCCATACTGCCACTTCTCAAACAGACGGACTGGTTCGCATCCATAGACCTGCAGGATGCCTATACTTCCATATAGCCATCCATCCCGACAGCCAACAATACCTCCGGTTCGCACTCAACGACACAGCCTACCAATTCGTCGTCCTTCCGTTCGGGCTCTGCACAGCCCCACGGGTATTCACCAAGTGCATGGCCCCGGTATGTGCAAAGCTCCGCACAGAAGGGGTAAAGATCTACCCGTATCTAGACGACTGGCTGATCGTAGACTCATCCAGATCCCGCCTCGAAACGGCTCTACATACCACGCTCAACCTGTTGCACGACCTCGGGCTTTGCATAAACCCAATGAAATCTGTCCTCAGGTCACAGAGGAGGGTACAATTCATCGGTCGGTACCATGCTGGACGCAGAAATCGGTCGGGCCTCCCTACCTGTACAGAGACTTCACACTGTCGCAAAGACAGCGCACCAAATTTACGAAGCACCGACTTCGACAGCCTGCTTGGTTCAGAGGCTCCTAGGACTCATGGCCTCAACCATCGCAGTCGTACCCATACCCAGGCTCCACATGAGGCAACTACAACACTGGTTTCTTACCAGCTTCGACCCCGGAGAGCACGGCCCCCAGTACAAACTGCAGCCACCAACCCAAGTCAGACTCTCGCTCAAGTGGTGGATGCGACGCGAAAACCTAGCGGTTGGTGTCCCACTCACCCCGCCGGACCTTACAGCAATACTCACCACGGACGCATCCCTCACGGACTGGGGAGGCCAGTGCGTGGGACAGACATTATAAGGTCAGTGGACCAACAAGTAACGGCACCAACACATCAACGTCCTCGAACTACAAGCAGTCATGTACTCTCTTAAGGCACTCAAACGACACCTCATAGCATGGTACGTCCAAATCACCTCCGACAACATGACAGTGGTGGCAGGGCCAGCGCTACCACTAGGCAAACTAGGCGGTTGCCTAGGGCGCGTGGCTGAAGAGGGCGCAGAAACGCTGCGCTCCTCTTTGCTGCCGGCGCCCCCCGCTGCCGGGCCGCCCCCTCCCACCGCCGCCGGGCCACCTGCCCGCCGCCGCCGGGCCACCGGGCCCCGCCGCCACCTACCTTCTCCGCGCCGCTTCCAGAGCCCCACCCGCGTTGTTTTGGCGGGAGGAACCAGGGCAACAGGGCTTAAACAGCCCTGTTGCCCTGGTTTCCCCTGCCAAAAACAGAGCGTGGGGGTCCCGTCACATCTCTTCCTCCTCGGAGGAGGAGGCGGACAGGGCGGGGGGAAGGTAGGTGGCGGGGGGAGGGCGGGGGGAAGGTAGGTGGCGGGGGGGTGGGGGGGGAAGGTAGGTGGCGGGGGGAGGGCGGGGGGAAGGTAGGTGGCGGGCGGGTGGCGGGGGGAAGGTAGGTGGCGGGGGGGTGGCGGGGGGAAGGTAGGTGGCGGGGGAAGGTAGGTGGTGGGGGGTGGCGGGGGGGTGGCTGCGGGGGGGTGGTTTGCAGAGCAGGGCTGCTTTGCTCCGGAGCCCCCCCACGGCACGAGAGGGGGGGCACTAAATATAATTTCGCCTAGGGCGCCAAACTGCCCTGCACCGGTCCTGAGTGGTGGCATACATAAACAAACAGGGCAGCACACGTTCAACCACCCTACTCAACCTGACACTAGAACTATTCGACTGGACACTAAAGCACGACATCACGGTATCCGCCATACACATAGCGGGTAAAGACAATGTACTGGCGGACGCCCTCAGCAGACACGCGATCGACCCACACGAGTGGCGCCTAGACCCCACAATCCGACATTCGATCTTCAAGACCTGGGGGACACCAGAGATAGATCTCTTCGCATCGTCCCAGAACACAGTGTGCGCACGGTTCTGCAGTCGCGGAGGTGCCGATCCCTGCTCGATCACCGACGCCTTCCTCATTCCATGGAGTTTCAGGCTCCACTACCTCTTCCCTCCATTACCTTTCCTGTCCAAAGTGATCGCAAAGATAGCTCTGGATCGCCCGTCTTGCATCCTGATCACACCGTGGTGGCCGAGACAGCCGTGGTTCTCGCTCCTGCTGGACTTATCCGAGGGGAACTACATCCCGATCCGGCCACACCGAACGCTACTAACACAGCGATCGGGTTCGATAGTCCACCCCGCACCAGAGACTATCCGCCTCACAGCATGGCGGATCCAATGACGGGTCCCGACGAGGTCCTGGAAGAGATCGCTGAGATCATCCAAGTGGCGAGAAAACCTGCTACCTGCAGGTCTTACGCACTCAAATGGGCATCCTTCCGATCACACTCACTCACTCACTCACTCACTCACGGCCTCGACCCACTAACGTTCCCGGTGATGGCCATACTTCAGTACCTACACTCACTGACGAAGCATGGCCTCTCCCTGTCCTCAATCCGGGTCCACGTAGCAGTCATCTCAGCACACTGCCCGCCTCCTACATCAGGAACCCTGTTCACTGAGGGATCAGTTAAGCTCTTCCTCAAGGGCCTGTGCAACCTAATGCCGATGTCACGCTCCCTCGTACCCGGGTGGGACCTGCAACTCGTACTCCAAGCACTGACTAAGCCTCCATTCCAACCCATGGCGACGGCCGACCTCCGCCTCCTCTCTTGGAAGACTGCCTTCCTTATGGCAATCATGCCGAGCTAGCGAATTGTGTGCGCTTCGCATAGACCAACCATACTTAATCTTCCATAAAGACAAAGTTGTCCTGAGACCGGACTTGGAATTTCTCCCCAAAGTGGTGTCGAGCTTCCATCTCACACAAGAAATTATCCTGCCAGCATTCTTCCAGTCTCCATCGTCACAACTTGAGCAATCTCTACACACCCTAGATGTCCGTCGAGCATTGGCTTTCTATGCAGACTGTACTCAACCAATTCGACGGACACAACGCCTATTCATATGCTATGGTGGTAAGATGGTTGGCTCCCCGGTATTGAGCCAACGCTTCGCAACCTGGATCGTCGAGTCCATCAAGCTAGCCTACAAGATTGCGAACCGCCCTCTGCCGCCTACCATACGCTCTCACTCCACTAGAGCACAATCAACATCCACCGCATTTGCGAGAGGAATTCCACTTGATGAACTTTGCCGGGCGGTGACCTAGACCAACCCGTCCACCTTCATCAGACACTACAGGCTAGATGTCCGATCCATGGCACCCACCGCCTTTGGCAGGGCTGTCTTGTCTTCAATCTTCCACTGAGCTCTGACACCACCCGCCTCCGGTAAGTCTGCTTTATACTCTGCCCATATGTGTGTGATGCACAGAGACCATGAAGAAGAAGAACAGGTTGCCTACCTGTAATTGTGGTTCTTCGAGTGGTCATCTGTGCATTCACACAACCCACCCACCTATCCCCTCTGGTGTCTTTTTCAACAATATATCCTCGCTGTCTTGGGCCCGAGGTCCATAGGAGACAGTCATAAACTCGGTCCTGAGACTGTTTCGTGGTCTCGAGGAACTGAGGGAATGGGCGGGAGCCACGCCAAAGGGCATGTGCGAAGGGGAGGAGCTCCCAGCCCGTTTTCTATCCTCAGCTATTCAATCTTTCCGAGCAAACTCCGCACAGGCGCAGAGAGCCCATATGTGTGTGAATGCACAGATGACCACTCGAAGAACCACAGTTACAGGTAGGCAACCTGTTCTTCCCTTCCCTCCTCACTCACTGAAAACTCCTCCACCCTTCCTAGTCTTTTACAAACCAGAGCCATAGCTCAGTAGTAGAGATTTGTTTTGCATGCAGACTCTCCCTGGCTCAATTGTCAGCATCTCAAGTTAGAAGGATCTTGGGGCCAGACTGGGAATGCCTCTGCCTGAGACTCTGGAGAGTTCCTGCTAGTCAGAGCAGGCATTACTGGGCTAGATGGACCCATAATCTGTCTCAATATAAGGCAGTTTAACAGACTTTGTTCTCAACCAGGGTAGTGTAGTAGATACAGTCTTAGCCTTTGACTAGGGGAGATCTAGACTCAAATCTTGACCTTGATCCAGTGTTATCTCTCAGCCTGACCTGCATCACAGACAGGGCCGGTGCTACCATTAGGCCAACTAGGCAGCCGCCTAGGGCGCAGGGCTAAAGGGGATGCCAGAAACGCCTTGAAAACAAAATACAGCGCTCTCAAGTGGGAAGGGGGGCGCTAAATATCTGATCTTGCCTAGGGCACCAAACTGCCTTGCACCGGTCCTGATCACAGAGATGGTGTGAGGATAAAATTGAGTGTGGGGATTACCATGTTCCCTCCACTGTGAAAGAAGGGTGGCATAAAAATGCAATGATGATGATGATATTCAAAATACCTATTCTAGCTCCTTAGCAGCTGCTGCTCTTACCTACGAAACTGAAGCAAGAACCCAGTTCTTCCTTACCCACACCCTGCCTGTTGCATTCCTGCCAACAGGAATATTGCAATGTATTATACATGGAGCTGCCTTTGAAAATGGTCCAGAAACTTCAGTCCAAAATAAGGTGGCTAAACTGCTAACCAGGACTGGCCGATGTGATCATATTATGCCGATACTTCTCTATCTGCACTGGCTACCAGTCTGTTCCCAAGCCCAATTCAAAGTTTTTAACCTTTAAAGCCCTAAATGGCTTGGGGCCAGGTTACCTGGAGGAATGTTTCCCCCCATATTGACCTACCCAAACATTAAGATCATTGTTTGAGGCCTTCCTTCAGATGCCCCCACCAAATGGGGTGAGGCAGTTGGCTCCAAGAGAGAGTGGTGGTGCCACAGAGAGGCTCACCTGGCACCTACATTATGGTCTTTCTGGTGTCAGGTGAAGACCTTTCTATGCTCCCAGGCATTTTAAGAACTGGGTTTTTTTTTAGCACTCTATTCTGTTGGTGGTTTTAATTTGCTTTTATGATGTTGTAATGGTTTTATTCTTTGCTGCTGGCTTTATCTCTGTTTTTATTCTGTGCTGTTTTTATATTTTGTTTTAATGTTCACATTGTATGTTTTTAATGTATTGCACACCACCCAGAGAACTTTGGTTATTGGGCAGTTTTAAAGTACAGCAAATAAGTAAACAGCATGTAGCACCTTCAGTTTGTAGGCCTCACCCTTCCCTTTTCACTGGCACCTCATTTCCTAAGTCCCCATCTCCTGTGTTTTCTGCTTCTTGCTTCTCAGCCCTGTTTCTCTGTCCCTTAGTGCCACGATAAGCTAAAGGTCTACAATCTTTCCATGGAAAAGTATTTATAGTCCCTATGTGCTCAAGAATTGCATTTTTAACTATGATACCAATCAAGATAGGGCAGCCCTAGCGGATGCATGATTTTCTATCTGGTATCCCCAATTTAAGGTTAATCATTCTAGAGCACAGTATTTGGAGTCACTTACCTTTGCGCAGCTCCATAGGGCCTTTGCTGAGCTTAGGTTTCAGCAGATGCCCTCATCATATCTTGAAGGGAGATATGGAATTCCAATCACAGAACAAAAATACATACTTGGTTGTAACCAAATTGAAGATATATCTCACTATTTACTGTTTTGCCCATTGTATGAGGAGCCTAGACAAAAGTTTTTGTCACCTATCATTCAGCTGTATGTGGATTGAATGCCTCATGAAGTAACAAAAGGACTTTTAGCAGACAATAAATTATTTATTACATATTGGGGCATTTTACTATCGGGGCCAGAGAAGGATACAGTAGAACCCTCGGAAACCCGCTGGGATGAGTTTGCACAGCACTTTGAGGATAAAATCGCTCGGATTCACCATGAATTAAACTCCAGAGCTAATGTAGTTCCTTTAACTAAGGTGTCCAGAGCACCGTCTGGTCCTATTGTGTTGGATGGGTTTCAATTATTGAGGCCTGAGGATGTGGACAAGTTACTTGGGCAGGTTCGACCTACCACTTGTATGCTTGACCCTTGCCCATCATGGTTGATTATTAAAATTAAGGAAGGGATTTGCACCTGGGTCCAGGAGGCTGTGATGTGAGCGATCTTGCAGCAGCCTGTTTAAGAATGTTTTCGATTGTCTAGTTTGAAGCCTCTTGCTCACGAATCATTAATCAGGCATGTCGATTCTTTTCTCCCTTTCTATTGCAAATTCGAACCCAACTGAGTCATCATGAACAGCAAGATCTTTTGTGTTCTTTTGTGTTTCTTAATTGACTGCTAAATTCCTAAGTCACCAGGGATTATGCTGATTAGAACAACATCTCTGGCTGTGGCTGGCATAGTCTTTACATTGCTACTTAGAATGAAAAAGTATTTTGTGTTATAGATTTTGTGTTATAGATTTTAGGCATGTGCTAATTGATTTTAAGGTAACTTTTTTTCTAGTTCTGACTGAAAGTCTGAGAGGGAAGCCTGCTCAGTATTATGCCAATTGATTTTAAGGTAGCTAATTGATTTTAAGGTAACTTTTTTTCTAGTTCTGACTGAGAGTCTGAGAGGGAAGCCTGCTCAGTATTATGCCAATTGATTTTAAGGTAACCTTTTCTAACTCTGAGAGGGAAGCCTCCAGCCAGAGAGGCTCCAGCCAGAGAGGCTCCAGCCAGATTGCCCCTGGCAGTATGCAAATTGCAAATGCAATGCATAGAGGCAGTATGCATATGCAAGCTGTTTTTTGAATCTCAAATGCAATGCATAGAGGCAGTATGATGGGAATGAGCGTCTTTTTAGTTCACAATGGCTCGTTAATTATGCTGTGTGATCAGTGAACAGAGGTTACTCGAAGAAGAAAAAAATCACGATTTTTTTTAGCACATCTCTAGCCCTGTGACTGCCTCCTTGAAGGAGGGGGTGGTGCCAGCCACATTGAAAGAGGCTGTGATTAAGCCACTCTTTAAAAAACCAAATCTGGACCCAGAAGACTTGAACAACTATAGACCTGTTGCAAATATCCCTTTCCTTGGCAAAGTGTTTGAGCACGTGGTGACCGAGCAGCTCCAAGTTCTTGGAGGAAATGGATTATCTAGATCCATTTCAGTCGGGCTTCAGGCCTGGTTTTGGAACAGAAACTGCCTTGGTCGCCCTGTGGGATGACCTTTACCGGGAGAGAAACAGGGGGAGTGCGACCCTGTTGATTCTCCTGGATCTCTAAGCGGCTTTCGATACCATCAACCATGGTATCCTTCTGGATTGGCTGGCGGGTTTGGGAGTTGGAGGCACTGCTTTGCAGTGGTTTCGCTCCTACTTGGCCGGCTGATTCCAGAGGGTGGTGCTGGAGGATTATTGCTTTGCACCATGGCAATTATGCCATGAAGTACTGCAGGGCTCCATTTTATCCCCCATGCTTTTTAACATCTACATGAAACCGCTGGGAGAGGTCATCCAGAGGTTTGGGCTGAAGTGTCACCAATATGTGGATGACACTCGGCTCTACCTCTCTTTTTCATCAAATTCAGGTGAGGCAGTGGCTGTTTTGAATCAGTGTCTGGGCCTGGTAATGGACTGGATGAGGGCCAATAAATTGAGGCTGAATCCAGACAAGACGGAGGTGATGTTTGTGGGTGGATCATCTGTCCGGAGGGATGATACTCAACCTGCCCTAGCCGGGGTTGCACTCCCCCTAAAGAACAGGGTTCATAGTTTGGGGGTGCTCCTGGACTCTGAACTGTCACTGGAGTCACAAGTGGACTCGGTGACAAGGAGAGCCTTTTATCAGGTTAGGCTGATTTACCAACTACGACCCTATCTGGACAGGCAGAGCCTAGCAACAGTTATCCATGCTCTGGTAACCTCTCGTTTGGACTACTGTAACATGCTCTACGTGGGGCTGCCTTTGAAAATGGTCCGGAGACTTCAATTGGTTCAAAACAGGGCAGCGAGGCTGCTAACAGGGACTGGCCAACAAGAACTTATTACACCAGTCCTCTATGATTTACATTGGTTACCAAATGAAGTCCGGGCCCGATTCAAAGTGTTTACATTAACATTTAAAGCCCTAAACGGTTTGGGCCAGGTTATCTGAAGGAACTCCTCGTCCCATATGTGCCTATAGTAATGTATAGTAATGTATCTTAAATTCTAAAAACTGTTATGGTTTTATTCCTTTCAGTGGACGCTAAAAAAGGACAGTTTTTAAAACTTTGTAGATCATAAAAGCATTTGGATATGTGCAATAAAGTTTATGATACCAATACTGTCTGTTAGTCAACTTGCTTTTGGCCCCATTTCCTAGGCCAGCCTTCTCCAACCTGGTTCGCTCCCATCCTAGCTGAGAATGATGGGAGTTATAGTCCAATACTGCTGAAGGTTGGGAGGGCTGTCTTCTCTTTACTCATCTGTCCTTCAGGGACTTCACCCCTTGGCCCCATTTCACAGGCTCACTTTTCTCAGCTGTCATGCAGCTTCTTACCAACAGCAAAAAAAATATTTGGCCTTGCTAAACTAACTCCATCACGTTCCTCACAGAAATTTTACTCTACGTTAAGATTTTATGACTGATCCTTTCATGCTTGGAAAGTCTGTTAATGTTCCATGATGTCACAGTTGCCCAATCAACTGCTGTGGAGAGTTCATGTAGAAGATAAAATATAATTAGAACTGTCAATGACTGTTCAATTGATTAATTAGCCAGATGATACATCAACTAAAATATTTGACCTGTTATATCTAAATAAGACTGGAATCCTGTATATTCTTACCTGGAAGTAAGCCTCATTGAATAAATCCTATATAGACATATATAGGATTGCACTGTAAACTGGGCCCATTAGGGTCAGGAAGAGCTCCCTCCCCTTTTCTCTTGGTCCTCTCTCCCCACACCCCAGTTTTCTTCTGGGGCATGGAAGATGATACGATGGGTGGAGTTAACCGAACACATTTTCACTTAGAGATACTCGGCAATTGGATTTTTGCTTCAAACGTGTGGTTGAAATTGGCAAGTATTTCCCTCTGTGCTTGAATCAGTTATTTGAGCTATCTCAATTATGAAACTTTGTTGTGCTGTGGCTGGATCTGGCTCAGCATTAGGTCAAACCAAGGGGCAATCCAAAAGCAAGTCAATAAACAGGCAATGGTCAAAGGCACAGTTCTACGAGGCAAGAGGCAGAGTTCGAAAAGAGAGGTCTGAAGAGCAGCCAAGGTCCAAACACAGATAAGCAATCAGATACAATACACAGTCCAAGAAGCAGAGTCAAGCACAACAGTTCAATCATGGCACAAGGACAGGGGTACAAGGCATCGGATCTGGTAGCAGACATTGTTTCCAACAATGGCTAGACTGATACCGCAGGCTTCCAGAGCCCCGCCCAGGGCTCTGATGCAGTTCATTACAGGCCTTGCTCCCAAGGAGTCCCTTCTTCTAGAGGAGCCATTCTTTCTATTTGAACACTCCTTCTCAAAGGAGCTCTACTGGCTTGCCTTTTGAGGCGATTATGCTCTCAGGGACTAGGTGTTTACCCAGCCTCCACCTCAGAGGCGAAACTCCCTCCTCCTGTGGGATCAGAACTATGGTCATCTCCTCTAAGGGCCCAGGCGCCCCCAAGTCTCCTGCCATGGGTGGTGGCTCCTTGGTGTTGGCCACCTCTGGGAGCTCTAACTCCTCCTCAGAGAAGGGTTCCTCCAGCGGGGGCATGACATCCTTGTACCACTTGAAAAAGAAGACAGACCATAGAACTAATGGAGCATCAGTTAGGCTGAGGTAGGCAGTCTAAAAGAGCCCTGAAATATGCCTGCAGTGTGCTGATTATGTGCTGCAGGCACTTCTTTCTTAGGGCGCACTGTAGTGATATAGATTAATCTGTCAAGAGGTTAACATGTGGGGCAAATGTGGGTTGATAGGTGAATAATCCTACTTTAGAGTAGGTTATTGTAATTTCATCCTTCCCTAGCTTGGTCTGCTCCAGATGTGCTGAACACTACAACTCCTGGCTGGGAATTATACCTATAGTCCAACACATTTGGAGAACACCAGGTTGGGGAAGGCTGTTGTAATTAATGCTGCGCCAAAAATTTCTCCCACACATTTTACAACCAATCTCATTCAATTTGATAGAAAATAAATTGCTTTCAGAAAGAAATTAAAGGAGAAGAAATTTCAGAGAAATTCTCATGGGTTTGCTTCAGGGTTCTTGTGCTTACCATACTTATGAGGTGGCTGAGGAATGCACACAAGTGTCCTATCTTTCATTGTACGATCATCACTGATCATCACTCTGGCATCCCGTAGCCTCCTTGGCTACCTGCACTTGGCTAATTGCCCAGGGGAAGACATCATCATGTGGTAATTCCTCCCATAGGGCTTTTTCAGATCAGGATGTGCTGGGAGTCTGGGAGACTGCAGAACAATGGAGAGAGACATAACAGAAAGGAAAACACACACACAATACCCTTTACCACCTCACAGTGATTAGGTAAGGTCAAAAACATCGCAGATCAGATCAGATTTTGGCACAGCACTAGCTCCACCTCTTCCCTGGAGCTGGACGCAACACTTGGCTCCCTCACACCTCTGCAGGGCTTACAGGGAAGGAGTGGTATTATCAGCACCTGCATTAGGGGGAAAATGCACCCTCAATCACCCCTCAGAAATTTAACAATTGGAAAAACCTGGGGAAGGTGCTTTACCCTGAAGAATGACAACTGGAGCTCAACCAAAATTTCTCAGAAGACATTTTTATTTCCTTACTGCCCCCCACTAGAAATGAAAGGCAGAATTTCTCCAAATTTTCCTCACCATTATTTTTTGTGCTGCTCCTGCTGTTGCCAGTTGCAGTGGCAGTGCAAAAATGGGGGGGGGGGACTTAGGGGGGGGAAGGAAGAAGCTGCATTACAACCCTTGCCAATGGTGAGCCCTGCCCATCAGAAATTGTTGGAGAATTTCTCCTCCTGCTGGAGAATTTCAGTGCAGTTGTCCGTCCCCCCAATTTCTCTGTCCTCAAATAGGGTGGAGAATTTCAGGAGGCCATTTGTGCACAGCTCTAATTGTAATGGATGTCCCTCATAAGAGTCTACGGCAGGGGTACCCAACCATTTTGGACCCATGGGCACATTCGGGAATTTGAGAAACTGCTGTGGGCACCACCACAAAATGGGTTCCACAGTGGATGTGGCTAGTCACATAATACCTGCCGTAGGGCCTGGCTAGTCAACAGTGAGCAAAAGAGTGGGGGGGGGGTGAGACTAGAGGCGTGGAGGGAAGAGGAAATAGCAAGGCCAAGGCTAGAGGCGAGAGAAAGAGTAAGGCTAGAGGCTGGGACGGGGGAGAAACAGCAAGGTAAAAAGGTGGGGAGAGAAATAGTGAGTCTGGGAGGAAAGGGGAAATCACAAGGCAAAGGGGTAGAGGGGAGAGAAAGAGCAATGCGAGAGGCTGGGAGGGGGAAAAACAGCCAGGTAAAGAGGTGAGGGGGAGAAATAGTGAAGCTAGAGGCTGGGAGGGCAAGGAAAACAGGAAGGCAAAGGGGTAGAGGAAGAGCAAGGCTAGAGGGTAAGAGGGGGAAGAAACAGTGAGCTAAAAAGCTGGATGGGGATAAAAATAGCAAGGCTAGAAAAGGAGGGGGGGGAAGACTGCCCTAACAGTTTCTAAGGTTTTTATTTTTTTTTAAAACAAAACCCAAAAAACATTTTTTGAAGCAGGCAGGGAGTAGAGAGCTTTGTGGACACCAGTGGGCGCCACGTTGGGGACCCCTGGTCTATGGCTTACTCATCTGTATTTGAGGTCTAGGAGTTCTACTGTGATTATTCAGTTCTGTGCTAAATTGTCTTTGGTTCATGGCTTACACGGGCAAACAACAAGCCAGGCTTGTTATGTTTACAGAATAAAATGTCACAGAGCTACCAAATAAAACACAGCAAAACCTCAAGCAGCGATTGCTTAGGCCAGATGTGCATCAATGGGCTCATGTTTGTCTTGTTAGCGCTCATCAGCATGGTACCACAACCTGGCCCACTAATTACAGTGAAAGCATAATTAAAATCGACTTAAAACCCTAAGCAACTGGATCCCATCCAAAATTGTACAACAAATGTAATTATGTTCAATTACTGCTAAGACATTTCATAACATACTTCACTTTTTTTTTTAAAATCGCAGAATGTAACATTTGTCACAGAATGCCAAATTTATAGACAGACTGCTCAGTTATAATATAATACGCATTGTTATGAAGAATTTTCACTTTATCCCCAGGTTTTAAGTTTTCACTAATTTTATTATTTTATGATAAAATTGGCAATTAATTTTATGAAGTGAAATCGTTGAAGTAGTTCAGTAGTGACCCGGAGGGAAGAAACATTTCATCCTTCAGTAAAGACACTCATCAGGGCTCTTCGATCAGTCACCTAAACTGACCTTGGCCCACCTCCTCTCTAAGTCCTTGACTGGGTTCACACAACACACTAAGCCACAGTGGCTACAGTAAGCTCTAGAACAAGCCATGGTTTCGAAGGATGGCTTTGAAGCCATGGCTAAGACTCTCTCACTGATCTTTACATAGAATCCAGTTGTTGTACCTAATAACACATACTTTTAATGAGCAATGCAACCTCAGTGTAGAAAAAGCATCTGACAAGGTGTTGCCCTCTTCACCACTACAGTCCATTCCACAGCCCTCTTCCTAAAAGGGTCAGGAATAAAATCAAAGGATGGGGTGTTTAATGAGACGTGAGAGGCTTCCTTCTGTATCTCATGATGACCCAAGCAATTAAAAACAACAACACAGCTTCATGTTTTCCCCCCATTTCCCTATGACAAGGATGATTAATAACTTAATCTTGGCAAACCATGTTCAAGGTAAGAAGTGCTGTGTAAGTATTTGTTATGCTCCATGAGAGTTTTAAGGAACTGTTCTAGTCTGCAGAGTAACTGCTGGATATTGAACAGGTCACTGCACACGAGCTGCACAAGCCATGACTCCATTTTACCTTACGCCACTTAGCCTTGTTAATGGTATACATAATTGCTACTTGTGTCACATAGCTTTTGGGGGAGTGAAGCATCTCTAGACAAAGAATTGGTGGAAATGGAGCAGGAGAAAGGCAAACAGTTGGCTAGTGGACAGCAGTTTAAACAGTGGGTTGAAGATTTGAATGAAGGAGTTATGAGAGAGAGCTATGGGAAAGGGACCAAGATAAACAAATATTATTAAACCTTCCCCCTCACCCACCCATTTCCCCCAGAAATTCTACACACACACACACACCAATGGGGGAGTGTAAAAAAAGAAAAAAGTTTTCATTGGAGTCAATGGAGATTTTTTTTTTTTTTTAAACCTCCTCTGTAGGTGGGGTTGGGTGGAAATTTGGGGGGGAACAGGTGTGGGGGTGGAAGGTTTAATTCCCCTTCCCTGGTCACCAGAGTCCCAATAGTGGAAATTGGATCATTTACACTTACACCAGGGTAAGGAAACCTATAACACATAACTAAGCTAGGCTTGATTACCAGAACGTTTAGTTTCACCCTCAGTCACTGGCAGTAAGAGCTTTAAGCTAAAATATACTGGTCTTTTTGGTATTTTAACTGTCGCTGCCCGCCTTTGCCTTTGTCCCCACCCTGTTTTGCCTTTGGCCCTGCCCACCACTGGAATGCAGCCCCCAAGAGCTTCTCCAAAATTGAATTCGACCCTCAGGCTGAAAGAGGTTCAGCACTCCTGTACTAAAGCCACATGCTGTGCCATTTTGTGGAACTTTTGTTTTTGAGGTTTGCACTTCTTCCTTCATGTCCTGGAGCAAATCTCCTATCTAGGTTTGCTGGGGTAAGAGTGAACAGTAAGCCCCCTACCATATATTATGCATGGTCGTCGTTATTTTCATTTAAAAGGAATTATGTTGTTGGAATATCTTACTCACAGTGGAATATTTTGTCACTTGGGGATGTTCCAGATGCTAACAGTCAAAAGCCATTGTCTATTCTGTCTTTTTCTCCTTAATGGATTTCTTCTGGTAACAAAAAGATGGAAGAAACAGTGGGGAAGCACAGGAGGGCTACAAATTGAAGACAGCATCATCTGAATAATGAGAGCTTTGGCTATTGGGTGGTATAGAAATGCAATAAATAAATAAATAAATAAATAACTTGTAAAATGCCGGGGAGAAGAGCAAGCCAGGCAGGTGGGTCCAGCTCTGCTGCTGCTGCCGCCGCCTGTGCGAGACCAGCCCACCCCACCGCACCTGTGGGACTGCTGCCTGCCCCCTGCAGGCCCGGGCTCAGCCGGGAGCCGCCTTGCCCCACCTGCAGCTGCTTGGAAGGGGACTATAAAGACCAGGCCCCAGCTGACCCGGGCATCTCCTCACCACCACTGCCGGGGAGAAGAGCAAGCCAGGCAGGTGGGTCCAGCTCTGCTGCTGCTGCCGCCGCCTGTGCGAGACCAGCCCACCCCACCGCACCTGTGGGACTGCTGCCTGCCCCCTGCAGGCCCGGGCTCAGCCGGGAGCCGCCTTGCCCCACCTGCAGCTGCTTGGAAGGGGACTATAAAGACCAGGCCCCAGCTGACCCGGGCATCTCCTCACCACCA
This sequence comes from Shinisaurus crocodilurus, assembly GCA_021292165.1. Classification (NCBI taxonomy): domain Eukaryota; kingdom Metazoa; phylum Chordata; class Lepidosauria; order Squamata; family Shinisauridae; genus Shinisaurus; species Shinisaurus crocodilurus. The sequence goes on from CM037879.1 coordinate 237,442,903, forward strand.
CTGCCGGGGAGAAGAGCAAGCCAGGCAGGTGGGTCCAGCTCTGCTGCTGCTGCCGCCGCCTGTGCGAGGCCAGCCCACCCCACCGCACCTGTGGGACTGCTGCCTGCCCCCTGCAGGCCCGGGCTCAGCCGGGAGCCGCCTTGCCCCACCTGCAGCTGCTTGGAAGGGGACTATAAAGACCAGGCCCCAGCTGACCCGGGCATCTCCTCACCACCACTGCCGGGGAGAAGAGCAAGCCAGGCAGGTGGGTCCAGCTCTGCTGCTGCTGCCGCCGCCTGTGCGAGGCCAGCCCACCCCACCGCACCTGTGGGACTGCTGCCTGCCCCCTGCAGGCCCGGGCTCAGCCGGGAGCCGCCTTGCCCCACCTGCAGCTGCTTGGAAGGGGACTATAAAGACCAGGCCCCAGCTGACCCGGGCATCTCCTCACCACCACTGCCGGGGAGAAGAGCAAGCCAGGCAGGTGGGTCCAGCTCTGCTGCTGCTGCCGCCGCCTGTGCGAGGCCAGCCCACCCCACCGCACCTGTGGGACTGCTGCCTGCCCCCTGCAGGCCCGGGCTCAGCCGGGAGCCGCCTTGCCCCACCTGCAGCTGCTTGGAAGGGGACTATAAAGACCAGGCCCCAGCTGACCCGGGCATCTCCTCACCACCACTGCCGGGGAGAAGAGCAAGCCGGGCAGGTGGGTCCAGCTCTGCTGCTGCTGCCGCCGCCTGTGCGAGGCCAGCCCACCCCACCGCACCTGTGGGACTGCTGCCTGCCCCCTGCAGGCCCGGGCTCAGCCGGGAGCCGCCTTGCCCCACCTGCAGCTGCTTGGAAGGGGACTATAAAGACCAGGCCCCAGCTGACCCGGGCATCTCCTCACCACCACTGCCGGGGAGAAGAGCAAGCCAGGCAGGTGGGTCCAGCTCTGCTGCTGCTGCCGCCGCCTGTGCGAGGCCAGCCCACCCCACCGCACCTGTGGGACTGCTGCCTGCCCCCTGCAGGCCCGGGCTCAGCCGGGAGCCGCCTTGCCCCACCTGCAGCTGCTTGGAAGGGGACTATAAAGACCAGGCCCCAGCTGACCCGGGCATCTCCTCACCACCACTGCCGGGGAGAAGAGCAAGCCAGGCAGGTGGGTCCAGCTCTGCTGCTGCTGCCGCTGCCTGTGCGAGGCCAGCCCACCCCACCGCACCTGTGGGACTGCTGCCTGCCCCCTGCAGGCCCGGGCTCAGCCGGGAGCCGCCTTGCCCCACCTGCAGCTGCTTGGAAGGGGACTATAAAGACCAGGCCCCAGCTGACCCGGGCATCTCCTCACCACCACTGCCGGGGAGAAGAGCAAGCCAGGCAGGTGGGTCCAGCTCTGCTGCTGCTGCCGCCGCCTGTGCGAGGCCAGCCCACCCCACCGCACCTGTGGGACTGCTGCCTGCCCCCTGCAGGCCCGGGCTCAGCCGGGAGCCGCCTTGCCCCACCTGCAGCTGCTTGGAAGGGGACTATAAAGACCAGGCCCCAGCGGGGTCGGGGTCGCCATCGAAGGGGCGACACCTAAGGGGGTTGCCCCTTTGGGGGAGCCACTTCGGGGGTGGCACGAGGGCGAGGGCCTGTCCCCGTGCTGTTGGGGATATAGGTGGGGCTGGGAGTTTTAAAGAGGCCCTTCCTTTTTGAAGGGTTGGGGCTTTTTAGGGGTTGATTTTAGGGGTGGGTCTCCCGCCTGACTGGCGGAAGCGAGGGGGCATGTGTCTCTCCAGGGAGATAGTGGGGGGGAGTTCTGGGGGGCAAACGGTACCAACGTTGAGCGGCAGGCGCTGGCAGAGCGCTAGGGGCAGGCCACGCCGAGTAAGGGGAACAAGGGATCGATGCTTAATATCTATCCCTTGTTCCGGGCCTGCCCAGAGCCAAGGGATAACTGGGGGATGTGTTGCTCCTCCCCCCACCCTGCGTTTGCTGTTGTGCAATGCCAGGTCCGTTACCCAAAAAACATCTCTCATCCATGACTTGATCATGGATGAGGGTGCGGACCTGGCATGTGTTACGGAAACCTGGCTGGACGAGGCCGCTGCTCCTACTCTGGCGGCCTTGTGTCCGGCCGGTTTCTCGTATGCCCAGCAGCCAAGGGTTGGGGGACGGGGAGGGGGAGTGGCTGTTATCTACCGGGAGTCCTTGGTCCTCACCAGACTCCCTCTCCGGGAGACCAAGTTTATTGAGTGCATGTACTGGAGGTTGGGTCCAAAGGGCAGCCTGGGGATTCTGCTCGTGTACCGTCCACCCCGCTGCACGACAGACTCCCTGGCCGAGGTGCTGGAGGTGGTCTCCGATGTGCGTGTGTTGTCCCCCAGGCTAGTTGTGCTGGGGGACTTCAACGTGCATTCGGGGGCTTCCCTCACTGGGGCACCTCGGGACTTTATGGAGACCATGGCTTCCTGGGAGCTGCACCCTGTATTAACTGGACCTACCCATGTAGCCGGTCATGCACTGGACTTGGTTTTTGTTTCCGGAGAGGGGGGAAATGATCTGGAGATCGGGGGTATATCCACCACCCCCTTGTCATGGTCAGATCACTATCTGGTGGGGTTGGATTTCTCGGTGCCACAACCCCTCTGCAGGGGTGAGGGACCTATTAGAATGGTCTGCCCCAGGCGTCTTATGGATCCGGATGGATTCCTGAACGCGCTTGGGGAATTGGAGCACACAAACGGTAGCTCGGTCGAGACCCTGGTGGATGACTGGAATGCTGCAATCACCAGGGCATTAGACCGAGTTGCCCCGAAGCGCCCTCTTCGCCTAAACAGAGCTCGCGCGGCGCCATGGTTCACTCCGTCGCTGCGAGCTCTGAAACAAGAGGTGAGAAGGCTAGAGCGCCGATGGCGAAATTCCCGCTCCGAAGACGATCGAACACGGGTTAGAGCTGCATCTTCAGCCTACCGGATGGCGGTGAAGGCAGCAAAAAAGAATTTCTATGCTGCCTCCATTGCGTCTGCAGAGTGCTGCCCCAGGAGGCTGTTCCAAGTGGTCCGGAGTCTGGTCGGTCCAGTCGCTCCGGACCCACTGGAACAGTCAAAAGCCTCCTGTGAGGCTTTAGCGAAGCACTTCGCAGATAAAATCGATCGGATTAGGAGTGGGATATCGTACGTCGTGGACACAGGGAGTGAGCGGGAGGAGGCCAATGGCAGACCGGTTTTGTGGGATCGGTTTCGGCTTCTTCCTTCTGATGAAGTGGACAAGGTGCTTTCATCTGTGAGGCCGACCACCTGCTTGTTTGACCCTTGCCCATCCTGGCTCATCATGAGCTGCAGGGAGAGACTGGGTGAGGGGATCAAGGCGGTGGTGAATACCTCCCTCGAGGAGGGAGTGATGCCATCAGCCCTCAAGGAGGCAGTAATAAGACCGCTTCTAAAGAAGCCCTCCTTGGATCCCCAGGATTTAAACAACTTTCGCCCAGTCTCCAATTTACCATTTCTGGGCAAGGTGATCGAGCGGGTGGTGGGTGCTCAGTTGAAGGCACACTTGGATGAAGCCGATTATTTGGATCCGTGCCAGTCGGGCTTCAGGTCTGGACATGGGACGGAGACGGCCTTGGTCGCCTTGGTGGATGATATGAGGAGGGCTTTGGATAGGGGCGAATGCTCCTTTCTAGTCCTCCTCGATCTCTCAGCGGCTTTTGATACCGTTGACCACGGTATCCTCCTGGACCGTCTGGAGGGGTTGGGCTTGGGAAGCACTGTATTGCAGTGGTTCCGGTCCTTCCTCTCTGGGAGGTATCAGAGGGTAGTTCTCGGGGAGGAGGCTTCGGACCCTCGGCTGCTCACTTGTGGAGTGCCGCAGGGTTCCATCCTCTCCCCGATGTTATTCAACATCTACCTCAAGCCGCTGGGAGCTATCATCAGGAGGTTTGGGGTGCAGTGTCATCAGTATGCGGATGACACGCAGCTCTACCTCTGTTTTAATTCCTCACCGAGGTTGGCCGTTGAGACCCTGTCCAAGTGCCTGGAGTCAGTGGCTGGCTGGATGGGAAGGAACATGCTGAAACTGAACCCCGACAAGACCGAGGTACTTCTGGTGGGGGACAAGGGAAGGTTAGGGGATGTTGACCTGGTGCTGAATGGGGTACATCTACCCCTGAAGGACCAGGTCCGCAGCTTGGGGGTCATTCTAGACTCCCAGCTGTCCATGGAGGCTCAGGTGGCAGCTGTGAGCCGGGCGGCGCTGTATCAACTCCATCTGATACGGCAGCTGCGCCCCTACCTTCCTAATCACCTGCTCCCATCAGTGGTTCATGCCTTGGTCTCCTCTCGCCTAGACTACTGTAATGCGCTCTACGTGGGGTTACCCTTGAAGACGGTCCGGAAGCTTCAGCTGGTACAGAACGCGGCGGCTCGCCTGATTAAGGGCAGCCGCCGGCGTGATCACATCACGCCAGTGCTTAATGAGTTGCACTGGCTACCAGTTGCTTGCCGAGCCGAATTCAAGGTGTTGGTTTTGACCTTTAAAACCCTACACGGCTCCGGCCCAGCTTATCTCAAGGAGCGCCTCCAGCAACATCAAGTAGGCCGCTCAACAAGGTCTGCCACGGACGGCCTTCTCCTTATCCCATCAGCCAGAGCAGCCAGGCTGGTGGGGACTAGGAAGAGGGCCTTCTCTGTGGCAGCCCCCACATTATGGAACTCCCTCCCTAGTGACCTTCGCCATGCCCCCTCTGTGATGAGCTTCCGCCGTGCATTAAAAACATGGCTGTTCAGGCGGGAATATGGGGTGGGTTAGGTTTTTAATGAGAATTTTTTATATTGTTTTAATTATTATGTTTTATTGTGTTTTATTGTATTTTAATTGTACATCGCCCAGGGTGGCCGGGTGACCGGCCAGATGGGCGATTGATAAATATAATAAATAAATAAATAAAATAAATAAAATTCCATGAATGACGCAGTGCAATTGCAGAAAGAATAGAAGCATTGTCTGGAAGCACCCTAGGAAAATCCCTCTTTTCATACGTTCACTGCTGTAGCCAGTTCCATGTGAAATGTGATTTCAGGATTGTTGCTTGTCTGGATTGGTCATTGGTTATCTGAACTGGTGTTTTTACTTATGGTATTACTGTTTTAAATTGTTTGAAATGGATTTTGCAGAAATTTACATCATTTCTTATGTAAATGCTTTATGTTGCCTTGGGTACTTTTTTGGGTACAGAGGACATCTGACAAATGCAATCCTAAACACACATACTAGGGAGTAAGCTCCGTTGAACATAGTGGAGCTTACTTCTGAGTAACTTGCATAGGACTGCACTGTTAATAAATTAATAGTCATCTGTTAATGCCTGCGACATTGTCAGGGACAAGCAAAACACCCCATCTCCAGTAGTTGCATTTTGTGAACTTTTAAAAAAAGTTCTAGATTATAACTATAACTAATACTATTTCTAGATTATAACCTCAGTTTTCTATCTCTGTATGCATTCCCTCCATGTTAAAGCAGTGTTTGGGTGCTAATCTAATCCAGAGCTGTTTTAAAACAGAAGTTTGCAAAGTAGCACATCACAAACTATATCTCCATCTTCCTTCTTAAAAAAAACAACAACACCCCACCTCTTTGCTGTCCATGTGCTCTACTGCTGTTTAAAAAATCAATGCTGGAATGCTAATCCAGCCCTATTTATCAGCTGAAATACCCCTGTAGGAAGATTAAAAGATGTCCCCCATCCATTACATGGAGATATGGTATCACAGAATTGGTGCCAGATCAGGTACAGTGCTTTGGGGGGGGGCAAATTCTCTAATGGGGGACCTCAACATATCTCGTTATAGAACTGCATGAAGTTTCTTTCATTTGTCTGTAGAAGTGCTCTAAAATGAGGTTGGGCATGCTGCAGCTAACTGTGCAGAATAGCCATCCAGACTTACTACCTTGTTGCCAGTCTCTTGGTACAGAAACTAGCATTCCAGTAGGTACATAATAGTGAGCAGTGGGGACTGCAGCAAATGTTGCAGTGTGGAATGCTCCTGTTCAGGACACCAGCCAGCCAAGCCCTCTTCCTGGGTACTCTATTCTGTTTGCCCTCCCTATCGTGAGTTTGATGGTATTTCCCCCCAAGGCCCCAACAGGCACTCAGTGGTCTGTGGCCACTGACCATGCTCACTCCTCTTGGGCTGTTTTTGGGTTCCTCTCCTTAGGTTTTTCTATTAATATTTCTATTTTCTGCAAACCTTGGGGTTCCAAAGCCTGCTGATACCTCTCTTGTGTGTGAATGGAACCCTTTTGTCTACCTAAGGATGAGTTTGTGATTAATATACATGATTTTTTTTTCCCAGTAGGAAATTGTAGCAGTAAAAGTACTCCATTACAAAGAACTTTGAAGTGTTTTGCTTATTAATTATTATTATTATTATTATTATTATTATTATTATTATTTCTACTACTACTAACTACTACTGCTACTACTACACCTAAGATTGCTACGTGCTGTACAAAAATTAAAAATAACACTGTCTCTGTATCAATTGTGGAAATTTCAGCTACGGAGTGAATAATCCAGCAAGAAGTTTATTCCCCTGGGGTTTGTGAAAGAGAATTTCCTCCTGGATTATGACAAAAAGCAATAAAAAAATATGAATTTCTGAAAAGGTTAAATACAAAGAGTTGGGAGGAGCAGTCTGTGAAAGAGAAAGCTTAGTAATTTTCTTCACATTCCTCCTGCCAATTTTTAAATGCCAATTTAGACCATGTCAGAGATTACCATAGTAACCATTTAGCCTCTTTTCAGATCTTGTTGTATTTTCACTTTAGTTTAACTACTTGTGGAACTGACATTTAAAGCACTTTGTACTGTAGCTATGATAGACAGAATGTATTTATTAAAAAGAAATAAATGTCTTGCACGAAGCACAATAACGAAAAGAGTAGTAATTGGATTCTCATTGTAAATTGCTGTAATTGTCTTAGACAGGCTGTGTGGTAGAAGGAAATACTTGATGTTGAACATTCAGCAGTGGCTTTATTGAGAATGCACATTCCAGAATGAAAGACAAGTCTTCCGTCATGATTTCTCCAGGAAGGTTATTGTAGTAACAAATGAAAAGGCATTTTACTTCATAAGAATGGCTTTTCCAGATCAAACCAAAGTACATTTAGTCCAGTGTTCTGTTTCCAATGGTGGACAGCCAGATGCCTTTGGAAGCTCATAAGCAGAATATCAAGGAGATAGACTTCCGTATAGTTTGCCCTTTGATACCATATTCCAAGGTATGCTGCTTCTGCCCATGGAGGTTTCTTATATATCTGTCTTGGCTAATAGACTTTGTTAGATGTATTCTCCATGAATTTGTCCAGTCTTTTTAAAAAATTATGTAGGTTAGTAGCCATTGCTACATCTTCTGGATGTGAATTTCAGCTGTCAATCAGCTTCATTTGAGTGACTCCAAGTTGTAATATTATGAGAGAGCGAAAAGAAAAAGCACTGTATCCACTTTTTCCACACTTTCAGAACTGTATACACTTCTTCCAAATCCTGAACCCTGGCATTATGCTTAGGGCCAAAACAGACATTAAATCTGTATCTAGCAGCTATATCTTTTTCTTTCTTTTTTTCATTTTTACTCTAGAGTAGGCACAATCAAATGGAGGGGTGGTGTACAGAGAGAGAGAGTAGCAGAGGGCTAAGAATCTATCCCTGAGGGATCCCATCAGAAAACAAGGAAGCAGAGGAAGAACTTCCCCCTGTGGAAATGTTGACTGAGTGATTAGGCAGGTAGAAGGGATGCTGGAGAATTTTGTTCTGCCTGCATTCTTGGTTGAACCAACTACGTTAGTACTTCCCGAACCAATTTATGGATCAGAACACAGTTATCTTTCAGATTATGCAATCCTCTGAATTTTGTTATGTCATTCTCACCTCAAATAATGCTTACAAAAAATGTGTATTTTAGGGGGAAATACATTTTGAAAATTATTATTTTAGGTGAAAATGGATACAAAAATGTGTATTTTAGGAGAAATACAATTTCTCTTGGTTGTTTCATAGATTTCATAGATCATAGAGTTGGAAGGAGCCTACAAGTTTATCGAGTCCAACCCCCTGCTCAATGCAGGAAACTAGAGGAGGGGTCTCCCATCAAGTAATAACCAGGCTTGACCCTGCTTAGTTTTCCACACTCAGACAAGCTGAGCCAGCGTAAGCCACAGGCCTATTTTTAACAGTCAAAGAAAACAGGACAGAACAGATTTATGATTAAACACATGCAAAACTGACATGGACTGGATGTTGTCTGAGCCATCTATCTCTAGTATCAGATGAGGACAGTCACAGGCAAGCAGGAGAGGATGATCAACTATATAAAAGACAGCAGAGAGGTCAAGGAGGATGAGAACAATATAGAGACCTTTGGGTTTGACAGTGAGGTTATTGTCAGTGATTTTGGCTCGTTTCAGTCGAGTCCAGATTGTAGGGGATCAAGAGAGGCAGGAGAGAAAGTGAAGTCAACAGTAGTAAGCAGAATGCTCCAGGGTGGATTTTGGTTGCAAATTGTAGAAAAGAAATCAGATGGAAATTAGAGGGGCAGGATAGGTCAAGGGGGAAATTGTGGTGTGTTTTCTAATGCAGCAGAGAAAATGTGAGAGGAAAGGTTGATTACAGAGAGAAAGGATTGTGGCAGAGGGATGTGGCAACCAGGACTTGGGAAGGTATGGGATCAAGGGGGTGTATGGAGCAGTTAGATGTGGGTAACAGAGTAGTCACTTAATCAAGTGAGATGGGAGGGGAAGGAAGAAAAGGTTGAGGATGGTTTAGGAGGAGGGAGAGCTAGAAGAGGAGGGAAAGCATGGTGGAGAGAAGTAGAGAGATTAGAGTAGAAAGTGGTTTTGTGTTTTTTTTAATTATATATACTGAAATGTCACTTCAGTGTATGTTGGTGATGACAGCCGACAGCCACAATCTAAACATAGAGTAAATTCTCTGGAAGGGAACTGCTGTCCATTTGTGCAGAAATTAAAAGAAGGAAGCCATGCAATATGCATTTGCGCGTGTACAGGTGAGATAAAGAAGAGCCAGACACAGAGTATATGGTTTCAAATCAGGGCCACATTTATTGAATTGAAGATCTGTGAAGGGTGAAGTAGTGCGGTACTAACCTAGCCCGGCCATTGGCTGGGTAAAAACCAATATTTGGCTAATACATCCTAACCGAACCGGAGGCGGGATGGCCTGCCACCGGCCAGTTGCCCTCCATGTGGAGCTGGAGGGCCTTACCCTCGTCACCTTACTTTGGCGCCTCCAGGCACCCAATGTAGGTGAGAAAGGTAAAACCCCAAAGACATCCCAATCTCCCTCCTGCCAAGCCTCAGGGCATTAGCGAGGGCAGCCTTGGGTAAACGTCAGTCACCTTGAAAGGTGCCACTGGATGATCACCATAACCCTAATCCCTACTCCCTAAACCTGCACTTCCCGCCATTGGAAGTCTGTTTTCAGTCTTCCCACTTCTGCAAGCAGCTGGAAGTTGCAGGGAGCAGCCTTTTCTCAGCTGCTTTTCTTTCTGAGGAGAAAATACTGGAGACTTTTGCATTTTTGAAATATCCTGTTTACAAATATATAAGTTGAATATGATGGACCAGGCAAGCCCACAGACTGTGGTAGCCTTCAAAGCAGTGTTGTTTATTTATTTATTTATTTATTTCATTTTTATACCGCCCAATAGCCGAAGCTCTCTGGGCGGTTCACAACAATTAACAAGACAGTCCCTGCCCGCAGGCTTACAATCTAAAAAGACATGACACACAAGGAAAAAGGAATGGGGAGGGAAGAAGGGGGAAAACAATGGCAGCATACCCTTGGAGCTATCCCAAAGTTCCTTATTGCCAGCCATCTGCATTTCTGCTTTGGTGGGTGGCTATATTCCCATCAGGTTCCACCGAAATATTACCTGTAAACATTAAGCTATGGAAGCATTACACTATGCAAAAACCTCTCCTTTTATGTTTCCATTAGAATATATAGGCCCACTGAACCCCCTTAAGAAGATGTAGGCTTTCCCCAGTTTTTACATATTCATTTCCCTTCTCTTCCTTCTCTATTCTCACTCCAAATACCCCCGCATAGTCAATTGTCCACTCCCAACTATCATATGCATCTGCCAGCATTAAGTTAAATATGCCAGTTACAGGAAAGAAAGAGACTGGGCACCAATAAAATGGAAGGAGGGATGAAGAAGGAGAGAAAAGGAAAGAGACAGAGAAAACTTACGGGGTCGGGTATCTTGATTGCTTTTAAAGTCAGGGAAGTTTGGCACAAAAGTTCTTATGGCTGCAATCCTGTGCACATTTACCTGGGAGTAACTTCCATTGAACACAATGGGACTTACCTAGCCTTAAGTAAACCTGGATAGGATTGCTCTGTTAAGGAACTGGTGCTTTGGGGTATCTGAATATCTCCTCCTTCCTTTCCTTTTCTGTCTTACCTGCTTTCCCCCTTTCTTCCTGTCTCATTAGATGGTAAGCCTGTAAAAAGCCCTTCTTTTGTTCTTTATTTTTCCATAGCAGGAGTAAGCATTGTGCCTGTGGGCATCAATACACTCCCAGATACCTTTCTTTGCATCCGCCAAGATGCCCAACCCCTCACCCCCACACACTTATTCTTTCAATAAACTTATTTTCTTAATGGCAGCTGGGATTGCTGTGAAATAGTTTTCTTCTGGTGCTGGAACCAATGGATTCAAATGAGTTGTTCAGTGTGTCGGGACTGAGACTCCACCCCTGCCTTGTACTCAGTATTTGGGGCAGGTTACTTGTTATTTGCTATTATTCCATATTTCATCTTAGCAAGGCTGAGATGAAGTGAAGTGACTGATCTGTGATGTGTGCAAGTGTCAGCCTTTATAGCCAGACCCTGTACCTATAAATAGGATATTACTCACCAGTTATATAACCTATTCTTCACAACATGTTGACTGCAACTTGTCCCATGATTACTGACTCATATCACCTTGAGACTATGTCTGGTGACAATCAGGAGACTCTGTGTACCGTACTTCACCTCAGGAGACATTCTCCATGTCAGGTGACATCCTGTTCTGCCCATGCAAAACCTAGCTAGGCTAGGCTGTCCTAGCAATACATATCTTAATTGGTTGACTATGTAATACTACTTAATATTAGGAAGACCAAATCCCCCTACTTTTTGTGCTTTATACCACCTATTCTTAGTAATCCTCGATTCCCCTCCCCATTACAATAACTATTTATTATTACTTGCTGTGAAGGACTGCTGCTTATGCCAGCTCTACCAGGTAGGCCACAGTACCAATTTACCCAGAGACTGCCGCCCACCGTCCCAGTTCCCTTACACCAACTTGGTGTAGCAGCCCAGCCTTACAGACCAAGAAGGAACACACAATTGTTAAGATGGAGACTTTATTAAAACAAAATTAAAGATTAAACAGTGTAGGGTCTCCAATGGTCCAATACATATAAAAAATGATCCCTTTAAGAAAGGGCTAAAAGAGGGTAGGGAAAAGGGGTGAGGTAGGTTGTTGTGAGGAAAGGGAAATGGGAATAAAAAGGGTCTCTAAAAAATTATCTAAAACAAACCCAAAAGTCTGCAAGGAACTGCTTGAGCCAAACCAGGCCTAGCTCTCCCAGCTATCCTGAAATCTCAGCATACTTGCCCATGATGGAACTCCCACAGCGTCCAGGCCCGAGGAAGAATAAAGAGCCTTCCTGACCAGACTCTTTTATCTAAAACTGGGACTCCTTTCCCGCCCAATCTCCACCAATCCCATCATCCTGCTAGGCAGAACTTTCTCACCTGATTCATGAAGGAGGGTCCCCCACCCCTTCTCAGCTGTGGGTACTTTCGTATGACTTCATCCCAATTAGCTCTGACCTTGGTGTTACAGCTCTGCAGATAACCTGTTGTGTCTCAGCTGCCATTAATCTATCAGGTACTCCCTACTTTAGCTCCAAGGACGTTGGCACATTCCAAAGAAGGGTAAGAAAACAATGGCGAAGTGAAAGGCAGAATCAAGAGAGGGAGGGGGAAGGGAAGAAGAAAACCAGGCAGCCCAACTTAGCCTAACCACCGCCATGTTCCTTCTTTACACTTACCATTCTTTAATTTCCTTCTCTGGTAACTTATTTGGTATCATTCTAAATAAAAAAATTATCTTTGGTAAAATCTTCATTTTAATCAAAGCTACTCTGCCAAATCATGAAAGTCCCAAGTTTTTTATACTCCTCTATTTTATTTTTAACCTCACACTTTAACTTTCTAAAATTCTGTTCTCCTATTTTATCCAAATCTTTTAGAATATCTATACCTAAATATTTAATTATATTCTTTATCTTTATATTAACTCTTTTTAAAAAACCCTTCTTTCTCCTCCAATTTACTATAATTAAACAACATAATCTTGGATTTATCCCAATTAACTTGTAACCCCGTAACTTCCCTGAAATCATTCAAATGTTTTTCAACCTATCCCAATTTTCCATAGGCTCTTTAATTGTTAATAAAGTATCATCTGCAAAAAGGTTTATTTTAATCTTATCCTTTATCCCTATCCCATGTAAATTCCAATCCTGTCTAATAACATTAGCTAAAACCTCCATTACTAACACAAACAATACAGGGGAAAGGGGACAACCCAGTCTAGTTCCCCAGCCTAGGCTAATTTGTTCTGTAATTCCATAATTGACCACTACTGACGTTGTGTTTTGAGCATATAATTGATTAATAACTCCTATAAACCTCTCGCCAAACCCCATAGTTCTTATTATCATAGAAGAAGTATCTCTAATAAGTACATGTGCAACCTCCTTCCCCTCCATCATCACTGATAGCTTGATTGAACAAAAGATTTACTGCTTGAAGCTTCTGATGGTATAAACCAGCCCCAAAATCAAATTTTACCAATTGGTTTGGCAAAATGTATAGATTGATTCTTACATATCCATTCCTCAGATGCATAAACATTAATAATAGTTAATGCATTCTGCATTGTTCGTGTAATGCACACAACAGTTCAGACAGCAACAGCAATCTCAGTCTGCTCTCCTTTCTGTGGCCTATTGAGAATGCATTGATAACTGGAACAAAGCACCTTCACCACTGCAGAGAGAGAAAAAGAGAGATAGATAGATTTATTGTTTTGTGCTCCCTTTCCCCTGAGTTTTGTGAAGTTCAGGGCAGTCTTTACAGTTTCAGTTTGCTTTGTGGAAGAATGCACAGGAGACAGAGGACCTTTCCAAGTATTGTTTCAAAAAAAATAAAAAAAATAAAAAATAACATCAAAAGATTTCCCACTTGATGTGACACCTGTGCTAGTCCTTTATAGCAACATTCCCATATTATGGATGGGGGGGGGCACTTTGCTTCAGAGAAATAGCCATAGATTTGCTATGAGTTATTGCTAAGATAACTCATGCTCTCTGATTCCTCTCCACCCCCACTACCCGCACACACACACATCTAGAGAAGATGTCCAATGGAGAGGGAGAGTGCACAACCTTCTAAGAACATTTTTTTAAAATTGAGACATTTAAATGAAGACAAAATGGCATGACTGTAGCAAGAGGAGCAGCCTTGTCAGTGTTTACGTGTGTGTGTGTGTGTGTGTAAATGGTACTGTGGAATGGTAGAATATTGTCTCTCAGGGCCAAAACAGACTTTAATTCCATATCTAGTAGCTATGCCTTTTTCTTTCTTTCTTTTTTCATTTTTATTCTAGAGTAGATGCAGGGCCCCCAGTCCAAATCAGGACCATAGTGTGGGGGTTGAGGGGCTTTTAAGATCTGGACTGGCCTTCCATATCCTAATCACATTCCACATTAGCCTTCCACAAGCTGTTGTCCTCCAGATGGGTTGGACTTCAATTCCCATCAGCCAATGGTCAGAAATCCTGGGAGTTACTATATAAGTTGTATGTATGTTATTTTAGTTGTTTTATATACTGTTTGAAAAACTTTAAATAAAAATATATATTTTTTAAAAGAAATCCTGGGAGTTGTAGTCTAAAACATCTGGCACCAGATTGGGGAAGGCTCTTTCACATAGCACTCTGTGGCAACTATGTCCTGGTTGGGTGCGGGAGGGTATCTCACCTTCCCAGTGAGCAAATGGCATACTATAAGTGCCAAGGAAATTTTTCCTTTTTCTTTATTTCTCACAGCAAACTTGAAGAAAGATTACAGGATTAAATGCACAGTTTCTCCATTATTACTTGAGAAAATAGTGTCTAGAAAGGCCCTCGTATTAGCTGTGTACCAATATCTGTGTCTGTGTGTTTATTTAACAAGCATCATTGTCTTGTTGTTGACATCTTCCTCCAATCAAGCTCCTTGTATGGCCTCTCCATATTGTCATACTAAGCCATCTATCCTGTACCAAAATTGCCTAACTTCTAGTATAACCTTTTAGGATGCTTACAGATCCAAAGTACCATTTTCCCGCCCAAAAACCTACTAACTGAACTATTTCCATAAAAGATACTTGTGGATCTGATTTTTCCCCCTTTACAGAATTATAGATTTTTGAATTAATTACAGGGACAGAAAGATAAGAGGGCATATTCCTGCACCTGACCACTGCCATTGTTTTTGGTTATAATGTGCATGCTGCAACTACATCTACTTGTTATGAGAGGAGGGACAGTTTCAAGATGGCTGCCAAGAGGCTGGAGGTGGGGCAGCGGCAGCTACAGTGAAGTGGAAGAGTTCATCTCTTTAACATTAAACTTGCATTGCAAACAAGTTCAGATTCAGGTCAGGGGTCAATCCAATTTGGGCCTTATTCGAAGCTGTGAGAGCATCCTTATTAGATGATCACATCTTTTTGAAATGAAAACTAAACTTGACAGATTCTTTAATCCTGAGAGATATGAGCTAAAGAGAGCTTGAGATGTGAAAGACAATTGAGAAAGCTTTTTAGCATTGTGAATAATTGCATTACTGCTACCCAGTCTTCCTTTTCCCCATTACCACAAATTGGCTTGTTTTCTCCAGCAGTCTTCTTGTTATTCAAGAGTGTAATTTGTGACATAAGACACAAAATAGGTAAGGCATTACCTTTGGAAAGGCATGTTACTGCTATTGGTAAGAAAGTGAACATTTTCATGGTTCATCATTCTTCTTACACTCTCTTACCAATAGAAATTGGCTCAATAAAAGGTATATCTTTTATCTAATCAAGCACACAGTTCTCCACTATGCCATCCCCAAAAGGCCCCTGGACACAAGCCCTTCCCATTGCCAGCATCTATATACACTGGCCTTGTTTGGACATAACACTGAACTGATCATGGTTTAGTGACATGAACAAGCCTCAGTCTCATCAACTCCCCTCTCTTCCTTTGACATGGCTGCAAGGAGGCGATCTTAAGCTTTCACTTCTATTTTTAACTAAGAGTCAAGCTATACATTACACTAATCATGTTGCATGTAGCTCAGGGCTAGCTTTTTCTTTACTTTAGGATTGGGACCACCATACACTTCCTTCCCACGGGGGGGGGGGGATTTCAGGAAGCATATGTGGGGGGGGGGGGTGTTAATCCTCCCCTAGCAGTGCATGGTGGTCCCAATCCAAATTGGGGCTGTGCAAGTTTACCCTAGAGTGAAGAAAAAGCTAGCCTCAGCTACACAGTACATATTTAGCCTAATATGTGGCTCTAACTTCACTTTAGCACTATGTCCAAACACAGACTGAACTATGGTTCAGGGAAACAAATCAACAAGCCACAGTTTAGTATTATGCCCCAAGCCGGCCAGTGTTATTTCCTATACATGAGCCGACAAGGAAGCCCTACTGTATGCACAGATATGGAGTATCCTACAGCTGTCTTCAACAGTAATGCATTCTGTCAGAATGACTAATTTCAGCATTACTGAATTCCATCAGTTTACTGTCGATTTGTGGATCTTATACATACACATACTGCTTTTGGCAGGAGGTAATTGCTGCATCACTTTGTCATAAGCACAGGAGTCTGGGCTGGGATCAAGAACAAGTCTGAGACAGATGTACAGTCAGATCCAGCCAGATCTATGTTTGCTTTTTGACAGCAGTTTTCCCTGCTTCCTTGCAGAGAATATTATTAATTAAATAGTTCCCAGTTAATCACAGGAATGTCTCCGATTGTTCTTCTCACAATGCAATAGGCCAGCTCAGCCAGCTCAAACCTGTATACAATCATCTAGCTGTGTGATGGAATATAGGTAAGGGCTTCAGAATAAGGGGACTATTGCTTACTTTGCTCTGCATTATATAGATTAGTAGGAAAGATTTGTTCAAACTGATTCAGCTATAAAAGATTTATTACCTTGCTTCTGTGATTTTAGCCTGTGCATTGTCAGATCGGCTGTGTAGTTTCTAATCTGAAGTTACAATCGCTTTTAGATTCCAAGACAATCTTTTGATAATGTGAAATGGTTTAACTAAACTTTAAATGCTTATATAGCTCTACTCCAAGAGGGTTTTTAAAGATCAGGCAAGGGCAACCTATTATTGCTTGCCTTGCCCCAATACAATAGGACAAAGATTATCTTTAGACTAGCTACAATAGCCATATAATTGTACCATAATTATGGGAAGGCTTTGGTGTTTGACTTTTTATAATGGCTGATAATCCGAAAAGAACATCCTGTGAATGTATTACATTTCCTTTCAGTGTTGCACTTAAAACTGTTCTCACAGAGAGGAGCCTTGCAACATGTTATTGTTAATAAGTTTTCCATGATGTCAAAAGTAATAATATTAATGTGTCATTCTGAGTTAAATTAATTTTGTTTTGCACAGTGGCTTCCATAAATGTGAGTGACATTTAGAAATGTGATCAGGCAGGAGCCAAGGAGAAGCCAAGTAGCAGAATGCAATGAGATGCAATCATTAAAGCATGACTAGCCACTGGCTATAAGAATATGTGTATTTGGTGCAGAGGGGAGGAGAAAATACCATTCTACCATTCTTTTGGTGGGTTAGTGCAATTGGTTCTTTATTCCCTCCTTTTCTTTTTTTTTAGAAATTAGATTCGCCTTTGCTTGGTTTAGGAGATAAAGATCTTTAGCTCCTAATTCAAGCAAAAGGAACTGTAATTTCTAAATCATGGCCAGTTTTTAAAACAAAAGTGTATGTTCCTGTTAAACTTCCATGTCAAGTACCTTTAGCCAGAGCTTCTGGAGAGGCAACTGATTGTAATCACTTTGAAACTGATGACCTGTGAAGTGGCATTTTCAACCCATAATGATGGTATTTATCCCCCACTTTCCCACCATTAATCTTGTTTTGTTTTGTTTTGTCTTTGATAGAAGCAAGCACTTTCTAGAAATGGTTAAAATAATGCTAGAAGGCAGGGCCGGCGCTACCGCTAGGCAGACCCAGGCGGCTGCCTAGGGCGCGTGGCAGAAGAGGGCGCAAACTCTGCGCCCCTTCCTCGCCTCCGGCGCGCTCCTGCCCTGCCTGCCGCCTCCGCCGCTCCTCCCCGCCCGCTTGCCGGCCGCTGCCGCCGCCGCAGCAACCGCCCCCCGCGCGCGCGCGTGCGCGCCCGCCAACCATCTACCTACCTTCGTCCCATCGCGTCGGAGGAGGAGGCGGCGGCAGCAGCAGCCAGCAGCGGTGGGCGGTGGGAAGGTAGGTGGTTGGCGGACGGGCGCGCGGTCGCGCACGCGCGCGGGGGGTGTTGCAAAGCAGGGCTGCTTTGCTCCGGAGGCCCCCCCACGGCACGAGGGGGGGCGCCTAATATAATTTGGCCTAGGGCGCCAAACAGCCCTGCACCGTTCCTGCTAGAAGGGGAAAGCTGGTAGAGGATGACTCACACACAGAGTATTATGGTCAGAATGATCAATCTCCTCTCTGTAGGAGGTTAATTGGCACAATTCATGTGAATACAGACTGCTTCAGGAACAAATGCCCCAGCTGCCTGGACCCTCACGGGCTGTGGTTTCAGCAACTTAGCAAACCCAATAGTAGTTTTTATAACATTGATGCTAATGTGGTTAGACATGAATAATCAGTTTATCATGGAAAAGAATAGAGATTTTCTGGAGAGAAAAAGTTGTATCCACCCCTGCCTGCTCCAGGTTTGGGGGGGGGCTTGAAAATTTCGTCCTCCACAAGCCCCCTTCCACTTCTGTCCCCACTGCCCTCTCCCTCTGGATCCAATCGGTACACCCAGAGGGAGTGTGTGAGGCAAGTGAAGGAAGCCACTCTATTTCCTCACTCTTGTCAGGTCTTGCATGCTCAGAGAGGGCAAGTGAATAGGCAGTGACAGGAGGGAGGAGCACAGAGCCAAAAAGCTCCAGGGGTTGACAGTGGGCTTCGAACAAGGTTGTAACTCTACAGCTACTCAGTGATGCACACCCCTGAAGCTGACCCTGTGATCCACTGACCATATTCCTGTTAAATTCAGTAGAGTGGCACATTAATAAGCGATCACTGGATTATATCATTATATTAAAGATTTTTTTCCATTTGTACATGATTCACCCATATGTGAAAAATACTAATAGTCATGTTAATCATGAATTAGCTGCCAGAGTAGTCCAGTGGTCTATATACTAGGAACATAATTAGAGGTCCTGGCTTCAGCAGGAGTCATAATTGGATCCATTGTCCATATCACCATTATACCCATATATTGGATTTCAGAAGTAAATGATTTGTTTGCCTTCCTTCCCTAAGTCTTACTATATTTGTAACTGCAGCCATCTAAATAATTTCCCATCCACACATTTCCCAATCTTCTGTGGATGGTGCATTTAAACATTTAAATAAAAACAGATTTCTATTTTTGTTACCACATTTAAATTCGAAAACATTTCCAAACCTATTTTCCTGTCAGATTTTTCCAGATACGCAAGAAGTAGTATCACTAATAGAGTCCATAGGGAGTGGGTATCCTGAAATTCTTTCAATTATCTTAGTTTTCTCTAGAACTCAGAATTGATCTCACCAGCAGTATTTGGCTGCCTACATTTCCCTTAATTATACATGCTTTTAAAATCTCATTGGAGCCAAATTTCATTTGCACATTAGTTTATAATTACTTTCTTTCAAATTGGTAGAAATGGAATGTTTAGGTCCATTTTAAAGCTGAAGGCTCTTTTTTTATGTTTTATTGAAAGTATTCAACAATTTGGCTCCAACCACAGCATATAATGCCATCTTTATCATGCTAAATGTATTGTTGTCATTTAGTAACCAGTCATTTTTATGCTTCTTAGACCAGACAGATATTCTAATATAGACCTTAAAATTTCCTTTCTGACATTTTCATATACAAGTTAGTAGAATGAAACTATTAGGTAGTGAGTGAGGTCCTGATCGATCCTCTTGTCTTACAATAGGAAATATAGTTTGCATTCTTTCTTCGTTACTGTTTTGGAACATACACTTATCATTTGGGAAAATGTTACTCTCCCCCACTCAAAACAGAAGCATGACTTCTTTGTAAAATCATCATCGTTATCATCATCTTCATCACCACCACCAGCATAACCTCCTTTTGCTTCATTTTATAAAACCATATAGAATAACTGTAGGCTATATGCAAGTGTACATTCCCTAGAGATAGTTGCATACTGAATGAGATTAATCTCTTTTTATTGGGTTTACTTTTCTCAATATGTATTATTAGGATGAATATGAATAGGAAGGAGGAAAATCTCCCCACCCACCCCACCCCCACCCCCCGCTTAAGCCACTTGGAGCCTTCTCCTAACAGGACAGTTTCTGGCTCAGTGGGGCTTTAAATGGTCTTCTGTTGTAAAGATGAAAATGGTGCTGTCTGTTAAAGCTTTGAATTCATTTCTGTTCTGTTCAGTGACAGCAGCTTTATGTTTAAGGAAATTATCAAGCTGCTTAAGCAGAAGGAGCCTTCTGATTGGCAATTGAACATTCGAAGGGAAGACGTTAACCTCGGTGAACCTCACAGTTGGATGGTTCTAACGCTAGCTGAAAGTTTCCATCCAGTTGATCAGAGCAATTGGCTAAAATAAATTATTTATACATAAAGCAGAAAGTGAATCCTAATGACAATAAGGCACCTCTGTGAGATAATCACCTCCGCAGAGGCACCTCTTAGCCCGGTAGGGATTTGCAATTATCTTACAAAACTACACCTCCAGCAATGGCTTTTTATTGTCATATATTGGCTGCCAAGTACTTTAAAAGTTTTAAAAAATATGGTATGGCAAACTCAAATTGGAAGGTATAATTTATCCCAAAGGAATTCCTTTGAAATTCTGGATATGTCTGTGCAACACATTTCTACTAGATGGATGGATGAATAGATAGATAGATAGATAGATAGATAGAATGTAATGCATTGTGTGGGCTTTGACTTTGAGGAGGAAGCCTTTTATTTGCAGAGCTGGCCCACAGATAGCTAACTGGCACTTGGTAGAACAGGGCTCACAGTGTGAACTTGGAACTACTTTGAATGCAGCTGATAAAATACAGTAGAAAAGCCTGAAATGTGCTCTAAGTACTAGGTTGGAATTGTGCCCAAAAGGACACTGTTTGCAAGGCGGTAAAGTGGTTGTCCAGGTGATGATGGATATTTGAACACCATCTCTACATTCTTAGGCTTAGTTATACTTACGTAAGGCAGGGAGAACTAACATGGGAGGGGAGAGGTGCTAGTGGTGCACTAAAGAATATACATTGTAATTATGACTAGGCTGAATGGTTCCCTAATTCAGTTTTCTGCTAAAAGTAGTGCTTTCAGGAAACCCAAATCCAGTCTCCCACCCCCTCAAAAAAAAACCCTACTACTGAGAATATTCATATTTTTCCATGCTTTTTCATTGCCGTTGTTCCCCTGATTTTCTGCTTCAGCTCATTTTTTATCTTAGTTAGAGTTTCTTTCTAACTGATAGAGTGATCACAGCCAATCAGGGATCACATGGGAACCATTATGACATCACAGTGGTATGTAGCCTATCAAATCTAGCTATGTGCTGATCTCCCTAACATAGAGATGAAGAACCAACCCCCGCCCCCGAAGGCCACATTTGTCAGGAGTAACCTGTCAGGGGCTGCATGCCAACAGTGGGTGGGACTGTAGTAAAATGTTTTCAGGGCTAAAAGTAAGCAAACCTAATTTAGATTGAAGACGATGTTTCTGTACTGGTCATACAGATAATCCTCACCATTTAGGAATGTGAAGGTGAACAAAGCAATAGTTCCTAATAGATGATTGCTTGCTTCTTCTTTGCAGTGATCCCTGAAAAATCACTGAAAGGGGATGTGTGTTAGATGCTGCTAAAATAGTTCAGGAAAATCAGACACACATGGCTTTACTCTAATTGTAACAAATAAATATATAGTTGTGTAGCTGTGAAAAATTGCATTCCCTTGTCTTTATAATAGCTTTTCTTGTCATATATTCTGTATGTTTATAATCATCTTAAATTTTGTAATTGTTAAAGTGATTATTTAACAATTAAATGTGTTAAAGTGAAAGAAGATAGGTTTGTATATTTGAGCTATAAAGATTATGGGTTGGATCCAGAATAAATGGTTAGTTACACCTAGTTCTATTGAAATGAAAGGGAATTAAGTCATGACTAGTGATGGGTGAATTTACCCTGGATTAATTCATTATTTCCTCGAATAACAACAAACTTACCCATGCAAGCTCAGATGAGAGTTCTCCCTTAAAACAAACTCTTGTTCTGTGTAAACAAGCTTTTGCGCATGCACGGTATCGAAGTGCATTTTGGGAGCTGTAGTTTGGAAATGTGTAGTGTGTCATGATGTCATGCATCACCATGTTATGTACCCTTTCCCTGATTGGCTGTTTTCACCTGGCCTTTCACAGAAACACTCGACTCAGCAGCAGCAGTAAGTAAAGTACATGTTTACTTACTGAAAAAATAAAAGAAAGTACAAGTAAGAGACAGATGTGACATCTTCACAGTTTACTGTAAGCAAGAAAAGGGTTAATCCAACCAACTCAGTGTCTGCATGAAAATAGCATTCTTCAGATATAGACTGTACATGCTCAGTCAGCAGCTCACAATCAATTCTGAATTTAAGAGTGAATTCGTAGAACACCGGTCCAGGCTCATTAAAAAGGTGAGCATTATGAATGGTTGAAGTGTGACCAGTAAGCCTGCTAATTGCAAAAATCAGCCACATTACTAGTCATGATTGACTTGTCCCATTGATTTCAGCGGGACCCCAAGTTCAATAAATTTAGTCTGGATCTAACCCATTTGACTTAAACGCCATAGACTTGGAAATGTATTTAGTGATGCCATCGGAGAGGCTAGCAGGAGAGGCTGGTGTGACTCCTGTTTCGGTGGGGGACCTTTTCCATTGCAGGTTTTGCAGGTTTTATTGGAGCTTCATAGGAGCTGTCCATGGTGGTGGACCTATTGGGGGGGGTGGAGTTCAGCACTGGGGACAGCTCCCATGAAGCTCTAAATAAAAGCTGCAAAACCTGCAATGGAAAAGGAGCCCCGCCGAAATAGGAGTCACCAGCCTTCCCTGGAGGCTAGTGCCACCTTGCTAACTAGATGATGAGGGATGTTAAAGAAATCTGCAGTTTATTCAGATATGATCTGCCTCTAGTAACTAGGATTACTCAAGTTAATCCCAGGAGTATATTTATTTATTTATTTATTTATTTATTACATTTATACCCTGCCTTTTTTCCTGCAAGGAACCCAAGGCGGCTTACATAATCCTCTTCCTCCTCTCCATTTATCCTCACAACAACCCTGTGAGGTAGGGTTAGGCTGAGAGGCAGTGACTGGCCCAAAGTCACCCAGTGAGCTTCATGGCCGAGCGGGGACTAGAACCCGGATCTCCCGAGACCCAGTCCAGCTTACATGGGAACTGATCTTAACCATTGTTAATGCGAACAGGTTGGCTAATAACCAGGATTTTGAAACCTGCTTCAAACTTTGGTTTCAAATCCTGTTTAATAATGCAGTCTTGCTGGTATTATTAGCTGTGATTAAGGTCAGCATCAATGTAAGACTTAGCTATAACTAAGACCAGCGGGGAGTATTATTACACAGGAGAGGGGAGGTGTTGTGGGAGGCTGTACATGATTCAGTGGCTGCTTGCAATCCCTTAACTATGGTTAAGGGATTGGGGATCATTATGTGTACACAGATGCTAGCTATCCTTGATCTTTGATAGTCTTCCTAGCATACAATGGGCTGTCTTCAAAGTTCAAAGTATCATACTCCCCAAAGTAATTGTGAAATTAAACTCGATACCATAAGAAGAGCTGTCTTTAAAAAAATTAAAAAAAAAAAAAAAGATTAGGGAGGCCTGAAATGCCCAATTAGAGTGTTTAGTGTAACCTGATTCTACAGTTTTTGAAAGCAATATCATTACTTCCCCAGGGCTAGTATTGTGTATAGATCTAAGAAGACAGCTTGCCTAATATTCCTAATGATCATTACTGAGCAGCATGAAGTCTTCTGCTTACATCCTCCTACTTGTATCTTCGAGGTTGAATATATTCATCTTTGCATTTAATACAAGGCTTCTGTAATTTGTGGCTGCAGTTCAACTTTTGTGTGTGCTAAAGGCCTGTAGTAGTTTAGCACATTTGTTGTAGCTGTAGGGATTTATCTGATATATTGTTGGGCTCTGAACAAAACTAAGCACTAGCAGCCATTAATGACATCTGGTAGATACCATTCTGTCTGTTTAGAAATCACTTGTTTTGGCTGCCACATATATATGAGAAACAAAATGCATCTTAAAGCCAGTCTGTTTATTACAAATCATGACGAGAATGAGCATGGTTCACCGTTTTCCTGACAACAAAACTAATGATGTGCTGATTATTCTCACAACTAATCCAATATTCGTGATTAAAGGCTTGCTAATAATTTCAGTGGCAAACTGTGAGCTAACAACTAACACATTTTGGGATGCAGAAAAAATGCCAATTTGAAATGGGCAGTGCATCTGCTGCCATTTTGACAGATAATGACCATATTTTTCTGCAAGAAAATGTCATGGAATTAGTATGCTTAACATGTTTGCAACTCTGAAGGAGCTTAACTGATTGAAATTATTGAGAGGTGGAAGAAGTAAAACTGGTTAGGAAGGTCACGCTGTAATGCATGATTGTCCCGTCCCGTCCCCCCCTCCCATTTCCCTGTATTATGTTATTGGGTTAAATGAAAAACTGTACATAGTCCAAACAAATTAGGTATGTCTGTGTCCCATTGAAATTAATCGGATCTGGTTTATGGTTAAACACTTTGATCCCATAGAATAATAGGGCTGAGGCATAGTGTCAAGTGAGTTAAAATATAACTTTGAAATGCTGGATGTCATATTTTGGCACAGAAATTTGTTTCTAGAGCCATTTCACATATTTGATTTTGTTGAGTTTTGAAGTCTTTTTCACATGTGAGAGCATGCAAAAAATCAGGTGGGAAGCATATTACACCAGTTTTACCTACAAACAGATCCACAATTCACAGAAGTCTTTTAAAAATGTTATATCTCTTGGATTCTATATACTGTGCTTTCTCATTTATACAGATGTAGGACAGGCTCCAGTGTACAAAATCCTGAAAAATGTAATGTGGCCCTGCACTATTTTATTAGCAAGTAAAATCTCAAGGATGCTGATAATGCCAAGAGCAGGGTTTTTCTATTGTCATTAATTCATGCCAAGACTTACAACAAAGACATTGTTGTGATTCATGTTGTTTGGAGTTTCTTTTCTCCCTTTAATTGAATAACTCAGGGGGTCATTTCTCTCGCTATTGAATTGTTTTGCAAGAAGTGTTTGAAATAAAGAATTAAAATCTACGGGGTCAAACAATGTACTTGTTCTCATTTTAGAAATACCTCAGTAATGGCTCCCTTTGCTTCTTGTTGCAGCAAGAGAAGCTAGGTGACATCTGCTTCTCTCTCCGCTATGTGCCTACTGCTGGCAAGCTGACTGTTGTCATCCTAGAAGCAAAGAATCTGAAGAAGATGGATGTGGGAGGCTTATCAGGTAAGCTGATGGCAGTAAGCATATAGCAGCGACTCTGCTAACTTTGCTTTTCAATAACAATTTCTCACTACTCAGGAATGAAGATTGTTGCTCATATGCAGTAATTAAATTTACATTGAAGCCCAAACTAAACATCCTGCTAGTTTTCCTTACTTTTGTGTAAGCGCATGCAACCCTGATTTGGATTGGGACCATGGTGCTCTGGAAGGGGTGTTTAAACCTTCCCCCACCCATTCCCCACCCCCAAAATTCTGCACGCCAGGGTGGGGATTAAAAAGCGGGGGGGGAGCCTCCATTGGAGTCAATTTGGGGTGGAGAATGGGGGGTGGAAGGTTTAACGCCGCGGGCCCCCCAGAGCACCATGGTCTTTTCAAATTCACACTCCACACACAGTTACAGAAGAGTAAGGAAAACTATCAAGCATAGCTACACTATGTGTGATTAGCAGAACATTTTGTTTGGCCCTCAGTAAGACTGAAGGATTGCCACCGCACCCATATAGTGGTTTTTTTAAAATGGGTGGTTTTATATCCAGGCCATGCAGCTCAGATGTTTTTCCTAACCCATCTGTCCATATCACAGGCAGCACAGAAATCAGGGCCTGCTAGAACAGGGAGTACAAAGTACCTTCTTTGTCCAATCCCTACATCTCCAGTTTAGGGCACAAGAACTGAATCAAGAAGGTGGGGAACTGCCTTCTATACCAATCTTGACTGGTTGACTGTTGTTTCTGAGGTTTCAAACTAGTTGCAGTATGGAGTATCCAAAATATGCGGAATAATACATTCAACAGTCAGGTGTCCCTCCAACAGGGGGTCTCCAATGTGGCCTCCACAGGTACCATGTCGCTCCGCCAAGCTATTTTCCCTCTCTGCAAGTGAATGGAGCGATCCCTCCATTCACTTGCGGGGGGGGGGGAGTCCTCCTTGCCAAAAATGGCTGGGGGGCAAAGTCCACCTCCCACCAAGGACCCTTGGGGCAACAGGGTCCTTGGCAGGGGATGACAAAAACCAATTTTTGGCAGGGGGGCTTTTTCTCACCCCCAGGGCACTTTTTCAAAATGCCAAATGTGCCCATAGGCCCAAAAAGGTTAGAGGCCTCTGCTGTACAACTTTAAATGCTTTGTTTTTGAATGTATGTAAACATGTTTTATTACAAATAATGTGAATAAATTCTTATGTGGTATAGAGAGCAATAGCTGTGATAACCCCAGATCTATGAAATGGGAGACAGGGGGAAGCACAGTTATCACTTCTATTGTACTATATTTTTGCTGAAAGGGTACAGAAGATAAGATTTTCCAATCAGAAGCTGAATTTCTCATATTCCAAAATCAAAATTGAAGGTTCATTTTTCTTGATGTTTCAGCTACTGTGTGCTTATAGGATAGCTGAGATTATCTTCTCATGTTCAAATACAGCAATCTTAATTCAATTAGAATTAATAAGGGGTAATGTGCATATCTTGGGGGGGGGCAGGGTGAGATGTCTGTGCTGAATCTGCATCAGGCTCACACAAGATCCCTAATGGTCCCTATTTGGATATCAATGATATGACCATTAGGGAAATGGAAATCATGTTCCCCTAGCTAGGTATCTTATTCACATTTGAAACCACTCTCAGTGGTATTGGAGTGCATTTGAAAAACTACATGACCGACCTGAGAAAAATTGCTATGGTGCCCCTTCATTTGGTGGACTAGTCTGGATACTGTTTTCTCTTGTACAACTAGGGACTTGGGTCCCTCCAGATGTTTTGGCCGACAACTCCCATTATCTCTGAGCATTGGCCTTGCTGGCTGGGGCTGATGGGAGTTTTAGGCCCAAACATCTGGAGGGACCTGGTCTAAGGAAGGCTGGTCTAGGGGTATGTATTCCCTCAAATGGATTCACGAGAGCAACTTTAAGGCTTCAGGTATATCTTCTCCCTTTTCCTCCCGTCCCTCTCTTTTCGAGATGTTCCCCAGGTTTAAGTTATCACACTGTACCTTGTTCTCCCTGTTGTCCTGCACTTAGGTATACTTTTTATATTCAGTATTGGTGGAACACTATTTGAAAAATGTGCACTGATGGTGCTTCTGGATATGATGCTAGCAGAATATTTGGGGGTATGACATGATCTGACATGTAGTGAATTCTCTGAATGTTTTTGTTTCCTCCATCCCTCTCCCTTTCACTGACTTTCTGTCAGTTTGTTGGGTCTGCTGACCCTGAAATATACAGTAGTTATGTGGATATGGGGTTAAATCTGACATTACTCATGGCTAACTTAAGTCCCACTCATTTCAATGGGTCTACTCTAAGTAGGGCTAACATTGGATTCTGCCCATTGACTGCCATGAAACTGTGCCTTCTTGCTGATGTTGCAGCACCTTTTAATGGAGTCTTGATTGCTTGATGGGTGGGGGATTTCTGATCCTGAGTAGCTTGCTGAGGCATTTCAGATTCTCTCTTTAGTAAGGATCATAACTCCGTGTGAGAGAGCACATGCTTTGCATGCAGGAAGCCTCAGGTCCAGCCCCTGGCATCCCTAGGCAGGGCTGGGAAAGACTCCTGTCTGAAACTCTGGAGAGTTGCTGCCAGTCAGTGTTGACAATACTGGGCTAGATGGACCAAGGGTCTGACTCCGATGTACTGGCATAAGAGTGTACCGTATATATGCTGAGAAAACAATTTTCAGAAGCATATTTTGGTGAGATTCTGGAAATGCATCTGGTTCCTTGTCTATTGGACACATTACCAGTGACTTTAGGCAGCCAGTTCAACCCTTCCTTGCCTCCTCCTTTATAACATTAAGCCCTCCCTCTGTTATTCCAAAGCAGCAACAGAAAGTGACCAGGGTAGCATTAGGAAGTACAGAGGGGTAGTCCCTAAACTTGCACTCTCCAGAATGACTAAGTGCACTTTCAAGTGTTGTGGAGAAGAGGAGAAAGGAAGTGTTTTCATGCTTCTAATGTGACATCTGACTTGGGAACTTGCACATCTCCCCTGTGTCTTGAGCAAACATGTCATTGTATGGTATAGCTGCTCTCCCAGTAGTAAAGTCATCTATGCTGAGTGGCAAAGCTATCTCTTTTGCCCCAAAGAGCCCAACTTGGAAATCTTCTGTGGAAACATGAGGCAGCTGCAAGCTTTGAAATATCCATGCATCTTACAAGGAATAAGAATGGTAGAATTTATCAGCCCACTAGTTTTTCTTCCACAGCTATTTATTTTTATTTTCCCCTAGAAACCAAAATTGCATTTCAGTTTTTGCAACAGAAAAAGTTGTACATCACAGTGGAAATGGAGGATTTGGTGTGAACTTAAACTGAATGTTGCCCACACAGTTGGCAGCATTTGCTGTCACCAGAGGAGCCCATTATCAGGAGAGGAAAATAAACTGTGTGTGTGTGTGTGTGTGTGTGTGTGTGTGTGTGTGTGTGTATGCAAGAGAGAGAGAATGTGGATGTAAAAGCAAGCTGCTCTTTTCCAATCCGTTGCAAAAGGGTGGGGGGAACAGCAGGAAAGGGTGAAAGGGTTGTGAAAGTTTGGTTGGAAACACAGCATGGCATTATATATCCTGCCTTATCAGAGAAGCCTATTATCCATAATGTGCCTGAAGACATGAAGGGCACATCCCTCCGTCCGCCCACCTCATCAAACAGACATTTTGGCCTCCTGTTTTCCAGTATTGTGCGCACAGCAGGTGTGCACAAAAAACCTAGGCAGTTTGGCTGCATCCCTAATGAAAGCCTTCATGCTTGTGATGTGTTATTCACCATTGGCTCTGTATCTGCTGAACGTTATGTAGAACAGCATCTAAAGCACATCCTGTAAATGAAGATGGTTGTTGTAGTTGGTTTGACTTGAGCACATGCTGTACTTATTCTCACGTTGTCATTCCACAGATTAAGATAATATAATATGCAAGTTGTTAATACATGCATTTGGACCAGAATTTGCAGATGATGTTATCAGTCGGATTTGTAGCCTGCCTTTCCATAGATTGCCTGTAACACCAAAAAAAGCAATTAAACCAGTACATTTAAAATATTGAAATCTGGCAATATCTCCCTCCCCACCTGGCACGCCTCACCCTCTGTGCTAATCTGGCAATATGCAACATTGACAAAACACTGACAACAATTGATAAAATAAAATTGAAAAATAAAAGATATCAAAAAGATCTCTCCATGGGTAAGATCCATATGATAGCAATCTTATTATGACATATTTTGCATATATTATTATGATAATGACTTGTTTATTGTTCAAAACCAAGGTTTATTTTGCAAGGTTTATCTTTGACATACTAACATTATGTAGTTAATAAAAACTCATACAATTACTAAGACACTGCCACAGTACATTAGGCAGGTTCACACATCATGCTAAGCCATCCTTCTATTAAGCCATCCTGCAATTAAGCCACGGTGGGTTCGGTGTTCGCTGAATAACCCACGATGGTGCTGACAGCTGATCAGCCTCTCTGAGGTTTGTCGTGGCTTGTTTCAGAATTACTCCTCCCACCTGCTCCAGGCATGTATCCCAAGGGGCTTTGCAGGAGGTTTCCCATCCTGCGATCCTTTGCTCCCTCGCTACATCAGCAGCCTTTGTGCTATTGGTCCGCTGAGTGCTCTGGTGGGCGTGTCTCACCCTGGCCGGCTCCCGAAGGAAAGTTTCCCCCCGTCCCCCACCCCTTTGCAGATCGATACCTGCCTGTACTTATTTTTCCAATAAATTGTTCAACCCCTAACATTCCCTTTGGTGGTTTTTATTTTTGTCTTGTGCATTGTCCATGGATAGCGCAGTGCTTTCTTTGCCTGCACGTGATGCGGCTTCCACTCGCCCTCCCTCCCTCTCACCCCCTCTGCTCTTTTACAACTGTAGAATTGGCTCTCGCCCACTGCTCCATCCCCTGCCCTCCCTCCACCTCCATGCTCCGTCCATCCGAGAAGCGGCTTGAGTTCTGTCTCCCTGTTCATCTCCTTCCCGCCCACACCACCGGGGAGAAAAGCTGCTTTTGCTTCCCCTCCCCTTCCCATCTTCGCTCCCACCTCTGCTCTCTGTCAGTTGGAGAAGCAGTTTTTCCTCCCCCACATCTGTGCTGGTCTCCGACAGCCCAAGCTGTGGGATGAGTTCTCGCTCCCTCTTCACCGGTTCCCCACCCCCACGCTTTCCTGTAGCCAGTACTTCACTTATGCTGCCAACTCTAACCTATCTCACAGGGCTGTTGTGAGGATAAAATGGAGAGGAGGAGGAGGATTATGTTAGCCACCCTGGGTTTCTTGCAGGAAAAAAAGGCGGGGTATAAATATAATAAATAAATAAACTCCCCACCCCCACCTGGTCTCTGACAGCATGATATTTTCCCCCTCAGCCTCCCTACTCACCTGGCATGCCCCCCCCCCTGTGCTAATAGCCTGGATTCCCCCCACACCCCACCTTCCATCTCTACCATGGTGTGGATAACTAGCTTTTAAATCTGATGTTTCCTATAAGCAGATACAGCCATACAACTCATAAAAATTTTTATTGTGAAAACAGGATCAGTGGCGAGTTATGCCAACAGTTATTTGCACTGTGAGAACAGTCCTCACTGCTAATCAAGGACAGAAGAAACAGAAAGAAATTATTGAGAGAGTGCAATGATCCACTATCAAAGCTCCAAAAGCTTAAACAATATCCCACCTCCAAAACCCATACCTTTTTGCCTCAGAAGGTGAAGTTTGCTTCTCTTAAAGTTGATTCTAATCTTTAAATGAGAAACCACAGTTCCCCTGGCATTAGTGGCCTCCGTGGTTCCAGAAATAAAAATGAGGTAGGTATCCCCAGTACTCCCATCTCCTTAACTAAATGCCTAGCCTAACAACACAACGTTGTTACAAATTGTGGGGTGACAGTGTCCTTGAAAGCACCCTGGGACAATAATCTCATTATGAATTTTTATTTTGCTACAACTAGAATGGGATAGGAAAAGAATAGCAAAGCATGTAGCCAGAGGGTGGATTAGCTAAGTGGTTGGTTTGCATGGAAGAGGATAAGAAACTAAGGGGCACCTGCACCTTTTCCCTAGTGCCACTCCTCTTCTGTGCCTTCCTGTGTGGAAGAATGTGATTGGCGTCGAAAGCTGCAGTATGTCTTTGAACTGGTGGCTCTGCTTCTTCCCACTCTAGAGGTGCTCTAAGTGGCTGTTCTGTTGCCTCTAAGACACATTGAAATGTGACCAAAGGACCCGCTATGGGTTGTGTGGGGAATACCAGTTGAAGAGTCACATATTGAGGTGAAGGTGGGCCATGGCATTTGACCAGTCGAGGGACCAAAGCACGGTGCCATTGTGGAGGAGGAGGAGGAGGAGGAGGAGGAGGAGGAGGAGGAGGAGGAGGAGGAGGAGGAGGCAGCGCAGGGGGTATGGGAGAAAGTGCTGCGATAGTGTGATAGACCATATTGATGACTGGAATGGAGGTTGTGCTTGTTGGCCTTGCCCAGATGTATGGAATGCTGCTGCCAGCATTTGAATGACATTGTCTGCCTGTCAGTCGCTGCAGTTTGTTCCATCATCACCCTCTCATAAACAATGTTTGAGGTTGACATGCCTTGGCCCACCAACTCACCCAATGTGTGGATGCTGTTAGCTATGGTCTGAGTTGACCAGATAGCTACTAGACACTCACTAGCCCTTCTTCTATTCTCCTGTTCATTCATTTCCTTAAAAAGCTCATATGTGCTCTTCTCTGCCATTTCAGTAGCAGTGACCAAGTCCCATGTGAGCTGTACCTGGATGGTTTTCCACTTGTTTTGGAGATGTGCTGCCCAGTGGCTCTTCCTCCAGGATTCCTTTCCTCTGCCATGCGGGCTGTACTGCTGCTGGAATAGGTTGCTCAGATGGCAGTTCAGGCTCCTCTTCTTCAGCTTCCACATCTCCTTCAAGGACTTCCCCACCACTCTCTTCTCCAGGAAAGCCGGAGAAGGATGGGTCACTAGGATCTGCAAAGAGACACCCCAAGTCCAAGTCTAGTGGGTGGGGGACTCTCCTCCCTCCCTTGCCTGAGACAGTTTGGGAAGAAGGCTCTTTTCAAGCTTGGCACCCACATCTTCAGGGGGTTCACTGGTACGAGCGAGAGTCTGCATGACCATCTGGTCTTGGTCAGTAATACTGTGATGCTCCCGCTCCTCCTCCAGAGCCAGGTGCCTGGGTGGAACAGGTGGGAGAATGTGACTCCCTTGAAGGCCAATATCCATACCTTCCGTGGGGAGGTCCAGCCCAGACTACATTTCCCTTGGGAAAGTACTCCAAACCACTTGCTGAATGGCACTGCCAACACTCTTTATTTTAGCCAGACCACTTTTGGCTCCACGTAGCAATTTTAGCACGCCAGGTAGCTGTTCTCACAGCAAGAGAAAAATACATTGGGCCGCTTGTGCTCAAACAGTATGTAGCTAGTGAACTTGTCCCAGAAGCAGAGTGGCCAGTTTTCAGGGGCAGCAGGGATGGACTCACAGGGCATATTGTGCTTCCTGAAGGCTCTATACGGAATGATTTTTTGACCAAGCCAGCAACTGGGGGTCCGGAAATAGTGGCAGATAGGACGCTTCACAGTTGGGACATACTGGATGTGGGTGGCTGTGCAGAATAGGGTTCCACCCGTCTCGATGTGCCTGGAGTCAGGGAGGAGGAATCTCTTGTTGGAGAGTGGCAGGCCTTCATGTGACGATACCTTACTCTCTGAGGTTGGGGCAAGGCAATGCCACTGTGAGCGGTATAATCAGGTGTCATGTCCCGCTGATCTATCAGGATAGTTGCCAGCTTGTCAAAAGATGGCATGGCACATGGTGCAACCCCAGAGCACTTGTGAGTTACGACCTGCTGGAACTGTTTCTTCAGGCCGTGACGTTTTTCTTTGCACTGCAAGGGAAATAGCCTTGTATTGACATCTGCTCTGAAAATCAGGGGGAAAGATTATTGTGCCTGGTGCTCCACAGAAATTCCTGGGCCTCTGGACTTATCCAGAGATCTATGAATGTTCCAAGTTCAGCCTCAGACCAGAACTTAGGCCATTAGACTACAACTCCCAGTGGCTGGGGGTGATGGGAGTTATAGCCCAACACATCTGGAGTGCACCAGTTTGGGGAAGGCTGAGCTAGATGCACCAACAATTTGACTTCATATCAGGAAGCTAATACATTCTTGTACCATCATAAATACAGTATTTTGCACGCGTGCAGAGGCACAAGAGTTTTCTCAATCATTTTCACATGTTTGTGACACTAAAAAGCACCTTTGATTCTCTCATGTGCTGTTTGTGCCATGTGTGAATGTTGTTACTGTGAGATACACTGCAGGAGAGAAATCACAGTGAAAAATCCCTTTCAGCATAATTAGGTTAAATATGACAGAAATTATTCTCATCATACTGCAGAGCGGGGAGGGCAAGGAGAATTCCTAGAACTGCATTGCCAGTGGGCTCATCACATGATGGACATTTATTCCCATTCCTTTGGGTCCAATCTAGTTCCCAGGAATTGCAGAAATTCCATTCTCTCCTTCCTTCCACAGACAGTGCACAGGAACAGGGAAGTTAGTAGAAACCTGGTGATAGAACAGAGGACTGGCTAAGCTGCATGCATGGTAGAGGATCCATGAATATTGTCTTTCTTGCAGTCCCAAATTCATCCTGAGGAACCTCCAGATGTTTTCCAGGTCTGGATGATGTGGCAACCTGTGTTTAATCAAAAGAGGAAGCAAAAGTATCTGAAATCCTCCTCCTAACTGCATGATGAGACATGCAAACCTGCAGCTCATTCCTGCTCATTTACATCATATTAAATATGATATGCAAACGCAGCCATTGTGTGCTACCTTCCAAATAGCTGACTAAACACAAACTATAATAATTTAATATTGCATGGCACTTACATTGTGTGGAAAACGTGTTTCAGTCCTTCCCTTCTGTTGACAACAGACTAGTCATTAGATTCATTAAACTGCTTGCAATTGGTCCAGATTGACCAATTTTAGCAGTAGACCTTCACATTCAACATTTCGTTATTATATCAGGTGGAAGCCCAAATAAGCTTGTCTTGAAAGCTAGAACAGATCAACCTCAGCTCCTTGAGTTATGAAAACAGCTATTTTCTGTTGCTGGTGAAATGACCTCTACAAGAAAAAGTGTCCCTTTGGAAATAAATATTTTAAATTATTACCTGTTTAATGTTTGATTAACCAAAGCATCTGGACCCTGTTAGTTAATGTAATCCAACAGTTAATGTGCATTACGTCTGACGTGAAAGATGAAGTGATTTACTACAGGAGGCAGGTACAATATAGTGTAGCAACCTGCAAACGTTTGTTCTAAACATTCATATGCAATGATGTATTAAGATTTCATAGGCCCATGCCACATGATATTTTATGAAATGCAGTGCCAGCCAGTTGCCATAGGGTTTCAAACCATGGCTTCTGAGAAACAGGCATCAGTTCTGTCTCTGGGCCACAGGATAGCTGGTCAGAGGAAGGAACTGTCTTAGGGGTGGGCAATCCACTGGGACCCGACTTGCCTCCGGCTTGACAGACACCACTGCTGTGCCTGTCAAGCTGGGCTGAAAGTTGGCACGCATAGCGCCGCTACTGGACTTTCAGTTTCCCAGCGGGCCACTGTTTACGTAGAAAATGCCTTAAGACAGGGGTTCTCAACCTGCGGCCATATGGCCCCCAGGGCCCCCAGGATATTCCAAGGGATGTCTAGTTCAAGTCTGGTTTAAAGATAAAGAACCATCACAGGGGGAGAGCAGGGCCCCACCAACAGTGAGCACCTGGACAGCAGACTGAGCAGGCATACAGATTACCTGGCTGCAGTTTTTCCCACTGTGGTGTGATGTATTGTATTTCTATTTAAATTATAGTAATTATTTCTAAATCTGTATGCGGAAATATAAATTATCATATGCAAATTTTATGCAAAACATTCCCCCTTTACCTTCTTTTTGGGGTGACGCATAAGTGGCCACCTGATACAGTGCAGTTCTGTCCACTACATTTCCTCATCTTTTAAGTATTTGCCCTGCCTGTCCCAGATTCCTTTCCTATTTTCTCTGGGCCTTGTAGACTGACTACCTAGACCACACATCTAATCCTTAGACTGTCTGTCAGATTCTGTCCTCTTGGCCTTTGTTGTGCGTGACCAAGTGCCCACCACTAGTAGTGGATAATCCAGGGCAAGAAAGAGGAAAGTTTTACCAAAACCAAAGAGAGAAACTTGAAACAGATGACAAGAAGAAGTTTATTAAATTGCACAAAATGTTTTGATTAAATCTTAATCAGGGACATAATTTCCAGGGTTTTTTATGGCAAAAAAAAGTGCTCTGAAAGTATGGACAAATAATCCATGATGCAAATGTAATCAAAATGGATAGTATAAACTAAACTGGTGGCAGTATTCGATCTAAAGAACCTTGCTGGAGACTGGACATAATCTTCAGGTCACTTCCAATAATAATTTTATCATACTTATAAGGAGGGGGAAATGTGATCAGATTTTGCACCTCTTTTTACCTGTGCATTGTAGCCCTCTGGTGAAGTGCCAACTGCTCGACCCCTTTTGACCCTGATGAGCCACAGTAGTGATATTCTGAGGGAACTGTGAGGAGAGATTTAGAGGAGAAGGGCAGGAGAGAGGAGACAGAGGTTTCTTAAGGAGGGTTCTGAAGAAGCAACTGAAGATGCAAAGACATGGACAGAAAAGGGAGGTCCTGAGGAGGCTGAAGGAAAAAACACGGAAGAGCAGCAGCAGCATTCTGCCTTTCAGCCAGTTACCCATGAGCAACGACCCCACCACCAACTGCCAGTAAGTGAAACCTAGCATAGCTAGCTAAAGTCCTGGAATGCATCACCACTTGAGACAGGTTTTGAGAAATCACCTACCTTTGTGGACTGTGCAGCCATTGGACTCCTTTCCTTTCCTTCCATTTTACTTTATTGTTTTACAGCGCAATCCATAGTGGCTGCCTTTAACCCTCTGAACTCAGAGGATTACAGGCATTCAATGGAGGGTGCCCTTAGAGACTTACACTTTAAATCTCTATTTAATTGTTTTGCTGTTGTTTTGCTTCCTAAGCGCTCCAGTCCCCTTCCTTGTTAAATGAAACCTAGTTCTTGTTCTATAAGTTGTTCACTCATTTCCCCACCCCACCCCTTTCCAGGGAACAGTGGTCCTTCTGGGCTGGAAGCACCGCACCTAGTTTGGGGTCAGCACTTTTCTCCCTCGGCCATCCCAGGGTTGCTGGTAGAAAAAGTGGGGTTACATCTGCATAGTACAGTGTTCTCCAACCTTGGGTCCCCAGATGTTTTTGGCCTACAACTCCCAGCATAGCTGGCTGGGGCATGCTGGGAGTTGTAGACCAAAAAAATCTGGGGACCCAAGGTTGGAGAACACTGGCATAGCAAATAAAGCTTTCCCATGTGATCATATCAAGTTTGATCATATGATCAAATCGTATCGCGTTTGAAATGAAGCTACAGTTTTCTGCAATTAGAAATCTATTTTAAATACACTATTCACATTGTTAAAGGCTTATAGAAGGAGAAGGAGAAGAAGAAGAAGAAATATTTAGAATCAGAATTTTTAAAGAGATTGTGAATGCTCATGAATTATGCAAGACAGACCTTCTATTTTAATAACTTGATTAAAACACAGAAAAACTAAAAAGGCAGCCGTCATGAATTTAATATAACAGAAGTATACTACAAGTGGCTTGACCTTGCCAGCAACCTTGCTGAAAGAAAATCTCAATAAACATTATGTGAGAAGCTTGAGTTTTATAAAAGAATTATATGAATAATAAGCAAACAGCACCACACTGGTGGCTACATATATTCAACTGCACTAATTTCAAACACTGAAAATGAAAGATCGGTAACTCTATGAAACATTTCAAGTTTTTTTCTGAAATTTATCAACTTACAGTGCAATGTTCTACATGTCTATTCAGAAGTAAGCCTCAGTGAGTTCAGTGGAACCTACTTCTGAATAGACATGTATAGGATTGTACTGTTACTCAACAAGTCTACAATCAAATGTATTAAGGATGGCCCCATAGATAAACAATATTCATACCTCAATGATAGACCTGTAAATTGCTCAAATATTTATGGTATTTTCCCAACAATTAAATATAGAAAATCATCTATATTGTGAGAATGAGAAGGGGGCTCAGTGACAAAGCATCAAGGTAAAAAGAAGTTAAATGCATACATGAGTTAAGCACCCGTGCAAGTTTGGCCGCAGGGCAAGGAGGCCAATCAACCCTTCTCTGCCTTCTAGTAAAGAACTTAGTTTTATAGAAAAAACAACCCGATGATGATGATGATGATGATGATGATGATGATGATGATGATGATGATGACGACGAGCTATGAAGATAAAAAGCCAGCAGAGGTATTGGACAGAATATCAGATGTACAACGATCTGCATGCTGGACAGAAGTAATGGGAGTGTACTTGGCGCACAGAGCTCCTGGCCCTCAGGAAATAAATTTTGTTCCCTTGAGACCAAGGTGGCTGACCTGGAGAATTGTATTATTATTACATTTCTATAGTGTCCAATAGCCAAAGCTCTCTGGGCAGTTTACTAAAGCTGAGAAGGGCAGTGAAGTTGGTATAGCAGATCTTTGCAGAGGAACTGTCACCCACTCCCAGGGTGACAGTTCCTTTGCTGTCACAGAAAATGAGGGTCTCGGAGATGGACAGCATCACTCCAAGGAAGAGGGAAATGAAGGGATCCATTCCTCGGGGGTGAACAGATATCCTCTAACACTGAGGATATGCCTGCGGGTGGCAAGGGGCTCATGGTAGTGGGAGATTCAGTCATTAGAGACATACAGCTGGGTTTGTGACAGGCATGTAGACCACATAGTGAATTGCCTGCCTGGTGCGAAGGTTGTGGATATCACACATTGTTTATTTAACCTGGTAGATAATGCTGAAGTTTAGTCAGTAGTTGTGATGCATGTTGGCATCAGTAACATGGGAAAATGTTTAGCCACTGTGGCGTAGTGGTGAGAGTGTTGGACTGGGACTCGGGAGATCCAGGTTCTAGTCCCCACTCAGCCATGAAACTCACTGGGTGACTTTGGGCCAGTCACTACCTCTCAGCCTAACCTACCTCACAGGGTTGTTGTGAGGGTAAAATGGAGAGGAGGAGGAGGAGGATTATGTAAGCCGCCTTGGGTTCCTTGCAGGAAAAAAGGCGGGGTATAAATATAATAAATAAATAATAAATAAATAAATAAAATGTAGTCATGAAGTCCTGGAAGCCAAATTTAGGTTGCTAGATAAGAAGTTGAAAGCCAGGACCTCCAAGGTAGCTTTCTCTGAAATGTGACCTGTTCCAGGGCCAGCTAGACAGGCAAAGCTGAGGGGTCTCAATGCACAGATGAGATGGTATTATAGGGAAGAGGGCTTTAGATTTGTCCAACACTTTTGTACAAGCTTGGCCTGTATAAAAGGGACAGGCTCCACTTGAGCCAGAATGGAACCAGACTGCTGGTGCTTAACATCAAAAAGGTGACAGAATAGCTTTTAAACTGAACTCTGGGACAAGCTAACTGGAGCTGGGAAGCATCTGGTTCAGGATGAATCATCCCTTGGTATGAGGGTGATAATGCCACACGCATACAGTAAAATATGATAGCCAGTCAAAGAGCCTATGGGGCCATACTGCAAAATTCACACACCAGAGACATTTGGAGAAGTGCACCATGTATAAGTGTTTCTACGATAATGCTAGAAGCTTCCAAGCCAAGATAGGAGAGTTGGTGCTTGGTTTTCAATACCCATTAACTACCATCTCTGTAAGCATCCAGGTTTCCTGCAAAGCTGCTTTATCAAACTTCTTTAAAAGTGAGGAAAGGCAGAATCACAAGTCTTATTTGCCCAGCCAGCAATGTTCCATGAGATCAAGAACAGTGTGTTCTTATTTTGAGCTGCTGTGTGTCATAAGATCTGACCAGTGATTACACTCTCATGAATATCTCCCCAATATACTGATCCATTTTCCACAGAGGTTAAAGGTCTAGGACTAGCCTCATTACACTCAACTATTTCCAGCCTCTCCTCTTTTCCTTTTTTTAATAGGTGAGCCCATTTCATGAGACTTCTCACCTAATTCATGTGGTTCCAAATATTGATAGGCCAACCATTCCTTACTGGACAAGAGTGTCCTGGTATTTGCTCTTATTATTTAAAGAACAGTTTTTAATCTCTACCTCAGCAATAGTCTGAATTTCTTTCCTCCTAACTGGAACTGGCAAAGGGGCATCCTCTACAGATTGCTCTATCTGAGGGTTCATCAAGTTCAGAGGACCTCCTTTCCCCAAATTACTCCTTTTTTTTTTTTTAATTTTTAATTTTTCACATCTTACAACTACTAATGAATACAACAACAAAAAAATACAATATAAACATTGTGCACCCCCCCACCTCTTGGGACCAAGTTATATTTCTCACCCCAATTTTTATTTTTTTTATTTTTTTGTATATATACAAGATATTATTCTATATTCCAAAAATATAACAAATCTTGACAAGGTTTGTTCCCCCTCCCCTTTACCAACACATAATCCAAAAATTTACCCCAAATGTTCACAAAGGTGTCTTTCTCCAATTGTCCTTTTTGACACTTAATATTACAAGTTAATTTATCATTTAACGCGATATCCCATACCTCTGCATACCATTCATTAATTGAAAACACATGTTGAACCTTCCAATTCCTAGCTATCATTAATTTTGCTGCTGTAAATTATTCCTATTAGTTCCTTTTGCAAAATATTTAATCTTGGGGGGGGTGCATAGCTCAATGAAGATGTCAACCCAGTGTGCGCCTGCTGTGGGGGGAAAAACATATTTCATGTTGTGGATCATTAGGAAAGGAATTTAAAATAAAGCTGCTAATTTCATGATGCCCATATGGCTACTATACTTGGAACACTGTACAGTTCTGATCACCACACCTCCAAAATAATATGGTAGAGCTGGAAAATGTGCAGAAAAAGGCAACCGAAATGATCAAGGGTTTGGATCAAATCCCCTGTGAGGAAAGGTTGCAATGTTTGGGGCTCTTTAACTTATAAAAATAGATGAGTAGGAGGTGAATAAAAGTATGAATGGTGTGGAGAAAGTGGAATGGTGGGAGTTTCAGGACAGATAAAAGAAAGTACTCCTCTCCATTTTATGCTCACAACAACCCTGTGAGGTAGAGATTAGGTTGAGAATCAGTGACTGGCCCAAAGTCACCCAGTGAGCTTCATGGCCAAGTGGGGACTAGAATCTGGATCTCCCGAGTCCCAGTCCAACACTCTAACCACTACACCACACTGGCTATTGATATATTGCTGTAGTACAAAGGGCATATGGACTGCGTGGTCAAAAGTTTTTTGGATTATGCACTCAGGCTGCATGAAGGCTCTATTTAGTTGCAAATCACTATTGTTATGGCAAACAGCAGTATGCATGCTTGTTCATGAAACATACAATATTCAAAATGGGAAAGCTGATCTAAAATCTGCACTTACATCAGTGCAAGTATTTTATAAACAGATTCACACCTGAAGCTCTGCGGCAAGCTGCATTACTTTTAGATTCTTTTATCTTGAAGATTTCAGTTGTCTTGATTTAAATCAATCCACCCTGCTTTGGGCCAGATATTATGCCCTGATGCTTCAGTGTACAGAACTAAATTGTCAGTCCTGCAGTTGCTGCTATTGCTGTAATTTTGACATCACAGCGACGCACTGAAGTATCTCTCAGCCTTGGTTCCTGGTATCTGTAAAATGCAAATAATAATTAACTATCTTACAAGAACACAGGTTAAGAACACAGTCTTCACATCAGATGGTAAATAATAATAACTTGCCATCATGATAGGAGCAGCCATGAAACAAATTCATAAAATACCGCAGGCTCCCAATGACAGCAGCCAGTGTTTGCTACACTTGGGGCAATCTGTCAGAGCAGCACGTAGGCTCATCAGCCAGTTTAATTTATTTTAATAATGCAGAAAGCTGATGCACTTGAGATACTGACTGAAAAATGTATTTCTTGTTTTGGAGGGTGGATATAAAATACTGAGAAGCACTGCAAAAAGACTGGAACAGCTGCTTTGAAAGTAAAGGTGATGTGGCAGAAACTAGGTCAAAAGAGAGAGACTTTCAAGGTGCCTGCCTGTGGTTGTTTTTTACATCAGTGCAAGTATTTTATAAACAGATTCACACCTGAAGCTCTGCGGCAAGCTGCATTACTTTTTAAAGAAAAATAAAGGGCATATTACAAGCACTGGTATTCTGGTATTCCACACATTTTTCTTTCTCTTTGTTGTATGTGCTCCCATGGTTTCTACCACCCCACAGGGTTGCTGCTAGGGAAAGTGGGGTTACATCTGGAGGCACCACTGGGACCTGGGTTCATACGTACAGTCATGGATGAGGACAAAAGATGCTGACCCCAAACTAGTGTGCAGTGCCTCCAATCCACCAAGACCTCTTTCCATGAAAGCAGGTGGGGGGGGGGGGGGAAACAGTGAGCAACTTATAAAATAAAAAATAGGATTTATTCAACAGGGTAGCAAAAGAAATATCCAAATGAATAAATTATTTAAAGTAAGTCTCTAAACAATAAAATGGTGATATGTTCCATAAAGGTACCGTAGGTTATTTCTTAAAACCCTTCTGTAGCTGTGCAGTGAAGGCGTCAGAAGAACTGTAGCCCACACAGTCTTTCTTCACAATCTCTCTCTGCTTGTATACTGTCCCCTCAGAATCTCCCTACAGTGGCTTATCAGGGTCAAAAAAGGTTGAGATGCTGGCTGCATCTCACATTCCAGTCTATTCCCCTGCCCATCTTGTGGATATGAGATCATAGGCTAAAATGGGGTGAAAAATCACACTTTTTTCAAAACCTACAAATATCTTATACTACTTCAGGGGCACAGCACATTAAGGATATGCGACACTGGAAAACTCAATGGACTTTTGATACATTTCTGACCCGACAGACAAAAGCAGGCCAAGTCACGGGGGGGGGGGGTGTTCAGCTTCTGCGAAATTGCATGAAATATTTGTGCAGTTTTGGAGCTGAGAAGTGCGTATCTCTAGCACAATTTGCATGATTTTGTGCAAATTGGGGCCGACTCGTTAGATTCGAGTTGTTGATCTTGCTGTCGTTGTTCTTGATGTTGTTCGTGTTATAGCATTTAACATGAGAAGTATGGAAGCATCCTCCTCCCACTGTATATGCACACACTCCACCTTGGATTTTCTGACAGTTAATTGTGGATTTCTGCAAAATTTGGGCCTCCGCACAATTTACATAATCCATCGGATTTTCACCCCCCCCCCATTGGATTCTTTATACATCCCTACAGTGCACACAACACCTTTTCCCTTAGCTAAGATGACACACTGTTTTCCAAAAGACACAGTGCAAATGGAGAAATGTTACTACAAAATAAACCCCATGCAAGGCTATGGGAAAAAACCCAGACTTTAAATGCCTACAAATAAGTCATTTGTTACCTCAAAATCGGCACAGCCCATTCTCAAACCCACCTCTCATACACTGCTGTTTTCTCCATATAAGCCGTAGAACCTACTCCTCTGCCCACCACCCAATTTCTGGTTATAATGGAGGAATGTGATTCAGCTGACTCACCCTTGACATAGGGCCACTATAGTGGCTCTTTAATTATCTTAGTTCAAAAAGCTTATTCCCTTGGCTGAACGGATAAAGTAAAACAGAGGCAGTTTATTGTACAGGCAGGGAGAACTTCAGCTGACGCTTTATGTGAGTTAACTGTATTCTCTACCTTTTCTAGGGCATCTTCAGTAGGTTTAGAATTTTTAAATTCCCTAAGACTTACTAATAGTTCTTCCCAGTCAATAACTTCCATTGGGGGGGGGGGGCAATCCCCTGGATTGCTCACGGTCATGACTCAATCCAATTTAGTTCTGTTTGTATACTGCAGAGCATCACACTCCGCACTGGCTGCCAAGCTTCTCCTCTCTCACTTCAACCAGTCTCTATTGCATTCCAAAACGAATTTGTGCATGTGCAAAAGGAGCAGACATCTGTGCATGCTTCTTTCTCTTCCTCCATTCCAACCATGATCTCCAGCATTTCAGGCAGGTTGCTGGGTTTGCCTGCCTGGATGCTGTATATGGACAATCCCACCCTCCTGCCAAACAACACAGAGACAAAGTATTTAGCAGGGGAAATGGGCCTGAAGGAGAATGCTCCCAACCAATCAGAGAAGCAATTTCTTTTGGAGAAAGTTTCTGCACATGTGCAGAGGGTGGAAATGGCTGGCTGGCTGGCTATTGTATTGTTCTTCTTCCTCCTGGAGAACAGAGCAAAATTGATTTTGCAGCAACAGAACCAGTGGAGAGTGCTGTAACCTCTTGGTCTCTTCTGTATTTCTACACAATTGGTTGCAGTAGCAGAGAGCGTGTGTGACTGTGTGTGAATTAATGGTGTGTGTGTGTGTGTGTGTGTGTGAGAGAGAGAGAGAGAGAGAGAGAGTGAGAGAGAGAGAGAGAGAGAGAAGGAGGGATGGAGGCCACCTCATTTAATCCAGACTGGACACTAGAGGAAGGTAGGTTTCTGAATATTTGAGGGCAATTTTTGGATTATTTTAATCTCTGTGTAAACTCCTTTTGGGATTTTGTTTTGCCTTTTTAAAAATCTCCTTTTACATATAGACATACATTGAAGCAATAATGCCGGAATAGGGCTACTGTTGTATGAAAAACCAGTAGGATCAAAGGAAGGCTTTTTCATCTCTGTGATGGCCTTTGTATGTGATAAGGTCTTGGGAATGCTGGTTTTCCTGGCAGGGGGCAGAGGCTCTGTCTGCCCTGCCCCACTCAAATCCAGCTTTAGTTCCGTCCAAGGTGTACTTTACGGCAGGGCTATCATTCATCAAGAATTGTCCAGGCACTTAACAAACACAAGCGCACAAAAACTGTCTGTTTTGTAAGGTAAACATTTCTTTTCCCCAGTCAGTGCTGAATGGAAAGGAAGAGCCTTGTTTTGATACATTGCCTTTCTAATAATTTTGCCTTTTGTAGAGAGATAAGTATTTCTTCTATTTGTGTTTATTATGATGTCTTTCTTCTGTGGTATGATTAATATACTATTCGAGGTTCTCTGCAGGAATTCCTTTCATTCTGCTGAGCGGCCTTGTGATTTACAAAGAGCTACATCTCCTATGCTCCTCAAATAAAAAAAAATTATGGGGAAAGAGTTCAGTGATATACTGCTATATTTAATACGATTTGCTAAACCCATTTTTGGAGATTACATAACTCACATTAGGCAAAGCCCTAAGTCAAGCACGGTCCATGCAGAATCTTCCCAGTGTGCATAGCAGCAGCAACCTGGCACCTTTATTCAACCTATACAACTGAATACTTCTACCTGACCCAGTTGGATGATTCAAGTTAAATAATTTTAGACTCTTGCTTGCATTCAGTGCCAATATCAAAACTGACCTTGCATCTTCTGATTTGATACGCTTGCTTCTTTCTTTTTATTCAGTAACCTTAACAAAACGAAAGAATGAGCATCTGATACCTGGTTTTCACAAAAGTTCAAGTGGGCAAGATGTCCTGGTTCTTGTTTTAAATTCATTGCTAAAGCCTCTTATGGTATTCTTTAACTTCATTGGGCTCAGGATGAATAGCCAAATCCTCAGTGTTGCTCCTCCCTAAGCCTTAATGTGGATGTTTACATTTCAACTGCATTTCCCTCGTCATCACTTTCGGGAGGGGGTGATGATGATAAATCAGGACTTATTTATTACATTTCTATACTACCTACCAGCTGAAGCTCTCTGGATGGTTCACAAAACAAAGTTAAATAACTTCAGACTCTTTGTTGCATTTAGTGCCAATATCAC
The DNA here is from genome assembly GCA_021292165.1 of Shinisaurus crocodilurus. Lineage (NCBI taxonomy): Eukaryota > Metazoa > Chordata > Lepidosauria > Squamata > Shinisauridae > Shinisaurus > Shinisaurus crocodilurus. The sequence goes on from CM037879.1 coordinate 237,487,763, forward strand.
ATTTTCATTGGAGGTCTCCCCTTGTCTATAAAACAATGATTATCACCTCTCATGTGCAACACTGAGAAACAAAGGATTCAGCTTGCAGAGATTTGGACCCGCGTCTCCCAGGCCTAGTACTGTTTCTACTACACTACACTGGCTTTTTTGCATTAATAGCTCAGAGAGCGGCTTCCATCCCCCAGTTTGCATATCTGCCAAGTATTTCTGTTACAGCAAGTCTCACATAAAATTGATAATGAGTTGCCTGGCTCCACAGCAGCCAGCTACAAAATCCTGTAAGGGACCTGAGGTTTAAAAACACCTGGAGTTACTGTCAAGCCTCTCCACGAAATGTGCTTGATTAAGCAGAAGCATAAAGGTTCACTTACATAGAGGCGATCCAAGCGCACACCAGCACACACACTTTGCTTGTTTACATTCTGTTTGCTATTTCCTCTTGTTCTTTACAGTTCTAGCACATTGAATGCTGATAAGAGATGGGAAGGGAGCCTGTTAGTCCAAATGCTGCCACCTAGCCTACCCCAGCACGCGCACACACACACACACACACACACACCCGACCTTTTAGAAAAAGCCAGGCATTTTTTGAGGTAATTTTAAATCTGTTTTGGCATCTGTCCAGCCCTGCATAATATCAGGCAGGGGACATCCTGTCTGAGAGAACAGATTGTTAGTTCAATTATACTTCTGAAATTGAGTTAAATTTCCATGAAATCTGCTTCTAAATGTGAAAAGCCCAAGGGAATTGTTTTTTTTCTCTTCAATTGCAGCAATCAGGCATTCCAAATAGGATGGTGGCACACACCATGTAAGTCTGTGCATCATATGCTTGTTGAAGCCATTTATTTCCAATAGTGCTGTGTAACAAGGCAAAGGTGAGCCAATCTAGCTAAGGGGGGAAAATGTGTCTAGTGCTGCCATCTAAAGGCAATACATAGCTTTCGCACACATCCCCACTGAAACAAGAGAGACTTTAGCAAACGGTCCAGTCCAGCTTCCCCAACTTTAGATGTGTTGGACTACATCTTCCATCACCCCTAACTTATGGAGTTGAAGTACAGGACATTTGGAGGGCACCAGGTTGGGAAAGGCTTCTCCAAGTGGTGAGAAGTTCCAGGAGCACAGGGCTTACCCAAGTTTGATCACTGGAGGCTTGTAGCATTTTGTAATACATTCATTTATTTACAAATGTACATCTTTAGCTACATGTCTTAAAGGAATCTGCCAGTGACTGAGCATCACCAAACTCTGGGCGATTGAAAGCTAGTCAGTCAGATTGAAAGCTCAGTGATGGCGAACCTTTTTGAGCCCGAGTGCCCAAACTGCAACACAAAACCAACTTATTTATTTCAAAGTGCCAACACTGCAATTAAACCTGAATACCGAGGTTTTAGTTTTAGAAAAACAACTCATACAGTTGTCCGAACTAATTAACATCTTTTTTCTTTAAAGAAAAACACAATAACAGAGCTTTCAATGATACAGACAGTTTTTTGTTGGAAAAAAAATCAACTCAAAAAATTATTATAGTACTACATTGTACACATAGCCTGAAGGGAATTTATACAAACTTTTTAAATAATAGGCACATGTATTTTTGGATAAGGGATTCTCAACTTGTAATATGATTATATGCCAGACTGAAATTGTATGGGGCAAGCTTTACTCCGGGTCCTTTCCCTGCTTCTACAGGTGTCGGATTAGTAAAAGTAAAAGTCAACCTGTACTAGGATGAGCAAGATAAACAAGAAAACTAAACGTGCTTAACACATTTTAAACACTTTATGTCTTGGACTGCAAACACTGAATTAGGTAAAAGTTTGCATTGGGCATGCTTTTGCACAATTAATGTGATTTTTGCTATTGCATGCATGCTGATAATTTGTCAAACCTTGGCTCATACTCCGTTAGTTTGAGAGCAACACATGCAGCACTCAGGTCAACTGTTAGGGCTTTACATCCAAGCCATGCTCTGTGCATCATTCTTCAAAATCTTTAAAATGTGTTAACAATGTAGAAAAGAATTCTGTAACAGGAATTCTAGAATAAAATCATTCTGTTCCACACTGTGAGAAAGAACAAGATCATTAGTGTTTTGCAGAAGGGGACGGTCTTTTCGCGGTCTGGTGACCAATGGCTCGAGTGCCCACAGAGAGGTCCCTGCGTGCCAGCTGTGGCACCCGTGCCATAGGTTCGCCATCACTGGTCTAGCTGATCTATAGCTCAGGAGTCCCCAACCATTTTGGACCCGTGGGGACATCTGGGAATTTGAGAAACTGTTGTAGGCACCACCACAAAATGGCCTCATAGTGGATGTGGCTAGTCACATAATGGCTGCCATGCGGGCCTGGCTAGTCAAAAGTGAGCTAAAGAGGTGCAATGGAGATAAAGAGATAAATTGTGAGGCTAGAGGCTGGGGAAAAACAAAGCAAAGGGGTAGAGAAAGAGCAAGGCTAGAAAGGGAGAGAAACAAGACTACCCTAACATTTCCCAGAGTTTTATTTATTTATTTATTTATTATATTTATACCCTGCCTTTTTTCCTGCAAGGAACCCAAGGCCGCTTACATAATCCTCCTCTTCCTCTCCATTTTATCCTCACAACAACCCTGTGAGGTAGGTTAGGTTGAGAGGCAGTGACTTGCCCAAAGTCACCCAGTGAGTTTCATGGCCGAGCAGGGAATAGAACCCGGATCTCCCGAGTCCCAGTCCAACACTCTCACCACTACGCCCCACTGGCTCTCACTTTTTCTTAAATCAATTTTTTTTAAGGGGGCAGGGAGGGAAGAGCTTCATAGGTACCATTGGAGGTCCCTATGGGCACCATGGCACCCACGAACCTTGCACTGGGAACCCCTGCTCTAGCTGCTCCAGTCTTGTCAGAGCAGAAACACTAGGGGTGTTCACACATTATATTCAACACATGTACAGTCTGTATGTGTGTGCATATATTGTTGATATGTACACTCGTACAGTAATTCGCATGTAACATTCAAGAAGGGTACAATCTATGCACATTGTACACAGATTCCTGATCTGTACACTCATACAGTTATTCACATGTAATGGAGTTTATGTGTGTTCATTTAGAGGTTTCTGGGTGATAGGCCAGTGTCCTTTTGTCCATCAATGGGAATTCCTTCACCTGTAAGAATATGTGCAAGAATACTCTGGCACTTACATTGCTGCTGTATTCAAACGTATTGATTGAGAAACAGCAGAAATGAGGATTTTTTGTGTGTCCTGAGTAAATGGATTACTTTTCTTAAAATTCAAACAATTGCTCACAAAAGTACAGAGATGTCCTTGTGCATTCAGTGGAGTTTGCATAGAATTGTGCTCTCTGCAAAAGTTACTAGCTTTACATAAACCAATATAAATATAAGTAGCCCAGTTCTGTATAGTTTTTGTTTTAATCAACCCAACAAAAATGACTATGAAACTTTAATAACTCAATAAAAAGAGGGAAGGGAAGAACAAGTCAAATAAGTATACAATTTAATGTACAGTGAAGTGTCTAAACTAGGACGGACACACAAAACAAGGAAGGGATGGAGTCCAATTAATCAGTTATTCCACCAGTGGCAGCTGGTGAGGTTTGGAATTGGTGGGGCCAATTTCTTTCTTTTGCTTGTCCACAGTGTGCATGGCTATAACAGTTGTAGTAGTGCATGTGTACAACACACATGTACTGTTTTTGTGTGTGTATATATACACATTTGAATAAACCAGGGGTTCTCTAATTTTCTACCCAATGGCCTGCTTGAGAGAGCTGAAAATGACTGAGGCCCACCAGTCACAAAATAATATTGTTGGTCCAGAGCCAGTCTCAAAATGGTGACGGGCTGCAGGTGGAGTTTGGCATAATCAGATGGCAATTACTTATATCATTTTATATTTATATCTAATCCTGCCTTGAAAATTGCAACATTCTTTGCCACAGCTATTTCCTCATAGCAGGGAGTTCCATAATTCAGCGTTCCTCAAGTTAAATTACATACATTGGCTCTTGGAGGTGTGCTCATGGACACTTCTCTTGGCACCCGCCAGGCTACCTGCCTCTCCTGCTTTTAATTTTATTTCTTAAGATTATTTTAAATTGATTAAATAAATAAATAAATACCTGGGAGATTACCATGAAGCAAAACAAAGTGCTGCCCTATATTTGGGTTAAAAATCTTTATTTGGGTTCAAAGCAGTGTTGTTGTTTTTTGTCTGTCTGTCTGTTTGTTTGTTTGTTTGTTTGTTTTCTGGAGCTCAGACCTAGAATAGAGCAAGCATGTGAAGAGAGGGAATGTTCCAGCTCCCCCCCCCCATTGTCACATTGGTCACCTTCAACTGTCTGAAGAGGAGAGCCTCCACGCAAGCCACATCACTGATTTTCCAGCATTCTGACTTGTGTGGAGAGTCTCCACGGATACAGGAGGCTGTCCCCTTCAGACTGTCGCCCTCCACAAGTAGAGAGGGGTGGGGCCTGCACACTCCCTCTCATTGCACGTGTGCCCTACTCAGGTACAGAACATCTGAATAGGTCTAGATTCTCACAACCATCTGAACAAGTGTACATACAATGTGAACACATTGTAACATGGGAACAATGTAACATGTGAACATCTCTAATGTCATCTCTTATGAAAGAAATCATGTATTACAAGATGTGAAAAAGTTAGCACTTCACAAGTTTTATGTGGATTATTTAATAAGCCAGTGTGGCGTAGTGGTTAGAGTGTTGGACTGGGACTCGGGAGATCCGGGTTCAAATCCCCGCTCAGCCATGAAACTCACTGGGTGACTTTGGGCCAGTCACTGACTCACAGCCTAACCTACCTCACAGGGTTGTTGTGAGGATAACATGGAGAGGAGGAGGAGGAGGATTATGTAAGCCGCCTTGGGTTCCTTTCAGGAAAAAAGGTGGGGTATAAATATAATAAATAAATAAACTGATGGAATAGCTGTTTTTCAAATTGCACTGTTCCCCAACCTACTTCACCAAACACCTCCTCTTGCCCCCGTTGTTTTCATTTATATCACTCATGGCTGCAACAACATGTGTCAACACTGGCTCTGTCTGGATACCTTTCCCACTAGACCTAATGCCCTCCATATGTCTTGGACTACAAGTCCCACTGGCCCCAGCCAGTGTGGCCAAATTTCATGGGGTGATGGGATTTGTGGTCCATAATATCTGGAGGGAACTAGCTTGGGGAAGGCTGCATTAGGCAGTCTGTTTAAGCAATGGAAGACCAGGTGCACCTCCCTTTTTTTGAGAGAGAGAGAGAGAGAGAGAGAAGAATGGTCCATATGGACTGCCATGTGCACAGGCTTCTGCATGGAGTGCATGCTAACCATATGCCATGCTAAGTTAGATGCATGGGGGAGCAGGGGGAGGAGCATATTGCTCCATCACACCAAAGGGATCACCACCTGGGTAAGTGCCTGAACTGAGCCACTGTCCATGTTTCATGTTTCAAACACATGTTTTCATTCCTGAGCAAAATGTAGGAAATGGGAGCAAATTGAATATTGCATCTAACTCAAAGCTATCACACTCATAAAAAGAACAGAGTGGAAATTGTCTATCAAGCTATACTGAAGGGTAGAAAGATGATGGGGGAGTGCACAAGAAAGAATGCTTCAATGGAAGTTAGCCTAGCCCATAGTGATGCACCACAATAAAAGCTAAATTTTATTCTAAAGCAACTGGGAGCAATGTGTCCCGAGCCGCCTTGGGTCCCAGTGTTGGGGAAAAGGCGGGATACAAATAAATATAAATATCATCATCATCATCATCATCATGTTGTATTTGCTGTCAGTAGACATTAAGATGCCCTTTATTTGACCTTGATTACCATGTGATAGCTGCATTGTCAGGAGATAGCCTCTTATTCTTGAGAAAAATTGAGTGACACGCTTATTAATAACTAAAACCTCAGCTAATCATGTGAACTAGTTCTAAGGCTGGCATTCCTAAGGATTCTGGGAGGAGCTAGATGGATATCACCATCAAGTCACTATAGCCAAAAGTGGAGACATTATCCAAAAACATTAAGTACTGTGTGGCCAAGTTTTCTTGCATTTTGTGTAGCCTAGTAGCATTCTCTTTTTAATGTACATTTCGTTTACACATAAGCATCAGGATTGTTGGCATGGCAGGAGCTTTTTCATTGCATCTGTGGTTAGGATTGGAGAAAAGTATCATGTCCAGTTTGTTGATAAATTAAGGGTGCAATCCAATCCAGATGCCTGTAGCCCTCCGAACTCAGAGGATTATGGGCATCCTATGCAAGGCAGGAGGAGCATGGAGGTGAAGGTCGCCTACATGCTCCTCCCACCCTGCAAAACACTTAGATGGCTGATTTCAGCTGTCTAAGTGTCGCGCCTCGGAACATGAGGGAAGGAGGCTGAGGCACCACCAGAATACCTTGTATCATGGCAGCGCCTGTCTCCTTCCCTCCCCACCCCCAAACCCCCATCTCTGAGGTTGTGTTTGCAACCTTGAAGAAGTAGCCTGCGTGGTACTTTCCCCACACCAGCTGTGGGGGGGGGGGAAGCAGGTTCTCTGAGCTCAGAGCGAGTTTCTGAGGTCAGAGCAGGGACTCTGAATAATCCTATGGCTGTCTAGACACTGTCTAGCAGCCATGGGATTGTGTGCTGTTAGTGTTTCTTTAATGTGGAATTTTTTTTTGCATAGCATTGTTTTATGTGCAAGGGAAAGGACGCTATTTGAACTTGAAGGGAGTTTTTGTTTGTCTGATGATAGGTTTTAGTTTTTATTAAGTTATATTATATGTAAGCCAAACGTATACTACTTTTTACTCTTGAACACAAGCAAGTGAGCATGTTCTGTTAATCTGAAAGGCAAATAATTTTGAATGACAAACAGTTTGTCATTAGCATATGGGGCTTTCAGTTAAAGACTGCAGTACAATTCTGTGTGGGGCAAGATCAAACCCATAGTGGACAACATTGTTAAATACCATGCAACAGTCAGCAGTTGTTTTAAATCAGTGTTCTCCAACCTTGGGTCCCCAGATGTTTTTGGCCTACAACTCCCAGCATGCCCCAGCCTGGCTGGGGCATGCTGGGAGTTGTAGGCCAAAAACATCTGGGGACCCAAGGTTGGAGAACACTGGTTTAAACCATTCAACAGATGTTCCGGAAAGTTAGAGAGATGTCATAAAAGATCTACATTCAACCTTCACCCACAGAGGGCATAGTGGGCGCTGAGTCTCTGTACAGGAGCTATTATCAGTTTGCTGGAGATCCAGAGAAGCTCAGAGAAGTAATAACTGGATGTAGCCCTGAAACTGCTCTTGGTTATAGCAAGAGCAATAGGATCAATTCCATCCCACAGTATGAGAAAGACGAAGGTTGCTTAATGTTACCTACATCTGCGTCCATTACAGACATGGGTTTCCTAAGAATCAGACACGGCACGGCACGTAGTATTACATTGTTAAGGATTTTTTAAAAAAAATCTGTGGGTTTAGTTTCTCTGCTTCAGGGCATAAAACCTCTTTCATAGTATTGCATTCTGCAGTGCATTTTGTGCCTCTCCCTAAATGTGCATTATATGTCCTTACTTGAAGCATTTGTCAAAGGTCACTGCTAGAGGCAGAATAGTACTCATAAATGGACTGTATGAATACATCTACTGTGTTCGGTCTAGTACAGACTCCGGAGTAAGGCTGTTGCCTTTCACATTGATTTTCAATTGTACAAACTCCAGAGTAAGCCCACTAAAGTAAAAGGGAGTACTCTAGAGTGATCCATTTAAGCATGGTTTATTTAGATGCTTCTGAATACTTCCCATATGGTCGGTCTACATTGCATTGGATGCTAGGTAAGTAGAAAGAAAAATAAGCCTGAACCGCTCAGCCCCAGCTCAGACAGTATAGTTGGGGAAGGAAATCCACAAGTCAAGCTGGTAGAAGACAGGCTTCAGCTGAATGAACTGAAAAAACGCCCTCTCATTGAGAGGTAACTTTGTGCCTGTATTTTTATAAACTCTTTGGAACCTCTGTAGCTGAAACTGTTTCAGGTTGCCATTGAATCAGATAATTCTTATCAGATAGTCCTGATGATAAAAGGTTTGTTCAGCACAAAATTCTGGTCTCATTCAAAGCAGGCTCATTGTAATGCAAGAAACATCTGTGTATCTCGCTCATCTAGGCATTGTGTGGCAGAAACTTGTGAAGGATTTGAATAGGGAATTCTGATACAGTAATGTCTGCCCCAGATGAGACCTGAGATGATTGCTTGTTCCTGTAGGGTAACTGAAAACAGCTCATCATATGGGCCATTCATGGAGATAATACACACATCTTTTAGAAAGATTTAATACCCTTGGTTGAAATATGTAGTCTGCAGCTCAGGGGTTAGGAAGGATGGTTAAGTTTAAAATCACTTGGAAGCTGCTGAATTTTTAAGTTGCCATGGTAAAGGATGCTCAGACAATGAGAAGCTCTTGCATTAATATCTTCGTAAGCCTTGTAATAGAATTGTCTCACCAAAGAGTGGTTTCTTCTTTGATTCTGGTGACATACACACCGATAAAATCATAAACTAATTATAGAGTGTTATAATGATTTCTGAGCTTCTTCTCCAAGGGCTTTGTAATCGGTGTAGAGATTGCTTCTCTGATGCTGTTTTTCTTCATAATAGGGCTTGTGTATTATTCAATGTTTTTGTCAATCAGTTATCAAGATCTGCACCAGTGATTACAAAAAAATGCAGCTTGCAGAAAGCACAGTACAATTTTAGCTGTGAAAGTCCATTAATCTGGACATGTTGATGAAAGGGAATAGGCTTTTAAATATTTTCTGAAAGCAATTTTTTCTTTCTTTTGATTCACCTTCCTCATTGGAGTAGCTTTACTTTGCTCATATTCATCTGTTTATTAAACATATAAACATATTCATATATTATTTCTTTCAGTATGAATTCAGTAAAGACATATTACTTTTTCCTAACATGTAGGAAAATAATATCAGCATGGTGCCAACTGTGAATTTTGGATAATGTATACAAGATGTTTTGAATACTTAGAAATATCACTATATGCATACTTGTTCTTGCTGTTTCCCAAGAGAAGAGGCTGGGGATGGGAAATGTCATTTTTTTAAAAAAAAAAATCCGCAATGCCTACCAATTTAACTAGAGTTGAGGTAGAAGCGCACAACCTCATGAAGCTGGAAGCAGAGAAATTTGGCACAAAATGGCCTGTCCGTTTCCAAGTTTTGAGACTCCTTCCACATGGGTGTGTACAGATGTTAATCTACTTCTGCTTCTCTAGGAAGCAGAATGCAAAGTGTTGCATCACCACAGAGGGAATCTTATTGTGCAGAATGCACATGAGGCAATAACACAACACACAACTCAATCTTTTATTTGATAAGACTATCTTTCGGTAGCCACCACAGTAATATTGGGGGTTTTGGGGAGGCATCTAACTATTAGCTTTAGTGTTAATTGTAGAGTTTTAGTGTAATAACTAGTTCAACCTTACACATCAGCTAGGGGGGTTCCTTATATGTTAGTAGTTTAAGCTACCTGGTTGAGCTGCTGTAGCAAAGAGTCAATCCTAACAGAGGTTGCATCTCACAAGATAATGGGGCCTGACAGCACTTTCCAGACAATATTGTTAATTTATTGGTAGGTTTTAAACTGTGTGTGAAGTGCTATGGCAATGTCCAAACATGTTTAAAAATAAGTAGATTATAATCAAATCAATCTCCAGCCCATATTCTTTCAAAGTAGTGTGTGGCCTTTCAACTGCTTAGCTCTCATTAAAGTTAATGGCTAGTCTACAGGGGGTGGGAACACTCTTCAGCTATAAAAAACCCCAGGGCCCAAATCTTCAAAGCACTTTGCTAGGGCACATACTATTTGTTTTAGCGTTATATTCAAAACAACCTCGTCAACATCTACAGTGATCAACATCTACTGTGAATTACAACTTTAATGGGTTTTATAGACACACACGTAGGCACCTTTATTGGAAGAAATGATGCCCAAAAGTGTTTGGTGTATGGTGTATATGTTACCGAAAACTTTCAGCACAGAGAGCCAGAGAGGAAAAGTATCCTCTGAGGAGGATGAAGAAGTAGCAAATTCTTCTTCATTGCTGGAATCATTAAAAACTTTTCTTTCTAAAGAGCTGAAGAATTCAGAGGATAGAATTAATCAAAGCACTGAAAACAGGAATAAAATAAATGGCAAGAAAAATGGGAAGAACCTGATAAAAATGTGAAGCTTACTGCAAATCTCAAGATAAACAAATGGATACCATGCTGAATGATATAGTATAACTGAAATCACTACTTTTTGTCATAACTCTTTTTTTAAACAATAATATTAAAATATTTATGTATATATCTTTTCAACTATAATATAATATTCAGAGAAGAAAAACACAAGAACACAGATATAAACAAAAGACAGTGTGTTCATAGCATAGAGAGAAAAACCATATGGTTGCATCTTTTCTTCAAAATTATTATTCCAAAAATCTACAAAGACAGGATCCCGCTTCATGCATTCTCTGGAACTCTGCCCCCACCCCACCCCCAGATCCCCAAGCTTGCCGTGTTGAGCAGCAAAGCAGTTCTACTTGGGTTCACTTGAAAGCAAGTAGAACTCTTTGTGAAATCACATGGTTTCCTTCAGACCTCCTTCAGACCTTCCTGCTCAACACCGCAAGGCCAGGGATATGAGGTGGTGGTGGGCAGAGCACATGGGGATGCTGGGGACAAGGCCATCATGTGCAGCCCTATGTCTGTCCCCAATTTAAGCCATCGTACATTCAGAAAAATGCTGAAAGGGCTAAAACGGGACAGGAACAAAGGTCCTGCCACCCTCCCAACATCCCCATGTGTACTGCCCCCTGGGCAGTATACATCATATCTGTTTAAGTTATCTGTTCTGTAGGTTTTGGGGATCTAGCATGAACAGTGGTAACAGTCATCATACTGCATAATAAAAGAGAAAATCATGTTGTGTCATCTGTATCAGTGAAGTAGTTTCATATTTGACTGCAAAGGGTATTTGACTTTTAGACAGCTACAGTTTTATGTACCTTCTTTATCGCTTAATCTATGTTCCCCAAATTAGCATTTTTTTCTGACATCTTCTTTACCGAGTTGATAAAAATTCTTTGACATATGTACTAAAACAATTATTCCAGAGAGAATGAATTCCGGGGTGTTCTGAACATATCAAAATGCTAGGAATTACAGCATTAGATGGATTATACGCAAATGGTTAAAGGGTTGTCAGAGTGATAAGTAATTTTTGACCCCATAATCCTCATGGCCTGTCCCTAGACACCTTTATAGCATATCTTTCTAAAAGATTTAGTTCAGATCAGTGAGAAGCAGAAGCATTTGGGTTGAGGGGAATGGCACAGAAAATATATCACTTATACACTAAAGATCAGAATAGATTATTATATTGATTCTTTATCACTGTTAAAACTGTCAAAATTTGTTGTCAGTGCAAATTCAGTAGCATTTTCAGAAAAGCGTATAAAACAATACCTGAACAATTTAAAATACATCCAGTTTCTATTTTTTCAAATATTCTACATAATATATTCATTAGTTATTAAAATAATAGAGAAGGCTGCAGTGAACACACTGCAAAGGATACACAATTACCATGTGAGACTGTTGCAGAGCTTCCATTTGATGAGACTCTGGAAAATAAATAAAGAAAAATAAATTCTTAGGAGGTGGTCATAAAATGTGATTTTTAACACTAGTATGGCAGCGATATTATGCCAGCGTTCACAGATGTATTAGTACAGCCATTTTGACTCAGAGTGCACAGTGACTAGGACACTTCACTTTAGCAAGATGATGACTAATGGAAACATAGTAGAAGTCTAAAATACTTGACTGTTGTGGACAAAGAAAACAGGCAATTCCAATTTACTATTTTGTAAGACTAGGAAAGATCTTCAATTGACAGCCAACAAGTTTAATAATATAAGTCCTTTTCCCTTTTAATATATGAAAGATTTACTGCTGCATGAAGGTATAAAAGCCATTATGGGAATGGGTTTAGAAACATTTAGACAAGTTAATGGATAATATGCTTATCAATGCTTTCTTGGCCAACCCATTCAAGAATTGCATTCTCAAGGTGTCCTTGACCTCTTACTGCAAGAAGGTTAGGAATTATTCACACACTTATGAGAATGTGATGTGACACTGCTTAGTGACTTTCAGCTGAATGTGTGAAATGCCTCCACAAGTGCATTTTTGTCAGGTGATATGAAGGCTGTGTAGTGCTTGACCTGTGATGCCTGCTTTGCACATTCAGGTCACTGAATATGAGTATTGGTGGTATTGGTCCCGAACAATTGCTCTGGACACTGGCGAATGTAAAGCAAGTGGACAGGTACTAGAGGAAACAGTATGTGAATTGCACTGAGTGAAGAAGTCTCACCACCTGATTTATTTATTTATTTACAGTAATACCTTGGATTGCAAGTGACTTGGTTTGAGAGCATTTTGCAAGACAAGCAAATTTTTAAATATTTATTTATTTATTTTTTACTTGATATACAAGCGACGTCTTGCAATACAAGTACTGTAGTACGGCTTAAATTAAAAATCTCTGTACAAATTTTTTTGGGGAGATTTCGTTTTGATATAAGAGTGTTTTGGATTACAAGCACGTTTCTGGGACGAATTATGCTCTCAATCCAAGGCATGACTGTATTATATTTATACCCCGCCTTTTTTCCTGCAAGGAACCCAAGGCGGCTTACATAATCCTCCTCCTCTCCATTTTATCCTCACAACAACAACCCTGTGAGGTAGGTTAGGCTGAGAGTCAGTGACTGACCCAAAGTCACCCAGTGAGTTTCATGGCCGAGCGGGGACTAGAACCCGGATCTCCTGAGTCCCAGTCCAACACTCTCACCACTACGCCACACTGGCTCTTTTAGGCGTATTGGGCTAATTCAGATCCTGAAGTTATGAATGCCCCAATCACATCTAATATGGATTATTGTAGCTACACTGGCTTCTGATGATCCATTTCTGGGCCAGGTTGATAGTGCTGGTCATTACTTTTAAGATCTTGCTTAGCTTACCTAGATACGTAAAGGACTGCCTTCTCCCACACGAACCTGTGCCTCCCCTTATATCATCAGGGTGCCCCCCAGCCTCTGGTGTGGCCCCTGCAGCTTCCACTGCTGCACCTCCAAAGGAAAAAAACACACAAAAATTGGTGTTGGTTTTGAGCATTTTTCCCCCCATTTCTAATCTTGTGTAGAGGTTTGCTGCCAAAATTTGGAGGCAACCTGCCATTTTTTCTGTGTTTTTTACTGCCACCATGCCACCAGATTTCAGCTGTGTAGCAGTGGCAGCAGGAGGTAGCCTCCAGGCCCCCAAAGTTTCCCATCCCTGCCTTAGATCATTAGGAGAGGCCTTTCTCCTCATTTTGCCACCATCAGAGGCTCTGTTCAAGGTCATGTGGGAGAGGCTGTTCTCTGTAGTAGCACCCAGGTTGTGGAACAGCCTCCCTGGAAATCTCACCCTGCAGTGCTTTGAATATCAGCATAGTATTTTACTTGTGCTTTCTTCACCATTGTAGAAAGATTCCATGTTCCCTAGTGTCTAGCTAGTAAATTGAGGCTGGATATGGCATAATTTGGTGTTTGAATATCAAAAAAAAGGAAATGTAGTAGTATAATTTAGTGGGAGAATTCTATTCATCTGGAAAATATATTATCCCTGCAAATGATCACTTACACATAGCTCCAGATAAGATGATGAACCAGGTGATAAACAATATAGATTTGACTTGTGTTTGATAGAACACACAGTAGAAAGAAAGAAAGAAAGAAAGAAAGCATCATTTTCCAACAATGAAAAATATATTATTAGTATTAGTATCATTAGGTTATTAGCTCAGAGAGATTATCAAGAGCTTCTTTTCTTTCTTATGAATATAGGTAAGATTGCCAAAAAGAACATATACTAGAGGGTTTTTTCTGTAAAAAAACAAGTGAGTCCTTACCTTAGTTGATCCTCTGAAAGTCATATAAACAGCATGAATTGCACATGATTATATCAGTAAGGAGAGTGAGAATGGGAAATAAATTAGGTTTTCTGTTCAAGCTGGCTTGTTGAAGCAAAAGAGATTCAGAAACACCTGGGAGTGCAAAATATGTGTCTCCCATGCAAGATGACAAACTTGATCACACAATGATCCTCAAGCCATGAACAAAATTACTGTGTTTCCTGTTCAAAATAGTAATTCAGTGAGGTGTCAAGAATTTTCTTAAGTTCCTCCCCCCAACCCCCAAATTTGAGAATCTTTTGCTTTGTCTAACTCTTTCAAGTGACTGTAAATCTTTCTTTTAGCAGAACATGGGATAGAAACAAAGACCTCTGCCACTGATGATTTTTATATTCTTGCAAATACTACCTCTGCTTGAGACAGGTGGATCATTCCCACACCATCTGACTAGCTTGTTCCCCTTACCTGAACAGGCGTGACTGCAGCTGTATGGATAGACCCCACTCAGCAACAGATTTATACCTCTGGAGCTAACAGTTGCAATGTATTTCAAAAGGCCCTCTCATGAATGGGTAACCAGCTAATGAACGGGAAGCAAAGAGTGACCTGGTTCACATGATCAAAAGAAGCCGCCATGGTGGCTTGTTGTGAGCCATGGTGCATGCCAGGCATGATTTACATAATCACCACCTAGCCGCCATTCAACAAGCTATATGCTGCCTGGATTTGGGCAACACAAAAAGCCATAGATGGCAGTGATTATGCAAATCGTGCCTGGCATGTAACAGAATACTCCACAGCTCACAAGTTTGTTTTGGCCTTGTTTTGGTTATGCAAACCAGCCCAGTAAGAAGTTCTTACAATGGAAGTATGTAAACAGTGGGGTCCCCCAAGGATCTGTATCGGGGCCAGTGCTTTTTAACTTCATAAATGGCAGTGCGTGGCAGTGCTGTTGTGCTCATGTCCTACTCATGGGCTTCCCATAGGCATCTGGTTTGCCGCTGTAGGAACAGAATGCTGGATTACATAGGCCTTTGGTCTAATCTAGCAGGACTCTTCTTATGTTCTTATGTACATGCAACACATCTAATACAACAAGCAGCAAGGGAGTTACAGGCTATCATAATTATTCAATAATCTAAGAACTTTATTCTGACTGTTGTTCTTATTTGTTTAGTGTATGGCGAGGGATTAATTTTTTTATTTTTTTTCTGAATCTGACTGCCTCTTTTAATGGTGAGATCACATAGGATTCTGTTTCATACAGGCACACACACAGTCTTTGCTATGATATTTGCATTGCGCACATGTGATTGCAAGTCAGTACCAACCATCAATATTAGAGGGTTAGAGATCACACTGCACTATATAAAAAGTGAAACTGACTCTATCTCCCTTTGAGAGAAAGATTGGACTATCTATTGTACTTAACATCTTCTAACAGTATATTACTTACCAAGCTGAGGCTGTGCTTTCTCAACCACAGGGTAAGTGTATTGAATGCAAATGCCAAAAAGGGATAAGGGCATGGAGATATGATGAAATAGAGCCAGAACAGGAGGAAAGAGGAGAAACCACAAATGGGAACAACTAATATGTACTGGAATATCCCCAAAGGCCCAAGGCATCATATGCCGAACCTATTTCTCAGTAAAGTGACTTTTGACAATAAAGCTCTGTTAGAATCTTTGTGAGAGGCTCTCTTCTAGATTTGTCAAATGTTACTTCCCTGAGGAAGACTTATGAGCTTGAAACTTATTGAGAACGTTAGAGTTTGCCAATAAATATTGGTTTTGTGCCATTTGGGATTCACCTCACCCCACCTCCCTTTTTGTTGCAATACATCTGTTATTCAAATAAAGCAGTTAACATCATTACATTTATTGAGATTTAGTCATACTCACAGTAGACCAATGAACATCAATGGGACTTCAATTAGTCATGACTATGGAACAAAAGAAGAGCCATGCTGGATCAGACCAAGCCCCATCTAGTCCAGCATTCTGTTCACACAGTGCCCAACCAGCTGCCCAAGGGATCCTACAAGTGGACATGAGTGCAACAGCACCCTTCCACCCATGTTCCCCAGCAACTGGTGTACATAGGTATATTGCCTCTGATACCGGAGGTAGCATATAACCATCAGTACTAGTAGCCATTGATAGCCTTATCTTCCATGAATTTGTTCAATCCCCTTTTAAAGTCACCCAAATCTGTGGCCGTCACTACATCTTGTGGAAGTTAATTCCATAGTTTAACTATGTGCTGTGTTAAGAAGTCCTTCCTTTTATCTGTCCTGAATCTCTTTCATGGGATGACCCCAGATTCTAGTATTATGAGGGGGGGAAATGCCTCCCATGCATAATTTTGTGCACCTCTATCATGTCTCCCCTCACTCACCTTTTCTCTAAGCAAAGCAGTCCCAGGTGTTGTAACCTTTCCCCATAGGGGAGTTACTCCAGCCCCTTGATCATTTTAGTTGCCCTGTTCTGCACTTTTTCCAACTCTGCAATGTCCTTTTTAGCTGTGGTGACCAGAACTGTACACAGTATTGCAAGCATGGTCACACCATAAACTTGTTTAAGGGCAGCGTGATCGTGGCAGTTTTATTTTCGATTCCATTTCTAATTATGCCTAACATGGAATTTGCCTTTTTCACAGTAGCAGCACACTGGGTTGACATTTTCCTCAAGCTGTCCATCACAACCCCTAGATCTCTTTCTTGGTCAGTCGCCGCTAGCTCAGATCCCATCAGTTTATACATGAAGTTTGGATTTTTTTTGCCCCAGTGTGTATCACTTTACACGTGCTTACATTGAACTGTATTTGCCATTTTGATGCCCTTTCTCCCAGTTTGGAGATATCCCTTTGGAGCTCTTGCTATGCCTTTTTGTTTTGTTTTGTTTTTATAAATTCTTTATTGTGAATTTCAAAAAGTTATAACAAAACCAAAAACTATAAAGAAAATATATATAAAAAGAAAAAAATAGTTTAGATTGCATAAAGGTTAGGTATATCAGTTGCAGTAAATACATATGGAATTTATATGTTAATGTATTGCATGTATATGAGGAAACATACTACTGTCAGTAGAAGCAGCTATGCATAAGTTTCAGCAAAGGCAAACCAAATATCCCTATATTTATCCATGCATAGGTGGCACTCCTTCAAAGTTGAAAGAGTCGATAGGTCCTCAATCATCCATTGCATTATCAGGGGTGGTCATTTATCCTTCCAGTGTTCATCAGGCGATCACTCGTGACCGAGTAAGATTGTCTTCCAGGATAAAAGGAGGAAATTCTAAAGAAGATTGTGTAGACTCTGGCGATGGGTCTGTAAGTGACTGTGGAGGCCAATTCTAGATCCACACAGCTTCCCACAGTGAGGACACAGGTTACCAGATAGAAGATGGTCCTGTAAAGGATTCATTTGACGTGCTTTTCGCTTAGCACGTTTCTCCCTTTCACCTTGCACTCGGGCTTCTTCAAAGTCCATGGAACCTTTGTGAAAGGCCAACCTCCAGTTAGATCGTTCATGGGCCAGAGCTTCCCAGTTTTCAATGTTTATATTGCATTTTTTTAGATTAGCCTTATGAACATCTTTAAACCTCTTATATTGACCACCGATATTCCGCTTTCCATCCTTGAGTTGGGAGTAAAGTAACTGCTTTGGGAGATGGCAGTCAGGCATTCGAACAACATGACCAGTCCACTGAAGTTGGCGTTGAAGGATCATTTTTTCAATGCTAGTAGTCTTTGCTTCTTCCAGTACACTGACATTTGTTCGCCTATCTTCCCAAGTAATTTGCAGGATTTTCCGGAGGCAACGTTGATGAAACCTTTCAAGGAGGTGGAAGTGACGTTTATAGATAGTCAATGTTTCGCAGGCATACAATAAAGTTGGTAATACAATGGCTTCATAAACCAGTGTTTTGGTCTTCTTACAAATATCCCGATCCTCGAACACTCTATGTTTCATTCGAGAAAATGCGGCACTTGCGGAGCTCAGACGATGCTGGATTTCACTGTCGATGTTAGCTGTAACAGAAAGATAGCTGCCAAGATAGAGAAAATGATCGACATTTTCCAGTATTGTCCCGCCAAGCTGGATAGATGGCATCACCAAAGGATTGGCTTGCACTTGCTGATGAAGCACTTTGGTTTTTTTGATGTTAAGTGAGAGACCAAGTTTTTCGTATGCTTCTGCAAAAGCATTTAGGATAGTTTGGAGATCATCCTCTGAATGTGCGGAGACCACATTATCATCAGCATACTGAAGTTCCACAACGGAGGTTGTAATTACCTTACTTTTTGCTTTCAGCCTGCTGAGATTAAAAAGCTTTTCATCTGTTCGATATATAATTCCCACACCGGTGGGAAGTTTCCCCTTGACAAGATGTAAAACCATGGCGATGAAAATGGCAAATAATGTTGGGGCGATAACACATCCCTGTTTAACACCTGATCCCACTTTAAATGGAGCACCATGAGAGCCGTTGTTATCCAAAACCGTTGCCGTCATGTTGTCATGGAGAAGTCGCAAGATATTCACAAATTTATTGGGGCATCCAATTTTCATAAGGATAGTCCAGAGAGCTGTACGGTCTACAGTATCAAAGGCCTTAGCCAAATCGATAAATGCAATATAAAGGGGTTGATTTTGCTCCCGGCATTTTTCTTGGAGCTGACGTGCAGTAAAAATCATGTCTACTGTCCCTCTAGAGGGGCGGAAACCATATTGAGTTTCAGGGAGGATCTCTTCTGAAATAGATAGAAGACGGTTTGCGAGAATCCTAGCAAATATTTTACCTGCGGTTGCTAAGAGAGAAATGCCCCGATAGTTGTAATAGCAGTTGTTTAGCTGACATAAGGGCACGGAAAATCCATTTACGTTGACCTTGCATTAGATTCCAAGAAGTGGGTAGATAATTAAGTAAATTATCATTTTATAATGATAATGAGCATGTGTGGCGTAGTGGTGAGAGTGTTGGACTGGGACTCGGGAGATCCAGGTTCTAGTCCCCGCTCAGCCATGAAACACACTGGGTGACTTTGGGCCAGTCACGGACTCTCAGCCTAACCTACCTCACAGGGTTGTTGTGAGAATAAAATGGAGAGGAGGAGGATTATGTAAGCTGCCTTGGGTTCCTTGCAGGAAAAAAGGCGGGGTATAAATATAATAAATAAAATAAAAAATAAAAAATCATTAAGTACATCCATAAATGATAAAGAGTTTTCCAATTCAAAATTTATCCATATTATAACCTCCTCCCAAAAGGAGACTGCTGTTAGGGATTGCCAAAACAAGGAAGCATTAGCTGTATCACACAGTATCACACCTCTAACAGTTAGCCACCTTTTTGTTTTTACCACCCGAAATAATTTGGTGTCATCAGAAAACTTGGCCACCTCACTGCTCACTCCCAATTCCAGATTATTTATGAACAAGTTCAAAAGCATTGGTCCCAATACAGGTCCCTGTGGGACCCCACTGTTTACATCCCTCCATTGGGAGAATTACCATTTATTCCTACTCTCTGCTTTCTGTTCTTTAACCAGTTACTGATCCATAAGAGGGCCTCTCCTCTTATTCCATTGCTGCTAAGTTTGCTCAGAAGTCTTTGGTGAGGGACTTTGTCAAAAGCCTTTTGGAAGTCCAAGTAAACAATGTCTACCAGATCACTCCTGTCCACATGTTTATTGACACTCTAAAAGAACTCAAAAAGGTTAGTGAGACATATTTACCTTTGTGGAAGCCATGTTGATTATTTTTCAGCAGGATTTGTCCTTCTATATGCTTCTTAATTTTATCTTTAATGATGCTTTCAACCAATTTACCAGGAACAGATAACTGGCCTGTAATTTCCCAGATCCCCTCTGGGTTCCGTTTTAAAAATTGATGTTACACTGGCCATTCTCCATTTCTCTGGTACATTTTGTTGTTGTTGTTAGAAGATCAACAATTTCACATTTGAGTTCTTTTAGAACTATAGGATGGATACCATCTGGGCCCAGTGATTTATTAACTTTCAATTTGTCAATAAGGTTGAGAACTTCATGTTTTGTCACTACTATTTGCCTCAATTCTTCAGACTCCCTTCCTGAAAACATCAGTTCAGGCACAGAGCTGTTCTACATCTTCTGCAGTGAAGACAGATTAAAAGAATTCATTTAGTTTCTCTGCAATCTCCTTATCATCCTCTAGTACTCCTTCAACTCCATTGTCATCCGACTGTCTAACTGCCTCCCTAGCTGATTTTCTGCTTCTGATATATTTAAAGAATTATTTATGGATGGACCTGATGTTGTTAGTAATATGCTCCTATTTTTTTACATTTCTTATTGTCTGCGTGCATCTCCTTTGTGCAAGTTTGTGCTCCCTTTTGTTCTCATTTGGCAAGACTTCTATTTTCTGAAGGAAACCTTCTTTTCTCTGACAGCTTCCTTGACACTGCTGGTGACTTCTTAGACTTGGTGCTACTTTTCTTAACTTGTGGTATACATTCTAGCTGAGCTTTTATTATTGTGGTTTTGAGTAACCTCCAAGCATTTCAAAGGGATTTAACCCTCTTGACACACACCCCTTTCAACTTCCTTTTTACTAGTTCCCTCATTTTGGAGAAGTTTCCTCTTTTGAAGTCAAATGTGACTGTGTTGGACTGTTCCTTGGCCATTTTCCAGTTAAATATATATTAAATCTGATAGCACTGTGGTCACTGTTTCCAGTTGGTTCAACAACACTCACATCTCGTACTAGGTCCTGGGCAGCAACCACTTAGGATTAAATCTTTACTGAAATCCTTTCAATGGGTCTGCTCTGAGTATGACTAAATCTGGATCCAACCCATTAAGAAAGACATTCAGTGGATCTATATTTATTGTTCTACAGTTTGCTGAAGATAAATTTTCAGTGCTTTTGCCCATAGATAGTAGTAGAACCCTAGCCAACTGAACATAGGTGCATAATAATCATGCCTTCAAAGAAACAAAAATCCTTTTGGTTTAGTTTATGTAGAGGTTTTACATTTGTTCTGCTTCTTTCATTAAGATGAATATACAAATGTATAGTTCAAATTTACCTGCATTACAATTCATTTTACTATTCCTATTTCATCTGCCATTACACTATGGAGGAAGTCACTGTTGCAGAGAAAAATATGTGGAAAACAACATGAAAGCAGCACTAATATTCAGATCACTTATATATTCAGAGAACCCTTTTAACAGTTCCCAGATTTACCGAAATCTATGCACAAATAATAGAGGCTACATTACACCCAGCTTCTCACTGTCAGTCTTGTTAATAGGAAGAACTTGCATTGTTATTTTCAGTGAAGAATGATGCCAGAAAAACTGACAAGAATTTCTTGATGGAATCTGATAAATGCTGGAGTAGTGTCAAGGGCACCTTTTTGTTAGATGATAAGAAAAATTACTTCTACCATGGAATTATGTTGCAGAGAATACCTTGAGAACTCCTGCTGTTCGTACAAGACATATTTGAAGTTAATCAGCTGGTTTTTATTGACATTAAGATCTCCATTGGAATAGGTTGCTGCACCCTGCCAATTACATTGAGCAACTCATCCAGAGCTTGAAATCTTGTTTTGATCTGTTTCATAAACTCACCTATGGTAGACTGTAAAGAGGTGTAGATTTTAACACTTTCCCAGTAAGAGTGTTAATAGGATTGCAGCCCTAAGTTTCCTTTCCTCCCACCAAAAGACTCAGCCTGTAAGTGCTTCCCTCACCCCACGTTCCTCTCATTTTGGCACATGTGGAATCGGAACTTCTCATCTGATGAAACAATAGCTTGGACTTCCCCAACCTGGTGTCCTTCAGATGTTTTGGACCTCAACTCCCAGCAACCCCAACCAGCATGGCCAGTGGTCAGGAATGCTGTAGTCCAAAATATCTGGAGGGTACCAGGTTGGGGCAGGCTGCAATAGCTAGTTCTGCCTCAAAAAGTGTAAAAAGCCCTTGAGCTTCATAGTTGCATTTGCAAATGACTGTAACTATAGAACTAAAGAGACAGTAGACCTTTCTTTCCTTACACTATAACTTCCAACGTGAAGAGTGAGAGCCTCTTGTAATCTTGTAATGCTTCGCTGTACTGGGACTGAATGAAAATGTCTAAACTCAGACACCATTCTGTGGGGAAGCAGTCAAAGTGAAAGCACAAGCACACACTGTCTTTAGGTCAGTTCCAGGGCCAACAATCCTAAAGCTGAAAGGAGCTGAAAAGGATAGTTCTGCTTGAAGGTTTTATTATGAGACCAAACAGGCAAATGTTCAGTAATTGGTTCCTCCAAAGGCTTCCTAGGTGCCTTCCCGCCAAGTCACCTGTTTGCTATCCAACTCTTCATTTGGGACATTTGATGATTTGTACAGCTATTATGAAGAGTATAATAATAAAAGAGGCTATATATCTGTCTGTCCGTCCATCTGTCTGACTGTCAACACCATAGCGCCAAGACTGTGAAACCTGACATGCATACTAAAGCAACCCTGGGGATGTGACACTCAGGTATATTTTGTTTTTAAAATGCATTAATTAATTTAAATTAATTTAAATGTGTCCGTGTAGTTGAAGCCTGCAGTAACACCTTCAGCCACTAGCGGCAGACTTCCTTAACTAGCACATAGCTTTGCAGTCTATACAGTATGAAGCCAGGGGAGGTTAGTAGGTCAAGAGAGAGAGAGTTATATGCCTGCCCCCTACCCCTGCTGTGGGGCAGCTCCCTCCCCTCAGAGGAATGGAATAAGACCACTCCCTCAGGGGGCTATAGGGGTACAACAATTCAGGGGCCATCTTTAGGGTGCCAGCAGGCATGGCTTTACTCAGACGGGGTGGGCACAATCTGTCCAACTCTGACAGCTGTGTAAGTTTGCTTGAAGGCAAACTTATATCAAGCTAAGAACTATTCCAACCCCTGCAAAGCAGGGTCTGTTTGCTACTGATAAATAAATGCCAGCTGTTTAGATACCATGTCCATGGAGAAGGCTATATATTTCTTGGAAGTATGCATAAAGAATTACCATGGCAAGGGGGGTGGGAATCAAACAGCTGAAATAATTATATTTGAGTTGTATGTCATGATACTTCCTTTGGCTTGGATCCTAGCTAACTTGAGTGGAAGGAAGCTCACACAAGGGGGCTTTACCATCCCCTCAAAACTTCTGTGCCTCCAGAAAGTCCCTCTGGAGAGCCATGGACACTCCTGAACAACAGGTGGCTGCCAGAGGAAGGGGGATTACTCCAAATCGGGCAGAGGCACCTTGCGTGAACTAAGCAGAGCTTGTAAAAGGTACCTCCACCAGGAAAGTCTCTTTGTGTGAGCCTCTTTCTGCTTGCATGAGTTAGGATCCAAATCATGGTCTTTCGCATTCAAAGCTCACATCCACATAGCCAATTCAAACAGCAGCAATCGTATTCTCTGCATCTGTCTACTAATCAGAAAGTTGGTGCAGTTAGTGCTGATAGCAGTAATCCATTGTGGGTTAAGAAGTGGCTGCATTTAGTGTCTCTGAGTATGAGTAATTTATGAACTGGGACTGTTGGGAGGGGTGGTGGGTAGAGAGATGGTTGGATGGGTATATGCAAAATGCACATTGGCCTCCAGTTAAAGTAGTGGCTTCTATGCTGTGGGATGTACATATGACCAAGGGCCAGCCAAAAGGGCAGAGGAAGGAAAGTGGGCTCCACAGAGTGTTTTCTCCTGATGTACCATGTGTACCATGTTTTGTTTTTTTCATTTTGGTTTGTGGCAAACCCAAGGCCATTTTAATAGAATAGTACCTTCTTACCAAATTCATTTTATATCCCTTTCTTTCTAGCTTTCTTTCTCTAGTCCTGGGAGTGTTCTAGACAGAGCCTTAAGCACTTGAAAGGCATCTGTAATGCTGTCTAGGATGCCATCCTAGGATGCATCGGGGATGCTCCTGCCAATCTTCCAATGAAGGCAGCATAAGATACCAGCTCGTTATGTTATCTGTGTAAGGAAAAGATGCACAGTGTAATTGTGCACAAATTCAAGTACCTGTTTACTAGACAAAGAGTTGTTCATGGAGTTGCATTGCAATATCCTATCTTTACACCTCCAACTCTCTGACAAGACTGCTCATTGCAGACACCACTCCTCTTCAGAAAGCAGAGGTATTTTCTGTTGCTTAGCAATATATCACTCCGGTTCTTTTTCTTCTTCTGAATTATCCACCCTCATTATAGTTTTCTGACTGTGGAAAATTACAGCTGCCTGAACTTGTGTTCACATGGATTTTGTAGTGCATGAAATAACAATGTTATGGTGTTCTTGATATAAGAA
Source organism: Shinisaurus crocodilurus (assembly GCA_021292165.1). NCBI lineage: Eukaryota > Metazoa > Chordata > Lepidosauria > Squamata > Shinisauridae > Shinisaurus > Shinisaurus crocodilurus. The sequence continues at coordinate 237,512,123 of CM037879.1, forward strand.
AGAAATATGCTGATGGCAATAGACACATTCTCCATTTGAGGTGTAACAATATGTATTAAACAAACAAACATTTATTAAAAAGCTGCTATTCTTGAATCGTCTAGCTTCATTCCTCAAGGCAAAGAATCTCACTTTCTTCATATCAGAGGCTCCCTTCTTGATGTTGGATTGGTGACTTCGGAGGTGCTGCAATGCAGATGCTGCTGTGCTGCCATGATAATAAGAGATGCTCTGAACCACATGTAAGGATCTTACACTGTGTCTCACCCTCCCAACAGCCTTGTCCCTCTGGCAAAATGGGGAAACCACATTGTGGTCTCTCCTCCTACGTAGCATGTGACTTCTCCTGGCAACAGGGGAAGGAGCCACCCTGCAATGTTACAGTCAATGTAACAAGAGTTGGGCAAATTTGCCAAAAATATTTCCAACTTCCATGCTTTGGTCATGGCTCTTAGCAGTCAGCATAGGTGTCTTCCATCTCTTTTGTTTGGGGAATCCAAGGCTACCAAAACCACGGATGAGTCAGACAATCTGAAAGTAAGTAGATTTCATAGATTGTGTAGGATCGCTCCCCATCTGTCAAATATGCCTTTTCCAATCTTCAGAAGTCTGATATCCACACTGGCCTCTTGTGTAAAGGCCATTCTGTATGTAGAATAGTTATGCAGTCATTAACACACATTAGGGCGCTATCCTATCACAATGCCCATAAGCCCCCAAACTCAGAGGCTTACAGTCATCCTATGCAGAGTGGGAGGAGCAGCGGAGGCAATCTTCGCCACCCTATCCTTCCACCCTACATAGTTCACTAGACGGGCTTTTTTGCCCATCTAGCTGGAGTGTTTCGGAGGGAGAGGGAAGGAGGCTGGAGAGGCTTCAGGACAGCACGTATCCTGGCCTCTCCAGTCTCCTCCCCTCCCCACCCACCAAAACACCCCCTTTCCCCCCTTTCCAATGTCACTTTTCCAACCTCAGAGAGCAGCCGGCATGGTTCTTTCCATGCCAGTTGCAAGGGGAAGCGGAGTCCGAGCTCCAGTTCCCAGCTCCAAGGTCAAAGCACTGTCTCCGACCTTGGACCTGGGAATCTGAAATATCCTATGGCCCCTCAGATGCTGTCTAGGGGCCATAGGATTGCTCCCTCCACTACAAATTATGCAGTTTGAGTATATAGGCATTGGATTTCATACCTGTTGATCAGGAACACAGGAAGCTGCCATGTACTGAGTATAACCGTTGGTCCATCTGACCCACTATTGTCACAAGATTCTTCCCTAGCCCTACCTGGAGAAGCCTGGGATTGAAGCTGGGGCTTTCTGCATTCAAAGCAGGTGCTCTTGCCACTGAGCTGCGATTCCTCCCGTGAGCTACAGCCCCTCTCATGGCACATGTTATATTCAGCATGTTCTGTTCAATAAATAGATAAATGGATGCAAGGAGAACCTGGAGATGGGATTAATACAGAGAATAAACCATTGAACTAAATAATTTCAGATCCTTTCACACTCTATGACTCTTAAGATGTAATTATTCATTTGAAATAACCTAGGATCATGTTCTATATCTATCAATAGATATAGTAGTAAGATGTCCAGGAGTATTGCTACAGCAGTTAACTTCCTTTTGATGAGAAAGAACTGGAGACTCTCAGTGTCTTTGTAAAATTTGATTTAGAAATATAACACATACGCACACCCAAAAAAGAATCTGAAACAAAACAGGCAGCAAAATCTTGTATCAGATTCACAGTGAATCATGGCTACACTGCAGTTCTAGCTAACTCCAGCTTAAATCCTCCACCTGCCCCTCAAGTTCAAACTGAAAACTGGCACCAAGTCTTTCTCTCCTCCATTAGCTGGAATGTATTGCCTTCCAGAACTCTCATTATATCCCAACATTGGAAAGAAATGCCAGCTATCCAGGAACATTACTGTAAACGTGTGTGTGTGTGTGTGTGTGTGTGTGTGTGTGTGTGTGTTATATTAATTGTATTGTATTGTATTGTATTATAGTATATAAACATAATATAATATAATATAATATAATATAATATAATATAATATAATAAAAATTAGATTGTAAGCCTAAGGGGAGGGTCTGTCATGCTGTTTATCTTTGTAAACTGTTCTGGGAACCTTTTTGGTTAAAGGGCAGGGTATAAATGCTTGAAATAAATAATTACAGTTAAAGTTCTTAATAATCACAGCCTTTCTGCACCAATTATACTGTCTGCCTATTTATTTCCAGGCGCATTTTAAGTTGCTGGAATTAGTATTTAAAACCTAATCCGAAAGACTGCCTGTACCCATCCATATGTACCTGCCCAGGCTTTAAGACTGGCATCAGAAGCCCTACTCTCTGATCCACTGGTGAGAGCTATAGTATTAGGTTGCTAAGTACCATGGACAGGACCTTCTCTGTCATGACCCCCCACCCACCTCCGTCTGTGATATACTTTCCCCAGGAAGTTACACATGTCCTTCTCTTTGGTGACTTTTAGAGGAGCCCTCAAAATCTTTTATTATTCCAGTCTGTTTTGGGGTGATTTTATCACTCTGCGTTTTAATAATGGTTTTATTTTAAATGTTACTTACAATGCTGCCACAATGCTGCCCAATGTGGCTGCCCATAACTCCTCAAACTCGGAGGATTACAGGCATCCTGTTGAAGGTGGGAGGCAAGGATTGCCTCTGTGCTTCCCTCACCCTCCAAAACACTTAGATGCCCGACTTCAGCCGTCTGACTGTTTCCCCCAATTTGTGAGGAGAGGAGCAGGAGGCACCACCAGGATTCCTCATGGGACAGCAGTGCCTCACTCCTCCCCGCCCCGCCCGCCCAGAATCCCGCCCCCTGCAGCGCCAGCTCCGAAGTCGGTCTGCCGTCTTGGGAGCCGCAGCCATTGTGGAAAGAACCGCACCGGCTGCGAGGGCAGAGGGAGGGTGCTTTGAAGTTGGAGTCCCAGCTCTGACCTCAGAGTGCCTTTCCGAGAGCTGGGACTCTGACTTTTCCTATGGCCATCTATACAGGGTCTTGCGGCCATAGGACTGTGCCCTTAATGTTGTTATTTTGTTTTTGTTGTTTTAATGGCTTGTAATTTTATTTTATCATTGTTTCACCTCCCAAGGTGTAAGCCACCTTGGGAGGGTGAATACCCTAAAAGGCAGGATAGAAACCTATTAAATAAACAAATATAGTGCCTGAACACTCAGCGACTGCTCATTCACAGTAAACAGCCCAAACTCATAAGACCATTTAAGGTCCATCCCTCTTGGTCATCAGTGAGTTCTGCTAGCACAGTTCCCCTGTGATGAGAACAGAACTCCTGTGCCATGGGATTGGAAGTATGATATCTACAATTTGAGCACACACAAAATCTATACATTTTAATTATCTCCCCTTTGTGTTTCCTTCTTTCCTTCCTTCCTTCCTTCCAGCAATGACACAATGAGATAAATAGCTAGCAGCATTTAATTTATCAGAGATGTTGCAAAATGCATTTGCATTTATGTGCTGATGTTCAATATTATCTGGTATAGCTCATATCCAAGGGCAAGGATAATTTCAAACTATGTATCTTAAATGATATTTTTTTTAATGAAGTACAAGGCTACCTGTCTTTGAAAAAAAAACAACAGGTTTATAGAACTAGAGTTTACCAGTTCAGAAAATATATATATGATATTAAAGTCAAGAGCATCTTCGGTGGGGGTGCACACATCAGTGTATTTGATGAACAGTGCAATCCTATCCATGTTTACTCAGACTAGGCTTACTCCCAGGTAAGTGTGTGTAGGATTGCAGCCTGTCTGCAATCTTATGTACACTTAGTTTGGATTACGTCCCATGAAACTCAGTGGGGTTTACTTCTACATAGATAGGCTTGTGCTGTAAGTGTTGAAAATAATAATACACAGTCAGTGCAAAATTAAATGCAAGATAAATGATTCTCTTGAGTGACTACAAAATTTACAGCTTTCTAAAGATGGATTTGCATAAATGTTTTTTCTTCACTTAGAAAGTTAACATTTTTTCATTACTGTTTATATATTGCAATGGAGATCTCTGTGGAAGTATTTTATTTATTTATTTATTTATTATATTTATACCCCGCCTTTTTTCCTGCAAGGAACCCAAGGCGGCTTACATAATTCTCCTCCTCCTCCTCCTCTCCATTTTATCCTCACAACAACCCTGTGAGGTAGGTTAGGCTGAGAGTCAGTGACTGGCCCAAAGTCACCCAGTGAGTTTCATGGCTGAGCGGGGACTAGAACCCGGATCTCCCGGGACCCAATCGAACACTCTAACCACTACGCCACACTGGGTAGTGGTTAGATGGGTTGAAGTTATAACATGGAGTGGACAACATTTTCACCCCAAAGGGTGACCTAGGGCAATGGAAGGTGGGTTGGGGGCTGCATGCTGGTGGTCGTGGCCAGAGCACGTGGTGTGCAGGGCCTGGACTTGCCTTTCACATGGCCAGGGCCAGTGTCTCTCTTTCTATCTCTCTCTCACACACACACACACACACACTCACACTCACACACGCATGCACTCCACACACAGAGAGATTCATGGGGAAGACTGGCACATGGGAAGGGGAGGGTTAATCCTTCTTGTACACCATCCTCCCTATCACAATTGTGCTCTGCAAAGATCACCAAAAAGCCGCTTGGTGGGCAGTGAGGAGGGGAAATTTCTTGGTGAAGGAAGTCAATACACAGGGAGGGCCTTCCCTGCGTGCCATCCTCCCCATCACAATCACACTCCCCCCCCCAAACAGCCCACCAAAAACCTTAGTGGCATGCATGTGGGTGTGCAATTGGTGGCAGAAAGTGGGGGTGGAATTCAGCAGGGCCACAGACATTTGTGTGGGTCACACTGAAGACCCCCATGCACTGCATGTGGTGCACCTGTGTTTTAGGCCAACATGAATAACAAGGCATGCTCAAAGGGGCTTTTCATTTAAAGAATGTCCACGTGAATGCACCTTTAAACATCTGGGACACAACACAATCCATCTCAGACCTAGGAATTATTAAGTCCACGTTGCCTCCGGAAAATCCTGCAAATTACTTGGGAAGATAGGCGAACAAATGTCAGTGTACTGGAAGAAGCAAAGACTACTAGCATTGAAAAAATGATCCTTCAACGCCAACTTCAGTGGACCGGTCATGTTGTTCGAATGCCTGACTGCCGTCTCCCAAAGCAGTTACTTTACTCACAACTCAAGGATGGAAAGCGGAATATCGGTGGTCAATATAAGAGGTTTAAAGATGTTCATAAGGCTAATCTAAAAAAATGCAATATAAACATCGAAAACTGGGAAGCTCTGGCCCATGAACGATCTAAATGGAGGTTGGCCTTTCACAAAGGTTCCATGGACTTTGAAGAAGCCCGAGTGCAAGGTGAAAGGGAGAAACGTGCTAAGCGAAAAGCACGTCAAATGAATCCTTTACAGGACCATCTTCTATCTGGTAACCTGTGTCCTCACTGTGGGAAGCTGTGTGGATCTAGAATTGGCCTCCACAGTCACTTACGGACCCATCGCTAGAGTCTACACAATCTTCTTTAGAATTTCCTCCTTTTATCCCGGAAGACAATCTTACTCGGTCACGAGTGATCGCCTGATGATGATGATGATGGTAACTCTTTTGCTGAATTGTAGTTCTGATAATGTGATTACATTTGAAAGTCTCGTTTCCTCAGGATACACACACACACACACACACACAATCAATAACTGTGTTATTCATTTGACTGGGGAGGGGGATTCCCTTTTTATTATATCAACTCAGCTATGGGATACAGATGCAGTTTCATTCCTATTATGGTAGCAGGAGAGGATTTTGTCTCAGTTCCAGAGCACTCTTTCCAGCTTGTGGAATGCCATGAAAAGAAATGATTGTGGAAGCAATCCAGCAGTGACCAAAGATGTGTACTTTTACTCTAATAAAGAACTAGGAAAGGGCACCATAAACCTTAAATTTTTAATCTTTGTTATTTTTACATTCACCACTTCATCCTTAAATCCCTCTATGAAGGCATGAAATGTTTTCACTTATTCTGCTATTGTGTTAAACAGACATTCTGGAACATTTCAAAAATTAGTTGTCTAGAAATGTAGGGGGTTTTACGGCAGCGAGATTACTGTATACACAGAAATGGAAATGTCAAACTTTACCTTCTGTAGAAGAATGGATGGTGAAGATGCTGGAGTTAGTGGAGATGGCTAAACTTACGGCATTAATGAGAGAAAAGTCAACATTTAGGTTTACGGTTGAGTGGAAACCTCTGATAGACTTTTTGCAGGGTCTAGAAAATAATGATCTGTTTATTTGTGAGTTTCTTGAATAAGAACACAAATTTGGGTTAATGGAAAAAAGAGTGCTTTATTTGTAACTATAGAGCAGTGTTCTCCAACCTTGGGTCCCCAGATGTTTTTGGCCTACAACTCCCAGCATGCCCCAGCCAGCTATGCTGGCTGGGGCATGCTGGGAGTTGTAGGCCAAAAACATCTGGGGACCCAAGGTTGGAGAACACTGCTATAGAGTAAGAGAAGGTTTGTGTGTGTTTTTACTTAAGCTTTGTTTTGGAGAAAATCGGAAGTCCACTTTATGTTTTGTCTGTTGTTACATATATTTGTAGTGTAGTTTTCTTTGTTTTTTTCCTTTAACAATAAAAATATGAAGTTCAAACTCAAAAACAGAAATGTAGGGGGGGGGTTGTTTTTGTTTTACCCTGACTGCTGCACACCTTCAGTTTCTTACTACACAAAAGAAGAAATTCCAAGTTACAAACTTCATTCCGTGTGTGTGTGTGTGTGTGTGTTTTCTAAAGTATTTCTAAAGTTTTACAATCTTTCTACCCGCTTACATGACAAGATGAAACAATTTTTCTATTATCCACTTCCGGTGTATCAATGTCACTTCTGAAGTTTTGTCTCAACATTCTCATTAAAAGCAGGAAATGCAGATGAGGGTAGAAGGAAACGTACAGTCACACAATCTGAGATTTAAGCAAGGTGAAAAGTGTTATTTAAGCAAAGTGTTTAGTTCCTCTTCAGAGTAGTTTTAGGATAGTATGGTTCCTACCACACTCCAATGATTGACTCAGAACAGGAACTCATTTGGTACACCCACTCGATTCACCCAAGGAAGAGGCTCCTGAGAAAGAAGCAAAGATTCCTTTCACTCTGTGAGCTTCACAGTTCTGGCTGGAGAGTGCCTGGTAAGCCCTTTGTGCCCGCAGGCCTTGTGCCTAGTTCCTTAAGTAAGAGTTGGGATCTCATAGAACAAATAGAGATTCAAGCCTGCCCTGTAACCTGCATGGATTTGATGGGTTGGATCCAGGATCTGCTTTCCATTGACAGCGCTCATGGAAGATGACTCTGCCTGTTTTTCATAGATCCTTTCTTCCCACTGGTCACCCCATTCAGCAGGGTGTCCTGACCCCTCTCTCAGCCGTGTTCAGGGGCAAAGGGGCTGCCATGGGGAGGAGGCGGTGTGGAGATCTGTTTCTGCTGGCCCAATTGCACATGCCTAACTGGATCCAACCCCAAAGAGCCTTCATCCCTGTGCCAAATATGATGAAAATGAAACTTTTCCTTCCAGGTTGAAACTGCTGTGGTCATCTAATGATAAGTAGGCTTCTTCCAAGACCTAGCACCAGCAGGTTAGCCATAGGCTACTCCTGGGAAGTCCCAAACAAAGTTTGCCAGTAGCCACTGCTGCTCATGTGCCACTCCAACATGATCCATTGTGCTGTTTTTTCCACCACATTACCAACCTGCTCTTCACCTGTGTGCAGAAGCCTCCTTTTCCTGAAGAACCACCGTGTCAGGGCATAAAGAGTTAAAATCTATAAGTAAGTAGAGTCCTCACATATTGCTCTCTGCATCGAGGTTAATTTCAAATAAAGCCAGGGAGAGATTTAATATTGATTTGACTTAAGGCTGAGATTGCCAGTGATTGGTGTGCCTGCGAACACCTCTCTTGGCACCCACCAGGCTCCCTGCCTCTCCTGATTATTTTTTTTAAAAGGTTTGGTTTTTTAAAATGACTGTGCATGTTTTTTTACTGGGAGGCTGGCATGTTGCAAAGTGAAGGGCTGCCCTCCAACACCATCTTCATTTGCGATCAATAAATGGTTTTGTATTTTGGAGCTCTCAGACCACACCTCTGCTTATATTTAGGTTTTTTTTTCTTTTAGTTACTTATCTTCTAGCGTCACCATTTTGCCTTCTGGGAAATTAGTGTTTTGAGACCAACCATGCCCACCCCATGGCAGACTTTTTATGAATGGGTAAAAAAAAACCCACCCCATGGCAGCCATTTTGTGAGAGCAGACATGACACTTTCAAAATTCCAAATGTTCCCACTGACCAAAAAAGGTTGGGGACCCCTAAGTTAAGGACCCCAGCCACTTCTATGCTCTATTAGTTATTCTCTTTTGGTTTGGTTGTAGAGTGGTAGGAGACCATTCTACAACCAAATAAAATATAGGGCAGATTTCTTAGAAGAGCAATTATTCTTTCCCCATATTAACTATATTTAACACACTTGCCTTTGGCCAATGATAAGCATTTTTCCCCCTTTCAGTTTCTGTTAGTGTGGCATTTTGATTTTCTGATTAGTATTTAGAGGCTGAAACATTACTTTGCAATTGTTCTATTGGTTACAAAGCAAACTACTCCTGTTGTTTATGGTTGTATGACTCTGCTATACAACATGCTGTGACATCATACATAATCTCTCTCAAATACATTGTGTGACTTGGCTACAAATCCCCTATCAGCCTTTTTTATGAATTATGTTTTAAATTTGCCAAACTTTTCTGAGCCTCTTTGCTTACACATGGCCAGTGATTGGCAGTGATTGGCAACCATGGTATACAGCCAATGTTTGTGTCCATACAATGGATCTTTGAATCTGTTAGCTTTTTTTATTATTATTATTCCTAGCAGATGGCTCCTAGACTAGACTATGACAAGATCTTGTCTCAACTGAGTAGAAAACAGAAATATGCTGAACTCTTCAAATTTAATCAAGGCAGTCAGTGAACCACGAGATCTGCCTGCTTACCCACTCTTGCACTGAATTGGATATCTGCTGTTCAAATTGTAGCAAGTACCTGAGCTAAAAACTATCATGTACCTTCATGTTTCTGATGCCTTGTGTCACGTTTCAGTGCCTCCTCAGTGAAAGTGATGTACAGCAAGTAGCAAAACTGTTATGTGCCAATCCTGTATCCATTTGTACCACTGTATTCCTGGAAGGATTTGAGACATCCTAATTCATAAGGGCATAAGCTGCTGCCCATATTATCACATGCCATTTCTGCCTTTCTGTCTTCTGAGCCATGTGCCACAAGAGAAATATGGCTCACAGTGCAATCCTATACATGTCTACTCCAAAGAAAGTCCCATTGAGTTCACTGGAGCTTATATCCGGGTAAGTGGGATAAGATTGCAGCCTAAGCCACTGATGTACTTATACAACTATTTTTGTTGGGCTGGTGTGCTTTCCTTCCATTCTGCCCTGAATATAGTCTATAGATACAGACTTGGTGGCAAGACTGTGTATGAGGCATGAAATAATAATAATTATCATCATCATCATCATCATCATCATCTACAGTATTTGTATACCGCTCCACATCAAGCAGTTTCTGGAGCGGTGAACAATAAAAAGACAAAAACAGATAAAAGAAACAAAAAAAAAAAAAATTACATTGAAAACATAAAATTACATTGGTGGTTGAAGAGCAGAGAAGGCATCCTGGAACAAGGAGGTCTTCAGCAGGCGCCAAAAGCAGCACAATGACAGATCATGCTTGACCTCCAGAGACAGGGAATTCCACAGAAATGGAGCTGCCACATGGAAGGTCCTTCTACTGGTGTACTCCAATTGGGCCAAAGGTCCATGAGGAACCACCAGCATGCCATCTGATGACCTCCTCAGTGACTGGGCAGGTTGGTATGGGAGGAGGCGCTCTCTCAGGTAACCTGGTCCCAAGTTGTTTCGGGGTTTATACACAAGAACCAGAACCTTAAACCTAACCTGGTAGCGAATAGGTAGCCAGTACAGTTCCTACAGCAATGGAGCTGCATGCTGAAAAAGGGCAGCTCCCAACAATAGCTGAGCTGCTGCATTCTGCACTAGCTCCAGCTTCCGGAGCAGCCTTAAGGGCAGCCCCACATAGAGTGTATTGCAGTAATCCAGTCTTGAGATTACTAGCGCCTGTGTCACTGTGGCCAAGCTATCCCTGTCCAGGAGAGGCCATAGCTGGCGAACCAATCGAAGATGGTAGAAGACACTCCAAGCCACCGCAGTCACTTGGGACTCCAGCGACAATGATGGATCTAGGAGTACCCCCAGACTACTAACCTGATCTTTCAAAGGGAGTGCAGCAACCTCATCCAGAACAGGCAATGAGCCTATCTCCCGGACTTGGGAACCACTCATCACCCACAGGGCTTCCGTCTTGCCAGGATTCAGCCTCAGTTTATTGGCCCACATCCAGCCCATCACTGAGTTCAGGCATTGATCCAGGACTTGCACAGTCTCTCCTGGTTCAGTTGTCACAGGGATATAGAGCTGTGTGTCATCAGTGTACTGATGGCACTTGGCTCCAAACCCCCTAATGACTGCTTCCAGCGGCTTCATATAGATGTTAAATAACATCAGGGACAAGATGGTACTCTGCGGAACCCTATAGCGCAATTGCCAAGGGTCCAAGGAATAGTCACCCAATTTTACCCTCTGAAATCGACCCCACAGGTAGGACTAAAACCACTGTAACACTGGGATGGCGGCATCACCTCCATGGGTCCCTGCATCAGGGTCCTCCCTGTACATCCCACCACACCAATACTTATCACACACTCTCAGTACTCATTCACAACACAAATAAATCCACAGCCACTCAAAAACCTCATGTAAGCTATTCATCATCCACTCACACACAATCAACCCAGCACAACAACAATATAAATATAAAAATAATCAGGCAGCAACACAAACAGGCACCTGAAACAAAGAGGGAGTGGTGAAAAGAGAGGAAAGAGGTGTGTTCTTGCCCTTGTGGCACCCCAAAGGGGCAACCCAAAGCGGCACGCCCCCTTTGGTGTCACCCCCTTTAGGGACACCCCTGCTGGGGCGGCCTGCCAGTGGCAGCCCACCACCCTGCAGCAGGCCAGCAGATATGCCCCAGGAGGCTGCTGGATTCCTAGGGCCAGGTGTTTCCAACTGCCCTGATGGTGTTCTGCTGGGCCGGGGGGGGGGGCAGTTAGAAGCCACGTCTTAAGGTGAGGCAGTCCTCTTTCCCCAAACTCCAGAATGTCCTTGCAGGGTGTCCAGGCTAGAGTCTGACTCCACCCCCACAGCGGGACTTACACTTGTCTGTGCATTTCTAAGCACACCAGATGCTGTGGAATAATGGATTCTTAGGTGTCCCGCTTCCTAGCAAATGTCAAGAGCTGTTTGTATCTTTCATCAATAAGCCCTGTCCTGTTCACAGAATTGTATAGCTTTTTACAGGCTCTTGCTTTTCAAACAACAAGGAGTTGCTTCTTTTTTAAAAATAATAATAATGCTATGTTAGGAAGCTGTAAATGCATTAGTAAATGTCTGTGAGAGCAACTGAAGTTAGTTGTATGGCACACAGGATTTCAGTCCCCATCATGCTGTTTCTTGGCTTACTTGTCCTAAACTCAATTAATTTGCATTGGAAGAAAAAAGAAATAAAAATGCATACATATTCTGACTAGCCAAAAAGATTCAGTGTGAAAAGCTCTAAAGAGAATTTAGAAATTCTGGAATTGCGCTATTCTCGATTGCAGCAGAGGATAGCTTTTGCATGGGCAAAAGGGTCTCACTTAAACTCTTTGTTTGGGGCATACCAGGTTTCCTTGACATCTTGAACTGTGGTAAGGTAGTCCCCAGATATCTTAAAGCCAACGTTTTCCAGCCACTCAATTGGGCTAAAAAAAAAAAAAAAAAAAGATGTTAAGTAAGCCCATGATAGAGCAATAGTGGGACCTGGATTTTGCCAGAACAGAATATGTGGCAATAAATATGCCTTGTGGTATGTTGATGTGTCTGGAAAATTGGATTCTCCTGCATTCATAGGCAGTTGCAGCCTACTCTTTGAAAAGTGGAGAGTTGCAGTATCCCACAGAAATGCCCTAAACAACTTATTTAGATCACAGATCACTACTATATTTACAACATTTGTCTGAAGTTCACCTTACGCTTCAGTGTAGCTACCACAAAAAGAGCCATCTTGTTAATATTTCTTCTGATTATTCTGCAAATGACAGAATTTATCTATGTTAGTTCCTTAACAGAGCAATCCCATGGAGTGTGTGTGGGGTGTGTGTGTGTGGCTTTGCCCTGCAAGCATAGCACCAGGGGGTGGGGTTGGCTCTTTCATTTTCTGTTCCCCACACAACGGGTTTCTTTTTCATTTCCATTCCAGTAGGAGGGAAATTAACTGTGTGAGGTAGAATGCCTGAAAGGGACTATTGCCTGAAACCAAAGGGTGAGCAGCTTGTGCTAGTTTCCGAACTATGCGCAAGAGGAGAATCCAACTAAAGATAAATGTTTGCACAAGCATGGTTGCACAAGCAGTTGCATATTATGCTTGCACAACTGGTTGCACATTACACTTGCACAACCAGTTACACGTTACGTGCAAGCATGTGCACTATGGAAAGATTAGTCAGAGCTCCACTAGCACTATTTGAATTTGTGGAATGACACTGTTGGATACTGTCCTATATTTTGGATTTGTGCTATATCTTGGTATATATTATATTATCTGAGTGTATTTCTAACCAAGAATTTGGCACAACCTAAATCCATATTCTTCAGCAATTATGGCAGCAAACCATACTGCCTTATAATACAACCACACCTCTTCAACCAGTTATTGGTCTCTTTGACCTCCGGTTCAAATAAGTAAAATTTCAGGACTCCAAAATCTTCCATCTGGAGAGCTTCAACAAATAAGCTACAGTTATATTGTATATAATATACAATATAATAGTCCAGACCAAAATGCTGGATAGGTGATTACAGTATGGTGATAATAAAGATTTACTGAATGAGCCATGAACTTCTTCCAGCTCTTACTCTTATCAGAAAATTCAAATATCAAGGGAACAAAATAGCCCTGACCCCAATGAAAAATACTGTGTGTACTTTGAAGGTGGGAAAGGAATCAGAAATTTGTTTGAGATTGAGGAGATACATGTCAGTCCATGAGCTTCTTTCTACATGAATCAAACAAATGAAACAATGTAATCTGTCACATGCTCTTAACATGAATTATGGCTTTTGCTTACTTAAAAATACACAAGAAGAATTGGTCTGTCTCTGAGCTGGGTGAAACTCTGAACGAATTGCTTTGATGATCTTCCAGGCTGAGAAGCTTCAGGAAGAAATGCAGTGACTGTATTTTATATTTTTTCTGTGGAGAAATATATTGCCTTTGATTTTATGCCTTTGGCTTTCTGTGTTACTGATTTGATGCTTTTGGCTTAATCAATTGAATCATAAAACATGCCACTTCCATGTTGTCAGACATCAAAGAGCTACATGTTTACCCAAGCTTAAAAACCTTGTCAATAAAACAATAACCTTGTCAATACAAGAATTCCTATGGACATTTAAACAATACTGCAGATGCTTTATATTTTGTAATTGGGAACTGGGTCATTTTGAAATTACATGCATAGAATATTTAATACCCCACCTGAATTTTGGAGATTTATATTGTATGTAGCTACATAATTCTCAAACCCTGCATGCCCCTCTCTGAACAGAACATGATCCAATTAAAATACCACCTCTGCTTTCTACTTCTTATTCTCGGGAACAGTTTCCAGAGGGGTAGCCATGTTAGTCTGTTGCAGGAAAAACAAGAAAGAGTCTGGTGGCACCTTAAAGACTAATAAATGTATTGTGGCACAAACATTTGTGGACTAGAATCCCACTTATTAGCTTTATGAAGTGTTGGCAGTGTACAGAGGGGAAAGTGTAAAGGTTTTAGTTTGCGTAGTCCTGTATAGTCCACAAAAGCTTATGCCATAGTACATTTGTTAGTCTTTAAGGTGCTACAAGATTCTTCTGTAGTTTTTGTCCTGAAGCTAGTAATAGAAACACTTTGCTAAATATTTTGTGACCTTTCCTCCTAAAGAACCACCTCTTTCCCTTTTGCAGACAGCCAGAGATTTGCAGTACATGCAGTGGTGCAGCTAGGGCTGGATTCTGGGGGCAAAATCCAGGGGGCCCTCCCAAATGACCACCCAGAGAGTAGCAGGTGATGAGGGCTGCAGCAAACAGGCCCAGCATCAGCACCTGGGCCAGCATGGGCATGCCGGGGAACCACCAGAACCAACTTTGGTTACCATAGCAACCTTTCTTTCTCCTTCTTTTTAAAAACATTTTATAGTCAGGGCCGGCAGGCCAGGTATGTACATGGTAACAGATGCTTATTTTATTATGTCCACTTTTAAAATATATTATCCCTTTCTACAACAGAATGGTGCTTATTCACAAGGAAATGTGTTTAGCATCAGGGCAGAAGAAGCAAACTCCGTGTTATTCTGTAGTCATGATGGTGCTTTGATTTAAGTGAGTTTAAAATGAAAGACCCTGCACATGCTCAGGGTATTATCATTTAAAATAAATAAATAAATAAATAAGAGTTTGCAAACATTTTTGTTTGCTTGCTGGCTTGCTTTATCATATCAGGATCATACAAGCATTGCAAAGTATGGAATGGTGAGGCATCAGGGAGAAGGGGAATATTAATTGTGTGCTTCATAAATGAAGTAATACACATGGTCATCTAATAGGGGACCCGCATAAGACCATTACTTACCAGGGTCTAAAAGTACTTAGCTGTATCACCGAACACACACATTCCCTTCATGAGGAGTAGCCACAGCAGTTACCGTACATATAGCCCTGATTTCTCATCAGAGAATCTGTGCCAGCAGCACCCAAAATGGGTTACAGCTCTGAATTGTAGCCATGTATGGGCCTTGTTCAGGTGCTAGCCCAAATTCCTTTGAGAATAGCACTAAGGCCATGCATCCATTGTACTTGAATCCCACCCAGCCTCTTCTCCTAACCCACCACTGGGCCCAGGTGCTTGTACTAGTACCAATGTAAGTGTGTGTAGGAAATTCCAGGTGTCCTTGCAGGGGTGTTCTCCCTATGCTCAAATAACACCCATAGTGATGACTGAATATAAATGCAGTGTCAGCACTAAGCGATTTTGTCGTCCCTGTGGGCGTTCTTCAGTTGCCAGTGCAATGAGTGGTAACTTGTAGATTGTACCAAAGCATTTATTAACATATTGCTCACCTTTGTGTTAAAGTTTCAGTACTGACTGAATTCTATCTTGAATTTGAAATGTTCAAGAAAGAGTTAATTGAATGTCTGTCTATATTTATCTGGGACTGGGTACTGTATTCCCCAACCCCATACATACTGGCTTCAATCCTAAGTTGCTCCTCCGTTCATGTGTGTGTGTGTGGGGGGGTCAATTTCCACTATTCCGCCTCCATCTGCAGTCCCCTGCACCATATCCCACACCATTCACAAGAGCCTCTCAGCCCCTAGGACTGCAGACAGTAGGGGGGAGATGTGATATCCTCCTTCCATGAACCTGGACTCTGTTCCATTCACAGAAGGAAAGTTAGGATCCAAGTCATTGCCTTTACCTCTATGTAAGACATACTTATTTTTGCATGGCTGTTTGAAACATTATTAATCCACTTCCCTTTCAATAATCCCCTAGAATTAAAATGGTGGTAGTGATGCAGAAATCCACACTTTAGCTTCACGTACATGCTAGAGTTTGGGAAGTGAAATAATTCTCGCCCACTTCTAACTTTTCTCCCTGTCTATCTACTTTCAAGGCATATTTGACAAGCAACCATGTCAATTTTGCACAAAGGAAGCCAGTCCCTGGTTGATGAGTGGAGATAGGTTTATTGCCTTAACAGTTTAGAATTTTATTATAACCACATTTTCATAGCAGTTGGGCTGCTTTCCTTTTGCACTTGGAGGGCTTTGAAGTGTTGGCTCTGGATTAAAGCATGACGGTTTCAATTGCTTCTGGGTTTATCACAAGCTGACTATTTTATATCAAATTTATTTTGCTAAGCATGGATAGCTTGCAGTGGGCTGTCAGGGTTCACATGAGTCCAACAACTGTCCATACTTTATTTTGTTATATGTTTGATGAGGAAAGAGACAAGAGGAGATTTTCTACCGCTTTCCTTTTAACCCCCCTTTTGGGGGATTGTTATTTTTGCTTGTGTTCTATTATATTATAAGAGGCGAACCTCTGAAGATGTAACTATTAGAATAAGCCATAGGCCATTATGAACCATTCTGTTTTGGCTCTGTGCAGTTAACAATCCCAGACTGAAATTTTCTAATGAGTAGATCATTGGCTCTCTTGTCAGTTTTATAGCACTGCCTTCCCTACCAGTGTTTCACAGTCCAGGTGTGTTTGCCCTTTGGGATGCCATCCCACATGTGCAAAAGGATGTTGGTCAGAGGGGGGAAAGCACACCCAGCTCCTGGTTCAGTTAAGTCAGGCAGTCAGATTTTTCTCAGGTACAGAGTATGGAATTTTAAAATGGGTGGGAATCTAAGGCAGGTGTTGGACGTTATGCCAATGCATTGCAGGAGCTGGGGAAGAGGAAGCACAACTACTTTTACATGTGCTTCCTGTGTAACGTGGTGCATCTCCCTCACTGAGATATGTACAAGCCTCATATATGTGTGTGTGGGAGCTTATGCATTTCACCACAGAAGAGAAGTGCTTTCTGTCTGCCTCAGACATTACACAGGAAGAAGCAATGGGGATAACTGCATTTCCTCTCTTCCAGCGAATCACATAATGTCCAAAGCACTTTCTCTCCCTCACATCATATAATATCTGAAACTGCTGTAAGAAAAGGAAAGGAGTCGGGGATAAGAATTTTGCAGGTGACATCCAAATTAGAAGTGGACAGTCCACTCTTTATTATGGAAGGGAATGTATGCCCCCTAAGTCTCCCTGTTATCATAACTTTGTTCCCAACAGTGGTGCAATCGGGGCAGGACTTTGGGGCAAAGTCCAGGGCCCCACTCAGCAGAATGAGCAGGAGGGCCCCCAAAAGCAGCAGGACCAGCTCAGGTGAAGCAAGTGAAATAAAATACATTACCATCTAAAGAAGCCCCCCCCCCCATAATACCATTAAGTCCAGAGTCTAAAATTACCTAACTGGTTCCCAAAATACAGGAAAATACTTCATACCAAGGAACTTATGTCTCACCAGAATGCTGGTTAGTGTTTATCCTTGAGACATGATCAGCCATGACACGTGTAACGCTCTGCCTTCAGCCTGTTCATTTTGTCGCAGAAGGCAAACACTGTGATTTAATGAGAGTGAACCATAACATTTATGTAATCAAGAAGGCACCCCAGCTCCTGCACGGTTTCTCAGAAATTGTGCCTTCTGTCCCCAGAGAGTCCTGTGCATCTCCACCCCTGGCTTTCCTTCCCATACCAAGGCTTTCCTTTTGCATAACGAATATTGATTTAGACAACCCATGCATGTGATCACTCTAAACTCATTAGAGGCTATTTCTGAGGCCTTAATTATCCCTTCCCACACACAAACACACAGGAGGAGAAATGTTTAGGCAAATTATCCCTGGCTTGAAAGCCACAAGCAGCATTCTGAGTCATCCTCTCACAAGGGAGAGGTTTACTAGCCTTGAAGTAAGTCTTTCTTGAGATCAGTGGGGGGGGGGGGGAAGAAAAGAACTCTTGACAGATCTGAAGGCAGCAAATATGAAACGGCCTACCTCCACTCGACTACCCCGTGGGGAGCCAGGATGCCAGTGATTCCACAACCACATCTCTGTCCAATGCCTGGCTCCCTGCATTAAAGGAATAGTATGACAGAGAGCATGCTGGTAAAACTGTCAGCATCAAACTGTGGCTGGAAATGTCCTAGCTAGCACAACACATAACGGCTTTGCTATTTGGTGGAAATGATAATCTGTTGGCTGTCCATTCTCCACACAGCCCCGGTTGCATAGTCATGTGATGGGGGATGGTAGTAGCCACTCTCATCAGTGCTGGCTCCAGGTTTGGGGCAAGGCACCCTCAATAGGTCCCCTCCCTCAGTGAGTCTACCTTCTCACCACCTTTTTCACCTGCTGCTCTTGCTCTTTGTCTTGTTTCTTAACATTGCTGCCTCTTGCATGCTTGACAAGCAGAGAGCCAGCAAGCAAGGAGGCAGGGGCATCTAATGCTCCTCCTTCTCACCACCACCACCATTGTCTGGGCCAGAACGAGAGGCAGGTGAACAAGCAGGTTGTAATTGTGCAGAGGAGGAGGAGGAGGAACAAGTCCGGGGGGCTCTTGTCAGGGGGCCCTGCTGCGGTGTGGGCCCCTGGCAGCTGCCAACCATGCCTACCCTGATTCTCATACCCCCTTAATAAACTGTATATATTTTCCTTTATCAGTGCAGTGATCTGATACCTGTCGTCCCCCCCAGGATATATGCCTCCTTAAGGACAGCAGGAACCACCTCCTGGACCCACCCAGTCAACACCCCACCCACCCACCCCGCTAGCTTTTATAAGCCAGGTTTTTGTTTTGTTTTTAAACACATTAGTGGTTGCAGAGAGCAACTGTTTCATAGGGTTTGGTTTGCTCTTTGCATAATTGGCCAAGACGCAGCTGCAGATGAGCAGGCATAAAAAGCTACATCACAGTAGCTTAAAATGACTGTGTTGCATGAGTGAATTGAGTGGGTTATAATGCAAAAATATCTAGCGGTTAGTGGTTTGGGGTATGAAACTGTTCTTGATCCCACACCACAGGATCACATGAGTCTAAACAAGAATCGGAAGGGCCTCACACCTCTGTATATATCCATTTGAATTGCACAGCACAGGTTGCTAGTACAGAAACACTGCTACAAATATAATCCATGTATGTCAATATCTTTGTTGATGTAGGATATTTCTCCTGGCACCTTTTCCTGAGTGATTAATGCAATCACCCTGTTGAGGTCCACGTTGAACTTCAAGTTCAATCAGGTTCTCTATGCAAGACCCACTGAAAATAAATGGGAGCTCTGACATAGTCTTCATTTATTTCATTGGGGCTTGTGCAGGAGAACATCATGGTAGATTGTGACTTTGGTCTTATACAAGGCTGACATATGACCTATGTGGGCTGTCAATCAGGAGGAGACCATGAAGGATCTTTCCTGGTTGACTGAGGAGTTAATAGGGTGGCCACTTATGAATTGCCAAAAAAGAAGAAATGCAATGTCAAAAAGGAGGACAACAGGTGACAGCAATTTGCTTAAAACTTGCATATGTTAATTTATATTTATAGATGAAAATATAAACATAATTATCATCATTTAAATAGAAACACAGTACATCTCACCATAGTGGAGAAGACTGACCACGTGACCTGTGTGCCTGCCTTTTTTAGCTTGCTGTCCAGGTATTAACTGGTGATAGGCAACAGTTCTTATGGTTCTTTAGCTTTAAATTGGAATTGGAGAGGGCAACCCTTCAAATAGAGGACACCTTCAAAGAGAGTATAGTCCTCTCTCGGCCCTTCAAATAGAGGACTGTCCTCTGTATAAGAAGATACAGGAACACCCTAAGATAAACACATTCATATTCCACCTTTCCTCCAGGGAACCCAGGGTAGTGTACATGGAAGTTACCCTATTTTGTTCTCATAACAATCCTGTGGGGTAGGTTAGGTCCCAAGGTCTCCCACTGAGCTTCATGGTGAATTGAATCCAAGTCTCCCTTGGCCCATGACTCTAGTCCAGTGATGGCGAACCTTTTTGAGCCCGAGTGCCCAAACTGCAACACAAAACCAACGTATTTATTTCAAAGTGCCAACACTGCAATTAAACCTGAATACTGAGGTTTTAGTTGTAGAAAAACAACTCATACAGTTGTCCGAACTAATTAACATCTTTTGTCTTAAAAGAAAAACACAATAACAGAGCTTTCAATGATACAAACAGTTTTTTGTTGGGAAAAAAATCAACTCAAAAAATTATTATAGTACTACATTGTACACATAGCCTGAAGGGAATTTATACAAACTTTAAAAATAATTAGGCACATGTATTTTTGGATAAGGGATTCTCAACTTGTAATATGATTATATGCCAGACTGAAATTATATGGGGCAAGCTTTACCCCGGGTCCTTTCCCTGCTTCTACAGGTGTCGGATTAGTAAAAGTAAAAGTCAACCTGTACTAGGATGAGCAAGATAAACAAGAAAACTAAACGTGCTTAACACATTTTAAACACTTTATGTCTTGGACTGCAAACACTGCATTAGGTAAAAGTTTGCATTGGGCATGCTTTTGTACAATTAATGTGATTTTTGCTATTGCATGCATGCTGATAATTTGTCAAACCTTGGCTCATACTCCGTTAGTTTGGGAGCAACACATGCAGCACTCAGGTCAACTGTTAGGGCTTTACATCCAAGCCATGCTCTGTGCATCATTCTTCAAAATCTTTTAAATGTGATAACAATGTAGAAAAGAATTCTGTAACAAGAATTCCAGAATAAAATCATTCTGTTCCACACTGTGAGAAAGAACAAAACCATTAGTGTTTTGCAGAAGGGGATAGTCTTTTCGCGATCTGGTGACCAATGGCTCGAGTGCCCACAGAGAGGTCCCTGCGTGCCAGCTGTGGCACCCATGCCATAGGTTCGCCATCACTGCTCTAGTCCATCACTCTAACCACTACTCCACTATGACTCCCAAACATATTGGATCTAAATTCCACAACTGATTATATGCGCAGCATATAAACACAGCATAGTGGAGGAAAACATTGCATGAATTAAACTTGAAAAGAGATTGATTAAACACAGCCCAATAATTTTTAAGGTACCATCTTTTTTTCTTTTCTTATTTTACTGGCTTGTTTTCCTCTTGACTGTCAGAAGCTCTTTTTAGTACATTTAAATCATCATCATCATCATCATCATCATCATCATCATCATCATCATCATCTTCATTTCTATGCCACCCAATAGCCAAAGCTCTCTGGGCAGATTACAATTATAAAACACAGTAAAATATAATATAAAAATACAAACAATAAAAACATCAAAAAAAATTCACTAGACATTTTAATAACGATTTTTAAAGTACTTAAAATAGCTAAGACAAGATTATAAAAAGTAGACTGGTTAAAAAAGGTAACCACCACCCTGTGTACTATGTGGAGCTGTTAAATGCCTCAGCATAGAGGGCAGTCTTAACCTGGTGCCGAAAGGATAGTAAAGTTGGCAGTTGGCACCAGGTGGGCCTCAGTGGGGAGCCAGTTCTAGTGTTCCATAGTTGGGGGGCTACCACAGAAAAGGCCCTCCCCATTGTTGCCGCCTTCCAAGCCTCCCTCGGGGGTGGCAGTCGGAGGAAGGCCTCAGATGTTGAGCGCAGATTGTGATTGGGAGGGCGTTCCGTCAGGTATAATACACTCATATTGGAGATTCAGGGAAGGAAAGAGTACAGTCCCTGGCTTCTCCAGTTTGAGCTGAACACATTTAAATGCATTACACCTTCAGCCATTCTAAATCAGTGATCCAAAGCAGTGGCACTCAATTAAAGAAGAAAAAAAGATAACTCCTCTGCTGAGAAAAGGCTAGGTGAGTTTTTACATCTTCACACTCTACCTTCTAATTATAACCTGATGAATTTGTTCTCTGGTATATTGGATGCTCATAGGAAATATAAGGAACTGAGGGTAGAAGGCATTCAGCTGATTTCTCTTCCCCCTCTAGTGTTTCTTCCCCTCTCAAAATTGTTCTATGTTTTATATCTGGGTTTGTTTGTTTTTAAGGCAATGCCATTTAAGCCAAAGATGCTGGACAGTGGTCAGATGCTTAGAGCAGAGTCTACTAATTCATAAAACCTGTGGTATAATGTTTAAAGGTATATCTACACAGGAACTTTCACTAAATCTTTCAATTCAAAGCAAAACTGGATGTTGAGGAAGAGTGCACTGAAAATGATGGAACGTAGGAAGCTGCCTTATACTGAGTCAGACCATTGGTCCATCTAGCCCAGTATTGTTGACACTGACTGGCAGAGGCTCTCCAGGGTTTCAGGCAGGATTTTTTATAGCACTTCCTGAAGATGCTGGGGATTGAACTTGGGACCTTCTGTATGCAAAGCATGTACTCTACCACTGAGCCATGACCCCTTCCTCCATGTGATGTGGCATGAGACAACTCCATGCTCACATAGAACCATGGATTGTACCAACACTCCACACTTGTAGAAGGAACAGTGCACTGAAGACCTAAAGGCCCATAAACAGCAATGCTCAGCTATTGGATTAACATGATCCGCAGAGAAAGCCCTAAGCAGATACATCCTCACATAGCTGCTTAAAGCTAAGAAAGACTCTTGGCTGAAATAAGGCATAATAATCAGGATGTAATCATAGAGGAATTGCCTTGCTGGACAAGAGGAAAGGTTTTGCTAGCCCAGCACTCTTGTTTCCTAACATGGCTAGACTGACAGGAATTTTACTAGCAGGGCATGATGAAGATAGCTATCCCTCTGTGACTTCCCCCTTGCCTCTGGTAATCAAAATACCGCTACCCAACCACCACCACCACCACCCATGGAAGTTCCATTTGTAGCCATTTTAGCTAGCATGATTAATGGCTATCCTACATGAATCTGCCTAATCATTCAAGCTATCAGTCATCACCGCCTGCTGTGGCAAGCAGAGCCACTCTGTTTGCTACTTTGTCTTCTTGTAGTACACATGAAAGACAGAGGGAGACATGTTCATTTGTATCAGCCGTGTGCTCTGGTGTTGGCAATAGTCACTATTGCCTTTGCATCCATCTCTGGTAGGAATAGCAGAGAGGAGACGTGTAGTGTCACCCTTTCTGCTTCTGAGCTGAATCTTTCCTGGTGCCTTGCAAGGGAAGAAGCAACATGAAGAGGGCAGTTTTTGCCCCAGTAGGATCATTCGTAGATGGGAAAGCACTCCCTGGGAAGGCAGTTTTTGCCCCAGTAGTTTTCCTATCAAGCAGTGACACTTCAAGCAATCTATGTGCAGGCAAACATTTCAGGGCAGAGGCAAACTAACCATAAAGCCTCTCCTGGCTTTATCCATAATAGTGAATTTACAGTGTGTCATCATTTGGCAAAGCTGCATTCTCCGAACAGATACTGCACAACTTTATCTGATCTTTCTCCAGTGTAAATATGGATTTTGCTAACAATGCATGTTCAGCTTGTTCTGAGAAACATCTCATGTGTCTCCTGCCTCTTTTGTCTCAAGGATTATCCTCATTAGAGGACACACTGCATTAGCCATTGTGCCATCTCCTAACAGCCTTATTTTTCTGATCGTTGCTCAGATCCCTATGTGAAAATTCATCTGATGCAGAATGGAAAACGGCTGAAGAAGAAGAAGACAACAATTAAGAAGAACACTCTGAATCCCTACTACAACGAGTCTTTCAGCTTTGAAGTACCATTTGAGCAAATCCAGGTAATGTCAAACATCAGTTTCCTGCCTCGCCTTGGAATTCTGTTCCTCAGCCCTCATGCATATTTAAGAGGAACCTTGCTCATTATCTAGTGTGCCTGCCTTCATTAGCACCTACACACCAATCATGTGTGGCATGAACTGAGTGTGACTGTTTCAAGAGGTGAAGGGTAAAATATATGGTACTTTAGGAAGTGTCGACTCATCCACAAAAAACAGATAATATTCAGCAGCAATGGATTCTGAACAGAAAAGGCAGTGATAAGCAAACAGATTTATTGACAATAGTTACGAAGTCAATAGGAAGTCAGTCTTACTGTTTTACCCTTGTTCATAATAAAGATTTGTTTTCTCTCATCACATTAATGTTAACTAAAGACAGAGTAGTCAGAATATGCAAAACTCCTCTGTCAAACTGTATGGCTAGATCCATTCTTATAAGTTATATAAATATGGGAGTAGATAGATGTGGAGTAGACTGGTGTGGAAGGATTGTAGCCTAAAATTTCAGTTTTAGCACATAAATGCAGGGATGAGGTGTACATCACCAGCTTTAGCACAACTTCGCAAAACACTATCTTTGAAGGAATGTCACAGCAGCACTGCAGACAGATACTCCAGTTCATATTTAGTATACCTGTTTATACAAACATGAATCATGGATTCAAATATATGTGCCTAAGAGCCCAACCCTAAGATCTGTGGCACCAAGTACATAAACATTTAAGCACTATGACATGACATCTACCATGACATTATTGCAACACTGGTATGATACAAACCACACCAAAAAAAAAAAGTTTGACTCAGTTTACTGAAAAGTTTGAGCAGAAAAGGAGATTCGGTTGTGCAAGTTTAAGAACTACCAGTGCCTGGAGAGACTTTTGGAATATAACACACAGGGTGCTAAAGGGGAGTTGGAATTGTGCTTTATGGAGAAGCACAGAAAGATATCAACAGACTCTCCAGCTCTTCACTGATCTAGACAGTGCCTTTATCACTACAATTCTTGAGAACCAGAAGCATGCATCTTTCCCCCCCCCCTCTTAACTTAAGGTTGAAAAGCTTAGGAATGTAATAGACATGATAGAGTCTGCATAGGGTGCCAAATTAATCAATTCATAGTGCAGTTAGGGCCATGAAGACCACCGCAATTAGTATTCTTCAAGAAAGACAATTTGACATAATTATTAAATTTAAAGCTTAAGTCTTGAATGAGAATGTGTGATAATAGTGGCTATGGCATTTGATGGAACTTAGGCCTGAGTTTCCCCATACTGAGATCCCATGCCCTTCCAATCACATCAGAATCTAGGGAGCAGGAAGTCCACCACGGCATTCTGCAACCTGAATGTAGTATGCCTTTAGCAAAAGTTGAGATATTTTAAGATTTAACAAGCAGTCTCTTTAATTGGACTTGGGTTTTTTAAAGCTTTTTTAAAAATGTAAATCGGGTACTCAAATTTCCATCTTTTGCCACCCACATTCGCCACTGGCCTTGATCATTCCAATGGTCATGGCAGGAAAGTCTGTGATTTGAATCCAGGTTTAGGCCCATTAAACTGGTGAACTTCCTCTTCCCCTCCTCCCCATGGTAGCCCTTTCAGCCTCCTGAAAATGCAACACAGAAGAGTAGAGGACCCTGCTGAATAGGGTAGGCTGTGGCTACCTAAAATTTCAGTGAAGAGGGGATCTCCCCAAATCAGGGGCACCTTCTATGAGTGGAAGGTAGAGGCACTGGCCTGCTCCAGCGGGGGCATGGCAGGCACCTTCTAAGGGGTGGGTGCTGTTGGAAGGGTTGTTGTTGGGTGGAAGGAGCAGGGAAGTCCACTTCTACCAGTCCAGCTGCCCACACCTAAAACCTACCCTACATTTTGTCATGAAATTTGCCTTTCTCACTTCTCGCTTTGCTCTTTCTCCTCCTGTTTCAGAAAGTGCAAGTTGTTGTAACTGTTTTGGACTATGACAAGATTGGCAAGAATGATGCCATTGGCAAAGTGTTTGTGGGCTACAACAGCACTGGCGCGGAGCTACGACATTGGTCAGATATGTTGGCCAACCCAAGGCGACCCATTGCACAGTGGCACACCTTACAGCCAGAGGAAGAGGTAGACGCCATGCTTGCAGTCAAGAAGTAAAAAATTGAAAATTGAAATGAGAAAAGAAGCCTTTCTGCATTTGCCCATATAGTGCTCTTTAGCCGGTATCTGTAAATACCTCAGTAATATGGGTCCTTTTATTTCCAGCCATGCATCCCTAACACAGATCAGTGGTACTTCAAATCTTGTTTTAATTTGCACAACTTAAAGTGTAGACAGCCCTATAAGGCCCTCCATCTCACCACTGCCCTCAGATCGACTCTTCTTTTAAGCAATATGTGTAGATAGAGCATGACAGAAATTATTTATTGTATCACACAGTTGTACATACCAGTATGCTAAAAAAAATTATTTCTAGTCCGTTTATTTGTATGTTGTAAGCGTTTCCTAATCTGTGTATATCTAGATGTTTTTAATAAGATGTTATATTTTAAATTATGTATATTGACTGAGATATAGGAGAGCTGATAATATATTATAGGGTAACTAACTATTGTATCGTCTGCATTCCAGCAAAAATTCCAACTTGTAAGGCACTAGTAGTGTTACACTGACATCTTAAAGGACAACTTAAATCTGAGCTTTCAACTGAACCATTAAAATACCAAGATATGCTCACACGGCGCTCCTTGACGGGGTGAATCCCATTGGTAGTTTTTTTCTTGTGGGCAACTTAGCATGATCTGAGCAGCTCCATAGCTGACCTCAAGGAAGCGTAGCCAGAAGCCAGTATATCATTTTCTTTTCCTGTGTATGTATATATATATAAAAAACAAACTGAAATCATGGCTTCACATTTAGAAATTGAAGATACAACTCCTTGTGGTGGGAGGGAGCATGAATTATTACACATAGCAAACCTATAAAAGGGGCGGGGGGAGGTAATCAAAGGGTTGGGGATGCAAATGCAACTAACCATGGCAAACACATACCTGAAACCCAGTAGCTCTCCGTTATCACCTTTATACAAAATTTGCATACTGTGAATCCCATTTGTGATCTCACATTCTCTAATTCTAATGAGTTTGCACATTAGACTTTGTAACAAAATATTTTATTATACTAAGCCAGATGAGAAGGAATGCAGAATATTTTTTAAAACAAAACAAAAAAAAAATCACCGCCGTGTGTGTTTATTATTATACAAAAGTAGTTTCATGGTGACGAGACAGTATTGTAAAATCCCATCAAAAGAGGACAAAAAATTTAGCCATATTTCTGAATGCACTTCAAAGCAAGCCAAAAGATAACAGCTAGTGACCTTTTATATACTATTTATACTTAATAAGTTTTAATTTGTCCTTTAAAAAAAGTGAAACAAAACAAAGAATAAGTTCTAGCAAACTGAAGCAACCTCTTATGTACACTAGATGCTCGTTTCAGGAGGAGTTTTTAAATGTTTTCAATGTTACTATGTAGTAAATGGCACTATTACAAAGCTATTAGTCATTCCATAAGCGTCTTAAAAGACTGCTCTGTGTATCACTGTGACTGCCGTGTGTGCTTAGAAACTGTAGTTTTCTCAGTGGATAGCAATCAATTTATTCCGTAGTGATATTGTAAAAATACTGCCATTCCCTTCTACTGCACTGCCGAAGGAGTGCATAGCACAAACAGTTCTCATACCTATGGACCAATTCGGAACTGAAGAGCTATGCATAGGACAAGGGCATCATATAGAACGGATTGACCACACAGCATTTTGTCGACACTGTGCAATATTTCACATCTCCCTCTGTTTTGATGGTGGAGGGCTGTCCTACAGATAAGACAGCCTGGCATTTCAGTTTATCATCATTTTATTGTGTCATGTGTGGGCATTACTCTTTCAGCTCAGGTCTCTTCCTTGGAGACTGCTTTCGTTTGTTTGTTTATTTATTTATTTACTTATTTATTTGCTTATTTAAGAGACTGTGAATATATTATAATGTGTTGAAGTACTGGTTCTGTTTTCAATATCGCCCAGCACCAAAAATGCAGGGAGGTTCCGCCCACCCCACTCAAAAAAGCACCCTTTGGTAGAAAGAGTGGGTTTTCCCTAGAAATAACTTGATGCAGGGTTTTGTTTGTTTGTTTGTTTAAACCCTAAGCATCACCAACAACTTTTGAAATGTGAATTCCCCTTTCTCAGTGCTGTGAGTCTGCACCTCACACCTAAGAAGCGGAGAATTTAACTCACAAGCCGCAAATGGAATTTGTGGCAACATAATCTGCTTTCTACATAGCTTCCCAAAAGACAAGAACAGCAACATCTATCACTCTGGAGGTCTTTCTATTTTCTATACAAAACAGAAAAGGCATAGTTTAGTCAGATAAGCTGAGCTGTACATAGGGGAAAAAATCCACCAGGAATACTTTTATAATGTTACATTTTTAAAAGGACCAAATCCCACCAAAGAGAAGAGCTAAACACAAGCTTGCAGCCTACGAGGAGAGAGTTACAGCTCCACTGTAACTTCTTTCAGTTGATCATTGTAGCAGGGACAAAAAAAAGCATCTTGAAATTTACAGGCTCAAGCTGCCAGAACTGATTCATTGTGTTAAGGTATTCTTAATGCATTCTCTTCCTACACTGCCAGACGGAATGTCACCACAGAATTGGTTGGTAATGTACTATGGTTCTCAGCAGAGAGCAGACCTGCTATTTGACCAAGATGACATTTTCATCCTCTAAGAAGCCACATGTACCTTTCTGACAAAGCTGTGTAAAGTATTAGAATCTGATGCTGTAGAAAGATCCTAGTTGCCTTTGTGTATATTTACTGCCTGCTTGAGTGTTTCTATGTGTGGGTTTTTTCTCTGTATCCTGTAGAAACGTTTGGGGTGTTCTATCCTGCCATATTGCTCGTGGCCCGCGAGCTGACAAGTTTAGCTGTATTTTACATTCAGTTTTGATGAGGTGGTTTATATTTTGTTTCACTTTTGTGTAGTGGATCCCACGGTAGAGTTTTCCAGGTGTCGTTAAAATGAAATCATACATACTACACAGATATTCAATAAAAATGTTTTATTTCCTGTTGATGCCTCGAATGTGTTCAGTTTTCTTTCTCAATTTAGCAACTAATCAGACACAGGAATCCACCATCTGCAATTCAATTCTCGTCAACCTGACAGTGGAAGAAAAAGTTACATGCAATTCCAGGTGCTGTCACCCCAGTTCAGAAGCTCCAGGGCATATTCATTGCCTGTACGCACACAGCTCCAAGATGCTACCTCATTGTTGGGAAAGGGTCATGTGTGCATTGGCGATGCCCATTCTCATGCTGCTCCAAGTAAAGGCATAGGTGCATAGAAGCCAGTTTTGGCACATGTATTCCTAGTTACTATTTGCATGTGCAGATAGGTGCATTACTCAGTTTCCCAGCATGATCCACCACTTTGCACATATGCATAACTTCAATCAGACACTTGATGATGGGGCTGATCAGCTGTGTGTTTTAATGGTGTTTTATTGTATTTTATCTTGATTGTACATCGCCCAGGGTTGCCGGGTGACCGGCCAGATGGGCAATTTAAAAATATAATAAATAAAATAAAAATAAATAAGGAAGAGAAACTATATTTAATCTCTCTCCTTGCTCTCTTGGCCAGCAAACAGTTGATCAATGCTTTTGCCAAGTATCTGACTGTAACTAAACACATGCAGACCTGGCTGTTGATCCACATGCAGTTGGACATGGACAACAGAGAGCTTTTCTACACAAGACTGTTATCCGCTGTGTCTGCTTTTGGTTTTGGCACAGAATTGAGATCCAAACACTATGCAGGAGCGTTTCCTCTCCTGCTTTTCCACTACATTAACTCTAGGTGGTGCTGTGGTATAACGGAATAGTGCAAATACACAAGATGACATTTTGCTTACTTTCACTTTCACAATTAAATGCCACATTTTTCCTGCTCTAAAACAATTCACCAGAAGTGCTGATTAGACAAAGAAGTGAAACTGGGCTTCATGATGTTATCTAAAGAATCTGTAAATAATTGTGAGTAGGGATTGACAAGCGCACAATAAATGCCTCGTGTAGAAAAGCCCAGAGTATTCCTGGAATTCAACAGCCCATCTGTTTACTTAAGATTTATTTCTACTGCCATCCCTTCCAGTTCACAATTCCTCCGCTCCACTCATTTTACAGGAAGCTGATACTGTACATCCTAATTCTGTCACACAGAGAGCACATACAATGGTGTGTATGTGATTATCAGTACAGCATGTTGGGTGACAAAAACGAGACAAATCCTACTATGCTGTGTGTAAGCATTAATCCCTTCCACACTGCTAACCATGCCTATGGCATGTACTCACCTATATTTACTCTACATTTTCTACATTTAAAATTGTTGGCCCTGGTATTAATGGCAATGCAAGAAGTCTTGGCATTGCACTCATGCAATGCAAACATCTTATATACCTATTTATTAGTGAACTGAGAATTTTAGAATTAAATCATGGAAGTGGAAGGAAACAAGGGCTCAACTAAGATCAATCTACACAATCCACATTACAACAGGATGTAAGCGTGTCTTTGTGTGCAGAGAGCCAGTGTGGCATAGTGGTTAAGAGTGTTGGACTGGGACTTGGGAGATCTGGGTTCTCGTCCCCACTCAGCCATGAAACTTACTGTGTGACTTTGGGCTGGTCACTCTCAGCCTAACCTACCTCACAGGGTTGTTGTGAGGATAAAATGGAGAGGCAGATGATCATGTAAGACACCCTGGGTTCCTTGCAGGAGGGGAAAAGGCAGGATATAAATGTAATGTAATAATAATAATTACTGTATTTAGTAATTACATTCACATGATAGCCACCCTGGAGGTTTCAGTTTGGGGACAGAAAGGTAGGGTATGCACAAATGTAACAAATAGAGAAACAAGCCAGGGCAATAGCTCTAGCTGGCTCATGCAAGTTAGTCAAGCTATACACTACAGTGGAACGGGAAAAATATTTTTTTATTTATGAATTTATTTATTTTTGCCTAGGGAAATATTTCTCCCTGGCTATTAATAATTCCCAGTCACAAAGGGGCAGAGAGAGGGTGGTTACACAGTCATTTTAACAGAAAGAATTCCCAGCAGTTTCCGTTCTTATCCTATTGGTGATGCTATTCCATCACTGAAGCATTTTTCGGTTACATTCTTGGCTTAGGGAGATGTTACCAAAAAGGTTTAAGTATTTTAATCCGTAACACTTACTGCAATCCTATGGACCCTGGGAGGGCGTCCCAAGGGTCACTGGACAGATCAGATCTCCCCCTCTGAGAGGAGAGTGGGAGGTCTGCCCACAGAGGGAGCGATCCAACATCGGATCCTCCCTGCCAGCCCTTGCGGAAACTTCTGCAGCCTTTATCTCTACAATGTTGGAACTCCAACATCGGAGAGGGGGAATAGGAGACATGCTGTGTGTGCATGTGTCGGAAGGCATTCTAGGAAAAGCTAGGATTGCGATGAAGGATCCACAGCAACCATTGCTGTCCCAGACACGAATGGCAGGTAATTTTTACCACCCCTGGAGCTGGCATATATTAATTCCCTCCCACTGGTTTCAAATTATTAAAACCTTTATTTGAAGCTTCCCATTGTATAATAATAATAATAATAATAATAATAATAATAATATAATATAATATAAACAAACATGGCTGGGGATGGGGAACTGGAGCAGCAATGCCACTACAACCACACTACCAGCATTAGCCCAGCAGGACTTTGGATATTTCAGAGGCTGTAATGTCAGAGCTCTGTGAGTTAAAAGTTATCATTGCTTTCTTAATAGCACATACAACAGAAGGCTTTACTTTAACGCAGAAACAAAAAAGGACCGGAGGGTGTCCTGCTTTGAGAAATTGTGGCAACTATAGTAACACCTTTAAAAAACAAAACAAAAAAACAACGGTTGGCATATACCTACATCCTGAATATTACAGTCATGTTCCTATTTTTGGAACTAAACGAACTGGCATGTTAGATGGCAGCATTGATTAATTCATACAACTAGATACTAAAGCATAGGCTTGCAGATATATCAGTTTCTTCATTTTAACTGTAGGCTCTATTCCCCAGGTCTCCAATTTTACATTAGACTCATTTTTATACATGAATCCAGCCCCAAAAGTAGTGTGATATAAGTTACAATACAATAAAATACAATACAGTTCCAAAATGTAGCAGTAGCAAAGACAATAAACCTTTTCCATTCAAAAACAGAGAAAACAGGCATGTTTTAAAGTCCTCTTAAAAGCAGCCACAGAGGGAGCCAGCTATAGATCTCTTGAAAGGGAATTCCATAGGGCAGGGGCCACAACTAAAAAGGTCCTCTCTCTAGTGCTTGCCAAACTTACTGACCTTTGTGGCAGATCAGTGAGTAGGGCCTCCAAACATTGTCTTAAAACCAGGGCAGTCCTTCCAATAACCTCAACCTAAAATGTTTAGGACTTTAAAAGGTCAACACCAGCACTTTGAAATGGGACCAGAAATGCACTGGCAAACAGTGCAGTTGCTGCAGAATTGGTGTGATGTGAAATGACCATCTAGCCCAACTGTACAGACCTTCAGACTTGCAGGCAAAATCTGGCCTTTCTGGAATCTCAATCCAACCTCCTAAGGGTCTCAGAGATGGCCACAAACCCTTTCTCCCAATTAATCATTTGGGGGAAATAATTTGGTTTCCCAGCTTTTGTGAAGTTTAGCACTAAGCTAAAATATACTGGCATTTTTTGTATTTTGGTCCCGCCCCTTTTGCTTCTGGCCCTGCCCCTTTTTGCCTTTGGCCACACACACCACTGGAATGCAGGCCCCAAAAGCTTTTCTGAAATAGAATTTGAGCTGAAAGAGGTTCTGCAGCCCTGGTCTAGCCCAAACAAGGACACATTCTGTGCCAGCTGGAGTTTCTGAATCATCTGTAATGGTAGCCCCACATAGAGTGCATTAGGGTAGTTCAGTCTGGATGTAACTAGGACATACATATCTGAAACCAGGTCCACTTTCATGCCAATTGAAGTTGGTGAAAGGCACCCGTAGCTATTGCCACCACCTGTGCTTTCAGTCAGCCTTTGGCCTTGCAACAAGTCCAGAAGAACCCCGAAGCTACAAACTTGGTCCTTCAGGGGAAGTGCAGCCCCATCCAATACCAGTTGATTCCCTCTCTCCAGATCAGCAGATTTCCCCAAAGTCTTGTCTGGATTAAGTTTCAGCTTGTTTGCCCTCATCTATCCCAAAACCACCTCCAAGTGGTTCCACAGGCTCCCTGGGATTATTTGGTGGAAAGCAAAGGTGGAGCTGCTTGTCGTCCACATATACGGTAAGTGGCACCATGACACTTCAGCCCAACCCTCAGATGGCTTCCCCCAGCAGTTTCATGTAGATATTAAATTGCATGGGGGACAACATGGAACCTTTCAGTACCCTACAGGCCAAAGGCCACAAAGCAGAGCAGATGTCTCCCAGCACCACCTTCTCCTCTTCCACCTTCTTGGCTAAGTAACATGGTACCAGGTCCTTAACCCATGTCAACAGTAGGAATTGTCCTCAGTACCATTTCTTTACCTGACATGTAACACTAAGGCTTGTCCGTCCCCCTTCCCCCTTCTTACCCTCCACTGAGGAGTGAGGACTTTGTCTTCTTCAATGATAACATCCATTCCCATCCTTTATCTCCTCTTCCAGCTCTCCACTTGCCCCCTTAAGCCTACCTCTTGCCAATTCCTGCTTGCCATATCCTCCTGCTGTTCTCCAGCTTCATCATATCATCAGTCCGTCACTCTCCTCTGGTTTCTTCCTTACGGCATTCAAATGCACCACAATATCCCCCACGCTAAAGCAAACAGACAACAACATTAAACCGTCCTGCTGCCCCTAGAACTATTTTGTTTGTTTGTTTGTTTGTTTGTTTAATACATTTTTATACCGCCCAATAGCCTAAGCTCTCTGGGCGGTTTACAACAGTTAAAACCATAAAATACAATATAAAATAAATATAAAATTTAAAACCACAGATTAAAAACACACAGCAGAGCTAGCAGCAGCAGTTACAATAACGGAGTTAAAAACAACTACAAGATTAAAATGATTAAGATGATTAAAATGCCTGGGAGAATAGAAAGGTCTTCACCTGGCGCCGGAAAGAATACAAAGTAGGCGCCAGGCAAACCTCTTTGGGGAGCTCATTCCATAGCCGGGGTGCCACAGCAGAAAAGGCCCTCCTCCTAGTAGCCACCTGCCTCACTTCCTTTGGCAGGGGCTCTCGGAGAAGGACTGCTGATGCAGATATTAGTGTCCGGGCAGGTACATATGGGAGGAGACGATCCTTTAGATACCCTGGCCCCAACTACCACCAGAAATCCCATTGGGATGAAGAAGCAAACATTGCAGATCCTCAAAGTGGGGCTAGAGTAAAACTTGGCAATGAGCAGACAGAGCTAAATGACAACTGTTTAAGAAAACCTGAAGAATCGAAGTAGGCAGGAAGACACATGAAGATATGTTGGGTCAATGCGAGACAAAGGTCATTAAGAGCGCAGTCCTATGGCCGCTAGAATGGGTCTAGACAGCCATAGGAAAATTTGGTGGCCCAGCTCCGACCTCAGAAAAGCGCTCTGAGGTCAGGACTGGGACGCCGAATTTGGAGCGTCCACCCTTGCAGCTGGCGCGGTTCTTTCTGCATTGGCTGCAGCTCCGAGGTTGCAAGACTAACCTCAGAGCTGGTGTTGGATGGCGTTCCGGGGAGCGGGGAGGGGAGGAGACAGGCTCTGCTGGGATACAATGTATTCTGGCGGTGCCGCAGCCTGTCCTCCTCGTGAGCAGGTGCAAAAGACTTAGATGGCTGAAATTGGACGTCTAAATCTTTTGCATGGTGGGACAAGCGCGGAGGCAACCCTTACCTCCATGCTCCTCCCAACCTCTATAGGATGCCCATAATCCTCCGATGTCAGAGGGTTACAAGCAGCCACACTGGATTGTGCTGTAACAGAAGACAGGAGGAGACACACTCCAGTCCTGCGTCAGACTGACAGGACATCTCATATGCTGGCTGATCTGTGACCATGCATAGTTTATACCAGCCTCTCCCAAACTGGTGCCCTGCAGATGTTGTGGACTTCAGCTCCCATCAACCCCAGTCAGCATAGCCTATGGTCAGGAATTCTGGAAACTGTAGTCCAAACTATCTGGAAGGCACCAGATTGAGGAAGGCTGGTCCACACCACACTGTGCATGCTGTGGACACGTGAGGTGCTCTGGGCCTCACAAAAAGCTTTGACAAATATGTTCAAGTTAGCACTGAACACTATTATTCAAAGAAGGGCTATGGATATATAAGGAGGTGCTTCTGACCACAATTTCACACGGCTATCTTATACACTGTGGAGAAAGCCAACCTAAGCCCCCTGCCTGACACACACACACTCACCAAGGAGGGGGGAAGGAGACCCGGGGGGGGGGGGGAGACAACCAGTCTCTACAGATGCCAAAGGGGACAAACAACATCTACATAGAATCACCCCAGGGGGGAAGGCAGGAAGCATTGCCAGGTTTGTCAATGCTCTTGCATATCAGCCCCATCTACATAAGATTTGAATACCTCTCCAGGGCAGACGCTTCGGCCCCCTAAGAAATGGCCACTCAACACCATAGGATGGGAGCATTAAGCAAGTGGCTTCAAAGGGACCCCATCCCACGGGGGGAGGGCGTCACCCCACCTGACCCAAAAGGCCGCCCCTCAGGGAGGGTGTCAACCCACCTGATCACGGAGGGAGGGGCTACCTGAAACACCAAGGTATAAAACACCCTGCACAAGGGAACTTTTCTCTGGACCTGATCAGCAATCTTGCCCATGCCTGGGGTAAGGGAACGAAGGATCAGACCCCCGGGAAACCAAGCTGAAATCACTGGCCGCTTGGGTTGACCGGACCCCCGGGAAACCAAGCTGAAATCACTGGCCGCTTGGGTTGACCGGACCCCCGGGAAACCAAGCTGAAATCACGCACAAGCCGCTTGGGTAGACTGGGCCCCGCCGGGAACCCAGCTAGCCGCTTGGGTAGACCGGGCCCCGCCGGGAACCCAGCTAGCCGCTTGGGTAGACTGGGCCTCTGCCGGGAACCCAGCTAGCAGCGTGCGGTTGACCGGGCCTCTGCTGAGAACCCAGCTAGCAGCGTGCGGTTGACCGGGCCTCTGCCGGGACCCGAGCTAAACTAACTAGCTGAGAGCCCTGAAATCACGTTGTCCTTGAGGCTTTTGCTTGCTACTTTGTACCGTACTGATAAGCTGTATTGCTGGCGTGGGTCTGAGTTTGTGAAGGTAATTTTGCAAATAAACTTGTTTTCTAAAAGATACTTTTGTGGCTATAAGTTATCCCTTTGTTCTGGGCTAAGGCAAGGTGCTGGGGACCTCAGAGAAGGCCCGCCCCAGCACCCGCTACCCCCTTAGCATTGAACCCACGCAGAAGACCAGGTTGTCGGTCTTCCACTTGGTGGTAGCGGTGGGATAACTTATTAGCCCAGAATATCTCCCAGACCCAAAGTAGCAAGAGCCTAAAGATCACCATGAGTGACCCAGAGCCTGACTGAGCGACTGGGGGAGCCGAGCCACGGCGGTCCCTGCCCGCAACCCCCATCACCCCGGGGTTGGCGGCGCTGATCCGGCAGAGGGAGCTGCTGGCGAGTCTGGCCCAGGGTGCCCGACCCAGGGGCCGCCGTATCCCAGTTCAGACAGATAGGAGAGAAGATGTGGTGACCGAGGACCCCGCTCCTCTAGAGCCTCTGGAGCCCCTAGAGCCCCTTGAGCTTCCCTCAGAATGGATGGCCCACGAGCGGGAGAGGATGGCCCACGAGCGCGAAATGATCCAGATGCAGATAGAGTTGGCCAAGCTGCAGCTCAAGGCGGGGAAAACTCCCCCGATTGTCCCCTCCGCTCCTCCCCCTCTGTCGTGGGACCGCAAGACGTTCCCCTCCTACAAGCCAGGGCAGGATGTCCTGATGTTCTTCTCCATTTTCGAAACGGCGTGCCAAGAGCAGCGGGTCCCCGACAACTTGCGGTTGTCTGCCCTGCGAACCCAGGTCAGTGGGGAACTGGCCGACCTCCTCGGGGCGCATCTGTGGAAGACCCCGGCGAGCTACGAGTCGTTCAAGGCAGCGGCCAGGCAACACTTCGCCCTCACCGCCGAACATTGCCGGCAGAGATTTGGAGAAGGTAGACCTTCCCCCGGGACCACCCATGTGGCATGGGCAGCCCAAGTGATGCACGTCTGCGAGTCCTGGGTGGAGGCTTCCCGGGCCTCCACCCTGAAAGAAGTTGTCGAGCTGATCGCCATAGAGCAGTTCTTCACCACCATCCCGAAGGAGCTGGCCGCTGTCGTGAGAGATCAGAAGCCCCGTACCTGTGAGGTGGCAGAGATCATGGCCAACAAGATGGGGCTATACCAGACGGCCCCATCCACCAAAAGAAGTTCCGCGGCCGTGGCCGAGAAGAAATCAGAGCCGGAGAAGAGCCTGCCCCGACGGCGCGAGGAGGCCCCTCAGACCAAAGAGAACCAAAACCCTCGGTCTGGGGCGTGCTTCCACTGTAACGAGATGAGACACCTGCGGCGAGATTGCCCCAAGCTCCGGCCCAAGAACCGGGATGCCCGTCCCTCGCTGGGGAAAATAGGGCGCGTCGCGGGTGCTGCAGCCGCTCAGGACAACGACAGCGACGATGATCGACGGTCGGTCCTCTCCCTCCATGCAAGCATCCCCGAAGATCGCGGCGCTGAAGAAGATCTCCAAGAGTGGGGTCCCTACCGTCCCAGACCCCGTGCATCGCTGTATCGCATCGCCTCCCCGGACCAGCTGAGATAGAGCCGCAAGCAATTCTGTGAGTCCATCTATATCAATAATGTTTCCCGGGTGGGGTATAGGGACACTGGGGCAGATGTAACAGCTCTGCCCCGGGACCGCGTAGAAAGGTCCCAACTTTTGTCAAGACGTACGTGTACGATCAAACCCTATAACTCCCCCGACATCACCGTCCCCATCGCCCGGGTCCGGGTCAAGTACCAGGGGTGAGAAGGAGAGATGGACGTAATCATCCATCGCCAAAAGGAGTGGGGCATCAACCAAGCTGAAATCACTGGCCGCTTGGGTTGACCGGACCCCCGGGAAACCAAGCTGAAATCACACACAAGCCGCTTGGGTAGACCGGGCCCCGCCGGGAACCCAGCTAGCCGCTTGGGTAGACCGGGCCCCGCCGGGAACCCAGCTAGCCACTTGGGTAGACCGGGCCTCCACCGGGAACCCAGCTAGCCGCTTGGGTAGACCGGGCCCCGCCGGGAACCCAGCTAGCCACTTGGGTAGACCGGGCCCCGCCGGGAACCCAGCTAGCCGCTTGGGTAGACCGGGCCTCTGCCGGGAACCCAGCTAGCAGTGTGCGGTTGACCGGGCCTCTGCTGAGAACCCAGCTAGCAGTGTGCAGTTGACCGGGCCTCTGCCGGGACCCGAGCTAAACTAACTAGCTGAGAGCCCTGAAATCACGTTGTCCTTGAGGCTTTTGCTTGCTACTTTGTACTGTACTGATAAGCTGTATTGCTGGCGTGGGTCTGAGTTTGTGAAGGTAATTTTGCAAATAAACTTGTTTTCTAAAAGATACTTTTGTGGCTATAAGTTATCCCTTTGTTCTGGGCTAAGGCGAGGCGCTGGGGACCTCGGGGAAGGCCCGCCCCAGCACCCGCTACCCCCTTAGCATTGAACCCGCGCAGAAGACCAGGTTGTCGGTCTTCCACTTACACGCTGGCACAAACGTGTCACTGGTCACTGCTTTAGATGACCCTAAAAAGGGAATAGCCACATTCGTAGAGGAGAAATCTATTAGTGGCTATTGGCTATGATAGCTGAATGGAGCCACCGTATACCAGTTGTTGGGGGTAAAGAATGGAGGAGGGCTACTGCCTTCATGCTTTGCTGCCCAGAAGGGTTTCCTGGAAGTATCTGGCTGGCCACTCATGGAAACATGATGCTCGTGGAAACATGATGCTGAACTAGATAGGTCCTTGGTGTGATCCAGCAGGGTCAGTGGTGCACTTAGGTAATGTTAGATTTTGTTCTTAATGCCCTTATGCTGCTCCCCCCATCCCTGCCCCTTTAGATAGTCATGTGTACGACTTCCCTTCAAAATGCAGTAAGCCAGCCCTGCTTTGTTTGGGGTCCTTCCTGCTTATTCTGCTGAGAGGACCCCTGGAAATCTGCCCCAAAGTCTTGCTCCAATGGCACCTCTCCCCATACATGATTCCAGTCAGATTGATTTCAATGGTTAATTCTTCCAAGCAAGCATCGTTTGGGACTGCAGCTTCAGTGTACAACGCAAGCAGTCAAGAGCCTTCGCAAACATGGCTTTGCTTACCCTTGGCTTACTCTGCTGAGTGGGGCCCTGGCCAACTGCCCCAAAGTCCTGATGGTACTGAGCTGGACTCCCCTTAGCCCCCTACATTCACACCAAAGAATAAGCACCGTGTGTTTGTTAAATGTGATCTTGCCGCTCAGGGCAGGGTGGGGGTGGCCAGAGAATGCATAATCCGTGAAAGTTAGTGACAAATACATCCGTACTAATGTGAATGGTTGTGGAGAAGATGGGCAAAATCCAATGGGGCGCTTATGTCTCCGCCGATTCTGTTACGCCCCGCCAATTCCCATCCACAAGTGGCACTCAGCCTTGCAGAACAAAGATTTAATGCTTCTGGGGCAACTGAAAATGAGCGAAAATGCTTGTTTCTGGAAGGGGGCAGGTCGGTGGAGCTAGCATAAGGGAGCTTCACCAATGTGTCCCAACTGAGAAACAAGCATTTCTGCTTGTTTCAGGGCTTCGTCTGGGAAGTGCTAAATCTCTGTTGCGCAAGTGGTGGATCCTACTCAAGCAACGGAATCGGTGAGACCTGCCACATGCGCAGCAGAAGCTTCAGAGGTGTAAGCACCCACTGGATTCCTCCCAATGACGCCATCCTGAGAACAAAGGATGGGGTATAAATCAAGAAAGAAAGAAAGAAAGTCCTCTAGCTTGCTTTTCAAGATGGCCCTCATTGTCATTGTCTAAGCCAGGGTGGGCAGGAAGTAGATCTTCAGATGTTTTGGACTTCAACTCCCAGCATTCCTGATGATGGGACTTCAACTCCCAGCATTCCTGATGATGGGACTTCAACTCCCAGCATTCCTGATGATGGGACTTCTGGAAGTTGAAGTCCCAAACACCTGGAGATATGCTGTTACCCACCTCTGGTCTAAGCTGTTGCCCTTGATTAACTACCGTACTTCTTTTTTAAAAGGAGTCTGTGGCTCAATCCTGGCTAGAATCAACATCCTCTGACTCAGACGCCCACCCGCCCCCCATGGATACACAGTGGTGATGGAATATACCTCTACCTGGACATTTTTATAGTATATTTCAGAGTATATTTCCATACACCCTCAAAATATGAAAAATTCTTAAAATGTTAAACCATGGCTTGATGTTATTCAAAATATGCTTTCTTGCTATGGATAATAATTTAGGCTTTACAGCTGTCATAAGGAAAAATGTTTAAAATAATTGCTGTTACGCTAAGCAGAGAAAGTAGCCAAAATTACCCCATTTTATTCAGCTCATTTAACCCCTAATCAACTACCACAGAAAATGTTCTTCCCAACTGACAACTTCACTTAGCAATCTAAAACGAACTGCATTTCTCAAATCACCTTTCACATCAAGATTCACTAATTGCTTATAATTTATGCAAAACAGGAAAGAAGGCATTCTGTTTTCTAATACCTGGTGGTTGGCTTATTTATATTTGCATTCTCATTCTAAGATGTCAGATCAGAGTCTTCCTTTTAAAAAGGAAACCCAAAGATATGACTTTAAAAACAAAACAAAAAAAACCCTAGAGCCAAAATGTTACTATGGAGTATAATCCACTCTCCTTGAATACGGTGATGTTCAAGAAAACAAATGCTTACAGTTCTGTATGTCGTTTCGCTTTTAGGTCAGCTCAGCCTGCCATTTCGGTTTGGTGCAACGAATGTCAGCAGAAATCCGCTGGCTACAAAAAGGAACTAGCTAATTTAAAACAGTGTACTCCACATCTGACTGCAGCTCTCACTAAAACGGGCATTGCTTTTAATGAACCTGCATTACATTGCTTTATTTCATTTATTCCACTTATGTCGCTCTGTAGCCAAAGCTCTCAGGGTGACATACACAATAAAAACAAATACAACAAACCAATGATAAAACCCATCAAAATATTTTTTAAAAAGAAAGTTTTTAAAGCAGCAGTAATAACTTGAAATTATTTTAAAAGAAGATACAAATATCCAAGCAGCTGAAACATAGGAAAAGATGATGGGCAGCACAATCCAGTGTGCCTGCCCGTAACCCTCCAAACTCGGAGGATTATGGGCATCCTATCAAGGGCGGAAGGAGCACAAAGGCAAAGGTTGCCTCTGCGCTCCTTCTGCCCTGCAAAAGACTTAGACTGCCGATTTTGGCCATCTAAGCCTTTTGGCCCGGGGCGTGAGGAGGACAGCCTGAGGCACCACCACGATACTACAAATCGTGGTGCAGCCTGTCTTCTCCCCTCCCCACCCTCCCGGAATGCCCACAAACCTCCGGGTCCGAAGTCGGTCTTACGATCTCAGAGCTGCAGCTGGTGCGGTTCTTTCTGTGCCGGTTGCAAGGGAGGAAGGAGGGCACTCCAAGGTTGGAGTCCCAGCTCCAACCTCAGAGTGTTTTTCTGTGGTCAGAGCTGGGACTCTGATCTCTTCTACGGCCATCTAGACTCGAACGGCCATAGGATTGCACCCTAAAACACAGTATTAAATATATCATTAAAAATAAAACAAGCAGCAGTTTAAAATTCTTTGAAATGGCCTGGGAGAATAAAAAGACTTTGCCTGGTGCCAAAAAGTCAACAAAGTAGGTGCCAGGTGGACCTCTCGAGGGAGGGCATTCCACAATTCAATGGGGCTTACTTCTGATGAGTTATGCATAGGATTGCAGTGTAAATCTCAGGTTCCACACCCCCATCCCCCCAATTGTATGGGACACCTTTTAAACTTTTGAGTCTGCTTCAAATAAATCATTCTTGGGGTTTCCACAATACATTTTTATAAAAAGAAAAAAAGAAAAGCAATCCGAATGTAATTTTTTAAAAATGTCCTAGTAGTTCAGGTTTAAAATAGAGTTTCATGGAATGGAACACTGGGAGTTTATATTTTTAACAACCCTGCTTCAATCACTGCCCTTTTTTGGAGGAGTATTTAACACTGAAGCTCTTGAATAAAATGAGCTGCTGGGGGAACAATCCAACTACTCTGTAAAAATGTCTGTTTTCTGTAGATATTCAGCAGCTGCCCACTATAATGGCAGACCCAGTGAGTGGCAAAGGAAGAAGTCTTTCTTCTCTCTCCAAAATTCAAAAAGCACTTCAGAACAGGGTTTTCTGGGAGAAACGAAATGGCATCTGCTCCAATTCTCCTCCCCCACAAAAGAATCTCACCTCACCCATGAAAAATAGCTGAAACAAAACAGTCGATTTCAAGGTGGGTAAAATGGCTGAGGAACAGCTCTTGTCAATTTGGTACAGCCCTACCCCAAGGGGTTCATTGCCTG
The DNA here is from genome assembly GCA_021292165.1 of Shinisaurus crocodilurus. Classification (NCBI taxonomy): domain Eukaryota; kingdom Metazoa; phylum Chordata; class Lepidosauria; order Squamata; family Shinisauridae; genus Shinisaurus; species Shinisaurus crocodilurus. The sequence continues at coordinate 237,554,410 of CM037879.1, forward strand.
TATTGCAGGATGGGGTGTTCAGCAGCTGTTAAATAACACGAATTATTCATGGCAGATCCATATAAAACTTTGTGACCCCTGGTTTTCCAAATCTGTATCTTGTGTCTTCCTTCTGGGATCCACAGTGAAAAATGGCACACCACAGCAGCTACAAACCAAATCTTCCTAAAATGGGGGTTGTCTGTGTGCTTCTGTGTGTCTGTCAGACACACAGAGACATGTTTTCAGGGCACTGAAAGCACTCAAGCTAGTAGATGCATTTAGGTTCTCTCTGAAGTACAGGCAGTCAACAATAACAATGCTGAAGAACAAGCTCTCAGAAAATGTTTACTGTTGCTTGTACGAAAAAGAAATATTAGGCATTTATCAGATGAGATCAGGCATTGTTGCAAATATATATATATATATATATATACACACACACACTGTACATGTGTAAACAAACAAACCTCCACCTAACGACCATCAGTTAATGTACTAAATGGAAGAAGTAAGGATTGTTTTAATCCACTAATTTATTGTGAGAAATTATTTGGACTGCTGAGGGATAAGAGTTTCAGCCTAGATTAAAAATGTGACTCAACTGTTGAAGGATAAGAGTTTCAGCCTAGATTAAAAATGTGACTCATGAATAAGCATTTATATGAATTCTGTTGCTTACTCATGCTGAATTAATATCAGAATTGTGTACCTAGAGTGTCATAAAGCAGGACTGATTAGCTGTTCCTCCTTCATGTTCAACTGAAAAGCAGAATCTTTGGCTGATTCAGACTGTATTGTCACCTCAATCATTTGCTCACCCAGACATCTTTGTATCTGCAGCTCCACTTAGAGGAAAAGAAGAGAATCCAATAACAGATCAAGGTGTGCTACCTGAAGAGTCACATACAGAATGTCTGTGCACTGAGAATACAGTAATGCCTTGGATTGTGAGCATAATTCGTTCCGGAACCGTGCTTGTAATCCAAAACACTCTTATATCAAAGCGAGTCTCTGGTGGGCGTGAGCGGGGCTGATTTCGGCCCGCTATGCCCGCTCGAGGCGAGCGGTTGCATCCCTACGACTTGTATTGCAAGACCTTGCTTGTTTATCAAGTCAAAAATTTAAAATTTTTTTTGCTTGTCTTGCAAAACGCCCTCAGACCAAGTTACTTGCAATCCAAGGTATTACTATATGTCAAAGGTGTCACCTTCCATTAGGTAAGAATGTGGGACATGGTGTACTTATTAAACCACATTGCCCTTTAATTTGATTATATTAGAGCTCGCTGTAAACATGAAGAACTAAAAGTACGGTAATGTCTAAATTAGTCCCCATATCTAACATGCCAAGTTGTACAGTTTGATGCAAGCAGTTTGAGTTTATCTCTCCTTGCTGTAGTGAAGGCACCAGAAATGTGTTTTCTAGCCTTCTAAATAAGGAAAGATGCTGTCACAGAACCTGATAAAAGTGATAAATCATACTTGCCAAGACTAATGGGAAAGCATTCTCATTTTTTTTAAATACCCTATTTATCTGTGATTTACATAATAGAAGCACAATTTATTTTCTTTTTTTGGCAACATTTTCCACCTTTACGGCTAAGTTCCTATGTTTTAATATTGGTTATTGCAATTTTACTAGTGTATCTTTATGTTATGTGTAAGCCACCTTGGCAGGATTTGTATCCTAAAAGGTGGAATATAAATAATTATAATCAACAGATAATACATTCATTAATACGTAAAATGTCATTTTCACCCAACTGAAAAGATGAGCAGTAGAGAACATACTGGTATCATTAGCAAGCTTCTCCTAACTAAAGGCAGATGTTTTTAATTGAACCATTTGTTGAAACTCTTTAAAAAAGAAAGAAAGAAAATTTCATGGCAGTGGACCAAATAAGAACTAGCCACCCACAGCTGAATATTAATCATGACAGATCTATCTGATGCCCCACTGAATCAGACCAAAGGCCTTTCTCACCCAGCATCCTGTTTCCCACAGTGGCCAACCAGATGCTTCTGGGAAGCCCACAAGGAGGACATGAGGGCAATAACCCTCTCCCATTATTGTTCCCCAGAAATTAGTATCCTGACCTGGAGGTAACATATAGCCATCATGACTAGTAGCCATCGATAGCCTTATACTCCTCTTTTACATTGCAATGGCCAAGGAAGTGGGCAGTTTGGTTCAATACACCTTACTAAAACCCAGTTAGGGCACACTCCTATGGCAATGGCCATAAGCTCCTGAACTCAGAGGCTTATGGCCATCCAATGCAGAGCGGGAGGAGCAGTGGAGGCAATCTTCGCCTCCCTGTCTTCCTGCCCTGCATTTACGCTGGATGGGCTTTTTTACCCATCTAGCTGGAACGTCTCAGAGGGGGAGGGAAGGAGGCTGGGGAGGTGCCAGGATAGCTCACATCCTGGCCCCCGCCCCGCCCCTTCTCCCCCTCTCTGAGGTTGCTTTCCCAACCTCGGGGAGCAGCCAGCATGGTTCTTTCCACGCCAGCTGCGAAGGGGAGGGGTGGATCTCTGATTCCCAGCTCCAAGGTGGGAGTGCTGTCTCAGACCTTGAATCTGGGAATCCAAACTAAGCAGCAGGAAAAAGCAGCAGGAAAAAGAGGTGATTTTACTTAAGGGGCTTCTCTACATGAGGCTTTCAACCCGCCACTTTACCGAGGCTTCTGCTTCCATTTTCTTTGTGGGATTAAGAGCGGGTACTTCCCACGTGTTCTCCCCCGCCCCTGGGGCTTTCTTTCTCTGCCTTTCTATCTATTTCATTACACAACCACAAGGTGGTGCTGCGGTATAGCTGTGCTATAGCGGAATTACAAAAATACACCAGCTTCTCATAGCAATGTTTTGCAAGATTAGGAAATAATACTGCAATTTCCTATCTCTCTCTAAAAAAAAAAAAAAAAAAAAAGCAGCTGCGAAAATGGCTGCAAAACACGGGAGAGGCCCTGGAAGAGGACGACGTCGTGTAAAGGTCCCGTAAAGTAGCATGAGTAAGGAATCACAAGCACACAATAAATGCCTCGTGTAGAGAAGCCCTCAGACAAGGTGTGTGGGGAGTGTACGCCTTGTTTTGAAACCAAATTGCGCTCCCAGGTAGGCTTCCAGGAGCACAATTCTGCTTAGAAACAAGGGCTGTGCTCCCCCTGTGCCGGGTTCCCTACACCTGGTTTTACAATAACATTGACCCTTTTTGCTGCCAAGGTCAGCACATTTCGGCAGCAAACTGCCAGGGGGGGGAGGTTGCCACAGCAACAAATTCAGTGGCAGGGGGCCCACAAGAAAGGTCGGGGGGCCAAGTGTGTTGCCCACCCCTGAATTATAACGTGAGGAGCAGCATTTACTGATTTCCTCTCCGATGGTCATGTGCATGACAATCCTATGCGCATTTATCTTGGAGTAAGCCCCACTGAACACAGTGGGGGTTTTATGTCCGAGCAAACGTGAACAGGATTGCACTGCACAGAGTAAGTTACGGTGCCCCCTGACAGATACACGGTACAAGCATCCTCTTCACGTTTCATTTGAATAGCACGCAAGGGAGAAGGGCAGGGTGATTTAAAAAAACAACAACACAAGCTAAGCTGCGATGGCAATGCAGCACTGGGCATGTCAACCTGGATGCTTAGCCCTGAGCTCTGAAGCGTGGGCTCGGCAGCAAGGGAAAGCTTTAGAGCAATGAAGCATGACGCCCACCGTGATTTTTACAATACCTTTGGGGATAACACTGAAGCCTACTGGATTCCACAACAGTCTAAGGGGAACACATGGCAACATTAATGGCTAGAGACTAGGGTAACTTTCTAAAGAGCAAGACAACAAAGAACTGTTAACAAGTGTGGAAGCCTTAGAAAGCAAGGATAAGATGGTCAAACACTCAAAAGTCTCAAGAGAGCAGTAGAAAAAGCAAGCCTTCTACCTTTCTTTGGCCTTGCTGTTGGGACCAAGTGTCACTCGGCTCCTTCAGTCCCCAGGCCAGAGTCCATGAGCGACAGCCCACCCTGCACTGGTGACAGAAGAGTGAGAAACAAGACCCCTCGTGCTGGTCTCTCTCTTTTTTGTAAGGAGACACTGGAAATCTTGCATAACAGATTGTATCATTTTTTATAGTGTGCAAAATGCATTCCACCCCACAGGTAATTGGGGGAGGGATGATATTAATGCTGTTTGCAAAGTGTTAGTTTGCACTTTGTTTAAGCCCTGGAGCTACCAGCTTCCAAGATTAAAGTGAGGGGACACCATTTCATCCAGGAGCACAAACACAAACACTCTTTCATATGTACATCTCTTGGCTTCTGTCACTCCCAGGTGCGTATCTGAGGGCAGGAAATTGACAGCTTCACAGATGTCTTCCTTTTAGAAACATGAACAAGGTTTGTTGATAGTCCTCTTCTCACAATAAGTGAGGCTGCTCTATGAATTTGAGAGGCAGACTTTCAAGTTGTTGCTGTTTTTTAAGGGGGAATGATTGCACCAAAAAGATGAAAGCAAAAGATTTGTGCAAGACTAGCAAAGGAAACTTTAAAATAATTTGTGAGATGGTATCCAAACATTTATTCAGATATAACTAGAGCACTGTGTGCCATTGTTAACCTCAGTAACATCTTTTATAAAGGGGTCACCGCTCTAAATTGTGAAACAGTGGTTTGCACGGAAGCAGCACTCTATCCTTATAGCTGTGGGCGGGGGAGGGACTTGTGTCCCTGCAGATGCTTTGGCCTACTACAACTTCCATCATCCCTCACTATTGGTTATGCTGGCTAGGGCTGATATAGAAGTTGTAGGTCAAAACATCTGGATGGTCACAAGCTGCCAACTCCTCCCTTATAGTCTTGTTATGTAAAACAATGTCCAGCATTTGGACGATGCACGTCAAAATACCCTATAGTATTTTGTACAACGTTGCATTATGGGCCCGCTGCCAGCCTTTCCTTTTCTCACCCCCATCAGAATTGGTTCACCTCTCATCCAGCATACCCTGCCCTTCAATCTAGAGCAGGGCTCTCCAACCTTGGGTCCCCAGATGTTGCTGGACTACAGCTCCCAGAATCCCTTGTTTTGCTGTAGCTGATAGACTAAGAATTACAGTTAGTGAATTTCTTTCTTTCTTTTCTTTCTTTCTTTCATGATCTTGTTATACTATTATGTATGTTCTTATTCTTTTTGTTGCCTTTATTTTTTTTTAACTTTATTTCAAAGTAAAATAAAAGTTCATGAAAGAAAAGAAAAAAAGAATTAAACTGCAAGGAGAGAGAAGGGAACACAAATGGAGAGCTTTTCTACATGAGGCTGATAAGCGGCTGCTAATCCGCTTTATCTGCTTTTGGTTTCGTGGCAGAATTGAGATCTGAGCACTACACAAGAGTGCTCCTTTACTGCTTTTCCACTACATAACCTCTAGGTGGCACTGTGGTACAGTAGGAAAGCGCAAATACAAAACATTTTCTTTCTCTTTCACAATTAAGGCCACATTTCCCTGGCTCTAAAAAGCTCGCAGAAAGTGCTGGTTAGACACAGAAGTGAAACTGGAGGGTCACAACAACATCATCTAAAGAACCTGTAAACAACCGTGAGTAGGGAGTGATGAGCACATGATAAATGACTTGTGAGAAAAGCCCAGAGACTCAGAGGAAAAACCGGGAGAAAGGTATGGAGTTGTCTGACAGGGCACCCCACACTTCACTCCAGGACACGATCTAAAGAAGGATCTTTTCTGTAGCAGAAGACAAAGAGGCCTGCTCTTAATTTTGACACCTATGGAGCTTGTATAATGAAAGGTGAGAGGAGTGGGTTTTTTCCCATTTTTGCTTAAAGTTTGTGAAATAGGAATATATTTCCCCTTAATTATCCTTTACCTTTTAATGTAAGCAAAATATAATGTTGTGTTTTTAAAGAAAGCATCTGTGGGTTTGTGAGTTGTTGTTCATACTATTTGTTCTGCGTCTTATGCTATGCTGTTATAAGGAGTAAGGAGGGAGCAACAGAAAGCCCTTAACTGGAACAGCTCAGATATAATGGGAAACTATTTTCCCCACAATGTTAAGACGCCACAGCAAGCTTCAGGCTCATGTGGTCCCCCTCCCCTCGCCTCCTGTTTTGCACACCAGAAGAGATCAGAAGCATCCACTTCCAGTATTAAACTAACTCCAATTCCAGGTGATGTCGAAACTTGGGAACTGTGATTCAGATCCTAGCTTGTTCAGTAACCACAGTTTAAACAAACAACAGTTCCCTGAGTTCAGGCTTCACAGGGAACTGAACAATTGTTGGAAGTTATTTTAGGGTCAGACAAAACTTTGGAGAACATCCGAAATAACCTGATAGAAAAAAAGAGACAAAGTCTCAGAATGTTGAATATAATTTTGAGTTTTCAACATCCTGAGACTTTTGCCTCTTTTTTCTATGATGAAATTACTTTAGCCCAGACAGAAGGGGTCCCAGAAGACAGATCTTTGGCCCAGATCAAAATTGGAGAAAGAAATCTCAGGGAAGCACCCCAGAAGTGTTGGAGACTCCATAGTCTCATCAGGAAGAGGTGAAATGAACAGAAGCATTAAACTGGAATTGCCTCACTTGTTTCAGTCCTCTGTTGCTGTTGCTAGCAGGAACAATCCTTTGTCAACAGTCAAGAAACAGAGAAGGGAAAAGAGACTGAGTTCTTGGATTTGCAACCTGTCTGGAATTTCCCTCACATGGTAGAAATGGGAGTGTACAGCCCTTTTTGCCGCATATGGAAAGGGGGCATAACCATAACGAATAGAGGCCTGAATTTGAAGGCACAAGTTGTTCCCAAAGAGAAGCCTCTCTGTTCTCTACTGAGATGTGATCTGGATTAACGAGACCATGTAAACTCCCCTTGTCTATTTTATGGCTTTGCATGCCTGGAGGAAATTAGAGAACCAATTTACTAAGCATCAAAAGTTATTACATTGTGGGCTTTTTGGCACCAGTGAAGACCGTTGTATTTTCCCAGGCTTTCTATTCCTTCAGTTTTGTTTTTAAATGTGTTGCATTTTTAGATCTTTATACTACTGCTGGTTTTTACTTTGGTTTTATTCAGTTTTAACCACATAAAGGTTTTATATTTTATCGTGTTGTATTTGGGGGTTTGTGAACCATCCAGAGAGCTTTGGATATTGAGTGATATCGAAATGTAGTGAACAAATAAATAAATATCCCTGCCTTTGTTTATTCTTCCTGTTTATTTCATAATGAATAATGTAGGTGTCAGCTTTCCTCTTCCCTTTAAAGAATATCTGTTGCTGACTTCCTCAGCCCCCACCCACCCCCGCAGTCCAATGTAAAGTACCCTTTGATCTTCCCTTCCTCCTCTCCTTCCCTTCTTTTTAAAATGCATTTTAGCCCATCCTCTGCCACTTATATCATGTAGCCTGATTAAAAGTTCTGGAGAACTCGAAAGCTTGCACAATATTTTGGGGCACCTTGGTTGGTCCTTACACAGGTGTTGCCTAGCTGTGGATTTTGACTTCTTCCCCCTGGATTCAGGATTTTTAGCACAAATATTTCCTGGGCCTTGGTTTGATGCCACTACTCACAAGACTTTGCACATTGCATGCCAAGGGTGTGTAATATGGTGACAAAATATAATAAAGACTTTGTACCTTATTGCTTATTCAAACAAAAATGGTATTGGAAAATCGTCTTAATCATGTTTTGGATTTGGGCAAGGTGCTCCAGTGGGCTATGACTCAGCCATTCCATATGGACATATATGCATAAAATTGCATGTGTGATAGAGGGCTTTTCTACATGAAGCTGTTGGTTTCTCTATTTACTTTCAGTTTTGTCGCAGCAATAAGATCCAAGCTCTACATAAAGAGCTCTTCCTTTCCTGCTTTTCTGCTACATAACCTCTAGGTGGAGCTGTGCTGTAGCGCAATAGCTCAAATACACAAGGAGAAACATCAGCATTTTCCCCATTCTAATATAATCCCATTTTCTCCATCCTAAAAACCCCCGGGAAAGTGCTCTGAAAAAACAAGCAAAACTGGAGGATCACAACATCATTTAAGAGCCTGTAAACAACCACAAGTAAGGAATCACGAGCGCACAATAAATGCCTCATAGAAAAACTCCTATTCCATACCTTCCATGCCAGTCGGGCTTCAGGTCTGGACATGGGACGGAGACGGCCTTGGTCGCCTTGGCGGATGATATGAGGAGGGCTTTGGATAGGGGTGAATGCTCCTTTCTAGTCCTCCTCGATCTCTCAGCGGCTTTTGATACCGTTGACCACGGTATCCTCCTGGACCGTCTGGAGGGGTTGGGCTTGGGAGGCACTGTATTGCAGTGGTTCCGGTCCTTCCTCTCTGGAAGGTATCAGAGGGTAGTTCTCGGGGAGGAGGCTTCGGACCCTCGGCTGCTCACTTGTGGAGTGCCGCAGGGTTCCATCCTCTCCCCGATGTTATTCAACATCTACCTCAAGCCTCTGGGAGCTATCATCAGGAGGTTTGGGGTGCAGTGTCATCAGAATGCGGATGACACGCAGCTCTACCTCTGTTTTAAGTCCTCACCGAGGTTGGCCGTTGAGACCCTGTCCAAGTGCCTGGAATCAGTGGCTGGATGGATGGGAAGGAACATGCTGAAACTGAACCCCGACAAGACCGAGGTACTTCTGGTGGGGGACAAGGGAAGGTTAGGGGATGTTGACCTGGTGCTGAATGGGGTACATCTACCCCTGAAGGACCAGGTCCGCAGCTTGGGGGTCATTCTAGACTCCCAGCTGTCCATGGAGGCTCAGGTGGCAGCTGTGAGCCGGGCGGCGCTGTATCAACTCCATCTGATACGGCAGCTGCGCCCCTACCTTCCTAATCACCTGCTCCCATCATTGGTTCATGCCTTGGTCTCCTCTTGCCTAGACTACTGTAATGCGCTCTACATGGGGTTACCCTTGAAGACGGTCCGGAAGCTTCAGCTGGTACAGAACGCGGCGGCTCGCCTGATTAAGGGCAGCCGCCGGCGTGATCACATCACGCCAGTGCTTAATGAGTTGCACTGGCTACCAGTTGCTTGCCGAGCCGAATTCAAGGTGTTGGTTTTGACCTTTAAAACCCTACACGGCTCCGGCCCAGCTTATCTCAAGGAGTGCCTCCAGCAACATCAACTAGGCCGCTCAACAAGGTCTGCCACGGACGGCCTTCTCCTTATCCCATCAGCCAGAGCAGCCAGGCTGGTGGGGACTAGGAAGAGGGCCTTCTCTGTGGCGGCCCCCACATTATGGAACTCCCTCCCTAGTGACCTTCGCCATGCCCCCTCCATGATGAGCTTCCGCCGTGCATTAAAAACATGGCTGTTCAGGCGGGAATATGGGGTGGGTTAGGTTTTTAATAAGAATTTTTTATATTGTTTTAATTATTATATTTTATTGTGTTGTTTTACTGTATTTTAATTGTACATCGCCCAGGGTGGCCGGGTGACCGGCCAGATGGGCGATTAATAAATATAATAAATAAATAAATAAATACCCTTCATTTTGGCAGGGTACAGATGACATGGACTAACTGTGTGCAGCTTGTATGCATGTAGGCTATGTGCAGACACTTGGATCAATGTGTGGAGGTGAGAGGTGGGGCCAGCAAGCATGATCCAACCCCCCAGCCCCACCTCACAAGTTGTTTCTACACACATTTGTTGTACATGGCGCTTTCTTCCCCTCAACTTGGCCTTGGGCTCTGCTTATATTCCTGTCATTGAGCAAAACCTCATGCCTGGAAGTGATAAATGTGTGTGTGTGTGTGTGTGTGTGCGTGCGCATGTGCGCATGTGCGCATCCAATTCAAGGTGCTGGTTTTGGCCTTTAAAGTCCTAAATGGTTTGGGACCACCACACCTGTATGAGCCTGCCAAGCACTGAGATCAGTGTCAGAGGCCTTACTTTCTGGGCCACCAGCATGAGCCATTAGGCTGATAGATACTAGGGATAGGGCTTTCTCAGTGGAGGCCCCACACCTTTTGAACTCCCTCCCCAGGGAAATATGGATGCCACTGCAGCAAATTCAGGAATGGCAGCAGCAGGGGAATACAGCAAGGGCCACAAAAATGTCTATGGGGGTCACTGGACCACATGTTGTCCCCCCCAGACTACAGTGACAAAGAGGGTCAGAAGCCCACAGAAGCTATATACGCTGTTGTTTATTGTAGCTGTTGTACCAATCTATTCCACACAATCCTCAATCCTACTTGCTCTAAGAAGAAGAGTTTTAAATTCTTCTCAGGTGCCCACAGAGGCTCATTAAACCAGGTAGGGGAATTCCCCAGGATGGATTATTTTAGCTGAAACAAAATATCCCCCATTTTTACAGTAGAGCATAACCGTAAGGCATCAGACCATGTAAACAGTTTTTGTCTCTGAATGACTGGAATGTCTAGTGGAATGAAGATGTGGGAAATAAAGAGCAATTCATATCAGCAAAACAGGGAGGCTCCTTCAAATTAAAAACATACCTATCCACCCACGATGCATGGACCATTGCTTCAGGTTAAAGGAATGAACGAACGAGGCCCAGTCATAAAAGCAGGTGCTGGGAGACCCGCTTTAAGCTTTACTTAAGGAAATGAACTTTATGAGATTCTAAAGCCTGTGTTACGGTGAGCTTATCTGTCACCAACAAGAGGCCCAGAACTGCAAATAAGCTCCAGAGAGCTAATTTAAAAGCTATGCAGAATTGTGAAGATTTAGCACATTTTTCCCAACCTACTTTTTGAAAAAGAATGTTGCCTTGTTTTCTTAGTCATAATTTAAAGAAGAAGAAAGAAAGAAACGAGCAGAGAATCTCAGCACCTGATCAGGCAGATATATAAAAATGGAAGCTTCCTTGCATACTTTTGCAAGAAAATTTGGAACCATTGTGATTTTTAAAAAATTGATCTTTAATTTCATGATGCACATTGGACATTGCATAAACACTGGCTAACCTTTGACCTTAAGAAAGACAATGAGGGTGCAATCCTACGCATATTTAGACAGAAAACGGGGCTACATCTCCCAGCATGCCACTGCCAGCCATGCTGGCTGGGGAATGCTGGGAGTTGTAGGCCTTTATTCTGACTAAACATGCATAGGATTGTGCCTTGAGTCTCCCCAGTTTAGGGTTTTCTAAATGCCATATGATTTTTTTAAAAAACAAAAAACTAGTACATTCATAAGAATTGGGTAAAGAAGGCATACCCATATGGCTCTGACTTTGGGTACTAGATACACTGTGCGCATGAATTGAGTGGCTCAACCCATGATGGACTCCAGCATAGCCACACAGTTAATTTTATTTATTTTCTACACTTATATTCCACTTTATTCCAAGAGGCTCAAGGTGGTATACATATCTTCTCCCTTCTTCTCAATCCCCCTGCCCCTTGGGCCATTTTGTCTTCACAATGACCATTTTTGTGCACACTTTGTGTATGAATTTTTTAATCAGAGAACTGCATCACAAATTTGGAGGAGTGCACATTCTGAAGGAATTGTGTATTGGATCAGGAAGTGCAAATTAGGTTGGTGCATTCAAGTACATTAAAACCCGGAGTATTTTTTCCCCCAATCCCTCTATGGGGCTTCCCTTGATTTCTGTTCTAATAGTGGAGAGCCAGTGTATGTAGTGGTTAGAGTGCTGGACTAGGACTCAGGAGACATGGGTTCTCATCCCACTTGGCCATGAAGCTGACTAGGTGTGGGGCCAGTCACTGACTCTCAGCTTAACCTACCTCACAGGGTTATTGTGAGGATAAAATGGAGAGGAAGAGGATCATATATGCCACATTGGGCTCCTTGGAGGGAAGCTGGGATACAAATGTAAAAAAAAATAATACTAAAGAACACTAAATTCCAGTATTTTTCATTCAACCTACTATTGCCACAGCTGTTAATTATAATTAATTTTAATCTGTGCTGCCAAGTTTCTCTGGTGTGAATATCCTCTGTGCGGTATGATGATGTACATTTTGTAATTAAAAAGAATTTTAGGGCTGAGCTGTACATTGCAGTGGGACATATTTGTCACAAGATGGCAGAAAAAGACTGTGAATGCAATGTTTCTATTTCACATGAACTGAAAAGATGGCACACCACATACTCACAGGAGAAGGCGAGAAGAATGCACATTTGAAAAACTTCCCATACTTATGGTCAGTACACTAAACAGAACAAATAGAACAAAGAATCAGGAAGGCAAAGATTAATAAATTAATTTTCGAAGAGCTAAAAGTATAGGAGCCAGAATATTCCTCTGGCCAGAACGTTGTCCAAGTACAATGTGTTGGGTATCTTTAAAATCATACTGCACTCCTTGGCCACAATCCAACATAAACAGAAGCATGCATGAGCTGATTGAAGTCAATGGGCTTGAGCACACCTAATTCTGCCTTGGATTGTGGCCATTATGTAACTGAGCAAGTTACTGTCTCTCTAAACCTCAGTTGCAGGGGAATATCAGTTAGACTGCTCCTCACCCCACAGGATGTAAGAGGTCATTCCACCAGCCCTGCTGAATTTTATTTTTCCTTTCCCCTCCCCAACCTCTTTCCCTTGTGTGTCATGTCTTTTTAGATCTTATTTTACTGATTGATTATAAGCTGCTTCAGGAGCTGGGGGGGGGGCTGAGGAGCAGCATAAAAATACTTTGGATAAAAAAATAAGTTCGCTATCTATGAAACAAACAAACAAACAAGCAGCGTGACTCAAACAGTTTTGATGAAGTAACATAATATGAAAATGGTTAATGTTCTTGATACAATAAAAAGATAATAATGTTAAATGTCTTTCTGCTATCATATTTTTTGCACTTACTCATACTCAGTTGTGCGGTTAGGTAATTTTGGACTCTAGACTTAATTGTTGTGTGTTGTGGGGGGGGGGCTGTTACTTCATAATGTGGTAAGCCAGCCCTGCTGAGCTTGGGGGCCATCCTGCTTGTTCCGCAGTGTGGAGCCCTGGACAAGTGTCCCAAAGTCCTGCTCGAACGGCACCACTGCTCATACATGATTCCAGTCAGTTTGATTTCAATGATTTACACTTCTAAGCAAGCGCAGCTTCAGTGTACAACACAAGCAGTCAAGATCCTTTGCAAACAACAGAACATTACTGAACTCAGATATCTCATATGTTTGGAACTTGTTGGCTGAGAGCATCTACAAGGGAGATTCCCATACCTCCATTTCAGTTCATTAGCACTAAGGGCTTCTCTACATGAGGTGTTTATCCCATGGCTTTACTGAGGCTTCTTCTTCCGTTTTCATTGCAGGAGGAAGAGCACATCCTTTACACGTAGTTTTTTCCAGGGGTGTTCTTTCCCTGCCTTCGTATATGTTTTATTAAATAACCACAAGGTGGCACTGCAGTATAGCACAATTGTGAAAAATTCACGGCCATTTTCTAGCACTGCCTAGTGCGATAGGAGATAATACTGCACTTTCCTCGCTCTAAAAAAAAGCTGTGAAAATGGCTGGGAAATATGGGAGGGTCCCTGGAGGATAACAACATCGTGAAAAGGGCCCACAAACTTCCACGAGTGAAGGACCACAAGGGCACAATAAATGCCTCATGTAGAGAAGCCCTAGTAATCAAGCACAGAAAGGAATTGCTGAAGATGCTCTTCCTAAGATTGCACTTAGGCGAGACTGACTGACCCCATGATTAATTCAGGCAGGTGAGAGATGAGCACAGACCCAAAATGTACACTGTGTGGACTACCAAGCTCAGGTGTTCAGTGGGTGTGCATCTGACCCCTTCCTCCCCATTATGGCCCCTTGAAGATGCATGCAAATAATTTTGCTGGAACAACTTGCCCCTTAAGATCAAACATATACACAAATCAATGGGCTTCTTCAGTATTAAATCAGTGCATAGGATCCCATTTAAGGAGACAGAATCAAATCTACTGCACTTGAGGCTGTTTCTCCTGAAATCTTGTTTTCCTCTGTACATTCCAGTGGGAACAGTAATTTCGTCTAGCAAAAAGGAGTAGCAAGAACTCTCTGTTACAAGAACTGGCATTTTTAAAGTCGACATGCTTGTAGGTTTTCAGAGGTTGTGCCAAGCAATTAAATATCTCACCACTAATCCTTAGTGCTATGCTGGTGGCATGAACATAAGGGTACAGAAACCAGACCCTGGAGCATCCCGTCCTGATCCTGAATAGCAAAGCTCAGCCATCTTGGGCCCATGTCAGGACGTTCTGTGCCAATGTGTCTCCCCACACTGTAACAAACACATTTCCAAGAAGCGCTATCTTGTCTAACCCCACAAGGCCATAGTTACAGTGAAAACAGCACCACTTAAAGCAAGTTGGAAGTCAGAGCACTCCTAAGGATGTGATTTGACGGCTATAGAGACCCACACCACAAGGCTTCAGTTGGCAAGCTATGCTGTTGAGGTTCCCACAGGAATACAGAATGCTGGGACAAAACACTCTGCATTTCAGTTTAAGAGCCAAAGACCTTTTCCGGGTCCCCAGAGAGAAAAACTTTGGCTGCCAAATCTTCAACTTGGGAAGTTGAACAGTTGTACAGGGAGAGATAAAAGGGAGGGGAAGAGAGAGAGAGAGAGAGAGAGAGAGAGAGAGAGAGAGAGAGAGAGAGAGAGAAAGGCAGCTTTTGGTTTTTTATGTAACGTCAACTTCATAGACCCAAATACAAAATTTTGTAACTCAAAATAGAAGTAAAAGCTGTATTCACAATAACTAGTTTGCTTTAGATTTTTCAACATTCTTGTAGAGTTGAATTGAGTAATACTTATTATTCAACCACTACTGTCTCTAGGTCTCAACTTTACTTGGATAATTCAGATACTGGGACACACACACACACACACACACACACACACCATTCTCAGGTCGAATACTGGTCACTTCCCATGCATTTAAATTCTCAAGCTGCATTAATCTGTTCATTGCTTATCATCGTACACTCTGGCACTATTGTCCAAGCCTCCCAGAAGCTGATTACCATTACACTAGGATTTTTTCCTCGTTATTTTGTTCCACATCAACCTCAGCCAAATCAGGATTAACTAAACCCAATTTGAGTCTAATCCAAACCATGCACCCTATCTGTTCTCTGCCAAATCAGCTTGAACTGCTTAAATCCATGAGCACCACCAATCTAGTGACCTGCATCCCTGGAATGTATAAATAGGGGTTGTCCAATAACACTGCAAGGCAGGGAAAATGTTGAAAGAAAAAGACAGTAAACAGATTTGTCCAAAGACATAATTTTGTCCAAACTACTGTTTCATGTAGGATTTAAAAGCTAAGCGTTTACACACAGGAAGAGAACACTTTCCCATCCACTGAATAATTCTATTCCAGTGCTGACATTAAAAATAGTACTATGTAAAACTCACCCTTGATTACATTGTTGGAAGAAAATCTATATCTTATGGGACAAAAACCTGGACAGGTGCCACCATGTGCTTTCATCTGATTTTTGAGATGGTTCTTGAACTGATCTGTTGATACAAGCCTTAAATAGCCAAATTTGTTTAATTCTTGTTCCATTGGATGTCAATAAAATGGAGGAACAGCGTCCATATACCACCTCCATAAGAAAAATTTTCCATAAGAAAAATAGACAATATATCCGCTGCATTATAGTATCCTTAGGGCTGCAGAGACTAAGGGTGCAATTGTATGCATGTTTAAACAGAAAAAAGTCCTACATCTCCCAGCATTCCCCAGCCAGCATTCTGGCTGCGGAATGCTGGGAGTCACAGGACTTTTGTGGTCTAATCATGCATAGGATAGCACCCTAAATGACACAACACATGATTCAAAGAACACAAATATGACCATAATCACAGAGTTCTCCATCGTCAACAATGGGAAACCACTACCACTCTGTTGTTGTTGTTGTTGTTGTTGTTGTCTGCAGCCAGAGTAAAGGTGAATGTAGGCAATCAATTTATGAAAAGGTAAATGTGAGGAAGTTTGTCCATTCCTTAAAGTGTGGCAATACAGGCGAGGGCAGCTGGTTTTATAGTATCTGTGGATGCTGTTGCTCCACCCCTGACTTGTTCTGTTGCTATGGAGTGAAGACCTGTCCCTCCATGCATTGCTGCAATCTCCTGTCACTATTTCCTGGCTCTTTGTTTAGAGATTAGGGATTAATATGTGCTAAAGCGTGTACAAATTTATTCATAGTAATAATGGTGTTTCAACAAGGTTAATAAAACATATCCCCTCTCTTTTCCAGAGTTTTGCAGTGTGATCCGATGTCTATCTACTGAGAAGTAAGTCCCACGTGAGGCTTTCTCCCAGGTAAATAGGCCTAGGGCTGCAGCCTGAAGCGGAAATGTGTCACAGGCTATCCCAGTGCCCACACGCCACTCTTGATGCAGTGCAGGCAGTTAGTACACAGCAATCACATTAATAATCAGATCTGTTGTACAGATTGATCACAGTCCATTATGTATTCAGTACTCAACACTTGGCTTGGTGAAGATTGATTGACTGATTGATTATATTTATACCCCGCCTTTTTTCCTGAAAGGAACCCAAGGCGGCTTACATAATCCTCCTCCTCCTCCTCTCCATTTTATCCTCACAACAACCCTGTGAGGTAGGTTAGGCTGAGAGTCAGTGACTGGCCCAAAGTCACCCAGTGAGTTTCATGGCCAAGTGGGGACTAGAACCCGGATCTCCCGAGTCCCAGTCCAACACTCTCACCACTACGCCACACTGGATTACACGGTTTAGCTATACAAATGTTTGGATTTGCAAAAGTGCAGAAACAAATTAAGGTACACCTACAGAGAGAGAGGAGTTCTTTCTTAACATGGCATTCTGTGAGTACATTGCATTGCATTGCATTATTAATAAATGCATAACAGAGCAATCAGGAGTAAGACCCACTGATTTCAGTGGAGTTACTCCCTAGTAAACGTGCCTAGGATTGCGATCTGCATTGTATTTGCTCTTAACCATAAGCCATCACAAAATAAAAATTCCTGCTACATGAATGGGGTGTTAAAACCGACTGATAAAATGTGATGTCAGATTGACTGGATTCACACAACATGACAACCCATCGTGGGTTGCTACCCACAGTGCATTGTCCTGTCATATGAATCCACACTGCTTTCCCCAGGGTGGCTTGTGTGTGGGCAATAGGCCACTCCAACAACCCATCATTTGTTCTAGAGGTCGTTGCACCCACAATGGGTCGCTGTGTCATCCAAGTCTGGACAACTGACCCCATCATGGGTACAGGGAATCAGCTAGCGAGCCCCATGGGAAGAGCGGCAAAATATGCCCTCAGGCAAGAAATACGGCCCCCAGGCAAGAAAGCCCTTTTTGTGCAGAAAAGGGGCTTGGGTGGGATTTACACCCCCTTTAGCAAGACCCTAACCTTTTTTCTCTCCCCCCCCCTTTAGTTCCCACCGGGGTATACATTTTGCACTTTGTCCCAAGCCTCTAGGGGCTCAGGAAAGTGCGAAATTTCACACACACACACTACACACACACACACACACACACTTTCAAGGGAAGAGGAGTTTGGACAGCTAGCTGTCAAAACTCTGGGTTCCTTTAAAAAGGTTTTTTTTTTTTAGGGGAACTGGGAGTTTTGGACTGGGTCATACACAGACATATGTCCCAGTCCAAAACCACCCAGTTCCCACTCAAAAACCCCTTTTTAAAAGGACCCAGAGTTTTGATAGCTAGCTGTCAAAGCTGTCAAAAACCCCTTTCCCTTGAAAAAAGGGGGGAGTGCACTTTTGCACTTTCTTGAGCCCCTAGCGGCTCGGGACAAAGTGCAAAATGTGCACCCTGATGGAAACTAAAGGGGGGGGGATGAGGATCTTGCTGTGAAGGGAGTGTAAATCCCAAAAAAACACCCCCTTCTCAGCAAAAGATCCCTTTCATCTTTGGTTTCTCTTGACAGCTCGTCTTCTGAGATCTGTCAAGAAGAAGCAAGAGGGGGGACATGAATTTGGAGCCAAGGGACAGCAGGTACCCACCGTGGACATTATCCCAGCCAAGGCTTGAGATCCCTGCAGTCATGCTACTGCGAAAGATCACAGTTGCGCAACTGTGCTAAAAAATAAAAAAAAATGCACACAAGTATGTGAGCAATTTTTTAAAAAAATTAATTTGTGAGCAAGTTTGTGAGCTAGAATTTTTTAAAAAAATTCTGGGCAGCCACAGGTAGCCCCTCCAACATGCCCCTGAGGCACTTTGAAGAGAATGCTTGTAGCTGTCAAAAGGGGCATCGCTTGACAGCCAGCTTTCACAATCTCCTGAAAAGAAAAAGGGGGGGAAAGCCGCAGACAGTGAGCCCAAAATGGCTCGCAGCAGGAAGTGGGGGAAAGACTCTTTCCTCCTGAGGTTTCCCCTGGAATACCTTATTGCCAGGGTGGGTTGTCATGAGGTGCAAATGTGGCCATTTTCACTTTAAATTCAAATCTAAAGCAATCAAAACAAATGTGAATGTCCTACGTAAATGTGATCTCCAGAGCGGGCACCAAGCGTTGTTGTACAGATGCTTACGTTTCTGGGCCACAGACACATACAACACAGCCTCATGTGTTAGGTGCTTTTCCTGATAGCAAAAAAGAGCTCTTATCAAAATGAGCCAGCTAGGATGTCAGAAAAATAATAATCTCACAAGGTGCTAGATACAAAAGACAGTGCAATACCTAATGGTTAACATCTTCTGTTGACTGGAGATCACATACAGCCCCTCATTGACAGGAATCTTGGCACATTTCCCACCTAAATACACCAATTGTCTGAAATTAGAGGGTGGTAAAAGCTTTCTGCAAGGTACAGAATGTCAACTTGGCCCAATAGGGTTCAAAAGCATGATTTGTTTTTATTACTCCATACTGTGACGGAAACTGCATATCATGCAAATAATCCATGCCGACCTGTACATTAATCTCTTTAATCCTGTTTTTCCTTCTTATCTTTGCCAAATCTACAGGAGGACCAGCTTTAAATTCATCCGGATTAAAGCCATATTTTGACATAATCACATTTCATTTCTTGGCCCAGGTGGTTTTAATACCTTTAGATATTTGGTCCAGATAACATTTTGTTGGCAATCATATATTGCCCATTTACTGCAGTCAGCTTTAACAGTGCTAATTCTTAGCAGAGCAGTAGCTGTGGAATGTGAGACTTGTAGGAGTGCCTTCTCCAACGCCAAAGAGTTTTGCATTTCCTCCAATTGGCTGGTTTCCACTGCCCCATATTTCAAGAAGCATCTTCCCTTCCACAACAACAACAACAACAACAACAACAACAAAACTTTGGATGAGCCAGGCTGCCTCCTCCTGACCATACAGATCTTAGAACAAATTTAATTGTTTTGAGTGCTGTTCCCAAATGGCCTACCGAGGTATGTTTCTCATGAAATGAAATGCCTGAATATTTGACATTTTTAGTCCATTCAACATTTCCTTAATTTTTAAGCCTATGAACTCTAGGCTGGGGCAATTCCAGAAAAGCTAATTTGGAGCAGCAAGGAGATGCCAAAGTATATTATTAGGGAAGCAAGGATTTAATCCATGCACACTGCATAGGACCTTAATTTACTATGGCTGAAAGACGAGCAAGCTAATGAGATGGCAGGAAATATTTTGAGTGAGTACCCTGTATCCCTTGCTACATCTTGGAGTAATTCCTACTCTGGGTCTTCTAGCAAATACGTTGATTTTGCTTTCAGCATCACAGATGTCTTCCTTTTAGAAACATGAACAAGGTTTGTTGATAGTCCTCTTCTCACAATTAGTGAGGCTGCGCTATGAATTTGAGAGGCAGACTTTCAAGTTGTTGCTGTTTTTTAAGGGGGAATGATTGCACCAAAAAGATGAAAGCAAAAGATTTGTGCAAGACTAGCAAAGGAAACTTTAAAATAATTTGTGAGATGGTATCCAAACATTTATTCAGATATAACTAGAGCACTGTGTGCCATTGCTAACCTCAGTAACATCTTTTATAAAGGGGTCACCGCTCTAAATTGTGAAACAGTGGTTTGCACGGAAGCAGCACTCTATCCTTATAGCTGTGGGCGGGGGAGGGACTTGTGTCCCTGCAGATGCTTTGGCCTACTACAACTTCCATCATCCCTCACTATTGGTTATGCTGGCTAGGGCTGATATAGAAGTTGTAGGTCAAAACATCTGGATGGTCACAAGCTGCCAACTCCTCCCTTGCAGTCTTGTTATGTAAAACTATGTCCAACATTTGGATGATGCAAGTCAAAATACCCTATAGTATTTTGTACAACATTGCATTATGGGTCCACTGCCAGCCTTGCCTTTTCTCACCCCCATCAGAATTGGTTCGCCTCTCATCCAGCATACCCTGCCCTTTGCACAGCAAAGCTGATGGTGATCTTTGCTCTTCTAGACCTGGGTTTGGATGCCAGAACTGACACTAAGAGCACTATTGGGCTGGTGCTGGAACTCACATGTCCAACCTTTGAACTGCTGCATATGATCAGGCAGTAATCATTGGTTGTTTTTCACTGTTTTATTATATTTCCATTTGACTTCTATGGATTTTATTAGTATGTTTTTAATTGTAAAGAGCTATTAGCTACTATTTAGGGTGACTCATACATTTTAGAAATAAATAATATCCACCCACCCAAGAATGAATTTCAGATAAGCTTACCTGTTAGTCCAGGGTAGAAACCTTTCCACATGGCTGTCACTTCTATCCAAGCTGAGCTTTGGGTCTCTGCCTGTGGTCATCGGGATATCCTGGATGGACTTTAAATGACCTGTAACCCATCTGTTGCTCATATCATGAAAGATTCCATTACAGGCAAAAGACCTGAAAGGTAAAGATGCCAGTTGAAACATAGGTATGTTCTTGCTTAACTTAAACTTTGCAATATCACTGGAGGGGGAGAAGGCGAGAGAGAGAGAGAGAGAGAGAGAGAGAGAGAGAGAGAGAGAGAGAGTGTCAGTCTAGCACAGGAGGATACCCCCTAAAGTGGCTGCTAGGGTTCCTATCATTCTAATCAAATTCAGCCCTAGAATGTTATTGACTAGGTTTGTACAACATGACAAACCATTGTGGGTTGCTGCCTATGATGGGTTGTCACATCATGCGAACCTGGACCAATTTCCCTAGGGTGACTTGTTCGTGGGCAACAAGCCACCCCAACAACTCATGGGCTTGTTGTACCCACGATGGGTTGTTGTGTTATCTGAACCCAGGCAACCAACCCCATCATGAGTACGGGGAATCAGCTGCAGAGCCACTTGGCAAGAGCAGCAAAAAAACACCTTGCTGCTCTTGCCATGCGGCTCCTGGGCGACTGCCAGTGCCAGCCACCCCAAAAGTACCCAAGCAGCACTTGGGGGCAGCTGGCATTGGCTTCCCCCCATCCCTGCCACCATCATGAGCTATTTCAGGTTTGCACCATGGCTCTTTTTCCCTTTAAAGGTTTTTTTTCCTGGAGATGGCAAAAACAGGCTGTCCAGCAGGCTTTCACAATCCCTGTGTTAATGGACAGTCCCTTCAAAGTGCCCCAGCAGCACCTTGGAGGGGCTTCCCATGGTTGGCAAGCATGTTGTTGTTGTTCCCAGGAACAACAAATCTATTTGCATGCATGGATCGGATCACGTGCACATCTTTTGTTGAAGAAGCACAGGCATTATACATTTCCCCCCAAATAATTTAAAAAAATAAAAATAACATTAATGCCATACTGGTCTCACAAGTCAGGTTCAGGGCCTGCTTTTGAGTTTGAGGCAGGTCCTGAAAGGTGGATTTCCTGCTTACCAACTGCTGATGATCTTTGCCTGCCTCAGAACCTGTCAATCTGGATCTACTGGTAGATCTCTGAGTGCTTGATTTGCAGTAGGTCCTCAAAGGTATCTGAACCTTTCTCTCCCCCATCCCCCTTTGCAATCTTCTGCACACTTTTCTGGGAGTAAACACCATTGAACACAGTGGGACTTACTTCTCAGTAAACAGGCCAGGATTGTAGAATAAATGAGCCTGCTGAAATGAAAAAAGCTTAGGGGAAAACCGGGAGAGGAGGAGGAGGAGGAGGAGGAGGATTTTGGTGAAATCTGCAAGCTCAGATTTGGGGCTGAAACATTCCTGGGCTGTGACTATATACAGTTAGTTAATTCTAACTGTATATCTGTCCCCTGAACCACTATTTTGCACTTGTATATCAGGGTTCTCAAAGAAAGGGGGGGGGGGAGAAATAGATCCTACCAATCCAAAGTCTGCCCGCCCACCCCTGCCTTAGACTATGTTGCTTGCTTCTGGTTGATAATTTGCTTCCTCCTGAACTTGTGTTCTACCCTGGCATTACTTGTGATCCTGATGACCACCACCACAACAACAACCACAGCAGAGACAGGGCAGAATTACCTGCCTGTGAGCAGAGGCTGATTAGAAATTGACGGGACCAAGCCAGTGCCTGTGCAGAGATGCAGTTTCCTTTGGAGCCTTACATTTGGTCCTTAATGTATTTTCTCATAATATGCCAACAGTTCTTTTCATAAGTAATGCTTTAAGTGCAGGTAATGTAACTTCTGAAGTTTTGCCTGCTCCGCAAACCTCAAATAATTATCTCTACCCAGCTGCCAACAGTCACTTGGTTTTAAAAGGATCCTTCACTAGCAGTGCAATCCTATGCAAGTCTACTCAGAAGTAAGTCCTATTGAGTTGTGTTTTTCTTTTCTTTTCTTCTTCATTTCAATAGCCCTAACAAAAGAAAGTCCCATAGAAACCAGGATCAGGTTGCTTCTCTAAGGAACATGCAGCTGCTTTAGTATGGCCTATCAGGGTAAGGGATGAAAATGAGGGATTGAACTAGAACAGGATGCTGGCAGAGAGGTGGATTCCCAGAAGAAAAACCAGGGGCATAAAAGAAGAGGAAACAGAATCTATCCCAAAAGGAAAGCCTTGACAAAGGTCATCCACATACCTGAAAGGACCCTGGGAAATTGGATTAGTAGGGTAGGAAAGTGCCACTGATGACTTTATAGGGTGAAGTGGGAAAAGGGAAAAGAAATCACTTTCTCCCTGACAGTGAGAACCTGTTCTCACATTATAGTTTTATGAGCTAAAAACCCACTGCTATGACTGAATACACAACTGAAATGCTCAATAGCATTAAATTGTTATTCAGTGTGTGTTTAATACACCAAGTAGCTCACAGCAAGTTAAACATATTGAAAATTCTGTTTGCCTTTTTTCAAATGGTGTATCTCGTGGAAGAACTCTTGTGTCTGAAAACTGCAATGTGGGAAACAGCTCCAAAGCAAAAACACAGCAGTGACTGGGTTCGGACAACACAATAACCCACACTCAGGGGTTGAGTGTGGGTTGTTGTTGAACCATGGGCTGTTGTTGAAATGTAGATTATCATGTTGTCCGGTCCCAGCTGAGATAACAAAACATGGTGAACAACTCACAGTTCATAACCCAACAACAAACCCTGGGTTCTCTTCATGGGTTGTGGTTAACAAGCCATGGCTCATTGGCGAAGCTGGGTTCAAACAAAGCAATAACCCATATTTCAACAACCCAGGGTTGAACGACAACCACACTCAACCCATGAGTCTGGTTTATTGTGTTGCCTGGGCCCAGCCAGTGACTGCTAGGAACATAAGGGAGCTGCTTTATACCAGCCCAGACTGTTTGTCTATCTAGTCCAGTATTGTCAACAGGAGGGATGGCCGAGAATTTTGAGGGGGGGAAGAACGGAGCAAAATGGCCCCGCTCTCCCCCCCCCAAGCTCAGCGAGACTTACCTGGCTCCGGCTCATCCCAAGTTCCCGCGGCGAAAGGAGCTTCCAGGTCCCCGGCGCGTCATTTCCGGGTCCCTGGCGCTGCGTTTTTTACGTAAATACCAAGGTAAACTTCCTTAAAATGGCCATGAATAGCAAATCACAGCAGTTTTAAGGTAGTTTACCTTGGTATTTACGTAAAAAATGCAGCGCCAGGGACCCGGTAGTGACGTGCTGTGGACCTGGAAGTCTGCTGAGCGCCGCAGCTGCCAGGCACCAGGCGCCGCGGGACGAGCGGGGGGGGGGGTAAGTGGCCATCCCAGTGTACTACAGTGTCCAGCAGTGGCTCTTCAGGGTCCCAGGCAGAGGTCTTTCCCATCACATGCTACTTGATCCTTTACAAAACAAACAAACCACACACCTAGAAACAGAGCAAGCCCAAAACATTTTGCTGCCTGAGGCAAAGCGAAGGACAAGATGGTGCCCCACCCAATTGATGTACTGAAAGCCAACCAGACTGCAATTGAATCTTACAGCATCCTCCATACCATAGTACCATAGGGAACAAAGAAAGTTGCCTGACTGGGTTCAGACAACACGATAACCCACATTTGAGGATTGAGAGTGGGTTGTTGTTGAACCGTGGGTTGTTGTTGAAACGTAGGGCCGGTTCGCATGACCCAGGCTGCAGGCGGGGGAAGCACCACGGGGCCGTCTGTGGGGTCCAGTGGGGTGGCGCAGGCAACCTGCACCCCACGCGCGTGGGCGGACCCCGGTGGAGCCGGCAGTCCCCGCACCGCATTGCGGGCCTCCCAGCACTAGGGGGCGGGGGCTCGGGATGCCCAGAGGGGCCATTTGCTCCTACAGGATGGAGCGGCAGTAGCTCTGGCCGCTCTGGGCAGCTGCCTCTGTGCAGACCCTGCGGGATGGCCGCCCGCTGTTCGCATGGCAGGGTGGCCACGCGCGGTAGGGGCTTACCCCTCTACCGCCCATGGTCACTTTGCGTGCGTGCCGCGCGCGGCCGTCCCGCAGGGGCATCCCCGGTCGGCGTTCACACGACACGGGAACCGCGGGGGACTTCTGCTCCCCCGTGGTTCCCGTGTCGTGCAAACAAGCCCATAGTCTTGTCTGAACTCAGCCGAGATAACAAACTATGATAAACAACCCACAGTTCACAACCCAACAACAAACCATGGGTTCTCTTCATGGGTTGTTTGTGATTAACAAGCCATGGCTTGTTAGCACAGCTGGGTTCACAGACAACGTGATAACCCACATTTCAACAGCAGTGTGGCGTAGTGGTGAGAGTGTTGGACTGGGACTCGGGAGATCCGGGTTCTAGTCCCCGCTCGGCCATGAAACTCACTGGTTGACTTTGGGCCAGTCACGGACTCTCAGCCTAACCTACCTCAGAGGGTTGTTGTGAGGATAAAATGGAGAGGAGGAGGAGGATTATGAAAGCTGCCTTGAGTTCCTTGCGGGGGGGAAAGGCGGGGTATAAATATAATAAATAAATAAATAAACTCACAGTTCAGCGACAACCCACACTCAACCCTTGAGTGTGAGTTATTGTATTGTCTGAACCCAGTCATGAATCCATCTAGCCCAGTATTGTCAACATTGATTGGCAGTGACTCCCCAGAGTTTCAGACAGGAGGCCTTCCAATGCCCCCTAAAGATGCTGGGGATTGTATCTAGGACCGTCTGCATGTGAAGCAGGCGCTCTACCATGGCCCCTTCCATCACACCTGAGGGACTAGCATAGGAGACACAGGGCATACAGGATGGCATCCCTTTACCACTATTCCCTGCCCGCCCGCCCCCACCATCTGCTTCCTCAGCAGCCACCTCACTATCCCTAATGGGAGAGCCAGCCCTCACTGGAGATGCCAGAGACTGAACCTTAGACTCTGTGTTCTACCACTGGGCTATGATCATTGCCCATGAAAGAACTAGTGTGTGGGATTTGCTGCTGCTGCTGCTGCTGCTGCTGCTGCTGCTGCTGCTGCTGCTGCTGCTGCTGAGACTCATACTTTTTTCTTCGTTTGTTTTTTAAACTGATGGCCTGCTATAGTCCCCAAAGCTCAGAGAATGATTACTTAAAAAAAAACAAAAAAAAAAAACAAGTGTGTGTGTGTGGTAAGTCTTAGCACAAATTCCAGTACTGTCATTTTGACAGCATCCCCCATGCTGTATCTCTGTATGTGTAAAGTTGGTATCTCAAGAAGAAGACTAGACTAAATGTCTGGATTCTGAAGATGGCACAAGCCCATAAGGACTTTATCATGTGTCCTATTTAAAATTTGAATCAGCTCTTACTTCAGCCCCTGGTGAGTTTTGAGGGAGAGGTGTTGCATGAGAAAGAGAAAATGGTTTGAGGACAGGCTTAAGAACGAGGAAATGTTCAAAGTGGAAGAAGGGTAAACAAACCAAGTTGGGAACACTGTTAATTAAAGTGAACTGAGAAAAGTATACATTTGGGAATGAAATGTGAGAGAGTGAATAGAAACTAGGCACTGGCAGACATACTCTTTTAGAAGCTATTAAAAACATCAGTAGATATCTAAAAAGAGGATAATCTGTGAAAAGCAGTTTTCCTTCGTCAGCTGTGTAGTAGATTTATAAACTTGAACATTGTTGTTAAACACTAAATGTCTTTAGTGAGTGCCTTGGAATAGAGTACATTTTGGATCAATGCAGATATCATGTTTCCTGATCTTAAAACAAGTTTAGAACTGGCAGTGTGCCATGGCCAGGCACACTCCTTCCTCTCCCCTCTCACCAGGTTTCTTCCTTTCTTTCCCTGGTTTTCTAGAGCAATAGTATGCAGTTACATCAGAAGAAATAATCCAGTGTGGATATCCCCTCCCAAACACACAGTGGGTATACTAAACATATCGAGGGGTGCTCATTGGCCTCACTCACATGTGGAGGTCCAGGCCCATGAGTACAGTCTTGCCCACTCATCACCACCATCTTTTCAGCAACTGCTGACCACTGCCCCATGTGGGGAGCTGTGTCACTGCAGTTTCTCAGTGAAGAACCTTCCATATTGACTGGCCATTGGCTCATTCTGGGCAGAAAGCTGGCCATTGGCTCATTCTGGCAAGCTGGCCATTGGCTCATTCTGGGCAGAAAGGAGTAGAAGAGAGTGTCCTCTCTCAGTGGAACTTTTCTTGAGCAACATAGTCTATCTGAGCTGTGGTATGTCTTGTGTTTCTAGTCTTGCTCTTCAGTCCTGCCTTCTGTTTTTCCCTCTGATCCTGATTACTCTTTGGTCCTGTCTTCTAGTTGGCCCTCATCATCCTGATTGTTCCTTGGCCCTGGCTTGTTTTCCAGTGCTGCCTTCTGGTTTGCCCTCTGATCCTGATAGCTCTTGGGTCCTGACTCCTAATTTGTTCGGCCTCCTGGTTTGCCCTCTGATCCTGATAGCTCTTGGGTCCTAGCTCCTGATTTGCTGCATATGGCTGCCAATGGCTCAGCTCTGTCATATGCATTCAGTCCATGCATAGAAGGGAAAACATCTGAAAACCCTTGTGTGTGTGAAATAATTTGACCAACAATGGTCATGTGGGTAATCCTGAGCCCCCTTCATGCATTACTTGGGTGAAGGGGGAAAGCATGTTGAAAGGGGCTGTGTGGTCATGCCTTTAGCCCCACCCCTGATGTTATACAGCTCCTCCGAGGCCCACGGTCATCATTCATTCATATGGCGGTGGGTAAGCCCTTGCACTTGGTAGACCTCTATGCACAGAAGCTTCCATGGATCCTGGAACCTTATTCACACAGGGTTCTAGGACCTGGGGAAGCCCAACATGTAGAGGTCTATGTGCAGAGGTGTCTCTTCCTCAGGCACCCATGCTTTCATGTGGATGGGGAGGGTGAGGACAGGGGCAGGAGAAGCCATAGGCATCAGGGTGAGGTAAAGGCATGACCATGCAGCCCCTTTCAACTTGAGCAATGTGTGAAGGAGGTTCTGGCTAGGCCCAAATGTAGCTTGCTCCCATCTGGGAAAAAACTATGGTTATAGGACAGCATATGTGTGTGGGGGGGATCTGTATGCTGGAGGGGAGAGGGAGGAAACTTATGTAAGCTCATGGCATCCTGGTTGGAGCCCCTTTCACCCATATAATACATGAAGGGGGTCTGTGCAATGACCAGGAAGTGGGGCTGCACTGTTGGCCCTGCCACCCAGCATCTACATGTTGTGTGAAGATGAGCCCTACATGTGAGTAGCTACTCGTTTTAGGGGTTCCACATGAGCAGGACCCCCGATTGCACAGGTATCCCAATCATGTGGGGCCCCTACTTGCGAGCACGGAGATCAGTTGACAGGCCTAGCCCAGCTGCACAATGCCATGGGTGGGGGGCAGCCTCTCTCCCCAGTTGCTGCACAACCTCTCCACCCACCCAATTTGTGTATTACATGCATGAAGGGAGATTTGGAGAGTGGGAAATGTGACATCTGAAGGATCCCCCTCTCCCAGAGTCTCACTCAGGGCTGGCGTCAAGGGTAGGCATGGTTGGGCACCTGCTAAGGGCCCACAGCTCAGCAGGGGCCCATTGACAAGAGACCCCAGGACTTGCTCCTCTGCTTCACCATTGCAACCAGCTTGTTCACCTGCCTCTTGCTCTGGTCCAGAGAGCAGTGGTGGTGGGAAGGAAAGAGGAGCAGCAGATGCTACTGCCTGCCTGCTCACTGGCTCTCTACCTACCTGGCAAGCAAGTGGTAGCAATGATGAGAAGGAGGAGGAGGAGCAAGAGCAGCTGGCAGTGATGATGGTGAGAAAGTAGTCACTGAAGGAGGGGGCCCGGGGAGGGTGTTTCGCCCAAGGGCCCTCCAAGACCTGGAGCTAGCACTGGTCTCATTGATGAAGATTCATAGATTCATAGATCATAGAGTTAGAAGGGGCCTACAGGCCATTGAGTCCAACCCCCTGCTCAGTGCAGATCTGGAGATCTCGAAAGTTTGCACATTTTTGGTGATCTTTCGGTTGGCCTAAAAACAGTATTACACTAATATAGATTTTGGAATTTCACATAGTCATAAGTTTAGTCTGACATAAGCAGTAGTAAGTCTTAGGGTGCTTCCAGATCAGGCTTTTATTGCACAATCATTCTTCCTCATTCACAGATTATTACAGGGAGGTCCAGATGTCATCTTCCTCCACTTGTAACCTTCCCTTGTTTTCCCACTGCTTCGTCCATCTTTTCTTTTCTTTCCACAAAAAACCATTACAGAGAGAAAGAGAGAATAGCTGCACAATGTATTTTGACTGGAAGTGCTAATAGCTGTCTGGATGGATGGATCTTGACAGGGGTTTTCCAACTCCTGACCCAAATAAATCTCCCTTGCATTTAAGAGTTTACCTTCAACACAAATGGTAGTCTGGCCATCAAGTCATAGAGAGTTGAACAGACCAAAGAAGCCAATCCTGCTGAATTTCTTTCTGCGACATGACCACAAATGGCATAAAAGCTTTCCTCAGTCAAGGAGACAACATTCCTATTTACTTCATTAATCAGTTGAAAACGTTTCCTTTATTCTGCTAAAGGAAATTTAATCAATTTTTTAATCCTTTAAAAAAGCTTTCAGTATTGAGCAATACAAAGTCTGAACTATGCATATGTTCCACAAGAGGGAAATGTAAGCAGAAATACAAGTGCACTAACAATTTCTGTGACAGGGATCAATAACTGAACGTGTCAGGCCTTCTTTAGATTGGGATTTTATGCTTGCATTCCTTGCATTCCTCACTTGAAATTCAACTGTGGGAGATGATGGGTGTGCATGAAACTGAGCAAAGAGTTGTGGAGTGCTACAGATAGCAAGGTAGGAAGGGTTACGCTGGGGCAGAAAGCACAACAAGAGGAAGGGACACTTTTCAGGAGTGTTTGTGAAGCAATTTCCGTGGCTGGAATGTTACCAGCCCTGGCAGGAAAAGAGGAACCCTTCAGGGAAGAGAAAAGGGCCGTTTGCAACGTGATGAGTATAAATGAGGATTAATGAACAAACGAACCCATAGCAATTGCTCATAATACAGCTCATACCACATGTTTATAAAAAGCAAAGGTTACGTGTTGTTGGCGATAACAAAATTCCCAAATCCATATCAGAGGAATGCCTTTATTAGGCCAACTCATAGGTCACAAAGAAATGTGCAAACTGGTATCTCCGGTAGCTGGGGAGGCTGTTGTTGCAGTATTGGCAGTAGGGGGACTAATCTGAACAGCTGCACACATGGGAGTGGATACAGAGGTCTGGATGATCCACACAGGAATTCAAAATCTGTTTTATCACAGATGAGGGTTTGCCTATCAGACCAGGTACATCCACTTATCCCTTGTCAAGAAATATTAGAAAAAGGGTGGTCTAATGTCCTCATCTTATTAACTACGGTACTCCTCTAATAATAATGTCACTTTTCAAGATCAAATCTTAAAGAGTCTAAATTATGTTCATTATTTATTTATTTATTCTATTTATTCTATTTATACCCCGCCTTTCTTCCTGCAAGGAACCCAAGGCAGCTTACATAATCCTCCTCCTCCTCCTCTCCATTTTATCCTCACAACAACCCTGTGAGGTAGGTTAGGCTAAGAGTCAGTGACTGGCCCAAAGTCACCCAGTGAGCTTCATGGCTGAGTGGGGACTAGAACCCGGATCTCCCGAGTCCCAGTCCAACACTCTCACCACTACGCCACACTGACTCTCACCAGATGGACACATCCCCAAACAAATTTGCAGAGGATCATTCTGAGAAGGTTAGAGGACTGAACATGTTTACATGTTACCGGACTAGACTGATAGGATATTTGAAAGGGAATCTTATATTATTTATTTATTTATTTATTTATTACATTTATATCCCACCTTTTTTCCTTTTGCAAGGAACCCATGGCAGCTTACATAATCCTCCTCCTCTCCATTTTGTCCTCACAACAACCCTGTGAGGTAGGTTAGGCTGAAAGTCAGTGACTGGCCTGAAGTCACCCAGTGAGCTTCATGGCCGAGTGGGGACTAGAACCCAGTCCCAGTCCAACACTCTGTCAACTACACCACACTGGCTCTTATAGCGTCTTTCCCCTCCTATAATGATACTACAGCAAGCTCGAAAGGGAAGGACTGAATTCTCCAAGCCTTCTTCTGACCTGCTCACACCTGCGGCAGATTTCCTGAGGAAGGCTCTTCAAGCGTGTTAGCCTTCATATCTCATATCTTTCTCTCAAGCCCGTACTTGCCACTCCCAGTCTGGGAAATTTGTTCCCTCCCCGCCCCATCAGACAGGCACTACTTATCCCAAGATTAATGATGCTTCCTGCCCATTCATTTACCGTCTTTCACTCTCTCCTCCCTTTTGTACAGCCTGCCCTGGATTAGAGTGTGCGCCTGCCTCCTATTGACACACCTCGGAATGCCCCCAAAATGAAAAGGGACTGTCTGGATCAGGGCTGCAATAAACAGCCTTAAGAGCAATGGCAGAGAAACTATTAAATGAGCGTGTGTAATCCACTAAGCATTTTCCTTGACACTCTTGACATTTAATTTGATTCCAAAGGCTCCAACCAATTTGCAGCTTAGCAGTTCTAAGCCTTATACCTTCTATCTCTGTTATTAAGGAAATCCAGCAACGGTTCTTTAATCTCCACACCTGTTTGTCACTCTCTGTGGCCAGCAGCGCTAAGGAATGTGAGTATCAGCAAGCCCCCTGTTAGACCTCATTTATATGCTACCAATGGAAAGGGAATAGCGCAGGTGATGTATTTTCTTAGGGCGCACTCCTATGCATATTTAGGCAGAAAAAAGTCCTACAATTCCCAGCATGCCCCAGCCAGCGTGGACTTTTTTTCTGTCTAAACATGCATAGGATTGCACCCTTAATTGTATGTATCTATTGATCTGTCTATGAGATTTATATCCTGCCTTTCACTAAAAAGTCTCAAGGCAGCTCACAACAATAATATTCTAACATTGTATATGAGTGGAAGGCAGTGGAACGTGTGTGTGTGTGTGTGTGTGTGTTATATTTTGCCTCTTGAGATAAAAAATTAAATTTCTGGTCACTTCTCTGTACAAAATTTCCCCTCAGAATCCAGAGTGCTGGTGCAAAGTTTCCTCCTTCTTCACAGCACATACATTCAGAATTGAAGCAGGAGGTAATAATACTAGCTGTGTAAGACTGTAATAGCCCTTTACTTAAGACATTTGTACCCTGCCTTTCTATATTAGTTCAAGCAAAAAAACCCCAAACAAAGCCAATGATCAGCAGGCTCCCTTTTAAGAGTTAAAGCCCAACAAGTTGAAGGTTGTGTATAAATACTGCTGCTCCTTAATCACTGATAGGTATTTTATCATATATGTGTCACATATAGAATTGAGTTACATGTTGGAATATGTGACAAGAAGCTGTAAACTCTGCGGGGAGGGTTTTTAAAGTCAATTGCCCATTAAAGGGTTAAGGCAGACTGTGTATAGTCTGGTTGAAGGGCAGGGTTCAGTGGACTGAACCACTTGATTGAATCAGGGGAGGGAATGCTGGACATTGCCTAGCACCCAGGTTGAACTCCATTCTAACACTCCTCTGACAGTTAGACTATTCTAGTGTTAACTGTCTTAACTGATGCTTGCTGGGTTTAGCAATAAGGAGGATTGACTTGTGTGTTTTCCTTACCTCAAAGAATTGAATGAGTAATGTTTAAGAAACTGCAGTACTGTAACCATCAACCTTCAGTACCTGAGAGAACTTATGCTAGAGTTATTTATCTTTCAAAAAGCATCTACTTTGAAAACAAGTCCTGTGTGTGCATGTGTTTGTCTGAGAGAAATCTGCTGCTGCTTTTGCACTCTGCCATCATTACAAATGTTGCTAAGGACTACTTTAACATTTGCTTATGTATACAGAAGCTGAGAACAGGGGCAGTATATTATCAGTGTTACTTGACAGCTACTGTCAGATTATGTTATCTATGTGATATGTGCGACTTCTTCATATTCTTCTTAAGTTTGAGAAGAGCAATTATTAGCACTGAGGTTTAGGGCACAATCCTATGGCCGGTATTACAGAGTCTAGATGGCCATAGGAGAAGTCGGAGTCCCAGCTCCAACCTCAGAAACATGCTCCGAGGTTGGAGCTGGGACTCTGACTTCAGAGCACCCCCCTTCCTTTCTTTTGCATAGAAAGAACAGCGCCAGCTGAGGCTCCAAGGTCATAAAACCGACCTCGGAACTGGAGTTCTGTGGGCATTCCAAGGGGTGGGAAGAGAAGGCGTCAGGCTTTGCCAACATACAAAGGCATGCTGGGAGTGCCTCAGCTTCCCCTCCTCATGCTCTGGGGCAAAAGACATAGACTACCCTCCATAGGATGCCTGTAATCCTCCGAGTTCAGAGGGTTACGGGCAGCCACATTGAGTTGCACTGCCCAAAATAAAATAAGGCACATACAGGTATATAGCACAATCCTGTGCAAGGCTACTTAGAAGTCCAATGGGGACTTACTCTCAGGAAGGGATTTATGGATCTTGTTAAATCTGTTCCAGCTGTGATTTGTAGATTGTCAGGCATCTTTCATTCCATCATCTACTCATTGACGGAATCAGATTTTTTTTTTAGGGATGCTAATACATGTTAGCGCAAATGCAAATTTGTGCAAATCTCCCCCCAAAAAAGTAAAAAAAACCCGTTGTCTGCAGAATCCATGCAACTCAGAAAAAGCCAATTCACTGTGGAATCTGTGGGTCAGATTCATGGAAATCCGAACTCATTTGAATCCATTGTGAACTTCTCTGACACCCCTACCAGGTATACCAGGTGTATAGGATGTAGATGTTCAAGTTACATCTTGAACACAGTGAGGCTCACTGTTGTATGTAACCCAGAGTACAAACTGTCCCCTCAAAATCCAAAGTTTGCAAAGTTTCCCCTTCTCCTCAGCACATAGTATATATTCAGCTGTAGAATGCTTTGTACTGAGAGAATAATTCAGACTATCTCTTGCATGTATGGTCGTGCGTGAGAAATATTACTGTACTGTTTTTGGAGCCTGAGGAAAAAATGCTTAAGAAACCAAAGATGGATAAATATTCTAGAATGAAACAAGCTTAACTTTTCTGTCAACAACACCAAACTAGGCTACTTATGAACAGATTTATGGTCAAGATGAATAGGTAAACATAAACTAGTGTTTTTCTTCCTTGCTCTCACAATGTTATTTCCCCATAAGTTTAGAAATATGTTTTGTTCTAGCCTCTTGGAGAGAAGTGCTTGGCTTTGAGCCATATTGTGGACAGGAGGAAATAAATCTTTTTGGTGCCAATTCTTAAGAAAATGTACCACGAGTCTCACAGCTTCATGGGACGCGCAAAAAAGCGACCAGACAAAATATTTGAAACTTTGTGCTCCTTAGTTTTGACATGATATCATCTGAAGGAAGGTAATTACAACAAAAACAAAATGATAGAGCAAAGAAGTGGCTTTTTGCCAGCCTTTAGAACATCTGCTGCAGTCTGCTTGGTTTCCCTTAACAGCAACAGGGTTCCTGTAATGTGTTGGTTTAGAAGTCTGATCACAGCTTCAATATAAGACAGCACAATATATCCAGGGATGAATATCTAAGAGACAAAATGTGACTTCACTAGGTTCCCCCCCCCCACTGAAAGAACACATCTAAGAATTTGTATGAATAGCCAGATTAAATAATAAAAACACTTTCCTAAGGGCTCAAGGTGCTCCAGATATATTACCTCAGTTACTTTCACTTTAATCTCAGATGGAAGATGGTCCTGTAAAGGATTCGTTTGACGTGCTTTTCGCTTAGCACGTTTCTCCCTTTCACCTTGCACTCGGGCTTCTTCAAAGTCCATGGAACCTTTGTGAAAGGCCAACCTCCATTTAGATCGTTCATGGGCCAGAGCTTCCCAGTTTTCGATGTTTATATTGCATTTTTTTAGATTAGCCTTATGAACATCTTTAAACCTCTTATATTGACCACCGATATTCCGCTTTCCATCCTTGAGTTGGGAATAAAATAACTGCTTTGGGAGACGGCAGTCAGGCATTCGAACAACATGACCGGTCCACTGAAGTTGGCGTTGAAGGATCATTTTTTCAACGCTAGTAGTTTTTGCTTCTTCCAGTACACTGACGTTTGTTCGCCTATCTTCCCAAGTAATTCGCAGGATTTTCCGGAGGCAACGTTGATGAAATCTTTCAAGGAGGTGGAAGTGACGTTTATAGATAGTCCATGTTTCACAGGCATACAATAAAGTTGGTAATACAATGGCTTCATAAACCAGTGCTTTGGTCTTCTTACAAATATCCCAATCCTCGAACATTTCATTCGAGAAAACGCGGCACTTGCGGAGCTCAAACGATGCTGGATTTCACTGTCGATGTTAGCTGTAACAGAAAGATAGCTGCCAAGATAGAGAAAATGATCAACATTTTCCAGTATTGCCCTGCCAAGCTGGATAGATGGCATCACCAAAGGGTTAACTTGCACTTGCTGATGAAGCACTTTGGTTTTTTTGATGTTAAGTGAGAGACCAAGTTTTTCGTATGCTTCTGCAAAAGCATTTAGGATAGTTTGGAGATCATTCTCTGAATGTGCGGAGACCACATTATCATCAGCATACTGAAGTTCCACAATGGAGGTTGTAATTACCTTACTTTTTGCTTTCAGCCTGCTGAGATTAAAAAGCTTTCCATCTGTTCGATATATAATTCCCACACCAATTCCCATAATTCTGGTGTGGGAATTATCTACAGTACAAAGCGTCAACACTGCAGTGGCAAAGATACTGTCCATAGAAAACAACCCATGGTCCCATAAAATGGGAACCTGAAAGTCAAACCAGACATGACATCAGGAAACATGTGATCAGCTTTCCCGCTGATTTAAAATGTTTAATAGGAACTGCGTGTCACTGGGGAGTGGGGGAGAGAAATAAAAATATCCCCTACGCTGTTTCTCTCCTGAAAATTTCCTCCAGAAGGCACTATTTGCACCATGTATACTATGTTTTAATGTTTTACAGCAGGAGTGGGCAGAAGATAGATTAGGATCTATTGGTAGATCTCTGGGAGACGTCAAGTGCATCAGCAAGGATTTTTGATTCCCATTGTTTAATAATTGCAACCATAAAATAACCCCACCAGCACCCTAAATTATACTGCTGCAAAAAACAAAACAAAAAAAAAGTGTGATAGCCAGAAATGGATTGTTGTGTGGAAGGACTGTGAGCTCCATTCAGTTCTGGTACTCCACTCAAAACAACTTCCTGGTGTGACGATTCTGGTTCTAGTTAAAGGAGAAATACCTACTGAGGTTTGTATGCAGTGTGCCTGGGGTGTACGATTGACAGCTAGAGTGAACAGAATGTTCAGATGCAGCTTGTGTGTGATTGGCTGGGGAAGGAGTGACTGGGCTTTTTTTCTTAAGGGAGAGTTAGAAATAGTTAGTCAGTCAGGGAGTTAGAGAGAGAGTTGGACTTAGACGGTAGAGAGGTGGTGGGAGGTAGAGAGAGATAGGAGGTTTTGAGAAATTAGTCTGTTAGGAGAGTAGAAGTGTAGATTATTCTAGATAATAATCTAGAAGATTATTATTTACCTGTATTTGCCTGAAATCTATATCTGACCCCTGAATCCCTTACTTTCCCTGACCCTGTTTTCCTACCTGTGTTCCCAAAATAAATCTTGTTCTTTTTGTGTGAGAACAGCCTGTTTTCCATCTATAATTACACATAAGGCTTTGGTTAACCCCACATGCCTCGCAAGGGACACACGCTACTTAGGGGTTTGGTGGCAGCATACCTGAAGGGAAAGAACCCACTGTAGGTGGGATAAGATAAGTGAGAAAGAACCACATCCATTACGTTTGCCCAACTGGGTGGCACGAAAGCCCCGGTGGTGGCAGCCATCCCAATAGCGGTGTGCTGATAGGAAGGTGCACCTGGGTGGCGGGGCAGATCCTGAGGTGAAACAGGTCGGTCACTAGGTGAGGCAACAACACCCCACCTGGGTATAGGGTAAGGGGTGGTTGTCACACCTGGGCTCACAGTTTTTTTAATTCTATGTCTTTTGCATCTAGCTCCGGTTGGTGGATCTTGGGGGCTTGGTAAAAAAACAAAGTACGGTAGATCCCGCAAGCCTGAAGTCTGCCCATCCCTGTTGTACAGTATTTACTTTTCTGATTTTTATCTTTTTATTTTATGTATATATTAAAATATTTATACATTGCTTTTCATCGCCTGAGCCAATAAACACTACTTACAAAACAACAATGCATCTCAAAATAACCAGTTAAAAGCAGAACAAGACAATCTGAAGAAGAAGGGGAAAAGTCAGAGAGCAGAATTTTTAAAACATCAGAAGTCTGGCACAACGAAACAATTTACAGCCTGCCTAAACTGGGCAAAGATGGACCCAATCTAACCTTGCTGAGTAGGGAGTCTCACAGCTGGGGTGCTGCTACACAAAAGACCCTGTCCTGTGCGCTCGCTAACCTAGCCCCTCTTGGTGGTGACAGGGTCTATGATAATGATAATAAATTTCAGGTAGGCTTATACGGGAGGAGGCTGTACTTCAGAAGTCTTGACCTCAAACTATTTAGGGCTTTTAAAGTAAGAACCAGCAGCTTGAATTGGGCTCAGAAACTAATTGGAAGCCAGTGTCGTTTGTATAAGACTACCAATGGTCTAAGGGCAGATCAGACAAATCTGACTGCCATATTTTACACCAGCTGTGGCTTCCAAACACTCCTCAAGGGCAGCCCCTAGAAGAAGGTGTTGTAGTAATCTAAAAGAGAGACTATTAAGTCATGGATCACTGTGGCCAGATCCACCTTCTCCAGGAAGGGGCACAACTTTCGCACCAGCCAAACCTGGGAAAAGGCACTCCTGGCCACAGCAGGCACCTGACCCTCCAGGAGCCACGTGTTTATGTTGTAAGCCATAGAACCTTTGTTGAAAGTCTAAAGAACATCTTTGTTATAAGGTGGCAAATATATGGTGTGAATGAATGAATGAATGAATGAATGAAGATACCACCTGTGTATGTTCCACTGCAGGAAAAAGAACAGCTTCGGGGGCAGGGGTGCCTTTCATAAAGGAAAAGCCTTAAGCCCTTCTTTCCCAGCATCATGAGTACTGATTGGCTATGATTCATCTTTCTAAAATAGCGGGAGATTTCATCACAGATCACCCTGTGTAAGGTCTGCCTGTGAACATTCTCTCTGAGTGGGACAGGGAAATGTGAGCACGGCATGGTGGAGCGGCAGCTGGGGAAGCTGGCTGAAGTTGGTGTGGTTGGGGAAACAAAAGGGGCTGCAGAGAGGACCAAGAGAGCAGGCTGGAGGTTTGGTTGATTGCAGTAACCTTGTGGATTACCATATCCTGGTGGATTACAGTATCTTGGTGGATGACATCAGTTTGGTGGATTACAGTAACCTTGTGGAATCCTGTGTTTGTGGACTTCTCATTTGTGGATTTATTTTTCCATCACAGTTACTGTTACCATTTCCTTCTCTTCAAGTGTTTCTATATTTTGCTTGTCTCTATAGTTAATTATATGTATGGGTTGTTTTTCTTTGCCTTCCAGCATCTATAAACTTTCGACTTTGTTCATTTGTATTTGTTAATTATAAATTTATTCCAAAGTTCCTGTCGTGTTTTGCTGGTTTAAATGGGAGTGTAAACTGAATCCAGTCCAATCTTGATGTGAAACTGAAAGCATCATGTATAATTGCTGTGAAGGAATCCCATTTTTTAGAGATGTTGATCTCTTATATAATCCAATTTTGACTTCACAGTTGCCTTTAAGACTAAGGCAGAACACAGTCTGAAGGTCTGAGTTATTCCTAGCCAAAGCGGTGTAGAGGAAACCAGATTTTTAAAAAAAAACTTCTGAATTTGGATTTCTGCTTTGGTGAACTAGTAATCAAATTCTTCGCAGTTGTGCCCTGAGAAGCAAGATGAGTAAGCTGCAAATATGGGGTCAATGAAACTCACTGGGTGACTTTGGGCCAGTCACTGACTCTCAGCCTAACCTACCTCACAGGGTTGTTGTGAGGATAAAATGGAGAGGAGGAGGAGGAGGAGGGTTATGTAAGCCGCCTTGGGTTCCTTGCAGGAAAAAAGGCGGGGTATAAATATAATAAATAAATATAATAAATAAATAAACCCCAAATATGCACCAGCAATTTTATATTCGCAGGCTTGGATCCTAAAAAACACTCACATGAGATTGGGTGAAGGGCACCTTCTCATCCCCTCCTCCCTCATGCAGCCCCCATGTCCCCCCACCGAAGCCTCTCTTAAGAATTGGGGGACCCTCCTGAAAGGGGTGAGTGCAGTCAAGTTCCCTGTTCACAACTACGTGTAGCTTATCATTCATGATTGCACATGATTGTGTTCTTTTGCTACATGTGCAAACAGTGTACATACACTGAGAAACTAAACCCTGTCACTTTCCAGTATCTTATACAGGAAGAGAAAGGTGACCATGGTGATTGCATGAGAAGACCTATATGTATTTTGTATTATTTTTCTGCCCAAAATAACATATTGGGGAAATGTCTCATCTGAAGCAGCTCTAAGAAAGAAAATAGAAAGGTAGTGCAATCTTGAGTTTATTTTTCCACACTGTGCAGGTCTTCACTTTCCTAACTTCTCTTGTTTGTACTAACTGTTCAGAAAAGCTCTCTATCCAAACCATGATTTCTGTCCCCTGGGCCCTATACAGCATATCATCATCATTCTATGTCCTTTCACAACATGTCTATGGCTTGATCATCAAGGGAAGTGGGAGTGGCTGTAGCTCAGTGGTAGCACCCCCCCCAACATGGAAGTTGGGGGGGGGGAATAAAAAAAGTCAATGGACTCCTATGGAGGCTTATTAAAGATAAATTTAGTTTGTTTTCAAGCTAAATTTGTCCTCAGCATGCCTCCATAGCTGCTACAGAGGCATACTAAGGACAAATTTCACTTAAAAACAAGCAAAATTTGCCTTCAATAAGCCTCCATAGTTGCTACAGAGGCTTACTAAGGACACATTTTGCTTGAAAAAAAGCGAAATTTGTCTTTAGTAAGTTAATAGCAGTTTGCTGCCGAATTTTGGCAGCAAACCACTACCGGTATGTGGTTTTTTTTAATGCCACCTCTGTGTGTGTGTGGGATGTTACAACCCACAGAGGGGGGTTCAGAGGAGAAATTGGCCTCCCGGACTGACTGACAAGTTGCCCACCTCTGCTCTATCTATTACTAAAGGTAAACCTTGGAATTAGGGTTCCTTAAACACACTTATAAATGTAATTGTAACCCTTCTCTTGCACTAATTGTTATTGTTTACGGATCTTACATGAGGACAAATGCTGCTCCTGCTGTAAGAGGAATGTACCCTAATTGCATCTTACTGTGTAATGCAATCTGGCAAGCAAACAGAAGCATATAGGTTTTCAAGCTCATAATGTTGCATCTCAAGCAGCCCAAATGTATTTGATTCTTCTAGAAGTTTATTATTGGAACATTCCTTTTGGAGATAGAATGAGCATAGTTATTTCCTTAAACTAACAAAAACGATTGGACTGACTTTGTTCTTGTCACACAGCCATGTCGTACAGGAAATACTAACTAGGATTAGAAACTATGCAGGCCAGGCTAGTGCCATGACCTTAACATCTCTACATTTTGAGTCATTCTTTGTCTTAGTCATTCACGGGGCTTTCTTCTCCTCTCCCCCCACCCGGTTATTCTACTTGTTATTTTGTGACATTTGTTGTTTAAAGTGACATAAGCATTCAAAAGAGTGTAAGAGGTGTGGCGGGGATGTCTGTGCAATGAGAGAACGTTCTCCTTGCTTACTTGGTTCATTTTGGAAACAATTCCTGTAGAAGAATGTGTGTTTAGCAGACAAAGGTAACTTTGCCATGCTCTCTTGTTTGACTTACAGTAATACCTTGGATTGCAAGTAACTTGGTCTGAGAGCGTTTTGCAAGACAAGCAATTTTTTAAATATATATCTTGACTTGATAAACGAGCAACGTCTTGCAACACAAGTAGTTGTAGGGATGTAACCACTTGCCTCGAGTGGGCGTAGCGGGCCAAAATCGGCCCCGCTCATGCCCGCCAGAGACTCGCTTTGATATAAGAGTGTTTTGGATTACAAGCACGGTTTGGATTACAAGCACGAATTATGCTTGCAATCCAAGATATTACTGTATTTATCCAGAGAAGGCATTGAGTGGATGTCATACACAGACATTTGGGGCATTAGTACAACTCTACAAAACCTGGAAATTTGTAATAATACTGAATGAGATAAAAGGTCACGTTTTAAGAGGGATAACCCACTCATTCAGATTGGAGATTGCCCTAATACTGAGGCCTGTTGCATCCTGCTTAAGATTTGTTACCTCTCCAGCAAGCTCAGTTGCACTTACCAATGACTGTGAGAAATGGTGTTCCTTGTAGGGTTGGAAATCTGGCATTCCTAAATGTGCTTCTTTTTAGGCAGTACACAGGCAATCCAAAATGATTAGGAGAAAATAATGTAGAACACAACCATACCATCGAGATCTACTACATGGAGTTCAACAAAATGGACACCAAAGACATCTGAGGTGCAAAATTTCAGAGGATTGTCCAACCAGTGATGGATGGGGAGACAGAAATTAGCATACCCTCCAACATTTCACAGATGAAAATGGGGACACACGTGAATTTGTAAGAGGTATGGTTAAGCAACATAAAGGTGTGATCAAGGGGGTGTGGCCAAGGGTATGGCCACCCACCCCAGGATGCTCTAACCGTTTAAGGGCTCTGACCACTCTGAAGCCACTTTGATTTCCAGACCCATGGTGAAGATGGTGATTGCTGTTGTTGTCATTATTATTATTGTACCATCAATGTTCATGGTGCTTTACCGAGTATAAGACAACAGTTCCCTGCCCCAAAGAGCTTATAATCTAAAATGTAATATAGAGGCGACAACAAATGGTAGGAAAGGGTAAACCGGGGAGGAATATTTCAGTCAAACATGACTTTCAGCCTTTCCCCACATTGTGCAGGAAACTCCTTTGTTTTAAAGATTCCCCTCCCACTTTAAAAATGGATCCCTCCATGGTGGCTTTGTTTTCATTAGTAGTTTGCCAAAGAAATAATAATATTTAACATTTAGATATCTCTGAGTGTGCAAAGTGGTTCACAGGCCCACCCTGCAAGCTCCTATTTTCTCCACTCAGGAAAAAAAACATGTGGGCTTTATTGTACTTTATTTAAAAAAACAAGAACAACACTGTGATTGAACAGTAATGCCAAAATGGAATGATGATGTTTGTTGCTGCTATTTGAGGTAGTTGGGATTTCTTTCTTCCTCTTGAGGATGGTGTGTTTTCTGCTAAAAAAATATTTTTTAAAAATTACTAATGCATTTTTTTTAAAAAAAAAAAAAATCCAAAATCCCTGCAGAATAATCCTAATCATTACTGTAGAGAGCTTTCTCCATAGCACTTCAGCATGTGTTAGAAAAATACTTTCACATGGGCTACACAGGTAGAGCCAAGTAAAAGTTACCACTGCTCTGAAAACAGAGTAACAGTGCAATCCTTTGCATGTGTACTCAGAAGTAAGTCATATTATGTTCAATGGGACTCACAGGAAAGTGTGTATATGGGGGTGTGTGTCAGTGCTTGCAGGGAAATCCCTTTCTTTTTGTTTTAAAATGGTCAGGATTGGCACAAATTCAACAGGTGAAGTTTACCCACCCACCCCACACCCCCAAACACGGAGCTTCAGAGAGAAGGGAAACATTCTTGCATTTCCTTCTGACACTGTAAACTCGCCTGTTAGAGGCAAAGAGTCAGCTGGTGCCACCTCCATCTCCTTTTCTTTGCGGGCGTGGGTGCGTACACACACACACACACACACACACATCCTAGCCTCTGTTCCCTCCCTGCTTACTGTTTCTTAAAGGGGCCATCGGCAAAATTGCAGCTAAGCTAAAAGTTTATTTTTATTTATTTATTTATTATATTTATACCCCGCCTTTTTTCCTGCAAGGAACCCAAGGCGGCTTACATAATCCTCCTCCTCCTCCTCTCCATTTTATCCTCACAACAACCCTGTGAGGTAGGTTAGGCTGAGAGAGTCAGTGACTGGCCCAAAATCACCCAGTGAGTATCATGGCCGAGCGGGGACTAGAACCCGGATCTCCCGAGTCCCAGTCCAACA
This sequence comes from Shinisaurus crocodilurus, assembly GCA_021292165.1. Classification (NCBI taxonomy): domain Eukaryota; kingdom Metazoa; phylum Chordata; class Lepidosauria; order Squamata; family Shinisauridae; genus Shinisaurus; species Shinisaurus crocodilurus. Next base: position 237,597,344 of record CM037879.1, read on the forward strand.
CTCTTACCACTACGCCACACTGGCAAGTTTAAAGCAGTTTGCGGAGGCACCGGAGAATTCGGGACTTTGCATAACAAAGGGAGAAGCCGTGATTACTTAAGGGTATTCGTGAAGGCCCCAGGATATTCGGGACACTTGGAAGGGTATGAATTAGCAGTACATGCCAACAAGTCCTTGCTCTGCTATCTACGGTTAGTTCACATGTGACCCCCCCCTCCCGATGTATCAATAAACAACTAAGGGTCAGAATATCTGAAAGACCAACTCATATGAACATAAGAAGAGCCATGCTGGATCAGACCAAGGGTCCATCTAGTCCAGCATTTTGTTCACACAGTAGCCAACCAGCTGCCCACGGGATCCCACAAGCAAGACATGAGCGCAACAGCACCCTCCCACCCATGTTGCCCAGCAACTGGTGTACATAGGCATACTGCCTCTGATACCTCCTTCCATGTGAACCTGCCTGTAGGTTGAGATAATATCCAGCGGTCCTGTTATTAGACTCACCACCAAAAGAGGTTCAGTTGGCCTTTTCTTTGGCAGCAGCACCTGTTATGGAATTGCCTCCCAAAGGAGATGAGATTAGCCCCACCCCTGATGGCATTTAGGTGGGCAGTGAAAACATTTTTTAAATTTGTGAAGGATCAGCAACAGGATCCTTTGCGTGAGTTCGGCAATTATAGGGTTAACCGGCAATGAGATACGGTCGGTATCGGCTTTCGCGTACAAGAGGAAAAACCACAGCCCTTTGAATGCCCAAATAAGGCTTTTATTTGTTTATACAATAGCACAGGTCGGAACTAGCAGCTCTTTAGGAATACGTTACTGACAACACAACCTTAGCTGACCCCCGTCTTACCCAATCAGCAGGCTCCCAGGCTAGCAGAGTGAACCTCGCCTCTGTCCTTAGATCAAAGACAATACTCCTAGTCAGTTTCAGCCTAGCTCCAGATCGGCACGGCGTGGCTGAGAATGGTGTACCCGGGCTGCTTGCTTTAAGGTGGATCTGGCCCTGGCGTACCCGTGGTTCCCAACAGTTCACTACCGGAAGGGAGAGGGGTTTTCTACCCCGGATTTCCCGCTCTCCCCGCCCTCTGGGTCAGGTGGGGGCTTATGCCTGCCCCTTCATTTCAGGTGGGCTTATTCCTGCCCGGGAAGAAGGTGACGTAGTGGTACTTTGCAGCTCTTTGAGACTGCCCTGCTCGTTGATGGTCCTTCCTGGACTTTTGTGGATCTCCGCCGAGGCCCTCCTTTGTTGGGGCTGATGACTTGTCTGGTTGCTTCCCCGGTGATCTCATCCCTCCTCCCTCGCCCCCTCCCTTAGGGGAATTGTGTGTGTGTGTGTGTGTGTGTGTGTGTGTGTGCAACTGGTGTTTGGGCTTTCTCCACACCCTCCCATTTGGGGAAAGATGGCATTGGGGTCCACCACCCCAATCCCTATCTAACTGTCTCCTACTGAGAAAGCCCGGGACAACCCATCTGCCACGATGTTGTCCTTACCCTTGATGTGCTCTACTGAAAAATCAAAATCCTGTAGGGCCAAACTCCACCGCAACAACTTCTGGTTGGACCCCTTCACCCTATCCAGCCAGCACAAGGGGGAATGGTCGGTCTGCAGCCGGAACTGGCGGCCCCACAGGTAGGGGCGAAGCTTGGTCACTGCCCACACTATCGCTAGGCACTCTTTCTCGACAGTGGCCAAGTTCCGCTCCCGAGGCAAAAGTTTCTTACTCAAAAAGGCGACCGGGCACAGCCCCTGCTCTGGCCATTCCTGCAGCAAGACGGCTCCCATCCCCGCTTCCGAGGCATCCGTCTGCAGAACAAAAGGGGCTTCAAAGTCTGGGGCTTGCAGCACCGGGGCTGCCATCAGGCAGGCTTTCAGTCCTTCAAACGCTGCCTGGCAAGCGGCTGACCATTGGACCTTAACGGGTTGCCGCTTTTTGCACAAGTCAGTCAGGGGGGCGGCTAGCTGGCTAAAATGGGGCACGAACTTACGATAATAGCCAGCCAGCCCTAAAAAAGCTTGGACCTGCTTTTTCGTCTGGGGTTGGGGCCAGGTGCGCACCGACTCTATCTTGGCTTCTAGGGGCTTGACACTACCTCCCCACACCTTGTGTCCCAGATACTCCACCTCCCCCTCCCAACCTGGCATTTCTTCGCCTTCACCGTCAGCCCTGCATCCTGAATCCTCTGAAATACCTGGCGGACATGTTGCAAATGCTGCTCCCAGGTGGAACTGAAAACGGCGATGTCATCTAAATACGCACAGGCGAACTCCCCCAGCCCATTTAACATTCCGTTTACCAGCCTCTGGAAGGTAGTCGGACCATTGCGGACCCCAAAAGCGAGGGTGGTGAATTGGAACAACCCCAGGTGGGTCACAAAAGCAGACTTCAGGGCAGCATCCGAATCGAGCGGGACCTGCCAATAACCCTTTGTCAGATCCAGGGTAGTGATGTACTTGCCCCCCCCAAGCCTCTCCAACAGCACATCCATGTTGGAATGGGGTAGGGGTCAGGGACGGTCACTTTGTTTATTTTCTGGTAGTCTACGCAGAACCGGACACCCCCATCTTTCTTCGCTACTAACACAATCGGGGAGGACCAGGGGCTCGAGCTAGGAACAATGACCCCCAAGTCCAGCATGGCTTGGACCTCATCGGCGACGACTTGGGCATGGGGCCCCACCGCTCGGTAGGGTAGGGACTGTATGGGGGGGCTATCCCCTGTGTCAATGGTGTGTTGCGTGAGCGTGGTGCATCCCGGACGGTCCGAGAACATGGGCTGAAAATCTTCTAAGACCTGGGTGATCTATTGCCGCTGCTGTTCGGGCAGAGAGGGGAACAGTTTGATCTCCTCCATTCCTCCCCCTTCCCCCCACTCGGCCAACAACCCTCCGTCAGGGTCTCCCTGTTCCACACATTCCTGCACTCCCCCCACCTTCGTTCCCCGTTCCACATACAATTTCAGCATATTTACATGGAATACCTTTTGCCTCCCCGGCTGTCCCGGGAAAGCCACTTGATAATTCACCTCCCCCGACCTTCCAGTCACGGTCCCTGGGCCCTCCCACTTCAAGCACAATTTGTCCGTCTTTTGGGGGAGCAGTACCAACACCTGGTCCCCCACTTCAAAAGTCCGTGGCACAGCCGTCCTGTTGTACCACGCGCTCTGCCGTTGCTGTGCTGCTTCGAGATGCTGCTGCGCCGTCTCCCTCACCTCCCGAAGGACAGTTTGGAGGTGCTGCATGAAAGTATGCACAGGCATGGAGGCTTCTGCGGCAACCCCCTCCCATTCCGCCCGTAACAGAGCCAAGGGTCCCCTGAGCTCCCTTCCAAACATCAGTTCGTTGGGGGAGAATCCCAGGCTTTCTTGGGGGGAGTCCCGGTAGGCAAACAACAAGTAGGGGAGGGCTTGGTCCCAAGTCCCAGGGTGCTTAGCCGCATAAGCCCTGATCATTTTTTCAAGAGTCTGATTGAAACGTTCCACCAGCCCATTGGTCTCGTGATGATATGGCACCGAAGTCAGGTGCTCCACACCCCCCAGTTCCCACATTTTTTTAAACAGTTTGGACACGAATCCCGTGCCGCAGTCCGAAACCACCGTGTGGGGCATTCCTAGGCGGGCGAAAAGAGAGAGGAGAGTCTTAGCCAGGCTGGTGGCGGAGATGGAGGCTAGAGCAAAAGCCTCTGCATAACGGGTGGCAAAGTCAACAACAGTCAATATAAACTTCTTCCCCGTCTTGGTGGGGGGATTCAAGGGTCCCACGATATCCATCCCTATCCTTTCAAAGGGGATGACCACAATGGGTAGGGGTTGCAGGGGGGCTTTCGGATGGTCCCGGTTATGCCCCACCCGCTGGCAGACATCGCAGGACCGGCAATATTCCCGCACTTCATTTGCCACCATGGGCCAGTAAAACCCCTCTGTCACCCTGGCCAATGTCCATTTCTGTCCCAAGTGACCTCCGCACGCCACATCGTGGGCCAGCTGTAGCACAGCCTGGTGGTACCTCGCAGGCACAACGAATTGTCTTTTTCTTGGTTGGGGACCCGGTTCAGTCCTTGGGCAGAATTCTCGGTAGAGGGCTCCTGCCTCCCACAAAAACTGCTCTGACTGGTCCCCTACCCCGGACCCTTGACTGGCCCGATCCCGACATCCCTGGAGGGATGGGTCGCTTTGCTGCTCCTCTTGAAACGCCTTCTGAGTCCCAAAATCTCGGGCCATTGGCGCGAACCCCCCGGGGTCTTCTTCCCTCCCCACAACCGCGGGGAGCGGCGGGGGACGGCTGGCTGTCTCTGCCGGGGTCACTTTACCGCGACCGGGATGGGAGACCGGGGACCTGAGAGGCTGCGGGGCAGGGGCTTGCTTGGCCTGACGCCGGGTCACCACCCCCACCTTGACCTGGGCAGCCCGGAATGCAATGTCGTTCGCAATGATGATTCCCCATTCTTGTTGTCCATGCACTATAACATCCACCTCCCCTTCCCATCCCTTGTACTTGACCCAGACCCGGGCGAGGGGAACAGCTATGTTGGGAGAGTTATAGGGCTTTATGGCACAGGTGCGCCCTTTTAGCAACTGTCTCTTCTTTACCTTACTCCGAGGTAAAGCAGTTATGTCCGCCCCGGTGTCTCTATACCCCACATGGGAAACATTGTTTACAGAGATGGACTCACAGAATTTGTCCTGGCTCCACCGCAGCTGCTCCGGTGAGGCAATGCGCATCAAGGATGCCTGTGAGATGGCCCCCAGCGAATGCTGTCCTCCGCTCCTCAGGGACCGCGCCTCATCTTCCCCGTCTTCCTCGAGGGACGAGCTGGACTGCTGATCCTCCTCGTGTTCCTCCGGTTCGCGGGACTCTGGAGCAAGCATCCTCCCCACTTTGCCCGGCGATGTCTTGGCGTGACGGCTCTTCGCGAGGAGCTTGGGGCAGCTCCTCTTGAGGTGCCCCAGTTCTTTGCAATAAAAACAGCCACTGGCGCTGGGGCTTTCTTTGGGCTTGCCTAGGGCTCCCTCCCGAGGTTTGGGGTTGCCCTTTTCTGCGCTCCCCTTAGCCCCGCCACGATTGAGGTTGCCCCCCTTTGTTCCTTTGGGCTGCCGATACAGTCCCATTTGGTCGGCCAACTTGCCCATTTCCCGACAGTTTGGGGGGTCCCGATCCCTCACCGCCGTAGCTAAGTCTTCCGGGATAGTGGCACAAAATTGCTCTTGAATCATGAGCTCCCGCACCTCCGCCAAAGTGGTCTTCCCGGTGGCCCCGATCCATGCGTCCCAAACCTGCCCCAGGTGCGCCATCCAGGAGGCATACGTGTCCCCTGGGGTAGGCTGTCCGTAACGGAATTTACGGCTACAATGTTCGGCGGTGAGGGCAAACCTCTCTCTCACCGCTTCCTTGAACGCCCCATAGTCCAAGGGGGAAGTTTGGGTGTGAATACCCAGGAGGTCAGCCAGCTCCCCGCTGACCTGAGTCCTCAGGGCAGACATTCTTAAGTTGTCCGGCACCCTCTGCTCCAGGCAGGCAGCCTCGAACAGGGTGAAAAAGATCAGCACATCCTGTCCCGACTGGTAGGTGGGGAATTGCTTCCTGTCCCATTTAGGGGTCGTGGTGCCCCCACCCTGGGGTGCAGGGGATCCCCCTTGTCCGGTGCCCATGGTCAGCCTGGCCAACTCCAGCTGCATCTGCAGCGCTGTTTGTTGCTGCTGGAGCATTTCTTGTTGATGCCGCATCAACTCCCTGGCTTGCTGCCAATTAAGTTGGGGAAAGAGGGCATCCAACCCTCCTCCCCCCATGGCTCCGCCAGCAACCCTTCTGTCGAGGTCTTCCTCTACTTCAGGGTCCCTCATCTCGCTTCTCCTGCCGCTACTGGTAAGGCTGGGGCTACCCCACTGCTTGGGTTCCTGCCCTACTAACAAAGATGAGGGGGCTCCCCCCCTTCTTGCCTTGCAGTCTTCGGCCGCACCACCCACTCCATTGTGGAGGTCTGGGTTGGGGTCTCTGGGCTGCTCACTAGCTCCACTTGCTCTTGGCTCAGGCTATTCATTTTCTTTGATCTGAGCGCTTCCCAGCAATCTACTAGCCTGCCCCAAGCCCTGTTAGTTCCGACTGTCAAATGTGGTTTCCAATTGTCCCGTCGTCTGCCACCATGTGAAGGATCAGCAACAGGATCCTTTGCGTGAGTTCGGCAATTATAGGGTTAACCGGCAATGAGATACGGTCGGTATCGGCTTTCGCGTACAAGAGGAAAAACCACAGCCCTTTGAATGCCCAAATAAGGCTTTTATTTGTTTATACAATAGCACAGGTCGGAACTAGCAGCTCTTTAGGAATACGTTACTGTCAACACAACCTTAGCTGACCCCCGTCTTACCCAATCAGCAGGCTCCCAGGCTAGCAGAGTGAACCTCGCCTCTGTCCTTAGATCAAAGACAATACTCCTAGTCAGTTTCAGCCTAGCTCCAGATCGGCACGGCGTGGCTGAGAATGGTGTACCCGGGCTGCTTGCTTTAAGGTGGATCTGGCCCTGGCGTACCCGCGGTTCCCAACAACCCTCTACTGCAGTGATGGCGAACCTTTTTGAGCCCGAGTGCCCAAACTGCAACACAAAACCAACTTATTTATTTCAAAGTGCCAACACTGCAATTAAACCTGAATACCGAGGTTTTAGTTTTAGTGGAAGACCGACAACCTGGTCTTCTGCGCGGGTTCAATGCTAAGGGGGTAGCGAGTCTCATACAGTTGTCCAAACTAATTAACATCTTTTGTCTTTAAAGAAAAACACAATAACAGAGCTTTCAATGATACAAACAGTTTTTTGTTGGAAAAAAAATCAACTCAAAAAATTATTATAGTACTACATTGTACACATAGCCTGAAGGGAATTTATACAAACTTTAAAAATAATTAGGCACATGTATTTTTGGATAAGGGATTCTCAACTTGTAATATGATTATATGCCAGACTGAAATTGTATGGGGCAAGCTTTACCCCGGGTCCTTTCCCTGCTTCTACAGGTGTCGGATTAGTAAAAGTAAAAGTCAACCTGTACTAGGATGAGCAAGATAAACAAGAAAACTAAACGTGCTTAACACATTTTAAACACTTTATGTCTTGGACTGCAAACACTACATTAGGTAAAAGTTTGCATTGGGCATGCTTTTGCACAATTAATGTGATTTTTGCTATTGTATGCATGCTGATAATTTGTCAAACCTTGGCTCATACTCCGTTAGTTTGAGAGCAACACATGCAGCACTCAGGTCAACTGTTAGGGCTTTACATCCAAGCCATGCTCTGTGCATCATTCTTCAAAATCTTTTAAATGTGATAACAATGTAGAAAAGAAATCTTCTTTAGAATTTCCTCCTTTTATCCCGGAAGACAATCTTACTCGGTCACGAGTGATCGCCTGATGATGATGAGAATAAAATCATTCTGTTCCACACTGTGAGAAAGAACAAGATCATTAGTGTTTTGCAGAAGGGGACAGTCTTTTCGCGATCTGGTGACCAATGGCTGGAGTGCCCACAGAGAGGTCCCTGCGTGCCAGCTGTGGCACCCGTGCCATAGGTTCGCCATCACTGCTCTACTGGAAGGGAGAGGGGTTTTCTACCCCGGATTTCCCGCTCTCCCCGCCCTCTGGGTCAGGTGGGGGCTTATGCCTGCCCCTTCGTTTCAGGTGGGCTTATTCCTGCCCGGGAAGAAGGTGACGTAGTGGTACTTTGCAGCTCTTTGAGACTGCCCTGCTCGTTGATGGTCCTTGATGGTCCTTCCTGGACTTTTGTGGATCTCCACCGAGGCCCTCCTTTGTTGGGGCTGATGACTTGTCTGGTTGTTTCCCCGGTGATCTCATCCCTCCTCCCTCGCCCCCTCCCTTAGGGGAATTGTGTGTGTGTGTGTCTGCAACTGGTGTTTGGGCTTTCTCGACAAAATTCCATTTGGCTTTTAATATATGTTTGAAGGTTTTAAATCCTTTTGATTTTAAGGCCTGAGTTTTATTTTTATTATACTTAAATTTTATTTTATTTTTTATTCAAAATTATTTTTAGGCTGCCTTTAAGAGTAAAACCCTCTCAAGGCACTGTTATTATTTCATGTTGTTTTGTTTTGTTCTGCTTTGTAAACTACTTTGGGTTCCCTTGTTAGGCACAAAAAGTGGTAAAAATAATACTTGATAGATACTTGGAAAGATAGATATTTAGAGAAAAAAATGTTCTCTGGTATGAGAATGGCACAGACAGATACAAAATGGTGGCTTAGGGGGTGGATTCAATTATCTACTGCACCTCATGCACTGGGAAATATATACATGTGAGTTACCAGAAATCAGGGATTCTAACACCTTGCTCTAAAACTGGCCAGCAAAGTTGAACAAAGACCTGGTCAAAAGCAACCAATTAGTATTCATATTTTACAGATGAGGAAGCAATTAGAAATCAGCGATTAGCACAAGGCTAGCCATGGCAGAAATTTGTTTCCTTGCCATTTTCCTTACTCTTGTAAAAATATTGGGTGACAGACACCCTTGGAAATCTACTGCAAATTACTCAGAGATCTACCACGAGATCCTGATCTTTCTCTGACCTACATAGATCTGCCCAAGTATTGATATGATCTTCAGAGGCCCTTCTGAGGTGAGGCAGGTGAAGACTGAAAAAAGTGCCTTTTTCATGGTAGTGCCCCACCTGTGGAACTCTCTCCCCAAAGAAGCACACTTGTTGCCACATCTTTTGCTCTTTCAAGTGATAGGCAAGGACTTTATTTACCCAGGGATATTCATTTTCTTAAGGGTTAATGCTTAGGTTCTTAGGGTTAATGCTACCAATCCCCTCCTTTTTAGTCTCTGGCTGTTGTAGTTACTGTGTCTGTAACACGAATCTTAAGGATGTTCAGTTTTTCTTAAATATACTCGGAGGATTATGGGCATCCTATGCATGCTGGTGGGATGCAAAATCTGTTCCATCCGTGTTTCGTGAATTGCCAGGCATATTTCGTTCCATCATCCCCTCATTGATGAAATCAGATTTTTCTCAATTTCCCAAACTTGCTTTTGTGTTGGAAAGCGAGCACTTCCACAGATGTGCACTTCTGAAAATCTCCCCCAATAAATGTGCAAATCTCCCCCAAATCTGCATTTTCATGCTTTAGCCTATGGAGGAAAATGCCTAACCTACCTCACAGGGTTGTTCTGAGGATAACATGGAGAGGAGGGGGAGGATTATGTAAGCCACCATGGGTTCCTTGCAGGAAAAAAGGTGGGGTATAAATATAATTAATAAATAAATATTGTGGGTCAGTGGTTTATTTGTTTTTAATTTTGTATTTTTCATATTTTTGTATGACTACATTTGTGTACAATTCCGGAAAGTAAAAAACTGGTCTGCAAGTCCATGGAATCTGCATGGCTTGGAAACAGTTCATCCGCTGCAGATTCCACAGGTCGGATTGATAGAAATCCGAACTCATTTGAATCTGTTGCGGATTTGTCCAACATGCGTCTTTACTGTTTTAACTTCTAATTGTAACCTGCCCTAGGAATTATTTAAACTGAAGGGCCAGCTGGATATCACATTTTTATTAAATAAATAAACTAAATCCTGCCTCTGAACCCGGAGGACCCATTTAAACTATCATAGCTAAAAGCCATTGGTACACTTGTTCTCCATGAATTTGTTTAATACCTTTTAAAACCAAGAAAGCCTGTGGCCATATCTACACCTTGTGGTAGTAAATCCTGTATATTAATTATGCACGGTGTGAACAAGTACTTTCTTTTGTCTGTCCTGAACCTGCTGCCCATCAAATTCACTGGATGGGCATTAGAATTATATGAGGGGGAGAGACAGAAAAATAAACCACTTTCTCCTTACTATGCATAATTTTGTAAAATTCTGCCATGCCCTGTAGTCTTCTCTACTCTAAAGAAGTCCTAAACACTCCATCTATCCTTCCTAGATAAAGTGCACTTGTTTTTTCCCCCTTTTGGCGCCCTTTATAGCTCTCCAATATGCTTTTGAGATATGGTGATGATGAGAACTGTTCACAGTATTCCAAACACAGCTGAAACCATTGCTTTATAATAAACCAATAAAGGCATTTTGAATATACCTAGTTGACACGTAATAGGCAGTTTTATTTTCACTCCCTTTAGTAATACTCACTAACATGGATTTTGTCATTTTCACTTTCGGCGCATACCAAATTTATATTTCCATTGAGCTATCCATCACAATCCCAAGACCTCTTTCCTGGTTAATCATTGTCAGTTCAAACTTGACTGACCTATATATGGAGTTAGGGGTGGTCCCCCCACTCCCCTAATGTGCATTCCTTTACACTTAGGGATGGCTGAGCACAAAGCTTATCACCCCAAAATAAAATTGGTCCCTTTGAGTGTTCCACTCAAATCTCAAGCCCCCTCAAGGGAAGTTTTAAGTTTTTAAAAGAATGCACATAGGAGACTAATTTCCTCCACCACCCAATATGCTATCCCAAGGGAGGAAAACATGAACTTGGGTGCCAGGACAGGCAGTGGGTGTGGGCAACAGCTCCTCTGGAAACAGGAGAAGAGAACACTGGGCCTCCCTGTGATCATTTCAAACTGGATATCTCCCCCTGTCTGTCTCTGCAACCCTCACCCATTAACAGGTTAACACTATCATTTTCACCAGTTACGTACATTTACCTTTCTACCAGGAAATGGTGCTCAAGGTGGTTAACAACCATAAAAGCCAACATTTAAAATAAAAATATAATTAAGGGCGCAATCCAACGAGGCTGCTCATAACCCTCCGAACTATGCATGCTGGTGGGATGCAAAATCCTCCCACCATGCAAAACACTTAGACTGCCGATTTCGGTGAGAGAGGGCCTTCTCAGTGGCCGGCCGCTCCCAGGCTTTGGAACTCCCTGCCGAAGGAGGCTCTGCTGTCCTTCTGCCAATTTTGGCCATGGGAGGGAAGGAGTGCAAGGCACCGCCAGGGTACTTGGTGTACTGGCAGAGCCTGCCTCCTCCCCTCCCTGCTCCCAAAAGCCCATCTCTGAGGTTGCGCTTGCCGCCACCTCCTCGGAGCTACCGCCAGCACGGTTCTTTCCAGGCCAGCTGCGAGGGCAGTGGGAGGGGGCTCAGAGTTCAGAGTCCCAGCGCTGAGTCCTCGGAACAAGTTTCCAAGGTCAGAGCTGGGACTCTGAAAAATCCTATGCTGTCTAGACTCTGTCCTGCGGCCATAGGATTGCACAGGAAAACAATCATAAACAAGTACGGTATATTAAAAGCACAATTAAAAATACAACAGCAGAAGAATAAAAACAGCACCCAAGCCAAAGGCCCTAACACGCCAAAGGCTTGCTTGAATAAAAACACATTTGCCTGCCAGCAGGAAAGCAGAGGGGGACCCAACCTAGCCTCTCTCAGCAGGGAGTTCCACAGCCTGGAAGCAGCCACTGAGAAGGCCCTCTCTCACGTCCCCACCAAACACACCTCTGATGGCAGTGCTACCGAGAGAAGAGCCTCCCCGGATTCTCTGAAAAATACCGGCAGCCTTATATGGGAGAAAAAGCGATCTTTCAGGTAGCTTGGTCCCAAGCTATATAGTAAACTCCCTCCCACTTGGTTTCATTCATTTGCAATCTAAACGGCAGATACCGTACACATTTAATTTCTCAGATTTGTTTGTAACTTGTCCCTGGAAACCCAATTGACAATAGGCATATCTCAAAACTTGCAGATCTGTCATTGGCAGCAGAATATAATAATAGATGGATAGTTGGGAAATGGATTGCTAGAAAATCTAATGGATTGCCTTTTTAATTACTTCATACAGAAATCTAGAAAGCCCTCCTGGCATTTTAAGGGCACCATCCTATGCATGTTTAGACAGAAAAAAGTCCTACATTTCCCAGCATGCCCCAGCCCCCAGCCAGTGTGGCTGGCTGAAGGGAGATTGGGAGTTGTAGTACTTTTTTCTGTCTAAACATGCATAGGATTAGGCCTTATGAGGGTTTAAAATTAAGCTCCTGTATACTGCCTGCACCTCATTTCCAAGGCTATTGAATTCACCTACGTACTTGATACCTAATAGGCGGCTGCAGTTGAATTTGAAAAAGCATCATTTTTACCAAGAGCCTTCAGGCAAAAGGAGAAATTAACATCCTTCCTGCAGAAAAATCATTGTTATTCCACAGACTTTTGGTCTACAGAATCCTTCTTAATTAGGGATAATAATGGGCTGTGTCAAATAGCCATAGTCAACTGATGTCTTGTTCAAAAATGCAGTCTTGTATGCAAGGGATGAAAATCTCTTTATTCTTAACAAAAGTATTTTGTTTAATATACAGGGTCCAGGAGCCTAAAGAAAGAATAGAGTCAACATTGTCTTATTACTATGTGGCTAAATGACAGACTTTGGGCACAAGAGGTCTAGCATAATGGCAAGTGTGACCAAAAGCTATATAATTTTTAGGACATTTGGAAAAGGGCATTGGTAATAAGCAACATCCCCGACCACTTACGATTTACCCTTTTATAGGGTGTAAGTTGAACAGGGAAACACAATAAACCTCCTTGGGTTCGACCCTGTTAGCAAGTAAAAAGGAGAGCAAAATTCCTTCCACTAAAAACTTCATATGTTCAAAACCATAATGCTTGTGAGCTTGCACTGATGAAATTAGGTTAGAAATCATATTGGGAAACATAATACCGTGGAAGTATTTACTAGCCTTTTTGCATCTTTCTTTATCTATTTGTTATATTCCACCTTTTCCTCCAAGGAGCCCAAGGTGGCATGATCCTTCTCCTCTCCATTTTTATCCTCACAAGGACCCTGTGAGGTAGGTTAATCTGAGAGTGACAGGCCCAAAGTTACCCAGATGGCTTCATGGCTGAGTGTGGACTTGAATCCAGGACTCCCCAGTCTCAGTCCAACACTCTAACCACTACACCACATTGTTTCTGATCTCAGGCAAGTGCAGGTCTAATAACACAATCCTATGCAGGATTGGCTGCCAGTATGTTACTGGGCTAGGTTCAAAGTGATGTTGTTAGTATACAAGTCCCTAAATAACCTGGGACCAGGTGGTTACCTGAGGCAATGCCTTGCCCTATATCAACCTGCCTGTTCATTAAGATCTACTGATCTGCGCAGGTACATCTGATGGTGACCGGGGGTGGGTGGGTGGGTGGGTTCTGTTGTAGTGCCCCACCTTTGGAATTCTCTTCCTGCTGCATGGTGACAGGCACCAACCCTGATGGTGTTTCAGCACCAGTTAAAAAATTCCCTGTTCAGCCAGATATTTGCTGCTTTTTAATACTTTGCTGTATAAGTTTTTGTGTGTGTGTGACTCCCAATTAAAGCTCTCAATTAATTCCGAATGTAATAGCGAATTCGTAATACATAGATCCAGGCTCGCTACAAAGATGAGCATTATGAATGGGTGAGATTGACCAACAAGCTGACTAATTACAAAAGTCGACAGCATCACTAGTGGAAACTAATAGAGCACAGCTTGTCCACACAATCCAAATGGTGCTCTTCCGGTGGCATTCCTGTGGATGCCCTAGGGAAAACGCCATTGACATTCTCAGAAACAAAACTGGGCATGTGGGAAGCTGCAGCCAAGCTATGCTCTTTTTGAGGCCTCTTGGAGAATTACAAATACCTATAGTTTGCATCTCATTCCCACCTCCTTGTGGCTCTATCGGCAGTCCCCATAGCCCCATCAACAGTGGAGAGGGGAGAATGTCGCTCTTCCTCCCCCCCTTTCAAAGGTACGCACTAGTTTTATCAGCCTGTTGCTGGATCGACATGCTGCACAATCCAGCTATGTCCGAGATTCCTTGGGTGTGTGAATTGCAGGGAGAGTGAAAACTGTTATCACAGAGTTCACCGAGAAGCCACATAGATGAGGCAGTGGCAGAGGAGGGGCAACATCAGAGCAAAATAAGAGAGAGACTGAAGAGAGGTAAGGACTGCAGAGAGAACTGTAGGGTAGAGAAACGGGATTAATAGAGATGGGCATGCAGAGATCTATGGTGATGCAGAGAGAGGAGAGCAGCACAGAAGGACAAGTGAAAAAGTGTGTGTGGGGTGGTGGTTTGCAATTGAGTACCAAACCACATATGTCATGGGAAATCTGCCATCAGAGATTACAGTATCCATTGGGGTGAGGGAGAAACAGCCACGATATGGTTACCCCTCTTTTTTCCACACTGCAGCTTCTAGCAGCTTGGGGGGGGTGCAATTCAGAGAAATGGTAGGGGCAATGGGTACAGGGCCGGATTAAGAGCATTATGGGCCTGGTGCTGAGGATTTTGGTGGGCCTTTTTATGGAAATAAATAAAATGAAAGCGCAATTTTATATTAAAACAAATTAAATATTTTAGTCAGCAAAGAAGTTACACAGTCAACAAAGTTAAGGTCATTCACAAACTCCAAATATTGCTTTCAACTAGCAACAAGCAACCTGCATTTAGCCTTCACACCAGCAACTGGTGTACATAGGCATACTGCCTCCGATACTGGATAGCATAGAGCCATCAGGACTAGTAGCCATTGATATCCTTCTCCATAAATTTGATGGGGGAAGTGTGTGTGTGTGTGTGTGTGAGAGAGAGAGAGAGAGAGAGAGAGAGAGAAAGAGAGAGACACACACACACACACACAGAGTTAATCCAAGTCTTTTCCCTAGTCAAAATTGCACCTGAAAAAAACCATCGGTAGAAACTTTATTTGGGTAAGAGGGTGCTTTTGCACTCCTGTCTTGCTTGTGGGCTAACTTTCCCGTGGGCAGCTGGTTGGCCACCGTGCGAACAGAATGCTGGACTAGATAGACCCTTGGTCTGATCCAGCATGACTGTTCTTATTCTATCCCCCACCCCCCAATTTAATCTCCACAAACAGACATCTCACTTATAGGCTAGAACATGAGTAGGCAACTGGTGTGCATAGGTATACCTCGATCCTGAAAAGATACCCAGGGAGGGGAATTGGACTTGGAGAAGGTGCAATACGGAGTGTGTATCCTCTAAGCCAGGGGTAGGCAATATGGTGCCCTCCTGATGTTTTAGACCACAGCTCCCATCAGCCCCAGTCAGCATGGTTAGTGGAAAGGGATTATGGGAGTTGTAGTCCAAACATCTGGAGGGCACCAGGTTGCCTAAGCCTGGGCTAGAAGTTCTAAGGGTTGCTTGTGCCAAAGCACCCCCCACTGCCAAAGCACCCCCCACCCCACCACCCGTGAACGCGAGTCCTTGCCTGGCGGGCTCCTCAGTGGGGGGTGGGGAGAAAAGACGGTGCTTGCTCACTCTTGCAGCCTTCTCTTCAAAAAATAAAATAAAAATAATTTTTAAAACGCTGCTCCGCTCTGAAAAAAAAAAAGAAAAAAACCTTCTGCTGCTGCAGCGGACCCAACCGCTGTTCCTCGCGGTCGGGTCCGGAGCTGGGCTCTCCTCGCCAGGCCTTTCACAAAGGCGACCCACTGCTGCTGCAGAAAGGGCGCACGACTGTGATTGGCCCAGTAACCGTCACCTGACCCGTCTCCGTCCGCGTGGCATGGAAAGCCCTGGCTGTGGGCCTATTCTGGTAGGGGTGGGCCCGCCGCCGCCGCCGCCGCCGCGAGGGAGCCGCTGCCTGGCGTCTCGACGCAAGGGCAAGTGCGGTAGCGCGGCAGCGGCAGCAGCCAGCAGTCGGCGGCGCAGCTCGGGTGAGTGGGTGCGCCGCGCGCTGCCAGGCTGACTGTGGGCCTGTTTTATGGTAGGGGCCTGGAGCTGCAGCTCCAATAGCCCCTATGTTAATCCGGCCCTGGTTAGAGAGTTTGGGAGTTAGGTTAGTTGGGTTATTCGTGTCTTGTCAGGAGTTTTGAGAGAAATCAGTGCTTGTCTGAAGAGTGAAAGTATTTGGAGTTATAAGGAGTTAGGTTAATTACAAAGTGTTTGGGGTAGGCAGCTTTAAAGTTATTTTCTGGAACTAAGATTTTGAGAATTAAAATAAACTTATTTTTATTTTTGTTTGCTACCCAAATCCTATGTGTCAGCTTGGCGTTATTAAGCTGCATTACTTTTAAATCTACACACATACACACCTTTGTACCCATGGTATCATAAATTTAAAATAGATCCTTAATGACATGTAATAATCTTCTCCCTCATTGGTAAGGGAAAGGTTTCATTTGACCCTCTCCTCAGGTTTTTAAGTGTTGGTGCTTAGCCTGAGAAGGGTTTATGCGCCTGGTCCTAAAGTGTAAGGGACCCTGTCTTCGCAGAAACACACATCCGTGTCTGCATTTCAGCATTATTATTTACATTACAAACTGTAATTACATTTACTTTTGGCGGGTTGCTGGCTGGAAGGCACAAAGAAACAAACATCTTATATGTTTAATCATGGATACCCATTTAAATTTAATTGGGTCAATAAAGGAGGCACCCAACAGGATATTTGCATTCCTGTGGGACTGGCTTTCTCCAGTATTTTAAAAATAATTCTGTTTCTAAGTAGGCAAAAAAAGCATGCACACATTAATAAGTAGCAGTAAATCTCTCAATACAAAGCAATAATCTCTTACTAAGAAAAGTGAGTGTGTATATATATTTCTTTATTGCTAAGTGAGGGTTCAGTGACTAATTTTTTAAAAAGCAACCCCTAATTATTCACATAAGTAAATTTTATGACTCTAGGTTGCATGTACAGAAGATCACTTTTTATAAATTAAAAAAGTGGCAGCAGCTAAAATACTGTAGATAGTACTTGAAACAAAGAACATTGCAAAACCAGGACAGAATATAAACAACAGACTAATGGACAACTGTTTCAATGAGATAAGAATTTTTTTTAATATTATTGTACAAATATCTGGCTTGGTACATCAGTTGCACATTTAATTATCGTAAGCCAATTACTGCATACATCATCGCTCTGCATACGATATGTATGTACACAATAATAAAGTTGACTGGGAGTAACACATACAGACATTTTAAATAAAAGTTCAATAATGCTTTGCACATTTCAGCAGTGTATTTATTCAATTTTCCTTTGATTTTGCAAGCCTGGCTATATGTAAGGGGTTGGATCCAGGATCTGCCTTCCGTGAGAGGAAGGGAACTTCTCCGATCACAGAAGGTCCCTCCACCCAATTTTGGGGGGATCTCCCCCTCCCTCTCCCATCACAGCTCATCGGGGTCTCCTGACTCTCTGTGTAGTCTTTTCAGGGGGCTGGAGGGGCTGCTGTGGGAAGGAGGGGGTGAGGAATTCCGGTTTCTCCAGTGCAGTTGATCCAGCTTAAATCTGGATCCAACCCAACATATTTATGCTGGAGAAGTCATATGCCTCACCATCACAGTCAAGGATACTTGAATAACATCTTGGACACGATACCAACAGTTTTGACATGAGAAAGGGGTTGTGGAAGGAATTGGGAGAATGGGCATGTACTTTATTACTTTTGTGCCCTCTCTTTCACAACTATTCTAAAAGAATTCTGGAAAACTTCAGCCTTGCAGCTAATTGGGAATGCAATACTATACTGCTGGAGCCAATTTGGGTTATGATGAAGACTAAGAATGGGAGCGATACTTATCCACAGGAGGATGTGCTAGAGGAATAAGGTATCCACAAGAAAACGGGCAGAGGGGAAACTTGCCCATCGCTGAGTCCCCTGACCAATAGCCTCTCTTAAAGTTCAAAATACTCTTTATAATAAACTACAGAATAAAATCAATTTTAAAAAATGCTGCAACTGTATCCTTGAAAAATCGTGTGTGTTTGATGCCTGTGGCTCACACTGGCTCAGCTTGGCTCAGCATGGAAAGCTAAGCAGGGTCAAGCCTGGCTATTACTTGGGTGGGAGACCCCTCCTCTAGTTTCCTGCATTGAGCAAGGGGTTGGACTTGATAGCCTTGTAGGCTCCTTCCAACTCTATGATCTATGAAATCATACTATCAATTCCCCCCCCAAGCTGGAAAGGGTAACTTTGCCCTCGCTCTAGGAATAAGGGCCATTTTGGAGGGTGGCAATACAAATGGACTATTTTTCCCTTCACCTCATACTGCAGTGTGCTTTTGCCTCACCATGATACCAAGCAAGCTAAAGGCATCTTGCAGCAGATTACAATAGTCATGTGAAGCTCCACAAAATACTCTCTATGTAACAATTCTGCCAAAGAGTCACTGCACACCAGGCAGTCTAAAATAAAAGCAGTTAAGAAAATATTACTTGTCTATCATTTCTCTCATTTTTTTCCAATTCAAATATTTAGAACTACCAACTATTTATTAATTACAGAAAGTGCATTTAATATATTTAGCATATTAGCTTTCTTGGTAAAAGGGGTAGGGAAACAAACTACCGTATATTTCTCTTTTGCAAATCAGCAACTCATTGGGAAAGTTAATGCTTCTGCTTCAAGAACCAAGCACCAGAATTTTTGAAAGAAAGGCAGGGGAGAACACCATCTCTTAAGGATATGGCTGGAAAACCTATGAATACTTATTTTTGGTAAATAAATATAATATACAGGGTCTTAAGCAGGAATGGAATAGGGAACTGTATTGTCTCATTTTGCCTGATCAATGGATCACCGCCTTGTTGTCTGTATCTCAGTCAGGCGATCACTCGTGACCGAGTAAGATTGTCTTCCAGGATAAAAATTACAAAAAGGAGATTTTAAAAGGAGGAAAATTCTAAAGAAAATTGTGTAGACTCTAGCGATGGGTCTGTAAGTGACTGTGGAGGCCAATTCTAGATCCACACAGCTTCCCACGGTGAGGACACAGGTTACCAGATGGAAGATGGTCCTGTAAAGGATTCATTTGACGTGCTTTTCGCTTAGCGCGTTTCTCCCTTTCACCTTGCACTCGGGCTTCTTCAAAGTCCATGGAACCTTTGTGAAAGGCCAACCTCCAGTTAGATCGTTCATGGGCCAGAGCTTCCCAGTTTTTGATGTTTATATTGCATTTTTTTAGATTAGCCTTATGAACATCTTTAAACCTCTTATATTGACCACCGATATTCCGCTTTCCATTCTTGAGTTGGGAATAAAGTAACTGCTTTGGGAGACGGCAGTCAGGCATTCAAACATGACCGGTCCACTGAAGGCGTTGAAGGATCATGTTTTCATTGCTAGTAGTCTTTGCTTCTTCCAGTACACTGACATTTGTTCGCCTATCTTCCCAAGTAATTCGCAGGTTGTGTCTTATTCAGCAAAAACTTTTGTTTCATGACTATTGGCTGCTGCAATGTCTCTTTAATAAGGGCTTGTTTAAGTCAGCTAGTTGTTGGAGGTGTAATGCAACTAATGCTTCTTTTTAGCATAGGTTTTGGCAATGCCCAGTAGTTGTTCCTTTTTGGGAGGAGGTCATGTTTGGAACACTCATTAGTTACTGATGGACATGTTTTTTAAATTATCTTCCCGCTTCCTGGAAGTTAATGCATGTTCAGTGCAAATGGATTCTCCACACCCTTCTGACAACTAAAAGACTGATATTGCAACATTGGAAGGATAAACGCTCACCTCCTATAATGCAATGGATTGAAGGCCTTACAATGCTTTCAACATCTGAACAGGTGGTGTATAGACGCCACCTGCGAATTGATACTTATTTGGATATTTGGTCTGCTTCTGATGAAATTTTTGCATAGTTCTTAGAAACCTGTACCTGTATATTTCATATGTATGCATTGAAACTGATGTATTCAAATCTATATCGCCCCATTTTTTAATTTCGTTTCTTTTGTTGAAATTTTACAATGAATATGTAATGGCAAATATTTCCAGGGCTCAACACGCTGCACACCTCTGGCTCTAGGATATTTGCACACCAACTAATCAACTGTATTCAAATAAGGGCAACTTAACATTTAATGACAACTAGGCAGTTTTGCTTGTGGAAATAATGAGCGGTGTATTCATAGTTATTTTTATATCTTGGTGAAAAAGAAAAATGTTAACCCCAAAACCTGTCATGTGCACCCTCAGTTATAAACTGTTTTAACTGCATTATGTGCCTCATCCTTTTGGATTTAGGGTAAAATCCAACACAAGTCCTACTTAGTGTAGATTCATTGAAATGAATGGGACTTAAGTTAGTAATTTCAATGGGTCTACTCTAAGTAGGATTTATGATGAAGGTTGCCATAGTTTTTACCACTTAAAACAATAGCACTTGGCTGTCATACAACTGGAGAATATCCATATTGTATAAACAGAAATAATGATGTAAGTAATGACATATTAATTATGAAAATGATGTGCTGATTTACACCATAGGCATATATTTTTTAATTAAAGTTATTCAAATAATTGATCTAGCAATTTCTGTGGAAAATATTGTCTGTGCCATTTGGCAATATTTCCAGAAATCATGCACATTTGTCTGAGGAATTGACTTGGACAAACTACCCAAACACACAATCCTCCCACCAAATGAGGTAAAACATAGGTGCCGCTGATACTCTGTCATTTACCATCATCAACCTAAATTCAAAACAGTCCAACAGCAGGCAGCATGACAAGACTATAAACAGGAAGGCTTCATGAAATTAGTGCTGTTTTAGTAAAACCTCACCAATTTTTCATTGTCAAGGGGTTACTTAAGGGTGCAATCCTATGCAAGTTTAGACAGAAAAAAGGCCTACAACTCCCAGCATGCTCCAGCCAATGCTGGTTGGGTCATGCTGGGAGTTGTAGGCCTTTTTTCCTGTCTAAACTTGCATATGATTGCACCTTAAGAGGTAATGCCTACACAAGTATGTACTTAATACCAATCTTAGCACATGATGCTTTGTATGCATAAGGTCCCAGATTTAATTGTCAGGTAGCATGGTAGGGGAAGACCTTTGTCTGAGGCTTTGGAAAACCATTATTGCCAGGGGTGTTTAATCACGTCCACCCTGAGGGCTGAATTCCATTTCAGAGAAGCTTTGGGGGGGGGTGCATTCCAGTGCTAGGTGGGGCTGAAGGCAAAGGGGTGAAAATTCCAGCACATATTAGCTTAAAGCGCTTACTGTCAGTAACACAGCCTTAGGGGAGGCATTTCAACTTTTTCAAATGGGGGGGAAACTGCACAAATGATTGGTGGTCAGGGAAAAGAGGGTGGGGCCACAGGAAGGGGTGTGACCATATGAGGAACCCTGGCGGGCAAGAGTGGGACCCCAGCGGGGGCCAGATTTGACCTGAGGCCTGAGGTCTGCACCCCTGCATTCCTGGTTAGAATATTCATGAACAAATTGCTCTAATACAGCCTTCCCTAACATGCCACACTCCAGTTGTGTTGGACTTAAGAGATGTGGCATTTCTGGACATTTTGAAGCCATGGAAAAAACCTTTTTTCTTGAGGGGTTTCTGGGAAGAAACGGAAATTTGGGGGAAATGGAAAAATAAGCATTACTTTTTTTTGAAGTGCTCTTTACAGATCTAAAGTCACCTTGTTGCTTTAGGACAGCCTTCCACAATATGGTGCACTCCAGCTGTTTTGGACTTCAGATCCCATCAGCACCAGGCAGCAGCATCAGAAATGATGGGAGTTGTAGGCCAAAACATCTGGAGAGCACAAGGTTGGGGAAAGCTACTGCAGGAACTTAAAAGATATTACATAGCTTGCTTTGCTCATAAAATTACAATTAAAATTAAAAGCTTTTAAAATTAAACTCAGTAAATTTGTAGTAGTTGTTTGAATACACTATACTTTTAAATTTAATATACCAAACATGATAATTTTATGAGTAAAGCAAGTTATACATATTACATTTTGGGTTCCTAGTTTATGTCTGACCTGACCAGAGGGAACATCAGCATGTGGTCCCTGTAACTTCTGAATCATCCTAGAAGCCAGATGAAGCAGGAAGAATTGAAGGCAAAGGAAAACTGATGTACAGCATCTGTTTCTGTTTGTAAGTTCAGGGAAATGCCTAAACCTGTTCCTGTTAGTAGGATGGAGTTCAAGGAAATCTGGTCTGAAGGAAAAGGTATTGAGATTTTATTTTAGCTGGGAAAGACTCCGCTTATAAAAGGTAAGTGACCACATTTAATTTAAGCACCTTTAAGCAATCTCAACCTATTATTTGTGGTGTAGTGGTTAGGGTGCTGGACTGGGACTCGGGAGATCTGGGTTCTAGTCCCCGCTCGGCCATGAAACTCACTGGGTGACTTTGGGCCAGTCACTGACTCTCAGCCTAACCTACCTCACAGGGTTGTTGTGAAGATAAAATGGAGAGGATGAGGATAATGTAAGCCGCCTTGGGTTCCTTGCAGAAAAAAAAGGTGGGGTATACATATAATAAATAAATAAATAAAATTCAATTTTGTAAATAATTTCCATTAATGATCACCTTATTTTTGTTTATTTTGAAAGGCTGACTCTAGGTTTTCTCTAGTGGTGGTGTCAATCCCATGTCTATGCCATAGGAGCCAGGCTACTGAGATACTTTTATATAGAAAGGGTTTATTTGAGTGGCAGCAGTTAAAAGGTTTTATAGCGGAGGCAGCATTCCCTTGTGGTGAGATTTAATTGAGAACTTTATTAAAAACTGTGGGACTGAGTTCTATAGATCTAAACCTCAAAGTTATTTTTTTTTTTAAAGAAACATAGATGGGATAACCAACAAGTTGTTCCATCACATCTGGTGGCAGTGGTGGGATAATTTAGTGGGTTTTTTTCATATCTGAGTTTTAGAACTACATTGACTGCTACGGCATCTAACCAGAACAAGCCCAGAAACACAGAACTCTCTAGAACAAAACCCAAACTGTCAAGAATTTACATTTCCTTCCGTATTATGATATGGTGACTCTACCTTGGGAAACTGAGCATCACTTGGAGCATCCCCTTAATGTCTATCAGTAAAAGATACATTAGATCAATAATTTTAATAAGGAGTGGAAGAAATAACTATGTTGGAAATCTTACAGAAAAGATTAAAAAAAAACATTGTCACCTATGGCTTTTCTAGTCTTTCTATAAAAGTCTTATTACATCATTTTTAGAAAACATTTGGGGGGAGTAAAGGCTGAGTAACAATGTATAAACACTGTAAGTCTTAAAAATATTATTCATTACTCTAAAATAAAATATTTCATAATCTAAAGCTGGTCCATTTCCCCAATTTTGGGGGGTGGAAAAATGATCCTTGGAAATGGGAGAAAAAACATTCTTTTTCCTGAATTTTTCCCAGACCGTCACATCTTTAGTTGGACTACAACTCTGATCATCCACAACCAGCATGGTCATTGGGCAGGCTGGCTGGGATTGATGGGTGTTGTAGTCCAACACATCTGGAGGGTGTGAGGTTGGGGAAGGCTGCTGCAGTATATGGCAGCTTCACAAGGAAAGTGCTAGGACCTTTCTTTTCAGTGCAGGGTGGCCCTTTACTTTTCCTGCCCCAGCAACTTTATCTTTTGCCCCCAAGGAATTGCAAGAGAAAAAGAGTCTTAGGATTCAATCATATGACCGCTAGACAGAGTCTAGACGGCCGTAGGAGAGGTCGGAGTCCCAGCTCTGACCTCGGAAACTTGCTCCGAGGTCGGAACTGGGACTCTGACAGTGTCCTCCCTCTGCCCTCGTAGCTGGCATGGAAAGAATCACACCAGTTGCGGCTTCGAGGTCAGAAGACTGACCTCAGAGCCTGAGGTTTGTGGGCATTCTAGCAGATGGGGAGGGGGAGGAAACAGGCTCTGCCATGATACGTAGTATCCTGGTGGCGCCTCAGCCTCCCCTTCTTGCACTCAGGGGGAAAAGACTTAGTCTGCTGAAAAGTATCGGCCGTCTAACTCAGTGGTCCCCAACCTTTTTCGAGTCACGACCCCCTTTTGTAATGGCAAAGTAACCGGGGACCCCCCACCACATTTGCATGAATTTGCATAAATTTGCATTTTGATGGGGTAGAGAAAAAACATGAAAAAAATACAGTTCTTTTTGTATTTCTATTGTTGTACTTGCTCACCTGCCCTTCCTCTCTCTGGATGTTGGTGGAAATAGGGCCCAACAGGGAGCAGGTGAGTGAGCGGATTTATCATTTGACTAGCCAGCTTTGTATCAGAAAGGAGAATACACTTTATTTATTTATTTTACTTTATTTATACCCCGCCTTTCTTCCTGCAAGGAACCCAAGGCGGCTTACATAATCCTCCTCTCCATGTTATCCTCACAACAATCCTGTGAGGTAGGTTAGGCTGAGAGTCAGTGACTGGCCCAAAGTCATCCAGTGAGTTTCATGGCTGAGCGGGGACTAGAACCCGGATCTCCTGAGTCCCAGTCCAACACTCTCACCACTACGCCACACTGGCTCTCTGTTCTGCTGGAGACAGCTAAAAATAGTTCTGCAACAGCCACAGAAGCAAGTGAAATGAAATTCATTCACAGTCTCTCTCTCTCTCCCTTTTGCTCCCCTCCCCCTTTACCTTCTTTTTTGTGTGTATGTGCAAAATTTATCTCTCCTCCTCCCCCCCCACACCCCATCTCCTCTCCTGCAAGCTCCTCTTCCCCCCACCCTCTCCAATTTCTACTTTTGCGTGCATGCAAAATTCTGGTTTATTTTTTGCTTCTGATATTTATTATTAAATAAAAAATTATTATTTTGCTCCCCCAGCTCCCCTTCCTCCCCCCCACCCCCACTCCTTTTATCATTCTCCCTGGCTAGTGGGGGGGGGCTCCTCAGCTTGGGGAGAGTTCTCTGGTTACCCCCCTCTCTTTCTCCCTCCCTCCCTCCCCCCACCCACCTCCTCCAGCGCTGCCGCCACCTCCCTCCCTAACCACCCCCCTCTTCTCCCCTTATCGCCCCATGTGCTGTATGAGAAAGCAGCTTAGAAACAGCATAAGGCACGGGCAAGCAGCGGCAGCAGCAGCAGCAGGAGAAGAACGGCGAAAAGAAGGAGAGATGAAGCCGCAGCGGGGAAAGAAAAGGAGGAGGGGGAGAGAGAGAGAGAGAGAGAGAGAGAGAAGGGGGAAAGAAAGATAGAAAGAGAAAGCAAGCCTGGGGACAACAAAAACATTAGAAGAGACCGGCACGCGGAGAGAGAAAGAAGCGAAGCAGAGGGGGAAAAACCAGGGAGGCTTCTGTTTTGGTGTGGTTTCTGCACCCCATTTAGCCTCCCCTCACCCCTGGACGCTCCCAGCCCAACAACAGCTCAATCCACCCAGCCTCCTCCAACTCGTTCTTGCAGAGCAGAGATCTGCAGCAGCAGCAGCAGCAGCAGCAGCAGCAGCAGCAGCAGCGTGTTGCAGGCAACTGTCTGCAGGCAGCGGCTCCTTCTCAAGGCTCGCATGCCTGTTACCCACAAAGCACCACGTGTGGGTGTGCGCGCGCGCTCTCTCCTGTAGCAAAATACCAACCCCTCCCTCCCCCTCCCTCCTTCCAGTATAGTAGTTCCAGCCAACAGCGAAGGGGCACAGGAACGCTACTCGCTTCCACCCTGGCTGGCGACCCCCCAGGAAACACATCGCGACCCCCCTGGGGGTCGCGACCCCCAGGTTGGAGAACGTTGGTCTAACTCTTTTGCAGGGTGGGAGGAGCAAGGTGACCTTCGCCTACGCGCTCCTTCTCATCATCAGGTGATCACTCGTGACCGAGTAATTTTGTCTTCCAGGATAAAAGGAGGAAATTCTAAAGAAGATTGTGTAGACTCTAGCGATGGGTCCGTAAGTGACTGTGGAGGCCAATTCTAGATCCACACAGCTTCCCACAGTGAGGACACAGGTTACC
This sequence comes from Shinisaurus crocodilurus, assembly GCA_021292165.1. Taxonomy (NCBI): domain Eukaryota; kingdom Metazoa; phylum Chordata; class Lepidosauria; order Squamata; family Shinisauridae; genus Shinisaurus; species Shinisaurus crocodilurus. The sequence goes on from CM037879.1 coordinate 237,623,039, forward strand.
AGATGGAAGATGGTCCTGTAAAGGATTCATTTGACGTGCTTTTCGCCTAGCACGTTTCTCCCTTTCACCTTGCACTCGGGCTTCTTCAAAGTCCATGGAGCCTTTGTGAAAGGCCAACCTCCAGTTAGATCGTTCATGGGCCAGAGCTTCCCAGTTTTCGATGTTTATATTGCATTTTTTTAGATTAGCCTTATGAACATCTTTAAACCTCTTATATTGACCACCGATATTCCGCTTTCCATTCTTGAGTTGGGAATAAAGTAACTGCTTTGGGAGACGGCAGTCAGGCATTCGAACAACATGACCGATCCACTGAAGTTGGCGTTGAAGGATCATTTTTTCAATTGGATGCCTGTAATCCTCTGAGTTCAGAGGGTTACAGGCAGCCCTATTGGATTGTGCTGTGAGCAGTTTTAAAAGGTAAAGGTGCTGATGAGCATTAATGTTGCCTTCATGACAAAAGTGAGAACTGCTCATTTGTGTTTATGTTGATCTTCACAGGGACAAGCTCTTATTGCTTGATTGTTCATGCTTTGAACAAAATGCTGTAACAGTTACAGTGCAGCCCTCTCTCAAATGCACCAGTTCCTAGATTCACAGTGCAATCCTATGCATGTCTACTTAGAAGTAAGCCCTGTTGAGTTCAGCAAGGCTTATGCCCAGCTAAGCATGAGTAGGTTTGCAACCTCAACTATCCTTCCAGAGAATCAAATGATAAACTCCTTAGTGCAATGTTATTCTTCCATGCAATTAAAATGTTATTTCAAAATTAAATATCTGCATATACTTCATTTTTAATACAGTTACCCCCAAGTTCTGAAAGCCAGGGCATGGTGAATTAAAATTGAAGGCATATCACATTTGTGTTTGAAGATTGGAATCAGTTCCCAGATAAATGGGCAGGCACTGTCCTTGTGGATCTAGGCTAGCCTGGTACAGCCTTCCCCAGCCTGGTACCCTCCAAGTATGCTGAACTACAAGTCTGATCATCCCCAGTCAGCACAACCAATGGCTATGCTGGCTGGGGATGATGGGAGCTGTAATCCAACACATCTGGACAGCACCAGGTTGGGGAAGTCTGAACTAGTAAACATTGCTTCTAGGGGTCCTGTACTCCTTTTTGGCTGGTCAGTCAAGGCTCAGGGATACGTCAGTGCTTTCAGGGGACTGGTGATACTTCTGGGATTCCTGCATACACTCAGCAGTTGCACAGGCTGCATCATGGAATCCTAGTACATCCTTAGTCCCTCCTCTTGGGATGAGGGCAGAGCACATATATTTCCAGAGGTGATGTGGTATGTGTGTGATTCTTTCACAGACCTTCCCTACTGTGAGTTGCGGTGTTGGATGTACTGGATACACCCAACACCGCAACTTAATTTTTCAAGGCATTCTCATGGCACACATCCCTGCACTAATGTGTCATTAAAATGGGATTTTCTTTCCAAAGTTTGTTTACACATTCTAACCTAAATTTATAGGTGCTGTAGCACAAGATGAACACTAGTTCTATTAGCAATATATAATGCTAAGCAGTTCCATCAGTGCACTTCTTTATCTATATATATAAAAGGAGTCCTGACTGACTGATCAACGCCCAGCTCAAACCGTTTAATTTAGGAACATGAAATTTTGAAGGGACATTGCTTTTATGACGTAGACGCCCACTAAGGAAGGATTTTGGGAAATTCCGTCCCTAAGGGGGTGAAAAAAGGGGGCAAAATAGCCCCACTCTCATATCTGCAGTTCTGCAAATAGGCCTCACCTCATAATTGCTGCAGGAGCCAATAGCAGCAGTTATGCAAATAGCCCATACGTATGAATTCCTGCAAGGGCCAATAGGGCTGGGTATGCAAATCTCCCCTAGGCCATTTAGAATGTTCTCTGAGGGGGTGAAAAGGGAGGGAAACTTTTTACATGACGGGGTAAAAAAGGGAAACTTTTTAAATGACTGATTGTTGTGTGACGGGCATCGTCGCATAGGCTCCATCACGTTTAGACGGATCTACCCCAAACTTGGCATACTCACTCTTCATCACCTGTAGACTCTCAGGATTAACCTGATTTTTCTTTAAGAACAGATATTTCTGTCACAAAAGATTTCCGCTGCCAGTACCCAGCCTAAACGTTACACTTTCAGTCAGAGAGACTGCATCTTTTCCATATGTGTTTCTTTTAAAAACAATTATACCAAATCCTAAAATTCGCACGAGCGGAGCAGCAGGCAACAGCTAGTATGTTATATTCTTAAAGGCCACAGAGCTTACTTCAAATCAGAAAAGGCTTGGGCTTTTGGAAAAACTTTACTTCTTTCGGTCATTTATAAAGAATATTTCATTGGTCATAGCACAAAATAGTGACACAGACAACAGACATTTGTGTGTAACAGAACATGCAACATACTTTATTTTAACAAACATTAGTGTTATTCTAGAATAGATGGTTCTCTATAAAATTTTTAGAGGGCCCTAAAATCATGACCTTCCCTTTTGTAAACTATATTCATTAACACATTTTATCACAGCTTCAAAAACCTTTATGAATCATGCAAGGTCCTGATGTGTCTACTTTATACAAATTTTCATATTGTTGCAAAATGAATGCGTCATCCTTGATTTATTATATTTTAATGCGAACATGATGCAAATCTTGGCTGAAAATCATGACATGCCACTCTCATAGGCTCTGTTCAGACAAAACAACTTGGTCGAATAAACCATGGTTCACTGGACCAAGAACGAGCATTGTGCCCACATTCTCACTCTTCTGCTTCTCTGTTGCTGTGATGCAAAGCTTCTGAGGTTTATTAAACCATAGTTTCCATTGCATCTGCATCCGGAAACTGTAGTTTAAGCTCTGACTACAAAACCAGGAGGACCATTTGTTCTCAGTCCAATAAATTACGATCATCACATCTGAACCAGGCTATAGCCTTGATTAGTTGCAAAGAAAGTGGCACTCTCTAGATTCCCCCATGTACAAAAGGACCCAGTTTTCCCATGGACACACAAGCATTGTGATTAACCTAGAGTAAACAAAATAGGCATATTCCTAAAAACTACTTCACTAGTGTTGATAATGATTGGTGATTTATTGAGGTTTTATGAAACAGTTATCTGTCAAAGAGCAGTTATACAGGAAAAAAATACTATCTACTATGGTCAGTATTTCAGATACAGTAAAAAACAAAATCACAAAATACAAGATTCTTTGTGGAATAAGTAACCCATCTGTAAAATGTTTCACATCGGTACTGTAGTAAGGCACCTGCAGTTTACAACTGTTTGAACAAATAGCAATTATCTCCCAAAATATATATTTTAAATCTGTGTAAACAAAGTTTACTCCTATTACTTCCTTTCATTTATTGCCGGGGGGGGGGGGGAGCCAAAAGAATAATGTCCATACAGATGAAAATGTTAACTTGGTGATCAGTCAGATATGCTTTAAAAAAACCTGTTACTGGACATACATATAATCTAAAGGCACAAAAACATTCAAGGACATGATAGTTTAAGGAAGTCAATATTTGAATTAATTATCTTGGGGAAATGCAAGGGAATGAGTTTAAAACTACTCACAGAACTTGCTTCTATTTCATTGAAGGAAGAAAGAGCATTAGGTAAAACATTCATTCTTCCCCCTCCTTAATAAATATAAAGACAGTTGTTTTGACATATTGCAACAAAGGAAATATTCTAGCCTTGATCTTTAAACATTCAATCAGTAGTTTTCATATTTCATTCCTCATTGAGGTTTCCATCTTCTACCTTGTCAGCTGTCCAACAACTTTTAAGAGCGTCTTATTTTCCTGCTTTAATTGCTCATTTTCATCTTCTATATCATCTAGGTCCTTTGATAGAAAACACAGCAAGGTGTAAAGTTATTAATTAATACATTTTTTTAAAAAAAGATCTGGATTATAGCACATTACTGTATACAAACCAAAAATGGTAGACTACAGAATCAGAAGGCTAAAAATAGATTTGAGATGTCTGCTATTTAGCAGATTTTCAATTTACACTTCATAAAATAAATATTCTATTAACATGCAAATGCCTTGTAACTATCAAACATGTACAGTGTAATATAAACTGTGAAAGTAAATTTGTAAGATGTTGTGCATTGTACTTTGGATGAATTTTTTTTCTCTAGTAATGAGTTTTTGTAAATAAAACTTTGTGGTCTTGTTTGAAATGAGACCGTGAACAATGCTGGTGATGAAATTGCTGTTTTGTAACTGAACAAACCTTCAAGTAAAGTTGTTTAAAATAAAGAAAACAAAAAAAGTTTGGCATAAATGGTGCTGCTTGTGTTACTTTTGTGCCTGTCACCACTGCTGAGTTTAGTACCAAACTAAATGTGACACCAGTCACATACTTTACAATTGTGTGTGTGTGTGTGTCTCCAGGCATGTGGAAGCCTGATCCGTACAGGGACTCTGCAAGCCCTTTAACCATGTGCCCCCACTAAGCTTCCAATTGGACCTCCCACAGGTGCTATTTGCCATCAGGAGTAAAGCTCACATTGGTGCCAATGGAAGCTTTCCTCCCAATGCACGCAGCAACCGCAGAAGGACCAATCTGGTTTGGGACTGAAGCAGGTAACAAAGAGTTACAGCAGTGGTTTTGCTTTGGTCAATTACAGGTGTGCCTTGCAGGGAGGAAGCGATCCTTATCAGAAACATGGTGTGAGGGGAGGTTTATGTCTTTACTGCCCAGCACGATCAGAGTCTAAATCACCCCCCAACCCTATGTGTGGCAAGAAAAAACTCCTGTGGGCATCAATGGAATTTTCCCTCCTCTCTGTGTTTTCGCCTTGCACATGTATTTAGACTCTGTTTGCACAGAGAAGTAAAGACATAAACTTCCTCTCCTTATGTGTATCATTTCTGATAAGGATTGCCCCCCCCCCACTTGCCTGTAATTAAATAAAGTGAAACTGGATATGTAGCTGCATGCTAAGTATTTACAGAACGTCTCCTTGAATGGTGGTTACATCTGGTCTCTGATACACATCCACGCAACCACACCTGGACATGAAGGTGCCATGGAGTATGTCTGCCTACACTTTACATGCCGGTGAGGCTCATTTTGAATTGTTGATAACAGATCGTAGGACAATTGCATTTTTTTAGTATGTCTTTAAAGAACAAACATCCTCTTGGGTTTTAAAAACAATGCAGGGTGGGCTATTGCAGAGAAAGGGGACACAGCAGACAGAATAGAACCCTCAGCAGTATGTAATGGAGGTGTGGTTTGGATTTGGTCTGAGAATAGGGCCGTTATTAGCATGTCCTTATTTTCATTTGTAAAGGTTGGAGAATTATGAAATAAGGGAACCCTGTGCATGCAACAGGAAATTTCTTAGAAGTTTTCACCACTGTGTCTGCCACAGCTGATGAGGCTGGCTCTTTTTCAGCTTTAAAAACTGCATGTCTCGTCAGCTGTGGGAACTGTAGCAGTGGTTGTGCTCAAAAAACAAAACAAACCCCCCCCCCCAGCTGTGCACATTCCTCCCTTACATCCATTCAATGGCTTCTGGATAATATCCATTAACTTAGAGGAAGAAGGGGGAAGGGGAGTCTGACTCAGAAAGGTTACTGCCCCATAAAAACAAAAATGAGTAAAAGCTAATGTAAAGGTTAAAGTCACAAATGACATGAAATCAAAGAAAAACAAAAGAGAGAATCATCCATTTTTTGGGGCGCTGTTATCACAGTTACCTGCATTTTGAGTAGGGGTTTTTAAGCGCTACACAAATAAAGGACCTAATCAAAATAGAAAGGGAAAGAAAAATACTCCGAGTGAATGACTGGCTACGAAGGTGGAGCCGACGTGAGGGATTTGGATTCTGGGACCACGGGCTACACTTCCTGGAAGATGGACTGCTGGCAAAGGATGGGTTGCACCTCACAAGGACTGGGAAGAATGTGTTTGGCCACAGCATGAGGAACTTAATCAGGAGGGCTTTAAACTGAATCCAACAGGGGAGGGAGACATAAACTCGGGGGTACCAATGGAAGAAGGCCTCTATGCCACAATGGAGAGAACAGCTCCAGCGGTGCCCATTGATAGTCTACCACAAAATGTAGGGGGAAAGTCGGACTATAAAGCACATAATCTTCAATGTCTCTATACTAATGCCAGGAGTATGGGCAATAAACAAGACGAACTTGAACTCTTGATACATGAGGGCAAGTACGACTTGATAGGGATAACTGAAACCTGGTGGGATGACTCCCATGACTGGAATACAGCAATTGAAGGGTATAACTTGTTCAAAAGGAACAGAAGCAACAGAAAGGGAGGTGGAGTTGCACTGTATGTTAAAAATACGTATCTCTGCACAGAGATACAGGAAGAGGAGCTTGGCAGCCCCATTGAGAGCATCTGGGTTAAAATAAAGGGGGCAAAGAATAAAGCGAACATGGCGGTTGGAGTCTACTACCGACCACCCAATCAAGGAGAAGACGAGGATGGAACTTTTGAAAAGCAAATTGCCATTGTTTCAAGGAGGCACGATGTGGTAGTAATGGGGGACTTCAATTTCCCTGATATCTGTTGGGAGACTTATTCAGCCAAACATGGCCCCTCCAAGAAATTCCTGAGCTGTGCTGCTGATAACTTCCTCCTACAGAAAGTGGAGGAAGGAACTAGAGGATCGGCTATCCTTGACCTGATTCTAACCAACAGAGACGAGTTAGTGGATAAAGTGGCAGTTTCGGGAACTCTGGGGGAAAGTGACCATGTTATACTTGAGTTCTTGATTCTAACAGAAGCAAAAGCTGAGTGTAGCCAAACACGTACCCTGGATTTTAGGAAAGCCAATTTTAACAAACTCAGAACAATGATTAGTAAGATCCCATGGCAAGTGACTCTCACGAGAAAGGGAGCCCAGGAGGGGTGGGAGTTTTTAAAAAAGGAAATTTTAAAGGCACAATTGCAAACAATTCCCACAAGGAGAAAAGGCAGAGGGCAACAGAAGAAGCCAATGTGGCTTCACAATAAACTCAAAGATGACCTGAAAACAAAAAAGGACACGTATAGGAAGTGGAAGGAAGGACAGGCTACAGGGGAAGAGTACAGGCAGGTAGCACAGAACTGCAGGAATAGTGTCAGGAAGGCTAAAGCTGAGAATGAGCTAAGGTTAGCGAGGAATGCTAAAAGCAACAAAAAAGCTTTCTTCAGATACATGCACAGTAAAAGACAGAAGAAAGAACTGGTGGTTCAACTACGCAGTGAGGATGGCAAATTGATAACAGAAGACAAAGAAAAGGCAGAAGTGTTCAATTCCTACTTCGGCTCGGTCTTCTCCCAAAAGAGGGTCTATGACCCCCCTGGCAAACCTGAAGTGCAGACTGAAGGGGCAGAATTGCAGCTTGAGATTGATAGGCAAATGGTCAAGGAGCACCTGATTACTCTGAACGAGTTTAAATCTCCAGGGCCTGATGAGCTGCATCCTAGAGTAATAAAGGAACTGGCAGAAGAACTCTCAGAACCACTGTCTATTATCTTTGAGAAATCATGGAGGACAGGTGAAGTGCCAGACGACTGGAGGAGGGCAAATGTTGTTCCCATCTTCAAAAAGGGCAAGAAGGAGGAACCTGGGAACTATAGGCCAGTCAGTCTGACATCAATCCCCGGGAAGATTTTTGAGCAGATTATAAAGAAGTCAGTCTGCAAGCACCTTGAAAACAATGCAGTGATTACTAGAAGCCAGCATGGATTTGTCAAGAACAAATCCTGTCAGACTAATCTGATCTCATTTTTTGATCGGGTAACCTCCCTTGTGGACTGTGGGAATGCTGTGGACATTATATACCTGGACTTCAGCAAAGCTTTCGACAAAGTGCCTCATGATATCCTGATTAGTAAGCTAGCTAAGAGTGGGCTAGATGGAACAACTATCAGGTGGATCCACAATTGGCTAAAGAATCGGACTCAAAGAGTGCTTATCAATGGTTCCTTCTCAAACTGGGGAGAGGTAACGAGCGGGGTACCACAGGGCTCGGTCCTGGGCCCGGTGCTCTTCAACACTTTTATTAATGACTTGGATCAGGAGGTACAGGGAATGCTGATCAAATTTGCAGATGACACAAAGTTGGGTGGAACAGCTAATACTCTGGAAGACAGAAACAAAATTCAAAGTGACCTCGATAGGCTGGAGCGCTGGGCCGAAAACAACAGAATGAAATTTAATAGGGATAAATGCCAAGTGCTGCACCTAGGGAGAGGAAACCAAATGCAGAGTTACAGAATGGGCGACACTTGGCTCAACAATACTACAAGTGAGAAGGATCTTGGAATTGTGGTAGATCACAAACTGAATATGAGCCAGCAATGCGATGTGGCTGCAAAGAAGGCAAATGCAATTTTGGGCTGTATTAATAGAAGTATAGCTTCCAAATTGCGGGAAGTGATAATTCCCCTTTACTCGGCACTGGTTAGGCCTCATCTTGAGTACTGCGTCCAGTTCTGGGCACCTCACTTTAAGAAGGACATAGACAAACTGGAGAGGGTTCAGAGGAGGGCAACAAGGATGATAAAGGGACTGGAAACAAGGCCCTATGAGGAGAGACTGAAAGAACTGGGCATGTTTAGCCTTCAGAAGAGGAGACTGAGGGGAGATATGATCGCACTCTTCCAGTATTTGAAGGGATGTCACACAGAGGAGGGCAAAGATCTCTTCTCGGTCATCCCAGTTTGCAGGACACGGAATAATGGGCTCAAGTTACAGGAACCTAGATTCCACCTAAACATCAGGAAAAATTTCCTGACTGTCAGAGCAATAAGACAATGGAATCAACTACCTAGGGAGGTGGTGGGCTCTCCCACTCTGGAGGCATTCAAGGTGCAGCTGGACAGACATCTGTCAGAGATGCTTTGACCTAGATTCCTGCATTGAGCAGGGGGTTGGACTCGATGGCCTTGTAGGCCCCTTCCAACTCTACTTTTCTATGATTCTATGATTCTATGAAAACAGGGTGTAGGAACTCTCATCTGAGGAAATCACACTCAACAGCATTGCTTCTCCTGAGCAACTCAGGACTTGCTAGCATAATATTGTTTGATGATTTAAACAATATGGACGTTTTACATTTCAAAAACACAGCACTCTTGCCAGGATGGAACACTGAGGTCAGCAACTATCTTCATCTGATGTTTGGTTAAAGCATGCACCACACTCATGAAATCCTTTTCCAAAGTCATACATATTAGGAACAAAAAGGAAAGCAACCGGTTTTTCATTATAGCAAAATTCAATTTTGCCTTTGTCTTGCTAACTTGTACCAAGCATACAATATCCAGATGGGTGGCACAGATACAAGCTCTCAACAATGAGTTTAAGGCACATGGACAAAAATGCTTGAAATTTGCTCCAAAAATTATATATAAAGACTTTGTGGAATGTTTATGTAGCAGAAATAACATTCCAAAAATGACTAAAAGTATGAGCTACTTGGACATACTCCAACCACAACAACAGCCTGGAATTTAAAAACTCAAACAAATCAAAAGGAAGCAAAGTAGTCAGTCATATATACACTGTGTTTCCCACTAAACTAAGATTCCTTTTCAAAAATTGCATACCTAATTTAGGGATTAATGTTGATTATTCAAATGAACAGCATGCAATATACATTCCAGATTCAAATAAGTGTCAGTCACCTAGTATGATAGTTCCAAACTGATTAGGAGAACCCAATGTTGTATTTCTCAGAGTAGTCCTGAAAATCCCACTGCAGCCTTGACCTTCTGTATCAATATTTCCAGTATAATGTCAAACAGCCTAACAGACCTATTGCTAGGTCCCTATTGTTTAGCTATTTTATTTTTGTAATATTTTCAAAATGTGCATTTAACTGCTATGGAGACTGCTGACAATTCTTTTTAACATATTTTCTTTTCTAGAAAATTGGAAAGAGTTGGAACCAATACACCTAACTTATTTTCTTGTTCTTATTTATTTATTTATTATATTTATACCCCGCCTTTTTTCCTGCAAGGAACCCAAGGCAGCTTACATCATCATCCTCTCAGTTTTACCCTCACAACAACCCTGTGAAGTAGGTTAGGCTGAGAGTCAGTGACTGGCCCAAAGTCACCCAGTGAGTTTCATGGCTGAGCGGGGACTAGAACCCGGATCTCCCGAGTCCCAGTCCAACACTCTAACCACTACGCCACACTGGACAGGAGAACATTATATTTCAACTTTACTTAGGACTGAGCTTTCAACTAAAAACTAATGTCAAATTTCAAGCATCTTCCCATCCTATAGAATACAGATTGAATAAGTTCACATTTTCATCTCATGACAATGAACGAGTACTTACCCTGTTTAATAAATCAATTTCCTCCTTCATTTTCCCAATCAACTCCTCTTTGTCTTGCATTATCCTCACAAGCCTTAGGTTTTCTTGTCTCTCCTTTGCTAGCTCCTTCAAAGCACACAATTTATGATACTTCATTTAAAAACAATGAAAACAGTAGACCTACAATGCAATCATATTTACTCAGTAGTAAGTTCAATGGGACTTTCTCCCAGATATGTATGCCTCAATAACATCCAGGTTAGATTACTGCAATGCATAATATACAGTGCTGCCTAGGAAGACTGTTTAGAAACTTCACCTGATTTAGATCTATAAAACCCTAACCTGGGTTCCTCAAGGACTATCTGCTTCTATTATGAACTTGCCCAGTTAAGTTCTCCGTAGGAGGCCCAGCTATGGTTGTCTCCACTTCCTGTCTTGTCAACCAGTTAGGGGCCTTCTCAGTGGTGGCACCTTGATTATGGAATTCCCTGTTCATGTCCATTCATCCGGCACCTACTCTGATGAGTTTTAGTCGTCAGATAAAAATATTGAAGTTCACCTGAGTTTTCAGTATTCTTTATACTGTAAACTGATTGATTGACAAATCCTCCTCCTCCTCTCCATTTTATCCTCACAGCAACCAGGTATTGTTAGGGGCAGCGGTGTTCACGTACCTGTGGGGGGGCTCGCCTCTCCACCGCCGTGATTCTCCGTGGTGGCGACCCCCCCGCCTTGTTCTTCTGAGCGGTGCGGAGCATCCCCCGTGCCACTTCAGCTGCCGCCGACTGGCGTGCTGGTCCCGTTGCGTCACTTCCGTTGCGGTGGAAGTGATGCGACGGGACCTGCACGCCAGTCAGCTGTTTAAGCCCCGTTGCCCTGGTTCCCCCCACCAAAAACATAGCGCGGGGGTCCAGCACGCCGGAGCAGGGTCCTGTCGCGTCACTTCCGCCGCGACGGAAGTGACGCGACGGGACCTGCACGCTAGTCAGCTGTTTAAGCCCTGTTGCCCTGGTTCCCCCCGCCAAAAACATAGTGTGGGGTTCCAGCGCGCAGGAGCAGGGTCCCGTCGTGTCACTTCTGCTGCGATGGAAGTGATGTGACGGGACCAGCACGGGCGGCTCGCCGCGGAGAGGTGAGCCGCCGCTGGATGAAGGTAGGCCCACGTAAGCCTCGTCTGGGTGTGAGCGGGGCCGATTTTGGCCCGCTACGCCCGCGCAAGGCGAACGGTTACATCCCTAGTTAGGGGTAGGCAACCTGGTGTCCTCCAGAGATTATGGACTAAAATTGTCCATAATCCCTAACTACTGGCCCATTATTACGTAGTAATTTTTACCTTTTCAAGATCTTCAATTTTCTTTTCCAAAGAGTTACTTGGTACGATGTTCCCAGAAGAATTTGCATCCCTGCTGTATCTGTTGTATCCTGTCCTGTCTGCTGCCCGTGAATATCTGCTAGAAACATCATCGTCTGGTGTGTTTGTTGTGCTGTGTAAAAATACAACTTAGAAATTAATGTATTTGAGACATGATGACAGAAAATAATCAAAAGAATTTTCCATATCCATTGCACACATATTAGAAACAATGTCCTAAAGCAGCCTTCCCCAACCTGGTGCCCGTCATGTGTTCTGGATTATAACTCCCAGCATCCCTAACATTGGCCATGCTGGCTCTCCCACTCTGGAGGCATTCAAGGTGCAGCTGGACGGCCATCTGTCAGGGATGCTTTGACCTGGATTCCTGCACTGAGCAGGGGGTTGGACTCGATGGCCTTGTAGGCCCCTTCCAACTCTACTTTTCTATGATTCTATGATTCTACATCTGGAGGGCACCAGGTTGGTGAGGGCTGTCGTACAGCATAGTTCTATGTGCATTTACTCAGATGTAAGTCCCATTATATTCAATGGGGTTTGTACTCAAAAATGTGCGCATAGGATCGCAGTCTAACTCTGCTACTTTGCGAAGGGCCTTACACAATGCGGGGATGAGAAATTTGGTTCTTTCTCAAACATGGATGCATTTACATAATGAAGAGAGATTCCAAAACAGAAAATACGAACACAGGAAATTCTCTTATATCAGGTCAGACTATTTCTCCATTTAGTCCAGTATTGGCAACGACTTTCCAGGGACTTGGGCAGGGGTCTTTCTCATTATCTGCTACCCAATCCTATTTTTTACTAGACATGCCAGAAATTGAACCTGGGACCTAATGCATACAAAACATCTGCTCTTACACTGAGTTGCCCCCCTCCCCCAAAGTACAACAGAGGTGCAACTTCTTTGCTGAAATGGGTAGGAACACTCTTCTGCTCTTGTGGAAATTCCATTCTTCCAGCCATCACCCCCTCCCCACAGTGCATGTCTGTAATTCTTCATCACCCATCAGGCATTGGTTACTTGCAACTGCCTCTACATGGAGGCTATGCTATATTTATTGTATTTATATCCCACCTTTTTTCCTGCAAGGAGCCCAAGGCAGCTTACATACTCCTCCTCTTCCTCCTCTCCATTTTATCCTCACAACAACCCTGTGAGGTAGGTTAGGCTGAGAGTCAGTGACTGGCCCAAAGTCACCCAGTGAGCTTCATGGCCAAGGGGGGACTAGAACCCAGATCTCCTGAGTCCCAGTCCAACACTCTCACCACTATGCCACACTGGCTCTCTATAGAGCTCTCTATAGAGCAAATCAATAAGTTATACCAGCAGATACATGCCCACGACATACATGGGTCCATACATTTCAATCTTCCTCCAAAGAAACTTGCAGCCCGACCCACACAATCACTGGAAGGAGATATGCCCAGAGCAGTGCTTCGATGCTTAGCAGCTGAATCCCCTTAGTGCAGATTATTCTGGCATGTTTCTTCAGCTGATGTGATCATATCAATCACTCCAGATGCAGACACACATCAGAATGACCTGTCCTCAGAAGAGACTGATCGGAAGGAGTCACTGGTGTAGCGGAAACATGGAAGGCCATGGTTATTTCGAGCAGTTAGTGGTGCAGAAATTCCCCTGCCCATGACGAGTTCCGTTTTGGGCCTGTTTATTAAGCTGGTTAGCTATGCCTTTTTATTAGTTCCCAGGGCCAATTCTGTTGACGCTGTATAGCTCGAGGCTGGTATATAAGCCTCAAACTGGTGAGACCTCAAGATTAGGCCAGCGGTTGTTAGCAGAGTAGCTGGGATGGGAATTATCTCGGCAGGCGGGCTGCCAATTGTTGGGGCTAGTTCTTTTCCAATTTGTAGGAATGTATGAACATTCTTGAAGCTGGTGGGGGAATAGCCCTCTAGGCATGAGCTTGAGACAGGTTTTAGAACCAGAACCTCGGTGCAGGCTGATCCAGAACATGCTAAATGCCAAGTCTGTTGGGGTCCTCCCATCGCTGGTTAAGGTGGTTCCCAGTGACTGAAGGTACGTAAGCTTATGATTTTGCCTTGAAATAGATTGCTGCAATTATCACCTTCTATTCTGTTAATTTGTTCCTGCTTAATAAAATCTTTCCTTCACTCATTACTGTGTTTATTGTATTTTGAATCCTAAAAAGAACCACTGGCTTTTGGCAACACAATTGGTCAGAGCTTCGCAGGAACTTTTAATCATCCTATTATGTTAATAGCTAACCTATTTTCTAATTGTTAGTCCTTCCGTATCCAAAATGGTGCCATTCACACACAAGAGGGAGGTATCAGCAAGCTTGGAGGCACCCAATGGGGGGAGGCCCAATAAGGATGGCATACGTTCAGTGGCCATGGGATGCTGGCAGACTGTTGGAGGAGGAAAACTGGAGCATGGGGGGAGGGGGATGGAATGGAGTATCCTGGAAGAAGTCCTGGCTAGCTTACTAGTTGACTCTGGATCAGGAGCACTCCACAGTGTAAGTCACACTGCACTATGCCCCAGCAGGCAGTGCCCTAAGTTATGCCTGTCTTTATCACCATAACAAGCCTATGAAGAAATTATTCCTATATTGCAGATGGGCATCAATGGCTCCAAGCAGCAGCTGTTACCATATGGAAAGCTCTTCGTGTGCAACCACAAAATGGTCCCATCTTCCAAATATGTGCATCAATAAGGAGAAAACTGCCCATTCCATGGTGAGCTGCTGCACTCAAATGGTGCCAGCCACTACCTGGAACAATTTTTAAAGGGCCTCCATACAGTGGTCACAGTGTGCACACTGGCCCCCAAACCATGCCGAGCTGGGATTTGAATCTGGCTCCAAAATGAACAGGCAATCCACTGGAATATCTTGGCTTTAAAAACATATCAGGCAGTCTCCTATAGTGCCACTGTGCTCCCACTGTTTCTTTTGCACCAGTGGGAGTGACCGCCAGAGCAAGGGAGACTTTACAGTTTTAAAAATAACCCCAGAAACGGGCAGAAACACTCATTTCCGGATCGGGACAGGCCAGTGGAACTCCCTTCTGCAAGCTTCGCTGACTTGCCTCATTCTGGGACTGAGCATTTGCACTAGTATTGGGTTAGTTTTAGAACCGCAGAAGCCCTGTTGTGCCAGCAGTTGCTCCCACTGGCGCACAGGCACAATAGGATATTGCCCATATATTTTTCAGGGCCATAGTGCCTCAGTAAATCTGGCCACCATCTCCTGCTACAGCCATATCTGCAAACAATGTATGAGTTATCTGACTTTCAGGCTCTGAAGCACTTTTTGTAAAGTAAATAGACAAAAGCATATATTAATCAGCTCCAAATGCCAGAACTTTGTTGCAGCAAAAGGAAAGAGTCTGTGGCACCTTGAAGACTGAGAATGAGCTTTCCTGCACAAGAGCCTACTTCACCAGAAGCATGAAGTGTTAACCTCAGTTGGCAGATATACACATGGGTACCAGTGTGGGTGTGCTGAGGGAAATGTAAACAGTGGGGTCAAAAGGCCGAACAATGCATGCTATAGCAGTAGGTCTGTGACATTTCAATGCAAAGCCCAAGATAAGAACAGAGTGACTCATTCACAACAGTAGTCACTGGTGATAAATACCATCTCTCTAGCCATGCTATGCTAATTTAACACCTGCAGTGGGAAAGTCCCAATTAAGTCTAAACCGACTAGATTTAGAATTTGCTGACAGATACTAGTTTAGCAGTTTCACACTGGGATCTCCCTCTGATGTCATTTTGCTGAAGTATTCCAAATAGATACTGTGTTTGGAATTAAAAACAAAACAAAACATCAAAAGGTTTTCTGGCATCTTACAGGCCCACAGATTTATTGGCGCATAGGCTTTTGTAGACTAGAACTCATCTACGAACATGCCTGTTTCTGCCAGCAAGTGGGCAAGGAGATTTAGGTCATGAAAATGGCATGGGGATAGGGTTAAACACCTTCCTCTCCCCCAGCACTGCTGCTCTGATCCAACTCAGGGTATGTGTGTGGTTGCTTTTAACTGAACATCAAGACTTTGTTGTTTTTGTTGACTTTTGAGTTCAGCAGCAGATTGTCCTAGGAGACTGAAATGGTCTCCCACTGATTTCTGGTTGATGCCAAATTTTTTGTCTGATTTGTTTCCACTTGCATAAAGACTGTTCTGTTTATCCCATGTACGAGAGCAAAGGCATTTGTCCCAATGGAGGATGAGCAGGTGAATAAGACCTCTGAGCACATGACTCATATTATTAGGTGCCATCATAGTGCTGACTGAGGAAATATGGGGACAGAGTTGGTATCTGAGTTTGTTGTAGGGCCCAGCCCCAGGATTCATACCTCTACTAAGTGGCTTGTTATTGTTGCTGAGTAGCTGATTGGGTGTGTGTGTGTGTGTGTGTGTGTCTATAAATGAAGAAAGGCCCGCCACCCAAAGCCTGTAAGAAGGAAGTATCATTGCCAAGAATGGACAGAAGATCATGGACATGTTGGAATAGTTTCAGCTTGGAGATGCACCTAAAAAATGGTGTCCTGTATTGTCATTTTCTCTTCTGACCCTGTCCTATAGTAGGGAATAATATCTGCACTCTAGAAACTCAGCAGGGCAAGGACTTTACAGGCTTTAGTGCAGTGTTTCTCAACCTTTTTCCGACTGTGGCCCCCTTCCAACCTTGTTTCCTTCCTGTGGCCCTGCTGTCCTACCAGTAGAAAGGTAGCTATTTAAATGTTTTGTTTGTAAATAGAACATGTTTTATTGTAATTTTTATAATTTATACAAAATACAATAATTAAATAAAAATTTACACTTTAAGCATTTCTCGATCAATGTGACCCTTGTGCTTGATGACCAGAAACAAGCTATTTTTAATATCTGGTTCTATTGCTGTGAGGGATAACCGAAGAATTAGGCTTGTAAAATCGAGCCTCGCCGGGCAGAACAAGGCCGAAATTGGCCCCGCTCACGCCTGGCGAGGCCCTACCTTTTTCTTTGGGCGGCTCGCCCTTTCCACGGCGAGCCGCCCGCGCAGCCCGTTCCATCCCGTCACTTCCGGGTCCGGAAATGACGCGACGGAACCCTGCGCAGGCGCGCTGGACCCCTGTGGCATGTTCTGCGCCTACGCAGGGTCCTGTCGCGCCATTTCCGGTCTCAGAAGTGACGGACGGGGCCGGAGAAGCCCGATCGAGCAGCGCGGAGAACCTCTCCGCGCCACTCAGAAAATCGAGTCGGGTCAGCGCCCCGCAGAAGATCGGGTCAGGGGCGCGACCCGGCCTTGGATCCACCGCTACCGAAGATCACCTCTGTCCATTATGTTAAGGCGATTCCGCGTTAGGTTGAGTAAATAATTCACACGACTGAAACCCGATTCTACCAAATACGAAGTAGGAAATGCCATGAAAAACACTTCTCTCTGTGGCCCCTTAATCTTGTGCCGTGGCCCCCCTTTTACATGATTTTCACCCGTGGCCCCCTTGGAATACCCTGGGCCCCCCTGGGGGCTATATGGCCCCAGGTTGAGAACCCCTGCTTTAGTGCACACCCTATTCCCAAACTATAGCCAGTATGAAGTATGATTTAATATTAGTATTCTAGCCCACTTTTCAGGGTACAAAACCCTCACAAAGCGAATATCCATCCAAACAACAAACATTTTCTTCTTTTTACTCCCAACAACAGCTAGAATTTCCAGACCTGTTCTTGAAATACTAAAAGCATGTGTTGCAAAATGGAAGGATCAGGAATCCAAAGAGCTCTTGAGATGTGATGTGTGAAACTCATTTCACTGAACCTTGGGCTGTGTACATGTCAGGCACCTTCAGGTCCTCACAATCACATTTGTGGCTTCAGAAAGCACCTTCTTGCAATTCGCTTTCAGGGCCAATGTCTGCTAGGCTATGAGTGGCAATTCCAGCTCTTCCCCCTCTGTCCATCACCCCTGCATCTTCAAAGAAAACCACCTCATTGAGCAGCGTGTCCAGTTAGAAAAATGAATGGTGGAATTATCAGGAGTCACAACAAGATCATGTGGACTACACAGTGCAGATCTAACCTAACACATATCATACATTTCTGGGGGTGGGGGGTATGTGTCCTGCAACAGAATGTCATGGGAGGGGGCTGCAGCTGAAACCACTTCTACAGGTGTTATATAGAGAATCTGTTTTATAATGAAAGAAAGATAAGGACAATACCTACCGTAACTTGGCACAATAAAATTGTTTCATGGACATAACAACCCATGTGCTACAGTATAAAAGAGATTCTTTCAAGGCATAATGACACAATTGTAAGGAATTCTGCAGCTTAATACTATTACCATATTTGGAACTGCTTGATCTAGCATGACTTAAAAAAAAAAATCTATCTAAAAACAGGGATATGTGTGTTGCAATACTAACAAAGTTTGCAATTTAACCCCCTAATACCCGTTCCATTCATACTGTGTAAAAGACCCATAAAACTGTTGCATGCATTTCTCATAGCCAAAGTATTCAGGCACAGAGGAAGTATATTTTGCATTTTCCTCGCACAAGCAATAACCCTTTTGCTGCACAGCAGCCTATTGGCTTGTGCTCTTGCATAAAAACAGGAAAGGATGGTAAACAAACTGGGATACTTGTTTTTTTTTTTTTTTAAGGCAAGAATCCTGTGTGTGTGTGTGTGTGTGTGTGTGTGCAGCAAATAGTAAAGAGGAACCTCTGCTTGACTCTCCCTATAAATAATTACTTTATTTGGCCAAGGAAAAGAAAGCATGTTCAAACTTCACAAAAAAACAGACAAGGTGAAGCAGGAGATATTCTGGTATTAGATGAGAACTTGACAATGTTCAAACAAGAATAGGGCAAGTGCAATAATTTGGTGCTTCATCTAAGGGGGCCACCCCTTTGGGGGAGCCACTTCGGGGATGGCACGAGGGCGGGGGCCCTTACCCCTGATTGGCAAACAGTTCAAAGTACATTGACAAAATAAAAAGTATCAAATCAAAAATTAGAGCTGAAATCATGACTATCTTTAAAATAAAAAAAATCAACCTCTGTACCAGAGGTTATGATTCTCAAGACATGTGTTAGGCCTCCCTAAAAACATGACTAGGTTTGCCACTTGCAACCAGACCCAGAACCCTTCATTTATTAAGGTGCCCAATGCAGGTATATGCAGTAAAATTTTGCCCTGCCTACTAGAAGCGTTCATCAAATCATGGTGCCTCCCATGTATGCTGTAGCCAGACCAATACCCCAGACAAGGTGAGAGGGGAAGGTAAGCATTCTGGTCAATGCAGCCTCAGAGCCAAGGAAACCAAAAGCAAACTGGGACTCATCCTTCATTGGAACACCTAATGATACAAAAATACTGACTGCAACTGCAACAAACAAAGTGTCTGTTCTGATAGCATAATAACTGCTTGTTAACAGCAGAGCTGACTCACCCTATTTTATTGTTTCGTAGGATGAAGTAGGTCTGTCCCAATCACCTTTGACTCACTCTATTTTATTGTTTTGTAGGATGAAGCAGGTCTGTCCCCAATTACCTTTGCTCTTTGCTTGGCTTTAGAACAATTAGCTATTGCTGTTAAAGCATTAAAGGGATCAGGGTAGGAAAAGTTAAAATCTCTATATGCAGATCATAGATTTCATAGCTCATAGAATTGGAAGATAAATCATAGCTCATAGAGTTGGAAGGAGCCTACAAGACTATCGAGTCCAACTCCCTGCTCAATGCAAGAAACTAGAGGAGGAGTCTCCCATCCAAGTAATAACCAGGCTTGACCCTGCTTAGCTTTCCACGCTCAGTCAAGCTGAGCCAGCGTAAGCCACAGGTAAGATGATAGTATGTAGTCAATATAGCAATCTGTATCATCTGTGGAATTTAATTGATGTATACTTTCCAATTTCTGGCTACAAAATCAAACAAGGATGTCAGAATTATCAAGTTCAAATTTGGATTTGTGGGAGATTTGGGCTTGTCAGCATCAGTGGCTTGGTTCTGTATCTGGGCATAAATAAACTGATCTTTCAAAATAGGCTAAACTGAATCATGGAGATGCTACTCAAAAAATAAATAAAGAAGAATCTAGAAAGGTAGGGTTATCTAAAACTTTGTTGATTTACTAGGATTGCAATTCAAAAGAAGGTAGTTTAATCAAAGCTCTTGTTCTTGTTTACGACTCTCCCACTATTGGTTGATTACAATGAAAATTAAAGGTTGGGAGAAAATGCTGAATATATTCAAAGGTTGGGCTGGAAATTATTACATTATCTACTTTGTAGAAACCTAAATATAGAGGAAGTCTTCCACTGATTTATTTTGGTACTATGAAGATATATAAATTTATTGACTTTGATCATGGTTTTTTCAGGATAAGTATAATATCTGTTTTTGGTTAGAATAGCATCAATATAAATTCCTTTAGATGATTTACCATGGATTGACAGATGGATTGGCATGATCGATCTGTAAAACGGAAGTTAATCCCAAGACAGCTGTTACGTTTTGGGACAAAAATAGGGTAAATCAATCCCAACTATATCCCCATTAGCAACCATCATTAGACATGCTCATTTTAATCCACATGGTGTTCTGGGAAAGTTTAAATCAGTGAGAATGACATAATGGAGATTTATTGATTGTTATGAAAATGCAGGAGTGCATGCTCAGTCCTCATTAGGCTGTTTTGGGCTGGTGTGGGTTTACTGTCCCCTTAGTCATGACTAACTTCTAATTGATTTCAATGAGTCTACTTGGAAGTATGACTAAGACTGGGCCCAATCCATGGTAATTGTCACTAGTTTAAGTGGCTCTGAAAAAGGGTTAGATGAATTCATTCTAATAGCAACTAATAGCCATAATAGCTAAATGGAATCACAATGTATAAGGTCATTAAATGCCTGCATGAAAGATGTTTCAGGACAGCTACTACTTTCACCTCATGCTTCTGAACTTCTAGAACAGAGGTGGGGAGCCTCAGGCCAAGGGCCAAATCCAGTCCTCTTGGAATCCTGATCTGGCCCTCCTGGATTCCCCAGATGGCCCTGCCCCTTTCCCCTGGCCCTGCCCCTTTCCCCAACCATCGATTGTTTGTTGATTTCCCAGGTTTTGTGCCACTTCCCCCCATTTTAGAAGGCTGAAATGCCTCTCCTAAGGCTTACTCACTGGCAGTAAGCGCTTTAAGTTACAACATGCTGGTATTTTTTGTACTCTGGCCCCATCCATTTTGCCTTTGGCTCCACACACTGCTGGAATACGGCCCCAAAAGCTTCTTCAAGATTAAATATGGCCCTCAGGCTGAAAGAGGTTCCCCACCTCTGTTATAGAAGCAGTACCTGTTGAGAGTCCACCCTTTCCTGCTCCCCCACCAACACCAGCATCAAAATACAGCTACCAGATATCTTGATGGATCCTAGAAGGCTCCTTCCTTAGATCCAGCAGAGGCTCCCATTGGCAAAAGGAAGGAGGAGATGATTTTTGCCAATTTCCCCTCCAGCCCCACATACCACTTCACAAGATGATCTGGAGGTTCCCCCAACCCCTCCAGATCAGGGGGGTCTATGGCTGATCCAAGACTATAACCATATTTAGTTAGAATTTCAGTTCAGGCACAATGTTGTATTTGCATACACACACATATTTTTGTGAAATTTAAGGAGGAATTTTTTTCTGTTCAGTATTGGTATCATTAACCTTCAAAGCTATTTACCGTATTTTTCGCTCCATAAGACGCACCGGACCATAAGACGCACTTACTGTATGGTACAAAAAAAAAATTTAAAAAAAAATCAGCTGAGAGGCGGGGGCTTCCCCCGCCCCACCCAGGAGTCCTCCGCTCTTCCGGACCAGCAGAGGAAAGTTAAAAAAAAAAAAAAAAAAAAAAATTTTTTTTTTTTTTACTGTATTCACTCCATAGGACGCACAGACATTTCCCCCTCCTTTTTTGGGGGGGAAAAGTGCGTCTTATGGTCCGAAAAATACGGTAGTTCTTTTTTTAAAAAAAGTACTGGATTTCTTTCCAGAAAAAAAACCTACAAGCGGAGAAAGAACATGCCCACCAAGAAATTCTAATCTGATTTACTGTAAATTGAGCCAGCCAATCCTGTCTGATCCATGCGAAATCCTTCAGTTATTTTAAACCCTGATGGGCAGTAGTTATTTTAAACCCTGATGGGCATTTTCTTTCCTGAATTCTTTCTTCTTTGTCCTTTCCCATCTATGCTCAGACAGCCTAGAAAATGCCAGAATTAAAAAAAAAAAAATTCCATTAAAACAAGTTACCCACCAAAGAGTATACATATACTAGTTTAACTATATTTTGTTAAAATCAGTGCACAATTTTTTGTTTTATTATTTTAGAATTTTTTTTCCATGATAGGGTAGTTGTTGAAATCAGACTTCTACGAAATGCATTTATATTGAAAAAACATAGTGGGAAAAGGACAATACAGAAAAATATCTGTAAGAATTCAAGAAATAGCTAGCTTTTACTATAAGAAAATTGCTACTTAAGTATTTGCTTTGACTACTCCAAACTCAGACAACAGCTTCAATCCATTTAACAGGTAAAATATGTTCTTAATTGACTGAAATGCAATTATGTTTATTTAGACTATTTATTCCGTACCTTTAAAGTTGCTACTACAACTTATTTTGAATTAAGCCTAAAAGCCAGAAGGTCTGCTGGATACTTTTTATACCAAAAGATAAATCCTAAGACTGAAACATGCTAGAACAGCAGAAGTGACCAAAATGATACAAACTGCTTCACTGTGTTCTGTTAAATTGAACAAAGAGTGAAAAAGTTATCTGCACAACTTACAGAAACTAATGAGGAAAATTGCATTTTTATAGATAACTGAAGAGAGACCAAAAATGGTAATATTCAATGAAGGCTATAAGATCTCCCTCTCTTTTCCTTTCTCACTTGCTCTCACACACAGAGATAATACATTCCAAATGCCAATCCATCCCCCCCCCCCTCCCACCTGCAGGATCAATTCAAGAGAATCCAGAAGAGCAGGTATTTGTTTTACCACACTGCTTCCTAGAGCACTAGAGTCATGATCTCAAGGGATGAGATGTAGGACCAAGCTATTATGTAGGAGATTCATCTCCTGCTATTTTGACAGTGAAGATTCCCAGCTGTCGAGGCCATGGTCAGACTGCAATATCCCAATTTATGTCTACCACCATGTCTCAATTCACTCTGAAGCCCTCTTCACACATTCTTCTGAATAGATGAGGGCTTAAACGGGGGGGTGGCAGTACGCATGCTGGCCCAGCCCCCAATGTTGCCATGTGTGCTCTCTAGCCCCCTCAGTTCCCTAATCTATCTGTGTTGACCGGCAAAGTTCTACTCACACTCACTTGTATGTGAGTAGAACTCATCAGGAGCCCTGTTTTATCAGGCTTCCTGATCACACTGATAGTTCTACTCGTGTTCAAGTGAATGTGAGTAGAGCTCCCCTGCAGACTTTGACATTCAACATGACACAGTTAGGAAACTGAGGGGGCAGGATGATGCCCACAGGGATGCTGGGGGGGGGCTGGGGTGTGTGGCTCAGCCCCAGTTTAAGTCCCCACACGTTCAGAAGAGTGACTGAAGAGGTCATGATTCTGACTGATAGCAAGTCCAAGAGCTGCAAATTAATTTTCAATCTCAGAAGAAGCAATTTAAAGCTAACTTCGCAGTCACTGCTGAGTGAGTTCAGTCTGTTTTCCCCACACCTCCTCTTTGTCAAAGTATGTAGCATGAAAGTGAGGTCTGGCACACAAGGGAAACATTCCTGATTTGTCAAAACTAAATATAAAGGATTATGGGGGACAGATAGGAAGCATAAAAAGGAAACAACACCATTAACTTTCCAAGTAACCTGGGCCAGCCAACCAAAGAGGAATCTGAAAATTACTTGCAAGGAGCAAGCATGACCCATCAAGTTCAGTAGATGACAAATTTTCATAGGGAATAACCCCAACTTTTTAACACTGTAGAATCAGGGGATGGGCTTGATGTGGGAGGTGGATCCTCCAATCAAGTATGTCCATGCAGGTTTAGGACACCTCTGGGGGCAGAGTTTTGACACTTGGGGCATGGCATATCCAACAGATACCCAGAAAGAGATGGGTGATTGGCACCTTTCAACAACCCAGTAAGGTGGAAGTAAAAGTTGAGAACTGGGAGAAATTTCCAATCTACTCCTACTCAACAGAACCATCGGGGGAGGGAGGATTCCAGCCTGTGTGCATGGAGGATGCTTAAAACATGACAGGCAGGTTGCTAAGTAATGGTGAAGCTTGTCCATTGTGCCTGGTACTCTTTTTAATGAGACAAGACATTTTATTCTCAGGCCTTTTCTACATTGATTTTCGCTGAAAAGCACCTGCACATTTGTGGTAGTGGTGGATTGGAGCAACTGTGCTGGGAGAGTTGTTAAACCCTTTCCACCCCATACTTCGAAACCAATTTAATTCGCTCCCTACATCTGCAAAGGGAGCAAGCTTGAGTGGAGGAGGGAGGCTTTAGGAAAAAGGATAAGTATTAAAGACACCCTTCCGCAGAGCTGCTGCTTCGATCCAGTTCCCCCAGCCCTCTGTGGGTGCTTTTAAGTGAAAATAAAAACAACAGAAGATGGAATTTCCCACATAATGTGTAGGTTGGCCCTAATTTCATCTTAAACTCTCTAGACACTGAAAGGGAGAATAAAATGTTCTCTGAGTGTATTGCCACAACATCGACAACATTCAATAACTAATTAAACTGACAACGTGCATGAAGTCTCATCCTGCAGAAGACTGTAGTCATGGCTGAAGAAAAATAAAACCACTTTTGGCAAGTGATGAAAGCTGAATGTCCGTCAAGTCACATAACAATGTAGATCACAAAACAACTGTACTGAGTGCTGCCAGTTACATTTCTTTTTTAAGCCTAGCAGACACCTTTATCAGACCTCTTGAGGCACATTTTAGGCTTTGGGGAAGAAGATAATACTGTTGTCATGGAGCCATGTGCCTTCCCCTGCCTTTCTATCTTGTATTTTTTAGCCAGATCCCTTCTCTCCACTGCAAGCTCAAAAGGAAGAAGAGTCAGCACCTTCTGCTTGTGAGAAATTAGGGCATCATTTTCAATTCTTGTTTGTTGTTGTATTACTTTGTACATGAAAATCAATAAATATATAATATTTTTTAAAAAAATTAGGGTATCCCATGCAGTGAAGAACTACCGATAACTGCTCCTTCAGGGTTGAACTAAATGGGGCAGCGGCAGCCACATTTTTTCTGTACTGTTCACATATACAGCACATATGGGATTTACATTAAACTCTTATATCAAAACAAGTCTCTGGCGGGTGTGAGCGGGCCCGATTTCGACCCGCTACGCCCGTTCGAGGCGAGCGGTTACATCCCTACCTTGTATTGCAAGACGTCGCTTGTTTATCAAGTCAAAATTTATTTTTAAAAATGTCTTGTCTTGCAAAACACTCTCAGACCAAGTTACTTGCAATCCAAGGTATTACTGTATTGTCAGATTCACCTAGCCAGGCTCATTTCCAGTGTCAAGACAGGCTGGGAGAAAAATGCCTGGGATAGCAAGTGCTGGGAGATGAGGGGGGAGAAGATAAGAGAGATGGGATTGGGTCCCCTTACCCCTCACCTTTGATATAAAGGACAGACTCTCTCTCTCTCTCTCTCTCTCTCTCTCTCTCCCTCTTTATACATAAACATAGAAAGTCCCGCAATATATTTGTTTTTAAGTGGCTGCTACAGGTACATCTAAGTTTGGTCCTTCTGCATCCTTGCCAGCTGGTCTCCTTGGAGAAGCAAGCCCAAGAATTATTTCCTGCCTTTCCTGACCCTCACATCTTCTGACCTGTAACATCATTTCTGGGGTTTGAGTAGAATCATAGAATCATAGAAAAGTAGAGTTGGAAGGGGCCTACAAGGCCATCGAGTCCAACCCCCTGCTCAATGCAGGAATCTAGGTCAAAGCATCTCTGACAGATGTCTGTCCAGCTGCACCTTGAATGCCTCCAGAGTGGGAGAGCCCACAACCTCCCTAGGTAGTTGATTCCATTGTCTTATTGCTCTGACAGTCAGGAAATTTTTCCTGATGTTTAGGTGGAATCTAGGTTCCTGTAACTTGAGCCCATTATTCCGTGTCCTGCAAACTGGGATGAACGAGAAGAGATCTTTGCCCTCCTCTGTGTGACATCCCTTCAAATACTGGAAGAGTGCGATCATATCTCCCCTCAGTCTCCTCTTCTGAAGGCTAAACATGCCCAGTTCTTTCAGTCTCTCCTCATAGGGCCTTGTTTCCAGTCCCTTTATCATCCTTGTTGCCCTCCTCTGAACCCTCTCCAGTTTGTCTATGTCCTTCTTAAAGTGAGGTGCCCAGAACTGGACGCAGTACTCAAGATGAGGCCTAACCAGTGCCGAGTAAAGGGGAATTATCACTTCCCGCGATTTGGAAGCTATACTTCTATTAATACAGCCCAAAATTGCATTTGCCTTCTTTGCAGCCACATCGCATTGCTGGCTCATATTCAGTTTGTGATCTACCACAATTCCAAGATCCTTCTCACTTGTAGTATTGTTGAGCCAAGTGTCCCCCATTCTGTAACTCTGCATTTGGTTTCCTCTCCCTAGGTGCAGCACTTGGCATTTATCCCTATTAAATTTCATTCTGTTGTTTTCGGCCCAGCGCTCCAGCCTATCGAGGTCACTTTGAATTTTGTTTCTGTCTTCCAGAGTATTAGCTGTTCCACCCAACTTTGTGTCATCTGCAAATTTGATAAGCATTCCCTGTACCTCCTCATCCAAGTCATTAATAAAAATGTTGAAGAGCACCGGGCCCAGGACCGAGCCCTGTGGTACCCCCGCTCGTTACCTCTCCCCAGTTTGAGAAGGAACCATTGATAAGCACTCTTTGAGTCCGATTCTGTAGCCAATTGTGGATCCACCTGATAGTTGTTCCATCTAGCCCACTCTTAGCTAGCTTACTAATCAGGATATCATGAGGCACTTTGTCGAAAGCTTTGCTGAAGTCCAGGTATATAATGTCCACAGCATTCCCACAGTCCACAAGGGAGGTTACCCGATCAAAAAATGAGATCAGATTAGTCTGACAGGATTTGTTCTTGACAAATCCATGCTGGCTTCTAGTAATCACTGCATTGTTTTCAAGGTGCTTGCAGACTGACTTCTTTATAATCTGCTCAAAAATTTTCCCGGGGATTGATGTCAGACTGACTGGCCTATAGTTCCCAGGTTCCTCCTTCTTGCCCTTTTTGAAGATGGGAACAACATTTGCCCTCCTCCAGTCATCTGGCACTTCACCTGTCCTCCATGATTTCTCAAAGATAATAGACAGTGGTTCTGAGAGTTCTTCTGCCAGTTCCTTTATTACTCTAGGATGCAGCTCATCAGGCCCTGGAGATTTAAACTCGTTCAGAGTAATCAGGTGCTCCTTGACCATTTGCCTATCAATCTCAAGCTGCAATCCTGCCCCTTCAGTCTGCACTTCAGGTTTGCCAGGGGGGTCATAGACCCTCTTTTGGGAGAAGACCGAGCCGAAGTAGGAATTGAACACTTCTGCCTTTTCTTTGTCTTCTGTTATCAATTTGCCATCCTCATTGCGTAGTTGAACCACCAGTTCTTTCTTCTGTCTTTTACTGTACATGTATCTGAAGAAAGCTTTTTTGTTGCTTTTAGCATTCCTCGCTAACCTTAGCTCATTCTCAGCTTTAGCCTTCCTGACACTATTCCTGCAGTTCTGTGCTACCTGCCTGTACTCTTCCCCTGTAGTCTGTCCTTCCTTCCACTTCCTATACGTGTCCTTTTTTGTTTTCAGGTCATCTTTGAGTTTATTGTGAAGCCACATTGGCTTCTTCTGTTGCCCTCTGCCTTTTTTCCTTGTGGGAATTGTTTGCAATTGTGCCTTTAAAATTTCCTTTTTTAAAAACTCCCACCCCTCCTGGGCTCCCTTTCTCGTGAGAGTCACTTGCCATGGGATCTTACTAATCATTGTTCTGAGTTTGTTAAAATTGGCTTTCCTAAAATCCAGGGTACGTGTTTGGCTACACTCAGCTTTTGCTTCCGTTAGAATCAAGAACTCAAGTATAACATGGTCACTTTCCCCCAGAGTTCCCGAAACTGCCACTTTATCCACTAACTCGTCTCTGTTGGTTAGAATCAGGTCAAGGATAGCCGATCCTCTAGTTCCTTCCTCCACTTTCTGTAGGAGGAAGTTATCAGCAGCACAGCTCAGGAATTTCTTGGAGGGGCCATGTTTGGCTGAATAAGTCTCCCAACAGATATCAGGGAAATTGAAGTCTCCCATTACTACCACATCGTGCCTCCTTGAAACAATGGCAATTTGCTTTTCAAAAGTTCCATCCTCGTCTTCTCCTTGATTGGGTGGTCGGTAGTAGACTCCAACCGCCATGTTCGTTTTATTCTTTGCCCCCTTTATTTTAACCCAGATGCTCTCAATGGGGCTGCCAAGCTCCTCTTCCTGTATCTCTGTGCAGAGATACTTATTTTTAACATACAGTGCAACTCCACCTCCCTTTCTGTTGCTTCTGTTCCTTTTGAACAAGTTATACCCTTCAATTGCTGTATTCCAGTCATGGGAGTCATCCCACCAGGTTTCAGTTATCCCTATCAAGTCGTACTTGCCCTCATGTACCAAGAGTTCAAGTTCGTCTTGTTTATTGCCCATACTCTGGGCATTAGTATAGAGACATTGAAGACTATGTGCTTTATAGTCCAACTTTCCCCCTACATTTTGTGGTAGACTATCTATGGGCACCGCTGGAGCTGTTCTCTCCATTGTGGCATAGAGGCCTTCTTCCATTGGTACCCCCGAGTTTATGTCTCCCTCCCCTGTTGGATTCAGTTTAAAGCCCTCCTGATTAAGTTCCTCATGCTGTGTCCAAACACATTCTTCCCAGTCCTTGTGAGGTGCAACCCATCCTTTGCCAGCAGTCCATCTTCCAGGAAGTGTAGCCCGTGGTCCCAGAATCCAAATCCCTCACGTCGGCTCCACCTTCGTAGCCAGTCATTCACTCGGAGTATTTTTCTTTCCCTTTCTATGCCTCTTCCAAGTACTGGAAGGATGGATGAGAAAACTATCTGGGCCCCGAAGTTCTTGAGTTCCCTTCCCAGCTCTTCAAAGTCTGCCGTGATTTCTTTGTAACTCCGCTTGGCAGTATCATTTGTACCCACGTGGAAGAGAAGAAAGGGGTATGTGTCAGTGGGCTTCATGAGCCTCGGCAACTGCTCTGTCACATCCTTAATCCGTGCCCCAGGGAGACAGCACACCTGGCGAGTCCATGGGTCTTCGCGACATACTTTGGCTTCGATCCCCCGCAGGAGGGAGTCTCCCACTACGAGTACTCTTCTCTTCCTCTTGCTGTAGGCCTTGGTTTGACTGCCTCCACTTGACTGACCCTCAGCCTCCTGCTCGCTGTCACGTTGGGTGCCCGGTAATCCGTCCTCTGCAGGCTGTCCTCTGCTCTCGCCCTCAAGTACATGGAAGCGGTTCCATAGCTCCACTGCTTCCACAGGCGCAGAGTGTCTTGTAGTTCTTCTGCTCCTAACAGTCACCCTTTTCCAGGGAGTTCCCCCTGCGTTATTTTCCCTTGCCTCTGCAGTCTCCAACTCCGCCTCATCCTGCCGTTGCCCTTCTGGCTCCTGTACTGTGCTTTGGTGCTGTAGATCCACCGTTCAGTAGTCAGTCAACTCCAGATTTTGCCTTGTTCCACCCTTAACCCGCCTGTGTAACAACAGCGCTGCATCTATTGTACACTTTATTATTATTATTTATTTTATTTCTATACCGCCAAAGCTCTCTGGGCGGTTTACAACAACTCATAAAAATACAATAAAAATATAATATAAAATGCAGACAATAAAAACATCATTAAAAATTCACTACCAAAATTTAAAGAATGAATTTTAAAAGCGACTTAGATAACTAAGAACAAGTTAATAAAAACTAGACCTATTAAAAAGCTGACATAACTCTCCTCCCCCCATGTACTATTTAGAGCCTCAGTATAGATGACAATCTTGACCTGGAGCCAAAAAGATAGTACAGTTGGTGCCAGGCGGGCCTCAGTGGGGAGCTTGTTCCAAAATTGGGGGTCTACTACAGAAAAGGCCCTCCTCCTTGTTGCCACTGACTGAGCCTCCCTCGGAGGTGGCAATCAGGGGAAGGCCCCAGATGTTGAAAAGGGGGGGCTTCCTTTTAGAAGGGAGGAAACCAAATGCTGACCTCACTGTTTGTCCACTTATTGCAGAACTTTGAGGATTGACTCCTAAAGGAATTTCTGAAGGAACAAGCACTCAATACTAGCTCAGTCCATCCAGCTTCTATGAAAAACAAAGTGGCCAGTTGTGGAAGAGGCTATACCAATATCCAATGGAAAATAGTAAATAATTGGTTGCTGCTCTACAAAAGTTATACAGACCACAATAAGAGCTGATAAATATATGGTTTACTTCAGCCTTCTCCAACCTAGCAACCGCCAGATGTTTTGAACTACATCTCCCATCATCTCCAGGCAACAAGCTATTGGCTGTGCTGGCTGGGGATGATGGGGGATGTCATTCAAAACATTTGAAGGTTACCAGGGCTGGAGAAAGCCGATCTCGATGTTTTAGACTACAACTCCCATTGACCATGGTGGTTGGTACTGATGGGAGTTGTAGTGCAAAACAGCAGGAGGGCACCACATTTGGGAAGTCTGATTTAGTTGAAGAGTAGCAGTTAAAACAGCAGTAGAGATAAAATACCCTTATTTGGCTGTTTGCTTTCTGGATATATCAAGCGTTGTGTACATATTTCACTTTAAAATATATAACTCAGTAATATAATGAGTAGTCTCTTACCTTTTATATCTGTTTGAAATTGTCCTAGAGGTGTCCTATTAAAAATACGTTAAAAAAACACACAAATTATTTTCCAATTTACAGTACACAACAGCCAATTTACAGCATTGCTTTCTCAGAAAAACAGTACAGTAATACCTTGGATTGCAAGTAACTTGGTTTGAGAACGTTTTGCAAGACAAGCAAATTTTTAAATATTTATTTAATTTTTTTAAATTTGATATACAAGCAACGCCTTGCAATACAAGTACTGTAGTACGGTTTAAATTAAAAATCTCTGTACAAATTTTTTTTGGGGGGGGATTTCATTTTGATATAAGAGTGTTTTGGATTACAAGCACGTTTCCGGGACGAATTATGCTCTCAATCCAAGGCATGACTGTACATTAAATCAGAATTCATCACAGGCTAACCCAAAGTTACATGTACATCTGATGTGAAATGCCATTCTCTGATCAGGTTAAGCCCTAACTAATTTCTTCTTTTCTCTATTTTTCCAGCATAGATGGCCTGTGTCTGTGTGTTGTTGAGCAATTATGAGGGTTAGAAAAAATGTTTCCAGTTTGTTTGTAACTCTAAAGATGAAACAAATTTTAGTTATAATCGAATGTGTGTACTCCAGTGCAAATTGTCGGGCACTGCAGAGAGTTTGCACTGGAGGTATATATCTACAAGCTGTATCTACAAGCCTGCTCCTCTGCATTGCACTGCAACATGCACCTGCAGAGAGGGAAGGAGTTTGCATGGTAGAATTTGGGGGATGGGGACGGACAGAAAAGAGGGCTTAGGGATAAGTCATTAGGAGGCTTAGAGTTTGGCTTTAAGCAAATAAACATATTTCAATCTGTGTGCCTTGAAGCAGTAGCTTCCAAATGATTTAATAAGAAATGGCTTCCCATTTTTAAAAGCAAGCAGGGAACCAAGGTAGTGGATCTTTTAAAACTTATATCACACACACACACACACACTGATATCCTGGTAGTAATGCTCACAGGACTAGCATATCATGAGGGAACAAGAATCCAGAGAAGCACACAGAATTAGGGAATAGAAGAGACCATGTGGTGCTGGCTAGAATTAAGGTATAAAAAGACAGATTGCAGAATGTCTGTCACCACCTCACAAGTGACAAAAAAATAAATAAATTGTGGGGTTGGGGGGAGGGAAGGAGAGAGGTGTCCAATAGCAGAGACCACCACGGCTGCCCAGTTTTAGTTCTGCTAAACTCCACAGCATGATGAGATCATGAAGCACAAGCATTATCAGCCACTGTAGCTAAGCCAATACTACTGTAGGTTAACAGCCCCTTAAACACCCTTTACTTATCAGTAAGGGGTGGGTGTCTTTTTGACTCCTTCTAACAAAACAAAAAGAGCCTTGTGAAAATAAAGCAATACTTTCCCCCTCTTTGGTCTTTTATTAAATAGAAGGCCACGCAATTTGTTGCAGCTTGTTTGGAAGAAACTTTTGGCAATTAGCATGCAACTACAAAGCCCTAGGGCAGTGATGGCGAACCTATGGCACGGATGCCACAGCTGGCACACAGGGACCTCTCTGTGGGCACTTGAGCCATTGGTCACCAGATTGCGAAAAGACCGTCCGTCCCCTTCTGCAAAACACTAATGATCTTGTTCTTTCTCACAGTGTGGAACAGAATGATTTTATTCTAGAATTCCTGTTACAGAATTCTTTTCTACATTGTTATCACATTTAAAAGATTTTGAAGAATGATGCACAGAGCATGGCTTGGATGTAAAACCCTAACAGTTGACCTGAGTGCTGCATGTGTTGCTCTCAAACTAACGGAGTATGAGCCAAGGTTTGACAAATTATCAGCATGCATGAAATAGCAAAAATCACATTAATTGTGCAAAAGCATGCCCAGTGCAAACTTTTACCTAATGCAGTGTTTGCAGTCCAAGACATAAAGTGTTTAAAATGTGTTAAGAACGTTTAGTTTTCTTATTTATCTTGCTCATCCTAGTACAGGTTGACTTTTACTTCTACTAATCCGACACCTGTAGAAGCAGGGAAAGGACCCGGGGTAAAGCTTGCCCCATACAATTTCAGTCTGGCATATACGGTAATCATATTACAAGTTGAGAATCCCTTATCCAAAAATACAGGTGCCTAATTATTTTAAAAGTTTGTATAAATTACCTTCAGGCTATGTGTATAATGTAGTACTATAATTTTTTGAGTTGATTTTTTTTTCAACAAAAAACTGTTGAAAGCTCTGTTATTGTGTTTTTCTTTAAAGACAAAAGATGTTAATTAGTTCAGACAGTTGTATGAGTTGTTTTTCTAAAACTAAAACCTCGGTATTCAGGTTTAATTGCAGTGTTGGCACTTTGAAATAAATAAGTTGGTTTTGTGTTGCAGTTTGGGCACTCGGGCTCAAAAAGGTTCGCCATCACTGCCCTAGGGAAACTGGTGTCAGGCAGGCTTTCAGCTCTGTTTCCTAATGGGAACTCATACTAATACATCAACATCTCAGCATTCCCACACAATTAAATAGTCACTGGAGGCTTTTAGATACTAAATTAGTTTTACATACTGCCTTTCACATTGCTGGAATAGTATTTCTATTTAATGTTTTATTACTAGCAGTACACAGCAACTTCCAAACACACACACACACACACACACACACACACACTTAAATGAAGGTTTCTATCAGAATTAAACCATGCTTCGTTTCTTTGCCTTTTAATAGAATTCTGATTTAAGCTAAAGGTGGAACAATGAGACCCAACTGTAAGTTTAGTGGGCAGTAGTAGAGATATGAAGGCCTGGAAAAAACTGGAAGATTTGGGGTGGGGGTGACAGATTTTTCCTGTTCCCCCCAAGGACTTTTGGAGGAATACTGGTGGTGGTGGTGAACTCTTATGAAATATTTTATATTTTGGAATGAAAACAATAAGATAAGGTTACTCAAAATGTGTAGGATGAAGATCTTTATGTAAGACAATCTACAACATTAGAGACTGATAATTCCAGTGAATACTTTAAAAATACGTTTGCATGGTTGCAATAAAGTTTAACTTGATGTCCAAATATGCTGCATCCATAAATATTGTGACTGTTTGTTTCTGTCTAAATAATATACTTTCTTTTGTGTAGCTCAAAATTTGTGTATTTTATTTTCAACTCCCCCCCCCCCATTTTTCAGATGGCAATAACTAAGGCTGCAATCCCCACTTAACTGAGAGAAAGCCCCATCAAACCCAATAGGACATACTTCAGTTCCAAGTAGACATGTATAGGATTGCACTGCTATAGCTTCGACCCACATGAGTGCCATGCACTTTTTCTTGTTCTGCTAGAAGAGCAGAATTTGGGCTGCAACTTTGCCGTTAATACTGCTTCCAGTGAATGTCATGACATTTTAAAAATCACAAGCACATTTTCCTTTATATGAACTCTGTTGTTACCTGAAACATAATATGCAATTCATTCCTATCAAATGCTTTTTAAAACCCTTTAAATTAAAAATGCCTGAAGCTTTAGCTTAAATTCAGGAAGAAAAGCTCTCTATGGTTATTTTAGGGCTTATGGCCTCAGATATTAATTCTAGAAGTTGTTTTCTGTTAAGCCTACAGAAACCCACGGAACTCTTCTAACATCTTAAAATTGCTTAAGAGTTCTTTCCTTGCAAAGTTGAAATATTGTGTTATTCAAACTTTATCAAATGCCAAAAAGGCAACAGAGCAGAAGAGATGAAAGCCATTTTATCTATATGCCACATTACAAATTTGAAATGAAAATTACTTCTTTCTAGAAGCAAGACCAAAATTAGCCTGATAATGGAAAGTCAAACTTAACGATGGAGGAGATCCAACATCTGTTTGCCATCCTTTATGAAAAGAAAAATACTAGTTAATTATCCGAGCCCTTCAGGGATAATATTAATCTCAAACTCTTCCAAGAAAAAAAAATCTTGAAGATGAAAGATTTTGAATACTGGGAAAAAAACAACAACCCAAACCCTCACCTAATATGGAATTAAAGGAAAGAAGAGAAAAAGAGGTTGGCGATGCCTATAATTAAAATAGGATCCGTTGCTAAGGATGGGGGACAATAGAATCAATAGCTATCCACCTTGCTTTGGCCTCTACTTGGGATCAATACAGGGAGAGATAGCCATAGTTGGCTATTTAATTGCCAGTTACACCAGCTATGATCTTTTGTGCTGGGTCAGTTGGAAAGTGTAGACACTGAGAAGAGGAAAGTCGAGAGTGACATCTATGTACCATCTCCATTCTAGCCTGCTTCCCACCCTTGATATCTCTGTTGGTTTAACTGCAGTACTCTCAGCAGGCCTTAAAGCGCTGCTAGTGAATATCAGGTTGGCCAATGCAAAGGCGATGATAATCTGTGACCTAATCCAGAAAGAACATGCCTACCTGGCATGTATAACGGACATCTGGTTGGGTGAAGAGGGAGGTGTAAATGTTTCCAAGATGTTTCCACCAGGTTATTGTCATGATCCTGACCCTCAGACCTTCCAGTGGGCAGCATATGATGCTGATGAGGTTGAGGCACAGTCTACATACAAGGTAGGATGTATCCCTTAGCAGAACCTCCATCTCCCCAGCCCCACAGAAGTCTCATCAGGTGGGCCCTTTTAACAGCCTAGTCAGCTCCTCCAGGAGAAGTGAAGCTGACCACAAAACAGGTCTTGTCAGTCTACATAATGTTGCAGTTGGTTTTAGCTCCTTGCTGGGAAACATCCTATTTTTGTCCTAGAAGGTGAGAGTTCCAGCCAGCAGGATCCACGTGGAGCTATCCAAGGTCCCGTTTTCTTCTGTCTCAACCTTGCCTGTCATGCCTTGACCTGTCTACTTTTACCAGACTATTGGCGGGTTTGCACGTCATCCCTCAACAACCCATGGTGTGCCACAGAGACGATCGGGCTCACTGTGGGTTGTTCTTCCCCTCCTTCCCCCTCAGTTCTCAGGCTGGCTCCAGCACGTATCCCAGTGTCCTTTGTGGCAGAGCCCATCTTGTCTCTCCCTCCCCACTCTAATTACTACCCTTTTTCATTTGCCACCATTTTTTTATTTTTTGGCGCTTCTGCACACCTGCAAAGGGCTGACAAAACAAAGTAATTTTTAAAATACGCAATTTTCAGGGGTAAAAAAAATAAAATCAAAATAAAATACGATCCCACTTGCACTTTTTTGAGGCTCCAAATTTTTTGTTGTTGTTGTTTAAAAAAAGCAGAGGAACAAGTGTCAGTCCTTCCAAAGTGCCATTTCAGCATCGGTGGAAGGGCAGTCACTGGCAAGATCGCGAAAGTAAATGGCAGGGGATTTTGCCACTCTTCTTGAGTGGCTCCGTAGCCATTCCCAATAACCCACGATGAATTCACCCTGCTGGGTTCGGATGACACAACAACCCATTGTTGGTCGAGCAACCCCTAGAACAAGCTATGGGTTCTCAGGGTGGCTTGTCTATGAAAAATAAGCCACCCTGCAGAAACTGTGCCAGGTTCAGATGGCACAACAACCCACCATGGCTGGTTACCCATGGTGAGTTGTTGTGTCATGCAAACCAGGTCTATATCTGTTTATTCTGACCTTGTCTACTCTTTACTTGATGGGACTTTATCTACCTTGATCTGACTGCCATCAGATGCCTCTGGCTTCCCCTCAAGTAACCAAAGAGCAGGACAGTTATTAGGTGCAGCACCAAGGTCAGCTTGAGGGACTGAGGAGGCCTTGGTCTATAAGGAATCCATCTTCCTGGCCAGATGTTCTGTACAACAGTCAGCCAGTTTTGAATGTCTGTACCTGGTGTTGGGGACTTGAGATAGGACAGGGATTCTGTTGGTGTACCATCAACTCTGTTGCCTAGGTCTTCCTGCCAGAGCTGACAAGAGGTGGTATTGAGAAGGCGGTTCTTAAAGGTGGTATATAGATACTTAACATAAATAAATGAAAATAAACAATTCTCTGTGCTTCTACAGACACAGGGTCACTACAAATTAAACCAAAGAGCAGTGACAGTGGACAGATTTTATGGCTATGAAATAGTTCATGAAGTGTCAGTCAAAGACACAAGCTGCTCTTTCTACTGGGGACCCAGTGCCCATGTTGTGGGTAATCACTCACAGCATAAAGATTTGAATGTAATGGCTGGAGAGTGGAATAAAGACAACACCAACAGAAAGAAACCCTGCCGGGTGCCTCATGAAAATAGGCTGTGCAGGAGCCTAATGACCAAGTCACATTGGCCTGCGATTTTTCACTCACTGTCTCCCACACAGAATGCAACTGGGGGGGAAATGGAATGGTAGAAGATGAAAGACAGGGAAGAAACCCTTGTTGTTTTCAATGTCCAAGCTCCGAGGCAGGTAGTTGCCAGAGACTATGGAGAAAGCATCAGGCAGTTTGGGTGAGTGAGAAAGAGAAAGGATGCATTTAAAAAAAAAAAAAAAAGTTATGGGTTGGATCCAGACTTAGTCATGCTTACAGTAGACTCACTGAAATCAATGAGACAAGTTAGTCATGAACAACTTGAGTCCTGACTACAGTGGGTCTACTGTAAGCATGACTAAGTCTGGTTCCAACCCAGTATGTTTTCTATCATATTGTATCATCTTTCAGTGTCAAGTAATAATGCAAGAGCAACATATCACTTCTGTGTGTTCCCTGTTTCCCTACTAGCTTCCTGTACATATTGTTCCCATTCTGTCTAGTATGTGTAGCCAACTATTACTATCATAATGATATTAATCTCTTAACCACAAATTTGCATCATAATAACACTTTCCCACATGGATCAGAACCAAACCAGAACAACTTTAGGCACAATGGAATCCAAACAGGAAAATGTTTGGATTTTCCTGAGCATATCCCCATCTTAATGTCTTGTTTTAGTAGGTTTAAGTGCAGCCACACATCTGAAAGCCTTGTCATGTTGTAGCCAAGAGCAACACTAAACTCATAAACAAGGAATGGGCTGGACGAGGGAGAAAAAGTTAAGCACAATCCAGGCAAGATGGAGATGTTCATGGTGCGCATTCAGATTAACCTAGGAGCTACTGGTTCTCCTGTTCTGGACACTGGATCACCTGAAGGAGCAAGTGTGTAGTCTGGGGGTGGTCCAACTCTGCTCCTGGAATGCCACATGGCATCCATGCTGCAACACTTACTATGCGGGGCTGCATTCAAAACTGTTCAGAAACTAGTTCAGAATCCAGCTGCCTGAAAATTAGTGGCTGTGAGCTGAAGAAAGCGCATTACACCTGTACTAAAACAGCTGCACTGACTCCCAGTTTGTCTCCAAGCACAATCTGAAGTGCTGGATGAAGCCCTAAGCAGTTTGAGGATACTTTTGGGAGACTGTTTTTCTGTATGAGCTTCCTGTGCTTTAAAATTGGCAGAGGAAGCCTTGTTCTGTTTCCCTTCTTTGGAATTTGGATGAATGAGGGTTGAGGTCATCTCCATGATGACACCTATGTTATGCAACTCTCTCCCCAGAAACCTCTGCCAGGCCAACTCAAGTTTCTCTTTTAAAAGAATGTTAAAACTTTTAAAGAATTATTCTGATGAAAATTTGGGAACCTTGTCTGAGTTTTATTATTAATTCTTTACCAGCTACTGAAAAATTAGGGGGAAAGATATATCCTCCTCTGCTATTTGTTGTTAACCCACTCTGACGTTGACGGCCGTCATAAAGAAGTAGGCCTCCAACATGCCTGCTGCTTTCCAGAGCTCAAAGATTACACAGCACAGTGTCCTGGACAAACCCAAAATACATAAATCTCCTCCCAAACACATCAGATGGAATTAATACACCACCATATCCTATTTTTTTTTAGTCCTCAATTTATTCTGAACTTCATTCTAATGCAAGCATAACTGTTACTTGAAAGTCTGTGCTCTCACTGGTGGCTGTTGCCCACTAGGGCTGGTGGGATCACAAAACTAGGTTTAGTTGTGTGTTTTTTAATTATGCCAAATAGTTATGCATTTTTTCATTGTTCATCTTGCAGCAGCCTTTCAAAATACATCCCAAAAGCCTTTTAATTTAATGTAAATTTGAAACAGCATACAGTATTTTTCTCTTGCCTGGTTGTCAGAGGAAGTTTGTACCCCAAAGCTGGACCAGGTTGTAAGGGTATTTGGCTGGGGTGGAGGTTTAGGGAATTTGGTCTGAGGTAAAAGAAGTCCTTAGAGGTTTGTAACAGCAACAGTTTCTCTTGAGTTCTAAAAAATTGTCACTAAGCAGTCCTTTGAAAACCCCAAAGTAAATCTTAGTAATCCCTTATGTACAAAATATCCCTTTAATAAATTACTTATTTAATTGTTCATCTGGTCTCTAGTGTCAGTGCCCATCTCATGCCTAAGCCTCTTATACCAGATACTAGGAGGTCTGAAGGCATAACAGAATTAGTGGCAGCTGGAAAGAGTCACCTTGTGAAACTCTTGAGTTATAGTGGCAGAGGGTTCCTGAGGCCCAGAAATATAAGCATTTGCTATAAATAAGAAACCCCATAGGTGGAACTGCCCAATGAAGGAGCAGTTTCCCCACAGGTGGTGGCAGTAGTGGGGAGAGCAAATCCCACATAAAGGGGATACAGGAAGACGGGGAAATCTACCAAAATTGGGCAGGTCTGATCTGGGACAATTCCACCACCCCACCCCGTGCATTGTTCAGTCATCTGTCTTAATAAGATTAAATTTAGCACGTGTGTTACCAATGAAGTGTGAGATGAATTAAATTTTATTTAGGGTAAAGGCATAGCCCTTACAAGTCCACATACAGAATAAAATAAGATATATTACTACTACAAGGCAGCAGGTTAAAAAAGTAAGCTTAATCCACACCACAGAAATTTCCACAAGACACATTAAATCAACCCAGAATCACAAAAACCAGGAGCACAAAAACACTGTTGGAGAAAGGCAGGCTGGAACAGATATTCTTAAGGACCATTCAAAGGCCTGCACCATAGGAGTCCATGCAAAGTTCAGCTGGAAGGGAATTTCATAACCATGGGGCTATCACCAAGAAGGCCCCGACTCTCATGCCTGCCAACCTAACTGATCTTACTGGTGAGCTTATGAGCAGAGCTCTGAAGCTGTGCTTAACATATGGGAAGCATCGTATTGGTGGTGGTTTAGATAACCTGGCTTCAAACCGTTTAGGGCTTTAGAGGTTAATACCAGCACCTTAAATTGGGCCCAGAAACACACTGGTTTTAAGAAAATGCCCACTCATTGTTTGAAGGAAAGGCCATCTTTAATATTTTCTTTAATCACTGCATATTACAGTGGATCACCAGAGCAACAAAAAAACAAAGCATGTCCTTAACTCTCAGCTCACCTTTAAAAATTTACCCTTGCTGATTAGAATTGGGTCTGAGAGAGTAAACCTTTACTTGATTAATCTACCCATTAATCTACCCATTAAAGCTTGCAGTCCTAATAAAACGGGTGGGCAACTTGTGGCCCTCCAGATATTTTGGGCTACAATTTCCAGCAGCCCTCACCACTGTGCTGGCTAGGACTGATGGGAGCTGTAGGACACAACCTCTGGAAGGCTACAAGTTGTCCACCCCTGTAATAATACATCATTTGCCAGTAAGGGCCTATCATATAGACAGAAAGTCATGCATTTCATAATAAGTATTATTATGAATGAACATTAAAATAAACTAAGCTGCTGACGGCTTCTTATTTGGTAACATATTGGCTATGCGGAGATACCAGGTTTTGCAGAAATGTTTACACAATTCTACACAGATACCAGAAGTAGAAGTATGTTGAATTTCTTGAAGCTCAGACTCACTAGAACATGCCAATACAAGACTAAATTGGTGGTGGAGGGAATGTTAAAACTGCTCACCTGTAAAATGAATGAGGCACTTGGGTCTGCATTGGCCGATTCATTCTGCATGGTATTCTGCTGTGTGATTGCATCTTCCCTTTTACGCTCCTTTTGTCCTGCTTCATCATCATCATATTCATCCAAGCTCTAAAATAAAACACATAAATGGTTTCGGTTGTTTGTTTGTTTTTACTTGCATGGCAAGTTCAAAGAGCTACATTTGATTCTTGTGTCTGCTTTGTCAAATATTTGTTTAGTTAAATGGAAGATTGCATTTTGAGGACACACCATTTGGGCTAGTGTGGCGTAACCCCACAATTCAGTTCCCTGGTGTATGTCTGCATTAGTATGTTTAGTGTGTCTAGAATGTTGAACTGAGTGGGTGTGGTTTGTGATGTCTTAGAAGGGGGGGGAGGAGTATATAAGGAGTGTTTGAGTGATGTCAGAGTTAGTGGGGTTAGTGAGTTGAGTGTTATGGGAGTGTGGAGTTGGGTTAGAGAGTTTTAGGTGGTTGGAGTTAGTGTGATATGGGAGAGTGTTTGTAGTGTGTGGGGAGAGTTGGGAGTTAGGTTAGTTACAAAGTGTTTGGTGTAGGCAGGTGTATTTTCTAGAACTAAGATTTTGAGAATTAAAATAAACTTATTTTTATTTTGTTTGCTACCCAAATCCTACGTGTCAGCTTGGCGTTATTACCTGCTTTACTTTTAAATCTACAGACACACCTTTGTACCCACAGCATCATAAATTTAAGCTAGATCCTTAATAACCAGCATTAATCTTTTCCCTCATTAGTAGGGGAAAGGTTTCATTTGACCCTCCACTCAGGTTTTTAAGTGCTGATGCTTGGCCTGAGAAGGGTTTGTGCGTGTGGTCCTAAAGTGTAAGGGCCGTGTCGTCGCAGCTAGATAGACCGATGATCTAGTCTTGGTATAAGGCAGCTTCATAGGATCGTCATAGGATACAGTTTAGAAGCAAAAAGCAATTATTGAAATGAGGAGGCCACTGCAGTTTGCTATCAGAATGGTCACAGTTTTCAATAGCATTTTAAAAATGTCTGCAACTGTAAAGGGAAGGAAAACAGATGGAAAATGTCAAGTCACAGCTGAAATCTCAGACTGATAATGAAGTCTTCATACTGAAACTTTGGATGGGGGTGAAGATTTGTTTAAAGAAATGATAGGCACCTATTTTTAGCACCATTAAAATGTAGTGGCCCACTGTTTCACCTTCCTTCTTCTAGTAACTAGTATACCAAACGCCTCATGATGGCCTTCAGCATTTAGTCACTAAATGCTGTAGGCCATCCTGAGGAGTTTGATTATGAGTTACTAGAAGGGCAAAGGTGAAACAGTGGGCCACTAAATTTTAGTGGTACTAAAAAGTAATGTGCAAAGAAAGGGCAAAAGAAATAATCAGATGGCAAGTTGGGGAGAGAAAGAGCAGAAATAATTATAGGAGGCAAGCATTTGTTGACCTTTC
Source organism: Shinisaurus crocodilurus (assembly GCA_021292165.1). Lineage (NCBI taxonomy): Eukaryota > Metazoa > Chordata > Lepidosauria > Squamata > Shinisauridae > Shinisaurus > Shinisaurus crocodilurus. The sequence goes on from CM037879.1 coordinate 237,664,939, forward strand.
TCGCAATGGAAAAGGAACTGCCAGAAACACCCAGGTTATATTGCCCATACGTTTCATTCAATCTCAGGAAAGATAGTATACTTTCACAAGTAGAGATCAACAAGATTTCCTGAAATTATTCAGGATTCTTTTATTATTTTACTTACTTACACACACACACCTGTAGTGACAGGAGTAAATTGGGCAACAGGATGGGGGCTATCTCAATAGAGATCTAGAAACAGCAACACAGGAGAGGAGGTTTAAGTTCCTTGCTCATTGACTCACAATCTGGCTGAAAATAGTTCTTCCTCCCACAAGATATGAATGAGACATGACTGAAAGAAAAGGTAGGTTGGCAAAGGAGCAACTACCTCCCCAGATAACAGGAGTGATGGGCATAGAGGAGCACATACACCAAGATGTTTTGAGAAAGAAAAGCCGAATTGCAACACTTCTTACCACAGTCAGTCGACTGTCACACCCACCCACACATATTCCACTTACAATCTAGCAAGTGATTTCACTCCTATCCTTCCGAAACAAAGAGAATCTACCCCCCACCTGCTGGGACTACAGCAGTTAATCCAATAGAGATATTGCCCTATTATTTCCTATTCTCTGTGGAGTTCTGATCCTGGATCCATTTATGTACATTTGCACAGTTTAAGAAAGGTGGGAAGAGTAAATATACTTGTTTTCCAAATTTTCCAAAATTGGATCAAGGTAACTGAAAAGAAGAACAAAGCTACATGTAAATCACCACAGGCTAGCTATTAGCTAGAAGTCTACAATTTTAGTTCTAGGCACTCGCTAAGTTTCTGTGATGTCACAGAAGCTCAATGGACTGAGAGAGACATTCCAGAGTTAGAAATGCAGTTCAAAATGTAGAACTGATCTGCAGTTCTTAAAAAATCAGATTTCTGCAACAAGAACTACTGACCTCATGTAAGGCTTCTAAAGTAAAGAAAGATTATACAGGGAATATATGTTAATTTGCTGGAAAAACTAAAACATTGAGATTAGGACCCAAAGCTGATTTTGTCTTCAGGCTTTAAAATAATCACAGAAAGTGAAAACCCTAGAAAGCAGCACAGGAAAAAGGTTTCCAGACTGTGGAACAGTCTGAAGATAAAGCCACCTTATATATATATAAAAACAAAAACAAAGAAACCATGCACAAAGGTCTTAGAAATTCAAGAGTTCTATGATTTATTGTTATGCCAAATAAACTTGGCCTTTGCAGGAATCAAGCTATTTTTTACAAAAAATCACATGGGGTCAGGGGAGGTAAGGAAGTAGCTATATTGAAGATACAGGCCTGTGGCTTACGCTGGCTGAGCTTGTCTGAGCGTGGAAAGCTAAGCAGGGTCAAGCCTGGTTATTACTTGGATGGGAGACCCCTCCTCTAGTTTCCTGCATTGAGCAGGGGGTTGGACTTGATGGCCTTGTAGGCTCCTTCCAACTCTATGATCTATGAAATCTAAGTTTGACACAGCAGCTAGGCTATACTGTGTCACACACTAGTCTTATTGCAAATGCAAGGTAGTTATTTTGTCAGCGACTTGCCTGAATCTTGAGAGAGAGAGAGAGAGAGAGAGAGAGAGAGAGGGAGAGCAGCCAGCCAATAGAACACAGGTCAAGGAAGGTTGTATCATTAGTGGTGTGGTGACTACAATATCATGATCTGGGTGCAGAAATCCCAGGTTAGTACCAGTACGGAGTTCACTACAGGGAGGTTGAGATTATTGCCCCACTCCACATGTTGAAAGGACGTGCAAAGGGGGTCTTGGGACTGCATGGGCTAGCCCACCTGCTGATACACCTGGTGGCAATGCCCCCCCACCTGTGTGTTCAGCCACTGTGTGAAGGGGCTCCATGAACATACCAATGTATGTACATAAAGCTCCTCCATGGGAGGGAAAAGCCTGGCCCAATCAGAATATCCCGTCGCATGGAGGAACTCGACACATGTGGAATGCACAGATATGGCTGCAGGGTGAATCAGCAGGTGAGGCTAGCATTCTTCGTGCGTGTGTGTGTATATGCACACCTGGACCCCACTTATGTGACTGCCACCTCATCCTCTCCATTCAGATGTCTTACAACTGCTGCCATTGCTATTATCAAATGTAGCATTCATTAACCATAAAATGTTTAACTTTAGCGCTGAAGATGCCTGTGATTGCACTGTGTATAAACAGCTAATAAGGTAAAGACAATAAGGCAGAGGATGGCTTGCTAGTTACCTGCTGATTATTTCATAGTGAATGCAACTACAGTATGTATAGAGCAACCTATGGAGCATATCCGCAGATAAGTGCAACTGCAATTATGATGAAGTGAGAAAAGCTTCCTTATCAAGAAGAATGCCACTTTATAGGTCAGAATGTGTTGACATAAAGATTCGATCCAGGACTACCAGGTTAAGTGCTGTCTTTGTGCTAGCACCATTTTTATACTGGGAAGCCAAGGTTTGTGCAGGCATTAGGACTGTTCAGACACACACCCTTACACACACCCATTCAATGAATGCATGAAGGGGGAGTCAGGTAATGTCCACTAGCCATGTACCCCAACACTGATGTACCCCATGATCGTGCACCCCGGGGCCACGCATTTGACATTAATGTCAAATAGCCTGGGGCCTGTGTGAGTACAGATAGGATTCCTCCCCATGCACAGGAACCCTGATTGGCCAGGCCTCATGCTCACATGGAGGAGCCATACAAGCGAAGATCCGCTTTCACACTAATGCTGAATGCACAGCCCTCAAGGCATAGCCAGCAGGTTTGATCCTGATCCCATCTAATGAATACATTTGCTGAACATGTGAGGGCATCTGTATGAACAGCCTTGTTGTTAAATAAGAGGCCCTTTTTACACATTATCTGTACTAGCCTAGTTACCACTTGCCCCTAATAACTGCCCGAGTGTGTTGGAGAATGCACGCATCTGAAAAGAAAGTTAGTGAATTCTGGTGTGCACTAACAGATGATGAAGAAGAAAAAAGGCACCCCCAAAATCTCACCAAGAGGCATAAAATTGATATAGTGATCTACCAGGGCTAAGTACCAAAAACATTAAGAGACTATACCTGATCAACAGGGACAGTGAAAGCCATCAATAGGTATGTTGTTGCTACCTTTGTGGTTGCTTTTACTCCAACCCAAATACTTGTAAAGGCTTTTGTTCGCATGGTTCTTCCCAATGGTGTTTACACATAACATGCATATAACACACAAGTGACATCTTTCAATGGACCAGGGACTTTAAATGAAGGGGACTGTTTCTTAAAACAGCTGACACTAGTATGTTCTAATCAGCAACAGCAAATCTTTAAGATCATGGTGCTGGCTTTGTTCTGTAAGACAATTCTTGTTCCTTGTACAATGCTACCAAGGACACAAAATGGACAACTAAATTTAAATCTATGCTTCTGAGAAGTTATGTCATACTGATCGCAAATTTTTTAAATAAACGAATTTATTCATTAAATAAATAAAATCACTGGTAACTTCATCACTTGAAACAAGAAACGATGGGAAAGTTCCCCACTGCTGCAACACTGAATGGGACCTTTATGGAGTCAACTTCCTAGAGTGCTATTGAAGACTAAGAAGTGCCATCCAAATTCAGGGCTGGCCCTACCATGATGCAGACTGATGCACCCACATCAGGCAACGGAGTGAGAGGAGCAGCAAATTGATCTGCTCCCATCAGGCGGGCCCACCACCCTACCACCTCCAGTGGATGCTCTGGAGAGCCCCACCAGCTGCTCTCCCGCTGTGGCATTTGTGAGAGAGTGGGTGGCGGGGCTCTCTTGGACAGCTGTGCACCCTCCCATCGTGTGCCCCCCTGCTTCCCTTTACTGCAGCCATGGGTGGGCCCTGCAAGAGATTGTAAGAGCATGCCGGAACTCCCATAACCTGCCTAAACTCTCACAAGTGTGAAATCTTGTGAGAGTTTGAGCAAGCTCTCTAAGTATGTGGGCGGGGTCTCCCATATAAAGGGGTATGATTCAGAGGCGGGAAGGGGAGTGAGGCAGTGTGTGTTCTTGCTTCAGGCAACAAAATAAGTTGGGCCAGGGCTGATCAAATTAGACAGTGTGTGCAACCCACACCCTCAAAGAAGGATACTGCTGCTTGGGAAGAGGGAAAAGGGGCAGTAGCAAAAATTAATCTCCTTCAGCCCTAGGCACTATCAAGTTGCTTTGCTCGGGAAAACCATAACCCATCACTATCTACAACAGTGCCCCACCTTGAAGAACAGACCTTACCCCACCCCATCCCGTACTTTTTTTCAGAGGTTTTCAGCCATGAAATGGAAAACCATGGTTTCCTGCTATGAGAATATGCCATGGCAAACCTCGTTTGTGCTCTCCCTCCTCTTTCATGCCTAAGAGGAGTTTTGATTTTAAACTAAGCACATTTTACCATGATGTCTCAACTTGGTAAACTCTGGTTTGTTACATGATGGTTTGAGAACGAGTCAGGATCATTAACCAGAGCCAGTGTGGCGTAGTGGTTAGAGTGTTGGTCTGGGACTCGGGAGATCCAGGTTCTAGTCCCCGCTCGGCCATGAAACTCACTGGGTGACTTCGGACCAGTCACTGACTCAGTCTAATCTACCTCACAGGGTTGTTGTGAAGATAAAATGGAGAGGAGGATTATGTAAGGCGCCTTGGGTTCTTGCAGAAAAAAAGGCAGGGTATAAATATAATGAATAAATAAAATAAATAAACTATAGTTCTCTAAGTTTGGACATCACAGGGACACATGGTTAAAAGTAAAAAAGGAAGCTTTCAGTCTCTTCCTCTGGTGTGTGAAAGTGGAGACAGAGGTGGGAACACACAAGACCAAGGCTGACCATAGTTCATTCTCATAATAGGAAACCATGATTTTCTGTTACATCTGGAACAAGCCATGGAGTTTCAGGATTATGCTTTTGAATGCTTAAAAGCATCCAAGATTTAAGGGACACATGTGATGTTATAGTAATTTAGACGGCTACTTTGTTGGTGTATTCTAACCAAAGACTTGGAATGAGCTTGAAAGCAGGTGTGTCCTTGAGTGGCAGCCTACACCCCTGCTGCAGGTGGCAATAATCTGTGTAAGCATGTGGGAGGTGTTTTATGGTATAAAGCCTAGCTCTGCAGTGTAATCACTCTCTCTCACTTGATGGCTGTGTGGAACAGGTAACAATGTATCCTGTATATAGTTCTGATTTAACTCTTTTATGCTTTGGATTAAATATATTAGAAGGACCTAAATGTGGAATGTATTCTTTACTGGACCACTGACACTACTGCTATTGCTGACTCTGCTACAACATCAACATACTTTTCCTTGAATTCCATTATTTTCTCAGTCTTTACATTGCTTCTCTAGGAATGAGGTTCTTAGAAATATATATACTCTTGGAATTGCCTTCCTGTGATTTTATACTTTTAAAACGCTGTCAAATTCAATCGTATTTTAACAAAAAAAAATTCAAACTATGTGGGCTCTTATACAGTACAACTAAATATTACGAAAGGACATTGACATAGTTACACATCTAAGCTCAGAATCAATTACATTCCATCTCAATAAGCATTTGAGATTACACTAATCATACTTTCTCCAAAATCTATGCTGTAGTAGGGAAAAAAAACTTCAAAAAATAGATACACACACACACACACACACACAACCTGACTGTCAAAAATATTCAGAAGACTACAGGAGCAGAATGCCTTTTATTAATAAAAAATGTTTTCCAATTTATTATCTACTATAAAATCCTTTTTGGATACACTATCATTCATACCTGCTCGGATGACAGGCAGCACCTATTTTCCAGAATTCACCCACTTCTATTACTATTTGAAAAGATGTTTGAGTCTCAACCATATTCTGCTTGTTTCTTTGCTTCCCAAAATTAATTTTATTCCTTTCATAAACTACTTCCAGCAGACTTATTCATGTCTGAGCAGTCTAATCAGTATAGTTTTATGGGGTCCTTTTATTCCAGCTTATGAGATGCTTTGCCATAGGTGGTAAAATTAACAAGCCAAACAATGGCAGTACAATGTGACTTGGAAGAGCGAGAGATGTTAAAAAAAAAAAAAAAAAAACTAAAAAAAACCCTCACAACCGTTCAAGTGATAATTAGCCATTTTCCTAATGTGGGCATTCCTCACATCACTAACATTCCTCAACAGCTGTTTTACTTCTGAAATACCAGCACAGCCTTGCAATTAGTGGCTGACTGCCCATTTCCCTACTTAGCACTCCCCTTTCACCTCTTTCCCACTGGCCATTCCCCTATACCATTCCTTCTTCATTTGAAAATGATCAGTGCAGACCCCTCCCCCCACACACATATCCCACCCCACTCCAGCCAGCTGAAAGGAAACAATGTAGCAGACCATCCATGACACTGTTCTCTAGCCAGAAGTATCACTGGTGTTGGCAAGGTTGCGCCTCTTGGCCTTAAAAGGCCACTGACAGAGCTGACCTGAGGGCCAAAAACAGACATTACTTAAAATCTGTTTCTAGCTGCCAAAACTTTTTTCATTTTTCCTCTAGAAAACACGTACAGCCCTCACCACCCGCTTGGAGCAGCTCCCGCCACCCAAATGCATGGTGGCAAAAAACAAAAAAGTGAAGGGGGCAGTGAACAGCAGACAGTGGTCTAGCTGGGAAAGTGTTTGGGGGATAATGGAGTTGCCTAATTTCTGAGGATATTTCATAACAAAAATATCTCAGGTTAGAAGATTCTTAGTCTACTGGGAACCTTCCATGTTTGAATTAATATTTATTTTAATCCTTTACTATTTCATGTCTTTTTAACCTCAGACAAGGCAAATGTTTTCAACTAAGCTATTCCTGCACTTCAGTGTATATAGAGCACTCATTTTGGAGTACTGTAGATTTATTTCAATTATTTGGACATGTATTTGTAAACACTGCTTGCACATGGAACATTTAAGAAACTCTCATAGACTTGATTTTCTGGTGCTATGACACAAGAACAATGACCCTTGGTCCAATTCCAAACCAACAATGCTAGTAAAATCATTGTAAAAGAGGGAGAGGGAAAAGAGTAGTTCCTTTCCAAGAACAGTTTTTTTTTTAAAAAAAGCATGTTTAAAAAGTATATTTTACAGCCTGCAAGATGGTATCAATTGTAACCTTAAAATACTAAACAAAACAAACTCATTCAGAAGTAACATTTGCAGTCCTGCAAACAATGCTCTTTTTCTCCTCTTCTTCCTTGTTTGTTTCCTCATGACAAACCAAGAAACTCTGGTTTAAGTGTTCCCTACAAACTAGGATTGCCACACTTTCTCAATTTCGACATCAGAGGGAAACTGTGGTTTAAATAACCCAGAAATTCTCCTCTGAGAGATGAGGGAATGGAAGTGGTCAAATTTGTCCCTGTTCCAAATGACCAGTGTTTGTTTGACTGGGAATGTTACATTTGAACCAGGCCACTGAATGTTACCATTCACGTTTAGTTAGGTTTTGTATTGATGCACATTCATGCATCATTATTTGTCTCAAACATACCACTATGAAGTTATGCTTGTTTCTTTATTTGAAATACAAGCAAACAAAGATAGCTTTGTTGCTACAAAAAATAATAATCTTGCCAACAATGTTGAGTGAAATGATTATAAATATTATTTGAGCCAAGGCATTTTTCTTAATGATTTATTGTAAGACAAATATGCAAGGTACATCTGGGGACCCAAGGTTGGAGAGCCCTGTTCTATAGCTTCTGAGAAGGCTGCAGAGGTATCAGGTTGCTCCAGGACTTTTAAGGGTGGACTGCAATGACACAGTTAAGGCCCCAGCTGCCTTTCCACTCCTTCCTGGACTACCAAAATTATTTTGTGCTCCTCTTGAGGACTCTGCAGCAGCAACATAGCGAAGTGTGCAGATAATATAGTTGATTCCCATCCTAGAATATGGTTAGCTGAGATCCACCAATTGTGAACATCCCCTTGAACCAGATATAGGAGCTTAATGTTAGATCCTATGCTGCTCTGCAAAAGTGAAGTATATATTTTTATTTGTTATTTTGTTTGTGATTATCCTGAAAAGATTTTCAGAACTGATTGATCCAAACTCTACCAGATAAAGTGTGTACAAGTAAGGTGTCACACCACTATCGTCACCTGCTCCACAACAAAAGTTGCAAAAAGCCAGTGTCCTCTATTGAGTGCCACTGTGGTGCAGTGGTTAAAGCGTTGGACTAGGATCTGGGAGACTGAGGTCCAAATCCCCAGTCAGCAATGAAGCTCAATGGGTGACCTTGGGTTTTATTATAGCGATGATCAAGAGGGACAGACTAGGCCGAGTGGAGTGGGAGATGAGTGTTTCCCTGACTGCCGTGATGTCTCTAAAGTGCTGTAATTTACTGTTTCCATATAGAAGTTAAATGGTCACCATTCACTTTTGGCAGCAAATAAAGAGGTGCACCTGGACCTAAATCCACCTCTTGGGCTGGTGGCAATGGGCAAGTTTCTGCCTCCCCTCTCAGCAATGGGCAGTATCCAATGCTGCACTAGTGGGAGCAACTGCTAGCACAACGGGAACCGAGCACAACCGGAAACTAGCTGAAACTACTGCTTCTGGAATGGGGCGAGTCAGCAGAGCTTGCAGAAGGGAGCTCTGCTGACTTGTCCCATTCCGGAGCAGTAGCTTTGGCTCGTTTCCTGGGTTACACTAGCTTTCCATTGTGCTAGTGGTCATTTCCACTAGCGCAATGTGTTTAGCGCTGTTTGATTGCCAACATTAGATACTACCCTGTGTCCCATGTTTAGTTTATTGGCTTCAGAGCAGTCAATAGGAGTACTAAGAAACTGTACCCTTGAGTTTTCTGTTCACACCAGGGTGTTACGAATGCCTAGAAACTAGCTTTTTATTTCTAAACCCATATGTCTGGGTTCTTGATTGCTATGTATCTCAATTATTGTTTGGTTCATACTATGCAAGGCATCACATTTTGTTGTCACCTTACTGATTATGCATAGCCAAAATTATGGAAAGCATTGCCATGCTACCTTCCTGGCTTGAAGATGATCCTGTTTTGGTGGAATAGGATAGCAAGGTGGTGATAGTAAAAAGTATATGTCACTATAATATAAAGTAACTGGTCAAAAAGTGTACCCAAGAGCAAATACACACACTGTTTGCTCTTGCGTAAAATTTTTGACCAGTTATTTTTTCCTTTTGCCTTGTAGATCTTACATAATATATTTCTGGCTAATCTCCAAGATAAAAATTTTAAAATAAGCTGATTACAAATATGAAACTTAATATTACTAAATATGACAATCTGCTCTACATCTTAAAACTTAGTGTGTTGTCTACATATATCATGCTGAATTTCAGGCGGTTAATCTACTTCTCCATTTCAATATACTATAGACAAGTCAGGATGAATTCAACTGTTGAGTCTGCTTCGACATGAACACTGGTTTGTTTTGTCAAGCATTTGCAGCACCCACACATCTGCAAAAATGTGTGGTTTATGCAAAAAGCTTTTAGAACCATCACTACAACAGCATTGCAGTAATCAAATTCCATAGGGGGGGGTGGAAGTCAGATGCTGCTGTCCACAGTATTAAAATGTGCAGTTAATTTTTCCAACTGCATGGTAAAGCCTGTAATAATGTCCCTTAGACAACAGACAGCTGAACGAGCATCTGAGGGTGAAAAGGAATGTTTTCACAGGCACAGTTAGTAAATACCAATGGTCGTAGCAGGCATTCTTCCTTAAATGGAAGCTAACACTGATTTAACTAAAAAGTCTTTTGCTACAATGGATGCATCAGCACAGCTATTAACCTTTGCAACACCTTCAACTAGAAGACACGAAAGCTGAACACTTCATCACAGATTATTGCTTTAAGTTTGTTTTTCATTATATACCTTAGATTTCTTGAAATCCTCCATGTCATGTTTGATTTCTATAAAAGGATGGCAGAAAAAAAACACCCAGCTTTCCCCTCTGTATATATAAAAGCATAATAAAGAACAAAAAATAACCTTCACCCCAAACTGGGGTCAAATTTTTATTTGTACAGATTAAGCACATTATGGTACTTTCCCAGAGAGACATGAAAATTTAAAGGCTGATATATTTTTGTTTGTTTCTTTGCCAACAAGATCCAGATGCATTTTAAAATTTGTTAAGGATGTTTAAATAGAATAAAAATACAAACACTCATATTCTGAGACGACCATCTTTCCGAACTAGTCCGAACTAGTCTATGCAAAGAGAGAATCATTTTTAGTCTTATGCTGATTGTATTTTATATTTTTATTGATATTTTTAATGTAGCCCACCCTAGGATCCTTTCTGATAAAGGGTAGCGTATACATTCCCTAAATAAATCAAGACATAAATACACAAAGGGTTTAATTGTGTGGTGCGAAATTTTTACAGATTATGTTTATTTTTTAGTTTCCTTTTCACTATCTTTTAAGTTTAGCAAAAGCTGTAAATAAGACAAAGACATACTTTTCTGTTAGCTCAGAAAATGTTCCGAAGGTTATGGTGCAGTTACATTGGGTATCCCCCTCCTCCAATCTGCTCCAGAGGACCAGGGGGGCTTCTGAATAGCATGGCAGTGCCAGAGGGTGCAGGGGGAAGGGAGAAGCAGCAAAAAATGTTTCCCTTCCCCGTTCTGTTGATGGACACCTCCACTGGATCAAAGAACCTTCTGTCAGTGGAAGGACACTACCAGAAACAATCCATTGCCTTCTATTTCTTGATTGCAGCGTGGGTGAGAAGTGGACTGAAATTTATGAGAATATTAATTGAAGTGACTTGACACAGGATTTAGGCTGCATCCAGACCATTGTTTAGAGTTACAAGAACAAACCTACCCACCCCTGGTCTTTGACGCCCCCCCCCCCCCGGCACACCTCCTCTGGTGTGGCTGCAAAGAAATCGGAAGCTTCTGGTTCTGTTCCAGATTAACTGCAACTGCAATTTAGCATGTTGTTCAAAATGAAACCGTAGTTAATCTTAACTTTCAGTAATGAAAACAAGCCAGCCTTATAAACTATAGTTTGAAGATGGCATTTTAAGATTAACCATAGTTACGAAAAGTGGGGAGTGTGCAGGAGGCTAATCTCATTCTTCAACACTAAATGTCTGGCTTATTATTTTATTTAAGGTATTTTAGGCCACATTTTAGAGTCAAGCCCTTGTACATAAATAGAAAATCACAATATTTGATTAAAACATAATCACCATAAAACATCGTAGAAGACAGCTGTGGGAATCAAGCAGCATATAATTCAATCAAATACAGGCAGTCCCCGAGTTAAGAAAGTCCGACTTACAGACAACCCATACTTAAGAATGGACTTCTGGGTTCCCTGGAGCTATGTCGTTTACGTAGAGTACATAGCGTAGTATACTACGCAATTTGTGTAAATGCCAATTTTAACGTATAGAATGCTATGCTGTTCCAACTTACATACAAATTAGACTTAAAGACATACTTAAGAATGGAACTCGTTCGTAACCTGGGGACTGCATCATGTAAAATGATTCGACACGGATCAAGCAGCAGCATAATATACTTTGAAGAAAAAGTGACTTGGAATGCCAGTTTGAAGGCGTGTAACCGCAACTGGGACAGAGAGTTCCCTCTCCCTCATGCCCACTAAGCTAACTGATCTCACCAACAGGCACACAAGCAGAGCCTCTGAAGATGATCTCAAAGTACAAGCAGGTTCATATGGGGGCAGGTGCTCTTTCATATAACCTGGTACCAATTAGGGACTGAATCTCTATTCTTACTAGTAGTTTGATTCAACACCTTCTGGGGCAGGGGTGCGAAACCTCAGGCCTATGGGCCAAATCCGGCCATCCAAGATTCTCCAGATGACCGATGCCCCCTTCCCCTGGCCACACACCCTTTCCTCTAATCACTGACTGTTTGGTGGTTTCCCAGCTTTTGTGCAGGTTTTCTTCCATTCTAAAAGGTTGAAATTCATCTCCTAAAGCTTAGTTACTGGCAGTAAGAGCTTCATGCTACAATATGCTGGTACATTTTGTATTTTTTGGCCCTACCCACCACTGGGATGCCGCTCCCAACAGCGTCTCCAAAATTGAATTTGGCCCTTGTGCTGAAAGAGGTTCCCCACACCTAGGGCCTAGAATTATGGGTGGAATTGCTACTCTTTCAGGACTGCACACTTGCTGATGGATTCTGTTATAAAATTTTCATTTATTGAACTAATCTTGGCAAGGTGAGCAAATCATTGTGTGGACCAAGTTGACGGTGGAAATATGGCATTCCATTGCAATACTTTTCCCATTTCACATGAACCAAAAATGCTGTAAAACAGTTTTCACTTTAGAGTTCTTACTATGAGAGCCACTAGACATGGCTTGGAAGCTAACTACTAGGCTGGAGGTGCAGAGATGCTGAAGACAAGGCATCAACTTGTAAAATCCAGACATCATTATTATAATGTATTTGGAACTAGTGAGTATTTATTCATTCTTCCCCTGCTGCCCCACCTCCAACCTTTTCTTCCTGTGGTGGAACAGTTGTTTACAAGGACAATGTTCTCCCAGCAAGAGTTAATGACTGGAACAATAAGAAAAGAAAAGCATGACTTCATTCTCTACATTCCACTGAAGAAGCTTCTTCTAAAATTGGTGGGGAGGAGAAAAATGTCCAGTGACCCAGAAATCTAGTTATGCTACAAGCCACTAATTAAAGGCCAAAAGAACAAGAAGGATGACAATTAGAAGTCATGGCTTGTGCAATTAAAAAAAAATTATACCAACGGTGCATTCAATTTTTGTTATCATTACTTTCACTGTAAGCTATCATTACCTTTGTTGGCACTACCTTTTAGCACTTGAAAACTAGAGCATCTGAATACTTATTAACATACCATAAGAGTTCATAACATTACTTTATAACCCATGCTCCTGAACACTGAGATTCCATTGTCATTCATCCCTTCAGATATTCAGTACATCAACTTAAAGCCCATCAAAGCATTTTTCATAAAATGAAAAGTGGAACTGCTTTTTAAAAAAATGAATCACTATAAAGCTGCACAGTATGGAAGCCTACAGTAAGCAAATTCTTTGCTAATGTAACACTTAATTTCCTGCAATTTTGCTTAATTAATTTAAATTATGAATTGTCATTGTGAAAACATTTACTGCTTTTGAAATGGATTGAAATATTAAATATAGCTTATGTAGATAATAGGCCTTTTCAGTTTTGACTAAGAGTATAAACTGTTACACCTATGCAGTTCTAGACACCAATGAACAGAAAACACTTGCCAACTTATATATATACCGTATATTGGGTAAGGGCACAATCCTATGCAAATTTAGACAGAAAAAAGGCCTACAACTCCCAGTTTGCCCCAGCCATGCTGGGCTGGGGCATGCTGGGAGATGTAGGCCTTTTTTCTGTCAAAACTTGCATAGGATTGCACCTTAAGTAGATATAACTAAGTCTCCTGACTAGACATGTATGGGATTGTGCTGTAAATGACTTTTAAAAAATCTAAAATTAAATAAGAGTCATCTAGCATTCCACAGCTGTATGACAGCCATCAATTAAGCTCCAAAGCTGAAAAACAGGTTAATGTAACAGGTTATGCTCTATTTGCCTCACGATTTGGCCAATCTTCCTTCAAATCCTGAACCATCACCCTTTATACAGAACTCATTTTCAAACAACAGAACTGCAATGTACCTCTAAAGTTAACAATTTACAAACCTAACTAAAAGCACAATGTTCACAACCAAATGATCTATTAAGGAGGGGGGAAAGCTGCAACCATAATTGAATAAGCTACACTCCAAAAACACACACGGTACATATATACATACACACACACCTTGCACTGAAAGAAGCAAGTGTTAGCCACCCACAAAATGTTGAGCAGAGATGGGGCCAGGCAAGCTTCTGGCCATGACATTCCAATGGCTGCATTCACACATACTGTAATACTAAGCTATGGTTTAGGTTAACCATGGTTTGTTGCTTTGGCCATGAATTGTCTTGCAGATGAGCAAACAAATTGCAGCTTGTTTTCCCTATTTCCGGTTTCTCTCCCGCCCATTTTGCCAGTCTTCAGAGCGGTTTCATTTTCAGGATGCTCTTGCTGGACACCTGTTTCAGGATGGACAGCAATGCAAACAATCCAGGAATAAGCCACTGTTCTGGGTTCAGACATCATGACAAGCCATGGTTTAAACAAGCCAGACTTTGTAAGACAATAACAAACCATGTCTTCTATTTGTGTTATGAACCAGGCAAATTGTGCCTGCACCAGCACAGAAAAGGCTGTGTCCCTCATGCCTACTTGCTCAATCTCTAACAGCAGGAACACATAAGGTACGGCTTCAGTAGATGATCTTAAGGGTCAAGAAGTTTCATATCGGAGGAGGCAATACTTAATATACTGTAGTCATATAGGGGCGAGAAAGTATGGTAGGTATAAATGGAAAGGCATAACCAAATGCTGTTAATGCAGAAGTCTCTAAGATGGTTTCCAATGAGACCACAAAATATTAAATGCAAAGGGAGAGGGGGCAAAGTCTGAAATTAAAGCTCTCTCATTTAAAACAAAAAACAAAATGCCCTGATACTGTCTCCCAACATGAAAACATGTGTTTTGGAACCTACAGTTCACATTTATTACAACCAAATTAGTAGGTAGCGTAATGCATGCTGCTAGTGCAATTATACAGTATTAAATAAAAGTAATAATTCATCAGGGAAACTTATCTTTTCTATCCTCTCATTTCTCTTTCCTTGGAAGTCTGCACTAGCTGTGCAGTAAGGGATGCAATCTCTCTTAGCCCTTCCATAGAATTAACAGATGCTACAGATTTACTTCCTTTCATCAGTTTTATCTCAGGGTGAGGGTGGGGCGAGATAGCAAAATACTGAACATTCAGAAATTATATATTTTATACCAAAGGTACATAACACTTCTGAAAGCAAATAGAATGAAATCAGATATCCAACCTACAGACCTGGTCTGCATTCTTCCTACACCTCCATTCTCATTTACAGTACTTGGAACCTTTCTCACATTCCATTTGCCCCACGTCCTACACCTCAATTCCTTCCTGCATCCTTCTGTTTTCTGCATTGTTGCCAAGCATGTAAGATTGCAGCAAAGTCTTTGGAGCCAACATAACTTTCCATTCCTTTATTTGTTCTTTTATTTTTGGATCTTTTTTCATAGATAAAATTTCAAAAGTTAAGTGAAAGTGAGACCAGACAAAATTCACATAGTGCATCGGCAAGGTTCATATTCAGGAATCTCAGAAGGTTTTTTAGGGTGTGGTGAAGCACACGGAGGATCCATTTATTTAGTAAACAAAAATACACTGGTACATGAGTTGACTTCTGATAGCAGCTGGTGAACAGCTGTTACCACAAAAGATTTAGTTCAAACTAAATCTTGAACTCACTATCCAAACTGGAAGAAAATGATTGAATCAGGAGACATATTCCTTCTGCCTTCCAGTTGGATACCTACGTAGTTGAATTATGCAATGCAAGTGAGTGATAAAGTTGAATCCTGTTTATTTTTGCTTGCTAGGGAAGTTTATCACCAGTTTTCTCTCCATTCAATTTGCAGAAGAGTTGGGAAGGGTACCTTACAAACAGAGATCAATTCAAAGTATAAACTGGGAGTGATGGTGGCCAAGGAGCAGTGGTTACTGCTCCCCACATTAACGTGAGTTTGTCATGCTGGCAAAGCTAACAGAGAT
Organism: Shinisaurus crocodilurus; assembly: GCA_021292165.1. NCBI lineage: Eukaryota > Metazoa > Chordata > Lepidosauria > Squamata > Shinisauridae > Shinisaurus > Shinisaurus crocodilurus. The sequence continues at coordinate 237,680,698 of CM037879.1, forward strand.
GTAACTTGGGTGTTCCTGAAAGATGACTACACCTTAATACTATCTTCAGCTTCACAGTTTTCCTAAAATGGAGACAACAGTGCCTTGGATACACTGCAATTTATAACTCCTGAAAAGATTATGAAAGCTGAAGTGATTTGATGTATTGTGATGTAATGATGAAATGCTTACAGTTTCTTCACTTAGATTTAGTTTATAAATCCCAGTGGGGGGAAAGCACGTTTCAGCTTCAGTCCTAAACATACTTACTAGTGAGTAAGCCCCATTGAACAAGGTGGAACTTACTTCTGAGTAAACATGCATAGGATGGTGCTGCAAAGCAAGAGATCTGACAGCTTCAAAAATTTCCAGATTTAACACACACCAAGGGTTTGATCCTATGTATATTTAGACAGAAAAAAGTCCTGCAACTCCAAGCATCCTCCAGCCAGCATGGCTGGCTGATGCTGGGAGTTGTAAGTCTTTTTTCTGTCTAAACATGCATAGAATTGCACCCTAAAGGAGTTTAGTTAACAACCTCTTTGGTTACAGCATCTATACACAAAGCCCCCTTAGCACCTGTGCATCACATTAGCCTGGATGAGTTTCAGTTGAATTTGCCTGAGGACTGAGAAAGGGTACCTAGAGCAGTCTAAGCCATAACTCACCTCCTTCAGCCTTCCCCATGCAGGCAGGAAACAATGGCCAACCTCATCAGCATGGGAATTAGTGCCACTTTCTCAGAAGGGCTTATTCCAGTCACCTTGAAGGGCTAATCTGGTGAGGTTCCTTGGGGCTTAACATTGTCCCCCTATGCTGTTCCATTATCTACATACAAGTACTGGAAGAAGTTACCAATGGGTACACAGTGTTTGGTGTCACCTGTTTGCAGGACCAGTGCAAGGCAGTTTGGTGCCCTAGGCAAGATCAGATATTTAGCGCCCCCCCTTCCCACTTGAGAGCGCTGTATTTTTTTCCCAATGCGTTTCTGGCGCCCTCTTTAGCCCTGCGCCCTAGGCAGTTGCCTAGCTGGCCTAATGGTAGCACCGCCCCTGCCTGTATGCTGATAGTATCCAGTTCTATGTCTCCTTTCCATTAAATCTAGGTGAAGTGGTAAGGTCTTTGAGTCACGCCTGGATCAGTAATGGGCTGGGTGAGGGTGAAGAAACTTACACTCAATCTAGAGCAGGGCCCTCCAACCTTGGGTCCCCAGATGTTGCTGGCCTACAGCGCCCAGCATACCCAGCCAGCATGGCCAATGGCAAGGGATTCTGGGAGCTGTAGTCCAGCAACATCTGGGGACCCAAGGTTGGAGAGCCTTGATCTAGAGGATAGTGTTGATGAGCCTCAGTGGACCGATGAGCTGGGATGGGGATATGCCTGTTCTGGATGGGGTCATATTCCATAATGAGGACCAGATTCATAGGTCAGGGGAACAGCTGGATGTAGTAGCATGGCACCTGCACTCCCTGCTTATGGCTGTGACCTGGGCGCCTTTTATCACAGTTTTGACTGATATGCTGGCTGCACCCGCTGCTGGGAGAGCCCTGGCCACTATCATCCATGCTTTGGTGATAACACAGATTATTGTAATGAGTTGTATATGGGATTGCCTTTGGAGAAGGTTTGGAAACTTCAGTTAGTGTAGAATACAGTAGCCCACCTCTTAACAGGTATGGACGGACATTTTCTTATATCACCTACTTCAGAGCATCTGCAGTAGCTGCCAATATGTTTCTAGGTGCAATTAAAAATGATGGTTCTTATTTGTAAAGCTCTCAAAGGCTTGGGTTCTGATTACCTCCAGGAACACCTCCTGCTGTATGAGGACAGGCTTTTTTGCCTGTCTAACAAAAGTGTTTTGGAGGGGGATGGAAGGAGACTGGAAAGGCATCAGGGCAGCTTGTATCCTGGCTTCTCCAGTCTCCTCCCTCCTTGCTCACCAAACCGCCACCATTTCCCCCTCTCCGAGCATGCATTTCCGACCTCAGAGAGGCAGCTGGCGAGGGGGAACAGAAGGGGGGTTGGATTGTGGATTCCCCCTCTGAGGTCAGACCACTGTCTCCGACCTCAGATCTGGGAATCCAAAGTATCCTACGGCACCTCAGACGCTGTCTAGGAGCCATAGCATTGCTCCCTGAAGGAGTTATACTTGAAAGTGTTCCCTCTCCCACAAACAAGAAATTCCAGCAACTGTGCCCTGCTAGGATTTGCTGATAATACCCATTTGAGAGTTATATATTTTTCACTTTTATGGTTGATCGAAGCTAACCTGATAATAAACTGTGCCAAGGTTGGCACCTTTAATCTGCAGCCAGAAATATTCAGAGATTCTGTTTTCTGGCCCAGTGCAACTCCCAATAATAACCTGATATTTAGGTTAGCGATCTAGACAAGCCTTCCTCAATCTGACGCCCTCCAGATATGCTGCTGGACTACAGCTCCCATAATTCCTAGTCGGCATGGCCATTCCCATGGGAGTTGTAGTCCAATACATCTGTAGGGCACCAGGTTGGAGAAGGCCAATATAGACATTTATTTTTCAGGTCTCTTGTTCATCAGCTGCCGAAAGCCTCATTCCCCCTCACATGCTCAGCAAACAGATTGACATCACCGGCCCTCATTAAATCAAAGGCTGCAAATTCCTGACATTCATGTCTTCCTTATCTGCTTATGTAACTTGAGAAGAAGGCTAGCATTTGACCTTTTCCTTGTCTGTACCTGGGATAGGAGTAGCAATGCATAAATGCTAGCAGCCAAAATGTTGGACAATAGTGTTCAGCTCCATGGTTCTCCTGTATACTAATAGCAAACTCCTTGAGAATCAATCCTTATGTAGCCAAAACAGCAGCATCCTCAACCAAGAGGGAGGAAACAGCAGGCTTGGGGAATCCAAAGGTTTTTAAAAGCATAAAAAACACTTAGGGTGCAATCCAATGGGAATGCCTGTAAGCCTCAGAGGATTACGGGCATCCTATGCAGGAGGGAGGCGTGTGGAGGCAAAGACCACCTCTGTGCTCCTCCCGCTGTGCAAGTCAGCTAGACGGCCAATTTAGGCTGTCCAGCTGTGCTGCTTTGCATGGGGAGGGAAGGAGGCTGGTGGCCCTAGCCTCCTCCTCTCCCCTCCCTGCCCCCTTATCCCTACTCTGAGGTCACTCTTACGACTTTAGAGAAGCAGCCGGAGTGGTTCTTTCTGCACTGGCTGTGGGGCGGGGGGAGTGGGATCCTAGTGCGGATCCCCAGTCCGAGGTTAGAGCTGTTTTTCTGACCTCAGATGTGGGAATCCTAAGCCTCCTATGACCCTCCAGGTGCTAAGGGCCATAGGATCGCTAAGGGCGGAGGGAACCAAAGACAGTCCAATGAAGTCCAAGCATGTTTGCTGACCGTGGAAAGCTGAGTGACTGGGGAGGGGGGAGGGATGGAATGGAGTATTCCAAAAGGCACGCAGGAGTTTGTAGATGTACAAGGAAATCCTGCAGATCTCAGTCGTGTGATGAATTTCATTTGGGCATTGTACAACAAAAACAACAAATCATGCGGCCCCCTGTTCTACTAAAGCTAGCTCAGTTCCAGGGACTGTAGCAAGATATCCAAGTCCAAACCTAATTGGGCAGAGGAGTAAAGGGAAGGAAGAAGAGAAAAAGCATCTTACTTTGGTTTAAAAAACAAGAACCCCACTGAGGTGTGCACTCAGGTGTTGAATGGAGCAAGTGTAGATTCTTCAAATGCATTAAAAAAAAAAAACATTAAAGAAAGATTCAAGAAATGGCATGACATGGTGAGGGTGGGGAGAGAGACTTGCTGGTATTCACAACTTTTCATGAGCCCTCAAGAAGAGTGATCACCCTTTAAATCAGGGGTGCACGGCCCCTGGGTCACATGCAGCTCCTGGACAAGTGTTGTGTGCGGGCTGCAGGGGCAAAACTTCTGTTCCCTGGCTTTTGAGGTTGCCATTTTCCTCCCACTAGTAGTGGCAGAGAAACAACCATCACAGTGGCCCTGGCATAGGCAGACCTATGGCAAGAGATATAAGAGATACACAGGGAAGTACTGAG